>OW804097.1:70240985-73042330 GCA_942159475.1 Sthenelais limicola | reverse complement strand
CTGGAATAATTATCTGTAATGGAGGGGATAAACAAGTTTATCAATTGGGATGCACTAGAGATACCGGTATCGTTTTAGTGAATAAAGCCAGTTACGAAGGCTCTTCAGGGCTCATCACATTGAATTGTATTTCCATTAGAACGTCTTTTGTATAACTGCAGTTGTTGAGCTGTTGTAAGTACCGGTACCATAATTATATGCAATCTATTACAGGAAAATTAGTTACAAGTCGCACAAAATGAACTTTGAGATAACATCATATTTAAAAAGATGAGATCAAGCCGATTCCAATGATAAATAATGATAGTAAACAGTAGGACATCTAATGATTATTTCTATATTAAGTTTGATATTTTTATTTTTGAAAAAAAAGTTTGCAATATTTCTGGGAGGACATCTACAAGTAGAGTAGCTAAATGTACTCTATATGATGAATTTAGAAATGCATGGATATATTTAATACTGTCTTGAAATTTGGGAAATGTATTCATGCTACAAGGAGCGTTAAGCAGCCCAAAAATTAAAACATTCCCACAAAGACATCTTGTGAATAAAACACTTTGAAAAATATCAATTTTTTGACTTGTGACTCATTTTCTTGAAACACGTCATATATTGTGAGGCAACATCTGCGGGTAGATTTATTTCAATGATTAGGACTCTTCAGAAATTGTCTAACGGCTACTAAACTCAAACCTATACATGTACATCGAACCTTTGTAAACGTATAAGCCTATAATTTCTCTTGCTAACATAATGATTTCAAGTACTTAGCAAAAGAACCTTCGCCCACAGAATTTCAGTTCCGTGAACTCTAGATATATGATAACGTGTAATGACTGGTGTATCAGCCAATATTTACCGGCCTAAGGATCTCAAACGGTGTCATTTTCGGATCAATATAGCCAAAGTCAATCGGTTTATTCACCCTCTTCTCGAATTGGTGCGAGACAGATTCCACTAGTGAAATACGGCATTCAATGGTCGGATATCACTGTTGCATTGTTGTGTTAGACCCACGCCGCCCCCCCCCCCCCCCCCCAGGCAACCTTGATATAAGACAATGGTGGAAGACTCGCCATTTCCACTTCATTGGTGTATATCTTTATTCATAATAATGTGTACTTTTTTTTATACATAAATGGAAATATATTAGGTTAACTATTATTATTATTACAGGTTATACATAACGGTGGACCATTAAATTTCCAATTGATGTAATAAGCCGGTAACTATATGCATGCTGCCTTGCTTATTCTTCAACAGTGAAAACTATATGAATTGAATACGAAAGTGGAGAATATAAATCAACATAGCGCCATATAAAACATGGTATAAAATGCTATGTGGAATATGTATAATTTATTTATAAGATATGATATCTCTAAATAACAGAATAAGAGAATGTCATATAATATACGCTGTACGGTGTATGAAAATGTTAGAGACCTCAGAACATATCACATTTTGATAACATTGATAATCAATTCCGAGTAGATAACCGCATTATGGAAAACTGGAATTTCGGAAATTGAAACTAGAGTTAATTTCAGAAATATATGCCTCGCAGTCCCATTGAGATTTAGAGGAAGGCTTCTGCCTTGTAGGCGTCATTTTGAGATGGAATATCACCAATTCTGGTTGTTATTGGAGCAATTGTTTGATGACCATAATGACCCTGCTGACTCCCAGGGACTCGAGATACAAATGTTTTTGAGATAAGTGGATTTAATTCAATGTCCGGGTCTGTCTGAGCGCATAGTCCGCCTGACATACTGGACGAACATGGCTGGTTAGACGAATCAGGTTGTGATTCTTTTGTGTGGGATTCATCAGAATTTGGAGTAAGAGAGAGTTGAACAACATCCTCAGTAGGTAGAAGAGGTGGGGAGATTGATTGAGAATGCATTTGAAATGACTGGGCGAGAGTGAGCGAATCTGGTTCGGTATTCACTGGCGTATTGGCATGAGGACGAATTAGTGGACACCCTTGTGACTGAGATTGACTAGTAGGATCGATTGCATTTCCTTCCCGAATCACAGAAGATTGTATGTTTACTTCTCGCCTATCTTGTTCTTTAACGAGTCCCATCTCACCAGCATCCCCTTCTTCTTTTGTGTCCCATGCCGATGGAATTTTTACAATTTCCTCTATTCTAAGTGGCTGGGATGTTTGTGTGAGTGCTACTCCCTCCTGCCGTTGAACTTTCTTATGACACCACTTTGTGTTTATGGTGCGTTTGTGAACGTTCCTAAGATGTTTGTATAGATTGCCCTTGGAGTTACAGCAGTACGAGCAAACATCGCAATTCCATCGTTTCAAAGCCTTGAAAATAATATATATTGAAACTTTATTTTCACTTTGGTGTACATAAGGTCTATATGAAAATAGGACTCTCGTCTCTGTCAGAGACAGTTCTTCCGACGGGACCTTCTACATCTAATAAATAGTTTTAACACATACAAATAATAGAATAAGAGAATATAATAAAATACATTTAAGTAGTTTCCACCAACATGGTGGTGGCTAGTTAGCCTTGCAGTACTGTCAATTAAGGGTTGGCGTAATAGAGCTAATGTATTTGTACAGCTTGTTAAAACTACACAATAATAAAAATATATCACTACAAACAGTTAGGGATTTATTATTGATTAATAACTAAATTGTAAATGATAATATAAATAACTTTAAACTTTTTTTTCTTTTAACGTTCAATAAAATTTGTATTAAAAAAAGTGCAAGTTCGTAACAATATCAGTCGTATCCCACATGTCGCCACAGATCATTATATCATCCAACCTCACCATTTATTTATCTTTCATACAAAATAAACTGAACACTTACGGCTTTTTGGTGCCTGACTTGGACGTGAGCACGTAAATTATGCTGGTATTTTGTGGAATAGTTACAATAGCTGCAGCAAAACAGCTTTACATCTGAAATACTCACAAATATAAGAAAACCAAATATGTCCCAATAAAAATAAGATACATCAGTCTGCGTGTGTGCTGTATTCATGAGCTCCAAATGTTCAATCATATTTTTGTACATCTAATTTGTTTCTGCCAATTTTAAAACAGCAAATTATGAAATTAAAGCTCCGGAACCATGTAGATTAAAATATGTTAACTAATCCGAACGCCAAATCTGAGTGGAGACCCCACTTTTTGAATCACATTTTTGTCTTAAATTTGGGGGAATGGTGAAGGTTAATAGTACATTTTTTGACGACTATGATTTACTTAGATTCGGTGACGACTTCACCAGTATATAGACTTTAAATGATATAGCTAATTTATATAATAAACTCACCGCTGTGTTTCTTTTTGTGTTCCGTGAGTTGACCCTTCGTTGGGAAACCTCGTTTACAGTGCGCACATTGAAACGGTTGCTCACTCTCAGCTTAGTAAACAAAAAGAGTTTAGGGAGAATTCAAATTTAAATACGATAATTGTCAGGAGGAGCAGGCTATTTTACGTCAATATTGAGCATTTATAGAGTTGAGAGCTTGAGCTATTGACGAGACGGGAGTATAATGAAATGCAATGTTTAATCTAGAGGATCAGTCTATTTTCTTTTCCGAGAAAGCCCAGAAGCATTTGAAATACATCTACGGTAGAGGTTGTCCAGACATTGTATTGTGACTTACTATTTTCAATTAAATCAGTTGTTAAAGTATATTTATGTCAAAGAAATGCACTATATAAATTTCCTGAAGGAAAACTGATAATTTTAAACAGGATAATTAGAGAGAGGCATTGTATAATGCGGTTCTGCTAATTAAAACACTAGTAAGTAGAATACATACATTAGAAATTGACATTTCCACTCCTAAACAACTATGATAACAGATTGATTTCCATTAACAAATAAAACTCACGCTGATGCCTGGCTTCATGTCTCTTTAGTTCTGCTGGGTTGATAGACTTGAAATCGCAATGTTGACATCGGTAACTTAAAAAAGAGAAAAGTTAATTAAATGTCATAGTTTGACAAATATAAACATGTAGTATTGATCAATTGGACCACCTGTTGTATTATATTACGGTCCTTATGAAGGGCGTTTGCTATATTTCTATATACATGTATACCCGGCTCAATGGAAAGTTTTTTTTAAATAATTTTATTTAGACTCTATTTGGTGGTAACACCATATTCCCAAGAGATCCAAGTCAAATATTACAGTTATACTTGAAGTAATACAATTTGAAGTAAATACATTATTTTAGAATTTGTGCATCACATATACTTTAACAAGACTCTAGAATAAATGGACTGGGGTTTAGGTGAAAGATGTTGTCCAATGGGGGTTATCGACGAAAACATGCGAGTTAACATATATATATATATATGTACATGCATAATTATCCCCCAGGAAAGTTCCTTAACCAATCCATATAGACCCATCACCCTTTTATATATAGGAAAGTAGAGTATGATAATAAAATATAAAAGAAAACATAAGAGAAATATTTTTAGGAAATTCGACCAAATTTAATCAAATTAAGCTAATAATTAATTATAATGATGGAAGTCAACTCAACTGAAAACAACTCGTTATAATTACTGTTTCAGCTTTTTATTTCGCGACCCTACGCGTTTCGCCTTTGGTTTTGGCTCCTTGAGGGGTGATTACATTTCTGGGATGCCTCAGAAATATACTTCAGCTAATAATGTTAAAACTTACCCTTTACCGTTGGGCGGTAAAATGTCATGTTTCTTGTACAGATGTTCGCTCAGACTCGTGGAGCGCAGACAGGTGTGAGCACAGTAAGGACAGATACAGGTGTCCCTCTCACTCTCCAATTCATGGTGCACAGTGCGCTCATGGTTCTTGAAAAGTATAGAATATATATCAACTGGTACAAATACTGCTAGAAATTGATTGCCATCAATGAATAACCGTCTAATTAAGTATTGGCCATCGTCTATTATTGGCCTTAATCGTTCAATTCTTTCAGGAGAAAAACGCCCCTGAATGGATAAAAATTTCACAAAGTCAGTGATACGTTTCATTTCGTTCATAATTACCTTCGAGAACAACTTATCATTTATTCTCACTACATCTATACTGAGAAACGTGTATGATCTTGTATGTATACGTGCAAATTTTGTATATGTGATGTGTTACAGGGAAATGAGTCACAAGTCGCAAAACATATGGATTTTGAGATATCATCATATTTGAAAAGAGATCAGGCCGATTCCAATGATGGTAAAGATTAAGGACATCTAAAAAGTGTTTCTATGTTTTATGTTTGATATATTTATGTTTGAAATTATTTTTGCAATATTTCAGGGTGGACAATTACTAGTAAAGAACTAAATAATTATTATACTCCGTAGGATGACCTTCAAAGCGCAAGGATATTTTTAATGCAATGTCCTAAGAGTTGGTACCCAGATCCATATGACTAAAAGTACTACCCCTCCCCCCCAACAAAAAAAATATATATATGAACATTCCAACAAAGAGATCGTGTGAATAAATCACTTTGACAAATATCATTGTTACGACTTGTGACTCATTTCCCTGGAACACATCACTTATGGTTATATAAATCATAAAACTTTATTATGGTTGTAAATGCAAAAAGAAGTTAAAAGTGATACCTGTAAGTTGGACAGAGCTTTAAATTCTTTGTTGCAGGTAGTGCAAGGGTAGAACTTGCGCGGTGAGTCGGAGTGAATGTTGGACTTGTGTTGTTTGAGACATGCTTCATTCTTGAGCGACTTGCCACACACATCGCAGATGCTCCTCTCATGAGGATGGACGTTCATACGATGCGACTGTAAAGACCACCGATTGGGGGTACGGTATTGACAGGAGGGGTGCTAAAATAATAAAAGGAACGGTTTCACTTTTCTGAGATTGGAAAAAGAAGAACATATGAAATATCTAATAAGGAGCCAATGTAATTGGTTGTCCCAGAAAGCACACATATTTTATTATTTCGTATTTTTAAACAGCAATCTTCAGCGGACGATAATTCAATTAATCATAAACAGGCATGCACAGTGTACATTGAGATTAATAACTTTCAAGTTTGTATAAAGAAAATAGTGGACGAACTTGGTGACAATACTTCAATGAAAATAATTCAATGAAAGTATTTCTCTACATAATTAGCACAAAGTAATTCCATGACTTTACCTATCCATAATATTTATGGTAAGTCTATTTCCAATTAAGTAGTTCAGCATTTAATCCTCTCTTACCTCACACTGGAACATTTCTGGTAGTTCTTGATCTTCCGACCAGTGCTGTTCCACATTATGAGCAAGTAGAAGATTTCGGTCTCTAAATTTAGTCGCACATACTTTACACTCGAGGTGTTGTTTGGCAGGGATGGTTTCCTTCTTGTTAATACTCTCAGCTAATTTGTAGTTCTGTGATAGCGAGGATTCATCTTTCAGTCCGATGCTTGTACCATTATGAATACCAGTGTTCAGACCTTCATTTTCAGAGTCAATAGAAGGGGGTATGTCTTCTTTGGTTTGGATATGGCATTTTTTAACCATTGCTCCCCTCTTTGACGTTTTTTTCGTATTTTGTTTACGAACACTAACAGAACTAATCTTGTTTGCAGGTACATTAGGAAATACATTATTTTCAGTACTTGAACTCCGTGATTTCTTTTTATCGGAACAGTCGTTTGTGAGCAAAATCATTCTTTTCCTAGTTTTCATGTGCTTTCTAGTCTGGTCCACACTATCATCCATCGGGCTACAGGAAGAACCAATCTCCCTCAACTCAATTTGCCACAGTTTGCAAACCTCTAGAAACTGGTGACGATCCTTGGTTTCCATGTTGTCCCATACCCGCCCAGTATACAAATATTCTAGGACTTTTAGACACGTTTCATAGCTGTGATCCTTCATACAAATTAGAGGCTCGACCCTGGAAGCACATCTAGATTTAAGGTAGGTCGAACAGGCACAGAGCACCACCCCGTGAGCCTTGAGAGTCTTGTTACCCACATTGATTCGTACATCACATAAAACATCGTTGGCTCTCAGCTTCCATAGTTCTGTACATACAGCTTGCTGGTGCAATTGCTGAGGTGTGCCATTTGTAGGCCTAAGACTCGGGCCTTCGTATGTCATGGTGAACGGGAGCCCATTGATAGTCCATGTATCGCTGAATTAATGAGATAAAATAATGTTAAAGAATAGACGTGGGCAACACAGCTGGAAGACCTAGAAATTACTCCAAGGCGAAGCATGTCTACCCATTTGTCAATCATCCATAAATGTAATAATTTGGCAAATAAAGTATTTTCAAATCAAAATCAAATCAACTCCATGGAATGAAAGAGAATGAAGGGGGTAATAACTCTCTTAATTGCTTTTAGATATTTAGGCAAAAATCATTATCTGAAATATTGGAGTTTAGTGTATGATGTAGACCTATACTTGCAATGGTGGAATATGGTTTAATGGGAATATTGACAGTGATATACCAAAATTTCATATGAAATCAAATTAGGCCTACTCTATTTTAGGTCGAGAAATACCCCAAAAGTATATGAAGGATATACTAGTATATATACCCAAAGGATAGACATCCAAGCTTGTCGGCCACTGGTGACAGTACTTTCATATACATGTACATGTACTAGTATTCTATTTTTCTTTTTTCGCGATGCAATCGAATTTCAATTGAAATTATTGAATTATCATTTCACCAGAATAGCTAAAGGTTATATAGATTATAGCACGGTCCTCTTGCTTGAGGAACAGGCAGCTTGAAATATACCTGTTCAAAATTGTTATGGGGAATTTTCAACCACGCCATTAGGCCTATAGCCCTACATAGGTTAGCCTGTGTCTATATTAAATGGCATTTAATAATGCACATGCTATGTATCGATGTTCTCTATCATAATGACTAATACTTTAGCACAATTGATATTTTTACATCAATCCGACTAAAAAATATCAATCCAACTTTTTAAAATAGGGAAACTCATATTAACAAATCATGTCAAATGGTGCACCAAAATCATGAATGCTAGGCTATAGCTATTATTGTATATAAATATTACAGAGCTATATTATGAATGAATAATCTCAGGAGACTGACAGAACATTGCACTGAAACTATAGTAAAGTACATAAGTGCACCATACCATAATGAAGCTGTATATCCACTAATTATGAAATGATGCGATTTGGAATGACTATGAAATGTATTGCCAGATACAATGTGTTGAGTTAACACATTGACAATGAGCCCCAAATATCGCCCATTCACAAGAAAGTGTTTCCTAGGGTTGCAATTCTAAAGTTCTTTCACAATCAATGTAGTGAACAGTAAAAAAATATGAATAAATAAGCATTATATATGGATGACATTGCAGTCTTGGAACTTTGTAAGATGTCATATCGTAAAATTACAAGAGAATGTAACTACAGCGTTCTAGGAATCCTTACCTTGAGATTCATAACAATCAACCATGCCCTCTATCGTTAATACAAGGTACTAGAAGAATGGCTAATGGGTAGTCTGCAAGACTCCTGGCTGAGATATGGCTTCTTAGTAATGGAAGGGAAGGAAAGGAACTGAAGCTCCAAACTTCAGGTGTATATAACTTTTGAAATTCTTTTATCAGTTTAGGAACGCGAACGCAAGTCACATGATGTAACAGATACATGATAACTGTATTTTATTGACAGTTTATATATATGATGCAGCACATAGTATGATGTCATATCATCAAAATAATGTGAAGTTGACTACAGAATGATTTGGATGAGAACAGTTTAAAATGTATTCATAAAAACATAACTAAATACATCGCTTTCCATTCTAGATATCACTTATCCTACCACGACCCATGTGGTTTGGTATTTGGTTTTCTATATTCTCTCCTCTCCTATAGGCCTACCTGGCCCTAATATAGCTTAATGTGCGAAAGAGGGAAATTGGGAGCTTGCCAATGAAACAGAATTATGTTAGACGCAACAGATCCACATCTTAAAAACATGCACCATGAATTACATTTAAGTTATTTTCTGAAAGTAATTGAACTGCGAGTTACCAAATCTTAAAGTGTCCTCAGGCGTGATATAGTTCTGATTTGCAATATCACATATTATTATATGAGAAAAACAAAACCTTTCGGATGAAAATATTTTCTGATGGCTGTGAATGTTTAGAAGCAAACACAAATCTTTTAAGTAAAAAGTATTGGGACAAATGCTATATATTCTGTCTTACATAGTCATAGAAATTAAACGAGGTGCGACATCGTCGCCTCCAGCAGTACATGGTGTGCAGGAGGACAACAGGGGTCTACTGGACTCCCGACGACAATTAGCCTACGTCTGACATGGTAGAAAACCTAGCCATGACATTCTCTCAAATCACAAATGAAAAATGGTTTCATATAAATATTGCAAGTCAATGAAACTCATCTGTCTAGATTCTCCATGTTCGAATGAAGTATAAAGAATAATTATCTGAATCCATGAATTATGTGTTTATTACTTATCTAAAATCAAAGGTTTCAGGATTAATTATCACTGTCCTGTAGATTCAGATAATATCAACATGATATTAACAGCGAGGTAGTGAATATACCCCGATATAATATATACATATTAACAGTATTTCCTGATAAAAACTCATCAGGAATATGACTCACAATCGTTAGCGATTAATACTAACACATTAAAGCTTTAACCAAAATAATGAATCAGCCCATTTCCATGGGAAAGTTGATATCAGCCGCTCCTGCCCTGTTATCGTTACCCAGGAACAGGGGATCTCCCAACCTTCCATAGCCATAAAGAGGGTTACTCAACAAGTTCTCATGTGGAGGAAGACTAATGGATTGTCCTTGGGCTTTCATAGCAGCCAATGCTACAGCATTGTTAATGGCAGAGTTTTGAGCCTCGGCTGGCATAATCATGTAATTGTCCTTTTCTGGGTGCCCAGTGTGTGCAACAACCAATGGGTGACTATTCCCTGGAACCATGTGTTTCTCTTGTTCTATTTGGTTCAGTTGGTGTTGTTGGGGAGGGTGGTGTGGTAGCGTAGAGACATTGAGATCCTTGGTTGATAACTGTCGTTGGTGCTGTTGCTGCTGCTGTTGCTGCTGCTGCTGCTGCTGCTGCTGTTGCTGTTGCTGTTGCTGTTGGATAGTATTCAGAGGTACGATGGAGTTATCACTAGATGCTGCAGCCAAGCTTTCATCTTGTTTTTGCTCGGTGGTGGTAAAGCTTGTAGATGCAACTGGGACTGGATCTTCATCCGAGGGAGCATTGGGTCTGCTGGCGTATTTAGGCAGGGTCCAGTTGCGCGTCGGTACCTCACACTTGTGCACGTTTCTTATGTGCTTATGGAGGTTGCCCTTCAACTTACACGAGTATCCGCATATGGTACATACACATGGCCGATCATCCTACAAAAGGGAATAAGGCATGAACCTATTGAAAACTATGATTTATAAAGGCATTTTTGACTGAAAAGCAGTTCGGGATGGTAGAAAATGAATATTTATGTACCGTATGTCTTATTAAAATTTGGGACGTAAAAAGTAGTTAAGTGTTCAATAAAATTAGAGATAGAGGTGTTTTGAAATCAGGAATTATGTGAGCAAGCCTGTTACTATACTCCAGTATAGAGGATGTGATAGAAGAGTTGCACCAACCTCATGTTTAGCGAGGATATGGTCCTGTAATGCAGCCCGGCTGTACTTGGAGGAGTAATCACAATAAGGGCACTTGAACACCTTGTAAGCTGCAAATGAAAATTGGTATTAAATAATTTATTAGATTATACATCAAGAGTGAAGTATGTTGTAAGATTCATTTTATTTCCTTTCTCTGTCGCTGTAGTGCATTTTATTTCTTATGTTTGTTATGTCAGAGGTGTATGCGCTGAAAGAAAAGAAGAAAAGATACAAAAAAACTATAAAACAAAAATGGATGCAGAGTAATTTGCTTAAGAAGTGTACACGCCAAGAAGGCAGGCTAATCTGAATAAACCTTTTAAAAAGAATATTAGATTATTTTACCCACACTATGTTCCGCTTAACCTGAACTCGGTTTACCTGAATTTTCAGTTAACCTGAACCTTTTTGTAATTTCCCTACAGACTTCCAACTTAATGTATCTGTTCTCTTAAGGTAACTTTTCGGTTAACCTGAAGTTTTTTCTGATTTTCTGATCAAGTTCAGGTTAAGTGGAACATAGTGCATTTCCAGAACTCAAAGTTTTAAACATCCTGATATATTGGGAAATGAACGCCGAATTTCAACAATAATGAATCATAACTTTAATTGATTAATACATGTAGTTTTGCAACTTACTCTTTGTATGAAGTTGGTAGTGCTTGTTTAACTCTCTTTTTGTTGAATATCTTTTCTCACACTGATCACATTGGAATAATTTCTCATCTACAAAACGTAAAACGAATCGTACAGTTGAACACTGAGATTTCAGGAAGTTAACAATGGAATATATAAAGTTCAATATTACAACAAAATTTAAAAGTTAAATATTAAATAGCAGTGCAAATATTGAATAAAAAATGTTAACCCATCAAATTATTTTAAATAATTTCTTACCGTAATGTCTGGCTTCGTGGTTATTAAGCTCCACATATTTGAGACATTTATAGTCACAGAACTTGCATTTCAATCTGAAATATAATTTCAAAATAAACATATAACAATATAATTGTATCTAGGGCTTATTCACACTTAGGAATACATCTATTAAGTTTTCTGGATACAACTATCAAGAATAAAACACATGATCCATACATATTCCATCAACAGATTGTCCCTAATTTCATTTCGAGGTTAACAATAAAATATTACATAATCCAGGGAGATATATTATATAGAGGGAGTATTTACGGCACACTGATTCAAGCAGGAGATGCGTGTCCACTATATGGTCTACCCACTGCATGCCAGGTGACACTGCACAACTACTATAGCCCAGGTAGCTTTCTTTGCCCTTTTTCAGCAATAGCATACTACTGACACACTTATAAATAGTTGGCACTAGTAGTAGTGGCAGTACTGCCAACTATTTGGTGTACACACATACCTCCCTGCATAAACGTATAATAGGGAGACGGAGCATAAGACACCTAACCTATACACACACATTTCTTCTACTTGGTGAAATACCATGAGAAAAATAATTTTAAATAATATATTACATGAACTCACCCAACTTTTCCTTTTGGTAAAATATCATGGACTTTAAACATATGATCTCTAATACTGGAATCATTCAAACGTGTTAGACCACAATGTGGACAAATGTGTTTTCTCCGGGATTCCTGGTGCATATTCTCCGTGTGCCTCTGCAAATAGAGATTAAGCTTCAGTTATATACAGCCAGGTTATTTTTACATGGGGCCCTTATCAATGTGTTGAGGTTCAAAACAATCATACATGAAACAATCATTCCTCTCGATAGAATTTCACCCAGGAAATCACAAGGAATTCGACATATTTTGGACTATGTGTAAATATATATCTCAATCTCAATATGACATATTTCGTAGGAATGCATCTGGAAGAACATAATTCTGAGGGACGCTTCCCTTTCTGATGTATTTAATGTGATGTCTGAATAAAAATACGATATATATGTCTTACGATCTTTTTACACTGGGCTTATGAGGATTATTATAACTTTTTATAATTTTCACATAAAAACAATCAGATCGGACAAAAGGGCCAATATTTTATCATTTCCATTAATTTGGGAATACAAATATTTAAAAAGATTGTTGAGACATCATACAAATATTTAAAAAAACTCTTGAGACATCACAACGGTAACCTAACTGGGCACATCTATGACATCATAGGTAGAACGTGAGGTGGAAAGACCATCACTATGACATGGTAGCAGCTTGGCTAAGGTGTACTGACTTCGCTCCGTACAAATCATTGTCTGGTTGGACACTGAGAATAGTGGACGCCTCACCTGAAGCCCTGAGATGGACTTGAAGATGCGGGGACAGGACTCACAATTGTACTCCCTCCTCGGCTTCTCAGGATGAACAAACCGCATGTGTTGCTTGAGCGATGCAGAGGACTTGAGGGTTTTTTGGCATAAGGTACAGACACTGGGTTCAGCGGGATGGACGAAGGCTTTGTGGCCAAACCAGGATTTTCGGTTATAAGTCTTATACTCACAATTCTCTTCCTGTAATATAGGTTCCATGATCAGCACAATTATCATATCATTTAAGTTATTAAAATGTTTAACATCGTAGACACAATTATCACATTATGTAAGTTATCAAAATTTATAACATTTTATTTGTGTCTTGTTATTGTTTTTTCATTCAGATATGATCCGAACCTGAATAGACCATAGGGAATAATCTCCAAGAAATAATCAAGATTAAAATCCACACCATATGTCTCTACAATAATATAACTAAATCACACTATTATCCGTGATTTTTTACTTCTATTTATGAGAAGGACCTGTCAACCATGGTATTTGGCCATGGTCAATCGCAAACGGCGACTCAGGGGGCAAAGGTTTGGAGTCAAAAGTCCCCCACTTTTCTCTCTTTTAAAGGGATTAAGGAATCACGTGTCAACTATTTTTCGGACAGACTATAGCAATAACTCACCGGACATGTATATATCTTTGGCATCTGCATACCCTCCTCCCAGTGACACTGGTAATTATGCCCTCGCAGTAGATTGTCAGCTGTAAAGCCAAGTTTGCATTCATCACACCAGAAAGGCATCTTATACTTGGTCATTAGCGATGGAACCTGTCGTCTTAGGGCAAGTTCGGCAGCAGCATTCAGACCTTTCTTTTTCTTCCTAGCACCAAGTTTAGGCTTTGGTAAAAGCTTTTTTCTGGGACCAGCAGAAGGATTGCTTTTTAATCGGGGTGATACTCGTTTATTCTGGTTCTTGTTCAGTTTTGTTTTGGTAGAGCATTTAACTGCAGGGGTATAGTCTGCATCAGAATCGTCCTCATTGTAATCATGGTCTTCTTCTCCGTCTAGGTCTTCTGTGGTTTCTTCTGTTTCTTCTTTTATAACTACGCTAAGGGATTTGTCTTTTTTATCGTCACTAGAGTCGATTTTGCGGGTGGCACTGGTTTCTTTCTGAGGCTCGGTATCAGATTCATCATCTGACAGGTCTTCACAGGCCCCCGTACTACCAGCTGAGTCATAGTCATCGATACTCGTATCCCTAGCTAACGCCTTAGCAGCTGGCTTTTCCGGATTATCATCCTTTCCACCAACTCTGTCCTTTTTTACTTCAGCACGATCGGTAGCTGTAACCTCAGGTGCCATTGAATAACTTTTCATCATATTTAAATACATCTCTCCTACCTCCTCTTGCACTTTGGACATTTCGTCCTCCTTCCGCGGCTGATCCCCAACTACTTTTTCATTCCTATACCTGTTCTCCACTAGTTGCGAATACTTGTCGTCCTCTGCCTTTTCATCTTCCTCGCCCTCATCTTCTTCGCCTTCCCACGGAGAATCTTCCAAGTCTTCAGACGGTCCAACTGAGAGGTAGTCAGGAGGCAAGTCTACCTGCCACTCCTGGGCTAACTTGGTGAAGTTAATCCAGAAGAGAGGAGACAGTTTAAAAAGCTTGCCGGTGTATATGAATTGCAACAATCTCAAGCATACTTTGAAGGGATATTTCCCAACGGAAAGCTCCATCAACCCTTCGTCATTGAAAGACTGCGGGAAGCTGCAACAGGTTTTGAGGTATGGGGAAGATGCACTTAGCACGGCTCGATGAGCTTTAATGATCTCTTCTCCTACTTTGATGATCATGTCGCACATGAGGCCGCTGTTCCTCAGTGCCCACAAGCCTTCACAGAGGAGATTTAGGTGCTCTGAGTGAACTTCACTGGCACCGCCATTCAGCTCGTCTTCAGCCAATATGGTGGGTTCTGTGAACAGTAAAAGAAAGATTATGAAGTTTTATTTTCACAGGCCAATCAAAATTGCTTTAAGGAAAGTATGTCAACTACGAAACGCCCTAGCATAAAGCAATTAAAAGAAAAAAGCATCACCTCCTTTCTTTCCTTTTTTTATTCGATTCTTTTAAAGGTGTTTATTTTTTAGTTTAGATAGAGACAGACAATGGAAGCCTTTTCAAAATTTACATAGGACTCTTTTAAAACTTAAAAGTGAAAATAAAAATACCCACACAATCTTAAAATTGGGGAATTATTCCCCACTATCACTAAAACCAAGAAGACAACTCCTGGGACTCCCACTATAAAGCGATATTTCTTCCTATCTCGCTCTTTTAAAACTTGTCATGTTATAAGTTGAAGTAGGGAGGTGTCTAGGGCTTGTAGTATAATAACATTTGTAATAAATGTTTAGGTATAATTCCTGAAATATGGGATAAAAGAGAAAAAAAAGTATAAAACAAAAACAAGATGGGAATAAATGCTGTGAAATATTTAAGAAACATGAAGAAAGGGAGTGGGTTTCATTGCAATAAATTCTAAACTAACCAGTTTTGACTTCGCGTTTTCTCTTGGCGAGAGGGATGGCGTGCCTGGTTTTGAACCTATGAAGCCAGCCCTTGGAGTAGCTCAACGTGCTCACGTTCAGCTCATCGCCGATCTCGCGCGCTTTCTCCAGGATCTCGTTGTCTTTGGGCTGGAGACCATGCGCTGCCACCTCGGTCCACCAGGTGGAGAGAGTGTTCTCTAGGTCTGTGTACTTGCCTTGCCTCAGTCGGCTTCTACTCTCCGAGTCTGGGGCGTTGATCCATCTATGGGAATGGGAATTAGTTTTAAAATCGTTGAGATTAAGTACAGTCATATTCCAGGTGAGTTTTAACAAGTTCTCTGAGTGAACTTTTAAAAGCAGGTGCTCACAAATTTGATAGTAACAAGTTAGTAATAAATGATAAAGCATCCTTTCAAAATTTACAGCAAATGCTAGGAGTTTGCCTTTGAATATCACTATTTAATAAAGTGGAAAGCCTATAAGATACTCTATGAAAATAGTGTGCCCATAATGGTATTTCTAATATAATCATGAAAAGGCTTCGATTTTTCATAAAGATAAATTGTATTAATTGTTTGGATACAGATAAAGCTAATTTCTAATAAGTCAACTTATAATGGCTCATATACCTATGACTTGTTTTCAGAAGTTCAGACATAGTAGATCTGCCCATTTCTTTGCCGAATCTTTCCAGCGCCCATGCTATTAGTTCCCTTATTTTGGCCTTTGGGTGCTTAAGTTTATAAATGCATATTTCTCGCTTTTCGCGCAGGGAAAATTCCTGCCTCTGCCGCTTAGCGTGAGCAGGAGTACCATCAGCAAAGACTGGCGGGTGAATGTCCATGTCCATGTCCATTATTCCTGCCAACGACTCATCTACGCAGTATTCTGAAAAGATATATACGATAAGCAATTAATAGATTTTTACATTTTATAATATAAAATTTTCATTTTGACGTCAAACATTTACAATATCGTATCAGAACAGGATACTGTCATCTGCAGAGCAGGTCTTCCTGACTACCCATAAAATAAAAGAATGAAGACATTAAGTATTGGACGGAATATAAAATACAATACATGCATACAAAATGATTCATAGAAGTAGCGGTTTTCCTTATATTCATCGATTTCTTACTGATAAGGAAACTGTCCTATTGTCACTACTGTCCACATCATGTTTATGTTATCATAATTTGTCCTGTTTCTTCATGCTGATCCGGATGTTGTTGGCTTCTTTATGATTTCGACTTGACTGTGTATCACTTCACGTCTGGCCTGAAATACTACCAAGCCTACCGAACGAACAAAGTCCACCGGAAACCACATTATATAATTTTAAGTTATTGTGCTGACTGAGGCCTATATGATGTGCACAACTTATTATTAATCAACCTACACCAGTAGCTTACACCAATGAGTATAGAGAGAAGTAATTAACAAGTTATAGGAACTAAATTAAAACTGGCTGGTAAAATAGTTGCTTAAACCCAACATCGCAAAGTCAGGGGGTAGGCCTATATTAGACGAGGTGTGTGTGTGTGTGGGGGGGGGGGGGGGGGGGGGGTAAGCTATCAATCAGACAAGTCACTATTTGTGAAGGAGGGGAGGGGGTTTCTTCACAACCAATTTAATACTATAAAATATAGTATATGTCCTACAAACAATATTTTATTTATTTACAAACCAATGATAGGTTTCATTATACAACTTTCTCGACCCACGACCTATGTAAATCTTTGGTTGTTCACCTGATGAGAAATGTGCATGACAGTCTTCGGCAGTCTTCAAGCCCAGTAGGTCCTACTCCTGTGAATGAAACCGTTCTCCCCTGCACTCCATTGAACCCCTAGCTTCCCTAGCTTTCCCTAAATAGAAGTTAATCCTTGAAGGGACAATGTCCCTGTGCACTCTGCACAAACCCAAAGCCAACCGACCAACATCTTGTCTGCATTCTGGGTGCCTATTTTTTTTTGTAATTTTAGAAAGGATAAAGGACAAACTATATAATTCTTTATTTCTTCGTCTTTAATTTAAAGCCCAGAAATCTACCCATTGGTTCAGGCCTATACCGCACAGTACTCTTGACATTTTATTCCTACCTGCCAGGCCTACAGTTTAGGCAAAGATGGGAGATCTTTTTACATTTTAAAATTCAATGCGACACGTCTGGACATGAACAGTTAAACCTCGCTAGCACTCTACCTTTTACTATGACATGTTCTTTTAATTCGAACTAATTCCAAATCCAGCAGCTTAAGCATGGATCAAATACACTAGATTCATACAGAGATATACATTTTAGTGTATCACTAGTAAACCTCACAATATAAGCTAATATAATGTTCGAGAAAGTGATATTAATATTCCACAAATTATTTCAGTCGACGCCCATCTGAACGCCAACGAAAGGCTGCCTGCTTCTCGAGAGAAGACACATGCATGCATTAGCAATAAACAACCAAATATATTCCGCTTAAAGACATCCCTGCCATGTTACAGAAAATTTGCGTATAATCCCCGTATACTAAATTTCAAATCCAGCTCATTGCAACAAATTCAATAGCCAATAATCGGGAATCTTACCTGAAATTACTGGTATAATACACGGTACTTACAGCGACCCAATTTCCTGTTCCACCATATTTGTTGACAGACGGGTGCGCCATCTCTCGGAACAGTCACGAAGCTGCTGATTATCTCACCACAGCGTCCGTTGTGCGTCGTCTGCAGAAGTACAAGTTGCAGCGTTCATTTTTTCTACGTCAGACGTTAACTTGTCATGAGAATGTTTTGCATCCATGACATGTAAGTATCTTATTGATATCTGTTAAACTTTTAGAGTAATTTAACTGATATAGGCTAAATAAGGCTACGAGTACCTGGATGCATAGGCTAGATAGCTCTAGATGCTAAAAACTTTATTCTCAATCCCTTTCAAGTTTCAAGGTAGACCTATCAAATTTTAAAGAGGCCATACTCGCTATTTTTGCATGTGCGGCAGGGTAACAGTGCCACTGCGCATGTCTGTTATAGTGCATCCTGGGATGGATTCTGTTGAAATCTGACATACAAATATTTTGGAACATTTTTATCGAAAATTGCAAGAATGCTGTCACTAATATCGTAGCTTGTATAAAATAATCTATGAAAAAATGGAGGCTTGTAACATGTATAATACATGGACATTGCTATTAGAACATTGTTAAATGTCCCATGCTTAACATGGCATGATTTCTATAGATTTTATACTATAGGCCTACCTGGTCCTACATGGCCTAGTCTCATAATGCCATGCAAATCAGGATTCAAAACGGTGGCTATGCAAATCCCCTGATTATACAGTTGCAACTTCCCATTTACACTCTACTCGTACAACACACATTACTCATAGTGTTACTCATACTCCGTTTATACTCATACTATAGTAGCCTACATGTAGTATGGTACTCATACCAGTACTCGTAGAAGTTAGTGCGGTACTCAACTAAATCAGTAAATGTAGCTCATAGTACTGCTACTTAACCAACCAAACTTTATCTGTGTAAGAGTGTCCCAGCCATTTGACGTCGTCCATTATTTGAGCTCAACAAGAAAATGTGTTTATATTCTATTATATTTGTATCAGGATCTGCTTAAAATAGCACCACATGATCTAATGCTTTGTCTGAATAACAATATTTTAAATCTAAATCTAAAACTAACATTAACAGTCGCTTTTACATCCACCCTTTTGTAACTCCTAACCATGCTTCATTTTGTTACTAATATTACAACTCCCCTATTGCATCTCCTAATCTAAACGGCTGCTAAATAAAAGCTGCTATTCCAAATTCCTTTTGTCTCCTCACCGAAACGGCTGCTATTACAAACCCCCAATTGTAACTTCTCTTCTATTCATGTCTTCATTTTACCGATAATATTAACTAATAATCAAGTGAATCACATTTACTTATTACTCAAGTTACATCTCATAGCATATTATGCATATTATCAAACAATAACAAGTGTGGGTTATGTTATGTGTCACTAGCATTTCATTATCCCTGCGGCTCCAATATGGACCGCCCACTAGCTGCATATACATATACCTTTTCTCGCAATACCCCGTTTCCACTCTCCCACCTGTGAGATTTGGTTTTATCTCCATTACAGTGCTGTGCAGCGACGGCGCTCCTCTCACCATTCTCCACCATAGGCTTATGTAATCCCAGGTGCATATACTCTTCACTTCAATGCACTCAAACTCAAAAGCATGTTATAGGCCTACATCGAAACTAATTGTACAGACACTCTCCCTCATCTTTTTCGTTCTGTAGGCATATACCACCCTACCTAGTATTTTGTTTTATGTTTTAAGCAATAGAATGGACATCGTAAAAAAAACAGTTTATACATCATTGGTCATGGTCTATTTGATATATTTGTATCCCAAATAATAAATGAACGGAACCCTTTAGCCATTTTTGGCTGTCCTCTTCAACATTCCCAGTAAGTTTGTGGGCTCAAGAGTCAAAGCCTCTTGTTAATTATAAAAGTTTGACTGGTTGGCCTGTTTAGTGCAGAGTGTTTCCTGAGAGGAAACGAAACTGGGGCTATTTAGTGATTTTGGACCGCTGAGGTTTTGCTTATATTCAATGGTTAATCAGGTGTTACAGTTCACAAGTGAAGCTGTGAATTGAGTGTGGTAGAACGCCTGAACAGGGGTGTGGCCCCTGTTAAAAAGGTACTTACGCAAAAAATGCCAATCTCATATGTTTCTTCCATTGAAAGTCAGAAAGTTTACGGTAATATGATTTGTATATGCTTACTAACGACAAAAGCATGTATACTACTCCAATAATGCTTTTTGTTGTAATGTATTGTTTCAACTGTATAGCACAATCAATAAATACATCGCATTGACTAAATAAGTAATTCTTACAATGGACAATCAAAACTGTCACGCCTGAACAATCATCCATCATAACAGTCAAACAAAAAAAAACAAAAAAACAATCAAACAATCTGGTTACTCGACAGGTGGGCCAATCACAGAGCAGTATAACAATCAAAGACAACCCTATTTCTAATAGGGTTGTCAATTAGCCAAGATAAAATTGGGGCAGTTCAAAATTCCTTAGCTCGTTGAAATTAACCAATGCCTATGAAACTATGTGTATAACGTGTCTTTTTGCTCACGGTACTATTATATATAGCAAGAACAGCATAGTATCGCATATCTTTTAGTGGAAACGATGTCTGTGAAAACATAATTCTTTTGAAGCCTTTCTTTTTTGGCTGTTGAAAACATTATGAATTGTGGATTAATTGGCTTCCATCCATTAATTTCCAGCCATAGTGAGTGGCTACACACTTCTATAACTCTCCACAAATTACCGCAGGCCTTTCACGCTGGTCAAAATAGCGAGGAGCAATACAATGTAGGCCTACATAGCTTATGAATGAACTCTCGTATGTTGTTGCTGATTATTTTTACAGTATAGGGCTTTAGGGCTAACGATTGCCCTTTGATAGCGACAGGCCAATATTTGGGCTGGACTAAAAAGGATTATTTGCATAATTATGCAAATTAAAGCAATTTTGAAACTCATTTGTCAAAATCTTATATCAACTGCTATTAGTCAAGTTCAGTATCAAGTCAAAGGGTATGATATATAGATTATAGAACTTTGAACAATTAACGTGGAATTTTCTGTTTGAAGTAGTTGCCATAGCAACGGTTGTCAAATATTGGGTTTTATACATCAGTTTTAACTCTACGTATAACTAGATGGAATTTATGTCGTAGAATATTTATGAAATAAGGGGAAACGTAATTTTTCTTTCAATAACAACGAATTCAGGAGGTTCCGCAACATGGTTGCCATAAAAACCTATTCAAACCAAATTCTGCATAATGATAGACAAATGAAATGTCTTTCTTCAACTGTGTAACCATGGTCTTACTAAAAAATGAAGTTATAGATGTGAGAATCATTCCCAAGTTGAAAGATTAGGTATAGCCTATATGGGAGATGTATACAGAAAATACTGAAATTTATATTCCCGACTGAAATTTCGTTTTTCTTAAATGGACATGTTTACATATATGTCAACGGGGGGGGGGGGGGGTCATCGCTAAAAGGAATTTCTAATATCTGATTTTTCGAGAGAAAAATTATTTTAGTCCCTCTGGGCATTGGAGTCAATGGGCCTTTCAAAACCTTGAGCCTTTGTTTAAAACCTCTTGAGATTTCCACCAGTGC
Source organism: Sthenelais limicola (assembly GCA_942159475.1). Taxonomy (NCBI): domain Eukaryota; kingdom Metazoa; phylum Annelida; class Polychaeta; order Phyllodocida; family Sigalionidae; genus Sthenelais; species Sthenelais limicola. Next base: position 73,020,588 of record OW804097.1, on the reverse strand, counting down.
CCCTATTATTTTCGGTTTTCATGTTGTCCCGGTATACATTATGCAAAATCAGCAACACAATTCAAATCAAGAGACTATATTATTTAGACAACAATCACCTCACCAGGTCCTGGTCAACATCGAAACTAGGACAAAATATAGGCTAGATGAAGGAAAATCACGGGAACACATACGCGTGAAACCCAAAAGTTACAGAATTTTTTTTTGATACAACGGAACTTTATTTTACCTTTTCTGATCTGTGTGTACGACTCAATTGGTCATCAACATCTTATATACATGTACACACTCTATGTTTTACAAGGTTGATGTATTCAGTTATATCAGCCAGAAGATTTGTCCATACTCTGGTTTCTTCCTGGTCGGTCAATTATATTTTCTGACTACATAAGGAAGTGACACATTTCACACAAGGCAACCGGTTAGTTTATCGACTTTACCATTGTGGAACAATATTGGTCTGTGCACAAAGGCTTTTATCTGTAATATTGTCCACTTTATTATTTTGGAATCAGGATTTCTTTGTGTAATTTGGAACATTTGATAAAGAAACGAAGTGGTTTCCTCTAAGTCGATTTAAAGCATATAGATTACTTAGCCAACAACCCAATAACATTAACCTGTAGGCCTATAGGGCTATCAAAGCATATAGATTACTCATCCAATTAATATAAGGGGCTGAGAATGCATTTGACAGTATCTGGCATCTACACGGAATTTCTTTGACATTGATTCTGGTGAAGGTGTAATGGGAAACCATGTTAATTCTATTTGATGGGGTACCTCTATAGCTACTATGGAGTGTAGGAGGCTTTCTTGCTATTGCAATAAACCATTGATCACGGTACAAGGTCTGTTACCATATTATTATACTGGCATATATACCTAGGTCTATCTGCATTGCCATCATCCTTGATACACAATAAGTGTAAATACAAAAAAAAACATAAAGAAATTATAGTGCATGAAATCTAAGTTCTCTGTGTATTTTGCTACATTAAGAACATTATTGATTCCATGAGGGTGTACCCTTTTTGTTTTCAGTTCCAAGAGTTTCCAGTTTCCAGTTCCAAAAGAAGTATTCGGTATTTTTCACAATTATCATCCTCATCTATAGTAGTCTACGCAACATAGTAGGCTTAGATCTGCGGTAGAAAACGGAGGAGTTTTCAATAAAGCCTTAACCCAGCTAACACACTATGTAATTTCTACGTTGTGATTGTTCACGTTGTAGCGACGTAAATCTGTATGGGAGAAATAACGTGAATACAACGTAAACATTTTTTTCATTTTTTTTAAACAAAAGATAATTTAAATTAAAGAATCATAATTTTTTCAAAAAATAATTTCTACGTTGTATTCACGTTATTTCTCCCATACAGATTTACGTAATTACAACCGACCAAAACATAGAAAATAACGTCGCCACAACGTGAATACAACGGAAAATTGTTAGCTGGGAAGTTATTAACTTTTTTCTTTTATTAGATCTAGGCTAGGCATATAGGCCTACAAAGGCCTAACGTTTCTTTCACTTTTGTCAGGTGCTAATATGATGTGAACCTCCTTTTAGACGAATTAATCTAATGATATTGATGTTTAACACTCAAATGCCGGGCCTATTGGGACCTTCGCCCATTAGTAGGCTATTATGCACTTGTCAATTGCAACTCCCATCCCTACCCCCGACCCCCGGGGATGCCCCTACCCTGGCGAGGATTTCCCTTAATTTAGGTACTGCTGTATCAAGGACAGGATTTTAAAAATGTGCCTCATGGGGTCGGGGATTTTCAACAATTTCTTGCACTAGGGGGTCGGGGATTTCATCATACTTCCCAAAATACCCAGGACATTCCCCATACTATGGGAGCCCGAGTACCCATACCATAGGCCTACGCGATATTATGACTTTTGACTATGACATAGCCTATGGGCTATAGCTTGAAATAAACTGTAGAAATAATCCATTTAATTTCAGAATGAATTGCGAACAGTCTAAGTACGCCATTATTAAGCCGACCATCATTTTTTATGGTTGGTACGGTATGAATGTTACCAAAGTATGAGGGTAGCACGGGCATAAATGCAGCATAATTATATAGATACTGTCTTCATGGTTTGGTAGGTTTTGCTAAAACAACACTGGCGCCATTCACTGACGTCTACTTTCCTAACTTGCCACGGGTGGCGCCAACGTCGCATCATAACACCGATTTTGATTGGTTGGTCACTCAGGCCTCTGAAAGACTCGCACATGGCGGAAACTTTTGAGAAACAGTGTGTGTACCTTTGGATTATTGCGGCGAAATGATGTTTCCAGCCTACTTTTAGGTTTGAAATTTAACACAGAGGTAGGTTTATACAATTTCTATTTGTTACTGTAGACATAGAATTGTTGCGGTTCGTAGTACCGAGTTAGAAGTGATGATGCGAACAGTGTGAGGCGGTGGGGAAGACCGGGGAATGAATGGATGGGGAGTGCTGGTTCTTTGTGGCGATGCACACACAGCCACACCAAGTTGACGCTCACTCACAACCGATCTCTCACTCTATCTCTCTTTCAAGCTCTCAACCCCACGACCCCCATCACCCCCCCCCCCCCCCCCCCTCTCTCTCTCTCTCTCTCTCTCTCTCTCTCTCTCTCTCTCTTCTACTTGGTTTTCCTTTAAACATACTTCCATTCACTCATACTCATAGCCTATGTATTTACATACTGGCCCGGGACTGGTCATTCAAATACATAAACTACCAATGTGTCACCTCACCCATTCACACAAACTCAAAACACTCTCACGCTCCTCTCAAGTCTTTCCGGGGAACAGCAGGGAGGGCTATCGTTTTACTGGTCTATTGTCAAGAGGTACATATGAAAAAATATTGTTTTCATTTGGTATTTCTAGGCTACACTACAGGCCAGTCAAACCGCTCCTTGTAGATCAATCTCTATGAGTGGCTACCGGCGTAAGTTATCTCTTTCTGGTCCTACGCTTAATTTATACTTAAAAAAATCAACGTTGAAAGAAATGAATGTAAGTGTAATATGTTTCTTCTACGCTCGCTGAAGTTGCTCCAACCCTCATTCACGCGGTCAAGGTCGAAGGATGACAGAGACCAGGTGGTCTCTTTGGTTACATATGTCGTCTATGTGTGATTGTCCAATCACTTATCATTACCGGTTGGTATTAGGCCTATATCGACTTCATTTACGTCTGGGTGTAAATTGTGATTAGGTTGATATTACTATAATATCTAAGTTGGTAGCCCTACTGGTTCCATTTTTTGACTGCACACTGACATGTAATTGAAGTAAAATATTTGACTTCATTTTAAAATATTTGACTTCATTTTAAAATATTTGACTTCATTTTAAAATATTTGACTTCATTTTAAAATATTTGACTTCATTTTAAAATATTTGACTTCATTTTAAAATATTTGACTTCATTTTAAAATATTTGACTTCATTTTAAAATATTTGACTTCATTTTAAAATATTTGACTTCATTCAAAGGGGCCGGAAAACCTCCCACCTGCCGGAGAACACCCCCTTCATTTCATTCATGGCTACTTGTTAGCAATAAAAGTTTTCAATCAATTTATTGAGGTACGGTACAGTATGTGAAAATCATTGCTTTTCTTTAAAAAGGAACTAACTTGTACATATTTGGGAAACCAAAATATGGCAGGAAGAATATTTTCCCCTTGAGTTCAGTCGTTAAAGATATTTGCGGGTGTCAACACACACGCCACCTAGCGGCTCCTATTTCTCTTTGAAATATTTTGTTATTATCATATGTTGAGATGTATTTGTACACCATTTCCAATATCTACAGGGTTTATTTTTACTACAGCAGTTTTGAGTCATGTTTTTTAAGATTCATTTTCATTGATTATGCTGCTTGATTACTAAATTTGGGTGATGTGGTCAACTTCAAATGACCACAACTTTTTTTTAACCACGTCAACATACAGTTTTTCTTTGGTAAATCGGTAGCATTATACACCAACTATATGTGTAGAAAGTTTTAACGAAAAGTCACCGATCAATTTTTTTTTATATAGCAAAACGTGAAAAAAACCCACCTTTTTCCATAGACTTCAATACTAAAGCAGTGTTATTTTCAAGCGGCTGTAGAAAACAAAATAAGTCGATGAGATGTACTTTTTTTTTCATTTCTTGCTTTCTGATGTAGTCAGGAATGATCCCTGAATGTTTCATGAAAAAGTCACCGACCAATCTTTTTTCCATTGAACACCCGCGTATACCTTTAAAACCTCGCTACTCATGCTTGTGGCCGAGGTTGGTGGTTGCCTGATGTATCTGTTACATCTCCGGAACGTGCTTATAGATGTTTCCAACTGGATGTATCTGGTGGAAAGGATGAATATTTCAAGAAGTTAAAAGGAAGAAACTGCTCTAACCCGATTAAACGAAAAGAATAAAAAAGAAACCTAAGAACATAGAATACCATATATTGCAAGACTTTAGGCCAAGTAGGCTATTTGATTGTTCTCATCTGACGATGGTAATCCACTTCAAGCACATTGATTGTTTCTTCTTAGACCTTCCCTTGATTTGGAAAACATCTAAACGAACGCCATGTTTATTGGAATTATTCATAAATTAATCATTATTTCCAACCTGATTATTAGGTAATAATCCGTTCGCTTCCATCCTTTTCTCCATTATTGAACCAATCCATTAAATCTAACCAAACAAAGTTTGACCGTCAAATAAATATTTCAATATCCCATGTAACTTAGAGTAAGAACGGTTGTTGTGCCGCTCAAGCGGTTGGAATATTGAATGGTTTTTGTGTGTGTCTAATTTCCCTCTTGTCTATGGATTGATGTTTATGACCCCGGATGCCAAAGATTTTTTTTGGTACCTGGTAGAAAGCTCATCGATTTGCCTTGAAGGAAAGTTAAGTGATCCAAGAATTATTATCGATACTGACGCACCCGCATCGATCAAACAAATTCTCATCAACCGGAAACCAATTAGACCTCCACAACTGCCTCTTCCGGTTACCACCTACCGATCGCAGAAGGAACCAGTGGTCCTTGTTGATGGAAGCCATGTGTTGGGAATCGGTGATGTGAAATACCCTATAACTGGACTCCTTTCACACATGCTCTCTCCCTCACCATCCATGTCTTATATTGCAATCATGTATTTATATAAAATTAAATGCAAGTAGGGCAGGGGTTTATACTAAAAAAAGAACTTTTGGGTGTCTCAAGGTGTACCTCTCTTTTTTAGGCGTTTGCCTTTGGGCCCAGAATGAATGAGTTTAGTCTGACTGCCGCTGGGATGCCCTGTTAGTTTTACTTGTATTTTACTAGGCGTACTCATTTGTATTGCCTCTCCTTTCCCACTAATGTATAGACCGTTTCTTTCATCATTTTACCTGCAGGACCACATGTGTTACCCATCTTGTAAACTAGCATTCATGGAGCATTCAATATGGAGACTATGTTTCAGCCTATTACTATTAGAACCCTGGATGGGATCGGTATCCCTCATTTTCACCCTCTGTTCCCCTTCCCACTCATATTGTCACAATCTTTTAAATCACCCCCGACTCCGACTATCCTCCCACCCCCCACCCACCCTGCTTTCTGCGTACTGAAGTCAATCGGTGTTAATTAGATTACGATTAACCCGGACTAGCTTGGGTCGCGCCCTCTCTGCTACTATCCTGGCCACATTGCCTCTTTTCTCTGCTGCTGCCCATGCTACTAAATCCATGTTGTAATGACGCCATATGCACACTGTTTTCATACCGCCATTGTTTTACTGCGGTTGTGTTAACTACGCTAGAAGATGGTGTAGAATTGCTGATGACCATTTGTGTTGGGTGAATTCTAACCCCTCATACCCTGCGGGGTCACCCCTCTGTTGTTACACTTTAAATATCACTTGATATCTTAATATTAATTGCCTTTAATGCGCGTCTAATCATTGCAGACTAGGGATAGATATGATTGGCAGATCAAACTTAATTACCACCATCGCGACTATGGACCTTTATTCCAAAATTAATGTCCTTTGGTTTTGAGATGGGTCTTTGCTGCATGCATGCTAGAAATCTGACACTTTTTCAATCGTGGAGTATATAACATCTACTTTCAACGCATTCTGTGTAAAATATACTGATTTCTAGTTTTTATTGACACAGCCTACATAAATGTACATCATGTGTATAGGAAGTTTTATGACAGTAAACACGCCAGGATGCGTTATCCTATGATTCACTTCCTGCATGTTCTGATACAACAATCACTCCTACATTTCATCCTATAGCTTATAGGGAAGAACATTGAATTATTCATTTAATGCTAGTCATGAGTTCTGATTTGAAAATAACCATCATTTGGTTATTTACAATTTTAAATATATATGTGTACACATTCATATGGCTCGGTCGTGCAAAAACTGAGAACATATCACTTGTTTTATAGGCAAGGTACCATTTCTGTGGAAACAATTGTTGATCCCGTCCTGGGCATTATGTTAGTACATATGTACACGTATTACTGCATCCGGTGAACATCCTCTTACAATATATATTATGTATAAGAATTTTATTTCCGCCATTTACAACAATTGTAGAGATAATGTCGGTTGGAAAAGGGATCCACCTTCTGTAATATAAAGCTCTTCCAGGATGTCTACAAACCCAAATACAAAAGAAAATAACTGACATATGAATAACCGTGCTGATGTAAATTACATACATGTACCAAGAATTGGATCTGTGAAAAGAAGTTTAACATTGCAATACCAAATACTCAAGTGCCAACACTGCCAGGATATATGAAATAAGCTGTGTATATATACAAACCACCACTTTACTAACACCCTCTATCTTGCTGCTGACTCAAATTAAACATTGATGATCAAGAGCATGTAGAGGAGGGGTAGGATTCACTGGCCTTCCTGCATAGACAAGGCGATGTGTTATGGTAATAACTCATCTGGTTTTATTTACCTACAGATTTTTATCACCGTATTAATTTCTCATATTTTCCTTCACTCATCTCTTCCTTGCCATGGCCCTCACACACCATCGACAAAGTCACCCTTGCTCAGCGAGCCATGTCAGGCAAATACTAGGCGAACCATCTATAGATAATGGACCTAGAATTATGACCTTTTCACATGGAAAAAAGTTTTCTTTGAGATGTTTATGTTTATTTTCTAAGTATTCCCCATTACACCGTTTTTAAAAATAGTATCAAGGACACTTGAAGAAGGAGCAATTCTAGATTGATTACTGGCTTTAAACAATCCTTTTGTTCCAGGTTATAAATCCTTTGGACCCGTTTTGAGCAGCAAGTCTATAGCTTTCCCCGAGCACTGCTTTTCTTATTGACAATGGCATCAGCCCACTGCAGTTAACAGAGCACCTTTAGTCCAGACAAATTCAGAAATTAGCAGTCATGCTGCTATCTTCTGTCTGTGCAACTGCCTCGCACACTCCCTTGCATCCAGGTCTCTCTCATTTCATGGCAAAATCTCTCTCGTTTTATCGCTGGGTATTTCTGAAGCTTATTATTGTTCGTGACACTTTTGTCTGAGTTGGTTACTTTCCTCAGGATACTTCGAGTTATCTTTCAGGAGAAATGAGTCCCGACTGGAATATTTCCTTACTGTCGACATTCCTTGGATGTGCTACGCAAAAGAGCCTTTCATGAACCTCCACTCTTCTATGTATGTTTTTACTGAAAGGATATCTGAGAAGATGTGACTTTTGGCCTTGTGACCTCTGAATAGCCATGTTTTGGAGTTATCTTGCATTGTATTCCAGCGAAATTATATTTAATATTCAATCACCAAAGTAACCTAGGTAATCCTTTTTGAATTATATCGATCAACCTAATTAGTATTACAGATTTAACCTGTTTCAAGATGTGTGTTATTTCCCCTGCCTCTTCAACTTAAATCCTATAATGATGACAGTATTAGTGGTAATATTCCGTTTTCCTTGCATGTTCTAAGTGTTAATACCGCTGAGTATAACTGTATTATATATTTCCCATTTGGTAGACTTGCTTTAGGTGTCCTTCGTTATCCCATTCCTCCTTCGACACCTGTAGTTGAGGTTAAAGGCATATATATAACATAACAACTGAGCATAGAAATGAACCACTGAACATGGAATTTCCAAGCACCCTGACTTCGTATTGTAGCTCAAACTATATCTGGTTATAGCTGATTCAGAACATTTTCCATATTAACCTAATACCACGCGGAGTCTGGCTGAAGCTAATGCAATAAATATGCAAATTGACACATAATGATATGCACGGACGTGACCCAAATATGCATACATTGATAATCCCCTGAAATCTTGCCTCCTTGCTGTCAGTTCACCATGGGCTGTTGACCCTTCGGTATATGCGGCTGCAGGAGCCCCTGTTCTCCCTACTCACTCTAGTAGATTGCATAGTAGATATCCTTAAGCTTTGTTGTCACCCGTTTTCACTGGAGGGATCTATGTATGTTCCTACCTGAGGCAGGCCCAATTTTCGCCTTTACTTGTATGTTAACTTGTATCAAATCATTCTTCGAGTTCTTGAAGAAAAAAGCTGGAACAAAGATAGAACTCGAGACCTTAAATTAGATCATATTATATACAGGTACATCCTTCCATTGGAATACATATATATTTCCTGATAGGAATTCCTTTACCAATGATCCATGCTTTCTTTATCTATTGGTTAACGCGCTAAAAGCAATCTTGATTACCTGTGAACTCAGTCGCATGATGATTCATCCCTTTATCACAAATTGTGGTACCACGGTATAGTAAATTACAAACGTATGCTAAACAACCATAGTGCAGAGGGGGCAAGTCGAAGTTTGGACGGTTAGATCCATTATTTCGCCTATGCTACCAATATATAAAATAAACATTGTAAGGTGACATTAAGCCATTATTAAGGTTTTTATTTGTTGAATAGACTTTACTAAAATCTAAAGCTTTAAGCATTATCAGTATATTACATATCCTAAACCGATGTATTTACCTTTTTTGTGGTAGGCACATATCATTTAGGATAGACGTAAGCACCTTTACTTCCTATTCTTTCGAATACGTTTTCTATATACCGATATACGCGTACGTCAACTGCGTATTATTTCAATCTAAATGTGCGTACTATTTGCACTGTCAGGATATATTTCATATATTTGCAATCTCAAACGCGTATATTAATACCCAAGTTGTGTGTGATCAAAATATCAAACAGATTACAGACACATGTTCAGGGTACATGTGCTACTAGACTACTCGCATTTGGAGTTAATAAAAGCTATCATTAAGCTTGTCAGTGGTTTTGAATAGGTTATTAATGGCTTAGTAATCATATTCAATAGACACAATATTACAGATAAGTTCTATTATATAGATCATAGGTTGACAACTGCTAGGTCCACCATACAGGGTGTAATTCGCTTGGACTGAACATACAATTGATCATTATAAATCAGCGATCTATCGCCCCTTATCAGCTGGTATCAGTGCGCAGCTGTTGACTGTTTGTGCGAAAGGTTGTTATAGTCTTTTTATCAGCTTTCATCCTTCCAGTATCCATTTACTCTGCGTTTATCCAATATCTCTCCACTCTCCTTCGCCTACACCCCCTTCACATGCTTCAAGTATAGGCAGATCCGGGGAGCCAACAAAAACAGTTCTTCGTGCATGGGGATCCGCCCCTCTCTTTGTACCTCTCACTCCTCTTCAGACTTAGTGAAAGAGAAAAGGGAACTAGGAAAACCTTTTGGAAATATTTGGAGGAATTGTTTAATGAGATTCGTTTTTGAAGGGGGGAATGATGGTGTCAATTAAACAATAGGTGGGGGGGGGGGGTCTTGCAACTCCTCCCCCCCACTCACACACACGTCACTTGCCAGCTTGCAGCCCTACGTTAGCAAATATAGATTAATCTTTATAAAGGCGAGCTTTTAGCGACTAACTACTGTGCAAATATGTTTTATAATGTACCTATCTTATTCACTTGACGAGTATTCTTTTAAATCGAACTCAATTTTGGAAATGGCAGTAAAATTCAACATACTAGTCTATATATAATCTATAGGTTGGGTGAGGGGCAAGAACGTAATTTCATTTCTGGAATAGTATTATAGAATGTGATATTATGGCTAGGTGCAATGCACCATACGTAGTATACATAACATTGATGATTCTCGTATTTGTACAAACAACAAACATGTATTTTGGGTGAGGGGACAGCATTTTAGGGATTACCTCACATCTTTAATTCTCTCCAGACTTGGGATCCTGCCCCATCCCCTTCCCATCGCCCCATTTTATCCTTTATTCACTCCTCATTCGCTTGCTGCCCGCTTCCACGGTCCCTCTATGCCGCCTCGCCGAATACATATCAATATTGATAGAGGAGAATTAAGGAAATTGCTTGGAGGATCGGAGCATTTGAAAAGCACGAATTTTATAGTGGAATGTCAACAGGGAGCAGAATCGGAAGGTTGAGTAAGGTCGTGGTACATAAACCTGGGTGTAGGACGGATGGATTTACTTATCATTATATCAATATTTTCCTTACAGACATGGTGTAAATATCACTAGCCCCGTCTAAAGCAGGCCCCTCATACAATCATTCAATCAAAAACACATTACAAGCTACAAACAGCCACTTGGCTCCACTGTTAACAATCCATGCTTTCTACCTGACGTTGATGCAGTGCTTGATCGGGAGTCCCTTTTTTAAAGAAAAACACATCACATTTTCTCGCCATTTTTCACCCATAGGTTTCCATTTAATAAGACGTTCCGAAAGAAACCAATGAGCTCTGTCTTGAATTGATGGGAAGGCATTGTGGATAAATGGTAGTACTAATAAAGGTAATATTCTGGGATTATGTATGTGTTTTTGATGTATGGCTCCCTCTGAGGTAATGTGGGTTGTTTTGTTCTATTACCACGCATTTGACAGCTACATATTATCATGCTAAATAGAAACGTATATATTAATTCCAGGTGCAGTTGAAAGTCTGCTCATCATCTCTTCTTATTCTACAATCTCCCTGACAAGACAGTCTTCGTCCTTATTTATATACGAGATAAAACATGGTAGCAGAAACGGGTAATTGAAATATACCGTATATCACTCTAGGCCCAACGATGAGAGAGTCCCTTCAAACAGAGGGAAAGCCTCTCGCCCCAGACCGCAAACTGCCATTATTATTCCATTAAGTCCGCAACATGTCATTATAATACCATTAGAACGCCTAGTCCTCGGCCAAGAAGCCGATCAGCGAAGTAGGCATCCAATCACTGACATACTATTCTTACCTGATCTGAGGGTTTGGACCTACACTGTATATCTTCATGTGCAATAATTTCTTCCAATACATAGATCATCTACATGATGAATTACAGTTCTCGAATATCATATATACTGCACTCTACTCTTGGTGCTAGAATTTGTCTCGGTGCCAGAATGTTATGGGCACCAACTCTCTGGAGTGTATTAATCTCAATTCATCACAGCGAGCAAGGCCTTGGTAAATTAAGTCTGCTTGATGACTAAATTTGATAGCTCTATTAGTATGAAAAGGACAATATTGATTCCTTTGATGGCAAACAAGTATAGGACATAACTCATGTCATGATATGACGAGGACTGTTCACAGTCTAATCATCGTTACATTTTTCCACTCTGTTATCCGAGTGACATTTTTCAGTACAAATCATTCACTTCACAACGTGATATGTGTTTACTTGTTATCAAGCTATGTTTGAATCGTTATGTATTCTACTGGGGCGATAATTTGTGTCTTCCTCCTCACACACGGGTTCATGTTTAATCTTGCCTCAGCTCTTTAACGTCACAGACACGTTCTGGTAAGTTCTAGTTTATCTAACTTCTAGGCTTTAGAGGGGAATATCAGAATGATCATTAAATGTCATTTTATGTAATAGGTCAGGATTCGCCGACAGCTCTGAATGAATAATCATTGGGAAATACCCCCTTATATTATATATGTCTATGAATGGCACCACCTTTATTTTGTAGTTTCCTACCAGAATAAATTGGTGACCATTTACCCTTAGAGTAATATAACTCTAAGCTTTACCATAGAGACAAATCATTTACATTCCGATTTCATAAGACAGGCTCGAAGTGTTGGATATATTACATTGTAGGGATATGAGAGACCATGTGAAACGCATCGAGTTGTTGGACCTACTGGTCATATCGGGGTTCCAAATCATGTACATTCATTGTGTTGAGGCGAGTCCCTGTAGTTTTATTTACAGACCTTTCCATAGCCTGTACTCCCCAAGTTAATATCTGTAAATATATTAGCTTTGTTTTAGAGGAAGGGATATACAGTACTTGCCATGAATTAATGACTTCACATTTCATTATCACTACCAAGATCGATACCATTATCGCGACTTTGAAAACGTATGATTAAATGGAAAATGTACTGCTTTTTGGAGGCCTTTAGTCTTTAGTGTTAATAATCAACATTACTTGTTGATAGTTTTCGTTAAATGTAGATTCGGTTTCCCATCCTTTTGTTCCTGTTCATTCATGTTCATCTGGCCTTTTAGTTTGTACAGAATGCAGGCCCTATTCCAATCCTCACCTTATCTCGGCGTACAGTATTTGCCTAACAGACGTCTGCCTGCCTGCCTGCCTGCTTCACCTCCTCCCCCTCCCCCTGCCCCACAGGCACCCCTCCACCTGCCCTGTGGTGTTCGTTTCAGCCTCAGTTACCCCCACTTTGACACCTTTAGTGTATGTGCACTGATGCATAGCCACGCACGAATGCACACGCCATATTCCATACCTGCTGATGGCCAAACTGAGGGATTTATTTAAACAAAAAGCCAGCCAAATGGACTAATCATTTCTATCATTCCACGTATAATTAAGAGTCATTTACAGAGGTTCCCTGGGGTGTATTCATTCATATTAGGTATAAAAATGCCGAGAATTAACAAAAGTATAAGATCCCAGGAGAAAAACCTCCCCGAATAGATAATATCAAGGATTTTTATTCCAAGTTCACAATTTAAATAATTCACAAGAGAGCAAACAACTGGGGGTTATATGAAGTTTCGATTGCGAGCAACGTTAATCCTAGGCTGAAAAGCCTGATACAATATGACTGATAAAGTCAATATTGACGGTCATATGCAGGTAATAGTGTGAGGGTGCTAAGTCCCCAACCTGAATACAGCCCGATAATGGCATGCCCCTTTATGTGATACATTGCGCAATACACGAATTTAGCGTTCTGCTGTTCCAACTTATTTAATCCTTATCAAACATGGATAATCCTATCTTATAAATGACAGGATTTAGCAGGACAAGCATGCATTGTATATATTATACCATGTTTGAAAGGTTATGTATACATATATGGAGAGGAAGACTTAAATTGTGAATAAAATCATAATATGTAAATGGAAAACCTTAGACTAATAGTGAAAGGAGGCTATACTCCGTTTGAAGGGACTCTCCCATTTTTGGGCCTAGACTGTAGAGCGCTAAGTAAGAACTTATACTCAAGGGAGGCTATAGAAATTCTGTAGAAAAGCAGAAGAATAGTAGCAATACTTTAATGCCCAAGGTAACTGGCCCTCCTATGTTAAGTTTTGTAGATCTGTTTAACATACTTTTCCACTCAGTGATCATCACTATCGAGTACACTAGTATGGAAACCCACGTATACTAGTCCTAGTTAAATATTTGGATTCTTATGACCAGGTCATTCGGCCTGTACTCAGGTGTATGCGCCTGTGTGTATGTGTCTGGTTTGTGTTATAATTATGCCCCTGAATGATGTCTAGTGTGTGTAATGACTGAAGTAAGATGTCTCTCAATACCCGGTGTGAGGGTCGGGTATTTTAAGCAAAGCCATAATTATCGTCTTCGTCCTTCGGTCTACCAGTGTGTACAGTCTGTTATGTTAAATAAATAATAGGTTAATGAAGAGTGAATGGAGAATGAATGAACCCCTGCTGAAGGGATTGATATGGAATTTTGCTATTGACAAAAAAAAAATGGATTGCAGAGGATACTCTTTCTGAGCATTATGTACTAGAATCGCAGAAAAAAGATTGGTTATTGGAAAAGGTGTATTAAGATAGCTCTGGCATATTATTTTCATGGCCTGCAGTCCATATATATAGTTTCAACGTTGAGAGAGTCCCTTCAAACTGAGGGAAGACCTCGCTCCAAACCGCAAAGTGCCATTATAATCCCATTAAGACCACGTAATATTAATATAGTCCCATTAGTCCTGGGCCAGAACAATTATTAGCGCAGTAGGCGGCAATCTGACATGCCATTCTCATCTGATCTGAGAGGCTTTGATCCTAGACTGGTCTGGGTTTGTGATAGTTTTACTTGTAGTCTCGTGTGGTTTTATAGTATATTGAGAGGATGGCTAATAATTGTATATAATATATGGATGTAACTAAAAAAGTTAGTAACCCCCCTCCCCCCTACACACACATACTCCACATCCTGAGAGCTCGATTTTTATGAGCTTTAAAATACTTTATGGTAAATTATGATTTATCATTTTACATCTCACAAATCTCTGCTATGATAAGGCCAGGTACGATACATTTAGCAAATGTTCTTGATCAAATTTGCTGTATCGGAGCATGAATGGACAGAGATGAGTTGGTGGGGGATACTGATAGTGTCAAGAGCTTTTAAATCTATACTGTGTGTTATGAGTGTTTGCCCATGTAACTTAATCGCTTGACCTTAGGAAAATTCTGCTGTTTGCAATGCTCATATTGGCTCCATTTATTCCCTGATCACTTCGTGTGGCGCCGTTGTCATCCCATGGTTGCTTTTCTCATGTCCACTCCTGGTGATGTCGACAACTAAAATATTTAATAATTCAATTTCTGAGGCTTGTAATTTAGGTCTTTCCCCTTGAGCCGGATCCTATTTCTTCTAGTGATACCGGTTCTTCTGTGGAAGCGCTATATTTCTTGAATGAATCAGAGCCAATATTGTGCAATGAAATAAAGTGCAGTTGGAATGAATGAAGAATAGAGAAGTTCCCGGCTCACTTTAATCAATTCTGACAATGCCAAGAACTCCCTATTGTCACTCACCCCGCCCCTGGGTCAAGTGTCATTCACTGACCCCGAACCTTTGAAAGTAAAATTAGACTTGTTCCCATACTCGCTCTTAGTATTCAGAGCTACCGGGATATCAAATGTTACCGTTTTACGCTTACAGTTGGACATTTGTTTATCCATATATTTATCCATCTGTCGGTCTGTCTGTCTATCTATGTCTATTTATGTATAAATTTACTATTTTATTATCTATTTATTTACCTCTCATTCATATGTTTATTTTTTTTTATGAAAGTAGCTACTTGCCAACCGACTACCACATACACTGATCAGTCAGGTTAGTTGGTGGAGGAGTTATAGGGGCCCTCTACTTTCAGGTCAGATGCACTAGTTATCGATTTGTGGCTTAACCTGTTCTGCACTTGTAGTCCAATTAGTTGACAGTGATAGGTATGGTGATTTATTCATTTATTTACGGCTATAAACGCTTCTTCGTTCCTCTGTTAGGACTGCTATGAAAAAAAAAGTTCTTGAAATGGGGATGGACAGTTACTGTTTTTATTTTAATATTTCAGCTGAATCTGTTTACGCGGTACTTTCCGATATTAGAGGTGGGAGCATATCCAATTGCCTAATTTCCTTTGTATGTATGCCTTCCTGTTTCATTATAATTATAGCCTCGGTTTTGAATGAATAACAACCTTTTGTTTTCCCAGGGACACTAACTTTAAAGGTCACTGTTCTTGATTGCTAAAGTAAATGTAGTGGGTGGAAAATTTCATCGATATTATATTGACGTATTTGACACCCTACACTTTCCAAGCATCTGAATTACTATAGCTTCTGGTGAATGATAAGAGGAAATTAATTTTATTAATCTATCTGTAAACAAAATACCCCACATGTACACGTACTTGGCAACAGCAGGTGTGTGAGGCTCCCGGGTCCTGTGAATGAAATATGTGAATGCTTTCTAAGGGCTATAGAGAAGAGAGCGATTCCCTACAAATGGAATGCGACTCTCTTATTACTCAAAGGTTCCGAGTTAAAGTAGATGAGCCCATGAGGCTGCCGTGGCCTGTTTTTCAAACATCAACATCAACTGAAGCAAATATTCCTTCTCACGACAGGGAACCAGATGTCTGCAGTTTCCCCCTAGTGTTCACTACAGAATTAACGCCCTTATGATCCCGATATTAATTTTGAAAATGGAGAGCATTTCACTAGCGTGGCACAGGTCCTGGCCTGTATATTACAATTGTGTTTTGTGAGGAGGATCTGGTGGTGAAACGGGCCCTGGCAGAGGGTGGTGAAGGGCGTGTGCCCCCGGCTATGCCCGCCCCCTCGCGGGCCCCCTCGCCAGCCTACAACACCCCCGATGCCCAGGCTGGCCATCTTTTAAAATCCTCAAACGCTACAGTCACCCCGACCCAATGCATTCAGCCTCCTAGCGATACTGTCCATAATTGTTACATAAACCCCGCCCCCACCCCCCATAGTCCATACAAACACACACACTACTCAACTCACTAACCATCTCAAGGTATATAACACTCACGGCCATTTACTTAATCCCCCAAACTGACGCATTACTACATTAGGCCCTTTTATTTGATGAAATGGCTAGTCTATATTGGTCCAGCACAAATATATTCATGATTTTTTTCTCTAAATATTTGTTGATTCTATTCTTTGATCACTCTCATAAGGCTAATCATGAGACCTGTATACATACATACATCAGTGTTGGAACTTGATGTAAACCTACTGTTATCTCAGATTTCAAGTGTCTGTTTGAATTGCGTGTTACTGTTAGAAAAGATGTTTCCATGCTATCTTATAATGCTGTTACATATGTTTCCCTTTGGTTCCATCTCACAGCAACGAGTATACATCATTTAAAACTCGTTGCTCACAGTACTTTGAAGGCCCGTGAATATTATGCATGTTAAAATCTTCAGATTTTTCATGTCGATCTTTCATTCCCACTCCCTCCTCCACATATGCACAAGAAATACGCTTTGACGGCACAGGGTGGCGAGCCATTACTTAGAAGAAGAATTTAGCAAGCATTGCAGGACCGGTATCAGTATAGGGGATGGGAATTTACTGTCGATTGTCTGTCAGTCCATTGACATTTATTTTGAGCCCTTAACGTGGGCAAGTCTATTCCTGTAGCTGCGATCAGTTTACTATTGGATGCTATCACCAGAAAGTGTTAGGGACCGATTGATAGAATGGACGTTAAGTAATGATCTCGTAGGAATGAAAGTTAAAGACATTGGATCCCATTGGATTTAAAATGCAGTAGTTACGAAGGAGGGAAGGAGGTATAGGCAGCATGGTTATGAGGAAGGGACGAGGCGTATGTAAAAGGTTAGTGTGAAGGGAAGCGGCGGAAGACGCTTGTGAAAGTAGGCATTGTGAATCAAACGGATTTACTTACACGTAGTCTTGCTCCATGCCCCCTCACCCACTCGCCAGTGGCATTGCATTATATTGGTCTAAGTTCTGGAAATTTCAATCAAGTTATGTCGGCATTTATGAGTTTTGAGAGTGACAGAATTTATATCCTTTCTTTGTAAATCAGAATGATACATCTGGGGGGTTGTATGACATTTAAATATATCGAATACACTGGGAGATCTCCGGTGATGAAAGAAATTGATTCATCACTGTCATGGAAAGCTATGCCAAAGTTAATTCCATATACGTCAAAGATCTTTATGATCTTCCTTAAAGGTATTGTCTCCTTGGTTTTGATTAGTGTCTTTTTGACCGAAGTCGCGTTATCAACAGGATTATATTCAGTACCAACCCCTTGCAATTTAAAGTTAACTATGAGTTAAATGAATAAAGTTCTAGAACTAGTTTTAGATAGAACTATTGAACAGTCGACTCACAAGTCGACCCGCATAGTATGCTCAGAGGAAAAGTTACATTAATGATATCCTATGGATAAAATAAGAACATTGAATGGGATCCGTGCATCAAAACTACACCGTACAAGTGTAAAATAAACATTGAAGTAAAAGGCTATGTTGGGGGTTAGTCATATATTTACTGAATCTCACTCAAAGGGCAATATCATCATATTAAGTGATGCGTTTCGTCAGACTTCTTTTACTCTTGAGCTTTCACCAGCTTCTTCTCGCTAACCAGACAAGCGGGGAGAGACGTGAAGACGAAGCCATGGTACTACAGGCCCACCTGTGTGCGAGAGGCTCTGGTGAGGTTTATATCTTGAGGTAGGCTCGTTAGTGATTACAAGCCACTGCATTAGCTAGTAACTATGGCAACTGCCAATTAAATGTTGGCGGCAGATTGTTTAATTTTTTCCTTGGCCTACGGGAGATTGGTTGATATTTGGATATATATACGTGTATTGCTGGTATTTCTCCCATGTATGTATACATGTATATCAATCCCATATATGCCCACTCCCTTTTATTGGTATTGTTTCTGTTCATCACAACGCTCTCATGCTTAAGTTGGTTTCTTTATATTTTTTTCAAAGATAGTCCAACTTATGTATGGAGAATCTTTGTTTTTTTGTCTGAATCTAAACACATTTTGAAAGGGAATATTGGCAAATTAGGAATTAAGGGTGTTATGGCGTACACGGAGGAAACCCGTCCATGTTCAATTAATATTAAGTATGGTTGCGCCTATCATCTGATGCCATGGCCGGTGTGAACTTATTGTGTAGCATGACATTGGACCACAATCAATGATGATGCTTTATTCGTTTCTGAATGAAAGCAACCTTTTAAACCATTTAGTCTTAACGAATGTCATCCTGTGTATTACCCAATGTCCCTGGTGGTTAGATGGCATAAGCTCAGTACTCTGAGGTTATATATACGTCACTGCATGCTTGTATGTACGTGTGCCATTAATTTCTGAATGGATATTTAGTGTGTGTTTACTCATTTGATAAATGTGTGTCTATGGACACCTAAACGTTCATTCAATGTTCATAGGAAACTGAGTGTCACACAAATCACTTCTAATCCTTTCCTCAGTGTCACAGACTTGTACCAATCCCGTTCCTAGTTTTACCTATCGTTGGTAACATCAGCAAACATCTTCTTCAACACTACACCATCCACCATTTATTTAAAGATGAGATAAATATTCCCCGACCAATGCAAGTATATATCTAAACATTCCCCGCACGTTTATATGAAGAGCACCGATCTGGAACTCCTTTGTATTTATCTAAAGATTGCCATTCTCAGATTTCGCTTGATATTTTGAAAAGGTGCATTGTGTTGTGCGAGTGTGGCGGGTGCATGTCTATGCACCAGGCCTGTGACTGGTGACAGATGTGCAGGTCAGACCCTTCATTTAGTCACGGGCGTCTGCTGCTGCTGCTACCGAGGCTGGCGAGGAGGAGGTGAAGCAGGCAAAACTAAGCAGAAAATATTGTCCACCTCTTTTCCTCATATCAGCCTTTAGCAAGTCTAGCAACTGCTATTACTACTACTAGGCAGCCAAGCAATTTTGAAATAAAGTATTGGCCGCCGAACTAATAGGAATCTTATTCATTCATATCAGGTTTATTCATAAATGGTGTTATGTGTTGATAGGTCGGGTAGGTATACCCACATAATTGCCATATCAATTCTACCCGTGTGAATAAAGCTTTCGCGGTGTAAATGGATTCGCAGAAAGACTCCGATGTGCAGTCTTTGTTCTGCCTGTGAGGAGAGATTGATCTTTAGGGTCTGGCGATTTTTCTGCTAATACATTGATATTGAGCGCTTCAATGTTTGTATTCAAATGCACACGCACTGAATCCATTTCAAATCAAATGAACAAATGAAGCAATACCAGCATGTATTATTGTACATGTATTGATACTGGCTGTTTATAGCTAAGGCAACTAAATGTCTTGGTCCCGAATGATAGCGTGGGTTCTACTCTACAGCTTCACCCGATTTCAATTACGGTATGTTCTCGGCGAGAAAGACATGGCTACATTAGAAATGATCTTGTCTCAATCCAGCCAGGTAGCACAGACGGGAAATACTTAGTGGGATTCCCAGGCTTCAGATAAAGACCAGCTCTGTTTGGTTTCTTAAGAGCATGGAACAATATATAGCGTGCATTGTTGTTGCATCCCTTGCTGTCTCACGAAAGCTTCGGTGTTTTATAGTGATTCCACCAGCAATTTTTGCCCAGTATTAGTAATTTACTAAAGGAAGGCATTGAGAAGGATCGGCCATCAAACTCTTGCAATATATATGGATCCTTGAGTGAGCCGTTTTGGAATGATGTTAGGTCTCGAATGAGATGAGATCGGTATGTTAATGGCTTTCCCGGCATTGAAGTAGGCCCGCCACTGCCGCCCTAATGAGATTCTAATGGGATTTTGTGGTCAGTTTCCCTTTGTTGTACTTAGTTTAGAGGGATCTGATAGGATATGAGCCTAGACTGGTTAGAGAGGATGGCGAGCTTCTGCCTGAAGATGATCACTATGATCAGAATTTTATTTGATGTGGACCACATGAAGGAAGGGTATACTATACATGTGTGTGTATTAGCCAGTATGGGGGGAGTGGTAGGGAGCTAATTTAATCTCAATCCTGGGTCAGAGGTTATCACCCCTCACTCCCTCCCCTTCTCATTCCTTCACCCCTGTCACTCAGTCTTGTCTTCTTAACCTACCATTACCCCGAGATAGATCTATTCTCACTCACTCGATCTTACATTCCAGTCAACTGATAACCTTTCTGTACAGGCTCCACTATCCTTGTCTCACGGCTCCCTCGTTTGTTCAGAGACCATCTTTAGCTATCTTTATTCTAGTAGT
Source organism: Sthenelais limicola (assembly GCA_942159475.1). Lineage (NCBI taxonomy): Eukaryota > Metazoa > Annelida > Polychaeta > Phyllodocida > Sigalionidae > Sthenelais > Sthenelais limicola. The sequence continues at coordinate 72,999,660 of OW804097.1, read as the reverse complement.
AAGTGAATGATCATGTAGTCCTCGTTACAACCTTGGCAAGCCTATGCATTTCATACAAACACGGATTTGAGACAAAATGGAGTCCATCCTATCCCAGTGTAATACCAGACAACTGGTAATATCGAGTATACTTGAAGCTCTTTGGTAATACATAAATTTACAAAGAGATCCTATACTATAGAACTCCTTCGTCCCTGATTCTCCTCGGTGTTGGCTTTCTTCAACTTTGACCCAGTCTAGGTTCAGAGCCTCTCCGATCAGATCAGAATGGTATGTCAGTGATTGGACGCCTACTACGCGAATGGCTTTTCTGGCCCAGGAGTAGGCATCCTAATGAAATTATAATGGTATTTTGCGGTTCTAGTGGGATTATAATGTTATTTTACGGTTTGGAGGAGGAGCCTCAGTTTGAAGGGACTCTCAAAACTTTGAGCCTAGACCGGACCCATGTTAGCTGCCAGAGAATGTTTTAATATATATGGGTTGTTACATTCGATGTTATCCAGAGTAATAATATACGTAACGTAAGTCACTATCAAGCCATGCCAAGGTCTTATGATAAAAAAAATCAAAATTCGTGTCTGGTCGTTGCAGGAACAAACAGTTGATTCTGAGGTGCTAATAAATTCAAAATCTGTGTTAAATATTTTTCATGTATACACTAACATTTAAGAATATCTATCAATCAACACCATGATTATTCATTATACATTTAGTCATCACATGACGTTCTCAATATGTATTTTATCCCTGGAGCTAATGTGTCACTCCTAGTCCCGAGCTGAGCTAAATCAATACACATAATAATCATATTCTTAGGAAATAGTTACACATCAAAATGGTACCTTTATAATTGTATAATTTATTTCATGACGGTAATAGTGGGACTAAAGATGTAAAGAAAAAAAATCAGCAAATCTGATTATCTTTTCTCGGTGAAGAACATGATTGAGAGAACACAATTGTATTCTGAGGATTGCCATTGATAAGAAATGATAAATGATGAACATAAACTGTAAGATAAACTTCATATTACCATATACTCATACATCCGATAACCCTACACTTTGCATTCCGTGTCCATCACCGATAAAGCAACTATCAATAAGTGATAGATGATACTAGACCCCACAGAAAAGGACCTCATGTGGTTGGTTGAGGGAGTATATAATGTCCATGGCTTATAGATATATTTGATGTAACATAATATCTTTTGTATCATGGTGATCGAAGTATACATATATATTCATACATCCTGCGTCTGTCATCTGAAGTCATAGCGAGAAGCATTGATGATACATGAACATGGACACGGTGTTTATCTTAGTAAGTCAAACAGTTTGTGTATTGGGATTGAGTGCTTGTAGTTTGATACCAGTTATTTTCTTTGTCAGGACTGGATTCATTTCATAAGCTTTTACCATATATACATCAACACATCATGTTCAGGTCAATTCAAGCGACCGAAAAATGCCCCATTGTGTGCATCAAATCGATTTGAACTGTATGGTGTACCAATAACTACGTTTATTACTGTATGTCTCAACTCACCTTCTCAGACCCTGGGAATAATTGAAAATATTTGGATAGCATTGACTAGATAGGTATATCAGGGGGCCAACGAATTGTTATATATTGATCCTTCTTAGACCCTGGGAATAATTGAAACTATTTGGATAGCACTGACTAGATCTAGGTGTATCAGGAGGCCAACAAATTACTATATTGATCCTATTTGCTCAAAATTGCCACTGTAGATTAGCAAAATAGACAAATCATTAAGAACAAATCGTAAACAATCGAAAATTAATATACATTTTTTTCGTTTTCTTTATTTGAATCTCGCATTCTACAGCATTCGGGAAGAAAATAGAGAAACAAAGAAAAATATATTTTGGATCGATTTAGTAGCTTTAAAGTCAAAAGGATTACAACATGTTTGCATATTTCCAACCAATTAATCAAACATTACCTCCATGCACTCATAATTACCTTGCCTCACATTGTAATGACTGGCAACATGGCACTGATGGTTAATAATGACCTGTTGGTCCTTCACATATGGTGTCAGGTCTGCCTCCTCTCTCTCCCCTGCCTTATGTCAACTGTTGGAACATCTCACTGTTATAAACTCAACAAGACTTGACTGCTCGCTACCGTATTAGCTCGGTGTTGTCACAGCTATATATTTTACGGATCAGAGAGAAAAATAGGACAAGTTGGTCGTTATTTGTGTTCGCGGTTTGTGGTGGCTTTTTCAATATTTTCCATTCATGATGGTTAGGATATATACATGTATAAGTAGTTACACATTTCTTATGCTAGTATAACATCTACAGGCGTATAGCATACATGTATACAATTAGTTATGACAATAATTGTTGATCTCAGCCCAGTTAAAAATCATTTTTAAGGCCCAAACCGAAAAATCGTTTAACCAAAACATAGGGAGTATTCTGAGTACAAGGCACATCTTTAGATTTAGTTGTTAAGTTTCTCTATTTTGCTGACGACCTTTTCTAAGTAAAAGGATTTTTGGGGACATTAATTTGTGGTTGAGAACTTCAGAAGATATGCATTTTCGCAATATTCGCGAACCTTTTAAACCCCAGAAATACGCGGTATCCCATGTCAGTCACCTATCTGATTATACGTCCTAACCAAGCGTCAACGAATTCAGGCGTTAATACAAGGTAATTAATTTTGATGTGTAAATAATCGTCAAATAACACTTGGAAGAAATGTAAGCGATGGATGTGTATGGCAATTATCAGCAATTACATTAACACTAAATAGATCCCGGAGTACAGAATTTGAATAGATGGTGTGGATTTTATGGGAAAAATGATTAGTTGTCATGGTTATGAAAATTCCCTTTATTCATTCGAAGCATAGCTGTGCAGTACGCCCGGAACTAGCTTCGTGACATTTAAGGGACACTTTTATTTTTCACTTCGCGAATCTCATAGATGATATTTCTAATAATTTCAAAATACCAGTAAAACATGGATGTGGGTGTAAATGCGAGTCTGAAATAAAGATAATGTCTGTTTAAAAAGGTAATGAGAGCATACTTGGCCTCTTTTTAATAACACATCTTTTTAACTCTGTCATACAACCCCTTTCTCCCCACCCAATTTATAGATTGGTATCTGGATATTGAATGACTATTTCATTTTGATATTTGAATAACTATTTCTTCAGTTTAGTGGAATTATCTCTGTTACAGTTATTATCCCCAGGCTCGTAATGGAAGCTCTTTTCATTCGGTTAATGTTCCTTACTTGATTTCCAGCATTAGATCAAGTCATTAATGGCTAACACTACTTGCACGAATCTAATGACGAAATTCAATAATTCATTTCATATCAAACTCAGGGCCGTGATGACACATGCCAGGGTCTTATTCTATCATGTTCTTGGGCAAGCAAGGATTCCACGTCTTTAACTAAAACATCAGCAGAAATGGAAGATAAATGAACCATTTAAAAAATACAAACCTTGTTATTGCTACATGGATAATTGCTATTATATGATTTGTGACAGGGAAATATATTCATTCCCTCATTTAGCCATATTGAAAGCGTCGTCATTATTGGTCTAATAGGTGTCTTGATGGACAGATGAACTATGTGTCACTGTGGGCGGCATGGTGTATTTACTCCATATGAATAAGCTAGACATGATCGGGTGGGTGAATGTTTTCATACATTAGGAACACTCTGTGCACCTGTTGGGGCACAAGTGCAGTTTCTGTTTATTCATTGATTCTTGCACACCTTCGTGTGTGCTCATACTAATAGAGTCCCAGCAAAGCATGTTCTCAAAATGTATCATGCAAATGTCGTCAAAATAAATGAATGATCTGTGAACATGTTTAAATCGTCGGTTGACTCAATCATCGCATCGTGATTATTTATTGACTGTAATTGGCTATCAGTAGGATTTCATCTTAAACAAAAATTAAATTAAAATCATTTGTTAATGATGTTGTCAGCAACCAACTCAAAATAATACTTTTGTGTACATCTAAGTTAGCTTTAGGTAATGAGATAACATGTTTACAGCTCGCTGTGTTACCAATTAATGAGTCAAGCGGTTGTTGTATATGACGTCACATAGTATGACGTGACAGAACACCTTTGACGCAGGTGACCAAAAGAAAATAGCTTTAAGTAATGTAATGAGTTGTAAAAACAATGAAATAAAAAAGTTATGCAATTAGAAAAAGTAGACTGAGGCTCTGAAGATGGTGATACAATGAACAACAGCGATCACTGAAAAATACACTCAAATAAACCTGTTCTTCAGTTTTATTGTTATCTTTCAATTGAGGATAAATAGCTCTTTTTTGACTGCAATAACATGGAAAGGAGAATTTGGGTATAGAATGAAGCAACCAAGTCCTGAATATTATAGGGGATAATGTGAAAGGGGTATAGTATCATTGAAAGGCTAATTAGCAGAATTAATAAGGCAGAATTTTTTTTTTTTTTTTTAAAGATTTTATTTATCCAGCATCTCAAGACATGATTAACAGTAAAACAGTCGAGAACAGGTAACACGAGAACATTTGTGGCCTTCTACCTGCTGCTGCATTCTACATTTTTAACAGGTTCGAAAAAATTAACTAGCAAACTAACTAACACATTCAATAGGACATAATGATAATACATGTTAATAGCAAGGTGAGTATAATATAATAATATGATGTAATACGATCAGCTTTTTAGATTCAGTTAGTTTAGTTTAGTTCGCCCAGTTGTACTACTGGGTAAGTAGTTATGCGGGTGTAATGTAAATAGGTTTTTATTGTCATTCCCTCTGACATTGTACTATGTCAGGATAATGGGAGAGGATATCACAGGTGGTGAATGACTGGCCAAGTGTACTGTTGGCGTAGATAAACATGACAAGTGTACATAAGATAGAGAGGTAAGCAAGGGTTGTAACATTGTAGCATTGGTGAGGTATGGTGTATCTCAGCCTGTTTATTACCAGGTGGTAGAAGGATTTGGGTAGGTTAGGGGGATAGTACAGATTAGGGGATAGAGGAGAGATGGACGCAGAGGATCTGGGTCATGTAGTTGGGGTTGGGGTTAGGTGGATACTTTGAGGTGTGCAAGGGCTTTGGTTTTAAACCTGATAATGTCCGGTTCTTCCTTTATTTCTTTCGGTAGAGCATTCCATCTGGAGCCCCCTGAGTAGGCAGGGGCTCTTTTGCATACTTCTAGCCGGGGGCGTGAGACCGGGAGGTTGAGGACAGAGGAGGAGCGGGTTGAGCGACCCTGTAGTGGGACAGGAGAGGCCATGTGATGGGCTCTTCTGTGCATGAGGAGTAGGATCTGGGTGGTTCGACGGATTTGGAGGGGGAGAAAGTTGTGGATCTCCATAAGATTGGAGATGCTGACATATCTGCCAGATAGGGTGGCAATGCGGAGACCTCGTTTCTGGACTCTCTCTAATTTATCCTTTAAAGTTACATTGGCCATATCCAGGAAGCAGGAGTTAAACTCCAGATGAGGGAGGACCATTGTTTTTAGAATGCGGATAGCGATAATTTTTGATAAAAAGGGACGGATACGAGCAAAAGTGGTAACGGCAGCATTAGCATTTCTTACCGAGAGTTTTACTTGATGATGGGCACTCAAGTGGGTGTCTAGCAATGAACCTAAGTATTTGAATTCGGTCACCACTTTCAGTGGGGTGTTGTTAATGGATAGGTTGGGGATGGCAATAGTTTTTGAGGATGGAGGGAAGAAGACCATTACCTTAGTTTTTTGGGCATTAATGGTTAGTTTGTTCATCGCACACCAAGACTCTAAGTGAGGGATGGCAGACTTGAGGGAGGTAATTGAGTCATTGAGGGATTTGGAGGAAGTGTAAATTACTGCAGCCTTCCGCTGGTCTAGGCTTAAAGCCTCTCAGATCAGATAATGGTACGTCAGTGATTGGACGCCTACTGCGCTAATGGCTTTTCTGGCCAAGGAGTAGACTTCCTAATGGAATTATAATGGTAATTTGTGGTCCTCATGGGATTAAAAAGGCATTTTGCGTTTTGGAGCGAGAGGCTTTCCCTCACTTTGAAGGGACTCTGTTAACTTTTGGCTTAGACTGCTTAGGTTTGGGGTTCCCATCTCAGTGCGATGGATACTCGCTGTGAAGTGACGTGCAATGAGTGACTACAGATGATTGTATTCCACTGTAGCCCATGTACAGGGACGATACTTTCAGGTACCTTCTTTGCTGGAACACATAGCCTGCTGTGTGGACCTTCCCATCGCGTGTCTAACTGCATGTTCATGCACAGCTCCTGCTCGAGCAGAAAAACCATCCAAAATCTAGACCAGAATTAGCAGCCTTCCGCTGGTATAACCCGAACCCTTAACAGTATCACAAACAACAGCATTAGCAAGATATTTTGTGTGGGACGTACCCCGTTAGGAAATAATAATCCCATGGATTTATTTTTTGTTTCATGGGTCAGGTCCATTCGAAATCAGGCAAAATAATCAAGAAGAACAGGTTTTAACTTTGAAAATTGTTTCGACGTTATACTAGTCTAGTCTTTTGTCAGAATTTCTTTGGTTTTCGATTTTAATTTTTCGTCAAACATAACTAATTATTTTTCATACAATGCATGTAGTTATGATTACTCATTTTGTGGTTGAAAACATTGCCACATGTTGATTTAGATCTATTTTCAACCTAACTTTCTAACTTTGAGAATTACGTACATGACACTACAGTTAATCGATTTGGTATAGCCACAGAGAGAATATCAAGAAGGACCATGACACTGTCGCCAGACACTTGAACATCGACCATCCTGAAATCCCCAACAAATGGTAAATCATATCTATCTCTATTACGAACCTGATTCCATGTGCTCCAGACACCCCTGAAGCAAAATCGAACAGGGACAAGGAAGAGAGAAGATAGATTTCCAGACTAAAAATGCTCACTCCTAGCTGACTTAATATTTTAGATTAAATATCCGTCATAATCTACCCGATCTTATAACGTTCTAACTATGTTTTGTAAGATTTATCTAGTACTATTATTAAACACGTGCAATCTAGATCCCATTCCAGCTGAAATACAAGTAGAAATTGAAAGTATATAAGAAATTCAGACGACAGCGTTTGCTTAACATTTTTATGTTCTCTGACAGCTTGATTAACAAGTATACACTTTGACTGTTCGACTCGGAACCCTTGAGTGTAAGTGGGGTGTGGACGGATAGATTTTTTAATGAACTTTTTCTAAGCAGTGCTTTGCAACAGGAACGGTGTGGTGTAATGTGGGTATATAATAAGGGCGAGGATCTGGCCTGATCTCGGTGTTGGTATCCTGGGTTCACCTTCTCCCTCCTCCTAGGAACACCACAGACGATATGCTCTGATCACCTCTTTTCCACCAGAGATAATCGAAAATAGTGTCTTCTCCTGCCTCCCGTATGCCCCGCCCCCCGCCCCCTGCCCCCCATGTCCCTCCTCTCCCCAGCTCCCCGAGTCCCTTCTCTAGCGAGTCCAACTATGACGGATCATGATGCCACTGTGATTGATTATACGTGCTCTCCACCTATTTAAACAATTTCTCCTCCGCGTTTGCCTCCTCCACCTATTCCTCCAGATGAATATTCTACCGATTGTTATTTCCCGGTGTTTGGAACGCCCGTCGGTGGGTTCGGTTGAATGAATGTGCATGAGGGCCTTTCTTTCGTCATGAATTTATTTATCCGAGCGTTAAATATTTATGGTGGCATATCTTTTTTTGTTTTTATAGGAAACACAAAAAATAAATCGCGAGGTCCTGTTCGTAGGTTTGGATTTTACCCGGGAGACTCGTCTTATGAGGTAAGTTTTAGGATTCAACATAATCCAGTGGAAATACTCTCGGCAGATCGGTCGTTAGGGATGCCACTGCGGAAGTAAGATATCCAAGCATATTGAGAAAGATATTTATGGCGATCATGTTGATCTGTACAAACCTATGAATAAAAGAACGCTGATATTGTTTTCTTGTAGACATGTATGTTAGGACGGAAAGGACATTACCTGTGTCTTGAATGCTCTGCAAACTCAATCCTTCTTCATTGAAAAATTAAACAAGAAATTAATCGTACAGCTCTGTTGACAAAAGGTGTATGCATATTAGTTTCTTGATAGAATTTAAGGGAAGTTATAGAATGGAGGTTCGTTAAAAAAAAATCAAGGTTCACACCGGTTCACATTTTGCAGATCTATCTTCCCACAGCCCAATTATGAGAGAATCCCTTCAAACGGAAGGAAAGCCTCTCGCCTCAAACCGTAACGTGCCATTATAATTCCATAAAGATCGCAACATATCATTATAATCCCATCTGAACGCCTAGTCCTAGGCCAGGAAACCGATTAGCGAAGTAGGCGTCCAATCACTGACATACCATTCTTATCTGGTTTGGGCTGAATGTCACTTTCTGCTGCCCTCTTCTATGTATATGTATCATTTCTATGAAAATGAACCAACCTATCTCACAATTTCATGTCAGAATATACGAGGCCAGGTCGTGTATGGATATAAGTGCAGGTAATTTGCATAGTGTATTGCCGTGGCCCTCTTAACGGCCCAATATTGCAACCTTCAGGCCAGATCTGGCTATACCACCTTATCATCTCCCATTTCCTACATTCCATGCAATTTTAAAGAGTTATCTGGAGCATCGATTGAATTATTTAAAAGAGATATCATTTCCTGCACTTTCTAGCATTTCTCATTAACACTATGGGAGCTCCTGATCCTTTATGGAGCAGCATATAAAATACAGCATTATCTGATAGCTTGTCAATATAAAATGTGTTAATAACAAGCTGCCTGTACCTAGGAATGGCTGTTTTCTCTTCAAGCAGGAGTTAATTGTAGTATAAATTACTAGATAAACATTTCCTCAAGGGCCTGCATTTCTCTTCCAGTTAGCTTTTTTCCCCAGTTAGCTTTAAGTCTAGGCCCAAAGCTGAGAAAGTCCCTTCAAACGGAGGGAAAGCCTTTCGGATCAAACCGCAAAGTGCCATTATAATCCCATTAAGACCGCAAAATGTCGTTATATTCCCATTAGAACGCCGAGTCCAGGCCAGGAAACCAATTAGTGAAGTAGGCGTCTAATCACCATTCTTATCTGATCTGAGGTTTTGGTCCTAGAGTGGAGGGCCTGCATTTCTCTCTCTCTCCACTCCCTCCCCCCGCCCCCCTCCAGTTAGCTTTAACAAGATTGACTCCAACATCCAACATCTCCATTGTGTATACTTATACCCTCTGCAAGATAGGGATACTCAAGCTGCAAAGTGAACAATATGTTCCCTCTAAGCAATTTCTGTTTTTCATGAGCGAGTTAAAACAGCTGATCGATCAGTCTGGGCCCGAGGACTTATATAGCTAGTATGGGCTCCCCCCGCAAGGAAGAAACGTTACTTACAATAGATATAACTTCTGGTCAAGGTAACAGGCCTTGAATATGATTCCTCGAGGGACGAATAACTATTATCTTGTTTCCTGACAACTTCTTTACAGAAAACTCTTGAAACGCTTTTAAAGTTATGTTTAATTGTATGCATGGTTTATAATAGTGGGGAAAAGGTGTGTTTTGTGTGGGGTGGGAATGGGGGGGGGGGGGATTGATTAATTGAATAACTCTTTATTGTATCAACAACATGTTTCAAGTCTAGTAATACAAACAGTTGTACGCTTTGAGAGATAGTGTCAGGTCTTCCAGCTGGTACCTTCTTGTTTACCGTCATATAATTATATAGGGTTTGTGACATAGGCTTTGGTTATGGCGTAGAGGGTAAATACATCTTTCAGTTATGATATCATGTAATAGAAACTAGTATCTCACTGAGTAGCTGTCTACACTTTCCTGTCAGCTACACTGCAGTGGTATTGGTAGAAGACAGAACTTTACTATAATACACATGTAGTATTAAATAATAGTTTTCATGAAACTCTCCTTATTTCATTTGATTTTTTAGGGGCCAGTGGTTTATCAACTTCTGTCTTGTTATTTCTGCATTACATATTCCAGAGATAATTTCTATTTCTAAATTAACAGAAACCTTTTAAACAAATATGTTTTTTTAACCTGGTCCTACAAAAAGTTTGCCTTTCCCAACCGATTTTTGCAGTGATCAGGTGGACTAGAACATGTGATCTTTAGTTTTTAGGCTAATTTTGTTAACCCATCAAATTCCATTTTGTTACATTTTTTGACAGTGGTATTTAACCATGAGGACAGCTAATAAAATCATCTCTTAATACTTGTATTGGGTTGGGTCGTAAAACACCAACGTTATATCATTTTACTCTGGTTACTTTGGGAGGTGACACAAGGTGGGTGCATAATTTATTACACAATAACACAGTAATTCAATGGTTTAATTCTTTGTTAATTAACACTGCCACTGGGCGGAATTTCGACATTTCCTCATGCAGCTGACGCAAATCGCCTATCTGACATATTCATGAACGGCTAATTAGTTCTGGTAATCTCGTTTCCGGTGCTATCTTTATATATTCGGTATTCAATAATTTTATATTTGAACGCTCTCTCCCGCTACCGTAATGTGGAACGTAATGGTTACATAGCAATGGCATTCGACCTCACAATCAGTCTATAATATCCTGTCAAACGTTTTGGATTTCCTGCCTCGTCGTGTGAAGTTTGAGGCGAGAGTCTTTACCTTCGTTTGAAGGGACTCTCTCTTCTTTGGGCCAAGACTGTTTCTACTTCATCGTTAAATGTTGGATATCTTGTTTAGTTCGTGGAGGGTGGCCAGGCAAGAAAACCAGATACTATTACTTTTTAGTGGTGTTCTTTTTTTCTTTTCCGTCTGAGACACCCTATTTTTTTTTATTTCATTTACAGGCCAAATCATTAATTTACAGTAATAAGTAGGGTACCACTTCCCATTCGTAGAGACCTAGCCATTTCTAGTTCTATAAATTGTTGGAATTTTTGTATTTGTGGTTTGTTTTCCTCCGTATGCTTCTTTCTCCCCGTATTAATATATTCTGTCTGACTCCCCCTGTTTCTTGTCTCTCTTTCTCCCACTCTCTCTTGCCCTCCTCCCTCTCTCTATTTTTCTCTCTCTTTCCCTATGATCAATCTCTTCTTCCTCCCCCCTCTCTCTCTCCCTCCCTCTCTCCTTCTCCCTCCCTCTCTCTTTCTGTCTCTCCCTCTCTCTCTCTCTGTCTGTCTCTCTCTCTCACCTCTGCAGGGCTGACTCAGTGATCCCTTTGTCTGAGGGTATGATTTTTATTATCCCTCTGTGGCCTTCCAAGCACACTATTTAGACAGGGCCGTTGTCACTACAGGCTAGGGAATATTTAGTTCAAGTAAAACCCACGGGAGGTGCGTTACTCTGCTTGTCAACCAAGTAGCCAACAATTATCTGTGGGATAAGGGAGGTCGGTGGGGTTCCAGCATTTTGCCTTTGTTACACACAGTTACATCAGAGTACTGAGTGTGCCTGGGTGGTTATGGGCGTAATTATTGGTCAAACATCGCTCTTGTTTTCTGTATATTGATTTACACTAACGGTTAATCTACACGATTACCTTTCTCTCTTTGTCCGATAGATAAATTCAGGATGGGGTAATACTAAGATACTAAGACACGATTTGGTGCCGAAGTATTTTATTTCGTGTGTTCTTTCTTCTCAGAAGGTCTTGCTGTGGAGTACTCATATTCACATAGGATTTCTTCCTATATTTCGCATACGGAAAGTGATTCGCACCCTTCCAAGATTTATCTTGATGTGGTTATAACAAATGATTCTTTTGGTCGGTCCAGCTTATGTATAACCATTTATGGTTTCTTTTTCTCCTTTCGCCCTCCTCTCTCCATCATCGCTCTCTCCCTAGACCGAATGTCAGGTCATATTGCCGAGGTGAAGAAATGATTTGATAACTCAGGCTAAATATTCATGGCGTGTGACATGAAACCAAAGAAGGCCAGGGCTATGGTCATACCACCACCGCCATCACCACCACCACTCTGCTACCACCACCACCACCACTCTGCTACCACCACCACCATCTCCCCCTAACCACCACCCCCACCACCACCATCGCCGCCACCACTGGCCAGAGTCTCAGTGGAGTGTTTCTCCACCCGAGCTCTCTACAGAGAATCCTTGGTTTGTCTATTATCTCCACCATAAGTCGCCATTGAGATCTCGCACCGTTTCTCAGGCATGGTGAGTGTACCTTGTGGATCCCTTTCTCCTTCCTCCTCCTCCAGCACCTCCTCCTCCAGCTCTCCATCCTACTCGCACATGCAGTTTGGATCCTTAGATCGCCTGGCATGGTGGTCACTGGTATAGAAGCAGCATCTCCAGCTCCAGGAGCCTTCTCCTGCTCTTCCTTCTGCTCCTGCTGCTCTTCCTGCTGCTCTTAGAGGGGCTATAGTAGTGTGTGAGCTACATGATTGTAGATTGTCATATCATATCGCGATACAATGGCACTCTACCCAAGCCTGCAATATCAATCTGCAAACACACTAATCTTTTAAACTAACAGTGCTGCACTGCAGTGAGCCAATGGGGGAATAATCATGTGCGATCTACAGAAGAAGAGGAGAAGAGTAGAATAGAATGAAGTGGACATAATCAAAACCGCGTTCCGTCTTTGCGTCCAATAAAGGACCGCTCAACTTTAAGTCCGATAAAGGACTTTATGGCTCAATTTCCTAGAGGGGATGATACCAAAAATATTATGAGATTTGATTCCCCGAAGAAAAGAAAAGACCAGGTGAAGATTATTCGGATTGGGAAGAGAGGTCAAGAGTAAGCAGGCCTGGTAAGCGGGTGGCATGTACAGAAGGAGAATAATTCACTGTGGTATGAGGAACACTATCCTTAATGTCGTGTGAGAAACAATAAAACGGAAGAAATGGAGAATGGAAGATTAGTGGATGAGAAGAGTTTTTGTGAGCCACAACCCTTTAATTCAGAGGCCAACTATTTCACCAATGGATTGGCTTAAATGCATTCGCTGTTCGCTATAAAATGATCACACGCCGAAGCTCGTTTCACCCGCGTTAAATCACCCGCTAAGACCTTTACACACTGGATACATTGGCGTTCGTGGACCGTTGAACTAAAGCTTAAAACCAGCCTGAGCGATCCCACAGTAAAAGATACACAACACACACCAGGCACTGAGAGAAAGAGAGAGAGAGAGAGGGGACGGACGAATGTATTGGATATTCCCCAACCAATGGATCCCCGTTTCACTAACGCTCTTAACCTTGCAACTTACATTGGATCGTCTCACTGAGGCCTGCCACTCCTACGTGGAAGGGATTACACGGTTTCGTGTATTGTGAGCATTTTGGGCGATATTTATAGGCAGGCGTTTACATTGGCTCTAAAAGGTCTGTATATGTTTCATCCGAGGGGCTTTTGGGGAACATGTGTTGGGGGAACAGGTTATAAATGTGTGTGTTTGGGGTAGCAGGGTGAGGAGGATGAGGAGTGGAGGAGGTGGTGACTGAGTGTTGGTGTTGTATGCATGCTGCTTGCTAGATATTCCACTCAGTGTCTTAAAGGCTCTCACAATCCGAGTGTGAACATGGACCAAGGCAAGTAGAGAGGTGAGATACCGTACGTTGACTAGAGCTTTCTAGGGCTCACTATGATCATGACACTCGTTGGTATTCTGAAAGAGGAAGGCAAGCGTATGTTCTGATATAAATATAGAGAGGCAGTTCTGGTTCGGAATTCTCTGTGAGGGGAAACAAGGTGCAGGTTTTTATTACCGATTCATTTCCTGATAAGTATAATATTGGGTTTATGTTTGTATGAAGACCAAGCTCTTGTTATAGAATTGTTTCCCTGTATATTTTAGTCTGAACGTCTTCTCTGTGTATATCAGATGTTTTTTTTCTCATGTGGTGAGGTCTTCATTCGTTCTGAGGGAACATCTTCCGGCCGTCGTCATTATAAGGAATATTCAGTGTTTTGGATGCCTTTTATTATTTATGATGCTCGTCGGTTATCGCCGAGGTTATGCCTAGTGCCATCTGTCATTTAACAGGATGTTCATTCCGCCTATATGTTCTGAAGCCTACTTCAGACTGATAGGGGCATTTTGTGTTAATTCACTGCTTACCGATACTGGTTTGTATAGATCTATCTGGCAGGCAACCAATATTTTAATAAAGCCAGTGTCCAGTATGTGGGCATCAATTGACTTTGTATTTAAAGTATGAACATTACCTTAGCCCCACCCCACTCTTCCTCTCCCTCCCTCTCTCTCCCTCTCTTGTCTCCCTTTTCTCTCACTCCCTCCCCCTCCCTCCCGCTGTCTCGCTCTGTCTGTCTGTCTCTCTTTTCCTCTCCCTCTCTTCTCTCCCTCTCTCTCTTCCCTCTCCCTGTGTCTCTGTGTCTCTGTCTCTCTATGTGTAAGATAGATCCAACATTTGGCCCTGACTGAACATGCCATGTGTACGCACAAGGAAAAACAATTTAAATTGACACGTACGCGAAAGTCTGACAATTTACAAGATATGTTATTCTCCTTCCTGCCCTGGCTTACTTCCTTCTCATTGTTTCAACCCACTTTCATTGAAACTTTGAGTTTCATGCCATAATATCTCGCTTTCTCTTTGTATTATAATATCTGCATTAATCTGCTGAAGAATGTTTGTTGCGTTCATTAAATGCATTCTTTTGATAGCTAGGTGATGTCACCCTAAATATGTGTATTACGCGAGTGTTGATTGACCGGCGTCAATCATGAAGGCATGACTTGATTTGTTAATTTCTTGACTAGTACTCTTCTCCCACAAAAACCCCACACCTTGTGGCTCGCCTGTATGGACTGAATCATGAACCACGGCATTACATGCGTTATTACCACAGCTTTCCTTGTTCCATTGAATCGTCCCATTTTCTTTATCATGTTGTTAATATAGCAGCGAGGACCCACTCGTTCGTCCATCTAGGATTGAAATAGACCTCTTTCACACTGAGAATAGACACAGCATTTATATGAAAGCACGTAGACAAACAGCTTTGAGGGCATCACTTGATGCACGCATTTTATGGAGCTAAGTGTGCGTCTAATGTCCCAGTATGATTGCATGGATCACTGTTTAGCCACTTTTTAACCTTCGTGGATACTGTGTATA
The DNA here is from genome assembly GCA_942159475.1 of Sthenelais limicola. Classification (NCBI taxonomy): domain Eukaryota; kingdom Metazoa; phylum Annelida; class Polychaeta; order Phyllodocida; family Sigalionidae; genus Sthenelais; species Sthenelais limicola. Next base: position 72,984,491 of record OW804097.1, on the reverse strand, counting down.
TAATGTCTATCAGGCTAGTTAGGGGGCATTATTCAGTGATGACGGGATTGAGGGAGTCGATTGATGCAATAATGTGTATCAATCCACAAACGGTGAATAGAGGGTTTATTGATATGATTCACCATTACAAAACCCCTGAAAACCGAATTATGAAAATTCTATAGACAATGTCGATCTGGAACCATAAATTATCGAGTGGTAATGTAGACTCAAGTTCGCATTTTGTCTCTCTTTCATTTTTTCCCTGCAGAACCTGACTATCATAGTATCAATATGAGTTTTAAACACAAAAGATTGGTTTTTAAATTATGCGTGGCGGAAAACCTGATGGTGCCCACAGTCCACTACTGTCTACACATGTATAAGCTTCTATTCCCCGTTCCATTCTCACCTGTTTCTAGAGTTTTATCCGTGAATGATTGGGTTCTTGCTCTGTGTAAACGTGGGTAGGTTCATCTTACATGACCGAACCTTTCCCCTGCTATCAGCAGAGTGTGGTTCTGCTGCCAATGTGACTCATACTGTTTGGATGTTATCCACTGATCAGGCGGAAGAACTAACGCCTTGTTCCACTCCACCCCAGGCTCATTTGTAGATATTTTTGTTTGTATCGTCCTTCCATTGTATTGTATCTTTGGTAGTAGTTGATGTTTTCATATTCAATCATATCAAGTTTACCTGGACGCTTAAGGTAAGATGAATTATGAAAAACATTAATGTAGTTATTCACGTCGCATTCATGATAATATTTGTCAGCACTACAAACATATTCGGACGAAACTAATGAGACCCTCTCCCGGCTAGTGCTACCATGCTACAGCACTACAAACGTGTTTTATTCGAGTTGTTAGATAAGACCTTCATACTTGTTAATTCATTGAGTTTTATGTGAAATATGCTACTGCAAGGGAGTTAATTCCACTACATATATTTGCGAAATAGTCTATAGGACTAAACTGCAATACATCCGCACACGTATAGGCTATTGGATGATACTTTTTGTCGCCGAATCGCTTTGATATTACAATACCGCACTATAGTACTTATATTATATACGTCAGTTATACTCAAACATTGCCCATGAACGCTAATATTGACTGTATAGCAGATTGCCTTCAAAGTACCCTCATACTTATAATTCCTGAACATGCGAAGTTCATATTTTGGCAACAAATGCGTCGCAATTTGATATTAGGAGGAGCATGTTCATTATTGAGTGATGTCCTTGTTCACAACTACTGTCTTAGCATGGCAAGAAGGCAGAGGGAGAAGGAGGGAGGCAAGAGGGGGAGAGAGTTGGCTGTGAGAACACTGCCCTATAGGCAAGACAGGAGCTGGGTAGGATGTAGCACGAGGGCGGCAGCGTCAAAGAGGAACAATAGAAGATAATGATCCTCTAGGGCCAATTTGCTTTTTACAGCATCATCCTGGTGGAATTGCGAATGCTAAGCCCATGAAGATGTAATATGGCCGTTAGTATTTAGAAGTGAATATACTATTATATAGGAAATGTCGTTATTTACTTCTGGATTTCAGTTGTGCGTAGAATGCTGCTTCCTGCCTATAAGAAATATAAAGATAAATGTGTGGAAATATGGAAATGCGCGAGACTGCGAGGAAGTAACCTAAGAATAGTTGCCTAGGAGTGAAAAGAGAATGTGAGTGCCAAGAGCAGGCTGAGTGCTGATAAAAATATGAAAAGTCAAAAAGATATTAAAGAGCCCCAGGTCTTGCCTGTTTCTGTCAGTTATGACGATCCTGCTTTTAATCTTTATCATGGAGACAAATCTGGAAGATGATTCGATTACCGCTATATCATCATCATACCCTGCGTTTGCTGACCAAAGAAAGCCAACAGCGAGTATGGGTATTATTCGCCATCATTGCTGGTGGCCTATAATCCACCAGAGGCTCTAATATCCATCGTTGTAGCATTTATTTGATAATGGTCGCATAATGACGGGGTTTTGGACAGAGGCAGGGAATAGTTTAAATTTGCATTGTCTGTGTGTAGAGACCGGAGGAGGCGCTGTGATGGCTGCTACCCTATCCAAACACACCCACTCTACCCACCCAGCCCTCTCTCACGAGGACCCTAGTGCTGCTTTCACTTGATGATCAAGGCACAACAGGCTGTACACGCGGCTTGGCTAGTAAGGAGAGACCTCCTTCCCTCTCCCCTATCTCTTTATACCTCTTATATACCTACTCCCAATTCCACTTTTATTTTCAGACCCTCCTTCTTTTATTTGTTAGTTCCCACTATCATTTTGGTGTCATTTTAAAATTCGCGGTCACCCTTCGTGTAAAGATTAATTTACCATGCTTTCCTATTTCCTTTGATGTTCTTTGGTGTCCTATTTTGGTTCATACTCATCAGATATTGGTTTTCCCCCTGACATTACATGGCCGTACGATCTTTAATGTGTTGCCCATACATAGCTTTAGTTACTCTTTCCATATTCATTAGCTATAGTGCCTATCATATTCATTCCATCGATTCTACCGTCAACAGCTCTGATTTGAATATCACAATATCACAATTCCCAGTGATACTTCTTATCTTCTCCTTCCTCCAGTTAACTCCTCATAATTCACTCTCAAACCATATCCTTTAATGAATTGCTTAAAAGTATGGCGTGGTTCCAACATAAACCTCCCTCCCTCCCCCCCCCCCCCCCCCCCCCCCCAGTACTACATTAACTTCAACCATCAGAAACTCCCCGTGTCTCGCTTTTTCTTCTGATTCATTGAGACAAATTTCATTTGCGATTAAAAGATGAAGGAGAGATACAATGACAGAAAGGGATTGAATGAGTCCCAGGTCACAGCTAGGAACGTTCCCCTTTCATGAGGAAAAAATTCATAGATGTATCAGAGCGAATGTGCCACAAAGAATGGTCCCCCCATTAAAAAAAATATCTTCTTGGTTGATCCTCATCTTCTAAGAGATTGATTGGATTATGTAATTTTGCATATATGTGAACATGATATGGTGTAAATGTTGATTTAACCATTTACCTATTATAAGCTTGGTACTGTTTAAGGATAATGAGATTCTCGAAGATGTGCTTTCCCACCAAAATGATTAACGAAGGTGTTTTACCCAGACATCTGGATCCTTGGAGTTTATCACATCTTTTAAGGGCCTACCGTATTCACATTGTTCTCAGCCGCTTCGCTGTTGATACGCAGTTATAACATTGGAATTCAATTCTTATGAATTCATGTCGAAAACAGTTTCAGTTATCCTATACTCTTTTATTTGAGGTTTTTCTTTATACCATTATGAATTACTGGTATTTTGGAACCGATTAACCAGCCAGTTCCCGTCGGTCTTGGATACTTTTTTTTGTGACAATCATGAATGGTTGATTGAATTTATCAGTTCAGTCGGACCATACACGTCTACTGTATAACTTGTGTCGTTTTCCTCTGTATTGATCAACGCTTAGTGGTGAGATTGATTTACGACAAAGGAGAACATAGAATAAGATAAGTTAACCATGTTGTCCCAGCTATATAACAGTAACATTTCCTCTCTACTGCATTCATCTAGTAGTATGTAAAGTTTTTATGTTTTTTAAAAACAGTATTTCAGATGGTTTAAGTAAGTCTACCACTTATCCTCTGGCTAGTTGAATATACCGTATGCTCTCGTTTTGTCCCATGAAATATGACCGCCAAACCATGACTGCCAAGGCACTCATCCAATATTAGTCTTTAATTATGATAATCCCAATGATAACACTCATTAATAGAGGCAGTGGGCTCCCCTCTCGCCTAATATGTAACTAAACAGTTGTATTTATGGTTAGGAATAGGGAGAGAATGGGGGATCGCATACATTAACATTGAAATATCATTCACTTTGATATCCGAATCTTCAAGTACTGTATATATTTGTATTCAATGACCTGATATAGTTGTACTATTTACAAATGTGTCGGTTACTCTTCCGAATATATATGCTTTCATTGAAAAATAGAAGCGAGATATATGAATAGTGTTACCTCTTGGGTTGCATAAGCGACTTTCACCTGTTAGACACAACCTACCATGTTTCTTATACACTGGTACCTGAGCTAAGGCAAGGTGGTGACGAGTTAATGTGACACAATGCTTTCAAGCTATTTTATTTGGGCTATTACATGAGCTTCATAAATAATGTGAAATAAATGACGAATGTTAGTAAATTGATATAGGTGGATTTATAACTCCTGTGGGTATAGAATTTCCAGGCTCCTCGAGTTTGACTGTAAACAGAGAAGAGGCGTCCCTTGAGTACACAAATTGTTAGTGTAGGTGAGGTCCCTTATACCTAGGCTAAGTAGCCATTCCCCATGTCCTTACATGCCTTCGTCTCCATGAAGTACACTGTGCTTATACATACATCTCAGGATCAGATTAAGTGACAGTCTCTGAACGATTGAATTGTATTCATGTTGCTGTACAGAAAATGATTTAAGTACTTTAAATACACGATACAGTGAATTAGACTAATGGAAATCCCCGAGGTGAATTCTGAGAGACAGTAAGAATAAGCTCGAGTGTTCATTTATGTACTTGGTACGCTGATAAATGCAATAGATAGGTGCAGCGGATATGCGCAGTCTAAACCAATAGATTTCATATATATGCTGTACGTTTCACGTGTGTAATGTACATAGATTAAACATTCTCAGGTGTACATATCACCGGTTCACTTGCGTAAGTACATTACTCGCGGTAATCATGTTGTCGATGGCAGTATCGGTACTATAGTATAGGCGGTTAGGAAAATACCACATTCTACTCCCCCAGCCTGTTCTTGCTTCTGTCTGTCTGACTGTCTGTATGCCTGTCTGCCAATCTGCAAGTCTCGGTCTGCCTTTGTGCGTCTGTTTTACTGTAATATCACTATTAACTCATGACATGTGCAATTACGGCGTTGCTGTTTCCCTTTCTACCTGGGAGGAGTGCGTTTAAAATTCCTGGAGTGCCTTCAAGTGTTAGTTGAACTCGTGCTCAGTATCGTGTTCTTCACCATGGAAGATGAATAGAACAGCGTTTCTTCATTTCCCGTGCTTATGGCTTTGTGGAGGGATGAGAATAAAAAAATAGGATTAAAAAGTCTCCACCACCTGCACTCACTGTTTGTTCATGGTGTGGCGGGACCAGGTTCTAGCGATGGTGTCGTACATTAAGTTCTGCTTGATTGTATGTACGCTTAGTTAAATACAAGCCTTTTTGTGGAACGAAGAGGATTGGAGCCATGGGATTAGTATAGAATCAAGTTCTTCTAGGCAGGGATTGACCAATAAAAAGCACTACTGATGCTTATAGGGAATCATTCGTTTTGTGTACTTCTGCATTTTTGATTGAATGGAAGACCTTCTAGGGCAGACATATGCTTGTAGGTAATATTAGTCTCGTTAGAATGGGAATGTTGGTTTATGGCAGTGAACACGTTCTTATATTACATATTTAATTTGCACATTCCATTTTTCCATTCGATCGTTCATGATTTAAAAATAATGGCAGGTGTCTTTTAATTGTAGAACTAATTGGAAGATTTCTATTCTGCATGAATATTCATACGTACTTCAGTATGTCAATACTGGTATTTTTACCAATTACTTAAATGGTCTAAAATTGGGGTTTAGTCCTATCCATACACGTTTCCCCCTCAGGTATTCTCATTAAGAGTGAAAAGCATACGCGTGTTGTCATGCATGATGCTGTCATTCTCCTAATTAACCTGAGTTGTAACAGAACAGTGTCTTGTGTCTTATTGGGATCTTTTTAGAAATATAAAAGTCCGTCGAAAATGTGTTGAGAAATTTAAATTTTTTAAAAATTTGTATGTATGGATGGCGATTGACAGGCTGTTTACACATCGCTATAGTATTGGTATGGTCGATTATTTTCAAGCTTATTTTATTGTCATGAATTTAGACGGAACAATTTGTGAAGATAAACCCCCACCCCCACACAAATAGGCTGATAGCTATTTTTCTTAAATATTTAATTTGGGTTGTGAAGAAGTAGTATTGAAATAATGTTACTGAGTTGCACTTGATTTGCTTAATCGGTTTTAATCCCGACTTATCATTGCTGCTATTGCTGACTCTAATTCGGATTATCCTTTAATCTTAAAACACATTTTTGCGTTGAGAACTATATTATTTGGGGAAGTTGTGTGGCCGAGTGGTCTAAAGCGCTGGTTCGGCCCAGTGGCTACAATTTCACCACCTACCCCCCAGCGGCTACAATTTCACCACCTCCCCCCAGGTACTAGAGGAAGTTCACAATTGCGGTGATCTAGTCCTGGTAAAAAAAATGTAAAAAACAAAGATTATAGGCTAGTCTTCGTTGGTCAAGTCAAGGTCTGATTTATTAAGATATGAATGATAGTTTAATAAAACAGTTCGGACAGCAATGGGGATGGAAATACTTTACAATAGATTGATCTTCCTTTTGATTTGACGTTATGATCATTTGACAAATCGTGATGTATAACACCCCTGACTACATGACGGGAAAGAGAGATCAAAAGAGTCGAGAGCATTATATTTTGTCCTCATATTGTCCCCAGCTCTCTCTCCCTTCGCCAAGCATTAATCTCTGTTGATGAAATGTAGAAGGTAATATTTACTTTACCGAATCATTCCTTTATCTCAATACTTCCATAGAAACAGAACCAGTTCTATGATAATTTGAATTGAGCCTTATATTATGATGGAAGCATTACAGTTTTGAAGGTCTCCATATTGTTAAAACTATTACATTTACCTGTATTTGTGTTAATATACTCAACAATTTTTTATCATTAATGTCGATGTTGGCACTGCAATGGATCAAACGATTTCGCTAGTTTGCTTTAACATCCTTGTCTTTTAATAGTCTCCAATTTGATCGCCCGGGGTCAGAAACATCATGACCCTGTCAACGTTTGATTTGCGCGCCCGCGTCACCTGACAGCTTTAGTTATAGAGGCCATTTCCATTTATAATTTACCATTTTCTACTAGTACAAACCAATGCCGATTATGGTTTCATTTTATTGCCTCATTTGATTCCCCGTTTCTGCCCAAAAAGAACAAATATTAAAAAAAATTATTATTCAAAATTGAAACTCCTCCATTGTTTCCACGCGATTTCTCACCGAGAAGGTATGCCATGACCAGCACTGGATGTTTATCATGTTTATGTAATGGGAAGTGCCGCCTAAACACAATTCTAATTAACGAAGCAATTACGATGCTGGTATACCTGTTCCCTTGTCGACTTACTGTCAACCTCTGCCTGTAATAGAAAGGCTCGGTTATTTCCTCTGGTGATGCATCTTCCTTACATTTCATACGTCAATGCCCCTTGAAGCTCGCCTTCTGTTATTATTAGATTTCATCGGGTCGCAACCTAATATTTGGGATTTTGCTAATCGGAAAATATGGATGTTCCAGTTATTCTTATTTTCCCAAAGGAATGATTAATATAATATCGCTTGAATCTGTGAATTTGTGGTGTGCTTTGTCACAACTCAAAAAGCACTGCCGTTTATCAAATAACTTCATATCATAACATCTGAAGGTTTGTGGGCATTGCTAATGAATGCGTTCCATGATAGTTTGCGCATTCTAAAAATAAAGTACTAGTCGAATTAGGTACTTGAATAGTTGCATTGTTCTCTTCTGGCATTGGTATAAAACATGCTGCACATAATTGGAAGAAAAATGTCTAAACTTCCATTTAGGAGTTCCGCGCATTAAAACCGATTTCCATTCTATTGTTAGGTCAGCCAACCGGGTACATATTTACACCTTGATTTCTCATTACAAATGGATTTTTCTCGCGTTACACTTGCCTTCAAATAACCTCATTTGTCAAATACTTTCCATGCAACTGTCATTGCTTGTGTGTGTTATGACTAATTGTTCTCTTATTTCTTTTGTTTTTAGGAACCACTTACTGACATCAGATCTGTGTTGGCCGGCTCTACACATTGAAGTCATCTCATCCTGATTTATGGTCCCCCAAGATTTGTGCCTCCTGATTTTAACAACTAGTTTAAAAGGAAATTTATACTTATTAAGGAATTGTTTCTGAGGTTGTAATAATGGCTCAGTGATAGTGAGCAACTTTGTTCAGAGGCCTTCCAGGAGGTCAAGACATTGGAGGTCATGGATTCCAAGAAGGAACCTGTGGCGCCTTCTGGTGTCGTTATGCGCCTGCCCCCTGGTGGAATTAATGGCAACTGTGAAAAGGGCGCTAAATTCGAATGTTCACAAGATCATGGTGTTGGAGGCATTCGGAATTCCCACCCGAATGCCAACAACGAGGGATCCCACCACTCATCAGGTGGTGGCAGCTTTCAGAAACCTGACGGCAGTTCTGTGTCTTTACCTGACGTGTCTGTGAACCTGGTGAATTTACGAAGTCCTGGACGGGAGATCAGCTCCAATACTCAACAAGGTAGTTCTCTCAGCAACCCCCAGTCACAAATGTCACCAGGCAAGCGGAAAAAAGATGCTACGTGTAGTGATCCCAAAAAGGATCTAATCCAGGATAATAAAATGGATACCAGTGATAATAGTAATGCTAGGATAGACGTGCATTGTGTTGATATGAAAAAGAGTGCCAGTGATAATGAAGACATGAAGGAAAACAAGGAGGAGAGGATGGAAATGGTGGACAAACCTGGACCAGCTCACCAGATCTCTTCTGGGCGATCGACGCCCGTCTCAGGGCGGGGTCGGAGGGGCAGGGGTCGGTACCAAGACCGAGGGGAAGTGATGGACTCCCATACATGTGCTACCTCTGGTATAGTCTATGAAAAAGGAGGTGAGTGTTACATGATTCTTATTTAACTCAATTGGAATTATTTCTCATTGTAGAAATCATTACAGACGTTTTTGTATCCGTTAATGCTAACTTGCATCCCAGAGTAATTAATATTCTAAGCTTGTCTGTGCATATTTATCAAATTTATCATTATCTTTCTTAAATATGGTGCCTCCATGATTTAAAAAAAATCAAATCAAATAGCAATGGGTACGATATTTATTAAATTATTAAGGAATCTTTTCGCTGCAATTTTCTCGTGTTTATACCAAACCTCAAGAGGCATTGTCTATAGAGTAGTACACTTTATGGAATGTAACATACGGTAATATGTGGGTGGTTGTATTGGTAAGGGCGAGATTATACATCAGTATATTTGTGTATCATTAAGTATCTCACATTGCCAAGAACCCTTAGGGACGTGTATCCATTCATTACACTAATGAAGGACCAAATAACGATGCATCTGCTTTATCGAGCGCTCTATTGCTTACCACTAGCAGTTCTTGCCCAGCCGAAACAACCAAATATCATCACTATACATCGTTCTCTTCACTCACTCATACACCTACCCTCTAAAACACTTTTTAATCTTTTATCATCTCAATCTCAGTCGTTCATGATGGTCTATATCTTCTTTTAACTGCAAGTTTACCGTCTATCTATGTAGATTTCATATGCATGCAGGGATTTAAAAATGTGCCAGCGCCTGCGAATGGCTAATTCACGTTGTACTTCTACTGCGCCCCGATGAAGGAACTCATGCTAATGATATATGATCATGGTCTTGTTGCTCACGCTTGGGCGTCAGGTGCCTTGGAGTCATAGCCCACCTTCTCCGTTACCATAGTGATATTCGGAGCATCTCTGGAAGCGTGAATGTCTGGTTGCGACATCGTGCGGTGACCTCAAGAGGCTTGCTGATAGCCCTTGCAGTCTAGGCCCAAAGTTATGAGAGTTCCTTAAAACTGAGGGAAAGCCTCTCGCCTCAAACCGCAAAGTGCCACTATAATTCCATTATGATGCAAAATGATTATCCCATTAAAGCGCATAGTCCTAGGCCAGGAAATCAATTAGCGAAGTAGGCGTCCAATCACTGTCATACCATCCTTATCTGATCTGAGGGTTTTGGCCCTGGACTGAGTGTATCTGTATAGATTTGTCTCTATATCTATAATTAAATATCTCTATGATCTGTCTCTGTGTAATTGATTCTGTCTCTATTTCTGTCCCTCTCTTGCTTATCCCATTTCTCTGTCTCTTTCTCTTCACTCTACTCTGCTCTGAGTGTATGTTGTGTGTGTGTTCGTTCTGTCCCTCTTTTCTCTCTCTTGCAGTCAGGATTCTTTATTCCTGTTTCGCCCCTGGCTTAAGGAGCTAATTAATTCCTTTGTTCGGTGTAGTTATTAAAATTTAATAGGGCCGAGCTTGTCAATGGTTGGGTTGCTTCAAAGATTTTTGCACTGAGCAAGATATGCATGTCGTCCTTGATGAATACCGGTCTCGTAGTTATAAAATAACCCACGTCTAACGCAAGGTTTGACTTAAAACCCCCAAGTTAATGATCTCTGCATTACCTGACCTCACATAATCATTTCTCGATCTTGCCCCACTCATCCTTTCGGTCACGGTATGCGTTTCCTCCGCCCCTTTTCTCTCCTACTATTTCTGGTTTCTTTTTGTGAAACAGAACCAGGAATCCAGCGCTCATATCCAAGCTATGAAGCGCCATGGATCACCCATTACACTTCTCATTGAATAGCAATTTTAAGCTCCTATATGTTTGACTTCGTAACCTTTACAAACGAATGGAATCATTTATATTTTTAAGATTGCTGCGAGCTTATAGAAGTCTTTGAAACATACACCTGTAACTAATTGTAAATCGAAAACTCGCTTCTTACTATAACTCCACTCTCATGACTCGGGATACAGAGACGGCCAGAAGGTGCTTTCTCTGTCTACCTTAACCGCTGATCAGGCTGAATCTGATAGGGAACCTCTCATTTTATCTTTTTGTTGCAAGCAATGCCCTAGTTGAAAGCATTATTCCCCAACACTGATGAGGTAGCTCAACAAAGTTTCTCTTTTTTGTTCCATAGCTTGCAAATGTATCTATTCATTATTCTCACGGCCAGTCTGTCTCCATCTGTCTATCTTAGCCTGTATCTGTCTGTCTCACCCGACGCATTCAGTCGCTATTAATTGCAAATACAAGAACCACATTCACAAAACGAACAATGCCCGTGTCTGTCTCGCTCTGAACATCTACTTCTGGCCCTGACTATTGTAAAGAAATGTTACGATTTGTCCTTACCACTGTGACCACACTGAATGTCCGTTTCGCGCTGCACGTACATCCTATTTGAATAGGCCAATCAATGCTGCCGAAACGTTTCCATAGATATCTATGTATCTACAACATCTATTACAGTGCACGACCCCACACACCTTTAGTACCCCAATATATTGTCTTGATTACAACATAATATAGTCATAGCTGTGTGTCAAGTTAGAGAAAACTCCTGTATAAAATTGTAGTGGTATGTCCGTGCAGGTTTTAGAGGGTGCCCGTGCTACACAAATTGTAGAACGGACATCTATGATTTTTGTTTTTGAAGGCATTGTGACAAAATAACGTAGATTTACAGCCTATATTATACACCAATACTAAGCTTAGGCCATTCAATGCACCTCCTAGAGTTGGGAAGGACTACCATGCTCGAAATCTGGAGAAACAAAGTGAAATAAGTTACCAATGGAACTTAGCATCTGCTATCGTTTTGATGTACGCGCAGCGCGAAACGGACATCCAGTGTGGTGACAGTGCTTACGATAAGAATCGCACACAACACTCACCCACAACGACAGCCATTTGGTGGAGTTGGCAATGTATACTGTATACATGCATGTTGCACTGGATACATGTGGCCCTTGCTTATGCTCACCATGTGACATCAATGTTTCACGACCTGAACGCTCATTTGACCTCTACCAAATACGCTCCTGCTCAATAAATTATATTGCCTCCCGTACCCTATTCCTCATTTAGCATGTGTCACTCTCCCACGAGGAGTTGCCCTTTTCCTCATCGGGTTCTCCTGTGGGCATCTTTCCGCATACACATTGAGGGTAGTTATAAGTGCGGTTGGTATTCGAGGGAGGTAGAAAATCCCTGGGGAGGCTCCCCTCTCCATAACATGCGAAACATTGTTGCCAGGTTGATCTTCGGAGAGGTAATCCATAGTTAGAAATTACTAATGGGAATAATGTTAAGTATATCTTCTAATCTCTAATCTAAAGGTGTTGCTGGTTATAGTCCAGGATTGGGTATGCAATCGTGTAGTGGGAAATTATTCATCGAAGATAATTTCCTGTAATATTTAAAAATATATTTTCAATGCAACAGCAATATCCATTCATTCAGACAGATCTATACAGGCTAATATAGACAGATGGAGACAGACCATGAGAATAATAAATGGATCATTGTTTTTCCATGCACCAATGTTAAATATTTTTTTCCATGAAACATCCTTTCAGTGCAGCAATGTCACTAAAACCACCTGAGCTGTGCTATATATGTTAATAAATCTTTATCATGGTATGATAAACAAGACAGATATATGATGCCTGGTGGAGGATTTCTGAAAACAAAGAGATGTGTTAATGCAGGAGTGGGTGCCATGGGAGGTGGAGGAGGGCTGAATGCTCGGTCAAGCCGTACGTGCCTGTGGCACTATAACACTAGGCCACACTCAGTATAAAACAGGCTGGCTCACCACATTCCTTGTCCATTCTACCTTAACACGCTAGCAACGCCTGGGCCTTAATCTAACCAACTAACTGACATTTTGATTTTATTCGCAGAAACATATCTTTGGACTGGCACCAGGGATATTATAATCATATGGTGCAAATGGATTGACTTAGAGAGACACACTACTATAAACATGTCATCCATTCTGATCATGTATAAAAACATCCTCCTATAATGCATCATCCTGACCTTTTGTCTTGAATCCTGCTCCTTTCTTATAGTCCTTCACCTCACCACCAGTTTTTTCTCCTGCCTATATGCTCCTGTTCCGCTTTCTACATTGTCCCCGCTCCCCGTTGACCTTCCTCATCCACAACTTGGCTTAAATACCCATTAACTTAACTGTACCTGAGCTTGTAATGAGCTTGTGAACCGGGGGTCAGTGTTAACCATTCTGTTAGACACACGCCATTGTCATGGTTCAGGTGGCTAGAGCTTGGGGCACTTCAAGTCCTTTTTTTAACTGTGCCTGATTCTGGATTGCTTGAGCAAGCGCCAGTTTTTCCTGTTAGGTTTCTATGCTAAAGCATCGTAGAGGTGAAATTGTTCTGGGTAGAAACATTAAGGTGGGATGTATCTAGAAAAGGAGGATGTGGTTATGATATTTACAGTCTAGGCCCAACGTTGAGAGAGTCCCTTCAAACGGAGGGAAAGCATCTTGCCTCAAACTGCATAGTGCCATTATAATTCCACAAATACCGTAAAATGACATTATATTCCCATTAGAACCAGGAAACCGATTGGCGAAGTAGGCGTCTAATCACTGACATACCATTCTTATCTGATCTGAGGGTTTGTACCGAGACTGTTTAGACACCATTATGCGGAATGGTCTCGTCTGCACCTTCCCCTTTCATCCATATCTTGTCTAAATATCCACCCTATCACGTACCTCAGTACTCTGCCATTTTGATTCCTGAAGTTATCTTTCGATTTTATTCATAACCATTGCTGAAATATAATATCCGTGTCTAACTCCGCGCATCTATACACATACTATGGAATTGAATCGTATCACTACATATTGTGTCTCGAAAATAATCATATTGAGGCTTTGGAACTATCTAAAAGAATGCAACGATTACCAAGCAACCCTTGGCATGGCTCGAAAATAAAGGAATGAATGTTTCCATAGTGAACCCTCCCACCTCAGCCCAACCAAATACATATACGTGGAATAAAAGATTAAATATAAATAGATAATACTAACTTAGATGGGAATAGAGAACAGGAGGATGAGCCGGGTAGCATGGAGAAGAAGATGACTGTGGTGATCGCTGTGTCAGATTTAACGATTTCCCCAGTCTCCCATCCCTTGGTTATTAATGGAAACTTTTCCCTAGTGACCATTCCTCGCGCCTAGGCCGTCCTTGATTGTGAGGGATTCCTGGCTGGGTGGAGGTCCTTTCCGGTTTGCTGTGAATTTATATGATGACTGGACGTCGTCACTTCTATACCAGGTTCATTTTCCCAGACGCAAAAACTGCGTAAGAAGCAGCGAAGTCTTGAATCCCGAATGTTCAGATTGTCTGAGTCACTTTAAAAGCTTACTCGAGAACATTTCAGGTACTACTCCTAATAATGACTTGATCTGTGATCACTGGTGTACATGTATTACATCATAATGTGATATGGAAAATAGTGTGCGATGCGGCAATTACTCTTGATTGGCGCTCACCGTGTTTGACCCCGCCAGTGGTAATGCGAATCGCTTAGAATATCGCCCGGCCTTTGGATAACGCTCCTTCAACCAACCTGTTAGATAAATAACCTGGTTTATGCTATAAGATTTATATTAGTACAGTTGAATATTGAAATACAATTTAAAGATAAATCAATAATATTTCTAATGTCTACTTACAGTATCATGGTTCTAAAATGTGTACATATTTACCAGAAAGATACTAATGAAATATTCGCTTTATACACCGCAGAAATATTTTCCGCGTCTCTTCCCGCCGGTTCCCAGTATATGTACGTTTGATAATTATATTTGCTATCTCATCATCATATGATCATATTATTATGAACATGCGAGTTAGCTATCGCCTAGATGCTTCTCTGCATAGATGTCTTCTTCATTTAACTCTAAGTTGATGTCAATGTTATTTGATCTCTGAACAACAAGCATTTTTATCTACTCAACTTTGCCCTCATAGGCGCTACACTGGCCTAATCAATTGATTCTTCTCCCGACTCCAATATCTGCACTGTATCCAGGAGTTTGGGTGTGGGAAACAGCAGACATCCTTCTCCCCCAACTCTTGGCCTCAGTCCATTCAAAGGGCTCAGTCGCTTTCCAGAGATCGTTTGTTTTGATCCCCAGTTGATTTTTTTTGCTGTAACTAGTCTCGATGGTGACATGAGCCATTCTGATTGGGCTTCCATTGATCGGTTGATCCAATCACTGACCTCTGCCCTGTATCTTTTTTCCCACTGATTGATTAATTAGTTAACATTAGGTCATTATGACTGAAAATTAATGCTTGTGATCGACGCTCATTTCGCACTTTGATCTGTGGCGAGAGGCAGGGAAGGGAAGAGAATCTGAGTTAACTGAGTAAATACAGACCCCCAGTGTAAAGCTAATTAGACCGGTGGTCCGCCCGATTTGCACAAATTTCCGGCATCGAAGAAGAAATTGATTAGTTGGATCATAAGAGGAGAATGAGTCGTAAGAAATTAACACAGTCCATTGGCAGATCACATTACCATATGAATTAATCTGCCTAGGTCATATACTTCATCTCTGCGTCATCATACACCCCTAAAGTGGCCATTATCAACGAGTAGTCACAGAATCACACGAAACTTTTTCAGTGTAGTCTAATAGGATATGTATGACAATATCTAAAGTGTAGAGCACCCACATTGTGTCTTCATTCAGTGATCATTGAATAATTGTAATGAATAGACCAGATTTTGCTCACTATTTTACCAAATATCTGATATAATACGAATTTCATAGTTTTGATATCCACATGAGTTGGTTAGGTAGAGTAAGGTGCACCAAATACTAGAAAAGGAAGTAGAGTTTCCGTTACTCGAGAATCTAGCCAAGAACAGCGAGAAGTGTCACTTTAATCAATCTGAAGTGAAAGGTAGAACTGATAATTAAAGGCAGGACCAGGACCTCCTCCTCTAAAAATTATTCGATTTGCTCTCGGAACTTTGAAGGGTATGTGTATTGAATAATACATATGATAGCAAAATTTAAAAAATATTTATATACTATATTAGATATTATTGTACTGACCGCCCCTGATGAAACGTTGGGTAAAAATATCAATCCAAAAACATCCAATTCAACTGAAGTCGTCTCTCTGAACAACCCACAAGCAACCCTTATTGGTTTTCTACAGCCCAGTTAGTAGTGTGACTCCCCCATCCTTAAAAAAGTTATGATAGCAGGATATATGTGAATACTGTACGGTGGGCAGTGGTTTGTGGGCTTGTATTCACGGGGTTCCCTGTGACCGCCCAGCTGTCAGCCCCGACATGCTTTATTACGTCTATGAGTAGTGCATGAAAAAAATTCCCTGCTGATGGTGCTCTCCAACCTCCCCCATTGCCCGGCCTAGGCACTGCCGGGGCCAGGTCATGCTATCATTTCCCCATGCTTACTCCATTCCTTCATTCCTTCATTTATTGAGTCAGCCAGTCAGTCCATCCAGTGGTACTTAGATACATTTACATACACATAGTGCACACATGCGCCTTGAATGCAAATTAACATATACATGTATGCATGTGCACATTAATTAATCAATTAATTGATTGATGGTACATATCAAATATTAGTTTTATTTCCATTTCAAACATGATAATACATACATATGATGTATAATATATGTATTGTATACAAATTATGCAAATACACCCATCTAGCCATTCATTCATTCATTCATCCATCCATCCATCCATCCATCCATCCATCCATTCCATCCATTCCATCCATTCCATCCATCCATTCCATCCATTCCATCCATTCCATCCATCCATTCCATCCATCCATGCATTAATTCATTCATTCATCCACCCACTCATCACACTTCACTTTGTATAATATATGTATACATACATATCTCAAGTTTTAGTTCATTTATACATATTGGCTTCTTAAGATACTTAATAAGAAGATGATGTATTGTGCGTGGGGACGCCAGAATATAAAACGTGGATTGAAGATAGACTTATCATAGAATACATTCATGAAGTCAGTGGGGCATAGATTGGAATATATATTTGTCTACATGCACAGGCTAACTACACCTACGCCAATATTAACCCTGGCGGATGTTGCCACGGTTAACCCTCTGTGGCCTTCGTGCTCTGTCCATACTGATATACCGTAAACCTTCGAGTAAAGATGGGAAAGTCATATGAACGCCCCGGTTAATTTCGTAAAATAGGTGACACTCCTAGATAAACTGACATCTGGTTCTTCGAAATCGTATTTTATCTATTCACATCATGCGAAAGAGAAGTATTGCAGCATCACATATGCATTTATGAGCTGGGTAATTTACTCGACAGAAATTTTGTCAGACAACTGTCTGACTGATAAAACATGTAATCAGTATATCCAGCCCTTATTCGAGTAGAGATAGATACTCTGTCTAATAAACATACAGACTGTCAGACCAGACAGCTAGAGATCTAGACATGTCTATAGGTACATTTGAGTGTTTTGTTTTGTTTACGTTTGTATACAATTTCAATAAGTGTATATGGTTAACTAATGTGATGATCTATTGTGTTTCTTTCAGATTGTATATATTTGGACAGTCAACGCGCCGACCAGCCTTACTTTATCGCGTGTGTTTACGGGTTTAGAAAGGTAATTCCAACTATGTTCCCTTTTTAATCGATTTCAATGATCACGTCTAATGAATAACATTCCTTCCGAGCTTCATCACGGCAATTATAACAAAGAAAGAAACGTTATCCCTACGCAGATAACCTGTTAAAAATGGACGATTAGTATTCTCATTAAATTCTCAAATTACTTCAACCGAACTGTTATCAAGCGGATTGTAACTTCACTTATCTCCCCTACTACTGCTACGCCGTCTGGTGTTGATGAAGGTAACTTGGCGTCTGGACTGGTTCAGTGACTGATGGAGAGAGCCCTGCACGCTATCGCTCTCGTCTCTAACATCTGACTTGTTAACATTGTAAACATTCTCATTCAACCTACTAGTCCTAGGGGTACTCGTGAGGGGCATTATGCTATCAATGCCATCTAGTAAAGGGATAGCTGTTTATATTTGTTGCCTGGGCAATTCTATTCTTCATTTGCGAGAAGATGATTGCAGTTTCTTTTATTGTAATGGCTCACACATTTTAGACATATATTTATGGGAAGGTGAAGGCAGTAAACAGCCTTTCTCCTTAAGCTTAGCGTAAACAATTCATCCTATTATTGTTTGGTCGCCGAATCTCTGGGAATGATTCTCAATTTTAAGGATATTGTTGAAATGCACGGGAATCATTCAAATTAACACTTATTTGTAAGTCAAATGCGTCAGTGTTGTATGCTTCTCCGATATGTGGCGAGACCAACCTTCAAACATCTAGTGAATGGCCTGATACTGCTCCTTAGTCCACCTTCTTGGTGTTACTAATTTGGTTCTATAAAGGAACTCCGGTGTCCCTGGGAAACCGATATGTTAGCGACGATAGGTATTGCACATTGAAATGCTATACCGGTATAGGATAAAGGGCTAATTGTCTCGTAGCCTTTGAAGTATAAATAATTGGATGTCAATAACGTAATTTGATCAATATTTCATCCATTACTGATTTATGGTAAATGAATTAAAGCTCTAATAACATTATTCAGAACGTCATGGTTATGTCACTGACTGAAAGAAACTATACTTTAGGCTCTTATTGCGTAAAGAGCAACATCAAATTACAATAACTAATGATGAATGACAGTTGAACATAGACAGGCATGCACAGTACAAATAATGTTATGATCAATGGATGTCATGCACATTTGAGGATCATGGGCTCACGAGTACTAATTCAATGCCGAATAACCATGGTCTTTCGCCCACTGCTGTGTCTAGCTACACTAGGCTTTATGTATCAAAACTACTCAAAATCAAGACAAAGTTAAAGAATATAGCATCAAGTAAGGTGAGCATATATATACATAAAATATTGTAATAAATGAAAATATATATTGAGGCATCCTGACTTTTCAAACGTGTACTTTCCAAAATGTGGAATACACGAAATAACAAATCACATATTATATGATAATTCTAATACACTTCATTAATTGCGGGTTTAGACATGTACAAGTACCCAGTACACTGTCTTATCGAGAAATCTGAGATATGACAGAATACTTTCTCTAATGATGATTCCACCATCGGGATTGGTTACTTATCTTCAGCTCGCCGTTCTAATAAGCCGAAAAAATGCCTATTTCGTTATGGATCTTTGCTTATGTATATAGCCTAGAGAAGCGGAGTAATGTACACTAAGATTAGGCTGGATTCCTTATCTAAAAGCTATGTGTTAGTATCAGCACGGAGGGAGATAAGCCAGGTGAACTTAATCTGCTCAGCGTCCGTATGAAGATGAGTTGCCTCCCCCTAGCCGAGTGCCTGATAACCTACAATAAAATGATGATGAATAAAAAGATGATATTGCCATAACTAGGCCGCCCCCTCCGGTACCTCATAAAAGCATTCTCACTAGTAGCATAATGGCCAGAATTTATGGGGTAGATGTACTCCACGACTTTTGCATATGTATTCTTTTGGCATATACATAACAATAAATTGAGGGCCAACAACCCCCTCGATATATTTATCATTTGGAAGGGTTCTCTTCTAATGTCAATCAGTTCCGGCGAAAACAAAGCCACATTAAAACGCGATATTCATCTAATTATTCATATATCGTTACTCCCACAATTCCAGGTATGCTTGAGACCCCAATATTTTAATTGGACTCACAATCGCAATTCTCGGGAGATATATATCTTTGCATTTACATTACTTTAATTCATTAGGAAATGCTATCTCAAAACGATATGATTGGTTAGCCACGTCTTCGTGCAAAGATGAGTTTAGAGAAGGTAGATGCTACCTCCGAGTCGTATCCTACGTGTCTGGCCTAATCGTGCCGTCGTATTATGTTTCTGTAATTCCTCCCATATAATGGTATCCCCCGGTCTTTTGGAAATTTAAATTTATTTTTTATCCTTTTATTTTTGTGTTTGTTCTTTGCACTCTATAATATGCAGTTGAATAAAGGCTAAAGTATATAATATATTGCCTATTCTCCAGATTTTGTAAAACCTTGGACGTGATCTTTTGAATGTATTCTTTGTATTTTGTATTAGACTTCATGATTCGCTGCTGGCATTCATTTTGCACCTGCGCCTTCAAGCCTATTTAGATGTGGCATCATCCGTCGATGTTAATTTTTCCAGTATGTTATGTCTAACCGTACTTTCCTGTCATTGTTCTTCAGACAAAGCGAGAGAATCTCGTGGTAGATGTCAAGTGGTATTATCGCCCTTCTGAAGTCCCGGACAGCGTCTACCAGCTTCTTATCAGCGACCGAGTTAGCGAAGTCGGTGAGTACAAATGCTTCCTTGCTCATTTCAAAGAGGTGCCTCGTATTAGGGCACTTCATTATAATTTCATACATACCTACCTCCCTGGTTACCTATGTCCTCCGCGTTATTTCTTAACCCTTTGTTCTTTATCCAATTTAACATGCCTGTGTCTCAGCTTTGGTTCATGTCTAATCATGGTTCCCTTTGAAGGCTATATATTTCTAGGAAATGTAGGTATTTTTTTCATACTAGCTCTTTGTAGAATGATTATGCTCGGACACTAGTAGGATTAAGTAACATAGCGGTCTCACTCTCAATATTTTAATATTCATATATAATGTTGTCTGATGTTGGATATGAACCATTGCTACTATTTGAAAAGAGCAGGGTATCGTATCCCGTTAGCTTGTTTCCTCTCTCGCCCTGATAGGACCAAATATACAAAAAGTATGGTGTTAAAACAGCAACCGATCCCCCCTTTCGATTTCATATTCTATAAGAATTACGGAATGTCATTCTCGGAATGTCCATGGAACATAGATGATAAAAGGAACTTACACCGTCAATGAACAGGTGTTGGGTACAGAGTTCTAGCTTCTACTCTTCCTCCTGTGTAACATTTTACCATTGTTTATCTCAACAAGTTCCCCTCCCACTTTAACCAGGTTGTACATATGTACCAATGTGAATCACCTGTAGGAACCACCCACCCTTATAAACAATGCACCCTCTCTCTCTCTCTGCCTGCTGCTACTAGTGAGGGGAAGGTGGGCCGGCCTTGGACTAGGCTAAGCTAACCTGGCCTTCCGCTTAACTGATCAGATTGCCATCTAATCGATGACCTTTCCACAAACCATCAACACATTATGCATTTTCTGGCCAGTCGAGGAGCAAGTGATTACAGGGAGCAGTCTCACTTTCTCTCCTATACTATGGAGGGCAGCACTGTTGGCAGGCCAGCCACTGGTGATACCCCATTATTTGGGCTTGGCTCACCGTTGTTGCCTCACGCCGCTAGTGGCAGATTAGTACGCAGGCAGTGTATCGGGGGGCTGATTTAAATGACACTGTGATCAGAGACCAATATTTCGTCACCTTTGAGTGATTATCACCAACCAGTGATCATAGCTCACTGTTTCCCCTTAATAAATCATCATCTCCCGCCTGTGTGAGGCCAACACATTCTGGGCTGCTACCAAGTGGCAAATGTAAACCGGCTCCCCTTATTCCTCCTATATATATTCATAGGATATATATCTGTACTTCTTACACCGTGATGCTCTCTGTCCATGTGGCTGTCTGTGTAGTAATCGCTAGAACTCTTGTCAGGACGCAGTTGCATTCTGTAATTGTGCATGTCAAACATAAACTGGAACACTCATACAATTAAATTGTATTGGACCATGAAGACAGATGCTAGTTTCTTTTTATTTTATATCTTAACTACAGTTGTATCAATGCAACATTTCTGTAGTAAATATTCTAACGTCGACCATGGTTCTATTGTTTCATTTACCATGGATATGATATAAGAATACATTCACAATGGTATACGATTATGTTTTAGGATTACATGCCCGTTATAGTGTTACCGTGTCCTGCTTTAGGACAGGTATTCTTAGCAATACGAAAATTAATTGGCCTATATAAATCAAAGTTTCAAAGTAATACGGTTTGGTCGACTATTATTTTCTGTTTGAATAAATTCATAGGGCTCATTTCACGAAATAAAATGCTGTAGTTTATCATCCATACGCCTCAGGAAATCGTAATTTTGGCCCTCATTTTGTTTGTGTTCATCGTGAAGCACCTAACGGTAGGCTACACTCTTTGTGGGTAAACCTACTCATTAATCACAGCCCTCGAAAGGCTAGACAGGAGAAAACATGATCATATCCTTCCCACCATCAACTCGCACCATAAAGAGTTTAGATAACCTGTAATTATTGGGTGATGAATGAGGGGAACAGCAATATTAGTTTGGGAAGACTAGAGTTGGAAATACAAGCCGTGATATTGAGCAGTAGTGAACGGGTCCATTCATATCAATATTTGAGGTCATACTCTACGTTGAGAAAAGGTCCATTAGGTCTAGTACTGGACCCAAGGCTAGAATCTGCCAGCTTGCTTTCCACTCACACTTTATTTTTTTCTCATGCCCATATCTTACCCTTTTGTCCTCATCCTTGGCCTGGGTTCTCTTCCACATTAAGGATATAAATAACTGGTTGCCCTTCTCTATATCAACCTTTTGTGTTTAATCATTTCGATCTAAACAAGATCGGATTGACTTGCACACTGCTCTCAGCATAGAGGGGATGTCTAACTATCTCCCTCCATACAATGTGCTCTGGAACAAACAGCCAGAAAGAGGATGAAAAAGCAAGATTTTATATCGGTATATTCAGCAGTTTTGTTTTTGTTTCAAGTTATTTATTCAGGCATTGGCTGTATTTACCCCATGATTATTTAATTTTCATGTTTCGACCCCAGCTCATCCCACGGTGGTCCCCACTAGTGCAGTTGATCATTGTCTTCGATAAACGAATATGCCTGGAAGGGTAGATGAACAGATGGCCAGCACTTGGAATAATGCTAACCGAGCGTATGCCGGTTTGGGGATCCTGGAGACCCAGGGAAACATTCTGACACTTAGTACCTTTAATAATAATTTTGGAATAAGGTGTTACCGCCCAAATGTTATAGGAGTGTTCTTCATACCAGCTTCTACAGACTGCACATCGATTTTACTGAAGATGTTTCTCGTTGCATCACTGTAAAACAGCTCTTATCCTTATGGACATATTACGGTCGGTTTGCTGTAGAGAAAATAGTAGATTATACTGTACACTCTGAGTCTGGTATCGTAGTTTAGAAGCAGCAGTAGCAGCAGCTCTGCTAGGCGGAGGGGTGCAGCAATGGATGGTTCTAGCGCTAGAGCGATTTGTGGAGCATGTGTGTAAACATTTCCATGGTCGGTAGGGGGTGATAGCGAGCAGAGGACCGACGGATTATGTTAGATGATTGGTGTACTCTCTGAGGGGTCAGGTTAGAGGCTAGAAGAGGTGATAATTGGGTTTATGCTAGACCAGACTAATACTGAAGTGTGAGGAAGTGAATGGCGAATGCAAGAGCAATACTTTCTGCTCATATCATGACTGTCTATTTAGGGTATATCATATATGTTTTCATACGATATTGTTAGATTTAAATGAATATAGGTAGATGGTTTCCCTTTGGGCCTTTCACAATCGTCACTGGTGTAGACCATAGTTTTATTTTACTCAAAACAAATCCTGCCAACCGGCTCTTAGGCCTACATCTACACTACTTAGCCTTAGGACTTTATAAAGTAGCTTAAGCCCTATACATAGGGTAGCCTACCTCTTGTCATAATTGTTACTTTAATAGTTTTAATAGACTAATTATCAGTAGGCCTACTGTAGGAAGATTTGCAATGGTAAACTAACTTTCCCTACTGGTATTGTAATTAATAGGGTATCGTATACATTATTTTTGACGTGCAAGTTTCCAATAATCTTATAAATAACGATTTTTGTCTCATATATGTGAGAAAACATGCCCACACAACGTGCATATTAATGTTTCTAGCATTAGGCCTACGAAAGGCCCACTCTATCGATTCATGGATTGTCAATGTCACTTTTGATTCTTAAGTTATTAAATTAACCATATAGGCCTACAATCTCCAGCAGATGTTAAATCACCTGCCCTAATTGAGAGGGGCCTAATGTAATTAAGTGCACTTGAACGTCCCTTGAGGCCAGAGCCTAAGATCCTCCGTGTCTCTGGTCATTATTCCAAGTCTCTATACCACACACTTCAGAATGTGATAAATCAAACATATTACAGGTTACTCCTCGACACCTGGTCTATTCTTACCAAACAGTTCTCTTTATATTGTGTTTCTATGGATAAGACTAGGCCTACTCCTTTATTACACCAAACAAGAACCTCCCTTTCTTTTGTAAGTTGGTGGCCTTTTTATCTGAAGCCTGGCCCTTGGTCTCTCTGGTATGCAGGGCCAAGATAATAGAACATCAGCAGGCCTCTAATTATACACTCAAAATTTTCAAGAGAAACCATCCTTTTCTGTCGCAAGATTAGCTCTGAGGTCTGACACTATTACTGACACACATATTATAGTTATACTTATGGCACAGACCCAAGATGGGGCAAGAATCTATATATGTTGCCAGACTAGTACAAGTGCTATAAAATAGCAACCGACTGCATGTATACAATGTATATTTTCCGTTATAATGTAGGCGACACCTTCCATTGATAGGGATTTCTCTATGTACACGTCCGTAGCCGGCGTAGGCCTTGATCACTGCACGAATGCTCTTCACCTCAATTTCAATCGGTTGGTTTGGCTTGGTTTCTAACCTCCGCTCAGTCCTCGTGCAGCTTTAACAGTGGCCTCCCTTCAGGTACAATGAAATGCGAGGGAACCTTTTAGAGTGGCTTGGTCGTGGCCCGTGCTACCATCTTGTGTACAAGATTGGATTCAATCCCGAAGCCACAAGCCCTTTCACACTCTGGAAGGTGGGAAGCCACACATCTCTGAGTCGATGATCATTTAGTACGCCGACAACTATTGGTGGATGGGCGCCCGGGTAGGCTTATTTGCGCCAATCAGTAGCCCTGTATCTCGGCATCCTCGGTATAGCCAAACATCATGGCGGCTCTCCCGATCTGGGTTAGACACTTAGCCTAGGCAGGGATGCTGCTGGATTTGACATGTGAAATTTGTCTCCACCCGGAGTAAAATCTGTGCTACTGGATACAGGGGGATCTTAGCTATAGCAAAAAGGTAGGTTGATTTTCTCTGAGGTATGAATAGATCTCTAGGAAGTGTTAAGAGAGGGGTGCTCGGCCCTTTGTGATGTCCGCTTGGCCGGTTGGTTGGCCCGAGGTTGGGGGAGGTGGAAGGACCGTGAACACGAACATGGCAGGTTGAACCACCGCTAGCTCTGAAAATATCCCCTCAAAACACTAATTTCACCCACAGAGAGAATCCTATGTATATATTTTCTTAGGTTAGGGGACATCTGGGATGAAATCTGCATCAGTAATTGAATATTTATAAGGTATTCATGTGTATATCGAAGGGTAAGTACTGCTAGTTGAGGTGGGGTGGGAGGGGGTTTTCGACTGTCAGTCATGGCCGCCGTGACAGGCTGAGAGAGGGGTAGGGGGCTGCTCGAGGCGGGTTGACCAAATACCATGAAACTCACTCTGCTTATGCCAGTGCCAATGGCAGAAGATGGGCGGGGCCTCCGCGAGAAAAAGGCGGACCGTGTGATGATTGACACTTCTCTTGACCGTGGAGGTGCTGGCTATGTGTGAGCGTGGAGGAGAAAGGAAGCACTGAGGATCTAAAAGATCCCCTTTCACTTCAGGCTCCACCAACACTAAGTGGGTGGGCGGTGTGTGGGAGGGAGATTGGTGTTGTTAAATACCTAACACACAGTCTGTATAATGTCTCAGCAGTTAATTAGTTAATAGCCTACCTAGACACGTTCCCTATAAAAGCCCAGCTATTTACAAAATGATAGTTGGCAATTAATAGTAAAATCGAGGGCTTGATTAAGGCCATTAGGAACGACAGGATCCTGTGTCTTCGGCCTTAATTATTTGGCGTGCGGTTGACTGTTTAGCCTTGTCTCCGAGAGGCCTTTCCCCTGGTGTGATATGAGAACATGTATAAAAATAAATATGCCATGGGGGAGAATATTAAGCGGCAATGTCAGACGTAAATATGTTAGCGCTACCAGGGTGGCCTTTCACTGCACGATCTGTGAGCAGCAGGAGATTCAATAGACAATATATCACCGTAAATACATCATTAACCACGAACACTGGCCAGTCGAAAGACAAATATACATGAATATGTTCTCACTGTTGTACCCCACTGGCTGAGCTGTATAGGGCAATGTGTATCACTATTTTATGTCCCTGTGTAGCGCTTATACTGAATTAATGTTATGGCGGATTCCTGTTGTTTTCATATATGATTACAGATAAGATAATGTAGGAAAGAGCAAGAGGTTAGGATTTGTCTTACCATGGACACTCCTCGGTGTTTTCATTGAAGCCTGGAGCTCTTGATGTGTAGAAATAGCCAGCCAGGACTTTCTTGATCTGAAGAAATAGCCATGTATTAATGCCTTGCATATATGTGTTGATTTTATAGTTATGTTGACGATTACTGGGCGTTTGAGGTTTGTTGGTTCATCAGCATTGAGAGAAAAGGCTCTGTATTTGGGAATCAGTAAGAGTATACACGTCTATAACCATCGGTTTCTTCTGTGTACGGTATACACGTTTAACCCTATCTTAGAAGCACAGGGTCCGCCAAATCGGGTGCCCGGGCGCCCGGGACAACCACATTTTTAGTCTGGGCAACTAAAAATGTATGATCAGTTGCCCGGCGGGCAACTGGCCCAAACCATTAAATCATTTCCATTATATCTCTATGCTATCAATATAGCCACTCATCTCTTCTATCAGTACTATTTTCGAACAGTTTTGCACAATATTTAAAATAAATTCAAGGCCTGGGAAATTATCATGGGGCTGGAATTCTGTTAAAATTTTCGAAGATTATATATATGTTTCTTACTGTACGGTAAAAGATGGTGACTAATAACGGCTGAAAAAGATCTTGGGATATATATTGATTATTATTGGTAAATTACCTGTAAGTATCTCAAATAATCTTTTTCGCCACACCATGTGCAATTACTATGTTCATGTTAACATAACATAACTGTATACCTCTTATAATCCTGCGTTGATGTATAAGGAATTTACCATCTCTCTGAGGTCTGAGTGGCAAGTGTTGTCATCCTGCTATTGAAAATAGTTATAAAATTGTGAATCTAGTATCTGCGAACCGCAACACTCCACCTCTTTTTGAGGTCTGGGTGGATGTTCTCAAGTAGCCTTTATATTTAGTATATTGATACGAATTTTTCTTTAAATGTTGATCTGTAATGCTCCTGTTTTCTTGTGTATCTTTTCAATGATGGAGGGTGCATAAACTGTTAATAACTACGTTGATATTGGGGGATCAGGGGTAAGATTTGGAAAGTAGGTGGGGTTGATATGAGGCAATATACATATGCGGACTGTACTATGTAATCAAGGGTGAAATGTAGCTTTGCCTTTTAATTAATTACTAATACGACTCCATTGGAGTTGGTTGAATGTATTTTCAGTAATGTTTTCATGAGTTCAGAGCTGTCATTGACATGTAACATTACTACTCTTTTATTTCAAATTAATTTGTCTAGATAGATTTTAACCAAAGAAAGTACTGGGCAACCATATTCTGTTCCTGGGCAACCACTTTTTAAATCCTGGTTGCCCGTCGGGCAACCATATTTCTGAGGGATTTGGCGTCCCCTGAAGCAGGGATAGGTCGATTAACCCTCCGTCACCCAGAGATGTTAAAACTATGGACTAATAGGATATCACGTCTATTCATCGTCATCTGTGGCCACTGGGGATCCCTGGCACAATAGAGGAAAAGGCTCATCTCTTTATTTGTCTCATGTATTTGGCCACTAGTGCATTCGTATTCCCTCATGTATACGGTGACTTAGATCATTCTCCACCACTTTCAGGCATTTTTCAGGCCAAAATGAAGATTACAATGCTTATATATGCCTTATGGGAAGTATTATTTATTAATTATTCCTACTGCACAGTCAAATGTGCCATATAACACAGACAACAGTTTCTTGATGTCAGATGATAATGATAAAGGTACCTTTTTGAAATCGATGGAATTTATTATGAGATCTTTCCTAATGCTGTTTTGTGTGCCTAATAAATTATACACATGAAATATTCAGTGAGATCTCCACAATGATCGGTACTTTTAGGAGCTCTAAAGGACTAGAGACTAGTAGACTGTAGGAAAACCTCTATTATAGCTGTGTGTTAAAGGCACCTTATTATGTATTGTTCCTACAAATCCAGGCATTGGTTGTGGAGTGGTCATATTACTTCGCTAGGTCCATTAGTCTTTTCTAAGTGCACGCCGAAGTATACATGTTCATTGCCACTGCTATCCAATGATTAACCTCCCATGTTTATCATCATTACCTCATGATATGCCCCAGCTTCGTAAGGCGAGTATCGGCTAATTATAGCATATTGACAAAGTCATGGTAGTGCAATATTATCCCCAATAGAGATCAGTGCTTATCGAAGCTGTCTATTATAAAATACCTGCCTACATATACATGTCTTGTATCATATGTTTTCTGCTAGATATCGCCTAAGACTGGTCTCACTACAACATATATAATCGTCCATCTATTACGTTATCATTTACTGTATCTACCATTGGACATTTCCAAGATTTGTCTCTGCTCTACAAGATGCCCATGTGTTTTGTAAATCATATTTTTCCGAGCAACATGGCGCTGGGGTATTGGGGCACGTTTTGACTGTTTTGATCCACGATCATCAAAACTAAATTTCCCTCTATTGTTTAGCCATCCATAATATCACATAATATTTTACTAAATATTCATGAACACATCATGAAAGATCGGACATGTGCATGAGAGATTGAAATATTCAACGATTCACTTAGATCCATGGAGCAACATCAACATGGTGGTTCCGATAATAAAATGTGGATTGACATGCCTCTGGGCTGATTGAAAATATGTACATTAATGACCAATTTGTATGTTGCTTCACGGCCACCAGCGAGCTACTTTGTTAATGTATCTATTTCTGTCTAGACTAGTGCTATTTATGCACAGCCTAGCATATTTATATAACCTTTAACGCCATATGACAATCATTATGTCAGCCGCATGTGCACATAGTACATACAGAGCCATTGCCTGTTCTGAGTTGGAGGTAAAGCATGTGTCACTATTCTTGGCTTTACTTTAATGTATAAGTATATTTACAGCCATTGTAGAAGCAGTGATAATCAGATGCCTGGAACTAATATTTATCAGTGTGTTCCCCTGATTGTCGTGTGTTATTATAGTTATTACCCTTTCCTCTGTAGTGTGTTATCTGCAGAATGAATAGGCTGTGGTATTTGTATGCGGGAAGGGGAACAGATTGGGCTCAATGTGTAGCCAAAATATAACGAATATTCTGCCATGGTCTGGTGGAGCATTCACATGATAAATCGCATACGGCTTGATATTGATTTGATCCCACCACCTCCTCCTCCTCCTACTCCTAGCGGCTTTCAGGCCTTACACCCACAAGTAATGACTTCACGCTTTAACGGACTGCAGCAAATCTACACTCAAGTCAACAGAATAATCTCTGCCCGGCCCTTAACACGTCTACTCGTGTTAATAACACTAGAGTTGGCCACACGGTTCCAATGTTATTATTCGATACTCCAAACGCCCTGCATTTACAATCGTGCAACTGTCACTCTCGGAGAGTTGACCCTGTGTAAACAGGGTTGAAAGGCAGTGAGAACCCGTATGTAAACGTTGACATTAAAGCTATGATCTAGACTTGTGCTTCTCATACTGCACCTTAATGTTGTAACTCAGCTTTAAAAACCAAACCTGTTGTATGCGACTTGGTAGGGTGTCTGGCATGGCAGGGAAATTGATGTTTTCTTATATGGTACGTGTTCTTTATTCATGTTTGCACATAAGGAATAAGAAGCACTTTTTATGCTCTCCTCGAGTTCTACTCTAATAAGAAATAGCAGTTAATCTGAATAATAGATCTTGAAGTGATTCGAATCTCACCCCGTGTTAGTTTATCCGTTGGTTTATCCCTTTTTGAAATAGCCTTTCTTCACGACAGCAGCCATAACAAATTTTAATGTCTTAGGTGTTTAAGTTCGTTGGATAAATATGTTTGTTTCATTCGTAGTTACTGGTCGCGTTGACAAAAGGAGAAGTCAATATAGCCTTGGCCTTCTAACTGGATTCACTAGATACACCATCGATTCCTATAAATATATTATATGGTGTATAGCCATATTATGGCTATAAACCATGGCTATGCACCATTTCACTCCTGGTTTTAAAAGATTTAGCTTGTATACTGGTGAAAACAGGACGAAATGTCGTAGATACCTATAATTAATAATATCATATATTCAAAGTAATTATCGTAATGAAATTGCATGTGTTTTCTATCTGAGTCTAATTATTTGATTATCAGATAAACATTTCACTCTAAATGGAAAAAGCCACAGATTCAGCAGCATGTTTTAGCACCAAATTGCAATATACGGGAACCAAAGTTAAGCAGTATCTCAACCATAAAAAATACTGTAAATTTAGATGACATTATGTACAACAATCACTTCATATTTAGGTCATTTCCTAAAGATGTTCCTTTTCAAAGTGTATGATTACATTTAGCTGGGCACTAAACCGGTTGTTATTGTAATTGGATTGCTTAACGTATAAGTAAAATCAGCAATATGACTGATGTTTGTGTACACTATTGTGTATGGTAGTACGTTTGTACCTTACTCTATTAGTAAATGCTTGGCCGAACGGAACTGTGAGTAAAATCATTAGCCATGTGTGATAATGAACATATATGTATACAAAACAACCTACCATTACGTTCTCCACATACATAATATATATGGTCAAAGAAAAGAGGACATTTTTGACCATATAATAATATATCATTTTTGATTTTTCAAAGATTCTATCGATTCTTTCAGTTATTGTCGAGACGTTCCTGTTATTAGCTTAAGTTTATGACTTATATTTTGCTGTTTGATTTATGATATTATAAACTCAGATGCCCCCATGCTATGTACGCTAGTATTCAGGTAATTGCACATGACTTTTTGTACTTGAATTGAGTGTTGTGCACTTAGGTGTAATTCTTCCCGGATTTTCTCCTTTAATCCGCCTTCGCAAGTGTAACGCTAAACAGCTGACTTGGTGGAGTAATTATGAGAACTTTGGCTTTGGTGATCATTTCCGCCAAGGAAAAAGAAAAGAAAACCATTCGTAATATCAAGTTAATTAAATCCTTTGTTTCCCAGCTGCTCTCTGATATTCACCTCGTGAAATCTTTAGTCCGACACGCACGTGGGTAACATTTTTTTAGCCACAACAAAATCTAACCACATATTGATAAACCGGTTATATTTGCAGAAATATGCAGTCTCGGTCTTTAGTTTTGGCTTCCTCCTTCTGTTTTCTTTTCTTTTTGTTCCTTTCTTTTCCAGCCCATCTAAAAGTTATTTGAGCAGATTTTTGGAGGCACTCTTATTTGAGATCTACTGAGAGCGGTTCACCGTAGGGTTACCATGGGGTCGCTTTGATGTTTACTCTCAGCTTAGAGTATCTTTTCCATGTTCTAGATTCATTGGGTCAGTATAGACTATAAGGTGTATAGTGTCTACACTGGCTGATGATCATATAGTCACCTTTTTCCCTCCTGCTTGGGTTAACCCGGTGCTGCTGCTGCTACGCCCGTGGGGCTGAATTTCACAATGCCATGGCAATCACACGCGCCTGAGGACAGAAAAGTCAACAGATAACCGCTGAAGTATGCTCTGTGGGCGCAATAAATAAACTATAAATAGCTCTGAGCATACCCGCCATCCTAATTCTCATACCCCCTCTTGGATCCTTTGTTGTGCAGCTACAGATAGTGTTAACGCTCTGGTCTGCACTACCATTTCCTTAGCCCCAAAGCTATTGTTTTCTGTGGTGCTTATGACAAGTGTTTTGTTTGGTATCATCCATGCAGCATAATATTTGCTATCACGAGTGAACTACCGGGTTGTGATACATATTACTTACAGATTCTTAACTGATGATGATTGTGTGACTTATTAAAATGCCATGTTTCTCTGAATCAATCTGTTTCTGTCTTTCTGGGACAGTCCAGCGCCCTCCATCTCCAGTTTTCCCACCCCCTTCCTGATCTCGATCTCTGAGACTCTCTGTCCCCCCCCCCCCCCCCCCGACTCCACGCCCCTCTCTAGAGCCCTCCATTGTTTACTACCAGGGAAGTGACTAACATCGCTTTCTTCCCCCGTGTCCATGGCTTGGAAGGCATATTTTGCGGTGGTCTGCGTAACCCTTGGCCGGGGTGACTGCCACAAATACATACCTTATTTTACCAACAGCTGCCCAGCCTGCGCTAACAATACTGCCTGCAAGTTATCGATTGTTGTGTGTGTGTGTGTGTGTGTTGGACTTGTGGGTTTGTCTGACATAATGTTACACCACGGTCTCACACGCCTATTTGTCTGGTTGCATGTTCCCTTTACACGGGGTCCAGACAAATTGACAGATTCAGCTGCCATAATGAGATGCTTTACTCTCATTTTCACATGCTTTAGTTACCGATAGGTTGTGTGTGCTCCCAACGAGGGAATGGTGTGTGTGAGAGAGAGGGGGCGGGGGGGGGGGGGGAGTGAGGGAGATATGGGTGTGTGTGTGTATGTGAGTGTGTGCGTTGAGGATGCTTGTATTAGTGTAGCATGTGGAGCCTCTTTTCCTCCTGTGGGTTGCTATGGAGATCAATACCAGCATTATTAACAGTGTGGAGGCTGCCTTAGGGGATGCTTGGTGCTAGTGCTCCGTGGTTCGAATGGTGTAAGGCGGAAAATAGATGGCCACAAAAATACCCTTAAGGCAGAATTGCCTGTCAGATATTTCATTGTTATTGGTGTTTAATCTACTGCATTTTGGATATTAATGGAGATAATTTCTTCATTATTTCTATACGTCCCTAGTCGGAGTGTTGAAGTGTTGAAGATCTTATTCGCCCAAATAAATCTCCCCCCTGAGGTAATTTGGGAAATAATTACATGTAATGAGAAAATGAAGTTGTTTTAAAGCTAGTTGGATTCATGTTGGCAGTGAATATACTGCGCAATGGCATGTGTGAGGAGGTTCCAACCAGCGATATGATCATCGAGTTAATATGCGCTCAAATATGATGTGTGTTGTTGATATTTGTTGACCCATGCTCTCTGCCTTCTCCTCGGGTCCGGCCTATCGCCTTTGTCTACAATAATTCATATTTACCTGTCAATTAGTGTGTAATAATGTTAGCATATCTTGTATTAGGGCTGAGCCGCCGTACGATTTGCTTGTGTGATTATGGTGTTGTGTGTCGCCGAGAGAAGTCAATATTGGTGCTTGTACAAATAGACTCCTTTATAATACACGAGTCCATATGGTCCCGCATATATATTTATGAGTACATATATATTGAGTACATAGAGTGGCCCATTTGTAGGACCTCTAGCACGATGGGTGTGTGCCTGACAAGCGCTTCAATGGATTGGTTGTCTATTCATTCTATTATTAGTGATAACCAGCTTTTAATAGTTGATATGGGAGTATGGAAGTGATAGTAGCACACTGCAGCACAAGTATTGTGGTGGGGCATATTTTCTAATATATAGACTATTCCCTTACCAGCCAATAGTCCGAAGTGTGATTTCCCACCTAGCGAATGGAACTCCATTCTGATCTTTGAATCGTTCATTATTGCGATGCTTAGTCTATACAGTCCGGAGTCCGGTGAGGTATGATGCTTTTGTAGGCATAGAAGTCTACTCATAAATGTACCATTTATTGCATGTGAAGTTGATGTGTATAATTTAAACCATCAAAAAGTCTGGCTTAGAGAAGAACTTGCGTTAATTTTCTGGCTGGGATAATTTATGTCCACCCCAATGTTACGAATTGTACCAAAGTTTTTTTTTACTTTCGGTTATAAATACATGCATTATTTTACCTGACTCCACTGGATTTTGAAGTAATCCCTTGTACCGTAACTCTTTCTCAAAATTCCCTAGTGTGAGATTTCATCCATCAAATGAGATTTTGGTAACCCTGCTATGAATATTGGCCCCCTCCTCCATCCACCCATACCTTGGTATAAAATCAGCACCAGTCGACGCTGGATTGATATACACTGTGGCTGGCTCTTGTGTTTACGCCTTGGATCCTATCTCAGGTTCGCTATCCGAGAGGTTCAATCTAATCTAACCTCGGTATTCTGTGAGAAAACTCGCTGTCGATGTGGGTGTCTAGTAACAGCCACCCCGAGAAGAAGAGTTAAAGTTAGCCGAGATATTTGTGATGTAAACATAGCAATGTTTTGTTTGTGATAGGAAGACTGTATACATTATATGCCGGGTGAGAGGAGATAGCTTGCGTCTAGAACATAGCGAATACATTTGTAGCAGTTTGGCAGTGGCTATGTATTGTGTACATATCCAAAGCTTTTATTTGATATCTGGTTTTAATTCTTGAATAATGTATCTTTTTGTAATTGTTACCGTTACTTGATTAGTGAAGGAGAGGATTAACACATTGTTTGATAGGCTTTATGTATTAAGTATATATATTCCTCCTCTTTTAATACCACTTTCCAGCTTAGCTTGGTGGTCGTTGGCCATTCTATTTAGCCCTTTCTTTACTCTAATCCACTTCGCCTCCCTCTTCACACACTGGGTGATAGGAGAGGATGAATAGAAGGGGTTAATGGACAATACATGCAAGCACCAGTGAGAGGGAAACGGGGTGATGGCGGTTGGTGGGACTGGATTAAGGGTTGTGGACAGTGACACTTGTGTGTCGGTTCTAAGCGTCATGGTTCGTTGATATCTGTAATTTTGTTCGTAAATTATTATTCTCCAAGATCCACTTATCACTATGATTATCTTAATTGTTATAATTATTATAATTATTAGTAGTCTCTGTTGATTGTAGTCTATGGCGGCAGCAGACTATGATAATGGTAATAATGCTTATAATTGATGAATTCAAAAGGAAGGATCCCCTTATATGTATAAGGTAATAATTGGGTTAATCTAGCCAAACTAACTTGGTGGTTCTCGTGGTTGCCATGGTGACTGCCACCCCAGTGGATGGGTGAGGGAACAGATGGTTGGTTAGTTCTTGGTCATGTGGCTTCAATCAGTGAGTTGGCTTCTGCTATGTGGCTTCAGACCAGTCACCTCTTACTTGACTTCACACCCTTCGCATCGATTTCCGTGATAGGATTCCCAGACACGTCTTTGTCTTAAGTCTTCTCACAAGTAAACTTCTAATTAAACAGGCAGTTATCGGAACCTATACGTACGCACCATCTATATATGATATACGGTATCATATCCTGCATTAGAGCTTATAGATATAACTGATATGGTATTAGCTTGCGTGGAGTCCGTTGCGCTGAACCTGTTCAAGTCGTGGAAAATTATCGACTGTAGAGTTGTCATGGTATTTGAAGCACCCACTTTAGCTGTATAAATGCTAACCTTCCCTCAACGGGTCACTGCCGCTGATTAATCATTCAGGTTCTCTCACTTTCTTCAAAGCTGCCTTGTAGAGGATACATACCGATGACAATCTAGGTGGTTTATTTAAAAATAAACACATTTTGCCTGTTGACCTGGGTATATTGTTCACGCTAAGTGTATTTGTGCAGTCGGCTCTCCTTAATGATTTCAATTGTGTGCTGCAGGGTATACATATTTACGTAGGGATGTGGAATGAAATAGGGTTTAGAATAGGTGTAGAATGTCATCATAAATTCATGAACCCATTGAATGTTCTGGGCGGTACCGCCTGGCAAAGTTTCTGCCAGTGGGACTGAATTGTTGAGATCATAATAAATGGCCCGCAGGGGACGCCAAATCCCTCAGAAATATGGTTGCCCGACGGGCAACCAGGATTTAAAAAGTGGTTGCCCAGGAACAGAATATGGTTGCCCAGTACTTTCTTTGGTTAAAATCTATCTAGACAAATTAATTTGAAATAAAAGAGTAGTAATGTTACATGTCAATGACAGCTCTGAACTCATGAAAACATTACTGAAAATACATTCAACCAACTCCAATGGAGTCGTATTAGTAATTAATTAAAAGGCAAAGCTACATTTCACCCTTGATTACATAGTACAGTCCGCATATGTATATTGCCTCATATCAACCCCACCTACTTTCCAAATCTTACCCCTGATCCCCCAATATCAACGTAGTTATTAACAGTTTATGCACCCTCCATCATTGAAAAGATACACAAGAAAACAGGAGCATTACAGATCAACATTTAAAGAAAAATTCGTATCAATATACTAAATATAAAGGCTACTTGAGAACATCCACCCAGACCTCAAAAAGAGGTGGAGTGTTGCGGTTCGCAGATACTAGATTCACAATTTTATAACTAATTTCAATAGCAGGATGACAACACTTGCCACTCAGACCTCAGAGAGATGGTAAATTCCTTATACATCAACGCAGGATTATAAGAGGTATACAGTTATGTTATGTTAACATGAACATAGTAATTGCACATGGTGTGGCGAAAAAGATTATTTGAGATACTTACAGGTAATTTACCAATAATAATCAATATATATCCCAAGATCTTTTTCAGCCGTTATTAGTCACCATCTTTTACCGTACAGTAAGAAACATATATATAATCTTCGAAAATTTTAACAGAATTCCAGCCCCATGATAATTTCCCAGGCCTTGAATTTATTTTAAATATTGTGCAAAACTGTTCGAAAATAGTACTGATAGAAGAGATGAGTGGCTATATTGATAGCATAGAGATATAATGGAAATGATTTAATGGTTTGGGCCAGTTGCCCGCCGGGCAACTGATCATACATTTTTAGTTGCCCAGACTAAAAATGTGGTTGTCCCGGGCGCCCGGGCACCCGATTTGGCGGACCCTGGCCCGTCCTTTTCCCTGCAGACTGCAAGTGAAACACAGCACAATTGCCCATGAAATAATTACCTCTACGCCTTAACAATGTCTGCCTGTCACTACTAACGGTATTATTCTAACCTTCATTACCCTAAGGGATTTTGGAACTAAATTTAAGGATAAAATTGCATTACCGGAATAATACGATTCTATGGAAAAAATGTGTGGAAAATTTCTATTCGGTTTACATGTCATTTCACGATATCAATTTTATGTAATTTCCAATTTGATTTCTGAACATTTATTACATTTCGTTGGCATTTATTTTCGGCTAATTGTCAGATCAATTTGGTGGTGAATGTAAAACAATACCAGCAGCCAGGGCATTTAAAGCTGACCTTACAAATGCGCTACATGCACGGTTCACCAGCTACAAGCTGGTGCCTACAAACAAAAGGGATAGAGAGAACACAATTGTACAGGCCAACAAGGTCAGGTTAAAGCCTGATGGTCATGTATGAGATCTCACTCTGATCTTATATGACCTTGGTATGCATGTACCTGGACTATATATGTATGTTGTGTGGAGGTAGAGGGGGACATATATTCATGTTATCCTCTGTGTATACGTCAGGTCTCATCTTTCACTCTGATAATGAGGAGGCTGTTGATATACTGTAGATGCCCATCGAAAAACTTGCAATTGTGCGTTTTATATACTGCTGCACTTTCCCTATTGAAGGATTCAATTGCACATGTTTCTGAATTACTATATATATTGCTATTGATTAACACTAACATAGCCAACTGTTGACATTGATCGATTTTGTGGCGGGTTTGTTGTGGCCTGGTTACTTCTGGATTATGCTTTGTATTTTACATAAACATACGAATATATATGCACTTGGAGCTGACCATCCTAGATATGGATTTAATTCCTCTCCACCTTATCTGCTCAGCTTCTTTCCCCTTGCCATTAATTATACCTGGTCAGGTTCCTATATAATTAGAGTAAATTTGACTAAATCGGGTCTAGGCCTATCCTTCTGTTTATGGCTTTCAGTCTAGGTCCAAACCCTCAGATCAGATAAGAATGGTATGTCAGTGATTAGACGCCTACTTCGCCAATCGGTTTCATGGCCTAGGACTCGGCTTTCTAATGGGAATATGACATTTTGCGGTCTTAATGGAATTATAATGGCACCTTGCAGTTTGGGGCGAGACGCTTTCCGTCCGTTTGAAGGGACTCTCTTAACTTTGGGCCTATAGTCTGCTTTATCAAAATCAACAATCTTCAAAACCCTTTTCTATCACACTTTGTTGCAGTTTGCCTTCTTTACTCTTGACGGTCCTTAAAGTCTGCCCCCATCCTACCCCTGCCTCACATCCTGCGACGACTGCTTTGTGGATCTTGTTGCGATTACCCCTCGGTTATGTCCTCTTGCAGTCGCTTCTGCTGCAGTCTCTCTCAGCCTTCACCTCTTCTAGGCGCTTATGTACATTCTGACGAGGGATCCCCCGTTGACCTTGGCATCCCTAGGTCAATGGTCAAGGTCATTGTGTCACTCCCTCTTGGCGGGCTTTGATGACAGCTGCCGCCATGTCGGATGTCGTGAACCGGACATGACGTAGTTAGAGGCATCTCCCCTTCAGCTGAGGAGGATTTTCTCGGTTACCATGGAAACCCATGGATCGATAGAGGGGCTTGGGTAGTTTATTGGCTGTTGGGATCGAGTTAACGAGATCCAACCCCCCGCTTCTATTCTTTCTCCAGGGGTGTGGGGGTGGGGTAGTGTTTGAGGGATAGTGAGAGGGATGCAGAACAGAATTATGGGACGTACACTTGTGCAAAAACCTGGTATGGAGGCAAGAGACAGACAGGCAGGTAGTAAGACACTGCACACTGGTATATACACCCTGTCTCTGTATGTCTGTCTCTCTGCCCACCCCACTCTGGATTATCTCCCTCGTTTATCCGTCATGTTCACAATCAGTTGTCGCATGCAGCTATCGCCATGTGTACATGTAAACAGCTACCCTATCTTAGTTAGACTACTCTGCCTAGACTTTCCATAGTGTATTATCTCCGTTATTAGATGTAAATCAGCCGAGTGTTCCTTAAAATCTAATTTACGTCGTATGATTGATAACTTGCTTGGGATTCTGGAGCTGTTACCAGAGGGAATACTATTCTACTTGAAATATAATGTCCTTGCTAGTCTTTCATAGCAAGTATCTGATGAGTTCCCTGTAATATCTGACTAGTATATATATTGATGGACAGATGAACATATCATAAGACGCAAAAAGTGTTTCAGTCAACTCCAATAGTATCAGGCAGCAGCAATATTGCTTAGAATATGACAGTATATTTCAGTGGTGAAGGACAAAGCGTATGACAATGCCTCCCGCGATTAATGTCACATTCATGCAGTCACAGTCTTGAGGAGGAGGATTGCTTGGAGCTGACAGTGGCGAGGCTATGCTAACGGGGAGGAGGATTTGAATATGGCTATAAGGTTGGGTGGCAACATGTGTCTGTACCTCATGATGTGTTGTATACAATCATCCAGTCTGTTATGCCAACACTAGAGGTGGGGTCAAATGATGATGATAGTGGGGGTGGTGGTGGTGGTACACTTGAAGGATGAATCATAACTCACAGAGTTTACACTTTGATATGTGTACACAGTAAAACCTCTCCTTACGGGCACCTTTCCAATCTGGAACCTGGCCACGATTATGGACAGTTAGGACCATTCCTTATACTGTACCTTTCTATTCTGGATACTCGCCATTCCGCACACTTCAGCCCAGTTCCGAGCGTGTCCCTGTAAGACAGGTTTTACTGTATTTTAATTAAGGGGGTACCTACTAATTCTATTAGTGTGAAATTTAAAACATCGAAATCATGTGATCGTTGTCATAGATTCATGTATGATTGTGTTTTACTGTGGGAAAGTTACACAATGTTTCCCCTCTTTGTGTCGGATCAGCGCAGCCCCTCATTAAACTAGGGAAATACGGGGATCTCAGACCATAAGAACCATTGACGGTTTAGTAGTGCGACACATACGCAAGTAGTTCCCTTTCATTGAAAGATTTCAATATTAACTTCACAGCAATTGGTTTTTGCTCTTCATCTCCCCTTGTTCTCTCGCCTTGTCGCTCTCGGTAGGCGCGTCAGAAACACCCCCTCCCCCTCCCTAATCACCTGAACACAGTGTGAATATGCAGAATTTTCAAATACATACTGTTTAGTGGATAAACCTCATGGCCCTACTTCAAACAACGCCTAAGCCTCAAGAACGCCGACGAAATGTTGTTAATGCGCTGCAATAATGTTTATACCCCATTGGCTGCATATTAAAGCAGAGGGGGAAGGGAGGTGGAGGGAAGGGAATTAATGGTGTGTTGGTGTCGATATGGGTTTGTCGTATCGTTAGTAGGTAGTGTGTGTACGTATGCATGTTGCAAGCTTGCATACATGTGTACGTATTTGCTTCGTAAGCAAATACGTACATGTATGCAGTTATGTATGAACGAACGGACATACGTCCGAAAATATGAACATGCATGTCTGATAATGTATGTGAGACGTGCATGTATACATACATATTTATACATACATGTAACCTTGACTCTGGGAAACCTCAGGTTCTTTTTTTATTTTGGCCATTAAGTTCCCGCTCTGAATGATGCCCCTGGTTAGTTGCATATAAAATATTATTACATGACCTATTCTCTAGCTTTCTCCCGCTGATTCCAGCAGGATATGTGTCGTGGAGGTTTTTATACATATCTTTTTTTTCACCAACGTTTTGTCATTAGCATGTAATGCGGTATTCTCTTTATGATGTGGAAGGTGGATATTAGACTGATATAAAATGTAACTACCCTACCGTGCAGAAAGGAGCAACTACATTACCCCTTTTTCTGAATTAATTGCTACATGTGCCCGCTGGCAAAAACATGGCAGATTATTAAGTGCGAAAATGATCTAGAGGGGGAAAAGCTTCCCCGGTGTTCAGTTCATGAATCCCTCGCTGATATCCTTATGCCGAAACACTGCTGGTACCACCAATCATATCGAGAAAAACCGCCATTTGTAATAGAAAGTTAATCTATAGATACTATAAAAAGCTCCAATGATGTTATCAAATGTGATTCATGCCTAGGACAGTTAGCTGAGTCTTTCTGCTAGATAGATATCTGGAGTCATTTCAGTGGTTGGTCCTGATGCAGGTGTATTTATGAATAAGGGTAGATAGATGTATAGGAGCTGGTTAGCATGGTGAAATGTGGTGTGCGAGGTGAGGTCTCTGGTATTTTAGCTTCCTCTCCAACACATCTTTCTGGCACCCACCTCACCTAGCATTTATCCCCCTCAAGCTACACCATTAGGAAATATTACATGGCTTTCTGGCTTTACTCCAATGAGCAGAGACACGATAAGAGAGGTTTAACTTTCAAGTAGAACTGTTTAACGCGAGCACCTACCACATACCCTGTTGCAGTCATGTCGCTTGGGTCTACTTGCTGGTTGATTTCAATATTTATTGAGTGCAGTCGACTCACTCTGGTTAAAAAATTAAAATTAAAGCTGTTGATTTATAAGGCCTACTGTTTGTGTTTGAAATACATGTTGCCTGAAAATATATGTTATGTTGCCTGAAGATATATGCACATTTCCGCTCGTAAGTCGCATTGCAATATAACAAACAACATACAACATTTCCCGGGTTACTAATTCGCAATCCTTTATACCGGTATATACTTTTTCATCTCCGTCGACATTAAATGATAATTGGAAGTGTTTAAAACATGGCTTTTTATCCGAAAAAGTGAATATTTTTTTTAATCGCGCAATTTCTCGCCGTTTAATTTCCAGTATTGATGTTTGTCCATCTTTGTATTTTTCAGACTGTGGACGTAAGTTGGCGATAGCTGACCCCGTCATCAAGAGCCGGGAATTGTTCATATCAGACGCTACTGACACTTACCCCGTACATGCTCTCAGGTAAGTCTCCTAGACACCACATGAGGGCCACGAGTAGACATGTCAACCTGCTTTCTGCAAGTCTCTGAAATGTTGACAATGTTGGCCAGTTCGTTCATTCCATATCAATAGAATTCACGAATATAATTAATTCTACCTTGTTAACAAAATATAAAGTGTTATTTCAAAATATTTTTAATTCGAGTAATTTAAGATTCCCTTATGAAAAACCCCAGTGAAAAACTACTGAAAGTGTCTTATTCTAAGGCTGAAACAAGTTTGATAGCAGGGAATATCATTTCCCTTTATTCTTGATTTCTGGTGCATCACCATTAAGTTCCAAAGGTGCTAATATCTTTCATTCCCTTTCTGGAAGATTAATTCACCGTGGCCTACTTTACCTAACATCTCCACTGGAACACCTCATAGGCGGATTAAAAGATTAATGATCCGCTATGTTTAGTTGAGGGTTTATAATCACAGATTATTGCCTCTGTAATTGATCAGCCTGCCATCTTGTGCCCTCCACAGTCACTAATTATGGAGAAGTGAACCTGTCGGGGGCACCACATGTCCTGTGTCGTGCTTTGTTAGCGGCGGGGGCTTCACATAACCTGAGGTCCTCTGGCTTCTGACCTCCTAATTTAAAGCCCATTTTAACTCTGGCCTCCCATCTCGCTGTTAGCATTGTTAACTCCGTCTGCAGGCGATGAGCAGATTATCCCCAAATTGGGTCATTCGTGCTAATGTAGGTCATTCGTGCTAGCCTTAACTCGCAGTATCTCTGTTGAATCTTAGACTATTTTCTATGTATAATCTGAATTGAAGCTTGTATCTTTAGAGTATTGCTGTGTCTTCTGCCTCTGAGGATGTGCAATTATACTAAAATCCCCTTAGGCCAAAATCACCCTTCAGCCATTGTCCCTACAAGGCATCGGTCCAATACTTTTACACTTTTCAGTATTCAAGGCTTGTAAATTGTAATTAGATTTTGCATGAGGTATGTGTTACTTTTGCAGGGGTAAGTGTACAGTGAAGCACTTCCAGGACGTGCTCTTTCTGAAAGACTTTGAGCCCAACGAGAATACCTTTTTCTACATCCTCGGGTATAACCCGGAAACCAAGAGGCTGGCGACCACACAGGGGGAGATCCGCGTCGGCTCTAGCCACCAGGTAAGCGATTTTATTTCCTAGCTTTGTCTATTTTAAAGATGCGATTGTATACATATATCGATTGGGTAATTAGTATTAAAGCTGCATTCTCGGTTAACATCGATCGGTCAAAATCTAAATATTTTCTACTTCTTGTTCCATTGGTTTCCAACCCATCTAAAAGTCATTTGACTAAAATATTGGAGGATTTTGTCCAGTTGTTTTTGCTAAAGGGCTTGGGTCCTCACTTGTATTTGGAGGAGTTTTCTCTCTGTGATTAGGCTTTACATTCTTTCATATAAACATACCGGCTGCAGAATATTGATAAATCCAGTCGTGTAAGTCATATTAAATCAGAGTGGATTTGGTAATATTTGTTTTGGCGTAATAGCTGAGAATGCAGCTTTAACAAGTGATGATGAGTTCTATCTCTATATGGTGTTGCTCCCCAGGGATCAGTTGGTGGGCACTGGGGGTGTACAGTAGTGTATGGCCGAAGGAAGGTATAGCCTTGTGTGGGGTGGATGTGAATAGAAGAGGTGTGGAAGAGGGAAGGAATATGGGGAGGAGGAGGAGGAGGAGGAGGAGGAGGAGGAGGAGTAGCAGTTGTTGCATAGCGGGAGGCTGGTAGAGCTTGCCCTTGTGTTATGGCAGCAGAAGCAGTTGCTCTTGAACATGCTTGAAGAGCAGCATCAGCAGCAATTACTCTAGTGTGAATGTGGGTGAGAGAGTGGGGAATAAGGCAGAAAGGATAGGCAAAGAGTGGTAATGGTTGGCAAAGGATGCTCACTGAAAGAGAAAAGGCACAGCGGTAGGTTTTAGCTCCAAAAAATGAAGCTGAAACAACAGGCAAATTAGCATTTTGTTTGGTGTGCTTTGCATGGAAAGAG
Source organism: Sthenelais limicola (assembly GCA_942159475.1). Taxonomy (NCBI): domain Eukaryota; kingdom Metazoa; phylum Annelida; class Polychaeta; order Phyllodocida; family Sigalionidae; genus Sthenelais; species Sthenelais limicola. The sequence goes on along the minus strand of OW804097.1, from coordinate 72,940,523 downwards.
GTGGAGAGAGGAGAAGGTACCGTGATGCTAATCGGGATGTAAATAGCAGATCCTAGGGAAGAGGACATACCATATGAGTCTGGAAGAGAGGTAAGGGCGTGGGAAGGAGGGAGTGGATGTTACTTCTTTCAATTGTTCTATCATTTTATAACCAAAACGAACCTAATACACGTACTCATAATGGGAATACATTTTGCTCTTTGTCTTTAAACCTATCACTTCCATATATCAAATTATAAATAGGACACTCAAAAGACTTTTCTTGGGTAAGAGCTGTCATGGTGCCGTAGATATCCGAGCACTGAAGTGTTAATGAGAATTCTAGACAGCAGGAATGAATACGCTGTATGACATTCTACACTGGGTTGACATCATGCCAGCCTGTTTGCTGCAGGTTCTGTTTCGTGCTTTCCCCGCAATACACGACACTGTATGTTCATGTTTGGACCCAACACTTCTCACTTTCACTCCACTCTGCTCATCTCCAGCAGCGGGATTTACAGTTGACAATTTGATACAATCATCTTAAAAGAGATGAAATGTAATAGGCACTCATGGGTCTTCTGCATTCTCCCCCCCCCCCAAATATTAATAGTTCTTCTTTAACTACATGTATTATAAATATATTCAACTTGTTAGTGACCATGATGTAGTACAAATGCCTCCTTAAGTAGGAAACACGAACAAGTCTTTTTCCTAGCGATTAAAAAATGAATGAATGAAGGATGGTGAAAAGAAATGAGGATGCAATGATCATGGCATTTTTCAAAACTGTGCCTGACCTTGATTGCAAAATCTTTCCTTATTTATGACCCATGATTGGTTGCGAAAGGAACCCGATATTTCATTTTTAAAAAAGATTTGTTGGTCAAATTTTCTGATGCCTTGAAACCTGTTTGAAATTGGCAAGAACCATCTGAGCCGGACACCTCGAGCCATGAATCAAATAAGCAATAGACTTATTACAAGTTTTGTGTTAGTCCTTTCTCACTCGGATGAGGTTTGTACCCCTAAGCGACCCTTTTCAAGAGTAATCCTCTCTCAGACCTTCCCTCATGGGTTTCCTTAGCTTTGATGAAGATCCGCTTCGGTTCGGTTAAATGCGCCTACTCGGCCCATCGGCACTTGTTGCTAAGTTGGGAAATACATCACTTGTCTTTCCATTGAATATTTCACCATGTGACGGACTATATTCAATTTCTTCTTCCCAGTAGGAGCATCTTGTTCTCAGGGAACCTCGATACCTGAACTAGGAACGGGTGTAATATTGATGGCTAAACCAAAGAGCTTATCGTAGTTTTGTAAGCTCTATAAAAATATTATAAGCTCTTTGGCTAAAGTGTAGCTATAAGCACAGTATTCGTCCCCATGTTTGATCAAGATCTGGGAACCACATACATAGGAGATGGTGTCTCCACCAGGTGTCAAAAAGATGAACTAACATTTCAATTCTTGTGATGCTCATAATCCTTTGAGATCCTTTGAGAAAAAGTGATCACCCGGACCATTGCTCCCAGTACCACCAACCTGCGAGTAATATCACCCGGGAATATCACTCGAGCTGGGTCCAAGTTGACTCAACAAACATTCATTGAAGTCAGCATTACAGAATCTCAGGAATATGTCATAAAGGCACTGCCCAGAATATAAATCACCATGCATTCCCTGCAATCTGATCAACTCCTGTTGCAATGGTTTTCATTTGGATGCAGATTCAGAATCGGTGCTGGAGGGAGAGGGATTTTGAATGTTGTAGTTGAGGCAATTGATGTGGTGATGCTGGCAGTCACCTCCCTGAAATTTCTATTTCCATGCTCTTGCATTTTGAGAGTAGATTGTGGCGGACAAACTGGCGTGACTTGTTGGGTAAATCACACCAGAGGCTAATAATTACCTCTCGAGTCCTCTGCCCAACTACTTTCTTGAGCACTGCACTCTGCTTCAGTGGTGCGTGCCACGTCATCAGTTGATGAGCACAGGCAAGGAGAGTAATAAAAGGCCATTACTGCCGGAAGTAGGGTACTACGTCATCAGTTCCTGTGTAGACGAGGGAAATGCACAGGATTCTCGCTAATTTCTTCCCGTCTCTAGCAGTCAATGGGTCTGTTAGCTGGTTATAAAAAAGGTTGACGCTGTTCACACTGTGATTTCTTTTAATAGTCTCTTGTATTGGGTAAAATTCGGACCAAAATATAAAAGAAGTCCTCCTGTCATTCCAAGTCTTTCTCAGAATGTTGATAAACTGCATGCTGTGGTCGTTTTTCAGCAGTGTAATTTGATGAAATGATCAGTCTCGTTGCTATAATTACCATCATTAGAATGGCTTTGTGTATACATATTTAACAGGCTGTCACACGAGATGTGTGCTCTCATGCCTTCCTTACGACCCAGCATCCCCACCCTCTCCCTTTCTCTCCCCTCAGCTCCTCAGCTAGGGCTCGTCGTGTGACTGATGACGGGGCTGGAAGTCTGTGATTGGCTGTGGTAATCACACGATCCAATGGATGGGAGCTTAATCTCATCTGAGAGAGGCTGGGGAAATCAACACATGCCTAGCGTTAATACTCGGGCCTGGAAGAAGGAGATGAGAAAGTGAACAGCTCTCCTGCTCCACCTCCACCCTACACGGGAGGAGCGCATATACAGTGAGAGAGAGAGAGGGAGACCCAAGCCATACGATTGATCCTCGCATAAATTTGCCATGCACAGGATGCCATTAATCCTGGCTGGTCCCCCAAATCCTTGCCATCGTTATGCTTGCAAACTCCACCTTTCGTTGGTCCATGTGTGGAAGCGGAGCTTGTGTATACATGTTGCCTGTATTTATCATCCCTGCTCGTATTTGCTGTTATCCATACTCGCTGTATTCATCAAGCTCACAGTTGTACCTTGCAGTGAAAGGAATTTCTTATAAGGCTGTACACAGTACATAATGTACGAACTATTCTCGTATTAGAGTTTTATTATAAATAACACAACTTTAGCATTTAGAATGAATTTCATAAAGTCGATTACAAGAAAACTTCGTCCAATATATATGATGAAAGGTAGATTTAAAAAAAATGTTATCATATTGATATTTTATTTGGCAGGTTGGTGATCATTCAATTTTCTCAATCGCCCCTCCCCCTAAACCTCTAAAATCCACAACTAGTAACTGTTGAGGTCAAGACAAGCACGAGATATATCCCCCTGGTCACGTGACCCGTGCGCGCCACCTCGTGGCTGATGCATCAAGTTTGATAAACACCGGCGCGCGATAGAGGGCGCGCAGAATCTCTGTGTCAGCTCTCCTGACCTTGGCGTGACATGGCCTTGACACAAACGTGACCCCCGCGCGTCTTGGCTACTTTTGTTGTTAATATCAGCAGTAGATTACAGGGTGGTCCATGAACCAGGTAGATAAGCAGGCGCGTTATCTTCCTCCTTCTCTATCAGGCGTGTGATCCATCACCCCAACCTAGACTCTCTTTCCTGGTATAATAATCAGCGTATGAAATAGCTATTCCTAAGAATAACAAGAAATGCATGCCAGGAAGACCTTATTGGGATTTTCACGCCCTCCTTATCAAAATTACTCATGACAAATAAAGAAGTCTTATCTTAGCTTAGCTTTATAATGCACAATTTAGGCTTCACCCCTACAAAAATGGCTAACACAGTCTTAAATTGAGCCCGCAATGTCAGTGCCCCTTAGCAACCCCTGAACCCACCACCAATCCTTGCCGCTGCATACAAATCCGGGATAGACTGTACCTGGCCTAAATAGTTCCGAATAGGGATATGTGCATGTAAAAAAAGAAGTATGTGTAGGCCCTATCTGTTTTCTAGTGCGATAGATTTGAGGCCAGTGAATTCAGATTGTGCCTATGTACCTGAGAGTAAAAGGTGTAAAGTATTCACTTGTTCATCCCTGAATACCTATTTCCATGTACCGTACATGCTACAGTCTTTCCGGGGGTTCTAAACCTTTTCTTCCCTTGATCGCAATCTACGTGCACTGATATGCAATGGTGAACATGCCGTCTCCTGTTTTGTTTAGATGTAAATCGCTACAGAGATCAGATATGGCTGGTTTGTTATAGACCCCGGTCAGGGCATGGGCACGGGGGTGAATATGAGTCTAGATGAGTGTATGTTTTGCCTCTACCGTGTATGTATTACCCACGTGAGTATGGCCAATGCCAGCGCTCTAAGTATGAAAATATACGCATGCAACACGGTGGGTGGTTGACCCTCTCGGCGCAGGGGGCTCAGTTTCAACTCTGAACCGCCTGTCAGTGTGACGATATGACTACACCCCTTCCCCAGCAAGACCTCCACACCTCCTGGCGGAGTCGAGAGATAACACATGCGAGCTGAGAGTGGAGAGGCAAGCTGGCATGCTATCATACTTCACAGTAGGCAGGGAGCCCTGAGAAAACTGTAGGCCATGCTAAGGGGATGATAACAGATATATAAGCCAGTGGAGATGAAGATTGGCCCTCCAGCATATTGATAATGTCGACCCCTATCCCTCTCGTGTTGTACCCGGTCTCCTCGTCATAGTATACCCCTAAATGTATGTCAAATCCTACCACAGCAAATATCCGGACGTAATTTAGGGGGGCAGGCTGTCTGCAAGTTAAATATTGCCTCTTGTGGTAAATGAGACTGGATTGTTTAGGAAAGAGTCAATGAATGAAGAGATGCACCATAGGTATTGGGAGACTAGAAGAAAGATGGTTGTAAATTATCTCAGCGACTCAGATTCTATCGCGGTCAAGAGCGATGCGTCTGCCATTGAAGTGCTGACTCAGCTTTCTCTACCCAGAGGGCCTTCAACACTGATTGGTTTCAGCATGTCACATGACTTGTATCGTTCTTCTTATTGGCCGGCACATGACTTGCTCTTTAACGCGATTTTGTGCCAGAGATAGCGTTGAGGCTGGTCCCCGCTAACCCTCCGCTCGTATATACTCCCTAGGTGTTGACTGCCCTTAAGTGGATTTTCTTGAGCCAGGTCTGAGCATATTATGGCTGACTCGTCATCCGACCACTTCTACACAGATCTAATTTTATGTCACTTGCTGTCTACAGGCGGCAGCACATGGCACTGGCCCCTGCCGGAAATGAGGGAATAAATAAAGGAAAGCGTTGCGGAAACAGTGGCAGGAATCGGCATGGAATGAGATTGTGGGCTTCGGAGATAGACTCTAAGCCACAACTGTGGCAGGAGCTATAGCCAGATTCTGGGAATGAAGCCAAACAGAAGTCCTGGCTAAATTCATACCGATTCATGTGCCTCGTTATACTGGTAGGAATGATGGGAATTCCATTATGAGAGAAAACATATAGAAAGAAGGAAGGGCACCTTGGTTCACCTCGCCCCACTTGCACCTCATGCCTACTTTTCATATACTACTTACTATCATTATAATGACAGGTCGCATCCACTTTGCATGCGCTACTTCACTACCCCTCCCCTATTACTTGCCCATTAAGTGTCTAAATGGATGTCATGGCGGGGCATCAATTAGCTTCATATTTGTCTAGAATGTCCCTTCATTCCTGTCTCACTATGCGAGATCCTTCACGTTATGTCACCTTCTCTCATTTTGAGCTGATCAATGCCCGTTAGGCTATTATGATATCTTGTCACCTTCTCCCCTTTTATGGACCTTCTCTTTTTCACCTTTTCACCAATGTCTTCTCTTTTCTCGTTATTTTACGCGCGTATATATATAGTGTGCTGCCCCCTCCTCCTTATTTGGCTCACATTTTCACCCCTGGTTTAAAACGAGGTTATGGTAATACCGTCCCCTTTATTTGCCTTTACTGCTCCCTTTACATTCAAACTCTTCTTTTCCCAGTTGATGCCTCTCTCCTTTCTCACAGATCCTTATCCCGTTCAGTGCCTTTCCCTTCCCCTCACCCATTAAAATGGACGCCCACTTCTTGCTATGTGATCACCCTGCTCCCTCCATTTGGCTCTACTTCCTTATATTCCTCGCGCTTCTTGTTTCCGTTCTTCTCCCTGTCCCTCGCAATATCTCGGTCATCTCTCCTCCTCCCCCGACTCCTGCCTTTCTCTCCCTGTCCCTGCACCACCGCCACTCTTCCCCGACGGCGCGATCCCTGCGCAGCCCCGCGACGCATCAGCTCGTTCTTTTCCCGTCCTCATGGTGGCGCCATTTAGAGTGTAGATGTGTCTGATCCCGCGGGGTGGCGCTACGCCCGTCCCCCGGGGCGCTGATAAGCAGGAGACAGAGGCTCTCCTGGGTGGGGGATGCTACGGTTTCCATGGTTACTAACCACCCGTTAAAGTTGGCTGTCGTGTATGGTTTGTGCTGGCGTGTTGTGATCCATTGATCCAGTGAGCGGAGGGTAATAAAGGGGGTTAATGGTGTGTAAAATAGCATGCTGATCAGCTCCTCTTCATATGGGGGGTTAGCCAGATCATCTGGATCGCACACATCATCCAACAACCCTCTTCCCCCCAGTATTCATTTACCTCTCCCCACTTTCACACTCATCTCCTAGCTCTTTTAGTCAGACCAACGAGTTTAAAACTCGTTGGTCAGACATTGTCTCTCTCCTTCGCTTTGCTCTCTGTGGTGTTAGTACCAGTCTAACCCCATGCTTCTGTCCATGATATTCAGACTGAGAGAACTGAGAGAGTGACACTACTGCTAGTCTGTGGTAGCGTACATAGAAGACAAGCCTGAGGGATCTAGTTCCATGGAAAACACTAGGGGCGGTTTATTGTCCGCTACACGTCATCACGTTGTGCGCATCGCCACTGGGCGTGAAGATTTGCTGGGCATTTTCAAATTGATAGGCTTTGAGATGCATTATCGAGCCAATTTAGCATCAATAAAAGCATGATTGTCAATCAGACAAGGGCAGATTCATTTGGCCAGCCTTTTGTGTGGCTCGCAGATCACACGGATTTTATGCATGCCGCAGGGAATTGTGATTGAATTCCACAATCAACAAAGCCACGAAAGCGAAGCCATGGCGACAGCGATTCTGAGCTCCTCTCAGTATTAGTGAGCAGATGAAACCCTGCTCAGCTGTATATGCGGCTATTTTTGTTAGGTATATTCAATGTGTGTTATAGATAGGCCCTCGTGGTTTCAAAAGTTGCTGATCGATGGGTTATCTAAACGTATAGATATAAGCTGAATCATTGATACTATTCCTTTGTAGAATACGAAATGTATCATGCTAGACACGATCCCCAGCGAAAAGAGAAAAGGATATAGAAAGAGCAGATCTGTTCCTATCTGCTCTACCGTTGTTCCCTTTCTGTTGGGTTGCCTCTCCTGTCTTGGCACCTGACGCCAGCACTGCTGCGCCGCCCTGGTGTATTGATTTAGCACTATTGGTGAGTCGTGGCTGGTGGTTTAGCAGGACAAGCGGTGGGATCTGGCGGCTGGAGGAAAGGCACCTCGGCGTCACTCCCTTAAAACCCTATTTATTGTGTACTAAATCCCGGAGATTGCCCGACAACCAGCCATTGTTAGGATGGCTCTTAGATTCGGGCTCTCCTCCCGGACCAGCAATCCTGGCCTTATGCGGTTGCGAAGGGGGAGATAGAAAGAGAGAACAGGTTTGAAAAGTGGGCTTGTGGATAAAAGCAGAGGTGGAAAATACAGGCTTAACAATTCCTGTCTTGAGAGGAGAGGTGACTGCAGGAGTAGCTGCTGAATAAATGGGTTGCCTTGTATTTTGACTGTTGTTCTGTACGTCAGTTAAAATGGAAGACCGGAGCCTTTTCAATAGGCCCAAAGATGAGAGTCGCTTCAAACGGAGGGAAAGCCTCTCGCCTCAATTCCATTAAGACCCGAAAACGTCATTATAATCCCATTAGAACGCCTAGTCCTAGGCCAGAAAACCGATTAGCGAAGTAGGTGTCTAATCACTGACGTACCATTCTTATCTGATCTCAGGGTGGGCCTGACTGAAAAGATTTCTGGAATAATCTATGATATATGGAATTTTAGATTGTATTACTCTAATTACTCTACCGTTGCCCAGCGATTGTGATTGCTGGTAAATTAAAAGAAAGAAATCACGTGGAACTTTCATTCTAATATGCCAGTAAATGTCAAAAGTGAAACGTCCATAAGTGTTTTTCCACTTTCTTAACAGACCCTTCTTCTGATATATGGCTTTAGATGTGTAGGAAGGTAATTCAGGAAATGAATTAGTAGAAACTAGAAGTGCATTGTATGGATAATGAGATGTACTAAAGAATAGTAATACTTGAATGTACATCAAGCCCATATATGTATAATGTACAGTGAACGGGGGGAACAACATACAAGTCTAACAAAGTAATGTTAGATTTGTGTTTGTACATGTACTTGTATTTGTGCGCGGGCGACAGTTCAAAGACTTGCCTTCTGACAGCTGCCTCTTTTGTTTGTGAAGATAGAAATATGGATTATAACAATAGATCGTTCGCCTAAAATATTCACTGTCTGATACAATTAAGAAAGGAATTAAGATAACATTTATTTTTATTTTGCTCAATTTAAAAATTCAATGCATGCTTTATTTTGATAGAGATTTGGACAGATATGCGCATCTCATCTTATACATTCACCACCGAAGCCAGTGCATACAATCGCCCTATGCATTTCAATCCATGCTATATTGTATTGCTAAATTTACATGTTGGTCACATTGTTGTTATTCAAAGAGCATGTAATGGAATAAAACGAGTGGCTGGGTGCAGTAGGATTTATGGGAAAGGGGAAAAGGGGGTGAGCGAAGGGTGTGTTGACTTAAGTCTAATGTGTGATGTTAGTAACATGAACATAGCAGGGCGGCGTTTACCTTAGTGAGTGAGTGGAAGGACGAAGAAATAATCCCACCGTGTTAAATGAAACCTTTCCAAACAAGGCTAAAACAAATTGTGAGCTTAAAACAAATAGAGGAGGTCTGCGGTGACTTTTGGTGTGTGTTTGTATGAGGTGTTGTGTTGCGTGTGTGGGGGGATAACGGTTGTGTGTTAAAGTGGTGTGAGGGACTGAGGGTTGGGTGTGAAATTCCTCCTGCCCCTATGCTCCCCATGCTCCCGCCTTCAGACAAGGCATAACAGAGCCCGCCAATGATCAATACAACCATCGAGGTAAACTTCGGTGTTGATTTTGTTCCGAAGTTTGAACAACTGTGATGACATTGTCTCCCCATGTCCTGAAAACAAAATTACATTTATGAATGATTTAAATTAGCAGTATTGTTTTCTTTTGTATTTTTCTTTTATATATATTTGATTTATCGTTGCAAATAGAGTCGGTATATATGCGTAATAAAATATCGTTATATTACTGCATATATGATATTTTTACTAAATTTCTGGGGGGGGGGGGGGGGTCTATCTTCTGTTACTCTATTCTAATATAAAATAAATGATTCAAAATAATAAATATTTCATTAATTCCTATCGTTTTTTCAATTGTATAATTCATCCATTATTATTTTATAATTTATCCTTAATTCTTCGGCGGGAATAAAATCTATGCGGCTCTGTGGAATAGAACAATTCTCGAGGGGGTCAGAATGGGATTAATTAATTACCAACAAATGAATTAATTGCATTAAATAGATAGATACATAACGCTAACCTGTTCTTATTGCTCTATTTCAGGCGCGGTTACCTGAGCTTCGCCGTCATGTGACACCTGCTGACATGCCCGAGTCCCTGGAGGACCATGAGGAGCTGCGCTGGAAGCCGGCCTCTGTTATGGACGGAGACCTCATCATGTACCTGCGTGCCGCCAGGTGGGTCTCTTTACCTACTCCGTGTTGCTCTTATTGTGTGCTAATCGCCGCCATTAGCTGCTGCATAAAACAGTCCAACCCAGGCTCAAAGTTGAGAGTCCCTTCAAACGGATCGCCTCAAACCTCTTTATAGACTTGTTTGATTTGTAATTTACCAAAAAGACATTCAGCTTATGTTAACATGTTAATGTGCACTACCACATTCAGGATATGACGGAAGAAAGGGTCTGACCCATACAAAACTAATAGGTTGGCACATGCCCCTATTGTCCTCCTGAATAAAGAAATGTTCCCAAAAAAAACAAAAACCGCTAAGTGCTATTATAATTCCATTAAGACCGCAAAATGTCATAGTATTTCCATTAGAACACCGAATCCTAGGCCAGGAAACCGGTTAGCGAATTAGGCGTCTAATCATACCATTCTTATCTGATCTAAGAGGCTTTGAGCATAGACTGAGTCATCCCTGTTTCATGAAAACATTCATATTTTGTATGTCTGGATTGACTCTAGTTATGGTTGAGCTGAGTCGTTAATGATGAGACTGTTGAATTGTATATGGTGACTTTATCAACTTTAAAGTCCTTCCATTTGAAACCAAGTAAAACCGAAGGTTTCCTATAATTGAAAATCACCATTTCGTATGATAATTTAACATAATATTTTTATCAAATTGATTTTGTATCCTAAAGTCGTCAGCTATTGATATAATGTTAAATATAATATTTTCGTGGAATGTTGTAAACTTAGGGCTGACTAATGTCTGTGTGAGTTATAAAACGGGATCATTTTTGTGGAATAATTAGGCATGCAATAAATACCGAACACAGTGACTCTTAATTCCTTTAAACTGAAGCCTTGGAATTTCTTGAAGATATTTTCCCTAGAGTTAGTTCCTATCAAAAAATCCTTTGGCACACCGACATGTATGAGAGGACTTGAGGTTAAAGCTTGCATGTTAAACTGACTTCTCTTGTCTTGTTGTAAAGGAGTATGGCTGCATTCGCGGGTATGTGTGACGGGGGCTCTACTGATGACGGATGTCAAGCTGCCTCCATGGATGAAACCACCATCAATGCTATGGATACGGTCAGTTCTCCTGCACTTTATTTACAATGATCGAAATATGATATTAATAACATCACCTGGTGAAACGAGGACTGTTTATAATATATTTAATTCATACGAGAAAAGAAATGCTGATGTGCTTTACTAGTAGAAACTTGACAGGAAAATAATACGTCGGGCTATGTTTCTTACGAAATGCCGAAATCATAACATCTGTAAAAGTGAACCGAAGGGAGTAGGTAAAAGGCATCTGTATCTGTATGCCACGCCCATGTTTGCCCTGTATAAAACACCAACGAGCCTATAACCAAACTCTGATATTGGATGTGCTCCGGCGAAACAATGTACTGATACATTGCCATTCCACAGTCACATATTCACTGTATACAATAATACATGTATACAAGTATGGTGGCTTACTGTTACACAATGTAAACCTTGCCATTCTATTCTATTGTGCAGTATGTACATTATTCCCTGCATTCTTTAGCGATTTGATGCTGTTATATTGCCTATACATGAAAGATTTATCTAATTTTTATTCCTTGCATTTTATTCCAGCTTCATAAAACACAGTATGATACGGGACGTGCCCTGCAGGAGTTGGTGAAGCGACCAGTTCCCCGCAGTATAGACAAAAAATGGGCCGAGGAAGACACAGTAAGTTCTCTACATATATAGTCCTCAATTCTGCCTTCGTTGCTTATCCTCTTCGACCTTGTTAAAATGGATTTGCTCCCTAAAGTCAAAAGAACATCACCCTTTTGATTGAACGATGCTCATAATGTGTGTTTATGTTCTCTGATAATAAATATATTTTACATGTAAATATTCCCATGTTTAATACTTTATGTAAGTCCCTCGATTGTATAATCTGGTATTTGGAGAGAGATTATCTTGAATATTTAAGTTTTCCTGTCTGGATTTACAGAAACGATTCGTCAAGGGTTTACGGCAGCACGGAAAAAATTTCTTCAAGATCCGGAAAGAATTGCTGCCCTACAAAGAGACGGTAAGTAATGAATGACTGTTAAAATATTGCCAGAAGTCGGTCTTTTGGCCGCCATTAAACAGTGTTGTCATGTACGAAATGCCTCATAGTTAGACCAATGTATCAAAGTAGGAAAGGGAACGTATTGATAAGGAGTATTCCGTGCTTTGTGACATGTCCATATTTATGCCTTAGAAATAAGCTATCGCCCCTTACCTAGATCTAGGAACCAAAACACTCCCTTAAGACTAGCTCTGAACGCTTGCTATAGATATCTCAATACAGGTTATACTGATACTATGTCAACGTGGATACCATCATTGATAGATTTCATAGGAGGAAGCTGCTTCAAACAGCGCCGAGACGCAGTATAATCATATGTTGATCTAAGTAGGATCGAGTAACTCTGAGTGACTCGTTGATATAGTGTATAGTGCCGGAGTACTGGGAGCACCTCACGCTGGTCTCTGGGTGAGGTTAGAGAAACCAGACTCCACCTGTGCATCTACTGCCTTCTCTATACACTCTATAGTGGTTACACCTCAGCAAATCCGTGCTGCTAGCCCGCTGTCAAGGTCTGATCTCTTCTCACGGACTGAGAGTACTCCATCCGTTCTCCTGCCATAGCTGTCAAGCTGTCAATCTCCCTTCATGCCTATGTGTGAAGGGTTCATTCCAGTCTGGGCCTCGGTCAAACACAATTATCTTGCCACTTTTTTCCTTCCGACCCCGGGCCCTTATCCCAGCCCCTGATGACCTTCCAACACGATTTGCCTCCCGCCCTGAACCTCTTTCTTTCTGCCCTTCTTCCCTCCATTCCTGCACAACCCGTCGCTATTCCTCTTTACCACAATAATGCCATTGTGCTGCCATCTCGTGTACGTTCCTGTTACTAATGCTGTCATCTACTCCCCAACAACACCCCGCATCAGGAGGAAACACTGGTTGTCATAGCAACCGCCAATATTATCTTCTCCTCTAACCGCTAGGGGGTGTGCTCCTTAGTGTTGAGTGCTTCCAGGTGAGGTCTCTGTGGCTGCCAGCTTCACTTGTGCCCCCATCACTAGCGGGGCCTTCTTTAGTTCCACGCCCGACCCCAGTGGGCAGCACCGTGAGTCACTCTGATACCAGCCTAATATCTCTAACTGAGCGCGCTCTGGGGGGCAACTGGAGAATTGCAAGCGAGTAAGTGAGCCGGGGAATTAACCTTGGGCTCGGGCGAGCTGGGTATTTCATTCAATCATGCTTCATAATTGGAAGCATGTAAAGGTGAAGTTACACGCTCATTTCTTCCATGCTACAAATGGCATGATGAATGGTGATGGTGCTGGGGCTAACAGTGGAAGGAGGTGGGCGTGTGCAGCAGGAGCTGTTTCTGTACTGGTATAGGACTTGCATACAACGTGTGTGTGTGGGTATCTAACCCTGAGGCCACCCGGCTTTCATCTTGCCAACTAGGGGCACTTATTTATTCTACGATCCCCTCCCCCCACACCCCCGTACCTCCAGGCGAAGAATCAACATAAATGATTTAGCTTCTGCTGCTCTAATCTATACTTGTGCTCTGAGGTGCTCGTGACTTGTGTCAGGCTTCGCTTGAATTTGTCGCCTTTGAAGGAGCGATAGGTATCTAATCGCTTACCACGCTTGCTTAATGGTAGATGGAGATGCAAGCACACACCAACATGCCTCCCAAATTCATCTTCCTGTCCTTCCAGCGTAAATCTCTTTTGCTGCCCTATCCTCACCTTAACGCTGGCATTTGTGGGCACAACCCTGATGTTTTATTAGTTAGTTTTATAGGTTTAAAGTTATATCCAGTTTATTACATCAATACCATCTTGTCCTCTCTGAATTTTATCACCCCCTAGGCATTAATCACATCCTAGAGATGATGTAATGTTTCTCATAGACTATGTGTACATAAAAATCAATGGCAAAATGATCCCACATGTAGTTCTTGCCGCCTCTTATCTCCTCGCGACCTGTAGATCCCACAGATCTATCTGTTCCACATAGATGTTTCCATCCAGACCTCTCCTTCTCACTTACCTCCTCTCACTTCGCATTCAGTTCATTTCGCTACTGGTCTTAATATACCTAGTAGCAGCTGTTCCATTTTTGTATTATACCCCAAGGAACATACTGCTTCTTCGTGATACTGTCTGAAAACCAAATCATTTGCACACAGGAGGTGGGTCTAAATTATCCTTCTATGTCCTCTAATGAAATCTATATGTGGATTTTTTTTCTTTGTTGGCTCAACTTTCCCTACAGCAGTTATCTTAGCCCTCCCACCTTGAACTTCATCTCAAGTCAAGGCAATTCAAATGTATGAAAAAGTTCGAGTCGAAATAAGAAATTCTATATAGGAGATCCCGAAGTTGATAACTCGTTGATCTTTCTTCAACTGAACTCGTGCTTTAAAACTTCCCCTGAGATGGAGGTAGATAGTAGCACATACAGTGGCGTCCCACTACAAATCAAGATCTGATTGCTGATGTAGGCCCTCTTGTTATCTCCTTCCTTTCAACTATGTACCACCTTGGCGTTCCCCTTACCACTCCCCCTGTCACACGCTCACCTATGCCCTTCATTACCTGTCCCCCAATATAGGGGTCAGATCTTCAGAAAATGTACAATTGGCAGGTCTACACGTTTAGTAAATTCTGCTAAATTAGACTGAAAAATGGTCATAATAGGTATATCTGAGTATATATGATATTGCCTTGATTCAAACAGTCTGTTTGGTTGTGTTGAACTGAATTTTGACCCTCATTTTTGTCTTAAATTTGCGTTATTTGAGAAAATTGGTGAAGGCGAATTGTACATTTTCTGGCAATTTCACGCATAGGCTTCCCCCTATGCTGGATAGATAGAGGTGAACCATCATAGCCCTGTGTTGGTGCATGCAGCAAGGAGATAGATCTCTACCAGATGACGGCTCCCCGGATCAATAACCAATATGCCCGGGTGATGGAGTGACAACAATAGCGGTCACCAATCTGGCGGCCCGACCTGCGCCCACTCTGAGCTTTCAATAAGAAGACCAGAGGGAGATGTTTGATCGCCTGTCGCCAGCAATTGTGGCCCCTAGCCACCCAACACCAAATCTAGCGGCCATGTTGACTTTCTGATCCGTTCACGCTGATACTGTCCTCCACTAGTGATTCCCCAATCAATGGCGCTCCACTATCGGTGCCTTGCCCGGCAGTGTGGAGAGATACTACTGCCAGGGCCTTGGGTAGACAATAGTATGGATTATGTGTCTTGTGCATGTCCTCCTGTCGAGAACGAGTGAGTCATGGCCATAGCTTGGCATCATCGTTGATCTCGGTAAATTAGACTGACCCAGGTTTCCATTTATGAATGGTATTGTGCATATATATATTAGGGTAATATTTGGAATTGTTTTAGACCGGCGATTATTTAGATATCTTTAGACGTCACGTTGTGCAAGTCTTAACATATTAAATCACAATTATCCTCATAGGAGGGATGGTACGCAAGGCAAGGCCTCGCATGAGATTTGAGAATCTTGAAGAATTTTTGGAATGTCAATGGGGTACCTTATGTGAATGGGAAACCGACAACCACCTTAGGTGTAATTTCGTTTCTCCCTATTTTTCGATTTCTCTAAAAGAAAAGTCCCTCTTTCAAAAAAAAATCATATATTGGAAGAATAATTAATGATCGGTATCTACTGAAGTCATTTGAAGTAGTGTTACTATTGAGGGGGTTACTGCTGAGTTATGCGCTACTGTATATGAGAGGGATCCGTGCTATGACAGGAACACCTAGCTATTCATATTCATTTCATAACGCACAGTGTGACATTTTGCCATGCTATTAAAGCGCTATTATTGTAGCCAGAGAGGTGTGTTATGGCCTCTCGAGGAGTTGACGCGCCCATCATCTTTAATCAGTGGTAAGTGATTGGTCGCCCGCCAACTCGTACACTGCCCCTCGGGTTCTGCCTTCCTGGCTGAAGCATGCATCTTAGCGCCCTCTAAGCGCTGACCTGATAGTTAGAGACTACTATGTAATTAGCCTCATAGAATAGCTGCACATAGAGCCGTGGCCTCGGGCATAGGCGGGCTGGGCTGCCTTATTGTGTTATCAATATGTATGGAAGGGCAGGAGTAGATGTGTAGTGTCAAGGGAGTCTAACAACACTGGGTGGCCAGCCTTTTGGGTGCTGGTATAAGGAGGGCCTCGAGCAGCTCTCCCCCGGGCTGCTTGCCCTCCTTCATCTCCTCAGGTCTTGTCCCCATAGGATCCAGCAGACGTTAAGTGATCACCCATCACCGTGTGGTGCATAGCCTACAGGAGGAGGAGGAGATGGGTGAGATCGTCCGAAAATGTACAATTCACCATCACCAATTATCTCAAATAACCCAAATTTGAGACAATAATTAGCTTCAAAATACAGTTTAACCTTGCAGAAGAGATATTTTAAAACAACACAATGCTAAATATATTCAGATATACAAGGTAGTTATCCCTTCTCAGCCTAATTAAGCAGAATTTCATAATATTTATGTGCATAGCTGCCAATTGTACATTTTCGGACGATCTGACCCAGGTGGAGGAGGCACAGGAGGAGGTGGAGGTGCTCTGTTCTCCTCAGCCACCAAGCCGCCCTGGAGGAGGCGGTGGTGGTGTTGCCTGGCTAGTACTAGTGCTGGTCTTGGTGGCGTTTCTACGTCAGCTTATTGATCGCTACGTCCCACAACGGTTATGGCACATCAACAGCTGCTTGCGGCACACAGTGTCCGACACGAGAAAACCGCCTCAAACAACCAGACACATTTCCCCCTTCAGGAAGTTAGTGATTTGTAGCCATGCCAAACGGCGGCGCTGCAAACAGCCGCAGTGCATTGTGGGCAGGACAATGGCTGACAGGAAGAGGGACTTGAAGAGGCGTCGTCTGATACCATGGCGGAATATTCTCTGCGCCTAACTAGAGTGGAAACAAATGGGGAAGTGGAGAGGGGGGCAAGGATTAAAATAAGCAAGGCTCCCTAGGATAGAGGGGCTAGGCGAGAAATAGATAAATGAATTAAGGCCGAATGGATGTCAATGGGTGTTTAGACCAATGCTTTTACCAAGTATTGCAGCTATTGATCCAGATCATGGACTCAGTCACTGAAGAAATCCTCAAATCAAAGATTCGTTCACAATCCGAGGTTAACCAATTATTGTATCTGTTCTGTGCTAGTTGTCTACTTAGTTTGCTCTAGAAGGATATTAGTTTTTGAGGAAGGTATGATACTAATAGAGACGTAGATTTGTAATGCATATCCCTGAGTTTTTCACCTCTGAAATTCTCTATAATTAACCCAAATGTTACTGTAAGTCATCGTAATTCATAAATTGTACTGTGACCGCTATAAACGAACAGATAGGAATATATAGAAAGTAAATAAAAGAGAAACAAATAATAAGATATCTCATTCACGTATTCCAATATTTACATGACAGATCAAATGTGAAATTTAATTTGTATATCTGACATCTAAATCACATGTTATGATGTCTGTTCGTGTTGGCAATGGGAAAACTTAAATTATTTGCTCGTACTCTGCGTTTTATTGAAGCAGGGGGGCGTAATGTCCATTTAGCCGTGGGCCATATATCATTGCCAATGCTTTACGTTGGTGATCCAGTTCATTTAGGATCGGCAGCTGTGCATTGAATGTTTGGTGAAGTAGCGAATCCTACCATTGTTTAATATTAGATCAAGAGCCCCCATATGTGAATATTGAATTCGGCATTTCATAAATACCAGCTGACGCCAGTTGTATCATTTCATCGTATTTGACTGGAGCTGTGTGGATCGGATGTGAGTTTTTTTGACTGGAACGAAAAAAGGACACGGTTGGAATAATTGCAGTGAAGATATCCTTTATAGATATGCACTGCATATATTATAGATATGCACTGCATATATATATATATCATATAGTGTTGGAGCCTTGAGTATAGAAACTAGATAATTTATATAACTAAATTGGATATTCTGAGTAATGATGCTCGAATCTCCTTTGAGGAAATTAATAGATAATGCTTGTATGGAATGGGGAAGTTTATGAATTGATTTTAATGTGAATATTGACATGAATAATAAAGTGTGTCACTACCCACTTGTAACACATTTAATATTACATGATAAACTGGTGCTGACTCCTCCCACTATAGCATGCAGGCTCCGCCCACCACTGTCTTTCCTGTCACTCACCCGATGTGCAAGTGACAGAGAGACTGGGGCAGGTAGAAAAGCCCTGCGTTTGAGATATGAGGGATACCTACGGAGAGGTATTAAGTGTGTGCTTAGGGGTTAGGGGCATTTATAAATACTTAAAATCCACTAAAGGCAGGATACATCCTAGTTCCATAACCTCCGCTTTCATGCAAGGAAGAACCTCTACCCCCCCCCCCCCCCCCCCCCCACACACACACCTCCCCTCTTTTCCCCTATACGAACTGGAGGTTGTCAAACGGCAGAGGGGAGAAGAGGGTGGAGGGAAGGGAACTGGAGGGGTAGCAGTAGGAGGAGGAGGTCGGTCTCTGACAATTGTCTCAACAAAAGCCTGTTTGAATAATGAAGCAGGGAGGCAGAGCTAGGCACATGTAGGTAGGCAGACACGCTCTCTCATTCTCGCCTACACAAGGCTAGTCACGTAGGGGAGTTGGTGAGGCATTGACTTCACCGTCTTATTCTGACCCACAGTGCCTTTCTCCCACTGACTAATTGAGTGGAAGCATTACAATAGCACACAATGATGTCCCCATGTGTGAGGAGGTGATAAGCGACTAAACGACTCGACACAATCCACCGGCTTTGTCGGCTGCTGGTTCAGCCTTTTCTTGCCGCGCAAGTTGATATCTGAGTGAATGTGTGTTTGCTCATCAAGGTTTGATTTGTTATGAAAGCTTTTTTCAGGAGGAGAGAGTGAGCGACAGGGAGGGAGAAAATGACTTTCTTTCTTCATCGATTGGAGTCTCATATTGATATGAGTTATTAAGTTTATTAGATGAAATATTGTTAGAGTCCTCCACTAGCCCCCCTCTTTGTTTTGCTATAGGAAATGGAGGGAATAGAAGGAATCATGTGTACAAAAACTGCCTCTATTACTCTGATATTACACTCAAAATATGCCAACCGCTGCATTGCTCGTATTAGTGGTTTATCCCCCCGTGACAGAACAGGGCATGTGGATAAAAAGATGAACTAATATCCCTGAATGCACCCCTATTTATCATACTCAATGGCGGAGGATCGGGATTCGATAAACGGGCGTGACAAGATGTATTTTAACTTGCCTAGGCAGGTCTTATGGAAGGGAGAAAGACAAACCGTGCAATCAATCTGATTGTCACGTTTACCTAAATAGTCTTAGTGCAAATGGACCCTCCTAGTGCAAATGGACCCTGCCTGTATCAATATAAACCCATTCCATGCGCCCTTTTCACTTACAGCTCAACCTGTCATGAATTGATTATTATCTTGCGAACGTTTTCCTTCATCTACTATTGCCACAACCCTTATCTACAGAGAATCGTACATCCCGAGGCACATAGATATAATGCAGTCTAGGTCCAATGATGAGAGAATCCCGTCTATCAAAGGGAAAGCCTCTCGCCTCAATCCGCGAAATGCCATTATAATTCCATGAAGACCGCAACATATCATTATATTCCCATTAAATCGCCTAGTCCTAGTCTAGAAAACCGATTAGCGAAGTAGGCGTCTAATCACTGACATACCATTCTTATCCGATCTGAGGGTTTGGACCTAGACGACTGAATTTCTCATATTGTAACAGGCTAAGAACCCTTCCCATGACTTGTGACAGGGGAAAGACAGGTCAGCACAAGATATACACAGAGTTATGCGAGGTTCTGAAGAAGACGTTGGTATTCTATAGAAAATAACCATAACACTACGCCAAATATCACCCAACCGACCTAAACGACTCAGTCCAGCCAAGTAGACGAGGCCCTGTTATGTGGAAGTTGGTCTGTTTATGTGTCAGGTGGCTCCCTCTACCTAATGGAAGCAAGTCAGAATGTGATCAGCCAGGGGAAGCCAGTGATGATCCAAAGTGCCGCTAGGAAGGTCCTATATGAATGTGGCTTTCCTGGAACCTCGGGTGTTTTGAACAATGCCAATAGTACCTAATTATTATTAGTACCTAATTATTATTACCTTATTATTCCTAATACGGTAATCTAAAATCAATCTCTGGATTCCCCAGGCATCAATTTCAGTGACATTAACCCAGTTTCCCCCTACATTGTGTATATTAATTATTTATTGATCGAGTGACATTTTCTATTGATCGAAAACTCAATCCTGCCAGAAAAGACTCTTATGAAGATAGGTTTTCAGTCTCTTCATGATTACAATATCAATCATTCTATATACAGATTTTTTATATATGTATAAAGAAATGGTTCCCTCATTTATTGTCTGAGGAATCAAAAGGACTGTAAGCTAACAAAATAAAGTAGTTAAAAGTTAACAAAATGATAAAGTCAAGGGGACAACAAAAGTCAAGAAAAATGAAATAGTCCATGTGGTATAATTTCGTGTCTTCATCCTCTGGCTCAGGTCAATACATGTAGATGTGCAAATCCCATTTACTCAGGCCTTACTCAACAACCCAGGCCACCCTATGGTTTGCCTGAGTTTAGGCGGGAGGCAGTGATGACCCAGTACATTGTCCCCGCCCCTGCTTTAAGTAACCAATTGAAGCTCACCCCATGTCTCAACTAATGGCGACTAGGTTTACCTGAAGGGGGTACTTTTGTTCCTTCGTGGGTGTAATCATACCTATAGTTGTCTTTGTCCCGGGGGCTTAGGGACCAGAAGCTCCTCCCACAACCAGGGAAGAAAAAGATTGGCTCAGAAAAGACCAAATAATGACTCTGATTATGTCCTGCTAATGTATGTCTCTGGACTGGTCGTGCCTCTGCCGGGGCTCTGGTTTATTAGCGAAGAGGCTATATGGCCTCTGAAAGCATTGAGGGAGAGCCTGTTCCCTTTAACTAAAGTAAAAGAATGCCGATACAAAATGAAGGGTATATATAACTATGGAGGTGTTGGGTTGGGTTTAGCAGCTGGGGAGCCTGCGGGTATCAGGTATGATGGTTAAGTGTCGCCATTGACGCGCTAAGAAGTGGATTTATGTCCGAGAAAGGAGCGAAAAAACAAAGTTTGGATGAAGAATGGCGCCTATTGTTGATGGTAATCGCCCGAAGGGTTCGGTTTGCCGGATGATACCCTCCTCTCTATAGCTACGCCTATCTTCTCACTCCTCCCCAGGGCAACGATCTGCCCCCTACAACACTACCGCCACCACCGCGGCATCTTGCGGTGTCAGATAACATGTTGTTAGTGTCTTGTGTGGAGTGTAGGGGGCTGTGGTAACGGCGGGGGCAGGCTAGAATTGTTCTCCCCTTTGTGCCAATAGCGAGAAGGTGGGGGATTCAATTTCAATTATATTATAGGGAGAAGTAATATCAGTGACAATCCTTGCCCTCAATTAGAAAAAAATGCGACCGAGCGAGTGGAAGAGGGCTGTATTGAAGGTATCGTTTCCTCCTCGTGGGCTTAGGTTCATTGCCATAGGTGAAGGATTATATTTATGTGAATAAATTACCCTTTCGTTATTCTCGGTTAACCTAGTTGTACATCTCCGCATCAATAGAGCTGGGGATGTACCTGCCACCTTCAGCAGGGGATAATGGATGTACTTGCCTTCTTACATCGTTCTCTCTACCCTGTGCTTATACTCCCGTGGTTAATATAATTAATAGCCCTCGGAAATAATGAAGTAAAGAGAACAAAGATCACTTTAGAGCAAGTCCCAGTGCTAGCTTAGCTGGGGATTTTCCTCATCCAACATCCTCTCATCAGAGGCTGGGTGTAAACCCATCTCCCAACCCCCCAACCCCCAACCCCCAGGCAATATTTTAAGAATAAATGAGTGAATGTGAAAATAGTATTAGTTTTAGGAAGCTGTAGTAAAGCTGATGATAAACTAATGATTATTCCCGTTTGGAGAAGGCCAGAAGGGTTCTTTAATTCCCAGTTGATACCAAGCCAAATGCCAATTCGGTTACCATCCAATCCTTCTCCAACGAAGCCATGATACCCCTGGCCAGCTCGGCCCGGGGAGACGCCTCCTTGTGCTCGTGTGACGTCTCCATACACTAATCAGAACGCTTTCACGTCACAAACTCTGACCCGGAAATGGTTGGGGATAAAGTGACCTGCGTGACCTTGACCCGGGACGTGTGACCCTGACAGGACGAGGCGCTCCCTCGGATGGGAGTGACTCAGCCTGTGGCGCCCTCGGGGGGGATTAGCGTCAATTAATGTGTTGGGGGATATTGTTGTGTTGAGGACGGAGGCGCTTGGATTATGTGGCCGAGTGTGGAGTGGCTGGCGAGATGGGGGCATCCAGGGTTGAACCAACTCAAGGACAATGAGTTAATCGAGCACCTCACAAAGGAATCACATCCCACATCACATCCTAAGTCTGCCTCTGCATTGTGTATCGTCTTATCTGTATGTGTGAAACCTGTATGTGTAGGGACATTCTACCTGAAATGAACTACTTCTAGGCTACTGTAGTACTGACACACATCCGAAATTGCAATTTGCATGCTATGGCTTTTTACGCATTAGACTCAGTGCCTGTGTCTTTTTTTGTCAATCAATAGAACCTGCGCTGATGATAGGTCGTGTTTCAGCCTAACGCCAAGTAGATTCACTCTTATTCACTAATTACCGTCTTCAACGTGTCTATTATCTGCGTAACATTACAAATCAAGCTTGAAATCCACCCACCCTACGCCTATCATCAAATAAGGCCCATTGCACGAATTGCCAATTGATGGGAGAGGCGAGTATGATGAGAGGGCTCGACTGGAACAGAGAGAAAGGAGGGTTCTCCGACATACTGATTATATGATGAATAATTAAACCCGTTGCCTCAAGGAATCTCTAGGTTTAATGATCACCAAGTGAAAGGATGTGTTGGAAATCTCAAATTATCATGTTTTCAACCCACTCAATCCCCCGCCCTGAGAGGAGTACCTTTTCTGCGAATGGCGACTCTTGTTCTCATATCTTAACGAACTTTATGTTATATATACATGTAGTTTACATCTGTTATATCTAATAATAAAATAATGATAAAGAGCTAGTTAATAGATATACTGAATGCCCCAAAGTGAATCATGACTCATGACATCTGTCCTTGCGTCCATTTATATATGGATAAGTCCCCCGAGAATATCCCAAGGTTATCAAAACTGGGGCATTTAAATGATTTGGTTTAAATAAGTTTTGCTTTGGGTTCGACCAAATCGAAGAGGAACAAAGTGTTTTGCGTAAATATTTATAGGGTTGTGATCCCCGCCCAGGCATACACTTCTGGTCTGAGTCAGGTATTATTGAGCGTATATAATATGTAATGGTATAAGTACTCGAGCCTACGTTACAAAGCCATGTAATGGTTAGGGATTCCAAAACGACTCCATACACTCGTTTGCGTGTAAAAACAGCCCCAGGCGAGACAAATCCTGTTTGCAAAGGGGGGCTTTATTCACTAATTTTAGTTGTTTGTGTGGCTTTCCTTGCCACCCCTAGCATTATATATAGAGTGATTAAGCAATACCCCTCCTAACCCCTTACGGTATACAAGTGATTGTTAATGGTAATTGGTAGCAAACAATAGGTGGGTGCGGGCCAGGGGGTTGCTAATCTGCACTCTGTGCCCACTTCACACGTCTGGGGACGTCAGGGCTTGCGGATTAGACGTCATGATGGGGATTAGAGACAAGAGGGATAATACTTCACGGTCCCTGGTCCTTCCAGTGTCCACTGCCTTAACACTTCACACCATGCGAGTATGTATGTGCGTGTATGGTGGTGTGTTGGTGTGTGTATGTTGGGTTTGTGAGTGACTGACTGCATGTCGATGTGCAGGACATTATATATATAGTAGAATGTGAATTAATTTATCGATCTCACGAATATTCTTCGTTCATTTCACAATTGGTCCTTTTTAGCTAAGCAAACACTAAATATATAGACTGAAACATTGGTTCGACAAATGCTTGTGGAAGTGTGACCACAGTATCTGTAAAAAATAGTTTTCTTTTCCATCGTTTAACTTGAAGTTGGGTATACATTCGATCTAACTACCATTGTGCGGCTGTGATATTCGATGGCTTAGCTTTCAAAAGCAGGGCACATGCTATTTTATTTGCTCTGCCTAGGCCCTGGCCATGCACCCTTGGGTAAGCCTGCTCGAATTTTCAATTCCTCTCGGTTGGGAAATTTCCTCCTCCTTCACGTTCTCGGCGGCCCTAATACAATGATTGCGCCTAAACCAGAATCTCCTCCTCATTTCGCGCTCGTCTCTTGGCAATCGGTGTGTAATGCATCTTGTTGGTGTGTCTCCTCAGACGCTCTAATATCTCCTCCTCAATCCCTCGCGTCAATACGCCGATTACAACGACCTCTACTGAGTACACACGGCTTGTACCTGACCCCCGGCGTCCAAACACAAACTTAACACTGCCTCACCCTCTTCATCCCACTCGCCGACACTGGCGCAAATATTTTCTCGGAGAATTTCGGCCGAGGCCCGATGAGAGTACCAACAACTTTAGGGATGGAAGTTGGTATTATGCGAACAGTGTCAACTCTTGTCAATCAAGGCGTATAAACACGCCCACCGGCACTGTAAACACGCCCCATTCCTTGTATAAACACGCCCATTGTTACACATACATCATCCGGACTGTATACGGCCTTGTTTTCACATCTATAATTGTGCATTCAATAGGAAAGTGCTCTATGGTGCATTTAGATCCGGCGTTTAATATAGTGCTTATAAGATGCTATTATGTTTTAAACTACCGGTGCAGTATTTATTGCCTGGGAAGATTAAGAAAATATTTAATGGTCACGATGTTTTTCATGATAAATATTGGAATATTATTTTAGATCGAATGATTGTGAATTCCCCCCCCCCCCCCCCCCAGGTTGTCTTATTCCTTCACATGGGTATCACAGTTTGCACTGCATGCCCTTGGCTTTTTACCTCACTTGTCCATCACCCTCCACTATATGGCATCAATAGCTTCTCTCTTACCGCCTTTTTCTAACCTTCATATTCCTTTACACCAAACTTCCCGCATTGGCCACACATGGTAAATGTAGCTGCTCCATTTGACCCGACATGGAGAGAATATCTAGTGTTTTTGGTGAGGTCTGAAAGCTGAACATTGTGGAATGATGAGACTTAGAAATACAGATTTCAGGGTGGTCCATAACTATCATGGCCTTGCCTCCTGGGGCCCTCCTCCGCTCCCATTCCATGTGTATTCCTCTCTCAGCATGGAGTGATATAAGATCTGGCCTTATTATGGCTAGCAGTGTAAATGCTAAATATTCGATAGCTTCTTCTTACTCTCATATCATATTGTGTTCTCTCCTGCGTTTTATTCGGTTCTGGCTGTAGATATACATATCGTTACGACATGAATAGTGAAAATCTAGGCACACCGTAGAAATGAATAATTTGTTTCTTGCGTGAGAGGCTTGTTGTCGTCATGCAAAATCTATATGCGTGCAATGGAGAGAACAGTATTAGAATAGAGTTTTTGGATCACCAACTATTATACCAGTCACCAAGTTGTAAATACTATTGCCCATGAGAACCTGCTGACACACATTCAGCTCTCGAGGAGGCCGTGTGTGGGTAGAGATGAGACCACCCAGGTAGCGTATGTTGACAATGTCTCGTCCTCTTCTTGTCCTTGATCGTTTCCTTTCCTCTCTATCGATCTTGAACATTTCACTATTTGCATTTCTCCCCGTGCACAATGCATTACACCTTTGATGCTAGGAGCCAGCCGCTTTTTTCCCTTTGATTTAAAAGCAGAATAATTCAGAAGATATTTCAAAATTATGTCTGAAGGGAGGGATGTCTTAATGCACTTCATGTCATACAAGTTGGATGGGGTCGGAGGATGGAATGTTTCCCATAACCTCTTTAAGTCGACTGGCTTGATGTTTTCTCCCAAGGCTGTGCGTAAACAGCAACATGATCACCTTAACTGCCCCAGATGTCCCGCACCTTGATGGCATTTGATGTCTTGCTATTGGAATTGAAAACCGAATCGAGAGACAGCTGCGTGTTGTGACTTGGCTGGTATCCCCCGGGGACGTTCTACAATCAAATCCTGCCGACTAAACATCAAAATGATCCACTCCAGTTCTTGCTTGATCATAGTTGGGAGCTAGGTTGTATTGCATTGCCATCGGACGTATGCTCGTCTGAGATAGGATACAATGCCTTGGAGTGAAATGCTAATGTCAATGGTTGAGGATTGAAATGGCATCATGTTCTATAAGCACTGCCATTTTTATTGTGAAGTTGAACAATGAAAAACGTCACGTCAGCTCCCGGCCATTGATCTCAATCGCTGTTGCTGAGGGCATAAGACCACCAACCTTAACAAACAACCTGAAAATGAAATATCACGAATGGCTGATATTTAATACACCAGTTTTGAATTCGGAGAAACTTCACCTTGGTTGTACTTGATATCTTATCAATAAATAACCATTGCACTATTTTCTTCTTGTGGGAGAGTTTGGAGTAGATTATTTTGTTGGGACTGTTCGGACAGATACTGAGATAGATCAGTCGAGGAAGCAAGGGATATTTTTTTTCCTCGCTCCCTCCTCCTGCCCGGCCCTGTGTATCATATGGGAGTACTCATCACTTCATGCCGCGGGAAATGTGCAGGGGGCAGCACTGAGCCACATCCTGTCACGTGTGATCGATCTTAAGTGAGGCATGCAGGGTGTGTCATTACAGGGGTATTAAATACCCCCTTCTCTTCATACTAGATTCCCGTATTAAATACCCCTTTCTCTTCATACTAGATTCCCTTAATATTGTAAATGTCAATAGTCTTCCCATTTGATCATCAGATCAAGATACACATGCATTTTATAACTGGAATACTCATTCTTAAATAGGTAATCGATTTGTATTCAGGTAATCGATTTGTATTCACCTAGCAATGAATACTTATACATTTAGTGTATTGGGAATTTGGGAGTTAGTGCACCTTCCTGGTTCGATGAAATATTATATGTTATTAGTTATGAAGTAGTCGTTCATAGCTAGGAACAATTAGGTCAGGTTACGGTGAAATCACTGCCAATATTTGTCTCGCTTGGAATCACCTAATGATTACGTGGGCATCCAGTGATTCCTGGTCTAACATTTAATGTTCTGTTTTCCCTTGGCATGTTCACGTTCCCTTCAAAGCAGCTAGTCTGATCGCAAGTCAATTTTCTGCCCGGCATTTTGCGTTTTTTCCTCTGAATCTGAGGGACGGATGCACGCCAGTAGTCATGCTTGGAAAAACACATATAATAATTCGCCATCACTCAGGGAAGAGATTAAATGAATGCCAGACGAGTTGATGGCTTAATTGTTGGAGATCACGTCAAGTAGCGTGTATGTAGAATCATGTAATCAGCTTAAATGATGAGTGATCATCATTATAGTTTCCGCCACTCATTGTCTTATTCCTGGATGGAATGGGTTTGGAAGGATTTCCAAGTTTGTATTGACCATAGCGGGAAGTTCACTAAGGAAACTGGTAAAAGTCGTCTTTCACAGTGTAGGGCCATAGATTTTTAAAAATCCACCGTTATGTCCTTGTATCTCACAAGCCATTAATAAAAAGGGGGTCCCTTAATCGTCCTACATCAAGGTTGGACACGGTATCGTGCACTTTCCTACAACATCAGTCCATCGATCAAACGAATTTCTATGATCTTTGATCGTGGTAGATTTAGCTCATCACTGGAAGTAAGCCTCTCAATGAATCTGGTTTACATCCGATCCTATTGATATCTCCAGTAGTCGGCATGTCCATTGGCATTTGATGGATATTCCAATCGGAAGGTAAATTAAATATCTTTATACCTTACACTGCAGAACAACCCTCCTCCAGTTAATTCATATAAGCTGAGCTTGAGAAGCTAAGAAATCCTTTACACATGCCCTGTGAAGTTGCTCCAGGGCGTCTGACCCTTCCCCTGGAGGCTGGCACTCCCGTGTCGTACATGCTGTCAACCACTGGGAACAAGCATCTACCAATACGAGGACATGCTCCTCCTGGGCGCCCGCTACTTCTCCACGGTCAGCCCACGGTCCCTCCCTCCTCCTCCTCACTCGGCTCTTGTGTGTGTGGTATGCCAGCCGATCCATAACCTCACCTCCTCCTCCTCCTTCTCCACCTCTCTCTTCTACCAGCACCACCGCACCACCACCACTGCCACCACCACCGCCGCCGCCGCCACTCCACTCCACCTCCGCCATCTTGTCTTTCCCGGCCAATCACGGCCCACCTAGACGTGTGTGTACAGTGTATAGCCTAGTTGTCGAGACTGGCACACTGCGGCGCTCCGGTACATACAAGCCGAGACCCAGTTTGGGCGAGAAAGAAGAACGAAACTGGGGAAAGAGCGGCCCAAGAGAGAGGAGTTAGAGTGTGAGAAACTGAAGGAACGTCCCTTAATAGCTAGAATCCGGCATATTTGGACGTTACGAGAACTTGACGCGGAGTATAACGCATGTAAGGATGTAAGGCTTGTTTGTGGGGATGTGTTACTTGTGGCATAACGTGCAGGAGAACGTGTACGTGTGAGGTGTAGGGTAGGGCTGCGTGGTGGTGGTGGTGGGGAGAGAGAGAGAGAAGCCTTGTATACTCGTTGTGTGGTAGTACACGGTGTGTAGGCGCAGGCAGGGGAAACCACGCTTTCCCCCAACACACACATCACCACGCACCTATCCGCTACTACTACTTCTACTGCACCATCTTTATGTTCATGGGATTTTACGTGTTACCAAATACTCTATATGCCTGCATGCCTGCCTCGGATGCCATGGTGCAGGCCATTACTAGTTGTATGCTGGTGTATGGCTACTGATAGTACAGCCTACTGTGTATATCTGTTGGATTATCGCTGATATTATTATCATCCTCTAATCTCGAGCCTTGGAGTAAGTTGTGTTATTCACCTTTCGTGGCTTTACCTACCTACCCGCCCTCCACATTCAACCTCCCCATCACCGTCATCTGCCATTGGGCATCAGTGGATTTTGTAGTTACTGGTTGGTAAGCATTGCCATTGCACCATTTCCTCACCACCAATCTTATAATACCTAGGTCATGTCGTTTTAGAGTCTGTCATGTATGGAGATGTCTCTGCCATCTTGACAATGACCCATGTCAGTGTATTTATCATGTTACTCTGTTGTTACCAATTGCCTATGGTATCTAGGCGGCTATATCTATGACTATGGTCGAATAAAAAGGTTGATATTTGTGTGACACAAGGGGTCGGTGAGTTGGTATATGTAGTAAAAGAATGATTGGTATTGTGAGGAGTTCAGAGGCTGTAGTAAAGTTGTATATGTAGCTTCAGCCAACGGGGTACAGTAGTTCTACCCCTCGCTGCCTCTCTTTCACCTCCTCTCTACTCCTCACATCTTTGTTGTGACTCGTGTTTCTAGGTCACACGGACGCGGGCGGCGTCTGTGTGTGAGTGTGTGTGTGTGGGTGCCGTATGGTCTCTAGACCTCGGCGTACTGGCTCGATGCCTTTGTCAGAACCCTGTGTGAGGTGTACTCAGGGGGAAAAATAGGCACAGATTTGATGCAAGCTTCCCTCCATGTTCATTTTCCATTAGACTCTAGGCTGTTCCGGCATACCATTTCAGCAATATCTTAGCTGTCAGGAAATATAGAGGTATCTCGCTAGGCAACTAGGGCCAACTTATGATCCAGGTATCCTCCAGTGTCAGAATAAGCATTAACATACCTTACGTGGAACATCGATATTCTTGCAAGGGTATTTTCCCCAGCTTTCTATCAGCACTATGACTATGATTGGGCCATGAATCATAACATTCAAGCGACCAGGAGACGTTTGAGGCAGTCAGAATCGCACATAAGCCCACTTATGCACCCTGATCCGAATGGGGGGAATGACCTCAATATTATAGCTGCCTCGATCATGGCTTATTTCCAGAAGCCACATTCTTCACCAGAAAGATGGAGGCCTGGGAGGGAGTCAGGGTTTTAGAGGAGTGCCACTTGTACCATAGACTAGAGTTATCTGTATTGATCAAGCCTTCGGGTGCTGTATCACTTATTGTCTTAACTTGAGGTTTAATCTGTATGTATTGTCAGAACTGTGAGGTTGTGCCACAGAATATATGATGTATCGATTGCTCTAGTCACTATATGCCTTCAAGGACTTACTTGCCTTTCTATGATACGGTACGTCATTTTGAGACACCTTGAACCGAGACGTTTGACCCAGAACTCTAAATAGGTCAGGGTTGTTTCTTGACCTGGTTTCTCTAGTTGTGCATCGACTTGCAAGTTTCATTTATTGTACATGTCTGGCCTATGCTATCAGTAATACATCTGTGAGATAATGTAACTAAGCGATAACAGCAGTAAGCACTCCCGAAGATTTTAGATAGGTTCTAACTTAATTTAATTAAATTTAATCTTGGCATCGTCTGACATCTGGAAGTAATGATAATTTTCTCTCTGATGTTATAAATTGTATCATGTACATATGTGTGTATAGTGGAAGCATTTTACAGTGTATTTACGTCGAGGAATTCAGCAATTTTGAAAACATTCTCACATACCTGATGAGTCCACCCCACGAATCAGTGGGCTCTATGAATACTGTGGACCACGTATTATGTAGCCAGAACGGTTTTCATGCTTAACTTATCGAGAAAAATGTCCTACCACGCAGCTCCTTGGGGCTACTCGCCCACTGCGTCTTTGATAGCTTTACACTACTTCCACTGGCGCAAATGCAAGCATTACAAGGTATTTCAAAATAAAAACTGGACAGCTTTCATTCTTTTTAACGCTTGGATGCCAGTGGGATGTGCTCCTTCATACTTTGCTGATGTCCTCTCAGAAGTGTCGATGTTTATATCTTGCTGCAATTAGATGTTTTATTCTCAGTTTATGTCAGTTCTGTTTCCTGTAACATACATCTCTTTTACTCTAAGCTTACATCAACTGTGTTAGAATATGATTTTGTTAATTATGGCAATTTTAGTTATTTAGTATGAAGTGATCTGCCTGAGAGTAATTAACAATCATTATGCATATATGCATCAACGAGTTAGCTGTTAGGAAAAGCCTAGTATTAAGAAAGCTATGTACATACATGTACATACATGTATTAAAGTAGCGTGGTGTTAACTTTTTTTAAAGGATCACAGCTTCACTGCTCCTATCTCGTCGCTAACTAATAATCATACCACGATGGATAGTTGTTGGATAATCACTTACTGTGACCAACGACTGTAGGGATGTACATGTATACTAGTTGTTATGACTTTAAATAGGCAAAATGTCCGACATATCTTCTTTACTACCCCTCTGATTTATACATCCTTTTACAGCCGATTCGTTTCTTATGTAGTGTACTTAAAGTGCCTGTCAGATTATTTGGGATTATTCAATACAGGGGACATTTCATGTGACTGCTATTAAACATTTGATATGTGTGGTTGTGTTTACCGAAGATCCTGGAGGTTCGCATTTCTCTGAGATAATCTCACTTGTCAGAACGTTCTGTCTTGTGAGAGTTGGTTTTCTTGGTTGGTTTTCTTGTGTTGAACACTTTATACTGGGTCATATGTCAAACATGACCACATTCAACCAAGTGCTTTATTGTTTTCGAGATAGGGAAAAAGCACACTCATCTCGGGCATATATCTCTACCTACCTCTTCCTTGATAAGTTATCTGAGTATGAGTGTAGGTTAAAAATGTATTGGCCACTCTGTGCCGCCTGGGAGGCTCTTGACGCGTCCCAACACGACCTCAGTGTGCTCAGCCCCCCTCTCTCGTGGATCTTCTCGTCAGTGTGGCGTGATAAAATGAGAGTTGTCCCCTCCTCCACATAAGATGTGTTCTAGGTGACGAGTAGCTTTATCACTGCCTGCCACTACTTGAATGCCATTGTTTTGGTAATTTATTGTTGCCAGAGATCACTCTGGCCGCCTCTGAGAGGTGCGGTGATCTTATTCTGTGCTCTCATGATGCCATCAATATACCGGTACTCTCCTTGTAGGCTCACTTAAAGATAAAGCTATCCTAACTAGAGTATGTAAAAGTGTACAGTACATATATCTTAAATATTTGTCTCTAAGTCTCTCTCTCTCTCTCTCTCTCTCTCTCTCTCTCTCTCTCTCTCTCTCTCTCTCTCTCTCTCTCTCCCCTCCCCCCCCTCTCTCTCTCTCTCTCTCTCTCTCTCTCTCTCTCTCTCTCTCTCACTCACTCACTCACTCACTCACTCACTCACTCACTCACTCACTGAACTTCTGATGTAGATACGCCATAGGTGTAGACATAGGTACAATATTTGTATGCAAACCTCTCAGACTTGCTTGTTGTGGTGAGAAGTAGAGAGAGCTACTTGACTAAAGGCGCCCACTTGACCATCAGATAGCCCATAGTGACCCCTTGCCTCCTCCTTCACTCTTCTCGTCTCACCCACAATCTCCCCTCTCCACTCTAAACAACTCTGACCCATATACATTTTGTGACATGGCTAGATCGATTCTATCGATGTGAGGCGAGCAGACGCTACTCGAGCAGAGGTTTTATACTCTTGAGATGGACTTATAATAGCATTGTCCTCCATTACTTCTATAATACTTTCTGGGTTGAAATCCTCCAACCCTTATTTTAATCTTGTTCATGAGTAATGCCTTCCCTCTTATTTAGAAATTGGAGAAAACACCAATGTTCTATTGTTGGCAATAGACCAGTCGTCAAAAGAAATCTGCCAACAGGTCCAGACGTGTAAGATATTTTCAATGCAACATGAAAAGAGCGTGTCGAGAAATAACACCAAAACAAAACCCGATGCTAGGGCTATGTGCGATGTATGTTAATGTAGATGGCTGTGCAGCAGGCCCAAAGCTACCATGTTTTTTGCTTGTCCGCTCTCTGATGCTGCTACACGTTAGATAGAATCGCATATTTCCAGGGGTTCGTGTTGCAATCCAGATCTAGAAATAGCGACTTAGTGGCTGGAAGGTGGCATATGACACACCACACGAGTCTCGACGGTTGATATGTAGAAAAAAAATCATTATATGAACACAGTGCAGGTTTGTGTACCGAGAAAACACCAAACATTAGAGCAGATTTGTTAAAAGTGACGGGTACACTCGACCTTATAACCTATTACTGGCTGTATAGCTGGGTGGCTTTCAGGTGGGATACAAGTTCCTAGTCTTATGCACATGACGCTGTTGTGGATCCCATTGTGTCTCTGATTTTCCCATCAGATATACTCCCTGCCACGGACTTACATTTCCATTCGAGGCGATGAGATGCTTTCGAGTTATTGTACTTAATCATAAGTGCAAATGCCATCCACATACAATATTTCGTTCTCTTTGTATTTATATTTCACGACCCCAATCCCCCTTTTTAGCCAGCTGATAAGATAATGCAATCTTTTTATTCATCACAGTCGCTATGGATCAGCGTATTAAGCTGTGGGATTAGAACGGCTGTATCTCTGAAGTCTCGAGTTTAAAATACATCCTGATGAGATGCTCTTCGGGTGAGAATTAATAAATGTTGAATAGGAGCTGCTCCTTTTCCTCGGACCAAGGCTAGGGAAGCTGATCGATAGTTCATCAATAGTTCCTCAATTATGTTTATGATCGCGGCCTATCCCCTGACTCTTCCCGCTTTGACCATTCACAACATGCCCATTGTACCGTCTATTGACAATATCAATAATTAGTTTGTCAAGCTATATAATCAATTACCGGTACTCTTCTAATGTCTCAATCAATACTTCGTCTCATATGACACAGTGGAACTACACTCTATACGCGTCCTGTAGGCAGTAAACAGCAAAGCCCACCATGGTTTAACCCTATGGAAAGCCACTGCCTACAATTCGCGTATCCTAATGGTTTAGATGTATAAAGTATTTGGTAATCGAGGACTGGGGTTCTAAAGAAAGGTGTTCCGAACACCTGTGAGTATGATAGTTAGTTGGAGGAATGTATCGATATCTGTTGTTCAAGACTTGAATCTGGGTTTAGGTTGAGGGTTTTTTCGCATGGCCCAGGGGAGATGGGGTATAATGCAGATTGCTTGTAAAGCTTATTTAAGGACAGTTTAACAAATATATTTCCCTGAATATTACCATTGATTCTTCTGCCTGGGCAGGAATGTTTGCACCATTCAAGACCTGTAATCGCCAAGTCTTAAACACCTATTTCCCCAACGACCTGGTCTTCTAAGAACACACATACCACAGTCCAACAGGTTCGAACACTGTTAAATCGGGTGCATAAAGCCCTCCATGTAGGTGCTCTACCACAAGAAACGGTTCTGGTATGTTCTATTGTATTGTAATACAACATATTGTTTAAGCTGTTCAATGACTCAGTGTAGCAGGTGCAAGGCGAGGTCTGATGACCTCCGTTAAAAGTGAGCCAACCTAGTCCACCTTCCTATATGTATATTATATATATGGAGAGACGGTGTGGCATTTTACTACCAATTCACATGTCAAGCCCCATGAATGTCCCCATTATTTTGTCTTGTCCTTAGCACCCCCAATAAATAAAAAAGCTGGGTTCTCAGCTTTTAATCTGCCCTTTTTGAGCCCCACTCTTAAAAGCTAAACTCTTCCACCTGCCTGTTCCAGCTTGCGAGACGGTCGTCAGAGTTTCTCTACCTCTATGATTCCCTTACCGCCGACCCCTATTATCGGCGATGTTTGCGCGGGGCCTAGCCGATGTAAGCATCTTTGTTGACTGTGTTGACACGGCTGTTGACATACACCTTGGCAAACCCCTTTCACAGCACCACGGCAAATAATGAAGTCGTGTTTATAGATTTTCACATCCAAATGGAGGGTCATTGCCATGCGTCGACGATGTGTGTACAGGCGATACACAAGCAAATTGAGACCCATCTCCTTCCCCTCTCTCGCCCCCACTCCCCCCTCCCCCTTTGAACTGCCTTCTTTAAGGCTTATTTTCTCTTGTCTTCTTGCTACCTGACACCACAACCCCTTCTGTATCATGTCTTTGGGGGCAAATACATCAGTTGCTTTTTTTCATAGGAGATTTCAACTGTAGAAAAGGTCAAGCAACATCGTCTGATTTTGGTAGGTTGTGATGCATTACCCCTATGACCGTTTGTGGTGTGTTTTCATCACCTTATACTTCCTCGATCCTTCTTCTTTAAACAAAAAATTGAGATCCTGTGTCTATTAAAATAAACATTGAATAGTTGACAAAGAGACAGTAGAGCCAGAGGCTCAGTGGTTAAGGGTACTATTATACAATGAATATGTTATTACCAAAGCAAGATAAACTGATAAAGGTAATGGTTGCTATATATCAATCATCACCTGTATCTGTCATAAATCGGTTAGCTTTGTTGAGAATATTGAATATTTAATGGATGACATGAATGTGTCTCATTGCCGTAATGGCAGAATGATACAGTAACGCGTGCCTCACAATATTATTCAGTGCAAGGGTAATGAAGCTGGACTGATTTGAAAGAAAGTTGTGTCTGGAGGCTGTGTAAGGAGTTAGAGTTACCATGTCCTCCCCTTTGTCCCCTTTGCAAGCTGTGCCTTGAAAGGCGACGGGCAGTTATTTTATGCATTGCGTGGATAGCGTTCATTGCGGCCCGGCCTCGAACGCCGCCAGGAATAATACTTAGAGCACCTTGCCAAGGTCAGCCCTTATCAGCTTTTCATATCACGCGTGACTTAGAGCCTCGCGAGAGTTGGGGACGAGAGCTGGAGGCGAGGCAGTGATAACAAATATTGTCATGTTGGAGAGCGGTTGGGTGACGAATAGCCCATGTCGTGACAAATAGCCAATGGCAGTCAGCCTTACACTCGAGTGCCGACAAAGCCGCCAATAGCGGATGCTCGTGCAGAAAACGTCCGCCCTCTAAAGCAATTGACCAATGATAATTATTGTTAGATATAGCCCTCAGGACGCAGGCCCTGACAGGCCCTACACAGAGGTAAAGTCGGTGATTGGCTGGCCCATGTGCGATTCACAGTCCGGTTGCTATGACGACCATATGGACTTGACGGGTACTCATGGGAAGTTTGTACTTCTGAAATGCTCAAGTCTAGATCCGTTTGCACTAAGAATCAGTTACATGCCCCGGAAAACTGATTACCTGAGAATGAATACACAACATACCTGTGGCCTGTAAGTTAATTTGAGGTCATTGACCTCGATAGTATACTTGAAGATAAGCAGAAACCATTTCCCCATCGCTCATGGTTACCATGGAAATTTAATAGTGCATATAAAGTAGTTTAAGTACTTACCTGATACTAAACATGACATAGTTAGTATCCTTGTTTTTTTAAAGTGAATTCAAAGTCGAGCTTTGTATTCAAAATGTCTTTTGTCCTATATTTTGTATTTCCAACGACTAAACAAGCTGAGGCTAAGCATAAACGATAGAACACCGATGTGTGGATGACAACTTTGATAACATCGATTCATAATTTTAACCTGATGTCTTGGAGGGATTTATAAGTTTTAAAAATATATATTAGTTTTCAAATGATTATTGATTTATGCATGTCTCACGTATCTAGCTATCTTTCTTTAAGTCTCAGGAAGTGACATGCAATGCCATCAGTACCAATATTCCTTTCTCGGTTGATCAATTTGTACGAGCACCTAAAGACAACCAGATAGCAGTTCATACTCATTGGTATACAAAGGCATACCTCGGTAAGTTGCCTTTGGGCATTCAAACGTCCAAGTCGTGAGCAGTCGCTGCTTGTCTATGGCTAAGTAAAAATAAGCACGTGAAGGAGGCCTTGGTCTGTCTAGGTGCCCTCACCCACCTTGTCTATCTGGCGTATAGGCCTCCCCTTCACACCCCATTACAAGCCCGTCAGCAGCGCCACATTCCACCCTAGCGCCCATTCATCACACTATAGCACGGGTCAGGTAGACTGGCAAGCAGCGTGATACTTATGATATGTCTGCCTCCCGATAGAGGCGCTCTCAACCTCTTAGGATCCTATAAAATAGGGTCGTGGGGACTGGCCGTGTTGACAAAATACTAATAAAACTCATGCTTACGAGCCATGCCAAGACGAACCCCGGGCCCAAACAAACCACTCAAGATGTGTTTGCCATTTCTATATCTTAAGATGTGTTTATTTAAGAAATCTGTCTACATTGCGGAGAGATCTCAATGTGGATCAATGCTTTCGACATTTCAAAGATGAATCGGTCATTTCTCTTCCCCCCCATTGGCCATGCCAACGGGCGTGGTACAGCACCATTTATCGTGCCCTTGTCTCTTTAAGTATCCCATACTATTTCTTCCTAAAGTCAGTGCCCTGCCCACAATCTCACTCACTACAGTCAAACTGAAGAAAATCAAAAACAATCTTGCCTCTTCTTTGAACAGATGTCAAGGTGTGAATTCATGTATCTCACAACTGTCATTTTCTTAAGGTACAACCACAACCTAACTGATTCCCGACACGTCATCAAGTCTAAGAGAGGTAATTGATTGGTGCATATATTTGTCAGAAATGCACTTTAAAGAAGCATAAAAGCCCCTGCAGGATAGCTCTAGCAGTGGTTGAAGGGAAGGACATGGCAAAATATCCGCTCCAGGCTTAATGGTTGACCTCTAGTTTCCTGCTCCCACGAGGGTGATCCGGGTCCCGTAGGGGCCGCTGACAACACCAATAACTTGCCTCAATTGGCCCCTTACTACATGGACAAACTGGAGATGGAGGGCTGGTAAGGGACCAGGACAGGGTTGGCAGAGTCTTGTTTCCAAAGCCTGTGAGGCAGGTTGTGTGCAGGCACCCTGTTGCATCTAGATGGTAGCTTTGTTGCCTCGCTGCCCGGCCCTCTCTCCCACATTAACCCTGGGTCTGTCTGCCTACATTGAAACGTAAATCTCAATCTGCTCTGAGCAGGGATGCAATAGTTGTAGCAGGAGAGGAGGAGGAGGAAGGGCAGACTGGTAGTGCTTGGATACAGGAATATATTATTCATAGCAACTGCTGAAGACATGGTTCTCCTAGTGTTGATATTCAATCCT
Organism: Sthenelais limicola; assembly: GCA_942159475.1. Lineage (NCBI taxonomy): Eukaryota > Metazoa > Annelida > Polychaeta > Phyllodocida > Sigalionidae > Sthenelais > Sthenelais limicola. Next base: position 72,902,436 of record OW804097.1, on the reverse strand, counting down.
GTCACGGTTGCATAGAAAAAGTGACAGTAGTAGCAGATGAAAATTGGGAATTAGCTCAGGTTTCATCGATCAAATTGAGGGAAATTGATATCTGATGCGCCACCATCAGACGCTGGTGGAAATGCTGTAATCAATCGCCACGATATTTTTACCTATCTGCAATCGGCCCTGAATAAGTAGTGACTTTTGAAAATTAACCCTGGCATTGAGTTCTGTCTCTAATAATTCCTCGCCTAATTCGCAAGAAGTACCGCTCAATTTCCCCTGTCGGTCAGAAGTAGCCTTGCCGAGGATCATGGTATCATGAAGCCATTGATACAACACCTTCCTACGACATCTGTCCCGCATGCCATTTTCTTTTTTCATACAATTAATAATTTGTATCACCACCGTATTTCTGATAACATTTAATACTGAGTAAGTGAGTGAACTACTCCTATTTGATAAAACCATGTTCGAATTTATCCTAGATATATATTGGTATATTCATAAAATCCATACAATCATATTTACATATTGCATAATGCCATAGCACCTACTTATGGTAGTCATTTGGTAGGTATAGCTTAAACGACATAGTTTAATAAGAGAAAATCGCATCTTTATCTACAAGAGTCGTAGCAGGAGTGACAGATCCAGTTTAGGTCCAAAGTTAAGAGAGTCCCTTCAAACGCAGGCAAAGCCTCAGTCCCTTCAAACGCAGGCAAAGCCTCTCGCCTCAAAACGCAAAGTGCCATTATAATTCCATTAAGACTGGAAAATGTCTTTATATTCCCATTTAAACGCCGATTCCCAGGCCAGACACCGATTAGCAAAGTAGGCTGACATAACATTCTTATCTGATCTGAGGGTTTGGATCTAGAGTGAGATACAAAGTGAAGTAAAATATCCCTTACGATTCATTCGCTTGCTCATCCCAGACTGAGTACAGACACAGAAGGGGGGGATTAGATCCAAGTACTGAGACGTCTACTAGTTCAACATGGGCTTACACGATGACGCCTTCTGCACACGTGTATCTAGATTGAATTATTAATGTTAACTCTTAATGACATGATGGCATGACCTACTGATTGGCTGATGAAGTGATTTATTGTAGCACCAACATTTCTTCCCGTATCTCTATCTGTTCAACTAGGCTGGGTGTCAGTAAAGTGGTCATGAGTCATCTGTATTGTCTTACATCGGATGGCCTCAAATTATCAGCTTATGAAAAGATTGTATGTGATTGAAATGCCTTACTTCAGTGCCAGGGCGAGGATAATAGTGCTGATATATTCGTCACAAGAAACATAAGTGTAGACCCTTTCAATCTGTTGCTGTTCTGTTTTTGATATATGTCAGATATTTCAATGGCATTTTTCTTACTTGCAGGGAGACTTAGTTGAATTTTATTACTACTGGAAGAAAACGCCTTCAGCTGCCAATAATCGACCTCATAGAAAACACCGACGTCAGAACGTATTACGACGTCAACCACGTACGCCGCGTCCTCCATCTAGCGAGTATTGTAAGTATTATTTTTTGTTATCCATGACTTTTCTTTCGTATAAACCCAGGGCGAGGATAATAAAGCTGGTCAAGCTCTAGTTGAGCAGAGATGTTTTCGTAAACTTTGTTATACATGTATTTCAAAACATGTTTCGAACCTTTGCCTCGAAAGAAAAAGATCACATTTTAATTCACTTTACTAACTGCTTCACAGGCAATTCTATCAAAATTTTAAAATTTGAGTAAGGGATTCTTTAGAATCTGGATCCAGAACTCCTGGCGCCCTTGACTCGAGCAAACGTTCTTAAAGAGCACAGAGGAACCGCAGGGGAAACACAGACATCACAACGTATTAATGACCGACGTCAACCACATACGTGTCGTGAAAGTCAATGAATCTAATCCTGATAAATCTTAAAGAGAAATTGTAAAGCTCTATCCGGTTCACGTTATCAGTGACTGCAACAAAAAATATAACCTAAGCTTTGGGAGAGCGTTGACGACACCACTTGAATCTCTCTTCACCCGAATCGCCTGCCTTACATGATAGGAAGGAAACCTTGGCCAACACTCGCGCCCGACTTGATATTAAAATTCTATCTCGGGTGTTTGTCTGAGCACCAGGCATGTTTGTGTCATGTCTCAAGTAGCCCTGGCCTTCGTGTAAGGTTCTCGCTGCCCCTCACCTTGTGGCTTGACGACGAGGGTCTCTCCTTGTTGACTGCTTCGTCAGTATTAAAAGAAATCAAACGGTCATATGTGCTGAGGCATTGTTCCTTCATATTACATTTTATTTACTCTCTGTGCTAAAACGGTGTCTAACTTAGATAGATTGGAATTAATCTATTTGGAATATCCAACGGCCCACTTGCAAAGCCCCATTAGAATATTCACCTGATGATTGTATCGCGTGGTTGAATCTTTGAGGTCTTAGCAATCTGTTTAGATTGATTGTGAATACCTTCCTTCGATCAGTTTTTAAATCACTATTTAATTGGCAGATATTTTTGTGCATAGTTATGTGGGTGTTCCTCAAGCCCTCTCTATATAACTATATAATATCCACCTTTGCCGAAAGGCCTTGGGCTGAACATCAAAATCTCCAACGCCTCTAATTTTGAAGTGTTGGCTCCGCACGGCCAGCCATGGAGGGCAGTCCGTCTAGATGTAAAAATACTTAGTTGTTGTAAAACATGTAAATACAACCTTGCAAAGGGCTAGAATTAAGGGGTCGTATTTGACGTGTGTGCCAATACTCTCGAGAGCACAGATACTATCCGTTACCCATGGGTGCCCATCTGGGTTAGATTCCCACAAACAGGTATTTCTTAAAGGTCCCAACTAGGAAGGGACTTCTTTGAAGCTTATACCTTGCTAGATCCGCTAACCCACTTAAAGATCAAAATCTGCAGGCTCTTGCTCACATGTGTCCGCCCCTTTGCAAGTCTCCTACGATACCTCTTTGTCCCTGCTTAACGCTCGGTTTATGTTATGGTGTAAGAGTGGCGGTGTCCATTGGAAGTTCTGAAGTGACCTTTTAAGCCTCAGTTGCCTTTTTACTTGTCCTTCCTTTGGACTGTGAAGGACTTACTTTATACTTCGATCCATTCCCTCCAAATTTCGAGTCTTTGCTTTTGCTTTGAGTAGCAACTAGTGCCAAAACAGAAACGCATGAAAATGCAGTGATATGTGATTCGATTATACCACCTCCAAACTTGAGGCTTGGGGCTATGTTGTATTCTGACCTACTATGATGGCACTCACTACTGAAGCTATAGCGTCTAACCATACATGCCCTGTGCATTTCTCCCCTCACTGTTTTTTTCGCCAGCCATTTTGATCTCAGCAACGTTTCGTTACCTAACACCACATCAAAGGCGTGCTCAAGACTAGCGCCCCACCCTCTACCACTGCAGGAACACTTAGCTTGGGGATCGAGGCGATCACACAAGGGACTCCGAAGTGGATTGTGTGTCCTCTTCGTTACCTGATCACATCCAATTCTCCTGGATGCTAGCCGTTTGAAAAGAAAAATGGCCTTAGAAAGCATGATCGTGTTTGGTTTAAGAGTAAGTTAAGCTGGAGACATTCATTGATGATGGGCCCTTGAACGACAGGGACCAGTTTTTCCTCTGTATCATGACTGGGAAGAACTTGGGTTCCTTTACTTGCTTAGATTGTTGTACACTCATCTTCCCCTTCGTGATCCCTGCTATATAGTGTTTGTAATAGAACATTCTTGTACTCAGAAGGTGAAACCGAAATGTGACGCCAATCTGACTTATTTATATCTGATATGGCAGTTACATTATATCGTTCATACTTATTAGTGGCGAACAAATATGTTTGCCTATTTGTCATAGTGATTTCCGTTCATGGTTATTTAGCCCATTTGATTTTCTTATTACCATAACATATACAGTCTCTGAATAACCTGAGTAATATAGAGAGAACCTTAGTTAATACCATAGGAAAACATACTTGGGAAAAAGGTTTCCATATCGCCTTCCCTTTGACCCTTTCTCCACAGGAGAGCCCCGGGGTGTCAACATAGCTTTTATAAGTTAAGTCTTGCTCTTAGAGGCTGTAGCAATATTAGTGTATGGGGCTTGGGTGTAGTTAATACCTGATTAGTATATATGTGTTTAGTACAAGCACTGTTTATACGCGAACTTCCTTATAGTACTTACCAGCCATTGTGGCAGGCCTTGAAAATGTTTGAGGTTAAATGGTGCTCGGACTTGCGTTTCTGCTTAGTTTGTACCTTATTTTAACGCCGCATGTACTCGGCCTAGCGCTTGGGTACATAGCTGGAGGTTGCAGGCCGGCTCAAGAATGGCTCGGTGTGTTAAAGGGACTCACGTTGCACGGAACCTATTTAAACATGCTGTCAATAAGCACTTGACCGACCTCCTAGAAAGCGTTGCAAGGAGAGCGACGTCAGGTAGAGCATATTTTAATAACGCCCACCTGAATAGAGGTATTCGGAGGGCCCCAAAAGGAGCATGCCAGAGCCAGGCAAGCATGGCTTATAGCAGTAGGCACTACTGGTAATGCATTCTTATTTTATTCACTCTACAGCTCTCTACCTGCTCTTGCCATTGAGGCTACCTTTTTACTTCTAGACACCTTAAATTAACCTGTCCGTCCGTCAATTCCCTTTTGGTCTAAGGTCTGTCCAAGGGGAAATGGCACGGTATATGTGGGTAAAACTTTCTAGAAAATATTCTTTTAATTCATCCCAGTAAGACGTACTTGGAGCTAGTTAGTTTCCTAACAATGTAGCGTGAATCCCTAAGGCAACATAATTTACTTTCCTGTTTCTGTATATGATAACCTATACCACAATTATTCCCCCCCCCCCCCCCCCCCTGTTTTTGATATTTTTCCAAGTTGAGAGTCTTCCACCGATGTCTCTTAGTTATGGCAAAACAAAAAACCAACTTGTCTTTGACGTCGTAGCCCCTGGGGACGAAGACTTCATGCTTTTGACTTGGGAACACAGAGCGAGAGGGAACGTCATAGCCGAGGACAGACTCTATTAGTTTTAGGGCACGACACAAGGGGTCGTTATCAGCGCTCTGCGTGTTGAGGACAATCGTTGCCGGAGGGCAGCGCCGCCCTCATCTCCCTGCTTGATGGTATGGCAAGATGGCTTGCCTCTGGCGTCTAGTTTACACTCACAAATTAAAGCTCTAATCTGACTAGCCGCTCTGCCCCTAAGGCTATACCATTGCCTCTACCGCCAGCCCTTATCAGCATGCCTCAAAGACAGTATGGGCTTGTGGAGAATAGAGGATCATATGTTGTTTCTATGCCTGTTTTTCTCGTCTCTACAAGGGGTAGTTTCCCTCTCCTCTCATGTGCTGCATTAGGTCCTTTTACTCTCCCTGATGGCTTTCAAGGGCTTCGATTTTTGTCAGACTATGTCTGCAGTATGCCTATTGAGAATGATGGTTATTTTTATTTGAAATATCACGAAAATTCAAGTGTTGTTGATAAGGAAGAAAATATTCTAAAGACAGTGATATAGACACCTAATGCTCGATGCAACTTTTATCGCGAAACCCTCGGTAATACAAATGCGATTGTAGTGTAAAACAAGTGTATGATTGGCTATCTATATAAATCCTCTAAGTTTGTATCAGGATTTTACACCCTCATCTATGGGGATAGTAATGTCCAACCCCTCACTCTTCGCCAGAATGTGGTGCGAGTAAGTAGCGTGACTTGGGGGTGAAGATTCCGCGCAACTTGTTGAGTCATGTTGCCTTTAAGACCACTGCAATAATTGCCTCTTTCACTTCGACAAAATTGCAATTGGCTCTTCTGCCCAGAGGTCCCTTTTTGCCGGTTTTTCGCTCATATTACATGTAGTGCTAGCATTATGAAGGTTTCTTGCCATCCCAGGGTTTATTGTGCATCTCTTTATTAATCTGACATTCATTTGCGAAGAGGTAGTATTGTGTTATCCGAGTATCTTCCTTCTTTCTGAATGTCAATGAACTGCGCGAAAGAAAACCATAATTTTGGATAATCTGCCAATGCTTGGTAATTTTTTAAGGACCTGGCATTCAAGAAGAAAAAACTTGTCCCCATTGCTTCAATTCGAAATTTTATTGAATATAAAGGAGGATTGAAATTGTCCGATATTTCATGAGAATCGTTGTCACTGGACAGGGTCATTCAATTGTCGGCAGAAAAAAAGTGACCATAGCAAATGATGTGATGATATTTACTCCATCAAGTATAGAATGTAAATGCTTACTCTTAGTCTTAACTCGTATCAACACACGATGGACAGGCTGACACAAATAGGAGGAAATCCTATGAATTGAGCCGTTTGACTTCCATTCAGGGTGGAAATGTTGAATGAGAGAATTCTCATTGGTGCCAGTAAAAGGTCTCGCCTGTGCCACTACCCCGCTGTTGTATACCGTTTGTAGCCAGGGGGAGGGAAGCCACTGGTGCTGAGAGTAGAAGCCATTCGACCCAGCCTGGGTGTAGATTCTACAGCCGGTGTATACCCCCTCCCTCCACATCTCTGTCTACACCCCCTAGCCTTCACCCATCATCCTCTAGCGCCCCTCGCCGACAGGTATTTAAGTAGCCGGCGGCTGGACCGGCGTTGACTTACAATCCCACTTAAGCCTCACAAATAAGCGGGGTGTCATACTAGTTTACTCTCTACCTCCGCCCCTCACAACAAAGGCTCGGGTGACAAGCACCCCGCCGGCCTCTGACCCCGGGAGAGCCGGAGAGAGGGCAGGAGCGCCCGGGGGCTGGGGCTGGGTCAAAACGCCTGTGTCAGGCACCCATTGTATGGGTCAGCGGGTGACATCTTTAGGGGTGATAGGTGAGGGTCAGGGGTCAATAGGGTTTCGGGGGCGAGCTAGCAGGGTGAAGTGGGAAACCCTCAGCACTGAGACAGCTGGGTAAACGTCATTGTGAAGCTTCTCTGATGTTTGGTCTCCGGCTTTTGAAAGCAAGTCAACTGTAATCAAATTACCCTGTAGTCAGTGGAGGTGGCCCAGAGGCCGACGTATGGTGAACGAATAGGAAATCAATTTGTGTCCGCAAAATGGACGTGATTAGCATGAAAGCAGTGCCATGATAGTGGAAGCGACATAGATGTAGACTCGTGGGCAGAAGGGCTATGTATGAAAACATTAAGGAGTTAATTGATGAGAAAGAAATTGGTGTTAAAGTTACAGATTTATTACTCCAGTTCTGTGGTTCTTTAAGAGGAGTTTCCATCTTTTAATGTCTATACACGGAAACAGTTCTCAGTTCTTTACAATTCATGAAATATTTTAGAACAATTATTGTCGAGATTCATTCAAATAAATGAATTTTCTGTTAATCATATTCATTATTTTTTTTCAGATGATCTGAGTTCCGCGAGCGAGGTATCGGACAATGACTCAGATGATAGTGACTCTCGTGACTTGAGTGGATACGCTTGCAGACATTGCTTCACGACAAGTAAGTTCAAGTTTTATTTCTTTTCACCTTGCTGATTTCATGTTTTGCGGTCGGAGTGTCTCCTTTCAGATGCAAGCCTCGGTTATAAGCTGAGTTATTTTTTCATGTGGTGTACTTGGAATGTTCACTTCATTTTTATTCATTTTTTTTCCAATGTTTTTTGTTTTAAGTGAACGTTCTATATGATTTACACTTTAAATTGTCCCTTTTAGGCCATCAGCTGTACACCAAAAGAGTGATTTTCATTCCGGATTTTGGGCACTATATTTTAGTATCAGATTCCTATTGCTAATACCCTATATTATAATATCCCAAAAGTTCTCCATGCAATTCCTGCCAGATTTTGAGTAATTGGGCATTGTTTCTGACAGTGCAAAGCCTATGGAGCGAACGGTCTGGCTTCATTTTAATGGTCATTTTAATAGACAATCATTTATTTGATGAATGTTGAATCTTCGGTCATACCCATAATTTTTCTATTGAATCCAGATCTCCGGAATCTTCTGATTCTGAATCTGCCATTCTTAACTTTCTAAATCTTGAGGAATTTTAGTTCTCCATGTTTGGAAAATAAAATGTAAAAAATAAATAAATAAATAATAAAAAATAATATCTTCTATATTTAGAATGAAGTGACTGATATCAATCAATAGAGAATACTGAGCCCTAAAATCGTTTTATTTTGACCTAAGATGTCAGTGCATTATTTTCAGAGTTATTACAGGGTTCCCGCGGGTCTTAAAAAGTCATTAAAAGTCATGAATTCTGAGTTTGAGTTTTTAAGGGCCTTAAAAGTCATTAATTTTCACTGTGAGTCATTAAAAAGTCATGAAAAAATATCTGAGCGTAAGAAATGGTAAAAGTACAAGTCTATATTTTTATTTTTTTATGCAAATCAAAGTCAGAAGTTTATATTATCATTTGGACAATATTTAACCCCCCAAAATGCTGAAAATGCACCGGAAAGCAAAGAAAACCCTCTGGCTTCTGGGGCCCTAGGCGGGCCCCAAACCCCATGCCCTAATGGCTGGGATAGTGTCCTGCAAGCCTGACTAAAAAAGTTGGCATGATAAGATATGTGATATAAGATATATTATAAGATATGTGTACACATACAAGCTGAGGTTAAGTATCCATTGTTTTAAAAAAATGTATTCATTGTTTTTGACGATTACATTGATATGTTTAAGAAGGGAACCAAAATAAATTGTGTTCTGTGTAAATAAGTTCATATCATGGTCATAAATTATCGGCTAACATGACTTCATTTGGTCATCAAAAAGTCATTAAAAACTGGGGGAATTGGTCATTAAAAGTCATGAAAAATAATGTGCTCTGGGCCGCGGGAACCCTGTATTAGCAAAAGGTCTCATAAAGGTCAAGGTCAAAGGTCATTAATCGTGAGGTATTTTGCAAATAACTCTGAGAATAATGCACTGACATATTAGGTCAAATAAAAACAGTTTTAGAGGACATCATTTCCTATCAATTCATATCAGTCACTTGATTCTAAACCCATTAGATAATTTATTCATTGTCTAATTAATTATTTAACTTTTTTAAACTTTTTTTTTTCAAACGGCAATAATTAAAATTCCTCAAAAGTTACAAAGTGGAGACTCTGGAGATTTTGAATCAATCATAAAAATTTAGTAGGACCGAGAATTCAACGTTTACCAAATGAATGATGGACTATTAAAATTACCATTAAAAATGAAGCCAGACCATACGCTCCATAGGCTTTGCACTGCCTGATTGATTGCTCGTTTTCTCAAAAACTGGCACGAATATCATGGAGAACTTTTGGGATATTATAATATATAGTATTAGCAATTGGAAACTGGTGTCAAAAAGTAGTGCCCAAAATCCGGAACGAAAATCATTTTCTAGCCATATTCTGAGGCTCAGCTGATGGCCTATTTTAAAAAGCTTTGAAGAAAACCAGAAATAAAAATTGTCATCAAAGAAAACATTAAGGAAACATGTCTTGCGTACATAATCACCCTGTCCAGTGATCTTAGCCACAAGGGGAGGGGGGGGGGGGGGGGTGACCTTGGCATGATGGCACTATGATGGCACTATACCAACCCTAAGTAAGCTTCGCAGTAAAGAATTTGTGGGAAGTCCTTTCTTGCTTTTAATTTAATCCAAGGTTTTATATTTCTGTTTCTTGTCGGTCCACTACAATATAATTATGAAGTAAACTACATGTACCCTCTCCGTCTTCTCTGGTTCTCTTATGCTCGTGAGCAGTTCATCTCTGAAAATATTAGCAAGGAAAGTGGTGCAATATAACCCCTTCTATATTAAAACGGTCGCCTCCGGTGCCTTGTGCCATATTACCACATGTTGAGTCTGGGTGAACCCATTCATTTCCATAAGCCGCATGTTGCCTAGGAGCACTCTGCTTATTGGAAACAGGAACAATGACACAACCCTGTGACCATGGTCAGCGGGTGGTCACTTTCTTTCTGCCGTCCATGACCACTGGTCACTCTCCTGGTCAGCAGGCCCTGACCTGACCTTCACCTTGTTCACCCTACCATCTGGTGGTGTCTCTCTCAACCACTGACCCCTGACGTTGTCATAGTAACTGGGGACGCTGCGGTGCTTACACACAGAAGTCTGCTAATATGGCGTGGTAATCCGCTCATATGGCAGGCATGGCTACTTCCTGTAATGAGGGGTGTGAGTCAGTCCAAAAAGTCAACTTCAAATACTCACTGATCTGTGCTTTTGATATAGATCTCCTATTCATGTAGCAAGACCCTTCAGATACTTGTCTAGTGGACAGAGCAAGAATTGGCGTATATTATAAGCACCATTTTACTGAATCTGATTCAATACATAGATTTCGCATGACGTCACACGCCTGGCTGGGGAATCTCAGTGGCCGCCATGACCGGGGGCAGCGCTACCCTTGCGTGAATAGCGTGTTTATAAAAACAAAGCTGATAAACCCCACAATGTTGGATACTTTAGTAATAATTTACTAAAGAAAGATTATCTATCATATCAACAAGAGTTATCATGGGTTCATTAAAATTGGTAATGGTTAAAACGGCCGGAAAACAGCATTTTTGAGTCTTGGACATTTAACGTTTACACGGGGTAGCCCCTTAAAATGGCGATGCTCTCCTTGGCCCGTGACGTCAGTGAAATCTATGTATATATAGGACTAATTGCAGGAAGCAATGAACAAGTACATAGCATGTCCCACTGCACGAGCTCCGATTCCCATGCTTCGTGCAGGTCAGAGGTTCCTGACCTACACCTGTGACCTTGACCCGTGAAGCGAGCAGGTCAAGGTATGCTTCATGGCTTGTGGTCAGCGGATGACGGTTGTGAAGTTGTCATGGGAATAGGGCTTTTTGGCCCTGTTATAGTATCGTGGAAAATATGTATGTGGGTCATTGCAATTGGCATTTAATGTGTGGACGTATCCCATACTCATGGTAACGTGAATGATTGCTTCTGTACTTTGCTTTTCACTCCTCGTACGGTCATCAGCATTGCACTTCTTCCTTCCCCAAGTGAATCATAACTGACGCTTTAAATTTGAATTCGAAATGTGCTCAGTGTATTGGAAGTTGATAGTGTTCAAACATCACCATGGTGTATGTTATTGTTGCGCAAAAGGACACTAATAGTACCGAAATAGAAATTGTTCTCGCACCACATTGGATGATTAGCCTATAGCATGCTGCTATTGTCACTGAAATGCTGTGCTTCTTTTACAAATGAATTGGTATTTTCATTGCCCTTACCCGGGGATTTGAATAGAATAACCTGCATCAATAGGCCCCTCATCTCCCCTACCGTACGTCTTTCTTAGGCGTTAATTTTTCCTGTGTGCTCTCGGCCTGGCCCCCAAGTTATACGGGATTTGCTTTTCATTACAAGACACCAGATGGCTGTTCGGTCACAAGTGGTGTTAGGCGGGTGAGAGCCCTTGTGGGCCATTGATGTATTGTTATGATTAAACAAAGGCCTGTGGGAAGGGTGGGGTGAGAGCGGCTGTTGGATCAGCCGCCCCTTAATTCTCACCCCGATATAAACACGACTTAACGCCGCCCCCCGATAATTTACCGCCGCCTAGTGGCCTCTCGTCGTATCAAAGCAGGATTTGTCATGGTGCCCGGTGTGTGGCCTGCTGCTTGCAAAATGGCGTCGGTGCCTTGCCGGCCGGCAGATAAATTATGCATGGAGAGGAGGTGTGCGGCAATAAACATGCTAATCATACAGCCAAGGAGCAATGGAGAAGGATGGAAGCTTCCCATCACAACTCCCTACCCTCTCCTATGTGCGCGGGCAGGCCAGGCACCTTGGTGTAATAAGAACCAGGCAGATGGTAGAACTGGGACGCCCTCCACCGGTGACCTTGGCATGCTAGTTGCATCAATATTTGACAAGGTCATACGTGGGGTCGCTACAGATGACCTTCAAACCAAACAACAGTCTGACCTTGGCGGCCCGGGGTCGCGGGGGTCGGGAGATTGCGGCGGGGAGCGGTTGGTGGGGCCTGTGACCAGGCGGGAGCATATATTGTGCTTCCAATGAGTTGTTGACCTCCGCGCCATTGCTGGCCGGTCCTCCGACACGTTGATTCTATTACTAACCGACCCTCCGCCCTCCAAATGAACATTTGACAACCTAGGGGGCCCAATAGCCCTTAGTGACGTCACCGCGGGGGTCGTTAAGGGTCACCTGGGGTGAGCGATGTGTAGAGAGGTCGAGGGCTTTCCCACCGTGGAGGTGGTCATGTCCGAGTGCACCTCTTTGGGGCCTTCATAGTGACTGACCACCTACCTACCTACCCTCAAGAACTGACCGCTGTCTCAACCCCCTCTGCTGCCAGTGTTGTCTGCGTGTTCTGCCGCAGCTTTAAGAAGGCAGGAGATGGCATCGTGTGTTGGTCACGGGCCTTTTATAACAAGGAGCTGCGATGGAAGGTGTGGGTTGAGGACGTAGAGGCTCTGGCAGTCACGCGTCTTGCATATGAGCTGCATTCTATTGGGAGCATAGCGCACAGTGACTAAGGAGCCTCCTCCCGTCACCCGCTCACACGAGGCGATAACTTGCTGCCCCCATAACACCTATGTCACGTGCTTGTTTCATAATCACCAAACCTGCTAATTGACCTGTCAAATATCACACATACCTCCCCGAGCATCTGGCTTAGGGCAGAGAAGGAGGAGCAAAGACTGCCTGCCCCTCCCATCTTGGTGTATAAAGCCTATAACACATAACGAAGAGTTGGGCAGATCCAGAAAAAAAATCGCCTCTTCATCCATTATAGATCAGTGTATCAATAAATCGAACCCCCATCTGTATAATGTCTCATAGAGATTGTGGCCTGCCCCCATACACGTAGCCATGGTGATATCGGATTCACCACCTGACCTCTGTGTATTACACTGGGGTGGTGAGTTTCTTGTTGACCCTAGAGTTTATTAAGGACTGACTCCTAATTTGATCATGCACCCACCAATATGTCTCTGGTCGCTCACAGGCTCGGGAAATTGCATTAATATTGGGTGGCGTGGCAATCCCTGGCATTTGTTTAAGCTCAGAGTAATAGATTCTATTACACTGTGGTTTTTAGGGAGAAAACAATCCAACCTCGGAAGCTATTTGTATTTGTAAATATAGCAAATATATATGACAAGGAAGAGGAAAATTAGCTTAACATTACTTCCTCCCATCCTGCCAATGTGCGTCTGTGAAAAAATGCTTATGTTGGCGTTTAAACTATTCAATATCTGGTATGGCTTCTGGTTCTCATCATTTATCCTCGCTTATCCACTTTACCGTCCTGGTATCTCTGACATAGACATAAAAATATTAACTTTTCCCTTCACCCACACAGAGCCTGTCTATGTATGTGTGTGGAGCCGTTTGTGTGAGTGTGGCCTTGTCATGTCGTTAACCCTCCGCCCCTCTGATATCCTAACCTTCTAAACTGCGCCCATTCATGGCTCGGTTTACTTTTCTCTCAGTTTGAGACATTATTTTCGGGGTCAGAACTCACCGACGCACATCAAACCCTGCCCTTCTCCTCCTCCTTCTCCCGATGTCCTACTAATACATGCTAGGTTTTGTTGTCAATGTGGACGCGAGCGGTGCCAAGTAAACCATTTCTAGCTCTTTACTGCCGACATGTTGTATACATGGCCTTCTCAACATGGCTGCTAACGCTTGACTCAGGGCTTCCCACCACGCACAGTCGAATAGTCCCGTCTTAAAGGCCTAAAATTGCAGGGGCGGTCCTACTCCCCTTCTCCTCTCTTCCCCAACTCCTCAGACTGCCGTAGCTCTCGCGATGATTTGATGGGGCCTGCTGATAGCTATTTCACTGGCCTTTGTGAGAAGATTCGGAATTGAAATGGTCCGACACCCCAGCAACTTTGTGCTGGCGCTGCTGTGGTTGTATTTTTAGGCGCTTTTGTTTGCAGTGTGTTTGTAGTGTACTGAGTGGAATGGACCTATTTTCCTACAGCCATGACCCGTGTATACAATGTACCAACACCCGGCCCCACATCCTTAAAGTAGTCGCGCCATGGGGGATGACAAGTAAGAAATGGCATATTTATTGTATGAATGCATTTGTTACAAGGTATTCTGATACATGTTAGAGTAACACGGGACGTGAACTTGTGCTTGATATATCGTTGGCGGCTACGAGTATTCTCCTTGTTGGTACTAAAGTGCGAGGAAGGATGTAGCGCAACCCTTTCTCCTCCCTACCGCGACCTCCCTCTCGCGCTCAGTGTGATCGCCTAAGTAGGTCAGTATTGGCAGTTGCTTGTCTCGGTCCCTTTAAGACGACGGGCCACCACCGTCTGCTTGGGCGTTATCGCGCTGAAAACACAACCCTAGCGCTAGGCAGGCAATGGGCGCATAATTAGCAGGGAATAGAAGGCTTTTCAAAGCTAGGTTCTGACCGAGGCTATTTGCTAGGTTTTTTACTCTGGCATTTCAACGTCAAATGGGAGGTTTGAGTTGTGTCAGAGATGGCTTCGCCAAGTAAGAGATAGAAGAGAAGGAGCGAGATGGAGGAGGAGTAGGCGGTATAGCGGCGAGGGCCCCTTTAAGAGAATAGCATTCATCCGAGCGGTAGCGTTCTCGCTCCTCCCCTCACGTCGGTTCTGCTGATGTCTCCACACGGGTCTAGCGCTTGGGATAGGAGGTAGCAGCGCCCACCATGAATAGACGCATTGCCTCAAAGGCGGCAATTTGCAGCCATTCTTATTGCCCTTATTCTCTTCTTAAAGGTGACATGCTCCTGTCCTTCAAGTTTGTAGTCTCTTTCTCCTAATGCTCAGAGTGGTTTTGGCGTGTTGAAAGGAGACAACAATGATTCTTCCCCATTATTCTAAACCTCCTACTGAAGTACTGAGGGAAAATAATCAACTGCTCGGAAGGATATGTGGATCTGAGTGGCAGAGGAAACCTTTAAGTTAAGTCTGGGAAGGGGATGGGGGGGAATGTCTGACATGCGCCCGGCATGGTTAAATTTGACGTGGAATCATTAGCCCGTGCCTACTAGGGCATGAGCCATGACGTTGCCGACCTCTCGTCGCTTCTCCTGGGTCACATGGGGTTGGGCATGTTTTGGCTGGGTTACCTTGGTAACACGTGTGGTGAGAACATCACCCTGGAGGGGGCGCTACCAGCGGTGGCCATGACAACTATCAACATCCGGTGAGTTACTACACGACCCCTAGTGAGCAGCAGGCTCACGACCAGGTGCTTCTACCTAGCGGGAGAAAAAGGTAACCATATGCAGGGACGGGAAAGATGGAGTGCCCCCGGCTGAGCTAACGAAACGGAGAAATAAGTAAAAGGTTGGGGAGTGCCTCTGGGTTGATGAAGAGGCAGGGGGTGGGGCGAATGGGGTGCTGCGTGGAGGCGGGGGGTAATGAGTAGTGTATGTGTGAGAGGAGCTGAGCTCTGGTGTTAAATACACATGTACTGTGACATGCTGCGCTCAGCCAGTCTAGGCAAAATGTGAGATTTCACCCAGTCTCTTTACTCATGGCCGCCTAATAGGTGATGTATTGATTCAATATTTCTCCGGTGGTAAACTTGATATGGGAGCTGTGGGGCACTCATAATTCCATCGATTGGTGCGCGGAAAATCTTACCTTCTGATATGATTGAAATTAATTGCAGTACCTTTTTGACGTGCTTCCTATTACTCCGAGCTCTGATGTTATAGCAGTTTTATATTCTTGGAAAGTACTTATCAGCATAAAGGATGTGTGCATATCTGAATTCGTCCTTACAATTTTGAGTTTGACCTTGACAATTCTTCCTCAAATTGAATCGTTGTGGAAGTTTATTGATGTGATCGCAGAGTAATATTACTCTAAGATGTGATGTAGTTTTAATGTTGTGATAAAATAATATTTTTTATTATGTATGTTTCTTATTCTAATTCTACTTAAATCGACATGATTGTTTCATGTGCTATTAAATACTTTAGTTAGACACACATGGCTATAGTATTCCGAGTTGAATTAATCCCGTGAGCCCACGTCATAATAATGTTTCATTGTACGATCTCCTGCATTTCACACTTGACCACTCTTATTGACTTTGTATAAACATCCTGAATAGTAATAATATAACAAAAATACTGTTCTCACTGAATGAAAACTATCTTCAGAATATTTCATTAAAATACTTTCTGTTGATTTCAGGTTCCAAGGACTGGCACCATGCGGGCAAGGACAAGGCATTGTTATGCACGGAGTGCCGTATCTTCTTCAAGAAGTATGGCGAGGAACGTCCGGTAGACAAGCGCGAGCCTCCGCCTTTCATGTTCAAACCTGTCCGCGAGGACGACTCACTTAACGGCAAGCACACTATGCGCACACGCCGATCTAAAGAACAAGTAAGTCCAATCCTAATAGAAAATGTATTAGCTGAGCTTTATATAAGGACTTCGATAGGATAAGAATTTTGTTGGAAATTAAAAGTAATTTTTGCCGTATCTTCGTATCAACATTTAAACCCCCTTTGCCAAGCGATTATTGGTATGCGATTTATTTTCACTGGAGTTTACATAATATTTACATGAGGACACAACTTGTTTTAGGCCTAGGGATATTGATCCCCTTGGCGTGCCTTTTGGTCCTCTCTCTCTTCATCTGTGTCATGGTATATAGTCAATTCGTTATAAGAAAATTAATGTTGAACCAGATTTCTATTCACCTTATCAGATTTTCCTTTAAAACATATCAGATCAAATTTTCTTTGATGATGAAAAATCTATAGATTGACTTCCTTGGGTGTTCCGTATTGATCAATCCTTTCCTCTCCTTCGGGTGTCAGTGTAATTTTAAATAGTGCAGAACACGGGGTTGTGTGTGGCTATTCACTGATTCTTAGATTACATGGGAGTTTGATACATGTCTCGTTTCCTCAAAGCTCAGTATGGATCTGTATAAACCAAGGAGGTGGCAACTGCTGGATCTTGTTCGATTGATGACTATCGAAGCTTGTGTTCTGTTATAGCCCCTATAATAGATTACAGGTCGCTCTGTCTGCTATTCCCTTTGCTCTTTGTAATGCAAGCTTTATGTATCTGTTTTGATCCATCCACCTTTATCTCATTCCCATCTAATTTATGAGGCATTAAACGTAGATTTATTAATATTTGGTATAGCGTGGGGATAACTTTAGGGCTTAATGACAAAGCTTGCTCAATGTTTTCCCAAGATTTATATCTTTTACTTACTAGGGGGCTGAGGATAGCCTCGGGCCAGTTGCTGTCCTGTCTTAGATGTACTTGAATTGGTTTAGTAACCATTGAATCCCGCAATTTGGATTTGCCCAGGTCACGCAGGGTGGGGATAGTGAGAAGGCTTGAAGTAGGACAAGAGGTGGTGTATGTTTACAAATTACCCCGTGAAATTTATTACATGGTGTCTCTTTGTTGACTCAGATGGCAGGTCGGCCCTTGTGTCTACTCAAGTGCATGTCAGTTCTCTTTCTTTCCTAGCCAGGCTACCCCTTTCCCAAAATGTATGACCTCACTGACAGACTGGATGTTTTAACAATTTATGAACTGAACATTTAAGGACATAATTGGGGGAATCTTTAAGATGGCACCCCAAGGTAGTGGCTTGAGTAGAGGGAAAGTAATTCTTTCCCCTTCTTGATCCTGGGAGAGAGATTGTTGTCTCCAATCTTACCTGGGCAAGCCTAGGTGACGGGAAGATGGTGTCTGCTCATATCCACTTGATAAGTCGATGGGGGTCATATCAATACAGTTAATATGAACCGCTTGTTATTTTCTTTTCTAATTCAACTATATATGTATTGTGACGAAATTTAACTTAAAAACAAATGTCAACAACACAGTCTATTTTACTTCTTCACTTAGTTTCCCCCAAAAGGTCGCCGAAACGAATACATGTACATGTATTAGAATAACTACTTATTCTAAAAACATGTACGGTGTTTTGTCTCGTTGCTCGTCATCCTCGTTACCTCCTTGCTGTCCTCTCCCACTACCCCTTCTCCTCTATCCATGTTATCCCGCTCTTGATGTCCTCTACTTGTGTATCCCTCCGTCAGGGCCTTTCACACTCGATTTGTCTTAGTTTCTTTCACGTTGTCTTTGTTAGGACAAGTGATCTCTTTAGCAAGCCATTGAAGTGGATTATTAGCACGTCTAAACCATCGGAATTTCTTAAGTAAAATGTGAATGGGGCCCTAATGTATTTGATAATTGCTGATGACTCAACTGTCCTATCATTACCATCCCATCTAAACAGATATTTAATTCTCTTTCATATAATGCTGGAGATCCGGAGTAGTCCAATTCAATTGTTTGCCAGGTCATTTCATTGGTGGTTATGGCCATTATTGGTACTAGAAAGAGCTAGTTTGGGTACACCCAGCTTCTATGTGTGTATGGGTGAGCGTGTGTATGTACTAGTGTGAACACCCCATCTGAGCATATACATGGCCTCTTACTCGGACCTGTCCAGACTGTGTTGGTGTAATCTATTACAAGCAAACAGTTATTGTGTGAGGTTTTGCTGGCCAGTCAGTGGGGACGTGTCTTACGTTGTGTGCAAGTGACTAGGGCCTTGTTCTCCACCCCTTCTCTATTGACTCAGCTTAAACAAGGTGTCAGACCAACTCCCAGCTCCCTAACTGAATATTACCTCCAAGTTTTGCTTGTTTTGCCATATCTCTCCCTGCCTCTTTACACTCCCCCTTGCCATCGTTCCCATTTCCCATCTCCAAACCCCACTCCATGCTCCCCCCAGCTGTTCGCTTCCCAAGTAAATACTTCCCCACCTACTTGCTCATTTCTTGCTGTATTGTCACGTATTTGATACTCAGGCACCAGGGGAAATGGAAAAGCTGGTGTCCTCCTACACATCATTGATTCATTTGTTTATACTTGGAATTGTTCGGCTCATTTTTTGTTTATTCTTTTCTTAGGAACTGAGCCTTTAAATCGTGTATGGGGATATACTCTGAGATACTATAGTATGATTGAATATCTATCAGTTTGTTTAAATAAACAGTAGTACAAATGGTTTTCCAGTCGCCTAAGGCGCTATAATGTGTAAAAAAGCTAGTCTATTCTTTGGATCTAAGATCTAACGTACTGCTTGTTGTATAACATTGATGGCTTCTGCTCTCAAGGGAATTAGGGATGTATGTCTGGATCCATTATTCAGTTCATTTTATTCAATATCATATGTGGGCGGTTGACTGCATCATGTTTTCTTCTCGTGATAGCAGTGAGATCACAGGAGCAGTGACGAGTTGCTGTTGCGCTTCCAAATCCTGCACCTACCCCCATACGTTACCGTTACTATGGCAACACACTGGATGACATCCCCGCTGAGCAAACTTGATCAGTCAATGGCGATCTGAGGCTTAGAAGATAGGATGGAGAGATTGTCGGCCTCTTTGTGTTTCGATATTTTTTATTCATTTTTCCCTCTTGGTGTTTTCTTGGAAAGGCTATGTAAGCTGGGCGATGGTAACGCTGAACGGCGGCGAATAGACTGTTCAAGGAATTACTCTTATGTGGAATAAGCGCTGATCGCTTCTCCGTCCTCGCCTCATGGCCAAATCCTGCTCAGCCGTACATCATGCTTGGTGTGAGACAGCAGTACAATCATGATATTACGGTCGACTTGTGAGAGAGGTGCCATGTGTGTTTGTCATTGTGCTGACGGCCCCGGCGCTTGTCGGGGCTTCTAATTTCCGGAATAATCACGAAATAAGTCCATGCCTGTGGTAACTGGCGAATGACAGGGACATTCAAGACAAGCTTTCAGAACGCTACTGTGTGTCTCAATAGCCCTTATGTCAATTTATACTTCCAAGGCTTGAAGCATGAGAAGTGGGGGTCGGAGGGAAAAGGGGGGAAAGTAAGTGTAAGAACTGGGGAATGTCCTGGATCACTACACGATCTATTTAAGCCGCTGAGTTGAAGGATCAAGAGTTCACTCAATCTACTTGACTAACAGCCTCTCTCACTGCCGCCGCCTAATGTACACAGGTTTTGATTACGTCAGAAAGCGGTGTGCTTCATCACCAATCATGCCGTGGGCAGATCAGAGCAGTGTAATCCTCAAATGTGTCGCCCCCAACCGATACTTTTCGATACTATAGCACATAAAGTGGTTGGCCGCTTCCATTACCGAGGAATCAAATCTCCTGTTAGCGTTATACTAAATAGATCTATTTCCTGCCTGCCTCTGTCCAGATCAATATGGCCGCCTTGCCTTATACTCTCCCTCATCCATGCTCCACAATGGGTTGTCATGGCAACGCCTGCCCTGCCTTTGTTGTCCAGGAAGACTGGAGTCTTTATGTTGGTAACTATGGCAACGCTATGTCTAATGTTTGATCCGCACTCTATGGGGAGGGCTTGTCATCCCATGGTTGGCTTGTTGGCATGGAAACGTCACGTCAAGTGAAAATGCTATGACTTGATTTTGACGTTGTAGCCGGTCCATGATTCGCTCGCCTCAGTGGATGTCACGCGAGTATAAGAAAGCGTGTGCATAAGGTATATAAACCACGCCACGTTTGACATTCCCATTTAGAAGTGGGCAAATATGAGATTGGCTTGTATCTCGCCCTTGTTACAGTTATGGGATGTAATCAGCTACGTGCGTTTGGGAGGGGGTGCGGGGGTTGGAAACTGTGGAGCCATTTTATCCTGTATGTTTTGAATTCTTTAACAATTTACATAGGAAAGAAACCTGTCACCTTTAACATATTTTTCTTTCATGATTTATATTTCGTGCCTCTATTTTAAAACCTCAATTCCCTGTCCATCCGATCTGAAGAGAGATGTAGGCCTATAAGTAGCAAAATAATTTTTCTCAAAATGATTTATTGAATTTTGTGAGTGAGTGATGGGTTGCTTAATGCCACGACGACATCCAAGTGGAGTCATATTCACGGCAGTTATTGAGTTTAATTTAGTTTTGTAGCATATATAGTACACATGTAGACCATGTCATTCATATTCATTACTAATGTTCCTCTTTCTTTTTTGCAGGGAAGTAAAAACAGAGTTAAGAAGGAGCGCCACGCTGCTAGTAGTCCGGACAACGTTGACAGTCCAACCAATAGTTCAGCCAGCTCTAAAGACATTGCAGGTCGCAAGTCACCGAGCACCGTCAGCACTTGTAGCAACTCTAGCACAGACAAAGACAAGAAGAAGTCAAAGGTAGGCCCTTGGCCTTGATGTTCCCATAAAACCTTTCTTCATTGGTTTGCTTTGAGTTGAAAGTGTAACCAATGTGGTTAAACTAATCTGACCTAACTATATATACCAAGTGCTGACTAGTCAGTTACATGTTAATGTGTAATAAAGTAGATTTGTAAGGAAGCTATTATCTTTGTACTTAAGGTGAAGTGGGACTTGTAACTTCCCTATTTGATATCCTTGTCTCTGTAGTTCAGTTTACTTCCGGAGATGTTTTGTTATATCAGTTATGTACTTTCTCTTATGCCTTGTTTCTCTACGTTGCAGAAAACCAATGATAGCCCACTTAAAGGTAAGAAGAGGCCACTCGATATCGTTGAGTCCGAGGAACAGAAACGGAAGAAAGCCCAGGTAAGTCTTCAATTAATATTAGAAACAAGTCTAGACTGGTCTAGGTTTTAACCCAAAATATTAGTCAATCTCATTTTGATATGGAGAGTTATGCATATGTGAATGTCCTAAATATCTCACTCCTTAACCCATCGATTTCTGATCCTTTGATTACTTAATTCAGTTCCAATGTTTAGCATGTAATGACACTTATCATTCATTCACCTTACTTCAGGAGAGGCCTGATAGTCCCGCCGATTCCTCAACGGATAGCAGTAGTGTAGGTGGAAACGATAACGACGAGAACGGCAACGAAGGAGATATCGAAAATAATCAGGTATTAGTAGAAATGCTCAAGACATTTTATCATTCACAGTGAATTCCACCGATTTGTGAGCACGCAATGATTAACTTGTGAGAAGTAAATACCAGGACCCACTGCAAAAAATAAGTTTTATCTTGCTCTATGTTTCTTCTTGTACTGTTTAAATGGTAGCGGCTGAGTATGTTTAATGAACATATCTGCAACATCGCATTATGGATGCACAGTCTACTTTTGATCTCTATTTAAGTACAAGGGCAAATTGATAGAAGTGCATTAGCCGAAGCATGTGTCCCCATTCCATTGAATCGTGTTACCTTGATGTCTGAAATAGAATTTCAATAATACAAGTAATGATATTTCGTCTCTCAGAAGTAAAACCATGATAATAAATAAACCAAGGAACCAACCTGACCTCAAGCTTAATGTCTTGCCATGCTTATTCCAGGAGGACGACCTGAGTTCGAGCAGTGAGTCTACTGCACCCAGCCCCATTCCAGCCGAGCAGCCCGACGGTCCTGACTTCAAACCTCAACCACAGGTAGCGCCACCACAGACTCCTCGCGAAATTGCACCTGAAGAGGGCACAGCAAACACTACCAACAATCTGCCCCCTCAGCTGGTGGCGCCGTCTGTCGTTACCCACACGGCCACGCCTGTCCTGTCGGCTGCTCCAGTGGCCCAGCAGGCTGCCCTTATTCCTACCTCCAGGGCTGCCGCCCCGACACCCCCGGCCCGTGGCTCTCCCACGCCTGTCCTCCTCCCTGCTGCAGAGCGCGAGAGACTCTTGTTCATTGAGAAACAGAGGGAGCAACTCGAGCGACAGGAACTCGAGAGACAACTGCAAGAATCACGACAACGACAGGAAGCTGTGCAAAAGCAACAGCAGCAACAACAACAACAGTCACAACAACAACAACGGCCTTCATCGCAACCATCACCTCAGCAACAACCATCACAGGTCACACCGCACGTTATTCAACCCACTCATCTATCACCTCAAGCAGAACTCCAGTCATCACTACAGCAGCAGTCCCCTGCCCTGTCGCAACCACAGCTTGATCATAGGGAGAGGGACTTTGATAGACACAAACCAATTGATTACCAACGTGAATTGGAACGACAGCGTGAACTTGAACATCAGCGAGAGCTCGACTACAGACAAAGAGACTTTGAGAGACAGAGGGAAATCGAGCGCCATAGAGAGCTCGAGAGACAACAGCACGAGGCGGACAAACAGAGCCAACAACTTCTTCACCAACCTCCACAACAGGCCCAAGGTGTACCGCTGTCATTACAGTTGCCTCCTGGACCTGGACTGGCACCCCAACAGCAGCCACCTCCCCATCCAGGCAGCTCTGAGCACCCGCAGCGTGGCTTGATCAGCCAAGCTGCCCCCCAACCTCTTGTCTCGCCCACTGCTAACGTGGTGTCCACAGATAGACCGCGTGAGGTGGAGCGGCCCCAACTAGGGCTGCCCCCACACCCCAATAGCCTCACCACGCCCCTCCCACCCCCTCCCCCGCTCCAGGGTCTGGGCCTGGTCAAGGGTCCTCCCCCCACCCATGTCTCCACACCCCAGTCCCTGCCCCCTCACCCTCACTCCACCCCATCGCACCCTACCCCTCCCCCACCAGCTCCTCCACTTACGTCTATCAAACAAGAGGTGATAGATGGTATACCCGATCACCAGCACCCCCACAAACCGCCTTCCCATAGGCCAGGGCTTTCACCCCCTCCTCCACTCCTCTCACAACAACAACAGCAACAACAACAACAACATCATAGTCAACAACAACAACAACAACCGCCACCTGCCCACCATCAACATCATCCCCATCACACACCCCCACCTCACCACCCACTCCCTCATCCATCTCATCCCTCTCTGCCCCTCCCCCATCAATACCCCCCTCATTTACAATCCTCATCGGCACCCCCACATCTCTTAGTGGGACCTCCACCTCACCCTCATTCTCCGCATCTCTCCAACAATCACATTCCCTCATCAGCACCACAAATACAGATAAAACAGGAGCGACCGCCGACACCTCCCCACGCGCGATCGCCGCAGCAGAGGCCAAGCTCTCGTTCCAAGTCCCCTATGAAAACACAGTCTCCTACAAGACCACGGTCAAGATCACCCTTAGTGTCACGGTCAAGGTCGAGGTCCCCTGTCTCTAGTCCAGAGCCAGAAAGAAGAAGTCCAAGTCCCGAACCTAGGATCGTAAACGAACAGTGCCATACTAGTGCAAACGCAATGTAAGCTTCTTTGGGTTGTCTTCACCCCTGAACCATGTAAAATGATCCCTGGGGAAATCGTATTATCAATGGTTTCAATCATAGGATAATGCATCATAACCGGGACTCGGGAGTTGTACATATTGGGAATCAAAATAAGCCTTTAGCCTAGGCCTCGAGGTTATATGATCCTTTCTTTGCATAAACACTGGTATGTTTATTGCTTAGGAAAAATACACTATATATAATAAACCTGATGTTCAGTGGCGAGGTAATTGCTGATAATGACTTTTTACCCCTTAAAACTTTGAATGATTCATATAATGACTAGAAATACTACCTATAACTGACACAGATATTTATTAATTGATGTCTCTGTCCTCTATTCCCCATGTTAATAAAAAAATAACTTGACACATATTTCAGATTTATCCGTCGGATTTGGCGAGGTTATAATTCATGTGCCCGGTGTGACATTGAATCGAAGCCATTGCCCGATTCTAAGTTAGCCCGCAAACGAGAGGAGAGACTGAAACGTACCTCCCAGCATTCCGCGTCTAGTGCAGCAAGTACAGGTCCCACACAGAGACCACCCTCAGTCCCGAGCGTAGCCACCAAGGAGGACAAACGAACAGAACCCACACCGCCTCCACCAAAGAAAGTTGAGGAGGACAATAAGGTTAGCATTTTTAAAAATTATTTTAAATGTAAATGTGTGTGCCTCCAGATTTGTGTAGCTTGAAAAATGAAATGATAAGCGCTTTTTGATTTCCCTCCATCAATGCACTGAAAGTGGTCCATACATGGAGTATAAAAGTTTGTCAGTCCCACCAGTCTTTATCTATTTAAAGAAATCAAGTAGCTCCATTTACTTGTGCTGGTCTCCCTAGGGATGCCTCTGGTTCTAAGAGCTTAGGTTAGAGTTTTCTCTGTCTCATCTGTCAACCAGTATTTCTCGAAGTGGTAATGTAACATCTAGAATAGAATCCTGGCTAGTGTAGAAATTAAATTGTATAACCCCTATTTTCATTTTGAAAAATAAAAGATCGGTAATAATAAAAAATAAAAGAAAGCTTATGGAGTACTTTTGTCTACAATCCAACTTGTCCCCTAGCTCTTATACATTGTCAGCAACTATCTTGGAATATGATTTCCCCAAATCTAAAGGTGTTCGGTATTAGTTGTTGAGACGACCTTTCAAGATCCAACTCTCCCATGCAACAGGCACTTGACAACCCGCGGCCCGTGAAGAATGATTCTCTCTCCACTTTTCTCCTTGGCCTCAAGACAAGTCAAGTGAGCCTCAAGCACTTGCCAGCACTTAGCTCGTGTTCCTAATTTCCCGTCATCATTATCTTAATTTCCACCTGATTCAAAGCTGCCTCGTTGCGTCTGCAAAAACAGAACAGAAGGCTCCTTCCAGAGCCATAATCCAATTTGTGTCTGGTGCCAACCATGGATTTTAGTGAGGGAATGGAGTGGTGATTTTTGTAGCGGCGGACGCTTTGTAAGCGTGTCGGGTGGCTGCATGATCGCTGTGCTTGCTGCTTGTGCTACTATTGCTGCTTGCTGCAATGAGAGGGAATCTTTAAGAGAGCGGCAGCAGTAGTAAGAGTACCCAGCGCAGCACCAGGCAGAAAGGAGCAGGAGAAGGAGAGAGAGAAAGCTGGTAGTAGCATTCACGTAGCATTCAATGCCTAATTCCCTTAACAGATGATATTCAGAGGTCGTCCCATACTTGTTTTGCTGGTACAGTTCCTCAGCTGGTTTTAAAACGATTCATTTATTACGAGCATCCTATTATCTGGTTGCGTGTATCAAGGAGAAGGTATCATGCCATGTTCTCGTTCTCCGTCAGTTTGTCAGCGGCCTAAACGCTATTTTCTAGACAGCGAAGGAGGAGGAGGAGGCTTCCACTGCCGCCACCCTTGAGGCTTGACGAAAGAGAGAGAGAAGGGAAAAAAATCAATAGTCAATCTAAGCGTGGTGTTGTAAGCGGATGGCTCGTGTACTACTAGACAAGGGCCTTGCTATAGTGCTGTTCTAGCCGCACGCCAGCGACCATTGACTGTCGACTCACCCCCGACCTTGCCTTCAGGGCCGAGCGAGCATGGGTCCTTAAGCCCTGCACCAAGCTGTCTCTCCTAACGACCTTCACCGACGGAAGGTCAATCTGGCAGTGCAATAGATGTCGCTCTTGCACAGCTCCAGCCCGACACCTTGTGGCTGTGTGATAAGTTAGCCGCTAATCAGACCAACACTAGCCTCTCGTTAACCTCTTGTTGTGACTAATAGTTAACACAAGAGGAGGTGGTGGTGGTGTGGTGGTGGTGGTGGAGGAGGAGCAACTACTGGAGCAGCTGGTGGTTGTCATGGTAACTAGGGCTACTAGCAAAGCCTTGTGTAATCATGGGAAGAAAAATAAGAGAGGAGAAAAAAGGTTGAGATCAGATCTCTGAGCGTGATGTACCCAATTTCATCGTATGTAGTCCCATCTTCATTTTAGAGGATTCGCGTGGCTGCATGGCCTATTTCATTATAGCATGTGATACACCTTTCATCTCACATGCACTGTATGGAATTTTCAAACTAGAAATAATCACTGAGAGGAAGAACACATAGATCTCCATCTGTTTCTTGCTGACATAAACCTTGCCAGAGTCCTTATGAAAAAAGGTTGTTATTGTCATTCCCCCATATACCTACCCTCCCTCCGGTAATTATAAAAAAATAACCCCTTTATTAGGAAATAAAAGAGACGTGGGAGAAAGGCAGGATCCATTACTTGGGGGATAACATACCTAGCTATGGTTCATTCAGTACCCTTCATCTGCCATTGATGGCTCGGAGCCACGCCTATTTTTATGCCTCTTATTGTGTTAGTAATAAAAAGGGGGTGTTGATGGAGGGGGAGACAGTTATCTCTTGATTTGTGCCTAAACACAACACTACATCAAGATGACACACGATGGTTAATAGTGGCCATTATTAAGCCAAGCCTTGGATGCGATTGTCGCCAAGAGGATCCATTGGCAGGGGAATGCAATTGACTACGTGATCCATTAGCTCGGATTGATTGCTGTAATTCCAACTTGTAGTGCTTCCCTGATATCAGCCTGAATCAAATCACTAGTTGATAATATGCGGGGATCTTGGTCTGATGACGATTTATCTTTGCCTTTAACATTTCCATTTTTGACAATGTATGAAGGAGGTGTGTTTTCGTATACTGGTGGATACATTACTTTCTCAGGCGATAATATATCGTAGGAAAGGAATCATTGCAGTTCCATACCATTAACATTTGTGTATGATTACATTTTTATGTGAAGATCTTATTTCCAGTTTATAATTTACCACAAATTTAAACTTTCTTTTCTTTTCTTACTTCAGAAGAGACTTGAGACACCGCCACTTAACCCGACTGCTGACGCTCAAGTGACGTCGACGTTGATGACGTCACAGCAGTTGCCAGGCATGTACGGTGGTGGCAACGACCGGTCAACGCCAGGTAGGATGACACAATATCCACCTCACGACCCGACCCCGGCCCTGCGTCAACTCTCCGAGTATGCGAGGCCACACGCCATGGGTGAGTTGATTGGTAAATCCGTATGCATGGCAATAAACTGCCGAACGTTAATATTTGAACGGCAGCTGAATTTCTTCATACACGTGTAGTATAATGAAAAGGTGATAACCATTTTATGATAGTGTGGGTGTAATGGCACCAGCATCGGCATAAAACTTGAGGGAGTACATGCTTCGAATCCGGTTTTAGTGTAAAGGCATCATTCTTTCTCCCCACCATTGATCCTCTCAGCTGTCGTTAAACAAAAAGAAAACTTATTACATCTTCACCACTGTAAATTAATATAGACTATTTTCGCCTTTGCCTGAGCCACAATTTCTCTATTGTACGTGCAACGTCTGCGTTCCATTAATTATTTTACTGGTGTGTTACCTGACCCGACCTTAAATTATACGTCCCTGCTTAATTCTGTCAATAAAATAAATTATAATAATCACGAGTCTACTTCACCGAACATAATGAGGTGATGAGATTCTCCTAATTATATAGCACTAATGATTTTAATTTAAGTCAGAAGAAACATCGTCGTCATTCGTCAGCTCGATATAAATGTCTTAAGCTAGTGTTGAGATGTGACACTAGATGTCCTCTGTGTTTTGCAGGTCAAGCATCTCAGGACCCGGGTCGAGGAATGCCTTACGGAATGCCAGGAGGTCCCAACACTCCAGGCGTGGATCCTATGTTACATTACCGGATGGCGTCTATGTATCCACCGGGGTCCAGAGAGAGGTGTGTACCATTATATCTTGATATCGATTAGAAGTCCCGATGGTAGAATATGTAAGGAAATGTTTTGTCCGGTGTAAAATCAAATAATCTAAAGAGATTTTCCATTTCTGCCTACGCTAACACCTTCTATATGCCCCTCTTTCTCCATAAAGAACTTGAAATTGGAAATATTGAAGTGATTAGTGATTTTGTCTGGGAAAATGCAAAGGGGTTCACTAATTGCATCTGTGAAATATATTGTGTGTTATTGGTAATAACTAATATGTGTCTTGCTGTTGTTTTGTAGGTTGGAGTTGGAACTGCAGCGAGACAAGCAAGAGAGAGATGCACGAGAGCGAGACTTACGGGAGCGAGAACTTCGAGATATGGAATTCCGCGAGAAGATGAAACAAGAATTGGAGATGAAGCCCCCTGGTTCGTGGGCAATTGTTATCCCCTGTTTCATATTTTATTTTTTCATTCACAAACAATGGTTCCACCATGTTTTTATTCGATTGTTTTCTTTCATTGAAACCATTTATTTGAATGATTAGAAGGGTCTAATCCTCATTCTATAATTGTGGAAAGCAATCCAGGAACCGTTTGTTCCTTTGAGTAACAATGGCTAATATTAGGTTCACCATTAATGGCTTGTACCATTCTTTCTTTCTCCAAGTGTTACACACTTTGGTTCGCTACATGGGTACATGTAGTAACCCTTTCTGGACCATTATGTCTTCTTTATTTTGCTGGACCATTATGCCTTTGTTTAATAGGATACATGTTCGTTTCTACAGGCTTTGATCGGTTACCCCCAGGAGCAACGATTGATCCACACTGGTTGGAGCTACAACGTCGGTATGGCGGTCTGCCCCCTGGAGCCAACGGTCCTCACGCACACATGCCTGGAGTGTATCCTCCGGCCAGTCTCGCTAGCGACCTTATACAGAGAGAACGAGAGCGAATAGAAAGACTTGGTAAGTGTTGCCAGTATTATTACCCTGGTCCAGTCGCAGCTTCTGTATCTATCCTAGTATTTTGAAATAGGGTTTTGTATCATCATACTTGTGAATTTAGATAATTCTTTTGAATTTGGAAATTCTGATTCAGTGATTGTTATACATGGAATTTATTTTCTAACATTGATTAGCAATATGGAGGCAGATATGCTTTGGAATAGGATTTAATAATGACTAGTTGGACTCATACGATCTCTACTTTAAATAAAGTTTCTAATATTTAGGAACTTAACGTAATGATCGATCTTATTATTCAAGTGGATTCATGAAGGTAATTTGTGGATAGGATGAGCATCTCCCAACCGGTAGATGATTACATAGCCTGGAAGTCTGGATACCCCACATTTAATAATATATGCCATAATTTAATTTACGTCCTAAAGTGCATTGTTTGTATGTATAGCTTGGTGTAAGAAAGGGGGAGATTTGTGAAGAGCACAGTAAGAGCAGATTGTTGTGTTCTCCACAAGCAGGCGCTCATGTACATTGTGTTCCAGGACTTATGCCTCCCGGACCCCATCTGAACGAACATGCATCCTCAATCGAGAGATTGGCTGCTGAGCGCTTGCTATCGGAGCGAATGGCTCTGGTCAACGACCCCATGTTGAGGCTGCAGATGGCCGGTGCGGGCTTGGGTCAGGTGTCCAGTGCCAGTTTGGGAGGACCTGGACTCGGTCCGCCCACCCATGCCCACACCCACACCCACGCCCACTCTCATACCCACCTACACCTTCATCCGGAGCAACAGGCCGCACTAAGTGCCCTCCAGCAGGGCAGCATGTCCCATGTCCCACAACAGGGCCCCCATCCTCAGCAGGGGGCCCTGGTCCCTACCGGCAGCCCTTCACTCTTCCACCCCCATCACCCGCGCCACCCGCTGTCAGCGCCTCACCTCCTCGCAGGTAAGATTCACAACCACGTTTATTAATCATGTGTTGCCGTGCGCTTGTTGTTGCAGATGCACTGCAGTCACAACACCACCCTCCACCTCCTCCTCCCTCCAACGGGCCCAATATGATGGCCCGCAACTTGATGCTATACGAATATTACCAAAGACAAGCCACATACGATCCAATGTTACAAAGACACATGAATTCACTATACCCCATGTCCACATCAAAGGCGGAGCATGAAGCCCGGCCAGATCCTTCGCATTTGGTATATCATTTTTCTCGTAAGTGCATACATCGTTCTACCTAAGCATCATAAATTTGTGCAGATTGAAAAACCAACAGCCTGCAACCACGTTCTGGAGGCAGGGACTATTTGCTACCTTAGCTGAGCTGTCTCTCGTCTCCTCATGTCCTGTTGTCGTGCAGTCGTTCTTATTTTTATTTTCATTTTCCCTAATTTCTTGTTACAATGTGGTCGCTTTAGATGTTGTTGAGTTATGTCGAACTCTCTTTACATCTATTTCAAACGCTCTATGTGTTCTAAATTAAAAATAAACCAGATCTGGCTTTAAAAATGAAAAATAAAAATTGCAAAAAGAAATCCCTCCCCAATTATGTTGTATTTTGAAGAAGAAAAATCCTCTCGTTCATTTATGATTTCGGGATGGTATCGGTATATTGGACCCAGACAATTCTTTTCCCATTTTTCCTTTATTCGTTCCTTTCTAACAAGAGGAGAAAAATATATGTTTATGCTTTAAAATTTTGACATTTAATGATTGAAAAAAAACTTTCCCCATTCAGTGTTTTTTGTATTGTTGGGAAGACTTTGGAGGAAGAAGATTTTTGATTGTGTTTGTGAGTCTAGACGTACCTTCAGCTACAGGAGATGGGGTATAGACAACTCATGTGTTGGCTCTCAGAAGCATTTATTGGCGCACACTTGGAATTATCTCTCAAATGGAAAAATACCTACAAGATTCAGGATTTTAATTTTGATACCAAAACTATTCTAGCAAAATAGATCCCTCAAAGTTAAAGGAGAAAGGGGAATATGGTGAATAATATTTGTGGAAAATGAAAGAGACGAGTGCATTGCTTACATGCTATTTTAATTACCATGGAACCGGAGGAACTATTTCTACTTCAGTGGATGATATGTTAATTTGTTTTGCAATCTGCTCTAACTCTTAGAAAATTCAAATCTTTGAACGAAATGTTTTCCTTAACTTTGAGTGTTTTTCTGCACTGTTGAAAAAAGAGCGTGAGCCAGATCACTATTTAGTTTTTTAAAAGTTATTATTTTAAAAGTCATTATTCCACAAGTCTTATAACAAACTCGTAGATTCTACAATGTTGAAAATGTAATATTACATAAAGTATCTAAATGAATTATTGTATCAAATATATATTATATACATACGATTTAGTTGATACTTCTCCATCAATAATTTACAGAAACCTAAATTAAATATAACAATAATGTCTGGAACTAAATTTGTGTCAAGTATCATATATTTACTTGCTAGACTAATAAGAGGAAGTTTAAACTGTTGATGGTGTATATTAATGAGTGTGTCATTGTAGGAGCAGACCCCCTGGCTGCGGCGGCGGCGCAAGGAGCTGGCCACCAACAAGGCCATCCCCCCGCCTCTCCTCACCTCATGGCAGCAGCTCGCGAGCAGGAGATGATGTACAGAGAGCTGCTCTCACGACCTCCTTACTCCACCGACCCTGTCCTAGCGCACCAAGTGGTTAGTACGAATAATCATCCCGCACAAGAACTCTGTTTGGGGTTACCATCTTATAAGTGAATCAGCACCGTGGGGAAGTTGGAATGTTTAATTAGACCCAGTCGGTAACTCAGCTAGTTTCTTGGTAACTTCAAGATTGTGGTTGCCAAAAGATTAGGTATACATGTTTGTGACCTTTTAAATCAGGGACATTACGCTTGAGCGCCGAAGTGCTTCTGGTTTAAAATGTCACACGTTGGCCATTTTTGTTATCTGAGATAGGGTAACGCATGGGTAGTATAGTTTGTCTTCTAGCACAACTTACTCGTTTTTTTTTTAAATACTTTTATTGGCAAAATTTCATATTCGTGTTAGGTTTCATTTGCCATAGACTTAAACTTAAATAAGGTTATGGACTGGTACACATACAGCAAGCACACATACAGCTGTCTTAAATTGGGGTTTCCCTTCAATGTCTCCGCCATGGATCATTCAATGTAATGGCTGGAAGAGCTGGGATCCTCCCAGAAGCCTGTTGACCTCTTTGTCAACCTTCGTCTGTAATTTATCGACAAATAAACGATTTTTCAATTCAATAAAAACTAAATTTAATCGTAAATTTCGAGTATTTTGTATATCTACGTGCTGAGAATACGTTTCCTAATTTGTGTTGTTCTTTGTCTTGCAGCTTTCAGCCCAAGCTGCCCAGCATGAGGCACTCCAGCGTCAACTGGCATTAGAGCGAGAAGGCCTGGCACGACACCTCCCTCCACACTAATTTAATCCCACCCTTACAAAGGCAGCTTTATAATCCTTCATCCGTCATCTTCATCGTGCTCCACCTCTACATCGACATCGACGACTCGAAATCACCTTCCAAACTTACATCTGCCATGCCAAATCCAGCATCTTATCTCATCATTGCCTCACAAATCATCATCCAGCATAAACTCTCATCTCCCATCATTATCATGGTTCATTTATCAGTTGCATGGACATTGTAATAATGCATCCATAGGGAAAAGACAGAGACGTGTTCTTAGCGTTCCTGGGACAGTTTTTCCGCTTGCGAACTCTTCAGGATTATTATCATGGACATTAGCAGCCTCCCTGGAAAGGGCCTCCGCCTCGCTTTTATTTGGGGCGGTTGGCTGGAGGATGTGTGTTACTTATTATTGACGATGTACAGATGAAAGTGGTAGACTTATATCTAGATGGTATCAATCCCCAGCTTGTGCTGAATGTGAGTTTCAAGAATGGGAGGAGGAAGAAGTTCTAGAAGGAGAAGAAGAAGAAGTATAATAAGGCCTTGTGTCTCCTTGAGTGATATTACGCCACCTCTACACCTATACCAAGCAACCAACCCAAGCGTGTAGGATATATCCTCACATGCAAAAATATACGACAAAAAATCCTGCGAGACAAAAAAAATTACTACAGAATAAAAAAGAAAACAAGTGTTAACTTCTCTACTACTTCTGCACCCAGTACCACTGCGAATATTGAGCTGTACATGTGAAGGTGTGGTTCCACGGCCTTATGTGCTTGTCGTGTGTGCGTCCTCCGCCATGTGAGGTGTGCATGTGAGTGTCATCGACTCATCAAATGGGATCCTTTACATTCTGTGTGTATATTTGTAGTGCAAAACACTCACACCGTCTGTTGTATACCCAGCCTGCACCAACCAAATATCATACTCGTATTAGGAAATGGTTAGGGTATTATTATTATTATTTCTCTTACTTAAGGACTGGTCGCAAAAAAAAACTCAACTAAAAGAAGTGATCCTAGAGCAAAGGAGAAACAAAATATCGGTGATAATTATAGCAGTGTGAGGTCGTTGCTGTCTTCATAATTTGATGATATATGTTACAGCTGTCACTTCATTGTCTACTTTGGGATCTTACCAGTGATGTGTGTGCGTGTGAGAGCTGCAAAAGATAAAAAGAAGACGAGGACTTAAGTGGCACAAAAAAAGGCCCTGCTACCTCTGTGTATAGATAATGGATGAAACCTGTACTTATGGCTACTTATATGATAAAAAAGAAAGAAAACTTGCATGTGAGTGCATTCAAATATGACACATCTATAAGATGCATATCATTTATCAATGGAATAGGGAAATTATTCTGAGGTGGCGAATAAATAAATGAATGAATAAATAGTCAGGCTGATGGTAGGTCGTTATATTTATCCCCTGGCCAGCCTTGTATCATTAGGTTCATTAATGTTATGACAGCTCATAATATATGAGATGATTCAGTTGTAAATGAATTTTAAAAAGCATTCAAGGAGTTCAGGATGTGTGCATAGACTGTACAACGGACAGTGGCTAGGATGTGCGAAGGCTGCCCCGGGCTAGCGAATCCTTCTTGTATGTGAAAAGGTTGCAGCTGCCTCCACCCCATTCTCTTCAGTTTGGCTGATCCTGGCCATTCGTCCGTTGGTTGAGAGGGTTTCGAGAAATCCCGTATTCGATCTCTGGCTATGACCAATGCAGCTAGACGAAGCAAACGTTGAATATTCAAAAGTATTGTTGTTGCCAAGCAGCAACAAACTCCACAGCAGCAGCAGAAGCAGTTGAACTTACAGAGAAGACAATTTCAAAGAGAAAGAGAGGGAGGGCGTTTGTAAGATGTGAGTGTGCAAGAGAGTGGTGTGTATGATTGAAAGAGATATATTTGTGTATGTAGCTCTTATGATGATGGTGATTTATGTGTTTGGGTTATCGTTATCCTATGAAGACTGCTGTTTGACCGAGAACAGCGCTTCTCGTAAGACATACCACATAATAGTTAATAGACGTGTATGTATATGCGATATGCTGCCTCTATCACTAAATGAATACTGCGTATTAGGCGCCCGCAAGATGGAACGGGACCTGGTCTATGCTATAGTAATTTATGCGGGCTCATTGATAATTATATTTATGACAAATGTACAGACACATGATGGGATTCCTCCCTTTACTCTATGGAGGGGAAATGCTATTCTGAGAGAAGCAACCAGTTGATTGAGTTCTGGTTTAAATTGCTGCTTTTATGCATCATACACATGTGCAGTAGTATCTCTAGCCGTGCTGTGAGAGCTACTGGGTTCGGGTTAGCACCGCAACTTGACGATCAGAGCCATTCGCCAACTTGATATATCATTTCTGTTGCCTATCTTGGGGCAAAATGGAATAATTTAAGCATGTATAATGACTCATTAAGCGACTTCATCAACTATAGTAATTATTGGTATTAAAAGGTTACCATTTATTTAAGTTCATCATGATGATGATTATGATTATATACCGGTATGAATGATTCATCAAAAACTGCCATTGGCGTAGACCAACACATCTTAGACGTATATGAGTAAATCAGTATGGCATGTGTGAGTTCAGTTCAGGTGGGAGACTATATTATATAAACTAGCCCCGCCTGCCAACAAACTTGAATACCTGGGAATGATGTATAGTTATTATTATTATTAATTATTATTATTATTATCCTGCGCTCGTGTGAAAAGTCAGATGTGAATAGATGCGTCTGTTGTTGAAAGTATAAAGTGAGTGCCACTTAGCCAAGAGATATTTAGCCTCTTCAGGTGCCCAGTTTATGATCCAAAACCGTTATTGAACTAACCTACTCACAGTGGAAACAAAAAGAAATGAAAAGGTAATGTTTACGGATATAGATAACTGGTTCATGTGACAAAAAAAAACAAATTAAAACTATTAAACGACATATCAGGGAAGATTGGACAGTTTTCCATTCAGCGTCAAAACTAAACGATTTATAGTGCCCTAAATACCTGTTACTTATTAACATTACCAAAACCTGGTCGCGAAGTGCTTACTGTTTTTTCCTTTATTTCGCCCAAGACCTCAAGCTCTTGAACATGCACTGTCCTAAAGTATATTCATCCACACGTCTTCCAACCTTATCAGAAACGAAGAAAATGAATACTTTCTGTTTTGTGTAAGTCCTAGTAAGTGACAAGACTGGCTTACATACAATATGTGTCTCCGAGCTGGACATTTTGGAACACATTCTTCTTAGGATTATTATCATTTCAAGAAATTCTTGGCTCGGGTGTTATTCTCACTGTACTTTACTATTTTGAGTTTCGTTTCTTAGTTGGGTGTATTCATGTCAATATAGACTGAGACAAGACAAATGATCGC
This sequence comes from Sthenelais limicola, assembly GCA_942159475.1. Lineage (NCBI taxonomy): Eukaryota > Metazoa > Annelida > Polychaeta > Phyllodocida > Sigalionidae > Sthenelais > Sthenelais limicola. The sequence goes on along the minus strand of OW804097.1, from coordinate 72,866,189 downwards.
ACTCTTGTCGTCAGCAGGATAAACCTATGAGAGGCTGTACTCTTGAAGTCCCATATGTACGAGAGAGGGAGCGCGAGTGGATTATTTTTGCGATAAGCCATGTGGTAGAACCTGTTCAAGACGGTTTATATACATTGGCTCGTCAAAGAAGTACATAACTAAATATATATATAATGATACTTGTTTTGAGATGGAAGAAAAAAACTCATTGCTTAGAATTGTACATAGCCGTTATAGTTGATTGTAAAAGATGTCATAATTATGCATACGGGCTTGCCCAGTACCTCGTTCTCTCAATATGCATGCACTACTGGATTTTCTGAAGGAAAGGTGGAAAAACCCTCTGAGTATGCAAATATATGTTCATATATGTTAGTATGTTTAATCCCCCCACTCACAGCGAAAACCTGATTGGTTGTTCATCGGTCTAACCCTCTAAGTATCAACCATTGTGACGTAAGTTGGAAGACGGTGGGGGCTATGAAGCGAAGCCCTGTAAGCTGTACAATGCGAATCATGTGAGAGAATGTATACTGTGTAATATGAGTGTGATTGATGATGTAAATATAATATAACAATATGCGAAGTTTTTTGTATGAATGTGGTGGACAGTCGCTAAGACACACTGTGTGCTTTTATGCATATTTTACCGGTATTTTATTTCATATCTCGCAACTTTGAATAAAACCATGTGAAAAAATATATGCGGTGTTATTTTTCTATGTCAGATCCTCTCCGAAAAATCCAATGTTCTAGACTTAACAACAACTTAATGCCTAAAAACACCAATATTAATTACCATGGAATGGTGGTTCTATCTATGACTGACTCTGCATGTAGTCTAGTGATTGTCAGCCTATAACAAGACTTCTTGAGATAAATCTATAGAAAGGGCCGTCAATGGTATTTGCAGCGAACGATTTCAACCCAAAAGAAGTGCTAATCATAATGGTACAGTCCAATAGATAATTGCTGGAAATAGTTTTCAGGATGACTGATGGCGATGAGGCAAGCATAGCTAACTGCGTCTCCATTGGCACAAACCAATTTTTATGTACCGTCCTTTCTCGATATTATAAAAATAAACCATACAAGGAAAGGCTTTAAAATAAACCATACAAGCCTATCTTTATACCTATTATACCCAATCCCAAACACCGAATGTGCTTGTTCTCTTTGGACAAAAGATGGTGCTGCCCCCTCTGGGGACTTAGTGTGTGTTGGGAATTCCCTTCTACAGAATGAGGTCATGGGGGTATCCTATGTTGGGGTGGAAATTCCAGGTGTGAGTTGACTTGCCAGTGGTGCAAGAAAATAGCAGACTACAACGAAAGTAGTGACGAATTTCTAAATTTGTCCATGGAGAGACTCTAATCATTTGGGTTCAAGACTCATACCATATATGGGTATCCTTCATGGGTGTCCTTAATGGTCCAAATGCAAGCATCACCCCAAGATCGCACGAAGCCTGGGCTAAAGGCAACGCCTAGTCATTCTCATACTCATAGTACTTCTAGTCTACCTAGACAGATATCCAAAGTCAAGGCAAAAGGTACTGGAAACTCAATCGTCAAAATTAACCAGGAGAACGCCCAGATCTGTAGGTCAGTATGTGGATTATACCATTTGAAATCATTAATATTTATCATGATTGGAGGGGGGGGGGGGGGCTATATTTATTTATCCATCTGCAGCGGATGAGAGGCCATAACTAGTCTAGCATCGCCATCGATACGATAGAGACCAGGCCGGGCAACTTAGTAGGGTAGGGGAAAAGGTGAGCATTTCTATACAGAACAACGCAAATCAGTATGTCAATGCATTCAATATCTATTATCATGTATATTTAATTGGGAATTCGTCCGTAGGCCTATTGATATGCTGTCTATACGATCATAGAATTAAGCACATTTATCATTGGAACACATGAACAAAAATAATATTAAATTGTAAACCAACTGCCTCTTTGGAATGGTTGAACCTCGCCAGCTGGATCATTTGTAGTTGTACAGGTTGGTGTAATCTAGGAAATCCCTTATATTTTTAATGTATGATGATCTCTATAGTATCGGTCCAAGTTTAGCTGAGTTTGTTCTTTTCCCTTTGGTTTATCTTGATATAACTTATATTTGGATAAACTCTTATGCCAAATATTAGTAACATCAGGGTACAAATTCACGATAAAGAAAAAGATCAATACCAGAGACCATGATACATTAACCATAAGGGGATCCTCCTATTTTACACCAACCTGTAAAAATAAATTTATGGCAGTATTAGAGCCCATACGAACATCTTCCTGGCTAATTGCAATCACAACATTTTTAATTGGGTTAATCCTTAGTGTATAATAAGGTATTATGAACATGGTGATTCCTGTCCGGTTTGTTCAACATCATGAATATGATTGCATTATTTGATAGAATTCGTGGCCATTTAATTAATTTCAGATGTCTAACGATAATGCAGAAATGGCATCATTTATACCGGACGAACCGGCTCCAGACTTCAGTGAGCTGCCTGACATCGTGTGGGTCAATGTTCTGTCCTTCCTTAACCTGTCTGATCGATGTCATGTGGCATCGACCTGCCATGCCCTCAACGATGCTTTCAACCACCCATCCACTTGGCACTCCGTGAAGGTATGCTTTCTTTGTGTGTGACATTCTGTACCGCAGGTTCCATCGTCATGGTTGTCTTTTGAGTTTACTGCTTGCTTTGGGTGGAAGAGTGCCATCAGCATGTGGCCTGTTTTTTTATAATTTCATTTAAGGCCTATACCTGTTTACATATACATTTGAAATATAAATAATTCCCTGGTATCAACCTGTATCTGAAACGTTGGAATCACACTCATATAACTTATATCTTTTACCGAATAAAATTTCAAATCGAAAAATTGCTGAAATCATAGTTTTGGTGTCATATCGACTTAAGATATGAACTAATATTTAACATGGAACATTGATATTTGATCAATTATTATAATATACATGCGGTAATGTTACGTAATAATACCTAATCATATTTAATACAAAGAGTGCGTGTTACAGTGCACACCTTTTTAAAAAGATGAATTTAAAAATTCTGAAGCGAAACTCTATTAATCACGTATGTCAATAATTAGTTCCTAATATTCTTCATCGATTTCATTTTCAGATTTCACTTCTAGGGAATCCTGGTTTCGATCCCCACCTAAGGATGATTCTACCGGACCGCTATACTCCAATGGTAGAGCGATTCGGTGGATTCTTTCAGAATCTCACTCTAAACGTTGCTGGTAACTATCTCGGCCCCTTACCCCCACACTGCCAAAGAGTCCTCCAAAAACTTGCTGAGCGTTGCCGTCTTGAAACACTTACTCTCCAAGTTGGTGTCCTCAGGACTAAGCTAGACGCATTTTTATTTGCAACGATTCCCCGGAAAATAGATCTGGAAGTTTTAATCAGTTTCATTGCAAATGGTTTCCGATTGAAAAACTTGCACCTCAAATCCTGGCATGGGGACATTGGCGACTCCGGCCTACTCAATGCATTGATTGCCAATCCACGACTGAAACGTCTAGAGAAACTGAGCTGGTTTTGGAAGAGAACCTGGAGTGACTCGTGGGTAACTCTCAATGCTGCTCTCCCTCGACCTGATCAACTTCTCTCGCTTGTACAACACTTCGACAGATTGCGACACATCAGCCTCCAATCGTCCATGTTGACTGGAGACCTCATAGAAGCCCTCTGCCACTCTCACCACGCCCCGGTAGAAAAACTCAGCGTTCTTATCACTTACTCCACCTACCAGTCATTTACACGCGATTGGGAACCACCGAGCGGGATCCCCGAAATCCCATCCACAGCGTGGAAGAAACTCAAGCGTTTTCACCCAGCTCTTGGTGTAGAATTTACCATTGCCACCCGCACACCCTTCATTGAGCTCGCAGGCTTCCTCAAACCCGACATACCAGTGGCTGCAATCGAATTCATGAAGTTCGCTCAACCAAGGAATGAAGACATATTATCAATCTGTGAGAAATATCACGGCAGACTTACGGAGTTGGTCAGCCTGGCTGACATGGATGGGCTTGATTCCAGCTTGAAACATTTGGTAGCCAAAAGCATCCATCTCAAATATTTTGTCTATCACGGGAGTCTCAATTATAAGACCGTCATGGAGATAGCAGCATTGAGGGGCAACGATTGGAACACCTTTGAGGTAATGGGTCCAGTCATAGACTTCGCAGGACCCAATTTGCTGTCTGATATTGATCCCGATGTAGTTGTTATAGAGACAGCCCCAGGTAAACTGGAGTTAGTGGAGACAGTGAGGCAGAGAGTGCTTCAGGAGGAGGAGGCTAAATATGAAGAGCGATTGGAGGAGATGGTGCAGGCAGTGTCCACAACCCTTGGAAGGAAATGGTGGCCTCTAAAGTTGCAGCGTCCTGTCAATGAGGGGTAGAATCAAGCCACATAACAACAGATAATCATGAATACTAAAACAATGCTTTAGGGTTTATGTCTCCGAGCACAATATCCATCTGGTTACCGAGTTCTAACTTCTCGACTACAGCGCTCACAATCACACCACGGCAAGAACAAAACACTTTTTTCGTTATTTTACATGTTTTTGTTTAGTAGGGAGGTTCCACAAGCAAACCTATCTCCATTACGTAACCGTATCCATATCTTTTTTATGAATACGTCGCATTTTTCTGTATACAAAATAAATTGTGAGATGAAATATTTTGCTTGATATGTTACGTTACGTTTTTCCCTCCATGTTTTTTGCTGAACCTCTTTCTTCCTTTTAACATGTTTGTATATCTGAGATACGGATACGTTTACGTTTACATTTAGGTTAGGCTTGCTGAACCTCCCTAGTGATGAGCTCTATATTGCGTACAACCAAAGATGCTTGACAAGATTTGATTAGCTTGAGACTACGTCGATTAATGTCCATTTATGACAGTAGAATCCATGTCAGCCAATGTCTAAGGGTCTCCAACTCTTCTAACACAAATCCACGGCACCCCTGAGTTGTATACATGTACATCAATTACACACAACTAAAAAGTATCAAGATCTGATATGACTGGCACTAGGTATACACTAAGGTGTAGAGACAAGTGGGGTACATATGTTGCCACACTAGATAACTGCTGATGTCATTCATAGGGAATAACTCGTGATGACTGACAATGCTCAATAAATATGCGCGATAGAGTAAGTTAGCCCAAGATCCCAAGATGGAGCGAGTATACTATGCAAGCAAATGTACACCGTTTACTTTTCGAGCCAGTTGCATTTTTTATTTATAGCCGGAGCCTATGTCAACCTTGCAATATATTCTACATGATGTCATTTTAATTGTTAATATTAACATGATTATACCAGGGGTGAACTGAGCTTTTTGCTGCACTTCTGAACTTTTATCCAGTCTGATGGTGTTTAGGTTCTTTTGCCTGTTGTTACCAGCATTTACATTGGACTGTTTATTGTTCTAGCAAGTTGCTATACCTGTCCTAATATTCAATTTATAAAATAAAGCAAATACTCAAAGTATGAGACTAGTTTTATTTTTGTAGTTTCTCAAAGGCATTGACAGTAATTTCTTATCTAGCGATTGGGAAAACTAATATTTTGATACAGGCGCATTCTTATAGACACTCCCCAAAATTTTGATCATGATTCAAAATATTTCATTTATTAATTTTCTTATAATATGATGTTCACATCAATAATTGCACATTGAGAATACATTATTTAACGAGAAGTTCGTTGTAATCCATACTGATGGCCGTATTTCAGTATAAGCTCGACAAAACACAAAGGTCATATCCCACCACAATTCACATATTTATTACACATATTAACAAAGTCCATATACCGGTATATATATGTGTGTGTATTCGCGTTCTTTAGGCCCACAGCTTATGAATGGATACTTATGAGATTCATTCGACACCTGTCTCAAAGTATTGGCGTTATATCATTCCGCATGGAATAGGGTATTTACATCGCTTCAGTTAAGTCTTGGGTCACAATGGCAGTATCGACAAGACAGCATGAAATCGGTTTTTGTACTAACATTCCTGAGAAGGGTCTACCGACCCAATTCGGGTCGACCATACAGCTGCCCTCATGTCATTTTTATCAGCCTTTTCCTCTGTCCAGTTCATATTCCTCTCATATCAATTGGTGTCAGATGTATAAGTTTGACTGCGTGGTACATGATACTAGTCACATTTTTTAATATGATATCTATCAGATAGATAGATCAGATCTAATTATAAACAGTTGAACTTTCTGAATTAATTGAAGTGGGCTTTCAATCGTTTTTGGGGCATAAGTAATAGTATTCAATCGTTGTGGCGTTATGGAGTTAAAACGGAGGAAAATGATAACTTAAAGCAAGAGGTGAGAAGAGGGAAGGGGAGAAGAGGAGTAGGGGGAAGGATGAAGAAGGGGGAGGGTAGTCGTAAAAAAAGTTGAAAGTTGGTCGAAAAAAAGTTGAAAGTTTGTCAAAAAAAAGTTGAAAGTTTGTCGAAAAAAAAGTTGAAAGTTGGTTGGAAAAAAAGTTGAAAGTTGAAAGTTTTTTTGAAAAAAAAGTTGAAAGTTGGTCGGAAAAAAAAGTTGAAAGTTTTTTTGAAAAAAAAGTTGAAAGTTGGTCGGAAAAAAGTTGAAAGTTTTTTTGAAAAAAAAGTTGAAAGTTGGTCGGAAAAAAAGTTGAAAGTTGGTCGGAAAAAAAGTTGAAAGTTGGTCGAAAAAAAAAGTTGAAAGTTGGTCGGAAAAAAAGAGTTCAAAGTTGGTCGGAAAAAAAGTTGGTCGTAAAAGTCAGTCGTTCGTAAAAAAAATGAAAGCCTCATGGTTTAATCCAGCTTGTTCTTAAACAACTTTAATAATCATAAAATTCCCTAAATTGAATCATTTATATTTGCTAATAAACATCTAAATATTTAAAACATGATTTATCACATTACTTTTACTTTCAACCATTTCTATAACATGCAGAAACACCCAAAAAAGTTCCGTTCCGTTTCCTTCATTCAGATTCCATTTGCCATTACTTTTACTTTCAACCATTTCTATAAGATGCAGAAACACCCAAAAAAGTTCCGTTCCGTTTCCTTCATTCAGATTCCATTTGCCATTACTTTTACTTTCAACTACTTCTATAACATGCAGAAACACCCAAAAAAATTCCGTTCCATTTCCTTCATTCAGATTCCATTTGCCATTACTTTTACTTTCAACCGGCCGAGCGGAGAGCTGTCAACTGGCTTACGTCACACTGTCTTACACTGTCTTACGTCACAAAAGAGGTGCCGACTCCCAGACCACCAGAACAAAGCTTACCGACCAAGCTGGGTTTGTCAACATTGCCACGTGCAAAGTAATACCGTCCCTTCAGTCTAAAGTAAAATAAATGTTCTTCCAGAATTCAGGGATTCCCCTTCCTATCATGTCAACATACCTGACAGAACAACGTGTCTCCCCGAATAATAAGTACAGAGACAGCATTTCTAAAAAAAAAAATACATTGGTCCATTCCATACCCATTTACCCGAAATTCACTTTGATTAAATGCTATAGAGCCTCTCCATATTGTTATTGTTAAACCACATCACCTTCTTGATCTGATTTACTTTTTCTATCAAATTCGAATATCATTTCTCATATATTCCTGCTTCAAAAATAATGGCACTACACGTGGACGAGACGTTAAGATATTCTAACGGTCTACAAACGATGTCAAGAGCCTCGTGAACTGAATGGTTATACGGTAAGTTGTGATAAAATCTGTTAAAAAAGCCATACATAGTATTACCATTTTCCAATTTAAATTAAAATGGGTCCATGAAATAGAAGAACAGTGAAACAATAACTGTAACTCAACCCATTTGACAGGTGATATATAGCTTTACCATGAAGGAAAATCCTAACATGAGTTAGATTTAGTTTTTAATACAGGTTCCATGTAAATACGTGGGAGATTCTTCTTGAGGCTTGTAGTCAATAGAGGATGGATGCAATTTTCCATGAAGGACAAGAACAAAAGGAACTAAAATCACGAAGCTGGTTTAAGCATATAAATTAAGACGTAAATATCAGTACATATATTTACACATTTCTATCTAGGTGTTTTGAACTTTGGTATTGACCAAACTAGTATGGCCGCTTTGGCTACTATTTCATTTTGCCTGTAAGTTAATTTGATCTCCAACAAACCCTTAGTTTTAATACAATCGATTAATTGTAGTTTATGACGACTACATATGTGCTAACCACGTCGCAAATCAAGTCATTTCCCTTGTTTTAAAAGATCACGCAAACAAAGTTCAATTTTTAATCCCCCGGGAAAGAGTTCGAACACTCAGTTGCTTTAAAGACAACTTATACGAGATTCGTCCCAAAAGGTATAAATGATTTTTTTTTATCATAAACTATTGAAATGCTAGAGAGAAAATAAAGGGATACTACTAGTCGTCCACTTTGGTTTTATAACAAAATACGTTACGTTGCAAGGCATACTTTGGTGTCTTCTTTCTAAGCTGAATTTATTAGTACTTTATTTTCAGAATAGAAACTCAAAGATGTTACGACATACCAACATATGCAACCCACTAAGTGATAAATAAAGCAAGCTATTAGTGCCTACACACATATTGAAACACTTTCGGAAACCTAAGCACAAGAGGTTTCAGCGGCATAGATAGCTTACATTAAATAACTTCACTGATAAACAAACATTATTATCAATCTAAAACAGTTACGAAAAGCTACAAACAGCGCGAAAAGCGATCAATGCAGATTCACACCATTTAGTCCATGGTGAAACAAGTTAGGAGCATCATGGCAATTATTTTCCTTATTTCCCATACGTTTCTCAAACGACTACACATGTGTAGTCTAGTGGCAAGGTATGTTGCTATTACAGGCTTCTACATGAATTCCTAAATACATATATTCATTAGTTGCTTGAATGGGTGACAGGGGTATTGCGACGCGCCAACTCTTCAGGCTCTCTCGGCTCTATAACCTATTGGCAACTTGGAATTACTCCTATAAAGAACATATATTAATAAATAAAGGACTGTGATTCTCTCTGTTCCCTCTAGTGGACTTGACTCTTCTCTTCGGTGTCCAACCATCATCCCGAGCTAGAAAGCACCTAGAACTCGATATATTAATGTTTCCCTCCCGGCTGCGGCATATCAATACATATATACACACAGTTTAAACATCGCATTTCTCCAGTATACAAAGTTGGGATAATTTGAAGGCCTCATGTTTTCTTATTCTTTCATACAATGAAAAGATTGCGCCATCAACATACAAACTGTACATTCACATAGTTGGAAGATATACTATCCTCCCTATGTTCGGTGCAGTATATCTATGATTATTGGAGGAGCAACGATGGACAATAATACAAATATACAATAAATGTTTTTTATCCTTGATTTCTTTCACAAGCAACGTACCTATTCTCCGTAACAGAACCGAAGAAATTACAATGTTGGAGAAATTAATACAACAATGCTGACTTTCATGAACAAGAAGACGTCATAGTTCAGCTGATTTGCCCAATTAAAGGTCTAGATATCATTTTAGAACTAGTCCAGGTAACTTTTTACAGAAACCACATGCTATAGAGTACATAACTCCCATTAGTAAATTGAGCTGAGCCAGTTTAATCGGTAATCTACCAAGCTGTCCGTCTCTAAATGATTTCTCGTACCTAAAAGCTAAGAAAACTGTGACCAGGGGTAGAAGGTACCAGACAGAAACATGTGTGGCCAAAACAGCATATATAACATATGGAACAAACAGCAGCAGAGTGAACAGGGCATACGAACCCTTCTCTCCTATTAATATGGCTAAAGTCACAATCCCAGCTTCAGAATCTGTTTTCATGTCACGGGTGTTGTTGCTATGTAGGATGGCTTCACAGTTAAGGGCCATGGGCACAGCGTACAATAGAGGGATCCATGATAATGGTCCACCTTGAGAAAGGAAAGCAAACAAGACTGTCACTGGTCCGAAGGTAAGGAAAATCACTAGATCTCCCAATGCTAAATACTTGAGACCGAGGCCCCCAGTGTAGAGGAAACTGCCAGATAAACCTCCAAAATAAATGAGCGCCAAGTGTTCCATCTTTGCTGGGGAGAGGATGACTAGAAGCAGAAAACCAAGGCAGCCCATCATGTAGAATACACCGCCCATAGTGGCCACGTCGTTGGGTTTTAATATTTCATCCACCAATGTTCGATCGTCGCTTTTCTTGCCATCGACACCGCGGACGTAGTCGAAATATGTGTTGACCAAATTCCCAGCCGCATGGACAGAGAGAGCTGTCATGCAGGTGGTAAGAAATATCCAGAGGTTAAAGGTACCAAGAGTGTTGTAAGCCATGACGCTACCCAACACTACAGGAGTGAATGAGGCGCTGAATGACCATGGCCGCATGGCCACCAGATACTTGGAAAAGCGACCCAATCGACGAGGAGATCGTTCTACCTGGACCTCCGGCTCCTCGGGTAAAAGGCATTTCTCCTCTTCCATGATGCTACTGTTCATTGTTTGGTTGTCTGTAACAAATAAAGCGAAACATTAGAGGCACGAATAAAAGCAGTATAGTCCGACTGGCAATCTCTTCTTTTAAGACTGGTGAACAAAGAAGTACTCACATTGAGCTGGAGGGGAAACAGTTTAGATTAAATATAGATCTATCCCGGATAAAGGGCCCCAGCGTTATCATTCAACTACGAGGAAATCTGACTTCTATACGCCTTTCCAAATTATTGTTTCCCTTTGCACCTAATGGACGACTACCATCAATAAACCGAATCGGTATTTTATTGCTTTCGAAAATCCACAAAATAAATGGATGCAATGAAAGATTAAAAACGATATTTTGAACACGATTCCGACGTCTATACTATAAATGGTTTCAAATGTCGATAGTCCTGAACCTGAGCTGTAATATGAAATACATGTATATATATGAAAGTATACAAACTGATCAAATTATAGTAGGCCTAATCATAAATCGAAAGAATTAACCTCGGGCAACTTTTAACTTTAGTCCCTAGAACGAGTCTATAGAAACAAATGATTTGGCTTTGCTATTACTATAGTAAGGCTTTGGAACAGGTGTAATACGAGTCAGAGATTACTTGTAAAGCTTCATTTGATTTCTTCTCAGGAGAACCGTTAGAAAACCTCTTCGTGAGACTTCGGGGACAATTAATGAACGATCGGAACTTGTAAGGTCAGGTACAAGGTCAAAGGCAAAAGCTACCCCTTTTCTATAGTACATTCTGTAACGCATATAATACGTGCCAGTCCCAGTGCCTAATAACTTATAAGTAGTTGTCAAATTATCGTTCTGTGGTAAGTTAGTTTCAGTACTTCCATTTTTTTCTTGACTGAAGTATACTTTATATCATGATGAATTATCAATGTTTAGGCAGAATAAACGATTTAAACACACAGATTCATGCCACATTCATGTGTACAATCATGATACGATAATCGTAAATCTAATGAAATAACGGGCAACTTTCAATTAGTCCCTAAAACGAATCTATATATAGAAACAAAAACCGGTATGCTTTGTCAATTTTGGGGGTCTGCAAAATTAAAATCCCCAGTAAATTCCAATGCCAAAGACAAAATAACAGATTATTGAATATTGTCAGCTATTGATACCATAAAATTGTTGAGTAAAGTTGTTTTACTTACTCAATCTAGTGAATCACGTTCGAAGACTAGCCTAGTTAAGATTTCAATTTTAAGGTTAGGACACTTGTGAGTCTGGCTACACTGACACTGGGAATTTTCCAGCTGATTCCATCCCATTTCACATGACAAGTAGACTGATAGTCAACGTCATTAACGTGAATCGTGATATAAGGGACTATTCATAATTAATCTTGGGCAAAATATTATGCCCCCCCCCCCCCCACCCCCCCATCATCATTGACATTGTAGTTCTGAGTCTGTGCGAATAAAGATCCCCCCCCCACACACACACACACATACGGTACCCTTTTAGAGTGCGCAAAAAAAGGTGACCCCCCCCCCCTTCAGAGTCTGTGTAAATAAAGATGCCCCCCCCCCCCCTTCAGAGTCTGCACAAAAATGTGGCACCCTCAAAATCCCCCCCCCCCCCCCGAGTGGTTAAAAATAAACAGACCCTAACGACTTATGTAACTGTAAGGCAGGCTACTGATAGTAGTGATAGAGAGAGAAGGACAGTGAAGATAGTGGGCTGTGACACTATTTGGTAACTTTGGTCCACTCAAAAGAATAGTCTAAATGATGAATGTGTGAACTGTGTTACCGTTAGATCATATACCCGTCTACAGTCTATGCGGAGTATATGACTGAGTGAGTATGACTCCAAAACTTCGTAAGTAACTAAGTATTCCTTACTAAAATACGTCGTTTTATGTAAATACTACTACTACTACTAGTCTACTAGCCTAGTCCTAGGCCTACTTGCAACTTGGGCTTGGTGTGCGACTATTTGAGAAGACAGCAATATATCTGGTAATGGTATCCCACCTTGTATGTAGATCACTTAGGTAGTAGCTGTTGACATTAACAAACAGCATGGAGTACCCCCATCATGGTTATATACGGCTCGTCATAACGTAATTTTACACTGTATTTACATCATTCACGTAGTCTTTCAAGCATTTATTCAGCAGGAAGCGGAAACAGAGAGCCGGGCACGGAGTCGGAGCATGCGCGATAGATGTAAACAAAACAAAGGTCAAGGACGGGACGGCCCCGCCCCGCCACGTGGGTGTGTGGACACACGAAACTGAAATCGATTGATATAACTATATAAATACATGTATAAGTAATTTTATTAAGATTTTTAGATTCGTGTTCATGACATGGGATGCAATCATAATTATGGAAATAGGGCGGTCTTATCTGTGAGCGACATGTCTTCCTAGGTGCCTTAACTAAATTAAACAGCATATTATAACTGGGTGTAGTTTTATTATTAAGCTAATTTAAATGCATTGCATATAGATAGGAATCAATCCCATCATTATTCACATGTTATAAAATTGAAGGTGGTTCTAATTATTAAACTAATTTATCTTTTGACAAAATAAATAGTTATTTCAACTTGGATTGCAAAATCTTTTTCCAGAGGTAAGGAGAACCACTTGTATATAGGGCCTATTATAGGTATTCTGAAGCCACTTGAAGTTTACTAATTGATGCTGGCCCCCTGGCATCCACATCCTCAGTCTACATCGACACATTGCAGCAGAGCACCGCGGAAACCTGCAAAATGAAAGATGTTCATAGGTAGCATAATGTGTTAGTATATAATATTTAGTAGTAACATTTTTTTGAGTGGAAGTGAAGTTAGCCGAGCGGGTCTCTATGGTTCCCCTGAAGATCCCTCCAGTGAGGGGTTGATTAGGGTTGAGCCATATTGGTTCATTGATAGGTAGACGAAGCCAGAGGCACCTCACCTGTACGACTGCTGGAAGGACTTTCTGGCTGTGCTGGTGGTCTTTATATAAGTAGGGTTGACCTATATTGGTTCATTATTGATCTGACCTATGAAGGGCTAGGACGTGGGAAGTGGTGATAGGGGGAGATGGGGGGAGGAGGGAAGGGAGAGGGGAGCAGGTGAGAGAGACAGATCGAGCCATAAGACGGGAGCTGAAGAATATCAGTCTATATTTTCGTTTTGATAAATCAGCAAAATTGATCAGCCCAAAATTTAATAGACTTCTCTTACCATGCTTATTGTAAGATTGCCTGCAAAGCTTCTCCCACTTTGGTGAATTCCTCAGTTTGGTAAATCCTACGTTCCAATTCGGAATAAACTGAGTGTCTTTCCTGGCCATGATGGCTGGTCCTCCTGTGGTACAATAGAACACCTTTTCCTGTATGGCCTCTAGGTGCTGCCTCATTTCTCCTGTCAGTGTTGCATTTGTAGTGAAGAAACCATCCATCTGTCTCGTAGACAAAGATATCTTATAGCTTTAGGGTATGGATGTTTCCTAAAACTTATAGTCAGACTTGGTAGAGTCATTTTCATATATATATTGTGCCCATGATATCAACCATAAATAAGCTATTCATCTTTCAATATATATCTATATCTTTTGAAATTTGAAACAGAGAAGAATTTCTATATGTTGCAACTTTTCTATTTTACTCTCAGATATAACTTGCTAAAGTAAAAGTCCCACCTTTCCACTCTTCAAAGCAAGTACAGACTCAGCTGGGTCAGTTACTAAAATTGTTGTGTCTTCCCTGAGTTGGTAGTTTACATTTTGGCGGGCAAGGCATGCACCGCTTCCTGGTGAACCTCTTATGACTCCTGCCAAATGTAATTTACATATTTTCAGAGTGCAGGTTTGCATATAGTAGATTATGTTAGTGTAGATACTCACTTAAATATAATTACAAGTAATAACAAAACACTTGTCCCTGAATTCTGGGGGGGGGGGGGGATGCTCACCAATGATATGTCCTTTAAAGTCATGGATGTTGAACCTCTTGCCCTTGAGCACCCACACATAGTACTTGGTTGCTTTGAAAATTGGGCTGGAGAAGCTGAATGCGGCTTGGCGTTCAAAAGTGGGGTGGAATGGCACACAACCATCATACCAGTGTGCAAACAACCCTGGACATAACGTTTTACAATAATTAATATACATGGAATATTTGAAACTGCAATCTGCTATCATCTGGCAAATTATTATGTGTCATAATGTTCATTGCATGAATACACAATTCACGGTAAATATGACACCTAGAAAAAGTTATATACTTTTCAGATAGGATCCATAGAATACAACCCATTGGAATTGGAACACAACACATTGGAATGGAATTGGAATGATTTCACATATTAGTATTTCAATTTTTATTTCCCTCTTACCAGAATCCTTAAATAGTAAATAACAAATAATAATCGACCCAGACTCACTGCAGCAAACATCATATTAGTCAGAGTAAAAGAGCATTTACTGTGAAATTATATTTATATGCATTGGCTTCCCTTCATAACTATACTGATACCAAAGTATACCAGGATGTAGATATTTCCCTCTGCCTCCAGAGGGCCGCATACCAGGAACATTGCTCCAGCAGTCTGAAGGAATGCCTCTGACCATTTCGCAGTCCAATCCAGCTTCCCCACATGCTGAAATAATACTGCCTCATGTAACACATTTCCACAGTTGAGCTAAAAAGAATTATGGGGTGAACGATAATTTCGTGCAAATAAAAGGATAAGTCTGATTATAGATTTCTTTTTTTATTTACTCTGACCAAAGGTCATTCCAAAAGCACGGTTAGATCTAATAAGGCTGTGTGTTTATTTTTGTACCCTTCCTGTTTTCGACACATATCAGGTTGGAATTTATTTTGATTTTTTTTTTATTATTTGCTATACATTATATATATAATACATCTAGATTTGTAATGCCATGCAGTCATCCATATCTCATACACTACTTACATTACCTTGCCTTACTATGTACGTATAATTCTCTGTATTACCCACAAGCTGGTGACATGTCATCATGGTGAGTAGTGGGGATTGAGTGTGCACCACAGAGAGTGCAGGCTGCAGAGAAGGCAGCGCTCGATGTGGAGATATACTAACTCAGCTTACTAACAAGACCAGAATAAAGCTCAGTCCTGAGTGACTACTCAGATCGGAAACATCTCTTGGTTCGTTCTTCTTTCTATAGTAGATAGTTTACGATAGTAGTTACAAGGTACCAGACCAATACTATAACCAGACAATAGCATTTATCAATGGAACCACAATTAAAATAGCACTGTTTCACCATTCCTTCTTCCTTACCTGTATTACCTGGAAAATATTTGTATATGCACACCACTTTATATGCCTCTGTAAAACTGCCTAGTCTACTCTCATAGTCATCTAAACAAAGTAACAATAGGATGTTCTGTTGTTATTTCTCCTCCTCAAAGAACCATGGGTCATTACAGATTGATTGTATTAAATAATTTCTCTATATTTCTATAACAGCTGGGACTGAGAATAATGTAAAACTGCAGAATGTCACTCAGCTGAATAAATATATTTAAAAACAAAAACAAACCCAAGGATAAAGGTGAGGTGTTTATCAAGTTGAGATAAAAGCCTAGAAACAGACTAGGCTCAAAGCCTTTCAGATCAGATAAAAATGGTATATCAGTAGAATTTTGCGGTTTTGAGCCAAAGGGTTTCCCACAGATTGTAGCTGTTTCTGGGTTGGTTTTTCATGCACTGTTAAAAAGTCATATATTTTTACTATGCCAACCTTATGGAATGGTCTGCCACCCAAACCTCAACTATTGAAAACAAGAAAAGATTTCAGATCTTATAATTATGCGTCAGCAATATATATATTTTTTTTAAAACATAGCAACTTTATTTCGTCAAACCTGCCATCTAGGCATCTAAATTTCTAATGCTCTCGCGCAACGACCTTCTGTATTTAGGTTACTTTTGTTTTTATTCTACGATGACCTTGTTAACTCGCATTTTATAATTTTATTGTGTTTTCGTGTTTTCTATACCACTGCCTCCAAAGGAGCGAGGCCTTCTTTCTATATCCTTCAACTTCTTGTGTCAGCAATATTATGTGAACAATGACCCATTTTTTTAAAAATGCGTGCGTTTCCTGAAATTTTATTCTTAAGGCGTATAATGCCAAAATTAAGGTCGAGATATCGATAACTCATCAAAAAACCTGTTACGGATCCGGATATTATTACGAATTACTATTGGGGTGACATTTATTCAAAAATCTTATATACTGTACAAATTATTGTTGTTGTTAAAAATCTTTATTGTGGTTAATACTGTACCGTATTGACTAATTGACTTAATCCAAGTTAACTTAGGTACTGTACTGTACCAAGATCTTTTACCTGGATTATATTAAGGAAGACAGGTGAAACTAACACTAGACAAAAAAACACATTATATAGCAGAAAACAACAGCTATGTTAATTGTAGAATAAAGGACAGTACTAAGAATTTAAGATGTAATGATCTCGAGTGAATAACTGTAAATCTGTATAAAATTTAGATATGTATGTGATGTGATTTATAAACCTGTATAGGTGGGGTAAATACAGAAGTGGAATTTATATAATGACAGTAACTATCACTGATCACTGTCACTGATCCACGTCCAGCAGGAAGAGGATGTTGTTCAATATTCAATGTCAAATTAAGTTGGATACCAAGAAACAAGTATTGTCGTCATCTTCTATTGCAGCTAATAACATTATGAATATCAATTGAATAGTCAAATGATAAGACCACCCATGTATAGTGGCACAAACACAAGTTTAACCATGACCTACCAACAATTACAGTGCTTATAGTGATTGTACACATGTCTTCACTTAAAATATGTAGAATATTTTGTTATATCATTCATTTAGGGCAGGCTGGAAGACCTATTTGTAGATGCTCAAGCCCTTTTCTGTATCATTTTGATTGATAATGAATAAAAATTCAATATATATTACCAGCTGTGTACCGATAACCCCCATATGGGTGACTATAGTTACCCAAGAATCGAACGGTTTGAAGAGAAGGTAGAAAGACTAGTCGGAGCTCGCTCCCCCTTTTAACCCTTTTTTTTACAGGTCGGAACGCTCTGTGCGGATATACCAGTTCGGTATAAGCACATGAACAACTGAAGAACACGTTGGACGAAGTTTCAAAGTTCATCAAAAAGCGGAGAAAAAAATATCAGTGAAAAACTAACGGACTGAGAACACCACGAGACGGTCGGCCATTAACCCGACTCGAATCGAGGATATTTAATAGAAACCTGCTCGGAAGCAGTCTTCTGTGAGGCACTCACGGAAAATAGCCGACGACGTAGTGAAAGAGGAAGAAAGGTAGTGACAAGTAAGGAGAACAATATTGGAGTTAGGAAATACCTAAAATACACAAGGAATAGACAAGTTCGCCGGTTATCGCCCACCCTGGAGGAGCCCAATGGCGGGAACCGACACCGGTGAAAACGGTGACTAGCTAACGAGGATCTATTCCACTGAACAGGAGGTCATATAATAAAACCCAATAGGCTAAAATAAAGAAAAGGATAGCTGTTCATCCTTTCCAACCGTAAACAATTATTAAAATCAATGGAATAAGTGGACCGTTTAATATGGAATAACCATAGTGAGCGGGAAGTCAGACAGCGACAATAGATATACGGTGAGACATTGGTGAACTAAGATTCTGTGTCATCTGGATGAAGTAAGGTGAGAGTGTAAAGAGAGGGTGAAATATACTCCCGGCCGGAGGATACCACCCCCCCTTCTCATATAAACAATATATCATTAGAACTGTGCAAATATCGAAATTCCGTGGATTAGCAATAACCCGGTGGAAAATCGAGTGTAAAAATCGTAGCGACAAAAAGTAAACACCGGAAGAACAGCCGGCCATATTGCAAAAAGTAAAAGTTGGTAACTGTGTCATAGAAAACCGTGACAACGCCAAGTTCCCTAGTGGCGAGTGAGTAAACCTAAGACCAAGGTATACGAGGAGGTGTTTTAGCTTGAACAGGCCCTTGGAGTCCTACTTACGACAGAAAATAGACTAAATAGAACCCAAAAAGAGCCAAGAATGAAATATATAAAAGTAGATGAAGAAATAAGGTCTGTTTAAACCATTTCGGAAAATATCGATCGGGTGAAAAGAGAGAACCGGAAGAACAAGTCGCCATCTTGTAAATGGTGAAACACCGAACAATAACATAGGAATAGACAAGCGCTAAGCCGTTGCAACGGTGTTTCGCGCTCGTCAGTAAGTGATGTCAGACTCTGAGGGGAATACACTCGCTCCCTTGATCCCAATAAACACCAAAAGTACTGAAAATAAAAGGAAAAGGCCATTATCTCCAAGTCAAAAAACAGAAGAAGATCAGAGCCTAGCAAAGGTTGCTCGGCCCATAAAAAAGCCCAATCGAAGGAGAGGTAAAATGGCACAAACAGGAGGTACCGAGGAGGAGGCCATGTCGGCTGCCTCTAACGATCTAGAAGAAACAAGTGAGAAAACTGTAGAAGAGAGTGAAACAATAGAGGGTGATGACCCTATGCTACAGTTATTGAATAGTATGGCCCAGGATAGGGAACAAAAACACAAGGAAGAGGAGCTAAGACACAAGGAAGAAGAAATAAGACATCGAGAGGATCTGGAGAAATTCCAACAAATTTTCGCCGCCATGAAAGACATCAAATCCATCAAAGCCAAGGGTGAAAAAACCGAAGCCGGTTTAACCTCGGTCCAGTCGAGAGTCACTAAGGTGGAAGTAAACATGGAAAAACAAAAAAGAGAGAACATCGACGAAAATGTAGCGAGAGATGGAGAAATAGCAGACCTCAAGAAAAGGTTAGAAATGGCCGAGCAAGAGCTGGTGGTCGTGAAAGAGAAAATGACTACCACTAAGGATACAGACCAAGTTATGCTGAAAAGGTCTGAGGAGCAGAGGGAAAAAGCCATAGTTAACATAGAAATGAAAAAGCTGGAGAATAATGTGATCTTCTCGGGCGTGACCTCGGGCAAGATCGAGTTCAAACCAATGCTGAAAGCAAAAATTAAGGCGATACTAGAAGATCGAATGGAACTCAAAGGCCTGGAGGCAGTGAAACAATACAGGCTAGGCTGGAAGGAGAACGCCCTAGTAAAAGTGGAATTCGCTTCCAAAGAAGATGTAAAGAAGGTGGTAGCAGCCAAACAAAAGTTAGAAGATTCCCAGCTGAATATACCCGAAAAAGAGAGGATCAGAATGAGAAAGGACTTACCACTTTTCATTCGACAAAGGAATCAGAGAGCAAGGTTAATTAAAGAGGTGGCCGAAAAGAAAGGATATAAAGATGTGGTAACCTTCAGAGGAGGAGTGCTAGTCGACGGATCTATGTACCAGCATAACAGACTAGGTGCTCTCCCCAAGGAGTTAATCCCCTCACAGATATCCATGAAGGAGGATATAAACACCCTGGTGTTCTTCACAGGAAATTCCCCCTTGTCCAATCACTACCGAGGAAAGTTCATGATTGACTCTCATCAATTTGAACACGTTGAACAATACATATTTTACCATCGCGCGAAATTCGCAAAGGACGCCGAGAAACCGGCAATAGCACTCGCCACATATGACCCGGCAGAGTGCAAAAGGTTGATGAAGAATGTTCCAAAAGATAATGGAGAGTGGATGGACCACAGAGAAGAGATGATAAAGAGGGCATTAAAGGCAAAATGCAGAGCATCGGAGATAGTCCAAGATTTTCTCTTAAACACCGGGGACAAAACCCTTGGCGAAGCATCTCCAAAAGATAGGGACTGGGGGATTGGAATGGGGTTGAACGACCCCCTGGTACTCCAGACCGACAAGTGGCCTACAAATGGAAACTTCCTAGGTAAAATGTGGATGCTGGTGAGGCAGAGTATACGCGATAAAATCATTCACAAAACCTGGCTAAAACAGCAAGAAGGGTCACCGTCCCCAACTAAAGGACCAATGAAGGGGCAAAAGGACGTAGCAATTACTCCCAAAGCTACGCAGAAAACCGGTAAACAAAACACGAGAGAGCCTCAACCTTCCACCTCTAAGAACGAGGAAGCAGCCGGTAACCAACAGGACAAAAAGGAAGAGGAGAAGCCCCCCACGCCCCAAGTGAAGGAGGTGGAAGAGAAGGTGGATACCCCCCCATCCACCCTAAAAGAAAAGGAGGAGGAAACCCCAGAGAAGTTAGACAGTGAGTCTAGCGGCTCTGAAGTCGAGGACGAAATGGAGATAGCATAACCCTCCATTTTAAATATCAAAGCTAAGGAATAGGATATCCAGTCGACTTAATATCGCACAATGGAGCCTAAGCAAAAAGAGCAAAACGATGAAACAGGTTTAACCATAATATCAAATAATGTTAATGGGTTAAATGACCCTATCAAAAGAAAATCAATCTTCAGTAGTTATTATGAATTTAAAAGGTCAGTGATTTCCCTACAGGAAACTCACTCTAAAAAAGATCAAGAAAAGATCTGGAACCTACAATGGAGAGGTAGAGTTGTGTATGCCCACGGGTCTTCCTCCTCTAGAGGTGTATTAATTATGTGCTCGAAAGATTTGAATGAATATGTAATTGACTCAGATTCTGACCCCAATGGTAGATGGGTTTACATATGTATGAAAATCAAAAATGTAATAACATGTATATTGAATGTGTATGCTCCAACCGCGGACCACCCTAAAGAGCAAGCAACTTTCCTTGAAGACATCAAGAGTAGATTGGAAGAACTCCATTTTGACAATTTGATAGTGGCAGGAGACTTCAACTCCGATCTAACTTTTAAACCGGATTCTAAGGCCAGTAAATCCCTTAAAGAGTTTGCGTCATATATGGACTTGTGCGATATAATTGCTACCAGGGAGGCGACTAACGGACGTCTACCACATACAACTTGGAGTAGAACCTCACAGAAATCACGACTAGACTATCTGTTCATTACAGAGAACTTATGCTCGAGAGTTAAAAAACACGAGGTTTATACTAAGGTTTTAACAGACCACAAAGAGTTACTTATTACTGTTATGTTAGATCTCCCTCAACGAGGTAGAGGATATTGGAAATTTAATGTACAACTGTTAAATAATGAGACCTTCGTAGCCGGGGTTGAACAGATTGTTAAGGATGTTTCTATTTTGAAATTATCCGACAAACTCATCTGGGAATTCTTTAAATTAAAGACCAGAGAACTAGCTATACAAACGAGTGTTAATATCGCTAGAGCTAGAAAATGCAAATATGATGTATTTAGTGAGAGGTTAAAATTCTTAGAGAACAAACAGGTTTTGTCTTCTGAGGAATTGGTCGAGAAAATGAATATTATTAATGAACTGAGAGATTTAGAGATAAAGAGAGCTGAAGGAGCAATCCTCAGATCTAGGGCAAAGTGGGCTATTGATGGCGAGAAACCCACAAAGTTTTTCTGTGCGCTAGAAAAATATAACTCGTCCAAGAAAGTTATTTCTCAGTTAAAAATCGATGGTAAAATTTGTTCTGATAAGGAACGAATCTTAAAAGAGGGAGAGAGTTTCTATTCTAAGCTTTATAAGGCGAAACCGGGTAGAGTTACTTCTGCTAACCTTTTCTTAAATTCTAAGAACACCATTAGACTTGATGAGGAGGACAATGATTTTCTCTCCCACCCTTTTAGTGCGGAAGAGGCGGGTAAGATCCTCCACGAGATGAAGGGAAACAAATCACCTGGTTCTGACGGGTTTACGGTTGAGTTTTATAAATTCTTCTGGTATACCATCAAAGATTTGTTCATTAATATGATGCTGAACTGTTTTAATGAAGGCGTCATGACCGAGGAACAGAGAAGGGGCCTCATAAGCGTTATACCCAAAAAAAATAACGATTTAGATTATATTAAGAACTGGCGTCCCATTACTTTATTGAATGTTGACTATAAACTTATTTCTAAGATTTTAGCAACAAGATTAGCGACTTTTCTCCCTAGAATTATACACGAGGACCAATACGGCTTTGTGAAGGGAAGGTATATCGGCACGGCAGTGCGAAAAATTGATGATATAATTTCCATGTTGGAAATAAGAGACCAGAATGGCTTGGTTGTTTCTTTGGATTTCTCTAAGGCCTATGATTCGGTCGGATGGGATTTTATGATATTAGCTCTTAAAGACCACAATATTTGTGAAGATTTTATACATTATATAACCACCTTGATGAATAAATCGAGGGCCTCTTTTTGTAACAATGGGCATGCTTCCAACTGGTTCGAAGTGCAGAGGGGGATGAAACAGGGTGACCCAATTTCATCTATCCTCTTCACCCTGGTGGTAGAAAAATTAGCTCAGACTATTAGAGATGACGAAAATATTGTAGGTTTTGATGTATTACATCACCAAGAAAAAATTGTCCAATTTGCGGATGACACCACTCTTCTGGTGAAAAATGAACAATCTTTAGAAAACGCCTTCACTGTATTAGAGAGGTTTGAAGAAGCCTCGGGTCTATCTCTTAATCCGGGTAAGTCAAATGGCTGTAAGGTCGGTGATGCCCAGATCACTAATAGTACTCTTGTTGACGTCAAATGGAGCAATAGGCTCAGCGTATTGGGTGTAACATTAGTTTGCCCTAGAAACGAAAAACTAATGTCCAAAATAAACGGTGAAATACTAGTAGATAAAATTATGTCAGTCATCCATGACTGGAGAAATAGATTCTTAACCTTGAAGGGCAGAGTGGTAGTAGCGAATGTATTCCTATCCCCCATTCTCCAACACGTTATGTCTTGTATTACCCTAGATAAGGTATTAAGAAAGAGAATTGATAAAATTATTATCGACTTTGTATGGAATAACAAGTATCACCATATCTCAGCCCCTTTTCTCACGCAGAAAGTCGGCATGGGCGGTATGAATCTTAGACTTGTAGAAGACATCTACGAGGTCAATAGGATAAAATGGGTACAGAGGATGATCTTGGGAAAAAATTCCACCTGGTTTTCTGTTCTGGAAGAAATTTTAGGAAGCAGTATAGAGGTTATATTCCTAACCAGGCACAAACCAAAATTCTATATTAATGACTTCTATAAAGAGATCTTTCTAATATGGAATAGATATTTTTATAGTAAAGACCCTGAGGGTCCGGAACAGATCAAGAGAGAATATCTATGGTCTAACAGAAATATTAAGATAAAAAATAAAATGATTCAATGGCCCCACTGGAAACAGCAGGGAATTAATGTCATTGGTGATATATTAGACGAGCAAGGACGTATTATGTCGACTGCTCAATTAAAACAATTGTATGGTATCCAAACCTCATTCAGTGAGAGAATAGAGCTAGCTCGCGCCATTCCAAGAGAGTGGGTTTTACTTATGAGGAAAGCGTATGACACCCCCGATGAAGGGAAGGTGTTAATTGAAATCTCTGGTCTGAAAATCAACATCTTAGATTGTTCGTCCAAAATTATATATCAAGCTTTAGTAAGCAAGAAAAAATTAGAGAAAGCCAAATTCGATAAATGGCAGAGAGTGTTGAATGTTTCAGACGAGAGATTTGAAGAAGTAGACTGGAAAAATATATTCGAAAGAATATATCTAGTCACCAGCGAGACCAGGTTACAGTCTCTCCAATATAAGATATTGCATATGGTCATCCCTTGCAATGAATACCTTAAGAATATAACAATAAGAAAAAATAAACAGTGTAACTATTGTTCTGTAAAAGTAGACGATGTATGCCACTTTTTGATAAATTGTCAGAACGCCAGAAAATTGTGGAATAGTCTATTAGAATGGATTTATAACATCGGCTACTTTAATAAAAGTAGAAATGACAGAGATATTATTAGAAAAAATAAGAACAAAGTAGTAGTTGACCCGGTTCAAATATGCTTCGGTATACCGGTAGAGGATGATAACTCCAGGATAATTAATTGGTTTATTATACACACTAAATCTTTTATACATAGGCAGAAACTGTTTCATAACAATGAACTGTCTTTTATCCATCTGATGAATGAACTCAACTCGAGAATCAATGTAACGATAAAATCCATGTACATGAAACCCAGAAAAAACATCAAAACCCTCCCCTGGAGAAGGGCACAGGAGGACATCTCTGAATACCTAAAGAGAAAACCTTAGAAAAATCTTATATAAGATTAGCTTTAGAAAGAACTAATTATTGTATTGACCTGAAAGGGTTGAAAATGTTACTATGTTTTAATGATTAAGTCCCTTCCTTAAGAAGGTAAGAGTAAGTGTTCATTATATTCGCCAGGTGGCGTGGGTGTATTAAATATGTAAATCCATACATAAGAGGTAGTCTACGCTGGACAACCCAGGTGGCGCCACTCTAGATTGAGCATATATTGTCCGAAAACAATCGAGGTAATTCTTGATAAGCCTTCCCATGTGTAATCGCTTAAAGTCTCCTTGACATCACATTCAAAAATTTTAGTAAAACCGTATGAAAATGTTTAGAGATGTAGAAGCCGAGATGGCAGGTTATGACGAATAAAGAAGTTGTAAAAACAAAAAAAAAAAAGAATCGAAGTAAAAGGTATTCAGGAAGGTAAACCCAATATAATAGTCAACAAATGAAGTCAAGAAGTGAAACAGCAACAACAACAGAACAGCAACAACAACAGCAACAACAGAGTCTAAAGGCATTATTTCCCACCGCAGTTGCCCCTTCGGGGAAAAGTGTCAGTCGTGTCAACTTTAATATAACAAGCACTATGAAGTTTCAAGGACAACCTGTTTATAATTTGCTCCTATGGGACAAGAAATGTATAAGATACTGTACTTGGAAAATATTAGGACATGTACATGTATTCTCAGAAATAAAATACATGTCCAAAGACAACAAAAAAACAATAATTTATTATAGTTATATTATTTTGTTACATATCCAGTTATCCATATCCATGTGGTTCAGAGCTTGGCATACACAGTATTCCATGAAAAGTTTAAATTTGCTTCAAAGTCCAATCTGGAAAGCAGATTAGAACAAAGAAAGACCAACCTGCATTAATTATATCTACAGTGAGTCCTCGGTAACGACTATCATTGCCTCTGTAAAAAGTAAATGATAAGTTGTCACAGATCCATGGAATGTTCAAAGAAATATGCAAATTCAAAGGAACTTATGATCTTCAAGTTACAAAGAAAACATGCACATATACACATGTTCAATACAGCTAATTAACCCCACTGAGCAAAAGTGTTCTAACCGCATAATCATTTTTATTTATTTGGACTCCTGATGAAATAGGCACAGTAGTTTATATATTTACTTACATGTATGCCATTCCCCCATAATTGGTCCCTGACATAATTTTCCACACTCATGTTGGTGTGTCAAATGCAGCTAGTAGAGATGGCAGAAGGTGTATAAGGAGAATAGGGGTCACAAGCTTACCTGAATCCCAGAACATTTGAAATATTTTCTTAAACAAATAATATTACATTTGTTACCAAATACACATGCCTGTATAATGGATTAATTGAAAAAGATGCCTTTGGTTCAGTCCCAGTTACGCCTTAATTGCATTTAATGATTGGTGTCCCCAAGCTTCTCAGACTTTGACACTATCACATTTACATATAGTTCAATTTTTTGTGTTCTAAATCAAATCTTCAGATCATTAGCTGCTTCCCATAATTATAGTTTTTATTATACATGCATTTCTCTTGAGAGGTGCAATGAGTGAGATGCAATAAGAATCATTGATTATAAAATTGTCGATTATAAAATTATTTCAAAAGCCATTGCAGGAAGATTAGATAAGATTACCACCTGGTGGACATGATTAGTAATGACCAGTTTGGCTTTGTTAAAGGCAGATTTATAGGCACTGTATACAAAAAAGATTTCACTAAAGCTTATGATTCTGTAAATTCTTCCTTCTTGGACTGGCATCTCACAATATAAATTAGGTATATAGGTCTTGAATGGTAACCTTTATGGAAAGATCAAGGCCACCTTCTGTAATAAGGGTCATATCTCAAATTGGTTTGACATTAGAATAAATTGATAACATAATTATGAATTTTATGTGGAAGGGAAAATCTCACAAGATTAGCACCATTTCCTTGTACACAAATGTGAAGAAGGAGGCTTTACTATGTGCTAGGAAAAACAAGGTTGAACTTTAGTGTCATGTGTTACATTATGATGTTTATAGTTCCCGAACGCACCGCCGGAGGCCCGCGGGCAGACAACGTCAGGCAGAGGCACGAGGCAGAGCAGAATAAATAAAGGTTCTAGATAGTTCAAGCATCAACTCTTATGACTTCTTTAACTCACACATCAACAAGCTTTCTAACAAAACATGGTGGCAGCAGTGAGTAGAGTTGTCATGCATAAATGGTCAACGCATAAAATAAGTAGGACTCAACCAAATTAGTAATTCACCATTGTCCCATACCTACACCAGAGTAGAGGATCATGGGCAATTTCTACCAGAAGGCAGGCTTCAGTATCGGGATTCGTTTTGTGTCCAATAAAAACAAGTTGTATAGTTTATTGCATTCACAGCAACATTCGTCGTAACTGTTACCACTGCCTATAGCTGTTATGTGAAAAGCTCTGTCTGTTATGATGACCTCAATAAAATATCATAATTGTGAATGAAAAAACTGTGACCTATACCATAAAAAGGTTGTAAGCCTAAAGCAAGTTCGAGGAAGCATATTAGTCCGGGAGCCAAAGGCCATTTTTGGGCTGAACCTCGCATTGTCGGATAATTTTTTTTTGCTGTTTCATGTAGCCTAGGGGTAGGTAATCACAAATCAGGGGGGTGACCGTTCCCACCTATTGAGCAATTTTAGATATTAACCCTTTTATCCCGGTCATGCCAATATACCCCAAATACAGGATTTTGTAGGATTCATAGCCTTCATTTATTCTGATCTGAATAGTGCACTTTGTGACACCTTTTTGAAATTTGGTATGCTGTTAGAACAGGTCATAAGGTTTTTAAAAATCACTGGCTACAAGTTGGGGGAGAACCCTGGTGGCAGGTAGCTGCAAAATTCAAAATGGCTGCCACCAAACATCAAATGCACCATAGTTTGGCTTCTACTGGCTGGATTTTCAAGTGTGATACCACTTTTCAGATGTTTTTAAGTATGAGAAATTCATTTCTGTGGACTGTATTGAGTTTCAAGGTCATTTCAAGGTCAGAATCCAACATGGCTGCTGCCATGAAACTAGAATGTCATAGCTCAGCTCCAATTAACCACACATACTTCTGTAACACCAGTTTTAATGTGTTTTCAGAAGTGAGGAAACTATTTCTAAAGTCATTTCTCTCTTTTGAGGTCATTTTCTAGGTCAAAATCCAATATGGCTGCCATTGAGGGGCAAGAATGTAATATCTCAGCTGCTATTTGCACTATAACTGTGTTAGTGAGGTAGCTTGAGGCCAGATTTGAGATAGATGTGGATGGATCAAAGGGCCAAATTTACCCCACATACTGTCCATGTACTTTATGATTTCTAAATGAACCACTCTTGTATATTATGGTGGCCATCTTGGATTTTCAAGGTCACCATTATGTAAAAACCTATATCTACCAATATCTCAGCTTCTAAACTACTCAGGATCACCATCTTGGTGTCTAAACATTTTCTGGGTCAAGGAATACAACTATACCATTTAGAAAAGGGCGAGATTGGTTTTAGTAACACACAATTTGTATTTGACAATATATTCTCATTAGGCACATGCTATTTAACGTTGCCTCACTTCTCAAAATGACAAATAGTAGAGTTCAGTACAGTTCTGACTGTCCTCATTTATAGACCAGCCCAAACCTTCTTGACTAGATGAAGTGTTCCATTCCAGAAGTTGGAAATATTGAGCACCAACCTCCATTTAGAAGCACCACTACTTGCCTTTACCAAAGAATGTAGACTTGAAACCCCAGGCAAGTAATTGTAGATCTAGCATTGATGTGATGATTTCTAAAGTTCTTGCCTGTACAAAGGCCATTACCAGCTTACTCATAATCACATTGTGCCATGCATTGATCAGTTCCTCAATAAAAGATTTGTGACTCCAGATTGTTGGTTGGGTCATGCACAAAGTCAGCCAGATTGGTTGTTCTTATCACTTTTCTCAAAGACCCTTATCTTACTAAGTTCAACACCTTTTTTGAGTTCTCTAGTTGTTTTAAAAGACCTGACCATCATGCTTAAGAAATATTATAGTGTTATCAATAGGAAACAAGTGCAGTACATCAACTCCATCAAGAAACATCACATTAAGGATGGTACCCTTGGTGTGAATGTTCAGCAGATTAGATGTCTTTCTAAAGTACAATTTTTCACCATCTAATAGGGCAGAGGCAAGCGATTCTGAAAGCGGAAGGATTCCCAGTCAAACTGACTATATACCCCAAGACCACTTGACCATTTCATTATATTATGTATGGGCTTTATAAATTGGTATATTCAAGAATTTATTGGCAGATTTGTGAAAATCCCAGTGACTGTGCTAGTCAGACTCTTTGAGAATGGATGGAGGTTGGTAATCTCTCCATGTCTCAGATGTGTATTGAGATCCACCATGAGATTTCGATTACATTGTCCAATCTACAGTGGCAAAAAGTTCATCTTTCTTGGTTGGGTCATGCAAAATGTCAGCTGGGGTGTTCTAGAACAACATGATCATAGAGCCAGTACCTTCATGTCTTCAATGTGCAATGTGATGAAGATAAGGCATAGATGTTCCATGTTGTGAACAGCATCCCAACACTTGAATATTGGACTCTATTACACCATTTCCTGCCTCCATGGTTCCATTGATAAGTACCTTTTTGGAGAAGGGGAGGGGACCAGCCAGAGCTTTGCAAGAGCCAAAACAGCCACATTACATAGTTTTTAACAATTCACAAGTGGCTGATTATGCAATGGCTGATTTTGCAAGTGCATTCTTCCATTGAAATCCCTCCAAATGGGTACATATGGGTAAAATTCGACACGATTGACACGCGACACGGCCGCTAAATCGCGGGCGACACGGCGGCACGCTCCCCTTAACGTGCGACACACACAGCTCCCAAAAGGCTGATAAAATTCGACATGAGACATCCAGAAATGTATTAAAAAAGGACACGGGACACAGTGATTTATTTAACAGGCGACACACGACATTGTAACGACCGTTAATATATATAATGTATTGCTTAAAAAGTGACACAAGACATCATTGAATTGTTTTAAAAAGTGACATGGGACATGGAAAAATGTCTTATCGTGCGACACTCAGACACAGACATAAAAAATGGGACCCATATATACCCCTCTCCAAGTAGTCTCTGTAATCTTATCTCACTGTTATTATGTACAGTCCACCCGACATGGATATGAATCTTTCCAGGGATGTGAACTTATTATTAGTATTGGTGATATTACTTAGGAATGAATTAATAAATGTTACTGTTTGGTTATCACTACTATAATAAAGAAAGTATAACACAGCTCACATAGCCATTTCAAATGTCAGGTATGATATATATAAATGTCTTTCATAGGTATGTCAGACAAGAAATAACAATATCCTTTGGTTTGTCCCATTTGGCTGCTTTCTATAGCCTACTATAATATCTAGTCTACCGTAGTTTTATTTGAATGTATTGCAATCATGTCTACCTGGAATATAAGTGATTAATTCAACTAAGTGCGTCATCGCTAGACAAATATAAAAATATCGCTGGTTAATCCCTGATAATCAGTCAAGCCCTGTGATTATGTAACAATCGCGTTGTCTGCCTATGGGGGCTAAACCGGAAGTTTACTACCCGGAAACAATGTAGACTCTAGTACAGTCCCACACTACGGCTTAGTGGGACTGTTCACTGACAGGAGCCGGAACTACGGAATTTCCAGGGTCATGCATTGCGGCAAAATGGCCGCCACATAGGCGCGCCCGTGTCTAAAAATAGATAGCCAATCAGAAAATTCCTGGCCCGTGACGTCAGCGTGACGTCACGCTACTACGGCCGGGTGCTGGTGTATGGTATGGAAAGCCATTTATGTACATATCCCCATATCTCTAAAACGGGAAGACTAGCATGCTGATCAGGAATACAGAAGTAAGAATAGCCATTGAAAAAGCGTGTGGACTAGGAATTTTATTTCCTGTTCAGCTGCGGGATAGCCCCCATCCCGCACTCTCCCTATTCTTCCAAAAAATTACATTTTAGGAATTGACTAGTCTTCCACTTTCATAGTTCCTGATCAGACATTCCCAATTCCTGAACAGCATCATGCTTCTCCTATTCTTCCCCGGCTTGGGCGCCAGTCCGCAGAACGTTTTGCTGTTCAGCAACCTGTTCAGCCTTCACATTTCCTGATCAGGATTATCAAGCAAACTGTCCTACTCCTATTCTAGCAGTACGTAGGCCTAGGCCTACATCGCAGGACTGTAGTGTGGCTGGGTTAGCTTAACTTAACTTAAATTTACATTGTAATCTCTTCACTCACAACGTTGACATTACGTCCTAAGTATTACTTTTCCTTATACATGTTTCTTACAATGGTAAGGCCTACCCCTGCTCCAACCTGCTCATATCCCCATAACTCTAACACGGGAAGACTAGCATGCTGATCAGGAATTCAGAAGTAAGAATGGCCATAGACAAAGCGTGCGGACTAGGAATTTTAATTCCTGTTCAGCTGCGGGATAGGGCCCAACCCGCACTCTTCCTATTCTTCAAAAAAAGTTACATTTTAGGAATTAAAATTTTGTTTGAGGAGCATATATAGGCCTGGCATTAATAAATCATTATTTCTTTAAAAAATGTTATTCAGGAATGAATTTTGCTGACCAGTTCCTATCCCGCATGTAAGACTAGAGACTGTTGCGCTGATCAGCATGGCAGAAGCCTAACCCGTCCGCAATGGGCTCCTACTCCGGCCCTGTGTACTGCTGAACAGGAACTGTATAAGGCTGAACAGGATTTTTGCTAGTCCATTTTTACTGATTGGGGATATGTACATAAATGGCTTTCCATAGTATGGACTCTCTGCGGAGCGAGGGTCCAGGTTCATGGACTAGGAAACAATTGAGAAAACGCACATGATCCATTTTTACCTTACATCTGATAGGTTGACCGACTGAAACTGATTAATCATGGGGTGAAATTGTGTTCTATCACATGACATTTGGAAATGGCCAATATAAGTGGACAACCAACAAGTATATTTCATGATTAAAACAGGGTAGTTGTGATTGATTTTTACATTGAATAAAACACCAACTGTCGCACTCACACTCACACTCAGCGTGACATTGTGCCACTTTTATTGTACAATATCACTTTGCTGTCGCACCCCCATGTTTAAATTGCTTCCTAGATCAATGTAAACGTTGGTGGTTAAACATAAATAGGCCTACTGCAACAATATTCATGTGAACTCAATTCTAGAATTAGCCTAAAGTTGTTTTATACGAGCTCAAAGCCAAACCGGGTGCTAAAAGAATAATTTTACAGTGGAAAGTGAACAAGGAGGTCTTGGAAAATGAAATAAAATATATTAAAACCCTAGTGTAAGGTGGTCAAACAGGATAACAGATGTTAAATTATATCTTAGGTTAAGCCACATTAACCTTGTATGAATTTTGGAAATGGGTGACCGCTAGTGATGCACTTTAATATCAGATCTATCTTCCTTTTGCCTTTTTTCCCATCAACAGACGTCTCCTTGTGTATGCATATATTTATGCTTAGTAATTTTTTTAAAAAAAAACTGATTCGCAAAAACAAAAACATATATTCATGTTCACTTCCTTTTTCTGTTGCAGACCAGCTCCCAGCCCGCATGTCAGGCACAGTCAGGTTCAGACGGCAGTTTTGGACCCCCAAGTTTTAGGGGTCATTAACACTTTTAACCATAGTCTTGTGATTAAGCTTATCGCTGGATGTGGAATCGAGGAATGTGGCCGTCTGGACCTGACTGGGCAAGAGACATATTGCTGATTAGCAGTGTAGACCCCTAACCCGGCAATGACAGGTTACCTTAGGTTTTGCGGCTTGGAGTTATAATACAAATGCCTTTCGATGATATCCCCCCCCCCCCCCCCACCTTCCCTTACCTTCATTCGCGCTTACCGATACATTTTTCATCAACTACTCTTGCTGTTAACACGAGCTTTTAAGCTATTGATGTCATTCGCATCTATCCAGTTGTATTCGTATTCTTTCTCGTAATAAAAACGTTTCTCAAAGCAAAACAAAAATTTGTTTATATAATCTTATTATTAACACCAGGGATATCCCCCGACCGTCATAACTTTATCAGATCATGCAAACCTTTCACTTCCTTTTGGGAGGCTAGATCGATCAATTCACTCCCAAACTCCAAGACTGGTAAGATAAATGTTTTATATAATGGTAAGAGTATTGCCATATGGTCAGGATCCGTTAAATCAATTCCCAAGATCCCAATATTGCTTTGTCATGTTGTCACTTTCTCTTATATATCCTGTAACCTGAGCATTGATCAATGACATATTATATATATAATTAATGTACCCATATTCACTTTCTTTTTCGATGATAGGTTACTACTGGCAGCTACTGGCGTATCCTCAACCTAATCAACAGTTAGTATAAGTACTATATAACCCCGCGCTATATATTGTATATAGTAAAGCTATCCACGCAACAATCTACATGCTATCCTTGAGGAACCACATGTGTTAACTTCTTTAGGATTGGATTACAGATAGAATGAAGACTCTCATATGTGTTGCTATCATTTATATTATAGTTCTTGTACTGAATGCTGCTACCACGATTGCCCATAACCAAGGGCTATACAAATTACTCACTTCAGAAAATGGACCGCATCTTCCCCGGGGCAAGGTTTCCGAAGGAGAAATTCTGAATGTTACCAATGGAGATACTATGACCAAAGAACACCCCGCGACACAACAGGTGCTGTTGAAATTCGACGTTGAAGATAATGAGATCATTACTCCAGGTGAGTTATCATATGCTTAAAACATATATCTAAAATCTTTTAAAAATACAAGTGCAGAAATTAGTTTGATGTTGTTGAAGTAAATAGGCGTTTATATTTACATCTGTTACAAATAAAACTTTTATTGTTGAAAGTTTCTAGTGTAAACGTGTTTTCATTATAGGTAAAACTAATTTCATTTGAAAATGAACAAAACAAAACATGAAACTAAAGTGAGTACATTATATTGTGAGCATAAGATTGGTTAGATAGAATAAATTGACATGACTCCACTTGGGTCAGAGGAAAACCCCCAAAAAGGGGATACTGTACAACAAGTATAAATGAAATCTTAAAAAGAAATGTTGTAGGCCTATTGCCAAAGGTTTAACAAGGCAGTTCTAGGCCCGATTAAAATAAGATAAGTTAAAAGCAAATGTTTGATTAGATGGTACATATAAAACACATTTGTTTATGCTTTCAGAGATTGCTAGTAGTGATGGATATACCAGCATATTTTATGACACGTCCACCATTCCTGTGATACGAAGGGTGTCTAGCCTTTTCGTAGACCCCAAGAAGACCACGATATATACGACTAAACAGTCAAACTCTTCTATAAATAATACATCATGCGATCAGCCCCAGGACCCGATTGAAAAAATCAAGACAGAGGCCAAGAAATTCCTGGTTTACAAAATTGGGCTTTGGATTCATTTGATATGGCCGCCGATTATTATACCTCTTGGAATTGTAGGCAACATATTGTCTCTGATCATTATGCTTCAACCTCAGAACAGATGTATTTCCTGCTGCACCTACATGGCCGTTCTTGCTGTTGCTGACAACATTTCTCTCCTACGCAGGGGATCTGAATGGGTATTTTACATGGGGGAAAAAACGTATAAAGACATAGAGTGCCAGATTATGGCTTTTATTGGTCTAACGGCCATCCAATGGGGGATGTTTCTCATTGTTCTGATGACCGTTGATAGGCTTCTAGCCATTACCTTCCCCCTGAAAGCTAGTATATATTGCAAACCAGGTAGAGCTAAACTATTATCATTCGTTGCTTTTTTGACATCATTTATTTTTTGTATACCACATTTCATAAGCACACGACCTGTTGGGAATAATTATTTCTGTGCCACACTCACCGCCGAATTCCAGTTGATGGACTATTACGCCTGGGCTAACATGATAGTGAACTTCTTCGCTCCGTTCATCGCTTTGGTGGCAATGAATGGCTTGATAATTAAAAAGATCAGAGTCCATTCTAATAAGGTAGAGAAACATAAACAACGTCAAACACCAACTCGCTTGTCCAAGGCTGTGGAATTGCCTTCGATAAGTTTTTCAGAAAGTCCTAATTTAGTGAGGTACGAAAAGAAAATGGACAACGCTTGTAATTATGGCAGTGAACCAGATCTGAACAACACAAGAGTCAATAGTGGCACAAGAGGGTTGCAGCAAACAAAAGTATTCATGCATAAGCAGATTCCTGCTGTGAAAAGAACAAAACTCAGATCGACCGAAGCTCACCTGGCTGTCATGCTTACCATGGTGGCATTTTGTTTTGTGATTTTAAATGTTCCTCAAGCTGTCAGATACATCTTCTATCTCTCTATCGATAGATACAGCAACCCCGAAACCTATGCCACATACATACTTGTCTATCACCTCTCCACCAAGTTGTATTTCACCAACAATGCCATAAATTTCCTCCTCTACTGCATTGGTGGAAGCAAATTCCGGCGGAGCCTCAGGGAACTGTTTGCTTGTAAAGACAGAAACGCTACAAGCTCAAGGCAATTCCATCAGTCCTAACTAAAACTGTTTTAGAATTTTTATTGATTTTATTGATTTTTTTTTTTTTTTTTTTTTTTTTTTACAAAAAACATCGAAATAGGCTTTGGCGCAAATGACACCGTCCATTTTATGGTTTCTGACGTTCCGTAGTTTCCAGAAATATATGGTTTAACTTGTGTCCCCAAAAAGCCAACGAAATTACATAGTGAACCTGACTGCAGTCTTTCTCTATGTGTTTGCTCAGTGCCACCTGAAAATGGTTGCTAATAGATATTCAAAGTTATTTTGCATGACCGATTCGCCAACGTCAGTTGCAAAGCCTTCCATAATTCAGTCCCAGATTTGTTAAACCCATCTGATTCCAGAATTAATTATCATAAATATGGTTAATTGTGGGAATATTGGGTAGTGATATGGATCACTAGAAAGCATACCATACATCATGGACATTAATTTTTATCTTAAATATAATTTCTCTTTTAATTCTTTATGGTTTCTCATCTATATCTCATTTAATGTGAAACCCCCTCCCCCTCCAGCATGATGTAATTTATGGAGGAGAATTTTCCTGGGGGGGGGGGGCACTATTTTTGTTCAGACCCTGAAGGGGGGGGGGGGGTGAAGATTTTTTTTGCACAGACTCTGAAGTCAAGAGGGGGGGGGGGGGGCAGCTTTTTTGCGCAGACTCTATAAGTGTGTACAATAAGTTAATAAAAAAGTCTTTCTTGATTTGAGTAAAGCCTCTGATACTGTTCACCACCCAATTCTGTTAGACGAACTTAAATCATATGGCATAACTGGGATGGAATTACTCTGGTTCATTAATTACCTGAAAAACAGGAGACAATGTGTCACCGTTAATGGTCTTAAGTCGGAAGAAGGTGTTGTTACTTTTGGTGTTCCTCAAGAAACAATTTTAGGCCCCATTTTATTCACAATATACATACATCTTACCAACAAAGCAAAGCACGATTTATATGAATTAGCTATTCTTCCCAATATAGAATTTTGTGATTTCATATATGACTCCGCTCCTAAAGCTCTACTGCAAAAACTCTAATCTCAACAGAACCTTGCATTAAGAATAATTTTCAACAAATCAAAGTATGATAATGTGGATCGTGAACACAAAGCCCTAAATATTTGGCCCCTTCAATTAAGAAGGGACAAACACATTCTTGACATAGCATTTTACCTAGCCCAAAATCAAGTTAATATAGACAATAGAAAACTGCCTACTCACAGTCATGCCGAGGGAAGAAGGAACCTAATTGTTTTATCTTCCAAATTGAATAAAGTCGCCAACTCTGTTATTTACAAATGTCAACTTAGATGGAATATGTTGAAATCGATTGCTTACATGATTGAAGATAGGGCTACATTTGGGAAATATAACCAGCAACTCCTTGCCCCATTTTGACCCCATTTTGATTTATTATATAATATATAATGTAATATATTACATTGTGTAATATTGTATGGTCCTTGCTGCTGTAGGCCTACCCTCTGTTGTAATATTGTTATTGTTTGGAGTGGGTTAATCAATATAATTATATTAGGACTAGATTATAAGATCAAGTAAAACATGTGTTGACTCCAGGAGGATGTTAAAGGAAGTGATCTCTTAGTCATTATGACTAGTTTATTCTGAGAAGCTCTGAGCTGTTTAGCTGGTTACTATAATCTATATGGATACATATGTGCTGCCACCTGTAGACCTAGTACAGTTGGTAACTAATATCATGACACCCTCTGTATTTCTGTACATACTATACACTACATTAATAACCATGACGATCATCGGATCATACTCATAATTATACCATCAACCTTTTGTACATGTTATATATCGCTATAAATGCATTTCTGATTATTACTATCAATCTGTAAATAGGCATATCCTATGATTTATTATATGCGCATGCTATATGAGAGGTGCTATAAGTGGGGTGCTATAAAAATATTCATATAGTACGCATACTATAAAAATGTAGTTGTCTAAAAATAGCTCTGTTGATATGCTTCGCGGAGCTTTGGCTCTCCACGAAGCATGTAAACAAATCCCCCCGATCGGTAATCCACCCGTGATTCTAGTACTATGATTATAGAAATACATAATAAAACCCACATCATTAAATAGAGCCTTAAATTTTCTATTGAATGATATAAGTTTTATTAATGTAGCTCAAGAAATAGCCGCGATATGAACATTTAATTCAACAATATCAGTAGGCCTAAATACTGCCTACTAACGGGGCTGTCAGTGGGGCGGGGCAACGAGGTAGAAAAGAGGGGTTTCCTTTGTGTTACATGTTCTCAGAATCTGGGGTCTCCCCATCTACTTTTATGGTTTCTACAGGTCTGTTGACCCTGTCTGGAGGTCATTATATGTGGTTTGTGAAGGTATCTGGGGTGAAAATGTGATTTTGAAGCCTTTTTTAAACTGGGGGACCTAACTACATGCAGAGGAGTGGGAGAGTGAAGAAGAGGGGAGGGAGAGGGTTGGGGTATTGGAGAGAGGGAGGGGATGGAGAGGGTGTAGGAGGGGGAGAGTTAAGAAAAGGGAGGGTGGGGGAATAGGAGAGGGGGATCAAGGGGGAGGGAAAGAACAGGTATGGGTCTCACCGTTGGGAGAGAAAAACAGGTATGAAAGACAGAGAAGAGGGGGAGGGAAACAAGGGCGAGGGGGAAGTGTGGGAAGAGAGGGTGACCGCCCGGAGGACGGGCATGTTGCTTGTATCAAATAATTGTCTTAAAATTATCAATAAATATACCCATCACATTAAAAGTTACTATGCCTGTTAGTTTTAGTTTTACGATACATTGTGTAACAACCAACTGAAGAATTTTAAGTCAGTCAGCGGAAGAGCTGATCTTCATTGTCAGAGCTGACCGGCCCATTGTAAAAACATCAGCAATAAAGGATTTTTAAAATTGAAATTGAACTATAAAGATGTAAGTGTGTGTGTGTGTGGGGGGGGGGGGGGGAGGGCAAGCTTTCCACAAGACTTAATTTAAGAGGGGGGGGGGGGGGGCTCATACAATTTTGCATAAGAATTTTCCGCAACTTCTCCACTCCCCACCCCCACACACCTATTGGGTAATTATGAACAGTCCCTATATTAAAATAATAGCCTTTCTACCTGGAATTCAACTGATTAATATAATAGCCTATACAATGAAATCGTCCTTTCCTCGAGTTTTGCGTACTCGTGGAAACTCGCAGCATACGAGATTCGTTACGGCTCGGTGAACCCTCCACTCCCGGGAGTGCGAGAGTGGCGAGAGTGTTTGTAAACAACCTATGACGTCACACCGTTTAGAGGATTACGTAACTCACTACCCAGACCTTTAGTGGTTGCATTCGGGTAGGTTCAGTGTGCACCGAATGCACCATTTCACTAATTCCCTGGGGGGGGGGGGGGGGGGGGGGGGGGGGGGGGGCTCTGAGACATGGGAAAGGAAACTAATGCCAATGCAAACATGTGGGAGGCCCATATGCAGCTACTAGTATATGCGGAAATTCAGGAGTATGCTAGCCATTCTGCTCTCTGATACCAACCATATGGGATGGACTACAAATTTGAATGAAGTATGTTCCCATGGAAATTCTTTTTTTCTCACTTATATTTTATATATAAATAGATTCTTTAACAAATTCAAAGATTTCTTGCAGGACGACGTCCTCCCCCACAAATTCGGAGATAGTCAGTATGCCTTCCAATAGCTGGAATATGATGTGAAAATGACCCTAGGATGCACCATTTCACCCGGGGGGGGGGGGGGGGGGCAGTGGGGGGAGGGGGGGGGGGGGGTGAAGAGGTGAAGGGGGGTGACCAACTTTATTTTCAACCAACTTTTTTCTGAAACATTTTTTTCTGACCAACTTTATTTCGACCAACTTTTTTTTACGACAAACTTTTTTTCGACTTACTATTTTTACGACCAAATTTTTTTTCCGACCCAACTTTTTTCCGACCTGCCAACTTTGTTAATGACCAACTTTTTTTCGACTAACTTTTTACGACCCACTTTTTTTTACGATTTTTTTTTATGAAAGAATGTCTGTCCACACATTACTCATTATTAATAATAATCTACTCATTATTAATAATAATCCACACATTACTCATTATTATTATTATTATTAAGGAGGGGGAATTAAAGGGGAGGGAGAGCAAGGGAGGTAGTCGGGGAGGGGGAGGAGAAGGAAAATTGATAGATGTATAGGTGTGTGGGGGGGGGGGGGGGGGAGTGCAAATTTGTTTCCATGAAACCCTATTATATCAGTCATCCTCCTCTCTCCTCTCCCTCTCTTCTCCTCCTCCTCTCTCTCTGTCCCTCCCTGTCTCTGCCTTCTACACCTTAGGCCTACTACCCAGACGTAGGCCCCCTGTGATTTTAGCAATTTTTGGCAAGCAAATTAATATCTCCAAATTAAAATAAACATCCAGTAAATTGTTGGATTCCTATAAGAAGTAGAAACACAACTGCCTCTACAATCCAAGTGCCGAAGGCACTTGTTATAACTAATCAGTGCTAGAAAA
This sequence comes from Sthenelais limicola, assembly GCA_942159475.1. Taxonomy (NCBI): domain Eukaryota; kingdom Metazoa; phylum Annelida; class Polychaeta; order Phyllodocida; family Sigalionidae; genus Sthenelais; species Sthenelais limicola. The sequence goes on along the minus strand of OW804097.1, from coordinate 72,826,291 downwards.
ATACAAATATATCGCTAGTTTAACCCTGATCATCAATTTTCGTAAGATCAGACAAGAAGTAGGTAGTGATAGATACAAGCAAGGTCCATGATATGTGTTTGGTGATCATAGAACTATGGCTTATGTAGACGTTTAATGGTAGTTGGTCTCTGGTTATAGTTCTATGGGTGACGAACAGGCCTCGGTCTGCACGCGCGGGCTAAACCGGAAGTTAACTGCTCCGAAACACTGCAATAGATAATTTCTTTCCTCAATGGAACTTAACTTAATAGTGATTAAGCAATTTGGAGGAGAAAAAGGTAAATAGTTGATCGATTTAACATTCTTCAAATTGTCTTCGAAATATAGTAAACAAAATTTATAGTCCCGCACCGAATAATCTTACTTCCAAGATGGCGGATATGTGAACTTTTGACCATGCCTGGTAAGTGGGTTGTTTTGAACGGTCGATTAAGGGGGTTAATGCTTCGTCAAGTCATACAAATTGATTGAGGTGGTGAAAAGTTCGAACCTCTCAGATGCAAGTTCAATCCAACGTGTTAAATGTCGAAAACAAGCACAAAAGATGCCCGAAATCCTTAGGAAGCCATAGTGTCGTCGTACTCTGGCACTGTCTTGGCCAGGCCAGGGTTAACGCAAGTGCTGAAGTTGAAGATGACCTCCTCGGTCACTGCTAATAATTTCAAGGGGAGGGGACTCACTGTATTTGTTTAGTATTAATACTGGTGTTTTATTGGGTATAGTGCATTGTTTCATATTCACGGCATTTCGATTTGTCAAGATGTTACTAACTCACCTCATCGCAGAATCAGATTCAGAGACAGAGTCAATTCTGACAACATAAATCATAATGAACAATTCACAAGTAACAAATCAATATCATGAATATGATTCATGAATCATAATACCGTACGGTATTTATCATACGGATCCATGATATAAACTACGACTGCCTAGACGTCTAAGAAATGCTCCAGGGTTAGGCCTACCCTAGGCAGTAATATGAATTGTAAACATACCGTGTAGGCATTGTAATTTGTAGCACATATAATTATAATTACCAGTATAATAATGATATATAACTCTGAGTCTCTGACATTTTAGAATAATATGACCTTTCTGATTTTACAGCCTATAGGGCCTATTTAGTATTACCAGTACCTTTCGTATTTACCTTCATTTGAATTCAATTCAAGGATAAAGCTCAGTTCATGCAGTTATGGCCATACTTACCCAATCATCACCTAGACCTAGTTTACAGGCATATACACTCAGTATTTTGGGGGGAACAGATGCTTTTGTCTATTGCGACCCGATACCATGGTGGTCTCTCATCATATTCCTACACTTCACCTTCAGGTATAGAATTTCTTCATCAGGCATCCGAACGAAGATAACATCAACCCAAGGAAGCGTTATTACCACTTCTTAAGTCCAGTTTCCTGAAAACGGCGCAAACATGGGGACCCAGTTGATGCAGCATTTTGTGTCTGGCTTGAAGAGCCGCAATGAGGAGACTCGTGTCAAGGTATCGAGAGACCTCAACCATTATGTTGCGACCGAACTTCGTGAAGTATCGTTGGAGGACTTGACTGGATTCATGGATGAATTCAATCATCACATATTTGAAATGGTTTCTAGTCCCGATGCCAACGAGAAGAAAGGAGGAATTATGGCAATTGGTAATATGGCCTTCTTAGACATATCCTAGCTTGTTTAACAATCTTACATTAATAGTACGGTACCGTAATATAAAAGTATGAATATATCAAGATAAAATGGGTTAATAATTAATGGACAATTCTTATAGGGAGAGTCTTTATTGTATAGTCATATCTGCCAATATAGGAATATCCATTCCACTGATCCTGCATACGCAATGAAGTAATACATAAAATTGTGATACCATGGGAAAGTATAACCCTTGGTTACTACTGATTTGACCCTAAATTTTCAAACCATTCAAAACGAAGTTCTTATCATTGTTGTTTTGTTTATCGGTATTTAAATTTTTTCTTGTCTGCAGTGAGTTTGATAGGAGTAGATGTCGGCAATACGAGCACTCGTATCAGTCGTTTCGCCAACTATCTCAGAAACCTACTACCCTCTAGTGACGTGAGCGTCATGGAGATGGCAGCAAAGGCTGTGGGTAAATTGGCTCTAGCCTCGGGCACATACACTGCTGAGTATGTGGAATTTGAGGCGAAGCGTGCCTTTGAATGGCTGACTGGAGATAGAAACGAGGGCCGCAGACACGCCGCGGTAAATAGATTAATTACCATTCAGAAAGTTAATGATCATATCTATAGCTACATTTGTATGTATGTCATATTCCTCGATTAAAAATAAAAAAACAGAAAGGAGATATCTTGATATAACCGAGGTTTTTATTGCCTGCGCTGTGTAGAAATTATTATTATTTTAAAAAATCTGTGTAGAAATTAGTTCATATCGCGATTCTAGAGTGTTTTTCTTAGGAAGAACCTGACCTATTTGGAAAAGACATTTATAAATCTTGAAATAGAATTTTGCTCAGATTGATATAGGTTTTTCTTATATGTTCAGTGTTTGTATATTCTTAATTCATCTATGTCTTACATTTATCTAGGTTTTAGTACTGAGGGAGCTTGCTGTTTGTACACCAACTTTCTTCTTCCAACAAGTGCAGCAGTTTTTCGACTGTATTTTCAATGCTGTTCGCGACCCCAAATCCAACATTCGGGAAGGGGCCGTTACAGCTCTGAGAGCTGCGCTTGTTGTAACATCGCTGAGGGAAACCAAGGCTAGAGAGAAAGCTAACTGGTACAAGGTGAATAGATTTTTTTTTATTTTAAACAAATTTTATTGGACAAAATTTCACGAGTGATACATAGTAACATTTCATTTGCCAATTTGAAAATAATTACACACATGTAATCTTGAAAACAAAAATTGAATTACAAAATTACAATGGTATATAGGTTAACAAGTTAATAGAAATAGGATTTATTTTGATGAAAGGTGATTGTGATTTAATTACTTAATATACATCAAGGTCAATGTAAATCTTCTACTTTCTCTTCTACTAGTTTTGAATCCGATTCCTCACACTATATCCTTTCTATTTTTATCTCAAATTGTATAAATGTTGCTAAGTGTTCTCTGTTTGAAAAACTAGGGAAGTAAAAAAGGCTGAAAATGGTCTAGTTTTTATACTTTAAATTTATCACATGTAGACATTGTTTTACTCACCGGTAAAGCATTCAGGGTTCTATCGTGCCACTTATTGGAAAGTATCATAAAAAAGATACCTTGGGTGGATAGGGTTGGGGACAGAGGGGACAGGAGTTGGGGGAATTATTTTTGGTTTTGCCTTTATTGGGGTCTGACGTTTCGACCTACATAAGTCCTTCATCAGGGGTTTTGAAAAATAAAAAAAAATAAGAATAAAAAAAGATACTTTGTTTTATTGTTCGCTTATTTGTTTTTTTCTACATTTCCCTAGCAATGTTTTGATGAGGCCGAGAGACCGTTTGATGAACAGTTCGCACGTGACCGCCGTATGGGCCGCGATGACTGGGCGCATGGATCCTTGCTCATTATCAACGAACTGCTCAGATGTAGTAACATGGAGGGCGAGAAACTGAGGCATGAAATGGAGGATATCACCCAACAGCAACAACTGCACGAGAAAACATACAGAGTAAGCTCATTGTACTTTATACTACTTGGAATGTGTATATGAAACAGGTATATAAAGCTTTCCTCGACCCTTGACCCTACTTTTCGAGGCCAGCCTTATAATATTCCCTCCCTCTAATCTACCTCCTTGTTATTACATATTATGTAGTAAACCTGCCAACCTAACGCCTTTTTATTTCCCCTGATTTATCATGCCTGGAGTAGTGCTAAATCAGGTTAAAACCTTAAAACAAAGTATGTCCTATTATTTCATGAAAAAATATACCATATTTTATGAAAGAAATATACCAGATTTTATGAAAGAAATATACCAGATTTTATGAAAAAATATATACCATATTTCAACAGACCAGGTTTCCCAAAGTTTCATATTTCGATCGTTGTATTAGCAGTATTCATATCTTTCCATGTATAAGAACTTGGCCATTTCTTTTAGGATTACCACAGCAGTAAGGTGAAGCATCATTCAGCGACAGTGCTCGCCCAGATCCAGCACAAAGGCTCCCCTCTCTGCATGTATGGAGGCAGTAACCGGGCGCTGGGACACAAAGCTCCCTTCTCAGAGAGTCGCACATGTAAAGAACTCATGAGCGAGAAGTTTAACCGGCTCTGTGGCTTCGTGCTCAGCCACCGCTCCAGCAGGAACTTTCTCATACAGCAAGTCCTTCTGTCTGTTCTCCCCCGCCTAGCTGCCTTCCAGCCGAGGAATTTTGTTAACAAGTAAGAATGATTACTTGAGAATTAATATATATTTTTGTAAAGATTATTTTTATTGGCCAAACATTTAAGCCACAACTATAAATACGCATAACACACTATTGTAGTTATTTTCATGCGTTGCCTTATTCCAATCTTTAAAATCGCGTCTACCTTATTTCGCAAAATCATTATTCTCTGAGAACACTACAATACTATATATAATTCATGAACCTCATTACCTTACATAATACAATAATGATTCGTTGCTATATCAGACACTGGACACCCTAGCCTGACTAAAAAAACAAATTTTCCAAGAATAAACTATTCTTTAATTTCTATCAATTTGTTGGTATATGTTTACCAGTAGTTTGGTATACTGTAGTATTACGAGACAATGACTTTAGTTTTACGTAATTTTATATAAAATTAAGCCTGTTCTGGGACAAGTGTTTTTTTTAAAAAAATAAAAGTATTTACCACAGATAATTGCGACAAATTAGAAACCAGATACTAAATACGTAATAAATCGAATGGTGAAATTGTAAACAACACTTAAAAAATTCCTTATTCCTTGCAGCTATTTGGAGGAGACTATGACTCACTTGTTGGGATGTTTGAAGCGCGACCGGGAGCGCCCGGCAGCTTTCCAGGCTATTGGACTCATCGCCGTGTCTGTGCAGAGTGACATTATCAAACAACTACCACGAATCATGGAAGTTATACGCGCTGCTCTTCCTTCTAAAGACCTACCTCAAAAGTGAGTTTTCTGTCTCTTTTGTCTGTCTCTCTCTTCCTTCTTATCTATCTCTATTTCCTGGGTATGATCATAAACTGCCTCCCTCTCAGCTCTCCCGCCCTTGATATAACACTTCAAAATGTTGATAAGGGCGTAAAGCAACCAATCTCACTCACTCACTCAAAAGTGAGTTAATATTACCCATTCTAAAGGCCTCGTATAATGGGTTTGTAGACCATTTTTTGTCTTATCACATCGATCTTAAAGTACGCCTTCTAGATCTTAGTACCCTGGGCTCATTTGTAAATGTGTGGTAGCCATTCTGAGGCACCAAGTGGGTGAACTAGGGTAAAATAGTTTGTTCTACACAAGCGGGTACTCGAAACTGATAAATGGCCTCGGAGCATATTTGTAATAGTTATTTTCTTCCACTGTCAATTCCACCAGCTGGTTTTGAAGGTCGATATTTGACCGTTTGACATTTAGCCTCCAAATAGGGCCTAGATATGGCACCTATCAAATATTAAGTATACAAATGTTGAAAACCTGACGATTTTCAAGCTATTTTTTTGTTATCTTATTGTCTCTCGTTTAGGCAATACATATTACTTTTATGTACTTATTAGTTGTCGAGGCGCTATTTATTAAAAGCGTTACATTAAAATTAGAATATGTTCATTGTGAATACATTGTGAATAACTGATCATACCTTTATGCCCTATTATTGCTTGCAGGAAAGCCAAAAGTTTCGTTGTCGACCCAACTGTATTCATCTGTGTGAGCATGCTTGCTCGAGCTGTCGGTCCGTCTATCGGTGCCGATGTCAAACAGCTACTTGAGCCGATGCTCGCTGTTGGCCTAAGGTATTCCCCTTAAACTCTCAGCCGAACTACAATAAAACCTCTTTATTACGGACAGCCTTGAGACTGGAACTATTGTTCTTAATTGGGAGTTGTCCAGGAAGCATGCAGACCAAGAAGTCCTGCATTCGCATATTATAGAAATAGATTGCAGATGCAAGATATATTTTTATGATTAATTTGGATCATTAAATTGCCTGTGGCGAACACAGTGACCTTAAAAATGTATTGCCCCATTCTCCTCAATTACCATGAGGAGAATGGGGGGATTAAAGTAAAAATATGTGATGCATCAATGGTTATGCCCAGTGTTTATATGCATCTTCTCTACCATCCCCTATGGTCAAGTGGTTAGCATCTTAATCACAACCACCTGCAGTCACACAGAGCAAACACAGCCCATGCAGAAACTTCCCGCTGGACCGTGAATGCTTAAATTACACTACTAAAATGCACTCTAAAACAACACACAACCACAAAACGCACCGGCCATGCGGTAAGTTCTTCCTGACCAATGAAACAGAAATAGACATTCCACCCAACATAACCATCATAACCGCTCATCTCACCCCTTCTCCACATCCCTACCCTCACAAAATTTTATATAACGCATTTATGTATACCCTTATACTCATTAGCATAAGAGTAAGTATTAAAAATACTAGCGGTAGCATTAGTCAATAGCTAGACACAGCAGTGGGCAGAATAACCATGGCAATTCTTAAATGAATTAAACCCGTGAGCCTATGTCACAATTATGTTTCACTGTATTGTTTGACTTGCTGTATAAACATCCTAAATAAAAAAAAAAAAAAATTGTGAATTCGAATCCCAGAGCAGGCAGCCTTTTTACATTTGTCTGATTTTCGAGTCATTTCATTAATATCTTCGTATCTGGGGCTAGGTTTTCTTTTAAAACCACACATGTATGTAGTTTTGTGAAGGCGAATTGTTCATTTTCTGGTGATTTCACCACTTATGCAACACAACCTTTTATAGATTCCTCGTGTCTGCCTGTAACATTTGGTAGGTTGCGCCATTTATCGCTAACCAATAAATATCGAATCCTTCCTTAGCCCTGCTCTAACTGCCGCTCTGAAGGACCTCGCTACCCAGATCCCACAGTTGAAGCGCGACATTCAGGATGGCCTCCTCAAAATGTTGTCCATGGTGCTGATGGGACGCCCGCTGCGTCACCAGGGCGCGCCGCGGGGCTCTGCCCAGCCGCTGCCTTCCTCCAGCTCCTCCAGCAACTTGGCAGACATCTCTGACGTCACCAGCATCACTCTGGCGCTCAGAACGCTGGGAAGCTTCGACTTTGAAGGTAAGCTACTGTCAGTGCAGAGCCAGGGATGGGTGTATGTCGGTCGATAAGGGCACCAAGACATGTTTTGATTTGATAGTTTTTGTTCTGCTCACACATTACACTACAGGGCCTTGTTCACTAAGCCGATTCTCATGCGATTCTCACGGACTTTAGTAGGAAAAGATCCTCTGCGACGCAAAGTCGCATGAGAATCGGCTTAGTGGACTGGGGTCTTACAAATATTCTGAGCGGTACAACAACTTTATAAAAATCAATTTACACCTTTAACGTTAAATATTTATTTAGATGTTTAAACATTTTAAGACATACATGATGGACTGACAGGCATCTGTCAGATTTTATTTTCTAATATATATATTTTTTTATTCTCTGCATTATAAGCCACTGGGGCTGTATTTATTTTTAATACCTTTTTACTTTAATGTCTTACATTTGATATGTACCCCCATATGTATCTCTTAATTTTGCTTTGTATGTGCCCTGCTCGAATTTCCAAATTGCAAATTGATCGGAATAAGGGCTACTAATGAAAAGCTATGCTGTACTTGAATGTTTAAATTCAGTGAACATCAATCAATCGATATTGAAATAATAGAAAATCGACACTTTTTTATGGTAAATATTGTTACCTTTCAGGTCATTCACTCACACAGTTCGTGCGTCACTGCGCTGAACATTTCCTCTCCAGTGAACATAAAGAAATTCGTATGGAAGCTGTCAAAACCTGTTCTCATCTACTTCATCCTTCGCTCACGGTAATAAGAGATACTCTGTGTGTCTGTGGTGTTATGGACATAAGTTACTTTCAATTGATATACATGTATGTCGGTCAATTAAATCTCGCATCATGACTTTGGCGCATGAGTTCTCAGAAGTTGTTTAAATATTTGCAAGATAATTTATTCTCACTTTATAATGCTTCTAGGTTGCTGGCAAACCATGGAATCCTTTGGTATACTATTTAGCTGACTATATTATGAAGTTATCATGTGGACTGACTGTGGAGTTCCTTTAAAAATGTTACCATGTTGTATTAAAAATTAACTCTTACCAAAAAAACCCCCCACAAATCTTCAATACTTGAATAAACCTGCGCATGCAATGAAAATATTGACTGCAAGTATTCGGTTTGATATATTCATTGATTATTATGCGAAAGCAATTAATTTTCGATATTTGCGATGAGTTTTATGCCGCATTATATCTCCCTTAATTTCAGCCAAATCTAAATAAAATCAGATCAATTGGCCCCACCCTTCTTTTGTTTTACCATGGTGCTAACCAAACAGTTCCTTTAATTACACATAACTAATAGCCATAGTTTGTTATGAGTTGACTTAAAGTAAGAATCTTTTTCAGTGTCGTTGTTTTGTCAAGTATTGATTAAATCCTTGTGTGACCTTTTCAGTTGTTGGCCAGTCACCATGGCCACGTGAGCACGACAGCTATGAACACTGTGGCAGACGTTCTCAACAAACTCCTTGTTGTGGGCATCACTGACTCCGGTGAGCAACTTTCACCCTCATCCTAACAATAATTAAAAACCCTTACAATAATAGGGGGTTTTGCATAGCCGCCATCTTGAATCATGATTCGCACGGAATTATGGGACTAATGGTACAGTGAAAAATCTATAGAAAACATGTCATGTTCAGCATGGAATATTTATCAGTGCTTTAATGTCAATATCCATGTGTTACACATGGTTCGATAACACAAGCTCCCATCTTGCATATGATGCATTGAATTTCATAGGTCATTTATACAAGCTGCGATATTGGTGAAAACATTCTTGCATTTTTTTTTATTACAAATGACCTTATATAATATTGATGATATATAGATATTATTGATAAAGTACGTATTATATATGATGGAGTGCATATTATCCTTTGATAATCCCCTATTTATACTGTCTCACAAATAAATTGAAGTATTGTGTGGGTTATTTCCTTCCTTTCTTACACCTGTAAATTACAGAAAATATATCACTTCACGGACTGACTTCGTTTGTTTCCTTTCAGACCCTGACATACGCTTCTGTGTGTTCATGGCACTGGATAAGCGTTTTGATACCCATTTGGCGCAGGCTGAGAACTTGGCGTCCCTCTTTGTTGCTGTAAATGATGAAGTGTTTGAGATTAGAGAACAGGCCATCTGTACAATTGGTCGCCTCAGCAGCCTAAACCCTGCATATGTTATGCCTTCCTTGCGAAAAACATTGATTCAGGTGAGGTCCAGTCTAACATTATTGTTTACATAATTATTGTTTCATAAACATAAATATCCTAAACTATTGGTTTCAAATGTTTTAAGTTTTACCAGGCTTCAATGTCATAATATGTTTACTTCGTTTGAGGCCTAGGTAATTTTCTAACAAGATAAGTCATCCAAATTTCCTGGAGATAATGTGTCGATGGTTGTCATTCGTGTTTACAGCTTTTAATTGAACTGGAACACAGTGGTGTAGGAAGGAACAAGGAGCAGGCGGCGAGAATGCTAGGACATCTTATTGCCAACGCCTCCAAACTTATACGGTCCTACATGGAACCCATACTCAAAGTGAGTTTTTTTCAATTACAAAAAACTGCTGGAAGAACTGCTATAGCAGAAGGGCTGCACCGATTTTCTGACTGGTAAATTTGATTAAGAACTATTGTCTGCCAGTCGTTGGTTCAGTTGGCATTTACTCTTTTGCGGTTAGACATGTTTTATTACCTCAACTTTAGTATTTCTTTTCGTAGTTAGTTTGTGACTGACTGGATAATTATTATTTTGAATTTCCAAGTTGTGATCAATTTATAACTTTTGGTTTGAGATCTCGAAATTATTTTTGTACTTAATAAAATAAAAAGAATAGATAATGATAGGGTAAATCGTATTTGAGTTTCTGCTATCACATATATGATATGGAATATGAGCGAATCGAGGCAAGAAGGCCCACCTGTTTTTGTTAACCGAATTCTTGTCCATATCTTGTGCACAGGTACTGATCCCCAAGCTGAAAGACCCAGACCCTAACCCTGCAGTGACAATTGCAGTATTAGCGGCAATAGGAGAGCAAGCTCAGGTCTCTGGCTCGGAGATGGGCACGTGGGTGGACGAGCTTCTCCCTACATTACTAGATATGCTTCAAGACTCCTCATCGCTACAGAAACGTGAGGTGGGTAGAATCATGGTCTTATTTATGTTGCCATATCGAAAAGTGACCCCGTCCCAAAGTGACCCAGGGGTCGATTTTCGACTTCCTTCTTCCAATATTTTATGCCATTAATATACATTCACGAATATTATGGTGTCATAACAGTTGGTGTGTCATTGACAACTGAACCCCTCCTTCCATGATATCATTAATTCATACCTTTTGTTTAATAACATTCAGAAGGGGTCAATTTTCGATGGGGTGGGTCATTTTTCGATTGCCGAAAAGCGACCCATGGGTCACTTTTCGATGGGGGTCACTTTTCGATCAGACACCGGCATAAACATGAGGTATGGAGATATTAAAAATTGAATTTAGTCCATGGGTATATATGATAAATTACTTTGACACAAAGGAGTACGAAATGGGGAAAAACTGATACTTCCACTTTTTTAATTCATCATTTTTCTCAGAATCTCCATGGAAAATCGGAGTGATCGTTTGCTCATTCACCAACATAATATGTATGCAATTGAGTTGATGTTTAGATGTTTGATTATGATTGTTAATGGTGTTACAGGTAGCTTTATGGACTCTGGGACAAGTGGTGGAGAGTACGGGATCCGTCGTGGAACCATACAAGAATTACCCCACCCTATTGGACGTCTTACTCAACTTCCTCAAGACGGAGCAAACTCCTAGCATCAGAAGAGAGGTTTGTTTGTTTTGAGCGCTCGTCCCATCCATAGAAATTGTATACTCGATGTACAAATATCGTACTTAATAAATGTGTAGACAGGGAGGTACGTATTTTTATATATTACTCCTGAAGAAGACCACTACCGGTCGAAACGCGTAGAGTAATGCCTACAGTAAGAAAATAAAAAGTCAAAGATTAAAAAATCTGCTAGAGTCCTTACTTTATCGGAGATTTTCGCCTATCTACATCTTTTTATATATTGGTTCATCCTGTTACTTTTCTACACATATAATTGTATATATATACCTCCCTTGTAGAATTGATGTGCCATTGCTTGCATGTATGTCACTATCTATAACAACATTAGCATTCCCTTGAGATTTAAAAAATAATAATACAAGAATTCATATCGTGCCAATTTTGAGGGAAGAATAATTTTATGTCTGGTGACTTCTAAAATGATCACTTTCTACCTATTATATATATTGACAATGTCCTGGACTTATACTTGCTGTTCCATCTTGTAGGCTATCCGAGTGCTGGGGTTACTTGGGGCGTTAGACCCCTACAAACACAAGGTTTTCCTTGGTCACATCGACAGCAGTGGAGATTCCGGAGCAGTACTTAGTCAGTCCGATCCAAAGGCCAGCGAAGACAAGGCCCAGCAAGGTAAAGATTTGCCATTTTCTTTATAGTTATATGTTGTTTGTCCGAAATTGATGATGTGGTATGTTGTATAGGCCTTAATTGAAATACAATTAAGAAAAGGTATAGATATGTCTTTTCAACACACAAAATGTGTTGTCAATATCTTTTTTTTTTTTTTTTTTTTTTTTTTATTACAAATATGGCCGTACAATTACGAATGGTTAACAAAAAACGCCTGTCCACCATGTGGATGTGTTCTTGCGTCGCCTCTACCCTTTACTCATCCAATTTTACCATTATCAATATTTAGAATTTCAATAAATTTCCAATACAAGATTGAGGATGATTTATCGATGAAACTAGAGGCACATAAACAGTAGGAAATAAGTGATATATATATAGTATTCTCCTTATGTTTGGTTAGATTTAGACAACCAAAAAGGCTTTGTCCCGTTGGTTACAGAAAGGCTTTGTCCCGTTGTAATACCCTTCAATGTTCAGATACAAAGTAACACTTGGTGTATTTCAGGAGAATCCTCATTATTTTTTTCCTAAATCAGCATTTCATTATCATGTTGAATAGTATTAGTAATTCGCCGAACATGATCATGCTGATGGAAAATAATCGATGAAGGTCCTCCCTGTTTTGGATGAAATAAAATATCTCGTGTTTGCTTCTCTACAGCTGAATACTCAACAAGTGAAATGTTGGTAAACATGAGCTCGGCCACCACCCTGGAGGAGTTTTACCCTGCGGCAGCTATTGCTACTCTAATGAGGGTTATCAGGGACCCCTCGTTATCCATGCACCACACCATGGTGGTTCAAGCCATCACCTTCATTTTCAAGTCTCTGGGACTCAAGTGTGTGCCTTACCTCAGTCAGGTCATGCCTGGGTATCTGAATGTCATCAAAACATCAGACACCAACTTCAGAGAGGTTTGTGTTTTAGATTTTAAAATTCAATAATTATAATAAAGGGTTATTATTCGGTACAATTTTGAAAGAGAGTGATCATAGATAGCCATATTTTTTACTTGGAGCATTTTTGTTTGATCTTGTCTTATATAGAATTGCTGGATTGATATCATGATGAATAGATATCTTTGGTAATTAGATTTGAAGTAAAATTCGTTTGCTTAGATATTTAAAAAGAGCTGTTCAATAAAATGATTAAATTTTTAAGCTTTAATCTTTCCGTTTGTTCAGAAATATTCGGACGTATATGTGTTTCATTTGTTTATTTTCCCAGTTTCTCTTCCAACAACTGGGGATGATCATCGCCATTGTCAAGCAGCATATTCGTAACTACCTCGATGATATATTTGAACTTATCAAGGTTGGTATACAACTCTTTCCTCTTTAGTCAAGCTAAACACTCTGTTTGGTTTGTATGCACTTATTTTGAGAAATCGTTGTTCAGATCCATCGGATATCTATGAGGAAATGTCCATCCGTACATCAAAATCACATTAGTTATTACAAGATCAGTGGTCCAGTATCATGTTAAATATTTCCTAATTATTTCAATCCTTCGGAAAGGAAGTACTTTGTGGAAAAACGTTCAACTGATATTCCTTTTCCTTTTTTGTGTTAAACTAAAAAAGCAAAATCTTTGTTACAGGATTACTGGACGATGAACAGCACTATGCAAAACACAATTATCCTCTTGGTTGAGCAGATAGTGGGCGCAATCGGTACAGAATTCAAGATTTACCTACCACAGATCATACCACAGATACTTCGTATCTTTATGCATGATTCCAGTGCCGGACGTAGTGTTACATCCAAGGTATCAAATATTGTATATGTTATTCTCCTCTAAATGATGGTGCTACATTTATTAGTAGCTGTAGCAGCGTTCTTTTTCTGCTTTATTTTTCACTGGGTATATTGCATATTCTTTCTTTTCCTTCTTTGCCTTTCTTATCTATTCTATATAAAGAGTTCCCTTGTTTGTCCCTTGTTCCGCTTAACCTGAACTCGGGTTTACCTGAATTTTCGGTTAACCTGAACCTTTTGCAATTTCCCTGCAGACTTCCAAATTAAACATCTTCTGTCGATTGACAGGTCTTCCAGAAAGTCTTTAAATACGGTGAAATGTTATAACAAGGAACAATAAAGAAACATCATACATTATACCTATATGTACATAGTACCCTGTTAAAGTTTTCACTGACAACCCTCAAGGTGGGGTTGAAAATATCGTCATTATACATTAATATCATTGCTATCGATTACTCAATGCATAGCGAATAAACCTATATAATATATATGTCCTTTTTGCTTCAGTTACTGAACGCCTTGCAGCAGTTCGGCCCTAACCTGGATGACTACCTACATCTCCTGCTGCCTCCTGTCGTCAAACTGTTTGACTCGACTGATGTTCCACATCCAGTCCGCAAGTGAGTTTTCCTTAATTTCCCAGGTGCGAGTGGTATCAGCGCATTCACTGGATGTTATTAGGTTTGCCTCGCTTTGCACAGAAAAAGATAGCTGATGGAGGCTGCCCTGATCGATTAAAAATTATTGTCTGTGCATGTCAGAAAATAGTTTTCTACATCTGATATGATAATACAAAACAGTATTTTACCTATACATTTCCCATTAAAATAGTTATTAATGATTACACCAAATGATATATGGTATCGAAGCAAATGTCGTTGACAGTCCCCTTTGTGAAGAAACTATGATATACGTTCAAGGTTAAATCTTAACTTTAAATCTGTTTAACATATTCTGCACAGGTAGTAGTAGCCTTAAATGTCATATTAATTTTTCTTTTTCATTTAAACTAGATATCTCTTTGACCTCAAATAAATTGCAATTCTTTAGCTGGACATAAATGCTATTTAAAGTGACACTTCTCACTGTTCGGGCCTTCATTCACAAGTAACAGAATTTCTACTCAATACTTCAGTATTTCAGTGTATCATATTTGATTACACTGAAAAAAGTTTCATGAGATTTCACGACTACTCATTTTAACTATCTTAGATATTTTCAACAGTGCCGACTGGTATATGAGTACAATTTGTCAATCTTGAAATACCCTGACAATGCTGACATTTATCTTCCACTAGGACTGCCTTAGAGACAATTGACCGTCTCTCGGATCACCTCGACCTGACTGACTATTCCTCCCGGATCATCCATCCTCTAGTCCGCGTTCTGGACACCAGCCCGGAGCTGAGGGTGGTTACCATGGATACTCTGTCCTCGCTGGTGATGCAGCTTGGGAAGAAGTATATTACCTTCATACCTATGGTGAAGAAAGTCATGGTGCGGCACCGCATTACTCATGAGCGTTATGACACTCTCCTCTGTCGTATCATTAAGGTAAAAATGCTATTTATTTTACATTTTTTTTAAAGTTATTATTATTCATACATGACAGAAAAATGCTTGACGGCCGGCATCCATTCGCCTATGTTTACATAGCGTAGCTTGAAAATTGGACATTTCGAACGATGCCCGATAAAAATCGTGTCTCTCTTATAATACAATGGCCCATCGAGGGGATCTGCGTTTTCCGATGTATTTTCCCTGTAAAACTATGCTATTATCACTCTCTATCGATATCAGTGATACCACTCTACAACTTGGACCGAAGGAATTGTTTCATACGGCCATATTTAAAAAAGAAACAACAAATATGGTTACCGATTTCCGTACCGTTTCTAGGGGGCTCACGAACATTGCCAAATAAGTACCTATCAACACTCTTAGTTGGTCAGGCTCAGAGCAGAGCATGACCAACGTTTGTCAACACAACAATCAACAGCTTTGTGCGGGAGGGGGGGGGGGGGGGGGGGCTAGACGGTCCAATAGACTATAGAGAGGTTAACTATTTCTCACAAGCAGCTAATTTATCACAGTAAAATGTAGATTCTGGGGCGATTTACTTCTGGATTAACACTTAGTTGCATTGTATTGATATTGCATCAATTAATTAGTTTCATTCGGGTTAGCATTATTCGGTTAAAGTACTCTTCTCACCTTGGCCCCAAGACAAGTTTAAGGGTAATCTACTATAGTAAAACCTGTGTAAAAAGCTGTTATACTATTGATATCAAATCATAAAGGAAAGAACCATGACTGTTCACACCAAAGTTTAATAGTAGTTAGTAGCTTCCCAGTACATTTCACCATCCCACGCTTGATTGGTCGCACTGGGCGAAACAACCATATACCGGTAGTATCTTGTCCCTCTCGACATTTTTTTTAAAAATTCAGGATGTTTATACAGCAAGTCAAACAACAATAATCGAGTTTGAAATACATGAACTCGTACAATGAACATCATTATGACGCAGGCTCATAGGTTTAATTCAACAAGGAATAGCCATGATTTTTTTGCCCACTGCTGTGTCTAACCATCGACCAATGCTACTGCTAGTATTTTCAACTTTATAGGACTAATAATATAGGAATATATACATAGGTATTTTCTGATCTGATTAATTAAGCGTGGCTTTAATGGTCCTCTTACAGGGGACGACGATCGCTGAGGAGGAGCACGACCCGGTGTTGGCCAAACAGCGACACAGCCGTCACAAAACGTTTGACCTGTCAGCAGAGCAGCACACCCGCGACTCGGCACCCATCAAGAAGCTGCACGTGAGTACAGCCAACCTGCAGCGTGCTTGGATTGTCAGCCGGCGCGTGGCCAAGGATGACTGGACAGAGTGGCTACGCAGGCTCAGCATTGAGCTACTCAAGGAGTCGCCCTCACCCGCCCTGCGCTCCTGCTGGGCGCTAGCTCAGACATACAACCCTCTGGCAAGGTATGTATATACCGTATTTTCCCTTTAGCCCAAGCTTATATTATTTTCGAATGGTGTTTAGACCAGGCTTATATTTGGGGCCCGGCTTATATTACAATAACTAAAATAGGGAGCCTCGACCTCAGCCCTAAATAGGGCTTTATTCAACAGTATTTCTGAAGATATTTATGTCCAACTTGTTTTCCCATTATTTTTTGTTTGTTTTTGTTTTCCCATTATAGAACGTGTCATTTCGCATGGTTCCTTTTTGGTTGAAAGTGATCTCACTTTTTGCTGGAGATTTAAAGTTTAATTTGACCTCTAAATTTTCAAGAATTTTTGCAGTGGTGAGCAATTGTATGTGTGTGAGAGTATGTGTCTTTCTTTCCTTTCATTGAGAGGCCATATGTTTAAAAGTGTGTGCTCGTTGTCTTGGCAGAAATGTTTGTGCTCGTTGTCTGGATGGAAATAATGCGGATGTATGTCATCCAGTTCAATATATTAAACTATTTCCAAAATTGTTGCTGCATTAGTACGCTACGGGCAGGCAACACCCCTTTTCGGATATTCCAGTTACGAATCTTTCTTGCTCGTTCAGGTTTTATCTTATTTTTTTAAAATATTATAATAATCTACATTGGCCGTCTATGCTTGCAGAGATTTGTTCAACGCAGCGTTCGTATCTTGTTGGACTGAGCTGAGTGAGACACAACAAGATGAGTTGATACAAAGCATGCAGCAAGCGCTCACCTCACAGAACATCCCAGAGATCACTCAGACTCTGCTGAACCTGGCCGAGTTCATGGAGCATTGTGATAAGGTGAGCTATTTTTAAAAAAAACCAAAACATTGCAACTTTATTTCGTGTATCCTGCCAACTGGGCTTCTACTATCTTAAAGCTTCTACTATCTTAAAGCTTTTTTTTTTTTTTTTGTTTTTTTTTTTTGTTTTGTTTTGTTTTTGTTTTTGTGTGTGATTTTCTAATTTTCTATACCTTTTGCCTCATAACGTGAGCTATTAGATTGTTGAGCCCATGCCATTACTAATGTTTCTACTCCAAGAGTGAGGGTGGAAGTTAACAGTGCAATCTATGTCTCTAAAAACCTATGCAAATTCTTGAATATTCTAATTGGTGTAAAAAAAATTGGTCCAGATTTCAGACTGCAACATTAAACGCGCACTTAATCAACTAATGGGCCTAGTCCACTAAGCTGATTCTTATGCGATTTTGCGCCACAGAGGATCGTTTTGCACTAAATTCCGTGAGAATCACATGAGAATCGCCTTAGTGGACAAGGGCCTGTAGGCTCTCACTAATATCCTTGGTCCGGTCATGAAAACGTGACCGTTGCAGTCCAAATACAAGCACAGTCAATGAATTTAAAGTTATTATCATGTATATTTTGGATACCTATCTCGTATGCAATATCTGATATGCTACCAACTTCCTCGTTTTCACTCCTTTGTTACAAATTTAATTGTATTTATTTATATGGTCTAACTCACCTCAAGATGAAATATTTCGCCGGGCTAAACTACACGATATTTTTTGTTGTAGGGACCTTTACCATTAGAGTCAACGTTATTAGGAGAACAGGCCATGAAATGCCGTGCGTATGCTAAGGCACTTCACTACAAAGAGGAAGAATTTCATTGCAATGCAAACACAGCAATACTCGAATCACTTATCAGGTCCGTATTACAACAACTATGGTCCAATACTCTTTTTGAAATATAAGATGTCACATGGCGAAGGTGCAAATCTACCATGTTTTGCTTGCTGGGTTTAAAGTTAATCGTTTACACTTTATTCAACTATTTCTTTTTAATTATTCAACTATTCTAGTTCCATAGGATCTTAATGCGTGCCATTGAGTTTGATTGATTTTAAATACATTTAGTTTAGAAAGAATGAGTGAGATATCGGCTGGAAGCAGTTATCACCATTGCTGACCGAAACACAACCATATATTGAACATAGTAAATTTAAACATCATGGATAAGTTGATGAACAATCATAGCATACAATAAATTACGATTATATCCTGTTAAATTATTCTAAACATTTAAAGGATATTGCGTTTTTTCTATAACATTGTATTCTAAATATGTCTATTGGCCTGAAATGATTTTTTTTAAAAACAAGCTTGCCATATGTTATCATGTACTGCCATGTTCCAGTATCAATAACAAGTTGGGCCAGCCCGAGGCGGCTGCCGGGGTACTGGAGTACGCCATGAGGCACCACGGCACTGATCTCAAGGTACAGGAGCGCTGGTACGAGAAGCTACATGACTGGTCTAACGCTCTGGCTGCCTACGAACGCAAACTGGATGAACAGCCAGAGAACATCGAGTTAATGCTGGGCAGAATGAGGTGCCTAGAGGCTCTAGGAGATTGGTACGTGCCCCGTCTTAAGTACACAATGTATAACGCACAAACAATGAAAATATTGTTTATGTATGTGGGCCTTGCTTGGTCAAGCCAGTTCAAATGCATTAAATACAGGGTAACTAACGAGTTGGTTGAAGGAGCGTGAATATTTTAAGTGACTGAAACCAACGAGTTATATATGCTTTAAAGATATAAATAGAAATAATTTTTTAGGTTCAAAGTTAAATTTAGGCCCTAAACTTGGTAAAAGAAAAACCACATTGGTTGCCATGACTACCATGCGTTACTCACTAGTGAAATACGCACTGTGTATAACTAACTCACTCTAGATATGTTGTTCTCAGAGCTATGAGTATATATGATAAAGTACAATAAACGTCTTTATGGTGGACATCCTTGGGACTGAGTTAGAAATATACAGCAAAGTAACTGGTCATATGAAGTTCATATGACCAGTTACTTTGCTGTATATTTCTAACTCATGAATGCAAGCTCTCTGGTTTGGAGACGTCAGCTAGTGGAGGTTTTTACTCTTATTCTTTTTTTTCAGTCTTGGGTGATGTTTGAAACGTACCTACATATTTCTTAAAACTGTAATCAGATTAATGAATAAGGATGATTAATCCGAAGTTATTTTTTTTTAAAATAAAAAGCACATTCTTTATTGGTCAGAACCGCATTTGACATGGCTATGAATATTCTAAAATATATCCAAATATGAATTTGAATATATGAATCTCTTTTAAAGAATGTTATATTCGACGGAAATCTTATGGTGTCCATTGTAATTTGACTTTTACAGGAGCCAACTTCACTTATTTGCTTGTGAGAAATGGTCGGTTGTTAATACGGATGTTCGAGAACAGATGGCGCGCATGGCGGCTGCAGCCTCATGGGGTAGAAGTAAGATTTTCAAGTTCTTATGTCTGACACTAAGAGATAATAGTACAACATCTATCGGACGATTGTCCTGCGCTTGTTGCACCAAAGCCCAATGTGAACAGGAACTAGCGTCATCATATATAGATCTTTTACAGAGTATTCTACACTTCAATTAAAGTAGGAAGTGGTGTTGAATGAATGAATGAATGAATGAAATGAACGAATGAATGAATGCATGCATGCATGCATGCATGAACCAGATGTATTTGGATGAAAAAAGAAAAAAAAAGATGTTGCAAGCGTCGTATTCTATTTTTTAATAGTATGTTATTCTTCTGAAGTCTAACACTCTTATGAATTATTTCGTGTTCTATTTCTATTACTATTACTAAAAGTTCCATTGAATAAGGCTTGGAAGTGAAATATTTTGTGGGATTAATGTTGCCTCGTTATGAATAGTATATGAATTCAATTAAATTCGGGAATTAAAAGGCGCCATACACTGCGGGAAGTTATTTATTACAAAATCCATTCAGTCAATTATTAACCGTCAAATCACCATTTTCTAAAAGACCATACTTGTTTTAATGTTGCCAGGTCAATGGACTGACATGGAGCAGTACACTAACATGATCCCACATGACACTTACGACGGAGCCTTCTACCGCGCCGTGCTCTCGCTCCATCAAGATCGCTTTACGGTGGCCCAAACCAACATAGACCGCGCTCGCGAAATTCTGGACACTGAGCTTACCGCTATGGTGGGTGAGAGCTACCAACGTGCCTATGGTGTAAGTAAAATCATCCCACCTTAATTGTCTCCCTTAGTGCAGACCATATCACATGATGGTTCAGCTGACTAAGTACACAATTACTCAACTTACTACTTAATATGGTAATTAATGAATCCAGCCCACATCATCAGCTGGCGGTACCTATACTGATTGTCTATGGTACTTTTGGAACTGTTGAATTGTTTACGACGTATTCCTACCTGCATTGTAATGTTCCCAACTGGGACCAATTGAAAAACCCTATCCCCGAGGAAATTGTGACCCCCAATGTAAATAAAAAAGAATACAAATAACAAACAATGGGTTGGTTGCTGTTTGCAGGCTATGGTGAATGTACAAATGCTGTCGGAGCTGGAGGAGGTGATCCAGTACAAACTGGTTCCAGAACGTCAGGAGGCCATCCACTCCATGTGGTGGTTCCGTCTCCAGGGCTGTCAAAGAGTGGTCGAGGACTGGCAGCGTATCATTCGGGTAAGGAAATGATGAAAACAAAATCACCCTATTATTTCACATTATTTTCACGAAAAATTATATTATCTTTCTTTCGAACGGAACTAATAGGTTCAAATAATAATAAAAAAGGTTATATCGGCAGATTAAATAATAATTAAAAAGTGCATGACATCTGCTGGGTTCTGTGGTGGAGTACATATATATGCGATGTGATTAGGGAAGGTAGTTCTGGATTCACGAGCAGATTTAAGATAAATTTCAAAGTGTCTTGCATTACCAATTAGTTCTATAGTAGAAGAGGGGGAAAAAACATTAGGTAATTTGGATTACTGATGACCCTTATTGACTCGTATTCCAGGTTCGCTCCCTTGTTGTGTCCCCGCAGAAGGATATGAAAACATGGCTTAAATATGCAAGTCTGTGCCGCCGCGCTAACAGACTGGTAAGTACAATCTAGGCCCAAAATGAATGTCATTATAATCCCATTAGAATGCCTAGTCCTAGGCCAGGAAACTGATTAGCAAAGTAGGCACCCAGTCTGAGGGTTTGGGCCTAGACTGAGTATAATATAATGTTCTGTTCTCACTGATAAATCATTATCATCCATCGTTATAGACCACTAATTTATCTTATACTTATTTACTTCTTTGAATACTGAATAACTAACTGGTTGTGTTGACCAACTTTACTTTGTTATACTTTACTCTACAATGGAGCTTCATTAAGATGTGTTCAATTCCAGTCCCTGTCGGAGAAAACGTTGGTGATGCTTATGGGGTGCGATCCGTCTCAGGATCCAGAAGGCTACATCCCTACCACCCACCCCCAGGTTACATTCGCCTACATAAAGCACATGTGGAAAAGTAATAAAAGGGTAAGTTAGGGTGAACTCGGTATCTCTTTCAATATTTTAAATGAACGAGACTTTTGTAGCCATTAATTTAATATATGTTTATCTGGCAAATCCACCGATGCCTCTCACCGATGAATAGAAAGGAAACGAAATATTGGGCTAGACTGATTTGTATTTACTTATATAAACCTTGAAAATTTTTAAAATTGGGGGAGGCGTTGGATACTATAATTATATTCTAGGCATCTCAACCATTCGGCTCAGACTATTACAGTCAAACTCCAGTTACATTTACAGTTTATTTTTTCCCATGTCTCAGCTCGAAGCCTTCCAGCAGCTAAAGTCGTTTGTAGCATCGGGAATACGTATGCCTGCCCTAGACGATGGTTCACCCTCCTTACAGAAACTGGAGACCAGCAAACTAAATGCACGCTGCTACCTCAAAATGGGGGAATGGCTCGAGGATCTAGAAGGCATCACAGAGGCTTCCGTACCTCAGGTTAGTAAACAATTGCATTTTTAATTAAACTAGTTAACTAGTCTAATTTAGACTACCACTCATTACCGGTGTGGAGTCGATGTCTTGAATATTTTATAAATATTATTATCTATAGTTCTATTGTACGTTAGTTCGGTATATTTGGTGATATTTAGAAATAAAAAAAAAAAGAATTTAAATGCCAAATATGGATTTGTATTTTTAATATACAGGTATTGGAATATTATGAAGCGGCTACGAAACACGATGAGCGATGGTACAAGGTAAGTGGGACCTTTGGTACTTAAAGGCAAACGCTACTATCTAGTGAAAAATGAAAATAAATGTCATTTTTCTGAAACTTTGGTATTTGATTCTTGAAGTGTTTCTGGTCATAAGGATGGAAAAAAATCATTGGGTCGCCGTGCTCATTTTTGAATTACAGTGCTTCAAAATTTGGCATCTCAAAAGTACCAATGACGACCAAAAGGGGGGCCCATTTTGCAGTACCTCGACTTCATAGTTCATATTTGCTATTTATATTCCATCAATTTAAGTAAAATTAACAGTTTTAGAGAGAGTAATATTTGGCCAATAATTCTATGCCTCTTTTCTATAGGGTGCATTGTTATTTTTATTTTGAAAACAACAAACACATAATGTGAATTTTAAATTAAAAACTCGAAAAAACTCACTATTTTTCACCATTTTTATAAAAACAATTTTTTTTTCTCCCCAGTGAAAATAAATGTCATTTTTCTGATTCTTTAGTATATGATTTTTGAAGTATGTGTGTTCTTAAAACTGAAAAAAAATTAATGGGTCACCGTGCTAGTTTCTGAATTATGGGGCTTTGAAACATGGCTGACAACCCAAAAATCTGCTGCTTTCAAAGTGTTCTGTGTTTCCTAAACATGTCTATTTCAGACAGCTACAATTATTTTTTTAATGTGATGACATACGTTTTTTTCCCTATATATGTGTAGAATATTACCTGCACTATATGTGTAGAACATTTTGGGACATTTGGAGTATCCACTTTTGTTTTATTCCCAAAACCGTGAAAGGAAAATGCAGCATTTCCCCATGGACTTGTATGTTAAGTAGGTACCCATACCTATAGCTCTGTTTTCCAAATATGTCTATTTCAGACAGCTATTAAAAAAAATCGAACGCGATGACATATTTTTTTGCCTTTTTATCTGTAGTATATAACCTGAACGGTATGTGTAGAAAATTTTGGGACAGTAGCAGTAGCCATTAATTGTTTGTTTTATCCTATAAAATGTGAAAAAATGGGCCGTTTCCTCATAGACTTCAATGCTAAAGGAATAGTGAGTAAAATGCCCGTAAATTTGGTATAGGGAAAAGGGGGGCGTGGCAGTGAATAGTAGCGTTTGCCTTTAAGGCAATGCCATTGTTCAGCCTTCTTTGTCACTCCTGCTAATCAGTCTAGGCCCAAAGATGAGAGTCCCTTCAAACGGAGGGAAAGCCTCTTGTCTCAAACCGCAAAGTGCCGTTATTAGGAGGGTAGCCTCTGTGTTTTTCTGTTTTAAGTTGTATTTCGATTGAATGGGCGCAGCCTCCTTTTAGTATCACTATAGGAAAGGTATACTTATACAGGAGCCTCTGTCGCACCCCTGGCTAAGTCTAAATTGGAGGGGTGGCCTGTCAGTGGCCACATGGGTCTGTTTTGACTGTGTTGGCTGGTGCTGTTAAGTAGAGGAGTGTATTGGCTTGGCCTGTTTGCTGTGAGTGACAGGGAGGGAGGAGGGAGGACAGGGAGGGAGGTGTACAGACTGGCTGTGATTGACAGGGGGTTGGGTACTAGGCAGGGGGTTGGCTACTAGGATGGTGCTTGAGGATAAGTGAACAACCCTGAAAGCTTGTGAATAGTTACTAGGCAGGGGGTTGGCTACTAGGCATTCCTACTAGGCCAGGCCTACAAGTGTGATCTGACAAGCTACATCCTGTAAGATCTTTATCTTTGGATCTGTAGACTGTCATCTGTACATCTGTGTAAACTGATTTCAGTGAGAGGAAATATCTGAGGAGATCATCAGATAAGTTATGTAACTGAAGTGTAACATCACTGTGAAATGCCTCCTGCTGATTGTGGCCCAGAGTGGAGGAGGCCAGGTTTGGAAGTGAGTGATGGTTGCCTATGCAATCAAATGAAAAAAAGAAATACAAAAAAAGAACTATATACTAAAAATTAGAAGCAAAAGAAAATAGCAGTTAGGCAAATCAGCTGGGCTACCCTCCTAGTATCGAAAGATACTATAGCAATTGGGCAGTAGTATGTTGTCTTGTAATTCTATTAAGACCGCAAAATATCATTATAATCCCATTAGAACGACTATGGCCAGGAAACCGATTAGCAAAGTAGGCGTCCAATCGCTCTTATCTGATCTTAGGGGTTGGCCCTAGAGTGTAATGTCCAATATGATATCACATAAATGTTCAACCAATACTGAAAAAGTTCACTTTAATCTTGAGCCATATCTATTGCCTACTAATACTGGAAAGGTCCACAATAGTCTCCAGTCAATACTGGTGCAATATGTAACCCTGTTGTATTTCTGGCCTATTGCAGGCCTGGCACGCCTGGGCCTACATGAACTACGAGGCGGTGCTCTTCTACAAACAGCAGCGGTCTGCTATGGAGGCGCCGCAGGCTGAAGCTAAGTCCGGCACCACTACTGATACCCAGGAGTCCGCTGCCCGCCAGGAGAAAGATAGGAACCTTATACAGCTGCACTCGTGAGTTGCTATTGTTTATCTAGGAGTAAGGCTGCCATGTCATACATGCTATAGGGCTTGACTTGATTGGATTTGAAGACTTTTATTTCAATTAGAAATTGCATAAAGGGGCATTCTCCAACTCTGTGTGTGTGTGTAGGCCTCAATCCCTCTTTAGCTAAATCACAGTATTTGTTTTTAATTTGTATTTGTTTCAAGTAGTTGACAATTCTATATCGATCAATCTTAAAATCATGAAATAAAGGGGACTAACGCAACTTTCTTCATTTTTTTTTCGCAGTAAAACTTATGACAAATGCTAATACCAATATAAAGGAATTTTGGACCTGTTACTGGAAAAAATGGGATTTTGAATTAAAGTATTATACCTATAATGATTAAAGTGGTTGGTGTGGGAATTGGTATTGTGGTATACCTATAGCATGTTAGAATGGGACAGCCAAGTTTCACTTTTTATTTGAACTTTCTGCAGTTCTCCAAATCTTTAGAATAAGTAGTAATTGTTTCAATCAAAACCTAAAGATTGCCTGTATTTGCTTATGCTGCAGTTACTGTAAGCCAGCTGTTCAGGGCTTCTTCAAGTCGATCTCGCTGTCTGCAGGCAGCTCACTTCAAGACACACTGCGACTCCTCACGCTATGGTTTGAGTATGGACAGTGGCAGGAGGTGTATGATGCACTCAGTGAAGGCATCAAGGACATTCAGATAGATAACTGGCTTCAGGTAGGCCATGCATGTTTCCTTTATTATTTTTTTGAACCAGGTTCAACCTATAGAGTGGCCTTTGCCATCTCTGTTTGGGTGAAATCGTCGGATAATGTACAATTCACTTTCAGCAAATCTGGCACATTTAAGACAGAAATTAGGTTCGAAGTATAATTCAACTTAACCAACACATGTGTAAATCCCCTCCCCCAATACCAAATATTCACAGATATAAATTACCCAGTATTTACCATTTTTTCAGCCTTATTTAGCAGAATTTACTAAATGTTTAAAGCTCCCAATCGGACATTTTCTGAAGATCTGACCCGTTTACAGGGTTCAGGCAATTTTCCTCCTTTTCGCCATGTTCCTGGGACTTTTTCAAATTTGGAACCTGGGACTATTAAAACAGTTTGAGTCAGTAGAATATTTATACTCAGATTTAGAAGGATTCGGTACTCTCAAGGTAGTAAGTAACATTCATTGAGGCAAAATTGACATTAATAAAACGTTTAAATTAATAAGTTATTGAAGCGGGGTTCTATTTATAGCAATATACCCACCCCAAAATAGCGTTTAAAATTACATGTTTTATTTTTTTAAAAGGACTTCATGTTTCTAATTTCTAATCACTTCTTGCCTCTCAGGATTAATTTTCTGAAGTCTGGTAATGATATTTTAACATACCGGTGAATATAAACGGGGAAATACGGTAAGTTAAATATACTTTTACTAAAGTTTGCTCTTAACCTTTACTAGGTGATCCCCCAGCTTATCGCCCGTATCGACACGCCCCGCCAGAACGTGAACCGCCTGATTCAGCAACTGCTGATAGACATCGGCAAGCAGCACCCACAGGCCCTTATCTACCCGCTCACCGTGGCCAGCAAGTCCAACAGTGTCGCCCGCTATAATGCTGCCAAGAAAGTCCTCAATAACATGTGTGAACACAGTAGTCTACTCGTCCAGCAAGCTATGCTGGTCAGTGCTTTATTTCCATCGTTACTTTACTCTATTTTTTTATATTTTAATATGTTTATTCAGCTACTACATTATGTATCAGGTACAATATTCTCAGTAAGTACTGACGGATTTTAACAAATATTCTTTACCAAAAAGCCTTATTAATCATGTAAGAAAATCAATAATCAGATATCGATCGGCCAGGTATAGGGCCCTGTTTTTTTTAGTTTTTTAAAATAAAAATTGAACATATTTATACAGCCATTTTTGTGTTAGAAGGTATTTACAAGGCTCACGGTGACTGACATGTAGTCTTGTTCATGATCTACCGCCAGTGCTGTTGTTAGTACAGCGTTAAAGGAAAAAAAGAGGGGGGCATGAGCGAAAGATATTAATAGGAGAGAAAAGCTTTTTGCTGATGATACGTAGAAATGTAGATCATTTCTATACTGGTGACGGTAACCACAGACAGCAAGTGCAACAATTTGTGAAGTCACAACGGTCACCAAGGGTACAGTGAGGTGTTTGGATACTCATCCTTACCATTATCCTCAGTAACATGGTAGCCCCGTGAGGGGGAGGATCGTTCCAGCCTGGTATAGTCTAGGTCTAGAGCATTTCTTATGCAGACACTGAATACAATAACGATTATTAGGTTTGATTGGTTTTGGAACTGCCTGACTTTCCAAATTTCCAGTAATCCTTTTTTTTATGGGTACAAATATTGCAAGTTTGGAAATAAAAAAACCAGTTTCATGAAACCTATCATTATCCCTTTCTTTTCTGCTCAACTCCGGAATCCAAAATATGCCCAAGCTAA
This sequence comes from Sthenelais limicola, assembly GCA_942159475.1. NCBI lineage: Eukaryota > Metazoa > Annelida > Polychaeta > Phyllodocida > Sigalionidae > Sthenelais > Sthenelais limicola. Next base: position 72,798,623 of record OW804097.1, on the reverse strand, counting down.
ATTAAACATTATTTTACTGTGCATTTCTTTGTATGCTTGATAAAGAAATTGTAACAAAATTACTAGGAATAAAACTACAGAATTAAAGGTAGTATAGTTATGGATACCTGAAGACTTTTTATCTCCGAAACTCCGAGAATAATGTATAGTTACATAATGTCGTGCTGAATGAAATTTATTAAATACAAATACTTAAATTTATGTCTCTTTGTATATCTAGGCGAGCGAGGAACTTATTCGCGTGGCCATATTGTGGCATGAGTTGTGGCACGAAGGTTTAGAGGAAGCCTCGCGTCTCTATTTTGGTGAGCGCAACGTGCAGGGAATGTTCTCTACCCTGGAGCCTCTACACAACATGATGGAACGCGGCGCCCAGACTCTCAAAGAAACTTCATTCAACCAGGTATATTTATCTCAAATGTTTTATTTTTGTTTAATCTTTTTATTTTATATTATTTAAAATAGAGCGGTGCTATAACCAATGTTCATAGTAAGTAGCCTCTGTACATGGAACTTATATATGCTTTGTAACTAGCCACATTATAGGAACGGTTAATGTTTAAATTGTTTTAAGTTCTTTTAAATTGATTGTATTTCAGGCCTATGGAAGGGATCTGAATGAAGCTCAGGAGTGGTGCCGCAAGTACCAACGTTCTGGTAATGTGAAAGATCTAACTCAAGCGTGGGACCTTTATTATCACGTCTTCAGGCGCATCTCCAAACAACTACCTCAGGTTAGATATAATATTCCATTCCACTTAAATTGATCAGGGCCTGGGGGTTTACTAAGGAGTGCTGGTAAAACGTTTGGAGGTTTGAATTGATTACAACATTATAATTACATTCATTCAAACATGACACTTGTTGTTGACAGTACTGGTGCAACTTGTTTCTATATCATGTAACCAATAATAACTTGATTACGTATTAGAAAGTGTATGGCCTATTTGTGGAAATGGTGTTGTTTTAGGAAATAATTGTTAAACGTTTGGAGATATGATCTGATTACTACATTGTAATTACATTCAATTTCATTTAAACATGAAAATTTTACACTTGTGCGGGTGCAACTTGTTCCGAGTATATACCCCAGTAATTTACCATCTCTTCATTATTTTTTTGAGCTTTTCAAATGTTTCTGATCTAAAACCAAGTGTGCTCTATTCTTTGTATTACAGCTCACGTCCCTCGAGCTACAGTATGTATCTCCTAAGTTATTAATGAACCATAACCTAGAGCTAGCTGTGCCCGGCACATATGACCCTCAACACCCTATCGTACACATACAGCGTGTCGCTAGCTCCTTACAAGTCATCAACTCTAAACAAAGACCAAGAAAACTAGGCATAGCAGGTAGGTGGGAGTTTCCGTTCACCTAAAAGTTTTCTTTAAGCGGTGCTTTAAACCTGGTGTTTTTGGGTCTCTACCAGCATTTTCCCTGCTCAATAGGAGCTTTCATAAAATATAATCCAGTCTATGAGTGCGGGCCTACTCTGCTTCACTCTATGCACTGTTTTGGGAAGCACATTTTAGTGCTTAATATGTATGGAGTGAACGTGGCTAAATATGACCAAACATTGTCTTAGTCATGATATCCACTTTTAAAAGAAAAGCACTGACCACTTTTGGAATTAAAGATTAATCATTGAAATTTGCTGTATTGTACTGGTTCTTAGTTACTCTCACGCAAAAAAAATGGGGGAAAACTACCTATAATCATGATATAAGGTTTATAATCTACCCATCAAGGCCATAGAAATACACATAAGAGTACTGATTCAAGGCCACAACACAAACACGCTATACATACATACATACATACATACATACATTAATAATAATGTTTCAATGTTTTCAGGTTCTAATGGACAGGAGTACATGTTCTTACTGAAAGGACACGAAGATCTCCGACAGGATGAGCGTGTAATGCAGCTCTTTGGACTTGTCAATTCCCTCCTATTGAACAATGCAGAGACTTTCCGTAGAAACCTCACGTAAGGCTTTGCTGTACCTTCTTGTGTCATATTAACATTCCATACACCAATGTACCTAAAATTAATTTATGAGCTTAGGACACGTGCTCCGTTAACGTGCTCCTGCTTTTCATGAATCATAAATGTGATAAAATAAAATAAGATAAATGCTAAAGCTGCATTCTAAACTATTGCGACCAAAAAGAATCTGACCAAATTGATCCATTGTTTGACCTTTTAGGACTGACGTTAATAATATGTTGCTGCTGTTATATGCTTATACAAATATTTTACTCCAGGATTAATTCTAAAATAATTATTTATCTTAACTCAATCAATGATTAATCTTGTAGCATACAGCGTTATTCTGTGATCCCACTCTCCACCAACTCTGGGTTGATCGGCTGGGTGCCCCACTGTGATACGTTACATTCACTCATCAGGGATTACCGCGAGAAGAAAAAGATCCTCCTCAATATTGAGCATAGGATCATGCTACGGGTAATCTATTGAAACATATTCGGTGCATTTCTGGATTTCTCTTGTGTGTTTCTGTGTATGTTTGTTTTCGTGTTTCTTCTTTCTTTGTTAAGGATGCGAGACACGATAGAACGGAATATAACTAATAGAATATGTTGGGTGGGGGAACTACTAACCGTTGGGAACTTTAGCTTGAATCGATGTTGACTTTCAGTAGTTGGAGAAATAAAGACTTGTGAGGATATTTCACTTTTTTATTTTTTTGGGATTAGTATATATATTGCCAACGTTTCGTGACTCGTCACTTCATCTGACTTGTTTAGGTAAAAACACACTATAAGTATTAGAATAACAGTACAATATGCGTGTGTGTGTGGGGGTGGGGTATATCATTATACGTACAGAACACACAACAACGCTATCAGTCTAAATCTATAAGAGAAATGTTGTTATTTCTTATACTTGTTACATTAATTTAACTAATAGGGTTGAAGTACTGCTAACCGGTTGAAAGTCGTTTGTGTGGGATTGCGTTGATTTCCATCCAACTGAACCAGTATAAGTTTTTCTTTTTTTGTTTTCATTGGTTTGGTACCTAACATAATGGACCTAACATAATGGAATTTTACTTTTAGTTTCCTGTGGTAACCCTGAATAATGTACATTGCATTATGTCTTGCTGAAATAAAAACCATTAAATAAATGAATTGTATTTGCACTCTAGATGGCTACCGACTACGAGCATCTGACACTGATGCAGAAGGTGGAGGTGTTCGAGCACGCCCTGGAGCACACGCAGGGCGATGATCTGGCTAAAATACTCTGGGTGAAGAGTCCCAGCTCTGAGGTCTGGTTTGACCGCCGCACCAACTATACCCGCTCCCTGGCAGTCATGTCTATGGTCGGCTATGTCCTCGGTCTGGGCGACAGGTAGACTACCTTTTACTTTATTCACAAGTTTTCTTTTAATATCGAAGTGATGTAAGTCAAACCAGAACATAAGAGGGAAGGGACGGTTTGATTTGTTAAGGTGTGTTTATTCGGGTTTCCGACGTTTCGGTGGAATGTAAACTAAATCACTTTACTCATCTCATCTGATTTCAATAACCCTCACTGCCATGAATATGACTCCACTTCGATGTCGTCATGGCATTAAGCAACCACCACTCATTCCATTAGTTTCGTAGTATTGAATATTCATGTATTGATCTGAATTTAAAGATTTTTATTCAGCAGTAGAACATTATGTAACAGTTACAATGTTCTCAGGACGTACTGATTTACTTACAAAAAAGAGTTAGATAAGTATAATAATCTGATGACAAAACATTTTACATACGTTCATATATTCATTAAATAAGTAATAGGATAATAGTACAATTTGTAAGAGCCTGGCACTTAGGCATTTTAAAAAGAATAATAAAGACATGTTTGTATGTATCTATACTCGCCGAACCTGACTACACATTTGTATATCAAAAGTTTTATCTCCCTCTATAGAAATAATTCAAACCAAATTATTCCTCACGGATGAGTTGGATTTTTTTTCTCAAAGGTCATAGGGAAAGAAATTGGGTCTAAAGCAATAGATAATCATTAACGTCGATTTTATCGATAACAAAAATGTTCACACAGAAATGAGCAAACACACAATAAAATAGACAACTTAATTAGGAAGTGCCATAAACTGAAGTGTAATTATGTTTTCAGGCATCCGTCCAACCTCATGTTGGACCGACTCAGCGGCAAGATTATTCACATAGATTTCGGCGACTGTTTTGAAGTTGCCATGACGAGGGAGAAGTTCCCGGAGAAGATACCGTTTAGACTAACGCGCATGCTCATAAACGCCATGGAGGTAAGGCCCTTTAGACTGGTTCTATAAAGAAAGCTCATATGTGTATGGAACTATATTATATAGTTTCTGCGGCCCAGACCACATTAAATTTAATGACTTTTAATTACTAATTTACTTGATTTTTTAGAGACAAAGTAAAGGAATATTACGATCGTTTTTAATTCGTTTCATATTTACTTTATACATAACCTTTTCCTCGAAAAAAGATAGCCACTTGCATACAAAGCTACCTACTTGCATACAAAGCTACCAACGTTAGTTAGACGTTAGACAAATGGGAATTTGAGAAAATTTTGGTACACACAGGTGTAAAATGGGAGTATTTTGGGGGACATTTGCCAATTTTCCAGTTTTTCCAAAGTATCTGAATTCAGACAATAATCTGAGAACTTGCATTCCTGCTTTTATTCCCTAAACTAAGTGTTGGGTTGTCCAGTTTTTAATGACTTTTAAAGAAGAAATACGAAATTTAATGACTTTTAATGATCATTAAAAAGATACCTGAATTTAATGATTTGTAATGACCCGCGGGAACCATTGTATATATAATGGCTGCGTGAGTATGAGGGTGACCACAAGCGTTACACACCGCACCATGTTGAAAGTAGGAAATTTCCTGTGTCTCAGAAACAGTTCAGGAAAAAGATTCTGTCGGAACCGTCCGGCTTCAGGTGAGGGAATGTGTGCCAGCCGCAGGAAACTTTAGTTACCGTAAACAAAGAGATCCGTTGTCAGCACAATAAATATATACATTATATATTTACGCAACATATTATAAGAGTAAATATGGGACGCAGTCGCCCACTAGGGTCAAAAGCTTGGACTATTAAGAATAATTAAAAGCCCAGCACATGTACTATTTAAAAAGTCGTTAATTTTCTGTAATATAAGTATTATTGCTTAATGTAATTAATTATCGGTCTGACTTCCTGGAAGCGGAAATTCCCAGAAGTGCGCATGTTCCCAACTTCCCAACTATAAAGCCCAGTCTCCTGGTTAACCTTGCTTTTGCAAATGGCGTTGAAACTTGATCTGTTTTGAAACTTGATCTTTATCTCAGGTACATAATATTCGTCAGGTCGGCCGGAAGCGATTTTTACAGGTGGTACTGTAATCGGAAACCGGAAATCGGATATCGCCAACCCGACCTGACGAATGCAGGTCACTATCGGCGGGAGAAACCTCGAAAAAATGAGAGAAAATCTAGCAAAATTGTGTTGGTCAAATCGCACTCCTCACTTCAATTACTCTCCTGTGCATGTAGCAAGGCCACCCTTAGGGTCTTTGTAGCCTAGGCCCAAAGTTGAGAGAGTCCCTTCAAACGGAGGGAAAGCCTCTCGCCTCAAACCTTAATTCCATTAAGACCGCAAAATGTCATTATATTCCCATTAGAACGCCGAGTCCTAGGCCAGGACACTGATTAGTGAAGTAGGCGTCTAATCACTGACATACCGTTCTTATCTGATCTAAGGGATCTGAGGATTTGGACATAGACTGCTCGCTATAACCATTGTGTGAATAACTTGTTTTTGATTTAATGTTGATGTGAACTTGGGGTCAATGACCTCAATGTCCTTCCACTATTATATCATAAAGGTGATAAATTGCTTTATCTGCAGGTGACGGGCATCGATGGTAATTACCGGAAGACATGTCAAAGTGTCATGTCGGTGTTACGTGATAACAAGGACAGCGTTATGGCAGTACTGGAGGCATTCGTTTACGACCCTCTGCTCAACTGGAGACTCATGGATGGCAAAGGTCTGTATTTTATACTCGTACTCATACCATTTTCTTTGCTTTTTCACTCACTATAACTCCTTGAGACCATAGATACTCCTTCCAACTATAAAAACCAGTCTCCTTCATATTAACCAAACTTAGGGACTGTTCATTTTTTACCACTGGCGGGGGCACCTTTTTTTGTGTAGACTCTGAAGCGGGGCCATCTATTTTTGCATCGACTCTAAAAGGGGGTGGGGGTGGGGGGCATTTTATTTTAGACTCAGAACTACAATAATGTGTGTGTGTGTGTGTGGGGGGGGGGGGTTCTCCCCTTTAAGACTTTAAGTGGGGTCATACAATTTTTTACAATGATGATGATAGTGCACTTCTGTTATAACATGAGGTGGAAGATCAAAATCTCCAGCCCGATACCCTTATTGATATACACTGCTGCTATTACAACCCCCTATTGTAACTCCTGACATACACCACTGCTATTACACCCCCCCACACACACACCTGATATACACTGCTGTTATTACAACTCCCCTATTGTACCTCCTGACATGCACCGCTGCTAATACAAACCCCCAATTGTATTTGTAACTTCTGTAAGTCACTAGTGCAAAGAATAACCGAGTCAATGTCCACTTCCCATATACTACTAGCAGTGTTCACAGCATGTTGGGTTATATAGGGTTTGTTGCGTCCCAAAGTCGTCATCTGTACGACATGTGTAATATTACAGACTTTTCTTCTTTTTTTGCACATATTACGCATAGCCAAAATCCATTACAAAGACACCTTTTCCTATTACAGTCTGGATATTCCTATTCCTGAAACAAATAGTTTCATGGCACTGACTATTTCTTCATTACGGAGATCTTTTCACCCATTACAAGCAGTCTTTTCACTATGACGACTCTCCTATTACCCATGACACATGACAGTTGGATATGACACTGATCGGATCTTCTCTTTTTGCTCTTTTTCTTTCTGTCATGGATAGACTAGCGCACCTTGATTATTTTTACAATCTATATGCAACGAATCTAAAACAACCTCCTCTCCCTTCTGTACTGCTACCATGTAATGAGGATTGGAACCCTCACTTGGCGACGGTCTGTTCAACCTCGCTGCGGTCTATGACGTCATAGACAGGTGCACAGGTATCCAGGTGTGATGTCAGAAACACCATTGGATATTACAATCAAATTATTTTTCCAAATTAATAATTGATGTAGGCCCCATATTGGATCACCAAAGATTGTTTTGTAAGAGAAAAGACAATAAAGAATGTTTGAATTTGAATTTGAATATTCCACGCCTGTATATAATTGATGGACCAAAAATAAAAAGGTGTTGTTTATTATTGGTGTCATTAGCTTGGTTACATAGCTAGGTATCCACAGGTGGGAGGGCCCCTCCACCATCACTGATGGTGTTTGGCACTACATGGTTTCGCCCCTTTGATGGGCTCATCAGGCAGATCAGGGATCTTTAATGGGATATATCCCATAGGAATTGATAAACTAATTAATCATGGGTTTGACTAATTATTGGGTATAGAAATAAGTCTATACTAAAAGGGAAATTACTGTTATACAGACTGTAAACAGTGTTTTGGATGCTCTGATTAGGGGATATCTCTAATCAGTGGAGTGTGGATCTTCAGGAATGACCCACATGGTCAACAAAATTGGGTCTTGAGGGGTGATTGGGTCCACTTGGGAGCAGATGTCGGGCTGTCGATAGGTGATAAAAATTTATAACATGGCTAGACAGCCCGACCGCGACTCCTCAGTGTTTGACCCCACCCCTCAAGGTGCTTGTTGTTGACGGTTGCGCCAGGTGATGGCGTCCATTATGTTTAGACCTTGTGGTGCTATCGTCTTGAGACGATGTATCCATTTTGCCTCTAAGGTGTTCCTTAAGTCCTCGGATTGCTCCTCGGCAGGGGAACAGCTTATGAATTCCAGGACATAGACTCTGACATCTTGAGTCCCATGGTGTATGGGTTCATTGAAGTGTCTGCCGACACTGGTGTTGTGTTCAGGTGTGTCTGGGTATGTGATGCACCTGAAGTGTTGATATAGGCGCTTCATGAGCAACTGTTTGGTCTTGCCAACGTATTGGCGTCCACATGTTTTGCATTCCAAACAATATATCAAATTATCACTCTTGCAAGTGACATTGTGCCTAGTGATGTATTTTCGTCCTGTCGTTTTCGACTTGATTTCACCGGTTTTGTCAATGCGATGACAATAGTGGCAATTCTTGGTAGTGCATTTTGGACGTGGGGGTGCCACCTTTGTTGATCTCGCAGGAGATGTGAGTGGTAGTTTGGCTCTAATTAGTGTTTCTCCCATGTTCTTGGGTCTCCTATGGGCAATGATCGCTTTTCTCTCGAAAATATGTTGAGTTGTTGTCGATCTTCCCAGGATTTCCCAGTTGTTTTTAATGCACTCTGCAAACACATTGCAAGAGGGGTGGTACCTCGAGATAGCTATCAATGGGTCCACCGTATTCCCGGGGGCAGCGGGTTTCTCCCCTTTCCCCAGGAGTAGTTCAGCGCGATCCCTGGATCTAGCCTCGCGATACGCGTTAGCTAGGATTTCAACAGGGTATCCCCTGTTTTTGAAGAAAAGAGCCTTCTCTCGACAGTGTCGGTCGAAATCCTCTATTCTCGAACAGATCCTTCGGATCCGGATGAATTGACTGAAAACGATCCCGTCCTTCGTACTTCGTTTATGGGACGAAGTATAGTGCAAGTAATTGTTAGCATCCGTTTCCTTGCAAAACAGGTCGGTGTAGAGACCAGTCAAAGGGTCCGATATCACATAGGTGTCCAGGAAACTCAGTCGTGTGGTACTGAGCTCGGAGCTGAATTTTATGGAGCCGTGGACCTGGTTCAGGGATGAGATAAAGTCGTTGAGCTCATCCGCACTATGATTCCAAATCATAAAAATATCATCTATATATCTACCATACAACGCAGGTAGTAGGGTTTTGGTATAGATGTATTTCTGTTCGAACCAGTCCATAAAGATGTTTGCGTACGTAGGGGCGACCCTCGTCCCCATCGCGGTACCTCCTACTTGTAGGTAATTTTCTCCATTGAACTTGAAGTTGTTTCTCTCCAACACCAAGGTCAATAGATCTAGTATTGAGCTGTTGCGGACCGGGTTTCCGCCTGGTCTGTGTAGTTCCAAAAACTCTTTCACCGCCTGTCTACCTTCAAAGTTAGGAATATTTGTGTATAGAGAGGTGACGTCCAATGTCACCAAGATCGATCCCTTTAGGTTCTCACCTAAATGTTTAATCAGATTTAGGAAATGTGATGTGTCCTTGATGTACGACATGATCCTAGGTACATAGGGTCGTAGGATTATGTCAATGAACCCAGAGATTTTTTTACAATCTAAATAACATCAATATATACAAATAAATGCAATTTATCCACACACAACCACTATTTCTTGGGCATTACCTACAAAACAATTGTTAAACTAATTATTCTTTAACAGATATGAAATGTATCATATAATAACCAACTTTACTTTGGTCGGATTTCTGGTCTATGAGAATAGTCTAAGGGACGAATATGAAATGTATCATATAATAACCAACTTTACTTTGGTCGGATTTCTGGTCTATGAGAATAGCCTAAGGGACTTAGTGCTAGTCTACTAGCTATTAGTCCATTTTGGATCAGATTTTGGGTGTTTTAGTGTGCAATTATGTCCCCACAGACCGTGACTACAGTGACGGTCTATTTGTTCTTTTCCTAGCTGGCCATTGGTCAGTAGGCGTCAGTTTACCTGTGCCCCCGTCGCCGATTGGCTACTAGCCGCTCGCAGGACCCACAGTCTATTTAGGCTACTGATTTGCTTTGCTCTCATTGGACATGGTGCGACACACCCACATCAACCCTGCTTGCCTGAGAATAAAATGGCGAATCCCACGGGCCACCACCGATCACCATTTTATTTTTATTTAAACAGAAATGATCAAAGGTTAGTACCCATTCAAATCGCCATACATCGACGGCAAATGGCGATAGAAAGAAACAGAAAAAAGCCACTTGAAGCTCTATTCACGGCCGTTCGAACGGCACCAGTGCGGACGCGATCGCAAAATTTGGCCTTGCCTGACAGTATGGGACTGACAGGCCTTGCCTGACAGTACGACTGAACAACTGAACTTTGTACGACTGAACTTTGTAATACCAATAAAAAGAGCATACAATCCTAGCCAAGGTTCATTTGGATTCGGATGGCGTGTAGAAATAAAACTATGAATGCCAGAAAATGAGTAGGCCTGTCTAGCTGTGATCAAATGGGCGATAATGGGGGCTCCGCAAAATCAAAACAAACTAGGCCTAAGTAGGGACTACTGACTTTCTGAATCCCCTTTGTAACATACATGTTAGTAAAAAATGACTTGTTCCCTTGATCTTTAGTACCCATTCAAATTGCCATCGATCAACGGCAAATCATGATAGAAAGAAGCAGAAAAAAGCCACTTGAAGATCTATTCACAGCCGTTCGAACGGCACCAGTGCGGACGCAATCGCACTGTTCAATGACAGGCAGTGGCGGAGGACGTTGTGTTTCATATGTTAGTTGATGACATGTTAGTATTAAATGATGTGTTTGTTTTTTCGGTTACTGTTAGTTTGTGTAAGGTTGATGATGGTGGGATCTGATCCATTATGGACTAAAATCAATAAACCACTCAGATTTTAGCGTTCGAACTGTCTGTAGGCCCAGAGACGCCACTCGGCCTGCGGCCTCGTGGCGTCTCTGAGCCTACAGACAGTTCTCGCACTAAAATCTGAGTGGTTTATTGCTATAATAGTCAAACACCACATAGTAGTATATACCAATGAGGGAGTCCCTCAGGCATTTGAGATCCTTGAGATCTTAATATCTCTTCGGATATTAAGATATCCATAAGTCATGTTGATTATGTGTTGGAATATCTTAGAAAAGGAAAATGATATTTGAAAAATGTTGGATATGTCGGATATTTACTATGACACTTTTTTATCCTGACAGTTTTGGGACAAAACAGGGTTTTTAAAAAGAGAGAATACTCATTTATTATGCTTTGATCAGACCTGCGTAGCTCATGATTAGTGATGTTTACAGCTGGGAATTCTCTAAGTTGTATGGGAAAGTTGGTGCATTAAGGTTTCATGAAATAGTTTTTTGCTTTAAAGAGATAAACCACTGTCATATGCACTGCTGCAGGCGGGAGTTCAAGGAACTAATACATGAAAAATAAGGAGTGACAATAATTTTTTCAAACTTTGTTTTGAGAAAGAACATGGTTGGGGGATAACAAAAAGCAAAAAAAAATGGATCTCAGCATATATATTTTTTCATTATAGAGACCATCAAAGTTTAGTATTTGAGTATGTGGGGAAAATGGATATTTTCTCAGTTTTTCCAAGATTTCAGAATGACTTCTAAACATAGCCACTATACAGGTTTACCCTCATGTATGAAAAAACAGGGTATCAACATATTTTGAAAGATATTATTCAGCATTGAAAATCTTCAATATTCCTGTTTTTAACTCATCTGGATGCAGATTCAGTTGAATAACTTTTGTAAAAAGTCGGTGACCCCCATTTTTTATTGCTTGAGAGGGTAAAGGAATATGTTTGCTATGCCTATAGAGATTTTTAGGAAAAAGTTATTTTCAATTATTTTTTTATACTGAAAAAAACGAAAAAAATTGTCCTTTTCTCATAGACTTCTATAGTGAACAACCATAAATTTCAGGGCTCCCTGAAATGAAAACTAACCCGGGGACATATTGTTTTTATTAGCTTTTTGAATTCACATATCTTTCACGAGGCAAAGTTTAAACAAAATGTTATTATCAGTTTTTTTCCCAGTTGAACTGGTTTATCTCTTTAAGTATAATGAATATGTGTGATTCTTAAAGACGCTTTGCTGGGGTCTCCACTAACGGAAATCATGCACTCGCCGCAGGACTATCAGAATATGAAAACCACTAGTCCTTATAGAAATCTGGTGGTCCTTACAATATAATCGAATATACTACTGACGTTTAATATTAATGAATTTCAGTATATCACTTCAGCCTCACTTCAATGTGTGTGTGTGTGGGGGGGGGGGGGGGGGGGGGGGGGGGGGGGGGGGGCGTGAGGGTATAAATAAAAGGAATTAATAAGGGACTTCATTTTTACCACTGGGGGGGGGGGGGGGGGGGTGAAGGAGAATTTTTTGTGCAGACTCTGAAGGGGAGGCACCTTTCTTGCGCAGACTCTAAAAGTGTGTGTGTGGTGGTGGTGGGGGGGGGGGGGCATCATGTTATTGCACAGACTCAGAACTACAATGATGATGGTGTGTGTGTGTGGGGGGGGGGGGTCATACAATTTCAAGTGGGGGCAAGACATTTTGCACAAGATTTTAAGGGGGATCATACATTTTTTTTCGCGAAGAGCTCTTAAATCCATGTCTCCACGTGCTTTTTTTTTCGCAAATTCTCCACTCCCCCCCCCCCCCCTTGGTTAATTATGAACAGTCCCTAATAAAGATGTCTGGAGTGTCACTAACCTGTGCGAGTAGGCGGGATGGATGAGAGTGGCTGCCAATATTATTTGTACACTGTGCAAGTCTATGTTCAACTCTCATTTTACAGAAGATTGGCTGTATACATGACACATTCTAAAAAACGAATCTCATGCCGAAATCTTTAAAAGGGAGGGGAATGTTTTTCCATTTCTTAGTTGTAATTATGAACTATTATGCTCACAAACGATCCCTTATAAAGGTATATTACCTGTTAAGAAATTGGCACATATGTGAAGAAACAATTGAAACGAACTCCCACAATCGGTATTTTTTCATGTATGCTTGCTAAATTATATCTAATTATTTATCCTTCTTTCCAGCCAATGTCAAAGATAAAAGAAGTAAGCACGAGGCGTATTCCGCTAGTGGAGATCAGACTGGTGAGTATTCTCATTATTTCATGGTGATTAATTATTATGATAACATTTGATTGATCGAAATATCGTTAATTCGGCAAGAAATAAATATTTCTCATCAGCTAAAGTCAGTTCTTCATGGTGTTGACTGAATGATCATGAAAATTAATTTACTATATTAGTATATAAAATAACACACACCTCTATAGTGCTTTATATTGTATTACGTTACACTCGTATACAATTCTAAGTAAGTTTCAATTGTACTTCTCTAAGCATACAAGTTAATAAGGTTCAAGTCGAATTTAATAAGAGCTTGAACATTTTACTAAGGACCTGAAATCGGACCTACCTTGTTGTGAAAGTTGTGTAGAGAGTCAGACTACAGTAAGGTTTTTATTAATGTCTCGACGGGCGGCATCTTTTCAGACTCTTTATCTAACGTGGATGTTAATCTACCTAAGAAAGTACCCGGAGAAGATCCAACGCTAGGTAAGGTCAAAGTTTTTATTTTGAAGTAATGATAGGTGAAAGTAAACTTTTGACTAGTTCAAGTACAGAATGAAGAAAACGGTACGAAAGCAATATCTCAAGCATGGAAGCCGCTAAGCCATAGATCCTTCAAATGATCCACAAACGCTTAGTATTTTGAGGGCACAGTCGTAAGGCCCTAGTCTACCAAGCCGATTCTCATGCGATTCTCACAGAAGTTCACAGAAGTTCTCCTCCATGAGAATAATGGCACATGTATTTATCATGAAAAAGATTAGGCATTTTATTTGCTTATTTTGTGGGACCTATTTTTGTGAATTCTGTACTGCGTATAAAATGTCGAACAACAAAATGTTATCTAATTCATTTGGCATGAAGTAAATCTCAAATAATCACCTCTTATAAATGCTAAAGTTTTTGTCCAAATCTAAGACGACATGTTGAAAACAAGTATAGTTGATTAGCATAGCATGACTCTTACCATCTTGATGTCTGAGCAGGAGACAGACTGCATGTCCCTGTATACATCTATGTCATGTTTTCTGCTACATTGAAATCCTTTTTCACAGAACCAGGGAGTCAGCCTGAAGCTCTCAACAAGCGTGCTATCACCATCGTTAACCGAGTTAGAGACAAACTAACAGGTACGTACCCCTCATACTATATCTACCGGGCTTATTGTGATAAACAAGAATAATATATATATAAGTTTACCGGGAATATCTTTTAATTTAATTTATATTATTTATCCATATAATTTGTAAATCTAGCTCCATAAAAACATCTTAAAAAGTCTCACTTATCTTCATCGGTAGGTGAATAACTTGATAAATTCCTTCCACTACAACTTGTAACAAGTGCCATTACCTGACTTCTCGGAAGACTTTTGGCTGTAGTTGGGACAGCCCGAAGGCGTTATTAAACAACGAAATGTCTTTCAAGAAATAGGCCAATTACACTTGTATGTAGTCTTAAGAAATTTATCAGCTCATTTTACACGTTGGTTAGTCGCTGAGCTAGAGGCTTTAGGTATGTGATAAGTTATTGCTTGTTCTCGCCAATAATTACATGCTTTCTACCATTTCTACAGGTAATGATTTCCCCACGGAGGATAATGTTGATGTTGCCCGCCAGGTTCAGTTGTTGATACAGCTTGCTACGTCACACGAAAACCTTTGCCAGTGCTACATAGGATGGTGAGTATATATGAGTCTTAGTATTTTTTATTATTAGATGGAGTTCATACGTCTCCCATCTTCATTCAAACATTCAAAATTCTTATCAAAGAACATTATTTAAACATGGAATAAATTAGGCCTCTTGCTCAGCTCCTCCGTCTTACTCACTCTCACCTCTAGTAACGTATTACATGATAGATTTGAATCTTTATTCTTTTCATCTTCATCATTTCTCACATCATATGTCCATCTTACTTGACATTTAATAACCTCCAGTATTGTATATGTTAGAAGTAGACATAATTTTCAAATAAATCAGTAACTGCATCAACATAGAGACGTATGCAGATGGCCTGTAAAAACGCTTATTGTCAGCGGCGGTCATTTCTGCTAATTTTTCTGAATGTGTCAAAGAAAATAAAAACTTAAAAAAAAAAAAAAATCTATTTCAAGTCAATAGAAGAAAGTACAAAATACTCGCACAATAACATGTCTGAATTATGACAAGCTTTTTCACAGCTTTCTCATTAGTCTTTAAAAGACCAATATTTTCTTGTCATATAACTTGCCACTGAGGAATAATACACAAAACATTATAAGTAAAGATTTTAAACGTTTTTAAAGACATTAAAAGTTTCATTTCTAAGGTTTTGTTTAATCATATAAAAAGCGTGGTAATAAAATGAATTTTGATTAAATTTAATGAAAATTAAATTGAAGAATGATTGAATTTGATTAAAATAAAAAGTATATTGTTGATGAATGGAAATGAATAGAAATAGTGTGGGTGGGAGGGAAAAATTGTTAAAGAGTTCTGTAGTGCTTGAGGGCTGAGGTTGAAGTGAGGGTGACCGGTGGTATTTGGAATGGGATATAAAGAGTTGATTAATTGCTAGTAGGGTTAAAAGTGTATTCATGAGGATGGAATATAGAGGAAGTAAACAAAAATAAACAATAATGAATGAAGCTAAAAATATATGTGCCAACATTAGAATATGAGAATAGTATGTATGAGGATCTGGTATATAAATCAAAATTATTAGTCTTACAAATAATAAAACTATGTGTACATACACACAAAAAAACACCTACCAGAACACGGGTGTGGTAAGTGACAGGAAAATTATGGCTTCCGCCAAAAACCTATATAACAACATATCTCTAATCAAACCAGATTGAATGTGACAGGCGCATTAGTTGTGCCCTTCCCGTGTATAGGTATTATGTGAGTTCTTGTTAACACTTGACTACATCCCACGCAAACACGTACATGTTTACAGCTACAGTGGTCCAGATTTGGTTTCTGAGGGTACCCAGGAGGACCTGTTTTTTTACAGATGGGACTACCCTATTTCCGTAATATAATTTCAATGGGCAACTTTTGAAATACTCTGTTTAGCTTGAGATAGCAACAGCTGGTACTCATTTCATACAGAGACCGAGGCCTGTCTGAGGGTGGGTGGGGCTCTGACCACAGCTGTAGGTATGTGCCTCCACACACACACAGTGAAGGCGCATGCATCATGCACTCAACCTGCACCTACATACAGCGCATCCAATGACTTTTGTTCTGGTATTTGTTTTCCATAATCATTAAAGGAAAATAAAGTAAAAAGTAAAATGAAGATAGGGCATGGTGTTGTCTCATATATCCTTCTAAGTTTGGTGGCAATATTAGATGTTTTTCTGTCTCTAAAATTACTTGATATGGTTCGCTGCTTCAGTCTAGGCCCAAAGATGGGAGTTCCTTCAAACGGAGGGAGAGCCTCTCGCCTAATACCGCAAAGTGCCATTATAATTTCCTAAAGACCGCAAACTGTCATTATAATCACATTAGAACGCCTAGTCCTAGGGCACAGAACCGATTAGCAAAGTAGGCGTCCAATCACTGACGTACCATTCTTATCTGATCTGAGGGTTTGAACCTGGACTTAACTCCCCTCCCCCCATTGCACTATAGGTAATTGCACTAAATAAGGCCCATGACGTGGACACTTATAGAAATATAATATTCTACCTGTTTATTCCGAATGTGTTAATTATAATTAGGTGTACTTATAATTTTAGAGCCAAACTTTAAATTAAATTTGCTTTTCAGAAAATTGAAATCACTGATGTAACCATGGCAACCAACTAAGCATAACTATTCATCATTATTTGGTAATGTCATCACTGACCATATTTTGGGCTATATTAGCCATTAACCAGTATTCAAATTGCATTTACATTAGTTTAATTTGTTTTTATTTCTCCCTGGAGCCAATTATTTGAGAAATTAATATCTACAATACGTCATGTCATCAATCAAATTTGGACATCAGCCTTAGATAATTGTTTGGGTGGTTTATCATACTGATTACATACAAGATGTTTGCTCATCCCCGATGTCTCACAAAACTATGCCCAAATTGGTAATTTTTCACCATTTCGACCCTCGACTCATACGGTTTTTATTCCTTGTGACAATATTGGAATCACACATATCATATATCAACAGATGTGGAAATTTGTTTACCACAACTTGCTTAGATAAAATTAGTTTTCATCAATTTTTCATAAAATAGGAGAGATTTAATTGCCACAAGGTCCTTATTTTTTTAACAATTTCAAAATTTGTTGGAAAGAGTTGCCATGGCGACTTGACTATCAATCATAATTTCTAAGAAGTGACAGTTGTACCAAACCGTTCCCCAAATTGTAAGCTTTGATAATATATATACTTTTTCAGAACTTGTATGAAAAAATACAAAGCTATCAGGGTTCAATTAGAGGGATGTCTCGAAACATAATGTTTATGGGCCTTATTTTGCGGCTTGGGCTAATTCTTTCTATATGACAGCATTCACTCCCATACGTTTTTGGATTTTACCTTCTTTGTTAATAAATTTCAAATTAGGACATTGTTACTTAATAACGTAGACTATAGGAATACACTTTTCCGGCATTAAATTCTCTGCTTTGGCCTTACTTATCGTTATGGGAATAGTGTTTTGGCTCCTCCCTGGAAATAACCCAATATTTTAAGGTCTTGATCAGATCAAATAGAAAAAAATTCTCACATTACCTTAGATGACGTGCATGTACAAACATGACTTGTTATGAAGTAAACTCATCGCCCAGAGCCTGTCTCCTTGTGGTGATTAGTTGCTGTAATTGCTATTACCCACTGGGACTTGTGACATGGTGGAACAGCCAAGGCCACAGGGTTCTCTTTTCACCTGTTGGTCTGTTTATGTGCGCTATAACAATACACCTTTCGCACTGTCATATTCCTACTTGATTCATAAAAATGGAAACTTTAGGCAATTTAAATTTATCATTCTCCAGTATCCCAAGAGGTCATCATGTTTGAGTAGCTGTATATAAGGCCTCCCAAGGACAACCTTTAAAACCATTTAAACCTTTTTTTGTGTGCCAAAAACCTTTTTTTTTCTTTTTGTATGTGTGTGAAAATAACCTTTTAAAACCTTTTTTTTTTCGGTTCCAAAACCCCTTTTTTTTTAAATTAGAAAATTAGATGTGTCAAAGAATGTTTTTACATATTTTGAAATAATTGTGAGTAAATTTATGTTTTATATATAGGCTATATAGGCTAACTATTTTACTTCTGAGTGTTTCTGGCTGGGGTACTTTCTACCAGACCATAGAGGTAATCTCAGGAGTACAAACACCATTTACCAGAGGTGCCACGATTATTTTTTAAAACGTAATTTTTTTGGTCCAAATTTGACAAGTTATACGTTTCATTTGCCAATACAAACAGATTACAATCCTACTTCAATTTGTTATTTAATATACAACAAAATCATTACTTCCTTTAATTAACATTAACAGTCACAACAATTTCAGTGTCTAAATATGATGCTACAATCTGTCAAACACTAGGATTTTGGGTAAAATATGGCTGGCCTGCAGAGGGTATTTCTCAAACACATACGTCTATGTTTGTCTTTCAATCTTAACCCGATCCTTCTCTCACGCGATGTGGCACTCATCATGTTGACAGCAGTGGGTACTGTGCATTTTTACTTCCTTTTTTAAAAATTAGTTTTTTATTCCAATTTGTCAGCTCTGGGTTGCCCCTCTGTTCAGGCTGTTAATACAAGAAGCTGACTCTATAGGAGTTTGGCGCAGCTAAGAGATCCATTGAGCAATTGAGGATTACAAAAGAAATTCCGATACCCACAGTAAGGTAATTAGTGTGTGCAAGAGAAGAATCACCAATCATAATACTGTAGAATCTTGACTGTACTTTCACTGCTCAAATTGGTGCATAAAGGCCCATCCATATTACCACGGCCGACTTGGTGTGCGATTATCATACGATCAGGAAAATAGATGTAGGAGATCGGGGTAATGGAGAGACACAAATCGTATCACAATGTATGCGGTAGTACAACAGTCGGTGTCACTTTTAGTCACTGTCTTGAACTGGCCCAGGACTATAACCACCCGAGGCAGATACTAAAAGGATTAATAACCTCAGTGCCTGCTGGTGCACAACAATACACCGGTAGCCCCGCCCCCAGTGTCGATCATTAAGCCTTTAACAGGATTTATTTTACTCTCAGTACATAATGGCATGCGTGTGTGCATGAATCCACTGTCTAAACTGTCGGTTCTTCTTTGCAGGTGTCCATTTTGGTGAGGGATTCTCAGCCTGAAACCCGATCTCGCCAATGCGCGTCTTTATGGGTAAACGCGAACAACCGATGGATTATTAGGGTGTTCGCCGACTGTGTGATTCAACTACTTCTAGGAAAGGAGCGTTCTTCTATCTTTCAATAGGATCATATTGTACATCATCCATCTAACCAAGACTTTATGAAATATTCCTGATTTTTAAAAATAATTCAGAGAATCGCTATAAATGTTTGCTTTGTTTTGTCTCTTTAATCGGTGTCAAAGTTGTCGGCAGGTAACCAATACGCAATCGACTCTAAATCGGGTGCGTTACTTGTGTATATATATTGAAGTTCGAGATGCTTATGAATATGTTTGTACTTCACGAAAGTCTTGGAAATTAAGTCACAGGCCTTCAACGTTGCTTCAGTCGCACAGTCCCTGCTTGTTTTCTTTTCGCTCATAAATATCCTCTTTGTCATAATTCGTGATGTAATTGTGTATGTTCTATGACTCTAGTACTAGTCATTTCATGATTTAGCTTATCAACACCATCATTTTATTTGAAAGTCAGAATTAATCTTTACACAATAGTGGATAAAATGCAGTCACCTGTTTATTTGACGGTATTTCAGTATCAATATTGTTGATATACGGTACCCAAAGTTATCGTTTGTTTTCACACTCACATCACCAAATGGTGTATTTGTGTGGAATAATTTGTTTTCGTTGACTCGATTGTTTGAGAAGTGATCAATATTTTGCTAATGTGTCGAGACTATTCACTGATGTGTTAATGGAAATCTATGGTGCCCTCTGACAATGCATGAGATATTTTGTCGGTAAATCGATTTTTAAAAATAATTAAATGTAAATATTTTGACTTAGATACCGTATAATAGGTTGTGTATATATATCAAACCTCGGTATGTGTGGTTTAATGAAATATATTGTTACTGTACAATAAAATGCTAGTGTTATGATGTCACTACATCACCATTTTTTGTTTTAACAAATCTTCGTGTAGTTACCTCTATTCTAACTATAATTTGAAAGTATTAATTTGTTTTGGTGGGGCACGCTACTATGTGAACCTAGGCATATTTTGAAAGTCGCCTGTAAAGATTTTCTTCAACAATTTTTATTTTGAGCATTCATACAAATCGGACTATAATCTTAGAAATTGGCTAAGCTGTGTTCCAGAACACATTTGCCAAACTTCCTCAAAGAGTTCGTATGTAACATTTATTTCAAATCTTTTTAGTTTCCCTGTAGATTTTGCAATCTATCACCCGGAGATTACACAGGACACTTTGGTTGTTGAACAGCATTTTTCTTGCGTACATGAAAGTGCGTGTCCTGAGAATGGACCTTCTGATTAATTACAAATTGACCCTGAGATCTACCCTCATACATACACTGAACCTCTGCTAAGCTGTTCAATTAAGTCGTGCCCACAGTAATAGCTACCTGCAAGTTGGTATTTTTCATAATGTGCTATGGTATGCAATAGTGGGTTTGTTTCCATGACCCCAGGAGATTAATTTTCTCTATGTCATATTATGATATCGAATCAATGTCATCCTTTTGTAAATATACGTATGGGAATAAAATTCTTATAAATAAGAGCTTCGGATGCTGTGTGTTCATTCTCGAAATTTGTGATTGCTTCGTCTTATTAGTCTTTTCTAGTTGACTCCTAAACTAATTTCATGAATTTTCGAAGCATTTTTAATGTTTCGGAATAGACAAACCGTTTATTCATGTTTTTAGAAAAATAATACAATTTGAACAACTTTTGAAGACAATCCTAGTATAAACAGGGTTTTCATTGTGGCCAGTTCTTTCCAAGTGTCAATTTACATTGGTAATAATAGTAATATTAAATGATAATACAATACGGTTTGTAAACAATTGGTCATGGGCGATTGCCACATGCTACTATCTTATGATGATATATGACCAGTGCACTGTGGCTAGCACCAAGACACTAGGCATACGATTAGGGGGTTTCGGGTATAAAATGAGATGAAATCGAGTAGGGAAGATAGAAGGCAATTGGACAGGTAAGTCAGGAGGAGTGAGGAGCAGCATCTCATATACGATTACTCACTTGGTTGTGCTTTCGACTATGAGCTAGACTAGCCTTCATCAGCCAGGTACATGATCTAATGATGCGATTATTTACTTTTCAGGTTAGAGGTAGTAAACTTGAAATGTATTTGAGTCGTAAATTTTCGTTTTCGTTTTTGTTTCGTCATTACCACATAGGCAAAACGCATTGCAGCTTGAGCGTAAGGAAAAAACTGATAGGTGAAAACGCTACCTGTACTATCACCCCGAGAATTTAATATAAAAAAGCCTTGAATTTGGAACAATAATTTCAAGGCCTTGATTAGGTTTTGTGTTGATATTTTTTATGTACACTTAGTGTACTTGCATCGCACGGCAAAATTATGATAGTCGGCCGGCCGGTCGTGGTAATGGATGTGAGTCGTAACTCGCTATACTATCCCGACACCAAATCTTTATTCCATCAATTTAAATTCTAGATGAGTGGTATATACTCTAATTGGTGCACGTGACAGTGACAAGTAGCGACGAATAAAGTGAATGCATATCTGTCAATAAGCTATCACACTTTCACCTAAAAATAACTAGTCCCTTCTCTAACTGTTAAAGCTAAGCTACACGTGCATTCAGTCTAAATTGGTCTGGGCATAATCTATTACAGCCAACCTAGGGCGATTGACACCCTGCAAAAACGGGCCTAACGGGTTCAACATAATATACTTAAGTTCATCAAAACTTTATTGGATCAAAAAGGCATTTGTATACACGTCCTTATCTGGGAGTGGCAATCGACTCAATCGTTCGTTGGATTCATCACCTAACAGTGTTTTCTCAGTGTAAATTATGGAGCGCCAGGACTGTTAAAGCATGCCAGCATACATGCAGGTATGTACCAAAGCACATGTAATCATAGTAAACGTGTATTCAATGGAAGCAAAGATGCAGCACGAAATATCTTTGATGGAGGTCATTAACTGTAATGTGGTTAACAAGATTATATTGCTCGGTTCACCAATTCCGTGATCGACAGAAGATTGAACTAATGAATGTTTTAGGAATTGTTTGACAAATGCACCACTGCAATTGCCAAGAAAAAGTCGCCAACAAGGGATACCTGTCACTTTAGAATGATTTGTTTTTCATCAGCTTGGTATATATGACTGTCTCCGAGACAGTTATCATTTGAGGAATTTAATGGTGATTTGGCGTGTATAAAAGGAAAAATTATGCTTGAATACTCTGGTGAGCTGGTGCAGTGGTGGGGATTCGGCATTCAGTACAGAGGATGAGTAAAAAGATACCACGATCTACCCTCATATTATGTACATGGTAAAAAATATCTTACCAATATATTAGTTGTGGGTAGTACAGAAAGATAGTAATCTTTACTATACGAATCAATGCAATGATAATTATTTTGAGAAATCAAGAATATTTGGCACTGATTGGTTCAAGGTCATTTACTTAAACTTTCGGGGCAGAAGATTAAGATAATTTTAAATGGGGTGCCTGAAAATAAAACGCATTCAATTTTCAGCCATATGTTAAGTTCTAAATGTTTACTTAAAGATACGATGATTAACCCAAATATTGGAATTTAAAAAACGATATTATCACCCGCACAAAGCTTTATCCAAGGACATCGGGGCGGCAACATATTTTTAAAAAAATGATTGATTGGCCAAGTGTTCCCCACTTTTGTTGCGGACCCTTGAATATGTGTACACAGTGATAGGTGTAAATGATTACTAGTTTCAATGCATTTAGATTTGTACTCCAAAATATCCCCAATATATAACCCAGTTCCTAAGAATGTACCATGTATGAGGCGGAAAACATGTTCGCAGTCAAGTAACATTGCAAAAAGAGTATCTCACAACTTAAGCTAAAATAAAGTTTAGAAAATGGTCCATTTTATTATAGGTTTGGTGTATAAACACTGATTGTCACTTGTCACCTTTAATAGGCAAGACTTGAATTACCCAGTTTGGCTTGAGCTAGGGGCAGCTGGCACTGATTTCATGGGCCAATCTCAGTTAAGTCTTACATTTCATGTCCCCGCCATTTCTGATGCTGTAGCTAAAATTCCCAAGATTTTTGTGTGATCTTCTCTTCATAATCAGATTCTGCTCATCAAGACCTTTTTTTATGATATATGGTTTTTACTAGTAATTCAGATCAAGATTTTTGTCTATTTTTTAGGGGAAACATGAGAAACACCCCGAAAAGTGGCGGTCCTACTGGCAATTTTGTATTTTTGACTCTATAAAATGTTTAAAATTAATTGAGAAAAAAAAAGAATGTTCAAATTACTACATAATATACAGTAGTATACTATAAATAAGTAATCAAATAATGTGAGGTATAACCTATTCATAGCAATTTAATCCAGTTAAAAGCCCTAAAATGTTCACCACGTCACAGTGTCCACCACGTCACGTTTTAGGTCGTCATTTACAGGTCACTTTAGTGACAAAATATAGCGTCATAAGTGACTACCGGTCCCTAATAGCAGTTTCACAGGCTGGGTCTCAACATATTCGGGTCTCCATAATATTCTTCACATACAGATTTCTATGTACAATGACAGATGATCCTGTGTAAATTTACCTATGATTCTACAAAAATGACCTATGATAGTAGTATTATACATGTGCAACTTAAAGAGACGTACATTTTTTAGACTGCCTCGTTGAAAGAGTTTATCGGCTTGTCCTCTACCAAAGGCCGGGTTATAATGATGCGGCACCTGGTTTGATAGCCCATTGTATAGCTGTATGATGCTGCACCTAGTTTGAAGCCCATTGTATAGATGTATATATGAATTTGAAGGACAGCAGACTGTAATGTTTAGAATAATCTTTCTGGTCTTAGATCCAAGGCATATCTACCCAACCTTTTGGTTTTTAAGCTTTGCCAGGCTTTTTTTCTTTCCTCCCCATGCCTTTGGCATACATTATACAACCATAGTAGCTTTTATTGGAGAAGTTATTGAGAAGGGATAAGTTCTATAGCGCGCGGTTTTATATTTTTATTACCCAAATAAATGTATAATGGCTGCCGTGGTTAGTGCTGTTGCTTGCTTTACCAAGGTTATCGACCCTTACCTCCATATTTGCTATAAGAATTAGATTAGCAACACTGGCAGCGAGGGGTTGTGTGTTTGACTTATACACAGTAAATCGTAATAACTGCAGAGTTCTGTGATTTAACAGTGCGGTACCGGAAACCCGGAATGCAGGTGCGGTACCGTGCGATATACTATCTATCCCTTCCCTATCGCTTATCGTTTAAAATCTCTGCGCGGCTGCTGTGTAACATGTACCAGAAAGGAAAGGCAGGGGGATCCTGGGAAAACTTGTGGGCTAGAACGATTGGCCTTAGGCCAAGAACATAATTCTAAACATTGCGGTCTGCTGCCATTAGAAGGGCGCCTGATGGGGGGGGGGGGGGGGGGGGCTGGTCCTGTGTCGATTTGTCCCGCTAAGGATGAGCATTTGTCCCTTGTCTCCAGAATCCCATGTCAATTTGTCGCTTTAAGAAAGGGTCTATGTCGTTTGTCGATCATAAGAAATGGCTATGTCAGTTTGTCGATTTTACCCCTTATAATGTCAATTTGTTGCACTAAGGATGAGCATTTGTCCCTTGTCCCTAGAATCCCAATGTCGATTTGTCCCTCTAAGAAAGGGTCTATGTCGTTTGTTGATCATAAGAAATGGCTATGTCAGTTGGTCGATTTGGGCATCGATTAAAATTTTTTAAAAAAATTACGTTTCTTTAATACTACTACTTATGATTCTCCTAAAATAAGCTATGATTCTATGTTAAATAACCTATGATATTGTATTTTCTTTGATATCTCAGTAAATATTTGCCCCAAAGCGTCAATTTCTTAGGGTTTTGTAGAAAAAAACATGTAGTTTAGAAAATGTAATCCATGAATGCCTACATTTATTTACATTTTTAGTATTGTATAGGAACAACATGATTGCTTGGTGAAAAGACCTTAATTATGTTAAATACGCACGCGTTTGACACTGTGTGTAGGAGGGAATGAGTGCCTTCCACCTATTTGGCACGCCAGACCACCATTTAGCACAAATAACATTTATCTCTTGTGAAAATATGTATTCATTTATGTAGGTAGGTATGTATGTAACACCAACGTGTTATCAATATTATCAATTTGTATGGTCTATCATTTCGCTTAGTTTGATGGTCGCCCCGTTGGTCTTACATCCCACACACCTTAATCAACATTATGAAATGTGTAAATGAGATATAGCTATGGAAGCTGCGTGTGTCCGGAAACAATATGCCCACTGGGGAAAAGGTGGCAACTATATATATGAAGTACCTCCGACTGCTCTCAGCTCACTCTTTCTTATAATGAATTTCAACCTCGACAGAAGATTGCTGCACCTGTTCCCGAGTCCTGGAAACTAAGTTCGTCGTCGCTCCTCACGCTTGGATGTCTGTGGCCGCTTCATTGTATCATCTCCCGGAACAGTCATCAGGTTAGAGAGTCAAGACGCCACACGCCCTGAGGAGCTCCTCAGAGCATTTCATTGGAACATAAATATCACTAAAGTTGGATTAAACAACTATACCTATAGATGATGATACTGACCACGCGTCTTGTGTGCTGAGTCATCCAAAGTTAAAAGGTTGGTGTGAAATAATCTGATAGAACATGCTTTTTTTAAATAAATATTTTTGTTGCAATTTTCCTGACATTTTCCCTTTTTGACGCATTATAGGGTATTGTATATTGTTTATTTCTGGGGGCGCGGTACCCTCTATGGCAGCCATAGCTCTTCCAGAGGAGCCTTGCATGGTAATCAAAATTAATAAAGGATGGGCCGTGAACAGTGTCGAGAAATGCGGTGAGGTATGTGTTACGATTGTAGAGCTATGTAGTTCAGTAAAATAAGGTAACATTATGCTATGATTATTAGGTAGTAACGTTTCACACCTTATATAAGTAAAGAAAAACAAAACTCAATGGTTTCGAGAAGGTATTTTATTGAAAAAGTAATGTAACCAACCGTATAGTCTTTTATTGTATTGGTTAAATAGGTATATAGGAATCCATATGAAGAGAAGAGAGGATACGATGCATTTCTTGATGTTATCAGTCCTGGAGGAAGCATTTGTTGACAGGCTGAATAAAGACCCGGTGTTGGGGAAAAATAATAAAGTAAAAGTAAAAATAAAATAAAACAATATTATAGATAATGAGATGTACTAGTTATAGGGTGAACAATGGGTCGACGCGTGGCTAAACCTAATATAAATAAAACACCAAGTGGCGCAAACAGACCATTTTATTTTGTAAATATGAAGTCTATTTGTTGAACTACAACTCGCACCGTTCACACCATTCTCCTTCTCACTCCGTTGGGACCATAGCTTTTATTGATATCAATAATTACTTCAGACTTATCAATCGCATATTGATGGTGTGTCAGTTTTATTCATGAATAAACGTGGATCTAAAATATTCATATTTCTAAAATATAATTGTCTTATTTCTCGTAGTACGCTTATACTGTTAGTATGACAAATATTAAACATATACCCTTTCTATCGAAAGACTGTTATATTCACTTTCCCACTTTTATCTGAGTGTATTTATAGGACATTATTCTGCTGTTCCTAGCAGTCACGATGCTTATTATACATTCTATATGAAGATATCCATCACTAGTTAGCATCGTTACCCAATGCCCAGTCTCCTGACCTCACTCCACTGTCAATACTTATAAATATAGAAACACTTATAAAAAGTTATCAGATGTCTCAATGATTACTAATGATTTCCTGTAACACATCACGTCTGTCAAATGATCACAATTATGTAATTTTCCATAAAAACGACAGTTCATAATTCGTAAATTCATATACCCCAAGACGCGCATATATAAGAATTGGGTGAAATGGTACAATCTCATGTGAACGAACTGCATTAAGGAATGGTAGTGTATCTACTGATGGACCCATAGTTCATCGCTCCTTTCGGCCTTGAGCGCAGGCACTCGGTGGTAATACTAATAAGATAATTTATAGTCATAGCACAAATACAGACACAGACCACTACATAATCATATATATGTAGTGGACATCTTCCTTGACAATTCATTATGCTGGAAGATTCAGTGGGAGAAAAGGCAAATAGAAATTGATACATTTTCTAGTTGAAATATATTTAATGATATAATTATATTATATTATATTATTAAAATATCTACATTAGACTAGTCCTTCATGTTTCGTCACTAGTCAAAGTCAATTTTCATGACTATATAATTTGATTTTATAACAAGTGTTCAAGTAATTTTCATTTTTAAGATACGTCTCAGTATACACCCTGGCTCCAAACCCTCAGATCAGAATAGTATGTCTGTGATTGGACGCCTACTTCGCTAATCGGTTTCCTGGCCTACGACTCGGCGTTTTAATGGGAATGTAATGACATATTGCGGTCGTAATAGAATTATAATGGGTAAGCTTAATGCTTAATGGCACTTTGCGCTTTGAGGCGAGAGGCTTTCCCTTCGTTTGAAGGGACTCTCTCAACTTTGGGCCTAGACTGTATAGAGAATTTCTCTAGTCCATTCTATTTCCTATAAACCATTGTCTTTTTAATCAACCAGCTCAATGCCACCAATCAATTCCACTTTACTAGAATTTGAGGGGAAATCAGAAACAAATTCAGGTTAACCGAAAGTTCAATTGAAGAGTACTAATACATTAAGTAGGGAATCGGCAGGCAACAACAATACAATTTTGCACAAGAATTTTTCGCAAATTCTCCACCCCTCAGTGGTGAATAACGAACAGTCCCTTATAGTCCGGCACTTGATATGCAAAAAGGGCCTTATTTAAGGAGTTTGTGACCAAATCTTGTAAACCGTTTTCTTTTAATCTTACTAGGACCATTTTTTTCTGAAATTTCCATTTCTGACCACCATTTTTTGCTAAAAGTGGGTTTATTGTTCCAAAATCACGTTTCCATGACAACTACTCTAATTTGTTAAGGGGTCAGTGGTTAAAACATAATTTAATGATATCTAAGAAACAAAGATGAAGATTCTTTTAAATTTTGGCAGAGGGACTGCACTAACACATGTGCATAGAAATATAATGATTGGAACGATTTGAAACATTCCATCTTGGTATCCATGGCAACAGATCAACAAAGATATGTTGATTCTCATACATTTTTCTACTTATGTCCATATAAGTATGATTTAAATTCGTTTTAAATATATAGACCATTACTATTAGATAAAGGACCTTTCTTCCCCTGCACAGATTTGCGAATTTAATCAAAGAATCCTTCTTATTCCTATTAGGAAAATAACATTTTCAGCAAATTATACGCGTTGCAACTCCCGGAAATAATCAAATTAGCTGGATTAGTTCTATTTAACTATTTAGTTATCAATAACTCAAAAGTCACACATACTTTACAAATAATACATGTATGGACACCATTCTACCCATGTTTTCTGCTGGCGTCGTTTCTTCCATACATAATAATATAATGAGGTCAACATGTAGCACCACCAGTACATAGTACTGCTAAGCAATCCTTGGATCATAATATACTGGTCTTGAGATCTAGAGAAAAATTTATTCCAACAAATTCAGACATGTGGTTGTCAAATTATTTCCATTTATACATTTCCTCTTTTATACACTCACACGCGAAATGCCAATTTTGTTAGAAAATATTGAACTTAGAAGTTATCTAAGACATGGTATTAACTTACCCATCATTCACACAATATCATTTCTGTTTTCCAGGTACATCAACTCACCAGAGTGTCACACGGAACTTCCTTCCAAACTACTGTAAACGTATTAATTAATGTTTGCGCAGTATTTATTTCCGCTATTTTAGCGCACCGACCTTTGTCCGTGAAAATATAATTATTACATCAACAAGGCGTGTGTCTTCTTTGATGCGCGAATTTAAATCCACGCGAAAAGGTGTCCAAGTACTTAGTGCCCGGAAATTTATCCGCGCGAAAATAAATACGTTTACAGTATGTCTGATTATGCGACTAATGGATCCCTATCTTCTTGGAACAATGCAGACTACATTGACTACACCTTGAATGGGACCAGCAACGCCAGCAATGTTCCCGAACCTCTACCA
This sequence comes from Sthenelais limicola, assembly GCA_942159475.1. NCBI lineage: Eukaryota > Metazoa > Annelida > Polychaeta > Phyllodocida > Sigalionidae > Sthenelais > Sthenelais limicola. The sequence continues at coordinate 72,769,087 of OW804097.1, read as the reverse complement.
CCTTCAATCATTTATACATTTTGCACTGTCCGCATGATCTACTGCGTGTTTTCAGTAATGGGCAATGGCATGACGATTGTGGCTGTTTTCAAGTACGAAAGTCTTCACTTTTGTACAAATTACCTGATTTGTAGTTTGGCGGCGGCGGATTTCATGGGTGGAATACTAGCACCACTAACTTGTTTTCACAATCTCTTTCCCACACATAACTATTACATGCCGGTGTGCTTATTGGACAGAACTTTGGTGCTCCTCTCAACCCATTGCAACTGTTTCAATTTGCTACTGATTGCGGTGGATAGATTTATTTTCATAAGACATCCATTGCGTTATTATGATATAGTGACCCCAAAGCGAACATTTTCGGTGATCGCAGCCATATGGTTGTACCTCTGCATCGCCACCCCACTTGTTATATACCCAGCTAACAGAATGACGCCTCACACTATTTGTAAATATTCCGAAATTATCCCCAAGCCTGTTCTAAACATTTATCTGAGTCCACAATTGGTCGTGACCGTTTTCTCCACTGTAGGATTGTATGTCGCCATAGGAAAGATAGCCCATGACACGCAAAAGAGAATCGTGGCTGAGAATTTGCCCCAGCAGCAGCAGGAGAGGAGTATGTTTAAAAAACAACACAGAATTGCCAAGATGATGGCCATTGTTATGGCCTCCTATTTCATCACATGGTTTCCAACAACACTGTTTCTCTTCTTGCTCCAATCAAATAATAGCTTAGTAAAACGATGCATAGAAAAGTTAATGTATTTGTTAATTTTTACTAATATATGGATAAATCCATTCATATATGCATGGAAAAATCATGATTTCAGAAGGTCTTTTAAGAAACTCGTAGGTAGACACATATCGGTGGCTCCCCATGACTTAATATCGTGATTATAAAAGACCGATTCCAAAAGGCCCAAACGATACGAATAAGAACAGGTTAGGTTATTCTACACAAAGACAAAACAAAATGCACATATCATAAGACACACTTTTTGAACTTTATTTGATAAATTCGCTAACAGTGAGATCAGACTAAGGAATGAAAGATTACTTACCATATTTAATTGCAAAATTCAATGAAAAGGATTATTTAACAGAGGTTTTAATTGGAATTAATTTTTGAGAAAATTTGCTCATTCGTCATATCATCGCATGAGGCCGCAGACTTTGGCCAATGACAAGCATCGGCCAGTCACCTATTGGCGCCTCATTAAGGCAGCCAGTCATAATGCAGTAATTGGTTCAATCCATGTTTACCTGAGGGGAGGTCAGTGTGCTTGGTCACACATGACTGACCATGGCTGACCACTGCGAGATGGTAAGGTATTACGCAGTTGATCATACATAATCATAATTAATATGGAGTATGACTATTTGTGACATTTAATAATGTTACATAATTTTATGTAATAGTTAATGGTATACAAATGTGTTACTTATAGTCGTGACAGTATATTACCTCGGATCACACTCAACAGGTGCATCAAGTAATCATTTTTGTATTTGTAAGTTGTATGCTGGAATGTTCTGGTGTCTACGTTAACCCCTAACTTACATTCGTTTTATTAGAAAACCCAAACCGGTACACATTAAAGTGACCTGCTCTGCGATTATGGGTCTTATAGGTTTTTACTTGGATAGCCCTAGGGGCATTATTTAACAGGAAAACTGTTAAAAACACAAAGTTTACTTAAAAAACCATTGAAAATGAAATTTTTCACAGATTATAGCGTGGCGGAAAACTTTGGAGAAAATTTTGTTAGTGTTGCCATGGTAACCATGAATTCAATGGAACGTCCAAATCATCAATAATGACGTTTAACAGGATTCTGGTTTCCATGGAAACCTATATGTCATCAAATTGTTTCAAATTTAAATAAAGTCAAAAGAGAATTTTCTGATGATTAAGATACTGAAAACAGATTTGAATTACTTAAATTTTCAGAAAAATGGCAATATATTATTTAATTGATTAATTTTAATTATTAAATGATGCACATTTTGAAATCATATAAGGGTTTAACTAAAGTTCCGCAAGTAAAAACCGTACAGCAGTTTCGGCTATTTACCCCATTTCAACACATCATATTTCAGAACTTCATATCTCGGCTTCTGTTTTTCGTATCAACATCATTTTTGCAGCATATTATATGTCCTAAAACACATTTTACATTTCATATCCAAGCACATAAGACCCGTTTTCGCAGAGCAGGTTATTTTTAATTTATAAATTATTTTTTTTTGTTCATAAGAATATGGTTCATTATTAATGTATTGAATGAGGAAGATGAAAATGAAGTCATTGATTGATTAATGAGAATGAGTAATTTATTTGTATAAGGAAAAGTGCCAATATTGTGAGAGGCATTTGTGAATAAATATTTGTACTAAAACTTGCTGGATTGTAATCTTTATTGAGTAACCTCAATCATTTCCCAATTGTCAAATACCAGAGTAACCCTCTAAGACTTGTCATGGTGATATGGTAGACTAACCTTTGAAGTGCCGCATCTAATTAGATACTTAAAACAAACAAACAAACAAACCTTTGTAATACCTATTTTTTAAGAATAGAATATCAAGCACACCAAATTAGTAAATTTTGATAGAATACCCCAACAGGGTAAAACAACGAACGACGTTAAACTTTATTCTGTTGTTAGCAAATTTTTTTCATTATAGAAATGAGCTGTATATGGACAACAATTTAGGCCATTTAGGTTCCTAAGGGAATTGAGATTTAAGCTGAGAACTCAAGGTTTAATTTCTCATATATAAAAAAGATTGGAACAAGTGGGAACACTTTTTTCAAGACAATGCTCAGATAAAATAATACCCTATGTTATGTTTGGGTTCTCCACAATATATTTTCACAATATATGATTCGGTGATGTGTAAGGATTAATGACCGCCATTTGCAAAACCGAGAGATTATAGTTATATTACCATTAGTGCACCATCCGAGAGATTAGTTACCATTAGTGCACCATCCGAGAGATTAGTTACCTTTGGTGCACCATCCGAGAGATTAGGTACCATTGGTGCACCATCCGAGAGATTAGGTACCATTGGTGCAACATCCGAGAGATTACATAGCATTGGTGCACCATCCGAGAGATTACATACCATCGGTGCACCATCCGAGAGATTAGGCACCATTGGTGCACCAGCAAGCCATGCCAGAAATGGAGGTTATTCATCATTTTAGTCACTGTACCATTCAAGGTAGGGACTGAATATAAGTATTGCTTTCAGTAGCATGGTACAATGTAATACAATTATTGTATTTTGACAATACATGCACATGCATATATACATGTGATTTGCAGGGTAGAATATATAATAGCACATCATTCACACTTTCAGTGATATCATTAAGTAAGTATTATATTTTCATTTCTGGGACGCCATTACTACCATTACTAAATTCAATAAAAGAGTAGCAAGACCATGGCTTTGCTGAACATCTAAAAGAAGTTTGTAGGAATATTGTAGAGAAGCAATATAATTGTAATCGCAGATAATAATTGGTGGCAGACCTTAGTTCATCTATATAGTCAAGCTGACCAGAGGGTGCGGCGGTCGGGGCATTTAGTTCTTTGAAATCACATTTCCATTTTCAGCCATCTTCCTGAAGAGGTCGCCACAGTGAAACAAACATCCGTGTTATAGGAGTACCTTCAATGGTTACAGCCTTACTTGGATGTTGAATGGCACATTGAGAAACATTGGAGTGCATGTTTTATATTCCTTCCGAAGATATTATATGGTCTTAACTCATTTTCTTCATTTTACCAACAAGAAGAGACATAGAATCAACATTAAATATTTGTTCTAGGGGTGGGGTGCGGGACAGGGGACGGTGGGGTGGGGGGTGGGGGGTGTTGCTGATGGGGGCCGCTTTCTCGTACTACACGTTTAGAGAACAAGCATGTACACTGAGGATAACAACATGAAGGGTGTCACGTATTTTCCTAGACTTCACTATGGAAAATGTATTCTTAAACTAACTAGACACCTGTTTACTTAGAATGTTGGACTACCTTATTGTAAAACACCTATAGCAATAAAGAATTCTTGAATTGAATTGAAACTAATTAATGTTATATATATCATTCTCGAAATATTGTGAACTCACGATTTTTTCGGGATATATATATATGGAATATGTATTCTATCTATATATATATCCCGAAAAAATCGTGAGTTCACAATATTCTAGAAAAATATTGTAGAAAGCAAAATAAAGTATCTAAACCAGAAAGGGAGATCAGAAGCATATCAAAAGTCCCCTATTTATTGAAAACACTGGCTCTGAATGGTCTTCAAGTGTAATTATTATATCCTGCCCCTGATCAGAGGCTAGGGTACACAAGCTGGTTTGCCAAGGCAATAATGATTCATAAAGATGATTAGATTCTGGTACAAGGAGGGAGCTGGGGAACAGAGACATTATTGTTAAAAGGTATTGTTCTGCATAATAAAACGAATTCAGTTTAAGGGTGTTTTGAAATAAAATTATTTTAGCATCTTATCTGAATTAAAGTATCGCGAAACAATGTATATTAATAAAAAGTATTCCAAAAATTGTAAATGAATCCTTCAAATTGATCGGCAACTTTCCGATACACATAAAACATTATTAAACCTTAATTCTGTTATTTCTATATGTTGTTAAATTTGTTCTGCCCCTTAACCGATGGGCTGAGCGTACACTATATCATTTCTGATGCATATGTATACCCAGTCATATTTATTGACGAAATTAACATTCCAATAAAATTTACCCATTTATTTAAGATTATATGAAAACAACCATCAGGGTATTTTTCATTTTCAACATATATGCGATGTTCATTCTTCCCTCATTTCTCAATGGGGGTGAACCCCTATTCTCCAAACAGCCGTGTTGTGCTCAATGACCAGTAATCATAACGTATTTAGTTTGTCTTAAGGTTTTCACTCAGGCAAATTTACATAACATATGATTCTCAATATATAACAACCCCATAATGATACTATCGTTTTTCTGCAACGGTAGATATTGTGTCTTTGCTGTAATGAGCTTTCTAGTTGAATGGAATGAAATATTACAGATGCCTGCTCACATTATTTATCTCGTACAATGCATTGTCCACAAACTGGGTCACTACCTCTGTTACTCTAACCTCCTGTCAACCCCATCCATATCTTTTTTTCTCCGCGCTGTCAGTCTCCCAAGGGGTACGTGTCGTCCCCTCAGATCTTCTTATGGTTCAATTTGCGCTGAGCCAACACAGAGAAAAGATGTCACTCCACCGAAATGTCTCCAAATTATTGTTGGACCCCACCAGTCAACAGAAACCCGCCCTCTTCTATGCAGACTCATTACGATTACGTGCCCATGACCTCCCCCCACCCCCTCTCCCTCCCCCACTACTCTCGCTATCCTCGACAGCTACCCCCAGTTCCTTTTCTCAAGAGGACACAATTAATGGTCCAAAGTTTCCTCTGGTTATTTTTGTATTGGTACTTAGATACAAAGTCATTGCCCTTATTTTTCACAGAGATGATTCTGAGAGAAAAAAAGGGACCTTGCAGTTGCCATACAATATTGGACATATACACACAATTATACATATACAGCCCAAGAAACATCTATCTGGTTATTCTCGGCCTAGAATCAGTGCGTCAATAGATCTGCCAGTTTTGCCACTGACAGAAACTCAGGTCATAGGAAGGAGACGAGTCCCGGGGGTGTGGTGTGGCCCAGAACTCGTCACCCCAGCAAAGCCTTTCCCTTCATTCGGCCAACTCTCCACGGCGCTCCCTTGGGCACCCTGCCCCCAAACCCGAGGTGGTTAGTAGGCCTCGAGTCCAAGTACACTCCGCTTTTCCGTCCCTAATGGATTCTCCCCCGAGCGTGGAGTTGCCCCTGTCGGGAAGGGCTATGGGAATATGAAAGGCGGTTGTTGGGGGTTCTTGATATCCACGCCAAAATATGGGGACCTCCTTGTTTCGAGATTTATTGTGTATATATCATGGGTTGTGAGAATCGGCAAGAGCTACCTATACAAGGTCTGAGATTTCAATACAACTGGACAAATACAAATAATGAAAATAAAGAAAATTGTAAATGAAAACATTAGCATGGATATAGTATAACTACAAAGTATTTTGGGGGCGATTGGTTCATATTTGATCTATGTACTAAGCGACTGAATAATGGGATGGGCATGTACCTTAATCATCTATGCACCATTGAATGGAAATCAGGAAGAGGTTGTATAAAAATGGAGTTGAAGAGGAAACCATACATCACAAACACATTTCCCCATACCTATATTATTATGAAACAAATGAATTAATTCACAATTTCAAAAGAATTCACACATATATGCCATTTATCTGAACATCAAAATGAGTCAACACGAAGGAAACACCTTCTTTAGGCCAGTTTATAATGACTTGGGAATTTACATATATATAGTTTGTAGTCTAACTACCATGGAAGCTAATATCACGAAAAATTTCACATATATATCACCAACTGAAGACATAAATATTCGCATTTTCTTCAGTGCTATTGGGAAATTAATTGTGTAGAAAATTTGAATCCAAGTTCTAAGTAAAATGACAGAACCATAAACATTTTATGTAGGATTCTTTACACAAGCTATCCCACGTTTGTCCTTGGTCATCATCAATTGATTCAACATCTATTATCGTGTAGACAATGCAGAATTCCCACATGAGAGGTGAAGAATTGGTGCAGGATGAGGAGAAGGAGCAGAACACTGGGGTCTGATCGAGCGGACAGTTCCTCCTACCATTAACTATAGATCCGTGACTCATTCGGGGAATTCCGGGAATCATTCGGTCGCTTTATATCAAAGTTGAAGTTTGTTTTCTGATTAAAAAATCAAACCATCTGTGTTTGAACAATAACCGTTACTTCATATATTTACATTAGATATACATGTGTGTAAAGTGTCTGTCTTCTGTCTTGAGCGCCATACATGCATGGAATTCAGTGCAATTTTTATTTATTGCATAGCGGCTGGGATTTGATGCTTTGTTCTATAGGCTGGGTGACGGCACTTGGGACTAGATTGGTGCTTGCAATATTCACGGAGGAGGTGTCAGGAGGGTTTCTCTCATGACAGGAGAATTATGGATGAATATGCACCCTAAATGGGAGCGCATTCCATACTCTAAATGTATTTAGGTGCGCGGTTAACTATTGGGGAATCGTGGTAAGGAAAGCAAGTTTTCTCAGCCTGTTTTGTTTTATTCACAACAGTGGTTTAGTCAAATATAGATTTTAAACAATGAATAGTTATTAATTTATTTGTATAATGCTGCTATTTATTTAATTAAATTTTTATAGCAAATGGCCCGATGGAGGGTTCAAACTGATCGAGACACAGTCATAAAACCGGACGAACCCCGAAGGGGTGAGTCCGGTTTTATGACTGTGTCGAGATCAGTTTGAACCCGAACAGAGGGCCATTTGCTATTTATTACACACTATTTGGATGTTAAAAAATAAATTTAACTTGTTTAGCTCGAGGAGGCTTCATTCACCGCAATTTGTAGGCTAGGTTACGCGGTCGGGACGACGTCATCTGGCCTACGCTGCACCAATCAAATTGCGTCTTTGGCCGAACGGCACACGTGAGCGGTTCGTATCAACCGAACGGCACCCCCAAACGGCACCTTTCTAACTGCTCACGTGTGTAATAAACGTTGAAACCTATAATAAATCAGATCTTTTCATGATAATTCTTTGGCCATATTGTATTATGCGTTATAAACCATTTAATTCCTTTTAATTCATATCAAAACCTATTATGCGTCAGATATTCTTTGAAAGAAAAATGTTCTTCCTATTCATATTCTTTATATGTTGAGCAAAACAAAATGTTAATTGTGTAATACACTTACCTGAATAAACATTTTCAAAAATATTCTTGTAATATATATCTACTCAACCATTGTTAATCTTTTTGTGTATGGATATTCCGTTTCCAAATATGCCTTTAATATGACTATATTGTATAATTGAGAAGAGCAGTGTCTATATTGCAATATTGTTTTTTGTTGTTTTTAAATATTTTATTCAGCATTGAGCATTATGTAATACACTATTCTCAGAACAAGCTGATTTACATATACACAAAACAAAATAATAGAAAAAGTGATACTCGAATACTTGGAGTTTACAGTGATAAACACTTTTGTAACCTGGGGCTGTGTCACTAAGTTCGACACACACAAATAGAACTGTCCAAAGTGACACATTTCATACACAAATTGTTTATAAATAAAGGATTTAATATAAGATACATAATATTATTTAAGGTGACTCAGTAGTGATTTTGATTATTGATGAATTTTTCTAAAATTTTTACCAATGATAGTTGACATGAAATAATCATTATTGAGAGAAAAAAAAACATAGGTCACCAGGCTAGTTTTCATGCTATGGCAGTATGGAGATAGAAATAATGAATCATATTTGAGTAATTTTACTACATTTGAGTGATTTATTAACATAATTCGTTTGAAATGGTTCTGACATGAATTCAGACATCAAATTTCACCCAGACATTCAACATATATATACTTATCATTAGATAATGTTTTTTTTCCTCAGATCCTGAGTTAGCCCCCTGGAAGCCCCCTAGTGGCAGTATGGGGCACTAGCAAAATTGACTTTTGCTGATGACAATCAGCGTTTTAAAAAAAAACTGTTTGATGAATATTTTTTAAATTTAATATGAATGTAGATACCGTATTTACCAACTCATACACAAAAAATCAGGATGGCTTTCCAGGCTAAATTTTTCTATATTACGACTTATTTATGAGAAAAATTGGGAAAAAAAATAAATTCCTGATTAATATTTGATTTGAACAAAAATGGCTTCATAAATCTTGATGAAATTCTATATGGATACAGCTATCATAGTTACTAACTCGCACACCAAAAATCAGCATGAATTTCCAGGCCGATTTTTTTGTGTTACAACTTAATTATGAGAAAATTGGCTAAAAATGAGAAAATTCTTAATAAATATTTGATTTATACACATATGGCTCCATAAATATTAATGAAATTTAATATGGATGTATAGGGATCGTAGATACTAACTCCCACACCAAAAATCAGCATACATTTTCTATCTGAAATGTTTATATCAAGACTTAACATACATACTTCGTCTGCATAATGCTGATATTCCCTGCTATATGTGTTGAATACACATATATCAGTACTGAGCTATATGCATTGAATACACAAGATCAGTACTGAGTCACCTTAAACAGAGTAAATTCAGTACTACCATAGCAGTTGGTGGCACTTGATTTAGATTAGTTAGTGATGTGATATAATTAGAAAGAAGCTCATTATTACGTCTCACAGCATAGAACTCCCGTGTATATCATAGTCGCCAATATTGAATTGGTTTGCCTCGAGAATTAATAAAGGATACCAGGAAACATGTTTTAGTTTTCCAGTGTGAGCAAAATCATCTCGGATGTTCATTCAATCAATCTTGAGCCGCCAGTCCACTGAGAGAAAATCAGTATGTATACATGGTTGTTATTTGTACAGAGATGTACGTGGGTCAGGTTGTCAGAAAATGCACAATCGCCAGCTCTACATAAATGTAATTGTTGGTGATTTAGGCTGAAAGTGATAAATACTAAGTATATCTGGGTATATTTGGTATTGCATTGATTGCACAAATCAGTTTGGTTATGTTAGGCTATATTTTGCACCTCATTTCTTCCTCAAATTAGAGTTATTTGAGAGGATTGGTGATGGCGAATTGTACATTTTCTGACACCCTGACTCACGTAAGTAGTATAGGGAAATGCATACCCGCGCCGGGTAACATGCAGAAGTAGTATATGAAATGAGCGTACAGCACAGGCGATACGAGAATAACAACAGACCTTCAAGACAATTTATTTTACCTCCATTTTTAATTACCTCCAAAAATGAAAGGAAACCCATAAATATTTTGGCAGAACTCATTCATAAGATCTTTTTATTTGGATCAGAATTAGGTTCTAAGAAAAGGAAGTTCTTCATGGGCGGGAGGCATTATATTACAAATCATTGGCCAATAATTTCCTTTGTTAAAGGGAATAAATAACTTCTCAAAATGAAAACTTCCTCCGGGGAGGAGCTCTGAAACAATTGGTATAAACGCATCCAATTATAACCCATTAAATCCTTCATCAATGCGAAACCATTTCTATAATTATTTTTTTTATAAGAGAATACCCCTTTATCTTTGATGACCTAATTTGAGGCACTCATTCGGTCAGAGTGCGAGCTCCTCCCGAAAAATAATCGCGCCGGGTTTGCGTCATGCGCAGCCCAATCTATGTCACATATCTGCAGGGCTATCGAGGAGACAGGCGCTGCCTTTCGGTAATTTAGGGAAGCGTGAATTTTTTCGGGAGATGACCTGAAAGCGCGAGTCCTCGATGTGCCTGAGGGCGGGTGGGAGTTAGTTCGCGGCGGGGTAAAAAGGGTTGTTGGACCGACTGGTGAGTAATAGGGTCTAATGGAGAGACAGGGAGGCAGGGGCTTCGGCAGCACGTCCGGATCCAGTGATTCGCCAATCTTTATGAAAGCATTGTTTCGGTAGGTACGATGGACAAGTATAAAGGTCCGTGGTTTGTGAGTCAAAGGCGTGTGGGCTGTTTGTGGGCAACTGTGACGTCGGAGCAATTGGTTGAGGGACAATTTGAGAGTCATTAAAGACTATTGCGCAGTATAATGGGGTAGTATTTTTGGGAAAAGGAAAGAAGCCAGGTTAAGTTTGGTTCATGTAATATATTTATTTTTACGAAATTTGATTCTTAATGTTATTTTTAAATTAGAGATGGAAACTGCTAACATTCGATCTATCAAGGATCAGAGTGGCAAAGCGGTTGGAATAACATTAGGTTATTTTTATCATTTCGGCGACGTATGGTTGTCACAATTTGCTGTAATTGTAAATGATTTAAACTTTTGAATTGGCTAGTTTAGAAAAGCTTTCGATGACAACTTGCTGGGGATATATTTTGTTTTCAATAAAATCAATAAAAAACATAAACATATTTTGTTTTCTTTTGAGATGAGTGGAATACTACTTTCCTATGTCGTTTATTCAGGCAACGTATGAAAGGACATTACTTGAAGGACATTGCGTTTTTTCCATGTGATCTATTATTGTAATTAAATAATTGGCCTCTAAATGAAATTAAAAAGAAAAAGTGTATGCCAATGCAGGGTAACCTGTACTTGGGAAGTTAGAAAAGGTGGGTTCACATGTGGATGGCATGAGATGTCAATACTACCCAGGCAAAGCACCGAGAAGTTATAAGGATCATATCATCAGAAAATGTACAATCGGCAGCACTACACATCTAATACATTCTGCTAAATTAAGCTGAAAAATGGTCAATTCATGATATATATGAATATATTTGGTATTGGGTTGATTCAAGGAATCTGTTTGGCTATGTTGAACTGTATTTTGAACCTCATTGTTGGCTTAAATTTGGGTTATTTGAGAGGATCAATGAAGGCGAATTGTACATTTTCTGAAGATTTCAACCATAATATGTGTTGGTAATTCAGGCTGGAGGCTTGTGCTATAGGCCTATGTATTCGAATCCTGGAGTGGCTCCTCCGACCACACATTAAGGAAGACCATCTTAGGAGTTTACTTTACTTTGCCCTGGTAAAACAACTTGAAAAAGCTATAAGTATGACCGCGAAGGTGGACACATAAAGTACATTAGATCAGAATGCCGATGAAGAGGGTCTTTCCTGTATGGATGTCTGAGCTCTCTGATGAAGAGATGGTGTGTCGTAACAATTTTATATAAAATAATCATCATTCCAAATAAAGTATAATAGAAAACATAGTGATCAGATGTCCCCGGGTTTTTATGAACCCAGTTTTTATTAAATGTACCCCAAGTGATGAGGAGAGAGTGAGAGAGAAGGTCACTAACGGCCCTGTACCAGGGGGAGGGGGATGAAATGGTCTGACCAGTATACTGACCATACAGTCCTACCCACATCTCAGTCAATCAATTGATAATCATATTCGTATTTAATGTTGAGTCGTTAAAATACTTTCAATTTAACTGTTGTTTGTTGAAATAATATGATATGAAATAAATTCATATTCATTACAATTCATCCGCAAAGGTAAGCTGTAAAATGTCCCTGACATGCACCGCTGTAATAATCATCCACGACATCTGGCAATTTATAAACCACCTAAATGTGCCTGGCTATCAATTAGAGACCACCTTTTAATTGAAGCTGTTCTCCCACGTCCACCCACACACGGGCAGATCAAGATTCCCAATATTTCCAAATCCCTCAAAATTCTCTAAATTAAACCAATTAATCATCTGCGGTCACGTGATGAAGACTCATTAGTGGAAATGCCGCCGTGCATATTTTCTAAAAAGGACCAGATAGAATGCCAAGCAGAATATGCCTCCCCGCAAAACTGTATCATTATCCAAAATTGGTTGAGAACACGGTTCGTCCAATCTAGACTGAAATATCCGCGGTCGGTTAGAACGGCCGAAAATGTGCCAGTGTCGGCTGATGAATATGCTCAAATATTAAATGACTTGGTTCAAGAACATTTTCTTTGATTATGAATTTCATCTACCAGCGCTAATTATGATCTACTGCCCACATTATGAACCGGCATCGCAGACGTAAAATAATCGCTCCTAAATCAGATTCATTTCGCTGCACGGGAGAAAGGGGGCGAGTGAGAGATTGGCGATTGGACTGTGTGAAAAAGTTTCGCTTGAATTGGGTTCCGTCGTCTTAGCGGAACTAGCCCAGCTGCGTGCGCACTGATGGATTCCAGCTGACGAGAAAAACGCACATTCGACATTTTTTATTGAAAAAATGATTTTTGGACGAAATTAATGAAACTGGTGCCTGGGTCGACGGCTGATTCACGAGAAGCCGCTTAAATCATTGAAAATGATCCAGGGAGACCGATTCACTATAAGACGTGGGTTGCTGCATGCTTACAGTGTTAGTTTGAGGAATGCCCGTTTTACTACAAACATGGATGTTGCTGAGTTGAATATAAAGTCTCCTGAGTATTAGATATGACGGGAAAGCTGGGCGTGGAGAAGAACGAAGAGGGGCGAAGTGGGAAAAAGTGGATGATGCATCATCCCAGAGGAAGAATCCAGAAAAGAATACATATATACATTCGGGGATAAAAATCGGGAGAATATAATATGGGCAGATAGGGCGTAGTCCTACCGTACTTAATCATGCGCATCATGCAAAATTGATGAACGTGTTTGAGACTATTCCTCAATCTATAGATCTATCAACCACCTTCTAAATGTATTTTTCCTCATCCGCTCAGAAAGAGCCAGAAGCTTTCCTTTTACTGTTCTTCTGTGTACAGACATCGGTTAGTCTGTTAATGCGTCGACAATCGCACCTAGTCTGTACGACAAGTTTCCCCCATCGCACAAGCATGTTTCTAGTGATAAATCTCGCCAACGGCGGCGCTAGAGGACACCCGATAACGCAGTAAAAAGCCGCTAGGGGGAAGAAGAGCAGCGGGCGTTGTTTACCCTGGACACACGACCATGTATTACCATGTCCCTTAACAAGTGAAAATAGCACTGGCAAAACACCTCCTCCCACTTGACAATCACCTGAATCGATCCAGGGAAGGCGAATCTCGCTGAAAACTTAAAAAAAATGGCTGAATAGTTCTTCGCTCGAATGTTGTAATGCATAACACGTTATGCGCGCAATCCTGCCGGGGTTCGGTTCTAATATTGCAAAAGCCAAAAACTAATTGCCAAACTTCTCACTTAACAATCTCGCGAACGTTAAAAGGAATTTGGGAAATGCAGTTTTTGGAAGCTATTGTTTTAAGCATTTGGAATATCCCATGCCCATATAATCGCTATTAATTACAAAGTTGGTAAATTTTTTTCAATTGGATTACAACAATTTTCCTGAGTTATTACAATCGTGCTGGCATAATAATAATCCTACCACAACCTGATCCAGAGCATAGCTAGCCCTGGAAAATTCCCAACTTAAGAATCACGAGGGTTAATCGAGCGTTTCACAACTCTAGAGATAAGATTTAGTGAAAATGCAGAAACAGCTGAATATTTTGCTCATTTTCCATGACCTAATTATTTTTTCTCTCGTTACTGGTTGCCGGGTATTGATCTAGTGTGTTGCTGACAACCCGGTGCATGGAGAATCACTCTTTTGCTCAGAGGGAAAAATTAATTTGAGTGAAGATTTCACTCAAAGTTTATCTTTCGCAAGTTGCGGTAAAATTGTGTGAATAATAATTTGTACAATGAAAAGATCTATGAAAATAAATCGTTATAGGAATAGAACTTGCCAGTTTCATGCAGTGCATGGTCTTAGTAATCATAGATTTTGATGGTCACATTTGTCAGAGCGATGAAATGGTTGGTTAGATATCTACTACAATTATCGGGAGCAACATTATACAACTTTGTTAATTCCTAATAAAAATGGAGCATTTAAATTTGATACCACATGCTTGACAAGAATTGAAACAGAAATGCACAATTCCTATTTCAGAAAAAAATCCAATAGAAAAGTATATTGTCCGTACTATTGTACCTTGAGAATTCAGTAAAAGCTGTATGTATTGACTTATGCAATAAAGCGAAAGAATAAAGAGAGGAAACAAAATCAATCAAATGAAATATAACTTGCCTCTGTAACTTCATAGATGCTGAACAATGCCATTGCGTGAAAAAATATTTTTACAATATATATTCCTATATAAGATTCTGGAGAATTCACACAACCGCGGTCTGTGATTTATTCTCGGACAACACACTTTATTGTTCTCAATCATTGCCTTTTTAAACTCGACTTCAACTGAGAGAGTTGTATCCCACTGTTGAGTCCATTAAGAATCGCTGCTCAGACGCGATAATGCAAAACTTTTTCACCAAGTTGAGAATAACCAGAAACGCGCCCCAATCCTAGAAGAGGTCGCCCCCAATCCAGGGTACCATAGCTCCCCTCCTCTCTCTCTCTCTCTCTAAGAACCTCCCACTCCCTCTATCTTTTCTACTCCACTCCCATTCACTTTTTCTGGGCCTAGTTTGCGAGACAGCAACGCTAGCGCCAGTCATGGATGCCCTGAATTTTTTCCCGCGCTTTTCTCCTCAGATCGAGCGAAAGTCGAGCGAAAAAACTTCGCAATCGTTGCTGTAATCCAACATGCGGTGCCACCAGGCGACTCCGACTCTCGTCGCCATGGAAACGCTAAGAATTAATGCCGAGGACGGGACAGGTAATTTGAGTCGTCTGTGGATGAAAATTGAGACTACAATTTATTTCTCGGAATCAAATTTAAGAAGTGATTGGCAGCGTTTCTCAAGACAACTTAAACATCTGTCATATGGTATCCGACCGACAAAACCGATGCCCAGGGATCACTGTCATTCCATGTCATAAAGGAATAAATACCTGTTGGCTTATCCGTCTTTTACCAAAAACACCCATAAAAGACGAGTCATACATCATGCAATATTACACCTATTTCACGTAATGCCTATGAAATATGCACACCACCATATGGGCTGGCCTCACTTTAGCCCACAAAATCATCTCTCATTTTGGTAGCGCGCTAATTTTAGCCCGAGGACGCACTCTGCCATGCCTGCCCCCTTCCCCCACCCCTTCGCCCCCAGGTATAACGAGCCAATCAGAGCCGGGGAAGAGCACACGCATGCGCCAAGAGCACGCCAAGGCGCGAGTTCGGGCTGACTACGGCAGTTGTATCTGTGAGTGTGTGTGGAAGGTGGTGTGGGATACACGAACCCAGGATCCCATGGACTGAATGTTCACAGTGAAAACACGTTCAGAGCGATACTACAGTTTTCCCTGCACTACACCCACCCACCAGCCTTTCTCCGACGACGAGAGGATATCAACGTTGACATTGCGGTGTTGGATTTCAGTTCAGTCGTCCAGTTGTCACCAGCATTTGTCAAATCCCTTCAATTCCTGGCATTCATTGCCCAAACGAGGGATTGTCCATCCACTAATCCGGGAGATTCACGGACTGGAGGCGTGACTTGGAGCCAGATTAACTGTTTTGTGTCACCTGGGGCTCGGATTACCGTAGAATGCAGCTGATAAAACTTTGAGCTCAGAACTTTTTCCCTCCCTTCTTTCTACAGCAACGTTTTGGAAGCTATATCCCAAAACTTAAATTGGATTTGAAAAGTTAAGTTCTACCACGGTTTCAACGTTTAAAAGACACTCATTGGTAAATCGCAACAAGTCCAGTGCTTTGCATTTTTGTGAAAAAAAACCCTACAAAATGGATAAGAGGAAAGTGTCAGTTTGGGCATTCCAGCTCACTTTCTATGTAATCGTTATGGTTACCACAGCAAGAGCCAGTGGATCCGACCAGGAAGCAGGTGAATATTTTATCTTTTTGGCATTATTATTCTCGTTGATCTATGGATTGGAAGAATTCTTAATATCTTAAGCTCTCGTGATTTATACAGTTTAGTGTTGCAGTTTGAACCTGGGGTTTTATTTGGGATTGTTGAACTGCTCTAGACAACTCTATTCCCTCCTATAATGAACTAATTTTACTTCAGTTAAAGTTTATATCAAGTTTTGCTTAAATCGTTGCATCCAAATGGAAAGTTATATGACGCGGAAAAGTGTACCACCAGTGATAAATATCCAAACAATCCTTTATGTGGAATATGAAAGGAGATCGCAGGGACTCTACAGCAGGAGATTTCGGACTGCCAATGAATATTTTAAGCTTAAACAGGTCTTAAAGGTAATTCCACCGATTTAGGATGGATAGTTCATGATGGGCACAGAGCATGAGTTCTAAACCTCTATAGAAATAGCTGGAATTCTTCCAGGAACGTGCTGAGAATTGTTCCCATGAGTCTGAAATCTGGCATTATATTTGTTGGAGATATTTTTTATTATCCGTATGCAATTGCCTGAAATCAGAATATATAAGAGGCGCCATTCGGAACAGTATTCCTTCTTTAGTCTTGCTTTCAAACAGAATTAAACGCCAATAGTAAATTGAGAGTGAAATGATCACTATATGTTATTATTTGAGTCCAAAAATATATTAGGTCTATGTTTCGCAAAAGCGCAATAAAAAGGCTTATCGGTCTGTTTGAATTTCGGGTGAATTCAGGGGCATATATGCTGTCACTACTTATAATCATAGGTTATCTCACATGTTGAATAACAATTATTGAATAAACTTTCATTCACCACCATCAACCTATAGAAGATTATTGACACATAAATGTCAAATATTAATACATCTATTTGTGTGTGTCACACACACGTGTATCTGCGGTTGGTAAGTATGGGTTTGTGCGTGTGTGTCTTGGTCATATCGATCACGTGACCATGGGACTCTCGTCCGCGGTCACGTGCAATATGGGGTTTTGTGTGACCAGGATAAATCCGGTCACGTGTGGGTCGTGTCGTTGCAGGTAAGGGGAATTGGACAAAGGGCGGGGTTTGGCTTTAGATCAATGGCAAAGTCAATTAGGGTGTGTGTGTGGACAGGGGTGTGAGAGCCACCCTTAATGTGTCAGAGTGGGAGGGGTTCATAAACGAATGTTGCTCAGTGCATAGAGGGGTTGTGTGAAGAGCCAACCTTGGGAATATTTCTCTTGATAAAGCCACCATATTGGTCTTGTCTAGTATCGCATAATATTGGTCTTTCTATTGCACGAGGTCAATGAAAGTCTTGAATGTTATTGTACCATCAGTCAAAGGTATACTAAAGACAATATGTAAAAAATGTGGCGCAAATAAATGTATTATTCACTCTAACTGAATTGAGGAGCATTCAATTGTATATCCTCATAAGTCATTTACGAAAAATGTTATTTTGTTAAAATAGTACATGTTTCTGTGTACGGCAATGGACCGATAATACAGTCTAAATAAACATAACAGTTGTTATGGTGCTGTCGGTTGAATTAGGGTGAAACAATACAATGAAACTATAATTAGAATTGTCAACACATTGAATTAGACAATATTTGCGTAGGAACTTCTAATCATAATCATTCATACAATTCACCCACTCATAAACAGACGTGCACACAACCATATCCCCCTTACATGCCTGTAAGATCTAATTGGGAGTAGCTTTCATGCCATATTTCCGTGATCGGTTTTATATTATAACCATCAAGATCAAACAAGTTGTTATAATTATCCACGGAGCAGATTTCCTGTCCTCATCAAATGAACCATGTCCATATGATACATCATGGTATATCATTCTTCATATTGGGATTGCATGTTTTTGCTTATAGGCTTTGGTTAAAACAACAACAACCTCTCTGCAGCATCCCCGCTGACCTGTGTGATCTCTGCTTTCACTCATCAGTGGGGATATCTGGATGAAACTACTCAGGCATCACGCAAACTCGGCTTTCCTGAATCATCCAAGCGTGGCTATTAGTGGTCTGATCAGTTATGATGCTTTTATCTCTCCCACCTGTGTCCAGGGTGGTAGAACGATGGCCTCTTCCAGAACCTGTCTACATCCAAGTCTTTCTTTATCTCCCCTTCAAAAGTCCAGCAAACATTAAGCTTGCTTTTTAGCCCCTTTTCGCTTCCCTTCTACCTCGCCTTTCCTTTGGCATCACTCGGTCATTTATTAATGAACAAAGTGGTCTCTCTGCCTTTGAACTTGTCACAGACTGCAGACGTTGTTTTTCCTGTTTGATTTCATAAAGGTTTTTTGTCTTGGGCCTTCTTCAGTGTTTGGTAATAATTTAAGCTTTCTGCTCAAACAAATCGCCAGAGCTATCCATCAAATGTATGGATAGCTCTGATATCGCCTACCCAATGTTTAGGTCATTCTCACAAACTTACTATATTCTTGGGGACACTGTTCGGTGAATGAATTGAAATAGAATTTCATTGAGATATATTCATATGCATCCTGTAACAATATATATATTGTTGTATATATATTTTGCACAAAGACGGAACATAACAAAACTCTCTTAACTTATCGTGTATTTACTAATACCGTCACCGTATTCTTGCCATTTTTCTTTCCGTATAGCAGTATTTTAAGCAGCATTTTTCTTATTTTCTCATTGAAGTAAAAGATGTTTTGAATCATGACCACAGCGAAAAGGTATGCGGCAGCTTGGTTGGATTTGCTACGTCAGGAGAACATAATACTAAGGGCACTATATACGATTGTGTGGTAAACCACTCTTAGAGGCCTCATAACTCCCTCTTATCGTAACTTGCAATGCATCCATTCTCCAGCTTAGCACTCCGTATTGGAGTTTCTCACGGACGATAAAAAATAATACACAAACTTGTAGAGGTAGAAGAACGGTTAAAAGTCATTACGGACGGTTCGACTAAGAGAGCTTAGCTGAGGAAAGTTGCATCCTCCTTCTTCAGAGAATGAAGATCATCCACATCCGCTTACGATTTGACATTTCTCCATCTTAATATTAGAACTAGAGAGAAAACACTTTAGACACCCTAGATTTGAACGGATGGTGAGAATAACTCAAAATATTTCTTAAACTTTGTGAAAGACTATGGCTGAGGAATGTCTCAACGAATCGACTTTTACAAATAGCAAATATAAACACTGGTTGATGACTCTTCCGTTCCCGTGTGTCCTTACATTTGGCTTCCTTGTTATGCTAATTTTTCCAATGTGCAAATAATATTGGAACGAAAATTAAATATTTATCACCCACACCAACATTATTCAATAGGGCCGCCCCACTTTTCCCTTGGCGTTTTGGTTGGCAATATTGCTGCTTGATAACCCATTCCAAAGTCGACTGATTTTAGCATGTTCGAATTTCCACTGAGTATTCTTTAACCTATAGGCTCCTGGATGAAAATTGATGCTGTTTTCCATAAATCAGCAAGATTCTTCCGCGCGGGAGATCCCTGCCTGGTACCGGAGAACGTTAAAATGTAAATTAGCATCCATCTTTAGCGAACGCTTTCCCTTAGATTCGGCGTATTTTTTTTAAAAGGGGGGAAACATCTTCCCGTGACAGGGCCTCATCTGCCTGTCTGCTTACTCCCACATCCGCGCCCTAAAAAGACTCCAAGCCGTTGATGCCACGATAGCGTGCTGCATGGAATTATTTGATGGTAGTATTTTTTTAGGGAGATACGTTGCGAATACCCCTCGCCATACTCAGCTTGATTTTCTCTAAGCTACATGTATATTTACCATGTAGGGGAGCATGTGATGGACATGACTTATACGACCCTGATGTGGCTAGAGGAGAGACTCGTTACATGTTATGATTAGTTTTTTTTCTTACCAGGTCACGGATCAATGGAGAGGGTAGGATTTCAATCATGTCCACCGGATCCCGCCGATGGGACTTCCCAATGTCTATGGTTAATGCAGCCAAATTTAAAGAATTGGGAAGTATGAATGGTGATTTCACATCCAAGTACTGAAAAGCCCTCTGAAGGAAAATGGTTCAATGACTTCAATGAATTGGTTTGCAGGATCTTTAATTTCAATTGACGTCACAAAGAGTGATCAGCTTTTTAGTGCAAGGGAAACTGGGGAGCACCCATTATTGTCCCCGATCTGGAAGATTTGAATGGAGGGAAAAAATACCTCCATTGTGAAAAGTAACATGGAGCGACAAGGGAAGAGATTTTTTTGGTGTAATTTCCAGCCTCAATAAACCGTTGTCGATTCTTCAAGATCAACAATGAAAATTGGAATCTGGCAGTTGGATAACTTTCTATTATAACTTTCTAGTTGAAATGCTTGAAACGTCTTTGTTAGATGAGATTCGAATTTTCAGAATTTTTCATTTACTTCTAATGGACTCTTTGAAATGATTCGATATGCATAATATATTTGCATACTATTAAGGATGGATTTTCATTTATTCCTTTTTTATGCTGGTCTGATTATCTTAATTTCTTTGGCGATGGTTGTAAAACAAATGGCAATTGGGATTCATCTGTCTATTGGTATTCAATACCACTTTGACCCTTGGTCTGAAATGTGGCAATGCTGTAAAGATTCAGACAAAATTTCCAGCCATACGACTATATACCTCTAACCACGTTTTACTCCAAATGACACTAAACAAATTCATATTGTTGGACCTCCTGGAGCACTATTCGCATAGATTCATATATGAATATGAAAGATATGAGTGTTTGGGTAATATGTTTATAAACATATTACCCAAACACTCAGATCTTTTAAACTGGAACTCCAAACCCGGTTCCTCCAATTTCTGTGTTCAAAAACACAGAAATTGAAATTTGAAACAGGATACAACAGGTAAAAACATTTCTAATTGTCCGGCGTTTAACAAATACCTCGGTTCATTCTCCACCTCTAGAGTTATTCGCCTTCTTTTCATATGAATGGATAAATACCTCCTTCTATCCTCACTCATCTGTTTGCCAACCTTTTCATTTATCCAAACAGTCTCTACTCACCCATGCAGTTTATCTGCTGATCTTCCTTTAGGCCCATTTTACCGCCTACTACAAGTACTTCCTTTCATCCTCCTCATAGCCTTTCATCCCTCACCAGAAGCAATCCACCTCTTGTGATGTCCATGCCTCTCACGGCGTGAGTCAGCAGTGGGAAAGGTTGCCCTCCTCCTGGGACATAGTCTGCATCAATAAGTTATGAATTCCCAACTTTCAGTTACCAATATTCACCCTGTTACATCCTTTGCTGTCACGGCCACTCTTCGACTCATTTTCTCCGGTCTTAATAGTGTGATGTGTTCCAGGAAAATGAGTCACAAGTCGCAAAAATTATATTTTCAACGTGTTTTATTGACAATTTCCCAAGTAGGAATGTACTCAATTTTAGGGTATTTAATGCCCCTATAGTCGTATGAATACATGTAGCAAATGTCAAGACAGTGTATTAGATATTTATATGCATTACTAAACTCATCCTATAGAGTATATTTAGCTACTTTACTAGTAATTGTCCACCCAGAAATATTTTTACTATATTTTTACTATTTACTATATTGGAATCAGCTTGATCTCATCTTTTCAAATATTCCTTTGTGTTTAACACTTGAGGTTACATAAATTCCCTACATAATGTTGTCGTAAATTCCAAATGTTGAGCCAATATTATTTTCACATTTCATGAGTTTGGTTACATCATGTATGAAGGCTTTTAAAGTGTCCCTATGAAAGTACGCTTTGATTGATTGGCGACAAGTGACCCTTTTAGAGCTGTCTCTCAGTGGATTTATTTGAAAAAGAGATATTGTGGTAGTTGTGGCAAAGCAACAATAGATTTCGGTCAACAAGTGAATCGATATCCCATCTGTCGCAGACAGTATAGGACCAATACCTCCTGGATCACCTATTAACTAATGTCTATAATGATGGAGGACCCAAGTGAGTGTAACAGTTCTGCCTCTCGCCCTCCGCTTCACCCTGCATTCCCTGTGAATAGGTTAGGTAACAATCCACCCACACCAGCCTTCCACCCATCGACTTATAGCTACAGCTGGTGTAGGGAGTGGATGTTATTAATTCTACTAAATGTTGGAGGTATTAAGTCGCTCCAGAGTGCGGCTTGATTTCCCGCGAGGATTTGCAGGACAATTAGGGGAATTAGACAATTATTTCCACCATCCATCACTGCCTGTATCTAATTAAAACCTCGCAAAATTAATAACACCCTGCAGAAGTACTTCCATGCACGCACCATCTAATCTTAAGAAAGAAGAAAGTCGCCCTTGAAAGAAGATTTTGGTGAATTTCTTAAATTTTCTGGACTACAAGGAGGTCGGAGCTGTAGGGATGGGTGGGCATTAATTGATAAGCCTCGATCGTTTATTTATGGAGTATCCTCGATCATGGCGATCGATCATAATTTGTGAGGTTGGCATGAGGGGGAGGGATAGGACAACCCCAACCCTGCCAGCCTAGATCACATTCCAACTCTCGTAAGCTCTCGTTTTATCACAGGGTTCGTCACGTGGCCTATTCCTGGATATCTCCTCCAGGGCTGGTGACCTCCGCGGGTCGAGAGCGAGGCGATGGGTGATAATTGGGGTTATCCTAAGGGTTATTGGAGACTGGCCTCTAGTGGCAGATGCCTGGATGGTTATGAAAGACTTCCTGTTGTTTCCTAAAAAGGGTGTCATTCTCTACGGTTGGGTCTTAACGATCAGGAACGCAGTTCACACAGATAAATTCGGCCAAACGAATATTATGAATTTATGACCACACGCGATCTTCATGAAAAGTCCATAGCATTTGTATTATTGCTATAGAGAAACTTTTCGACTATTCATATTTTCACTTATACAATCCTAGATATCAAAATATTTTGGGAATACAGTAAGAACTCTCAAACTAGTCATAGAATGGTGAATGGGACAGTTGGCTTTCGGGATAAGGATTTTCAAGATTACCCAAAATACATTTTATTTGTTTGCATGTCCTTCATCCTCGAACCCCGTTTCAAGACAAGACTAGGTATTTTAAAACGCAATCACCTAACCGTATCGCTCCACATTCATGCACTTCAAAGATCTTGAAATCCGTTAGCTACCACCACTACTGCTATACATGCGATTGGAACAGTACGATTCTATTATTGGCAAGAAGTTGGTTAACTTGAGAGCAGTTTGCTAGCTCTTTTCCATGTGATCTACAAACAGAACCTCGGGAGAGAAGGCTCCCTATGTGTGTGAAAAAAACGTGAAAACGCGTGAGATGAGGTCACGCATCTTTCCGTGTATTCTCAGACTCCATGGAATTACTCTCAGTAAAGCATATCGGCTT
The DNA here is from genome assembly GCA_942159475.1 of Sthenelais limicola. NCBI lineage: Eukaryota > Metazoa > Annelida > Polychaeta > Phyllodocida > Sigalionidae > Sthenelais > Sthenelais limicola. The sequence goes on along the minus strand of OW804097.1, from coordinate 72,745,194 downwards.
TTCTCAAAACCCTGTCGATCTGTATCCTTGGCAATGGGTAATGGCGCCTTGACTTCTCATTCCGATTGATTTGACTTTGCGTTATCGCCTGATCATCATGGCTGCCCGATTTTTGAACTATAAGTTCCATTTCTCTCGTGCTCCCTCTCCGTTCCCCCATTCCCCATTTATCTATTCCCAATTTCCGCCGTGTTAAATGTACGGTCCATTCGGCAACAATAGAGACAATCCATGGTGGCCCATAATTCACAGATGAAAGCCTTTACCACCGCATTGTTACCGCGCTTCCACCGCTGCGTGCGCTGTCCCAGGGCTAGCGAAATGTCGTCTGCTATCACATTTGGTGCCCTTTATGACCCGCCATTAGCGCGGGCGGCGTGAATTACGGAGGCCAGTCAACCACCATTAGTAAGGCAATTAGAATAATGGAGAGAGCTGTCAGAGGGGTGGAGGGTGCGAGCGGTGCATCCCCATCCCTACTATCCATCCATGATGCATTTGCGATGACCGCTTCACCGTTTGACAAGCAGGCGACTCGGGAGTTTTATTCCATGAACCAGTTCCCAGATCTATTGCTCACTCGCGGCCTCATCTAATCACGCTGATGTAAATACACATTATTGTGGGTTTACATTAGTGACATAACTCACAGCTCGGAGCAATTCTTTCCTGTCATCCTCTCCAATAGGAATTCAGAAATACATTGCCTGCTGAGGAAAACATCTGCCTTAAAGAACAAACAGATTGTGCAATTACATTTTCGATTAGTTTACAATGAATGATTGCTTACACTGGACATGTGATCAAATATTAAAGATGTCCATTAAGGCAACTCGGCTTCAAAGTACAAACAGTCTTTATATTTCACTGTAGAATTGACTTGTTGTTGATGTAGTCAAGACTGTCATAATGGAGTAAGCTCACGGTGCATAAAGGCCGAATGGTTGCTACTCAACTTCTATGGGTATCCTGTTTACATCATACATTTGCTTTATCAAAACGTATTTGGGATCATTAACACCCCTTAGAAGCAGTGTCCGATGAGGCAAAGGTCCATACAATGCCCATGACTTATTCCCTATCGCTGACATGGATTGTGAATTGAAAATCAACATTCGTCATGTGTATCTCATTTGGGGGTCCTATACTGCATGAATATGGCCCCGCGTTGGATGCCCGTTGCGCCCTTAAACAGTAGAATGGGACACACAAATCAAACACTTAACTCTGCACGTCTCTGACGCTACTAAAAGTACAAATGTTTATTCAGTGAATCCATTAAATAAAGTTTACTTTAAATAATGTGTCACTCTTAACCCCATAGAGCTTCCTTGTAATTAAACCACAACATCTAAGGTGATCTGCAGGAGAATAACGTTAGCGATCGCCACAGAGATCAATATTATTCTTATTGGCGTTATGACCTGCTTAGATTACCACCAATAATAAATTTAATGGAAGGCATTAATCCATACTTGACGCTCATGTGACTGACGCTCATATATTTTTCATTCTTTTCGGCCTTAATTCTCTGGCTTTTACGAGTGTTTTGTTGTATTTGCCTCCCAAAATGTTCGGGGAGTTATTGAGGCCTGGAGGCCGAATGCCATTGAGGGAGGCCATTGGTTAACTCTTCATTTTATGCGCTTAATTGGCCCTCATATTACACTGATTGTTGTTGTTGTAAAGCAAGGCGAGGGTCCCATTTAGTCTGGTGGTTAATACTTTCAATGTGCAGAGAGTTGGTTTGAAACTACAGCGAGTCTTCTTTGTTACCATACTCAATAGAATTTCAATCCCAATGTTGGATACAGAATATGGAATGATGTGCTTGCAGTGTACGGCATCAAGGCACTTGGAAATACGGCAATGTAACAATATCTACTCTGAACCATGTCCTTGGCACCGTGCAGAGACTATATATATAGGGATTCAATCATGTATCGTTGTATACATTTTCAGTCATTTTCATTACTTTTCAAAGTTCAGTTATGGTTAATAATAGCTGTTTATAAGGTATGTCTTTGTTGCTACACACAACATGAATTGAATTATTTTATTGCATACAGTATACATGTACTGGGGGAAAAAGTTCAAACGAACTTTATAACGCCATAAGAGCGGTTACACACAGAAATAAAATCATACAAGAAGGTATGTCTGGAACTACAAGATTAGCTTTCATTCATCCAAACGTTCACTGATCAAAGAGTATGAAGAAATATAGCGTCAGAAAGAGTTTATAAATAGGAGGCTTTGATGTTGAGGTTACTGGAAGAGTATGGGTCGATAAAAACACCCGTTGAGACTTGATTATGAATCGTTTTAAATCAGATCTACGAGAGCATATTGAAACGAGAACATATTGGGTGCATTGTACTATACGATTGGGTTGTAAACCACTCTTAGAGGCCTCATAACTCCCTCTTATCGTAACTTGCATTGTACTATATATAATGTTTATTGTCTCAGAGTAGTTTGGGACAACTCCCAGAGACCTCTCAGAGACCTCTTACCTGGCTCAAATGCATGAATTTCAATGCAACAACCCTGGTATCATATATAGCCCTCATCGTCGTAAATTTTAGGGGGTGTTACGAGGCCTTTAAGACACACTCTTTTCGTGTCTAGAGCAATGCGCTTATTGAACACTAAAACATTGTAACGATACGAAATCAGGCCTCCAAATATAAATTCCCATGGAGCCAATGGACACGTTTACTGTGGGGCGGTAAGACTGATAGCTATGACTCAACACACAAGCTATCACTTTCCTTTGGTCTTGATTTGAATATTGGTCAGAGGAGATCTATAGCATGTGTTTGTCAGGGTTAGTAAGGTGACTGGAGGGTGAGACATTTGGCTGATGAAGGGTGGAGTCGGGGTGGGTGGGAGGGTCTATGCACCAGCAGACGGGTGTGGTGACTGGAAACAGAGATGATTGTCTGGCCAGAAGGTGTGTCATGACCATCTGTGCTATGACTTGACTAATTCATGAAATAATTTCCTCTGTTCTGACACAAAGTGTGAGTAATCAAACACAAATACTTATCTATTAGCTTTAAGCCAGCCGTTTAATTACTTGGTATTATTACTTCACTTTTTCCAACGCCTTCCTCACACCACTGGGAGGACAGGTACGAGAAAACAAGACAAGGTATTCGTTTAATTATTTCTCAAAGTTAAACCAAATTGCATTTTATGGACAAGGAAATCTACCTTTTTTGCCCTTTCTCCAATATTTTCCTATCGATGATGAAATAAGTTGGATATGCTGGAATCAGATAGCCGTTATACTCGACACAATGCATATAGGATGAAATGGGTCGCCTGCAATACCTACACAAATAACACATAAACCATACGAACTAATCAAAATTTCACAAGGTTTTTGATTGGTTTCATTAATGAAGGATATAGCATTGGAGATTAAAACATCACAGGTATCATATTTGATCGATAAAAGAAGTGTTGATTTTTATTGCGGTAGCGTCTGTAACCTTCAGAACCTCATTACTAATTTAAGTGTGCACATAAGTTGTAAAATAAGGAATAAAACACGCAATAAAGGCCCACAATGTGTAATTCAATCTCTGCCCAGGGGACAATACATTTCATGACTTCGATAAACAAAATAATGATGTGAAATCATACAGATAAGTAGTCAAAATGAGAGATATTTCTTTTATGAAACGTGCTAAATCTTCAAACAGAAAATAAGCAAAAAGTTTAGATTTAATTGTGATTAATTAAACTCATATACAAGTAATATTCTTTTAGAAAGATATTTTTTGAATAACGCTCCCTATTCTTGCTTTAGAAATAACTATCGTTCAAAGTTGACGAATTTGTAGGTAGCTTAAAAAAAATAAGAGTGGTAATGTCAAGAACGCTATCTTCTGACAATAGTAATCCATTCCTACAATGATAAAAAACATTCTAAAGAGGTACGACTGAGACAGTGCATCAACATTAAGGAATGAACATTAACATTTCTATTATGCGTTTGAGGATATTTAAATCCCATTGGAATAGTCATTCGAGTTATTATAGCCTGAGGTAAAATGTTTGTGATTTGCGCAAAGGATCCTAGACACACACTCTAAATGATTTATCGCCCCATAAATCGATTTCCAAAAGGAGAGTTATTCACATTTAGAGTGATGCAAAAGAGTTTTTAAATTTTCATGAGATTCCAAGATAATGAAATCAATCTTGTGGAATAGCGCAAAAACAAGTTGGACGGCTGCAGCAACAGATTATCAGAAGGGGTATAAATTGCGTTTGGTCATATTAGGTTTTGAATTTATGACCAGTTGGGGATTTCTACTCGAAAAAAAAGGCGAATGAATTGAAAGCCATAGCTGCAGACCTGCGTTTGGCGTTATACATCATTCATTTCTATCCATTATCCAGGCACAATATGATGATCCCATTTAGAGACTCACCTATAGGCATTACAGCGAAACCAGCCGCGAGATATCAAAACAAATACCAACACAAATAATGTAAAGTTCATCAATATTACAACCAGGGTAGAGATATGGTAATATCACATCTTTTTCATTTGGGTGGATACTGCGCTGCACAGCGTTTCAGACTAAACTATTGTTTGGCAATAAAAGATTCAACAGGCCCCATCCCCGCCCCTCGCCAATCGTCAAACCATCATTAAAAGACTTTTAATCATTACCTTTTGTTTGTCTAATCGAGCGGGAAAAACTCAATGTGCATGTGAATAAATTAAGTCCCGCTTCGGCAATATTGAAGCTCTGAATCATTTTACGCAAGTGAAATATTTATGCACAGACAGAACGTTCACGATTTGGCTTCAGCACACGGCAGCCATTTTCCTTCCCTGCTTGTATCATTGTCAATGGCAACGTGTGGAGGGCAAATATTCCTTCTGTCGTCTGCTTCTCAAATGACATCGCCCGGGCAGACAACGTCGTCGGTTACGTCCTTTTAAATGAATAGTTTTCATCAAACTGAGTGAAATGAAATTTAGTCATTTCTTTAATTCCACCGCTGTTTACTGGAACATTATTGGATCGTCTGTTTGCAGCAGACATTTGTCGTCTTGAGCTTTGTATGTTGGAGTCCGATGGATACTATTATGAAGTGAAATCATGCTATTTTCGGAATTTTATCCCATCTACTTTTAAATTCGAGTTTCTAACTGAGATTGTCAAAATACTTCTTTTTTCCCCATGCCTTTCTTTATGAAGCTGTGTCTTCAAGAGAGAACATTATACCGCGACACATACCAACGAGTTTCACTCTGTACTTGTTGCACATACTAAACATGCCATCCATGAAGAACATTTGTTATTGTTGCCAGATTATCGGTTTCAAGTCAAACTCAAATAGCCTAATCGTAATGTGTCTTCAAGTCGAGATATCAGCATATAGATTGAAGACATCAAAGATGTGTGTGTATGTGTGTGTGTGTGTGGGGGGGGGGGATGTAAAATTCAGCTTCACCAATTCTCTTAAATAAACCAAATTTCAGACGAAAATAAAGTTCAAAATACAGTTCAACCTAACCAAGCAGATTGCTAGAATCAATGCAATGCCGAATATACTCGAACTCATCAGTATTTACCAAATTGCAGCCTAATTTAGCAGAATTTACTAAAGTGTACATTGTCTAAAAATCTGACCCAGGGAAAGGATCACATATGGTAGTAGAAGTCTTATATATAGAATTAGAACGTTTATAGGAATTTACAACTGTGAAATTGACCAATTACTACGTATTACCAATTCATCAACTTTTTCACACACATGTAACCATTTGACAAATAAAGTATTTTTCGATTCAATTCAAATTGCAAAGTAACTAAAACAGAAAAGAGAAAGGTCGGAAAGAGGAGAAAGGGAGAAGAAAGGCTGTGGTGGGTGGGAGAGAGGCGAAAGGAAAGAGAAAGAGACTGACTGAAGAAAAGCGACGTCAACACTGCCATTAGGAAAATCCTTTGCTGCTCATGAAAGTGGCCTTGCCAAGCATTAAATCTGAGGTAAACGGAGCTAAAACTAAAATATTCATTTGACTAGCCTTTGCAGAGTTTGCTAGATGGAAAAGGGTTGTTATCCTATGCTGTAGTAAAGAATCATACATAAGCTTAAAATGTCGGTTCGAAATGGAACACGACGTCTGAGCTTCCTTCATCTGATGATTCCCATTAACTGTCTCTTCGTTAACATTTTCTCCATCTTTAATCTATTGAACATTTCATATATTGTCATGATTTCCACACCTAAAATATTACCGTCGGAACACAGATACAATGGCAATGATTTCTTGCTTTTATCTCCTTGCATTAGCGAAGTGAAGTGACAAAATGCAGTGTGGATGTCTTATCTGCATATCTTGAGGTAGATGCATATGTAATATGTGTTATTTCAATTTGGCAGGAAAAAACCTGGCGAAAAAATCCTTGGTATTTTTGAATAGAGATTTGCTTCCAATACATTATAATGGAATTGCCCTAAAGCTATATAAGCTATTGATGGATAAATCGGCTGTGAATTACTCGGGAAAGAAATATGATTCGTCCGCATTCCAGGATCATTAAGTTTGCCATAGCTGTAGTAAAGAGCACGCATGTACGTGGATACTTGGATGAGCTATGCCTAACTCATATTTAGAGAGCATATTTAATGGGTGATGTAATGCAGTATTCCACAGAGGAAGCTAGACGTTATAGATAGTATGGAAAGCCATGAGTCAGCTTTGGAGTTAGATAACGTTTCCCGTGATTAGATATATGACAAGAACAATGAGGTATTGGTAAATATATTGGGGGCCTAGACAATAGGAGCATTGTGAAATAATGTATACCGTGTAACCGGTGAAGTGGAAATGTTTGTAAAGATCTTCAGGTAGCATTATCAGGTGTTCATCTCACTGATATGAGAAGGCCTATAGTCGGATGGGCGTACGTAATACTTTGGGGATAATAGGGAGATTTAGCAACCACAACGCACTAACACAACAACGCATAACGCATCCACTAACTTTTAGTACATTATTACACATAAACACACGTTGTGGTTGCTAAATTTCCCTACTAAGGGCTTCCATACACACAAAGCTACCCATGTAGGTGTAGTGGATTACCGACTGGGTACGCTTTGATACATTTTGTAAATCCATGCTCTTCATTATACCTACCTTCGGGTTGTTGTGGTCATCACGTTTCACAACCTAGCTGCTCCGAGTGATGAAGAGCCTCTTCTAATGATGTATCACCAGCCGTTAGTGGTTTGAAGAAACAAATAAGTCTGAAATACATTAGTGGGATGAGTCTGACACAGAATATGAAAGTATTCGCTCATTGATATGTGTACACTCGTAAAGTTATGAATTATTATAGACAACGTCTTTTAGAAATGATGTGGGATGAATGGGACAGGGGGCCAGTGTATATGTACATCCCTGATGTAACCACATCTGTGGTATCTTTCTATGTTATATATTCAGTGCCACTCTTTTTAACATTGTTCAAGGGAGTGAGTTGTGGAGTTCTAATCTATTTCACATAACTAAAAGGCAATATTGGGATGTCGAAGTCAGAAATGATAACAGTTGGAGTATATTTTGGCCTCGAGGAAGATTGGTTTGGGAAGCGGGTATGTATCACTACAGGAAAGTCTTGTTCGTGCTTATTGGACTTTACTATCTTCCCCTCCAATCTGTTACCCCTACAAAACGCCCACACAGTTTCTCTTTTGTGGCATACATATGGATCATCCAGTAATAATCGTTTTCTTCCAACCGCAAACTTTATTGCTGAGAAACATGGCAATTGATGGATTAATTAAAGTTTAATATAAGAACAGAACTAATAATTTGGATTTTTGAAGAGCTTATCCAAAAAAACATCAATAAATGCTGCTGTTGGTCGATAAGAATTTTTTTAAATAGGTTGATATAGATCTAGCTTTCCACTCCAACATGTACCCAGGAGCTATTAAAGAGTGTATGGACCTAAACTAACATATTCATGAATGTATAAGCTTCTACTACAAGGGCTTACAAATGCTTTATTGGGATATAAATAGCTATAGGACCTGGCTGGTTTCTGTGCGCAGTCTTCCCTTTAATATTTACCCATAAAGTCACCAGAGCGCCACATAGCAGATGGTGCAGGGCATGAAGCTGATCTTACAGGAAGAATGGGGAAAGTATATATAGCCAAAAGGGTTTATGTTTTTGTCAGGGCTTTAAACCAACCGCGAATCTTGTTTGCGCTCAATTTAGGGTGACCCCGATATTCTCATGAAACGCATGAGAATATCGGGGTAATTGTAGACCCCAAGAAATACCGAACAACTGGAATTGTACTCGGAAAAGGCTAATAATTTACAACATGTCCGGTAGAACACTGTTGAGAATTGAGAATTGGCATCTTGTTGGTGGTGAAAATTGATAAGGAGTAGAGGTCATGCACAATTTACATGGTAATATTTGACTTTCAGAACAAAGAATAAGTTGATCTGTTATAATATTTCACATATCTTTAAAGATGAGATTCGCAGTTGATCTGGTATATGGAGAATTATGTATCTATATATCCTATATATATAAATATGTGTCCCGATTTATAAAGATGAATTGATCTTGATCGGACGAAATAAGACCGCCCTCGTAAGGAAGGAACTTCGCAAAGAGCGCTGGGGAACTGTTTTTGATTAGTTACAAGGAACGTTTTCCTTTATTCTGCCATGAATTCCACGGCACGATGGTAATATAAATATTGGTTCTTTGAAACAAGAGTGGGAAATGGGCATCAGAACGGTTTTAACCTTGGAACTATTCAAGAAACCGGTGCATCTGGAGCAAAACACAAGCGGCATTAGGTGCCAAGTAATCCTTAATGTTTAAATCTAAGGTCTCAAATATTTTGGAGACATGCTAAGCCCGGTGTAGCGACAAAGAACCTGTGTCTGTGCTGGTCCTTTCGCTTATAAAAAGTAGACAACACGTGAATTTTGCATCAGTTCTGAAGGAGTGCGTGATGTTCGGATCCTATACACACCGTGTCTCCTTCCTCTTGACAATAGAGACATGATATAACCTCATTGTATCAACTAATCCCATTAATTTGTAACAAAATATCTGGAGTACTGTTCATTTTCAGAATAATAGTGAAATTACATGGGAATCTCCAGCACACTGACAGATAATTCCCGCAATATCGTTCCCTATTTATTTAGTCTATTCATCAATTTTTTCAATCATATCACCATGTATTATGCGTTTCGTATAATATTAATATCTAGAATAAATAAAACAGTATAATTCATTGAATATATAACTCTCCGATGTCTGATTACATTTGGACTAATTTGCTAGTATTCACGTGTTTTAGTTTATAATTTCTATTGGTCATAATGTTTTAATACATTTTAGACCAGGAACCATGAAGGTAAAACTCTCACACAGCTAATTTAATGTGTTCATTAAAACTACAATCTATTCGCTGTGTTCCTTTGTTCACCGATTCTAGGAACTGGACCCTGACATACCCCCACCCCCATATTTACTGCATACAATATTTTATGGGCCCTTACAGGGTTTGCTCTTGGGATTTTACGAATAATTCAGGAGCATGAACCAGTTTAACATCCTGGTCCTCCGCCAGGTGACCTACACGTACCCACGATGCACTGCACGGCACACAGCTTCCTGTTGTGAAAAGCGCAAAAGAGAGTTTTTGAACCCGTTAAATCTGGCTCGGGCACACACTAGGTACCAGTGTATCACGTCCCTCTCCCTGTCATTGCCGTGTGAAAGGTTAGCCCGCTTAGCACGTCTAATACACAGGCTCGTCCAGGAACTGCGGAGGTGGTGATAGTGCATGGGGGAGGGGGTATTGGGGAGGGGAGGCGGGGAGGGGGGGAAGCATGGAGGGATCATCTGTACAGACTCGATGAAAAATGGACATCTTGTTCTTGGAAGGCCACGGTTTCTCGGGGAATTATAACAATATACACCACACAAATCTCTTCATCATCTCCATCTCATCCATGTCATACTTTTTGATGCTTCATTGATATTTAACAATTCCTAGTCCTTTTCCAATATGGCGACCAGAAAAGAGTGGAATTCCTGTTGCCAACGAAATTATTATACGAGTTTAAAAATGAATAAATTGAGGGTAGGGGGTAGAATATCTTTATGAAGCCTGGGCCTGCTTAGTTTCTAATAATCCCCCAATGCCTCGACCATTCCAATCGGTCTCTGCTGGGAATGGCCAAGGGAAGAGGACATTTCGGATTGATCCGATATGCAGTGTGCCCGTCTGGGCAATCCACGTGGGTTCAAGATCCACTTTTATTGACAGACCTGCAAGCGATCGCTGGATTGGCAGCAAGATGTCGTTTTCGCAAACAGTTTGCATGATTCCTTCCTATCAATGTCTTTAAAATCTAACGAGACTTTCTTCTTGGTGTCTCCCGTGGTTCTCGTTCCGGGCGTGATTCTCGCTGGGAACGGACGAGACTGAAATCCGAATATTTCGAGCGGTAGAAAAATAGGAGTTGAGGGAATTGGATTTTGCAAGAACGATTGGATTGCTGGCCGTGTATTCCGGGTCATACTAGCTAATATTATCCATTTTCACGGTCCCTATCGTGTTTATTGGGTCTCCACAATAGCTTTAGTGTCACGAGGAAAATTATCCCGTTTTATTTTTGGTAAAAAATCAAATTGCACGCTTTCCCCCACCCATTAAGGACAAGTTGCCTGTGGATTGTAGGCTACTACAGGCTTAAATCGTAAAGACTATTCCTGTTTTTGTTATTCTTCAGAAAGCGAAATAGGGCCATAGCAGGTTCTTGATTAAATAAAGTAGCATTTATGCACATTTATTAGCTCTTTTTCGCAAATTAAAATAATCATAAATTTATAGAAATGTATCCCAGTGTGAACCAAAATAAATGTCGACCTAACATTGCAAACAAAGTCGGAATCTCTTTCAAGTAGATCTGGATTCAGATACTGGAATATTCCAGGGCACATTAGGCGTCTTCGCGTGATGAACATGTATGCAAGTCATTAAAACATGCGTACAGTTATGATTTATAGTTATACCCTTCTCATACGATTAATTACCTTGGTTCAAATTTTATTGCTTGTTTTACTGATGGCGTTGGGATTATTCAAAAATAACCGCCGGTGTTCCGAGCATTCGTTTAATTAGAGTGGTAACTTTTTCTCTCTTTGATTCCATCTGATGTAGGTCAATGGGTTTCCAGAGTGCTGCCGAATCTGGCTTCAAAACGAATTTGTCCAGAAAAGCAAAATGCTCCGGAAAGAGATACAGGCATTTGTCCAAATTACCAGTTTCGAATGCATTTGAAATTCACCTTAGATATAAATGCGAATAAGCAGGAACCGAGAATATTGATCTTGAAAATTGAATTAATTTTCTCCTTATACATAGTGGTCATTGTAGAACATAGAGAGGGTAGAATTAAAAGCTCTCTCATTCACCAGTTGATTCGTTAATATTAAAAATAATAAGATGAGCATATCATATTCTCGATATGCCTTGTCATATAATAAATAGTATCAAACTCTTTTCCAACGATATAGGAATTACATTCAGATGCAGCACTGAAAAAAACAAACAATTCTGTATGGAATGATATAAAATATTTCCATCATATTTCGATATTTTCACTGATTCAGAAATGCTTGACATTGAATGAGGACATTCGAGCAGTATTAGTTGTAATGCTTTACAAATTGAAACCTGCTAATCGGAACTAATTGGTAAAAAATGAAGAAATTGTTCCAAAAAGTATGGCAACGATCGAAGGCTGTACATGCCAAAGATTGATTATAGGCTAAAACAGGAGAGGAATTGTGCATGTTAGAGTTCAGTCCCGAGAGGCAAACATGAATATTCTATCAGAATAACAACCGAAAAACTGATCTGAGTACTACTGTTATTTTAGTGCCTGGGACGGGAGTAAAGTAGTACTACTATAGTAACCAAGAACCTTTGGATGCAAGCTTTTTAAAGCATCTTTTTATCTCAGTTTCTATTTTATAACTATGGAATCATCTAGGATTGTTTCCAGTCTCCACCCCTGCCCATTATAAACATCATATTGCATGCCAGGCAGTCGTTATAGTAAGTTTGGTAGTAACCCGATTTTCATGGATCTCCTGTTAGGTCTCTCGCTGGCTCTTTGCATAGTAATGGAGACATTGTATACATTGTTTCGCCTTTTTCATGATGAAAAGAAAGAATAATCATCGTGTATGACTTAAATGTCAGTATATATGTGAGTGACAGCACTCATTATCATAGAATGATCTAAATGAGGGTCGTTTATCAAAGAGAGCGACACTCTTCTTCTTCTTCTTCTTCTTCTTCTTCTTCGTCTTCTAAAAGATTCATTGGATCAGATTGGGCCAATTTATGAATACAATAGACCATATTATTTTCATATGGATCCAGTTGATATTTCCCCATCTCCCAAAGTGGGATTATAACTATATTATAATATCTATTTAATTGACATCCCAGTTGAAGTATACAATCAGAAGTTCATTTAAAATTCACACAGACATCACAGCAACATTCACATGTCACACGACGCTGCACTTACTATGTAAGTAGTGCAGGACAAGTCATATTTTATTCAGGGGTGCAATACTGACTATACGTCATATATAACCCAGTCGTACAAGACGAATAATATCAATAACAATATGACTTGACTTGAATATGGTCTCGTGTATCATTATGTAGCAGGAACATGGGATATCATTGTCGGCACACACGATCCCCGATGCATGGGGTCCTTGCTATATACATATATGTGATATATTATGTGATATGCCCTCTTTGCCTGGAAGCGCCGGATGTATGTCAATGTGAGTAACACGCATGCGTGAGAAGATCACATGACCAGTTGTGCTCTCTGCGTGTCAGTTTGGGTAATGTCTCTGTTTAAGGCTTATAAATATGTTATTCGAGATAGTCCTCACGAACAGATTACCATAATGAAAGCCAGAGAGATGATGTAATAATTATTTTTTGATAATTAACGATACTAGTCGCCATACACACCGGATCAATAGGTCGAACAATATGCTCCAGGACATGCCCTGGATGGATGGAAAGATGGATGGGTGCAAGAACTGATTTATTGGCGCCGGGGTGTATTTATCCATGCAACCATTAGGATTAAAACAAATTTGTCCCTACCATAAGGGTCTGTTTACCCTCCAGGTTCACTGACACAGTGTCATTATTCTTCCTCAGGTACGTTCCATTGATGACGTGTCAAAATACAAGAGGATGATACTTGTGTTACATTAATTCAGTCACAGAAGAAATGTTCAAAACTCAATGACAGGACATTTGTGATTTTGCTGGCTAGGATCCACCAACAAATTAGAGTGGTTAATATACCTATATGCCTATATTATACACACTGGGGAAATATATATAGTTCCTTTAAAATCCCACCCCTAAACGCGAATATATTAAAACTACAGCTTTGTGCTGAGAATTACTTCGTGTTAAAACTAATTAGAACATTAGAACTACAATTTTATTTTGGGATATGACAATATAAACACATTCCTTTGCATTTTTTACACCATACATTATATAGTAAACAACTCTGTTGTTTACTTCAGTCAAACAGATCAATCATTGCACATGATCCCCATAGGTAGAATTGACCTCGTCATACTTCATTACCATTAATCTCTGAGCTCACCTGCTCCTTGGATTAACTGACCACATTCAAACGCCACTGGGACATCATAAAAACTAATCATCCCTCAAACTGTCTACCTAGGCTAATACCCCTAGGAACGGACCAGTCCCGGGGAGTTGAACATTAGCTATATGCCTATACGATGGTACGTGTGGCATAGATTAAGGGTATGTGTAGTAAAGAGCAATCTACTGCAGTTGCGAAAACTACTTGTCAAGAAAATGACGAATTGACACCTTTATAAGAACATAAGAACAATTAATGTGCTTTAGATTATTGCATTAGGTATTGCAGGAGGCCCATCCCTTCAATCTCAACTCGACCTGTTCGATGCCCCAAAACTAATCAATCTTTGACACGGTCATATCTGGCAGATCTTGTCTCTCCCAACCATCTTTTGCTCGCATCCCTGGATCTCGCGTGACCCGAGACCTGTGACGTCACGCAGGTAGGCGGGGTGATTACAACACACGCGTGACAATATCAATTACGCACCTCCATTCGCTGAAACAAGAACATCAAATTTGTATGTCTTGTGCTTTTTTGTGCCTTTAACTTAGTTGTAACTCGTCCTGTGGGAATTGAGGGACTTCACGAGTGTTTTGTTTGAGCAGTTTGGCCAGAACATGAACGAAATCGGAGGGTGGCATATCACGCCGTGGCGGCGGGATTTTCCATGGGAATTGTATGAATATTTACTGAAAAGAAATCCAAATGACATATATAGAGCCTTGATTTTAACCACATGTCCTTTCATTGTGGGTATTATCTGGTTACTCTGAGGTACCTGTCGACAAATTAAGGCAATTTTCATGTCATACTAATTAGATGTTTCACAGATCGTTGGTAAAGTCTAGTCGCAATAAATTAACAGATTTGGACCAATAAAGTGTACACTCGATAGTAGCGAGGTTATGAACAAACTAGACACATTTGCATTCTCATACTTCAGGTGTTCTTTTTGTTATTAAGAAAGAAATTAATCATGTCATAGTATTATATTGGTATTTCTATTGAACGTTAAAAAGACAAACATCACGACCGCTTCAAGAAGGGAAACCTTTGTGATGGATGCAGCATTGAGGCAGAATGCTAATAGGCTACATGTTGCATCAACCAAAGTCGATTTTCTGCATGAGGCACATATCATGAAAGCAACAGCACTCGATTTCGGTAATTATTTACATTTCATCCATAATTAATTGAAAGAAGTAGCCTTAAATGGAAATTTAGGCAGAGAGAGGGATTGGAGATCATACATGGCACATCGGCTTCAGTAAGGGGCGATTCATTCAAAGGCATTGTAGCCCTTTTAATTATCATAAGGCCCACTTAATTAGTTTGAATGTTCAGCTTCTTAAAGTTGCACTATCAGTTATTACCATGAAATAAATCCGACTAAATTGACACTGTTGTTTGACTTATAGGACCTAAGTCATCAATAGTCAAGTTACTGCTGTTAAATTATTGTATAAACATATAACAGTGTTATATGTTTATACAATAATTTTAAGAGAAAATGGCCGCCGATGAGTGATAATAAGTGAAGCCACCATAGTAAAGGATTTCGGAAATAGAAATGGGGATTTTTACGAAGCCCTGTAGTAAAACCAACTAGACAAAATCCTCCAAAACCTTGGTCAAATGACTTTTAGATGGGTTGGAAAAGTCTAAGAATGGAACAAGAAGTAGAAAATCTTTTAATTTTTAGCCGATGTTAACTGAGAGTGCAGCTTTAAGTCATGGAAGTACAATCCTTATTATATATATATAATTGTAACTATATTAGCTGAAGACACTGTAATATACCATATCATGACGACGTCCAACATGTCAAGATATATGTCAAATGAAATTGTGTCTGCTTATCTCCATCGGCTTGGAATAATTTAATTTGAGATAAGGCTACCCGTGACGAGTAATGGTTAATATCCGAGCACTTGAATCCGAATGCGTTTGATGAATTTCACCAAGTTTGCTGACATCTGAACGCGAATCTCTCCAAAAAGCCAAGCAGCCCAGCTCCCCTTCGCCAGCCATTCGTAGGAACGAGGCATTGGTGACGTCACGACCGCAGAAAATGCCATTTCCGGACAATTAATTTTTTGTTTCATCTCATTTCCACTTTGAGGGAAGAAATAGGCTGCTGAGCAGAAAAAGCCAGACTGGTGCACATTGCTGAATCTTCACTTTGCTATTAGAAATCTTTACGGCAATGGCGATGTCTTAACAGCGGAAATGTCGCTTATAAACGCGTTAAGTGAAGCTAAAATATATAAAACACTGCTGACGCTTAGTCTTTTTAAAAAAATGAAGAGTACGTACACCGTGTATCCTTATAACACGTTCGAGAAAAACACATAATGCAGTTCTTGTCAAGAGTTCGCCAACTTTATTCTTGTAGCAACACGAACACGGGCGCATTTTTTCCCGTAGCAAATTCATATTTTACAGATGAAAAGGATAGCATTTAAATGTTAGATGTCACCTTGCCAAGAGTTTGGATGCTTAGTCTTTGTGTTCTCGGGAGAAGCATTGTTGGATTTGCAAGGCTGTTTTCCTGCCTGGAACAACATCCATTGTTGATAGAATCCCCTGCGTTCCATTACTCGGGGCCTAGCCCTCTGCCTACTCTCTCACATTTTGCCAAATTCCGACGACGCACGCGTGTTTGCAGCGGGCGGCACTCTACTGGTCTTTTTGTATATTTCAATTTTGATAGATTTCTGACATTTTACCATCTTTCCAATTATAGTTTCAGCGCTTTAGAAAGGCGTAGGCTGATATTGAAAGACCCTGGAAATTTCTTTCATTCAGAGTTGGTGTTTTGTAGAATCCAGGAAGGCAGTTGTCTTGCTTTGAAATGCCACAGTTCTCTAGATGGCCTTTCTCTACCATGAATGATAACACCCTATTATTATCGTAATTCGATCGGAAAATCCTGAAAATATGCAAATGGATATTGCAGCAAAATATGAAGCTGTACTACGCGCATGTAGTTTACGTTATTTTACTATATTCGCTTAGTTATGGAGATTGACAATGAAAGTCAATCTTCATTGAGTGCAACATAATTTCCATAAAGGATCCATTGATATATCATGCCTTCCTTGAATTATAATTTGGTTGGTTAATAAATGAAAAAAAAGAGTTTTGAAGTAGGCGTAATCCAATCATACATTATTCCAGTATTATGAGAGACACAATGCCATGTATTGACACTTGAATGTACTAATCACCATGTACTAATTACACATATATATATATGAAGTCTCACAATTTTAACTCACAACTTTACATTTCGTCCCGACCCGATGTAGCACGCGTTTTTACACACAAAGTAACTTTGAAATATGACACCTCTCTAAAGCGGAGTATGGCATGTTTTGACACAAAACCCAGAGCTAGCCTTTATGACATGTGCATTCCGAATTCGATTAAAATACATAGAGATCCTGCCTTTGTAACCATTTGAAGACATGCACGTGCATCGGTAGTCGCATGTGGGACAGGCATTTACAGCACACACTTGGTAAAACATGTTTTAAAACACAACTGGCAACGCACGGTTATTTACCATTTGAAATCCTAAACGGATTGGCTTCGTTGGTCTTGCAGTAGTTTTGACATAAAAGGATGTGTGCTTATCCGCCTCTCACGCGGGAAAAAGTTGAGGAAATGCAGTAAATATAGGTTGGAGACTACATATGAAAGATTTGCTCTTGATCGAGTGAAAGCATTTCTTTTTATTCAAATGCTAAATGCTAATAATCATATTGTATGTACGCATACAGCTGTATTTTGAAAAATAATCTGCGACATTAGCAACTGGCGAATGTGACTGCGACAATAAGTAGCTGGAGCGATAAGGAAATAATGTAATGATATCAAAGAAAAAGGGAATGAAACACCAAATCCAGAAATGAGACGAAGTTGGATATGTGTTGCTGAATGATGTTTGTTAATGTTTCCAACGTTTCGAATAATCATATTTTATATATCAGGGAGGTCAAGTAATGTAATTATAAACCTCTCTGATATCGCGGAAGTTTACAGGTTCGATATTTATTGTGATTTAAAGTATGTATCGCTTAAATGATAAGCGGTACAATAATGTGATACTCCTTATAAATATTTTGGTGCTAGAAAATGAGGAGGATGTAATTTAAATGACAAGGACTTCTACAGTATCAGAATCATCCTGGCTAGAGTGATTCCTTTTAGTCAGGTTTTTGCCGTATATCAAATTAAGGGACAATACAGCAAATAATATTTGTATCTGTCCCTCTTCACATTATGTAGGATTATAGGCTTAACATCTATGACCTTTCAAAATGTCAGCTTACGGCAATTGCGTCGGGCAAAGGTGCAACGTGGGTAAAGATACTCCTCAAGAGTGTCTCAATAATCACAATTCAAATTTTGTAAAACATTATTTGACCTGAGACTGTATTTCAATATCTGACAAATGATACCATTTTTCTGTGGTTTTTCAGTTGTGCCAGAGAGTTTTTTTTTCACTGCAGCTGATGACATTTTCTTGAAAATGATATGCATAGCCTTTCTATTGTTGTTCACCACTGAACTTTAAATTGTGATTTTAATGATGGATAACCCCACATTGAATACGTCTTTAGTTTCAGCTATTTTAATGGAAAAATTCATGCATCGATCCCGAATTGATGGATGGTTTTTGCAGCAGCTGTCTCTTGGATGATCGAAGTCACCCAACACATGTTCGAAGCTTACATGCTATGTTTTCCACCGCAAAATTCACCAAAGTGATGAAAATCCATCCAATTTAAATGAAAATCTAGTTTGGATAGCGTGATTAGGACGATTCATCATTCCCAAAGAGCTACTTTGGATACGGTCTGGATGAGATACCAATTTTAATTTTGCCATGTTTCTGTCTAGTGAATTGTCCTTCATACGATTTCCCATTCGATGCAATGATATTATGGATAACACACTTTATCTTTTTGTGGCTGCGCGGTTGTGGTGTGAAGAATTAACTATAGGGGTTGGGATGGCAATACAATACAGTGTTTTACATTTGACTGCCCCGTCATTTTTCTATTCTTATTAAATAGAGAGCGGGTGAAGTGAAGGACGTGTTACATTATCATTCTCTCAGTTTCATGGATTATAAATACGAATAATTTGCAATGAGAAACTGTTTCATCAATTTATATCCACATATATCGGATTTACACTGAACTGAATATTTAGCCTCATTCGCATTTTCATTCAGAACTACTATAATTCTTGCATAACACTGCCATCACCAAAACATTGGCGATAAGGTTTCAAAGTCATTGCATTGATATGATAGAACGGTATTTTCCATCTATTCTTTTTAACATACCATGGGTTAGCGCGTATAGGCTGTATCCCTTGCTTTTGTATCGTATGGGAGACTCAGCAAGGGACCATTATTGTGGATTGTATTCAGCCTGGTTTTATCAGAGCATTAAGCGCTATCACCACCTATTTACCTGCGTTATTCTCGACATTTATCATCCAAGCTGTTATCAGATGTGTGATTTCATTGATCCGTCGTCACCCTTATCTCACCCATATCACACAGGTGTCCTTCGCTCTCGCACCTTTTCACTTTTTACCCATCACCATGGCGACAGGATGAAGGCGAGGTCAGACTGTGCCAAAGCGGCCTTGAGAGCGCGGCATTGATTGGCTGAATCACCCTTGACAGGCTGTGATACGCTTCTGGGATATTTCATGTCTCATTTATGCTCTAATATAATCAAAGGTCAATCAGAAATGAACTCAATCCCGATCATGACACCAACAGTAGCCTCAATCTAATCAAAGTCATAAATCATAACTGTATATCATGGCAATTATCGTCCATCTTTCTTAGTCTGAGTGAGCATAGATATTGATCTTGATCACAGACATTAGTTATGGGCCAAGTTTGAAGTTACTGTACGTTCGAAATGCGATGCATAATTTAAGAGTACACAATATGGGAAAATATAATTCAGGGATGTGGCAGAAACAAATCAGAACGGTATCAAGAATCGCACGTGCGGCTACAAGATCATATATCATGTACATGTGTAGTGCAAATGAGTCAACTGTGTTTAACAAGTTTATAAATATTTTATTTACATTTCAAGTCAAACTAGGCGTGCCACCAAAGTAAGAAATATCGGCAATTAACATACCATTTCAAGCCTGGGTGGTTCCAGCGTTTTTGTTTTGTTATATCTAATTTGTTCTGAAACAGTATAGGGAGATTCTCTCCATTAGAAAATTAAGGTTTGGTCATTCAAGAAGCCAGAATCAGGGCTTTAAAATAATGTATCCACACTATTGGGTGGTATCTTCTCCACAAACAAGCCAGCAGAAATGCGTAATCTTATGGCGAATACGTTGATTCCTAATTGCTTTTCCCAACCAAATATTCCTAATCGAACTCTGGGGAATCTAAACCAATCTACCATCTGCTACCAAGGGCCGCAATCCACGAAGCGTTTTTTCCTCAGACAACCCCACCACAGCAAATGCAATGCGGGCAAGAGATCTCCCAGTGCAAATCTACAATTCTAATTTATCAGGTTTTAGTTATTGTTTTGGGACATACGCCAATGGGATTTCTTTTCGGGACCGACATAATCACCTCTCTCAAATAGCTTCCATCATCAAGCAGATTGCATGATGTTTGTTTTAGCATAATTTGTCGTTGGGGCGCTTTCACATCGCCCCCTTGCGGCACATATATCATGACAACTGTATCATGCATGTACGCATGCGTGTAAAACGCACTTTGGCGACATGGATACCAGTATTCTCCATTTACCAATACCGAGCGTGTGCCATCCGCGAAATGCATATCAGTCTCCGGCGACAGACACTACTACCAATGTTTCTATAACGTTAGACGTTCCAATTCCCTCCCTCCCGCCCCAAATTTCCAAACAACATTCGTTGGGCGTTCTTTTTTCGATGCAATTTTAGCGCGCGTTCCATTGGCTTTCCTGCTGATGCGAAACTAGAACGATCCGCTCCGGTTACTAAAGTTTGGCTGAGAGTGATCAGCTCGGCAATCCCGGGGCATTATGCAAATGAGCTGTGACGTCAGAAAAGTAAATAGGATTCATTTGAACTGGCCTGGCGATCGAGGGATGATGTATGGGGAGTTATGTCAACCCTGTGTGTCTCCCTTTTATTGATGAAATGTAATGGATGGACAGTTGCACTGTGTCACTTATAGTGGGCGACTTTTCAGATCGGTGCCATCTCCACACTCACATGAAAGCCAGCGAAAAAAGTGACTGGGGAAAGAATTTGGAAGCCAGCCTGAATTTCAGACATGTGGAACATTTTATGGGGAAATACGAGGGGGTGGGTGGGGGGAATGGCGGGGGGGGGGGGGGGGTCGTAACTATGAAACCAGCTCTAGATGCACGTATTAAATGCCTAAAGGAGATTGGTATTAGAGTTAATGGGATATCATAAGTATCTTCAGGGGAATTATCTTCAAATACAAAATATTGTTGATATCAAAATCTTATTTCTTCGTCACTCTGCTTCAGTACTCGATCCTATAATACTCAGAATACATTGGAAAAGTCTTAGGTTTAGTCAATCAGCAGAATGCACGGTTAGAAAGTGATTTACAGTGTTTATTTGATAGCAGTCACTGATAAACAACCTTGATATATTGTAGCTAGATGAGAGGTAATAGGGAAAAATTCCATACAAAATATATTTGAGCACCTTTTAAATATATTTTCAATAACAATATAATATGAAACTTTTAAATAGGAGAGTGGAGATTCAACAGTAGTCTAAGGGATACCGCAACATATATGGGAAAGAAAGAAAAATGACTTTTAAACAAAAGTAATGGGCATTTAACTGTATAACTAAATTTATATTAGATTTAGGATAGATAATAAAGGATCATACGGCATAAAAGTGTATACAAAAGATACTGTCTGCCACAAACATTGAAAAGAAAGCACTTGATACAGGGAAATAACAGACGGGAATGGCGAAAGCTGTGAACATTTTGAGGAGCGATGATTAATCGCAATAATACGATAAGAACGAGACCCACACCTGAGCTGAACCACAAGAAGAGGCTGAGTGGTCGCCGCGTAATCTGAGCCAAGCCTGTCCCGCCAAATTTTATGGCCATTTAACTAGGATTGATATTTTTTACCTCTTTTTCTTCTAACATCGGCTTTTGGGAAGGCAATATCGTCTGAAGTATTAACAGCGACGGAAGTTTTTCCTATTAAAGTCAAACCGCCATTTCGAGTATAAGCATAAAACATGGCCGCATCGCTTCTTCTTATTACCCCTTTTTTGATATGGTCTTATGATATGACATAAAATGTGTACGATTTAAATATAAAGAAAAAATACAATTTTGTGAGATATTGCAATTTAGGCTTAGTCATTAAGACCGTATTATGAACTTGAAAAAAAACCATACCCCAGCCACCTGAGTAAAATCACTCGATCCTTAAATGAGCTTGAACGCTCGTCATGAATGATTCCCAATACATGTACATTATAGGACAAATATTCGTGGGAAATGGTCCCCGGTAATCTGAGAGTAAAGGCACATTTTCTCTTAGTTTGTTCTGCCTTCTTAGCACATTTCAAAGTCTGAGGAGAAATCCAGGGCTCAGATGAGTTTCGAGTACTACCACTCAGTCACTTTACTTGGCAGTTAAGTGTCCCCGAGAGGAAACTACAGGTGGGATAAATCCAAAGTCCCACCTGCTAAAGGAATAATTAATGCTCCCCGATAAGGAGGGGTACTACATGACACAGAACCTATGGCCCCAATAACTGGTTATTTAATAATGGCACTTTGTAAAGACTATTGATGTAAGAATGCTTAAAGTTCCTGTTCCTTTCCCTTCCAAATTCGAATTGATTATACTTCTCTGCGTCATAATAGAGAAACCGCCCTCTTTCCTCCTCATAGTTGGTGAATGGTAAGACAAAAATGACGAGTTTTAATGTGGTTAACAATTAAGCAATTAATTGACGTAAGTTTACCCTAACTTATCTTGGTTGATTCATTCATTACATGCCTATAATTTGTTTTATACTGAGTCGGAGTCACACTACAGCTTCTACGCTAAACCATGTCAGTAGTATATAAAAACGTGGCTCTTTCCCAGGTGGATGTATCTAAACACTTGATCTAAACATCGTTTCCTAATCATGAATTTAATTCTCAGTTACAGAATTAGGGGCATTGAGGGACTACTGCCAGTTCGAATCATTCAACGCTTCGTGTCCCAAAGATACAACGATCCTCATCAAAACCGCCAGATACGGGCGCATGCGTGTAGGAAGATGTGTACGCGGGGATTATGGGTACATAGGATGCGCAGCGAGTGTCTTGCGCAACTTGGACCAGCGTTGTTCCGGCGAACTAGACTGTCGTGTAGAGATACCAACGTTGGACGAAGTGGCGAAACCATGCCCCGAGGACTTTAAGTCATACCTTGAAGCAAGTTATGAGTGCGTCAATGGTAAGTATATGAGAGGTCACTCTCTTTTTCTACCCATATAACACATACCACATAACACAGACTTGTAAGAAGTCTCGGCAAGTGTAAGTTTGTTTGTTTTCATTGTGAGTATTCCATATTTTGCATCATCAATAGACGATTTATACTACCATCGCGAACAATTAAAGTGAAATCATAATACACGGTAATATTATTTTAGTAGAAACTGCTTAATTTAGAATGTGATGAGGAAGGCAAACTAAATCAGATAAAGAAGCCAGTGCCATGGTGAAGTGAATGAGGGATGGGAAATCAATAGACCATCATTTTCCTTCGGATAAGAGTAATAGCATTGTTAGATACCACTAAAACAAACCGTCGTAAATCCTGGGGGGACATTGCTATGGGATCCCAGCGAAAGCACTGTGTTAATTCTGAGAAATGATTGAGCTCATAGTTTGTCCAACCACTTGGGCTTTTTGTACCATTATCTGGAAAATATCAAGTATCGAGAAAAGCTAGACCAGTGAAAATCACAGGAAGACTGGTATCCTTCCGTGTTTTGATTGGAATAAGAGGACGCTCTCCCTTGGGCAGTATTGCGTTCTCAAGACGAGATGAGGTTTGTCTTTCGGATTTAATCCAAAACGGTCTTGGATATTTTGATCCGAGTAACCAAGCCAGGAATCTCGGTCAATATTTGACATTGTTTTCGCAACAGGACACCACTATTTCAAGATGGAATTCCTTTTGACAAGAAAACGAGGAAGCATTTGATTTAGGGCAATTACTGATGAAAAGGAAACAATGTCATTTGTTTTAATTCCCATCTACAGCAGCTCCACGAAAGAGAAAGTTGCCATTATTCCGAGCAATAATATAACTGCTCAATAGCTTATTTAGAATATTATTTCTGAATGTATCGAATACATCCCCAGGTTTAGACTTTTTCTAGTTTAATGTATTTATTCAGTGAAAAGCAATACAACGTTAGCTGCTGTTCTAAGCTAATCGTGATCCATATTACAGTTATAAAATAATGTATAGAAGAGAATACAATTAAAGGTCCCATTTATTGCTCTTCTCTTTGTAATAAGGGAGTTACATGTCTCACTGCGCATGTCTACTGCAGTGCATCATGGGATGGATTCTATTGAAATCTGACATACACATATTTGGCAACATTTTTATCGAAAATTGCAAGAATGTTTTCACAAATATCAGAGCTCGTATAGATGATCTATGAAAACCAAATGCATGATGGGAAATATGGAGGCTTGTGTTATGGAAACATGTATAACACATGGATATCGACATTAGAGCATTGATAAATATTCAATGCTGAACATTGCATGTTTTCTATATATTTTAGACTGTACCATTAATCCCATAATTCCATGCGAATCTAGATTCAAAATGGCGGCTATGCAAATCCCCTATTCGATTATATTAACAAAATACCGCAGAGAACAGTCTAGGCTCAAAGCCTCTCAGATCAGATAAGAATGGTATGTCAGTGATTGGACGCCTACTGCGCTAAATGCGTTTCTGGCCCAGGAGTAGGGGTCCCAATGGGATTATAATGGTATTTTGCGGTCGTAATGGGATTATAATGACATTTTGGGGTTTGGAGCGAGAGGCTTTCCCTCAGTTTGAAGGGACTCTCTCAAATTTGAGCCTAGACTGAGAACAGCATCACACATGTCACTATGCAATAACTGAATAACACCATTAAAACTTAAACTATTACTCTTACAGTTGCGAGTGGGGACCTGCGTGAATGCAGAGAGGACCATTCCATAACACTAGACAAGTTACAACATGGCTACGTGGCCAGTTTTGTAACGGCAAAGACAGGTTTCGGATCCACGTCGTGTCCCTGGAACATAAAAGTGACGCCAGGACAACATATCCGGCTCCGCTTTTACAATTTCCTTCCTGTCACAACCGAGAGTATAGATCCACGTGACGACGAGAGTTCATTCGGCTGCCCGTTCTTTGTGGTGCTGTCAGAGAAGGGCCGCACCATAGACATGAACCTGTGCGATCAGATGGAACGTGAAGGACACCTCTACACCTCCGAGTCCTACGAGTTACAAGTGTACTTCACAAGTCCAGTCACTACCTCAAGTGTTCCCAAGTTCCTTATAGAATACAAAGGTAATGACATCTTTTAATATGGAGCTTTTTGTATAATATGCTTGACAGCGCGCTGAATTTAATTCTTGCGGTCAAAGGTATTCGAAATGAGTAATTTATATCAGATAGACCTGAATATATGTTGTTACAAAATTATCGTTAAAGTAATTAATTTTTCATTTGGAATTTATTACGTCAATTCTTAGTCTTTTAGCAAGAAAACGAATCTATTCCCTTTATTGAATTGGATATGTTTCTTCCAGCTATTGGATGTCCTAACATTAAGTTATCAACCAATGCCGTGGTCAAGAGAAATGGAGACAACGCCATTATTAAGTGCAATCAGACTAAAGAGACATGGTACGTCACATGCAAAGATAACAAATGGATAGGCGATCTGGGCAACTGCACCAAAGGAGGTAAAGCTCTTTATATGCTTTTAGTGAGAGTAGCCAGGGGATTTCGAATCAACCAATTTAGAGTCACGCACTGAGAACAGCTTTCAAATGGTGTAAAATATTATTGCAGAATATCAGAATTATTTTCAATCAATATAGGCCTACAATTATGTCACCTGAATTGCGTGTATTATCAGTTTTCTGTCTTCATGCATCCGGCAATTACAAAGTTAATCTCCATTCATAATTGCCTTGTAATAATTATAATACATATCAATTTATATATATTATTAATAAATTGTTGTATATCTTATTTCAGCTTTGGGATGGCGTACTGGAAATCTTTTAGGTGGAACTCAGCCTTTACCCCATGGTAAGTAAATCTATATAATTTCAACCAGGGAATTTAATCATTTAAGGCCAATACCCAATGAGGCGATTATCTCGACAGAACTGATTGCCCTGTGGGACAATCAGCTCAGTGGATACGAGACTTTTCTATTCAAACGTAGAACTATACCTTTTCTTGAACACACTACCAACCAACATACTTCTATCAAAAATCTATACTTCATCTAAGAGTAAAAAAAAAGAATTCAGCAAAATATCTGAAATTCCCAAACAAAAGTATCATTATTCTTCAATAATAAAGTTTAGTTGTACTAACATTAGAAGGA
Organism: Sthenelais limicola; assembly: GCA_942159475.1. Taxonomy (NCBI): domain Eukaryota; kingdom Metazoa; phylum Annelida; class Polychaeta; order Phyllodocida; family Sigalionidae; genus Sthenelais; species Sthenelais limicola. The sequence goes on along the minus strand of OW804097.1, from coordinate 72,718,722 downwards.
GATCAGAAACAGTTTGCTAGATTTCAGTATTCTTTTATTGCTTCTCCTTTGTCAAATTTATGGAGATATTACATTGTATTAATTTTCCTTCATACAGGGATAGTGATAGCTGTAGTCATTGGTGTTCTCCTCGGCGTCGTTATTGGTACTATACTCTTAGCTGTGGTCTTCACGTTCAGAAGGTAATTACAATATTCAAACTCGAAAAATATTTCCAACTAGACCTTTAAAATCAGGCGGACATTGACAATTTAATTATGAGATAATTACCGTCTAAGGTCTTAATTTGGACGTCTATTTTTAGAACCTCATTCATTATGAGATCTTTAGGGAAGGTTTCCTGATGGGGACTCTGGCACTTTTGGAATAACATTAAGCAGAGATTTTCATCTTTAGAATCAATTATCTTTCCTTTGGTAAACAGATGCAATGCTATGTTAAAAATAGCCCTTTGGGATCTGACTTATTTATTCTAATTTACTTCACAGGTACCGCATCCAATCAAAACCCCCCGCAACAACACACCAGTCGTTGTATGCCGGACGTCGTACGTCACGACCAAGTCAAAACGAGGTCAGTAAAGATGACTACCGTTTTACACGCGAGCCTCATAAGGACCCACGTCATAGCGACTACTCGCACAAACAACAGACACGACCTCTCATAGCTCGTCCAGATGGTACTAGACCTCACGACGTCGAGAGTCGTCTTCCAGCACTTCCCTATTCCCCAAACTGGAATACTTCAAACGTCACTCACAATAACGTCATACACGAGTATGAGTCACCCCAAGTGACGAGCTTTAGTGTACGTGAGGGCCCCCTGCCTTCCCCAGCGCCAGGGGATCCTCCTGTGTATTTTGAACTGGATCCTGATGGGAACGCCATCCCCACTCCAACCTCTGGAGGAGTGGGAACTCATGGTAGCCTTGTTGCACTTAGTTCCGAAATTGCAGATGATGATTGAGTGTCTCTTGGAATGCAAGACATTTGTGATGATGAAATAATGCTAATTATTAATTTATTCATAACTTATTTAATTGAGCTGTACATTTTAATATGAACTGGAATAAATGAATGAATGAATATATAAAATATATTCATATGTAAATAGCCAATTTATACATAAATATTTCAAATGTGTCTTGATATTGAAGCGTGCATACAATGCAGAATCAATTAAATGATTTTTTCAATGTAATTCAAGTTGTTAAAATCTGTATCTTTTGGAATCAATGCCATTACAACTTCATCATTAAATGAAGTGTATTGAAGAATTCCTGATTGTGATTGAATGTGAGTGAGATGCCAGAAACTATTTTGTGTGATAATGATGTGTAATTGATCATTAATTTATAACTTTTTCAACAATTGAATCAATGAGATATATATGGATGAATATATATGAATATATAAGATGAATGTACCTATAATCAACCCATCAAAACTATAAAAAAAATGTATGAATGTTTCACAAATTTGAACAGTGTATAAAATACAAGATGGGCCATATAATTTCTTTCCATCTTCATTTGATGAGATCTATACAATACATTTCATTGGTTAACATTTGCACTTTGTCATTGTTGACCAAGTCAAATTCACAATGGGAATGACGAATATGTATCATGGTACATATATGCCTTACAGGAATGTAACCACGCTGCCACGACGTATTTAATGTTAATAAATTATAGCTAAAATCACAGCGAAGTCATTGTCTTTTTTATTATTCATTTTCATGAATATAAAAAACCCATTATTATAAATCCGTTGATTGATATATTGGTGGCATGTAACCATAACATTTTTGGTACTAACATATAGTATGGGATACAGAAACAGGATCTCATACTTTTATAAGGGAAATTGTCGAAATAAGTACCAGTGAAAATTCTGATCCCACTGAAAACTAACCAACATTCTATATAGAAATGATAAGATAATGAGGAATGAATCGGATTCTTTCAGTATTTTAAGTAAATTTTATCATTAAATGTCCCTGACATATTTCACTCATTATCTATTGGAAAGTCTTTAGAATATGTTGAGTACATGGATTTGCAGTGGATATCCACAGTACTAATAAAATGAAAATCTGAGAGATGGAAGATTCGTTTATATATGTGATATGTTAAAATATGAAATGTTAAGTCGCAAAAAAATTGATTTTGCAATATCAGCATATTTGAAACGATGAGATCAAGGGGGTTCCAATGATGGTAAACATTAGGATATCTAACAAATACTTCGGATTTTTTCCATGCATGAAAAAAAGATATAACTCATGACATATCTTAATGGTCAATCACTAGTAAAGCAGTTAAATATACTCCCTAGGATAACCTCAGATATGCATAAATACATTCAATAATATCAAATTCCATCCAAGGTTGTATATTATACAACCTTGGATGGAATTTGATACATTTATTCATGCCACTACTGTCACTAACCACTCCAAGAATGAAAACATTCTGTGCAAGTATTCATGTGAAAAACATTTGAAAAATATTTTTTTGTGACTTGTGACTCATTTTCCTGGAACACATCACGCATGTAGTAGAATGCTATCACTATCTCGCGAGAGACATCTGTGGTTGGATATAGGCTACACATCAAGGCACGTTGACAGTCCTATACATTTCAAGCTAAAATAGTTTTCAAATATATTGGTCAGAAACGTTTTGAAGCTATGATATCCACACATGAGAACCATCTACAATTATTTGAAACATACCCGTTGGTATACCGTTGGAGCCTTCAATTACGTAAATTATATGTGCTGCCATCTTTCAGCTAACTCCGAAACAGCTAGACGGTTCAGGCTCACTTGAGAAACCTTTGCAAGTGAGTCAATGGTTGTATATATTTTTTTTATATTATATCATTATCTCATACCTCTGAAATGGTATCGTAATTGCCTTGATCAAGATTCGGCAACATATAATTCAATAGTAAGTGTATGTACACATGTACTCTTTGATGAAGTAGACATTTCCGTCTCCGTATCTTATCTGCGATGGCGCCACCTATGGCGAGTGGCCAAACTAGGACTCAAGGTGTGCAGTTGAAGCTAGTTGATTATATTTATACTTGGTACCTGTTGATTGAGCCGATCCATATTAATTGATATACTAATCATGAGTACAAAGGTTAACCACAGGAGGGCATGTTTAATATGGGATGTCAACGCTTTCATATTACTTGCTATAGATACTTTATGAACCACCGATACACCATGCTAATAACCACAGCACAGATATGGCAACTGAAATAAGATTGACGATGAAAAAGAATATGCTTGTTCTTTTTGCCGACCATTGACGGGGAGACGTGGAAATCTTGGTCATCACTTCACAGAGAGACCGCACCAAGGCCTGGGGAGAAAGGAGTCCGGTAAATGTATTTTCACTTTCTGGCTTTTCAGGGTATAATGCCTTTACCAATGCAGAGTCCTGTTCTGTCTGCAATTAGAAGGTAAATAATAATAATGCATTCTTTATTTTGCTAAGACAGTGCACGTACACAACAGGTAGTACACTTCAGATTTTAAATATATGGTCTTCCAGTGCATGCCTCTCATGCCTCTCATGACTACTGCATGGGGTTGACCATCTATTTTTAGTGGGGTTTTGGGGTTGGTGAGGGTTTCTATTGGGAGTTTTCTGGCACCAATAGGAGTACCATTTCTGGCACCATCAGCAGTGCCATTTTGTTCATTTTCATATCAATATTAATGTGGGATCTCCATCCATAATATACAAATACCATTATACATTCCAATGAAAAAAAGGCTCAAAGAGCATTGTCTTCTAGCAAAAGAAATGGAAAGAATAAAGAATAAAATAGTACAGGAAGTAATACACATGTATACATTATAGTAACGGGAAGGGATAGATTTCTACCATCCAACAGATTTCCCGAGTCGAGAATTACAAGTTATGATGCCAGTCTGTTAATCAGCAAGTCAGATGTTACCTAAGTCCAAATTTATTCAAAACGATTATTTTTAATTTAGTTGTAAATTGAAGTATGATTATCATAGTGTATAAATTAGTAGGCCTAATAATATGTGCTACTGGATATAATTAGAGACTATAATTATGGGTAAAATTAAAGAAAAATGTATTTTGCATTTCTTGTGTAAGTGTTGGGTTGGAATGTTACCTCGCTTTTCAGAGTTTCATCATTTTCCAAATGGATTGATGCATGGAGGACGAAGGCGTTGAAGAGTACACACATGAGGATATCAGCCATTAGTTTACAGAGGATTTGTGCTTTGTAAAATGAAAAAGTATAGCCTCATTAACGCCAGCCCGCAAATACATACTGGTTCATAACGCTATGCTATCACTTGAACAATATAACTTCTGACACATTTAATTAAGCTGCAAAATAACTACATGTATAGGCCTATTTCCTAGCAATTTAATTTCATTTCCTATATGTAAGTTGAAAGATGTTGCTAATCCGACCAAATAAAAGCTATGACAATACATTATAGGCGTGACTCTGTGCCAATTCTAGCTATAAAATGCGTATGATAAAACCTAAAAACTCATCTCCAAATTGATGCTTACCCATTACAGGGATGACATCTGATTGTATGGGCATAAACGAAGTCGATGTAAACAGCAGGACACTCGCGGACAGAAATAATGTCACAGGGAATGAAACTCTTTCTCCTTCATCCACGGGCAAGAGATAAGCTCCGAGGGACACCAGAGCCAGAAGGCAGGACGGCATGAGAAAGTTAAAAATGTAAAATGTGGGCTTTCTTCGAAATCTGATATCAACGTGGCACATTACAAATTCATATGGAGGCTGGCCCTCTCTTGGAATAACCAGAACCTCTCTGCTGTCTTCAATATTCTCAATGACCCATGTGCCAGTATCATTTGCCCTTATACTGGAATTGGCAATGTGCATGTCTGTCATGTTGAGGTCGTGGCTCCAAGGTCCCATGGTAAGGCGGCAACTCTGAGTATCCCATGGGAAAGAAGCCAGATCAAAGGCACAAGGGGATTTTCCTATGTGCTTCACGAACCAGGTGGTGTAGCCGTTCCAATCTATTTGCACGTTGTAGAATAGCAATTCTCTAAGATCTTGGTCTCCCTCTTGACCACTGTAATATGAATACGATACATGTTGATCATTGAAGGAGAAGAGACTTTTACATTATCTGTATAGAGAAAGCATACATGTCCTTAGGGCCCGTTGCATCAGAAATTCTTACTTAAGATTTCCCTTTCTTAGCTACATTTTCTTACTAAGCAGCTGGGTAAGGAACCTTTAGGGAAGGTATTTAATAAAGAGTATACATGTACAGATTTGTTATGCAACAGCTCCTGGAAGAGATGGTATACACTCTAAGAAAAAAGGGTTCTTTTGGGTTCTAGATAGAACCCCATGGTTCTACCAAGAACCCTAGGGTTCTTTGACACCTAAAAGGGTTCTTCGGGACCACCAGGGGTTCCATCTAGAACCATAGGGGTTCTTCAGCGATTTAAGGGTTCTTCATGCACTTGAAGGGTTCTTTAACTCAAAGCGGTTCTACATAGAACCCCCTTTTTCTCCTTAGGGCTCACAGGCACACATCTACATCTTAAAATCAAGGTTTATATAGGCAGGAGAGAGAGAATTAAAAGCATTTTCTAAATAATGTGAAACAAATGTTATCCCTTCAAACAGATTACTTTTATGTGATGTGTCACATGAAAACGAGTCATATGGAATTATTTCAATTATGTGGGTTTGTGACTTTTAATGAATTTCTGCACATGTCTCCTGGGTCGATTCATACACAAACTTTACATGTTATTCAAGCTGCATGTCTCTAGATTACAGGGGGGTCTTTAGTTTGAATCAATTCGAGCAACTTGAAGGAAACCAGAGACCAAAATGTGATGCAACCTCCAGTGGGCTCAGATTTTCAAAAATGATTTTCAAAAACGGAATGGTTGATTTCACCAACTTTTATATTCGTTTGACATTGCAAAGTAGGTAAGAAGAATAACACTTTTTAGGTACATCTCTATGGCACAAATTCTGAAAAAGTTGACTTTTTTCTGGTGGCCCATAGAAATTTTGTTAGATATTGACCTAGTCCAGTTTTTTCCCCTCTTTTCAAATCTGGCCTCCAATTTCTTCTATTGGCATTATTGGTGACGTTATTGGCAATCCAACTGTTCTCACCAGGTGGCAGTACCGTGGAACTTGGCTTTCACTAGGTGCCCTCACAGGTTACTACATGCTATTTACAATTTCTATTAGAACAAAAGTCTCACTAGTAATACTTATATGAGGAATTTATACCTTATAGATATTACACTTTATAAACTTGGGAATATTGAAAGCAATGAAATCAATACTTTATTTGTATAACTTACCTGCTTGATGTTAAAAAATGTTGTGAAGAAAGCACCCTTATAATTCTAATATTATTATTATCAGTACTACTGAAGTACCAAGATTGTCAAACACCAAGTTGCAATGGATACCTATGTCAGCTACAGGAGAGGATTGTATTAAGGGTAAGTTTAAGTGATGGAAATGGATGAGGAACTCTGAAAAAGTCAAGCAAAGGGACTGCATATAATATGCAGTCTCTCCTTGAATGCTCTTGGGCAAAATGCTTCTGTGGAGAAACATGCAGCATTAGCACTGAGCACAAATCTGCTGTTGTAAGGACCAGTCTAGATTCAACAGGGAATAATGAAATCAATACTTTATTCAGAATTAACATTGTAAATTACAAGCAATTTTATGGATGCCAAATCAGGGTTCTATGTAGAACCCTACCTATTTTGGCCAGAGGGTTCTTCAAATCGAGGGTTCTATGTAGAACCCTGCCTATACCCGAAACGGGGGTTCTACTTAGAACCCTCAAAAAAGGGTTCTAAGTAGAACCCTTAGGGGTTCTGCCATGTCGACAAGCTGAAGAACCCTTAAGGGTTCTTGTTACAAACCCTTTCTTCTTAGAGTGTACTGCTTCTGCTTTGGTTTGGAAATAGTGTTTAATCTGATAAAGAAACTTTCATACTTTATTTTGTAGCACTACAAGAATCATATCCACCATGTTAGTTAACAAATTTATGCATGTTCAAAGCCACCATGCTACAAAAACGAAAAAAAGTTCGAATGCAAAGCTGTAGGTTGGGAAAAGGCCATGATCCGAAACTATTTATAACATACTGTGCCAATGTTCGTGTGTAATGCCTATTACAAGATTACACTTTCCTGTGCACCAGTGTAACAGATGCACACATAATTCATGTTTGTGATTGTTTAATTCATGTATTTTCTTCATCTAGATTCTCGTTGAAAACCTACCTATTATACACAGCAAGATCGGGCAGCCATATTAATGGGGAAGGGATGGAGACGATTGTGATCCCGTTAAACTCCTTTGGGTCCCATTTAAGGTGAGGGTCTTGCCACGACTGTAATTCCCAAGTAAAATGGAGAGTCAGTTTAATGAAGAATATCAGTACAAGTAGCAGTTTGAATCGTGCATCAAGGATTGCCTAAACACTTGGATTCAGCGCTTAAAACCGATGGAATGTTGAACAGTGTGCCAATCTTTGAGATAACTATTCCCCAAAGCAGAACATTTAGAAACCTTTATATTATAATGTTTGCTCAGTATGGAACAACTCGAATCTTGACCTTATATAGGTCCCTGGAAGTATTTGAAGTATTTAATTGGATAAGATCTTCTCTGCTACCATAACAGACTACTGGATGTTCTTATATTATATATATATTGACTTGTTTGACATGAATTTATCTAAAATGTACATATAACGTCTCTCTCTCTCCGGCTCAAGATCCAAAAGAAGACGTACCACCTTCCGGTGATCTGGGGAGCTTGGTGTTAGACTGAAGTTATTACTACGGTGTACGTAGCTCAAATCTATATGAAATGATTTAACAAATGAAACTTTTGATCAAATGCCAAATGTGATATCCTTGACCTAATGATATGCATCATAATATTTCCCCTGTAAAGCTTGAGGTCTTACCACACTAATCCAGGAGTTAGACATCATCATTTCATTCGTCTCGTCCTTTGGAAGCCGCGAACATACAACGTAAAAAGAACAAAGGTACGAATCGATATTGATTCTATGGATAATTTATTCAATGTTTACGCACATTTCTCCCGTGCAGTATATTTAAGCAATGTTTTCGTAAGTAAATTCCAAAACAGGCAGTTAGCGCCGTACAAAGTTAGCCAAAATGAGGGAAATAACATGAAATATTCGTCAGCTATAGGTACTAAACATATTAGTGGAAATTAGTTGGTTTTAATTGTTCCTCGCATATTTAATACAAGATATTTCTAGTGGTTACCCCTGGTTCATTTGATTAATTAAATTTAATTAAGGTAAACTGACATCTCCTGTTTGTCTTTTGAGTAGAGAAGAATTCATTATTAATATTCATTATTAAAGGTATAAATGAAACGTATCACTCTTGTGAAATTGTGTCGAATAAGATTTGTTTTAAAGATATCTTCGAGAATTAAATTTGTTGTTGTTGTAAAAAAAATAAGAACATTCCACATCATTATTTCGTTGATTATCACTAAAGTTATAAATAACACTTCATGATGAAATATGAGAGTCCAACACATAACAACACTCACCATCATAATTAGTTGATATAATTCGTAGAAGACGGACACATTGACTGCGTTGCCGACATTGGTAACAGGTAAGGCGTATTTATTGTAGTTGCGGAGCAAGACGTCGACAAGCTTGGAATATGGACCATTTTCACTGGCATTTCTTAGAGTAACAAAGGGTTGTTCTTCAAGTGGCATCCCATTTAAGATAAAACAAGAGAGGAAACATTAAAATGTGATTGATGGAGACTGCGTGAGATGGAAATTGTGCGAATTGTTTTTTTTTCAATATTGTTATTCAGCAGGTGGTCGCCATTTCTGGAACTCAGCGTAGGACACCATCTCTGGATTCTTTTCAGGCCATGGTGATATAATTTGTTTCGAAAATATCTGTCACATATATATTGGAATAACAATGGCTTTAGTCCCTTTGTCTCATACAAAGGATTCACACTCATGGACATGATCAAGATAAGGTTGATTTCTCCTATATTCTAACAGGCATGGAGAGAAATATGATGATGTAGGATATGGTGATTGGCAGCATGTAACCTAGTATACATATTTAAACACAATTGATGAAGATATAAATGTAATATATTTATATTATGTTTGAAATAGGCGGGCTTTAGCGTAATTGGATTGGATTGGATTGGATAGACTTTTATTTTGATCATCTAGATCGCTGTAGGCCGAAATCTCCAGCATCAGGGAGGTTTACAAACCGGCCTTTGTCTTTTACATGCTATAGTAGATAACAATATCACTTCCGTCAATGACTGGAAGTGACCATCTACTATTTATGATACAATTATTGTATCACTTCAGTTGCATATTGTAATGTGGCATAATTTTACAGTTATTTTCTCTGATAAGAATTAGGTAATTACATTGCATTCTATTAATCTATAAAGTTGTCATCGAGCCAGATAAGGTGCTTCATAGCATAGTTCTTAAACAGTTTGGGTTCTACAATTTGGTGGGCCACCGTCTGTTGTTTATTCCACGTGAATGGAATTTTATTTAAAATAGATCTTCTAATTTGTTCGTTTTGGGGGGTTTGATGTTTCATGATTCTTCTCACTTCTACAAAGTTTCGGGTTGCTATTGCTCTTGTGTCTATATATTTTGGCTGTTGTATCAGACGGTGACCCATCTGAAGTAGAAGGACTCTTCTTCGATGTTTTAAAGGGAGCAGGTTGATATGGTTTGATAAACAAAATATATACCATGTTTTTTCTTTTTATATTTTTGAACAACGATATTTTATTTTCCATATTACAGTTCAAACAGAAGAGACAGTATGTATTAAAGGTACATTTTCAGCACGGAAACATGGGTAAAAGGCATAGTCGAAATAAATGAGATTTTGCATAATGTTTGATGTAATAAGTACTGTAATGCATGACCAGTGCAAGATTGTTGTGTTGGATTACATGAGCTGAGAAGTTTGTGTAGTTGAAAAGGTGTCCCAGATCTAGAGAGAAAGATGCGCCTGCTTAAATTACTAAAAGCAACTCCAAACAGTTCTAATGGACAGGTAGTAATATGATATGCTATATACACATCAACTATGTTTGATCGATTATGTCCACATTAATCCATCTAATGGATATACTCGATGGGCAGGGAAATAAGATACAGAGCGTGGTGTCAGTTTTACCTACAAATAAAATGTTCAGAGGTTTATATACAATGCGAGGTCATATTAAGGCGGTCGCAATGATTGTCCAGGGGATGACTCGTATGGAGGCACTGCACGTTTTTGATCCAGTACTGCAAAGCATATTGAGTATATGTCAGAGCAAAAACACATAATTATATATTTATGTAAAATGTTAACACGCGGGCATATATATATGTCAGACTCAGTAGCTCTCCAAACACACCTGCATATGGGCATATTATAGGATTATTATAAATAAACTATATCGGTGGGGTGTAGATATGACTAGGATATACTTGGAGATATGGTAGAGTCTTTATTCATTCAGCGTGGCAATATGTGTAATTATGAACATGAACTATCAACCTTAGCCCAATAAACATTACTCTAAATGTCCCTTTAAGACATTAAATCGAGCGTTTAATATACATACAAATCACATATATAATTTATCAATAATAAATAATAAATATACAATTTTCATATCAATTTGAACGAGAAATAACTGTTTTCATAGTTATTTTATATTATGTTCTGTTACATGCTAGTCAAATCTCAGTCATTCTACACATTATAGGTAACGTTGAAAAGTCTGCCACAACTACCTCGTATGTCAGACACATACATGGTCCCCCGTGAATGTGGCAGGTGTGTTTGCAACCCGATTGATGTCCATATTTGATTTGTCATAATGGACTGGTCTCAGTTATACTCGAGGACTTATTCATATAGATCTCCATCATGTTAGACAGTGTCGCAGCCCATTACATCAATGTTGTATATATACGACTCAATACTTCAATTTGTCACATTTGGTTCTATTTTCCTCTTTGTGTTTACATCCCATCCTCATTTGTGTGATTACATTTGTTCGAAATAGCATTGTGGAACGAATTTAGCTTTCAGTTGGAATACTCCTATGAAAGGATCCCCGCTGTTCTTTGAAGAAAACAATGCTATGTTTAACCATAAAAAACGCTACCTTATGTTTTACTTCAAAAAGAAGTTTTTTTATATAATAAATTGAGAAAATATTGTCCCATGTGTAGGCCTACTCCCCATATACATCTTAACTCATGCAGGCGAACGTGACATAAGTGATAAGTTAAAAAGTACACCGAATCCCTCTCACAAGATCAATCTAAAGTAGGTCTTCACTGGCTGCGGTAAGCTCTGCAGTAAGCCTTGCGATGGTGTTGCGATGGTTCTGTTGGGCAATTAGAGCCTGAGTTTATTGTCCGAGCGGCCCTCTAAGCCTGTAGGGAATCCTGCCAAGGCCGGAGGCCGTGGCAGGTTCCCAAAGGCTTAGAGGGCCAGCGAGGACAATAAACTCAGGCTCTAATGGCTTTAGTACCCGTTGATTGGGCTGTTATTATCAACTACTTCCATTACTATCACTTCTCCTGAACCTCCAACATTGTCAGAAAGCATTTACTTACAGTTTAGTTAAGTTGCATTCTTCTCTAACCTTATGCACTGACGCTAGTGTTGATGGGGATCGTCCAGTCCCTATAACTAGGGGTGGGTTATGATTATACACAGGCAGAAGCAGGGTTTCTGTTTGTTGCATAAATACAGCATACTTGCCTCTTACAACAAATTACCCTTCAATTATGACTAAAATAAATAGTACAAAATCTAAACTCATAACCCCATCCCACCTGCACCCCATATCCAATGATTACAACTTCGCATCTCCCCTACCCACACATAATGAATGGTCCTCCCTCCACTGCCAACTGTGCTCCACTCACTCCCTCCCTCCACTGCCAACTGTGGCTGGTGAACCGGTAGTGACATCATTCTCCATATATGGTATGGCAAGCATTGACCTATATATGCCATATGTTGGATGTCCGCTGGAAGATATATAATAACTGGAATGATGAGAAACACAGAGGGTTGGCCTGAACCACCAATGGCATGGAGGTTTATTATACCATAATACAATACAATAGAGTAAGAAAAAAATTTTGTGCGTGTGGAGTGGTCGGGTAACGGACTTGGAGTGTTTATGTTATGGGAGAATGGAAGGAGGCGTATATTGTGACGTAGGGCGTCACCATGGAAGGGGGCGTGGCACCGCGTTGCCAGGCTCCCATCCCAATATGGGCGGTGACGTCTCACCTTCACATATATGGCAAGCCCTGACCTATATATGCTCTGTCAAGTCGGGAGGTCGGGAGGAATTGCAAAATTACTACTAGGCCTACATTTGCCCTTATTTGAAACCCCTGCTAGCTAGTCGAAGATACATTAAACTCTTGAGTGAGTTTGCATCTCCCCCAGGAACATACGTTCCGCCATACTAGCTCTCTGCATAGGTTGTTTACATCGGTAAACTTCCGGCATAGAATGGCCAGTGACAGTGTAGGCTACTGGACCACTCTCTACCATTATAACGGGCCCCGTCAGACCAACCAACGGGGAATAAGGGGTATAACAATATTGCAATTATTTCTGCCGATTCAGATTTCCTATTTATTTCTTTTTTAAGTCCCTAGACACACTGACACGGCCAGAACACGGCATTTGTTGCAAACCAGAAGTGGACACGGCCATAGAGGGCCAGTCGGAACTGTTGCGTTGCGTTGCGTTGCGTGTGTTTATAATCGACCAGCTCAGACCAACCAACGGGTACTAAAGGTGGAGAGGAGTGACGAGGTCCTCCCTTAATGGTTCACTGGCCACCTCTCCACACCTCTCCACGTATAGAACCATCAAACCAATAATCATGTCTAAAACCAAGAATCATGTCTAAAATCCTTATTTATTTATCAATATCATTGTGTAATAGCTCAAATTAAAGGTCTAACCAAGATGCATCACATAGCACTAATTCTGCAGTTGCCTTGGCAATTTGGTTACCATGGCAAAAGTCATTTGGTCATTTAATAGCTCAAATTGAAGGTCTCACAGGGAAGCATCCTTATGTACTAGTGCTGCAATTGCTATGAAAATCTGCTGTCCATAACAACCAAAAATAAACAAGTTTGCTAGTAAGTAATTCATATAACATTTATATCATATTGCTGACCTGACCTTGGTTCATCATTTTTATAGTCCCAGTTTTACTACTTCCCTTAAATAATTACTTTAAATTCATAAACATGGTGTACACTGGGGTTAGGGTCAGAAAAGAGGCTATTTTAGAATGTAGCCCAGTAGAACTTGGGCAGGAGCGTGACTAAGAGTACTACTACAATTTTTTTGCTGAAATGGATTCAGCAGGTGGTCAGGTTCAAGAAACTGATCAGTGCCCAGCTGGCATGCTTGAGCATTTTTAATAAAATATGTTGCCATGGCAACTGCCTATGAACATGGGGGATTTTAGAATTTTGCATATCTCTGGAAATAGGAATGATATAAACTAGATTCAAGTGACCACACATATGTAACATGGGATGCACTATCAGATGAACACATGACCAAGGTCATTTGAGGTCAAGGTCATATCAAGGTCAAATGCCAAAAATTGGCATTTCTGGATATTTTAAACTTGTATAGTTACATGCTGAATGTTCCAATGTGGTTATTTTTACAAGTCAGACTCAAGCAACCTTGTACATGACATATGACAGACCCCCAGTCATTCAAAAACTTTGCCAGATACATGTTATTACAACAGCCTTGATAGATGGGTACTTTTAGTGCGGCAGATAAAATGGATGTTGCCGGGTAATCATTCAAATGATGATGCAAGCATCAAATTTGGCACAAATGTTCCTCACAGGTAACCTTTTAATAAAAGCCTTTTGGCCACCTGAAATTTCAAAATGGCCGCCATTCAAGATTCAAGATGGCCACCATTTGAGACCAGAAAAAGCTATTTTTTTCACAGAATTGGCTATCCCCACACCTCTGGTAAAGATGGGTCAGTTTTTTCAAGTGTGCTGTTTTCGAATTCCTGGAGCTTGGGTAATGGTCAAAATGATATTTTTCTGTATCAGATCGTGACATATGGATCCTAAGAATTCTGGAAAACTTGATTCCAACCAAATTCAACCAGTGGTTGGGCTCTTCCTTGCCCTTTAAAGATTACCTTCCTGTAATTCTCATGCACCATGACCCTCCTTATGTTGTAAAAATGTGAGCCCATTTAATCTTAATATAAACTATTTACTTAAGTGTGAGAAAAATTGGCCTTTTAATATTCATAATGCTTATAAGTGGGTCTTAGATTGTTGAAACCCTATACTATACCTGTGGAGAATGCGAATAATACATAAAAATTGGGTTTTGATCATTTTACATGAATTTCATAATTTCCATTATCATTTCCATTGCAAATAATTTCACATACTTACTATGCATAGAACCTGTTCCATAATTTTGTACAACCTTCTTGACATATATAACCATCAGTGGTAATCATTAGTTTTGGTCTGAAACATAAATCTCTTTCTCCAGGTTATGGAGAAACAGGCTTTAAATCAAGTCCCCTTACGTGAGAATTTACCCAAAATTTCCAACTTACACATTTTTATGCTAACAATCCCTTTGTTGTATCGGTTTGGCATTCTAGCTCAACTAGAAAGATAAGTGTTTCATCATCTTATGTTAATCAAGCAAATAAAGGCAGGAAATATGCGAATTTACCATGTTTTACAGGATTTTGGAAAATATCAAATATCACATCATCAGAAATAGCTCTTTATACTACCAAACTATGTTGGATTGGTGTTTTAAATGATTTCTAAGGATTGGACACATTGTGGAAAGGTATATTTTGGGTTATTTTTGAAGAAAAAGCATAATTCTCACGTACAAGGTCCCCACTGGTAGGCAGCACTATTAGGTTATTTTGTTAACTACATTTTGCTGTTGTTTTAAATGGATCTCTGACACATAGATACCTGTACTTTATATATTAGATCAATTGCACTAGAGTAAAAATATATTATTCCTTTATATTGTAGAAAAGAGATAAATCTTATGCACAGGGTCCCTATTTCAAAGATAGCAAATTAGGCATTTTTCACCATCAAACTAGGTTGTATTGTCATTTTGTATCAATTATTTGGACACATGTGCCTTATATAATTAAATTGATTCCACCACAGGAGAAATATATTTTTGGTTGATTTTGAAGAAAAATGATAATTCTCATGCTCAAGTTCCCTACTGGCAGGCAGCATAAAAAAATGCCATTTCTGTCAATCAAACAACTTTTTACTGTTATTTTAATTGAATTGGTGACACATTGACACCTAAACACTAGCTATCTGGTTGATTCCACTTGGGTAGAAATATATTATTTGTTTATTTTGTAGATAAATCATGAATCTCACACACAAGGTCCCTATTTCTAAGTAGCAAATCAGGCCTTTTTTACCATCAAAATATGGTGTATTGTTAGTTTGAGTGAATTCTAAGCATTAGACACATGTGCCTTATATAATTAGATTGTTTCCACCAGAGGAGAAATATATTGTTGGTCGATTTTGAAGAAAAATCATAATTCAAAAAACTATATTTGGAATGAACAAACAGGACCAGAGGAATCTAATAACACTAAGATGATGAGTTTCCTTTAAAGACCCACTGACATGAGAAAAATATTTCCTTTTGTCCCCCTTGTATGATAGCTAGCCTAATCATGATACCAAATCCAAAATTTTAAGTTCCTATGTCCAGCGGTTTTGAAGTTAGAGCCCCATGAATACCCCCAATCTGGGAGTCACTCCTCTCTCCACCCGCCGCTGGTAGAGGGGAGCGGTGACGTCACCGGTGGAACAGTCGCCTCCTGTACCCTACCACTACTCTCTAGTCACAGAGCGTAAAGGCTAGTTCTATGTGTACAGATCCCGATATGGATACGGACAAATTTGCTCACATTAAATGTACATTACTCCATGACGGAAAGAACATACAAGAATTTCTCATTGTCCAATATAAGATTTTTTTTTTACCAAGGTATGGGTATATATACTCCATGTATATGTACTGATCCGAGTGTACCCAGCATTGTACTTTTGCTATGCCATAGAAAGTGGCTCAAGACTCCATACCTTGCAATATGGGGTCTGGAGGGGATGGCGATGGGGTGTGGAAACTATGTTTCTAATTGTTTTCCTAATAATTTTGCCTCAAAATACTTAAACAGAACCTATATCTACTTTGATATGGGCACTATAATTCTCATGAGACGTTGACAAAATTCCTTGTTCTGTATTTCATGATAATGAGACAATTAGAAAAATATTAGCATGCTATCTGACTTACTCCAGATGCTACATTTAATTCTATTCGGCCTCAAATGCGGGGTAATCTGAATTTAAAAATAATGGAGATAGGTATAGAAAAGCATACATTTCAGAGTGTGAAATTAACACCCGCCCGTCGCCAAATGCGTGTAAAAAAATCAAGTTACCCGCCCTCCGTGGTGGGTAAAGGAAAGTGAGACAGAAAGAGTAGAAATTAACGTCCATTGTGATGTGTTTGAATTATTCAGTATTCAAGTATATTGTAATAATTAGGCTCATAATGACGAGGCATTATAGGGCATTGAATGGGTGGCGCCACCTTCACGACTTAGAACTGAACTCTTGACAAGTCTGTCATACACGCCACTTGGACTCTCGCTCGCAACCTAGTCAGAAGCGAAATCCTTGTAGAAATAACCTCCGCCATGCCTCCTAAAGGGACGACTACCTCTAAAGCCGCTAAAAAGGCAGAAAAACTCAAGAAACAGGAGGAGGAGAGGCTCCTTCAGCAAACCCAGATAATAGTCGACGGCCAGAAAGACGAGGAGGAAACTTACGAGGAGGAAGATTTCACGCCAGAGGAGAGGGCCGAGCACGCCAATATGGCGGAAGCCGCTGACGAGCATGCTTTGCGGGATTCTGCCGGCGGGGAAGATGATGGACCGCCTCAGACGCCCAACAAAGTACTGCCCAGACGTGGTTTACGTGCCAAAAGAAAGACTATTGTTACTCCGAAAAGGCGTGGAAGGCCTAAGAACGCCCCTATAGTGTGTGCCAACCCGATGCAGCAAATGTCAGATATGCTACAACAGATCTGTACGACAGCCATTCAGACTGCGTCGGCGAGTGTCAGTCATCGTGACAGCTACACAAGGCAGCGACAGTCACCGCCTGCTTCTCAGCAAGTACATCGCACGCCTAAAAGATCGAGGGGGGATGTTTCCCAACTTGACTTTGAACAATCTCAATCTGCTGACTCGGACGATACCATAGTGACTTTTAAACGGCCCCGGGAAAGGCAATATACACGAGATAGCCACCGTCACCATTACGGACGGAGGAAGAAGAAACATTGTGACTGTAGTGACAGCCCGCCCCTGTGCAGCCGTCACCCGGCCAACTCATACAGATCACGCCAGCCCGCTGACAGTTCGGAGGAGTCAGCTTCGGATAGTGACTCTCGCCCCTCGCCCTGACGCTTGACCGCCAGACATCGTTCTTCGAAGGTAGTTAAGCGAGCCCTTGACGCACAGTACAGGTCTACAGGGAGACGAGGTAGGACTGAAATTTTTAGTGCACCTGAGACTTCTCTACTGCCAGATATGGCGGCACGTATTAAGAAACAGAAGAGAGAGTTGTCCCTTGCAGAATATACCTGCGGCTTTGCACGCATGACCATGAATAGTGTTAAATACGGGTCGACATCGTGGTTTATGCTTCACCATCTCGCCACTCTGGCTGAGGATACAGCTCTCCGCACCTGGGATTCGGCGCATGCATGGTCCCAAGCGTGCCTGGATCTTATTCTAGAGGAACAAAACGAATGGTCGCACACCGACGTATTCAATGATTACCGTGTAAAAATGGCCTGGGACACGCAAGGAACAAAAAGTGTGGAAAATAATACGAAGGCAAACAGCCAAGCAATTTGTAGAGACTTTAATTTCGACAACTGTGCCCACAAGAACAGCCACACGGATGGCAATACAAAGTTTCTACATGTGTGTGGATATTGTTATTTCGCAATGAAAGAGAGGGAGAACACCCATGCCGTCAAGGATTGTCAAAATAAAAGAACAGCTCAAGCCAATCTACATAGCGGCGACGGCGCTGGCCGAAGGAATAACCAACAATTCCACAAGAAGCCAGCAGCTCAGGCTTCAAAAAACTCTTAAACTCCTGTTCCATCATACAATCTCAAACGATCGGTGAGTTGACCAACTTTCAAGACAATCTAAAATGTGCAAATAACTCTGAAACTAATGATTATGTCGGCGTCAAAACATATGTGCCACGCCCCATCCAAGATGGTGGCGCCCATACTAGCGAGAGCGGGCAAGCCAACATGGCAGCCGCTTGTCGTGTGAAATCTCGTGTCCCACGCGATTCTCGCAAGGAACGAGAACACATCCAAAATGGCCAACATAAACACGAACACTCCGACAGAAGCTATTCTGCCGCAGACAAATCTATCTCTAGAGTTAATATCAACAAAGTTGGATCGATTCAAACTATTGAAAATGTGAACAGGAGAAACAGTGAAACGATCGACGGTGCAATGTGTATATCTAATGACAATTTTGTACAATTCCAGGCAGAAACTCACGCCCACGACCGAGAATTTGCCATCCAAACACAAGCGACTGACGGCGAACAAGCCACAAGAGAGGTGCCAACCTTCCTTCAAAACATTCAATACCCACACTACGAACAGGTGGTTAATGAACAGGAACTAGTGATAAATGATCTAGACGTCTGTGAGTATGAATTACCTGAAAATTCCTCCAACAAATGTGATAGTGACAGTCCACAGAACATTGCCTTTGATGCATATACAAACTGGCCTTACCCTGATCTATATGGCCAATTCCACCAATTTGACAACATTTGGCCCCCTAGACC
The DNA here is from genome assembly GCA_942159475.1 of Sthenelais limicola. Taxonomy (NCBI): domain Eukaryota; kingdom Metazoa; phylum Annelida; class Polychaeta; order Phyllodocida; family Sigalionidae; genus Sthenelais; species Sthenelais limicola. Next base: position 72,699,597 of record OW804097.1, on the reverse strand, counting down.
CCCCTTGGGTACCCAAAAATAATTTTTACATTAACCAGCTGAGTTGTTATTTTTTATCAACCTTATATATATGCGCATTGAACTACCAAATATGGAACCATTCTGATTATTAGTAATTCTTTTACAGGGGGGTCGAAAAATAGGTACCAAATATGAAAAAATGCCAAAAATAGCTTGTTGAACAATGGTTCATATTTCTACATAAATGAGAATTTAGATTAGAGATAAATGAAACAAATATGCACATAATGTATTTAACTATTTTGAACTTGATAGGTCTCGACATAAGGGTGATAACACTTTTTAGTTTGTGAAAATATTCGAATTAGAAGAAAAGTTACAGCAAAATAACCATTCAGTAATGGTAATCATAATGGCAGACGGCAAGGTGACAGGTCATTAACCCTCTGCCCATATATATACACATTGCATAACTCATTATATTTAGAATATACAATATATAACATTCATTACCCTCGTTTAGTTTTTGAAGTTGACTTGAATACCTCTATTGATTGTTCTTGTTCTGTTTAATTATGTAGAGGCAAAATCTTTAAGGATAAACGTTTTAATATTATATATTTATGTTAGGGGTAACATTTCTGACATTGTGTGACAGCAAACGTGACGGCAAACGTGACGGCAAACGACACAACGTGACGGCAAACGACACAACGTGACGGCACATTTTTAAAGCATTTTCCCTTAAGAATCATGTAAAAACTACTATGAAATCATGAATTTCAATCTACATAGATTGGTACCAAGCAAAGTTAATAATAAATGTCAAATTTTAAGTTTATCATCAAAGTTCTGCCTCATAAGGCTCTAAAAACCCTAAAATAGGCGTGACGGCACACGACAGGAGCTAGGGTACCCACCACCTTTTGCCACCATGTTATTTCTCTGCTACTATACATGAAAGACTCAAATCAATAGTTTTGATGTTTCATACATGTATAATCCCATGCATTTTATCATTATTCATCATAATTTGATTTATTTTTATTTTTTTAATTTTTTTAATCCACCTTAGGCACACTGCGTGACGGCACACGACATGGGGGGTGCCCCACACAAAAAAAAATCGGTTTTTGATGGCTTTTGGCGAAAAAATATTTTTTTTGCATTATTTTTTACACAGATCATGTTCACGTAACCTACTATCACAACATATAAAAAAAAATGTTCAATTTTGAAGATTATTTAGAAATTCAGCAATTCCACAGACTAATGGCAGTTTTAAAAAATGATTTTTGCCCCCAAAATGGGATTTTGAAATAAAAAAAATAAAAAAATTGGACTTAAAATGCCAGAAATGTGGTTCCGCAGGTTGGTAGAACCATCCAATCAAAAAAAATACTCAAATTAATAGTAATTAATTTGATTTAAGCCCATTTTATCACTTTCCACGGTTGGGGGCCAAATGTTGTCAAATTGGTGGAATTGGCCATATATGGAATCTAAAATGGCTGACATTTATGAAAAGGTAAAAATCTTTAATGTTCCCAACTATAAAGGTGCACAAATCCCGCTTGAGTCGACGCTAAATATTGAAAAATGGACAGACATAGCCACGGGACATAAAGGCGACAAAATGGTGTTGGAAGGCGTCACTTTTGGTTTTCCGATGGAATATGTAGGCGGGCCTCGCTATTATGTACAGTCAGTAGTGAATCATCCGTCAGCTCAGCAACATATGGCGCATGTTCGAGATTATGTAAAAGAGGAGATGGAACATAACGCCATATCCGGACCGTACAAACGGCCTCCTTTCCCCCCTGGTTAAACATGAGTCCACTTATGACCCGTCCAAAATCTGATACAACCTCCAGGAGGATTATAGTAGACTACTCCTTCCCGGAAGGGGGCGTCAACGCCCAAATATACAAAAATCGATACAATTCTGCGCCAGCATATCACCAACTACCCACTATAAACTGTGCAGTCGAGATTATTCGGAAAATGGGCGTGGCTCCAGCAATGGCTGTCATCGACTTGAGTCGCGCATATAGACACTTTCCCCTCTGCCCGCTAGACTGGCCGCTGACGGCAATCATGGTAGATGACACCTATTACATTGATAAGGTGCTCCCTTTTGGAGCTCGCAGCTCTGCCTTTGTAATGCAGTCTGTGGCGGAGTTCATAGTGTGTGCTTTGCAGAAGAAAGGGGTCACAGCAAAACAATATTTGGACGATTTACTTATAATCGGTGAATCTGTTGAGGTAGTAAAATGTGAAATGCAATTAACAATTGAACTTTTTACAGATTTGGGACTACAAGTCGCACGCAAAAAGCTGCAAGGTCCTAGCCACGCAGTAAGGTGGCTGGGAATTGACATCAATACTCAAGAAAATCGTCTCACAATACCTCTACCTAAACTTGCAGAAACAAGTTCCTGCTTGGCAAATACACTGCGTCAACACCAAATAACAACAAGCGCCATGCAATCACTGGTCGGTAAGATTGCACACGTCGCCAAAATTATTGCACCTGCATGCCTTTTCATGCAACGACTGTTGGCTGGCCTCCGTGCAGCCGCAGGAGAGAAGGTCACCATCTCCCAGTACATAAAATCTGACTTGAAGTGGTTTCTCAAATATACAGAAGCTTTCAACGGGAAAGCCATAATTCTGCATCAACAAGTAGTGGAACACATATGGGCCGACGCTTGTCTCAAGGGAGGAGGTGCCACCAACGGTCACCACGCCTATATGTACACATTCACGCCCGAAATGTTGTCTGAGAAATCCATCAACCACTTGGAGGCAATCAATTGCCTGGCAGCTGCTCGGTTCTTTACAAAATCCAGGCACGCCGGGGGCATAATAAGGATTCACTGTGACAATACTGCGGCGGTGTTTGCCTATAGAGACGGTAGAGCTAGAGACCCGACTCTGGGTGCTTGCGCCAGGGCGCTCTGGTATCATTCGATGAAATTTCAAGTCCAATATGAGTTTGTCCACGTCCCGGGCGTACAAATGGTGATAGCTGACGCACTCTCTCGGGCGGCTCTCTCTTCTGAAGAATTAATCAAAGCTAGAGACATTGCTAAAGAAAATGACATTTATATTTCCTGTGCTCGTGATAATATGTTCAACATTCATATGTTCTATTAGGCAGGCAACCTAGGCACCTCGTGGAAGCTGCTCAGGCCAGACAACGCCAAGCACATCGCCCGGGGACTGTCGCAAATAGGCATGCGGCCGTCAGGAAGTATATCGCATTCTGCAAAGCTGTGGGCCACGATTTCAAGCAACCTTTCCCCGAGCTAATATGCTGGTTCATCGAATACCTAGCTAAGTATACAAAAGTCCCTGCTACTATCATAAACACTCTGACAGGCGTCAGGACGTTCTTCAAGCTGACGGGGTATGCCTCGGCATCTCTCTACCATCCGCGGGTCGCCTACGCCATAAGGGGCCTGCAACTGACGCTCAGGCATGTCCCCCAGCCGAAGCTCCCTGTCACGCCACAGATCTTGAAGAAAATATTAATGAATATACACCTCCTCGATTTTCCTACGCACATCAGAGTGGCTATACTGGTCATGTATATGGGCATGTTGCGTCAGAGCAATCTCGCCCCCAGATCTGGTGCCTCCTTTGACGCCACTAGACATCTGACGCGGGGAGACTTCAGAATAGCATCTCCATAAAGTGGTCTAAATCAATGCAGTCATCGCGTCAGGCCACTATCTTGTTTGTCCCGACGACAGATGATCCAGTGTTCTGCCTCCGCAGAGCCCTCCTACGCCTCGACAAACAGTCACCGCCTAGAGATCTGAGCTCTCCTCTACTCCAATTCCCTAACACCCGACACATGACCATTAACTATATCGTGACTCAATGGAGGGTGCTTCTCGAAGCCTCGCACCTTGACTCACGCCTTTTCTCCTTACACAGCCTTCGCCGGGGGTCGGCGTCATATGCGTACAACACTGCCGGAGCCTCCCTCCAAGATGTCAAAACTCACGGGACGTGGGCGTCCGATGCGGTGGCGTCGTATATACGCCCCTTCTCCTCCACAAGAACCTCTGTTCATCACGCCCTAAAGAGAATCGCATAGCGAATCCCCTTGGTTATTTCTTTTAATACTCAACTATTTATTACCCAGCAATTTCAACAGACAATGTGATATTTATGTGATGCATCTCACCATTTATTTTATTCAACAAATGAAAATGTTCATCGCTGGATCTTTATACCCTTTTACCCAAAATAATAAACAAAATGTATTTTAATTTACTCTTCGCCTCCTCATTTAATGAGGCTCATAATGACGAGGCATTATAGGGCATTGAATGGGTGGCGCCACCTTCACGACTTAGAACTGAACTCTTGACAAGTCTGTCATACACGCCACTTGGACTCTCGCTCGCAACCTAGTCAGAAGCGAAATTGGGGTAATCTGAATTTAAAAATAATGGAGATAGGTATAGAGTGTGAAATTAACACCCGCCCGTCGCCAAATGCGTGTAAAAAAATCAAGTTACCCGCCCTCCGTGGTGGGTACAGGAAAGTGAGACAGGAAGAGTAGAAATTAACGTCCATTGTGATGTGTTTGAATTATTCAGTATTCAAGTATATTGTAATAATTATAGTGTATGATGATGCTGATATAAATAGTATGATGAAATGTATCAAGTATTCTGTATTATTAGCCTTTTTTTTTTTTTTTAAATAAATTTTATTGACAAAAGTTTCACAATGTGATAGTTCTCATTCGTCATCAAAAAGTTATGATACATAGGTGGTGATTTTTTACGTAGTAGTTACATTTCAGTACAGTTACTCCTATAATTTTTTAAAATTTCTTTAAATACTTTAACCTTACATATATATATCTAGATTTCCTTACACACACATCTCACATTTGTTTTCTACATTTTTTGTGCCAGAATAAAAACAGATACATACACATTCCGCTTTGTCTAAGTAAAATTATACATCAATCGCTAACCCATTTACAATTTTATATTCAGATAGACATTACTCTCTCTACGTACAGTCACATGACTGCCTCAATTCACGTTACATTCTATACGTTTTACTAGACTTATTCATTTCAGTCTAGTGCCGGCATATCTCGGCCTTTTAGAACTGTTTTTAGGTTGGGCCAGGTCATACCCTTTTCCTCTACAGATAGCCTGTTCCATGATTTAGGACCTAGGTATACAGGACTGTTTCTCAGTTTCTCAGTTCTCGGTTGAGTCATCACCATATTAATACCCTCGGCGAGTCTAGTATCTCTTGGCATAGCTTGCACATATGAGTCAATATTTTTCAAGTGGAACATTAAGCCCAATAATGCAACATACCCTCTCTTATCAACAGTTTGAATGTTGTATCGATTCATGATCTCTGCTACAGGCATTTGAATGTTCAAATCAATCATTCTTACACCTCTATTTATTACACTTTGTACTTTGCGGATGATATTATTATTCGCCATTTTTGCGAAAATAACGCCATATTCCGTTAAGGGTATTATATGCGCTTTTAGTATTTTCACAGCAGCATTCTTATCAATGTAATACCTTATTCTTCCTAGTTGGTTAACCTTTGACTGGACACTATTCTTTATTTTCATAAAGTGGTTGTTGAAGTTAAGGTGTCTGTCAATATTATACCCTAAGTATTTTGCATTTTGTACCATCTCTAATGCATTACCTTCAATGTAAATGGCTCCCACGGTGTTAAAATCGATGCTATTTAACCTCCTTCTCGAGCCTATTATTTGTACTAGGCATTTTTTCGAGTTTACAAGTAATTTGTTTGCTACCATCCAACCATTTACTTTTGTAGCTACATTTTGTGATACAGTTAAACATTCTTGGACATTTTTCCCGGTCACACTTGTTGCCGTATCATCCGCATACATGGATAGGGCCACTTTTAAATCCGTATCAATATCTTTTAGACAGTTCTGCAGATCATTAATGTATGTTATGAAGATCAGGGGCCCTAATAAGCTCCCCTGTGGAACCCCTACATCAATGACAACCTGATTTGATGTGTGTCCATTTAATATTGTCCTTTGTTTTCTATTCGACAGGTATTCTCTAACTAGGTTAATTATTATAGGGCTGATTTTATAGTGGTGTAACTTTTGAAACGTGATGTCATAATCCAAACAGTTGAAGGCTTTCGCCACATCAAAGTAGGTGGCGATGGAAAGCTCACCTTTATCTATACCTTTTAAGATTGGGTCTAGAAATTCGTATACCGTTCTATTCGTTGAGTGCTCCTTTCTAAAACCACCTTGGAATGGAGAAAACAATTTATTGATATTCATATGGGCACGTATTGCATTACATAAAAAGTGTTCCAAAATTTTTGACGGTAGTGGGACTAACGCAATAGGCCTTAAGTTGATAAATTGTCTTAGATTTCCTGCCTTAGGTAAGGGCGTGATCGTATACTCCTTCCACTCTTGTGGTATATTACATAGATTGACACAGTCATTTAGCAGCCTTGTTAATTGCGGTATAATACAAGAGAAGTAGAACTTTAGGATGTTAGAATTTACCCAGTTCAGGCCACTGCTTTTACTGATATTTATATCTCTTACTACTTTGGCTACCTCTTCCTCCGTTATGAGAATTTCTGTGGAGGTTACAATTTCAGTAACTTCAGTTAGATAGTCTTCACATTTATTGTTCAAGTCCTTAGTAATGGAACTTAGGTCCTTGAAGAAATTGTTTAGACCATTGCTGGCCTCCATACCTTCTACTACTTTGCCATTTTGCACAAAACTATCTGGCAGTGTCGCTGTCGATTTTCCCATTAGGTTATTTAGCAGCCTCCAGAACTTTTTACTATTGTCCGCATTTTCATTAATAAGTTCGGAGATATGTCTTCTCTTGGCTTCTTTCACTAGCCTTGCACTATTCGATCTAGCTACCCTGGCACGTTGCCAATCATATAAGTTACCTGACCTCTTTGCAATTTGAAATAGATTGTCCCTGGTTTTTATAGCATCTCGAGTAGCTCTGTCCAATACCATTAAACCTCTGTGAGTGATTTTTCTCTCTTTCATAGGACATTTATCATCTAGATACATTGTAATGATATCCTTCATTTCATGCCATACATCGTTAGTGTCAGTATTACCTGGTTTGAATAAATTCTCAGGTCTAGACCTAATTTCAATATAATCTCTGAAATTGTTATAATTCATATGATCATACCTTCTGCTTTTCTCAGTCTTAGTGATCCGAGGAGCAGTCTTCTTTTTCAAGTTAATATATACAGCGAAGTGGTCAGAGATAGATGTGTTAATTATCCCGAATGTGTTTATATGCGGGTGGTCACTCGCAATTATATCAATCAGGCTGTGTGTGTGCTTACTACATCTTGTTGGGTTATTAGTATACATTTTGAGTGAGGACTCTTTTAGTACATGAGACATATCTTTGGTACTTATATCAGCTCTACCCAACATGTCAATGTTTATGTCACCACAAACCACAATATTCGAATTCATAGCCTCCCCTTTCAAATAAGTCAAGACATCATTCAGTTCGTTTATGAATATGTTCTTGCTTCCGCTAGGCGGCCTATAAAGGTTGAGGACTATAATTTTTCTTCTATTACCTGGTTTGACCTTTAGGATCTGGACCTCGATGTGTTCATTACAGATATTTCGTTCAGCAAAGATCCATGGGTCTACATTAAACTCACTATCTATGAAACAACATAACCCCCCTCCTTTCTTTATCTCACCATTGACTTGAGTGCTTCTGTCAAACCTGTATATTTTGTATTTAGGATTTTGGACTAAGTTGTTGTTATGGTCATCCTTATCTAGCCAGGTTTCTTGTAGGGCTAAGATTTTTATATTCCCCAATAGTATAGTATCGCTCACTTCTACCGCTTTCTTCCTAAGCGATCTTATATTCAGTGAGACAAGTGACATTCCTTTCATACCGGTCAAATTCTTAAAGTCATCCAATTCCATTTTTGGGTCTGTTTTTTCTACAATCTAAGTCTCGGCAAACTTTATATGAGCCCGACGACTCCCTCATTACATTCTCGTACATCTCCTCATTATAGCGGTTAAAACAAACATTCACTGGCATAAATAAGAACAATACATTTTCCCAGTAACGGGTCTGAACTGTCATTCGTCAGTCGGCAAGTCACCAAGTACACGCTTGTGACCAGGGTTATCTAACTATCTGACAAGTAAGACATATCAACATACCATTAAAATACAATATCCACCAGAGTTTCCAGTAGATGTCATCATACTAGCTCAAGAGTTAATATATGTAACATAACGTACCATAGTGTATGTGTCTCGCAACTTGGTTCGCGATTCCATTGTCATGGTCGGCCATTTTACCTTACACCGCAGTGAATAAGAAAGTGATTATTTTACGCTGTTATTGCTACTGCCCTATAAAGCCATCTCACCATACATGGAGGTAGAACATGCAAAAAGACAAATTTCATTTATTATTATATTTACCACTTTGATTCGTAGTAACAGTTTCGACTTGTCAAACTACTGGCTTGTTACTGCGGGACGGTGACCTTCACCTTGACTCGCTAACCTCTATATACAGAAGCACGTGCGCTTGTTTACATACCATCAAGACAATTTTCATGCGATACACATCTCATACTTCCACAGAAAAAAATACGGTAAACATCTTCCGTTGCAAATCAATAGTCTCAACATATATACAGGTGGTTTACACTAATTTATCACTCATATCATAGGGAGTTACGAGGCAAGTTAAGTGTCATGGCTGGTGCCGTACCTAAAACTCACTTATGCATAGTGTAAATCGTCCATATAGATCAACCTATTTCTTTTTCTCACGCCCTCTTAGCCTCAGAAGTTTGGCCATGGAGTCGTTTAATGTCCTATGCGTGGACAAGGCGCTTACACTCCGGATGGAAATGTTTCTCGGATTACCAAAGATTGGTGTGCTTGTCTTAGACAGGGCAAACCTCGTGTCCACCTTCAAGTCAGCGGTGGATATGTTGGCTAGTGAGATGCTTGAGGCATTTGATACATCTGAGGCGTCCATATCTTCATCGGAGGAGCTTTCCTCTTCATCCAGAGAATTCTCCTGAATGTCCTGCAAATTGGTAAGTTTATTTCCTGCATTTTGTTCTTCCCTAGCTGGGTATTTATCAAAGTAGCGTGGCCTCATTTTTCCCTTCGAGGCTGGAGACATCCTTGACGGCGTGATTGGAGGTGGGGGAGGTGATATGGGTGTCATGTTCGGCAGCTCGTGTTTGTATTTATCCATTAGGTCGTCCCTAATTGCCATTAGGAGCCTGCCTTGGAGGTTGCCTCCTTCCCAGGTGTGTGATTTGAGTAGAATCGAACCCAAAAAGCAGCCCGCGCCCCATTTTTTGTCACCTGTGGCCTCGACGAGCTCTATCTCTCCCGTACTCAGTAGCAACTTTCTTAGTGATTCATCCTGTTCAAACTTTGCGCGTATTATAGTTTTCATGTAGGAGACTTCGTGTTTCTGCCATTCGTTGTCCGTTTTAATCTTTCCTCCAATGTCCTTCAGTTTGAACGGGTCTCTCATGTCTAGAATTCGCCTAGACAGAGAAATACGATCGTTCTTTAGTGCTTTTAAGTACGTATAGCAGTGTTCTACAGAACTGAAGGGTAATTTCTTTACGTAGAATTTACAGGTGTACAAATTACTTGGCCATGCCAGGGGCCCTTGATACGCAAAACAACCCCCGATTTTCAGAGTTTTGAGCGTGTGTGGTTGAATATCAGCTGGAATGGCATCAAGTTCGGTAGTATTATACGTACTTCCATGAATCACAATTCTGTCCCCTTTGAGCTTAGCAGCTGGGTCAATATTTAGATCTGCCGCCTTCTTTACTATTAATCTTAACATAGTTCTGTTTCGCCGTACTTCGGGGTTCACGTCTTCTTCAAACCCCCAGAATTTGTGCGATGGAAATCGTTCTGGAGGGAATACATTTGTGTTGAAGATCCTGCCCTTTTTTGACATAAACTCCTTCCTTTCATGCATATTCTTAAATGTGCATATGATTGAGTCAGGGCGGTTACTCTGCTTGCTCTGTTGGTCTGATTTTATGCGATAACAGTCATCGATGTTCCATTCATCAAACTCTGGTATTACCAACCGGATTATCTCAGCACATGTTCTGGATACACTTTCATTTCTGGGTTCTCTTACCCCACTGAATACGATTGATTTAATTTTTAGTTTGCTGTCAACGTCATTGTTTACAGCCTTCTGACAGATCAGTTCTTGTTTTAAATGACTCACCGTCGACTCAAGATCTGTGAGCCTTTTTTCCATACATTTATTCTTTGCTTCTAGCTCTAGTCTTGTCCTAGTATCTTCAGTATGTAAATTTACTAGTTGTTGGATAGCCTCATTAGAACCGTCCACACACGTAACTAGGTGGTTATGGCTCCCTATCAGCTCAACTAGCGATTCTTCGGCTGTCTTAGGGGGTAGATCATTGGGAATCACTGAGTCCTTGTTTGAGGTCATTTTGTCAGGTAATTCAATATGCCCAGATGTATGTAAAGTGTTTATCAATCCAGGCACTGTTTCCTTTGATTCAATCGTTGCTTTCTTTTGATCGGGCGAGTAACCTGTCGCACTGGTGTTTTTTCGCTTTAGCATAGTGTGACACTAGCGTACCAGTGTGGCGGGAACATGACGGTCTAAATCCTTGTAATATCGCTCACGTGAATCAAAACAATTGTCATTACCATGTAATTTTCACTTCCCGAGTTATGGAAACAGTCACAAATGAGTCACAGTATGTCCAGGTTGGGATTCCTGCCATCTGATGGTCGTAAAATTAGGTGAATAATGAATCGATTGTCTATACACTTGTCAGCCGTGTTAGGTGCGTCTTACGGTGTCGGCGGCCATCACTTCACTTTGGTTTTTGCATCATTTGACTAATTTTTATGTATATTTTGTTGATCTTTTGACTGAGAATGTCAGTAAAATTGTAAACATTCAGATATCTCTAAGTGTACGAATTAATTATGTTACCAAATACAATCCAGTTACTAGACGCACAGTCATCGGTGAACGATAGGATCAACTAAATGTAAACCATGAATTCTATCATGGATTCTCACTGGGGACGAGGGTGTATTTACTTGTTTGGACAAAGCAAATCACAGATGTATATAGTCTTCATCAACCCGGTTAAATAATGTTAAAAGATTCAGTCTATTCGATGCCAAATAAATATCTAAAAACAATGAAGAAAAAAAGAAGAAGAAAGTATTCTGTATTGAATAGTAGGAAATTGACAGCTAGACAACGCATTTGTGTGTGTGTGGGGGGGGGGGGGGGGGGCAGACAGACAGATAACGTAGGATGGCAGCGGCTTCCTATCTGTCCTAGGTAATTTGTTTTCTCAATGAAATCTTTGCTGACAACCTCGACCATTTATTAGACATTAAGACAAATGCTCTTTATCTTGTTTTGGTACAAAAAAAGATGATTTTTCATAATTCAATTGTGTGATAGAAATCACTTGATCTTGTTTTATTGATGGTGGGTAAATTTCTGTGTGGGCGGATAAATATCTGATTTCACCCGCCAAGTTGGCAGGTGAAGAAAACAAATAATTTCACACACTGCATTTCCTGAAAGAAGAATTTGTTGCCATCGCAATGAAACAAAAATAAAAGGAATGGCATGATTTGTACTGAGATGGCGAATGATGGAATGAAGATATGTATGATTTTAGCCAATTGTACGTCACCAGAAAATCGGACCCATAATTATATATATATGTATATGGTCGATTTCCAGAAGTTAAATGGTCCTGTCCAGTAATTTTCATGTTTTTCCCTCTTTTTTTGTGTGTACAATATCTTCGTCAATTCTAATCGGCTTAACCTACAAATGGTATGTATGGATTCCGTAGGACATGCTCCTTATTTCTAGATAGATTTTAAGATTATATATATAAATATCATTTCTACTGATTTCTTTAATCGTTGCAAGTACACTATTGTAGTGTATACTTTACAGGGTTATAGCAATCCTCTCTTCGGCGAAATAAAACCATTGTACCTGAATGCATTGAATAATTTTGCTTATACCCCGGCGACTATTTGAGATGTTTACAAAATTCAAAAACATTAGATAATCTGCCTTGTCTATCTGACTGTCCTAAATTTGTATGTTTAAATTATTCTATGTACTTAAAAATATGTAGCTTTGACTTCTTCCCCTTTGACGTTTCATGTGAATTGCCCATAAACAACTGCTGCAAGTATTTAATTCAACTTGATAAAAAAACGGGGGGGGGGGGGGGGGAGTGAATGATATGTCTTTCTCAGGGGCGGATTTAGGGGGAGGGTGCGGGGGCGCCCTCCCCTTTTCAAAATCAAGATAGTGATTTTTTTGGTGCAAAAGACACAAGAAAAACATTCTTATAACGCTATTACTATGAAATAGGATATACATGTACCTTTATGTACACTTTATCAACTGTATTCAAATAATGGGGCTTGGAAAAGCCTAGAATTTAGGCAAATAAATTCAAGGGTTGAAACATTAACATATAGGTTGATGGGCCTGAAATATCATCGCATGGCCTTGAGTACTGTTGGAATCTTTTAAATGGCATTGGAACAAAGAAGGTCTAAGATTAGACCATCTTTGATTGGAATTGGAATGTTGATATTTTAAGTTTCTTACAGAGGGGTGTGTGAGAGGGGGTGTAAATATCTTATGAAATAGTTCAATTATAGTTGATGACATAAATGCACATTCAGGTATCGAAATATACACCTAGCTACCTATCTAACACAAACTATTTCATGAAACGTTAATGTACACATAGCACTGACTTTCCTATCTTTATTATTACCGTATACAACTTAAAGAATTATCAGAAGCACGGCAATGTGAGTTCGGAGAGTTCCCCAATTTGATGTTACTTTAATCTTTAGAAGTAAAATCTAAAATTGAAATAAATCTATAAAGAAATTGGGCATTAAGGAAAATCCTAGTTGAGTAGGTTAAGCCCAGTAACGGATTGGACAGGAGGGGTTTGGTGAGTTTTTGGTTTGCGTTTATTGGATTCCAACGTTTCGGGCATCATTTGCCCTTCATCAAGGAGTCATTAAGGAAAATACTTGTATGCTCTTAAAATGAATCCTTAAATAGTGATCCGCCCCTGTATATTCTGTACATATTCATGGTAAACATTATACTACTCTTCTAAGCCCTGAATGCTTTGTTTTCATGTGTAGCCCGGTGTGACTCTCATTGAAACTAGCTGGTACATGCTGGAGCGCGCCGGGAGTGAGTTCCACCGGTGACGTCACAGGGTAATCAACCCCGCCACCAGCAGTACCCAGAGTCGCGAGGTGACTCAGCATACAAATCGCACCCATACTCACTTACTCTTAGGAATTTTCAAAAAACAACGTTGGTTCACTTTTCATAAACCAAATATCTATTAATTTCAATAAAGTTGTGTTCTACGTGTCAGTGGGTCTTTAATTATTAAAGAAGATATCACCAACAATGCAGTATTTTTGCAAAGTAGCACACTTGGAAAAACTGACCCATATACCAAACTATAACACATGCTCCCTTATGCAACCATGGGCACAGCCAGCATGTTGCAGTTAATGGAAATTTGTAATGGAAATCAATTGTTTTTATGTTCCACTTTTCTGCCTGGTTGCACAATTTCTCATAGGTGTTAATGCATAGGTGTCTAATGTATTGTGATACAGAGATAGAGAGAGATGAACACAGTTGCTTGTTGGCCATAACTTGCATAATTAAATATTGTCACAATGGGAAATGTTTGGATATTACTTTTGCATAAGTAGTTATTGTGAATAATTGGCATTACATTTCGGCAAAGCTAGATTCTTTGTATAAATCTTCAACACAATAACTAATTTGAAATGTTTATTCAGGATCTTGAAGAACAAGTTTTGTGCTGAGTTGATGTTTTCACATAGTCTCTTGAAGATAGATCCGAATGGAATTAACAAGAATATAACAGAAGGACTCATAAGGTCCACACATCAATGTAATAGAAATGCAATGTTATAACATGGTATCAGGAGGATATAATCATAATATTGAATGGCAGTGTAAGTAGAGTGGCTGTCTTCTGATGAAGAAGTAAGGCTTGCGCCCAGTCCATAGTTTATGATATTTTAAGAAGGGGAGTAGCAGGAGTTAGATGGAAGACAGCATTTCGGCTACTCTAGACTCGACGGAACGACGATAGTCTGATGGGCAGGACAAGTAGCCAAGGACTGCCATGCTTTGCCAATTCCCCAGCATGCGAATATCTTGCAATTGGACGCCACAGGTATGAAGAAAAGTCGCACTTCCGCGACGTAGGCTGTGCAAGCCCAGGTCTTTATGTAGGCCCGCCCTCTTGGCCCAGGACTTTAGCAGAGACAGGGCGAAGGCGTAATCAACCGCCCCGCCCTCTGACGTGGAGATCAGTGGAGAAGAAGGAGGGGCCTGGCACCGTTGAAGTAATAGACTCAGGACCGAATACAAACACAGGTCTGAGCCACACTTTTTCACGAAGGCAGAAATTGGCCGGGCACCCCCTTGGTCTGTTTTTGAAGAACATACACGAATACAGACATAGTCACCGTCAAAGGAAACATCCTGACGGCGAAGCAAGTGTGGGTCGTCCGCCGTGGGAAATACATGGCCTTTACGCAACAGGGTCCTAAAACAAAGCACAACACCGACCCATGCTGCAAACTCCTTGTCACATCTCATGTTCACATGTTGAAACATACTAATAAGGTCCTTAGGCATGAGGGGATCTTTCAGTCTCGCTGAATCTCCCAAGGCTCGTTTCAGACCCCGAACTACCAAGGAGAGGCCAAAGTCCTGACGCAGGTCCCCACCACCATTAAGCCTGGACAGATGATTGATTGCTGATAGCATGTTATTTATCGTCGAGAAGGACAATTTCTGCACTGAAGCTAGGAAGGCCAAGAATCGACCCACCGTTGACACGTTTACTGGTACTGATGTCAGGCCTCTTGACGCACAAAACTGGAAATACCTATTCCATTGACTGTTTCTGGTCCTCCTGGTCGAGGAAGCGAGAGCCTCCAGCTAAAGACAAGACACTTCCTGATCCAACGACCCTATAAGGAGGACAGAACAGAAGGAACAAGGGTAAACACATGTCTATAGCTGCAGGCGAATATAAATCTCAGAAGGTCATTTACATGAGTGCATAGGGCTCGACCTTTCTGTAAAATGTGTACTGCCTGCTTCGTTATAAAGATGCACAAAATGCCAGCGGAGTTTAAGGTCCTTGACGGGCAGAGGACCCAGATGGAACACGTCAGGGCAGCAATTTCTCTCGATGACACACTTTCGAAGCAACATGAGGGCATAGCAATGATGCAGTACTTATTGTCCCTATGTGAGAACCCTATAAAATCAGCTTCGGCTACCAAGCAAAAATAACCTACAACGGGAAATTGAGCAAGGCTAGAGGCAAACCGATCTTGGGTAATATAATGCACATAATCCAGGGTGGTATTCACTGGAACTGTCATGAAACCTACACCATTGTCCGATAATATGCATGATGCCCACCATGACAGTTCTTCTGCAAATAAAGGAGACAATCTCACAGATTTACCATCTTCGAGGCCCCGTAGTAGGTCAAAGAGGCCGTTTATATAGATCCTGCCCCCAGGCACTACCTTGCCGCAGTGAGATAGTAGGCCGCCCAGCTTTTGTAGTTGCACTTTTGTGGCCCTCCTCTTTTTCGAGAAGAACCCTAGTTCATTTTGCAATTTTGATACTTTATCTTGGGGGAGGCTTAGACACATGGCCTCCGAGTCAATGATGATCCCCAGAAACCTGCAGACAGTAGCAGGGGTAGAGATCTTTGACCATGACAAGTGAAATCCTAGATGACGGAGGACTTGCATCAGTGCCATTTGTGTGGATAGAGCTGCATGTAGTGTCGACCCCCAATATATATAGTCATCGAGGTAGCTGTGTGTAGGACAGAGGACGAGACACTGTTCTCTTAGTGAATATAATTGTCCAAGGCCGTCAGGCCGCGGACAATTATATTCACTAAGTGAACAGAGTCGAGTCCTCTAGCATGCTTATCCTGCAACTTCAATTGTTTGTTATGATTGTGGCAAATCCCCCCGACCACCCAACCACCCTACCACAACTGCCTGATCTATGATCAGTATTACTTTGAGATATATGCATGGTCCTATGTATTGTGTACATTTCCTCACTTTCACTGATACATGGCTCATAGTGAACCTCACACAATATAGCCAACATTTCGAAACAAATGCAAGGTCTGTAGAGTTACAGGTGAACGTGACAGGTGTATGCAGTTGAACTCCCTTGTTACATTGGTAACGTTTCAGGAATCATATTATGCTAAAAAATTCCAACTGGTTAAATAAGATATATTAGGATTCTTTGAATATGACACAACGCTGGGGTTGGATTTTAGAGATTCTTTTTTATTCTCAATATTTTTTGTTAAATAATGCCTAATGTGCGAGGCTCTTACAAATGATATTGTTCTCTAGTAATTATATCAAGATCAAAGGTATATATAAAATGACTTAGTAATCTGATTAATATAATTATCACAACATTCTTTTACCTTTTGTAAGTAAAATCAGCACATCCTGAGAATAGTGTAATTGTTACATAATGTTCTATTGCTGAATACAAATCTTTAAATACAATATACTTCTCCCCACTGTTTACCATCATTGGACTCCACTTGACTCATTTTCCTGTGACACATCACATTTTCTATTTCAGGAATCATACTATGCTATATACAGCAGATCCTATCTGAGCCTCTGTGGGCGAGTGGGTAGAGCCTTTAACTCTACTTGCCAGCCTATACTTATGTGAGAGGTCCTGGGTTCGAATCCAGGCCAATCCTAGTTCAAAATTATTTGCAACTGATACCTGAGCGGACTCTTTAATGAAAGAGTCCGCCCAGGCATCTGAGAGGACTCTTAGGAGCGGACTCTTTCATTAAAGAGTCCGCTCAGAATGCTCAAAGAGTACACCTGGAATTCAGGACTGTACTCTTTAAGCATGGGAGTCCACCCAAGCCAATGCTGGGGAATAGGGGCACCACAGCAAGTGTAGGATAAACACATTATGACCTCTCCTGTTTAGGCCCCTAGTGACTGCTGATGCCACCCGTTCAAACACAAAGGGAGCAGCACACGCCCCGAAGCATATTGAGTTGTCAACCAGATATCTAGACTCCTTGTTTATTTCCCATGATAGACTGAAATACTGGCGTTGGTGTGGTACTATTCGAAGTGATCTGTAAGCACTTGCAAGGTCGATGACGCCCATGAAGGCCCCTTGAGGTAAGTCAGCTACTACTTCATCGATGGATGATAGGGAGAACGATGACATGACCATGTTTGTATAATTATTAACAGAGAGATTGTCCGGCCTACTGCAGTCCACGATGGGCCTGATGCCCCCGTCAGGTTTAGCTATCACCCCCATAGCGTGTATGCACTTTGGTTTTTCCGAGGCAAGGGAGATTTTCCCTTCACATAGTTCTTTTGTAAGCAGGGATGTCAGTTTAATATTATGCTGATCCAACCAGCAAGATCCGTAGTTTTGCATTTCGTAAGACGCGATGTCCGCGTCAGGGTTTATCAACGCAAACCCATGCGCGACACCGTCTAAAATAAAGTGGCTATCGTGGTCCCATTCACAGTCAAAATATAAGAATTCCAGCCAGGATTTAGGACGTAGCTGTGATCTAACGCCCCCAATATGATGTATGGCAGGTAATGAAACTATATAAGCAAGCAGATGGTCAAAATTTGAGTCAGTTATCGCCAAAACGTCTGAGTCCGAAGGCTCCGATGATGGTAAACAAGACGTTTGGCCGCCATCTTGATGGACGGATAGCTATTTCCCGTCTCCGCCAGTGGAGAGCTCCCCCCAGGAAAAGGTAGAGGTGCGTGACTCACAAACCTCGGCCCCATGACCTGGATCCAAACAGAGCCCACACACATGTTGTCGTTTGCAGCCGAAACATTTTTTTGCATGAGACGGTTTATTGAATAGCCAGCAGATATCCTTAGGCCAGCGGCCAAAATCAAATAGTGGATCGTAGTTGGCATCTTGAAGCATTTTTCTAAAGGATGATGGACGTCACGTCATGTTCGACCCTCGGTATCCAGGCGACTTCCCTAAGGTTACCGCTGTACAGATTTATAACTGTATTCAACTGAATACACGCCATTTATGAAGAATTTTGGCAATACTAAGCCTTCACATACACCCTTTATTTCTATTATTATCATTATTTAATTTCCTTATAATTTCTGGTTCCCCTGAATCCAGTCAGCATTTTTTGGGGAAAAAATTGGTGGCTATTTTGTAAAATGGTGGCCATCTTGAAATTCCAAGTGTCCCAGGAATACAAATGTGGCTTCTACATAGGTAAATACATACAATATGACATCAAGATCATACAAATAGGACTATTCTAGCCAATTCTAAGGCAAAAATAGCATTTTCAGGTCATAAAAACGGCCATCTTGGACAATGGCAGCCATCTTGAAATTTCAAGTATTTCAGAAAAACAAATATGGCCTCTACATTAGCAAAAACATTATTCAGCATCACGATCATTCAAATCGGTATATTTTAGCCAATTCTTATACCTAATGGCACAATGGAGGCTTGTAATCAATCAAGACGTTGAGTCAAATCGCTAGACACCCCAAAGGGGGGGAGTGCGATTTGACCCAACGTTTTGATCAATTACAAACCAAACAGAGAGCTATTAGGTTATTACATACTAAATGAACAAGAGAACTCGATTTTAATAGTATTTTACCTCACTTTCCATCAATCTTGTGGATATTCAGCTCAAATAGCACATAGGTGCTATTTGACTTTTCAAATAGCACCCCTGAATAGCACCCTTGAAATCACATACGTATGTAATAATGTGGCAAAAATAGCATTTTCTGGTCTCAAATGGCAGCCAACTTGGAAATATGGTGGCCATCTTGAAATTTCAGGTGGCCAACAGGCTTTTTTTTGTCTCTATCAGAAATGCCATACCCTTTGCTGTGTCATTGCTTGTAATGTCTGGCATGCTTCAAAACATGTCCAAGTCCACATTTTCATATGTAGGGGTACCTTTGCCAAGAACTACATTTGTATGTGACAGTTTATCCATGACAGCTGGGGCTTCAAGGGTCTTGTTCTTTGCTGGTATGATTTTCTCACGATTGATATCTTTTCCAGTACCTGATTGCCATGCTGCAATCTGTGTTAAATGACAAGTGTCCTTTCCATCAAGTGATGCATCCAGGATTTCCAGGTTGTCAGCCCAGAAATGGGTAAACACTCCATCAACCCTTCAACTAGGTTAGGGGGCAGCACAAAACCATCATCATTCATGCACTTCACCTCATACTCAGCCAGACCAGTGTCAACCTTTTGAAGCTGTTGATAGCAGTGTCCCGCTTTGTGAAATAAATTCACCAGCTTCTTTGAATGTGTTGATGGATGTAATGCTCTTGCCTACCCAATGTGCTTTGGTGTCCATTTTCTCCCTGATCTGAGCCTCTACATTAAAGTCCAGGGTGAATCCAAGATCCAAGATAACATCTCCAATGCCCCCTGTGATTTTGGTTGGCAATTTTGCTGTAACAGCTATTATGCTCCTACAACATTTTAATGAATGGAGCTCTTGAAGTTTCACTCTACTCACTGGCAACAGATGTTCTTGATATTGATAATAATTCGTAAAAATTTATAATCCTATTTCAAGTTTTACATCAATACCAACAAATTGTGAGGCAGCATTTATTCAAATTCCATGTTGCCTGTCTAATCCCTCATAGAGAGCCTCACACTCCACCATCTGTTTGTAACTTGTTGAGAGATGGATTTGATGAAAAGAAAATGCACAATGAGAAGCATGTTGCGAGGCACTTGCAGCTAGGAAGACATTAGGTATGTATCTATGAGCTTAATTGTATATATAGTATAGAGAATGATATTAGGAACCATTTTATATGAAGGAACATGAATGAAAACAGCTTTTCTTGTTCATATACCATAGTTAATTCACAATTTCAATTAAAACAGGAGCAGTATGCTTAAATGTATCATAAAATAATTATTGTCCTGACCAGAGTAATAAAACAGTTGTTTCAGTTGAAAATATGCGAATTGATGACGACCGTTACCAAAGACAGCAAGTTCATGGGACAACTGAATTTGATAGAGCACTGAACGATCTTTAATTTATAAATATATTTATCATACACGCAGTTTTTTTTTACTAAGATTACCGGTAAAATTCAAATTTATGACTCGATTTGTTTCTATTTTCATGATTGAAAGCATGTATAATAAATCTGTTAACTAACTAGTTGGTTTCAGTCGCTTAGAATATTGCGCTCGTTACTACGCAACTCGTGCAATATTCACGGTCCATCAACCAACTTGTTAGTTAACCTGTATATACCTATCTGTTGGCAATAGAACAACTTGACACCCACCTCCACTTGCGGTAGTCCAACAATACTGTAGGATATAGACACATGTAAGTGAATAAAAGTCCATTTTCTTCTGTTTAAGTCTCCATCCGTTGCCACTGTCTGTCTTCAGGGAGAGGGCTCGATAAGCGCTTTGTTACCTGTCACCGAAAGCTCTGTATGCGAGTTGACACAAATGTGACTGCAAAAAACCTATCCAAATTATTCCTTGGCATCCCCATGGACTGAACAAGTATTAAACTTTCATCACTGGTACCAATTGGGGCTTCACGATGCCATAGTTGCATATATATGTGGAGAGCAATTGCATTGAGAGGCGTTTCATCGACTCAATAGCGAATGCCAGACGGACTCAAACCGATCCATTTAGCTTGAACAAGAGCCATTTCAGCAAACGGGGTACATCTTCCTGATTAAATGAAATTGTGTGAAGGCGCTAATATTTGATGGCCGCGAATGTATCTGTGTGTATTTAAACGCACAGCCGTATACCTTTGGTTTTGTATACTTGGGTGAATGTGTTCCAGAGAGCCAATATTAGAAATCGAAACGTAACCACTTGTCTATTTGGATAGCATCGAATGTATTCCAGACGTTGTGTAGTAAATATGGAGAGAGAGAGACTGGAAGGGAAATTCAGAAACACAGAAAATTAAAGCTTATGTGGGGAACTTTTCGTTCGAAAGAGCTTCCACTATACTTCTTAGTTCAGTGTCACTGAATTCCTTTTTATTGATCTGTGGACATTACAGTTACACAGGGGCGGATCTAGTGGGAGGGGCCTGTTGCGGCACGTGCTCTCTAGACCCCACCCCCACAATTTATTTTCTGTCAAATCTGTGATTGTCCCAATGCAAAACAATGAACACATCAAAAGATCCCTTATGTACTAGGGCCCAATACATTGTTGACTACGGGTCCAAAACGGTTAATATGATATAAAAGTCATGAGACTTTACCTAATATACATTATACTATTAGGGTATTTAATAATATTTTAACGCTGGTGATATATTGAGGGTAACTGCGGAAATAACTGAAAATAATAGGATATTATGTAACTTTTGAAGCTTAAAGGATTGTTCCGATGGGCCTCAAAACCAGCAGAATGCATTAAAACAGCATTCAATAGGCTAAAATATTTCCGGGGATCATGTCTCCCGCAGGTCCTTAGATGGTAGCTTGGACCTATGATGCATATATTTTTGGGGAGCCTTTGTACGATTCCACAAAATTTGAAATGAAAACCGGAAGGGAAATCTTGTTAGAAGGGGTCATACTAACCTTATGTTGGCCTTAGTCCTATATTGAGCGTCACATACTCTACCTTTCCCCCTCCCCCTACAAGCCAATACACACAAATGACCTGAATGGAGACTGCCTGTGTCCCCCTCCCCTCACACCCCCTCCCCCCGTAGAGTCCACCTCCTGGATCCAACCCTGGTTACACAAAAGCTAGCGCTCATTGATATTATAGAGTATGCTGAACATATATACTCTAATATTGTTTAACTGTTAATAGTAGAGCAGCAAGTGACTCAAAAGGGCTTTATTTTAGAAGTTACCCATACCCAAGGGGTAACAAGACGTGCCATACATCAAATTAATCCTTGGAATGTGTACGATCAGAATATGCCGGGTGACATTTGCGAATTTTGGTGCGGGCCGAGAAAAAGTAGGTCAAAGCCGAAAACATGCCAAAATTAGTTTTTTTTAATAAAAAATTCACACTAAATTATTGAACCCATTTTTAAAAATTCTGATTGCACTTTTGAAAAGCAAACATATGTACCATTAAGGAAAATATAGGTTTGTACCCTTTTATTTATTATTATTATCTGTTTTTCATCATTTCTGACAAAAAAATGACAAAAATCTTCCCACCGCATAACTTTAACACCATAAGTCCTCCATTTAATTCACATTTACCTGCCATTTCTTCACTTAGAAAATAGAATAAAACTGTTAGCAATGTGGGAAATCCTTTAGATTCTTTCTATGAGTAATATAAGGTACATAAATAAGGTATTAAATGAAATAAATTGAAAAATCCAATGAATCGGTCATTTGTCGGTTGAAGGCTGGTTTATTGGGTTTTAAGATTGATTACGAATCTATGGACATGAATTTCTTTATTCTGATTCCTCTATTGAGGAGCAAACATATGTACCATTTATAAAAATTAAGGTTAGTATCCTTTTGATAGTAATTAATGGGTGTTTTTCATCATTTTTACCCCAAAAATGATGAAAATCTTAGAAAAGTCTTCAATTCTTGTAACTTTAAAGCTATAAGTTAAACATTTACCTCCCATTTCTTTACTTAAAAATGAGAATAAAACTGTTAACAAGGTGGGAAAACCTTTAGATGCTTCCTATGAGTATTATAAAGTACATAAACAAGGTATTGCATGAAATAAATTGAAAAATCCAATAAATTAGTACATATTCAATTTATTTCATTTAATACCTTATTTATGTACCTTATATTACTCATAGAAAGAATCTAAAGGTTTTCCCACTTTGCTAACAGTTTTATTCTATTTTCTAAGTGAAGAAATGGCAGGTAAATATGAATTAAATGGAGGACTTATGGTGTTAAAGTTATGCGGTGGGAAGATTTTTGTCTGATTTTTGTCATTTTTTTGTCAAAAATGATGAAAAACAGATAATAATAATATATGAAAGGGTACAAACCTATATTTTCCCTAATGGTACATATGTTTGCTTTTCAAAAGTGCAATCAGAATTTTTAAAAATGGGTTCAATAATTTGGTGTGAAATTTTTATTAAAAAAACCTAATTTTGGTATGTTTTCGGCTTTGACCCACTTTTTCTCGGCCCGCACCAAAATTCGCAAATGTCACCCGGCATATTCTGATCGTACACATTCCAAGGATTAATTTGATGTATGGCACGTCTTGTTACCCCTTGGGTATGGGTCCCTGAAAATTTTAGCTGCTCTGCTGCTCTACTATAATAACAATATGAAGTACTGTGCTCTGTGAGGCGTGTTTCTTGAATTACATTTAATTGTCAATAAAGACACTACAAAGACCATGCATGTTTAATGAATGGGATGAATTGCAGTGAACCCAAATTTCGTTCTCTGCATATTTAGGACGTGCACTTTCAAAACTTGATGTTACCATAGCAACCATATCCCAAATGTATATCTTTTTTAACGAAACAAATCAGGGCGTTTGGTTGCCATGGATATGATTCAGAATGCAATCTTTTTTCAACTTTATTAACTTTTTGCCCCCATTTATTCTGTTCATCAATACAACAGAATTGAAACTGAAAACATAAATTGGTGGTGTGTATGCTCTGAGGAATGAACAGAGAATAAGAAAGGAGGAAGTACAGGTGAGCGGAAGTGGTAGGTGTTGCAGGGTATAGAGGATAGGTGGGGTGTTGATAGCGTTGGTGTATCAATGACACCCCCTGGTATCATTTGACACCATGAGGCACCATTTTATATGCATATACATGTGCACATTGGCAAGATTTTCTTTGTCGTAATAGCTGGGAATGCAGCTTAAGCAATGTTCGTCCTTATATAATAATATTAAGGGAAGAGAGCGTGAGGGAGAAAGGGAGCGTGTGTGTGAGAAAGAGGGACAGAGAGAGAGAGAGAGAGAGAGAGAGAGAGAGAGAGAGAAAGAGGGGGATAGAGAGGAAGAAGAGAGAAAGAAAATAGCAAAATGAGTGGCAAGGAAGAAAGAGAGGAACAGCGGAGAAAGAGAGAGTGAGACAGATGAAGAAGAGAGAGCCGGAGGAAAGAGGGGAGATAGAACGAGGTATAGTAAGAAAGCGAGGGGAGAAGGAAAGTGAAGGGGAAGAGAAAAGGAGGTGAGGGAATGTAAATGAGAAAGGGAGAAGCGAAAAGGGAGAAGAGAATGCATCACCATACGTCACATGGAGACCATGGCAGTATCTATCTTAACAATTGGGAGCCTAAAAACTAGGAAAGTTTTTCTTAATATTCGTTATAAAAAGGGGTTGTAGGTTAAATCAGAAGCATTTTTTGATCCCCCTTTGATATGATCTTGATAAGAAGTATGTTAGTGTATATGTTTTCTAATGTGAGATTGTGGGACTGTGAGATGCGGACACACATACAGAGACACTTTGCGGACAATGTGGGAAGCTGCATGAAACCTTTAAAGAGAATGAAGAGGTAGAGGAGGACCAGACGATATGGAATAACATCCTATTATTTTATTATTTTATTATCATTCTTTTAATTTTTGTTTTAATAAATCTTAATACTACATGTAATGAAATTCACAGAAAATGTTAACCCAATTCGTCCAGGTTAGACCCTGTTTGTAAAGTAAAACTAACCACTGAAGACAGAAAACCCATAGAATTCTCTCTACTGTATTTCCCCGTTTATAAGCCCGGGCTTATATTACTTTCGAATGGTGACAGACCAGGCTTATAAAAGGGGCCGCCTATAAACGAGGAAACACGGTATGTAATGTCTCATCAGCTATATGATACTGATAATAGACTATTCTATATAGGGTGTACACTCTAAGAAAAAAGGGTTCTTTTGGGTTCTAGATAGAACCCCATGGTTCTACCAAGAACCCTAGGGTTCTTCGACACCTAAAAGGGTTCTTCGGGACCACCCGAGGTTCCATCTAGAACCATAGGGGTTCTTCAGCAATTTAAGGGTTCTTTGTGCGCTTGAAGGGTTCTTTAACTCAAAGCAGTTCTACAAAGAACCATTCTTAATTCCGAAACGGGTTTTTTTTCAATTTTTTTTTCAGCTGCATACATTGGTGCATCATAAAAGCATATAAAAACATAATTTTTGTACAAAAACAGACGAATATTTTTTTTTTTTTTTTTCGTTTTTTGTTTGTTTGTTTTTTTTTTTTTTTACAAAACCGATGAAGCATTAATAATATTTTTGTTTATTTTGTTTGCTTTTGCTTATTTTGCTTTGTTATTTTGCTTGTTATTTTGCATCCTTCTTAGAGGTTCGGCAATATATATATGAGCCTACCCTGGCAATTTGGCCTGTAAAGATCGCAGAGGGCAAACTTTTTTTAGCTGTAAAAAGTAACTCAACCCATATGTCACGGTACAGTACACATGGAGGGTTGTGCGACTGGTAGGTGTGAGGCAATATGATGTGTGAATGCACTTAATTAATAAACCGCACTACTGGACTCGCCCTACCTAGGATTGCTTTCCCTTTAGCCACTGTGGCGAAATTCCAAAGAAATAATCTCTACAATGTTTGGTGTACATATAGTAGGGAATATCAGCATTATGCAGACGTTATATTTGATCTGTATATTGCCCCATATCTTCCCTACTTATCAACGAAGACATTACTGAAAAGTTCTATATTCTCAGGAAATTCCACCTTTTCTACAACTCTTGGCGTAGATATAGCAGGGGGTATCAGCATAATGCAGACGAAGTATGAGAAGGTTGTGATAAATATTATTTCGGTTCCTGACTGATTTTCATGAAAAGTAGTCATTTTCACGAAATGCAGTTGAAAAAACGTCAAAAATAGAATTGATCTTATATTGCTGATTTCTCTTGTACATATTACCACGATACCCAGCTGTAATTCTCTGAAGTTCTGAATATTTTGTGCACGCTTCATCATCAGAAACTCATAAAGCCACACTCCCGCAATGCTATAAAACCTGTATGCATTGGCCGCTTGTCCCCCTGTGTAGTACGCCACCGGGAACGCAGGACTTGGCGTGAGGCGAGGCGAGGGTGCAAGCAGGCCCATGTTAACCCCACCTTGACCTACATACTAGGCTCATGAGCCAGGTACTGGGCGGGCACTGATGTGTGACGGGAGAGAGAAAGCCTAGGGTTTGTGGCTTGCATTCACTTACAATCTAACGGCCAGAAGACAAGCACTGTATGGGAGTCAAGGTAAGTTTATATATTACTAATAGGTTTTTTTTCTCACATCAGCTCTATAGACTAATTTACTTTCATATTCCTAAGTAGTATAAATTAACTTTTGTATTAATGCATTATGTTTCCTTTATTCCCAGGATACATGCAAGACTCAGAGAGATGGATAGTAAGGATGGAGAATGGACATGTGGATGGAAACCAGTTGTTTCTCTTCCTCTATTCAGACAAGGTAAACCATCAAGTCATGGGAGGGAAGGAGAATAGGACTGCCAAGTAGGACAACCACAATTATAGCTATAGACTATTGATTACGGTTTAAAGATGTGACCTAGGGACCACCAAAGGGATTTTATTTTTATTTACAGGATCTACATTACATCAATGCAGAAGGACGGAAGGATGTATTGACTGGAATACCCACTGAAGAATAAGGGAACATACTATCCACACCATGAAATGGAATATCCATATAATATACGGCTAGAGCGATTTCTAGGAAAGGAGGTAGAAAAGAAATGGTAGAAAGAAGGTTTTCTTTGTCCAGAATGTTCTCGGAATTTGTTGTTTTGCAAACCACTTTACTCATCTGTAGAGGTCTGTCCCCCCTCTCTGGATGTCGTCGTATGTGGTTTGTGAAGGTTTTTGGGGTGGAAATGTGATTTTGAAGCCCTTTTTATATTTTTTTCATACAACTATTATTAGCATGGGAAAGCCCCTGTTAGAAAGTAAAAGAGATTGACGTCATGCCTCTCCAACCGTCTGTGGCAACGTGGGATTCCCTACACCCTGTCCAGCCTCCTTTGTTTTATTGATAATCTTACACCAACAATTCTAAAAGAACATATTGGGAGAGAAGGTCATATCTAATGCTTATGGGAAATAAATTAAAGATCACTTTGAGGGTCTAATAATGAAATTTATTGTAATTCTGTATGATAATCCTTTTTTCTTTCTATTTATTTAAACTTAAAATATCATTGTAACTCAATGACTATGGGAGCATATTGCAAATAAAAAAACAAAACAACTAAAATCTATTCAGTTCTGTCTATCAGGCCTGTACTGTATCCAGTTTTTACTTTATTCATTATTACTTTTATTGTCATAGGTGGAATCGGAGATGGGGTTGGGAGAGAAAAATAGGTATGAAAGATGGGGTTGGGAGAGAAAAATAGGTATGAAAGACAGAGAAAAGGGGGAGGGAAACGAGAGAGGTGGGGGGTGGGGAGTGTGGGGAGAGAGGGTGACCGTCCAGAGGACGGGTACTTTGCTAGTGTTGAATAATTTGATGAAAAGTGATGTTACTTCAGCAATAAAAACAATAATAAAATCAACTAGGTTTTCAAATCTTCAATCTTCAAATCAGGGGTTCTATGTAGAACCCTACCTATTTTGGCCAGAGGGTTCTTCAAAGGGTTCTTCAAATCCAGGGTTCTATGTAGAACCCTGCCTATTCCCGAAACGGGGGTTCTACTTAGAACCCTCAAAAAAGGGTTCTAACAAGAACCATTAGGGGTTCTGCCATGTCGACAAGCCGAAGAACCCTTAAGGGTTCTTGTTAGAACCCTTTCTTCTTAGAGTGTATGTATACCATACACAGTTTCCAATGCATAGTTCTTAATGTACGGTAGCGCCCCTGTATTTGTTGAGGAACACCACAATGTCATGTTTAACCTAGAGCTAACTTAGTCCATAATTTAGTCACTAATTTAGTGTATATGAAATTTTATGACCCCACCAAAACGTATAGTATGATACTAGTGAAAATGGTATGTGTCCCCTGTCAGGGACAGGTCTTTCGATGGTACCATAGCAAACGTGAGATAACTTACAGATATATACTAACACATAGACATGTAAGTGTGAAAAGTCTATGGTGCTCCTATATTTTAATGAATGTTGTTGACTTCGCATCTCACTTCTTAACTTCTTGAAAGTACAAAAAGTCATCATATATTTGTGCTATATCTAAACGGGGGACGAAAACCTAAAAATGTTCGTACAAGTATAGTCTCCACTTTTATTTTTGTGATATCGAGAGAAGGAAGGAAAAGGAAATAGGATCAGAGTCATCAGTACAGTATATATATGTATATGAAACTTTATTTCCACATCAAAACGTACAATGTCACTAACGGTGAGTGAAAATGGTCCTGTTTATACAGACAGGTCTTCCGATGGTATACCAAAATACAACCATGAAAGTGTGAGAAGTTCGTGGTGCTTCTCTATTGACCACCTGGTAAGGGCCTGGTCGACAAAGCTGATTCTCATGCGATTGCCACTGAATTTAGGGGAAAAGAGTGCTCTGCAGCAAGAAATCGCATGGGAATCTGCTTAGTGTCAGACCCAAAGGCAATAGCTAAACCTGCAGGAAGGTATATAGAGAGGGAGTTGTCACGGGGATGATGATTGTGTGTCCATCAAATAGTTGGGAGTAATGCCACTACTACTTCTAGCGCCAACTATTTATAAATGTGTCACTAATATGCTGTTGCTTGAAAAAGGCAATCAAAGCAACATGGTCTACCTGGGCTAGGCCGTTTTCGACTTTTCACCGGGTGGACTGACCTGGTGAACAGGAAGTAAAATATAGTCTATATATTCTATATTCAAGGTCACTTTCGCTTCACCAGGTCAGTGCACCTGGTGGAGATCTGGTGGAGAAGTCGAAAGCGGCCCTGGTTGGTAGGCCTACCAGTACCGACAACAGCACTGTAGCATCATCTGGCATGCTGTGGTTAGACCAAATAGTGTACACGCATGTCCTGCTTGAATCAGTGTGTCGTGACTACTCCCTCTGTATATACCTCCCTGGCTGTACGTATGAAAGAATGAAATGAAAAGGACCATGTTTACTTTGTTAAAACTTGATGAGTTACTTTACTATATAAGACTTGAATAGGTTATCCTGTTATATATTTTTTTAAATAGAACAAAGGGGTAGTTGAACAAACTGCCACAACAGAGACTACCTCCTTATCGTACTAGTAGTTATACTCAGTTTCCTATGGCCTGCCGTATCCTTTGATATTCTTGTAATTAACTATATACATCTGTCCTGACTCGCTATTAGGGTACTGAGTATAGCAAAAGATATATAATATGATGTAGAGTCCGGAAATAAAGATTAATACATACATGTACATACATGCATTTATTTCAATAATTTAATGTTGTGGCCTTCCCATATCACCTCTTGACTTCAGGTACAAACAATCATCGTATGTATATCCTACATTAAAACGGGTGACAACAATCTGACAACCCTGACATGAGCATAATTTCTCCCCCTGAAAGGCTGGCCATGTGTGTACATTGCTACTATTCAGAAAGAGTAGTATATGTGTAGGATAGAGGACGAGACACTTTTCTCTTAGTGAATATAATTGTCCAAGGCCGTTAGGCCGCGGACAATTATATTCACTAAGTGAACAGAGTCGAGTCCTCTAGCATGCTTATCCTGCAACTTCAATTGTTTGTTATGATTGTGGCAAATCCCCCCGACCACCCAACCACCCTACCACAACTGCCTGATCTATGATCAGTATTACTTTGAGATATATGCATGGTCCTATGTATTGTGTACATTTCCTCACTTTCACTGATACATTGATATTGTTCTCTAGTAATTATATCAAGATCAAAGGTATATATAAAATGACTTAGTAATCTGATTAATATAATTATCACAACATTCTTTTACCTTTTGTAAGTAAAATCAGCACGTCCTGAGAATAGTGTAATTGTTACATAATGTTCTATTGCTGAATACAAATCTTTAAATACAATATACTTCTCCCCACTGTTTACCATCATTGGACTCTACTTGACTCATTTTCCTGTGACACATCACATTTTCTATTTCAGGAATCATACTATGCTATATACAGCAGATCCTATCTGAGCCTCTGTGGGCGAGTGGGTAGAGCCTTCAACTCTACTTGCCAGCCTATACTTATGTGAGAGGTCCTGGGTTCGAATCCAGGCCAATCCTAGTTCAAAATTATTTGCAACTGATATCTGAGCGGACTCTTTAATGAAAGAGTCCGCCCAGGCATCTGAGAGGACTCTTAGGAGCGGACTCTTTCATTAAAGAGTCCGCTCAGAATGCTCAAAGAGTACACCTGGAATTCAGGACTGTACTCTTCAAGCATGGGAGTCCGCCCAAGCCAATGCTGGGGAATAGGGGCACCACAGCAAGTGTAGGATAAATACCATTAGTCCCCGTTTGTTGGGCTGGCGGGGACAGTTGCATACATACAAACCAGTGGTACTAGTGTTGGACTTTCCTTTCTGGCGGCCGCTTACATCAACGAAAATAAAAAACAATATTTACTGCTCAAAACGGCAAGATCATGGCTTTCCACTGGTTCAATTTGCTTCGCCTCGGCTTGGTTCCCGGGAGCCTTAGGCAAAACTCACGACCATAACCTCAGGATCTAACCGCCTACCCGTTGGCGTGTTTCTCCTCAGCAATAGGGTAGTATCGTACCCTAGAAGTTAGTGGAAGAGCTTTATGCACTTGTGAATTGCAACCCCCATCCCCGGGGATAAGGGAGAATGGTAGGGGGATGTCCAAGAAAAGATGCCCTCACCCAGGCGAGTGCTTCCGATAGTTTACCAATGCATCAAGGACATTCCCCTGGGTGGGGTAATGTCTGTCAATGTTTATATTTTTCATAATTTTTATTTGCAATAATAATATGAAAAATGAGCCCCATAGGGTCGGGGAATTTACACAAATTTCTTGCCCTGGGGATCGGGAATGTCATCATATTTCCTAAAATGCCCAGGACAGCCCCCCGGTTGGGGGGGGGGGGGGGGTGCTAGTGCAATTTACAAGTGTATTAAGAGCTGAACTAAACCACATCGTAAAACATAATACGACACCATTTACTTAAGCGCGATTTGAGCAAGAATTAATTAAACATGCCCTTTTCAAATGCTGCAAAACATTATGGTGCATTCATTATTATGATGTACATGATAATACGACGAAATACAATTACGGTTATCAATCAATCAATCAATATGAGTGACATACGTGTATGTTCATTAATAAATCTCACACTCTTATTTCCTGCATTAAGGCCCATTCACATTACAACGGCCGATTGGTGTACGGCTGCTGCACGGCTAAAAACTCAATGTTAAAGTATTATAGCCGGCAAGTATCGGCCGGCTGGTCGTGGTAATGGGAATGGACCTTTATACATACCATGACAGTAACCACAATACGGATATTGATAAAGAAATTGCATTGATGATAAAGCAAAGCATGCTGACTCTTTTTGTTGTCAAGTATTTATAGATTCCCCATTGGTTTGCTGCTGACTTGAGGGAAGCCTTCCGGTAATTCCCAACCTTTTCCAAATGAATATTTTCCTTTTCGTTGGCATCACCCATTAGAACTTGTAGCCTAGCACTATTTGTATCCGATCCGTTGGCTTCTTCCTGCATGAGTTAAATGACAACAACTTTATAATTATTATATTCATTAACCGCGGCGAGCTGCTTAGGGCATTTGCAATGCATGCAATTTAATCCACAATGAATTTGGAATTTTGGAATTTTAATGACCAAATTCATATCACTAAAATTACCATCATGTAACATATTCACCATTTATTACATGTACCTGAATCATTATGACAGACATGACCATTATCAGAGTGACAATTATCTTTGTAAGAAAATACAGCAAAACCCTTTTATCACAGACACGAAGCTATTAATATAGCAGTCCATAAAGGCAATTAGGTGATGAGAGAGGTCAGTATGTACACAGATCTTCTTGCTCTATTTGACAATCTCAGTTTGCCTAGAGGAAAGTGTATCTGGGTGGTGCAAATCCATAAGAGTGTTGCCAGAATTTGCTCAGGTGACAGGGATATTGGAAAGTGAGCGAGCTCGCAAACAACGTCCAATTAACGTTACTGCACTAGT
Source organism: Sthenelais limicola (assembly GCA_942159475.1). Classification (NCBI taxonomy): domain Eukaryota; kingdom Metazoa; phylum Annelida; class Polychaeta; order Phyllodocida; family Sigalionidae; genus Sthenelais; species Sthenelais limicola. The sequence goes on along the minus strand of OW804097.1, from coordinate 72,667,185 downwards.
ACTGCATTTCCCCTACTCACCTGTGAACGCCATTTCTTATCAGATTCAACGTTTCTTGATGCAATGTGAAGAATGAACGCGTTGAAGACGACACACATCAAGATGTCTACCATGAGCTTGCACAAAATCTTAGCTGAAACAGATTTTACACGGTTGAAAACGGTAAGACTTTTTGATCAGTCAGAACCACAAACATGGACTGGCAGGTACCTGTCTGTCTGAGCGATTCTAATCAATTTGATGGCATTGTATAATACATAACCCAATCATGTGAAAGGATGGCTAAGACATGGGTAGGAGATATACAAAAACGGGTTTACGGTTACAGAGAACGGAATACACAACTTTATTAGAAAATCTTTTGAAAGAAATTAGAAAGTTTTTTGACCGATGTTATCGAGAGTGCAGTTTAAGGGGAGAAATGAGGGCGCTAGTGCTCTCCTCCTGGCATTGATCGTTAATTCAACCCATGCACTGTTCATTCCAGTGAAGTCAACAGCACGAAACAACAATAGGGGATTTGCATGTGCCACTGCGCATGTTTGTTACAGTGCATCCTGGGATGGATTCTGTTGAAATCTGACATACAATATTTGCCACTATTTTTTATTGGAAACTGCAAGAATGTTTCCCCAATATAGCTTGTATAAATGATCTATGAAAACCAAATGCACGATGGGAAGGATGGGCACTTGTGTTATGGAAAAATGTATAACACATGGAAATTGACATCAAGAATCAAAATGGCAGCTATGCAAATACCCTATTCGATAGTAATTCTAGATTTTGGTCGCAACATTAGAATTTCCATGGAATTTAATAAAGCAATGAGAGATGACTTTGAGTAAATACTTACACATTGCAGGAATTACATCAGATTGTATGGGCATAAAATCAGTGCTGGTGAAAAGAAGAAAACTAGCTGACAGGAACAATGCAACTGGAAAGGACACTCGCTCAGAACTATCAGACGGAAGAAGGTACGTTCCCAGCGAAACAACTGCAAGGAGGCAGGATGGCATGAGAAAATTGAAGATGAAAAACGTAGGTTTCCTCTTGAACTTGAGATTGAAATTCAAAATGGCGTAATCCAATGGGTCCTCTGCACTTCCAAGTGACAGAACATCCCGTGATGTATCGATACCCTCAATAATCCAGGAACCAGTATCCTTGGCATTGATGTGAGGTTTGATGGCGTGGACATCTGTCATAGTCAGAATCTGACTCCATGGTCCAAGAGAGACGGAACAGGTTTGCGAGTCCCAGGGAAAGTCCTCCAAATCAAAGGCGCATGGAGTTTTTCCTATGTATCTGAGCAACCAACTAACGGTGCCGTTCGAGTCTACTTGCACGTTAAAACTGTTTAATTCTCTCAGGTCCTGTTCACCTTCCTTTCCCCTGAAAGAAATTGTTGGCAGAATGTACTGATAGTGCAGATTAAAGCGTCACAAAGGAATGTTGCTCTTGAAAAAGTTCAATTATCATGTTTATTCTAATTCATTTCCCCCATTTTATCCTAGTGGCAACCTCATAAACTAGAGTAAAAACGTTTGGAGCAACATATATGTTTACGAAAGTTAATTGAGTATCAGAAAAGGGGAAAATTTAATTTATTATGCTACCAGGGAATGGATAATATTATGTACAGTCGGCTCAATTTCGGAGATAGTAACGTCAAGACCATGGCTGCCATGTTGAGTGGGTGTGAAATATAATATAATGTGGGTTTGGCGATGAATCGAACTATTTTGGAGGATCCCCCACTCCTTGATCACACTAGGAATTCGGCTTGTTCTAACCTCTCTAAGAGCTCCCAATTCTACAATTGATTATCAACATAAAATTGAAGAACGTAACTAAATATTTACCCGTTATAGATGGCCAGGTCGGGAAGCCAAAGCAACCATGCAGGAATTGTTATCTTTCTGATACCGCTATATTCATCAGGATCCCATTTCAGTTTTGGGTCCAGCCAGTACTGCATGTACGAAAAGGGTATTTGATAAATATTAGACAAAGTAAGGACAAGTAAGGACAAGAACTTGTCGAATAAGTCGAAAGAAGACGAGTGCCAATGAGCGATAATAAGTGAAACAACTACAGCAAAGGATTTTGGTGGGCCACCGAAACCCTCCTGACTTTTGGCAAATGACTTCCAGGTGCATGGTTAGAACAAGAATTGAACAAAAGGAGAAAATCTTCATTTTTGTTATTGACCACTGAGAATTCAGCTTTAATTAGAATGAAAATGAAATATCATGCTCTAGCTATTATAGTAAGTGCACCTGGTCTTAAGTTAAAGCTGCCATCTCAGTTAACGTCAGTCAGAATTGTATGGACGCTCGTGAATTTTCCGTGAAAATATCTAAATTATATTGGTCAAAGATAGGAGAAGGTAAAGAGAAACATATAATTGAAATTTGAAGGTAATCTCTCTGTTTTTATCGGTCCCACATAAATTTAATGTGATATGAAAGGCCTTCTCAGGGCACAGGCGATAAAAGAGAAGAAAAACTAATAAAACTGCCTATGCTCGATGAATTATGTTGGAATTGTGAAGACCATTGAGATATAATCAAACTATGAAATGTGTAACATAGTAATTATAATGATTGAGATAATGATGAGTAATATAAATTTGTATAGGCAACGCAGCAAAACATTGCCATGGTCGACATGCCTATTTTGTATAATTATAAATGTATTGGCCTTTATTTGCAATAAAAATAAATAATAATAATTAGTGTTTCAAGCAATCCTTTGCCTTTTTTCCATTAAAAAGTATAAAAAACATAATACTCACCGAGTTTATCCAGGAGTTGACATGCATCAGCTCATTAGATTCATCCTGTATGAATGAAGAGCAAAACACTTATAATAGTCCTTATGTATATAATTATATGTGCGTACTGGTATTAGTATTATTGATATAAATTGAAAAGTTTTTAACAAAGTTATATCATATCTTGAATTTATTCACAAATTCATTAATGTTTTTCCCTCGAATAAATTTTAAATAACTGGATATCGAAATTCGTGGCTAATCATTATAAGTTATGATATAAATAGACTTCATATGTGATGCGTTACAGAAAGCTGAATCATAAGTAGCAAGACATTTCCCACACGTTTTCTCACAAGAACCCTTAAGGTCCGATTCCACTGGTTCGCTTATATATGTGCTCATGGCTCGCTCTAGCTGCGCTTGTTTGTGGGGTGCTTGTCAGTCGCTCTTCATCCGCTAATATTTTTAGCGCAATACAAGCGCAGAGCGATTCTACTGAGATTCTACTGTTGCGCTTGTTTCCTATATGAAATCAATGGTAAATGAGTTTGTGCGCTCTTACTGCGCTCTTGGTCCGCTTCTTTAACAGGTAGAAAGAGCCTTGTGTTGCTGCGCTCATATCAAACAGATCAGATATAAGCGCAACGTCCTGCGCTCTTCTAAAGAAGCGCACATAGCCACTTTTTAGAGCGTATAGAAAGCGCAATAACCGATTCTATTAGACCGCTCTGGTTTCGCTCAAACTTCGCTTGTTATGCGCTCAAGACAATAAAAAAGAGCGGGCCATGAGCGGGCCAAAAGAGCGAACCAGTGGAAACGCAGCCTTAAGGTACGATTCCACTGGCTCGCTTGTATATGTACTCATGGATCGCTCTTGCTGCGCTTGTTTAAAGGGTGCTTGTCATTCGCTCTAGGTCTGCTTTTATTTTTAGCGCAATACAAGCGCAGAGCGATTCTACTGGTCTGCTTGTTTCCTATATGTAATCAATAGCAAATGGGTTTGTGCGCTCTTACTGCGCTCTTTGTCCGCTACTTTAACAGGTAGAAAGAGCGCTGTGTAGTTGCACTCAAATCAAACACGTCAGATATAAGCGCAACGTCCTGTGCTCTTCTAAAGAAGCGCACATAGCATTTTTTATGAGCGTATAGAAAGCGCACTTACCGATTCTATTAGACCACTCTGGTTTCGCTCTAAGTTCGCTTGTTAAGTGCTCTGGGAAATAAAAAGAGCGGGCCTTGAGCGGTCCAAAAGAGCGAGCCAGTGGAAACGCAGCCTTACTCAGAATGTTTTCATTGTTGGGATGTTTAGCGCTGTTTGCGTGAATGCATACATGTACCAAATTTTAAGACCGTGTATTGAATAGACATCAATGCATATAATATGAGGTTATTCCAAGGAATGTATATTCTATATATCAACTCTGTAAGAGATTTGTGTGATTCTCTGCATCTCCTCCGAAACTGTGGGGGGATGGGACAGATAAGCCACAGCCACAGCTATATAAACAATGACAGCCTAGGAAGCATAGAAGTTAAAAGAAACATTTCACTGGTGCCCGCACGCTTTTCTAGACAACCAGACAACACTGCTTTCAGTGCCTCCAACTCTCCAGTAAAAGAGGTTCAATGCTGCGCCATGAGAAGGAACGTGTTGTCATAGCAACAGATTTCAATCAAAGATGTTCAACGCTGCATCATCAGCAAGATCATGTTGTCATAGTATCACGCCAGGTGATAATCTTTTAGCCCAACTATGTTTCTTTATGTTGTACCTCTGCCCCTCCTCCCCTCCCTTCTGTTGCTGCCTCCTCCTCCTGTCTCCTACCTCTTCTTCCTCCTCATATACGCCACATATAATCGAGAATCTCAGCATGGAGTTTAAGTGATTAGATAACATATTATCATGCAGTGACTGTTACAGGTCACAGTCTTTTAGATGAATTAGATAATGCTTACGGTAGTTTACTGTTAAGTTTACCATTTATCACACATCATTATATTATTGCCCAGTTTCATTGCCATCATTTCATTACATAGCCTATTATAACTTTGCCTGTCTCTTTGTCTTGGTCTTGAGCACTCTGTATCTATCTCACATCTGAATATGTCTCTGTTGCACAACAGTGACCAAAACAAGCTTAAAAGCGTGCCATTCCCGACTTAGGACTCATTTTCCTGTAAAACATCACACAATTATATGCTTCTCTTCACTATTAATTAAAGACTTGTTGACATTACCATGAGAACCAGTTGGTAGAAGAAGTATTCTATCGATACGTTCACCGGTTGGTTGACTTGACTGACGGGAAGAACAATGGGGTTGTAATCCAATAACAGATCATCCATCAAACGTTCATGCGGGGATGCGCTCCTGCTTCTATTCGCCTCACCTGTTCAAAAGGTTTGCACCGAGATTGACTGCTCAACGAGGAGGCCACTTTGTTGTTGTTGTAACATTTTTATTGCTCTGACAGGTACATCTCGATGTTGCCATCGTTTTTCGTTTGTATCCTGGGTGATTATTAACTGATAATACTTTTTATTTTATATTAGAGAATGCTTTTTTAATAAATTACTATTTATACAAGATATTTATATAAGAGTATTATACATCATGATACTAGTAGATATGTTATATAATGTAGTATTATATTATCCAAGGTGATAATCTCTATGCAAAGTTCATTAGATTCTTTATACATATATTGAAATTCAGTTTGAATCTATTTAATAAATGTATAGTTTTTTTGATGTTAGTACATACCATTCCCTCAACCCCAATCCACTACCAACGCTAGATTAGCCAATCGAGGCTACTATATATTCTGTTTCATCGATTAATCAGACCAAAGGGATTATTTTTAGTCTGGCGGCAGAGGCGGAATGTATATAGGGTGTGGCGTCCATGTGATTTCTCTTTCTGTTTTGTACAAATTATAGGTACCCTAGATTACAAATCTGAGTTATGCCACCCTGACCTCATCAATGGTTCTTTTCTATGGTCAATATCAAAAGTGGTCACCATGAATCATATAATATTTGGCAGTAACAAAATTGCAAAGAATAATGATACCTTTGAATATATTGACCGCCAGAGTGCACAATATCGAATATCATGCTAAGTTGGTACGTTCCCTCGCTGCTGCCATGAAGTGATATTTAACACTTGTCATTATTTTCATGTCGCGGTAATCCTATCTTTCTTTCCTACTGTTGAATATTTAGTACGAAAAAGTATCTCCTTCTCTCGCCAAGGTTGAATATAGCTTGAGGATATTTTCTTTAAGTGTTTATTGGTCATAATGATTCTTGCGACAAAAACTCGAAGAAAGTTAGGCCATAGTTGAGACATAGGTGTTAAGTCATTGTTTGTGTGTGTTTTCTTGGCGCAAAGAGAAAAAGGTAGAAAGAGAGGGGTGTAAAGGACTAAGTGGGTTTCACCTGTTTTTCCCAGAATGTCGGATCAACAAACCCTACACTTTTGGCTGACCTACAATGCTTGGTTCCACCCACAGACAAACTTACAAGTGCAGCTTACTTACTCCGTCGGTATTGCAGACATCTATCTTTTAGATATATGAAATCAGTACAACACTACTCAGAATACAGTCATAGTGATTAAACGGAATTGGAATCTAAAGAGTCTAACGGGAGGGTTCAATTGAGTATTGGAAAAGCAGCTAAGTAAAATACCATCACGTATTAATTATTAATATTATAGATCATTTTTATGAGCGTTATGTTCCATGACAAGGCAATATCTCTTTGTGTGACTGAGGGGATTCTGACATTTCAGATCTGACATTTTACATTGTATGAGGTCTGTAAGTGGTATTTTGAATTTATCTCTGTATACATACATCACTGCAGGCGATACACATTCATGTTTCTCAATATGCTTGTTTGAAAGAATTTTTAAAGATTCTATCAGTAGGAAGGAATACTTGAAGGGGTAAATTCTACTAATGCATAAATATGTTCCTATATTATGATTATTTGACTATAGAGTCGATGTATGATTGGAATCAACTGGGTGAATTGTATACGTATATTCTAGACTATATGTATGAAGCATATGCAAGCAAGACGCAAAATGACTTGAATTTAGGCCCAAAAGTTAATTCCGAAATACCAACAAATGAAATTGGCCAATTCACTTACCGCATCCAGTAGAGAGATGGCCACAGAAGAGGCTAACGAGTTGGGTCAGCAGTAGAGGCTGCATTTTGTTTCTATATAACCGGCTGGACACTGTAATAGTCGGTGAGCAAATGTTCTACTGAATGCAGGGACAGCATACAGCGCCTCTATCCATGGGGGTGGCGAATGTCCCTCATGATTGGCTTGTGTGTGGGGTGGGAGGGAGGGAGTGCCTCTCTGGAGAGCATTGGCACATCATTTATTCATCAGTGTTCGTTTTTGTATTTCACTCCCAGTAGATTTGGGGGACGGGCGGGAGAAAGGCAAGCAATGCTGGAAAATGAGGGACGAATGGACGATGTTGCTCAAGGTGGACAGACTCCGAACTAGAAGCCGGAGATATGATATGACAATAAACAGGTGCCTCGAACAGCTATACTCGTTGGGAAACATTGGCACAGTGCTGATACCTTGTATCAGCATTGTACCAATGTTGTTTTCACCGAATGCAATTCAACTTTCATGTCCTCAATTCAAATGGGAAATCTTTTTTACGTTTAGAACTATTAATCTATGATAAGAATAGCCTTTTTTAAAGATTAATTAAGTTGAAGATAATGTGAGTGGTATCATACGAGGGATGTTATATTATACCTAATAATAATAATAAAAAAGCGAATAATAAAAATATAGGGTAAAGTATAAGGCCAGATTTATTTAGATTTTTTTCAGAACCTCAGACTCTTCGGTTAATTTGATATTGTTCCAGGAGTCACCTTACGTAAAATGAAACGGAAACTGTATTGGTGGAAGGCTTGTGTCAATGAAAAACAAAGAGATGTCATTGTTCCTTTTTCAGTGATGAATGTATCATAGATAAATGGTATCCGTACTGTGTTTGCAGACTTCAGTAAATATTTATCAATACACAGCAAAGGGCATAGCAATTATTATTTCAAGACATGAGTAATTATTAGCTGGATTGTCAGGTGTACACAGGATGTGAATAATAAAACCCTTTTGTATGCAATTACATCCATACCCTATACTAGCCTCCACTAATTCACCGCATTTTTAACAACTTTTTCTCATATCAGACATTCATCCAATATAGACCTTTTTACTCCAACCACCACCATATAGGGGTTTAATTTGTTTGTGAATAAACACATTCATGCGCTCCGGTAAAATGTTCCATCGCCATGAAGAACTGACTTCTCCCATGGGAAATCGCATCTGTTTGGCGATAGGACTATTCTTTTCATATATATAATCCAACGAATGGTGCATATAATTTTCATTCTCCACAACTTCTTCATAATGTCATGAGATAAAATTCCTCAGAATTTCGGGATTTTTGATGTGCCGTTAGTATTTTTCTATCCACAGAACTATGGTTTTTTATGAACTAGGTATATATACTAAAATGGACTAAATGTGAATGCCTTATCGATATCCTCATAATGTCATCAGAAGTCATTCACTCTATTTTGCGCTCTAGATACATTAGTCACTTCCTATGGCATTGCATATGTATTAGTCCCAGGGGCCGGCATTTGATTTGATTTGATTGGAAAGCATGCATTTATGCTTGGCATACATTTAGCTTGAATTGTGGTAGTCAGAAATTTGTTCTGTTATGACAAACCAGACTCGCAGAAGATTTATTTCTATAAGTAACTATTACATGTGCAACAACCTAATAATATTATAGATAGGATGATCGTTATAATTATCGGTAAATGAATACCACCGTAATTTATCCCTCTTGCTTTAATTGTTAAACTTAAAATTGATTTAGATGTATGTTTCCTAAACTTTAAATTTTCATGCTTATGCTTTTTCCATTTGGCAAATGAGAAGTATCACTGTTGTGAATATTTGACCAAATAGAATTTAAAAAAGAATGTAGTCTGTATGCATGGATGAATGGATAGTAGTACACATACGTGTACATAATTATCATTGTAACCAATGATGTGGTAATTGTTTATTAGGAATTAGTAATACGAAATTATGAGTTGCATTATTTAGTACTTTAGTACCACGGTCAGTTTGCCGTAGTTGACCGTAGTTTTAGTACTTTATAGCACAAAAGGTCGTCATAATCTTATATAACCGCCATAAATAGGCAAATACACTCCCTCTCTCTACTCGGGTATTCTTCCCTCATTCCCTCCAAGGAAAGACAGTTATATGAGGCTTCGTGTGACATCATCTTTGAGAAGCCCCCCATCATGCCTGGGCTCTGGAGGAGGGCTCTTTCCTTCATCAGTGACCACCCTTACAAACTTGAAAGATCAGTGGCAATACAACTCCTGCACTTTCCTAAACCCCTTGCCCTAGTATAGCTCTTTCTCCCCCTCCCCCTGTTCTCACCTTACATTTCTGTTCGCACTGTGTAGTTATTCTTCAGCACACCAGTCTTTCTATACATCTAATGTCTATATAGTAACTGTATTAGTTAGTAGATACTGAGAACATATAATAGTAATAAATAGTACACAATTGGCACTAAATATACCGCCCATTTGAACGCCCAACTCTATAATATCATGTTAACCCAAATATATTATATACTTTTTTTTTTTTTTTTTTTTTTTTTCAAGATTTTATTTACACTTGGTTACCGACTCCCCTTTTCTGTGTTTATTATTGTAACATTATGGGTGAGATTTACCATCCCTCCCTTTCACACATCGATTATATTATACATATCATATTTAGTAATATTATAGACATCCTGACAATTCCCCACCTCCTGATGATTTAAGATAATTGTAACTATTTATATCAGGAAACCAAGTGCATTTTCCTATTGGTCAGCGGTATTAATTACATATATCTAGGTCACTGTATACAATATAGGCTATGACACCATTAACGACTGATAACAAATATCAAGGCAGATTATGAAAGTTTTGTCTATATACTCTTACAATACGCGGTCACACCCTTGTGAAGCCAAACACTGCATAGTAATTGGTAATCATGAGCCCCTGGATACTAAATGAAAATATTCCATGCAGGACTTCATATATAAGCCATATAACAAAATGCTGTTCAAAAGGTTTAAACGTGTATATAGAGTATGACCAGATTGTAACGCAAAACCTAACCAAATAATCCCTACACTGCTATAGCTCCCACCCCCATCCCCCGCTGGAATGTTTACCTTCCAAAATAATAAAAGCACTTTGTGAGTATACTGGAGAACATGGAAAGGCCTTAGATATAAGAATAATGAAATGAATGGACACTTTAAAAAATATATAAACTATTCCCTTTATCTTCCAACAGTTAATCATCGTTTACACGTGCAAAACCAGCTAGGGCTAGCGTCCTAAATAAAGGTTATCTCTAGTTATACCTGTAGTATAGATAAGAGCTCTGTGGGCAATTTACACAGGAAACATACACACAGGCAAAAGAAAGATGGCGGGGCTGAGTGAGTCGACCGACTATAGCAAGACAGCTATAGTCTTAATGGTTGCTAGTTTAGGTTTATTTATCATTAGCTATGGCTCCCCTTTCTGGACGACACGAATGGATGGAAATGCTGGACTCTGGATAGGTTGTACGGACGGAGTTTGCTATGAGAGGTGGAACCTTTGGGTGGCAGGTAAGTGACCTCATTAATTTTCGATAGAGGCCGTTTGGTTCATCCTCTATATATCCTACCTTTGAAAACCAGACCCTCTGTTCACCTTTTTCAACTAAACATGAGTTATTGGGTTATTTAGTTGAATTGGTTTGCAAATGTATCCAGGGATATCTGAATGCTGGGACTTTGTAAACCAAAATGGTTGCTGTAAAATAATACGGCTATCGAGGCAATGCAATGTATCATCAATTATAAACCCAATAGTTAATCTCTTTCAAATACATGTCTTCTTATATATACACGCATTGATGAACGCTAGCTAGTTCGGTAATAATTACTCATCAATAGTGAAACATTTACGTATACATGTGGCTGACAATAAAAGCAAACTATTCGAAATTGAGTCGAATAATAATCGCAATTATATGAATACATGTGCATTACTTATTGAATACCAGGCAATGTGTGGACGGCATTTCAGAATATCATGCATATATAATATTATGTTTTCATGGTAAGGAATAACCAATATCCTGGTTAAAAATCTTGGTTGAAAACATTTCTATAGTCAATAATATATAGAATGAGTGGAGCGAGATGGTAGTAGAACGAAAAAAACATTTTTTTAAAATTTAAGCCCCAAGATACATTCACTATTTGTTTGCATATTCTAATGTTGAAGGCCAATCCATTACCTTTCATCCAAACATTCCCGTCAGGAATTCTTATTCACTTTAAAAAATCATACATGTATACATCGTAGATCTATGCAAATCAGATTCCAGATTATTCATTTATCTCTTGAATCTAAATGTTTCCAATACAACCTCCGTCATTTACGTATTTTCAGGTTGGATACGTGCAGCACAGACGTTCATGACCATGACCCTAATCACCCTAACGTTCGGGACGCTCTCCCTGTTCCTTTACGTTTTTCATCGTCGATTTGACAAGGATAAGAGATTCGTTGCTCTGAGTATGCTGTGCTGCGGCCTTTCAAGTAAGATATTACTTTGAAGAAAGATCCCTATATTATAGGTTGTCAACGAACACACACGTCCGCGATGTGAAACATGATCCAAACATAAAATATAATTCAATGCATTTGAGATTCATTCGGTAACACTAATGCCCATGAATGTCGCCTTGCAAGGAAGATATTACAGAGTTTACCAAAAAGGCATTTCAATCCTCGGTGGAATTGTATCAGCTTAGTTTAGTTGACTTTTTCTAATATATCGAAGAGGTATCTAAGTAGATTATTTCAAGTTTTTTAAAAGGACTATATATGATATATATTATGTATATCGGACCTCAAAGCTAGAATAGGTGTGAGAGGTAAGTCTCCAGAATGTGTTTTCGTTCATGACCTTATTAGTTCGGAGCCCCGTATTAAAACATGAACAGTTTTTCTTTTCTTAATCAAACAAAATTGATATGAGATAGTGACAATGTCTGTGTATGTTCTGAGAACTTTCCTTGGTCTTTTAGAAAAAAAATCTGAATTTTTAATCTCAAGCTTATTTTGTAACGGTAAATATGAAAGTGGACATATAAATGAAGAAAAGAGAACGAATGTCTTCAAATTCTTAACATAGTGTAATAGGTATATGAACTCAACAATGTCTACTTTCTTTTTTTGTGTGTGTTCGCGACTTATTTCTTATGAAGGCACAGTACATGCCCATTACTACATGACACTAACATTATATTTCTGCCTTTGATCTATAGACTTTTTGCATACCGGTAAATTATAAATAACATGTAAGTTAGCAGATCATCGTTCGATTGAATGCACACCATTACCACCACTGCATTTTCTTCGCATGTCTATAATAGGTTTGATGTATATTTCAGCTCTGTTCACCTTCATTGCCTTTGTTATCTGGGCAGCCAATCAACATCTCGCTTCTGGAGAGGCACTGAATTGGCCATACGCCATGGCAGGCCTCTCTTTCCTAACTTCTGGGGTAGCAACATTTTTCCTTTGGAAGGAACTAAGGTAAACTTTATAATCGAATATCTAAAGAACCCATTGTTAGGGCAATACCTTTTAATAGAGCTATTCTTTGAGTCGGCAAGCGACTTATAGTGATCCTTTTAGTCTCTGCCTCAGGTGGTTATTACTCCTTGACCATTCAAGGTAGAGCCTAATACATAATTAAGACTACACGGACACAACATGCTCGTAGCTGGCCTTTAAACTAAATCGTGGTAATATTAGAGTGCGTATGCCAGTACATAATCATATAATTTTGACTTAATGTCGATCAATAGAGACGCAGCCCCCGGTTATGGTTTTTACTGACTCATTATTATTATTATCATTATTATTGTAACTTCCAACGGTCTGGTTATCGCCTATCTATTATCAAACTTTTTTTACTTGTGTATAAGAAAATCAGCTTGAACTGAAAATAATTGTGTATTTCATAATGTCCAATGCTGAATACAAATATCTAAAACAAACAATGGTACAGTATATTATGTATATATATTTGTAGTAAATCGGAGGTTATATATAGCCCTCCGCGTCAAGAGTGTGTATAAATCAAATGTCCTTGAACTTCCCCGTGTCTCCGTAACGCTTCACTGAGCACGGAATGGGCTTTCGGATTTGTGTTAGTTGCAAGAGAGATATGTTTTACCATTATCACCCATTTACAGGAATCTTATAGTCTATTCAACTACAGCAGAATGTGTATCATGTATAACCATTTACTGTATTCCTGTACGACCTATTCTTATGTATTGTATTCACTGATATTGTTTGCCTGGTGCAACACCTCTTTTATGATGTGAGGACAAGTATGACCTTGCTCCTGCTTGTAGGGTGTAAGTATTCACTCTAAGGCTTTGAGTGGATCAGTTCAGGCCTATGCTGGGTCTGAGCCGGGTCTGTTGAGACTTGCAGTCTGGTCGTGGGTGGCAATAAACCTAACGAAAGAGACATTTCCGTGTTGGTGTTCTTCCTTGCCTTCGTCGAGAGCCGTGTCCGCCGTAGTCGAACCTGGGTTGGAATTAGCCTCTAGTAATAAAGCACTTTACTAAAGAAGCGATTCACTACAATTGGTGCCGTGACCAGTTCTTGACCTCACGAAGCTGACTTTGCAAGTTTTCCGTTGACTGTCCCATATTCCCGGAGGAATAGAAACTGCTACTAGCAGTGAGCCTGGCAGGCTTGATTGTCCCATATTTCTCTCGGAGAAATAGAGTGCCGTAGCAGAAAAATCCGTAGAAAGAAAATATTCCGCAATAACAATGGCGGAGGCGGATTTGATGGTGCCTAATGGGGTAAACCATACTCGAGAACCAGCACTAAATGGTGTCGCGGAAGCTGGAGAGCTTTCCTCGATAGCCGTTGACGGTGAAAGAGATATGGGTTTACAACCTGGCGGACTGTTCGGACCACCACCTCCGATGGACATGTACGGAAGGGGGCCACCCCTAACCGGAATGTTCGAAAGAGGTACACCGTATCCAGACAGGGGAGGACGCTTGTCGCGTTCTCATGACGCTAGGCCAATGTTTGGTGGTGCCTACCCTCCCCCAACTGATAGATTTGGAGGGAGAGCCTTTGCTAGGTGGAGAAATAACCCGGAGGAGATGTCTGAGGACGACCTCCGGCACTCCCTAGCAGGGGCAAGGAGGGACTGCGAACATGAACGGGCACGGAGAGAGGACCTGAGTAATCAGATCCAACAACTTTCCGCTTTGAATAATGACCTGAGGGAGCGTATGAGAGTTATGGAAGTCGATACGCTGGCGGACCGTCAAGCTTATGAATTACAAATCCGTGAGCTTCGGGAAAACAGCGATCGAGCCAGACTCCATACAACGGACTTGGAGCATGATGTGTTAGGTATGCTACATGATCTAGCAGCCAAGCAGACTCCGCTTAAGAATCCTGTGACATCCACCTTCGCGGATTCGAGAGTGAAGTATGCTCCAATGACAGATGATCCGTCCCGGGTCAAGATAGCAGAAGAAACGGACAAAAAGGTGACTTTTTCTAAAGGAACGATGGGGGCAACATCGTCTCCTAAGGAGAGCCACAGAGTGATTATAGAATCGGTGTCCGATGATACGGATGACGAACGGCCCGGAAGTGTAGTTGGTGCTTGTGGTAGCGAGGGACCTCCTTCTACTGGGGCGGAAGCCAACAAGGGAAGCAAGTCGAAAGGCAAGCATGTTCCCCCTTCCATGCTGTTCACGTCCAAAGTCAAAGGACAGGATTCTGACAGTTCTGTAGAGGATCGAGCAGGGGAAACCCTTTCGAAACGCTCTCACAGGAAAGACCGATCACTGGTTGCTGGCCTCACGTATGACGGAGCCAGTGACTCAGAATCGGACTTTGAGTATGATTACTCTGAGGGTGAAGATAGTCACCATGATAAGATGCCTCAGCTGAAACCATGGGATGGTAAAAGCTCCTGGCGGATGTATTTGGCGGAGACCAAAGTTGTTGCCGAGGCATACAATTGGACTCCGAAACAGTTCCTTCGCCAGTTGAAGTGCGGAACTAGGAAGCAGTTGACAGAGTTGGGACCTTTGCCAAAGAAGACCTCTCTCAAGGAGTATGTGGCTCACATGGAAGCCAACTTCGGAGAGAAGTCTAAAGCTAAGATCCAGGCAGAGTTCTACAACTGTCGCCAGACCCCAGGACAAGCCGTGAGGCTGTTCGGGAATGAGGTAGCCAGGAGGGGCCGGAGAGCATTCGGATCCCTGGACAAGACACTGAGTGCTGTCTCCCTTCGCATTTACTTGCAGGGATTGACTAATCAGGAAATGGCAGTGTGGGTGCGTTTAAAACAACCCCATGATCTCCTACGTGCAATACATTGGTCGGAAGTGTGGGAAAGCTGTTATATGGATGCAGCAACCATAGCTACAGTCAATACAGCTACCGTTGCACCAGTAGCAACGACCCCACTCCGGGAAATAAAAGGGCGCGGAGGTCACACTGACGGAGCAGTAGTCCAGGTCACAGAAACCACTGAGGAAGTAGCGGGTCATTCCGAGACTGATCCCTCCGAGGTGATAGTGCAAGCTTTCCGAACCTTCTTGGAAAGTCAGAGAAAGGGTGGCAATTGGGCGTCGTGGAGAGATGGTGGTTCTCCTCAGGGGAGAAAGATGCACCATAAACCCAGACACTCAAATTGCTACTATTGCGGGCAAGAGGGTCACTTCATTGCTGACTGCCCGAAGAGAGCTGAGAAGGGAGTTGGGAACCAAGGGACAAGTACTGGCGGAAAGTCCAAGGTTCCGGAAAACTCCAGCGGGTCCGCATAAGAAGCGAGGCGGGACCCGAGGAATCTAAAGCGCTTCGTAGTACCACAATTCAATTGGAAACTGCGAATTGTGTGGATATTGGGAGTGAGGCTCTGGCTCCCGTAAGTACGGCAAGGGAAGGCATTGTAAGTCCTTCTAGCTGGAACGCGGATACTGACGTCTGGTTGCCTGGGGAGCGCACTCGCCCGGTGGGTCTGTGTGACCTTGTTGAGGGTAGTTCGGGAGACACCGATGTGCGGTGGGGTTTGTTTGTTTGTTTGTTAAACTTTTATTTATCATTAAGTGATTGTGTCAGCCGGACTCCTCCATATAGTTTCGGAGATATGCACGCCGTGCTGGATATTAGATTTTACAGTGTTATTGAGGGAACAATCCACCAGTGAGTCAACGCCTCAAAGGTGGCCCTCAATGTTTGGTTTAACTATAGATTTTTTGATTTGCTAGATGGTAGTGTAGGTTAAATGAAATATCTAGGTTTCGATATGACGTATGGTCAGTTTGCATTATATTACAATTCATATATTTACATAGTCGCCCATCAATTGGGACTAATTGAAGTTGGGTCTTACAAGTAACAGTTTTTGGTACTGGTGCTGGTGCTGCTGCTGGTGCTGTCGGGGACATGGGTCACTCTACAAAAGGTCATCCAATAGATCTTGGATTTGACCCCTTGGCAATACTTATACAAGCATTAATATAGGAAATCAATGTCTCTCCAGATTTGTAGGGGTTTTACTTGTTTTACGAATTTCTTTGGGGTATCTAAATTTTGGTGTCTTGTCTCTAGGTTATTCCAATAAAGAGGGATCTTATAATATATGGTCTATTCTCACAAACTGTCGTCACAGGGGTTCACAGGGGGGTTCAATAGGTTAAATTTAGAATATATCTAGTCCTTTCAATGTACAACTTACCATATTGTAAACATGTTGAAGCATCTTCCACAAAATTTGGGAACACTAATCTCCAAAATTCATCCTATGGCAGGCACTTGAAGTTTTATGTTTTTTTCCGATGTTACCGTCCAAATGCAAGCAGCATATAATTTCTAGGCTCCCCTGAACTCAGTTTGTATCAATATCACACTATTTCATTGAATTCTAATGATCGGATATTGTATTCAGGATCATATTTTTTATTATTCTAGAAAAATGAAGACTTTTCTTTGACCTTAGAATCCCCAGGAAAAATTATAACCATTTTTAACAACAGGTTTTTCTTGAATATGACCTTGCATCACTTATTCTAGACATTGGAAAAATTAATTCATCCCTTTCTCCTTCCAGTATGTATAACTAGAAGTGTTGGGCTTTCCAGAAATGTATATTACTAAGCTGTGCATCAAATACCAAATCTTCCCCAGCCATGTGAATAAAATGCATTTGGACGGTAACACTAATGTGTTTCCTTGTATTGATATAGCATATTCTGAAGTCATTAAGTCCCAATAAATAACTATATATATATCAAACTTGTGAGTTTCCTACAATTTGTGATGTAAATAAGAAGTTTTTCTTCTTAAATGACATGTTCTCCATCCGATTAATTTCACCATACCAGCCATTTTTTATGTATTTATTGACCATTTCCCTCATTTCCCTTCATATGCTATGACTAGAATTCTAATTTTATAGTTATAATTCACTTCAATCCACTTCTGTACCATATATCTTCATCCCAGATTGCAAAACTTTAGTATTGATCCATATCCCTGTATTGTAGAGTGATCTGAAGATTAATACTTTCCTGCATTTGGATGGTAACACTATTATTTCGGGTAATAAAGTGCAAAAATAATATACTACTACTTATTGAATCCAGTTATTTTTTGCAACCACTGATTTGAGTTGTAAATAAGCATTCATAATGACAGTTATCATCATTTAATATCAATTTTGTTTATGTGCAGGCTATTTCATATATTTCCGTCTCCTGTTTCCTTTTTTGCAGACTCAGCATATTCACCTCATCATGAATAAATGTGCTTAAATTTTGATTTAATCTGCTTATCAATAAGCCATATCAAAAACATCCAAAGATAAACGATGCTCAGTAATATTTCTCAGTTATATAACCAATCTAAGATATAATTCTTTGTGCATTTGGATGGTAACACTATTTTGACAAGAAGATTCTCGTAGCAAAATGAACTTTTATTTCCAGCAGTAGTGCACTTGGATTACAGCAGTGAGATTTACTTTATTTCCAGCATTTTTATTAACTTGTGTCTTGCTTCTCTGAATGGAAAGTATGCAAATTTATGAAGCCAAATATGTATCGAAATAAAAATGAAAAAAATTACGAATCCAAAAAACGTTGGTTCACCAATAATTTCTCCTCCTTACTGATGTCCAAAAGTTTTCCAATTAATTCTGGTGGTCGTACTGGAAGTAAGATCTCTTCCAATTTCAATAGTAATGTATCCTTTTGCCCCCACTTCCAGTGGCCTCTGCATGGGGTCATGAAAGATATGAGAAATCCACCGTCGTCATCCATTTCTTCCTCCACTTTTCCCAGGTACCATCTCTTCCCAAATCCAACAGTGACATATGTGCCAACAGTCACAACCTCACTGGATATGTTGGATTGAACAGCGGGTTCAATGTTGCCTCCCTCAATGGTGCTCTCTGCCTCCTGGGTTGTGAGGTGCTCAGGTTCCTGCATTGGGACAGTTTCCTGCATTGGTGCAACATTTTCAGGTTTCATGGAGGTGTTGCCTCCCTCAATACTGCTCTCAGTCTCCTGAGTTGTGAGGTGCTCAGGTTCCTGCATTGGGACAGTTTCCTGCATTGGTGCAACATTTTCTGGTTTCATGGAGGTGTTGCCTCCCTCAATACTGCTCTCAGTCTCCTGAGTTGTGAGGTGCTCAGGTTCCTGCATTGGTGCAACATTTTCAGGTTCAATCGTTGCCGTAGTTTTGATAGTTTTCTTTTTGCGGATGTTTTTGACCTTGTAGGCATTTGTCCATCCATAACAAGTTGGATTCATACTGTCCTCTTTCTTGCAACAATCTTTGAAGCAGGGCACAATCCGTTTCATGAGGATATTCCCCTTAGTGGCAATGGCATGTATTGTCATCAGTTGGGGAACTGGCTGTACATCCCATCCACTTATCTCTGTGGCCACATCCTTGATATAACTGGATGTAATTTGGATGAGTGTTGATTTCACCTCATGATTCTGGAGGGCTTCACATAATTCCTCTACATTCCTTATTGGTACCCCTGATTTGACAATATTGTCAGCCATCTTCTTCACCCCACCCCCGACCCCATCGCAGGGGCCTTTTCCGTGACCACTCTCGAGCCATGTCCATGTTGCTTTGACACCAAACATATGGTGGAATTGGTCAACAATGGTACAGACAGTGCGATTACGGTACTGTGAGCTGGGCGAATCTGTGACAAAATGTATGCAGTGAAGGTCTGGTAAGATTCTTTTCACATAGGAGAGGAGTCCCCGAATTAAAGCCAGGACAGTGGGGACAGCATGGCTAGTCTCAGATGTTACCCCAATGAATGATCTATGTTGCAGCACTTTTTCATCATTGTTATAATACATGACCATTGGATGGATTGTTATCTGACAGTAGTTGTAGAAGTGACCACTTACTTCATCCTGCAGTCGTGTAAGCCAATTTTCAGAGAAGTCCATTTGGACTAGACATTCTCGCCCAGGTATCATGAATTCCTTGAGGATACTGATTTGTTGATATATGCATGTTATCCTTTCCACATGTGGTCGAAAAGTTTCAAGCTGCTGGAAGAACTCCTTCTTGAACTCTGCCTTTGAGAGTTTGTACTCTTGGAGGAGGGTCTTCTTGAAAATTGAATCTTTGTGCTGCACATCCCCTCTTGCCCAGTTCCTGTAACATACCTCATCTGGGAGGCTGTGAAGTTTGGCATTGATCTCATCATTTGTTAACTGGCCTAGTGCTTCACCGGACATTGGCAGACCTTTACACGCACGGCAGAGGAGATTAATGTTGGCATGGATCTGGCAGAGACATTGCCTTCTTGCAGTCCACTGTATCAGCTTTATGTTTGCTTCACGGGATTTACAAAAAGCTGCCAGTGACATCTTTATATCAGGGTGCTCAGAGAGAAACTTCTTGTACAAGTTGCTCAGGGTTTGGCACAGGCCGTACTTCTTCTTACCCCATGCTTGATCCCTTTTACCTGGCAGTTCAGATGAATTCTCAGGCTTCTTCAAAAAGTTATTCACTAAAGCTCTCATAGCTTCTGATTGTGTCTTTCTAACTCTCTTCCGGTTCTTTTGGCGAAAAATGAAATCTCGCGATAACTTGATTTTGTTGCTCAATGCCTTCCGGTATCCCTTTCCACGGTCAGGTTTTGATGGAATACTTTTGAAGATTTCTTTCTTAATTGAAACAGATGATTTTGCTACTCGATCCATTGTTTCTGCCAGAGGTAGTAGTGCATTAATACGATCTTGACTTGGAGTCACAGCTGTTTCTTGAAGTATTTGCCGAACCATTTTCTCAGGAGTGCAGTACTTGGGATCAGGTGTTTCCTGATCAAGATCTCTTGCTTCATTTGCTGGTGGCGATTCTGGTTCGGACTGCTCTTGGTCATTGCCACTCCTATCTGCTTTATTTTTAAGTTTTGATAACTCATGTTTCATTTGCTTGTTGTCTCTCTGCAATTTACGCACCCTGGGGTCACGTGACATCGGTAGCTTGACTATAAGCCTGTTAGAAAACAACAATAGAAGGCAAAAAATAAAAAATACCTGAGGTGATTTATTCTCTTCCAAGTACATTGAAATGAAATGATTGTCATCTCCAATTCCTAACTAAATTTCTCAAATATACAAAATAAAATCAAGATATATCTACTGATTGTTCATCTTTCATGAGAATAAGTATACAAAAAGAAAAGAAATAATGACGGATTTGAAATGATTGGAAAAACAAGTAAATTTAAGTAAAATAATGTGCTACAAAAGAATAGAAATTCTTTTTGTCCCGCTTTCGCTCTCTGAGCAGTCTGTTGCCAGCGGCCAGCGGCAAGCCATTAAGGATCCGATTCATCCGTGTCCTATGAAATAATGCAAGATGCACAATACTTTAAAACATGCAGGCATGCATTAACCAGAAATTAGGGAAAGAGTATATCAAAGAGGCAATAAACTTCTCAAATATTGATAAAACTCACCGAGAGGATACAGGAGTTGTAACTTCTGTCACCAGTCGTGGGGTACGCTTCCTTGCAGGTAGCTCCACAAGCTCCAGGTTCTTTGGTGTCTGATTCAGTCGGGCGGATGCCCTCATGTTGGGACGGCCACGTCTGCGAGGGACTGTTCCTGCTGCAGCTGTTCAAGGAAATGTAACTATCAGTAGTCTTGGGAGTTGTAATGATTTTGATGCAAGAATTTTTAAAAGAAATTATTGATATCCAGATAATTGATGATAACCAGAACTACCTACCATGCTTCCTCACTCTCATGTCACGCATGTTCTGCTTCTTTCTGGCATTGTACACCTTGCGCTTGTCAGGTGACATGGGCTGAGCCATCAAACGTTTACCCTGAAAAATAATTGAATACCATTAAAGTAAAATAATTTTTCCTGGTCACGATGATATGGTTGTATAGATATTCTATGTCATGATATAATTTCATAATACTCACAACTGCTCGCTCCCTTTCTTTCTTCCGGTAATCATCACCCTTGGCTATCTGCCCTAGCCTCCAGAGACGTGCTCTCTCGGCATTGGCTTGCTTCTGTGCGGCGGTTAACACCCTCTTACCCATTTGAAATGACTGGAAAATATGTTAAAAATATATGCAAGGGCAATGACTTTATGTTGCAGTCCAAATACATCTTATTCATGTGAAAGTAAAAATTTGTTACCGTCCAAATGCAAAGGAATCAATGTGGGTGTTAATTAAGAAAAATCAGCTCCATTGGTGAAATTAATACTATTATTTGGTTTTACATTCTTTCAAGAACGAATGTACAATTTTGATATAAGAAATAAATTAATTTTTGGGGTTATAAATGCAATAAATGACCAGTGTGAATAGCGTTACCATCCAAATGCAAAAAGGATCAAAGCTTTTTTGATGTGTAACTAATTTGTTATTTTGAAACACAATATAATGAAGTATCAGGGGCATAAAGGATATAATGTCAATAAATTGACATTGATTTTGATTGTCACAAATGATTATTACCAAAGATTCACTCTGGAACATAAAAAAAATAATAATAGAAATAAAATAATCTGACGAAAATTTGCATCTAATTACTTGATAAGTATTTGTTTCACCTATATACCTACTCCTAAATGAAGGGACAATATAATTAGAAATATATAGCTCAGTAGGTTCTTGCATTTGGACAATATTATAACAACAATACCATGTATCACTAGCGTTACCATCCGAATGCACAAAACTCAATGCATTCCCTATAGAGAGAACATTTGTTTTTTACAAATTGTTCAAACTAAAGCAAAACATGACATTGACATATACCCAAACATTATTCTGACTCACTTAAATACATTTAAAGAACATTTTTGTGGCACTCCCCCCTTACATCACACATTTTTTACAGCAAAAACATGAACAATAAATGACAAATTCATGAAAAAAATCGTATACACAAGGCTTTGTTTCATCAAAACATAAACTCAGTACCTAGACGAATATTTTGGTGATATTTATAAATATCTATGAAAGATCCATAGGACGATATGCTCTTGTTTTCAAAAAGCTTATAAGGTTACCGTCCAAATTAGTGTTACCATCCGTATGACATTAAAAACAGCAGGAGATGTACCATAAATGACCAGCGTCCAAATGACAACAACTACTTGAGGCTAAAAATCGTCATCATGTTAATACATTAATGATCGAAATTCTCCTTAAAATCACAAGTATTCCCCTCAATAATATCATATTTTAGCAAGCTATCATCAACTTTTAGTGTCATGTTTGCGAAATCTTGCAAAAAAACAAAGTAATACACTCACCACTGCTTAAAAGTTCGCCAACATGTGCGTGATAGTGGGCCGTTCATGGACGTTCATGTCTGCTTTCTTCATCATACTCCAGAGGTCACCACAGGTGCTGTTTAAGTGCTGCCATCTGGTGCATTTGGTCGGTAACCGCATACGGACGGTGACGTTAGTGATTAACGCTCAAGTTATGAGGAAGTTATGCAATATTTAAATATGTGATATATTGATTATGATACGTCTAGAAGGGATGTACAATATCTGGGAATATCTCTCACTAATATTTAAATCCAATGGCTTAAATTGATCTTGAAATCGCATTTGGATGGTAACAAATAAATTACACAAAAATTGGAAAACTTATTCTGGGGGATGAAATATCACATCTACACAAAAAAATGTTGTGCATTGGGGTGGAGACATGTTTGAGTATGGCGAGAATTGACATCAGTTCAATGTATTGGAATATTCCATGTTCATTTAGGGTTATTGAAAGTTGCATTTGGACGGTAACATTGAAATTACCCCAAAATTTAAACAGGTGTGGTGGGCTAAGTGGTACTCATAGAATTTTTATTTTTTTCCCAAGTGGTGCTAGGAGTATAGGGAATGAGATAAGACATACAAAATATGTCACCAATGGAAATTCTTTTTAATATGAATGCAAATATCGTGAAGAAATTATTAAGTATGTGGAAATAAACTTCAAAAATGGAGGTTTTTTAGCCCCAGATTTTAAAATATCCCAGATAGGCCTACAAAAGTGGGTACCCCCTGAAAGCTCTTGTCTTGGCGCATCCATACAGCGTAAAAGCAAGCTTTAACTACCAGTTCCAAGCAAGTTAAATCCCTTAATATGAGTGACGACAGTTCGTGAGAATAGACCATATAGAGTTTCTGATCAGTTCACTTCTTGGTAAGGGGCATCTGAAAACAATACGGTCTGGCTGGTGTTGCCTGGTGGGCAGTATTCTATGGTCAATATATCTGGTCAGAGTTCTCATTCTATAACCTTGTTGAAGTAAATGCAACCTCCTCCTCTGCTTGAGAGGGAGTAGGCCAAACCTTTGGTGAAACTGTGTAACGCATTGATATCTATTAGTTTTAGTGATAATTCTTAAAGCTTTGTTTTGGAGAATTTGTAGGGCAGTTAATTTAGTTTTGGTTGCCGAGTCATAGAAAATATCAGATTGGTCAAATAAAGGTAAAATTGAAGTTTTGTAGATTTGTGCACTGAGATTTTGGTTTAGCCTACCCCTCAGGTGTCTTAGCAGCCAGAGTTTGTGTGACACTTTCTTTTTTATTGAGGCGAGATGTTTACTGAAGTTAAGGGAACCGTCAACGATAGTTGTAAACCCGGACTCCAAGCAGTGATAGGGCAGGTGGTGATAGCGGAGGAAGGTCCCAACACCATAGCTCGTATCAGTCGGATATCCAGCAATGAGCAGCGAACCCTGAGAAATCACGATCCTGTGATCGGTGAGAGATGGTACGTGTCGGTATCTGTGAATGGGGATGTCGGTGAATTTCTGTGGGACCCACGTGCAACCACAAGCCTGATTACTAAGAAATTCTATGATTCCCTCCAACGCCCACCGTCGATGGCTCCGTCCCGTCTGACGTGTGCGATGGGTAATGATTCTCGGATTACTGTACACGGATGTGCTGTGATTCCTGTGGCGATGGGAAGGCGGACGTATATGATCACTTGTCTGGTAGTATCGGGTTTGTCTGGACCCGAGGCCGGAATACTTGCTCGTGACTTTGATCATGTGCATCGATGTGATGTATACTGCTCAGGGAAACTAGCTTTGAATAACGGAGAGGACGCAGTACAAATGCACTACTGGCGTGGACCCCGTTCAAAGCAGCCGAGTCCCTCTGTGAAGTCGATTAAGGTGGAGGAGACAGAGGATGGATACCAGGTAACACTGAGGGAAGCGGTGATTATCCAACCTCATACGGTCACACTGGCCAAGATTGACATTCGCAGGGGCTCTGACGCATCAATAGGTTTGATGTTCGAGCCCGACCAGAGATTGCTGACTGAATTTGCCCTGGGAAGCCTTGATACGTATATATCGGCTGTCAGTCCGACTGCTGTGGTAGCTTTCAGCAATCCGTCCGACCAAACCCTTCGTCTTGATACAGATGTGGTGGTTGGAAAAGTAAGTGAGGTGACGCTGCAATCGTCCCCTCTTACTTGTCCGGAGGGGGTGGATCAAGAGATCAAGAAAGCAATCGTCAACTCAATACAGGTGGTAGAAATACCGTCTGTAGTAGATGATGAGCTGATTATGCCGGACACTCCCGTACCACCTAGTACGGAATGTCCGCTGAAGAAACTTGTTCGAGATACAGACTTGACGGATCCTAGTGAGAAGTCAAGGCTGTTTGGTCTCCTCGACGAGTTTAGGGGGTGCTTTTCTCTACCTGGAGACGGGTGGAAAGAAAAGCCCGGATGTACCCATGTGGTCCGTCACGTCATTGACACAGCGAATGCCCGCCCTATCAAACTTCCATATAGGCGGATTCCGGTGGCAAAGCGTGACGCAGCGGAAGCAGAGATCTGGAAGATGTTCGAACAGGGACGCATTGAGCACTCTACTAGTCCGTGGGGAGCACCCATCGTGATGGTAGGAAAGAAAGATGGTACTCAGCGTTTCTGTGTCGATTATCGCCAGTTGAATTCCGTAACGGTGAAGGATAGCTTCCCACTCCCCAGAATTGATGAATGTGTTGAGGCGCTAGGCGGAAACAAGTGGTTCTGCGCCCTCGACTTGGAAAGCGGATACTGGCAGATAGCCATGGATGAGGAAAGCAAAGCCAAAACAGCTTTTCTGTCCAGTGTGGGATTGTTTCAGTTTAAAGTAATGGCCTTTGGACTGTGCAATGCTCCGGCTACCTTCCAGCGAATGATGGATCGGATGCTAGACGACCTTAAATGGAAGTCTTGCCTAGTCTATCTGGATGATGTGGTGGTGTTCGGGAGAACGTTTGAACAATGTCTCCAGAACCTCCGACTCGTCCTGGAGAGAATCCGGGACTATGGATTGAAATTGAAACCCAAGAAATGTGAACTCTTCCGCCGAGAGGTGGAATACTTGGGCAGATTGGTCTCAGACAAGGGCATCCGCGCCGACCCTAAGAAGGTGCAGAAGGTCCAAGATTGGCCAAGACCAGTGAACGCAAAGGAGATCCGGCAGTTTATAGGATTCGCGTCCTATTATCGAGAATTTCAGCCGAAATTTGCCTCGACTGTCGCTCCCTTGCAAGCAATAGTAACCGCAGCCGGAAAATATAAGCGGTACGCTAGATCCATAGAATGGACTCCGGAATGTGAAGTTGCCTTCCGCGGAGTCAAGGAATTGCTAACTACAGCTCCAGTGTTGGGATATCCCCAGAAAGAAGGGAAGTTTATCCTTGATACGGATGCTAGTGGGTTTGGCATGGCGGGCGTCCTGTCCCAGATACAAGACGGAAAGGAGGTAGTACTTGGGTATGCAAGCAACAGCTTGGATAAATCCCAACGAAATTACTGTGCTGCGAAGCGAGAGCTTCTAGCAGTACTCACCTATCTGAAGAAGTTCCGGCATTACCTGCTAGGGAACCGGAATTTCTGTGTGCGGACGGACCACGCATCCTTGCGGTGGTTGCTCAACTTCAAAGATCCAATGGACATGCTCGCACGTTGGCTAGCTCAACTGCAAGAGTATGGCCTGGATCAGGGCATGATTCTCCATAGGGCGGGGAAGAAACATCTAAATGCTGACGCGCTTTCTCGACTTCCAACGCGGAAGTGCGGACGCTTAGATTGTGAAGATTGTGGGGCTCATGAAGCAGTTGTCGCTGAGGCAACTGTGACAATGGCCTCACCGAACGAGATAATCCAGAAGGCTCAGCAGGATGATCCGCTGATCCAGCGAGTTATCGATGTGGTGGAAGGTAGGAAACCGCCCCCGGACAAGCAGTCACTGTCAGGGGAGTCGGATGAATACTGTACCTACATCCATAACTTGGGGAGTTTGAAGATGAGAGAAGGTGTGTTGTGCTTGACTTGGGTTCGGCGACGCACTGGAAGGACGTACGTCAGTAAGGTTATTCCTACTGCTCTCCGTTCAGAAATATTCCGTGGAGTGCATGGACCTAAGACCATGGGTCATTTTGGGTTCTTCAAGACCTCTTGGGCTGTGAAGTTGAAATATTTCTGGCCTGGCATGAGGGGAGACCTGAAACGCTGGATTAGGGCCTGCCCGGAATGTAGTATGCGGAAGACGAGAGGTGGTGGCGGAATCACCCCTCTGAAGAAGGAATTGCATGGAGAACGATGGAGCCGAGTGGCTTTGGATATTATCGGTCCCTTTCACCCTACCCCTCGGGGAAACAACTATGTGATGGTTGTGGTGGACCACTTTTCGAAGTGGGCGGAGGCCTATCCAATGCCAGATCACACAGCAGAGCGATGTGCGGAAGTGCTCTTCCGGGAATGGATTTTGCGCTTCGGGTGCCCTGTGTCGTTACAAACGAACGGAGCCCCGGAATTCAGATCTACCCTGTTGAGGAGTCTGTTTGAGATGCTGGGAATCGAGAAATTGATCACCATGCCGTATAGACTGCAGTCTAATGGGCAGGCGGAAAGATTTAATCGGATCCTAGTGGAGCAGCTGTCTTGTCTGACGGATTACAGTTCCACGGACTGGGACATGCTGGCTCCGTGTATTGCTCATGCCTATCGGGCTAGCGTACACGCGAACACGCTGTGCACGCCGAATTCTATCGTATTCGGGACGGACTTGGTCACTCCGATGGACTTGATCTACGGAGTAGAGCCGGGTACCCTGGATTTTCCATGTCGTGTGGCGTTCGTTGAGAACCTAAGACATTGGATGAGGCTAGGGCATCAGTTTGTTCGGGATAATCTCGGAGTATCGGCAGTGCACCAGAAACGAGATTATGACCGGAAAGCAAACCCTAGACGCTTTGAAGTGGGTGCTGTTGTATACCGCTACAACCACCCTCAGGCTAGTAAGAAGATCGGTCCCAAGTGGGATGGGCCCTTCAAGGTGAAAAGATTCATAGGAGGCACGACCTATGAACTTGAGACAGTAAAGGGTATCGTGAGATGTCATGTAGATTATCTCAAACCTGCCTTTGACGAGAACGGACCTATTCAGGTGGTAAATCTAGATAGAACACCAGAATTCCGTGCTCTGAAAGAGGCTGGACGCGATGTCCTGAGGCTGGAAAGTGGCAAAGTCCTTCCAGGGAAGGAATGTCCTGAATTGAAAAAGAAAGATAAAGTCTCTGTATGTGTGAAACAAAGGGGAAGACGGAAGAAGCCGGAGGGGGTGAAAGATAACACTCCTCCAGTGCTAGCCGCCCCCAGAGTTAGCACAGAAGAGACAAAGAAGAAGAAAGTTGGGAGACCTCGTAAAACGATGGGTAAAACCAGAGTAATACCAGTGCTTCCCAATAGAAAGAGAGGCCGACCTCGGAAGATTCCAGTTGACACTGTGGCTCCGCCAAAACCTAACTCTCCCAAAGTGAAGAGAGGTAGGCCAAGGGGAGCTAAAGAAAAGACTGGAGACGGAAGAGGGAAGAAAGGAGATCAGGACGTATCCCCTGGGAAAACTGTAACGAGAAAACGAGTGCGCCGTCCTCCAGATCGGTTACAGTTGGGAGTTTAGACCATGTTGTGTGTGCCAACAAGGGGAATTATGATCTGATTCCCCGAGTAAACACAACGAGAAGTCGACTGGAAGTGTAAGACGGAAAAATACACTGAAGTCCCCGAACGACACATGTGAACTGGATGTTCCATGTGGCTGGGAGTAACCTTGATTCCAGGAATTAGTAGTTGCTAGAGTGACTGGAGCTGTACAGCCTGGCTTGGGTTAGGCCTGCGAAGCATAGAGAATCTAACTTCGTGGTACTGTTTGCCCTGAATCTTGTCTGAAATGACTTGAAATTGCTATTTGACAGCGTTGCTACCTATGAAAATGAATGGAATTCAATTCCACTCTTGTCTCAGTGGAAAGAATAGCGGGTTGCGGTGGTAAAGACTCCGGTCTGCACCCCGTACGCCTATGCTAGACATGCAAAACCGGGTAACGTTATCCGGCAGGTAGTGGCGGGACACGGTGGCGCTGCGAGCGTACGGCGAGAGGGCGAACTAGCGTTGCAACAGGTGGTGCTAACGGAAGTGGCATCCGGTTGACACTGGTTCTCTCCGCCTCGTGGCTCACTTTGCTTCCGACCGCCAACCTGTAAGTACGCTTCTCTATCATGCACCTTATTCCACTGATCCTTGCTTGAATGTTCTATGAGGTAGTATTTGATAGTTGAACTACTTGAGAAAGAATGCTTTTAAGACACTGTAGATGGTTGACGCGGAGTCGTACGTCTAGTATAAGACGAAAGTTTCGGTGTTTCTGTGTGTGGAGATAGATCACCGGCGCTACGACCCACGCCGCCATGTTGGATGCTGTAAGCGGTGTGACCACGCTAGTATTTCTATCGAGTATTACGCTGATTTGGTCCACCCTAGGGTTCCGGGAATACTGTTTTTAGTTACAAAACATTCTTGGGGATAGTACTACTCAGTTCACTGTCTCCCGGAGTGATTTTTAACGAAATATTGTGTATATATGTTCTGGTTGCAATCGTCCCTGTGACTAAGCATGTGATGTTATGTTATAGGAACGAGAACTCAACGTGACCGCTGCCGTCTGAAGTGTATCCTGTGAATCCTGAGCTTTGAGAAAACTGACTGAAAATGAGTGAATCGGATACTCATGAGAAAGCTGCTAATGTAGACTTGGGCGAGTCTGGTGGTTCCGACCACGAGCTCGACGTGGAGGCGGAATCCCAGTTGCTGGAAGAGACCGGTGACGGTCCCGGCCATGTAGCTGAGATGAAACCTCTGACGGAGAAAGATGTCCGTGATACCGGGAAAGGCTCCGTGGAGACACGGCAGTCCTCTCGCGGGAGACGGAAACAGGAGTCTCCAGCTAAGTCTACTAGCAAGACCCGGAAAGCGTCCAAGTCCCCAGCAACGGGTCGACAAGGCGCTGAACGTGGACGGGACACACTTCGGAAACTCGCTGAAGTCCGAGTAGTGGTTCAGCCCATGGAAGTGGAAGAGACTACCTCTACCACTAAGAAGTCTGATTCGAAGGAGAGTGATACCCAGAGCAAGGAGAGTGTTACCCCTTCGAGCCAGAAAGGAAAGAGGAAAGTGGTGAAATCCCATAGACGTCGTTCCGTGTGGAGGGACAGCCAGTTCCGGAGTCTTCCGCGTGGTACTGACATCCGTTCCACGTTTGACACCGGAGTAGGGGTGGTGAACGTGAACCCTGATATGGATATCCCCGGCGCCATGGCTACCATGGCCGAGGAGAGTGAAGATGAGTCAGATGTGGAGGGGTTGGAACACGGTATGATGGACCGTTACGAAAGCCAACTCTTCCCGAGTCTGCTCAGGCTGGGTTCCGTGGACACAGGCAGTTATGAGAAGATTGTGGGCGCTGTGGACTTGTGGGAGCCCGGCTTCCGTTGTCCCTTTGCCGTCTGCCGGTACCTTCCCTTCAACGGAAAAGGAGTCCGTGTCTATGCCACAAGGCAGAGACTATTCCGCCACCTGTGTGAGGAGCACACTCCCAGGTTGGAGGTCTGGACCTGCCCTTCTGCCCGTTGCCAGCAGAGGCTAGACCGGAGATGTGAGCTTGTGCACCACTTGCAGTACGGAGAGGAAGTGTGCCACAACAAGGGATTGTCAGAGGCCGTCCGGAAAGCCATGGCGGTGACGCCCACTCGTGAGCTGTCCCCCAGGTTTAACTTGATGAGTTATCTGACTGCAGAAGACCTACAGCAGGTGAGGCGAGCTACCTCGGTTGGAAAGTCCTCCACCAGCTCGAGGCAGTTTGCTAAGCCTAGAGACCGGAAAACGCCTTCTGCAGCGGAAGGATGTGCTCCTGATCCGGAGCCATCCCCCAGCAAAGGCAAGACAAAGAAGCAGAAGAAGAGAAGGAGAGAACGTTCCAGTTCCTCTCGCTCTGAGTCCATGTGCAGTGACTGGAGCTCTTCTCCTGCCCCTAAGACTGCGAAAGTACTGAATCCGGTAGCACAGCAGGCCTGTGCTAAGTTGGAAGCGGAGCTCCCGGAGCAAGCTTCCACGGAAAAGCTACTGGAGAGAAGTGAGACCGAAGTCCGTGATGTGTTGGATTTGGCCAACGATGCATTAACGGAGGTCGGAGAGAAAGTGACAGCAGCGTTCCAGACCTTGGCGGAACCACTGTCACAGCTGAGAACAGTACGAGAACAGATCCGCGAGCTAACGACTCTTCGTGAGGAGAATCGTGCGCAAGTCGGTCTGATCCGAGACCAGAGATCGTGGCTCAAGGAGAGAGATGCGAAAATCCAGTCCCAACTGGAAGAGATTAGCGCTCTCCGGGCGGAGTTGGAGGCTTTCCGTAATCCGTCATCCTCTAGCGGGTCACAGCAGATGGAGAACATCATGTCAGGGATCCGCCCTCTGGGTGGCACTACCCCGACAAGGATGTGGAGTGCTGGCATGGGAATGGAGGCAATACCTCCCATGCAGCCACAGCAAGCCTTGGTGGGAACCGGTTTCGGAGGTCAAGTAGACTTCAACGAAATGCGGAACCTAATGATGATGGGAAGGTTGTTCCGGGAGACCATGGCACAACCTCTCCCCTTACTAAGGCAAGAACTTCCAGGGGAGACTCCGTTAACCCCCGGAAGGAATTGGACAGTGAACACCCCTGCAGCCGCAGGTAGTGCCCCAACTGGTTCTGAGGAGGTAAAGAAACCAGATGGTGGGACGTAAAAGTGTTTTTGCTAAAGTAGCCACGCTGGTTACTTACTGTTCAAGATTACCTTGTGATGCGGAACGACCATGGACTTGCCCCTGAACCTGTACGTGTGGATGGATGGACCCTTTGATAACCCGGAATTGCCCCTCGGAAACCTGAAAGCTCAGAAATGTAAGAAACCGCTGATAAACCTTGGACTCTGACTACCTCTTGACGATTCAAATGGATTGACAGCTGCTGACTCGGAACAACCTCGGAAGCTGGAAATTTGTTTCCGCCGATTCGTAAGAAGTTTAGTACATTTTACTTACAGCCTGGTGCTTTTCATAAATGAAATGTTTTGTCGTAGCAGGTCTACCAAAGCTCCTTATGTAAAGGCTGTTTAAAACTTTTGAGTATGTTGATTCAGAAGGAATCACTTACAATGTAAAATGTAATTCTAGAGATGTCGCGATTTATTGTTCGTGCGGAGGTCACAAGTATGCTCCTGCCTGTACTGATTCGCAATGTTAATTCTCTATGTCATTTCTTACTTTACTTTGATGTTCCGTGTTGATGTTGATGTATAATTTATTACTCCCGTATAGATTGTTTACAAAGTTGGTAAAAATCTTAAATTATGGAGGGGGTATTGTAGTAAATCGGAGGTTATATATAGCCCTCCGCGTCAAGAGTGTGTATAAATCAAATGTCCTTGAACTTCCCCGTGTCTCCGTAACGCTTCACTGAGCACGGAATGGGCTTTCGGATTTGTGTTAGTTGCAAGAGAGATATGTTTTACCATTATCACCCATTTACAGGAATCTTATAGTCTATTCAACTACAGCAGAATGTGTATCATGTATAACCATTTACTGTATTCCTGTACGACCTATTCTTATGTATTGTATTCACTGATATTGTTTGCCTGGTGCAACACCTCTTTTATGATGTGAGGACAAGTATGACCTTGCTCCTGCTTGTAGGGTGTAAGTATTCACTCTAAGGCTTTGAGTGGATCAGTTCAGGCCTATGCTGGGTCTGAGCCGGGTCTGTTGAGACTTGCAGTCTGGTCGTGGGTGGCAATAAACCTAACGAAAGAGACATTTCCGTGTTGGTGTTCTTCCTTGCCTTCGTCGAGAGCCGTGTCTGCCGTAGTCGAACCTGGGTTGGAATTAGCCTCTAGTAATAAAGCACTTTACTAAAGAAGCGATTCACTACATATTTATACTTCAGGTGATTATGATATGTTCAGAAACACCACCCCACCTGTCCCGGAGTCCCTCTTACACTGGTGGTTCTTCGGGTCTTCCTTCATAATAAATAAATATCAATAATAATCATAATAAATAATCAATAATCCATAATTTCAGGACTCCTGACTTCCAAGACAGGCGTGTGGAAGGCAAGCGTGATAGCGAGGAGGCGGCGGCACGTAGAGAGAAGGAGATGGGCTACTCATATGATAACCCTCAAGTCTTACCTACAAATAACCCTGACCTTAGCTATGCTAACATCACACACGACATGAGCGCATACTCCCGATAGAGAGAAATGTACAGAGGGAAGAATGCCAATTGACTGTATCGCTAATTTCTATTGTTTTTCTATTCGTTTATGACGTCTCCGTTCAATATGTCGATCCCTTCGCATTTGTATCCTATACCCATGTCTTCCGAGGACTAAGAATTCTTAGAATGTTAATAAGACTTTTTGAATCATATCGTTAACAGGCCAAGAATTCTTGGTATTGTTGCAATCATTATGTGATTCATAACTGTTCAATTACCAAGTATACTTTCGTTCCATAAGAGGAGTCATAATTATGTTTTGAAACATGTATAATTTGCAAATATAATATTCCAATGGAATTTCTAAACATATCCATATATATATCGATGCAGGATTGACTCCATATAGCTATTGTAGTGAGCGAGCTAGAACTTTAGTTTTTACCTATGATTTTATCAGTGACTATAATGAGAATTGCTTGGGTGGACTAACCAAGGGTTATTTTCGTGCAAGAACTAGACTAATATTTCATCTCAATAAGGAGGATTAATTTTTCATCGCCTACATTTCGTTCAGTATCATGTCAGTATCCTCTCTACTGCACACCTCATTTCATTGTATTTTCACTCATTATTCTATTGTGTATTATAATTAAAGCAAGAATTTCGCTGCTTTGTATTATGAATGTGTCATCTGGTATACACAAATTCTCACCAATGAAAGCAAAAATATATTCGTATGGAAACATTATTAAGCTGTGTTGTATGTGTTCCACTGTGCTTCTTACTTTTTAACTAGAAAGATCGAATTGCAATATTTTTGACAGAAACTCCCCCAAAATATCCAAGAACGTTCAATCAAGCAGATCAATAAATATAGTAAACCTATAACTATTTCCGCATGCCCATGACTGCATCTCCAATGGTAAAATAGGCATTCTGTCGAGAATTACTTTTAAGTGGGGAGCATTTTATAATATTAAAAGATGAAGCTGCACTCTTAGTTATAGCGTCGTTCAGGTTTTCTACTTTTTGTTCGGTTCTTTCCCAACCCATCTAAAATGCATTTGACCAAAGTTTTGTAGGATATTGTTTGGTTGTTTTATGCTACAGGGCTTGATAAAAGTCCACATTAATATTTCGGGGACCCACCGAGCTACTTTCCTGCGATGACTTCATTTATTATCGCTCACCGGCGACCCTTTTTTCTCGGCCGATTCAACTTCAAATTCTAGTACCAACATAATGTAATAACAGCAGTAGAATAATAGGCATATATTCAGCTTGTTAATTCATAATAAGAGTAAATTTGACAGGATTTTGTTTGTCGTGATAGCTGAAAATACAGCTTTAACATACACATAAAAGGAAAACAACACACTTCATATATATATTAATTCAATTTTATTCATTTTAATAATAATGATTATGTATCTGTCATTCTGTAAATATAAATACCGTTTAAATACTTGTGTAACCGTTTATAGTCCGTATATAGATGATAGCATCTAACATAGATACCATCTAACGTATTTGGATTCAACAAATACAAATGTATGTCGCTGTGTACCCATAGTTTCTTTTCGAAGGATTTGTAGTTGTATATATATATATCTGAATAGAGATCTCTTCACTGTGCGATGATTGATGTAATGGTGTGTGCATACAACATTATACGAATGCTTGGCTTCAGTTACCCATGTAAGTCAGATGCTCTGTGTATACGTCTCTATATATTCTCACCTATAATGTGAAACATAAATATATATGACTATAAATAATAAAGCTAATCAACATTGATATACTAGCACATGAAAAGAGATTTAAGCAATCTCATATATTGAAAATTCACTTTTGCCATAGAATCATGGGATAAGTAAAATGAGTTTATCAGATGTCATTTTGCCACATTACATGATTATTCAAAGATTTTTATTCAGACAAAAGCATTGTGCATCGAGTACATTGATAGCTGATATGATAGCGAGTTTAAGCAACCCTTCCTCAGGAGCAAACCGTTGCTTAAACGCGCTAATGTGTACAGATACGTACCTGGAACATTTTGCCATTGAAAGTATTGAGTTCGTTGTTGGAGACGCACCCATCAAATCCTACAAACAAGGGTGCGTGGCTATATTTCACAGAACCTGAAAAATAACATATTTATAAGTTTGAAGACAAATATACATACACCAACAAAACATAATACATACAAATAATAACACATAATATTATGACTATAACATTCCGCAGATGCAATATAAATGAGGTTCGTCATTGCGAAATAGATACATAGATAAATGATTTGGCTGGACGATCGAATGATTCAAACTGTGTACATGTATATGTTTGAATCAAGTTAAAGCTAGTTAATATGGTACACGCGAAAATGTTAGCAAAGTGGGAGATATTTGTATAAATATACGGTAGAGGGAGTGGTGGTTGTGCCTCTTGCACTGACAATGTGGCGCCCTCATCCAACGAGATTACGAAACACACTCCTGTAGTGTTCCTTTAACAAATGGCACTGTAGAATACTTTCTATAGAAGGACATGAAGGTCAAGAATTCTTTTTAAAAGGACTAACATTATCTTCACCATAAATATCTTCATGTCATGTACGTATTTGAGCTACGTTTGCAACTATCTATCATCGACCCAAAACTAAAATTTTCTACTGTTTCCTATTTTCCTACCTATCTGAAAGGGATTTGCCAACAATTATTTGTAGTGTTTTGACATGTAACATTTGACAAGTGCATTATCTGAACATTCAGTTGGGAATGCAAATTAAATAGGCATATTTTCTCGCCATGCATCAATGAACACATTAAAGATGAATGTACTTAAACTGAGATCAATATGTGATGTGTTCCAGGAAGATGAGTCACAAGTCGCAAAATTGATATTTTCCAAAGCGTTTTTATCACAAGATTTCTTTATTGGAATATTCTGATCTTTAGCGGGTTTAGCACTTATGGTCATATAAATCCGTGTAACAAATTTCAGGAAATATCCTTGCGTTTTTAAGGCCTTCATATGGAGTATAATTACCCATCCAGAAACATTGAAAACCGTTTTTTTTTCAAACATAAAACTATCAAACATAAAACATCGAAATACCTATTAGATGTCCTAGTGTTTACTATCATTGGAATCGGTTTGATCTCCTCTTTTCAAATATGATATGATATCTCAAAATCCATTTTTAGCGATTTATGACTCATTTTCCTAAAACGGATCACATATCGAGTGATCCTAAAAAATAAAAGGCACTCACCCTGGTAGACACGGCTGCGGGTGGATCGTGCGTAGCCAACATACAGATCCATCGTGCCACGAGCACCATCATACGTGAACGTAACACCATACGTTTTACCAAGTCTGATGACAACCTACAAGATAGAAATTGTGCTTCGTCATACTCTAGCTGCATGGATATTTCTGTTCGTTTTGAATAGTAGTATAAAGAAGTATCATTTTTAGATGGAGAGAATGTACTTCCAATTATCATTTTCAGGCAGAGGTAATAGGTATGCTTTAGTTCAAGACATTTTCAAGGTCATATAATTAGCAATTACCAATTTTTAACGAAAACTTGGTGAGTAATTTATGAAGATAAACCTTATAAACCTAAGACAATTAGACATCGTGTATATTGCACATGCTAATTATATATCTTCAGAAGCTAATTCCAGAACATTCCAAGTCAAAGTTTAAAAAACACCAAAAACAATTAATGATTCTCACATTAGACCTAATAGCTCCACTTCTCCGGTCATTGATGAATCCTTCAATAAACTTGTCATCCCCGTTCACCTGAACGAGCTTCAAACCGAAAGTGGCTCCGTAACGACAATCCCCATTGGCCACAATCCCCTGCACTTCGCTTCCTCCTTCTTCCGCCCTGAATTCAGCATAGATTGTGAACGCTCTTGGTCTGTTCCACACATAGGCCCCGGAGAACCAATCATTTTGCAGCATATCAGACTTCCCATCGAACGCCGCTCCCCAGCGTCCGTTACTTCCGGTTAGGGCCACACTGGACCCTTTGGGCTGGTATGTATGTCCGCGGTTGATAGACCGGTCCTGAAAGGTCTTCTCATCAAAAGTATAGCAACATTCAGTGTCTTTGCAATGGTCTGGAACTTTAGGCCCTGCTTGGCAAGGGGTGACAGAATCGCAAGTGAAGTGGTCGTAGTCCAGAGCGTGTTCGCATCGTTTGGTGCTTTCGTCGAAGATGAGGTTTGAGGGGCAACACATGTCCACTGCCTTGCCATTAACACAGTGTTGATAGGTGAAGCAGTTGATTGGGTGGCGACGGAACTCCAAACCATTTCCAAAGCAGCTCACTGAAGCAAAACATATTCATACCATACTTAGATGAAGAACACAAAATGCTTCTGTTTGAGGAGGTGGATTTTGATAAATAATTATAAAACTTGATCTGATAGAAATTGTATTTTAAGATATAGTCATAATTCTAGTAATATCAGAACCTATCTATGTCTTAAGATGATACTAGGTCTTATAACACGATAATTAGCAAAACACGAGAGAATTGTGGTCTGCCTGTGTTGCAGGTGAATTTATCATTATATCCTCCCCATAAAAGGATTTATAGATACATTAGAAGAGAATATATGTGCATCTATCTCTATATGATATAGTATATCGTCAAAGAAAATCTATGATGTAGTCATCTGAAATATGTGAAGTGGTTCAGGGAAATGAGTCACAAGTCGCAAAATCAATATTTTTCAAAGTATTCTGTCCACAAGATCTCTTTATAGGAATGTTCTCATTTTGGGGTATCTAATTATCCAAGTCGTATGAATACATGTATCAAATTTCAAGATCGTGTATCAAATATATCTATGCACTTCGAAGCTCATCATATAAAGCATATATTTACTAGTAATTTTCTATCCAGAGATATCGCAAATTCTTGTTTCAAAAATAAAAATCTCAAACTTAAAATATAGAAACGCTTATTAGCTGTCCTAATGTTTACAACCATTAGAATGGGCATGATCTCATCTTTTCAAATATGCTTATATCTCAACATTTATTTTGTGCGAATTGTGACTCATTTTTCTATGACACAAAACATTATATTGGTGCTGTGATCAACTTACAATCAGGGGCAGACGTTGGCTCAGGTGTGGGGTGTCCATCCTTTATATGCACTGGAGCTGGAAAATTGGTCAAGTTTCAACTAAGATTTGATTGATATCGCGTTTTAACTAATTATATTGATCTGAACAACAATAATAATTAGGCTATATTGGAACCCAAAGTGAGATTATCTCGACGAAATGAAAAAAATAAACGACAGTAAAATGCTGCATTCCAATAACTTTGAGGATATATGCTATACACCCTCATATCGTCACACTCCAAAAGAATAGTCGCTTAATAATATTAGTGAAGTAAAATAAAGTGCAACTAGTTGGCTATTATGACCCCCTCCCTAGGGTTTGCTCGCTTACTGTTTGAAGTTTCATTTCGATGTACAACATGTTTCTTACGCTGATGTTTTGAAAAAGAAATAAATCGATTTTGCAAAAACAAAAAAGTAAAATAAAGTGATGAAAGAATTCTACACTCACAGCATTTTGAGTCCCGTGGCCACACACAAGTCTTCGTTTCGTGAGAGTAGTGCAGACCTGATGGACACATATGTTCTGACAGGGAATACAGTAATCGGCCATGGACCCATCGACGTGTGCATTGGTAGAAAACGTTGCAGTAGACGTTGTGAGCGACGTAACCGGAAGCTGCCGTCTCTATGGTTACATCTCCATAATCACAATGACGACAGATGCCTGAAAATATGAAATCCAAATGTTGGCTATTTCCAAACGTTATGTATCACATACAGTCTAGCTGTATTGATTTGATTTGATTTGAAAACGTTTTTTCATTTCTTTTGAACAGGCACATCTCCTGGTTTTCACCATGTTTTCGTCAGTAGCCTGATTACAATTGACTATTACAATACCTAATTGTTTCTTTTAAATACTCAGATACTTGTATACTTGTGTCTTAAATCCTTTAATTTTGCATATCAGTGGCTATTGTAGGGGTAAGCAAGGGCATCTGCTAAAATAAGTGGTTCATGAAAGTCACATTTGTACTCACATTCTGCATCTTGGGATTCTGGACCACAGTCTGAAAAGATACAAAATTGTAAGCATTTTATCAGGACTGGTCTTAAAAACAGAAAACAGTATTTTGTGCTGGTCCTATTACCTCAGAGAATATGATCGTGAGCGATCTCACGTGCTAACATTCACTACATCTATGCGGCTCATCTTTGCTTTACTAAAAGAATATGTTACTTTTCCGTTATAGTACTATTGGTAACGAAGACAGAAGTCTCACGTTGGTCCTGCATTTCTTGACTACCGTATTTCCCCGTTTATAAGCCCAGGCTATATTAATTTCAAATGGTGAATAGACCAGGCTTATATTCGGGGCAGGCTTATATTCGGGGTAAGGATTATTTGCGTTTCTTTACCATAGGAATGTATTTACCCCCGGCTTATAAACGGGGCCGGCTTATAAACGGGGAAATACGGTAAGTAACAATTTTATACTCACACTTTTCACAATAGATGCCAGCATGAGTGGGGTTACATTCACAACTATCATCTGGTCGGCACAGACCTCCGTTCTGACATGGACAGGAATGCACACCTATAATTGATATCATAAAAATTGGATTTCTTTTCTTACTATACAGAGATTAAATTACACAGGTGGTATGAATGATGCATGGCTGAGTTGGAACAACAACTTGAATTCATTCTCAAGCATTAGTATACACAACAAAATAACAACTCATAACAGTCGGACAATTGTTTGACACAAAACAGTTGATATAATATGTAATTTAATAGATTCTTTATTTTGCATAACTACAGGTTACAGAATTAGTTATACACATGCCATGCTACGTGTCTACTGGGGACTAGCTATCTATGGGGTACATATATTATGGTTAGATATAAGAAAAGTACAGAGAGAAAATAGTGTAAATTAAGCATAATAGTAGACATTTACTTAAATTGTATGGAATATTTTCAGTAAAATATTCAAAGTAAGTCACAGATAATTTTGATAACCATGTGAGTTCATGGTTTAAGGGAGACTAATCTGTCTGTTGAAACCTCAACTGAGATCAGGGTCGATTTGTTAACATAATTGTATATGCTAAATTCATTCCATTTCCAGAATTACCATCCTACCAAACAAGCAGCGCTGCAGACATCCCGGCTTTTGCCGCAATGAGTAGGAGTAGATAACGAATTGTAAGAGAACTATACTTACTTTGTTGAGATGGAGCTGCCAGCGAAAACGCAAAGAAAAAAATAATGCAGATCATGCCTGTAGTGAGACTCAGAATAGACGCCATGTTCGTGTGTGTGAGATCCTTTTGCCTGAGATTATAATGAAGTTGCGGTAGCTATGTCTGACAAACAATGTCTCTGAGGCTGTCTTAGCGTTGATTGTCTCTATACTATTACTAATAATGTGTTCCCCCAAACCAAGGACCTTTTATATACAAGACAAGACATGGGATCGTGACATTCGCCCTTGAACATTAAATTCTGGTCGTCGTCATCCCTGATAAAGGACTGACACACCACATGGGAGGGGCCACTATACGTATGTATACCAATTGACCGCCCAGACAACTGATAATCCATTACCTGGCCACTTCTCTTCCTTGCCCAGCCTGTTTGCGTTCACAGGTAGAGTACGTCAATCCTGCATGATCCTGTTCCAATACTATGTTTGAGTATCATAAACCCTTACACATTTTTCCTTTCATACTTCCCCTTTATCATAGATAACAACGCAACATCTTACATGGGATGAAGAGGCGTTATCACTGCTCTGACGTCCTAACACAATCGATAGTCCTTACCACGTTGTAAATTATGATGTCTGATCTGATCTCTAAGTGTTTATTTTCAACTTTATACATAGTACCGGCCAACTACTACTAGTTAGCATGTACATCATAATAGGCCTAATATCAGCTGTTTAATTTCGTTCCCGGATTTTCCACAATCATTATCTAGCTAGATAAGGATATTTAACTCTTAAATGTCCGCATTCTACAATTCAATTGGCAAAATAGCGGATTCGTGATATTATGTTGCACTGTTGCGCTTGTAGTAACATATAAGGCAACGATGTAAGTATAGTTGCTTTATTATTTCCTGCTTGTTTAATATATATTTTTTTATGATTCTACTCCCTCTTCTAACAGCTATCCACCAACGGAGCGGGGAAGCTTTCTCATCAGCGGAGAGCAGCATATCCATTTAGTGGTTGATGTACTTCATATACAGGGTGGGGGCACTGTGAGGCCAAAAAAAAAATAGGTGTGTTTCCGATTTACCCCCCCCCCCCCCCCTACCTAGAAAAACCTTACCCTACCTAAAAGTTTTTTCACCATACCTGATTTTTTCCCCATCATATCTTACTTTTTTTTGATTTTTTGACAAAAAAAGCTTATAAAAGCAGGAAAACGGGTTTTCCTAACCCAAAACTGTCAAAAAGCACATTTTCCATGTTCAAAACAACTATTGTTATGAAAAAGACATTTTTTTCAGTTCCTGGGAGGTGGTTTCCAAACAGAAAAAATTAACAAAAAAAAAAAAGTTACCACCCCCCCTACCTAGTTTTCAGCCAGATAAATCGGAAACACACCTATTTTTTTTTGGGCCTGAGCAATCTCACAATAGAGGACTTGCATGTGCCACTGCGCATGCATGTTACAGTGCATATTTTACACTAAATAGGTTTAAACACAGAATATGACAGGGTATTGATTCGAAAGCCCACATGTTGTAACAGTGTATACTACATATCTTAATTATTTTGGTTCACATCCATTTGAAAGGCAAAATACTTCAGACATCATCTATGACACTTTTCATAATCTTCGCGGTATCTATTTTTCAATACATGTACACCGAGATGGCAAATTGCACGGAGCGTTAACAGTTGATAACTACAACATCATATTTTGATCTACGCAGGAGAAGTATACTGAAGGGAAAATGTGAGATTTACAGCCCCTTGCGTTTTATTGGTATGACAAAAATGCAGACACATAAAGATCTTTTATCTGTTTTACATCTTTACATAATTTTGTGTATACTTGATAACTTTATATTGTGTATTCTATATTCTATATTTCATATAGTCAGTGTTTTTTTTCATTGTTGATTTGGCTAGTTTAACACACCTGCGGCTGTCTATCTTGAACTGCATTCAATTCAATTCAATCCAATGTAATCGTTTGTTTAACGAGTTTTTATTCAGATTTACGGAAGACGAGAGTGCTTACGCATGGAAAGTGAATTTTGGTTTTATTTTCTCAATATAAAATCATTTTCATTTCCAAAATCATTTTGAATTTCGAATCCATTTTCCGTCTCATTTAAAAACCAAAGTCCATCTTGGATTCCTTCCTCATGTGAAGTGCATAGTTTTAGCCATGAAAGAAGTATGCAATAATTGTGCTATGAATATGGTATTTCCATCAATCATAGCACAGCACAGAGCAGCACTGTGTTGTGCAGCACACAACTGTCCAGCAGCACAGTGCAGCAGAGAACATCACAATGCAGCAGAGAACAGGGCAGCACATCACTGTCAAGCAGCAGTATACAGCACTGAATGGCACATCAGAGTGCAGCACT
Organism: Sthenelais limicola; assembly: GCA_942159475.1. NCBI lineage: Eukaryota > Metazoa > Annelida > Polychaeta > Phyllodocida > Sigalionidae > Sthenelais > Sthenelais limicola. The sequence goes on along the minus strand of OW804097.1, from coordinate 72,624,329 downwards.
GTTCTGTTCAGTACACTGCAGCACTAATCTGTGCAGCACAGTACAACATATGCAGCACTGTGCGTCACAGCACTATCTAGCACACAGAAACACTTTAGAGTCCAGAACTATGCAGCATATTAGAGTGAAGAACTTTGCAGCATATTAGAATATTAATTCAGCACATTAGAGTGCAGCACTGTGCTACACAGCACTTTAGAGTGCAGCACTTTGCAGCATATTAGAATGTTAATTCAGCACATTAGAGTGCAGCACTATACTGTACAGCACTGTGCTACGCTTTAGAGTTCAGCACTTTTCAGCACATTAGAATGTTAAGGCAACGTACAAAGACATCACTGAGTGATACACTATGTTTTTTCAAATGTTCGGATAAATATTATGTAATTGGCCTTTAACACAATAAAAAAAAAAAAACAAAAAAACTTTGGAGCACATTGTTGATTTGGCAATTTTGCAGCACTATCAAGTGCAGCACAGTGCTGAATTAACATTCTAATGTGCTGAGAAGTTCTGCACTATGAAGTGCTGCACTCTAAAGTGCTGCGCAGCACAGTGCTGCACTCTAATGTGTTGAATTAACATTCTAATGTACTGCACTCTAACGTGCTGAAAAGTTCTGCACTCTAAAGTTCTGCACTCTAAAGTGCTGCACTCTAAAGTGCTTTGCGCTCTAAAGTGCTTTGCACCACAGTGCAGTGCTGCACTAAACATTGCTGACCATTGCACTAAACAGTGCTGCATTGCACACTGCTGCAATGCACATTGAGCATGAGCAGCATTATGCTGCAGGAACAGGAACATAACCAATCCAAAATGTGCGGCACCCATAGGCGCCGCCATTTTGCCAGTGAGATCTCATGCGATCTCTTCTCATTTAAAACTTAGAAATCAAAACGGAAATCAAAACGATGGTGACATGTGATGTTGAAACGAAAATTAAAACGATAATGAGCTGTGATTTTGAAACGAAAAACGAAAGTGATTTTATCTTTTAAATAAGATGCACAATGATTTTGGAAACGAAAATGATTTTCTTTTTTAAAAATAAAACAAAATTTCACTTTTCATCACAAGAACACTCTCGTCTTCAGTACTGATTGCATTTTACAACACTGTAATGTTCCCAGTGACCTGAAACTAAAACATCTAACATAATATTGACAAACTCTGAGGTTTACTATATATATCTATCACCAATATAAGCACATATTATGATAACCATCCATATTTTCATAATAATGATAATGATCAAAGATTCACCAAATATGAGGTGCAAGTATAATGTTATATGTTATATTGAAAGAATAGAATTATTGAAAACATTTCATGTACATCCTCATTCCTCTGTTGACCTCATAGAATCTTTGTTTCCAGGAAACTTAATTCCTTTAGTCTCCTAAAAACTCTTCTTGAATATTCAAGTCTTTTATGTTATGCTTTTAGTTTATCTCTGAACTCACGGAAGTAATGGAGAAATAGAGAGAACTTTTGGCAATTTATCTAAATCAAAAACTACATGTATGTTCAAACCAAACGACCTTCGATGAAACAGATCGATTCTAGCTGCTTGTCCAAAAGCAAAAAGTTTTTTTATAGCAAATAAATTAACTTTTTGGGGCAGAGATTCTTTGAAAATCATTTCTATCAATATACTATATTGATAACAATTATTTTCAAAGAAATATTATTATCTCTTCAACAGGGAAGTGTAAAACTATGTTCAGTTTTGATTAAACATCTAAGATTTTATATCAGGTATATGTTGTTGCGAAAGAGTAGAAACCTCAAGGAAATGTGAGTGGTAGATTCAAATCTAAACACGAACCTAAAGTAAAAACCATGCAGATGTTTGGAAGTCCCTGGAATCTGATCCTCTCCTGCGTGTGAATTGAGAGATGACGTCCATTCTAGACTTCTGCAAGATTTAAAATCATCCCTATATTGCCAACACTGGAGGAAACAATTCAGCCCAAACAGGTCCTAGTCTGATGTATTCATTGACATCTGTAAATTGATTATAGATTACTTCCAACGGGGGTAAACTTAAATTTACTCTTGTTGCTGCTTCCATTCCTGTTATCTAGACAGCATAGACTAATAATCCTTTCACAATAGATTTTAATCCTAAATGATTTGTACTTTGACTTACTTAAGACTTATATTACTAAATATGTCCTTAAGACACCTCGCAAAAAAAATTGATTTCAAGCAGGTATAGTAAAAATGACATTCCAGTTGACGTTTAAACTTTTTCAGACACAAATATTGTATGACTTGCACTATTTAGAGGTGTTAGGACATCTAATTAAACCTCTTTAATTCCTATTTGTCGGAAGATTCTTCCGCTTGTAGGTCAAGATCTCATTCAACTGTATGACTGATCGAATATATATATGAAGATAAAGATATAAGCCGTAATTTGCTTGAAAGTTTCAAAGAAACATTTAGAGATTGAGGGTGGAAATATAGCATTCACAATCATCTGGACATGGGAAAGTCCACATCAATGTTTGTTCAGGCGCTTGGTTAACAATTTAATGGGGAAATCTTCGTCTACTCTTCCCGAAAGTTTCTTGAACGATGGAACGACCGTCAGAGGTAAAGAGGCTAGCAACTGCCTCAACGACTTTATAAAAAAAATATTGATTCGATCACTGCTGAACTTCAGGGAGACTATTAATTCTTTGGATAATGTAAATGAGACGAATGTATCGACTAAAATAGTCATACGAGTGAAAGAGGTTATTTTACTTTTCGAATATAAGCAAAACAACTTTTGAACAAATATGTCAAACAATGCAAAATACAACAGGAGTGGAAAGAACACTCGATCACCCCTTTACCGAAATCAGGCAATTTGAGGTATCTTTTTTTTTTTATTAATCTTAGGCCTATAGCCTTGGTGCCACTAACTTTGACAATATTGGCGATGGAAATGTTTCTATTGCTACTTATTTTGCCGATTCTCTGATTTCTGTAGTTTCGGGTTCTTAATAATGACAAAGTGCTGGTATTCATTATGATCACCAATAACTACCTCAGATAATACAATGTAAATTTTATCATAGAGAATGTGAAAGCGACTAATGCGGCCAAATATCGGCGGGTGCCATAATTTGTTTGGTGTAAACCACGTGTAATTCCAGCGTAAAACACTAGGTGGCATTTGGGCCTTGCCTCTGGTGCCTATAAGTTGTCAATCTTAATCATAATCGATCGAGACTGCTTTCAAACATGGGTGGTTATCCTGACGTTCACGTCGTCCTAATTCATGAAAAAGATTGAATTAAATGAAGGATTATGGTCCATGAGATCGATTCCTCTGTCTATTTACGAGTGCGCAATAATAACATCATTTGTTGTGTACATACGATGGGAGATTACACTTATTTTTTTAGCTGAAAATCTGAAAATCAATATTATCAAAGTGTTCACTTTTATGCAGAGAAATAGAGCAATACAATATTTTATTCATAACCATTGCTCTACATGTTATACCATTTTCCTCATTTTTTGATATAAGCTATCATTTTACATATCATAACCATCCTCTGAAGAAGCCCAAGAAAGGCAAAACGCGTCAGGAACGCCAATAAACCTGTAAAATGCCAACTTGATTCGTTCCCATGATTGTTTTAGATGAGTTGCCTTCCCTCAATTTTTTAATTTTTTTTATTGAAAAATGCAAATCCTATCCTTATTATAAACAATCGCCCTTCATCACCAACTTTTTAAATTCAATTATATAATTATGTGAGCCATCTTAAAAACGAATTTGCTCGGTTCAGACAATGGCATTGCTGTGGGGTTTAATATCACAAAAGACATTATCTGCAAAGGTAAGAATCACAACGATTCTAGTGATTGAACTCCAATAAATATAAAATATTATCTACTATTTGTCACGTGACATTCAATATTCAACAATATCCTCCCAGTTCTACCCTCCCTCCTCTGTCTCCTAGTAACACTAGCTTGTGTTATAACAGCAAGCTTTTTGACTGAACTTTTTATCCTGTCAAATAGAGCATGTTTCTCTGCATTGCTCAAATTATATAAATCCAGGAGAGCAAGTGATCTCATGTGGGTCAGTCACTCGACTGACTTTTATTGTGCAGAAGCATACATTCCAAGAAGGATGTGAAAAGGGGGCGTTGCCCGTGATGCTGGTGATGTTACATAATATACATGCATCTCCTGAATGATATATTTGCATAGTACCATGCTATAGTATTAACATAATTAGCGATTTTTGAAATATGGCGAATAATAAAGGGTGACAATTAATAAAAATAATTATAATTAGGTTGAGCAATTGACAGTTATGTTACATAAGACAGTTAAATGAATTTTAATTTAAACCTGACTATGGTTCATTTTCCCCCTCTTTGTACACTTGTACACAATCTGTGGTCTTGATCAAGATATTATAATGAATTGATTTCTTCCAAAAATAGCATTTCTTATCAAGCGGTTTCCAGGTATGATGGCTATACCGTTCAACTTGGATTTATGTATGGGGGTGCCTTTCACAAGTGTCAGTGACACACACACGGCCTATCCAGAGACCATTAGTCGAATGCCAAGTGAGAGATATATATATGCCACCACCATGCACTACACATACATGTATAATATGTGACCCATCGGCTAGCTGTGACACATTCTACGATATTTTGTATACCTTCCCCTTGAATGCCCCGAATACAACAACATCCTTTCAGATGGAGGGCAGATTTCCGCTGGTCCCCTCAATATACAGGAACCGTTTGACACCATTTGTTATCAGTGTGAATAGACTCGTTCACAGCGTTCGTACTTGATGGAGCATAGGTAGGAGAGACTTCACTTGTTCCAAAGGCAGTGTTACCCTCTATAAGTTATAGGGCATGGCCGAGATCGAGGAATGCCACTATATAGACAGGCATTGGTGAAAGCAGGGACTCTCGCGTCAAAATACCCCCACTGTCCCGGGATAAGTACTCGAACTGATCGGCTGACCTTGCGGCATAGTGGAACATAGCTCTTGAGATGGCCATGCAATTTCCCTAATTGCTCTTGCATTGGCATTAGTTTATGAGCAACTGTCTGGCTGTTCACCCATGTGCCAATTTGGGAGTTTACATCTGTTCCGATAGAGAGGAAGTCTAACAAGTTCATAGCAAAAAGTGAGTACACACATTGCATTTGTTTACAAATATACAGGTATATGTTTCAGGTTGCATGTTGCAGGCTTTTCTAATATACCCGAATGTATGCGAATGTACATGTTTCATTTTATGTGGTTTGGTCGTTCTAGAAGCAGAGCCAATATCACTATAGTTTTTAAAGATAAGTATCCTATCCACATTATTTACAATATCACTGATAATATTGATACTGATTGATATTGATATTGATATGCATCAGAACCTAGCTATTCCCCCGGATTTTACACTTTTAAAAACAGCATAATGCAATGCTGTAAAGTGAATTGTGTCTGTGGAAGGACGATCTAATCATGTTTGTGAAATACCTTACATATTGCACACCAATATGTTGATATATATATACATGCTTACCCATTAGAAATGTGGACCAGTAGAAAGGAGTTGATAGATAAGCGATTTGCCATCTAGATAAGAAGACAATGGTGGGGTTATTATTCAGTTAGTATTCGCCTATTATTCAGCTAATCCATGGACGAGATCTATATCCACCATTAGATTACAGGGACAAAGTATAGGTGTGTTCCCACCGTTGATCTAGAATATATAAAATAATGAAGAAGGATTGATCATTTATGCACTAGTCAGATAAAATAATCGAATAGCCATACTATGCCGATTAGAAATTCTTCACGTACGAACAGTTTAGAATAATGCATGCTCGTTTATGGGAGCAGAACAATGCATAGCGATATGAAATGTCATAACAGATCAGAAAATTCCGCAGGGAACTATAATTTGAATTGAATATCACAGCCATTATATCACATGATAGTGCTTCCTATTATCCAACATGCTTTAATATACAATTCCCCGGTGGACCAATCAGAGTCATTTCATATTCATACTCACAAGGTATAGGAAGCTATTGCTAAGAGAGCATGAGGCATAAAAGGAATTCCTCACGCATCGAGATGCAGCCTCATTATCCATGGTGGATTGTGGGATGAGGAAAAGGAATTAAGGCCATCTTTAGGAACAAATTATGTCCGACCAATTGACCACCAATAAAATCAGTCACACGAAAGTAATGAATGGCATTTTGTATTCCCAATCTTTGTTGCATGTAAATACTGTAGCAGTTGAGACCTTGGGGGACATCTCTCTTACCCAGCTGTCTCAGATTGGATGTATGTTTGCCCCTGAGCAAAAAAACCCCACAAGGTAGCCGTCTCAAAAGTGGCAGAGTTTATCCAGAAAATCTCTCATGTTTCATTCTTGCAATAAACAGTAGTAAACAACACTCGTTTGTCTGTCGAGTAGGAAACCTTGCTCTAATAGCAGAGCTGCAGACCTACCCTTTCTTTAACATTACACCTGTATATATGCCATTCAAATATTTAAAAGTTAATTTTCAGAACGATTAAGAAATAAATACAGATAGAAATTGTTCAGCATATTGTATAATATTTCATCAGTCACATAGGGGAGACATACTTGTCATTCACCAGTTCTAAAGAATAAGGTCAAAAAGAATAACAAATACAATTCATCAAAATTATATCGGTGAAATAGTCCCTTCCCATCATATTAGGGGAATGACCTTTGAGCATATATCTTTTATTTAGAAAATGTTGTCTCTTGATATTACTCTGCCTGACTTGGTAAGACCAAATTATGGAAGCGATTATATTTGGCACCGGGGTATATTCATGTATTCCCAAGGAGAGAATATGGGGTAGGGTAAAATACATGTATACTGCTTCCAACAGACCTGTTTATTAGTAGCGATGAAAAGTGAGAAGTTTTACACAAACCGAATAAGGTCTATTTATAGAGGAATGTACTGGAAGCATGCAAGAGGTCACCTCCCCTGATCTTTTGCGACCTCCTAATCTAGAAAGTTACCACCATCAATGACCCCCTCGATATTCTGACCTACTGGTGCTATTTGGAGTGTGGATGGATGGGAATCAGTTCCACTGTGGCCCATTGTGTTCACGTAACTGTAAGAGGCTTTCGTTATGGGAAAAAATTACACCCAGCCCTCTGGCATATTTAATATTGTGTTTTAGCTCCTTTAACAATTTCCCACTTTATTGCCCTTCATGCGTGTCACAAGCTTATATATTCTTTGAAAGACTTTTGCGGCCATAAATTTAAATTAGTGCAAAGGACAAGAGTGAATACCCCACAACCAAATCTATGGGATTTCATGTTATTCCACAGGGTCTCTTAAATATTTCTGAGCTCAATTTCGCTCTTCTTTCATACTTTGTGTGGGTGGGTTTTCAGTCTAGGGTGCCCCTACATAGTGTTATGGGTTATAGCAGCAATGCATTGCATGTGCGATCCTGCTTGCAATTCCTGCAACCTTGAGAACTCACCACCACAGTCCTCGAGGGGGCAGACCTAACCAGGACTTCAGTTATCCAAAGAAGGACGCTTATCCTCAAGCTCTACAGGTTCAGGAGTGCACCCATGGATGCCCAGATACACCAGGACCATTTCTGGATCCTTCAGATTAAGGGACAAGACCACAACTGGTCTTGGCCGCTGTTGTTCCTGTACAAGACCCTAATGACCCAGCAGCTACCGGTAACCCCTTTGGCAGTACAGCTAGGGGTGATCTCTCAGACTTTCTCTCTGTGGACTACCACTCCCGTAGTATCTTTTTACTTGTCGTGCCGTCAAGGCACATGTAGATAATAAACATGTAGTATTTGTTATCCCTCACCATCCGAATCAAACATAACTCTGGGCTCACTACACATGTATATTACATCGAACCCCTTTTTTTCGAACATTCTCCTCTCTAGCCTAGAACAACGAAAACAATGCTGATTATCGATTGATTTATTTCTGTAAAACTTGCACGGTTGTCAGAACAGATAAAACCAGCATCATAAACATTGGAAGATTGTTTTATTGGAAGTTTCTCACAGTGCATATAATTTACAGATTTTCATCGATCATTTTAATCTTATGCATAGTCTGAACAACAGCTAGAGAGTTTTCTCCTAATCTTAAATATAGACCGCTAGTTATTCCAAATTTGTGCACACTTAAAATAGGAACGATGGATCTTATTATGATGAGGGAAGGTAAGGTCAATAAGGAGACTTAGTACATGTATGCATCTCTTAGCATATGTTATCTTAAATATCTTATTATATTATGACAATAAATACTATGTAATACTGGATTAATTTCAGTGAGTTTAAAAGCTCAATTCATTTTCGTATATTTCTGTACAGAAAAACTCCCATATTACACGTAACTACGTATAATAGATCTGAGCTTTCTTTAATCTCAAATTTTGTGTTTAGCGATGCTTCTTTAAAAAAGAACCCACATGCATTTTGTTCATGAAAACCGAAGAGTTGTATGTTTCATTTTTCATATGATATCGTATTTGTTCTTCACCATTTTATTTTCATCATACATATTGACAATCAACAGAGACTTTGCTCAGACAATTTAGTGGTTGAATGTCCTCGAATATCTTCGAATTACCTCCATTCAATCCAGTCCATTTTACTCAACAATTTCACCACCATGTAAAAAAAATCTCCAAAACTGAAATTGATTCTGCGAAATACTATCCCCCAGTATTCTGGGATCTAACTTAATTATCGCCCCTGTGGGGTTCTCTAAAACAGCGTGAAAAGACGAGAGAAAACGAGAAGCACGCAACGTGTAATCAGTCCCGGGAGAAGTCACGTGTCTGTGGTGTTAAACTCTGGACATCCTGTCTGGTGCTTTATTGCGCTAGGTGTCTGTGGGCATAATCTAATTTGATTCACCACACTGTATAGGGATTTTTGACTAAACTAGTATGAACTTTTATCATGTGAGGCATGTGTGGGCCTTAGGTTAAGTTTTGTTTTACCTACAATTCCTGTGGCCATACATTATTTTAGATAATGCACCATAATACCACAATTTCGTATTAATTTTGTGAAAGCCTTCTTAAAGAAACAAATCAAACCCTCCTTGATAAATGGCTAATATGCCTGAAACGATGGGATCCAAATGAACAAACCATCACAAACTAATCTTCCCCTTTCGCTAAAATATTTTATTCAGGTTATTTTTTATAAAGTAGTCTCGATCTTTCGATCGTTTTTCGCTTTACCCTGAGTGTGTATCTAAATTGATATATGCTTGAAATACTCCTACTATTTAGAATATGAATATTTCGAATCTATAAAATGTTAGATAAAACTGGGATTGACTGATTTCTGCAGTATTAATGTCACATTTAGAAAGTTTTGGATTGTGGCAGTATACACAAAGCTCCCAACATAAATATCCACACTTTCTGTCTTCAAAAGTGCTTCTATCCCAGTTCTGAGGACCATGACAAAAGATATAGGTCAATTTATAAGAATCGAAAAATGATAAAAACATAAACTGCTACATTAGATGGGATTTACGAAAGCAAGTAAAAATATAGTGTTATTTTAGACTTCTACTGCTTAATTTTAATACCACCGCTGTATATAATTATTGGAGTTAACCCACTTGCTTTTCCTGACAAATTAAAATCCAAAATAGTAGATAATTTCTACAATGTAATGATATGAATCAAGTACAGGGTTAAACCAACATATTGACGATGACTTTCCACAACCCAGAACCCAGCTTACTAATTTGACTGCACGAAATCAGACCCAATTGAAGCGAGAAGGGGTATTACGCAGGGTTAGCGAGAGAATTAAATCAAGCAGCGAACAGTCAGTTTCTAAATAATTAGATCTGACAATTGAATTAGCCCCATACCTCGGAGAAATCTGGTGCGGTCTGTCATACATAGTAAATACGAGGGAATTCTTTGGAATACCTAATCCGATGGATGCGTAAAATGATGTATCATGTAGGCCAGTATTTTTGTCATCCATACACTATAACATTTAACATGTAGTTTACATTTGGTTAGAATTTGAAACCATGTAATCATAAGTGATAGATAAAAAATAGTGATAGTGAATGATTCTATCCATTTGACGTTTCTTTTAAAAAGTTATGATTTAACAAGGTTTTGCCATATATATCATTATGCCATTATCTGTTTACAGGATTCATCTAGATATTGAAATTTAAAGTGTCATGATTTAAATAAAGGTTATGGACATGAATTTACTATCGTTTCATTGACAACAGAATCACCAACTAACAGATAGAATCATGTATGAGCTCAAAACATATAGGATAGAAATATAGGAATTAATGTAACTAACAAAACCCTTAGTTGGCAATCAATTAACGAATCTTTAAAATCTTTATTTTTTCATTGTATGTTCAATTTCGAAGGATGATTTGTAACCCTCCAAACCATAACCTATCACCAAATATGACTATAACATTTATCAGAATCTAAGCCAGTCAGTCACGAATCAGTACCAGTTCGGCGTGTATGTATTAAAACCATATATTATTTGTAGAGCTGTGGGGTGTTTCATAAAAATAAGAGGAAATAGTATGATATAAGATACATCGTAAGATATAAGATGTGTTGTAGGATGTATCTTAGTATACGGTAAGATAGGTTCTCAAATATTGGGCTTGATTATTTAAGTTCTATAACATCCAATATTATTTTGTTAATGAAGATCTCCAAGGAAATGTATCAATGTTATCTATATTGTTTCATGAATTTAATAACCTATTCAGACGACTGTAATTAACAGTTTTATCAAGGCTATCTATACTTCTTAAGAACAGTCTAAGTTTAAGATTTCTCATATCTTAACTCCATATGCGACACCTTTATATAGACAATTATGTCTAGGATGTCCTTTATGAAACACCCCCAGGGTTCCATAAATATTGACCGATCCATTCTATGAAAGAACTGCTACTTCTCTTGCATCTGGAGGAGGGAGAAGAGAAAGCATTGTGGGATGACCCCGCCCTTTCCTGCCTAGCTCTGCCTGCTGGCCAATCAAAACCCAGCATTTATTCCCTTTTGTGGTACAGCCATTCCCAGCGTTGAATTAGACTGTCTGAAATTAACCTTTCAACATAATGCATTGACAAGACATAATTATTTTAATATAATTACGAGCAGTTAAGTTTTGGGGAATCGACTTTCTAGCCCCCAAAATGTGTATTTCAACTGTGAATCGGAATGTTTCATTCGTTTTAAACATATCTGACGCGTAGCAATACTATTTCAGGAATAGCAATTTCCGGGGTGGCATGATTGGACAAAGCGATTGTGTGGGCTTGTTAGGAACTAGTGCCCCCACTAAAAATTCAGGTTTTATGACTTTTGGAGATCTCAAGTTACTATACAGACACCATTTGACAGCTGAGAAAACTACTGATTTCAGGATCTAGACTGGACCCCATCCTTCCGATGTCACGAACAAAATGAGAATCAGACTGCTAGGGTCAACAGTTGGCTTGGGAATACGACACATATTGTTGAAAAACACAACATTTGAGAGGTTGCCAAAATGCCATAATGCCAAAATGCCAAAATGCCATAAATGTTTATATGGTATACTCACTAAATAATACAAATAAAAATGAAAGCAAGCTAGCTAGGCAAAGAGTTAAACTCAACACTTGATTCCCCCTATAGTAATGCCTCTCATGATAACCTTTAAGGCCAATACTATTCTAGTACTACCGTCCAGCTTGTGTTGCAAATCGAGCTGCCAGCCAGGAGATTTCTGTTGACATTTGCGTGACAATAGTGCTTTCATTGACTTGTATTAAGGTTCTGGAATGATGTCTGTACCGTGTCTACTTATTCCCCTATTCTGTAGCAAAAATGATTTTTATTAAGTCTAGGAAATGCCACCACAGTATACTTAAGTCCGATGAATGGGTTGTTTAGCAAGTTAGGATTGGTTTGGAGATTAACTGCCAAAATTGATATAATATTGCTGAATTAAATCTCCGGATCGATGAACGGTCAGTTCTAGTTTACACACCATGCAGGGATGTCTCTGCTTCCATTGTCCATACGTTTGTTCCTGTCTCTTATTAAGTGTATACAGTAATGGAAAGAGAAAAGGAGTAACATATCAAAGTACATACATTCAGTTTCCCAATCATTGGACTTAATTAGTGCAGTGACAAACGTCTTTCACGATAGGAATTTTAATAATAGATGTCACAGATCAAAATCAACAAACACTTGTTTCTGCCATATGTACCACAGTGCAGACCCATTAATTGCAGTGAGGAAGAACCATGACAACCATATATGTGAATTACCGAGGGCATAGGTCTGTTTGAGGCTCGCTATGCATTGGGCCTTTGGGAAAACTCGAACACATTGCGTACATGCTAATGATCCATTACATGATTAGCATGGTGGAATCTGTCACCGCATCGTCTCTTAATAGCTTGGATTATTTATAGTCACACAAAACAGAGCAATATTCAACAGCTAGGCAGCTGGTAATTAAGGCTTTCCACGTTTCCAGGTTCTCCCGAGAGAAGCTGAAGCAAAGGCGAAGACAATCCATGGGTTTGGGGCTATAATCAACAACCAATGACATCTAAAACTTGTTTCACACCTGGCAGGGACAATGTATAGACGTATTATTCAATACATTTTGTTTCATGCTCGATACATTAATTAGATGCTGGGTATTGATGTGAAAGCGTGGTGAACGTGAGAAGTACCATGCATGGCTCCTTTAAGTTTGGATGATCTCAGCACGTTCGTTTCCCACCCGTTGTATCCAATAAAAAATACAATATATTTTTGTAGTAAATTTGATTGCGAAACATTTTCAGACGAACCTGATATATAAACCTTTAAAACATAAAATATTTGTATCGCTAAAATCTATTTTTTATGTCAAAGGGCCCATTATGTCATTTTAACAATGGTAATATAATAACTACTGATTGGTTGGTCGGGTATTCCATGGTAAACCCCGCAGGTTTTGTGCTTTCTTGGCAAAAGGTGGCCCAACTGAGTATAATTATATGCAACTGATATCTACAAGTCGATGCGCTCTTAAATGTTCAACTTGTCTGACCCGCGATCTCGCGATTCTGCTTCTGTTTCTTAGGGCTTGCGATAGGAGGCAAACAAACGTCTGCTATCTAAACCACCAATTGCTTGAAATCTGTTCCTTGTTAAGACAACTATACTTTACAGACTACGATAAAAAGAATCAAATGCCGGGGTTAGGTTAAACAAATCGAAGTCATGTCATGGGGTATGGCACTGAAAAGTTATGGAAACATCTCCAAATCAAATCAATACCAACGTATGATATTTTAAGAAAAAAGAAATCCTTTTCAATAAAACAAAACAACTATCATGGCATGCCTCCTGTCTGGATTTCGATTAATCTGTTTTCCCAGTGGAGATGCTATGCACTAAGCCTATTTCCCTTTGAAAGGATTATTGGGAAGCTTTGGAATTGTTTGTTGTTTTATGTGATGATCATCCAGGCTTGAATGCCATTGTGTAACGTATTGTTCCTAAGGCTGTTCTTGGCTCCTAAGAAGAATCTTTATGCATGGTGATCCTAAATTGGCGGCTGCAATCCATCCATTCAGAGAGGAAACTATTTCTTCCATGATTGGTTCATGAGGGGAGCGCACATGTTGAACACATTGCACTTCCTACAATACAGGGAAATCCTTTTTTTACATGGGACAAGATTATTCTTTCCTGCAACCAGAGACTTCCTGAAGGTGAATTATCGGAATATTTTCTAGATTTCGTCCATATTTCCGTCATAGTTTCCCTTGTCCCTTTTCCCCCTTTGCTTTTTTCTCACTTACCTTTTTTTCTCCCTTCCTTCTTTCCTTTTTTCTTTATTTCTCTTTAAGTCTATCATTTAAATGGCTACATTTCAAAATCAATACATCACATTCGGGCCACATATCATTGAAGTGACACTATCTCCATCACCCAGACCACCAACACCGCCGCCCACTGCAGTATCAGCAAGTGAATACCCAAACCAGACCCGTCACTCACTTCATGGAAGCACACCCACTACCATGGGGAAACTATAGGATGGGCATTTTGGTTCTGGATGTAACTCCACCTTTTATTGCCACTCTCGCCTACCCCTCATTACAATACATAATGGTGCCTTTCATACATAACAGCAGGATCCCTCCTCTTCTCCAGTGCAGTACTCCAGGGGAAGTCAGGAGGAGATACCAAGGAGGGTTGCTGAGGGCTTTTTAGGTAGATCCTGGGCGGAGAGACCACTCATTGCATGGATATAGACATGAAAGGTAAAGTATACCGTTAGATCTATGATGGTTGGACAATTAAGAGAAGGCTAGTCCTCATGAGTGTAGACGCTATTTCAACCGTTTTGAACAAGAACTTGGAACGGACTTGGAACAATTAAATTATCTAGACACTGTTGAAGATTGTAGATAGAACTATTGGAATAAGTGTTAGTTATGTGAGGGGATGGATAAGTGTTACTTATGGGAGGGGATCATAAGTGTTGGTTATGGGATGCGGATCATTCACATGCAGTATACTCAGTAATCTGCTGTACTTGTTGTTGCTGTGCTCAAACTCGGATAACCGTTTTGTTTAGCTCCGATGTTATCCGACTCAAGCTACATCGACCATGCACTTGTTGTGTTGAGTTAGTTTGGAGGAGGCATGCTTTGCTTCTGATTGCACCCATTCTACAGGGCTTTCTCAGTCAGTCTACAGGGCAGTCTGAGTCAGTTAACATCGATCAAAATCTCTAGATTTCCTACTTTTCCCGGGACAACATGTCGGCGATATTTTTTTTGGCAGAGAAGTAAAGGCAGTCTATCTTAACTTATACCTATTAGTTTTTAGTTCTTTTCCTACATATAGTTGCAGCCATTTAATTGTTGAGGGTTTTGCGCTGTTTTATAGTTGCAGTGCTCCATAAAAGCCCACATATTTTAATTTCGGTCGTCTTTTTTTTTAATTGGCCGTACATTTAAATTGATTACCGAAAAACGCAGTTTCGGCGCAGTGGTTTCCCTTATTAAGTGGACAATGTGGTATACAACAAAAACTGAGAGTATCTTTTTCACTTCAGGGTTTAATAGATCATGACATTTTGCCAATTCTAATACTCCTCATATGAAACGATTACTTACAGACAAGAACATTATAGGGGATTAACGATCGATCTTAAGGGGCTGCACAGGGCCGACATGGAGGTTAATAAATCTTTCAGTCTCTGTCGTCTAAGGTGGTTATAGCTTCTATATATCTAGATGATAGCATACGTTTTCATATATGTGACTATGCCTGGAGGCCAAGTTGTCGCTCGTCATAATCTTACTATTTACATATAGCGGACATCTAGAGTAATGAGTTATTGTAGTATGGAGACAAAACAAACTAACCATAATAACAGAAACTATCGGGTCCCCACATATTGAGAGAATCGCAAGATGGTAAACATTGAAGCGATCTGTTATGTTTAGTTTGGAATATACTTTCAGCACCCCTGGATTTCCTCAGCATTCTATATAGCTCATTCTCTTTGGGTAGTCAGCAAACGCTAATGTGTCAAGAGTACTGAGAATTTGTACATCGTTAGATTGGATCTCAGTGCCATAATGAGCCCAATCCTCAAGTTACCACCATGACAGGCATGTGTATGTCGGTAAAGATATAAATTTGGATGTTGAGGAATAGGCATAATGAAAATAGTTGCCTGTATGATAATTATTCTTAACAAAGCAATTCGGAATTGGAAAAACGTAACAAGGCAAATCGACTCCGGTTGAAATTAGTACTTAAAACTCCATAAATCCTGACCAGTCAAATAAGATCTTCATAATTACCATAGTATATACCCATCATATATTTTTTTCCAAATCACTTAACAGATTAGGGGGATTTGAATATCTTGATCTTATGAAAAATTAAGGTATTACAAATGGTCATGTCTATACTCTAGCAGAGGACTCATGGACGGTATGGCTGATATACACAGACACAGCACCATGTTTTGGTCATATCGTTAATTGCATGTTCGGATCTTTTTTTGAAGAGTTATTATCCAGGTGGTTTCTTGTGTTGAGGTTTAGGTAGGACTTGCATAAGAAAAAATGAACCGTGTTGATATACTGGGTATATACTGACTCTTGGAATGGGAATGAATGTTGAGGGAAACTATCATACGGTAGTTTTCTTGACTGAGAGCTGACATGAAAATCCAATTTAACAGCAAGGCCATTGCCTGAGCCAACATGTCGGAGATTTTCCTTTTTTTTGACAGAGAAGTAAAGACCGTCTTTCTTAACTTTCTTATTTTTAGTTACTTAAGGTTGTGATGATAAAATAATATTTAAGAGACATATGTTGCAGCTGAAGGACTCACTGAAATTCCCAAACCATTCATTTGTATAACATATAAGAAAATACCAGTTATATTTTGTGAAATACTTATCTTCGGAAATGCCGTATCTTGAACATAGCAAAGTACTAACATTATTGGTTGTTGATTCTGCCCCTCCTGTAAAAAGAAACTTGCGCCTTCAGTTTGGACTCAGAACCAGTGCGAGGAAAGACTAATAGGTGCTGGATAACCTAGTAACTGGCGAATTGAAAGAGATAAACGATTGAATAGCGAGCCAAAGACGAATGTGGTTTACTTGTATTTAAATCATTCGTAGAGCCCCTATTCCCTCACAGGTGGCACTGTCAGGTCGGTGCTCTACTTCGTCCCCAATAGTATTACGTTATAATTTATAAAGAATTTATGAACATCAGACGCAATTTTCGATAATTATTTTCTTCACGAAGTGACGTTTAGAGAGAATTATAATGAAATGAGAAGAATGCTGACCGAAGCTAAATACTAGCGCTTAATATTATATATGGGAAGCACATGTAAAACTTGCTATTCATAGAGCAATTTGATTTTGATGATTGATAATAGGCAAGTCCCATTACAGAATTGTAAAGACAAAATGGGATACATTAGGTGTTGGCATCAATGGGCAAAATCCTATTTTCCATTATTCACTTATCGCCATGAGTTCTGAAGAACTTTATTTCTCAAATTAAGGCTTTATTTATATTTTCCCTGTTAAGCAGATTTGCAGCCATTATCCACTTGAGAGTATTATCAGTTTGAGAGGTTGGGTACATAATCATTATGATTGATGGGAAGTTGTGTTCACTTATTATAATGGCAGGTTGAATGGAGGACTTGTGTTTCTGAGTCTTCCACGAACCACTTGATAATGTCAGCCATCAAATAATTAATCAATGGCGATGACCTAACATGTAAAGTGCATGTTGAGCAGAGTCATTGCAGGTAAATCCACAGTATAAACAGTATTACTCTTTTGCCCTGTAAATCGGTATAGAATTAATTTCAATATATATATATATGAGCATCTAAAGAATGTGATCTTGATTTAGAAGTCGGCAGCAGCCCACCGTTTATACACATGCCCCAACTCCACTTAATTTAGTAAGCAATATTCAGGCATATAAAAAAGGACAGCGACCGAATTAATGTATTTTCAATTGTACATTCTCTTCCCTTCAGCTTCTTTACCATAGTTCCTATTGGTACAGTTCTTACGAATACTAATACTACTGGGGCTTTAATGTATTTGGGAGATAAGATAATAAAGCTGAACATCATATATCGTAGCTACTCTATTATTGTCATATGTCTTAGGCTGTTCCAAAGCCAACTGACTCTTAATAGAATATTGAATATGCATGAGGTACACAGCTCTGCCTGATACCTAATTATTTGTCAGAATTGTTCGTATCATTACTGTTGATTAATTACCCTATCAAACTAATAAGTGATACGTAATCTTACGCATAACACAATTTCTTCCACTCCCAGCAGAACCCTCAACGAGACGGACTATTTTAGTTTGTCATAGTTTTGAGTACCAACGCCATTAATTCATAATATTTCATTTCTCATCAATCTTTTTACCATTATAGGTTTTCCCATGTATGAAATATGTCAACCTCCACCGCAGATCTTTCAGGAAGCGCTTTGGAAGTTGCAAATCAAAATAGTCGGAGATTTACATGATGAATAATACATAAAGGATGTAGAGCTGTTTCATGCGTCCACTGCATGACTCTCTTTAAACGTGATCTCAAACGAAGAGTTCTCACCTGCGTGTTACTCACCAAAATGAACAGATTATGTACGTCCACTCCTGAACATAAAACACACAGTTTAAATTAAACCACGATATGGGAAACAGGCAGTCCGTTTCATAAACCAGTGCATTTACAAAATATAGTCGTGGGTTCAGTGGGCTTGATAGGTTTACAGACATCAAAAGCATAGACTGCCAGGTGTTGATGCTGATATCGTAGTACACTATTGCTGGCACTGATCCACATCCTCGTTACAGCGTTTTCCCAGATCGCTTGATCGCTTGCACTGGGTACAGGTTATAATTATATACACCCACAACATCACAGCAAGTACTTATGACCCAGCGTCTAGTGGGTCATTTTAATTTTTATAAGGAAGTGAATCCCCAAGGCAGCAAGAAGTGAATTTGTAAGCCATAGCAGTTGAATAGACAGCCAATATGAGATGGAGTGATACTGCGTAAATTGATCCTTAGTTGTAATTCTGTCCATCACGAATGAATTTCTCAAGGTAGTCTGAAAGGATTCCATTCAAAATTGTGCTGGAGCAATTTGGACTACTAGGATGTCAATTGTAAGAGTTTAACATATTCGTGTATGGTATTTATAAATGAAATGAGAACATTTAAAAAAAAAGAAATCGCCATCTCAATGAATCACATGTTTAATTATTTATAGGCATACTCGGATTTAGGTACAACAAATAAAAGGTCCCATATTGATCCTTTTCTTTGTTTCGTTGGATTTTGCCATAGTCCTTTTATCTCAACCTCTGACGTACCAAAAGCAAACATCTTTCTATTGGTTGCATAATGTGTTTTGAGTGAAGAGGATCCAAGAATCTTGCTTATCTTTGTTTGGATAGTTGACACAGGAGTGGGTTAAATAAACCTCAAACTTCTGCAGCAACATCGGGATATCAGGACACGTACTAAGGGGGTAAAACCAACAACAGAGCCTGTTGTGTGTAATCAACTTGGACACATTATGAAGGGAATTCGAATTGTAATAAATGGTGCTGAACATTGAGATGTGTGTGTATCCTAGCAGATCACATGTTCCCAACACCAGAAATGATTATACCAGTCAATCAATTTTGGGTTATTTAATCATCCCAGAAGTATGATATGAATGTCTCAATCGATTTTAGTTCCAGAAGCATAAATGTCATGCGTATTTTCTAACTCTTAAAGATAAGTGATGTTAAATTTAAGGCCAATAAAAATATTTAAAAAAAATGTATGGCAAGTATATATAATGCATCACCTAACTCCTCCTAGCCTTGATTGATTGATTTCATTTTCGATAAGCTTACACGGTAGGAGGCCTTTGTTTGTATGCTAAGAAGATCCTATAGTATTTCGACACAGCAGACGCAAACATTCGATGGAGAAGCTGTCATCTCTTTACGATGTGTACAATCTTTGGTACAATACCAATATCATGAATCCCCTTCATAGACCAGTCAATCTATGATATGACCTCAAACAAATTGGCCCACGGTACAAATTTCGTTTTCTCCCTTTATTTTTTCATTAACACAACAATATCCATGATACAACCAACATACAAGTATTCAAGTTTCAACAGTATCTCAATTCGACACCAACCTTTTATTGAGATTGTATATGAAAGAAAATAAGAAAAAAGTAGAAGAAAGGATATAGTAAATAAAGGTATGATTTTCACTTAAGATTTTCCTATGTAGTTTACTTGATCTTTAAGGTCATGATGTTTAGGTAAATTGTTAGACCACGATCTTTGAGTACCCACATGTGATTTATGAAGCCCCATTATTTGCCCTCATAGCCCCTATGGCTATGATCCATGTATATGCTTTCTGTAAACATGGATCGTATTTGAACATAAACCTCATCACTAACAACGGAATTATATTCAAGGAGTTCGTACATTTCGTTCCCATAATTTATAACAATGAAAGTATGCGTCGAGGCTAAATATTTACCTCCACGAAAGAAAAGATTGAATTTCACTTATCCAGATTACATCCTTTTAAGGGAGTTTTATAGGTCATAATCTTGTTTTAATTTTGAAAAGATTCAAGAGTAAATAAAGGGCTGAAACATGTAATGGCGCTTCTATTGAGGGTGAACACAGGATCTGCTGATTCAGCTCTTGCAGGCGATGGCTGAATCTATCTGAAGTGCCTAAATCCAAATTTGTGATCGTGATTTGACAGTTGTCAACGACCTCTTATCCCTGTAAAGGGCCAATTTATAAGCAGCAAAAAGCCACTTATACCTGAGAAATGAATCCCATTTGGCCTGAGTCTATGGTACAAACTCAAAATGTGTAGGAATCCATGGCCATAGGTTCTCTGAAATCACACAGCAGCCGTCTAAAAGTAGACACGGTGGGAGAAGGGATAGACGCTATGTGGATGTCTCATCGATTTTTATCAATCTTATAGGAGCCTATTACGAAAGTTTTCTGAAGTCATGATGAAAGTCATTCCTATAAATTCGGTTTGTTTGTGGCTTGAGGAGGTTGACGAGGCGGTGAAGTGCTTATTTCACGTCGCAAGTTGCAACTTCTCGCCAACTTGCTGTGGACACATTAAAATTAAAAATGACCCATCTGGGCAATGCTTAAACACAATCAATTTTGAAATGATTCTCTAATAGCATCTATTCACCCATGAAGAAGACTACAGATAGGTCGAAACGTTTTCGAAACGGATTTCTATCAGGGCTATACGTACCTCTGGAGGCCAACTTTGAGGGTCCATGTGTTTGAACAGTTATACAGGTTTGTAACCCCCAATAACTGGCTTTAAAACAATTGATGAAGTCGATAAATCCACAGCAGGCAATGTTTCCATAGCACCCCACCCCACCAAAAAAAGACCCGTACACTCTATTTGAGATCTACTCGGAGCGGTTCGCTGTAGGGTTACTCTTGGGCATCCTCGCGAACCAGGGCAGATTCTACTAATCTGTCTTGAGGGAGGAACGAAACTGAGAGACATCCTGCCTTTTGGAGGATGCTATTGGGACGCTCTGATGTTTACTCTAAGTAGGTCTCAAACAGAGTGTACAGTGCCATTTTTTCAAACTTCAGTATATAACTGTCTCACGTCGAGTGACAAAAAATACCTATTCCATAACCGGGTCCCATACGAATTATATCGCAGTTGTAACTGGTATTTGAAGACACTCTTTTCAGTGTCCAGTTCATACTTGCATGGTGACTCCAGGTCATAGACTAGGTCATATGGCATTGGCAATGTGATGCAAAAGTCCTAGTTGACCATTAATCTCAATTTGATGTGAGCACAACTACTGATGCAAATACTACCAGTTCTCTATGTATTCTGCCCATCATCTCTCAGGAATTTACTATTAGCATTAAGACACGTCATAGATTAAGGAAAGTCAGCTTCATAGGCACCAATATTTTATTCTCTAAAAACAAATGAAGTTTGATCACGGTTACCTAGCACCGTTCTTATGGACAACCTTATTTTGAATCAGGTTGTCATTGATAGCTTTTTTTCCTACACTTCAGTGGGAAATTCCTACGGTAAAATGCATTGTGTGTATAGGTTATTCCTTCCTGAACCCTTCCTTCCCAGCTACTAAGCACGGAAAAGCAGTCCAATAGAGTTTCAGTTATGTTTCTCTGGGGATTTTCCTACGATTTTTCCTTCCCACCAAGGAGAGGTAATCACGTAAGAAATTTCTACAGCATTTCCCTCCTTGAACCACTCAATATTCCCTGCCTACTTTAAATAACAGGACAAATCTGAAAGGTGTATAATGAAACTCTCAGGTCAGTGGTTCAAACCAAACCCAGTGCTGCTTGTTTTCTTCTCGTTAGGTTCACCTCTCAAGTCCCAGCTTGGGAGGCTTTTTTTCTACCCAGGAACATTAAAATTATGTTGATAATCAACAGAAAATCATCTAACAGCCGAAACTTTGTACTATAATAATAGCAGATATAAACATTTAGGGAAATTGTATTTTTGCAGTCAATAAATCCTAAGGAACTCCATAGGGAAGACCTAAAAACTGTTCCTTCGTGTTCAACTCTTTTCATGTTTAACTCTGAGGAAAGAATGAAGGAAATTACTTCAGAGGGAAATCTTCTGAGGGAAATTCCTACATAGGGACTAAAGGTATCAATGTAGGAAATTCCCACAGCCAAAAGGGTCATGAGTTTCCAGGTCATACCTGTGAATCTAAATTCTAATCCCTTTCAAGTGTTCTATGTTGTATTGAAATGTATAAGAAAATGCTGTCTAACATTTTACCCACCTTGTCACTTCAAATTGTAGGAAATGTGTTATATTAGTCTTTAAACCCAAGAAATGAGTGAATCTTATGCATACCTTCTACCTTGTTGACCCACACCTGTACAGCAAGGAATATTCCTACGAGCTGGAAATGTTATCTAGGAATGAATGTAGGGAGGAAAAATTTCCACAGAAAGAATTCCTTTCTTAGCTTATAAATACAACAGGGCCCTGCCCTACGAATTAGCTTTCAGAACGTATGTTGCGGTAGCTAGTCAAGAGAAATGCGTTGAAGGGAGTACATTTAATGCCCTATATCTAGCCGAATAGTGGACAATTCCTCGAGGATATGCTTGATAAAATCTATCCAATCAGAGATGTTATGGCTTACACCAGTGGTTTATGGTCTCTTGCATTGACCATGTGACATATTTTGATATATCATTACAACGTCACCAGTAAAATAGGCAAGTAGCAGGGTTTTATAAAATGGAATGGTGATAGGAAAATATGTGTAGGATAGAGGACGAGACACTGTTCTCTTAGTGAATATAATTGTCCAAGGCCGTCAGGCCGCGGACAATTATATTCACTAAGGGAACAGAGTCGAGTCCTCTAGCATGCTTATCCTACAACTTCAATTGTTTGTTATGATTGTGGTTACCATATCCCCCTACCACCCAACCACCCTACCATAACTACCCGATCTATGATCAGTATTGCTTTGACATGTACATTTCCTCACTTTCACTGATACATGACTTATAGTGAGTGAACCTCATACAATATAGCCAATATTTCGAAGCAAATGCAAGGTCTGTAGAGTTACAGGTGAATGTGACAGGTGGATACAGTTGAACTCCCTTGTTACATTGGTAACATTTCAGGAACCATATAATGCTATCCTACAGACCTTATCTGAGCCTCTGTGGCAGAGTGGGTAGAGCTCTCAACTCTACTTACTAGGGGTCCTGGGTTTAAATCAAGGCCATTTTTGTTTATAATAAACTCAAAATCAAATTCTAAATTTCTATTGATTAATTATTTGGTTTTTCATTCCTCAGTTTTTAACTCAGTGTATTAGCATAG
Organism: Sthenelais limicola; assembly: GCA_942159475.1. NCBI lineage: Eukaryota > Metazoa > Annelida > Polychaeta > Phyllodocida > Sigalionidae > Sthenelais > Sthenelais limicola. The sequence goes on along the minus strand of OW804097.1, from coordinate 72,600,745 downwards.
TTATATAATTATATAACTGCACAAAATTCCTACTGGTTAAATAAGATATACTTCACCCCACTTTCTACCATCATTGGACTCCGCGTGACTCATTTTCCTGTGACACATCACATTTTCCATTTCAGGAATCATACTATGCTATATACAACAGATCCTATCTGAGCCTCTGTGGCCGAGTGGGTAGAGCCTTCAACTCTACTTGCCAGCCTATACTTATGTGAGAGGTCCTGGGTTCGAATCCAGGCCAATCCTAGTTCAAAATTCTTTGTAACAGATACCTGAGCGGACTCTTTAATGAAAGAGTCCGCCCAGGCATCTGAGAGGACTCTTAGGAGCGGACTCTTTCATTAAAGAGTCCGCTCAGAATGCTCAAAGAGTACACCTGGAATTCAGGAGTGTACTCTATGAGCATGGGAGTCCGCCCAAGCCAATGCTGTAGAATAGGGGCACCACAGCAAGTGTAGGATAAGAATGATATACTTACAGCCTGAACTCAAACACATATCTATATTGTTATAGGATAGCTTATTTGATTGGTATAGGGGTGACGATCGTCACCCAGGTATGTTAGTTATGTGTTCTGGGGTTCATTGAGTCTGCTCCTAAATGTGTCAACACCCCATTACTTTAGGTATGGGGACGAGGGGACGAGCCGTCACCCAGGACGAGCCGTCACCCATGTTAAACCGTCCCCCCTTCTTTTATGGTTATTTTATGAGTATTTTATGTGTTCTTCTTGAGTATATAAGGCTCACTGTGAGTCGTGTAGATTTGTCATTTACCATCTTGACCCTTCCCTGGATACTTGTACTGGATTTAACTTGGAATAAAACCTGACTACTTTGGAAACTTACTTACTCGCTTCTACTCTTTCTTAGCGCGCTCCAACTCGCCGACCAAGGTCACTAGGACCCCATCTACCTCCTCCAGGGGGACGACTAAGCTTTTCTCTAAGTAAATCGCCACGCTACCACGTTCTAGATCTACATAGGAATGGCCCATGAGTCTACTCTCTCTCAGGAATATTTGCGGGACGAGTCTAATACCGGTAGTTTAAGTTCCAATAGCTCTAATAGTAATCAACCTAATTCTTTAATTAATCAACACCCAAAGGAGGACGAGCCAAACCGCAACATTGGTGGCAGCGGTGGGGATCTACCTGGAAGAAGGAAATCTTCAGATACAGATAGTAACCCCCTGGCTCTATCATCCTCCCTGGAAATTACAGTTAATCCAAGATTAAGGGAAGAGTGGGAAATGGCTCGATCAAACGAAGCAGCCAGGATTAATGTAATGGGAAGTGCATCGGATGCAGAACCTGGACCTTTTGATAGAGATAGGGTAGCCAGGCCTGAAAGAAATCATGGATTAAACATGGATGACGACGAGGTGGAGAGACGTCCCAACATGGATAGGGGACGAGGGAGAGCTGACATGCATGGATACCAATGGGGGCAGCGACAAGGTCGCAAGGTCAAAACTGCACCAAGATCCTACGATGGTTCAACATCACTCAATGATTTCTTAAATCACTTTAGGGTGGTAGCCGACCTTAATGGATGGTCGAACAGGGAGTGCGCCTTATATTTGGGAGCCAGTTTAGATGGATCCGCCCTCGCCATACTAGATAAGGTTGACCTTGACGACAGAGATAGCTTTCTACAACTTGTACAGGAGTTGGAAAAGCGCTATCAGCCTGCAGATCAATTAGCCTTGTACAGGACTCAACTGAGATTGAAGAAGCAAGGCAAAGATGAAGCTGTTAATGACTTAGCTGATGAGCTAGAGAGGATGGTACGCCTGGCATATCCACGAGTCGATAGAGAAGTGAGGGATGATCTCAGTAGAGATGCTCTAATTGCTGCACTCAAAGATGAGAAACTCAGACAGTGGACAGTGCAGGCCCGCCCCCGATCATTTGCTGAAGCTAGGGCTGCTGCTTTGCATGGTGAAGCTTTTCACCATGCTGAACGAGACAGACCATCGCAACCCAAGGCCCAAGGTCATCTCAGGCTGACCACTGCCGACGACAAACCACCACAGGTAGCATCTCAGTTCGAACAGATATTGGGAAAAATATTAGATCGACTGAGTAAGATGGAAAGTGGACCCCATCAGTCAGCACCACCTCGTAACATGTATCATTCTAGACCTAGGGTGTGCTATCAGTGTGGAGATCCAGGACACTTCCGGAGGGAATGCCCAAATAGACCAGAAGAGGATGGCTCTAGAGGTCAGGGAAACAACAGAGGACAGTAAGCCACCGGGATACTGTCCAGCAAGTCACCGGTAATGAAGCATGGATAGCAGTTGAAGGCCGTTGGGATCCGTCTACAGCAGGAATTGTGGTGGAAGGGAGATGTAAGGGTGTGGACATTCAGTGGCTAGTTGATACAGGTGCCTGCACGACCATAATCAGTAAATGGACGTGGGAAAGAATGAATGAACCACCCCCATTGAGACATTCCAAGATAAGAATCACAGGGGCTGGAGGATCACCGGTAGACGTGCTAGGCGAAGCAGAGATAGGGGTGGATTTTGGATCACTATTTTTAGAGATGAAAGTCATTGTGGCCAAACTGGATGAAGGTGGGATATTGGGCATGGATGTTATCAGAGCAAGACGGGGACTTGTAGATACAGACACCGGGACTATTTTTCTAAATTCCCAAAAGGTGTTACAACCCCAGAAAGCACATGGATTTGCATATGCGGCCCAGGAAACAACCATAACGGCTGGAAGTCGAGTAAGAATGAATATTACTTGGGATGTAATGGAGCATCGTGGAAATGCTGGAGATCGAGAGCCTCTTGGAGAGGTGGGCGATCGGATTCTTATTATGGAGGATGATGACCTTATCCAGGATGTTAGGATAGCAGGGACTGTTCATTTCCCTCAGGGGACAGAAGGTGTAGCAGAAGTATTGAATAGAGGGCTACAGGATATACGTATCCCCAAAGGTAGTAAAGTAGCTGTGTGGGCTGAGGGAGAGGATACAATGCTTCCCCCCCCACCTGATGATGACCCAAGTGGAGGAGACATTACTTGGAATACATTGGATGATTTGTGGGCGCAAACAGATCTACAGGTGATAGAAGGGTGCGAGGAACAGATACAAGGATTGTATGAGAAATTCCAGGGGCTATTTCTCCGGAAGGGAGAAACACTGGGAAGGACTGGCCTCACCAAGCATCACATAGATACTGGAGACCACCCCCCGATTAAACAAAGACCCCGACGTGTCCCCATCCACAGGAAACACATCGTTGATGAGGAGCTACAGAAAATGGAAGAGGGAGGAATTATCGAACCATGTAAAGGCCCCTGGGCTAGCCCCATAGTGCTTGTTAAAAAGAAAGACGGTGGCTGGCGTTTTTGCATCGATTACAGAAATGTCAACAAGATCACAAAGAAGGATGCCTATCCCCTACCACGTATGGACGATACGTTAGACATGCTGAGCGGAGCGAGCGTATTTTGCACGCTTGACCTTGCTAGCGGCTACTGGCAAGTTGAAATGGATGCGAGTAGTATAGAGAAAACGGCCTTTTGCACACATCGCGGTCTGTACCAGTTCAATGTAATGCCGTTTGGGCTGGTAAATGCTCCATCCACATTTGAAAGACTAATGGATACGGTATTAGCTGGTCTTGTGGGAGAGGAATGCCTTGTGTACCTCGATGACATAATAATTTATGGTCGGACAGTGCAGGAATGTGCAGACAGGCTTGATCGTGTGCTGGAGCGAATCAGGCTGGCTGGCCTAACAATAAAACCATCAAAGTGTCAGCTATTTCAGGCCTCTGTGGCCTTCTTGGGACATGTTGTCTCAAAGGAGGGCGTGGCCACAGATCCGGATAAGATCGCAGCTGTGAAAAGCTGGCCCTACCCTACAAATAAGGAACAGCTCAGGAGTTTCCTTGGATTTTGCTCGTATTATAGATCATTCGTAAAGGACTTTTCAATTATTGCTGCACCTATGTTTCAACTCACAAAGAAAGATGTCCCCTATGTATGGACCCCTGAGTGTACTGAATCAATGGATAAAATACGGGAGAGTTTGTGTGATGCTCCAGTGCTTGCATTTCCTGACCCCAAAGCAATGATGATTCTCGATTCAGATGCCTGTCAGTTTGGAATTGGCTGTGTGTTGTCTCAGGTTATAGATGGGAAAGAACGAGTGTTAGGATATGCTAGCCGTACCTTGGATAAAGCCCAGAGGAATTATTGTGTCACACGTCAAGAGCTACTCGCTGTGATTTTTGGTGTAAGGAAATACCGCTCTTATCTCATTGGAGGCGATTTCCTCGTCAGGACGGATCACAGTGCTCTGAGATGGTTACTTGACATGAAAGAGCCTGAAGGACAGATGGCTAGGTGGATTGAGGAATTATCTACATATACCTTTAAAGTGGAACACCGTGCAGGCCGAAAACACCTGAATGCCGACGGGCTATCAAGAATCCCATGCAGCCAGTGTCATAGGATAGACACAAATGAGGAAATGGGCGATGGAATAGCAGTAATCAGGAGTATTACATGGGATGAAGGGCGCATCTCGGTACGAGAGAAGCAGGAGGCGGAGCCTATGTGTGTCCTTTTCAAACAGGCAGTGACAGATGGCCAGGTACCCAATGATGAACAGAGACTACCTGGAAGTGACTGGCTCTGGCTTAAGCATAATTACCAAGCATTGGCCATCCAGAATGACATACTCGGTAGCTACAGGTGGACTGGAGCTGGGGGCAGAGAATGGCGAGCATACGTTCCTCCGTTGGCAAGGAGAGAGTTTATGGAAATGACACATGGTGGACCACTTGGTGCTCATTTGGGTCGAGACAAGACTCTCAGCAAATTGAGGCGCTCATGCTACTGGCCTACAATGTCCAGAGATGTGGCTACATTTGTCTCTGCTTGTGTTTTATGCCAACAACGAAAACCCCCACCCAGGAAGAAGAGAACGGCCTTGGGAGAGAGGCCATTGAAGGGAGCCTGGGAGGAAATTGCCATCGACATTACTGGACCATTCCCACGGTCACAAGCTGGCAATAAGTATGTCTTAGTTGTGTCAGATCTGTTCTCCAGGTGGACAGAGGCCTTCCCAATAAGTGATTTCACTGCAAAGACTGTAGCTGACGTGCTAGTGACAGAGGTCGTGTGCAGGTATGGCACACCATTGGTGTGGCACTCTGACCAGGGGAGAAATTTCGAATCCAATTTATTTAAAGAGGTGGCACGACTCCTAGGCATTGATAAATCACGAACATGCAGCTTTCACCCGATCGCAAATGGCCAGGTGGAGAGATATAACCGTACGTTGGGAGCCATGCTGGCCACTCTTGTTAATTCTAGACAGGATAATTGGGACTCCTTTCTTCCCTTCATCACATCCTCCTACCGCGCCTCTGTTCATCCCACCACCAAATTCACACCCAATTACCTGGCAATGGGTAGAGAGATGAATATGCCATGGGATATAGCCTATCCATCTCATGGGGAAAACTTGACAGACTCCAAGGAGGAGTACATAATACAACTTCTGGAAAGGATTGAGGTAGCACACAGAGTTGCGTTTGAGAACATCAAAGTGACAAGAAAGAAAGAAAAGTGCTATTATGATCGGAATGTGAAAGCAACTAGATACCAGGAGGGTCAAATGGTGTGGGTCTTTCAACCTTTCAGGAAGGTTGGGAAGTCACCCAAGTTACAGAGGTTCTGGACTGGGCCCTGGGAGATTACAGAGGTGCTGAGTGATATGGTGTACAGAGTAAAAAAAGGCAGAACCCAAAAAGTCATCCATGGGGATATCATGAAGGCCGCCGACATGGGAGAACGGGTGCTATACCGATTGCGCCATTACCAACCTGTGATGGGTGACGGGTGCCAACAGCAGGGTGATAAAACAGGTGTCAACTATCCGTCCCCCTGTTGTACTGATGTCACCAGGCCTTTGCTCGGCAGCAACCACCGTGGAGGAGGGGTGACGAGGGCAAAGGCCAAAGGAGAACAATCTGGTCTGGCTGTCCTGATGCTGAAGGAGTACAGCTTTTGGGGACGATGGAATCGCATTCCATGGGCCCGAGCCAGGGTGGTGGAGGTGAATCCCCCAGCCCAGGAGCCCTCAGGGTGGGAGGGAGGAGGCCTCACACTTATAAAAAGCAACCCAGAGGGAGTCAGGTCAGTCTCTGACACAATGTCACGCTACCACCAGTGTCCCTACTGCTCCTGGGTCTCCAGAGACCGGCGAGATTGGAGAAGGCACAAGGAAACACACGAGGATTTAATCTACGGGCTGGCTTGTCCCCACTGCCCTCAGGTGAAAAGGAGTGGCCGAGCCACTGAGATGGTGCATCATCGGGCAAATCTCCATGGCGACCCGAAGGATATATCGCTGGGGCCGAGTGGTGTTTTTGTGGTCACCAGCACCAACCCCCTGAAGGGCAGACCAGCCACCCCTTATGAGACAGCAATGTTTGACCGGGGACATCGCCGAGTATGTGACCTCCCTCTGGAGGAGTATGACTCCAGGAGGCCGGAGAGTAGCCCTCACCACAAGAGGCCCCTCTCACCTGCTCCCAGGGTGGGAAAGGAGAATAAGAGGAGGAGAGTGGAACAAACGGGGGAGAGAGATGCTCCTGAGAAGGATACTAAACGCAAGAGCAAGAGCAAGAAAGAAGATCGAGATAAGGGAAGCAGTAGGTCGTTGCTGGGGGCATTAGACAATGCTCGCCCAGAGAGAGCCCCTCGGAGCAGCTCTACAGCAACCTACGTGCCCAGCACGGAAATGGTCTCTCCCTCCCATGATGACTTGGGTCCCCCTCCCCCTTATGAGTTGGATGGAGACGTGATTGTCAGGGACTTGACCAAACATGCTCTACCTATGAGGATACCAGAAAAGGTTATGAGAGATCTAGTGGTCAAGGATGTGGATGTGGAGTGTGGGGCCGGGGTGGTGTCAGAGACAGTCTATGAAGAGACCAAGGTCACCAGTAGCGACTCGACCTCCATGGCTGCGGCTGTGGAGGCGATATTACTATTGGCCAATGACCAATCTGACGTCGCCCCGGTGGAATGCACCAACCGGATAACGACACCATCAGTGCATTCTTCTCATCGTCCCCTCCCAGTCATCTCCATCTCAACCTCGGAGGAAGGAGGCTGGGATTTGAACAGTAGTACCAAACGCACCCTAGCCTCGCTGCTCCCCGAACCAGAGGCTGAGCCAACCCCTGCCTTCGCCGCCATGCCCCCTCTACCCCCGAGACAGACACAGGTCACCAGCGGTGGCACCTTCAATCCCTTGGATCCACATCCTAGGTTGACCACCATGGTAATTCCCCAAGGTATTGCTCATGAACTCCATCAGGAGACCTGGGAAGCCAAGAAAAAGGGCAAGACTAGGGCGTTGAGTTTCCGCCGTGTGTTTACGTGGAGAACAACCGATGACCGGCCCCTGCTTGTACAACCAGAGGGACCCCCGTCCCTACCTGCCTGGCCAGGATTTCCCGATCAGGAAGAAAAGGAAATTAACACCAAAACCCCCGCAGGAAATGACGGGATGACATTCACCCAGGAGGTCATTGCCACCTATGAGAGGGTGATGGAGGAAATTCCCCCGGAGCAGAGGGATCTATAGAGTATTTGTGAGAAGTCAGACCAATTGCTATACGACAGCATGGAAAGTGAAGTGCTATTAACCAGTGAATTGAAATTGTGTTTCCCTACTCCCCCTCCTTAGGGAGAGGATAGGCCTCTTCTAAGTTCTGTGTATGTGCCAGCCAAGTGATGCTAGGAACATTTGCTCCATGCCTGGAGTCAAGGACAGTAATCCGAGATTTCTTCACCTTATTATAAACATTGACTTTTGCTACACAAAGAGTGTAGTTGCTGAAATCAAGAACATTTCTTATTTTTAAATTGACTCTTAATGCTCCGTGTCACATAGTAACGATCACTGGATGGTGATATACTTGTCTTAAGCACGTGTGGAGTGGTTCGTCCCACAAGAATGTTGATTGCTGAAATATGATACCGGGTGTCTGCTACCGCTTGTCAGGATGTGAGAGGCACGCGCGGGTGTTATCGCTGGCCAACTGACCACAGCCGCCGCCCGTATGGTCACTTGTGCGTTGACAGATAAAGTCTAGATGACTTGTTTTAATAGACTATTTACACTATATGTTTGTATGCCTGATTTTTATGTTGTATACACTCACCTTTAGTCGATGTTTACTGTATAACGATGAAGTTGTTTTGGTTCACGTTTAAAGAACGCGGGTAGAGCTTTTATAACCCTTTACTATGTTTCTTTTATTATGTTTGCCATTTATGTGCAGCCTCTGAGTTCTCGAGGACGAGAACAACCTCAGAAGGGGGCTCTGTTATAGGATAGCTTATTTGATTGGTATAGGGGTGACGATCGTCACCCAGGTATGTTAGTTATGTGTTCTGGGGTTCATTGAGTCTGCTCCTAAATGTGTCAACACCCCATTACTTTAGGTATGGGGACGAGGGGACGAGCCGTCACCCAGGACGAGCCGTCACCCATGTTAAACCGTCCCCCCTTCTTTTATGGTTATTTTATGAGTATTTTATGTGTTCTTCTTGAGTATATAAGGCTCACTGTGAGTCGTGTAGATTTGTCATTTACCATCTTGACCCTTCCCTGGATACTTGTACTGGATTTAACTTGGAATAAAACCTGACTACTTTGGAAACTTACTTACTCGCTTCTACTCTTTCTTAGCGCGCTCCAACTCGCCGACCAAGGTCACTAAGACCCCATCTACCTCCTCCAGGGGGACGACTAAGCTTTTCTCTAAGTAAATCGCCACGCTACCACGTTCTAGATCTACATAGGAATGGCCCATGAGTCTACTCTCTCTCAGGAATATTTGCGGGACGAGTCTAATACCGGTAGTTTAAGTTCCAATAGCTCTAATAGTAATCAACCTAATTCTTTAATTAATCAACACCCAAAGGAGGACGAGCCAAACCGCAACAATATATAAAGGGCCTAGTCTACTGAGCCGATGCTCATGCGATTTTGCGCCGCAGAGGACTCTTTTCCACTAAATTTTGTGAGAATCGCATGAGAATCGGCTTGGTTGACTAGGCCCTTAAGGCAATACATTAAAGGAGCAATTCATGTTCTCTTACGGAATGTAGCTGCTGGTCTCATATACAAAAAATATCACGCAGTAATGGAAAAGTTAGATTTGGGGAATGCACCATTGAGATGGGTATCTGATTTTCCTTTATTCCGATTTTCTCACGAAGTATCCCTTCAGAACTTTGAAGATCTGACTTTAAGGTGTCAAGCATATATATTTGCCGCTAAGCATCTGGAAGATGCCTCCGATCTTGATTGACAACAGATGGTACATTGACAAGCTCCAAGAAAGCAGTGCAGAAAAAATCAGTTAGACATTTACGCACTAATGGAGGAAAGACGTTATCGGCACCAACGATATTTTACACCTGCAGACATTGCTAAATGAAAAGCCTCTGGATATGTCGGTCGTAATTCACAGACTCCTTGAAGCTCTCTCGTCTCTCTTTACATAATTATATGGGTTCTAGGGTGCCTTGGAGCCAGATGAATGCTTCATCTGGCATCACTGTCAACTCAACCCAACTTGATGTTCCAATACGATTGAGCAAGAAAGGCCAAACTTAACACTTGCTGTTCTTCTTTTTCTTTTTCTTTTTCCTTTGTTTTTCTTCTTCTTCTTCTTCTGCTGCTTATTTCGAAGTGCGTGACCACTAAAGTATTTTCACACTTGTTACTCTGGGGAAATTTCGGTTGTATTCCATCAGCACATTGTGTAACCATGCCTTGTAATCAATAATAGATTACAACAATAGCTTGCCAAAGCTTTTCATTTATTGCCTCATGTGCCGAGGTGGAAGTTCTATGATTGAAAGCCTGCCTGAATATGTATTTAATGAAAATTGCAATCAAATCTATCAATATTTGCGCCCATAAAAATACAGTCCGATATAATTCATTTCAAATTTCATTAAATATCATTAATTGGACATCAGATCGATATAATTATCGATATGATTATGGCAGGCATTCTAATAGAAGTGACTATCTGGTTTATTGGAAAGAAACGTATGTTTATTAGCCAATATCCAATACTGGATTCTAAGCAAAATGTACCTGAGTAAAGTCATCAGAAAATGTACAATCGGCAGCTCGACACATTTCCCAATTTCTGCTTAATTAGGCTGAAAAATATTAATACTAGGTATACCTGAGTATATTTAGTATTGTGTTGATTGGAAAAATCTGTTCTGTTATGATGAATTGTATTTGAACCTCATTTTTGCTTTAAATCTGGGTTATTTGAGAGGATTGGTGAAGACGAATTGTTCAATTTCTGGCGACTTCACCCACCTAATACAAGCAATGAACTCAGTACTGTACTTTCAGGCCTTGAAGCTATATTCTCACCTTTATTTACAAAACCTGAGAGTGCTTCAGTAAGACACGTGTCAGACACGCATGCAAAACATAGCATCAGGTTATTTGGAACCAGTTTTGCAGGTACCTGCCTCATCTGCCAGGAGGAAGGGCAGAATGCCGAGAATGATCCAACCATCTCCTGTAGAACACGTTAGATTCCTTGTTATGTTTGTGAATGATGCATTATAAGATATAACCATGTTTGTTTGTACGGAGTCACCCGTACCTCTTCCCCACCCTTCAATTCCACTGATGATATTGATATATTTACTCCTGTGTTGAGTTGCTATACACACGTTTGCAAAGAGCAGGTGATACCTGGAAGAGCCAGGATTTCTAATTATTTCGTGGTCATTATGGTAAGGCGTTGGGTCTTATTGTCAACCATAAGTTCCCTCCTTTAATACGAAATATTGGAAGTAAACTAGCCCTCGTCCCTAAGACTGGTGTTGTTTGTAGGGCCCTATACTGCAGGTCTGGGACTCCCCATACATCGGCTGTTCCTCAGTCAAGGGGGTTTTTAAACAAAGAAAATTCTAAGACTTGTGCAAGTCTATATTGGAAGCTACCCAGTTTGAAAAGGATACTAAGCCAATGTCCAGTCAGAAGCACAATTTAACAATTTCTCGGAAAATGTTTCCGTTTTATATGGACTGTTGGAAGATTCATTTACTTACGGACTCTGCATCGGTTCAGGTTTGCATATAGATCTATTATGATAGAAAGATAATATTCGTGATAATAACTTAAACAATACCATTTAAAAGCAATGCTTAAACAGGACAAAAAGAGCTCTCCGTGGCAACGGCTAACTTCTCTCAATAATCCATGCATACTATGTGTTAAATAACAAAGCATCCTATACAGGACAAATCTAACGTTCAACAATCAATCAATCATTCAATTAATTTATATAACACCGGAGGAATATGATTGTACTTAAATAATAGCCTTTACATAACTTGATCGATTGAACTAAATTCATTCCCAACGAGAATGGTGCCATAACAATCAAATAAGGGGAGAAAACCCAATGAAACCACAACTTTAATAGCCATTGCTGGAGAATAAAACCATAATGTTGACTCACCCTCCATTTAATCAGAGACCAATTTCATGTCCCATGGTGTCGAACGGTTAATAGCCAAAACATGATGGGAAGAAGCTTTCATGATGGATGAGTTGTCATCATATTTGATGACATTGGGATATTACATCATTCACATGGGGTTGGGATAATTCGTGAAAGACCTCTAAAATGTGCGATTGTGTCTGTGTTACTTTTGGATATATATTGTCATATTTCACATATAAAGTTCGATAGTGAGTCCTACCAATGGAGGCGGGGGGGGGGGGGCAAAAGAGATCCAATGGAGTGGGGGGGGGGGGGGGGAGTGGCAATAGAGATAAGCAACCTTTTCTCTACAATAAAGATGACTCGATCTATGTACTCATTAGGCAATGGTCACACCTGCGCGTTTGAAAGGCTTAATGTGCTTTTAACACATTAGGTGTAGAGAGACCTAAAATACCCAACGTACAACTAGTTCTTGAAGTCGCTTATGACACAAAACAAACATCCAGCAATCAACCCCACACTGGCACATGTCCAGTTGGTAATATGACGCCAAGAACAAACATCGATCTCCTGAATCAGTGAATCGTGATCCAAGTTTTGTCAGTTTGTGTAGGCGGAATGTTATGATTTACTGCGTATCCCATACGATACACCCTCAGTTACGAGTCAATTATACAGATGGCTATACCACAGAACAATTAGATAAAATATTAACTATATAAATATACGAACTTGATATGATAGAGCGTATGCATATATTTTTCTTTTAAATACTTGTATTGGCCGTACATTCAACACATTATCAAATACGTATAACCAACTAATGTGGTTGTTTTCATGCGTTGCCATATCATCCGAAATATAAAGTAAAAAATCATAGTTAACACAATTACTTAGCTTATGTCACAACCGCAATAGACATGAATTTTATATGATCAGAGGTAAATCGATATTACACCAGGAACACAACTGTCCTATGCCATGAAAATCTTTGGAAATATTTGAATCGACTATATAATACCATGCACTGAGTGATATGCACAACCTGGCCACCTGAACCAACGGAAGTACCACGGGGAAAATCCCGCAAAATGGCTTTAAAATGATGCTTTTCAGGGCCTTAAAATGCATAATCATCATTATGTAATTAAATTAGTTAGCTACCTCGCTTAGAATATCACACTCGTTGCTACACAACTCGCGTGATATTCACACTCCTTCAATCAACTCGTTAGACCTTGTTGAGGGTCACATAATTATTGCTCAATGCCAATTGGAAAGTTGCACAGTTGTTATACCCTATACATAACCTTACATGAGACTTAAGGATCGAGTGCGGTAATCCAGGAGGAGGGTTAAATGAGGCCTTGAAGACCGAGTACATCCTATGGATAGAACCACTTAATCCACCCCGTTTGTCTTTGGGGTAAAACGATCCATCTTCACGGAAGGGAAAGTACATTGTTAGGCTAGCAAAGCTTAGAATGGTCAAACAAATACTATGCGGATTACAGTAGGAACTTCAATCGGTCCATAAAGGGAATTACCATAACCCTCCCACGAGTCTTCGACTGTGTTGCTAAGAAACCTCCCATTGGTCTACTTTGCTGGGTGAAGTGCACGCGAGCATGCAGGCTAGTTGATCTACCTATTTTGACATGGAATCAAATTAGTTTGATGAGTCCAGCCATCTGGCTACCCTGAGAACGTCGTCTTCATTTAGCATGAAGGAACCATTCTCACTATAAACATTATAGAAAGTACTCCCTGCCAATGAAAATCGCTTTTGCAGATTTTCAAATGGGGCTCTCGCGCAATAGTAGCTGTATGTATGCAGCTGTTCCACTGCACAAAACAAGACAGGACAGTGATGCTTATTGCGACACGTGCAAGGCCTGCCGAGGGGCGGAGCACTGGCCACGCCTAGCGCCTTTATATTAAACAAATCAAACCTGCCGAGGAACAATAAATTCAATACATACACCCCCGATTAAAAAGAAAATATATCAGAAGGGAATTGATCATGTGAGTGAATATATGATTCATGTATGGCAAAACAAATAATTACTTAAATGGTTCAGGAAATACAATATAAATTCAACATCAGACACCTTTCAAAAGCATGGCAAGGACGTCCTCAGGAATTTACTTTCCATTCCATTAGACCCGTATTTAAGGTCTAGAAGTTTACACTCTTCCAATTAAGTACTAGTTTTAAGTAGATTCTCGAAGTAAAGTAAAGAAATGTTAGATTATCGCCCCCGAAATAGGTTCTTGTTTGTTTAACAGTAAATTTAATCTGGGCCCTGAGGATCTCGGGGAACTTAGGTAATTTGTGAAGATAACTGAATGACAAATTGGTGACTTGCGTTTACTTTTGCAAGTAACCTTTTTTATCTATGTATAGAGCCAAATCTATGGCAGCTTTTTCATTCTTAACAGTCAGGCCCGTGGTACCGATAACACCGCTTGAGTTTAATCAGGAATATTCTGGATACATGTATCAATGTAGCTAGACATAATTTGAGATATTTTCGGCGATGCAATGATAAGGCTTTGTTAATGTTAGTGAGGGAAAATATATCTGATTGTCCTGAAGAAGAAACCGGTTTTGAATAGAATTAAGTAAATCCATGATCGATTGTCACTGCATGAGATGTGGGTCGGGACAATGTAAAGAAGCTTACTGGGGGTAGTAGAGACCAGAGATCAGAAAAGAAAAACACTTACTTTTCACTCAGCAGACAACTAAATCAGACAGCTGGTCTAAGCGATAAGAGACTCTACACAGCCAGGGGGAACTGGTCTCTAGTCAAGCAATCAGAAGGATTGTGTGACTATCAATGGGCTATGTGTAATTATGAGTAAATTGTTTCTAGTTCAGCTCCCACACATAAAACCAGAAGGTATTTCCGCACTTTTTTGAGGACGGTATTCATACAAGGTTTGTTATAGGGAATGTGGAAACTCTAGAACTCTCTTTTGTCTTATTCATATTGTTAGGATATTACACCACTTCATACGGCACATACACGGCCCCTGCTAAAAACTATATAAAATTGATCTGGTATCCGTGGAAATAATTAGGAAAATACCATTGTACCTTTACTTGTACTTGTTGGAGAAAGATGTGCGCTCTGGTAAATCTTATTTATATACTATCGTCACGTCTGGAAGACCTGCTCATACAGAAGATGTAAGCCTTATTTCCATGTAATTGTGGTTGTTAAATAATGGAAATAAAAAGCACAATATGTATATAATCCCATATCTGTTGCTTCATAAGATAGTTTACTAGCTATTACAAGGAGGAAGTTTCTAGGAACTAATTGGTCCCCTGGGCATTCCAGCAGGCTTGCTGTTGCTCTGGACATAATATTATAATTCCATTATACTAAACCTGTTGACAATTATGCAATGCTCTTGAAAGAAGAGAAATATTCTTTACGTAGATAGGCAGAGTATACACATGTATCGAACCCAGGTCCTTTAAGTCACGACAGGGTTTGGATTTCTATAAAGAAAAAAAGAAAATCTAGCTCTGTAGGGGCTGAAGAAGAGATTTCACAACCCCCACCCTGCACTGCCTCTGAAAAGCTATTTATTTCTTTGGGTAAATTAAGTAGGACATTTCCTGGGGCCAAAGTGGGTGAGTCTTTCTTTATATTTCTAACCGTGTGCAGAAAAAGCCGACCCGAAAAGAAATCGGAAACTAGACTAATGTAGATGGCCAATCAATCTAATTAAATGGAGCATTTCAGGCAAGTGTGATATTTATTGATTGCTCCACTCAATCCTACCGGCTGCGCAGTAGATTGGTGGGATCAGAACATGTAATACATTGCTTTTGATTTATTCGCTAGTAATCGCACCCCAGCTAGCATGCTTCCACAAAATATCCTTTTGTAAAGCTCTTTGGAAATGTCTTACATCCTGTGAGATCCTTCCTGTTGCACACATATGAACATCATATAATCTGCCTTATTAAGACAGCGAATACCGAAGTTTGAGGTTGTGGTGTTTTCCTTGATAATATTATACAATATATTCATAATGATATAAAGGCCCAAGGTCAGACCCATGAGGTCAGACTAGACCTGCTCCTTGCTGTACAGTTGTTACAAATCTACTGGTATACATATGTTTCGCTTAACCTGAATTCAGTTTTCCTGAATTTTCGGTTAACCTGAACCTTTTGCACTTTCCCTATAGATTTCCAATTTAATGTATCTGTTCTCTATAGCTGAATTTTCGATTAACCTGAACTTTTTCTGATTTCCCCTCGAGTTCGGGTTAAGTGGAACATACATACAGCTATAATTCATATAGACCGAGCATCAGAGCACTGCCTCAGCTTCCCCTAGATATATAAAAGCATGCTATTGTGAATATTGTGAATGTGATGAGCTCTTGGGAAAGCAGGGAATAGTGCCAGTAAATAGATTAAGCTGCTGTTATACATTCTGGTCAAAGTAAAAATGTCTAGGAGGGATTTCTAACGCCATGAAAGGATTGCACACTATCGGGCCTCTCTCAGCGTCATGAAGGACTGTTAAGCTCCTTGTCCATTACCACGGCTATAAATGAATAAAGAATAAACATAGTGTACATTGTAATCACCTCAAGCACCCGGTATGGGAATACAAACTTATAATGCAAGGGACTTCTGTGGTTTGTTGTCCCCAGGTAAGAGCTTGACGCGTATAGCATATGTAGAGAGGTTTTTGGATGCAGTTGGAGTGGCACTTATCCCCTCACAGTCCTAGCCTTTGTTTGGAATCTTTTCTGAGGTAGTCTAAACTATAGTGTAAAATATGGCACTCATCAGCAGAAAAACACCAATAGAATATAGCCATGAAACTATATGGAAATCAAACAGAGTTGTCTTTGGTCTTGCAGGTCTTTCAGATAGTCCTGTACACACGTGCAACCAGGAAGACTGAAATCCTTTTTATAATAGGTCCAGCAGATCTGGTTAAAGTGCTTGCTCTGAAATAATGTTTCCCGCCCACCGTCTTGACATAAACTGTCCCTCACTCAGAATGTCCATGATTCACCCACCCTGCACAGGCGATGCGGCTGTCTGAAGATAGTACTGACTGCATGTTTTACGACCATGTAACTTGTTTCATGCGATAACTTTCTGGTCCAGCTATTAAAGTTGCAAGTGCTGGTGAGAATTGTGCGTCATGAGAATGAAATATGTACAGTATTTGGTCCAAACCTGTACAGGAAATTATATTATAACTAAAAATAAAGAAAGTTTTATAAAAAAAAAACACAAAAAACAAACCCTCTAAATAAAGCCTGCATGCTGGTGTGTCTACAGTGTCCCCCCTCTCCTCATTATCATTTCAACTGAATTAATAATCATTAACAATTAAGAGCCCCATGTCTCCATATCAATGCAAATTACATAAAGACCTTACTATTGCATGTTATGATTAAAACACATTTAATTTTCTATTTAGAACTCCTTCTTAGTAATCCAGTACCAATAGTCTACTGAAGTTGCTGATTAATTGCAAAACTGAGATAGGGGTTGGGCTTTCAGCTGAGATAAAGGACTGTGTGATGGTCACTATTAACCCAGGAGGATTATTTGAATCTTGGCATGGTCTGTGACGAGATGGCTGGTAATCTGGACACCATGATTGTAAATTTCTGAAGGTTCTGAACCAACTTATTACAGCACGTTCACTTAACAGAACCCAAATCACAAAAATATAAGGTTCACCCCAAGATCACTGGGGCTGTCCTTGTATTGTCGTGTCTAAAGAGTTTCGCTATCACTACACTCTCCCGCCCGCCGTATCCGCGCGATACGAAAATGAATACGATTTTCTTGTACCCACTTTTGATACGATTTTTTTCGTCTCAGCGTATTTGCGCAGCGTTTTTCGTATCGGCGATTCGCGCAGCGTTTTTCGTATCGGCGATTCGTGCAGCGTTTTTTCTGCCTCTATAGTTTGGTTAGAACTGAAATATTATACTGGACAAAATAAAAAAATATTTCACTAAAAAAAATTTTTTACCCAGGTTTATGTGTTTACCTTGAACAATCAAATTGAGTGATCATCCAATTAGAGTTACTGAGGAAACCGAGCAATTGAATATAACCACTGGTATCCTTTAGAAAGACATCCATTTATTCATCCTTTTTACCTACAGATAGTGTCTACATGAGTGTAGGTACATCATTCTCACCCTGTGCATTGTAGGTTGTGGGATGTGGAGATGGCAGACCCACTGGGGGTACACTATGTATACAGATGTAAATGATTGGGGGTGTTTTGAGTAAACACCCTCTACAATATCACCCAAATGATTACACATACACAATATAGAAGAATATCACCGAAAACAGTTCAAGATATATGATGGTTAATTCCAATAGTGCATAAATGTCACAATATTACATGGGTAGTGCTTTTAATATAGAAGGATTATTAATAATGACTGGCTTGCTTGTAACGCCCTCTAGTGTTAGAGGGGTTTCTAAATTATAAGGAGGGAGAGGTGAGTGTAATGAGCGACAGGTGAGTGTGAAATGCCAGCTATAGGTGAGTGAAGTGTCAGCTACACCTCGGGCCCAGGCAAAGCTTTATGTCGCCTATGGGCTGCGGTGACCGTATTCGAACGTTGATATAAAAAAAACGGGACCTTGTATAAAGACGAAATCTTCAGGACATCTTAATCAATATGATTTCTTATGATATCTGAAATCTTGTTGTCTTCCCACGATTCCTTCATAGAGAAATGTTAGTAGGAACGTCGCAAGGATGAAAAAAAAAGCTGCCCAGGCAGGACTCGGATCTCCAACCCTCGGCACTGAAGGCGAACGCTCTGCCACTGAGCTATGAATTACTTCATACAGTCTTTGGTATATTAGGTATATAACAATCCCATTTAAATAATTCTAAGGTACAAACATATAGGTATATATCAGCATGCCGACTATAATAATGCTATTACTATATAACTGTGTTTAACCAATGACATCCTTTAGTATCATATATGTGTATCAAATCTCAAGACATTGCATTTGAATATTTCTTGCGTTTTGAAGGTTACCATATATACATAAATATATCAATCATGGAATATAGAATAATAAAATAATTCTATTTAATTTCTGGTAGGATATACATCCTCACCAGACACCTATTTCATGCAACAATGCTAAAAGGGAATATAGATTCATATTCGCACCTAGTTATAGCCTATACAGAGAAAGCCTGTGGGAGGTGTTACTTAAGACAATGGCTAGGCAAGCCTTCCCAATTTGGGCGCACTTATACCTACTCAATACGAAAAACGCAGCGCGAATACAGAGCATATCAAATTTCGTCTCCGTGATTCAAATGACCGCTTTTCGTCTCCGATGTTCGCGCAATTTCGTCACCACACTTCACCAGTAGCGTTCGCGGTACTCTGAAGACAAACAACGTCTCCATGAAGACGAAAAAATTTGTCGCTCCGTATCGCACGGGTACGCCGGGCGGGAGAGTGTAGAACATCTAAATGAAACCATTTTAATCATAATTTAAATCGCAATCAGAGACTACTGATCTAATTATTGTTCAGAATGGGCAAGAATCTGAAGATAATCTGGAACTCATTACGATAACGATGTTTTTAAATTTAGGAAGTTGCTTGCGATACATGGGTCTTAGAAAGTACATGTTATTCATGCCCTTCAGATAGAGACAGTTGTGGAAGAAATGATTCGTGACTCATTCCATTCAGAAATAGTAAATACGAATTTCATTTTCATAACTTAATCTAATTATAATTTATTGATTCTGTAAAATTAATGATTTGGCCTGTAAATGAAATAAATAAATAAAAAAAATCTCATACACAAAAGCGATTGTTCGTGCCTTCATTGACAAATTCATTAGTTTAATAATTTAAAAACTTTAAAAACGAGTTAGCTTCACAATGGCGTTAGGCTAGCCATCCCAATAGGACCCATTCTCTGTTTGAGTGGTTAAGATGTGACTGGGAATTTCCAGGTCATAAATTGTGGGATCCAGTCGGTGCGTTTGGCATGCTTCCATGGAACACTCATCCATGTAATGTCCCGTTGTTCCATTTCACCGTGGCAGCATATTAAATAATTAAAAAGCACTTTCGTGCACTCACCAATGTACAATAAAATGACAGATATTGCACAAATGACCATGCGTACAAAGGTATGAATAAGATATATGTTTACTTGAAATTCTTAACCACCATTCAGGAAAAGCAAGTTGATATTACTACTTATCAATCCGATCCCAATAGGGGTAATGGATTCTAATGGTATAAAGGCCAACATCCATTGCCACGGCCGGCCGGCCGATTATAATTCGATTGTGGTGTTTGCCGTACATCGTTCGTACACCAACAGTACTTCAGGTGGCTTAACAGTCCTTCATGATGCTGGGAGTGGGGCGATAGTGTGCAATCCTTTCATGGCGTTAGAAATCCCTCCTACACATTTTTACTTTGACATGCAGAAGGTATAACAGCAGCTTAGTCTATTTACTGGCACTTTTTCCTGCTTTTCCGCATTAAAAGCTCATTACATTCCTGTCTATTGCTTGTATGTATCTGGGGGCAGCTGAAGCAGTTCCCTGATGTTCGGTCTCTATGAGTTATAGCTGTATGTAATTATTCTTGTCTTCCTCCATGAAGGAATCTCTCGCTGCACGGAAGTGTAACATATTGGTCAATGTGCTGGCTGGCGACTGGGCACACATAAGAATTCATAAATGGCCTCTTACTGAGATTGCCTGGCGTTTACTTTATGACCACCAAGACCAACAGTCTTTTCCGTTCCGACTATATATCTTGGGATAGCGCTTGTATGCCAAAACTAGCAGGAAGTCCGTCAGTTAAGTTAACATGGAAGAGTAGAGTCTGAAGTTAGTGGTCACCTAAAGTGGACTCAGAATAACCAGTCACGTGTTAGGGAAACAGGAAAGAGCAGACGACAAACTTACCGAAGTATTAACTCAGTAAAGGGACTGTCACATAAATACCAAGGTTCTGCTTATTTCAGTTCTTATCAGGGTTTTGGTCCTTCTAATTACTTCAGGTTCTTTACATAGCAAATTGAGATTAATTGGTGTACATGTACAGAATGTATACACGAGTTATCAATTATAGTTGCTGTTGGTGTGCTGGTTCTGTAGGTGGAGAGGGTGCTGAGTTTCTCCCTACATGGTTCACTGAGTGATTGTATATAAATTTGCACTTCCTATTTGCGATTATACTCACCCTGCCAATTATGTATAAGAATATCAAACACGGTGACAATTGTTCTATAATGTATTGGCCGACGGAGTAATAACAAAACAAAAAATAACACCCCACGCTCAACCCACTCCCTAGTGTTTACATCCTCACTTCCGGTTCCGGAATCATTGCGTGGCTTCAGCCCTACTTTCTTCCTTTACTCGCTAAATACACCAAATTACTGAATCGATAACTTTCCTTCAAGAAACTTTTTATATGGCCAGTGTATAACATGTGCATTTCCCTGCAAAGTTATTATTTAAATACAAATATAATATATTTGTATTATGTGTGGGAAATAAACAGGTTTTATTACCTACGCGCTGTATATGTGGTATATGTGCGGCAATGCTTTAGCCTATGGTCATATCATACCAACCTCTAGAAAGGTATAATAAGAAGTATAATATATGTAAATTTATACAAAATTTCCCCCGGGTGATCTCCCAGTTCCATATACTACACTTGGGCTACGTGATTTCGATCATTCACTTTGCCCACATATTTCACCCATACAAGCAATCCATGACTTCAAACCATTATGTTTTATCCTTTTCGTCGACTCGGTTATAAAGCAATAATTGTATTTCATTATACTTCTGGAAAATCACTACAGTGAGCGTAATGCTTTGGGAATGCCAAGCCGCAAAGCTTTCGGTTGGTTATACTTACCCATAGGAGCAAGAGACCAGTGGTGCACTGTAGATAAAATGTAAATCACGCCATATTCCTTTAGTTGCTTCCATAAATAGTACCTATCACCCTTTCACAGACTATCAAACAAATGCGGATACCCAGATCGGTTTTACGGTTCATATAAATCTTGAAAGTGCAAGAGAGCGAGAGGGATCCATGTTTAGCATAGATATATCAAAACATATGTTTTTTTCTATACCTATATTGACATCACCAACCAAGCGGAATTTGTAATCATTGTTTTATCCAAATGTGATTTATTTCAAACGTTATCTGTAGACAGGCTTTATCATTGTGCAAACTGTGGAACCGAAGGTTGTCAAGATATTTTGAGCAGAGAATCCGTTTGTCAAATAAAGGGGGTTTACTTCATGAGGGATCCGGTCTGAAGGGAATAATTCATTTTCCATAACGGAACGCCGTTCATGCTTTCCTCTTGCAATGCTTTAAACATGAAATAAAATCTTACTACATGAGGAATTAATCCTCTCAATGGCGATTTAGACCCTTTATAATAAAATAAAAATCACTCATCCTTGCAGTCAATTCTTTGCTCTTTGCTTTCGGGCTTAAATACATCCTCGTCTATATTTTCATATTTTTTGTTTCTTACAGAGATGGCGTATTCGACAGAAGTGACGCTAAATTCCTCAGTGGATTTTACCCGTGCATTAAACAAAGCCTACCACCCAACAGATGGGGGAGGAGCTGCTGATACATTCACCTACATCTGTGAGGCAGTAGTCATACCAATTATATTCCTTGTGGGCATCATCACCAACTGCTTTAGTCTGGTAGGTAGAGAGTCATTCCATTTGAAGTGGCGCAGCTAGTGCTTTGATGCATGTTTGTATATTCATGCATCATGAACTTAATTCTCAGGAATATACATAATGTATTCATTTTGGATAAGGTATGAGCTAGCAATATAATTTAGGGAAATTATTCAAGGATCTTTGTGAACCTGATGGAGGCCAAAGATTTGTTCCAAGGGGTTTATAGGTTCAAATATTAATACACAATCGATTTACTTTATTTATCCATTCTGTCTCATATAATCTAAACAAGAACATGTATAATAAGCTATGTAGCTCATCCCATTGATAAAAATGAGATATTGTAGTCTAAATTTCATTTCAACTCCCGTTATTGAACAATTAATGTAATATAATATAAGCGGTAAATAATGTAAAATAGAGTGTGTGTTTCTACTTGTCTAAAACTTTATCTATTAAATCTGATACGTAGTTGTGAGTTATATGTTAAAATGTTTATATTTCAATATTGATGTAATATTCACATCTCATTTTTACAGGTGATACTGCCCAAATCCAGCATTGCAGCCACATTCAAAAACTGTCTCATCGCCTTGACAATAACCGACCTCTGTGCAGGAATAACAGGTTTCACACAGATGATGGTAGAAGTCATTGCTTTTCAAGGCCAAATTGAATGGGGTCACTATGATGATAGAGCAGTGGCTAGTTTTTCCCTTTACTACATATTCAGCTGGTTCATTTGTTCATCAGCGGCAATTGTGATAGCCATAGTTGTGATTAGACATTACACAATTCGCAAACCTGTGGCGGCCAAGTTCAAAATAACCCCTAGTTGTGCAAAATATGCCTGTCTTACCTTGGTGCTGGTTACCTTCGTTCTTTACATACCTACATCGCTGAACATTCTGTGGCAGTCTTGTTACAAAGACACTAAGGTGGGTGTTTGTGTTTGGGTCAATAGGAATATACCGCAATTGACCAGCATAACTACAACTTATCTTGTGTCCCTTACTGTGCTCTATGGACCTATACTTGTGGTGGTATACATAGGATGCATGATTGGAATTCGCGTTAATTTGAGAAGAACTGAGAGGATGCTTCAACACCTTCAGGAAACTAAGCAAAATGGAGACCGTCGCGATATGGCAAACAGGCATAAAACCACCCAGAAGATCACAAAGACTTTACTCCTCATAATACTGCTTGATACTATATGCTGCATTCCCCTCTGTATTCAAGCCTTTTCCTTACTCATCGCTCCAACGGAGACCGTATTTTCTGCAACCAACACAGCTTATATAGTGTTTGACTCTATAGCCGAAGTGTTTTTAGTGCTACGCCAGGCATACAACTTTTGGCTGTATGCGTATAGTCATAGGAGTTTCCGGAGGCGAGCGAAGGCTTTGGTGTGCTGCATGTTCTCCACAAGACACCGGGAGGAGTGGCTGTCTCCCATATCTACCACACATATAGCGAGAAGTCCAGGTAGGATAGGTAGTACCACCAGCTATCGCCTGCAAAGTGTGGACCTTGAGACTGATGTAACATGGGTGAAACATAAGGGAGAAGAAAGAAATGTTCTTAATGGAAATGGATTTAAAAAAGCATCTGTTAGATCTACAAACTTGTAGTATGCAGGATATGGTATCATTGGGGATGAGTGATTTGCAAATAATTTCAAATCGTTCTGAAGTTCAGACATAAGTCAGTGTACAGAAAGTTTTCATAAAGTACTATTTTTATCATGCTATAATTATTACAAGGGACAAGTTCATAATATTTTTTGTGTGTACAGTATTACAAGCCCTTTGTACTTAAATGATTTCCTAGTCAGACAGTATTCTTTATTTCTGTGACTATTGCCATAATGTCTTTTAAGGAAGCTATAACGTCCTAAAGGACACTAATCACAACTATTATATCTGCTGGTAAAATTCTCCGATAAAAGTCTGATTAAATGCTATTGATAAAAATGCATGAATTTCTATACTAGCTCATGGTAAATATTTCTTTATTCTAGATAATGCAGCAGGATAGTGTACCTGATACTAATCATCAGGTATACCACACTTACAGGACATTCCCTTCTTGTTAAGCTTTCTGTAATATTTTATTTGTTGGTGATATTCCAGTGTGTGAAGTTGCTTTATAATCAAATCATTTCTACTAATAGGCAGCGATAAGTATTTGGTGCTTGACATAATTGCATAACTCTAGACGGCTTCCGATATTGCGTGTGAGAATTTGCCTTGTTGAATAGATATCAATAATTGGTGTAAAAATACTTATGCCTCCGCTTCGAAATAAAAATGATGTCGATGCTGTTCAATAAAGTATTGTTGTCCATATTATATTGATTGCTTATGATTAACTTTCACCTTATCTATGGTAATTTAAATTTGGTAATTTGGTTATGTGTACATGCATTTTAGTTATCGTCGACGTGTAGGCTAAGTATGTGATGATTAAATAACAATTCACCAATTAATACGAATACACCTAAACACAGATAAGCACATGTACATGTACATGTATGATGGATAGATAGATATGTGTACATGCAAGCCAGGTACAGATTCATATAATCATACATGTACAAGGCATATACAATCATATTTGTCGTCCTCACTCTTTTCTTTACCTCACTTCATCTTAAAGACTCTTTTTATTTATATCAACAAATAAATAGATTGATAAATTCGTTATTGCATCTAAAATTGTCAATGGGTGATACACATTCTGACGTAATATTGGTATGTCAGATTTGAACAACTTAATCCATCCCAGCATGCAATGTAATAGACATGCGCACTGATACATACAAACCCTTACTAAATGCTTAAATTGATCGGTTACGACTTAGGAAATGATAATGTATTGTATCGAGTAACCATATTTTCAAAGGAGTCCGTCCTTTCAGGCCTTTTCAGTATCGTTTCGTTTATCATTAAATGTAAAATCAGATGGATAACAAATCATATCATTTGTAATCCAATCTATCAGAAGAAACATAATATATATCTTCTCAAATCTAAAATTAGCCCCTTTCCTTCCTTCCTTCCTTTGTCCCTACCTTGCACCTTTTCGCCCGTAATTTATTCATAGGTGTTGGTCACATGGTCGTGATTGCCTTTATAAGGATCAATCAGATATCGGATTGGATTGGATTGGAATATATTGCTGTGCACTATGCCAATCGTTACGTTTGGAAATCAGTCCGTCTGATGAATTCATTTGCAATCAATTGCGTGCTGTGGTGTTTTTACCGTGTGATCATTTCCCCATAGAAATCATAAGAATGATTAATGGATCCTTTATGAGAACTCATATTTTCAAGACCGTCAAATCAATGGGTCATTTAAAAATCCCTATAAAGATTAAGTTTATTACAGTAACTGATTAATATTTCACATGTGTTCACCCTTTTGTCTTAGGTGGCAGGGTTTCATTTATAAATTTCCACATTTATATTTCAGCGGCCCACCAAAATCCTTTGCTGCGTCGGTATCACTTAATATCACTCCCCGGCGCTTGATTCTTTCTTTCGGTCGATTCGACTTCAAATTCTTGTAAACATATTACAACTGCAGCAACATATTGATAATTTCAGTTCTATAGAATACGGTATATTACTTTTTTGTCGTAATAGCTGAGCATGCAGCTGTAAATAAGATGTAGTAGATTAATAATGGCTCACTTTGCTATAATAAGGACTTAATCATTGATCGCCATCTATGCATTCCCCTCATTGAAGATTCAGAACATTCCTGCTTTTGATAAGAAGAGTCCTAATGGAATGTCAGATATATGGCAAATTGATATCTCGAAATCATATGTGTATGTAGCCCAATTAAGTCATCATGGCAAATATCCTGCATCATTTTAAAAATTGTCAAATGTCAAGACATTTTGTCAAGGCTTTGATCGCTTTCTTTCTAATATAATCGCTTACAATAATGTTGAAAGTAAGCTAAAACACAGATCTCCTGTTGACATAAAATTACATTCTCTATCAATGTACCTATAGGCCAATGATAGGGAGGGTTAAATGAAAGCGGACGCATATATGTTACCTTCTCGTGTATAGTGGCTGTCCAACATTCATGACTTAGGTGCCAAGTTGTCTATCTCGCCTTTAAAAGCATCGGTGTCATATCGATCGTTTCGATATAACACAACAAAAAGAGTATTAAATTTCCACGGGAACTGGTTATTCTGGGGGTCAAATTGATCAACCACTACTTGTTTACCAATTTCGTCTATTGTCACCATCAGGTGAATATTTCAGGTATCTGGTATTTCGATGTACAAAGGTAATCACACATTCGGAGCTTTTAGTATTTTTCAGCTTTATTTTGGTCCAACGTTTCAACCAGCCTTCATCGGGGCTCTGAGTAAACTTTTCTTTGGCAACCTTCTCGATCAACGTTTATATTTTCTGGTTTACTATCGGTTACCAATTAAGGTGTGTGGATGCTGACATGGTTATGAAATAACAGGGATATCTTCTTTCAGATCATGTACCGTAGCCTAAACCGTCTGAAGTCCGAACCACAGTTGATACCAATATTTCTTCTTCTGTATACGGTCGGGAATTGGGCGAAGTATATACATAGAAATGGGATTTAGGTTTCAATAGTAGGTCCCTTGAAAACATTGCGTTTTATTCTATAAATCTGTGTTGTATAACTGTCTCACAAAGCTAAATATTATTTTTAGATTTACGGATATTTTAAAAGTAAATATGTAAACTATATCTACCTTTTTAGAAAATTAAAAAAAAAAAACACGTTTGATACAAACGCCATGCAATTGACACTGTGAATGTAAACACTTTCAGGAATACCTCTTCCAATTTTATAAAAAATGATTAAACAAAATATTTCAAATCATTCCGATACGCACTAACCCATGTTGGAATAGTAATGCCGAACATTGTCATGTATATATATGTGCATACAGGTATTATCTGAAAAAGAGTTGTATTGTTTATCCGCCAAAATTACGATTGAATATACGCAATGTGTCATTGAATATAAAACAAATTAAATACATATGGTCAAAAATTGTTTTCTTTTCCTTAACGCCTTTATAGAATATATAATATCATATTTGATACAAACACTAGTCTTTCAGTTTAACTTGCACACATCATTTACAGCCATTCTGGGCAAGGTTTCGGGCTAGAAGAAATGCACTTGAGAACAATCCACCTCATCCTCCACAATTCTAAAACTTTGCATAATCAGCTCCTCCCGAGTGGTGTTGTCCCTGACTCTTTGCACGTCTTCTGTTGAAGGGTGAGGAGGAGGCTTGTAAGGCACCTTTGAGCAGACGTTGCATGGTGGTAGAATGCTGGGCACCCTCCATAAACTCTCGTAGCGACAATTGGTTGTCTCCTGAGGTATCAGCCTTGGACATGATGTGTGTCGCCACCTCGTGGGCACTGAGTACATCACTTCCCTTTTCCTCCTGGGTAGAATGGTGATACACGTTGCGAAGTGCCTAGGAAAGGTTCAGGATGATTGTTTGCGATTAGAAGAACTATTTACATAAATTGATTGCACCAGTTCCCTGGAGGGTCTTTTTTTACATGGAACATTCATAATCTATGACTTATGGAATACTTATTTCTTAAATGAGGTTCTTGTATATTATGCGTGTGTATCATAACGATTTGCAAATCCTGAATATAAGCGAAATAATTTGACAATGCAGATCATTGGCCAAAGGGAAATATTCTTAATTGTGAGGTGTTACAGGAAAATGAATCACAAGTCGCAAAAAATGGATTCTGAGATATCAACACATTTGAAAAGATGAGATCAAGCCGATTCTAATTATAGTAAACATGTGTACTGTACATCATTAAGGCACTCGTTGGAGGAAATGATATTCTTATCATGATAGACGTAATTACCTATTTTTGTATGCAAATAAAGAATTCTTGAAATGAAATGAAATGAAACATCAGACAAGTAAGTACTTCTATATTTTAAGTTTGATATATCTTTTTTTTTTAAATTCATGGATGGACATTTATTAGTAAAGTAGCTAAATACACTCTATAAGATTACCCTAGAAATGCACAGGTCTATATTTAATACACTGTCTTGAGATTTGGTACACACATAATTTATGCTACAAAAGGCGTAAATTAAGCACTCCAAAAATGGGAACATTTCTACAAAGCATCTTGTGAATAAATCACTTTGAAAAATATCAATTATGCGACTTGTGACTCATTTCTCTGAAACACATCACAATTAATGCATTGATACAGATGCACATTATAATAAGATACTTTGATTAATGTATTCACCCTGTTAGAAATGACATATGCACTATATGTATTACCTCGATTAACGTTTGTAGCTCCTCCACAGTAATGAATCCAGTTCCATCCAAATCAAACATGTTAAATAGCCATTTCATTTTATCCTCCGTGGAGCCTTTTTGTTGAACCGACAGGGCAAACATGAATTCTCGGAAACATAGTCGTCCACTTCGGTCCGCATCGAACACACGAAACACCTAAAATTCACATGATGGTGTATCATTGCACAGGGTGAACGATTTTGAATCTTATAATATAATTGAACAAGATAGAGACCTAGAAATGTAGACCAATCACGCACTGAGTTTCAAAAGAATTATCCGTGAACTTCATGCAAGATATTAAACAAAATAAACTATAAGCGATAATTGGAATCTTTGTTTGATACATGTGAACTACGCATCAATGTATGGTTGTTTTGTATACTGTATCATAATATATATATATATTGTATTAGTAGTGAACTAACTTGTTCTGCAAATGTAGCTGAATCTCCATCGGGGAAGAGTTGAGTGTACAATTGTTTGAACCTGTCGACATCAATTGTCATTCGGTTAGTGTCGCATTCTTTGATGAATGCTCGGTAGTATTGGCGGATTTCTTCTGGAGTGAAAGCTGTTGTTTCTTTGAGGTCTGAGAGGACCTCCGGCCGAAGTGCTGTAGCTTGGTTGCCCATTTTTCTATGTTTATTAGATTAAAAGAAGTTGAATATTACATTGATGGAGAAACGATCCGTGAAATGACGTTCTTTCATCTTTACCAAACGAGGAACGTTGCTGGAGAACAATAATTTGTATTGTATTTCCTAATGAAATGAATGAAGAAATAGAGATTATGATTATTGTATGATAAGTCGTTTAATTTATGATAATACATTAAATGAAAGAGACATATTTTGTTGGAGTGGGTGGGGGTTAAAAAGAATATAAAGATAAGTGTGTGAAATAAGTGTCAGGTGTGAGTTTTTATTTCCATTTTTTTTTACAAAGTTATGGAAAATGCATGCTTTCTGTTTCAACAGTTTGTATACAGGCGGACCAGAAAGAAAGTACATAATGAAATTTGTACTCTAAAACTAACAGAAAATACTTTTGATTATCCAATTTTATATCAACAGTATACCAACAACATTCTATCTCCTTAAACATGGTTGAACGATGACAAAATTACATTAAAGATTTAGTCTTAACTATCTAATATCCACACATGTTTCAACCTTCTCTCCTATATATATACACGTCAACCTTCCATTAATCATCAGAAGCTGACTAAGCGGCCGAAACCCGTTGGGGCTTTTCATCTGTAGTATCATATCCTTCCTTCATAAAGCATCAATAATACCATCGGAGTACTCACCATCTTTCGAAAAATCTAATATTCGATCCCAATCAAAGTCATCCTTATTTACCCCCGATGCGAGATCTACCAGATCTCAGCAATGATCACTCATTGTGCCAAACCACAATGACTTCACAGTCTACCTTTGTGGCCCCCTTCCGAAGAAATAACTTCTACAAATCTTAAACTGTGATGAAAATATTGAAATTGATTCGCCGATTGAAGAGGGAATGGGTATCAAATTATGCATGCCTTCGGCAACAAGCAATGATGTATGATTTCAATGAAGCTGGAACTGCTGTTTCAATAAATGTTTCTATGTGCTTCCAAATGGTAATTGCGGAAATAAAGCAATATGAAGAGTGAGCTTGATATTTCTCAGCGTAATATTGATGGCGCAAATCCATCTCTTCAACAGCACTGCAAATATGTAGGCCTATGTGTGGTAGGGATGTGTAATACCACAATAAACTGAAGCACACACATGCATGTATACATTTATACTATATTCATAAGTATTCTTTCGCAGATTACTGTTATAGGCCTTCATTTCTATGTGGATTACATAAAAGATTAAACTTGGACCATATATGTCATGTGTTCTAGAGAAATGAGTCACAAGTCGCAAAAATGATATTTTCCAAAGGGATTTATTTACAAGATCTCTTTGTAGGAATGTTCTCATCTTTGAGGTTTGTACCGTTGGAAGTAGTATGAATATACATGGACCAAATTTCAAGACTGTTTATTAGATATATCCTTGCATTTCTAAGATCATCTTATGGAGTATATTGCTTTACTTTACTAGTAATGGTCCCCCCGAAAATTGTAAACTTTTTAAAAAGGATAAAAATATAAAACTTAAAATATAAAAATAGTTGGTAAATCTCCTGGTGTTAATTATCATTGGAATCCGCTTGATGTCATTCTTTCAAATATGATGATATCTCAAAATCCATTTTTTGTGTGACTTGAGACTCATTTTCCCGTTTCACATCACATATGGCAATGATTTTCAATATCTTTCAGTAATAATAAGCTTGAGTTCTGTGAAACTTTTGTTGTCTGTGTTATATTTAGATCGATATGAGACTTCAGCAATCAGTAGTTTATTACTGAGAGGCAAAGAGAGTGATCATAAAACGGTAATATTTATCAGCTTTCACTTCGACCATCATCCCAAGTGTTATGAATTGTTATTGCTTGATAACAATGATAAACATATCAGGCCATGAGCCTTTACATACCAGCAGTACTAAGCCGCTATCAGAAAATCCATCGTAGATGAATCAAGGAATTCAATCAAAAGTAGATCCCGTCATCTGGACAGTATTGATAGAAAAACACAGCTAGTGAAACAGTGTTCCATTGACCTTCTTGACCATTCCCCAATTGGTGTAGTATAGTAAGAAATCGTTGAGGCAATTATGGAATATTTTCAATAACCCAAAGACGACAAGAAAATGATTGACAAAAAGATCTGACACATGAATTCAGATAATCAAGGAAGACTTTCTACGGCTAGACCCGGTTGCGGTAGCCAAAACACAGCTATTGATATGCACAAGGTATTGAATAATTATAGGGTCTTGGTAGAATCTCTACTATGTATGTGATCAAACGGAACCATCACCAGCAGGTATTTAATGGGCTATTTAGATAAATAAATAGACAGTGACTTATATGGAAGTCGTCTTTATCATTTTTACCTGGTGGTTATGGAAATCGCGAAAGTAACGCATCCTGAGACATAATTTGCAATTATATATAAATACATAAAAACAATTAAACGCCAGTGAAAGCGTCAGTGGGAGAGTGAAGAAGGGAGAGTGTCACAATAAAGTGTCTACTCACCAGTAGCTGTTGTATACGAGTGGGTTACAAACACATTGTATAGCTGTATAGTCATGCAAGGTATTTATGATGATCACAATGCCTATAGTTTACTGACGAGAGATAAGGACACTGATAAGATATAATTAAAGGGACCGTCGTGATAATGCAGCAAAGGATGAACACAGGTATACATGTCACCTATGACACACACAATAATAAATTCTAACTTGTTTCAAGCGTATATATACCTCAGGATTTCGATCTGGAATATGATATATATATGACATGCAAAAGTCAAGGAGAACCATAAAATCGGTCATCGAAAATGTTAGGTATATATCGGTATCACGCACACGTCAAGTCAAGGTGAGAGTATATAATTTTTTTAAAAGAGTATAATATTATTTATTATTATATTGGTCCGAACTAGTGATTTAAGTCCGCCTCAGGCTCACAGACAAAATTAGATTAAAAAAAGAATTAATTCGGAGACCACACGTCCACCACTGTCCACTGCGTGTGGTCAGCATTATGTGAGTACTAGGCGGGAGTTTCCTAGCAACCAGTTGATATATCAATTGATATAATAATATGTACACATATATATATAATCCATATATGGAAAGTATACATGAGAAGGCTTCAATCCTTAGCTCTCTGCATTCTCAGATAAAATCGATCGAAAACTAAGGAATTCTACTTAGCGCCCTTTTTAAGTGTGTGTTCCGTTCTTTCCCAACTCGTCTATTTTTGGAGGATTTTGTCCAGTTGTTTTTGCTACAGAGCTTCATAAAATTCCACATAATTTATATTACAGAAACTTCCCTGTGGTGGATTCACTTACTATCGCTCACTGGGGGCCGTTCTCTCTCGGCCGATTCCACTTCAAATCCTTATATAAACACATAACCGCAGCAGAATATTGATCAATGCAGTCATAAAAGTCACATTACTATATATGTGCATTCTTCTTGGGAGGTGTAATAAGTGGGGTGCAATAGAAATATGTTTATCGTAGGCCTATGCATACGATAAAAATGTAGTTGTCTAAAAATATAGTGTCACAGGTAAGGCCTATACATGTGCGAGTAGCCTACACAGCATAGTAGAGGCAATATATGGTTTTACCCTGAAAAAATTGCAACAAAAGGTTTTATGGTTGTTTCTAGTAAATTAAGGTCTGCTGAACAACATATCCAAAGTTCGACAAAATCCGACCACGGGAAAGTACAAAAAATGCAAAAACAAAAATGGTAACTGCTATCAATTTTAGATGCCATAATTCAGGGTTAAATCTACTTAGAATGTCATAACTCAGCTCCTATTAGGGCTATATCCATGTAAGATGTCAGTTTTCCTAGGTTTTGAGGGACAAGGAATCCATTTCTGAGATGATTTTTGTATTTCAAGGTCATTTTCAAGGTCAAAATCCAATATGGCCGCCACGGGGAGGCAAGAAGGTCATATCGCAGCTCCTATTAGCACTAGATCTATGTATGATACCACTTTTTCTAGGTTTTATTCTGCTAGGATTCCATTTCTGAAGGTGTTTTTCTGTTTCAAAGTCATTTTCAAGTTTAAAATTCAAAATGGCGACAGCCTGGATAAAAAAATATCATATTTCAGCTCTAATTAGCACTAGATCCATATATCCTACAAGGTAATTTTTTGGATCAAAAGTGTTTTTCAGAATTTTACCCTTTAATTTAAGAGAACATGAGACTACTGACACTTAAAATTAGTGTAACATTGTTTAACTTGACAGAGTTCATAATAAATAACTTTTTTTCCCCAACATAATAAATAACTTCTTCTAATTGAAGTTCACCTGTCTGTGACACAACTAGGAATCTCTGGAATAATAATGCTGGGTCAATGGTACTACTAGCTGCTATTGCTTTACCTTAGATTTTCTTTTGTGTGAGTATGAGAAAACAGAGTGTGCATCCATTTCACCAACTATCTCACTTCCTATTGAAAATAGTTCATCAACATTGACCTCCTCATTTGTATGAACCCCTGTAATAATATTGCATAATGATTTATCATCCCCAAATGGTGTGAAACTATTTAACTGTCCTGCAAGTTTTTCCAGGTCAGCCTCATCTCTACTCACTCTAGAGGTGGCTAGCTCCCTATGTTGTTCACGTGCTGCGTAGCTTACTGTGGTTAGATCTTGCATTGCAATGTTGTAAGAGGATGACATGGTGGAAGACATAGTCCAAACTGCCCTCTGGTGCTCTGTCGTTCCACTTCCCCATTTTAGGCCCTCTTGGCTTTTTAGTGAGCACATTAATGTCTGCTCTATCACCAGATCAGACCCTAGGCCAGCCCAGTATTGGCTGCTACGTCTTATCACATGGAAGCCAACCGGAACTTCTGATACACCTCAGGGTTGTCACTCTCCAATGCATGCATCTTCTGGAGATACAGACAAGCTGACTTAAGATAATTTGGATGGCCAGAGGCAGCAAATATTGGCAAGCAAGTTGAGATGGCACTGAGATGCAATTCCCATGACCCCATTCGATCAGCAGCAACAAGTGCACGAGCAATTCCCACCATGTGCATGTAGTTCACCCACAGCTTGCTGGTTTTGGAGGTTGCAGCTAGTTCATTCTTTTTGAGGGTAACAGTTTTGTCAATGCTGGGGATACAATCTGATTTCAATGAAGACTCTAAGTTACTTACACCAGTCTCTATCAGTGTGTAGACTCTCTCAAGTTCAAGCACTTGGTCTAGAAATTCAGAGTCATCTTCTATGATTCTAGAAGCAAACTGACATGTAAGGCACTAATCCACCAGCAGGTGTCCATAAAAGGCTTGTTGTACTGCCTTTCAACTCATCATGTATATAACACCGTTTCCACCATACACTGTCTCCAAAATCTCCTTCAGTCCACTTCCCTCCATCAAAGTTCCAATGGCACCCAATAAATTCATCAATGTATGGAAGCTCCCAAATAATAATACAACATTCCTGATAGGGCTATCATCTGAAACAGCATAAATTTTATCTCAGAAGCCTTCCAAAATAGGGCTTGGTCAAAAGTAATAATAGCTGGTATGTTGTGTTTTAAGGCAAGTTTGCTAAGGTAATCTAGGGTGGACAAGATACAGCTTTAATCGCCAGGATTCATGTCGTTCATTGGAATTGTATTGAAGATTTGCCTGGATGCTTAGAATCCTTATGCAGTAAATGCATCATGCCTTGCCAACTAGGTGAACTCAGGTGGAAGTGAAATGACATTTCCCAGAGCAATCAATTGGGCGATCACATGCAGATGAGAATGGGAGGGGCTGAAATTCGAGAATGCGGTTGACATGCCTTGCAAAGCGGTAATCTATTATATCCATCTTTGTTATTTCAGTAAATTTCAAGAGAGCCAGTTTCTTTCTTGGAATGATCTGACTGACTTGCTTTCCAGGTGTGATGGCAGCTATCATGCCCATCCTATGGAACGTCCCCTTTCCATCCAAGGTTACAATATTATGGTCACCATTGTCCCCAGCAAACAACAGGCCCAAATGACTACCCAACAGATCTGGAGCATCTGAACATGCCACATTCTCTTGAAACCTTTGCACTTCCGGATAAGATGAGGAAAAACCCATGGATGAAAGACCAAAGAAGAAGCGTGACCCAACTGTGATGGTGCAACTACAGCCTTTGAACAGACTGCTTGGATAACTGCTTGCCCAAAATCATCAACCTTTCTGGAAGTATCCTCCCCAACAAACAGGTGCTGCAGGAAAAATCGCAAACTAGATGGGACATATTCCAAAGCAGCTGCAAGTTCTAGTACTTGCAGAGTTAGATATGTATGCCCCAAGGGGTGAGACTGTTGTTTTTATATCACTTTTGATTAGTTTTGCTGCAGTTCAAGAATTGCTTGTTTCTGAGCCTCATCATTGTCTTCTCGAGGGGTCTTGGAGTAATCACAAAGAATATGGCATGTTTTTTCCTAAAAGGTCACAATATCTTTTACACCCTTGCCCTCAGCTATAAATATACTCTCCCCACATCATTTCAAAAGCTTTTCCTTGATGTACTGATTGCCATATGCCTCAGATTTTCCATCACACAAGTGTTCTCCCATTTTGCCAACAATGTCAGATATAGTCAGCTGCTCTTCATCATTTTCCTCCAGGAATGCACAAACTTGGTCAAATGCCTCATCCTGATCACTGTCGGTCTAAACTGGTTTGGAATTTCCCTCATTGTGCGGAATTAACACTACATGACTGGTGGTAAACACAGTCAGCTGCATGAAGATCCCCATTGAAATACTCAATACGGCCTTCAACAGCAGTGGCCCATTCATCCTTCCATGTTTTACAATGAACCAATATTGTCTCAACAAATGTGTCTGTCAAGAATAGATAGCAGAATACAATTATACGATGCACAGACACCAAAAATTCCATTAATTCAGCTGAGTTTCAGGGTTTTTTGCATGATTTATCTTAATTTTGGAGGTAATTGCCTGAAGACAGCCATTTTTTTTATAAAGAAATCTATCATCCAACATCTCCCTTTACACTTTCTGGTCATATTTGTAAGTTTGTCATTATATTACCTCTGAGATAAAAATAAGTGGAAAAAAGAAACAAAGTTTATTGTGTGTAATTTCAGTTGAGATATGACACTTTCCTTGTCCAGCAGCATTATTGACCTTGGAAATGACTTTGGAAATGACCTTGAAATAGAAGAATTATTCAGAAATGGTGGCCTCACATTAAAAACTAGAAAAAGTGGTGCTATTATGTATGGTACTATAACTGCAGGGATATTATTGGCTAAAAGCAGCTGTGAAAAAATATTTTTAATTCCGAGTGGCCACCATTTTGGATTTTGACCTTGAAAATGACCTTAAAACAGAAAAGTTATTGCAGCAACAGATTCTACACACCTTAAAACATAGAAAAAATGGTATCATACATGTGTATAGTACCATTTGGAGCTGAGATATGACATTTTTTGTTTTTTTGACCCTGATTCATGGGATCTAAAATTGTTAGTGGCAGCCATTTTGTTTTCGCGTTTTTTAGTACTTTCCCGTGGTCGAATTTTGTCGAACTTTGGATATGTTGTTCAGCACATCTCAAAGTACCAGAAACGACCATAAAACGTTTTGTTGCAATTTGTTTGGGGTTGGGCCATTTTTTAGCCTATTTTGCCTCCCCGTGTGGATGTTACGCAAACTAAAATTGGACCCTGAAGAAGGAGTAATGTGAACTCCGAAACGTCGGTATCTTATTGAATAAACCACCTCAAATTAACTTTATTATACTCCACTTGTCTTTATTACTGTTTTGGTGTTTTTCATTATAACTTTAAAATTAGACAGCCCTGAGCGATGTTACACGCACATTGTTACAATTGTTGTTACCAAGTGGGCTACTGATACTGAGTTGTCTGATATAAGAGTTGTCTGATGATTTTAACATTATATAGTCAAATTTATACAGGATACAGCATGCTATGAATCGGAAGCATAGAGTGACAGCTCGACTGAGAACAGTTCTATTATAAGCATTATAATGTTCTTGCTGACTAGCAAGTAATAAATAATAAACCACTATGTAGTTGTTGGAATATTTTATTTGTAATGCATTATTACAATAAAGAGATGCACTTGCGGTCCATACCCGAGCTATCTGACGGTAGATAGTATTTACATAATCAAGAATAATGAAGAACATGCAACATCTAATGTAAACTAACGGATTCAGATGAGAGATAACATCCATCAAATAGAAGTTTTAAAGGGGTGGGGGTCTATGAGTTGCTCAATGGGCGAGAACTGAGTCAGTATACTGGTTGGTTACTGTGTAGGGAGAGAGAGAGAGAGAGGGAGAGAGGAGAGAAGAAGGAGAGAATAGGGAGAGGGAGGGAGAGAAGAGGAGAGAGAGATAGGTGCAGTGGTGCCACCTGGTAATATTGACGAGAAGAATCGAAATGTCGAGGGAAATTCCCCAAAGCACAGCATTTGTTTTTACTAGGTTTATTCACCATGGTATACCGTTAATAGGGAAAAATGTACAACCGCCACAACATACTTCAGACTTTATGGGTGCATTAATAATGGGTATATATATAGCATGACTATTCTGATAAAAGATTAATCTTCTGTCTCCTTGGGAATTCCTCTCGCTCCTTGAAGATGGGTCCTTTAATTATTCTGATGCACGGTCTTTGATAAACCGTCGCCTCATTCCGGAAGCATTGGGGTAGTTTGATCAAATTCCTTCACCGTCCAATTGCCACCTAAAACATAATAGAATAAAGCCGCCGAATCAACGTTTTTCCCCTTTTATTATACTCTTTCATAACCTTCTGTTGGAAGTGAATAATTGATAGAATGATTCTATTAACAATGTCCAGCAATTGCTGGATATAATAATTGGTCAATCTGAGAAAGACATTTTCTTTTCATTTCTTGTCTTCTAGTAAAAAGATGGGGAGCTGTTTTTTACTGACTTTCTTTTCTCGTGATAGTATGCTTTCTAGTTCAAAGGATTCTCCAAGTACTAAAGCTTCAGCACTCAACGTTTAGCATTGAAAGATTAAGTTGAGATCTCTCCAAAGACCTAAAAATGAATTCCTACCAACCCCCATTTTAATTTGTAGTAACAAGGTAATGTGTGATTAACTCAGTAAATTACCGAATAATTATTTTGTGTGTTCCTTTCAGGCCGTCCATCACCACACCTTTGTTTTTCGAATCTTCAGCCTCTTCTAAACTAATGAAATAGACATATTTATCAACAATAATTACTTGTAATATCAATGTTTTTGTCACATGAGTTCTATTAATCAGTTTGATAATATTCGCGGTGTATGGCAAAGACATGATACAATGTTTCATATAGAGAGAATGGAACGAGGTACTAGTAATTGAATATTTATTGTATTTATTATATGCCCCTAGCATAGACAAATATTGATATACAAACCTTTCTTTTTGGCTTTGAATCGTCATAAAGTATCTAAAAGCTAAATAAAAACCAAATTCGAATTTTTATGGTACACATACCATACAAATATTTTTATTGCACCCCACTTATTGCACCTCTCAAATAGAATGAGTATATACTAAAAGACCACATAGGTCAAGACATTTGTTCTCCATGTAGCCAAGAAAACCCAGTCCCGGGGGCACTCTAAAGTTATCCTACCCCGGGGCCCGTAGGTTAAACAATTATTCTACTTGATTAATAAAAGTATCACACAGGCACCCAAGAAATTAGAGGAAAGCTACAGACAGTTCACCAACTACAGTCCTCCTTTTCAATGCAAACAGAAATGACCACTGTACTTCCAGTCCCTGAATGAAGGATGTTTGATAATCTTATTAAGGCAGGCATGAAACATGATACTTTCTTTATCTACTGGCTTTACTACAATTTGCCCTCTAAAGAAGAGGTGATATATAAAAAAGAGCGTGCAACAGACATGGGGCAAGGTGTTCCCTTACAACACAGGCAACTTATGAAATAAAAAGGCTTATATGAAGAAAGACAAATAAAAAGAAAATATATATTATTTTCTCCTAACGAATCTGACTTACTAGTGAATATTGATAGGTTTCAAGAGATTGGGAGTCGATATAGACATGAAATATTTACAAATAGAAAACAATCAATCCCTTGAAACCTAACCTCAACGTATTTTGAATATATAAATATAATGGTAATATCATAACGTATTATTATCCAATGGTTATTGTCATAGGATGCATCTCCTGGGAGCCTTTTTAATATTCCAGAGGATTTGTACCGTAGGCCAAGCTTTTATCAAGCTTTGAGGATATATAGTGTGGTTGCAGTAACTATATACTCCCTGCTAGCATGTGGCAATAGCATGGGGTCTGACATAAGGGGATTGCTTGTTTTCCATTTATAGTACATAAGATAATTATATGTACATATCAATTTTCTTTCCGTTCCGAAGAAATAAAATGCCATAGAGTAGGAAAAGAGACTGAGTCTCTTCGTTTCTGGAGCCTCTTGCAAAGGTCTGATTACTTAATGAACGTAAATAATACGAATTAGAGGCGATAATATTACTCAACCTTTTATTACATGACATAAATATTACTTAATCAATTAACACCTGGACCTGACACAATGGTTTTGGGAACCCATACGGTAATCATCATGTATATCCGGCATATTCGATATATAGATATAAATATAATTTGGGTTGGAATCTAATCTAGAGAATCAATTATTGTATTACTGTCATTATAGTAGTTGAGTAATAATCACCGGCATACTAACTTTAAAATCTAAATTTTTGGATGTTTTCTCAGGAGTATATATGAAAAACACTTGTTACGATGATAAAATGGGTATTAACTTATAGTCTACCTAATGGTTCATACACACATGTATTCTCTATTTCATTGTGTTAAAAATGATGAAAAATACAGCATTTCTCTTGCACCAGGACAAGAGTCTTCATGTATCATGAGATACGACTTATTGTATTGTGCTTTCTACTGAAGTTCTGACAATATATTGCTAGTTATATTAATCTCCATTATAGCGTTTCAATTTGTGTTTTCATTGAGTGTTCCGTTCAATTTAGAATTGTACAATTGTAATTTCCAATTAAACAATGGGAAAAGTACATACATCAGTTCAAGAGGTTCATTTCTTTCTCTCAATCTTGCTGCTAGTGACCTTGTCCCCTCGTCCGTGAAAGGATTATCCGTAAGACTGTTAGGGCAGGACAACATGGGAGTTAATAAGCAGTCAGTAATTAGACATGGACTGCACATCTTCAAACATTAAATAAATTCCATTTCCTAATTTATAGTTTGGATTATCATATCACAGCTTAGTTTGTTATTAACTCCACAACTAACTAATCCACATGAGGGAGGTTCCGCAAACAAACCTTTCTCAATTACGTAACCATATCCACTTTTTTGTGAGAATTACGTCACATTTTCATGTATCCAAAATAAATTGTGAGATTGTGCTTGATATTTAACGTTACGGTTTTTACGCCATTTTTTGCTGAACCCCTTTCTTTCTTTTAATGTATGTTTGTATATCAGAGATACAGTACGTTTACGTTTACGTTTACGTTTACATATATCGTTGAACTTGCTGAACCTCCCTATTATGCATTTAGTTAGGAAAACCACATTTAGTTTCTGCAGAGTGACGTTCCTCATGGAGACATGAAGACATTTGTTAATTTCATAGTTTCATATAAACAATTTTTGGGGAATGATCACACAAGGTAATTAAGTTATTATTTAAACATGGAAGTTTTGATAGAAAAATGGAATACAAACTTGGGACTGTTTTAAAATAGCATATCAGGCACACTTGGAGTGTAAATGACTGTATGCATCATCGCTTGTGGCTTCGCCACATACTCACAATGATATATGCATTTACACTCCTTGTGTGTCTGATACGCTAATTCAGAACAACCACTCGGTGCATATCATCTAATTATACACTGAAAAGTCAAACGTATTACCATGATACACACAACAAGACGTTTTTCTTGTCCCCACTTTTAATATGTTGTTTTGGTGTGACGTTTACCGTCTTCCAAAAACGCTAAACGTCACATGTGTGACGTTTACTGTGTGACGTTTAGCATCCTGGAATGTACTACATTTAGCGTCATGAAAAATGTCATCCACAGCCCAGATTCGAACTCCCGACCTCGCACATGCAAAGCAAATGCTCTGACCATAAAGCCCCGAATACACAGTCACGATTTGGGAGCCGATTTGGGATCCACGATCTGTCAGGCGATATCAGCGACGATTTATTTCCAAATCGTCAATGTGTATTTATTGCTGCGATTTATCGCAGGTGCGCACATCAAATCGTGGATCCAAATTCTGGGTTCCAGCCCTACACATTCACGATGTAGCGCCGATTTTGCTGCGATTTGGCATGTACGATTGGTCGTAGATGACCTGAAATTTCATCTGCGATCTCAACTGAAATCGCAGATGCTTCTGCGATAAATCGTTGATGTGTATTTAGTGCTGCGATCTATCGTAGACTTCAATAATAAGGTCGCGGGCAAATCGTAGGTGCATCTACGAGTTTCGGATTTAGTCGAAAAACGTAGGTCCTTCTGCGATGTGCCGTAACCGCGCGCTATGTTTTAGTACCACTCGACTTCACAGATGGCGCTAGAGTCATTTCACGACCTTGACCTTCCTCATCCGCAAACAAGATGGTTGGGACACGAGGTAGAAATGTCGTTGAGGAAGCCAATCAAGTGAGTACTGTCATTTATCTACTAATCCAACATTATTCAACATTACGGTATGGTTTTTTTCTGGCTATGGCTATTGAAAATATCCTTGAAAGTACTAGCCAGTCAATTTTTGAAAATCATTGAGAAAACATATTCGTCAAGTAAGATTCCAAAAAGCTGGAAGGCTTCTATAGTAACACCCCTGTACAAGGCGGGTAGTAATACAGATCCGAGTAATTACCGACCGGTTTCATCAATATTATTACCAGCGAAAATAGTAGAAAAAATCTTCCACCAACAGGTGACAACCTATCTAGAGGATAATAGTATACTTTACAATGCACAATATGGGTTTAGGTCAGGTTATTCAACGCAGGATGCACTGCTGAATTATCTTAATTCGATTTACAATGTACTGAATGATGGACAGGCGGTGAGAGCGGCCTACCTCGGCCTCAGAAAGGCTTTTGATACGGTTAACCATGTAAGACTTCTGTCAAAATTAGCACGAATAGGAATTCAGGGAAGGGAATTGGAGTGGTTTAAGGATTATCTTACAAACCGATTTCAGGCAGTATCAGTCAATAAATTAAGATCCGACACTGAACTAATAACCTGTGGTGTCCCCCAGGGGACCACTTTAGGCCCACTCCTATTCAAAATTTACATTAATGATTTACCTAAATATATTCTAAATTCAAATATACAAATGTTCGCTGACGACACGATAATTTATGCCGTGGGCCAATCAACCGTCGAAATTACAAAAAATCTCCAAAAGGATTTAAATGCATTAAACTATTGGTGCAAAACAAATAAAATTTCTTTAAATCTTGGAAAAACAAAGGTACAAACTTTTTTTGGTCAAAACATTCTGAGGTCGAGGTGGGAGAAAGATGAGTCTTATTTAAGACAAGAAAATGTACTGGCCTTGGATGGAAGTCACCTCGAGGAGGTGAAGGAATATAAGTATTTAGGAATAACAATCGATAAAACCCTAAAATTTAAAGAACAAGTACAAAAATTGACAAAATTATTAAATTTCAAAAGCTGGCAGTTGGCAAAACTCAGGGATAAGCTAC
Organism: Sthenelais limicola; assembly: GCA_942159475.1. Classification (NCBI taxonomy): domain Eukaryota; kingdom Metazoa; phylum Annelida; class Polychaeta; order Phyllodocida; family Sigalionidae; genus Sthenelais; species Sthenelais limicola. The sequence goes on along the minus strand of OW804097.1, from coordinate 72,557,593 downwards.
CATCAAAAACTTTATTATTAATATATAAAGTCATGATATTGCCACTGATCGACCAGTCCGATATTTTGCATGATTCTCATACTACGACGGGTACAAGCCGATTACAGGTCATCCAAAACAAAATATTAAGAATCATATTCCGACTCCCACCCAGGGCTAACGTAGACCAGACTCATATTGATAATCGCATTTTGCCACTGAAACACAGGCGTAGATTACATCTGTTACAGGCGGGCCATCGTCTGGCGAGGAATCCAAAAAATATTGACCTTAAATTAATTAACACTAGAAACTTCGCGGAAGGGAGAAAAGTACTAAAACAAATAACACCGAAGAACGAGCAGATGAGAAAATCTGTATTATTTCGCGTCACTTTTTCTTGGAATAGGCTCCAGACGATGGCACACCGACTGCTTGACCCTAAAGCATTTAAGAACCATGTGAAAGCAAATCCCATATGGGACGACAACAATTTTATAGATTGAGATATATGTACAATGACCAACCTGCTATCATACCTCCATAACCAAGTACCAAAAATTTTACTTATATAGTTGTATAACAACCGAAGCACATTGAACTTGATTTATTACTTATTGTATTATTTAAGTTTAAAACTGACTGTCAAGATTACATTGCCATCACAAAAACAATGAAGTTAATTATTCCTGATTAGTTTGCTGTGTACTGCTTTCGTCTCAGACGAAAGCGGATTTGTTCACAGCCAAGACAGATGTAAGAGCAACGAAAGAGGGCTGGCAAACCTCCCATGGTTGGGGAACACGCCCCCTTAATGCAACCAAGGTTGGAAATAAACGTTTTACAATACAATATAATATGGTAAAGCAAAAACTAAGTTATTGTGCTCACGCGGACCGGTTATTACAAGTGTGTTAGCCCTTGATTACGCTCTGTGCAGCACCATGCGTGTGTCTCTGTATAGTGTCAGTGTCCGTGACAGCGAGATATCACACGTTCACTGGCACTGTAAGCGAACAGGGTATGCTTATTCATCTATTGTACCTTTATTTTAGATCTAGTGTCGATGTAGACTAACTAATCAACAGTATATATAAATCGGTAATCGGTATTGTATTGTATGGATCAGTAGGGGCCTTTTGGAGCGGCTGTAGCTGAAAAAGGGGGGCCTTTACCGCGGCACATACATACACTATGAACTCAAGTAACCCCCCCCTGGGCAAACAATACAGTTACTATTTATATTTTCGCGATTTGACCTATTATATTGTCTCGATTTATATAATGTCCAGGCCAATAATTTATTTCTTGCTGACTTTGATGTAGGTATTGTTCGGAAAAACCAGCAAAAAGAGGACCAAGGCAACCAAGAAACGGGCCGTAAAAAAGACTGTGGTGAGTAATGAAACATCCATGAACCATCCACTATTAATAATAAATCTTAGTATGGCGTATAGATGCTTAATTGAAATCATAGCGATCCGTGAAACCCAACGACCCAATGACGTGCTAGTATATAAGCTGTCTGTTGATGGTGATATTGTTGGAGGAGAAGAATTGCATATATCTAACCATTTTCTTAAAATTTAATCACGGATCATATAATGGTTATAGCCTTTTCATTGCAGGCAGTGAAGGAAGCTTGTACACCATCGCCCTCCGATCGACAAAACGCTGATCAAAACACAGAAAACCCTAATGTGGTGAGTACTGCAAAATGCTTAATTCAGTATCGCTTGGAATTTGTACTCGTGATAATAAGACTTAGTGTAATATACAAATGCATTAATGAATTAATTAATGTTCGGGCATTAATATAATAATTAATGTTCGGGCATTAATATAATCTTTCTATGTGCTGATAAGGGAGTGTAGCAACCAATCAAAATCACTAACTCACTCAGTCAGCCACTCACAAGAGGAGGTAATAATAAGTTTGACAGGATGAACTGGAATGAATTGGAGGTATTTATTGCTAGACATGTATTAGACTCGATATTCCCTCCTGGGGACAAAATTACGAATGCTAGTTGGTTGCGATTCAAATCCTTCAAAGTCATCTAGAATACGATTATAAGGCGGTCTGATGGGAAGTATATATGTGAATGGACAAGCAATGTCATTGTACAAAAATGTCAAATATTTGGGCTTTTTGTGTAATCGAGATATTATTTATATTAATTTATATCCCGACGGGTTTCCTATTTGAATATGTAATTCTAGTTTTATTTTAGTTTGGGTAAGAAAAAAAATTACCAAGAAAAAAGGTGAAAGAATTATATATATTATAGGTCTAGAGAAACTGGACTAAAATTATAAGCTATATAGGCAAATGTAAGCAATTAAAGGTATATAATAATCACAAAGACCTATGTCGAGATTGTATTGTATTGAAAATAATATATAGAAATAATGTTAAACCGATGTTAAAAATTACGTTCATTTCTTATAACATTACACATACTTGCAGACTCCGGAGGCTTTGGACGATGACCTCAACAATGTTAAAGATGAAGTAGTGAGAGACGAAAATGGAGCACAGCAAAACAAGACTCCTGATGCTGACCGTGGCAATGTTGAAGATGTAGTGCGTGATGAAACGGAAACGGGAACACAGCAAAACAAGCCTTTGGACGCTGACCGTGGCAAGGTTTCCGACGAAACAAGAACAGAGAAAGACGAGGAGGAAATTCCTATGAAAAGGGTGCGTTTAGATGAAATGTCCCCAATAAAGAAGAGGGGGCAGGCATCCCTAAACGAGTCTATTGGTAGCGAGAAGGGGGCCACCAGCCAAAATGAGCCCAAGTCATCTAGTAATGCCATGCAACCCAATGGTTTTTCTACCCCTAAACACCTGAAAGCACAAAAGAGAACAAAGTCCCTTAACAGCCCTAGGACCAAGGGGTGGAATGAGATGGGCAAGGTCCACCTCTACGACCTATGGAAGGCTTGCCCCTTTCTTTATGATAAGTCACACAAGGACTATAAAGATCGGGGCAAGCGTTTCCGTGCATTCCAGCGTATCGGACGGGAGCTTGGAAAAACAGGTAAGTTTCGTTGTTCTTGGATGTAGCCATTTTATTCTAGGTTAATGATTAAAGTATTTGCTATGGTAGTATTTCATTAGCTAAATTGTGCAAGAGTTGTTGCATTAGTATCGTCAGTCAACCTATCAAACATCGTAAGTAATTGATTAGAATTAAATTGTATGCCATATTGCACTGCGATATTATGGGGGACTATATGTACTTAATTTTAACATTACCACATGTTCCTATTAATTAATAAAAAAAAAATGTTTACATTATATTATGGTAGAGGAAGAAGTGGAAAAGCACACAAAAAATCTGCGTACTGCATTCGGGCGAATCAAGAAGGAACACGGGAAGTCTGGTGACGGCATTGTGGAGGAAGAACTGAGCGCGAGGCTCCTACATATCTACACAATCTGCAATTTCTTGACAGCTCACATAACAGCACGCAAAACCACAAGCAACCTAGATGTGTCCACTGTCCCTTCAGTATGTAATGCACTTCTAGCATTAAAAATTACCAATCTCATGAAATAGTAATAATAGTATATATTGTTCATTCCAATGATAATATTAATGCCTAACAATAACAACGGTCACATCATTCACATGACAATCAAATAGTCTAATACCTTTTTAATTGTTAAATGTTACTGATGTCTAGGTCCTATTGAGTTGTGCATGCACTGATTACACATGATATGTTATCCGCGAACACGTCATTTTGAACTTCACGTTCTGAACTTGTTATTAACAGTTGACGAAAATATTTAATTGTTCAGGCATTTCCTAAAACTTTAGCTGCATATTGTCTCTTGACAGGAAACTCCTGAGTCAGGTCTACTGAACGACACTCCACAGCTAGAGTCGGGTGCTGTTGCTGATGCTGGTGATGCACAAGACGCACACAAAGGAGACGAAGACAAACGAGACACAGACCAAGAAGATGATGTGGAGGATGAGGAGAGCGACGATACCGATGATGAAGAACATGTTGCGAAGAAGAAGAAGGGTATGGCACCATCGGCCGCATTCGCCGCCATGGCAGAGAAAGCCAAACGACAAACAAAGGCCTTTCAAGTTGAATCATCAGGGGATGAGTACGACCCCGGACTCGCCTCCACATCCAAGTCTTCCAATAAATCATCCACGTCTTCAAACAAATCAACCATGTCAAAACCATCCACTGGGTCCTCTAGTAAGTCCAAAGCTGCGGCCAAAAAACAAAGTTCCTCCTCATTGGAGATGGCACCTAGCAAGTCCAAGCTACCGACTGACACAAATACGAAACAGGAGCAGGGCCATAGTCGTCGTCAATCACTATCTACTAGCAGTTCCACTTCTAGCCAAAGTGCCTCCAACAGTGCCAGTGCAGCAAGTCACATGGCTGCATTGGCTAGTTCAATTTCCACGATAGCCTCAGAAATAAAAGGTGGAGGTGCTAACAAGGTTGCTATTTCTGAGAACCAGAAATGGGCTGACTTGTTCTGCCTCAAAATTGACCGGATGCATCCGAAAACACAGGCTCGGTTCAAGCTGAAAATGGACATGATGGCGTTAGATGCCATTGACGATGAGGAACCTATGGAGCCTATGCATTAAATTACTATTAATATGACGTACAGTTAATATTTTTCAGGCTCTTTGGTTTTGATATCATTATTATGTATCCCTAATGGTTATAAGGTTTTATTTTCGATCTGTACAGTACTGGACAAGGTACTTACCCTACCCTGGTATTTTCCAAAGTCTACTTACCTTTATTGAAGGGTTCAGATGTACATGGACTGGTAGCTCATTTATTGTCAGGTTTTTATATCTTTATAACGTAGCCATAGGTGTTATAACGTTTGTCTATTTCATTTTGAGCTGGACTGTACTTGTCGAGGTATTTAGCTCACTTCTCTGCAGTTGGTATTAGGTCCACACCAAGCAACCGTAATTAGTAGCTCCTTTATTTTTATATTTACTCTGTAACGTGTTACCGGTAGTTGCGGGCATTTTAATGTATATTAATGTCTCATCCCTTATATACATACATTGCAGTTGCTAGTTTTTAGTTTAATTTCTTAGTCACAGCAAGTTGACCTGATGTCCAGTTAATGTCTCAACTTATTGTATCAACTTAATCCAGGTGTTACATTGCAATTACAGGATTCACGCTCGCTCCTTCTTAACGGTTTAAGTTTGATATTTTTTAACTGTTCTTACCGCATTGGTTGTATTGTTTCTGTTGTTGATCTTATATTACACGAGATACATAAATTTTACTGTCATTGTTTAATTCTGCTGAAAATTAACGCTAAACACATGTACTTTGATTTGTGAAATTTATCGTTGGAATCTTTTAGGTGTACCCATGTCTTGGAACATCCAAGTCTGCAAAATATTGTAGTCAGTACTACATCAAGTAATACATAGCCCTATCTCCCTAGTACAAGTTGTGTGTATCTGTGCAGTAGTTGGAGACTATTTTTATAGGGCTGGCGAAGAAGCGATACATTTCATGAATGAAAATCGGTGCTCTCTAGTACAAGTTCTTTATATAAGTGTTATTCTAGCTGTAGTGAGACTATTTGTAGAGGACTCTCAAAAAGAGATATATTTTTATTGATAAAAATCGGTGCATTGGAAAATATGCTGTAACCATATAGGTTTACCCTCATGTTATTTCGACATTGAAAATTCACTCGTACAGTTTTAGTGTCCTCACCATTACGACAAACCAAATGTAATAACATATTCACAACACGCTATACAATTAACAATGCATTTAGCAAATCAGTCTTTATTATACTAAAGTGTTGTACTGTAATATTTAACAAATTATATTGGTCAAGCAATTTTATTATGCGTACAATGAATCGCAAACTAAACTTTATTTTGGCATCTTATTCACTCAGAATTTTCAATAGATAACATTAACCAGTCATTCCATGCTAACATCAGCCATCTCGTATTGCCAGGGGACTACACCCACACCCGTACAGTACTCCGCCAAGGTCTTGCGCATATCTTTGGCCGCATTGTAAGTGTTCCTCCCAGGAAGGGGTTTAAGTTTGGTGATATCAGCAACCTCCCGCCAGGTACCGTTGACTAGTTCACCATGGTCACCATCATGATCCACCGATTTAATGCCCATGTAATGAAAGTTATGGAGGACACATGTGGCCAGAACAATCTCCTCCACCCTAGCGGTGGCCATTCTGAGATCCTGCCTGTAGATCGCGAATTTGGAAGCTAGTATTCCAAAAGCATTCTCCACAATGCGGCGACACCTGGAGAGGCGGTAGTTAAAGATCCGCTCTTGTGGAGTGAGTTGGAGCCCTGGATAGGGCTTCATCATCGAGGTTGACAACGGGAAGGCATCATCCCCCACCAGGTAGTATGGGAGAGGCTCCTCTAGTCCCTCAACAGCGCTTGGTTTTGGTAGGCGAAGGGCATTTCTCCTTGAAAATATGTGCTTCTTCATGTCACAGTTGTCCCACCCCCCCCCGCATCACAGGCTGACCCCTCAGCACCGACTTCCACAAACAGAAAGTTGTAGTTCCCGTCTACAATGGCCATCAAGATAATGCTAAAGAAATTCTTGTAATTCCTAAACAACGACTCACTCTGAACTGGTTTTCTAATCCGAACATGTTTCCCGTCCAGAGCCCCAATTATATGAGGGAGATTCCATCGCCGCTCAAACTCGTTGGCAACACTTTTCCACTTGCGTGCGGTGTTTGGAACCTGCCACAACACAATAACAAGATATATTTAACAAACATAAATTAAGAAATAAATAATTATGTTTACATAATGGAGATTACTTGCATCATAAATGTTATTTTTAATGGAAATACACCAATATCAACAATTTCCCAATTTTCCCAAATAACAGTCGATTGAACCATAAGATTGTCAGTTAAATTTGTATATACATATCCGGCATGTTATTAGACCCTCCCACTAATACAAATGAATGCCTTCTTAGACTAAATTTAATCAGCTTCTCGAAGGGAATATTTCAATTCAATTAAAGTTACAATAATTTATGTGGATTAAAATGTAAAGGGAACGAAGATACATTTAGGTCAGTTTATTACCTTCATCCACAATGGTTGTAGGACCTTATAGATGGCACGGCAAGTGTCATAAATTATCAACGGTACCGTACAGGCACCCACCCGAAACTGCTCGTGCAGGGACCAAAAGCCATCTCCTGAAATACACAATAGCATCATTTCAGTGCGCTTTCCTAATATTTGATATCGTTACGTATTAGTTTAATTAATAATCAGTATTGTTATTACTATGATTTGGTGTGTATGGGGTGCTTATATTGTGATTGGAAATATAAATTCATAGCCAGAGACAACAATAATAACAAACGATGACCCAGATGCAGCATGTTAATGAGGAAACTGAACGATACATAGCAAGCTCAAAGACAAAATAAACATAATTTTATAGAACTGTGCCAAATACTTTGGATCTGAATTCATTTACAAAAATTCGAATAAAGTAATATTAAATAATAATACAAACTCACCTAGGCACAGGAATCGGAGGGTGATGCACAACCTGTCCTCAGCCGGTATTGGCTTGCGCCAGAATGTTGTCTTTTTTGTTAGTGATGGACGCAATGCCTCCAACAATTCCGCGAACACCGCTGGTGGCATCCTCAGTGTCCTCATCAAGTGGTTGGTCTCACCGTCCTATTAATAAAACAAATTGTATTTTTGTCAATGTTTTGGATGAATCAACTGATTTCAGCGGACCCTTATGGGTATTAATTAAAGTTGAACAAAATATGGTTTTATATTGCTAGAATTTCTTAAAATAGGGTCAATTGATTTTTTCATTTCATCAAAGCGAGTTCGGAAGATGGAAGCAAGCTATTATTTAAAATGGAATATAAATGAGGGTCTACTCTGAGTACAGATTTATTTTCAAGTTGTCATGATTACGTAGGAAGATAACCCACAGGTTCACACAGATAACTATCACCGAATTTAAAATTGAAGGTATTCTGTTAGTTGGAATTGATATATGATATATATAGGGCTATTATTTCACTACTACTATTGCCGATACACACACAGTGAATGACTGACAGTGACTGACAGGGGTAATCATAACTGTATGGGCTCATGTTAACAACAACTTACGTCAAGTAGCTCCTGGTACAGCTTAAACATTGTGTTGGCTTGAGTACCATCATCACGACGACCCAGCCAGTCCTTTCACCATATCCTCTTTGGTTTATCGAGTGCCTCTTCTTCGAGAATAGCCGCATTTAACAGGGCTACTAAAACTCCCGAGTGACTCACACCACCTAGCGGTAGACCGGCCGGCGATGTATGCGCTGGTTCATGTGTCCCAAATCGCATGTTTTACCCACGATGTCACACACGATCTAGATGAACACCAAATCGTGCGTACATCGTGCATGTGTAGGAGTAACACATGATCTACGATCTTACTGAGATCGGCGCTGATCTCGCACGATCTCACCAGCGATTAGTCGTAGATGCTGAAATCGCCGCTGATTTCGAAATCGTGACTGTGTATTCAAGGCTTTATGCTACAGACTCAGTTGTTGACTGGTGTACAAGCTATAAGACTGATTCAACTTTGGCATGAACATCACTGATGACATAGGCTGTGAACACTTGATTTGATTTGAAAACGTTTTCATCAATCCATATACAGATACATTTCCTGGATTGTTCCGTATTTTCAGCAGTAATCTGATCATTTACCTTTTACTTGAGTGAAAACTATAAATTGTGTGACTTGTGACTCATTTTCCTGTAACACATCACATATATAATTTAATACTGATGTAATATTTTTAGTCCACCGATTTTGGGCAAAGTAAGTAGTTTAGAATAATGATTTATTATTACTCCTGTATATTATAAGCCAGCACAATGTAATTTATAATCACTCCTGTACAGTCTATAAGGTAAAATAAGGAAATATTCACATGGGAAAGTGGGGGAGTGGTGAGAGGCAGGAGACAAAGGGGAAAAACGAAGAAAATAATAATGCAAGACTTAGTCCGGAATAAGAGGAGATGTGAGATATGTATTCTTATTCAATTCATAAGGGCAAGGTCGCCTAGAAATATACAATTCTCTGTGCGAAATATGGGGTTTCTGCGAACCAGTAGAGCAGGACATGTCACACATTATCATTACTGCACCCACGGACAAACGATGAAGACAGGACTGGAGTTGTAGTAATTTTATTAGGTAATTAAGTGATACAAGAGGTTGATTACCTGTTTGATATAAAGACAATTAAAAATGGAGGAAATTAATTAATTAAGGTTAATTAAATTTTGAAGATTATTAATTAAGAAATAAAAGTAAAGTCGAAAAAGGAAGAGGATATTTGGTAGTATTGGTGTGGGTGCACATGGGTGGGTGCGGAATTTGTTTTGAGTGTCTGCCTCTGCGGTCTGAACAGAAGTGAGTGACCGTTATAAGTTTGAGTATGTATGTGAGTTGAGTAGTTTGTCCAAAAGAGGGCAGCAATGACTAGCCATCAGGCAGAGCCTATGACTTCACAATGTTGTGACATGTTGTTATACTCATTGTGTCATATTTATGTTTTAACACCTCCTTTTGCTCAACCATAGCAATGGCTGTGTGGCATCATTTTAAAGCTAATTGGAAACACTAAACAGCTGCTTAAATGTATGTGCAGAACGTCTCAAAATGCGTCCAATGTCTCATGAGGACGCTATTGCGTCCTCTGTTGATACGATAGGAAGACACCACTGTCTAATTTCATGTATCAACTGAAGACGCTGCCCTAACACAGTTTTAGAGTGTACTTTCCGTTACTATAATATACACGTTATGTTAAGAATATATACAGAAAAAGTACCTTATTATTTTAATTGATTCATTTTTAATGAGCATATCTGCCACATAAGGTAATGTTCGGTCACTGATGCCTGTTGCATGCATGCTGAAAGGTATAGAAAATATATCATTAATTATATTTCCAGTCGAAGAGCATACTTAATATTGGGTTGGCATTATTAGAATTTGTTTCCATTAAGAACTTATCCAATATATTGAACTATCACGAGATCAAATGTATAAACCATTGTATTATATTTCTTTCCATATAACACAAAAATAACGTCTTTTCGTGTGGTAGTTTTCAAAACACTCTCATATTATTTTAAACATATCGCTCCCGACTAGACTAAGAAAGATAGAAATAAAGATGCGCCATTCCTAGTTTGAGAAGTTTTAAACGGGAATGTACTTGGTTGGCAGTGCACCAAAGTTATCTGTGAAAGCAGAACTATTGTATTACGCAGCTCTGATGAAATTTAATGTAGAAGACGACTTTCATCTAAACACCTTAATTTCTCTATAGAAGAATTGTGAGAGAGACCCTCCATCAACGTTTTCAAACCTTCGGGTCGAATTTTGTTTCCATCAAGACTGAAAGTTGAGAATTGAAAGGCTTTATAATTCAATACTGACAATCACATTGCTTTTAATAAATTATACGCGAAATAGATATATATATATATTGTATAATATAATGCTCCGCAAAATAGCAAGGAAGAGACATTACAGGCTCGTATAGGAATTTGTCGAGCAAATGTGATGTGTTTCAAGAAAATGAGTCACAAGTCGCAAAATTGGTATTTTTCAAAGTGTTTTCTTCACGAGATTTCAATTCAATTCAATTCAATTCAGAGATTCTTTTATTTGTAGATCTCAGTACAAATCAGGTTATACAGTGTCTGGTTACAGTTATAAACCGAACCAGGTCTTCCAAAGGTTGCCTGGGAATCTTGACATTTCTTGAATTTTCGTTTCGTTAACAAGAACATTAAAGTACAGAGTAAAGTATAAATAACAATGGTGATTCTAATTATATGTGATGGAGGATGTGAAACTAACAGAGTATGATTGTTGACATTGAGATGAATGGTGCTAGGACAATCTTGAAATAATTCACTAGGAAGGTAACAGGTTTACCTGTATCGGTAAAGGGTAATATTGATTTAGGTCTATAGTTGAGGCGAAATAGACAGAATACGTACTGTAGTTAATGCGAACATTCATATAGAAAGTTGTGGGTACAAAAATGACCGTAGCTTTTCTTTTCAAATGATACTATACATGTGATATAATCAAAATAAGCCATTATATTTGCATTCATTGAACAATAAATCTTATAATAAGATATGAAAATACATGTAGAGACTGATCATACATTAGGCGATTAACTGGTGAACAGTACTATCACTTTTGGATAATTCTACAGTATTGTGATACGATTCGAGATATAAAATAGTATTGTGATACAATTCGAGATTTAAAAATAGTAAGATGAGAATAAGAGCATCTTCAACAAGGAGCGGAATGTAGAACGGGACATAATGATGACAAGAAGAGAGACATAACCGATGTTCCGCGATAAGTGATAACAGCTTGAGATTTAATTAAATGGACATAATAATTTGTCAGTATATTGTTTGAAGGTAGGTCCGTCAGGAATTTTGTGCGCAACAGTTTTCAGATCATTCCATCTGAGTTGACATTTGTAGATGATTGAATTGGTAAGTTTAGTGGAATAGGAAGGTAAAACTATAAGGTTTTTCCTGCCCTCAGCATGGCTACGAGTGGGAAGCCTTCTGTTATCGACATTACAGGGGTTTTGCGACAAATAGAAGGCAATATCCAATATATGCTTGTCTCTGCGTTGTTGAAGGGGCCAAATATTTAAGAGTTTGTGTTCATGATCGACATTATCATATTTCTGTTTATTAAAGATTATCCGAAGGGCACGATTTTGTTGGGATTGTAATTTTTGAAGCATGAATTTAGGGGCAGAATCATAAATAAAATCACAGAAATCAAAATTTGGGAGAATAGCCATTTTGTATAAGTCGTGCTTGGCCTTGGAGGTGAGTGAGTTTCGGGCTCTATATAACAGTCCTATTTTGGCAGAGACCAGATTTATTGTATTTTGGGTGTGTGTCTTGAAGGATAGGAGGTCATCTAAAGTGAAGCCTAAATACTTATAATTTTGCACTTGATCCAGTGATTGATGGCCTAAACTGAGATTAAGGGAGGGCTCGGATGATTTCCTCTTGGCCGTGTAGCTGAGGGCAAAAGACATTGTCTTACACTTCGAAATATTGAGAGATAACTTGTTAATGGAACACCATTCATAAACTTTATCTAAATCTTGTTGTAAATTCTGATATAGTGAAGAAATTTTCTGATTGTGATAATATAGAACCGTGTCGTCTGCATAATGTTGCATTTGAGCATGCTGAACGACAGAATGGAGATCATTAATATAGATCGTAAACAAAATAGGACCAAGGATTGTACCTTGAGGCACTCCGTATGTAACCGTACCTTCTTTAGAATTCAACCCGTTTACACAAACATATTGTTTCCTATCAGTGAGATAATTATAGAACCAGAGTTGTTCCATGCCCCTTATGCCGTAGGCAGCAAGCTTATCGAGAAGAATTTGGTGGTGCACGGTGTCAAAGGCCTTGCTAAAGTCCAAGAATACCGTTTTATTTAGGAGTTTATTGTTTAAATTTGTATAGATGTTCTGAAGGAAATCAGTTTGGGCTTGCTGGATTGAATGATTGGATCTAAAGCCATACTGTATATTACTAAATAAATTGTTATTTTCAAAATGATCAGTGATTTGGACCTGCACCACTTTCTCTAAAACTTTTGCAGGGAGGCATATACAGGAGATGGGTCTATAATTATTACTTGACATTTTGCTGCCCGTTTTATGGAGCGGGGTGACCTTAGCTATTTTAAACATGGACGGAATTCTTCCTAGCAATAGTGACAGATTTATGATATGGGTGAACTGATGACAAAGTGATTGTAAACAAGATTTCAGGATCTTGGATGGTAAATTCTCAATTCCTGAGTTCTTGGAGATATCAATATTTGAAATAATCTGGAAAACTTCCCTAGGGGTAACTTCAGAGAACCGAAAAACAGGTATTGATGAGGGGGATGTTGCGTTGAGATGAGAAAGAGGGTTTGTAGGACTCTGCGGTATTTTGTTGGCTAAGTTGGGACCAACATTTAAGAAAAAGTTATTAAAAGCGTCTGGGACTTCAGAGGGATCTAACATTAAGTTATTTTCCTCTAGAATAACCTTTTCAGATTTTTTGGCTTTTCCAGGACTAACTATTGGCCTTAAAAATTCCCAATATTTCTTGGGATTCTTGTCGTGGAATTCTAAGTTAGATTTGATAAATGTAGCTTTCGCGGCTTTACAATCGCGAGTAGCCTTATTCCTTAATTTCTTTGCCTGAATTAATAAATTTTGATCTTTATCTTTCTTCGCCATCCTGAAAAGCCTGTCCCTTTCATTCATTGTGCATATAAGATCCTCTGACATCCATTTTGGTTTCGCACGGACCCGTCTAAATTCTTTAATGGGGCACATCCTATCTAGGTACTTAATTATGTTTTCCAGAAGGGAAGTCCAACAATAATCTGGGTTCGAGCTATTGTAAAATATACTCCAGTCTAGATTAAGCAATATTTCATTAAGCATCCTCTGATCCAGATATTTGGTGTTTCTGGCCCAAAACGTTTCAGTTTGATACCTGTTTCTCGGCTTCTTTCGAATTACAAAGATTGGGAAGTGATCGGAAATATTTACATCAATGGTACCTGCTGTAGATATTTGCGATGAGTTGGAGTAGAAGTGGTCAATGGTTGTACTCGATTTCAATGTGGTTCTAGTAGGTTTTTTAATGTATTGAATAAGGGAATATGTGCTAAAGAGATCTTTAAGCTCAGTTGATAATGGGGTTTTAGAGGTCGTTATCGTGTGATAATCTAAGTTAAAATCGCCCATCAGGCTTAGCTCTTGGTTCATATCAATCTGGGAAAGTAGATTTTGTAATGAGTCTAGGAAGACTTTGGTACTGCCATTAGGTGGCCTATATAAGTTTACTAGGATGTTTTTCTTATTAAATCCTTTTTTGATTTGAACCACTTGCGCTTCAATGTCATTATTAGAGATATTAAGATTCTTATAAATTTCAGAGTCTACAACTAAGTTATTACTTAGGTACATACACAAACCACCACCTCTTCTCCTGACTGATCGATCCTGTCTACATAGGCTGAAACCCTGGAGTTGAACCATATTGTTGTGTATAGAACTGTTTAACCAGGTTTCGCAGAAGCAGAGTACATCAAAATTAGCATCATTGGTAACAAGCTCAATTTGGTCAAAGTGTTTAAACAAACTCCTTATATTCCACGAGACTAGTTTGATGCCTTTATGAGAGGATAGCTCTTCAAAAGAGCTCAACGTAGTGCAGCCAATACCAGAATCCATAGTTACTATGAAGCAAGGTATGGTGCAGATTTGCAAGGGTTAGAACACATACATAAACAAATACGAAGATGACCAAGTGATGTAACATATTTACATGACATGAACAAATTTAATTAATCATGATCGACTCAGGCGACGGTAGAATTGCCTATCCATATGTGACCGGGTCAGGCACTAAAACAAGTTACCTTTCCCAGTCACTGAGGAGTAGGGACAAACTCAGCCATCAACAAGCTTTTGACCTGAAGTTGTTACACCGATCGTTAATTATTTAATTAATTATTTAACCATGACCATGAGTAGGTGACTCAATATATGATTGAAACGGAGCAATATGTAAAAAGAAGTGAGAAGGAGTGAATCCTGGAGCCTCAGTGACCCAGATCAGCACTAGAACAAGGTACTAATCTAAGTGAGTGAGAGCCCCAGGCACTGTTCCCCACTGTCACAAAAGTTAGGCTCCTAAAAATTTCTTTGTTGGAATGTTTTGACTTTGTGTTATTTAGTCCTTGAGGTCGTGTGGATACATGTAGTAAATTTTATGCGAGTTAAATATATCCTTGCATTTCTAAGGTTTACATACCTTACTAGTAATTGTCTACTGAAAAATATTGCAAACATATTTTTCATAAATAAAAATATCAAAGTTAAAATACATGTATGAATACTTATCAAATATCCTAATGTTTACCATCATTGGAATCTGCTTGATCTAATCTTTTCAGATATGATGACTCTCATAATTCATATTTTGCGACTTTGACTCATTTTGCTGTAACACATCACAAATGATTATAGCAATGCTTTTGAATCTTAGGATTCCATATGCAAACGAATAAAACTTAAATATACCTCAAGGCGTTGATTTTCATGTCTACAGCAAGGAAGGAGCTCATCTCGTGGAAGCATGCAATGTCCAATTTCGTTCTCACCAACCTAGTTATTGATGTAAATTTATGAAGCAATTCCCTTTCATGACAAGAAGGAGAACATGAGGTAAATTATGTTTATAGTCCAATGTAGCTCAGACAATGCGATGATTTGGGAGGTGAATATGAAGCTGTTAAATATCAAAGATAATAAACATCACAGCTTTCACTTATAATCCTGACGAGACTACTAAGCATGTTCCTGCCCAACCGATATACAGCAATCTCTTCTCCCCTAACATATTAATTATCTGAATTTTTGTTTGGGAAAAAATCATTAAAAAAGTCAGAAAAAAGACCCATTTTACCATCAAAATATATATTGATTATACCTAAATAGTAAAAAACATGGACGAAACGATTCTCACTTTATTCTCTTTATCATGTCAGATCCATCTATCATCTTTATCAAAGATTTGAGATCCGCTGCAGAAAGTGTCATGTCCTTGAAGCTGATCCCTCCTTTTTGGTCAAATAGACTAGATCCTATGTCACATGCGAGTTCAGATGAATGACTCTCTGAGGCGATACGAACTGCTCGCATTTGGTCACTTCGTCCAATGCTGGTGTACTACAACAGAGACATACATGTTTAGTGGTTTCGTTGAATGCCATATTGAATGTATCTAATAACGGAACGACAATTGAATCTTGACATGTGTTAACACGACAATAAAGAAAAAAACCCTAAAACCCACGACAATAAAGGATACTTATTAAGGCGTGAAAGGGACTACTTTTAAACAGAAAATGATAGATCGACATGGCTCTATTAGACACAAAGAGTAGGCCTATTAAATCAAAACGTATCCAACAGAAACTATGATAAAACGTATTTATTTTAGTGTGTTTAAAAGGATGGTAGAAATTACCAAGTTAACAGCCGATAGAATAGAGTGTAAAGTTGTCAGGTTGTCGGAGGCAGAGATCAAAAAGCAATTCTAGGTATGGTGCAAAGGTACATGGGTACATGACGTAACATCCGGTATTTTATTAATCATGACTAATCATCATAAGAGATTGTCATAATCTACAAGTAAATGGGCATGCATATAGAGTTATCAGTATTAAGGTTAAGTAATTATATAACAATGGCTAGGTGAACCCCGACCTCCTGGTCTACCCTTAAGGGCTAGGGTGAGCTCGGCCCGGGGAAGGAGTTACTCAATACTTGGTCAGTCTCCTAGGGGTCGCTGAGGGGCAGCCCAGCCAGCCCCCTCCCACCTAGCCTCCCTGGTTATTCCCCTCTTACTTTAGAAAACAATTTGAAGATTGGGCAAAAGTCTCTTAAATGAAAATAATATTTAGCTGAGGGTAGGTAATGTTTGAAAAACATCAGTTAAACACTATTAATCTCACCTTGTCCAGATGCCCAAGAAGAGTTTCTCTCAGCTGCCTGGCCCTGTCAGTGCGAGTACCACCCGTCAGGCCTGAGCAGGTGAATGTCTTGATACAGCTGAAACCTGTGTCAAACAGGAGGCCAAATAAATAGAGTTGTGCCATGTTGAAGAGGTCTGTGCTCCACGTATTGGTGAAGTAATCCGTGAGTGACTTCTCTGGTTGGCTGAGTAGCTCTATCATAGCGAGCATCTCTTGAATGCACAGGTGGGCGAACTCTACCACGTAGACTCCTCTGTTTACTCCTGCTGAGCGATACTCAATGATATGAACCAGGCCTAGAGACGCTGCCTGCTTGACTGTAAAGTAATACTCTTATTTGTGATGTGTTTCAGGAAAATGAGTCACAAGTCACAAAAGTTTTCTTTTTTAAAGTCAAATTTATGTACAAGATCTCTTTATTGGAATGTTTTCATTGTTGGGATATCTTGTCATTGAGATAGTACGAATACATGTATCAAATTGTAAAACTGTGTCATGAATATATCCATGCATTGCTAAGGTCATCCTATATATATATAGAGTACATTTCCCTACTTTACTAGTAATTGTCCAATTGGTTTGATTTCTCCTACAGCGTAATTTATTATCTCCTCATTTACATACCCAGCCATTTTTAAAAATCTTATCTATTAGGTTTCTCCTGCGTATTTTCACTTCAAATTGACCGGAGAATTCGTGGCCAATTATAATACCTTGTTCTTCTGAAATACCAACTTTCTTCAGATCCTTTTCATCGAACACAAGTCTTGCTAGATCACTTTCATTCCTCCCCTCCATAAGGCCAAGGAATGCAAGTTTGCCAAAAGGTCGGATGTCAACGTGGCTTATCATTTGACCTTCATTGATGTCCCTGTTCAGAGGAACCCTTTCCTCATCCCCTTGTTTGGATGGCGTCTTCGATAAAAGCCTCTGGGACAATATAGAATTGTCATAAACATGAGAACCTTGTGTTAGGATATTTCATGTTGACGATGAACATAAACTAGGGAGGTTCCGCAAGCAAACGTATCTAATTTACGTCACCGTATCCGTATCTTTTTTTTTGCTTGATATGTTATCTTACGTTTTTGCTGAATGTTTTGCTGAACCTCTTTCTTCCTTTTAATGCATGTTTTTATATCAGAGATACGGATACGTTTACGCTTACGTATAGGTTAGACTTGCTGAACCTCCCTATTATAAATAATATTTGACTATTGAGAAACATGTGAGTAACGCTAATACAAGGTAAGTAATAAGTATTATATCAACATGGAATTTCAAATCACATTCACATACTAGTTAGTTTATTTTCCAGGTTGTTGAGTGGATAACAATGCCAGCCTTCATTCACTCTGCTGGACGTACGTGCTTAAACTAGAATGAGCCGATTCTCATGCGATTTTGCACCGCAGAGGACACTTTGGCACTAAATGCTGTGAGAATCGCATGAGAAACGGCTTAGTGGACTAGACCCTAGAAGGGCAATAAATAGACGTAAACCTCCATAATGAATGTTGTGATCCTTGTGTATGTATTTAGGTCTTCGTAATCGAAGTCCTCATCAACTTCACTAATGGCCGGACAAAGTATCTTACAATAGAAAGGGATGGATGAAACAGATTGTAAGATAGGATTTTTCTGAAATGTTTTCTTCACAACTTCCTTTTTGTCTTGAGGAACCTGGTCACTATGGTCGATATAATCACCTACAGTCAATGGTGTTAGTCCGATAACTTCGAGACATGTGAATGGCTTTAAAGACATCAGTCCTTTGTACCATCTGAAGTAAAGAATGTTTATGATGAGAACCATGCGTCTTATGATAATGTATGATCAGTCATGCACATGGCTCAACAACGATACCACAAGAATAAAGCTAGCATGGAACAAAGCAAATTTTAAAATCCTTATCATTTATATATACACATTATATAGTATACATATTAAAGTGGCTTTTCTCATTAAAATCAATAGTCATGAAATGTCTTGAAACGTTTTCAACGTAATCATATAGACTAGGTGGTATTCGTAGAAGTACAGAGCAGAAGCATTGCATTTTCATTCAAAAGTTCTTGAATAGACTGGGCCAATGGCTACACAACACCTCCACTCATTTCAAATGACAGGGAAAAGGGTTCAGCCACGATAAGATGCGTCCCTCATCCCAAATGGACAACAAGTATTAAGTTAACTAATGATCTATTTAATTATTTATCTATTTAACTTTACAATTAGTGTCAACTTAATGTAGCTACCTGGCGTTTCCAAAGGAAACTTTTTCTCAGAATCAAATACTTGTGTCTGATGTCAAGTTATAGTTACTGCAATTCAATGGACAATACATTTTGGCTTATTTGAGAGGGAATTTAACTATCAGGAAAATAAATAAATAAATAAATAAATAAATAAACCTGAACTGTGTGAGATGGACCCTCGTTTTAGTAGCTGCCTAGCCATGCTTCATGGGCAAATTTGTAAGTGACTCCATTTTACAAGAGGGTTTAAATATTCTGAATTGCTTTTACAAATACCCATTGTGACCATTCACTGATCATAGTATAGTTAACTCATGTACAATATTCAAGCTACTGCTATAGCAAGAGTCAGAGTGAAAGAGAGAAAGAGAGATGGGGGTAATGGGTGAGAGGCAAGGGAGGGAGGGAGGGACAGAGATAGAAGGCAAGGGTAGGAAAGAGCCTCAATGTCAGTGTGCACCCAACCATGACTGGGTAAGGGTGAGGATTATTACATAATAACCAGAGAGGGGCAATATGGTGCAGGGAGCATGTGCCAGAGTGGAATGGAGTATGATGGAGGTGAGAAATGGGTGGTACATAGGTGGAGCAGAAATGTATGACTGATCAAGTGGAATAGATGAGGCAGGCGAACTGATGTCATATCTGAGTGCACACATTAGCTTTGTCATATCTGATGAGATCTGTTATCTATGATTGGCATTCGTCACATACTCACAATTGTTTCTCAGGATTTTATCCTGAGAAGGTAACTGATTCTAATCGTGATTGACCAGTCCCCACCCTTTATCTTCAAGTGACCATACCCCAAAATAGGATGAGTAGCCGTCAGTTATTTTTCAGACTATTTTGCACTGGAATATCTTTGAAACCACAGATCTAATACTAGTAATAGAATTGAACTTGTACTACTAAAATAATGGGAATACTAGCTAGCATCTGTGAGAATTGCGACGAGAGATTCCCCCATTATATAGGTAAAAATAGCGGGAAGGACCACTTTATGAAAACTCCTCCGTCGACATCCTCATCACTGGAATCATTATTTACGACCCCAATACACAAAAGAGAGGAGAAAAGGATGAAAAGGATGCCCCGATTTACTACATCTCTCTATATAAATGCTTTTGGAAAATCAATATACTCTTACAGATGTAGGCATAAATAAGAGGGATATAGAAAAGGGTTTACCTGGAAGTCATCACCAAGGTAGATAGAGGAAGCGCAGATTTATTCAAGAGACTTATCACAAGATCTTCTGGCTTTCCATAATGGGATAAGCTTAATTCCTCCACTGCTTTAAGCTTCTCTCTCAGCTTCGGGAATTCATCTAGATCCTCTGCAATATCATCAGGCATTATACATTCAATTATGCCACTGGGGGGAAATCAGTCTCAGTGAGTAATTGAAATTAGATTTGGTTTAATCACATCCAAACATTGTCCATCGTTTTTTCTGGGAACCTAATTAAAGGGAAAACGCCAAGTGCTCATAATAAGTGCCATCAGCACGTTCTCAAAGCTCATCCCCTAATATAAATAACTATGATTTTTGGATTGTCAGAAGAACAATGTTCGTACTCAGAGGTTGAAAATGGAACCACATTTTCTTACCGAGAAATATAAGAATATCTTCCATTTTGTCATTTAGAATAAGATCTACGTGGTCATGTCTTCGATACTTGGCGTAGGAGTTGTAATGAAGCAATAAGTCCTTCAGGGACATTTCCTTCTTCCCCATCAGCGTCAGATGCCTCATACTCAAAAGGAACACATGCTTATACTTGTCACCCCAATTACCAGAAGCCCATCTTTGAATCGTCCTTTGCACCGCACTCGATTTCCCTACGCCAGCTCTTCCGACAATAAGGTTCTTACTGCCCGGGACTTCACTGTCGAGCAGGCTTTCCAGGCTAATATCACCTGCGTTGTTTTCCTCGATATATTTCATATACTGATCAGGAAGACTATGGTCATCCCTGCGCTTATTCTGATCTTTCTTGCTATTATCTGTGAACCGGAGTTTTATGAAGCCAGTGTCCACCAGGTTAGCCTGCAGATCATATCTTTGATCGACGATATTTTCTACGTTCACTATCGTCAATTTCTTTTCCATCGCTCTTTCCTCTTTGATGAATTTCTCGAGTTGCCCTAGAATTGATAAGTGTTTGGCATAACAGGGATGATTGCCTTACCGTCTATAAGTATTTTCACTACCAATATTGAAGCTAAAATATTTCGGTTGATAGTTCTTCAAGAATATTATAATGTATAGGATTTAAGGCCTATTGTGTTCATTACTATAATTCCTACAAAATAAGATTTCAATTTAAAATCTGGGATATTTTATATGAGAGCTGTTCCGCTTTGTTATATTAAAAGTATATAAGTGTACTCACTTTTTCGTATAATGTCGCATCTGAAAAAAAGAATAGGCAACTATCTATATCTTAATAAAATAAGCTTTTCGAGCCTTAAACGGCTATCTTCTCTGAAACCGCTGGCCAGATCTCCATTATATTTCACATACACATTGCCAAAAATGATGCCGAGCCATTCCACTATGTTTCATTAACAAATTAGGGTTGGAAATGGGTTAGAAATGGGTTTACATCGAGCACCCCCCCCATCCAGGGCCTCCAGGGCTGCCTGAAAACAAACCTATCAGTGCCCCTACACCAGGTTTCAGGGTCACCTAAAGCATGATGTGGTCTCGAGACGCAAGCGCCCCAAGATCGTGGCACCCAGATCAAAGCGTCAAGTGCCTGGACCCAAGCGCCCTGGTCTAAGATCAAGGCGCCCACCGCTTACATCGAAGCGCCCTGCCGGTGTTAGATCGAAGCGCCTACGGTCTCAGACCAACGAGATTCCCTTTACGGACTTAGGACAACCAATTCACGGACTTAGGACAACCAATTTAAGGTTAGGTTTAGGGTTAGTTTTAGTATTGATTTCTGTTAAACATTCACAGTCAAACGATCTAACACTGGCAGGGCGCTTCGATGTATGCGGTTGGCGCTTCGATCTTAGGTCGGGGCGCTTGCGTCTCAGCCAGGGTGCCTTGGTCTGAGGGAGCCTCGATCCCGGAGTGCTTCAATCGTACAATCCATGATGTCATGGATGGGCACATCGTTGCTTCACTACGAGATGGGAGTTGGTATATTTCCACCGAAAGGAGCATGTCAGAGTTGAATCTTTGCCTCAGTTTTCAGCACTCTGTGTACAGTGTGTGAAATTAACTTTCTTTCTTAAATCAGAGATTTACCCGCCCACACAGAAATTGATCTGCCCACTAATTTAAATTACCTGAAAATGAAAGAGGGAGCGGGAAAGGGAATGGGAGAGGGAGAGGGAACGACAGAGGAAAAACGAGTGGGAGAGGGAACAGGACAGAGACAAGGACAAGGCCCACCTACACTCTGTCCAGCCTCTAAAGAATGTGGCAAGGATGGTGGGGGTTCAGGGGTCACAATGGGGCACTGACTTTAAAACTTTTCTCTTTCCCCCATTGCAATTTGAAGGGAGAACATTACTTTTAAAGCTGTTTTGACATTGACACGTTCTAGCGCCCTCACACCATCGCTAAAGACATTCCCAGACGTGACCCTGTAATTGTATCCTTCTTTGAAGTTTCGGTTCTTTAGAGGCTGGACAGAGTGTACACAGAAATTTACCCACCCACTAATTACCTCACAATGAAAGAGGGAATGGGAGAGGGAGTGGGAGAGGGATTGGGACAGGGACAGGGACAGGCAACACAACAACAGCACAACACTGAACAGTGACCAAAAAAAGCATCTAAACAGGGTTCCATTTGTGGTATGAAGATACTAAGTTATAGAGACAACTTGAAAGAGAAAGATAGTGGGAAAGGGAACAAGGAGAGATGAGGATGTGGGCCCCACTGTCCCACTAGCAAATCCCGTGCGTAGCACGGGTATTTGCTAGTGATTACTTAATATAATTTTTCAAATGGCATCTCAGATGATGGAATTCTAGAAAGTTCTAAAAATATAATGTTTAACTTACCGATTTAAAATATAAATGATTGCAATGGGAATTATTACAACGAGTAGAATGAAAGCACTGATGACGACAATTGTAACGATTTGTCCCTTGTTGCTTTCTTTTTCTGAAACTTAATTATTCAGGGCAGTTAGAGTACGAATTCAATAATTAATTCACTTCTTAGTTAGGTCCCAGCTTGATGTGTCCATTGAGATGGACTGAGGGACTTTTATCTGTGCTTAAAATGATAACCTGTGTTGACACAAGAAATATATATTTTTGTATAGGCTACTATGATAATTATCCTTCACCTTAGTTATGACTTTTACTTTTATTGTTTGGTAGAATTTTACATGTTTTATATGAAATTTTATATGTATTGGATGATTAAACGTATTAATGTTAGAACTAATTAGAGCTGGGATCGTTTGTCACATGTCTGAAATTATGTAGACCTGAATGTAGCTATAATAACCGAACTAGTGTAATTGATTATAATAGACCAGTATCATAAATTGAATTAAAGTTAAATTGTCGAGATGTTATCAAGTTGATTGAATATGTTTTGTAAATTGGCAAAGGAGAATTATCACGTATGTCAAACTTTGACCAATACATTTTTTCTAAAAAAAACCCCAAAATACAGCCAGTCAATCTAGAACTTACATATCCATAACTGGCATACCCCTATTTTTACCCTCTTTATGGCAACACAAAGTATGCCGTTTCTTCCTAGTTTGACCTTGGAAAAATGGCCTTGACCTTTCATCAAAGGTCAATTGCTAGAATATATTTGTTGTCCCATCAAGTATTCTATAAATGAGCAAAATTCCAGAATTCTAAGTAAAATATCTTTTGAATTATTCAGCTTTTTGTTATCCCATTATTTCTTCCCTGATTTCCAGAACCGTTGCCATGGCAACAACAAAAAAAGATATTTAATTAGAATGTTAGGAATGAAATTGGAAATATACTTCATATTTAACATATTCCCACTGATAATGGTCATTCTCCCCAAAAATATTTTCTTGAAAGGACATCCATATTTGGCCAACTCATATTACTGGCATCCTGGATGGCAACAAGAGCTATGCATTTTTTTTGTAGTTTTCTAGTTGCTATGGTAACAGTATTGTACCTTAGCAACTTTAAGTCAGCGAATCTCTTAGTAATGATGCTTTGGCAATTTCCTAGAATGAAATTATCAAGATAGATCAATAAATTACCTACTGAGGGGTGAATATGTTTGAGGGGAAATGGCATTTTGTGGGCTTCTTCTGGGTTTGACCTTGATAAATGTGACTTTGACCTTGATCAAAGGTCAAATGTCATAATAATCTGAATGTGCAATTTGGATGTCAATATTTTCCCAAAATATCAAAGTATTCACACAACTCATCTCTGACTGAGGTTCATTTAAGTAATTTTACCTCAGAATTTCAATTTTTGGCTTCTGTTGCCATGGAAACCATGGAATAAACAAAATGCCAGAATGCCAACAATGGTTTTCTTATAGGCCAGTATGAATGCTATATGGTGGTATGTGTTGTCAAGCTCTAACCAAAATGTTTAGCAACACCCCCATTTTGGGCCTTGTGCTCCCTGACTAATAGCATAGTTGAAAGAGAAAACAACCTCAGGACTTACAGAGACAGAATTCGATGCTGGAATTCCATTGGCCGTCCTCTCCACAGAAAGGCACACTACCATTGTCGATTCATAGGCATGTGCCTTATGAAGGGTCATTGGTGCCACCTCTTGGACACCCCCAGCATCACAAACCTTCCCATAACTCCTCTCGCACCTCTTCCTCCCCTCAGCATCCTTCCGCTTACCCCTTCCTCATCCTCACTCTCACGCTGACCACGGTGCAACCCACACGCACCTCTTCTTTTGTCTTCAAACTCCTTGGCGCCTTTCTCTACAAATCACGAGATGGTTAAACCAAAGACGAAGAATACTCCTAAGAAAGGTACTCCTACCTCCAAGAAAGGAAAAGGAAAACCAAAAGGGGTTACAAAAGCCAAGAAGGCACCCACCAGAAGCTCTGTCAGAATCGCCACGATGCCTGAGGTAGAAGAGCTTATGGTTGATCAAGAAACGCGGGAGATACAAAGGACGCCGAACGCCAATGGACGCGACCATGAGGCTAGGCTAGGAAAGTTGGAGGGTTCAATGAAGTCAATCGATAACAAATTGGATTCTATGATGGAACTAGTTGCCAATCAAAGATCTGGTGCCGAATCCGTCTCATCTTCTCCACCTCCTGTATACCCAGTTGGGCAGTGTGTAATGTTTCAAAAGCCACACGCACTAAGATATCAAGAGAACCACGACGGCTTCATAGAGAGGGAATTCGCAAGGGAACAATACAACCCCCCCAAGAACGATGGTAAGGTTCATTTTGCTGCCGACCTACTCACTGAAAAATTAATACCGAAGCCATATATGTACTATGAGAAGGATGGGATCACCACGATGAAACAAAGGCTTGAAGTCAGACCAAAGCTGGAACCACTAGATTACATATATGGAGTAGTTGCGATGGTGAGAGATGTTCGCCGCACTGACCACAGTCAAGACCATCTCATACTAGCTCACCTTCAAGATATTATTGCTGATGCCCGTGTTATGCCCTGGCCAGTGGTCAGAAAGTTTAGCCAATCTTTATTTGACGACGTTGAAAGAGGTCGGATAGGTTGGGGTGATTCACATAGGATTCAAATGGCGCGTGCCATGAATGCCGCCATTGGAGAGACCAGGCACGCGACATCCGCCCACGCTAACAGCGGGGGCCAAGCGTCCACGAGTCACAAAAGGGCGGGAAACCAGCCTAATGGAAATAGTAAGAAGGCCGCGTGCCAGGACTTCAACTCTACCAGGGGATGTAAAATGTCATGGGACCACACAGATAATGGCATAAATTATTTCCATGGATGTGCCTATTGTTACTCTGTTACAACCCGAGTGTTTAGCAGACACAGTGTAGTTAATTGTGAGAGACTGGAAAACGACTTGGGTAAACCCTCTTCCTCAGGAACAGCAAGGGCGCCCAGACAACCCATGACGCAACATATGCACCAGCAATTAGCGGCCGCAAAAAACGGCCGATCCCCACACGAACAATAAATCGTGCGGGGGAGAAGTTAAATAAATGTGTGAGTGAACCTGTGCCCTCTGATCATACACACAGAAAGGAAAATAGCCCCCCATCCAAAGCTCGCGGGGCCATGACACAGAAAATTCAACCGCCCATCTTACATGTACACAATAGCCCGCGCACAAGCGCTAAGTGGTGTGCGCCTTCACAGGATAACCAAGATGGCCATATAAACACCAACAAGGAAAGGGATAGGGTAAGAAGGAAAAATAATTTGCCCGATCTTATTGTTCCAATACCTCAAACGGCTAAATGTAATCTACCCGCTGGTCTAGACTGTCTCCCTGCCTCACCAGATGAAAGTCTAGAATGTGCTATGGAGAAACAGGCCCCACAACAGGTAGTTATCCCAGACTCAGGCCCAGACTTCAATAGCATTCGACGCATGTGTGAAAGCGATGTCGCTGACAACAAGATAGGCACATCCCCTGAACTATTCTCTTCATATAGACAAAACAATTGGCCTGCTAATATGTCTGCGGTGGGAGAAGATCAGAGTCTGGCAAAAATATATTCGGCGGTCCAGAAAACTGGCCTGCCAAATGCCCTTGGTGCTAGAATGAGGGTTCCGTCAGACTTAAATATTCACGAATGGGAGAAACGCCTAAAAGGTATACACGAGGGAGAGGAGCTCCTTGATCTATTAAAATATGGATTCCCCCTCGGTTACTTAGGCCCAGTAAGCAACACACTGGATGTACCTAATCATCCTAGTGCTGTAAAATTTCCGGAAAGCGTGGACAAGTTTATCCGGAAAGAGCTGGAGAAGGGCGGGTTGGTAGGCCCATTTGAACATCCCCCTTTCTCCGACTGGTGTCATGTTTCGCCCCTAATGACAAGACCAAAGCATGAACCAGGAGATAGACGAATCATCTCTGACATGACGTTTCCACACGAAACATCAGTCAACGCATTTATTCAAAAGAATGCTATATTCGGGAAAATCCGCACACATGGTCTCCCGAGTATAGATGCAATTTCAGAGAAGATCAGAGAGATAGGCGCCGGAGCACACATGGCGTCGGTTGATATAAGTAGAGCTTACAAGAACTTTAGATCCTGCCCCAGTGACTGGGTTCTACAATGCCTCCAATGGAAAGACAAGTATTACGTGGAAACTGCTATGCCATTCGGAGCGCGCTGCTCGAGCATGCACATGCAGCGTGTTTCGGATGCGATTGCGGCCATGCTCTCACTGGAGGGAGTGTGGGTCAAGGTGTACTTGGACGATATAATAGTTGTCTCCCACTCAAGAGAAAAATGTCAGGCAGACCTTGATATTGTGACAAAACTCCTCAAAGAGCTCGGGCTCCCAGAGGCGACGGAGAAAAGACAGGAGGCCGGGACAACTGTCACATGGCTCGGGGTGACAATAGATAGTCAAAGAATGACACTCTCGGTCCCAAAGGAGAAGCTCAATGATACCATCAAACTAATTAGAAGTATATATGAGAAAGAGACTCTCTCAACGAAACAAATGCAGTCAATCCTAGGAAAACTGCTCCACATTGCTAAATGTATAAAACCGGCCAGGCTATTCGTTGGAAGGCTACTAGAGGCGCTCAGGGAAGCTAAAGGAAGAGACATACCAGTCTCAGCTTCAGTCCGCGCCGACCTCAAGTGGTTCCTGGAGTTTTCTGATAAATGGAATGGGGTCGCCATTATTCCAGATATCAGACCCATGAAGGAAATAGCAGTGGACGTCACTACGACTGGGATTGCTGCCTCAGATGGAACCCTAGCATATGAAGTGCAAGTTGCTAGGCTGGGCAATGGGGTACAACAAAAATCAGAACTCGAGGCAGCGAACATAGTTGTGGCACTACACTCATTCGTATCAACGAATGACATAGGTTGCAGAGTTAATCTTATGTGCAAGGACAACACAGTGGCTCAAGTACTAGAAACAGGGAGAGGACGTAATCCTTTCCTACTTGAGTGCGCCAGGTTCGTGTGGATGCTACAGGCATCCATGCATATCGAAATATGCTTCAACAATACCAAGAACAACCTATCTGACTTGTCGTCCCAGCTGGCCAGGGCGCATATTTCAAAAAGATACAGGGTCCTAACCATAAATAGCCTAAAGTCGTTACATGTTAAATTGTGTCAACCTAACATGTACATATTCAGCCACATCTACCCTCTCTTATGCTCTAGATCCGGCGATCCAGTCTCTTCAGACCCTAGCAGAGAAGAGGCAGCGGTCCGCCCGGGCCGCAGGGACCGACGCCAATAGAAAATCCGCAGCCAGCACGTTCCTGGCCTTCCTCCGGAGGGGAGGGGATGACATCATGCAACTCAACCATCATACAATCTGCGCCTACGTGGAATACCTGGCTCTACATATAGAATGCCCGGCGACAATAAAGAACCAGCTCTCATCGATCAGGGAACATCTCAGAAGGAGAGAGATACCAACCGCCCCGCTTGACCATCATCGCGTCAAACTCTCACTTGATGCTGTGGAGAGGGACTCAGCATATAGACAACGGCAGAAAGAACCTGTCCCAATGGATACGTTCAGAGAAATAGTCAGGATTGTATCCACGCAACAAGAGGGAGCCGCACTTAGAGTTGCATTACTCACTCTGTTCTACGGGGCACTACGACAGTCAGAAATTGCACCTGCCACCATAAAGTCCTTCAATCCACTCAAAAACCTCACTAGAGGAGACGTCAATATACTGGAGGACAGAGTGACTGTTAAAATAAAACATGCTAAGAACCTGCAAAAATATAATCAGCAGCAGACCAGACAGCTCTACAACGTCCCAGGTAGCGAGTGGTGCCCAGTGCATGCTATCAAAAATATGATAAGGATAACCCCAACATCGTCCCCACAGGACTCCTTCCTAATGTTCCAAGAATCACGTGCCCCCATACCAGTGACTTTCATAAAGAACGCTTGGGCTTCAGCCCTCAAGACTTTGGGAAAAAGTCACCTACCTCTGTCCCTGCACTCAATCAGAAAAGCTGCTGCCACTCAGGCATACGCTCAAGGACAACCAGAACTTAATGTGCAACGATACGGAGGGTGGGCATCCTCGTCACACAGAATTTATATAAACAATGACACATCTGCAACAGTCCATAACTCCCTGGCACAAGCCCTTCAATCCACCTAAAACACCCTTAAAAACAATTACCCTCCCTCCCACTCCATTTCTACCTCCTCGGAGGCTTGGCATTTTTATTTCGTATTTTTATTATTATTATTTAATATTCTTCTGTATTTCATATTTCATTACCCGTAATTACTCAAACTTATACATAATTTCACCAATAAAATTATAATTCTCCAAGCCAACGACTTCTCTCATATGTCCAGGTGTGCAGTAATGGTCGATTCATAGGCATGTGCCTTATGAAGGGTCATTGGTGCCACCTCTTGGACACCCCCAGCATCACAAACCTTCCCATAACTCCTCTCGCACCTCTTCCTCCCCTCAGCATCCTTCCGCTTACCCCTTCCTCATCCTCACTCTCACGCTGACCACGGTGCAACCCACACGCACCTCTTCTTTTGTCCCACCCTCCTCTTCCCTTTTACTAAGGATATATTATATCCTCAATCCTACTCCTCCCTCACATTTTTATTTCGTATTTTTATTATTATTATTTAATATTCTTCTGTATTTCATATTTCATTACCCGTAATTACTCAAACTTATACATAATTTCACCAATAAAATTATAATTCTCCAAGCCAACGACTTCTCTCATATGTCCAGGTGTGCAGTAATGATATATGTATGAAGGGTCACACTCAATCTCCAGCATACGTCCATACTCACACCCTCCACAATCGTGTATTACTCCATTTGCAAAGTCTACATCTGGAACCTTGCAGGTTAATTCTGCCAATCATGTGTTAGAAGTAATTAAGCCATTTCATACAAGCTTATAAATAAAATGAATGCAAGAATACGGTTTTGTTATACTTTGGCATAATTTCCTTGAACGTTGATGTTTTGATTTTTTGTTGTGATTGCTGGTAATATCAGTCTAAAAGGTTTGCTGGAACAGTATCGAAGGTTAGGACAAATATTTGAGTCAGATGTGAATGTTATCTAAAGCTCATGTGGATGTCAACAACAATAATTGTATTTGATTATTATTTACAGCATTTTAAATGGAAGAAGTTGGAACACATGAGGAACACATGATGTGAAATACACTATGTAATCATGTTACTTTGATTGGGACAATATTGTTGTGGTAGTGAACCCGTCTGCTTAACAGAAGGGCAAATAGTCTGCAAGAAAGACCATATGCACTTGAGTCATACCATACAGGATACAATGCCATGGTTTAAGAATATAGGTATACTGGGTGAATATAAGATAAACGTTATGGTTAGGACCACAAGGCTCACACAATAAGTATGAGCGGGTCCTGGGTATAACCATCAAGTGCCTTTCTGTCTTAGTTCTCTGTCTCTCTCTCCCTTCTTCTGTATCTCTATTTCCTGGGTATGCTCATAAACTGCCTCCCTCTCAGCTCTCCCACCCTTGATATAACCATATTAAACGTGTTGATAAGAGCGTAAAGCAACCAATCTCACTCACTTACTCACTCACTCAATAAGTATGAGTTTTCACAATAGTAGATCTATACTCATATTAATAGAATAACATCAAATATGTAATTTCTCCTATCTCCTCCGAAACCGCTGGACGGATTGCAGAGATTTTCGAGGTGCACCATGCCAACCATGGTGCGAACCCATTCCACTATTTTTCATGCTTTATGTGGCAGCCAACAGAACTAACACAACCCTGACCCACTCCTCACCTCGTTTGCATATGGTATGCATATATGGTGCGCTCAGGTATTTACTAGTGTGGCATAATAGACTGTCATGGGCAAAAGTGCCTCCACCCTTGAGGCTCTCTACAAACATCCAGGTCCAGTCCTTGTTCTGTTACTTATACCCCAGATCCGCTATGTTATTGTTTTATTATATATACAATTATTTTAGACTTACCTTCACATATTCCATCCCTGCCAGACCATAGTCCATCGACCAGACAAGTCCGATTCACGGAACCTGTATACCGAAACCCGTCCTCACATTCAAATTCTCTAGTTTCTTTAAAACGACCTTGTTCGGGGTTGATCAAGTGTTCCATCGCGGGACAGGAGATTGATGCTTCAACTGTAATAATTCAGCTTGCGTATGGAAAATGTTTGCTCATATGAGGGTCAAATATAGTTGCGAAAAAAACCACAATAAATTTTAGCTATAGAAGTACCTGTGTCGACTTTCCATAGGCACCACCAAATACATAAAATAATTGACTGTTAGATCTCATCTCAACATTTTAACGCTTGGCTTGTGAAGATAAACTTTCCCATTACTAAAATGTACTCACAAATACATTTGCCGGGTATACCAGACCATGTATTATGCCCTATACATTTCCTGGATTCAGTGCCTGAGTAAACATAACCTGCATCACATTGGACAGTCAGGGTGCTAGTGTAGCGATATGGCCCAACCTCTAAGTATTGCCCCTTTATTAGCGGACCAGGCCTAGAGCAAAATATCTCTGAAATTTAAGGAATAAAACAGAATTAAGTTAGGCCAATATAAAACACTCGCCTGCGTAAATTAGATGCAGGTATTTTTGTGGCCTATGGAATTAGGCAGCTTTCTGCGTAATTTCATGTCAGCATTACTAATATACACAAGCTACATAATTTTACGGCTGCAGTATTTTATGCTTTCTGGCATGGAATTATGCAACCCAGGAGATAATGATGTATATCATTACACATAAGGCACGTGTTTTCATGGCATTACACAGTAATTTACCTGGAAATGAGGGCCATATCTATTAACTAATTGTCATTTTTAGAATGCATAAAATGTTGCAGCCGTGAAATTAAGCAGATTGTGCTGCATAACCCAATGATAAATGAAATAGCATCGTATCAGAAATTGAAAAAGAAATTTGAAAATCCTAGAGTTATGTGATAAATGCATTCACAAAGGGAACGACTTTACACAATAGCAAATAAGACTACAACGATGGAGGATGTTAGAGCTGCTAGAACTATAAAGAATACTTGTAACAGCAATAAAAAGGCTGAAATCTGAATTTTAGGGAAACTTGTTTAAGGGAAAATAAGAAAAGTTCAAAGAAATTTGGCCAGTAAATATTTAGCACAGATCGAAACAAATCTGACTCTGATATAAAGATCCTACAACTTGATTTCCCCCGTATACAAAACGGGCTATTTTTAACCAGTGCGCAGAGTGGTATCTACCGCAAAGTGGCCACTACTGCAAAGCGGGCTGCCAATTGCGACATAATGCTCTACATTGCGACAATGGCATCACACATGCCGATCTTCCCCATAGGCCTGTGCATCACTCCTGACCCCTCAATGATCTCCAGCAGAGGTTGTGCCACTGTACACAGAGGGATTTAGGCTGTCTTTCCACTCTCTCTCCATCTCTCATCTCTCTCTCATCTCTCTCTCTCCCTCTCTCTCTTTCTCTCAGAGAAAGAATGTATCCATCCACACAGTATACTCCTCTAATTACTAATACTCCTCTAATAAATACTTTATTAAATCCTCATTATTTCTGTTTTCAAATAGATTTCCTGTGTAACACAGCCAAGCTCACTATACAGAGCACAGAGATCATCTCCGTCAATTTCCGTCGACATTCGGCGGGGTGATGACGTAATAAAAAGTCTGTAGGCCCCACGATCCCAAAGTGGTTAGAGCTTGGGTCTGGCCTACCGACTAGTAATCAAAGATGAATGATAACAGATCAATTGTCCCTCGACCTAGGCACCTGCATGTTTTAGCAAGAATTATTTCTTTTCTTAAGAATTTGTCTACCATTACAAATTAAAGGGGAAACTAGTTTCATTTTGTTCTTTCAAGAATATTATTTGAAATGTAGGCTAATATTTGTTAAGATGTCATTAGGATACAAACGAAAAAGAGGATTAATAAAAGAAAACGTTACAACAACAACAAGTTGGCATATCATATCGTTACCCCTATCATAGTTAGCCATTTCATTTTGCCCAAAAGTCTTTTTGCCAAAAGTGGCCAAAACAATAATATCTCCTGTTTTTTTAAAAAAAACACGGTCGGATTCCTGTAAGAAGTAGATAAAACTGCCTCTACAATCCAAGTGCCGAAGGCACTTGTGGAATAAGTAAAGAGGTTATACTTCGGTTGCAAGTGCGCTAAACGAACACTTTTTCACAGTAGGAGATAAGATAAGCAATCAAATCGGCCATGTTATTCGTACTAGGAAGAAACAGGTTATCACTCAGGGCTGGAATAATGTAATTATCATGAAGATGTGGATATAGGGGAAAACACAGTAAGTCCTTTCCTAAGTCGGTTTTTATTATAGAAATATTATAAGACAGCAATATGATAAATGTGCGTGTCTGATCCAACGCCTTTTTATTGAGTTTAATATCTGACATTGATACTTAGATAAATTCTGGACGTGCAAATATAAACAGTAGAATATATATAAGGATTCTTTTCATATTTTAAGCACCCAGATGTTTCTTCTGTATAAGGTGCCTGTTGATGGTTGCATTTTCCCTGAGGTTTGGAAAACGGTATTAGTAAAGCCACTAGGTGAAATAAAACCTCCAAAAACACCCTCTAATGGTAGGCTGGCCTATATGCCTAACTCATATAGGACGGAAACTACTTGATATATCACAACTACCATGTTTAATTGGTGACATTACTTTGTACCATCGTCCCTCCTGACATTGTTTACATGCATCTGCAAGATTAATAACGCCTTTGCGTCTCTGTCACTTTGCAGAAAACACATATAGTTTTTTTTCAAACAAAATGCAATGTGCGGACGTACGTCTATTACACGCCGTCTGTTACAACGTTGTAACAAGTTGTGATATAAAAAAAATACTTCTACTGATCTCTATGCGCCGACCAATTTAGAAATTTATGCTTGAAATGATCATATAATTCTGGCATTTATAAATTCAAAGATTTGCGGCAATTTTTACTCACACAATTAAATCACGTGACTTGCATAGATGGGGTTTATTAATGAAATGATTATTTCTATACGCAGTTAAACGTTTTAACCAAAATATTTATTTTGTATTTGTTTCATTTTGAAGAAAAATTGATGAAGTTTAATCTGTTGTTAGATAAAGCAGGTTTTCAACAGCTTGAATTGTTAAGGGGGATTTATATTTTGCATTGGATTATCGAAGAACTCAGACCCGAAAGTACACGTCTTAAATTTAATTAATAATTTAATATTTGAGGACAACAAACTGTTGAATAACCATTTGAATACTACCAATTCAATGACCACTCTTTAAATTTATTATAATAGTGGACATGGCAATATCATTTAAGATTTATATGGCCCGATCAAACAAACCTTGACAGGTTCCGTTTTTTCCTGTCCACATCTGATTGCGCTGACAAGTCCTGATGAGTGAACCCGTATAGAAGTATCCTTCCATACACTTGACCACCAACCTTGCCTTGTAGTAGGTTTGTGGTCCATTTGGCAAGTAGAAAATCCCATTTTCTATTTCCTCATAATATGGACATTCCACCACTGGAAATGAGAAAAGGTATGAACTATTTTAGTGTAGAATCCGACAAAATTTTGATAACTGAAGTGGGTGACTCGGCAATATTGTAAGTTCCACTGTAACAAAG
This sequence comes from Sthenelais limicola, assembly GCA_942159475.1. Classification (NCBI taxonomy): domain Eukaryota; kingdom Metazoa; phylum Annelida; class Polychaeta; order Phyllodocida; family Sigalionidae; genus Sthenelais; species Sthenelais limicola. The sequence goes on along the minus strand of OW804097.1, from coordinate 72,522,778 downwards.
GTATATTCCCTATGTTTAAACTTCAATATTATGCATACATGTTTAAAAACTTCTTACGTAACGCACATGAAAGGTGTCAATGGTCGACTCAAGGAACAATTGCATACAATAATTTTTACAACCTATTTTGTCAAACGCAATATGATTAAGATTATATATGATCAAAATCATTTAAAGGTATACGCGGGTGTTCAATGGAAAAAAGATTGGTCGGTGACTTTTTCATGAAACGTTCAGGGATCATTCCTGACTACATAAGAAAGCAAGAAATGAAAAAAAAAGTATATCTCAACGACTTATTTTTTTTTCTACAGCCGCCTGAAAATAACAGTGCTTTAGCATTAAAGTCTATGGAAAAATGTGTTTTTTTTCACGTTTCACTATATAAAAAAAAATTGATCGGTGACTTTTCATCAAAACTTTCTATACATATATTTGGTGTATCATGCTACTGATTTACCAAAAAAAAACTATACGTTGACGGGGTTAAAAAAAAGTTATGGTCATTTGAAGTATAAAATAACCAATAAAAACCAATAAACATAAGCATAACCAATACAAATGAATCTTAAAAACATGACTCAAAAGTGCTGTAATGAAAATAAACCCTGTAGATATTGGAAATCGTGAACAAATACATCTCAACTTATCATGATAACGAAATATTTCAAAGAAAAATAGGAGCCGCTAGGTGGCGTGGGCGTGGACACCCGCGTATACCTTTAAAAAGATACTTAGATTGCTAAAGTAATACAATACTTACATTTGCAACGAGGCTCAGGGATGGTCAAACCTAAACCTCGCAAGCACTTTGACTGCGTGTTTCCTTCTATGTATTCCTCCTTACACACTAACGTCACTGTGTCTCCAACTTCTATTTTTTGAGGAGCTTTCAATATCGAGTCAAAGGTATCTTTGACAGCACATTCGTTAGCTGCATGTTAAGTTGAGAATTAATCATTTAATTAGCAATTGGATTGATATTACACTACTCAGGGTCCATAGGCAATGAAGAAATAGTTTAACAAAAATTAAGAGGAGTTGTGAAAAATCCCTTAATTCTGTGTTTCTACTTAAGGCCAGACATTATAAGAGCCTTGTGTTTAATACACGAACACATTTGATATCTTGAAACTGGTCGTATCCCTGCATCAGGGCAATTAGTGTCAGTAAAGAGATGGGGAAGGGAAACTTCATCTCAATGTGCTATTATTAGGGGTAACAATGTTTGGCACAACTTGAAGATGAATATAACCAATATTGACAACGCCAAGCATTCTAAACCCGCCATTAGCAAATTATATTGGACTAAATCTAAAGACAGAGTGCAATATCAATTTCTTCCTCCCGTAAACAATTCTCCTGACCGAAAAATCCTATATGGTATTTTAAATCTAATATCACCCATAATGTACTAATAATGTCTTTATTATTGTCTATATTAAACAGGTTTCCAGCGTGTGAGTACTACCAGGGACAGCTCTTGCACAAACAGACTAAACATGTGATTTATTAGGATTAATAATTTAACTAATAATCGTGGCGAAGGTAAATATCAATATTAAATAATATGGAGATCGATCAAGGAACAATAGCAACAGTATAAGAAATGTCTCACAAATAAATCCAGTTGATGACAGTAGTACAAGGGCCTGTATAGCCCGAATGTTAAATTCTGAGGTTACCCAATGAGTAGAGTCTGTTGGAGATTATAAATGACAGCAAATGTGGCTGACTGTAGAGGTGGGTCTTGGTAGTTGCTGTGCACATATAAGCTCATTAATTATGGAACAAAGAAACGTGGTCTGGTATGTTTAAACTACAAGCCTTTGTTCTAAAATTCTAAAATGGCGGATATATGGCTGCTTCGTTGAAACATAGCAAATATTATGGAAAACACTATAACCAATAATAAAGAATATTCTGAACATTAGATGATAGCCTGGTGGTGAAAAGTCATGCGAAAGTGTCATATAAATCAGGTATTTTTATTGTATAACTTAAAATACAAATCTCCAATTTCAAGCAATTTTTAAGGAATTTTCAAGGAATTTCTATTCTCTAATGAAGCTGCTAAACACTTTTGATGATGGTAACGGGGAAAAACCGTCTTCTAAGTGGGAAAAAGTCTTCAAACGTGTTTAGTACGAAGACGTTTTCACTTGCAGTGTGGCTCTATAGTATAAATGCTTCGTTAGTGCGTTCACGTAGCGCTGAGAAGGTTGAGGTGTTTTATCAAATCTGCAATGTATGTCCTACGAAGCAATGACTTTGATCGATTGATCAACATTGTTATTCCGTCCATTATTTTTGTTTGTTTAATAAGTTTATTCTACCATAACATTGTGCTCAGAAGGATTATAAGATGAACTATAATTATAGGAGTTAATCCTGCATGACATGGGTTTCGTTAACTCCCAGTTACGTGTTACATGTTTGTGTTTAATAATGTTAAGTCTTCGTTACATGTCAATTAGTCGTTTGTATAATATTATTGCGCCAGGGTGTGCAGCTTATATTTTGTATAAATATATGACAAGCCACTTAAGACAAGTTACTACCACTTAATACTAATGATGACTGTATTATAAATATGTGATACGCTATAGGTTGATTAACTGACTAGTTGAATAATGAAAACCAACGCTCAGCTCCTCTTCACCACTTACTTGTTAATGTCGTAAAATCGTTTTAAGGAAAGGACTTACATGCGGAAAATCTGATTAGGAGAAATATTCCAACGAGAGATAAAACAATAGGATGGCGTTCCATGATAGACTAAGAAGAGCACCATTTCTTAAATGGGCACTCTGAAAATTAGTCAAATCTCCGATAGTACTCCACGTGCATATTAGGATCCAACTTCGAAAACTTCCAATTCATCTCCGTCTCTGTCTGGATTATTACTAGTTAGGCTCAAACTGTTACAAACTAACCTAACATAGCAGTCGAAATGACGCCCAATATTCTACGTATAGCTATCAGTTGCACTGATTATCTTTCAATGGTTGTATTATACCTGATAAAAGTCACTTTAGATTGAGGTGGGTTAGAAAGTCCAGAATGCGTGCAGTGCTAGAAGTCCTGCATTGACATATTATAGTAATAGTTTACAGATGTAAGATATACTTTTATGACTAATTTGAATAATTAAATCGCCTGCGCCTGACATAGGGGACTTCATAGATATTTTATTCTCCCCATTCTCCTCAATCACCATGAGGAGAATGGGGGATTAAAATTAAGCTAAAATGTGAAGCATGAATGTGTATGCCTAGTGTTTAATAAATAAATATGCTTGCCCAATATAGTCAGCACCAGTGGTCCATTGATCAAGTTAGGTGTCAGACTTCTAGTCAGAACATTCTGACTTCGAAACCCAAAGCAGGCAGCCTTTTTACATTTGTCTCGTTTTTGGGTCAATTTTTTCTTTTAATTTCACTAATATTTCCACATTGTATTTGTATTTAAAAAATTGTTATTCAGACAAAAGCATTGTGTAACAAGTACATTATTCTCAGAGTTTGCTGACTTTAATTTTAACAAAGTTCTACGAAATAAAATATTGTAGATGGTGATCACAAACAAAATGTTATCTATGTTTAAGGAAATCAGAGGCTCTGAGGCTCGGTTTTCTTTAAAACTCACACATTAAATTTTATGTCGGGCCCACACATTCAAGAACTCAGGGCCGAATTGGCCTTAAGACAATTCGTAAGAATTCAAAATCATTCTTAAGAAACATACTTGAGTTCGGTAATGTGTGGGCTTTCTTAGGAGGAAACCTCCAATTCATATGCCAAATCGTGGGTTCTTACGACAATTCATAGGCAATATTTTGGACTTTTCGTGAGTTCCCAATTCGTACGAATTGCGAGTTCTTGAATGTGTGGGCCCGGCTTTAAGGTCGACCCACACTAGAGAAGTAAGTTAAATCGGCCGATTAAAGTGCTCCCGATGCATCGGCGCAGTTACTTTTAGGAATAAACCTGGCAATTTTTTTGCCCCACACTAGCGCCGATTGCAGGAATGCCAGTATAATCGGGAGTTGACCCAAACATATCCCCGAATAGTGTCCTCACCGCTATAATCGGGAGTTGACTAATATAATCGGGAGTTACTCTACTCCCTCTTCCTTGCAGGTGTATGCATAAATATGTATAGATATACATAGTGTCTGCATCATATATGTTTTTGTGTGTATATATATGGTCAGTTCTCACGAAATGGGTACACAGGGGGTATTTTTGGCTAAAATTTCAAATGCATGCATGCAAGTGAGCCCAATTCGTTAGAATTGCTCATATATATATGACCCATTCTCACAAAATGGGATCATCCCCCTTTAAAATAGGATGATTAAGGAATGCTTACTATATTGTTATATACTATCAAAAGTACTTCTATTGCCTAGATCTCCTCAAGTTCTATCTAGCCATATATAGTTTTGCATACTTTTGCATACTTATGAGATTGACATCTCTATAGATGGTCAATTCTATTGGTCAACCATCTCACATCAAATGACTTTGAAAATCAAAACCTTCCCTATATGGATTCCAAACTTTTAAGTTTTTCAAGTTCAGATTATATAGTGAGATTATATAGTGAAGGAAATAACGCAGAAGATGAGAGAAATATTCTGCTTAGCCAAGTTCACGTTGTAACGTTACAAACAAGTCGGCGCGGTCGTGCATGTCCCATTCCTAGGGACTGTTCATTTTGTAGGCCTAACTACTGAAGGAGGGCAGGGGGAATGGAGAGCATTTGGAAAAAAAATAAAAATGTATTCTCCCTCATGCACATGCTTATACTCTGCGCAATCTCAGAAAGTCAATCAAAAAGTCAGAAATGTCATTCGTTAAGTCAGAATAGTCAATCAGAAAGTCGAAATAGTCAATCAAAGTCAATCAGAAAGTTAGAAAAGTCAATCAGAAAGTTGAAATAGTCAATCAAAAAGTTGAAATGTCAGTCAAAAAGTCAGAAAAGTCAATCAAAAAGTCAGAATAGTCAATCAGAGAGTCAGAAAAGTCAATCAAAAAGGCAATCGAAAGTCAGAATAGTCAATCAAATAGTCTAAATAGTCAATCAAAAAGTCAAAATAGTCAATCAAAAAGTCAGAATAGTCAATCAGAAAGTTGAAAAAGTCAATCAAAAAGTTGAAATAGTCGTTCGAAAAGTCAAAATAGTCAATCAAAAAGTCAGAATAGTCAATCAGAAAGTCGAAATAGTCAATCAAAAAGTTGAAATAGTCAATCAAAAAGTCAGAAAAGTCAAAATCAAAAAGTCAGAATAGTCAATCAGAAAGTCAGAAAAGTCAATCAAAAAGTCAGAATAGTCAATCAGAGAGTCAGAAAAGTCAATCAAAAAGGCAATCGAAAGTCAGAATAGTCAATCAAAAAGTCAAAAGTCAATCAAAAAGTCAAAATAGTCAATCAAAAAGTCAGAATAGTCAATCAGAAAGTCGAAAAAGTCAATCAAAAAGTTGAAATAGTCAATCGAAAAGTCAAAATAGTCAATCAAAAAGCCAAAATAGTCAATCAAAAAGTCAATTTTTAATTGGAAATAGTCAATATCAATGGCATTTTGCGGTTTGGAGCAAGACCCTAGACAAGGTAGATGGAAAAAAAATGAAAAAAAAAAAGATTCCGTCCTAATGGGATTTTAATGACATTTGCGGTTTGGAGCATTTCAATGGCATTTTGCATTTGGGAGCAAGACCCTAGACAAGGTAGATGAAAAAAAAATGAAAAAAATAAATTCCGTCCTAATGGGATTTTAATGACATTTGCGGTTTGGAGCATTTCAATGGCATTTTGTAGTTGAGAGCAAAACCCTAGACAAGGGAGATGGGAAAAAAATGAAAAAAAAAAAAATTGAAAAAGTTGACAAATGAACATTTGTGATGTGTTTCAGGAAAATGAGTCATAAGTCGCAAAAAAAAAGATTTTGAGATACCATTATATTTGAAAAGATGAGATCAAGCCGATTCCAATGATAGTAAACAGTCTAATAATCTAATAAGTATTTCCAGATTTTATGTTTGATATTTTCGTTTTTGTTTCCAATATTTCTTTGGGTCAATAACCAGTAAAGTAACTAAATATAGTCCATATGAGGACCTATAAAATGGAAAGATATATTACATAGATTGTCCTGAAATTTGATATATCGATTGATATAGCTATAAGTGATAAACTCTCCAAAAATTAGAACATTCCAATAATGTGATCTTGTGAAAAAAACACTTTGAAATATATCAATTCTGCGACTTATGACTCATTTTCCTGAAACACATTTTGCTTCCCGCCCCGATCAGTCGGGAGGGCTCTCCCGATTATCCAATATATTGGATAATCGGGAGGGCCCTCCCGAGCGATCGGGAACACCAGCCGACTACCTTTATGGAGCTCCCAACCAGTCGGGCCTAGACCCAAACTAGTAGCTGATTAATAAAAAAATTAAATCGCCGATTAAACCGGTTAAATCGGCCGTTTTGGGGATTTAACTTTTAGGAAAGGTCCCTTGGAGCAATCCGGAGACCTCCCGATCGCTGATTTTAATCCCCGAGTGAAGAAAATTGATCCCGGACTGAATCTTAATTCCTAAAAAGAGTCGGGACACTTAAATCGGCCGTGAAATGTCTCTAGTGTGGGTCGCACTTTAGTTGTCAATGTCATTCCCTTTCGATTGATGAACGAATTAGAGGGGCTAAGATCAATTTGAGCGAGAAAAGTGAGTTAAATGGGATTCTGGTATATAAGGGTCTACAGACCAGACCTATGGGTGGCGGTACTAATAAGCTTGTGTTTATTTTCGGCGAAAATGGTTTCCGCATAGGGCCACGACTCATCAAGGGTCAGCTGCATTCTTAGAACTAAAGATAATAACTCGGGTAAGACAGTTTAGATAATATTATATCGCATTGTACTGTGTGATATTCTATCAACCTACTGTACTATACACACTGGACTTATGTCCTCATTTATGTTTTATCATTATTATTGCCATTAATGTATTAGTTTTCTCACTAGCAAACCCTCTTCTATAAAGGTAACGGCTGGAAGAGCTGGGACCATCCAATAAGCCAGGGGGGCGTTTCATAAGTTAACGCAGCGCGCGTTCGTTATGGTAGCGATAAATTTAGCGCGTGTTCGTTATAGTAACGCAATGTTAATTGACGTCAATTTTGGCCCTTAACGCGCGCTATGTTTGGTAACGACTGTCGTTAGATCCTATAACGCGCGCTGCGTTAACTTATGAAACGCCCCGCAGTTGCCCTCTTTGTTCCTTAACGCAATCAAATGGCAAATGCAGCTAAATGTAAATGTTTTCAAGGAATAAAAATTCAATATATATAATAATACATTAACACACATACAGCTGCCGCCACCCAGAATTGTATTCCCACACTTCGAGGGGAAATAATAATAGGACTATGTGTCATATAAAGTAGGTAATTCGGTGCGGGATTGGTGGGAGGGTGTGTTACTCAGACCACAACAACAACTAATCTTCACTGTATAGACAGGCGTTTGCCTCATCTCCACACGTAGTTCTGAGGGCAGAGTTAGCAGCTGCTAATTCATTATGTCGGAGATCTGTATTAATGTTTTACCATGGAGTTTTATAGACAGGCAACACGTAAGGAAATCGAGTGTGCACTTTTTGTTATAATCTTTAGTGTTGTCTCGTCCACGCAGGGGAGAGATATCGCCTGCCAAGATCTCCCACTTACTCTTCCTGAAGAATACAAGTGCAAATCAGGTTAGTGAACCTATAGCTTGCTACATATATATATATATATAGCACATCTTTTAATAATGGTAAGCTAGTAAGTCATATCACAAGGCACGTATGAATTCCAAATCCCTTTATTCTACTGCCTCTATATATATTTACATCATATATCATGTCATAGACATACACGTGTATGTATAGATTACATGCATGTTATATGTGAATAAGTGGTTTCTAGTTACATTTCTATGTAAACATCGGCAATGACCTAAATCGTTGACTGTACATGTATACACACATGTTATGGATTTTTGCGATCCAAATCTTAAACTGTGACTAACTTTAGAGCTGACGTATGATATTCACTAATTATATCAATCAACTTAAATTTAGCTGGAATGTTCGTTCTACCAATGTGGACATATCTTTGAAAATATTCGTATATGTTTCGGTAAACCTCATGCAAATTCCACCTGTGGGTGAAATCACCAGAAAATGTACAATTCGCCTTCCCAAATTCTCTCAAATAATCATTATTTAAGTCTAAAATGAGACTCGAAATAAAATTGAACACAACCAGGCATATTGTTTGAATCAGTGAAACATACTTAGACATGATATATATACTTAGACATAGCCCTACCTATAGTACTGGCCAAATTCCAGACTAATTTAGCAGATCTGACCCATATGTGCGGTTATAAATTTTAACCTCTTCTGATTGTGATACGATATCTGAAGCATATTTTCAGATCTAAGTATAAATTTGTTATTCTTACGAAACTTGTGGATGAGTCATTTGGATATATAACATAAGTGTGTTGTTACCAATATCACCAATGATTACTATTTAAACCAGGATATATACTTTTTGTCTCATACTTTGGGGTAGTAATGTAGTATACACGAATTAGAGTTGAAGAGACATAACTGTAACTATGTTATGGCAAGCAAGCAGGGCACAAACTGGGAGAACTCAAATTTGAGAAGTTCACAACCTTTTTGTCAACGTTACACCTATCATGGCAAGTAAAGAAATACCTTATCTTATCTTATTTGTATATTTTATTCATATCAAAGGTCAAGGAATAGTGTGGAATCCGCTTCTCAAGAGGCCTGCATGTTCAACGTGTTCCCACGACACATTCCAACCATGTGAAAATACATTTGGACAAGCATGTATTACAAGGCGAGTATAGTTAGAACCCTTCTCTGCAACGCTCATCGACCTACTTGTATTGAAATGCGTCCCTGAGAAAAACATTGTTAAATATTGCACTCGATTTCTTTTTATGCTCTCCAGAGGTATTGGGGCAAGGGGATTGTAAACGTTTATTAATTCAGATACTCAGCTGAGATATTTATTGTTGTGATGAATTTCTCATGTTATCCTTACACTCTTTGTCCAGGTTGTAATTATTTTCTGCCTTTAATTAAGTCGAAATAGAACAAGTACTCCTATATAAAACCAATTAATATCATACCCTACTCCCAATTTATCTGGGACGTTTAGCTTTTTTTTACTATCTTTTATTTAGGTATCATGCGAAGGGTGTAATCTCGCTACAAGTAATTTCTGTTGTGTCCTGAAATACTTGCTTAGAAAGAATTGTTTGTGTGAGGTGATGAGTTGGAAATGATATTTTAACATTGAAATTTTGATCTTAAAATTCAACATTTCATTTGAAGCTGCATTTTCATCTATTATGCCAAAATATCATAATATTATTGAATTGACTCATTGACTAGTTTAAAGCCGAATTGGACTTTGAACGTAATAAATAAACACATACCAGAAAATGCAGCTTTCACTACACTGCAGCTGCACCACCAGATTTTATAGGGCACTCTAGTCCATGGATTCGGTATGATATGTTCGCAAATATTAGATTGGATCGTGTGTTGCAACACAGATTTTTGACACATGTATGTTCCACAAGACGTTGCTCCAATTAGTTGTCTAACATAAATGATTCTGTCGACTGCGTACTAGTTTATAGTGTAACATTTCTGGCAATGTGCTGCCGCCATATAGATCTACGGAGAATAATAATATTTTGGTTCGGTTCTATCGATCCCCACCATTTGTGGTTCAATTTTATAATAATAGAATCATTTTATTCGATCATGTGATTATATATGATAGGCAGGGATGCCAATTATGTAAGAAATTAATTTTAAAAAGAAAGGATGTTGTAATAAATGTTTTCACGCAGGCTATTGTTGGCAATACCTTTGACTATTATGTTTTGATGTTTCAACTTATTTTATGTCTAAACTTTTCTATATTATGGACCGTTATAATGTACTCCTATTCATTGTTCAGGAACGCATGCGAGCGAGCAGGGGAGTACATTCAAATCAGAGGGACAGCCACGAGTGATAACGTATGTGGCTATGAAAATGGCGTCAAGGAATCCGGTGGGGAACACTCCTCCCCCAACCAAGTGCCAACAGGTTAGACATCAATCATAAGATTTCAAAGAAATTAGTACAAAGGATGAAATTGATATTCCAAAATATTCCTACCCTGTGACGAGTAAACATAATCCTTTATAAGAGAGGAATATTTTGGGATTTATTCCTTGGCTCCAATCCAAGATGATCTAATATTTCAAGAATAGTTCTCTGGCGTAAAAATGTTATCATAACATATTGTATTACATACAACGCCCAGAACCAATGAATAGAGAGAATGGGACAAGCCGGCAATAATCGAAAATTTATAGGACGAGATTCGTCCACATAAGCACGATGCCGTAGGCAGAGTGCTTATGTGAACGAATCAAGTTCTGTAAATTTTCGATTATTGCTGGCGAGTTCCATTCTATATTTATTATATGTGCATAAAATTTGATCATATGTCATCAGATATTACTGAAAAAATACTAAAGAAGTCTCAGAGAGCCCTGCTGCCCCACTGACAGCCCTGCTGACAGTCCTGCACTGTGCTATCATGCAGTATTTAGGTCTACTTATATTGTTGACTTAAAATGTTCATAACACAGGCATTTCTTGAGCTACATTAATAAAATTTATATCATTCAATAGGGAATTTAATGCTCTATCTAATGATGTGGTTTTTATTATGTATTTCTATAATCATAGTACCAGAATCACGGGTAGATTACCGATCGCGGGCATTTGTTTACATGCTTCGCGGAGAGCCAAAGCTCCGCGAAGCATATCAACAGAGCTATTTTTAGACAACTACATTTTTATAGGACACGTCCTATATGAATATTTTTATAGCACTCCACTTATAGCACCTCCCTTATAGCATGCGCATATAATAAATCATATAACAATCATCACACATAATTACAAAGTCCCATGCTACTATTGCCCACATAAATAATTGAACGTAAGCTACGTTACAAATGATAGTCTATGATACATTATTGTGACCTCTAAATAGTACTAGTGACAAGCCTAATCTTTTAAAAATCAGATAAACATAAATTGACCAAGTATTCCCATTAACAGTATCATCTTTAGGACTTCCTACTTTTAATAGTGTAAAGATTGTAGAGAAAATCATACAAATTTGTTAACGTATTTTTAAAAATTGATTTGTGATGAATGAAATTTGAGCCAATACTATATAAAATTTGAAAAAATCCTATGAATTCGATTTTCCATCATCCTTGTTATGTGTGACGATTGTTCAATGATTCATTTGTTCGATGTTCGTGAAGGGACATACTTTCTCATGTGTTTAAAGTTGTAAAAGTTAATGGTGTGCTCAGTGCAAGGAAGCCATAGAGGGGTCCACCAAGAAGGAAAACGATCAAGTTTAACATGGCTCTAAGCGCAATCATCCCTGGAATAGCCTGGAATGCCCAAACTCAATAGGGACATTTAGCAACCACAGCGCACCAACACAACACTAATGCATCCACTAACTATTTGTACATTGTTACCGCAATGGGAATATCTCGAGAGGCGCTAGGCCGAGGGCATCTGCATTGCAGGTCTCTAGAGATATCCCCACAACAGTAATAATGTACTAAAAGTTAGTAGATGCGTTAGTGTTGTGTTGGTGCGTTGTGGTTGCTAAATCTCCCTAATGTGACGTATACATGGTGTACTTAGCTATAACTTCTCCGTGCTCTTCAGGTGGAAGGGAATCTAGTTCAACTGAAGCAACCTATGCAGAGACACCGTCATGGAAGAAATGGTATTGGTGGGTTACAGGTATTGGGATTCTTATCATCCTCCCGACGTATGCCTTAATACTGTACCGATGCCGCTATTGCAAGAAATGGAGAGGAAAAGAGAAAGGCAAAAAAAATCGCCCCATCCATTTGGTAAATGGCATGACTCATACAAATGGGGCAATTATACAAGCTCTGGATTCGTCGGAAGGTGACCAAAATTTCCTCGCATCTTCTAAACAATGAATTTAAAAAAAGAAAATATTTTTGTTTTTTTATTACAGGCCAATGTCATATTTAAGTAATATAAAAATAAAAACAAAATTTCTATTCATCCTATTCCCCTTTTCCTATTTATAGTAATATATGTATGTATCATATCCATATAGTGATCAATCCCTCCATTAAATAGAATAATGTCTTGTTCATTTATATTTAACCTTTTTCTTACATCCATTCTCTTCAGTGCAACCTCTCACAGAATACCCGGTTCATAATAATGGACATATTCCAGGTCAGAACCAATAATCTATTTCTCAAATGTTCCTCTACATCAAGATAACACACTGAGGTTGTGGCGTTTTAATCACCTGCTTCTCTGATAACCCCACTTTCTGTTTTATTCATTTCGCCAAAAAGTGTCAATAAATTGCTCGAAACCTGACCTGCCTTGTTGCTTGATGAGACTTTTTATGCATGACTATGGTAATTTAGATGGATCACATGGTTTCACCAACAACGAGGGTTTGAGAAATGGCGTCAGTGATAGAGGTACCAGTGGTGGAGAAACTGAACGAAAGAAACCAGTTGAGCATGGAGGTAACACTATATGAAATAATTTGAGACTAATTATACATTCGTTCGTAATCAATAAATCTGTGACAAAGCTATGTACTAATTTGCAACCGGTCAATTCCTACTATATCATATCAATCCCTGGGTGGACCTATCAATTTCATCACATTCTAAACTTTAAACACGAATACAAATGTAATGTGTATTAGAATCTTTGCTCACTTTTCGATCTGTCTGTCTTCCCCTCTATAACATGCATAATCATACATGCATAATTATAAGTCAATGAGCTATGAACTACTATAGCATGCAACACCAGTGACATGAAAAGTGGCCTGAAAGAGAACTGTTATATATACGGGTGAAATCACCAGAAAATGCAAAATTCGCCTTCGCCACTTCTCTCAAATAATCAATATAATCAATATAAGACTAAAATGAGGTTCAAAATAAATTTGAACACAGCCAAACAGATTGTTCAACGCAATACCAAATATAGTTTGACATAGGCTACCTAGTATTGGCCAAATGTCAGCCTAATTTAGCAGAATTTACTAAATATGTAGAACTGCCGATTGTACATTTTCTGGAGATCTAACCCATACCCAGCTGGACCATAAATGACAAAACGATTATCAAGGGTCCAAAAGGCTCAAGATCAGTGTGTGTGCTGACAGACAACAAATACAATGTAAAGTGACTCTGGGAGGACTTACTCGATTAGTGAAATACAATAATAAAACACCACATCCTGGTAAAATCATTGACAAGTTCATATATAATCAATAATTTATCCAAGGCATCTTTCAATACATCCATACTGATAACTAAATCATCAGAAAGCAGAAAGTTACACAAAAGCATTAGACTGTAGCATCTGCAGTCCAGATAACGGCGATCCCCCTTTCTGTCATATCTTCCTTCTTTTTCATCAATTTCGCCACTTCAAAAAACTCTAAAATCTTAAATTTGTTTTGAGAGCTTATTTTGGAGTGATAAAGAGCAAAGAACTCTAACCATGGAATGCCAGCTCCGCCGAGCACGTTAGAGTTCTTTGTAAAGAGGTAGAGCGTGATAGAAATTGGATCGGTTAGGCTTAGGTTTATGTTTAGCAGGTGTGTATAACTTTGTACTATGATGATATTTTTATTTTATATGATACTAGCAAAGTACCCGTCCTCTGGACGGTCCCACTATCTCCCCACATTTCCCCCTCTCCCTCTTTTCCCTCTGCCTCTTCTCTGTCTCTCATACCTGTTTTTCTCTCCCAACCCCATCTCCGATTCCCTCTCTCCCTCCCTTCTTCCTAATGCTCCCCTCCTCCCTTTCTCTCCCTCTGCTCTCTTCCCCTAATCCTCTCCCCCCCCCCCTCTTTTCCCTCTCCTTCCTCTTTCCCTCCCCATCCCCCTGTCCTATTTTCCCACCCTCTCCCTTTTCCTCACTCTCCCCTCCTACAACCTCTCCCTTCCCACCCCCTCTCCATTACCCCCACCCTCTCCCACCCCTCTTCTTCACTCTCCCACTCCTCTGCATGTAGTGGCAAATGATGTAGTATCTCACACGGGCTTTCCCAGGCTACAAATTGAGTGTGTAGATCCCAATTTAAAAAAGGCTTCAAAATAACATTTTCACCCCAGATACCTACACAAACCATATACAACGTCCTCAAGGAGAGGGGGGGGGGCAGAACTCTACAGATGAGTAAAACGGTTTGTAAAAGAACAAATTCCAAGAACATGTGAGACAAAGAAACCCATCTGTTCTACGTAAAGAAACCCCTCTTTTCTACCTCTTTTCGTAGAAATCGCTCTTCCCATATATTATACACATATGATTATTCAGAGGCAATGCGTAAAAACATCCGTGACCCTCATCTATAACATTTTTAATGGCGATCAATTTCAGATTTAGAGGTAGATGCTCAGATCGATGATACCGGAAGTGGACACGCTATCACTACTTCAGGAAGTACCTCCGACATCCAAGTAGATATGGCACCACCTATGGAAAGCAATATAACCGCTCAGGGACAAATACACCAACCCGAGGGACCTGAACAACTAACTAGCCCTCAACCTAATTTTGTTGGTGGAAATACTAACACAGTTGAGGAGACAAGTGGTCAGGGAATTACACCTGGAGGTACTCCTAATGCAAATGGTGCTGTTCAAACTCAACAATCCTGATACTGTGTACTGCACAACATGCAGGTTCTATTCTAGGTTGAGGTTTAGTTTTGAATAATTAAAACATTGTCGTTATTCCTATTGAACCACTGAATGTAAATAAGTGAATAGATGTACAGCAAATTTCGTTCATAAAATGAAGTTTCTTTTATCTTTATTGGCCCATGGCCTGTTTGGTTCATGGAGTCATGCATGTTCAGATCTTTTATTTCTGTGTACGCCAAAATTCCCATTATGTTCCCATGTCTATGGTGCTCCCCAATTTTGTTGTCGTAAAATTATGGTTATACATACCACGGAAATATGTCCAAAGTCTTATGAATTACATTGACATCCATATCTACTATAATGACTCAGACTAGTCTGAGAAAATAATCTTATATAGTGCAATGTCACTATCATATGCTGAGGGATTACGAGGCCTCTAAGAGTGGTTTGTGGGACGGTGAAGGCTTTCTCTTCATTATGATAATGTCTGGGTATCAAAAAGATAAATTTCGATCTTCAAATGGCCTCTGCGCATCGTAGTGGTTAGGTATTAGGGCTCACATATCCAATATGCAGGGAAAGCTTTGAGGAAGGACAACTCAACTGCTAGACCAACTATAACGTTATTTTTAGCTCTCTTGAACGGGGATGGCCTACTTGGTTGGTGGCACCCCCTGTCGGGGTATGGTTACATACATGATGACATAACAAATATCACAATACGTATCGCATGATGATAGCATTGAGTAAAGGCAATTTGGCTGGTTTATCTGAGAATGCAGTTTTAACTGTAGTCTGATGTTATGGTCAATCTACGGATTATGCATGTTGGGTACCTATCCATTTGTGAAATTACAGTACCAACAATTGAAGCTTACATTTGATATTATTTACTTCACTTCCCATCTCCGATATATTTACATAACCAGACTTACTCTTTGTATTGAGGTTGAACGTGGCATTATGTCTTTTTAAAATGTCTTTTTCACTATGTTATGTGGCAATAGGATTGACCTTAAATCTGCATATACCGATATTGAATTATGGAACTTTGGATAATATTCTGTACATATTACATCTGAATATTAAGAAGTGAGTATAACTGTATGTGTCATTTCAATGTAGAGATATTTCGTGGATGTAGCTGTGTTTGTGCTGTACTCCTTGTTTTAAAGCGTGTGTATATATACTCCAGCTAACTCAACTGCTATTAACAATCGCAATAGGATGTGTTCCTTTGTTCATTGCATGCCTTGAAAGATCTTGGTGGTGTAACCACCTTATACAGAGACTAGAATTAAGAGCATCCATTTCGGACCTGCTGGTGCACTGTTTTGGGATAATATTTCGGGTTTTGCCTTGGGATTATGCACCGAACAGTGCACAAGCAGCTGGTCCCCCAGAGCCAGTCATTAATCCTTTGATATGCAAGGAATAATATGTGATGTGTTACAGGAAATTGAGTCGCAATTCGCAAAACTGCTCTTTTTCAAAGTGATTTATTCACAAGATGTATCTGTGGGAATGTTTTTATTTTGGGGATCCTTAACGCTGTTTGTGGCATGAATATATTCATCAAATTTTAAGAGAGTGTAGTTAATATATCCATGGATTTTTAAGCTCATCTTAAACAGTATATTTAGCTAACTTACTATTAAAGGTCCGCCCCGAAATATTGCAAACTTTTTTTTCAAAAATAAAAATATAAAACTTGAAATATAGAAATACTTATTAGCTGTCCTAATGTTTACTTTCATTGGGACCGGGTTGATCACATCTTTTCAAATATGATGATACCTCGAAATATATTATTTTGCGACTTGGGACTCATTTTCCTGAAACACATCACATATGATCAACTCACAAATAACCCACAGATAAGGTACACCCAGGTCTGTGATATTACAGATGAACTTGAACTTGTGTATATTTTCACCAACTATGTCATAGAAAGCTTTGACCTTATGTGGTAACATACTGTAACGTTCATATAATATGAGATCTTGACATTATGTATCCACATATTTCAAATGTTATGCATTTCTCATATCATATGCTTTAAAACCCAATCATTTTGCTGTGTATCAATTGAGTTATACTTACAAAGTTATTACCATGTAAACTTGGGGCTAATTAGGAATATCCTAAAATTAGAAAAACATTTTCGTTGATGTTTATTGCAAACTTTCACTGTAAAGAATCAAGAAAACATTTTCTGTTTAAAGTGAGTGCAAGTAAGTAGTCAGGATATGAGCTTTAGAGGCACGAATCTTCTATAGGTCCATACAACATTGCGGTCACAAATTTATGTTCACTGTTCTTTCACTAATCCAAGTGATCGTAAGAATTATGACGACCAGATAACCTGTTAGAGCCAAAACATTTCAACCATGATCGCTAAAATGACAGAAACCCCTATTATCTCTGCAATATGTATAGGAAAAGTATCACCATGGAAGCCCAAGCAGTCTTAGCACTAGAGTCATTTTCACGGCCCAAATGGGGTTTTTGATAAACGAGGGGTATCAACATGACTGAGTGGACCGAAGGGCCTAACCACAACTATGTGTGGCATCAGTGAGGTCTCCGACGATGTATAGTCCAGGCAATCTAAGCCCTCACACACACATCAAAATAACAAAAACCCCATGTACAGTTTAGCTTTTAGAGCCCTGTTCTCTGAAACCTAAGCAATTTGTGGTGAAGTGATAATTAATTTATATACATTGGATCGGTCAGAACAGCAGGGAGTATGGAGATCGTTATCACTGCTGTGGGGCTAAAGCCAGGACTGTATGGGAGATTTTAATAAAGCAGGCATATTATTGTATCCTGATCTTGATTTTGATCTGCCACATAGTTCCAGAAGTCACCACTATAGGGGTAGTGGCGTTTCCCTCTGAAGAATCTTGTAGCATGTGGTTAGGAATGTAGAGTTGTAATATATTAGGCCTATGCATCATTGTGTGCCAATTGAATAAAACATTCTCTTTTTTTAAACTTGGAGTTGAGAGTATCTATATATCATGAGGTATGTATTTTTGTAATATTTTCAACTTGTTTAGACAGTAGTGCTATTCATCATTATTAGTTTTTCTTTCGTTGCGCCATTTTTTTCATTCATGGAGTTCCATGTCCTATGATGAATCTATGGACACATAATTCCTACATTTTTTAATCCAACCTGGGTTGTATTAATCGGATGCTGAAACTTTGCAAGACCCGTCGTCTAAATCTAACAGATCTAATGTTAATAAGCCTCCAAATAATCATATTACCAGTAACACAAATCCCTCCATCTCCAGTATCAACCGTCTCGGACCACTTCTCTCCCTTCTTCTCTCTCCCCCCTTTTCTGGAGGATAAACGACATGCGGATGAATTCGAGTAGGGCTAATAATAGAGCGGCTAGATTTAGGAAGGAATCGCAAGTAATGCCGCGACAGTACGTTTACTGTCGCCTTAATGCCAAGAACCTACTTATTAGTTAGTTATTAGCAAAGACACCTGTTGATTATCCCACAAATTATGTCCAATGCCTCGAATCCCCTGACTGGTGTACCATGGAAAGCTTCAACTGAGGCACTGGCTACTTCAGGTGCTTACTGGAAATAGCAGGTGATTGTGCGCATGTAATGAAGGGTTTGCCAATAATTGGCATTGGATTGGGGAAGGTCTTAGCGCTAGGTTGTATGGGTGTAGAAATTGGATTGGGGCTATAACTAAGGCATTGAAAGATGCCCGAGTCAGATGATGATTGGGGACAATGGGATGGGAGATACATAAAATGTGATGTGTTTCAGGAAAATGAGTCACAAGTCGCGAAAAATTGGATTTTGAGATCATCATATTTGAAAAGATAAGATCAAGTCGATTCTAATGATAGTAAACAGTAGAACATAGATAATATGAATTTCAATACTTTAAGTTTGATATTTCTATTTTTGAAAAAAAAAGTTTGGAATATTTCTTGGTGGACATTTACTAGTGAAGTACCGTAGCTAAATAAACTCTATACGATCACCTTTGGATTGCATGGATATATCTTATTCACTGTCCTGAAATTTGGTACGTAGGTTTATATCACTAAAGGCACTAAACCCTGCACAAATCAAAACATTTCAATTAAGAGAACACACCTTGAAAAATAATCATTTTTATGCCTTGTGACTCATTCTCCTGAAACACATCCCAAATAAGGATAGGGAAATTAGGGAATTCTGTGGGAAAAAAGATTTGGCAATTCCTCGAGTAATATATTCATATATGCAAGCCATTTAAGAATTGATAGATGATTTAGGACATGCTTAAGAAACTAAAACATGCTCTTAAAGATGCATACGAACAGACGAATATAAATAAACCATGACAGCAAACCAATATTGTATTATACTATGAAATTCAACTGCCTGATTAAATAGGATTTTTCATACAAACAAAACAAGACCAAGCCCTACACTGGAAAACACAAAATCTTCAACACAGGATCCGATGGAAGACGACCAGTGTTTGATGCACAAACATTGATTTAGCCACATAATGACCTACCTTTGGGGAACACAAACAATAATTGGAGGAAATAATTCCCCTATTTTTAAGTTGAGGGGCTGAGACACTGCTACTTAGTTTACACAACAACAGGTGGGGTTGTCAAATCGAATAACGTGATGCAGAGCAAGATTGGAAATTTAAGCCTGGGATGCATTATTTGTTGCCATGTCTTGCTCTTTGAATTTTAACCAATTATTGAACGTTTGATTTACTTTCTTGAGTTTCGGGAGAATAATTCGTGTAGACGATAAATACATGTTACCTTTCGCCTTCGCAGTTTCACTAAGGTATATTTTCGGAGGGGAAGGATTCTCAGAAAGCATTATACTGATTATAAAAAGAAATCTACAATGCCCTGAATGAAACTCCTGCACCTGTCGTCTGTCGATGTCATGAACTTTTAATAAATAGCAACCTTGTTAACTATGGGAATTTTCTGTTAACCACGGAACAATATACCACATAAAAGCGTTAGGATATTAATGATCATTGTAAACAATTTTATTTCATTCGTATGATTTCTCAAAACACATTTTTCTGACTCCGCCCTATATTATGTTGGAATAAAGATGTTCATAACATAACAAAACCAAGGGTACACAAGCCATGCCCTCTTCTGTCTGGAGCACCTTGTCCTTGATGAGAGTCTTCTCTTCCTTCCACCACGAAGCAGATGTATCCATTTCTTCTGATATTCCGTCTGATCGTAACGACATTCAAATGCATGGGCTTTTTATATACGTCTTGTCTCGCATAATGATTTAGACTTTATGCCCTCTATAAATATTCCCTGTGTTCAAGTAAAATATAAAGTGTACCTCGTCGATGCCTTTGTTACAGTACACATTGGTGGCCTTCGCACAGGGTTATAAAGTACGTATGCACGTTAAATTGGCATTGCTATTCCACAAAGGATTTTTCACACACACCTGGATAGACATAACTATAGAATATTTGATATAAATAAAATGGTCTGCCACACCTGTGGAATTTACAATACATGGAAGTGTCCTCAGATGAATGAGTCAAAATACGTTACATCAGATTGTGTGTCTGGAGACAAGAAAGGGATTCATTGGCATTTCGATAATTAACTCTAATGCCACACTTTAATGATCGTAGAAGAAAATCCAAACGTTCCATTTTCATTCTTGAAAGATTTTCCAGACTGTGTATGAAGTGTGCTTAGTTAATAGTAAAACGGTGTGTTGCATCAGAACATTTTCGCTCCACCCAACATATCGCCATCCGTTAACCAGGTTGAACATGAATAAACTCCGCTGCATTACCGTACTTCTAGATAAATGATGCCTTGTACAATATTGTATTGAAACGTGTACGGAAGTATTATTTTGTGACGGCAATTAATTACATGTGTACTGCATTTCCACTGGGAGTTAGTGGCAGGTCTCTCGGCTTATCAATAATCAAATAATGTTGCTCAATTGAAGATAGGACTTTCCCCCGTGTAATATGAGTAATAAAAAACAAAGTGTCTGTATCAAATTCTATCCAATTATTCGAGACAGGTTTGAATTTCATTCAAGATACGAAGGCTGGAATCTGCTTTCTTGAATCCGTTGCTTTGTCCCCAGCATAAGTACAGAGTTTGGTGGTATTAAAGGGTTTCAGCTATTGATACGGATACGTTGGCCATTTCGTCCTGGCTTCTAAATCCTTTATAGAGTAGAACATTTTATTTAAACTATAGCCTGGAAATGAGCGGTTAGAAGTTGTCGGCCAATGATACCCAAACCTTTAATAATTGAAAATCAAATAAAGTATTTCTCTCTCTCTTAATTGTATAGGGTGTTCTGCAACTCTTTCCTTCATCTCCTCCTGCCCCGGGACCATAGTATAGTTGTATTCGTATCAATGTGGTCCCCCGACACCAACATCATTGAAGTTCCCGTATAAACATATTTCCTTCCCCTTGATTGGATGTTCAACAAAAAACTATTTTATTCTTGAGGTAAGATTTCAACCACAGTATTGTACTAAGTGGATATATATTTATAACAAAATCTAGAATTGCACACATTTTTACTTGATAGAGCACCCGAATAATAGTGTTCTCTCTCTATATATATGTGGATATTATAAAGCATAAGGGCAATCCTTCCAGACGTATAGAAATTATTGCGTGTGATGTATGGCAGGAACGGCGCAGGATAAAGTAGTATTATGACAATTTCATGGATTCCCAGACACAATATCACCGGCATCACAAACTATCCGGTACAATGGAAATGGTGCGTAAACGCAGTCTTCTTGAAAAGGCAGGTGTCCGGGGCTTCTGCGAGTACCACAGAAAGGTTCCTGAGAAGAAGGAATTCTATAGCCCTTGTGGAATTGGTTTTAATCATCATTTCCAAGCTCTCTCTTGGATGCACAATATTTGATTTCCATGTGACTATTATAACGTTATGATTTGCTGTTTCGCTATGGTACATTTTACTAGATTTGCTGTCCAGAACCTTGATATATGGATTGATAAATGATGATCATTTAACCCCCTGAGTCCTTTTTATCAGCTCAGCTTGGGATTGGCTATGTATTTTACGTGCTTAATTTAGCAGTTTTGACTCAGGGTGGTAACTTTAAATATGTATACAGCTGATGGCGTCGTTAATACGTTTTTTTCATCAATGAAATACTAACAGACAAATGTAAGAAAATAACTTTCGTCATTTTTATTGGTCTCCAAGGCTATAAAGAACCCCCTTTTGATTGAAACAGCTTCGTGTTTTGTGATCATATTCTTCTTCCCTATTTACCCACGGATCAAGTGCATCTTCTGATGTTGTCTGATGTAATTAAGATTTCTCCTACCACAGGTTTGATGAGTAATCACATTTTAACCTTTCATGCAATGCTTTGTAACACATTCTAATTTATTGCCTGAATAAAATTGAGGTGCAGGGAAGTTGAAAGAACAATTCTTGACCAAAGACAATTTCTAAAAAATGATGAAAAAAGATTGTTTCTATTTGATGGGTGATACAGTGCTCAGAAATTAATTCTATTATTATGCCATAGGTACCTGCTGCAACTATGAAAGTACTCTATCTATTCTAATAGCTTATCAGGTCATAGATTGACAAGTAATTTTTGAAAGGATACTTTCCATAATCATTCATCACTAAAATTGTAGCTATTTGTGAAAGAAATTGTATGACTATCGCAGCACAAAAATATCACCATTTCATTTGTGTTGGCTACATTTGATGGTACAAGTAATATATATATCTTTAGGGAAGTTTGACATTCAAGTTGTCGTTGTCTGAACAGGAAAGGTAAGGTGTTGTATTTTCCATGTTTTATTTACAAATGGTATTTGTTATGGTGTTAGATGTTGTGTTGGGAAATAGTTTACTTCCGTTTCCAGCACGATACGATGTTGACCAGACATTGGACTGGTGTACGCTTCTTGATCTCAAGCTGACGTTTCTTCTCATGAATCATGCTAAGGTGGCCCATAAGTTGATTTTCCAGTTCTCGGATGTCGAGAAGCTCGCGCTCTATATCTTCACGAAGCTTCTTTTCCAATGCTGGGCCACGAAGTGAACTGTCTCTGAAGGACTGCTGCAAAGAAAGATACGAAAGGGAATTATTTCAATGTCCTGACTAAATTTTACATTTAGAAAAAAACGTTTAAATATCCCACTCGAACGAGAAAAGCCTTGGCATTTCTCCAGGGAAACTTTAGGCAGATTCATAAATGACTGATTGCAAGTCTCTATTCTAAACAGTGGGCTTCACCTTTGTCCTTCATACTTAAATACCCATTTCACTGGGTCGTTAAACTTTAGCAAAGCTATGCACTATTCTCTCAAGCATATATTGATCATATTTGTACGGGCTCGATAAACACAATATGCAAACTCTGAAGGACCACTTTTATGCAGTGGTCCCTTATAATTGAGCGCCTTTGTTTATACTTGAATAGTACGAAGATGCTTCCCTGATGCGAATGACGTGTCTCCTGTGTTATGGCTAAGTACCGTTTAATGTATATCACTTGCTGTTTCATCGATTGTTAGGAAGAGATTAATGACGATAATTTTGTGTATGTTGGTACATCATATGATCGATGGGTATTATCGTGACGTCATTATTATGCATTATTCCCTAAAGTAACAGGACATTGATTGATGGGAGAGGAGAGCCTATCCCTACCAACGACGATCAACTGTACCCAGCGACCCCTTGATCAGGTACCGGAAGTGACGTGGAGTTATGTAAAGGCGTATGACAATCGCTAGGGCTAATAATAATTAGTAGAGTGATTGACAGTTTAAGTCATTGATTTATTTGGGTAGGTATTAATGTTTATTTGCCAATGAGTAAATATGATTCAGTCCCAAGCACACCCGGTTACGAACCCCCCACCCCAATTCCCCTAACCAGTTTCAAAATCGGACTATGCTTTTCTAAGCTTTTCTACTTTGAATTTATGTGATCATATTGGGAGTAATGGTTGACTTTGAATAAAGGCTTTCTCTTTCTAGATCTATTGCAAGGGCAATAACAAGCATGTGATAATGCTTCTCTAAGACATGCTTATTTATTCTACCATGAATGCATTCTGTACCCACCATAATACGTTGAACTCTATAGGCCTACTATATAAGATGTTTATAAATTCTAATCCTCTCCCAGAACGAACATAATTAATTGACTCTCTCGGCACCCACGCAGCTATAGGTGCAATAAAAAATAAATTAGGAAAGCCCAGCACCAAAAACACTACTTAGACATCTTCTTTCATTAGTGCTGTCTCAAAATGTGTACATCTGTTTGCTTTGCTACAGGTAATTAACTTGTGCATACGAATACACGAATTCGATGGAATTCATTATTTTCATCCATGCCCGAAAAGAGTGATACAAGAAGTATTTTAGTGTGAATAGTCATGACAAGTTCCCACAGTTACACGTGTTTGTGATCGGTCCGTTAGCATAGAATGGAATCTGCATTACATGGAAGTTATGCGAGCCTCTAATGGCAAATATAACCATGGAAGGAAATGAAATGATATTCCCTTCAAAGCAAGCAACGGAATCAGAAGTTATGTGCATTCCTCAATGTAACGCTTAAATAGCAAGCAGCAGAATCAGAAGATAGCAAGCAACAGAATCAGAAGTTATGTGTATTCCTCTACCCTTAATTAATCTTGTTTGCATTGCCAACCCTCATTTGTTCTTGGGTGCCTTCCCAACCCAATTCACACAAGGTGATCAAATGTTATAAAACATTAAAAAAATATTATTGAAATATTCACTCGGGTTACAGACAGACAAACTTGAAACCCCTAGCGATTGATATAATAAACTCTGCATTTGCCATTCATTAATCGATTTCTTTTTAGTGACAAATCTGAACCAATTCAAGCTTAATTTCCTATAACTAAGTCTCACATAGTGGAGAACATTTGGTGTCTCCCACGCTTAGATTTGTGGAACTCCCAACAGGTCATAATAAATCCCACGGAGAAGTGATAAGTACTTTTACAAATTGAATCAGCTACACTCGAAGCTACCTATAAATTCCAAATATTTGGTACACGTTCCATCCTCCCTTCCCCATTAATGGTCTTAATTACTACTTCATATCGCGAACTCGTTATGAAAAACTCGATATAATTAATTTTGAATTACACATCAATGAGGATGCCTATCATTAGCGTTACTCAATTTCTCAATGAATATCGGTTTGGCACCTTTGAATAGGCACTGCTTGGTTGGAGGTTGGATGACTGCCTGGGCTGATGGATCAAGAATTCAACGTGACCTCTCTCACCCGCATCCCTCTGAAGCAAAACAGAGGCAACCTTTTAGAGTTAAAATTTATCTTATTTGCTCATAGTGTTTCTAATTTCTAGTTTACTGAATGTGTTACATTATTTTTGTGCCATTTCACACAAGGTGCCATAACCAATCGCTTCGAATATATTGATGGCAATATGTCAAGGCTTGAACCTCATTCTAAGGTTCCGACTCACTATTATAAATTCCTAATAATCCTAGAATTGAGCTCTCTTCCTGCTGTATACATTTCTTCAAGGCTTACAAATTGCCTACTGACAATATTACAGACACGAGAGGCTTTCTCAAGTCTGATCCACCAGAATGTATGCAATAAAGGGGGTCGAACTATACAGAATCGATTAATAGCAGCAGGGAAAAAGAATAATCGTAAATCCTAGAAAGAAGGTTTTCCTTTGCGATTATCCTCTTCTGATTTATTAGTGAGTCTCTCTTAAGTCTCATAACGACTCAGTTTATCTGGATTGTTGCTCCAGACTTGTAACATAGAGCTTCTGTATTTAAGTGTCGTAAAACATGGCCTTATTTTCGGTCAGAAGCAGGGGAATAATTGGAGGCTAAGTTATGGGAGGCTAGGTTATTTTTCGTAGCAAAAACATGTTTCTCTGAAATACGCACATGGAAGCAATTATTTCTGAAATATTTCTCAATGGACCAGCTCCAATAATCATGATATTCCAAGAGGTCGTTTTCGACTTCAAAGAGAACAGCAAGAATAAACCAATTTGCGACTAACTAGTTTCCACGATCGCTTGTATCGCAGATTTAATATTTCCTTCTCAAATGGTTTCTTAATTAGATGTATTCCTCGGCCTGATTATTCTGCTCGTGTAATACGATGCTACATGCAAACACGTCATGAATATTCATTATTGCTTGGTTGTTTTTCTTAGCACTTTGCACCATCGTATGACTGACAGAAATATACGACTCGAATAAATTTCAGAATTCAAGTCGATATCTTGTTACTATAATTAAGATATAATGGTATGGACAGGCTAAATGTGTGTTTGCTGTGCGGTGCATAATCAAAGAAATCAATCTTTTCCATATAACGACGCAAAGGGATAATGAAAGGACAAGGAAGATATAACATATCTATTTGGGGGTTTACATCTTGGCAGTTTCACCTAATTACAGCAATTCATTCCCAATTTAAGCAATGGTTTGCCTCGTGCACGTTTCATCACGCAAATGCAGTTCCTCACATGCTCCTGTGTGTTAATATAGAACCTAACATTGCGACGGTTGCGAAATAATGAGAGTGACTAATTCGGAACTTTATGACAAGCCCTGACAAGGTGTTCAATTGAGGTTGCAGCAGGCAGGACCTACTATACACACATTCAACATAAAAAAGGCCTTTCTCCACACCTCTTTACGACGAGTCATTATATCACATCCTAATTCTGTTTACTACATGACTACTTAAGGCAGATCTTTAGTAGAAGGAGGCATTAAGGGGCAAGCAGAGTCATAAATAACTGAAGGCTAAATGCGAGCATTGCCTTTGCTTGTTTTCTATCCCACAATAGAACGTGAATATTTAAGCATGATGTGTTACAAGGTCCATGAAGTGTCCCTGTTACATGTTACATGAAGCGTTTTTATACGGTTTGTTACAAGTTACATGAAGTGTTGACGGAACATGTAACATGATTCAATAAACAATTCCAACTCAGCGTTAAACCAGGAGGGGAGATTTTGCGCCTCCGGTAGTTTGAACCTAAGTGAAGGTGACGGTTGAGTGTCTGAGGTCACCCAATGAGAAACCAATGTATGTCGATTTCCATGGTCTCAAGTGATTTTCTTATGATCACCCAAACTTGAAATCTTGGGGTGGTAAATATTGGATGAGTGGTCCATGTGGCTTCAGTGGAAAGTCTGACATCTGTGAGGTATTGGGGAAACTGTAATTAGTATATATTATATATCTAATAGTAACGGTATGGTCTCTGTATTTAAACTATATATTATTTATATTATATACCAACGTATTATGGCCGTTTCTTCAACAGTGATGTAAATGACTTTTTTTCCTTGTCGCGTGGGTTTGTTTTTTTTGCCTTTGTTCTTTTAGATCATCCTGCCTTTAGTGAAACATCTCATGGCAAGTAACATGTGTAAGGATGCTTATCATCCAGTGTGCATCGGCATGATCATACAGATATCAGCATAATGCGATTCAGTGCTATTGGCCCTACACATTAGGCTTAATGTTGTCGATAAGTTATCGGTTTACAGCTATAGAAACAGAATGATTTTCGACAGTTCTGCTCATAGGTTATATACATGCTAAATTATTGATATGTATGAATTGCTCAATAAATTGTTTAGACAGAATCCTGTTTTCAGGTCATCCTTGGTAAAGTTGTAAAACATTGATTAAAATTGTATTATGTTATAAATTCTAGATAAAACAGACATGTACTCTCATATATTTCGAACAATAAACGTTTACAGACAAAGAAACTAAGGTCCAGGGCTCTGCTATCATGCTAGGGGTTATGCCCTTTTTGACAAAATAGGGAGAGTAATCATTCTATAATACTAATTTGGGCTCTTCCTTGAATATCAAATTTGGGTCTTAATATTAGGACCAGTTTTGGCCACTGCCATGTCGACATATCAACGAAATGAACGTTCTTCGCAAAGCGTTTTTCTTATTGTACGGAAACTACAGTCATGTATAGCAACAGTCCCCACGTCTCGTTGTGAACTAAAGTAAAGCACCCACGCAGAGTGTTAGTGTCGATAAATCCCCAACCATAAGTAGGAAGATGTCTTTTATATGATCATTGACCAATTCATTGGGGTACAATGTAATTGAAGTAAGTCTGTGCTACAATAAAATCAGTTTCTTCATCTTCGCCTAGCTTCTCCTAGCTTCTCCTAGCTTCTCCTAGCTTCCCCTAGCTTCTTATTTTGTAGTACGATATAAAGCTTCCCTCATGGTTGCACTGCACATAAACTAGAAGCACGTTTTAAACATTGCAGCACAGGGAAAGCAATCTCTCACTTCGCATGTTTTTCTCCTTGACGATGAAGTTTTCTATCGAATAGTTATTCAATAAGTTATTTACTTTTGCGTTATACAAGTAAGTGCCTAAATAAAAACCCTTCGTACATTCGTATTTAAAATAAAAATTTATATTCTGATGATTTAATGTAGCCTCGCTGTACCTTTCTTCACTTTGCCACTGTTTGACTGCTGTGACCATAATTGAAATTGATAGTAAAGCTACTGCATGTATGTATGCTCTATCACGTATAGACATCGTGACTTTTTGTCAAAATACAATTTTATTGAGTCAACCCTATTTGATTTCTTAAAAGTTAGAGGTCGTGATATGGTCCAAGGTTACGACAGACGGGGTATTACAACTAATGGGGCAAAGAAAGGTCTGTAAATGCTTTGCTTTGGTGTTGATAAAGGACGTATTTACATTGGTGTACACACAAATAATCGTTGTGGGGTACTAAACTTCGATCGAACTATAATTAATACACTATGAATCGCGCGCCAACTTTCCCACTTGAGAATATCGGACGCACGAGGAAAATTCTGTTTGTGGATGGATTTAACAAACTTTGTCATGTGATAAATTTTAATACCTAAATGAAGTTACAGAGCCGTTAATTAGGAGGCCAGTAATAAATCTATAGCTTAGTGAAGAACTCAGACTTTAACTTCGCCATCTTCCATAAATGCCATCACATTTCACCAGGCTAAAAGCTAAGAAACTGCAGGAAAGACTTTTTCGAGAAGTCTTGGCAAATGTCAGCTCATTACAACGTTGTGCACAATGCAGATGCATTGATTTTGCGTTCAAGGCACAAAATACCGAGAATACATATCTGATGAATTCAATAATGCCCTTTCCAAGTATCATGTTGAAACTTTGCATCTACAATTTTCACGCGTCAGTCAAGTCTTTGGGCGTATATAAAAACTCGAGTGATATTTAATTTGTGGGTATTTAATCTAATAGTGATGTTAGCAGAAAGAATTCTTAGATTATAATTAAAAACAAAAGTTTAAAAAAAAATGAACAAAAATGATAGTTTCTATCTAATCATGCTAATTCACGGATCCAAATATCCTGACGTCAGTTACCACGTGACAAGAATTATTCAGCCATTCTGACAATTTCAACCAAAACTTGAACACGAACTTTAATACTCAACTTTTACCTTATTTAAAAAGGTTATTAGACATTCATTTTCTATTTGATACGTTCCTCGCATATCTATATGAATTATCATGTGTACCGTACACACTGAGTGCATACGGAGTAAATTGGTATCCAGACAACGTGAGTTTAATGGTTATAGGGAAAATAAAGCAAGATAGACATTTCTTTTGTAACTAGTGTAGACCCATCGGTTTAATATGCAATATCAACAAGTGCATTACCAACGTACCAAGGGTACAACGTCTTCAGCTAAGAAGCCGAATAGAATAGTAATTATCAATGTGCAATTGTAATTTTGTCCTGAGTAAAGATATCTTAATAGTAAATAATCAACTAATAATTATTGAATTCTCTCCCTTTTAATACCTAGGTATATCCCTAGAAAATTGACACTTTCCAATTTCATCATACCATAAGATCTTACGTCGTAAACTATATCATTACAAGCTAAATCCCCTTCTCATAGGTATTATAATGAACTACCTACAGGATCGTAAACAAAGAACAAATCTTAATGGTTCCGTATCAGACCCTATTTCGATAAATTGTGGTGTCCCCCAAGGCAGCCATTTAGGGCCCATAATATTTTTGTTATATATCAACGACCTACCTCTGTGTACAAACCACCTGACAACGAATGAAAATACTGTCCATCTAACATTATACGCTGATGATACAGCTTGTACGGTAACAGGTAAAGATGTAGATGCCTGTATTAAAGTTACTCAAGAAGTTGCAAACTCCATATCTAAATGGATGTATGACAACATGCTGAAACTTAATGAAAAAAAATGTATTATACAAGTGTTGGGTACCAGTCACAGATTGAGAAAGGTAAATTTTTCCACTCTGGGGCATATTTATTTGAATGGCCACACAGTTAAAAGAGCGAAGAATGTTGATTATTTAGGGTTTAAGATTGATTGTAAACTCACGATGAACAGTCATCTAGTTCGACTGAAGTGTGCAACAATGGGAAAGCTGCTTTTATTAGGGAAAATTAGGAAATATTTGAATACTGACATGACGAAAATGATTGTTAAATCGCATATTCTCTCGTCCCTCGAATATGGAGGCTTATTCCTGTCCCTTGCAAGTGCCCATCTAAAGCACAAACTACAGAGGCTTATATTTAGAGCAATCAAACTTATTTATTTGAACGATCGTAGAGATGGAGAAACGCTGAGCCGAATCTGTGGTATTGAACCTCTAAAAAAGCGCTATGATATCGCTCTTTTAGGAGTTATGTTTAGAAAGAAACAAGACCTTGATAACATTACAATTATACCCAGACAAACCAGACAGAATGCTGGGCCAGTAATTAAGGCAATTAGGCCAGCCCTTGAGCTTGTAAACAAATCCCCCCATGTGAGAGGACCAAAAATTTGGTGATGTAAGGCAGAAAAATTGGCCATCAATTAAAACATACCTAAAAGCACATCATGACTGGTATGGTTAGGAATTATGGTTAACGATGTAAATACTCTACTGGTCTAGCCGGTAACTTGAGAAAAGAAATATAACACGAAATGTTGTTCTTATTATTCGCGTAGCCTTGGCAGAGGCAAAAGAAAACTCAAAAAAATTATCTTCGTTGTTGATGTAAAACTGGAAATGTATTTGATACTTCTGAAATTGATTTAGTAATTGTGCTGATGATGTATAATCTTCTGTAAATGTTAAAAAATTTAAATATCTGATATATGATTATGATACTGATTTTTGTTTTGAAATGATTACCATGAGATTACCCTTGTGTAAGCAAAGGAACTGGAATCAATAAAATTTCTTTAACAAAAAATCTTCAAGATATTCTGGTTAGCACTATGTGTAACCAGGAGAATTGGAGGCGAGGCAAGGCATTGCAGGGGAAAGCATCCTATGCTAGAGGTACGGTTATTCGGAATTCGACCGATTGACAGAATGTAACCGAATTTGAATGTCTTGTGCATATAGAAGGATTGATAAATTGAATACTTCGACGCATCAATAAAAAATGCATCGGAACCAGTTTATAACTTCACCGGAAGAAATGATAATAATATCATGATTGATCGAACAACCTATATGTGACCATATGTATTAACGTCTATGCAATAAAGGATTCTTGAATTGAATTGAATGAGTAGGGGCCTTGTTTGATTTAGTATCCTTCATAGTATATTGTGATTCAAGTATGGGTATTGTTCATTGCTGATTGAAATGGATATGTTTGCCCTTGATAGTGAACAGACAGCACTGCATTGGTTATAGGTATATTATTCATAATAGATAACAGGTAAATACTATGAAGTTTAGATTAGTAGGGAAGTAAACCAATGTCATCTAGTGAACAAACAAATGAAGCTTTTTCTGGATTATTGGAATTTATAAGATCTAATATCCTAAGGATACGTTTTTCTCAAAATCTGTATGGGGGTATATTGTATCCCAGGTAAAACCTAAGAATATATATAAAATGTTTAAGTCTGAATATAGAATTAAATTGAAACAACAATGATATATCCTTTGACATTTGATGAATATCCAATTTAACGAAGCCAGTTATGAACACATGTACATATTGTATTCAGATTACCATGCAGGCATCAAAGACTTGCAGTGGCGTACCATTGAATCCATAAATGGAAACTCTAGTACATACTTTCATCTGCAATAAAACAGGTCCTATGCCTGGAGAGGTCTTCTGTCTGTAGGGAAATGGCCTGCTTCTATACGAGATGATCGTGTAAACATTGGTTATCTTTTCGTTGATCAATATACAAGCAGATGCAAACAATCTATCATTGTTTGCATATCATGCCTGCATTGATTCTAGATTTTGTTCTTTATCAAAATGCAGATGAGGGATTTTAAAGATAATGGTGAGAAAGCTAGGATTTTATGACGTGCTTTGGCTGAGAAATTTCTTCTTTACGGCTTAACATTTCAAATATTTGCGTTAAATGATGACCTGTACCTTCTACTTCAACATACCTGTACAATAGGCGAGAGTTGATTATAACACCTGAATACTGTCTACAGCTGATTGTTCGTTTAATCATCCGTATGGCCACGATTGTAATAATGGGTCATATCGTCAGAAAATGTACAATATATTTTCAACAAAAAGTCCTCACAAGTAACCCGAATTTAAGACAAAAATCAGGTTCAGAATAATGTTACCGAATAGATTTTTTAAATCAAAGCAATACCAAATATATTAAGATATATCGAGCATTTATTTAGCATGACCCCGGCTAATTTATCAGAAATGTGTCGAGCTGTCAATTCTACACCTTCTGACGACCTGACCCGTATATTACCCATTTTAACAACGTCTATACAGCCTAGTTTGTGTATTAATTAACATTAGACAAACTCGTTTTACGGGAAATCATATTCCATACCATCTTTCAAACCACCATGACAATTCATACAATAAAATAAACCAACATTAAATATATTCTGATTTTAAACTTCCCCTGAAGCGGCTGACTGAAATGGCAGGAGTGGCAGCCATGATGATAAGATCAGCTTTCAACCGGGACTAAGGAGATGTGCTGAATGTCATGAGAGAGGCAAGGATGAACACAATTAAGGCAGCTATGCACGACAATGGGATCTAATATGCAATTTTTACTCGAATTTCGAGCAATACATTACATGCATGAACTTTGACTTGAACAAACTCTCGGTTACTATTTTGATACTAGCGAACTTAAATACTTCTACCGTAACAAAATTAGGACATATGGATAGAAATACTAATCGAAAAGACAAACATATATATATACTTGTTAATTTATATAAAAGAACATAAGAAATTCCGTTACTTCATCCTCCTTTAATCGGTTTGATGATAGCACCAAGCAATCGTAGCCAGTAGCAAAAAGTTCTATAAATAGGATTCAGAGATTTCCATGCCCTCATTTTAACGATCGCCGGTGGGAGTGCCGCTAAGATGTATCACCAAAATATTTGCCATTGGATATAAACTTTTGCTGAGTGTCAATACGATGGCCTACGTTGGGACCTATCGATCAAATTGTAATTTTGATAATCTTCCCAATGTGTTCTTTGATGAATGTATCGGTAGCCCGTGGAACTAAGCGAGTCCAACATGTACCGTTGATTGAGGTTTGATTTCTGGCGTTTCCTCATACATTATCCTTCTAGATATATAGTCCTCCTGAGATTTGCTTCCCATATTTAGATTAGTATAGTGCTTAGAGAACTGAGTAGCACTAGTGATCTTTAAAATAAATCACCGATTTAGGGTGTCATAAGCTTGTATAATTATTGGCAACTTATACCATCATTGGCTTACATTGGGCTTGTATGGTGTACCTATAGATCTAGAATATCATGAATAAATATATATCATAAACATACAAAATGAATGCTTCTTAAATACTTGAATACATTTCAAGCACCGAAGTAATACTGTGCTATGAATTTTAGTATTGCATTAGAAAGGGGAAAGCAGTCTTAAATCGAAATAAAGAAAACTTCAAGGGGAGCTTTTTGACAGAGGAGCTTCCAGGGGGAACTCTATGTCCCAGCCGATATGTTTTATCAGTTACAATTACAAATCGACGTTCTAACATGAGGGCAGAACTCACCAGCATACTATACGTACAAGTTCTTCGGTAGAATATAAAGATACGGTATGTCTAATTGCAGCCAAAAAGCATGCGATATCTCTTTTCAGAGGAAAGACTCTCTAGGTGGAACATAGCTTGCCAAGCTTTACGTACGCACAAACTATAATGTGCAGTGTCTCTCCAGAGATTTAGAAGATAAATATTTCTGTTTATCAGCATCTTTGGCTTTGTTCCTGATACATAGCTTTGTTAAACGATTAAGCCCTGTCTCGATAAGCTCCTGTTGAAACATTCCTAAGCATCAGTAAAGGTCCCAGGGGCCCGTTGCTCCGTTTCTCGCTAACTATTTTCCCATACACTTTCAATGGGGAAATAGTTAGCGAGAAACGGAGCAACGGGCCCCAGGTTTACCTTTTATTTCAGTGGCCCCTTCATTCAGGTCAAACGTGAAGGAGAACACGAAATAGGTTGATTTAAAAGTAGAATGAGCTTCGCTATGTACAAATGATATACACCGAGGCCCAGGTTAAGTTTTGAGTGTACATCTTGGTCTAAAGGAAATCCGCTCATCTACGCTTTTTTGGTCTTCCATTATTGCCAACCTTCAATGTAGGGATGTTATGAATGCTGTTGAAGTAAAAGGTTTATATATATTATATATATATTCCTCAGGAAGATCTCATCATTAACAATACATGATGTGTATGATATGATATTATGGAGTCAATTGTGATATAAATTTGGGTTTGTGCTTCAATTAACTACTTTTTCACATATATGCATTGTAATATTCCATGCTAGGCTATTTCTCTTATTCCTCACTAATCCAGTATGCATGCACATGGACTGGGAGCCAATTATTGTGAGACTTTATTTCAATGATTGATAACTCATATAGCTATCCATTCATTCTGCAGTGTTTTGTCATTTGGTGAAGAACCTAAGGTTCTGGCGCCCGTTGCATAATCAATTCCTACTTAATCCCTTCATTCTTCAGCTACTTTCCCTTGCTAAGGAACTTTTAGGGAAGACCTTTACTATACAGAAAGTGTTAATTTTCATTTCTTACCTAAGCAAGGAAATATAGCAAGGAACATTTTCAGGTAAGGATTTCTTATGCAACAAGCTCCTGCACCACACACGCACAGCTCCTTGCTAGGAGATGGATGTATACATGTGCTGCTACTTGCACTCTTCATTATTGAGCACGTGTACAGAATGGTTCAGCAAGCCTTATCATTTATGCACCGGTTACTGTCAAATGCTTTAACAAGCACTCCTTGTGGAACGCCCACTATTTATAGACTACCCTTCATTGAAACCCTCAACCTTTGGGAGCCCCAATTTCTCTGAAATGGAGTGTGATAGAGTTCCTTTTCTGTGGATATCCTGCAGAAGCAGTGGCGAGCCGCGGTATTATTTCAGTCTGATCTGGCACCCATGATAACCAATCATCGTACGTGTCCTAAGGTCTCAATTAGCAGGTCATGGCTAAATAATTCAGGTTGCCCCATTTGATCTATAACCAACCCCAATAATACAATGTAAAAGGTATAAATTACTGATGACATCCACTAAACATAAGGGCCAATGTTCTGTCCTTAAGCCCTATATCCACTGAGACGACTATCCCGACTGGGGGCGCGGGGTGGGGGCAGGGTAGTCGATGAAGCAGAGGGCAGACAGTGGAGATGCATAAACGTAACTACCTTCCGGCAAGATTGGATGAATGAGGCTGTATTTCCTGTCACTCAGCCGTCTAAGTACACGTCCCTTACCCCCACCCACCAATCCCTTGAGAAAATTTGGCTTTGTGTCAACTCTGGCATGCGATGTATGTATACATCGATATATATGCGTGGGAGTGAAGCATCTTGAAATTTGCTGAGCTATGGTGTTTTCCTGGAATTATTATTTAAATGGGGGTAAAGCGATTCAGGTGTTCTGAGAAAGTTAGTACAGTGGAGTTTACTCAACAGGTATTTGAAGGCTCTCATTCGAATCATTGAATGTTTTAACCTAATTGCTATGGAGTGTCTGCTGTTTAGTGTTTTCGTTTGCCAGAACTCTTATTTGCCTTGATCAATTATTCTGCTCATTAACTACTTAGTTCAGTGTTTGTGAAACACACAAAACAATCAACTGTTTGGGAGTTAGGATCGGTTAATGGAGGTTCAATTAAAGCCGATGAAAATATCACAGAGGTGCATCCAGAAGATAAGGGCGAATTGCCATCGAGGGAGGGAATGCATAATTGAAGATGCAAATGTTGCTTGTTAGTGCCAAAGTGAAGGCCGTGTCAGTTTTGCCTATGTATTGTTCATGAACGACTCATTTAAAGTTGACGGATGAAAGAAGGGGAAGAAGGACAAGGCTGATACTAATGGAATATCTTCGCAGTACAGGAGGCCTAAAGCTATCTTTTCGGCGGAATCAGAGGAGGAGGAGGGAAAGTAAACGTATTGACAAAAGATTTGTGAAATACTTAAAGGCGATATTTATGAGGAATCATAAATAATCGTTCGCAAGATTATGATTATCTCTCACAGCTCTCGTTTACTACTCGTACTCCTTTTTTACTTCCTTCTTATTTCCTAAACATGGAGTATGATTAATAATGAGTGCTACACCTTTTTCTAATCTCTTAGTAAAACGTGTTCACGTGTGCTGTCAATGATATTAAATAGAGATTACATTCATAATCCAACAGCGTAACTGGCTAAGATTTTAGAGTCACTGTAGGTGGCTAAATCCACAGCCTCTCCAGCCATCTCAATGCGCGGGCGGTCCAACTAATCAAAGAAATGACGTCAAACTTGCATAGATCTAATTCATGTGGAGGATAAATCGCCCCAACCAGAATCATAACTTCATCAAACCTTTGCCTTTATCCAAATGCCCCCTCAACTCAGATGATATATATATATATATAAGAGGGCGTATACATATGTATGCCTTAGGGCCTGCTGGAAGATCTACAATGAAGAAGTAGTCTGCCCTATTATTACCTTGTGCTTGAATAAAAGATGTTAATAATAATAATATGTATGCCAATTAATTTATATTTCTTGATCGCTTTAAATATGCTAGACCAGTATATCTACTTCAAAAGGAAACCCTCATAAATGTTTAGAGATATTCCTCTAAAAGCATAACGTCTACTCTCCCTATTTCAATACCGAGTATTGAAATCTCGCAGAGGAAATTCATACTACAGTTCAACTTTTTAAGTAAAGCGTTGTCCTGAATCAATTACATGCTATACAATGTGGCACAGAGTAGTTAACTAATTTTGTAATGGCCGACTCTGCACATCAATTTAAAGAATTAATCAAATTAATGGATTCTTTATTTCACATTAGTGCTTCCATAGAGCTGCCATGATGACATAGAAGTGGTCAACCAGTCGACTGACCAGTGGCCCGACAGTGCACCACAGTGACCTATTTGTAAACCCTGAGCTTCATTAGCAGAAATCTGATTAAACAAACCCATAGAATACGTCTACTGATAGTATACTGTTGGACAACCATGTGCTTCACAGATAGACGTTTTTGAGGCATGGGGACGTCGGGGATAATACAGACTTGGACAACTCTGGGAATATTTTTCCCGCTAGAAAACGCCTCCTAATATTCTCAAAAGACATTGGATTATTCAGTACAATGCACAGGAAATAATTCTAGTGTTTTTTCCAACGTCTGAAAGGATTACTACTCGATCGGCGCCTTCCCTTTAGGATAAGTATTCTTGCACAATCAGACCTATTGTATGAATTGAAAAAAGTTTGATGCAATTTTACCTACATACAATTTTACCTACATGTATGTTTACCTAGCTAAAAACTAAGATATACATGGTCCGTATAGATAATCAAGTGAATGAGAAAGATCCCCAGTCAGCGAATAAGCCAGCTCTATCGTAAGTCATTTTTATGTCCTTGTGTTCTTAATGGATTAGATGTTTTCTGTGACGATAATTGATAATACTCATTAATTTTTTATAAACTTGAAATGAAGCCCGCCCCTCCCCCCCCCCACCGCCCCACAAAAGCAGGTCCACATTATGTGCGAATATGTGATTCAGTACACATTGCTACAGATCATACAAGACCAGCTTTTGAATAATACAAAAAGCAACTCTATTGTGGCAATATGTATAATGAGAAAACGAGTGATATCACTTTTAATTATTTGAACTTTTACTACCACTGATTTTTGATAGAAGCCCTTTTCAAGATCAACGATGACTGAAAACAGTGCTTAATTGCACAATGTAATCCTGAATAAAAAAGAACTTAAACTTTAAGCTTCCACAATGCATGACTCAACACTCAATAAATTGCTGAAGTCGATGAAATCCTATTAGTACCGACATGTATTTATAAGTCGGTTTGAAAATAAAATGTACTTTAAAATAAAATGCACTTTGAAAATAAAATAGTTTGTGGAGACCCCGCTGAAAAGATTGAACCACTGACTTTGCTGGATAAATATTTGTTCAAACCCTCTCATGGTAGAGAATCAATGTCGAGAAGATCTCAAGCTTTTAATTTTGCCACAGAACATGGCTCTGGCATACACGTATGTATAGCAGATCCATAATATGGGTAAAATCACCAGAAAATGCACAATTCGCCTTCGCCCTTTCTCTCAAATAATCAAAATTTAAGACTAAAATGAGGTTCAAATTAAAATTGAACACAACCAAACAGATTGTTTGAATCAACGCAATACCAAATATACTTAGACATGCCTAGTATTGGCCAAATGTCAGCCTAAT
Organism: Sthenelais limicola; assembly: GCA_942159475.1. NCBI lineage: Eukaryota > Metazoa > Annelida > Polychaeta > Phyllodocida > Sigalionidae > Sthenelais > Sthenelais limicola. Next base: position 72,483,969 of record OW804097.1, on the reverse strand, counting down.
TTAGCAGAATTTACTAAATATGTAGAGTTGCCAATTGTACATTTTCTGTAGATCTGACCCATATATGTAGGCCTACTACCCTCTGCTGGCTCATGGTCGCACAGACAATTTTCCCCACTTCATGGAAAACTGACATGTACCACAATCTGTAAATCCCTCGAATCTAAGAACAACATAAGTGTCCGCATGCACTAAAATATTCCTCGCTTCATACCAGAACGCACACCCACACTACCAGTATAATTCGAGCATCTTCTTTAGCTCAAGGAGAAGCAAAAAGTCTACAATAATCGTGTTACACCTCTCGTTGCATCCCACTGCAATTGCATTCGTTTACAAGCGTTTTATGTCCTTGATGAAGAAAAAGTTAAAATAGATCAAGGGCTCATGCAATTTTTCCTTGATTGATCGCCCGGGGTCTTGGTTTGCTTTGTATTTTAATTCCTCATCTCATGGTGTAAGAAGTCATGGTCCTCTGGCCAAGATAGCTTCTTTTGCGTTGTTGCTCATGAGCACAAAACAGGAAGCCACACTGTAGCATTCCCAGTATCCTTTCTGGACAAGTGGCCCCTTATTGGTGTTTCCACTTCAACTTGGATGTGGTTATGGAGTTGTTTTACAATAATCGTTTTGGAGAAACTTCAACCCTACCACATGGATAAAAATGTAGTCATGCTGAGTTTTCATACTGACCCCAACCTCCGAATACCATTAAGTTATATCTTTACCAGTAGGACAAGAGAGGTATTAGTAAGCTCTTTGCTCTTCTAATTATGTTTCATTGAACCCGAAGTGATGGCATTCACAATTCACAGTCTCAAATGCACAAGTGTTAACTACACCACCCTTACCAAACCGTGACTGTATGAATTAGGGCTAGAATATGGGGGTTTTGTTTCATTTGCCATGCGGGGCAACCAGTGCCTTAAACGCATTAGCTTCTGGATTATTGAACCTTCCTAGAATGAAAATCCATAACTTAAAATATCCCACCCTTAACTGCGTTGCATGATACAGCTATGCTACAAAATATTTCCACAAAATCCCTCATAGGTTTCGTGCCTCAAGAATTGAATACCTAATAGAAGACAGAATTTCTGTTTTCAAATTAGATTGTGTGGCCCATTCGATGAGTAACGAAATATAATTTAGTAACGAAATTTCATTCAATTTATCAAGTGAAGACTTCCTTCTTAGACCTCTTGAACTGTACCAGATGGGGATACCCTCTTGGGAAGGTTGATGGAAAAGAACGTTGCCATGGGTAAATTTTCATATAGAGTTGTCATAAATTAAACTATATTGGTGTTTTGGAATCACGAAACTATTTAAAAATGAAAATGGCAGGGACAAATCTAGGAATATTCCCCATTGTTTCCGAAGGTACTGCATCCATGCATTGGGATGCAAGCATTATATATCCCAAAGGCACTGATGAAGTGGCTTTGATAGTTTATGATCTAACCTAGTTGAAAGCAGTTTGGCTGGTTTTATAAGTGTCTGTCAGTCAGTGTTATTATACCCCTGTGTCATGTCCTTTACTCAAGTAGGTGATATGGGGGTCTGGACAAGACGTGATGGCCACATAATACGTACAATGTTACCTTTGAGACAAGAAGCCAGGAGACCTCGACCAGGAAAGCTAAACCTTGTCAGACACTTCGGAAAAAGTGTCCTTTTAATATAAGTTGTGTGTCCTTTCCATGGATTTTGAAAAATTGCTGCCATGCATTTTGAAAAATAGCTGTTTATGCAATCAAGTTATTTTGATAACTTGATCGCATTCTTGATATCCTTAGCAATGCTGTTCAATTGCTGTGGACCCGCATAGGAAGAATGGAGGAGTGTCTTTTAAATCTAAATTGATACTTACTATGATAGGGACACCATGGCAAATCTATGACTTATTGCCTGTGATAGATTTCTGTAGTTGATGCAATGCTTTTATGATCATATGTGTTGGCTTACAAGCGAAAAAATTGCGCCTGTTACCGACTTTTATCATTCGACTCCAATAATGGATACAGCCACAAATCATGTTTGATCGATGATAATGATAACAGTGTTTTCGTGAAAACATGGATGGCAGAAACAAACTAGAACTAGAACAAAAATATTTGTCCGTGTAACCACATACTTTAATATGGAATTGTGTGAATTGATATCACATGCATTAGGACGAGTACGTATTCATGAAGAGCACTTGTAACGCCAAGCCTTTACATTTTATAGTGAGAATTCATTCCCCTGTAATGCAGCGCTAACAGAAAGAACCATTCGCCGAGACTGTTTAGGTATGGCTTCGAGGAATCCGTAAATACATATCCTAAGAAAGATCTACTTACAAAACAGAATGACTAAGAGATGGTGTAATGAAGCAGTGATTTCTCTGTGTCGAGGTGTTTTATGACAACATGCAAAAGGCGAAAAAGTGCTAGAACAGGGGGTGATGTAATGGACCGATTGCTATAATGGGGAAACATACATTTGCGAAATCACACTATTGCCTGTGATAGATTTCTGTAGTTGATGCAATGCTTTTATGATCATATGTGTTGGCTTACAAGCGAAAAAATTGCGCCTGTTACCGACTTTTATAATTCGACTGCAATATAATACTATTGCAGCAACATTAATATCATTATTAGGCGAAAGAATATTCACATTTGCTGCATTAACCCTGGTCAAATAACCATTACGAACTGAAATGTTTAAAAAAACTATACAATGACTATAGTAAGGTTATTATGAATGGAACTTGTCGACACAATGTTTACTCATTTCCAACGAAAGTGGTCTTATTGATGGGTTAAACTAATAGTGCTAAGCATATTTTCTATTTTCTCTCAAATCATGAAGATTCGTTTAGTTGACTATGGAATCACAGTTTTAATAGCATTTTAGTGTTATGCCCATGCAACATCATTCTCTCAATGTTTAAGGAAATGGTGGAGTGATAAATTAATGATAATAAATTAGTTTCTTTCCGCAAAGCAAGGGAATGAATGGGAAAATAAACTCATATCAAGCATGCATTAGTATTCAACTTGACCCCAAAATAAGTGATATGTATATTTTGCTTTTTACGATTAAGCAGTCTTCACAGATATTGGAGCAAGTGAGGTCGACGGCATCACAGTGTACAATCATATATCTTCATTTCTGCGCCTCTACTCTTCAGTAGAGATTGATAAGTCGATCTATGGCGTCAGCCAAGAAGCCCTGGCGATTGCTTCGAGATACGTAGTCTCCGGGTAATGTATCCAGTTAGTGAATATACCTCATGCATTCCGCAAACATAACATGTTAAACTCGCGAGAAATTCTCGTAAATCCATTAATAAATAAAGGAACCGATCGTTAAATATTTTAAAGCAAGCGAATATTGGTGATAAAGTTCCCAATTTTACCTGCTACGAAGAGGTCTAACAAGTAGTATATGTTAATCCTTCATATTTTCGGAGTGGCCCACCGAATCTTCGCAGGATGCTAAAGTGTTGCCATTCTCTAGCACCCTGTATTCAATTATCCAAGCCTCCAAACTAGCGCTTATATCCAATATAAGACGGATTGCTTGCCTTTGGCTTTAAATGCACTTAATCAAAATGCCCTGCCGTAGTCAAATCGAAATCATATTCCCTGAAGAGACATAGCTGTGGAATCCTAGGGGCAACAAAAGTTTCATACTTGGTTTGCCAGATAAGAGGAATTTAATTATTTCCCTAGCATCCGCGAGCATGGGGAAGTTTTAAGAATTGAAAAAAGCAAAATCTCGAGTTTTATTCAAACAAAACACTATCGACAAGCCCTACTCTTTGTTCCGTTCATTCCCAAAACCATCTAAGTTATTTGACCAGTATTTACAGGGCTTCAAGTTCACAATTATATTTCGGAGACGCACCGAAATCCTTGGGATTCACTTATTATCGCTCACCGACGGCCGTTTACCCTCAACTGATTCGACTTCTTGTATAAACATATAGCAGCAGATTATTGATAAACCCAGTCATATGAATAATAAATGAGTAAATTGGGTAATATGCCGCTGTCGTAATAGCTGAGATGCAACCTTCGGCAACCAGCTATATATCATCAACTTTTACTATTTGACAGCTGCTAGAAGATTAATTTTTATAGTTCATTTAAGCCCAATACATGTCCGTTCAAGTAAGTGGCTCGAATCAATAGAAGTTCGAGTTTTGTTTTAGCTGATAACGTCTTTGTTTTGGATCCGTTGATTGGCTCTATCGGATCACATGATACGTCTAGGTCATCATCGGCATCAGGCCTGTTATATCCGATGATGCTTGTGACCCTATCCTTAAATTTCTTGTGTCAGTTTTGATCTTCTTTTGGCCGATTTGACTTTATAATTTGATTGTCTTGCCTCATCAGTAGATCTCATACATACACAAATTATAACCGCATATTTTAAATTTCATCTTTTTAAAAAATCCTTTTACTGCAGTTTTAGACCTCCATTACAGTTCATCTCATTCCTCCTCCTTTTTTATTACTATTTCTGGTTTAGATCTATTGATAAAGACTTCTTTGCATCTCCTTCAGGAACGAGGTGAAAAGCAGGCAACTCATGTCTGATCCTCGCTGGAACTGAGCTGACAAATGCGAATCATTTGTTTTTTTCTGGTTAGATAAAATACCCCATTAAAATCCGTTTTGGAAAAAAAACCAGTAAATATTTTTCAATTCAACAGAGAAGATCAATCGTTGAGTTAAACAATAAAATATGATCAAAACAAGCCTTTTATACTTGCATATTTTTTTTATGTAATCAGATTAAATGTCTACGGCCAATATTTTAAAAATAAATTGTACTTAAATTGTAAATAAATTGTACAAGTACTGTAGATTAAATCATTTTAAAAGCAGTTGGACAAAACTAAAGTTACAGTAATTTAAACCTAGAAATGTCGATGAATCCATGGGGATTTAATCTGTTGTTTTTTTTGCAATAGACCTTTGATAAATGTCAAGGGTATGTCAGTAGATCTAACAAACTATTTGCTTCATCTGTCAAGCTACTGTATAGCCTTCAACTTCAAATAGTCTACCTTTCTCCTCGAATTGACTAACAAACACAGCCCCCTGAGGCAGAGAAGTTACGTATGCGCCTTCCTGTCTGCGAGCAATCCTGGTTCCTAATAAAGTGGACGATGAACTTTGGAAGGTTAGATTTGTGATCAATGGGCGGGACAAAGGCATTTGTATTTGTATTTAAATTTGTTTTTAGTACAACAGTGGAGGCCAATTCAGAATAGCCTTAAAGCTATTGCGACAGTCAGTTATACCTCTGTGTTTTTTTTCTGTTTCATATACATTGTTGCTTACTGATAACATGTTCAGATACGTAGCATCAATTTTGGTTGAATATTACAAATTGAAATGATTTACCGAGAGGATTGACTATAATAATACATAATATAACATTTTAAGGAATTGCATTCATTAACACCAAAGCGCAATACCGATGCTGGGATAACCCAATCTCGACAGGGAATACTTCTAAAGGTTGGAGGGACAGGGAAGGAAACGCCCTTCATTGCTTGATTTATTAATGACATGTTGTAAGTAATCAGCGGTTTAAAAACCTAGGACTGGGGAAAGGTTTCTACATTGAATGTCAGTCTATGCGTGAATAGAATTTCTATATAATGTAAGGACCTCAGCCTCAGAAAGAAGAGAAGAGATGGTTTATTGCATTGAGGCATATTTAGCCGAAATCCTAGAGGTTATGAGGTAAGTATGATTATACTGATGGGAGTATGGAAATATAACAGATTAATACAAATCATTTTGTATAATCATGTATTTCCGTACCTTTTTCATTAGCTATTTTTCACACCGACACTAAGTTGAAGAATACCATGCTATCAAAAGGATTGTAATCCTCATATTTTGTCGACATAATCTAATGATGTTGGATTTAGCACTGGTGTTTATACCTTGGCAATGTGACGATCTACAGACTACTTTTTCTCTCTACCGTCTCAGCCACTCACATCTAACAATATTATTTTAACCAAAATAAAATACTAAAACTTAATCCATAGTCAATGTTGTTCCTGTTGAAAAATGTATAGATGCATAAAAGATGTATATGTGAAGGCAGGACAAAAACCACTGCAGGCAGTGAGATTTGTATAAATAAGATCCAGGGTTCTAAATGTAAGAGGAAGTACGTGTAGTTGAAACTGTTAATTGCGTACAGGATAATCTGTAATATTCTGAGAGCTACAAATCCAGAATAAAATCCTCTGGTAGTTACAATCCAACAGCTATGATCAACGGGCGGAAACACGCTTTGAAGAAATCTGTACTGATAAAATACATGGACAACTATTAGTGCAAAATATATATGTTATGTCATGCTTCAGATTGGGTAGTTGTGTATATAGTTAATAACGGATTTCTATTACAGAAAGCATCATCGTGCATTATGACCTTCTATAATGAAGGGTGCTGGGCTACTCTTCTTCCTCGCTAACTAATGCATAGGGGACCCTTTTGGGGACGGGAATACCTAATCGACTCACAATGCCGAAGAAAATTGTTCTGATCTATGGTTCAACTGGGAGATTGATTGGGGCTTTGGGAAGATATATAAATATTTAAGAGGTCGTGGGGCAAGGCCAGTGTTTATTCCGCATTGCTCGTTAGAACTGTGTTAAACGATATACAGACGGGGCATTTCTTGTTCAAATCTGTTCAATGGGCCGGAAATTAATGTTGATAAATAAAATTGGTTAACACACACTAAAGATGTTTCATGTGAGATTTTTTTGTAGGGAAGTGCGAATAGTGTAAAGGTAAAAATAAGAAATTGCTCCCATGGACTCGTCATTAGACATACACTTTATTTTATAGATTATCAGAGACGCAAACGCCCCGAATTCTGAATTCGCGTGGGGCTACATAGTAAAGTATGGGAGCTTTAGAGCCTCCTGAAATGTGTAGAACTTGTCATTTGCTCAGAAGAAAGTAGCGCAATGATATAATTTACGTCTAATGGAGAATATTCCCATTACGGTTGTCAATACCTCCCTCGTCATGAATTTGGCGGAGAGTAACCGATGAAATATAATACGTCACTAAACACAAAGGTAGTTATTGGGTGCTAGGAGGCGACTGTGGACATTACCGTATAAATGGATGGATTTGACGCGTAGGAGTATATTATGCTATAATAACAACGTGTCATTGATATTAGCATCCTTTTTCATGGGAATATTAATATTCATTGTTAGAGGAGTCCACATAATCCTAGGTTATAATATAGTATAATTCAATATAATATGCACTATGTCAAAAAATACAGTACAACTCCAATTTGAATTGAATTAAGCTCCAAATATATATTGCAATCAAAGCTCTTTTACATAGATGATTTGAAAATGAATTCTATAAACACCAAATATTCTGGTGTGGAATAAGTGGAACTGCAGCTGCAGTGTTTATATTGCCACGCCCCTTTGCTAAGGGATTCCTTATGTCGTCATAGTCAACTCAGCAAGTGCGACCACGCCCCCATCGCTACCAAGGAAATCTCCTATGTCGTCATCACTGCGCCAACCAATCACCGTCTAGCTCAGCGCGACAGACCTTCCTTATTGGTTCGACATGGGCCACTCCTGATCTACTCACCTATCAGGCAACACCTCGCTCGATCAGCGCGGAAATTTTAAACTTACTGCTGTTTCACAATGTCTGATATTGTCTGTTTACATATACTTTATTCTCGAGCTATTGCTCTATTTGTGATACTAGATAATATGATATGTATTTGTGGATATCGATTGGGATATTTGATTATTAAACAGCTTCTGGCTGTTCTGGCCAAACCTAGTCACTTGTCATCTCTTTATTCCTTAGCAAGCGTCGGCATATATTTCATTTAACTAAACATCCTAATAATATATTTATTAGGTTGTGTCTTAATTAAGGAAATACCACTATAACATTGCCTGTACTATATTTTTATTTGTCCTGTTATTTGTTATGTTTAATGGCTGTTTACAAACTATTGGTAAAAACATCCAGTGACAAAGTGTACCCAGTGTAATCATTCTTATTTTCAAGGTTATCACTGGAATTGAAAATACAATACAATGCATTGACAAGACGCAGGACTATTGTCTATACAGGACCAAGGTTACTATATATATTGAATTCCACCGTAACAATATACAGTATACGGTTTCTCGGATATAAATATATAACACTCTTTTCAGTTTTGACGGATAAGAGATATCAATAATGATGATAATTATGAATGACTGGACGGTTGGGTATAACGATTAGCATAGCCTCGATGAACATCCAGTTGTTCCACATGATAGTATTATGCAGTGCATGGTGAATAATTTAAAAAATATTCTCGAGATAGTTAAATTTAAATATTATAGACCAACATCAACTCTCGGAATTAGATGATAACATTATAGCTTGTGCCTGGGCTAAGAGTTGGCAGCACTGCCCTAACAAATGTGGTAGGCATAGAAACATGCCCCAGGATAGACATAATACTTCTCTTTTGGCAGCAGAGGAACAGAGGTGTGTCATCTTTTGTCAACGGTTTGTAAAACAATATGATTACTCACTCGATTTCACGGTGACTTCGTTGAAGGTCGAATTGATCCCAGATCCCATATTGATGTTTCCTGAAGGATAGCTCATTCAAGGCTACAACAGGTATTTATAAGGCTTTCAGGTACCACAGGTCGAGATGCGTTAGTTGTAATGTATATCATTTTTAAAAGGAAGTAATACAAGGTTTATAACAAAAAAAACACTTAAAAACTAAAAAGGCAAAACAAATGAAGCACCTTCAAGTAATTATTACAAATGGTCGATGTTAATCTTAATCAACAGGAACCGACACAATTATTCTTAAAGCTGCTCAGCTATTAAGATTAAGGAAATCTTTCCAAATATATACATAATGGGTGCATTTATATATATACGATTTCACTAAAACCACTCTTAGAGGCCTTGTAACTCCCTCTAAGCAAAGGTTACATTGCCCTATACACTTTTACCCTCAGAGTACACTTATCGCCGTCGTATATCTAAGAATTTATGAGCACCAAAACAGGTGGGCATAAAGCCCTTGTATAAGCCTCGTAGCATATCTTAGGACATAATGGTCAGACCGGACTGTTGAAAAAGATGCCGGGACTGGGATTCGAACCCATGTCCTCAGTCTTATACTGTTTAACACTCATATATGCAGTCAATATCTATGATCCACGACAGAGGATAGGGCATGGGAATTAAAGATAAAAATATGAAAATTACCTTTTTAATTTCTAATACTAATTTCCGTAGTAACACAAATTGTCATTGAATACAAGACACAAGAAATTAGACACAATGGGGTTGGTGTATAATCTTAACAGGTTTACGGTTTTGTACATATTTTTTAAAATACAACTCTTAAATTTTAAACAAAGAAATGGAGGGTCGGTGTGAGCACATATTGCCATTCTCCGACATCCCTAATGTATGGGTGGTACTTGTATGTGGGGATACACAATTAGAAAAATTGTAAGGGATAAGTATGTCTTCATCCTGCATGCTAATTTATCTCTCTGCTTGGATAATTGTTTTGTCAAAATATAAGTGTAGTCCATTATAAATCTTGCATCATGCTAATCTATGTGTTAAAGCTTTTGTAAAGCAGCGTTATTAGATATTGTTGGAAAGTCATTGGAAAGGAGAGGAAAGTACCTCATGGTGACCACTTTCACCATCCTAACTAAAAGGCCCTTACAGGCTCTTATAACCTTATGACACACTAATTAAGATAGGGCAGTTGTAACTGCAACAACCACATTGTAAATATCTTGTAGCTTTGCAACACTTTTGGAAAGTTACAAGATTATCATGACCCTCCCCCGTTTAGGGACTGTGCTTAATAATATTCATCATCAGGGCTTCCTACACCTTTTCAACAACATTTCAACCAAATAATGACCCTCATATTCTTTGTTATTTCAAGTTAATTAAAATATACATGTGTTAAAGCTTTTGTAAAGCTGCGTTATTAGATATTGTTCGAAGGTCATTGGAAAGGTGAGGAAAGTACCTCATGGTGACCACCTTCACCATCCTAACTAAAAGGCCCTTACATGCTCTTATAACCTTACGACACACTAACCTTGTAAGCTTGCAGACTTGCTAGCTAACAACTATCGTAATATTATACTCCACCCCCAATGTGTTTCACACATAAACATGTATATAGCATGATATCTGTCACCATGGAACCCGATTTAGTGTACCCTTCTTTGTTTATATATATTATATATAAATCATGCTAAAGCATTTCGGGTCAACCCTGTAACTAATAATCCGGGGGCAGGAGGGGTTTGCGTGTTGGGTCATACCATTTTGGGGGAATTGATTCTAGATCTCCAGAATCTCCTGATTCCAAATATGCAAATCTGTAATCCTTGAGGAAAATTAATTATCGACGTTCTTTTAAAAAAAGTTAAACATATTAAATTCTCTTTCGTTTTGAATTTTCGGCCGATTTTTCTCTCCCTCTCTCGCTCTCCCATCTCTGTCCCTCTCCCCGTCCCGCCCCCTCCCACACTCTCCCCCTGCCTCTCCCCCTTTCCTCCCCATTCCCTTCCCCTTCCCTCCCCCTCCCCTTCCTCCCACCCCCTCCCGATATACCTCTCTTCCCCTCTTTTGCAAGACTCTGAAGGAAGGGAGCACCCTTTTTTTGCGCAGACTCTAAAAGTGTGTGTGTGTGTTGGAGGGGGGCAGTTTTTTTTGCACAGACTAATAGCGGAACTCCACTATAGGTAAAAAACGGCGACAACAGGCAAAATTCGTCGCCGACATTTCTAAAAATTCGGAAAATTCGACATGACTAAAAATTCTAGTGGATGAGGGGGTAAAATAGGTTGTTGGCAACACATTTATGTGTTGCCAACAATTGCAAAATATCTAACTTGATTAGATATTTTGTTGCAAAAAATTCGTCGCAGCCGTTTTTTCCTGTTGGCGCCGTTTTTTACCTATAGTGGAGTTCCGCTATAAGAACTGCAATGATGTAGAGGGGTCATGAAATGTTGCACAAACTCTCAAGGCAGGCCAAGAAATTTTACACAAGACTATAAGGGGGGGGGGGGGTTCATGCAATTTTGCACAAGAACCTCTCTTCCCCCCCCCCCACCCACAGTGGTTAATTATGAACAGTCCCTAAAACTACGAGGGTTCCGAGATTTTATCCTGCAATGCACAATCCTCGTATCATGAAGCCCTCGTAGTTGTAGCTTTGCTTTAAGAGGGTGTTACAAGGCCTTCAAGACAGTGAGTGATAATAGGTGAAGTCTTCGTTGGAAAGGATTTGGGCGCGTCCTCCAAATACAAATGGGGACGTTTTAGAAGCCATGTAACAAATCGACAAAAATCCTCCAAAATGTTGATCAAATGACTTTAAGATGGTTTGGAAAAAATGGAACAACAATTAGAAAAACTAATGTTCGGTGTTTGACCAACGTTAGCTGAGAGTGCAGCTTTAATTTGACTGAACGGTCCAAATGATGGGTGGCTATGTAAAACCATTTGAGGTTGATAGAACTGGCGTAAATCAGTTTTATCTCTAAATAATATGTAGTGAGCCTATTGACCATTAAAAGAATCTTTCATACTCATTTGTGACTTAGCAATAACTAATAGCAGTGACAATAGCATCAACTAAAGGAGATCCAAATATGCATATCTACTGATATTCACCAGCATGAAGCTATGCTAACTAAAATGCATTCCAACGGCTGGTTTCATGACCTTCCGCCGCCCTTTTACCTTTAACATTCTACTGAAATGCTTCGTTCAACATCACGCTTTTCTGTTAAGTCTTCGATCACGCTATGGCCATTCCGAAAGTGATGTCTGAATTTACTTAGGAAGAGCTACCCCTTTGTTTGGTTCACCTTTTTGGGTGAAGATGCGGTATTCCAGAAAACCTACACATGCCACCTAGCTGAGTCTCTTTATTGTGGAACTTAGATGTCACACCACAGTATTATCTAAACTAAATGGAAGCTTTACATTTATTTCTAACGCTTATAACTTCTTGTGAATTGTATTTTAACCAAAGATGAATAAGAATTAAACCAACATTTTCCTTAAGAAATATTCTCTGAACGCGAGCATCGTGTTATAAGTATTTACCATGCATTACAGGTTCTTAAAGCGAACCTTCGCTATACACTTCATACATTGTAATAGAGCTTATTGTTCCTCTGACAAAGCATCGCCTTAAAGGTCACCCTTACATCATTTGAATCATCGTGCTCTCTCTCCTTAAGTATGATCTATCTCCATCAAAGCTTTCATGCCGGCACATATACATGCACTTACACAACTGCCTGTAATTAGTCCCTTTCAGTGCAGAATTAATTTAGTTTCTGGAATAATTTCCTGAATGCCAAGTTGCCTCCCAGGTGTCTTTCTCACCAGCAGCGCACCCCAGAATCTTGTAAATTTATAGATGGAGATAGAATTTAGATAGTAATGAAAACGCCTGGTAGACTGTATAAAGATACGACAAAAGAGTCTCATTTGATTAGTAGGTATACGAGCTAAGCCACTAGATATGGCACAATCAGAATAGGAAAAATAGAAGAAGACCGTATTATTAGAGACCACATAATATCCATTTACGATCTATTCACCATATATATGAATGATTTGCAGTCCTAATACAATACCAAAAATGCTAAAGTGATCCGAGAAATACAATATAGTTCTTATTTCGAAATTTTCCGGCACTGCGTGAGAAGTTTGTCTGTGTTGATGAGCTGAATTATAGGCCGTAGATGGAAAGTCAGAATATAATATCCACTAGATTAACTTAATGGCTGTCCTGATTAAATTCTTAGACCTCGCTAATCATCCGGTATATGCCATGTGATCACATGCCGCTCGTTATTTCATGTACACCTTCTTTTTTCTTTTTCTTTTACCAGGACTGGATCAGCGCAATGGTGGATTTCCTGGTAGAATCACACATTCCAGAACAATTTGGATCTAAACCTGAGCTTTAATATGGACGAATAGAGGTTTAACGATTTTTTCTTAGGGAAAAGTGAGAGTTGCTGGGCTTTGCAATCAATCCATCTCCTTATGTCCTTCTCTCCTCCTTTATTCTAGGATTATGTGTCTCTATCTACTCTATCTATCTTGATTTTCTAGAATGCATATAATTCATCCTCATGAATGATGAATGTGTTTGGGTGTATATAGTCTATGTGTGTAGGCGCTAGTGCAATTTGAAGGATGAACGCTACTGGGGGCAACCTGGAAAAATGATGTTCGCTTGGTGCTTCCTCAGGTGATAAGCTAACCAAGGCCCTCCTCTGTTGAAGGTCTATATCTCATGTACCAAAATTAATACGAGGGTAATACGATAGTTTGCCCTTGAACAACGCGACGGGTGGATCTCTGTACGTATGAAGAGAAAATATGCACAAGTTCATATTCATGCTATTTGCAAAAACTCTTTTAAATGTTACAATAACTATGTGTAGTATATTTCCTCCAAAATAGTTTCTTTATCGTTATTGTCATGAAAGCACCTGCATGTATATTCATACACACATATGACTAAATCTCTAATACTTCTGGAAACTGCTGCGAAATATCAGAACATTCTTTAGCAATGTTCTTAACCATTCGTACTCAAAGGCCTAACAATTACACAACGAATAGAAATAAAACCATTAGATGAAATGGAATGCAAACGTAAGACATGATGAAGGAAATATCGTCTTGCATTGTCATGAGTTGATTCAGGAGGGATCCACTTTATCAAGCAAAATAAAGATGAAAATATCTTAAGAATGTCGTAAACTGTGAAACATGTACTTTCTATATTCAATCTGGTTTTATTCAAGGCAGGTGTAGATGTGTGACTACCGCCTTACGCGTTGGCCTTCTGAGGTGCAAGAGAAAAAGCTTTGTGGCCAAGAAAACAATAAAAGGCACTTAGTGACGGAATTTAGCTAGAAGCCTTATAAGTTGATAATGTCTTGTCACGTGTATATATCATATATATCTCTGTTTTCAGCCAATCAATAAATTGTTTCCATCTAGATGGAGTCTTCAGCTGACTAATTAATCTGATCAAACGGATGAAGTATTTTTTAATTTGTTTAGAAAATTCGTGATATCAATAAAGGCGATTGATAATATGAGAACGCTTTGTAGTTATATTCTTGGTATGTATACAAGATACATTTATATCGGCGAGGTGTGGGTTTACGTCGTTTGGCAATCAACCAACCGTCCATGGTGAGCTAGAAATTAGTAATCGTTACAAGGATTCCTGACAGTACCAACCTATTACTTGTTACACACATGTTGTTTCATAAAACCTAGCAGTAATTGCCTTAGATGTAATCCACATTGAAGGGTGGTCGTCGGAGAGAAGTAAAATTAATTGGAAACACAAAAAGACAGCAGCATGATTTGGGGGAAACCGCTAGAAACAGTTCAAAATGAGAAATGAGGTAAATTTAAACTAAGATCTTTTTGAAACCTAGCAACTGGTAATGTAACTTGGCGTTGTAACATTTTAACTTGCATCTCTTGAATTTTGTTCCCCCCCCCTTTTTTTTTATTAAACCTAGTAATAATGGCTTTACATGTATTCTACATAGGAGGCTGGTCGTTGGGGGAAACCACTGTGAACAGTGAGAAATGAGAAACGAGCTGATTTGAAACTAAGATTTTGTTTTAGAAACCTAACAAATGGTAATGCAACTTAGCGAGTGAAACCTTATATTTTACCTGGCATAATATTATAGCACAACCGTCTCATCTCCCGACCACACCAAACCTTATCCTACCTCAACCAACTTATCGACCTCATCAAGACCGTATCTATATATACCCAATTTATAAATGCAACAAAAGGATGGCTTCTTCTCCACAAACTATCTATATAGTCATATCAAAAATGAAATGTCACAGTTATCACAATGTCATTCGTCGTATTTCATGTTTCTGATTGGAGCCAAGCCGAGCTGCTTCATGTAGTTACACCATGTTAGAGCTTCCTCTCCCTTTCCAAAATCAATGTATTCATATCCGTACCTAAAAATCCCATTAAAGTAGGACTTCTAATCAATATAGTCAACTTCCTGAAACAAAGCTGCATGGGACTTAGACCCAGGCTAAGCCTTTCTCAATCAGCAAGGTATTCCTCCTCCTTCATTTGGCACCATAAAACTACTTCCCAAGATACTCTCCTTCTTCAATGTCATCAGGCTATCAGCGCGTTCAACCATTGGCCCAATCTGAGCATTGCTGAAGATTCGCGATCCCTCAAATCTTAATTAAGTCAGATTGAGTGTCTCTTAGTTAAACAGTGCCAGCTTATGCTTCGCTAATATTGGTTTGATTCCTGTAGGCTCTTCAGTTTGAGCCAACGACTAATAAGGCTTTGGATTAATGGACACCTCCGCATATTTTGGCGTGTACGTGGAAATGTATAAGATATATGAATCGGGGGAGGGGGGGGGAACTGTGAATAAAGTAAATGTGTAACATTTGCAAAGAAATTTGCAAAGAAAAACATAACCATGGAATGTGTAATGGTAGTTATATGACCTCTAAATGTTAGAACATAATTCGAATAAAATTGTGGCTAAAATAGTTTTCCTTTCAATAGGGATCAACTTGTATGGTTATGGTGGATTGCTACAAGCTCAAACATCGGGATTTGAAAGTTGCTCCTTATGTTTCCTTACTGCTTCTTTATCTGATCTATGACAAATGTAATGAATTAAGTGTACTCGGTTTATGCTCTCTGCATAAAAAATGACTGCTAGTATTGCGTATCTTTTCAAAAAAGATGGGCAATAGATTTTCCATAATGTATGGTACATTTGTACATGCAATGTACATGTATTAGTATGCTACCCAAAACCCCAGTGGAGAATCAGGTATACGAATTGGACTAGAAAGAAGACAGTAAAATGAAGAAGCATATCTTTTATGTGCGGCATAATTCTATCCTAACGTCACAAGACAAAGTAATGCCTCATGTGGAAGGCAAGAAATTGCGCAAGATGTTCCACATATGCAACTATGTTTACATAAAGCATACATATCGGATCAAACGTCGTCGCATCAACTAACTTCCAGCCAGATGCATACTCAGAATTTTAGTCACAGAGAAAGATGAGTC
Organism: Sthenelais limicola; assembly: GCA_942159475.1. Lineage (NCBI taxonomy): Eukaryota > Metazoa > Annelida > Polychaeta > Phyllodocida > Sigalionidae > Sthenelais > Sthenelais limicola. The sequence goes on along the minus strand of OW804097.1, from coordinate 72,467,745 downwards.
AGGCGCATTGGGATAGCCAGCATTTGCCTAGAGAAACAGCTAAGTGCTGCACTTTAATAGTCTCATGCAAGAACCTCACAGCACGTACCATAAATTTATTTAGAATCATGCATTAATGACTGGCCTTTTTATTAACCTCTGTACGAGGGGCGTTCATGAGTATGCTTTACCAGAAGGCACGGCACGGGCGTTTACATTTGGTTGATCGAGTTTTGAGACGTTTTCCGGTACCATATTGCTTTGTAGTTACAATTACTGTTTTGTAAAAATTTGGAATGAGAAGGGAGATAATTCTAGAGATTGTACGGTAAACCGCAGACTCATTTCTGTTTGGCAGGTCTCAAGAAATTAAATAATTTTCAAAACAGGATCGATGATGATCCTAAAAAATACCATTTTTGAAATACTTTGGTGCGAAGGAAAGCTTGTTAAACTTGCAATCCGTGAATCGAAATACATGTTACATACAAGCATCCATATATTGTATTAAGACAAGTTATAAGGTTCACACGTATTCTAGCTGTTTTCTTCCCCTTTCTTGCTTATTGCTTATTGCCTAAACAATTTCGCCTACGATGATTGCTACCCGGGGGTGATCCACACCACATTGGTCCGATGACGGCAACGGAAATGCAAGTTATGATCAATCAATCAAGCAATGGTCAATCAATTATCCTAACTTGGATCCAAATGATGTAATAAAACGGCAGACTACTGCAGTGGCACAGTGGCAGGGCAGGCTAAACTTACCGCTGACATGGAATCAAGTATAGGAACGTCTCCTTTTAAGCATTCAAAATGGCTTACCTCTGGATATCTGTCTGCTTCTTGTGAGGCTGTGATAAAACTAATGCAGACACAGTTAATGAAGACAATCACAACGAAGAAACACCCTCTGAGATCCATTTTTCTTATTGTTGTTGCAGACGGCACTCTATTGCAGGAAAGCCGTCTCTGACGAGGAATAGATAGGGAAGAAGAAATGTGGTCTGCAGGAGTGTTCTTGTGGTGCCTTTTTACTTTCAACTCTTGATTTGTCCCTTACAAGTAGTTCTAGAACCTTCAGTTGCAAACGCTGCGTTCAGAACCGCCTATCTTCAATGTTCCCCTCGCACTGTCCCCGTAGGTCCGCACTCATTCTTATACCGCGCAGCCATTGGCCCGCAGTGCGTGGGTTGTGACGTCAGAGGGAAGAGGGAGAGCGGCGATTGGCCGATGGCAGAGAACGTTGGTAAGCGGTTAATGGGGGCGGTATAAGCCGAGCTAGCAGGATAAGCTAAAGATAACAAGTTTCATCAGTCGTCACAAACATCCTCACCTCATTCCTACATCTTGATTATGTGGTCCAGGTGAAATTAAACTTTTTGTCTCCTCCAATTTCACACCTTTCACAATCAGATAGCAGGGAAACCATAACTTCAGACGGAATCGGTAATTTGTAGCGGGCGACAATCATTCAATCTGCCAGAATTGTGCAATAAACGAAGTCCCCCATACGATGGTATAAAGACATAAGTATTTCAATTAGAAGTAAATGCCTAAACACTACTATATTTTCCGCTTTTCACTCGAGTGAAAGAAGCGTTTTCTTGGGGTTCGCAAAAAGTGGAAACACGATTCATCTGGTAAGAAATAAATTACCTGGCACGCATCAGATAACCGCTTCGATGATCTTGAAACGTACACCAATGGATTCAGGGATCCTCATTATCTCCTTAATCATAGCAATGTACTAATGTGTCGAAGGTCATTTCATCGACTGACTAAAGGTGTTCGACTTGAAAAAAAATTAGTATTTAATAGAACTCCCTCACCCCAACCTCTAGTTATCCTTCGATTGTCCTACATCAATTTCTTTCAGTAATACTGTTGGTTTCATCTACAGCTAGAGAATATGTAGCAGTTACTTATTGGCATTTGAAGCGTTTTTTTTTACAAATGGGATGCATATCCTGATCCATGAGGTAAAAGAGAATCTCTTTGTCGTAAAAGAAATAGATGGAATTTAACTCTGGAACGGCATAGTGTCTTTTATAAATGAATTTGAATGAGGTTACAGATAAATGTACTATTCTCAGTAGTTCTGCCTAAAACATAATTGTTATATGAGAGTCATCTTATTAATACATACATTATTCCTCTTTTAAAGTTACAAGTTTTCGCATGGGGCAAATCAAGTAAAAACTATGATGAGTTATTGAAATATATAACTCCGTCCATTTGTATATTTCATCGTACACCAACACCAACATGTTGTGATCCTAACGGGTTGGAAATAAGGAACGGCGTACTAAGTTTCGACAACTATTTGAATCTGATTAACTTAATGCCAAATCACGACGGGGAATATCTATTTACCAACTTGAGAGAATGTTAAAATAGATCAAGCAATAATGCATATAATATTCACAGATAGGATATTCTCAGTCTAGCATAGACAGAAAACAGAGATCTCGAGGCGTGTTCAAAGAGACTAGACACAGGTTGTACCTTTAACCCCGTTCAAAGCATAATATACCAATACAACTTTGTTCAAAGCAATGTCTTTTATTGTTTGACAAACAGAATCACCGACACCTAAGGAGGTTCACTGTAACAGAAGTGCAGAGACCTTGGTTTCTAAAATGGGACTGGTACTAAAAGGGAAACTATCTTTTGTAAAAGAAACTTGCAGTTGTCTATGTATAGTTTACATATATTTAGATAAAGAAATATATATGTAATAAATACTAACATTCGACAGTGACATATCTCACCTTGGGAGACGATGTGGAATATATTCATAGCACTATAACAGTAGGCAATACTATGATAAGTGCACTAGATAGGAACCATTGCATTTAAGGCGGTCACAATTGGAGAGGTTTGGGGAAGGCAATTTATTTCTTGGAAGTTGCGACAAAGGTTAATAGTTTCTTTACGTAATAGAATCCCTGCCCTAGCTGTAAGGCCAGATTTAACACTTTTACCTGATTCTTCATATAATAATATTTTTTCTGCTGACATCGAACTTTTTCACTACTCACTCATATGCAGTTGTTTCCTCTCATAAATCTATTCATGCGTATATACGGAGATATTTCTTGGGATGAAAAATGTACAGGAAAGAACATAGGGACTCTGCAGCATTATTCCTTACAAAAAAGGAATTATTTGGACTCCGAAGAGATAGCATCAGGGTCGTCAGAAAATGTTGACCAGTGTGTACAAAAACACCGAGATTAAGCATAATGAGAGACTGCTGGAAATAAATATTAAATATGTATAATCTGTTCCATAATGAGATGGAAAGGAGGGACTAATAACTCCTTGATGGTATGTTTTTCACTAATTCTATTGCACTTTGCATCGAGCTATGACAATAACCGAAACCCTACATGTACATAATGTATAAATCATTTGGTTGGTTACCTCGTGTACGGACAAATATTAAATAGATAGGGGAAAGGATATTGAGATGACAGTCCTTTATTGGAGATATAACAACATCATCTATTGGACCAGGATAACTGACCTTGGACACTTTTATGTACGTTCTCCTGTGAACAATTAATTTCAGCTAACCTTTTCTATCCCGCTATGTAGCCTAATTTTGGAACATGAGAGCAAGAGATGGGGGTCACCTGGCTGCCATTTACTTATTTTTCTTTCCCTCCTGATTCGGATTCGGCAGCGCCTGACCTGAGCAACGTCCCTACAGGCACAAACACACCTTGACAACCCCAGGGTGGATACCTGGTGCCGGATTATGAACAATGACGATTGGACTACCAGTTATTACTTGGTTTCTCTTAAATGGACACAATTTTTTCAACTGTCGGTCGGTTGTTGAATCCATAATTAAAGCCACCCATTTAACTATTCAAATTCCATGTCCAGCGATGCTGTGAATGGAAGTTAACTTAGGGCCCACAAAGTAATCCCCATGCAAGATTGATCACCAAGTTGACCAGGAGGCTGGAGTGCAATGAATATTTTAAACGATCTATTTTTAGAATGTTGCACGCAGCTCCTATGAAATCATTTTTTAAGTGTCGCTGTATTGTTTTATTAGGAGCTCCAGGTATATTGCAGATACACATAGTGTCTATTCTGTTCACATATCGCCCATAACGTATTATGTACTTCGCAATTTAGGATTTCACTTACATATAAGTCCTGTAAAGGCACTTGGAAGCATGTTTGTTATTAAAGTATTGACATAATGGCAAGTCCGAGAGAGAGTTATTTTGAAATGTATACATTTCAAATCATGGGTATTTTTTTCTTAAAGTCACAAGAACAAGAGAGTATTAAGAACACATGTAAATGTCATGCTTTAGTATTATGCTATAGTATGCTAAATACAGTTGATAATTAAGATCATCGTTCCGTTTGATGTTTCCGTGGAACCTACAATGAACTTGTTACCCAGCCTTTGAGTTTACAACCGGCTTTACAACGCTAAATTGGAAGGCTTTTCCTTCTTTCTAAAAACATGTTTTCTCGGGGTTGATATGCAAGGGATATATAGAGGCTCTTGATTTTCACACACCACAACATTGTATATAAGATGAAGTGGAGGAGGTTGGGAAGAGGCAGATAACCTCCATTTCACTAGATTAAATTCATTTATTCTTCCCACTCTTTCAGGTTCCCCCCGCACCTCGATCGAGTTAATCCCTTACCCAGCCTGTTGAATGTACCTCAGTGCCTGTTGTAACAGAATCTCGGATGCGTAGACGTGGGTTTGTTGCCACAATGAGGATATTGTAGCTTTTTTTTTTATAGCAGTGGGATTTGTTCCATTTCTCCTATGAATGTGGTCCTTGAAACAATATCACGTTCATTGTTCCAGTATTCACAGAATTACAATAACTATTTTTTTTAAAATCTTGTTGTTTGTTCCCCTTCTCTCCTCTCAATCATTACTAGCAATGTGAAATTGTTTATTAATTATCAACGTCAAGGTTCATTCAAGTAAAAAACGAGCTCAATCACCCGCGCCATTAATGCAGCAACCAAGCTTCGCTATCCCTATACGAGAGTATTGTGAGTAGTATATGTAAGTGTGCCTTGGTCTCGGGCTTTGCCGACAATATTTTAACCATAATGAAGCGGAAGGTTGTTCCTAAATAACTATGTCTTACAACAAGAGGACAAATGGGAGCAGTTTCTTTCTACATCCTAGCAGCTGCTGGTATCAAAATGTTTTTCCGAAGGCATGGATCCAAGAAATATAAAGCTAAAATCTTGGAAAAATAATAGCCAGTTCTTAGATCACTTTTCCGGACCATGCGTAATAAAAGTGGTTATAGCTGAGATTGAATCATTGCTGACCTCGGGACAAAGGACTATTTTCCTTGTCTATAAACAAAACTTAACGCCACATTCTCAGTAAATATATTACGACAAACAAAATCTTACCATATTTACTGGCTTTTAATATGACTGAATTTATCAATATTCTGCTGATGTTATGTTTCACAAGTATTTGTAGTCGAATCTTTCCATTCCTAAATTAGATATACTCCGACCAATTCGTAATATGATTATTAACGCTAAATATATGTTATAATGCAGCTGCAGTTTGACAGAGCCTCTGTTATCATTATTGTAACATCTATAGCAAAACTGTATATTCCCAGAGCCTCAGGTTATGCATATCTATTAGAAAAATCAATTTGTCTTCCCCGCAACAGTACGGTAGTAGGATCTCTTACTGTTACTACTGGGAACTGCCAGAATGTGAACTTCTGGAACTACCTGAGTAACCAGTTATGCATTAAATACTATTATTTTATTCTGTAATACGTTTTTGGAAATATAACTGTGGACCTGACTTATGTCGTCAAATGGTATCGCATATATTCATTAAAATAATGTTGGGTGATTCATCTTCTTAATTCCGCTTCTTCTTCTTCTTCTTCTTCTTCTTATTTATTGCAGTACACATGCTCTTCATGATATTATATATCCCAGACTAATTAATTTACAACTTAACTATTAGTGATGCCTATCAGTAGCAGCCACTCTTCAGTGTCTCAACGAGGGGATCCCAAGTAGTATACGGAAGTGTTGCTTGGTCTCGGGCTTTACCGAGGATAACTAAACCATAATGGACAAGTCTGAGTCTACTTAAATAAAGCCCTGTTCTATTTCTACGTTTTACAGTTTCTTTTTAACATTAGGAAACGCCCCGAAAGACCTGTCATTTAGTCAGAATAGGTTTTACCCGTTGGACTATTATATCATGTTATATATGAAAAACTATTACGTAAAAATTAGCATAGAAACCACATTGTTACTATTAATATTCCAAACCATTATTACTATTGACAATTAACTATTTATTTATTTATTTATTTATTTATTTATTGCGATATCTAATATGCATATGAAGGGTCAGGTAGCACCGGAGCTCTCCACAAACTACAACCACCAATCAGCGATCACCACGACGGATCAATCAATCACGGTGCACCAATATGTATGATCGAAGCCTAATGAACTGTCAACCTGGATCGCGAGATCTCCATTGTCAGACTCAAACCTTTCCTCTACAATATTTTTTTATAATATTCAATAGAATATCTCTAAGACTGAGAAAACACTGATAGAATCAACCGGCTTTTCCTTGGACCTTATTATATATGTACCATATTAATTTTTCACTTTTAGATAGATTTGATTTCGTAGTACATGTACATTGAAACTAGGACAACAATTTCTGCAAACCAAACAGAAGATCTTTCAATAAATCAATTTGGGCGAAATATGGTGGACAAACGATTCTTTGAGAATCTGGATTCTCGAATCTATTTCTATTAATTGTCTCATTTTATATCCAAATATGTAGAACGAAGCACCTTCAAATACAATAGGTTTATAGTATTTTATAGATTATTAGCATTACATCATAATCATCCCAAGAATGGTTCTTCACTATTTCCCGCAGTGCTAAAAGGCGATGAACCACCTGGCTTCCATAGTTAGTGTCGGTGCTTTCTCCAGGCCACCTAGGGACCGCGAGCTGAACTTGTTATCAGGGCGTCAAACATCCCATAATTTCTCCGGCGTGTACCATGCGAAGTTCCCCGATCTATAATTTTGATTATAGTTATTAGAGAGCGTGTGGGAGGGCGTTGGCGGCGTTTGTCTGCCACCCAAGGTATTGCTTACATTTCCTCTTGGTGAACTTAGGTATTACATTCATCACCGCTGGGATCGGGAGATGGAGGCATTCGAGAGCTTCGTGAGTTGGTTTCATTATCGGGTGTGAGCGAAATACTAAGGCAAATGAGATCTTTGCAAGTCATTTGCTTCGCCCAATGCAGGACATGATTGGCAAATGAGATGTAATTCATCATGCCAATAATGCAACGATGCGATCATGTGCGCTTATATCAATACTTATCATAGTTATATGGCCTTAGAATAAGTACATTTCTGTGTTTCTATATATAAATGTACATGTCTTTTCGTTTCAGTACAGTACGAAATCAATGAGAATATATATATAGTAATGTAGGGACTTTAGTATAAAGGAATGTCTACCATAACTACTCAACGAAACACACACATATTATATAACTCCAGTCATGTCTAAATATGTACCCGTCACAGCAGGGATTAATCCTGTATACATAAGCACCGTATTAATGGGGACATAATATTATACACTTCACCTACTTAGTATTCTTTACTACGGTAGCTTAAAATAACGGTGGTTTTACTATGGCCGTATACGGTAAATGTGGATTTTTTGCACGTTTTACTGCATACAACAAAAATGTGCACTGAATTATGTTTCCCCAGATTCTCTACACAAATGATTATATTGTAGGTCATAAAGATTTTAATGGGAAGTTATACGTCTCCAGGTAAAACGAAGTTGTGGTCATCTGAAGCTGACCATATACATGTCTTTTATTTTCACCCGCAGCTCCGTTAGGGTACATATAGGTCAGATTGTCAGAAATGAACAATTCACCTTCACCAATTCTCTTAAATAACCCAAATTTCAGACAAAAATGAGCTTCAATATACAGTTTAACTAGCAGAACAGATATTTTAAAACAACGTAATACTAAATATATTAAGATATACATGGTATTCATCATGTCTCACCCTAATTTAGCAGGATTTCCTAAATGACATTGTGTAGAGCTGCCAATTGTAAATTTTCTGACGATCTGATCCATATTAATTACCCATATCGTATTATATCACCATCATAACATTATCAGCATATCCACTTATAGACAAGTTATAATATCATACAAATATATTATATAATGATTTATTTGATATGAAAATTCATTTACATTGTGAATTACATGACTAACCAAACAATATTACTGCTTTTTGCCATTTCCATTACGCAGTAGCATCAAAGATATACAATCTAGAAAACATAAACTCTCTTAAACTCAAAACAACTGTGACAGAAAATGGAATTATTTGTATTGAAAATCATGCAGCAAGATATCTACCCTGACGAAAACAAAATATTTCAAGATAAAACAGAAGCCGCTAGAATCCCATTGATTAAAACTTGGTGTCTAGGATATAAAGAATAAAATAATCTTTTTACAAAATTATGTTTTTGCGTTTTCTGATAGTATTTCAATCATGGGATTTCAGACATTTATAAAAGCAAGTCCTAAAGGAATCAGTATTGAGAAGGAAACCGTGATATCTTTCGAATGTGCAATAGAATATGGGAACAAGCTCCTATTTTTTAAGTGAATGATAAATTTACGGAGAATTGAAATAAGAGATAGTTAGCCTGATATCTCATTGCCCACATAATATATTATTTCATAACATATTATATTTAAAAGTAGCCTAATGATTACTGTACTGAGGAATCATTAGTCAATGAAGTATTCTGAGGAATAACTCGTGAACTAATTTCATAACTTAAATAAACTATGTGCCCTTGTATGTATATATAGCATGTGGAAAGACAGTTAGATTATTTGACAAGTGTCAACATCATCCTTGAGACAAATTTGTGCGCACAAATCTCGTTGCTCCTTAACATTTCCAACATAACCTCACCCGATCACCAATTGACTGCACGAAAATTCGCCCGAAACCTTGTAGACTGCACGAAAACCCGCCCTTGAAACCTGGCAGATTGTGTCACTGTACAGAACCGTATCCCCATTGTACTGGCATCTCATGGATCCTTAACATTTCCACAATAACCTCGCCCACCCTTCCATTGACTGCACAAACGTTGCCCCAAGCCTTGTAGACTGCACGAAATACCCCCCCCCCCCCGAAACATTGCAGATTGTGTCACAGTACTGAACCATATCTCTGTACGGTCATCTTGTTGTTCCTTAACATTTCCAACACAACCACCTGTCGACTGCACGAAAATCTCACTGAACCCTTTTTATTTAGATTGCGTCACAATACAGAGCCATATCTATGGCATATTCTCACCTCACTGTCATCACGTAGATAGATAGAATTTTAGTAACAATTTAATTTGGACCCGGTATGGTCCTAGGAGATTTTCGTTAGAATCTGAAATTTCTTACACAAGCAAGTTGTTTCACTTTGAAAAGGCATGTGTACATGTATGTAATACTTTTATTTCCATATGCGCAGCTGCATTTTACAATGTATTCACGGAAAAGGGGATAAAGAATGAAATGATATTGACATGGAAATATGAACTCCTATATAGTAATTTAAGCTGCAAAAACTGCTTTATACAAGTTCTTTCTAAGGCCTTGATAACAGAAAATAGGCAGGTGGTTCAATAATGGAATGATAAAAAGGAGTTTGAACATTAAATCAACCTGTAGCCATGCTTTGAAGAGCAGGTCACTTGCCATATGAATCTTTCAGTAGATCCCCATGACTTCAGTCTCCTAAACCCATGAATCTTTTCTCTTCTGTTAAGCTATAACTTAGAAATATTTATAATACCTTGTGAAACATGAACAACGTTAATCATTAAATTGTCAAACTTTTGAGAAATATATTTTATTGTCAATTAAAGAATAATGTTATACTTTCATCTGATTTTTAATTATTTCACATATATATATTTATATCACCTATGTGGAAATAAAAGTTTTAACTAATACAAATGTGTATTAAAGGCAACGCGAAAAGCTCCGAAAAGAGAGCAAGACTCGGAAGATTTTGAATGGTTTTCTTGTCTATTTTGGACGTGTGCAGTAAGGACCAACCGTTAAAAATTGATATAAGTTCCTCCTCTGTCAAAAGATCCTCTAAAATGAGACTGGCCTATTCAGCAATAGCGTATGGGATACACTGGAAGGAATCTACTCCGAAAAACGGCGGGCATAGGAGAGGATCGGTGGATGAATAATAACAGATCTAGACTATATTGTTGACATGATGATATGAGAATATATTAGGTTTGGGGCATAGTCTTATGATATTTTTCTTTAAGCTCTAGAGTCTCTAATAGAATAGTAAAGCACGGAGGACAGTAAGTCGACCAACAGACTAATTAAGCTGGCCATGGGCTTGAATCCAACATAGGCGAATCCCCACTGAGCCGATTTCTGACCAACTTTGGCCGATCAGCTCAGTGTCTCTCACCCTTTAGGCATTTTCATGTAATGTAAATTTCATTCATGGCTTAATGCTGAGCTCTAACAATAAATATGTCATTTCTGAGATGTTGCTTCACTCTCCATCTTCTGATAACCTTTGAAAAGGCCCTATATATAGCTTTGCACTCCCCGAGCAAACTCTATAAATTTGCACATCCTCACGATGAAACCCTTACAAGACTCAACATTGACAAAAACGTGGCCATGCATTCAGAGCGTGATATACTGCTGCATGCCTTGGTGATATTTCTTTGTAGCACACGGGATTATATGAAATAATAGCATTTCTTTTTACGAAATTGAGACACTGGCTGGGCAGTACTAAGTTTTTGCATACAGTATATATATATGTTAAAGTAAAACACTGGGCTGACACAATTGCGGGTCATACAGCTCAATTATACTTAATAATTGGGAACTCACATTATGATACTGGTTTCGGTGCAATGGTATTTCCTGAATCAATTAAGTAAATTCTTTGTCATTTATAAACACATAACTGGTCCTCCTAAACATACTAACATACTCCCCGGTCTACCTTACATTCTTTCTCATCCCGGCTTTCAATCGTACTATTACTTTCACATAATAATTTCAAGTAATAATAACTATGAGTAGGAGAGACTAAAGGGCCTACTCCACTAAGCCGATTCTCATGCGATTCTCACAGAATTTAGTGTAAAAGAGTCCTCTGCGGCGCAAAAATTGCATGAGAATCGGCTTAGTTGACCAGGCCCTTAAAACCAATTTTCCATGTCATTCTTTCATTTGAAGTATATAAATGGTTTTCCATAGTAATGCATACAACGCTGTCAACCTGACTAGTCAACAACAAGTTGTTAGTGATTGACAATTTTTCGCACAGATATCTTTATTCAGGTGAGATGTGTTCACAATCTCACTCTTTCTAGTGATTTTCGTTATGTCCTGAACCCTTTACGTGTTATATTTATGCAGTGGTGCAATAAACTATCTACTTGAAAATGTAATGTTTCATCTATAAATCAACTGTCTGGAACAATGAAAAATGAAAAAGGTAAATGAAAGGGATGAGTTATGAAAAAATGATGTCACCTGTCTCAATAACTATAATTTCATTTTAAATGGTGGTAGTGGTGAGTATATATATATGGCTGTATCTACAGCTTAGTCTTGACGTTCATTTAGCGAAAGTTAACATGGCAAAAGTAGGTATGTTCAGTAATCATTATGTCACGGAAGGATTGCTCAGGTTAGCGGTAACATAGTTATCCTACCAATAGGGAGAATAAGTTGATGAACATAGAGGGTATTTTTACACCCATACGAGCATATGATCAAAGTCAAAGTCAAAAAAAAAATCAAGATGCACAAACTGGTCGAGTCAGTGAACAATATTTCAACCATACAATCAATCAAAAGTCAAAAATAACCAAATCAGATAGAACAAGTTAAACAATCCAATAAGGTCAAACAATGAGGAGGAGGATGTTTATTCTTTGCACCTTTCTTTATCCTTTTATGAAAATGTAAAAGAAGAGACCCATGGGGTCTTTTCATTCCTCATTAGTTCTGGTGTAGCATCCATGGGCCTCATAAACAGGCATTGGTGAAAAGAAGTGATTTGAGCGCACCAAAATAATAGTCTACAGTAGCACAGCAGCCTACAATAACATTACTTTACAGGTGAAGGACGTTTGCCCTGTGTTAGTCTGACGTGATTCTCACATAAAACTCTGTGAATATGGTAGCTACCTTCATTCCGGATGATAGAAAGCTTAGGCACTAGAAATGATCCTTCAATGGTTTATAAATGAATGAATTATATGTTACAACCTACTGAACAACATAATATACAATGATATATAATGTACGCATTATACACAGTCCGATGCTCCCCTTAAAATAGTTTGTAACCAATCAATGTGGTATTCAACTTGTGAAACAAATATATAGAGAGAATGGGACGAGCCGGCAATAATCGAAAATTTATAGGACGAGATTCGTCCACATAAGCACGATGCCGTAGGCAGAGTGCTTATGTGGACGAATCAAGTCCTATAAATTTTCGATTATTGCCGGCGAGTTCCATTCTATATTTATTATATGTGCATAAAATTTGATCATATATTATCAGATATCACTGAAAAAATATTAAAGAAGTCTCAGACAGTAGAGCCCCGCTGCCCTGCTGACAGCCCCACTGACAGCCCCGCTGACAGCCCCGTTATTAGCCAAGTTATATTGTTGACATATTGTTGACATATCGCAGCCATTTCTTGAGCTACATTAATAAATCTTATACCATTCAATAGAGAATGTAATGCTCTATTTAATGATGGGAATTTTATTATGTATTTCTCTAATCATAGTACCAGAATCACGGGTGGATTACCGATCGCGGGGATTTGTTTACATCCTTCACGGAGAGCCAAAGCTCCGCGAAGCATATAAACAGAGCTATTTTTAGACAACTACATTCATATAGGACGCGTCCTATATGACTATTTTTATAGCACCCCACTTATAGCACTTCTCATATAGCATGCGCGTATAATAAAGAATAATATTTATAATAATAATTATGTAAAGGTTGGAAATCTCCAAATTTTATACAATAGTATACTGGATCATCCCAGGTAATATAATGTTTCTTGTTACCGACATGCATTCAACTATACTTTTACTTTTACCTCAGTCCGTCGGTATTCTAGTTTAGAATACTTTCTAACTTTCGAACATAGATTTTACCAAGAGCACGAGACCATACTATAGCAACTGCGTATAAGCCTAGTGTGCAGTCTATATCACTCACTTTAGGTGAGAATCAAAGCAAGTCATTGAGTTTTATATTGATTGGTTCGAAAGAAGAACATTGGTGCAGTCTCCTAAATTGTTAGAGTGAATGGGCCTAGACTTCTCAGGGATTGTAGTTGGTAATAAAATAAGTCCTCGAATACCTGTGATGTGACACAGGGACCCGGAGGTATATATACGTTACCTACATACATTTTACACATTTATCGCAGACAATATAGAAGAAACATTGGGATAATATTCAGTCTAATAGGCAGGTATATAGCAACATAATTTTGACTTTCTAATCAAGAAAAAGAGTTTCGGACTACTCGTATGAATAATCTATATGTGATTATAGAAAATGTCTTATGTTTTGAATTACATTGAGTATCATAGGCAGTGTTAACTTTAGTGAATGTTATAACTTACATTATAATAATATAATGCACAACTGTTAAGAAATTTAAATTGCTTCGGGTAAACTGAGAATAGATCACTTGTAACATGCGTGAAAAAAAGAAACAAATGAATCACCTTGTAGAAAATAACTTTGATATAATTAACGATTGCCATGGGATATCCAACGCCAATCTACAGCTATAGTTTTTTACCCGTTTCCTGTGTTGATGTGAAATAATTACATTGTTTAATTATAAGCTTTTATATTAAAGACTTATTTCACTTTGAATAATAGTATTTTGCTAGTGTTTTGAATTTTTAAAAGGGTATTTTACGTGTATGAAATAAAAGGAAATCGTTTGAAAAAAATGAAAAAAAAAACGAAAAAAAACGAAAATAAAAAGTAATTCAAATTACATTTCTTTATTCTAGAATATTTACTATGGTCGTATCTTTCTCGTCTCTTTTGTCATGAACCACTCCCGAAAAAAATCTTAAATTAGGAATTGGCGAACTATGTGCCCTTTCAGAAGTGTCTTTGATGAAAGGATATGATTCATAAAAAATATCCAACATAATTTGGCAAAGTTAGGTTGAGTGGAATCGTCATTCTCTCGGCGACCCATGGATTTCCTACTTCAAGACCACACTGGAAAGTACCCACGGGGGATGGAAGACATTTGATTGGACCTTGTTCGAGGACCTCGGGACTTAGTTCAGACGAGAAACATATTCATAAAATGACCAGGACGGACTATATACACTGTGGTTCATTGAATTGTAGAGTTTCCTTTTCCATAAGTTAATTATAAATTTGTAAACATTATTGGATATTGTAGAGCTATTGTAGAAGGAAAACTAAATACAGGCTTTAGATTCCGGGATCCAACTGACAAGTTTTATTATCACGGTCGCGGTGGTATCTGATTGGTTAAACTGAACCTTGATGTTATCTGCTCCTATAATAGATATGTACAATACTGCAATCAAATTATTTATTATAATGTTATTAGGTTAATTAGGGTCATTAGAGTAAATTATAATTTGGAATATTACTAATAATGTGGTTAAACATTATGGGATGATTGCATGATATGATAAAACACACTGAATTTTCGAATCAAATACAATTATTAACGTGTCAGATTTTGACTTAGATAAATGTGTTATAATCATGTCGTTATATCATATTACGCAATCATTACATTACAATGGTTAACCACATTATCATTAAAAGTCTAAATTATCATTAACTTTATTTACATTAATTACTCATCATTGAATTAGTTAATCGTTATTTTGCCTTTTATAACAAATAGAAATTGGGTTTATTTTTGGACAATTCTTCCCCCTCCTCTTGACATGATTTCCCAAATTAAAATTACGTCTTATCAATAGTGCCTGTAACAAGACATCGATATCCCAAACCCCTATTGGATTGATTAATTTAATTTTGAAAGGTATTAAAGAACACCCGAACACCTCCACCTCTGCCAAATGTGACGTCGTGACACTGAGGTAAATTTATCCAAACTGGGCATGATTGAAGGGTCGAAACGTGGACATTTCCCATACTCTCGCCAAATCTCTCGAGACAACATGCCTCGCGAGACTTCCAACCAGCCTTATTTGAGTTAATTGAAGGTTGGGGTGGAGAGCGGAGGTCCTCACTGAGAGATTGATTGTCCTGTATATCACCGAAGTTATATCCTGGTGACATGGTGGATTCCCTACTGTGTGACGTCATTCTTACATACGGGACTTACCACGCCACGAGACTACCATGCAGTGACGTCGAGTTGGAAGAGTTGTTATGTATAAGAATGATAATTTGTCACCGAGTCTAATGCACTAGCGAGAAAACCATCTAGTTCTGAGTTGGTGCTGTTTTTTCTCTCAATATGCAAGGTAAATAGATGGGACGATAACATGTATACCACATGCGGAAATAAAGACAATAAAAGTACATTCATGAAAATCGAAGCTGTGTTTCTCGATCAATGATAACGCAATTCTTTCAAATTTCTTCTGTGCAAATTTCCGGGCAGAGTTGTTTATAAACATCAATAATTTCGGAACTGCCTATGGTATCAGATGGCATTATATATTAACGCATCTGAGGATACATGGTGACGTAATACTACCGCAAGGTTTTCTCGTCATTGAGTAGTTTAATGGGAAGGCCCAGGGCGACTCTTACTCTAATTCATAGCTATGACATGGCACTACGTGTCCATGACATCATGAGCTTATGAACTTCCTTGACACCCCTATTCTGTTTTGTTCGAGAGAAGGCGTGAGAGGTCGCAATGCTTCCGAGAATATACCCAGCCGAATAACCAGTTATGTCTATGTACAAGGTGTTCGCATTACGCCTTAGGTTACCCGAAGTATTTGGCCTGATTATCATGGCCCTGATGCACGTGTATATCAGCGCTAACAATGAAAAGAAAACTTTGAAAGAAAATATCCCAAAAGTCATCAAAGAATTGATCATGTTAGATTTTGATTAATGATATCTTTTGATAAATATGTTGTTGTTTTTTTCCCTATTGTGCGAATATCATTTGATTGTTTTTTCAACTTTTCAATTTCAACGGGGGGAAAAACAATTAAACGATCGAAAGGGGAAAGCTCCATGTTTTCACATTATAGATTACATGTGGCAACGCGGTAAGACATCGACATGGTCGACATGCGTATCTCTGTATAATAATTAAAAATGTATTGGCCTTCATTTGCAGTAAAAACAATGTTTATTAACAAAAACTCTCCAGATCAAAGGTACCTTTTCTGTATATATTCTATATATAACAAATACACCCGAAGCCAATTCATGCACCGCTTGGTACTAATTCGTCTGTCAGACACTGTACCACCGAATATAAAGTGCTGGTCTGGCATGGAATTGTAAGGGAATGACACACAATTGATTTCCGTAAAAAGGTGCTTTCTTCTATTTAGCGGTCTCTTCATTCGAAAGTCACCAAGATAGAACATTAATGGATTGTTCTACTTGTGTTAAACCAAACCATCTTCCAGGTTACTCATTGCGGTGAACACCATAACCTCACTCTCTTCAATATGACTCTGTTTCATCTTCTTAAACTTTGGGAATCGTCGATTAAACATCTTAAAAAAGCACGGCATAGATCTATATGTATATCAAGGTGCTAATAAATTACATTACTAATCATTTCAACCTCACGTCCCCGCAGGCAAGCTATAATGTAGAATCCCAAATTTTGAAAAAAAAATAAGAAAAAACATGAATTCAAAAGAAATATAAAGTTCGTGATCTGGGTCGGGTCGAGTCACACATTTTGTTTCATATAATAAATAGGCAAATCATTCATTCACACCATACACCAAAAGAAAAAATTGAGAAATAGCTTTGGGTCGATTTAGCGGCAGAATGCAGCTTTAAAATATAAATAAAACATTGACTTTATAGAATATCCTCATCAAATAGCTGGAATCTAGGGCTGGAGTCTATGTTTTTAGTATATTGCTGCTTGCAACAGAAATACGGATGTAATGTACCGAAAATTGTCCGCGGGGTTTTATCGAAATATTTGTCCTCGTATAATCTGGTTTTTATCATATTTTCCGGACATCTGTATTTACATGCGTTCTTATCTTTATCATCATCTTTAAAATATCTTATCTTTTGTGATTTTTAGTGAACCTTTCTCCCCATTTTTTCATTATTTCAACTTTAATGTATCAGGACCAGCTGAAAATAGCCTCTGTAGAGGTAATGCTTTTCACTTGAATAACAATATCTTAAATATAAAATCTAAATCTATTCCTCTATGTTCGCGGGGTCGGGACGAGGTGCATTATATAATGATGTGTACAATAGTCATGACGGCAAAACACACTCTTTTATATATGATGCTATTTGTCGAGGCTGGCTTTGAATTTATTTCACCTGAAAAAAATCCAAGGACAAAACATGTATACATGGGAGTTGAATAGAACATCATTTCAACCTGTATATCAAACTTTTGAATGTTGATTTATTGAGGGAGTCATCACGGAAAGGTATATTTTATTAAGGTAAGTCATACCGCAACAATCTCACTTTGCAGCGTTTTTCATTGTTTCCTGATCATCGTAATATTTACAAATCAATCATTCTATGTACAATGACGGGGTGGTCTCACGAGTAAAATGTGCTAGTGTGAGGTCCAAAACTAGCAAAACGCCATATCGTTTACATTGGACTTGGCATCATGTCGGACAGTAGATTTTTTTTAATATTTAGAATAACTTTTATACCTGGTATCCTCAGTCAAACAACACCTTACAATACTGCAATACGGCGACAATCCTACAATGAGGAGACAATACTACAATGAGGCGACCGTGGATTTTGGCACATACAATGTACGCAGGGGCGTCGAAATCGGGGGGGGGGGGGGGGGACATGCCCCTCCCCCCCCCCCCCCCCCACAAAAAAAAATGCCAACATATTTTTCTAATAGCGGAACTCCACTAGAGGGCAACAAATTGTGTTGTTTCCCACTAATGTGTTGCAACAAACTTCCACACATAAACAACAGTTCCCAGAGAATGTGGCAACACGTCTGACACTCCTTCATTTGCGTTTTCGTTGCAAACATGAAATGAACTGTTGTTATTGGGCAACAAAATTGGTTGCCGCCGTTTTTCCTCTAGTGGAGTTCCCCTATAAAGATCCTAATAATCGGCGTAAAACTGGCACACGGATTTCCTGTGGGTTATTAAAGGATTAATAACTGACATCGAGGGGCTGCTGGTGCACTATTTTGGTGTGGTGTATACTCCCGCAAACAGTGCACCAGCGGGCCCCAAATGGAGGTTATTAATCTTTTTAGTCTCTGCCTGAGGTTGTTGTTGCCCTTGGACTGCTCGAGGCAGTAACTAAAAGCTCTGCAGGTCCTTGTTCCTCCCGTCCTCTTCATTCTGACAGCTTTTTCTCTGCCGTGGTTCTCCATTGCTCTTCAAGCATTTCCTGCCTGCCCCGGGCCCTCCTTCACCCTAGTGGCAACCCACAAAAACACACACATTATATCACCAACCTGTCACATGGAGAGTTCGTGCGATGCCGGCTAGGTGGCGCTACGATTACGCTCGCCGCTGCCCAGACCCAGGTGTTCAAACAGATCGGGCCTAAAGCGCCGCGGTGTGGCAAACACGCGCAGCGGAAGTACCCCTCCCGCCATCTTGGTTGGCCAGGTGGTGTCAATAAAGGCGCATCACTGTGGGCGAGTGATGGGCGCGGCAGGTGACAAAGCCTGATGCAAAGATCGTGTTTTTCTCCTACTTAAGCTCTGATTATCTGGGATTTATAAAATGCTTCGAAAATTGTTGTCCGCCCATGGCGCTGGAGCGAGAGGTTGGCGGGAGGAGAAGGGAGACTATAACTCGGGGAAATGTCGGGGGAAGAAGGAGAATCTGCCCACAACTGGGATAGGAGAGATGCACGCGGTTTGTGGCGGAAACAATCCAGCGCCAGTAGGGGGCATAGGCTAAGACAAAGAGGTTAATATCACAAGCTCGTGTCGAGTTGATCCCTTCCCAAGAAAAGGGCAATACTGAAATGTCGATAAGCCATGCATCTGATGAGAGGTATTGGTTTTTGTATGGGTGGTTGGGAGGGGATGGGGATGAGGATTGTTGGCTCCTGGCTGAACAATAAAAGGGAAAGGGATACAAACACGTAGTTACAGTGACACATCTTCCCCCAGAAAGTAGTTAAGCAACAGGACATTTACATTTATTAACATTCTGCGAAAATCGAGTCATAACTGGTCAATTTCGATAAAATGACGTTGGTAATTTCCCATAACTAATGCCCTCTTCTTCCCTTCAGTCGGCGCATGTGGACCTACGTGTAGGTCTATAGTCCAAATTATTTTGAATCAATATATATCATATATTTTTTTAAAAAAAAACAAACATGCATACCAACATTAAGCTGAAAGTACATTTTCCCACTATAAGTTCTTACTCGCCCTGCATGCCCCCTCCACAATGCCTTCCACTATTGAGATCTCAATATAAAGATACTTAGCAAAACTCATTACTGTAAACTTTCATTTTCTACTATTTCATAACCCCATTTTAGAGGCAGGATGTAATAAATGTGGGCTCAACCGATTCAGGTCAAAGTGCAATACATGTATAGATCTATATTTTTGAAAGAGGGGGTTTAATTAATTACCCTTTATTATTATTCTAATTTCCCGATTTATCATTACTATGATGAGGATGGAGTATATGTACATGTACCACAACGATAGCAAGGGTGGAGAGATGTAGATCTGCACTTTCCCCAACCCTCTAAACGTCTGACATTTTCCTACAAGTCGCTATAATAGAGTCAAATATGCACTGAGGCGATCCTGTCGCAGGGAGTTGATGTATACCTTTGTTAACATATACCTTTGTAAAACGTTCTACCGGTTATTTAACAATGACGGAGTGTTGCATGGGACCATAGTGTGAAACTTTCTGTGAAATCACGCCAATTGCCTCCATGGAAAGTCCTATGAACAAGCCTGCGTCGGGAGCGGATACGAACATTTCGTTCTCTATCTGCATGCGCGAAAATTAGCATAAGTATACCAATCAGTATACACTTGTAAGATTGATGTTTTACCTTGAGGGTACAATTAAAGTGAAGGGATGCTGGCTGAATCTTCTCCAACCACTGCATGTACAAAATCACGGATGTCTGTATCTATTTGGAGCTGGACCTATATATAATATATGCATGGGTGGCATAATTTCTAAGTGTCGCGTATGTGTGAACACCTGATGACATCCATATATGATCAAACAAGATTATAGAAATTTTAATCAAGATTTTGTTGATGTCGTGTCTTTCTTTACCAAGACCTTTTTTGTGAATTTCAAAAACTTTTTTTTTTCAGATAACAGCTACACATATAATTATGGGAAAATTCCTCAGGAGGTCATTTCACTATAGAATTGTTATAAATACACATGTATGTAAACAACTTCAACCTATTACATAGCGTTAAAATATTATATACATAACACATGCGGTTTTCGAAAGGAATATTCATCTACATATTCACAGGGTGGAATGTGCCATTTACTTCACAAAATGCATTTTGTTTGTAGCTGTTATAATCTTCTCCAGCAATGCTTTATTCAGTAAATGATGTATAAGTACCATCATGCAAAAGCATAAGATTATCAAAACTATTTTTTTTTTTTTTTTTTTTTTAAACTTTTATTTATACTGGGTGTGCAAAATCCCAGACTAGGGTTTTTCACAAGCCCCAGGTGTACAGACGTTTAAACAGGCAGCTTACAAGTTAAGTTAAATGGTGTGATATCATATATGTATAGCAATACAGATCAGTTCATCAATGGAGATGGTTCAATTTCAAATTATATACAGTTATTAGAGGAGTCACTTTGCCACTGTCTCAGAGTGTTAGTGTCCTTCATATAAAATAATCACAGTATGTGAAAGTAGTCGAGATGTCACTTTGCCACTGTCTCGGAGTGTTAGTGCTCTCTGTATGTCAATGATATTTACACTATGAACAATGTTATGTTACGTCATTACAACATATATGTATTGCGATATACATGATGTGATCTGCTCAGCGAAGAGTATATAGGCTCATATAGGATTCTATCTGGAGGTGAAACTTATCAAAATAGTTTAGTTGGGTTGGGTTAAGTAGAATAAAGAAGAGGAGTCACTTTGCCACTGTCTCTGAGTGTTAGTGCTCTAGGTGTGTGGTTACAATAATATGGTCATTGCAGTCAAGTTAAAACAACGATTGGAGCCAGATTCTTTGGTTAGATTTAAAAGCTTCAATGGTACCTATTCCTCTCTGCCTGGCTGAAAGTTCATTCCATGAGTGCGCACATTTGATCTGAATTGAGTTTTGTCCATGTTTAGTGTGGAATCTCGGGGTTTTGAGGGTGACACCCTCATTTCCCCTTGTGGGCCTTATTGGATTATTTACTAATTCTGGGATTTTCGATTTTCTAAAGGCAAGTGCTCTTAAATGCGTTTTCCTTCTGTTTTCCAGGAGGGGGATTCTGGTTTGTGCATGGAGTTGTATGGTGGGGGTATCGAAGGGCAAGTCCAGGGCGATTTTCAGTGACCTGTTTTGGAGCCTCTGGAGCTTCTGCATTAAAATCATATTTTAACAAAGTCGAGGTTGAAGAGAGATGGAAATACATGACTCAGTAAGTCAAAAAGTCGATGGTAAGTGAGTTATTATCCGATTCATGGTGAGGTGCTGGGGGCCATGCCAAGGCAACCCATTGAGAAATAAAAGGGGTTTCGGGAGAATACATTCACCAACCCCTGTATAGGCGAAATGCATTGAAATAAACTGGCATGCCTGTGATACACAATTAGAAATATGCGGTACACCCACTCCCTATGATAAGCGTCATGTTTTAGAAAAACATAAGACATCATTTACAGCGTCTCTAAATGTCATGAGTCGTCAAATAAATAAGTTATGCATGCTGTATCTAATATATGTGTATTCAAGATGTGCACCTTCCAAGCAACCCAAGATGTTTGCAAGTGACATAATACACACTAAACTAAGTAAAGTGTCTCGAAATTGTGGGTAAAGATATGATCGACGCCTCATAACAGTAAAACTTAAATAGAGAATCTGACGAGAGGACTATTCTTTTTTACTTCATCACAACGAATCTTTGGCCTATATACTTGTCCCGCGGTATCCATTGTAAAACGGAAGGATTGAGGTAGTAGAAAACAGCAATAATAAGGAAGTTTAGATCTAGCCCTCGACGTCACAGGTCATTGCATGCGAGACCTCATTGTGGTGTTTTTAGGTTTGTTGTATAGACCTGTTGGCTCTGTGCTGTTAAAGGAGCTATATTGTACTTATACTTGTACTGAAAATGTTGAAGCATTATACACTTGTCATTTGCAAATCCCCCCCCCCCCACCCCCCACCCCCCCCACCCCCCCCCCCACACACACACACCACCACCAACCCCGGTGGAGTGGGGGAATGTCCTAGGCATTTTTGAAAATATAATGAAATCCCCTACCAGGGCTAGAAGTTTGTGTAAATTCCCCGACCCCATAGGGCACATTTTTCCTGAAAAAAATATAAACCCTGACGGACATTCCCCAGGATGGGGATGGGTTTTGTGTCAATATGATCCTGATTATACTTCCCACAGTGACAGATTTTCATTTGTCAAGGCAATAAGAGGATCTGTGCAAAAAAAGTTGGAAATGGGTTTTGAATGATAGACACTAGGGGAACCACTGCTGATCCATTTATAATAAAATGACCACTTGCTATTATATCATGTTTTACCATTAGCTACCGAAGTGAATACTTCTGGAGGAGGTTCAGCGATGTAATAATCACCCCCTGATATAATTTACCCCAAACAAAGTTAGATAAACATAACATAATAAAGAATGCGTTTGTTTAATGGTGAATGTAATCATTTTAAAGTTAAATTGTAGTGAATCTAAGGATTTAGCCCTCCATAATGAAGGTGCCATTTCTTTTACGAACTGTTGAAAATATCGTATCGCGCACCCACGAGTATAATGATATGAACGTTCAGTTATGCAATGGCTCTAGGGGACAACCCATCCTTGACAAACTCAATATAAATGTCCAATTATATTTTTCCCTCATGTTCGTCACACATTTGCCAATTAAGATTGAATGGGGATTGCAGTCAGTCATGTGGCAAGCAGCTAATTCACCTTATAATCTCATTTGACAAAAATCTGATTCTCGATTTTCTCTACATTCACATTGTTATTATTATGTTTTGCGAAGGATGACGCGATGAATATATAATATTGTATACGTAGTTAAGACGAGAATCTGGATGCAAGACACATTCCAATGCGTAGTCCCCTTCATGCCATTCTGACTTAAATATATTTTTGGACTTCTGATTAAAATAAAAGAACCATAAGTCAATTCTCACGACTTCTACTTTGATCAAATATTCTTTCAGTTGAAACTTTAGGTTTTAAGGATATATATCGAGAATACTAGAATTATAGGTCCTAAAACATTGTCGTGCCTATTAGTTTAGAAAGAGAATAAATTTCGATATTGACATAATTATATTTGGTTGGTTAACCATATGATAAACTTGCAATGCATGCATGGTGTACGGGTCCAAGTGTAATTTGTCGGGATACATCAATTGATAACGGTGTACGTGTACCTCCTATAGGAATAAAGCTAAAAAGGACGAACGCAATCTGAACTTTCTATAAGACAATTAACTATTCATTAAACAGTAAACTGGGCCATATTATGAAATTGTATACGTCCGATGATATACAGATCTATGCAGTGTTCATAATGGCTAGGACCTGTATTAATCTGCCGCATATTAAATTGACTTGGACGGTTTTGGGATCGCCTATATATTATTTTCTCTCACCGATATTTCCCTTCATGGGTCCGTGCGCCTACGATGAGAGCAGTAAAGGGGGTTAGATCGTAGACAACTATGACCTTATACTAATGCAGTTCGGGTGACGAGAGCTTCACGGTACTCTGCGTCCCCTACAGATGGAAACAAACGTCGAGAACAGAAACAGACTGAAAGACCATGGGCTGGTCTGGCTTCTCCGTGTCCCCGAGTCAATTTTAAACTTGACCTGCCTTTGTTAAACGTAATCAATAATTCAACATTATTTTCCGGGAAATTGTTTATCACGTTTGCTGACTCTTATATACTCTGTGAATTGGTCAAGATTTGGGATGATCAATTCGTAATTAATGGCATTAATTCATTCCAAATTATTTTGTTAGACCATGTTATGTCCGTGATAATAAAAGAGAGGCATGTGGGACTAATAAAAGAGGTCCTGTACTAAGCAGAGTACTGAAGTCCACTACATAAAAAGCTTGCAGCAGCCCCGCGTATTTCTTTTTAACAGAAAATAACATAAGAATAGTCCATGCTTTAATATAAGGATTCATAGGCGTGACTTGGACACGCAAGGCTAGACAGGGTGCGGATCCTCTCCGTATATCTCTCCTCAGTCTTGGTTCGTACACCATCTTGTAACCAACTATTTCTTGTGCAAGGTATTATACATTTTCGTCAACAACTAATACAGAACTCTACCACGGAAAAAGCAGGGGGTCTCCTCCTTTAAACTTTCAAGTAAGTACATACAAATATAATGAATAATATTACAAGGCAGTGAGATAGTCAGGATAACATTAAAAGATGGTAATTGCATGTAGGAAGGATCAGGAAATATAGGAACTACAACCGTGACGGAAGGTCTGAAATAGAGGGAACAATCCTGAGTTCTGGTAGTTTTCCACTTATTTGAATGTGTGATCAACATTAGACCTGATATATTGTGATAAAATATATATTTTCAAAAGCATTTCCTTGAGTAAAGCGTATGTGGAGAACTGTTCATGACCGTTGCTCTCACTCTCTATTCATGTCTCAATGCAGTAGTAACCTTTATTACATAGAAGGCGTGAACCCTAACTTATGCACTTGTCGAGAGAGAATTTAGCACATGGGGAAAACATCAGTAAAATGTAATTATAACGATACATTTCCCAATAGCATCTCGCCCGGTGATTATCTTGAACTAAATTCCTCGAGCTTAGTAGAAAATTAATTTCATTTAATATGTTTTTGGGCGTGGTATCTTATGAAAGTCGTCACTTACACTCAAGTGAGACACACCCAAAAAAAAGATGGCCGTCGTAGGGTTATGTGTACAACAGAGCCATATTCTGTCTTCCTGAAATTGGCATCAGTTCAATACACCTAAAAAAACTAGATGTCTTTTCTCTCCTCCAGTAATAGTGTATTTCGAAGGACCATCAGGGATAAAATGTCATTTATTGCCGCCACTCACCTCACAGTTGTAATTAGTGATAATAAGATAAAAGGAAAAGGGAGGGACATGCTACCTAATAAGAATATATAGCCATAGGGTCCATGCTTCCCCCGCAATTTAGTGATCTAAAATGGTAGCATAGGTATATCAGCTGTATGAGTATCAATGTATACATGTATGTTTTACAATAAATATTAATACTCAGTCGCTTGACATTTGTATTCAGAATGTTAATCGCCCTGGACGGTGTGGATTTGTTGATAGATTGAATAAAGATTGTTAAAAAAATATACTCAGGCACTTGATGTCGAAGGAAGTAAAAACGAAGTACAAATTAAGGAAATACTTATATCTTACTGCCCCTACGTCACACATGAATTCGTATCATAAGTTTCATATTTCGAAGATGTCTTGGTTAGTAACTTGGAAATTGCCAATTTTATTTGTGATAAGGGTCTTGATTCGTCATAAAGATTATTAGCATATCACTTTAGGCGATAGAGTAGGTGACATTCTATTTCATAACACAGTTTCATAATTTTCCCTGAATAAATCGAATAGTGATAATTGTCCTGTTATATAACAAGAACGTTATCGAACATAATCGTTCAACAAACTCTGCTGAAAAAAGGTGGAGCATCAAAGTTATTGAACTACGAAATATATACTTGATGAAGGTACATTTAAGCAGATGGAAAATATATTATAAAGGTGTGCCAATGCGCGGACCAGGGCCAGCATTCTTCATAGCATGTAGCTTCAGTGCATTCATTTCTCGTCAACCATTCGAGTGAAAGAATTGCTCCGGTGGTGGGGCGACCCAGCCTATACGAAGTGCGCATACTGAAAATATAGAAAGAAGTATTCGTCATTGTCCTGGCGATTGATATTTTGGTGTCATTCAAGTTGTACGGTCAATCTAGACTTTTAATCTAATAATTTCTCAATATGTTGTCTTCGCTAGTTATATGTACGATCTCTCTCTTTTCATTTTAGCAGAAATTGGAATTTTAAAAGGGAATTAATAATGATATTTTATTCAAACCTCTGATATTAATTCTTTGTTCATGGTATAAACTTGAGTTTCACTTTCTATTCACAGCGAATACTCAACGAACCTTGTATATATGCGTTGAGGAGGCTTTCGCTTTAATTTGGGTTTTTTTCTTTGTCGCATTAAAGAAGACCACATGCCTAAATCGGAAGTTTGAAATCACTGACACGATGAGAAACACCTTTCCTGGATGTTTGATCATTGGATTCAATTAGATTCTCTTAATGAGTTTAATTTATATCTAACGTTTGATTAGAAAATATGTCCTGGTTTAATGGATGACCCTTTTCTGTTTCACTTCAATTACCATCTATGTCATCCCTATGTAATCATCTAAGCTAGTTACCATTTGAGGAAAAACTACGTGTAATGGCAACACCAAGCGAAGTTAGTAATTGCAATGCAACTCTATATATACTATATTTTGTCACTTACAAAGACAATTGTGTCCTGATAATATTGTATAGGTTGATATCGAATGGAAGCAGGTGGGCACTTGCTTGGGGGCTTCGAATGTTTTCCTTGGGAGGAGGAAAATTGGTCTATAGTTGAGAGTAGAAATATAGCAATATCTATAATATATTACTAAACCTGAAAAATGATTGCTATATATTTACTACGCCCACTCCTAAGTAAGGACAATGCATTTAAACGACACGGGGACGAGATAAAAACCTAATGCAGCACAACTAAATCAAAACGCAAAGTCTGTCTACATTTAACATAAATATATACACGACCGGTATCCCTCCTTTGAAACTTAACGGACGTTCCCCACCGTTGAAATCTAAATCGTTTTGAATATAATCGTTAAATGAAGTCATTGTTTAAGATGGGAAGTGATTATTTAAATCCGTCCTTCAGAACATCTGCTAAAAACTGTTCCTTATACATCGGTAAAATTCGAAAATGTGTTATACGCATAGTGTATGATAGTTGAGAATGCTCTAAAAATGCAAGCCTTGTAGACATATATTACAGTTGCGAACTGTAGTTCATTTTAAACGCAATTTTGCCAGATATATTATGCAATATATTGTGGAAGAAATCCTATACCCTTCGTATGTATACAATCCTGTCAATGTTGAATTCAAAGTCCAGAATGATGCATACATGCAGATACAGATAATAAGTCCTGCCCCGAAGTGTGAGAAAAAACTCTAATTGGATACAATCCCAGCACTATTAGGAACGTAAATGCAAGCAGGAATTGTCAGGAGGATGTCTCAAAGGTCATGGTCTTCCCAGTATTGTCCAACGTGTGTGATATTCAGAGGCATTTATTCTAAACATTAGAAATTTGTCTTAATGATGTTCTAGATGTACTATATCTTAATACGGATAAAACTCGATATACATATATCTATGTAGAAGTCTCTGTAGAACTAAGTAAACAGTAGAATTCGAAATAATTATTAGTTAGTTTTCTCAAGCTGTTTCTGGAAATATACCTGTGTGTCCCCCGTGATTTATGCCCTGTCAATTGACTCTACTTCTATTCTGACTGTCAACCCACACTTGTAATTGTGTTGGCTGCTTATTTTGATGCCAAATGATTATACCATATTGAAGATGCCTCAGGTTCTGAGAACATCACTTTGTGTAATTTATGTCCTGAAAAAATACTTTTCGAATCAAAAATCAAACACAAAGATGGAGCATGCATTTTGCAATTAGTATTTGTATTCCGACATGCTTATTGTTACAATCTATAAGGCCTCAAGAATTGCCCTGACCTATACACGTCCTCTGCCGACCTCGAGGTCACGCCCTTTGTAAAATATTTGAAGCCGGGAGTAAACTATTGCAAAGGCTTTGCACAGAAATCGAGTCTCTGCAAACGTCATCATTCGACATTCGATGGGGAAATGAAAAGTATTTTCTATGAGATTTGTTGAAAAAAAAGATTACGGACGTATAAGTAACATTTTATTTTATTCATCTATTTAGACGCATGCTTTGTGATTTTACGACATGCGCCGTCAAATAAATTTTCTGAAAGGAAGGCAAGTTGTTCAGATTTATGGGAATTCAAGCTTTCTAATTTCTGTGATTTCCAAAGAGTCTGACTATTATCATTTTATATAATAAAGTTTACTTCCAATTAATTCACGAATAGTCAAATTTATAATAGGCAAACGCAATTCATGGAGAGTTTTCGGACTGTCACTATTCGATATACGTATACATATATATAATTATATATCGCTAACCATGAACAAGGCACAACCTACCGCGACTCAAGTAGGACCGTCCTTAGTGTGGGTGCGTTCATGCTGCTGAGCATTCTGCTAACGCCCAAGCCAATATATACACCCAATAGGGGAACATGTATACAGTCTATTGGGCGGTTTCAAAATAGGGGGAACCAGGAATTGTATTGCGTCTTTCTCCTTGGATCCAAACCAGAAATTGATGCCCTCCTCCGAATTGCAGGATTGCGAATATTTATATTGGTTATCTTTATTAAACAAACTTGGGACTGATTCGTTTTGAGATCATCTAAACTGACAAAAGTCGGTTTACAAACATTTTACAAATTGTTGGTGGAGAAAATTTATGATTTTCAAATCGTATTGGGTAACAAGAATGGGCGAAAGTCATGCCTCGATCACTTTTCTTGTGGTTCCTTTGTATGAAATTGAATTTAGCGCATTTTATGAACTCACGTTGATCAATAATTATTTCAGCATTTTACTCAAACTATGACGATTATTTGTCCCCAAAGACATGCTCAGTACAATCCAAAATAGTTTTAGCAGGATTTGGATAAATGCAGTCACTGGTGTCGATATCACAATAAAGGTGCTGATGTCCAGTCGATGAGACACTTTTCAGTTATTTCTTCACAGAGTTGATAGCAACGTAGATGACTCCTACCAGACCAATATCTAAGAATTATCTTTGCTGTGGTGCTTTGAGACCTTGCTTTTGGATATTTGTAATTCAATCCGCTCATCTTCATATAGACATGATATTTTTAAGGATGATATGAAATATAAGATTTATTCTAAAATTAGGTGTTCTATGTTACATGCGGTGCATTTATTATTATAAAGCTTCACAAGTCGTAGTGCAATATGAAAGTAGTCATTAGCTCATGGTTTATTCGTGTAGGTGGTCATACTTTATTTCTCTAATACTGCAGAGAAAAGAAAGGGACCAAATAACATATATACTTAAACAAAAAAAAGGTTTTGAAAACAAATCCACCCTACCATTCATAACCTGAGAAGTTGCAATGATGAACACGAACAATAACCAGAATAATCCAATTGCTGAGGTGAAACATAATGATACATATAGGGCACATTCGTCCCTGAATTATAGTTACATAAATGTAAGTATTGGGATGTGTCGTTCTACCAATGTCTAACCTAATTAACAATGAAACTATCGTGAAAGAGAATAACTTCTAGTAATCATTTGATATTTTGATATTTTTCTTAGAATCCAATGTACGTCCAAATTAGCCAAACATTGTCATACCGTTAGCGTCTCTCGTTAGAACAACTTTCAAACATCTCCCAACTTGCTCACTATTGATAAAAACAAAGACTTCTTACTTTTTCTTTTCTCCCACTTATTTAGACTTCAGTATACGCCTTCTTCATTCAGAATGAGTAATCCATAAAACCTGGTCGTATCAGTTTGCAAGTTGAACCTCCAAGCCCTTTTTTCCAAAGTGACAATCTTACATTATTCTGTATATTGTTCTATCAAATATTGGGTACATTGGTACGTCCTTCTATACGACCTAATTTGGCGACATACATTTTAGCTGGTGCATATTTCCTTGCAATTAATAACCCTGATTCGGATTATGTGTAACTTCCCATCTAACGATTTAATTGGCACCTATTTCATGTTCGTTCGTAGCCCTGCAGATAATAATAAGTGGCTTGCGTTCACATACCATCTTAATTTCACCATGGGAATGCAGCCCCCAATAAGGGACTTGAATATCCGTTCGAGTGAAATTATGGGAGTTGTATGTTAACAAGTTGTGTATTTAGCATCGAATATTGTCCAGTATTCCAATCTAGATAACCCCATGTTTATATCACTCATATGAACGGTTGAAATTCTTTTCATTCATTCATCTGTTTAATATCAACTTGTCGGGAATCATGGCGCAAGGCTTTCTCTTTCCCATCATGCACTTGGAGTTCATTCATCATTGTACAAGTCACAATACTGGTGAATTTGCCTATTGTTTGACAAGAAAATGTTGCTATTTAATATGTCAGTTTTCAACCGAATCTCTATCCCAACATGCACTACAACTGATATGTATGGTGGTACAGGCAAGTACCCTAAAACCAACTTATAGAGATTGCCCCACCTTTGGTATTAAAGAGTTGCTGGACCATTTCCGAAACAAGTCAATTATGACCTTTCGTGATCTACGGATTTCATACATTTATTTAGAAAGCTTAGATGGGAAGGCAGAATAGTGTTATACGTAGTGTAACACAAGGATTGGCGGATAGATAATTGAATGAATACATAAGTTTCCTAATGAAAAATAGGTCAATGATTAACCTGCATCAAATGGGTCAGATTTTCAGAAAATGTACAATTGGCAGCTCTACACATTTAGGAAATGCTGCTAAATGTGGCTGAAAATGATGAATATCGGGTATATTAGAGTATATTTGGGACCGCATTGATTTAAAGTATCAGTTCTGTTAAGTTAAACTGCAATTTGAAGAACATTTTTATATTAAATGTGGGTTATTTGAGAGGGTTGGTGACGGCGAATTGTACATTTTCTGAAAATCTTACCCAAATATGTTATGATCTGACTGGTAACTCAGAGAATATGCAGCGCAATATGATTTGGATCTAAGTTCTTTTCAAAATTCTCAAATTTCAAATTCTCTTTCGGGTTTAGTACATGTACATGCATACATGTATACATTCTTGGTGTTTTTTCATTGTGAAGATCGATCGATATTTTCCCACCAATTTAGGACTTATGCAATAATACTTATTCATAACAGGATGTGCTACGATGACTATGCGTCCGCAAGGTCGCCAAGAAACAAGGCCTTTATGGGAACAGCTGTCCTGGGCATAAGTTTCGTCCAACTTATATTTGGCCTTCTTGCTCTAGCTGCACAGGTATGGACAAAATAGGTTATATGTATAGTGTTATAGGAATATTTAATTAATAATTATGTTCAGTGTATTTCTCAAGTTTTTTTTCTTGGCCCAAATTGATATTCATTATGAGCAAAATGTTACACCACAAAAACAAACATGTACGAAACTATGGCTTGAAAATGGTAAAGATTTCAATGTTATGATACATAATTATAAAGAATTATAAAGTAATTAGTCGTTTGTATGCTTCCATTTTCCCACAGGTCGGCTATTACTACTATAATGATTGGTACACAGAATTTCTCATTCTTCCTGCATTCATCCCAATCTTACTGGTAAGTATCGTAATAAGTGAATCGTCAACTGTATCGTATCACTCGTATTCAATTCATTAATACTCTTGCTGAGATCATGTCTATCCAGCAAACAACAAACCCAGCCTACGTTACAATTCCCTTATATTTTATCACTTTATATTACAGTTCATTATTGCCAGTATAATTGGTATTTTTGCTGGAATAGAGAAGACAAATGGCCTGGTAAGTAAGAACGTGGTATTATTAACAAAACATTCTGCTATGGACTGAAACAAAATTCCGCTGCTAGCTTCACAATGTAAAATGGTAGAAATTAATGCATTATTAAGACACAGAAAGAGTATTGTGTTAATTATCCAATTTACCAGTTTGTTTTTAAATGAAACTGAATGTATGTAGTTTAAAATCAAATATTTCACAAAACGTTTGCTGTTTTCTAGATCATGACCTGCCTTGTTTTTGGAATAATCATCATCCTTGGTACACCAGTGAGCATGGGGCTCTGGGGAATGCCATCGTTGCAATTCTACGTCAGTTTCGAATCTGTAAGTATATCTTCATATACCGCATGTATCAGATGAGATGAGATTATAATTATACTATGTGATGAATATTGTATATATTTCTGGTAGGTTAAGAACTTGAAGGTCTATATCCATTGCTACGGTCGGACTATACATACTTTACCATTTAATTGCGGCTGCAGTACATCGCTCGTACACCAAAAGTACCTTGTTTACAGTTAGCCCCAAGGTCTCAGGTATACCATAAACAGCTCACGGCGGGCATCCTCGCTCTTGATAGAGTCCAGCTATTCATGTATTCTTGTCTAGAGCAGCTATAGAACTAACTCAGGTTTTATTCGAGTCAGTGACCACAACTCGTAACTCATAGTTACCCATTTTATCCATGTTTTTAGATCTCAATATCGTACTTATGGCCTGATTATGGAAGTAGAGACAAAGCATAGGTGTAAATTATTTTCATTTTCAATTTGAAAATACTTTTTATCCTAGACTGAATACCAGGACGATTTGCTGACGGCCATTATATGGGGACTTATGATTATTCCTATCGTCCTTTGGATTCTCTCCATCGTCGTGGTTGTCCTGTGTTCTATTGCCCTTTGTTGCCCGGTAAGTGAAATTCAATGTTTCTGTTCATCTTTATATATATTCAGTGTGGTATAGCTATGTGTGGTTGGGTTATCATATAAGTTATCGGAAGCTATTGCTTTTTTACTGGTCATATGTTTCACATTGAGTAATTAAAAATAAATAAAGTCTCACCAAAAGTACCATCATCAAGGCTCATTGTTTAGATTTTGAACCCTTTAGTGTAAGTAGAACCCAACTACACCCGTTCAAAATAATCGTGGACCATCTTCTTTCAGTGTATATAATATAGATCGCTGTAACCCCTCTCTCGTAAACCATGGTAGGTCATTTAAAATGCCCAGGTAAAGAGCAATACTCTTTTAACGACGCTTGTACTGGGACCCCTTATATAGGTTTCATTTTTGCCTGCTCTATTTGGAAACGTTGGCGCTCTGGATATAAATATGAAAACACAACTCAGCATTCTGCCACCTGAATTTCAGACACATTCATGTACATATCGCGGGGATTTCACGCTCCCGCAAAGTAATAAAAAAAACGCTATTTCTATTCGAAATACATTGCCAAAATGTTGAAACTAAGAAAGGGCATGATTTTCTATCACTAAATATGTAGTTTTATCGACGCAGGTTTTTAAGTACCAAAGATATGAGGAAAACTTTACTGTTGTATCAGTGAACAAATATTTGTCAATTGTTACGAACTCAAATAGCAAAATAGTGTGCGCATTTAACACCAGCGGCGCTGGTGGCTGCAGCTGGCTGAGACTGAGACTTCCGGCGCCAGTCTGTTACCCGGGCGTAGCTATGCAAACAACAACAACATGGCAAACTTTTCGGTCATGAAACTGTGCGACCTCCGCAAAAGATTAAAAAACAAGGGAATCACAACTGCTAGGACGAGGAAGAGGGATTTAATTGATCTTCTTGAGAAAGTGGATTCCATGTACGATGATTTGGAACCATGTGATGCACATGAGTCACTGAGAAAACGGAGAGTTGTAGAATCTCAGCTGCCTGACAAAAATAAACCATGTTTACTCGTTACGCTGTGCCTGCGGGTGCCACAACCGGAAGTTCCCACCTTAGCTTTTCATTGGTTCCACATAAAGAGCTAGGTGGCGTGATGGTCGGATAGCTTATTTTCGCGCTATTAAGGGTGGCGAGAATTGCCAGCGAGATTGAACATTGACACTTTGACTTTTGCTTTATCAGGGGAAACCGTTCTTCCTTGGTGCACACCAAAATTTCTTGTTAAAATGCAACTTTGACTCATATTTCCAAGATCACAAGAAACCAAGTAATATGTATCCAAGTTTATCCATGCAGACGGAAAACATTTTTTAAAAAAATGTTTAAATGTGTTGTGGTTGGGTAGATGAATATTCAATCACATTTTCATGACTAAGATAAATGTAGAACCAGTATTATTTGGTGGTAATATTGACCGATCATAATAATACCCACAGGAAGAATGTGAAACAAGGCATTAGACATAGGTAGCATTCATTATATTTGTAGGATGAATGTAGGACCTGGTAACATGTATAAGTAAAGCTGAAATAGGGGATTTGCATTTTTAGCCAGGTAACATTTAGGAATGATGTTTTATTTTAA
Source organism: Sthenelais limicola (assembly GCA_942159475.1). Taxonomy (NCBI): domain Eukaryota; kingdom Metazoa; phylum Annelida; class Polychaeta; order Phyllodocida; family Sigalionidae; genus Sthenelais; species Sthenelais limicola. Next base: position 72,432,878 of record OW804097.1, on the reverse strand, counting down.
ATATTCCAGGATGAGTGTGGAAGAGGTGGCTATGGAAGCTCCTCCAAGGTCGGCATGATGTACGCCCAGCAGCCCCCCGGCACCGTGTATGGCATGGCGCCCCAAGCCCAGGTCCAGCCAACCTACCTGCAACACGTGCAACAAGCGCCACAGGTGGTCAACGTACCAGTGTCAGCCATCAGGAGTCCCATGATAGCTGGTATCCAACAACAGAACAGGCAACAGCAGCCTGTCTTCACCCTGATAAGATAAACAGGTATTGAGCAATGCTGATATATAAATAATATAATGGAGCATAGCATCTATATGCAGCATAGGCCCTAGTCCACTAAGCCGATTCTCATGCGATTTTGCGCCTCAGAGGACTCTATTCGACTACATAATGTGAGAATCACATGAGAATCGGCTTAGTGGACAAGGCCCTTTAAGCCCCGAATACACAGTCACGATTTGAGGGCCGATTTGGCATCCACGATCCGTCGTACGATTTCAAATTGTCCATTTGAGATCGCACATCAGATCGTAGGTCCCAAATCGTGCCAAAACTCCTACACATGCACGATTTCAGGGCCGATTTAGCGCCAATTCAGCGCCGATTTGGATGTACGATTCATCGTAGGGGGAAAAAAGGGTCTTCTGCGATTTCAAATCAAATCGCCGCTGCTTCTACGATTAATCGTCCATGTGTAGATGGTGCTGCGATTTATCGTAGACTTCTATAATGAGGTCTACGACAAATCGTAGGTGCTTTTACGATTTTCGGATTTATTCGAAAATCGTTGGTCCATCTGCGATCTGGCAATATAAAAGAATTTAATTATTAATAATTTTACTTTCAACTGCTATAACTTCCCTAATTTTTGGAGTATCAACATAATTCTTTCACTTTTATAATGCAGAGTTTCCCCTCTAGACATGTCGACATTAGATCTCATTCTTCTCATATTTTATTTTATTTTATTCGACAATTAAAAAGAGAAAAAAACACACCAAAAAATAGGTGATGTGTCACAGAAAAATGAGTAATGTTATATTTTATTTTTACAGTTTAATAATTTCTTGTTGGCTTCTAGGGTCGTTTTTTTAAACAATTTTCTCACCTCTATATTTCAGAATCGCAGATCAAATCTTGACTGCCAACCCACCCACGATTTCACTTTTTACCAACGATTTCACTTTTTTCACCATATCGTGCATGTGTAGGTCTAAAAATAGGCACGATTTCAGGCAAATAAGCACCCACGATTAATCGTAGATCCTGAAATCGTGTCTGATTCCCAAATCGTGACTGTGTATTCGGGGCTTTAGTATGTGAATGAGGATAGTATCATATGGACGATGTGTATGTATCTGTAAAGAATTTGTTTGTGTAAACTGATTAGTGTCTAGACTATATTCTATGTCAGATATATTTAGGTTTGAAACTAGGTGTGCACTATATCTGGGTTGGCAATTCCAGTAAAGTAGCTAAGTACACTCCAAAGGATAACCTTTAAAATGAAGAATATATTTGATACAATGTCCTGAAATTTGATACATAGATTTATATTAGTACAGGTGCTAAGCCCTCCAAAATTCAGAACATTCCAATAAAGAAATGTTGTAAATTAATCACTTTGAAAAATATTAATGTTGCGACTTGTGACTCATTACCCTGAAACAATTGGGTTTGACTACAGTGTGTGATGTCCTCTGGTAGACAAGGTCATCACCCACCCACTCACAGAATATATATAATAATTATAATTATATTACCAACCCCCTCACCTCCATACTGTTCCCTCACACCCAACATCATACTATAACTGAAAGATTTCCCCCACCCTCCTCGCCCATTCTACTGCAGTTTATATTCGTCTATCTTCATTAGATTAACTAAAAGTATCTCTTGAAAATATTATACATAGTTCAAAATTCAACAAAATCAAAATGTATTATATATGATTCACTAATTTCATTTATAATTATATATATTCTGTTATCAAACTCTTTATAATATATATTATTAACATTACTTTCAACTTTATAATTGTTAACTTAATTGTCTTTGGAATGCAGCAATTAAAGTCCACAATTTTAGGAAAAGAATGGATGGACAAAGCTGTCTTATTTTTGAATATTTCAATGAACAATAGTGATTTGACTATTCGATGTTAGTATCTTGAAATCCTGTTGTATATTCACTTTGGGCACTGATATTTTTGGGTTTGTAAACGCCAGTCGCGCCTTTTTTTGGTGTGTGAGGGTAGGGAGGGGAGAGGGATTGAGGGGAAAGGAGGTGTCAACCATAATTGTTTAAGAGTGATTGGAATAGTTGCATTTTAAAACGTATTCTCATGATTGTTTCCCATGGTTTCTCACCGCACGCATCCTTCTGTTTCTAGGCGATTCGGGTTCATTTGGAGGTTGATTTCACACCGCTCAACAAGTGTCATATGTTCGGCTTGGTGTAGGAACTGAAGGTGATACTCGTCTTTGGGAAATAAAATATTATTTCGACGCGGTTAAATTCTTGGTTTTAAGGTATAATGAGTCCTATTTTTGTCATTCACCGATTATGTGCCTCCTTGGGAATAAAAGGAATCTTCATCTTGAATGCTCCATGTTTCCTTATTGTGATCATTAGTAAATTAACACATACTTTCTTTTAAACCATCTTGGAAATGCAAAAATTGTTGAAATAACGTTCCACTGGGGCTTACATACGGGTTAATAGTTTACCGGTACTATCAATAAAATTCAGATATTGTTTTTAAGGGAATAAGCTTGTCTCAGAAATGAGTACCTGTCGAAAATTAATTTTACTCTTTGTATGTTAATGAATCAAGTCTTGACTGTATTTACTTATGTAAACCTAGATAAATTGTAGTTCTGTCTCACAATCTAACTTATAATCGAATTCATTAATACATAATCAGGGATCTGATGAACAATGATAGTGCCTATAAGCTCGGATTACATAAATAGATTAAGACAATTAACAATTAGAATGTTTCACGTGTTCTTTGTTTCTGCGAAAAATATTGAAGAATGAACAAGTGTGTGTTCTTTATTTAATTTATGGGAAAATGCAGCACACCACTTATGAACCAAATATGGCCAAACATTGTGGGCATTTTGATTCTTATGAATTATATAAAGTATCCAAATATGTCAATGGGATCCTAGGGAAGACAATTCCAGGTTTAGTACAATCCTACTTATCGTTAAAGCTGAAGATTTCTATTAGAAGGGTTTAGACATCAGGTGAAAGTATTCTTATTCGTTGGACCTTATTCTATTCAATAGGATTATCTTTGTAATAAATATATTAACACAATAATGAATTATGAATTTATATAAAAACATCGCCATTCTCTTTCACGCAATAAAGAATATTTGAGCCTATTTGAACTCATTCGTTATCATGTGTTTCTCGTTACACGTCTAAGGCTTGTTTTTTTTTCTAAAAAGCTAATTTTATTTTATTGGGAAGGATGACCTATAGCAACAGCCCAATGCACCAGATTTGAGTTTATATTATACCCTACATTATGTACATGTATTAAAAAACAAATGAACTAATTACGGTTAATGATCCATTGACTGATTTGAACTTTAAAAGCAATGGTTGGAAGAAAATGATTTTTACTTTATCCGATGATAAGGGAGTTGACCTAAAGCCCGTGTCCACTGAGCCGATTTTCTCACGGGGGGGGGGGGGCAGTCCGCTGACAGGTGGAAAAACGACCAGATGATTTGACCCATCCGATGGGAGATACTCGCTTAACGGCCGACAGTCAGCTTCCTTCAACTGGCCTAACTGCCCTGTTTCTCCTCCGACTGGCCACTGTCAAGATAGTCGGCTCAGTGAACATGGGCTCTATTCAGTGAACCAAAAGCAAATTAGAAATAAGGCTCTAGGATTCGTTTATGTTTATACAATATTCTCGGATTTGAAAGCTATTTTTCACTGAAGCCAATATTTCTTTTTAATAATTCCCCTTGTCTCTAGGAATATATATTCAGCTGTCATTTAGGTGAAGTAATGCCTTTTACTTTAACCTACGACTCCTATAGGCCCGCTCCACGTATACTTTAAACAGCTCATTCAAATTGAATATTCAACCTTTGATTTGCTCCTAGAAACTTTTACACAGATCGTTTATCATAGTTATATGATAGATCCTCCTTGTTTCTTCTCAGCTTTAAGATCAATGTCATCGTCATCGTCATGATATAAAAGGTTGCAGTAATGTTTCTTATCATATACTATATAAAGGATTCATGCATCCCTAATTATGCGAATATCAGCTCATATAAATTTCGCATTTAGGTCAGAGAAATCATTTGTTCGTTGAGGGTTACTCGGCATGACAGGTCTAATAGTCGTCCTTGGTTTAGATTTGGGTGTGGTGGACTTGTTCTTCATCATGGGCCTCCCCTTTTTGATGAACACAGCGACAAGACCCGTGACGGCTATGAGGATAACTATGATGACGATGAGTACAATCAGCCACGTGTAATCCCTGGCATCAGTGCTGCCAGCTGGTGTCACACCTAGAATATATGAAAGTAAAACTAGTACTAAAATCAGATACGGTATGTACCAACAAAATTTCTGAATCAGTTGAATGAGTTATCTTGAAAGGGGCATCATATAGACGACTATTGACATGAATTTGTGAAATAAATGCTTAAGCTTATAAACTGTAAAATTGTGTTGTTTAGGATTATTGCCAATTCAATCACTATTATTACAAACATTATAAAAGAAAATATGCAGAACTGCATTCTATATAGACACTTTGACCGTAAATAAAACAGCTTGCAACATAATTACCAGAGCACCCAGATAATTAATAAAAGAATTGGAGGAATGTGAGCAGAATGACATTATCCGAATTCTGCATGACAGTTATACACATGCAGTTAGGATTTCCTAACATGATTTCAAAGAGAACTAGAATACACCTGCTCTTAATGTCTAAAATGTATCCACATGAGCTTGAAGTACTCACGAAAAATGACAAATGATAAGCGAGTGAAGCAAGTGGAAACCCTGATGTAGACCAAGCAATAGATGGGAAGAGAATGTAATTACACACTCAATTCGGTTCTGCGAAATAGGAATCACAGGGAATTGTGGAAGCCAGAAGTAGATGAGTCAAGTCCCCAGAAAATGTATAATTCGTCTGCACAAATACTCTATAAAAACTTCAATACAAAAATGAGGTTCAAAATACAGTTCAATATAACCGAAGAGACCTTTTGAATAAACGCAATACCAAGTATATTCAGATATACTATATTCAGATATCAATTCAAGGCACCTATTCAGGCGCATCCTCCCAAGCCAGGGCGAGATTCTCAAATCTACGTGTCTGATAGAGTAAGCGACAGGAAAGAGTAAGCGAAAGGAAAAACAGTCCTGCGTTCGGAGGATGTTCAGTAGGTGCTTCAATATATCGCAAACGACTTGACTAAAATCACAAAAATTAGTGGGAAAAGATGTAGTGTGTCCAAGCCCAGAATAAGCAGCACAGTTACACCAAAGCTCTGACAAGGCACGGACCTGTATCGTTTGATGGTGTGACGATAGTTCCGGTTCCGGTTTCAGAATGTGGTGACGTCATTTGGGAGCCAGTTACAACGGAGCCACCAGACGGGGAAGGTGGGGTGGCAGTTGTAATTATCCCTATGTGACATGTCATATAGTTATGAACTAGTTACGGAGCAAAGCTTACTGACAAGTCAAAGGTATATTCTATTCGTCGCTACTTACCTAGTCCATTGTAGCCCACATAACAAACCGATACATGTATACCTGATGCATTGCCAACAGGAATGTTTTATGCTATAGCATCTCGATATATATAATGATTTAACTGGCTTTATTCCACCATATTCAAATAGATATCGTAACCCAACCGATTTTACATCCAATGATCAAATAGCAAAACAAACACACTATTATAATTATATACCTGCATCGTCCACAGGCTCATCGGATGAGAATCTAACAGTCTGATTAAATTCAACATGCTTAATGTTATTGGGTTACAATCTGATCGACCTCAGAGCCAACCGATTCAAAAATCATGTTTGGTGACCTACTGGAAAATTTCAAGCGATGCACCTCGCGATGGAATTGTATTGAGATTTGTTGGAACGTACACGTTTACCTTGTCAATTGCATCAAAGAACAGTCGGCTTGCTCTACGGCTAGAGTGGGCACACGCTATAAGGGCTAACAGGTTGCTTCTGGTGCCCGTTGCATTGTATTTTCTTTCCTTGCCTAATTTACCTTGCTAAGCAGCTGCTATAAAGGAAGCAATTTACTATACCGACAATGCTAATTTCAATTCCTATAATAGGACATTCTTACCTAAGCTATAGCAAAGGTAGCTTAGCAAGGACCATTTTTAGTAAAAATTTCTTATGCAACAGGCCCAACTTGTCTGTGGAAACATTGGTCTACACTCACCTGTTGGGGGTCGACCTGTACCTGTGTATAGGGTGAGTTCATTAGGGTTTGTTACAGAGAGTGACTCAGCACATCGAGCCACGCCACGTACGGCCCCTGCAACGATTTGATATGATTGTTTCAATGATTTTTAATAACTCGATAAAATTGCAGTGTGCACTCTTCCATGCACTACTTGTTTTCCTCACGTAGGTATACGTACTGGCAGAACTCCTTATTATGGACAAATTATCAGGAGGAGTATAAATGACATGGAGCAGGATATCCGTGCACACAAAAATGTACTAATTAAGTGTAAACTACATTCATCTCATATTGCTAATATAATATAAGGGTTTTTGACCTACAGATTAGCTTGACCAGATAAAAAATTAGAACCTTTTAGGAAACCCTTTACTCTAATTACTAGCAGATCCACCTAATATATATAGTTTATGCACATAATATTATATTATGTAGATATGCGATCTCCGATTAAGTAAGGACTCTAATAGTTTTTTGTATCTTGACTTTTTATTTTCTTAAGGTAGGCATTACCTTACGCGTTTCGACCAGAATGTGATTTTCATCACTTGTGTGGATATGTGAATTTTCTGTGTTTATATATAGTCGACGTGGTGGCACATTTAGTTCATTTTTGCACATTTTGACACGTTGTGTTGGTGAAGTTTTATTGGTTGAGAGCAAATGGCAGTCAAGTTATAATTGAAATAAGTTTAATGACTTAGTTACCATACCAAAATGGTGAATACATTGGGGGATGGGGATAATATGATAAGGACTCAATATTTTTAAGTATATAATAATTATAATATTACGTGCATATTATATTTAGTGTAAATTTTCACAGGTTATTGTTACCTATAGTAAAATGTATTTATAAACCCAGCTTAAGTTCACTTACCCTCATCCAAGATGATATAAAGGTCGTCATATATTGGATATTCATTTGGTAGGTTTATGAGTAAAGTCTTATTTATTATGTCGACATACGTAGATACAGACGTGTCAACCATGATGAATAACGTTTTGCTGATCCTATTGTAGATCCATACATAGTGGCGAGTAAATGGTAGGAAGATCTGGGTGAAATGAAAGTTAGGGATTTTCGTTTATATATATATCATAGTTCGTGGTTCACCAATGTTTTATGTGAAATAAATTGCTTTCTTAAATAATCAAGAAGTGCATTTCTTTTGGCGATGAGAAACTCACAATCCTAAATATGAATTAATTCATCATATGGCAGCAATCAGTGAACAGCACTGACTCGCATTTACAGTGCGTCTACAGCCAAAATAGATCAAGTTTTCCTTTCTTACCTTTTGATCAAAATTGATAAGTATTGTCTTCTTGTCCCCTGACAAGTATGAGGACACGGCGCGTGGACGTTCAGCTGTATGAGAAGTAAAATCAATGTTTATAGTACATACCGGTATATTTGAAATTATACCAGTCGTTATTAGATGACATTTCATGCATAATTGCGGTGTTAAAGAATGTCAATGGTAATAGAAACATCGCTTTCCTTAATCGATTTTAAATGAAACCTATCTCAATTACGTAGCCGTAGCCGTATCTTTTTTGTGAATTACGTGGCATTTTGATGTGTACAAATTAAATTGTGAGATCAAACATTTTGCTTGATATGTTACGTTACATTTTTCCCGCCATGTTTTACTGAGCTTATTTCTTCCTTTTAATGTATGTTTGTATATCAGACATACAGATACGTTTAGGTTTACGTATAGGTTAGACTTGCTGAACCTCTCTATTAGGAGTTAGAAAATACGTATACATACGGTCAACGGCAAAGTAAACGCATCTTTGCGGCGTGGATGACCTAGAGAAACCAAGCAGGGATAATTGTTACTAATTTAGATGATGTTGTTTTAATGATTAAATTGTTAAAATAATCATAGGGCCGCGAAAATAGCTCGAGGTGAGGTTGTGTCTTTGCCCTCTCCCAATCCTCTACATATATAATAACTTAACTAGCAGTAATTGATTCTCAAGAAATGTACTCAACAAACCAAATATTATAAAGAAAAATAGGAGTATTTTGGAAGGCAAACATTACCTTGTACTGTCCACACCATTGAAGCAAAAAATATGTTCTCGTCGCTGTCGCGGCGTCCACGTCAGTGTGACGTAATATTGACTAGTATCCGGTTTGTGACGTATAGATGAAATGTGCATACCGTTGGTACTTGTCGTTCTCATCTCTATTATGCTAAACGCCAGGCAATGTATGGAAATAACAACATAAATGACTATATACTTATTTCGATTCGGCTGAAGAGCGATTATATCAAATTCTTTTTCGATTCCAAGAAAATAATTAGGCTTCATAATAGCGAACAACACGAAGAAGATATTGAATACAATAATGATGATATATGTTTCCCTTATTAAAAGAAATCAGGCATTAACTAAAATGTGTATAGACCTACGTCAATGTAAATATCCCCTGTCAACGTATTTAGCGACAGGAACAATAATCTTAGTGATAACATAGACCCTGCCCATACACAGCCGATTTGCCCCCCCCCCCGATTGCCCCCGATTTGGGTCTCCCGATGAATCCTATGAGTTCATTTCAAATCCCGGTTAATCTTTTTGAAATAACATAAACCAGGATTGGAAATTAAATCCTAGAATTCATTGGGAAACCCAAATCGGGGGGCAATCGGGAGGCAAATCGGCTGTGTGTGGGCAGGGTTATATATAGTCAGTAGATTGTAGAATGGGAATTGAAGAGATGGGTGGCGAAATTGAGCTTATTTTGAGGGATCTACCACCTTCCCCCCATATCCACTCGCAGAATCTGTCTTTCACCTACTTTCTAAGCGCTCTCAATTCTACAAGATAATAACATTATCCAGTATCCCTGTAGTTATACAAAATATGCAATAATAAATTTATAATCAGTACAGATTTATACCGTCACTCTAGGTCCAAATCCTCAGATCAGATAAGAATGGTATGTCAGCCTACTTCGCTAATCGCTTACCTGGCCTAGTACTCGGCGTTCTAATGGGAATAATTATAATGACATTTTGCGGTCACAGTGGAATTATAATAGCACTTTGCGGTTTGAGGTGATAGAGTTTCCCTTCGTTTAAAGGGACTCTCTCAACTTACTTTGGGCCTAGACTGCTCGGTTGAAAAGAACTAGGGGCAGGAGGAAACACCCCTAGTATAAATAAAATCTTTTTTAATAAAAGCTTTCACAGTCGTTATACCAGGAAACTTACGATGTCTTTATGTCTTTTGTTTGCATTGTAATTTGTAATGTAATGAGTTGTCCGGCACTGGCAATAACGCAAGATTGGTCCTCTGGGGTTGGGTAGATAAACTCCGGCATTTCGTTGCAAATCGAAGAAGACTCATATAACTGAAAAGGCGAAAGATGGGTCCAATAAATAACGTCATTATATAAGTTCAGGCGAGAATCATTAGGATTTGACTCATCCCAAAACTGCACAATGAATCATAATCCCATATTTCACTATATATGCTGAACCAAATCAGACCATGTCAAATGTACTTCTCTAATTACATACAATCAATCAGAGAAGATGTTCAGTGTTATTGACTGTTTAAAGTAATGTACTTTGCCCTATAAGTACTCTTGCTGGTATAAACAATTTAGCTAACAAACATAATGATTATTACCACCTGATGAAACAAAACTGTTCAGAATTTACCTGTACGAGGAATTGAAGTGGCACAGATGCCATGGGCACCATTGGTCCTTCAAGCATGAAATCCTCTAGTTGTATAGCCATAGCATACCATCCTAGGTTGGCAGAGGCAGGGAAGGAAAGTTCACATCGTGACTGAAAATTGACCAACGGTAATAGATTGCGTCAAAATAATTGGATGACCTTTCTTTTTCATTTTAGCCAAATGCTAAAATGCTTTAGCTAAAATAAACTCTTCAATGACTCTGAATAGATGCACATTAGATAATTAAATGTAGTGATGATGTATTATTGTTTTATAATCTTGCTTAGTGTTCATTCTTAATTAGTGATGTGGATTCGTTTACTTTCGGTTACTTTATTTGCACCCGACCAGTCTCCACTCGACCTGTGATAAGCAAATATATTGATAAACAGTGGTAATTAATTATGAACGTTATTTATGAGTTGCACTAACTGGATTCAGCTGGATGCCCTGGTACCTATTACAGATCCCTCCACATTCACCATGTGATTGTTTAGCCCATCTACAAAACACTGAATCGCCATCTGGATCTTCTCCTGTGTGAAAAAACATATATTCTAAACCAAATTGCATTACCACATTATCAATCAATCAATCTATATCGTTCTATCTATCAATCCTATCTATAAATCCATACACAATGGGGCAGCTGGTGCACTGTTTGGTGCATAATCCCTTGGTTTCCGCCTCGAGATTATGCCCGAAGAGTTCATCAGTACGCCCGGAATGGAGGTTATTAATTCGTTTAGTCTCTGCCTGAGGTGATTATAGCCCCAAGACTATTCAAGGCAGTGACTAAATTCATTATTATCCATCCATCCCCAACCCCTCTATCATTCTAGATACGTCTGTTCTTCTGTCCATTCCAATTGTATGTATGTATGTATGTATGTATGACAATTAGTACATTAACTTTAACAACTTTACTTTTCATGGGTTAGTTTAAACATCTTAATATTCAATATATCTGAAGTGGCTCACGTGGAATGATTAGTGTGTGATTACACCCTTGTTGTAAGGCCACAATTGTTGTCATAGTTGTGCGAGGTGACGAGTTGAGTCGCCCTGTATCTGATCGAACACGGAGGTCCACATATATGGTGAACTCCCAAGGTGCATCCCTTCCTTGCTGTAGTCCTTCTACCCAGCCTTTGCCCTTCCACCTGTGGATATTATCAACTAAAGGGCCTAGTCCACTAAGGCGATTCTTTTACGATTCTCACAGAATTTAGTGTAAAAGTGTCCTCTGTGGCGCAAAATCGCATGGAAATCAGCTTAGTGTACTAGGCCCTTTAAATCGAGTAAGTCTTGCGTAATTTGAATAAGGGATAATCGAGGAGGATCATTCTTGTGGAAAATGGAAAGCTAGATAGAAACCCAAATGCTTGGCATTGTTTAAGAATACTAAAGAAGTAAAAGTTAAGTTATAGAACATATAATAATTATGAAATAGGGTGAGGAGTGGGTGCATAGATCTAGTATAATATGATTGAAAGCTTGTCAATAAAAATTACCCTAGGCGGTAGTACTCGTGTTTGGGGAAGGTTATACTGTAAGTTCTCTCTCCAGATGACCAGTTCTCATACACACTGAAGTCAGTGCAATAATAATACAAATTCCCGAGTGGCAGAAGTAGCTCAGGACATCCACCAGTACAAAATATCTGTGCCACAAAATGAAACATGGAATGCTATATTAATCATTGGAATCGTATCATTACTTATTTCCAGTTTAATGTTTCTTTGGCAAGATAATTAGTTAAAACTCCATTGATGCAAGTTATTGTTACAAATATTACTGATTAAAAAACTAATTGAGGATACAACCTCATACTTAGAAGACATGAATGCAGTTTGTGTTTAAAGGGGCTACACAAATTAGTATTTCTAATGGTTGGTGAAATAAAAGTTGTCGAATGAGAAAATGATATTGTGGATATTGAGAAGCACCTTTAAATACAAAAGTAAATCCCTTATTAATATGTGTGCCAGCAAGTATGACTGACTGAAACCGATATCAAAATTCACTCAGAGGTATCAGCACAAGAATGGCATTGATCATTTATTTTAAAAGAACATTATGGCACTTACCTCCCCCGCATCAGGTGGGCCGATTAACTTCTTAGATTCTATTGTAGTTTGGTTACAAAATGAAGAATCACGATACGTCCGTCGCCATGAAATTCGAAAGGATAGATCAATCTGCGAAGGTCAAGTCAGAGGTATATATATTATGTATAATAGTTTCTATTTTCAAAATTGAAAAACAGAAAATAAATTATAATGTCTTCTGCATACAGATCTTCCAGACATACCAGAGAGGATAATAAAGACGTAATAATATAATACCATCTTAAAGATACTGAGACATGAGAGGTTATGGGACTTATACATTTAAATATATTATTTCCTTTGACGGAACTAACAATTCTTCCATTAAAACGTGAAGGGGACTCGGGGAGTCTCCGTATATATCTCCATTGGAACCATGGTGACTGTTGGATACCTTCGCCAGTCAGATAGACTCAAACAGGCCCTCTTCCCGATACATTTGTATAATGCAAACTGAAATACTATTGTTATTGTCTAACTTTGGTGGTAATGAACGCTGCTTATATGTGCATAAGGTTTCCACTCACTCACCCCCTTGCATAATACCACGCCTACCTTGAAAACCTAAAGGGCCTAGTCCACTAAGCCGATTTTCATGCAATTTTGCGCCGCACAGGACTCTTTTGCACTAAATTCTGGCATGAGAATCGGCTTAGTGAACTATAGGCCCTTAAGTCATTATCACTCATATGTTTCATTATTTCTTATTCATCCCTCATCTTTCACGAGATCTTAACGCTTTTGTTATATTTGATTACTCTTATCATTCTTTTGCTTTCTTATTATCAATTCTTTTTTTCCATGTAAATGAAAGTATAATTAATTAATTCTCGCGATCCACCTTAATTAAACTTTGGTATAATTAGATCATATGTTCAGGACACAACGAAAAAACTATTTTCCGGAATGAGAGTGTGTTGTAATTGTACATGGGTCAGATTTTCTGAAAATGTACAGTTCGCCTTCATTAGTTCTCTCAAATAACCCAAATTAAGACAGAAATGAGCTTCAAAATACAGTTTAACATATCAATTCGACACTGAATATATTCATATATACCCTACCCAGTTTTCATAATTTTTCAGCTTAAAGGGTCAGTAAACCCCCAAATATTATGAACAAATCTATTTCCTTGCTATTATTGAAATGTAACCACCCCGGTTTTACTTAATTCAATTTATTATTTAGTGAGTTTTACCCATTTAAAGGAGGGAAAACGTAGTTCCACTGTTTAACACTCCATTCAAGGCGCCACTGTTTGCCTACGTCACAAAGGTGCGCCAATCTTGAAATGTACATGCAATGAACATAATAAACAACTCTCATAATTGCTGCTAGAAAGAAGGAGGGTGGGGTGGGCGGAAGGAGTATTACCAGACAATAACAGTAACTCTATTACCAGACATAGTATAAACAAACAATCTGTATTACCCATTGATTGTTCCTCACAAGGTCAGAGTGAAATGTATATGTAATGCTATTTCTCTCTCTTTTGATACACTGTGGCACCAAGGTATCACACATTTGTGATGCGTTTAAGGGAAATGAGTCACAAGTCACAAAAAAAGGATTTTGAGATGATGACCATATTTGAGAAGATGACATCAAGCCGATTCCAATGATAGTTAACAGTAGGGCATATAAGTACTATTTTATTTTAAATTTGATATCTTCATTTTTGGAAAACAGGTTTAGTATATGTTTGAGTAGAGAATTATTAGTAAAGTAGCTTAATGTACTCTATAGGATGACCTTAGAAATGCATGCATTTTTGTAATACACCATCTTGAAATTTGGTACATGTTTTTATGCTACTAGCAGCTCAAAGAACACCAAAAATGAAAACATTCCAAATAAGGCTTCTTGTACATGAATTACAGTTTTGTGACTTGTGACTCATTTCCCTGGAACACATCACATTTTCTCTCACCACCTTTTGTGTACATCGTTTAAGGGGAAGACTAAACCCAATTATTGACCTCTCATTACAGATGTCTTGAAATACCTCTATTGAATAACTGTTTCAATTGCTGGGAGATTGGGGGGAGGGTAGGGATATTATGTACATTTTTGGCACACCTTTGTGATGTCACACAGCACTCTCAGTGCCCACTTGTGCTAAACAGACCTTTTCAACTAAGCTTTCTCAATTTATGCCTGTAAGTGACTATAAGTTAGATATAAATGGAGGTAAAAAAATTGAGATTTAGGTGCTGAGATTTGTATTTATGGCTGCATAAAGTTTGTTGTCCTAAAAGTGACCATGAACCCATTGACTGACCCTTTAATGCAACAGAATTACCTAAATGTTTAGAACTGGCAATATTATTGTACATTTTCGGAAAACATGACCCACATACTACCTGAATAAAACTGTTTTTTTGTTTTTTTTAAAAATCGTTTGCTATCTCATATGCTTACATACCCTTGCTGGTCCTAGCATAAGGACTTCGGTAGAGACTAAGGGGATTATGTATCTGCTTATGCAAATGAGATAATGTGAAAGAAGTGCGAGTTTTGCTTAAAACCTTTTTTTTTTTTACAAAAAAGAAACCTTTGTAGAATATGAACTTCCCTGTTGCAGATATCAACTCTTATAATTTACCACACATGTCACACATCATTATTTCCAACACCCATAACGTTCCTACTTTCAAAAAGGCAGACAAGAATGCATGATCCTACCGTGAAAGTGTTACCATCAGGCGAGGCGGTCCACCAAAATACGGCTCCACGAAAATGTGTCCCTCCAACATAATGTAGGGTCAAAATAGCCAGAAGAACATTAAACAACCAGTGTTTTGAGAATCGTGCCGCCAGGCCGGTTTTGAATTTGTTGATGTTGTCCATTTTTTATTGGAATGTAGTGAAGTTGATGGGATATGATTGTATTCTCATTGTCTTTGGTAGAACCAGATCGTGATCCATTGCACTACGAAAAATCCACATGGATAAAAATCATCAAACGAAAATGCTATTCTCCATATTATATTTCTCATCCTTTCTGTGAATCATGTTAATTTTTCCTCATACATATACTTTCCCTTATTTGTATAAGCACTCATATCTTCAATATATATGAAAGCTTTTTGTTATAATCATAGGAATATAGAATAGGTAATTACAATTTATGATGGAACATTATTGCCCATACTTTGAGATAAACATATAGAACAAAAAGAGATTACAATCAATGTTGTTACCGCTTCCGACTACATAAATTATTTGGCTCCGTAGAGTAAACGTGTGCTGGACAAGAACAAAGTCTGGATCAGATACAATAATTATTTCCCCCCCCTAAGATACTGTATTAGTTGTAATAACTCTCTGGGGCAACTCTTCCACGTGTTTCCGGGAAATGAATTATGTTTCCAAATGTCCTTGAAACTATTTGTAATATGTGTTACAGGAAAATGAGACTCAAGTCGCAAAATTGATATTCTTAAAAGTGTCTTATTCAAAAGATAAATGTGTGGTAATGTTTTCATTTTTGGGGTACTTAACGCTTTACATAGCATAGATGCATGTACCAAATTTCAAGACAGTTTATTAAATGTAATCATGCATTTCTAAGGTCATGTTATAGAGTACATTTAACTACTTTACTAGTAAATTTCCACCCAGAAATATTGCAATCTTTCTTTTCAAAACTAAAAATATCATACTTAAAATATAGAAATAATTATTAAATGTCCAAATGTTCATTATCGTCGAAATCCGCTTGATCTCATTGTTTCAAATATGATGATTTCTCAAAATTTATTTTCTGTGACTTGTGACTCATTATTCTGTAACACATCACATTTGACCAATTCTAAAATGTAAATAGAATTACATCTAAATGCTTATAAATAGACTG
This sequence comes from Sthenelais limicola, assembly GCA_942159475.1. Lineage (NCBI taxonomy): Eukaryota > Metazoa > Annelida > Polychaeta > Phyllodocida > Sigalionidae > Sthenelais > Sthenelais limicola. The sequence goes on along the minus strand of OW804097.1, from coordinate 72,416,710 downwards.
ACGTAAATTATGAATCCACATGATGTCATCATGCTTTAATCCATGACATGTGGGACGGACAAACGCGCAATGTCTTATATAATCGATGTCATTGAGACGTGGTTTATACAGCTTGTAGTCCGTTATTTGTTTTATTGATTTTTATAATAATATTACGAATCGAGGTCATACCACCCTCGGCTTGGATATATACAAGTATGCATGCTCTCACATATGCACCTCTTCCATAGAGATTAAGTATAATATGCGTCACTATATCAATGGCTAATGTATCTTATTTAAAATATGGAGGTTTCTCCAGCAATTTCGAATTCATCTATAGGCCCATTTTAGGGTAAAATTGGAAATGCATATCACATTTGGTATCGACACGGTACAATGAGTCAAATATCTGGTATAAGTGAATCTGACTCAAGTTTTCACCCCTTCTTTCAACCGGAAACTATTTTCCTTTTGTAAATGCTGGCATATAGTAAGTTTTTATACGAACGTAATTTTCTCATGAATGCAATCTATAAAATGAACCTATATTATTATGTTCATCGTTATCCCCAACCGTGACTATGGGTACCAAATACGCTGTATACGAGAGATCGATTTCACATTTAAACATACCTGTGTCTGTTTCCCTGTGACAGAGTTTATACATACTGAGGCATTAACGAAGTTGGTCACTTAATATAATGATGGTAATAGGAAAAATACCATTCCAGCAGAAAGCAGCGATATTTAGTATCAATCCATGTCCATAGATGCTCTACAGAGAAGGGTTCCTGGCGCTATACCTCCGACAGGCGTCCACCACCATGTCCAAACATTAAATATACCACGTGGTGTATACATGTACATCTGTGTTTGTTGTGTATGTTTTGAAAGTGTGTACACAGCTTGCCATTACAATATTAGAGGTGGGGATGGATTTTTAGTATTAAAGATGGGAAGCTCCAACTGTGTAATGATGTATGCAGGGTATTTAAAAAAATACATGCCAGGAAAAAGACTGGTTTTGTTACGTAAATCTTCTCTTGTGGATGACTAGGAGTAGGCCTTTGTCCTAAATCTGAACCCAAACTAAGAGATAATCCATGTGATTCATTTTCATAATAAATACACAATGTAATAATTTCATCCCAGATGAACCCCCTATAAGAGGCGAAACATGTATAGGTCCGCCCTCTTATAATACAAATAAAAGAATCTTTGAACATTCACGTCAGCAATCAACGCTCATCTATACCAGCAACGCTGAAGTATGCAGAATTTAGACGAATAGTTTTTTTAAGCTAACACGTGCACCAACTTGTTCAAACGTAACCAATTTATTGGGAGATTATAAACCAAACAGTGCAGCAGCAGCCACTCGATATCGGTCAATAATCCTATAATATATCTAACATCCCTTCAATAACGTAAAATTTTGCGTCGCCTTGAGCTTCCTCGAGCGGGATTCGTGCAGTTTTTGTATGTGTGACGATCAGTTCGAACCCTCCGTCGTGCCATTTGCTATACAAATGACACAATGGATATTTATAATTGGGTCGAGACACGCTGGGAGAACCGTGATGAAAGCAAAGGTCGATTCCGGGTTCTCCAGCAGAAATTATACATACCGCTGAGACAATCAGCTTGTATTTCAGCATTACTTCATGCAGTAGGCATCGATAATGTTAAAGACGCAAGTATAGTGTAATAGGAACCGGTATTATTTAATCGATTAACTTTCAGGAATGTTGAATGGTTTTTGCACTCATAATGATAAATTAAGACAAGCTTTGGTGTATGTGTGTGAGCATGCGCACGATGCATATCCCTCCATTTAGTCTACTATACATATTGCTGATTCCTTCTGTACCCCAAGACTATATAGTTCATCTCTAACTTGTGTTGGATATGACTCTGGTTGGGTATTATCATATCATATGTTATATATTTCGGAGATTTTGGTGGAGGTGTCATCAAATAAAGTCACAAGGGAAATCGTTTGCATTTTGTCTGATTTAATATTCATTCCATTATAGGTTACTGTTGAGTGCCCGTATTCATTCTAATTGAATTTGATGAGCTTCTTTTAGCTTCTTTTCTTTTGAACCTTGATCTAGGATGTGTTCTACTGAATAAATGACCTTATCCTCCTCCACAGTATGGATATATAATTATTGTTATTCGAGATTTAACCACTAGGAGGCATACTATTAGAAGTTGCCTGGCTACTTTGGACTGACTCATCCCACAGGTGTTCTAAAGTCGGATCGATAGCATTGTCCATTCCTCTGGTCAGGCTAGTCATTGGTTTAGGTTTAGCATGGCAACCTACACAGGGGAGGGGTATAGTGATCTTAATTAAACTATTAGAGGGTCTTTGTGACCTTTGGGTACTTTTCCAGGGCTGCACCCTCGGTAGTGAGAAAGTCTTGTTTTATAGGCCTTCAAATGAAATTTTAAAAAAGAAATACTTCGAATAAAAACGATTATTGCGAATTTTGCACAACCAATCCCCACGACGAAGAGTACTTGAGGGGGCACATACTGGGTGGTGTATGTATGTATAATGTTTACTTCCGGAAGTGTGTACAACTATGTAACAATAATAAAGTAATTTCACACCGTAAAAGGGTACCTCTATTCTATGAAACCATAGGTCTTCCAGAGGGTCCCTATCAAATGAAATTAAATATGAAGTTAAATAACTATAATATAATGAGAGTTGAATAGAACGTATAGTAAACTGAGCTTATTATGATAAAATGGAACAAGCTACACATGTCACAAGGCAAGGTCAGATATGAACACTCCCTTATGTGTTTTGAGGATTCATGAGTATCTTGGTGAATCTTTCAAAAAGTATTGTTAGTTTATTTTGTGGTCTTGAATTAGTACTCCTATGTATTTCTATGTGATGAGGAGGTAGAATTATGTAGATAATCTTGTTTCCATCTCATTAAATAGTCTTTCATTCACGTTTATAGTTTGGCGCCCGATTCCTTAACAGGGAAGGGGGAAGGGGGAAGGGGAAAGGGGAAAGGCCAGATGCTTTGGTCAATTAAGTGCCATTCAACGTTGCCTACTTGATATGGGCTATTATGAGGATTATATACGATCCACGATGCTAGGAAGGAATAAGGAAGACAGTCATATTGAATTTGGCCAGAACAGCCAGAAGCTGTTTATTAATATAATACCCTATAAGATATCCACAGATACAAGTGATTATGAATCAATATCACAGAAGCAATAGCAATAAATAATACCGAACAGACAATATCGGATACATATAAACAGTAAAGTTTAAAATTTTTCGGCGATGAAGGACCCAACGTCTACACCGACTCGGTGAATGAACTTGAATGAGACGGTTGGGAGAATGGAAGGGGGGCGTGGCAACCCTAACCCGCCTGTGATTGGCTGAGGCGCCGGTGACGTCATAGTTAAGTCCCTAGCAAGGGGGGCGTGGTCGATATAACCACTGAGGCTTCAGTTGCACATATACGATCCACGATGCTAGGAAGGAATAAGGAAGACAGTCATATTGAATTTGGCCAGAACAGCCAGAAGCTGTTTATTAATATAATACCAAAGGCCAAAACGATAGGACAGAACCAATCACAAGTTCTGACACAACATGGTGTCCACTTTGAGTTGATGATCCAATGAAGGAGTCACATATCTAGTCACACAAGAAGATTTCCAATTTCCTCTTTGACGAATGTCTGATAGAGATATGCCTAATGAGGCCATGAATGAAGCTCCTCCACGGCGAAGAGAATGAGAACTATACTGGCCTATGAAGCCAGCTTTTGACATCAGAGTTCTCAAATAATTATTCAGGAAAGGTGAAGATAGAGAAGATCCAGTAGGTGTGCGAAATAGATAGTCCTTGGATTTACCAGGTGTAGAAATGATTAATTTCCTGGTCAGATGAACAGCACACAAGTCTTTAGATTTGCTTTTTGCAACAGGGATAATAAATGGAGATGAAGATGTTTTTGAAGAATTCACCACCACTTCCATACCCCAAGAGGTAAATTTAATGTCTTTCCTGCAAATCGTATGAGGAGAAACAATGAAATGTCCAATCCTCAGAAGTGTCCTGAATAAAAAAATAAAAATAGTCCAAGCAAGAGACTCTTGCTCACATCTATAGTCGACAAATGTCTTAATATTTTGAAGATGCATAGGCAAAATGGGTGAAGATGGGGACAAATCAGCACCTGGTAGCTTAGAAATGCCCTTTAAGGTACATTTAATATCTGGATGAGCAAGGGAAACACAAGGAATATTCCTGAGTCTAGCCCCAAACACCACTGCATTCAGATATGTGATAATTGACGAATGTTTCGTATATCTCGACAGGCAGGCAGAGTACATACACATAATATCCACAGAAACATGGTGAGAGGGAAGGTGATATTCAGCCAAGAATTTGGAGAAACACATCCACTGTCTTGATCGTTGAGTTTGTGTAGAATTACAAACTGACATTTTCCTGAGATTTAACACCATGTTCATCAACCTTGAAGAGAATAATAAATATTCACTACAACACAAGCTTGCAGCAGATAAATAGCCAATTTCAGGCGAATCAGTAGAAAAATATGCAAGACGAGATAAAGTGTCAGCAATGAAATTGTTTTTTGTGTTAATGTAGATGGGTTCCAACTCAATGTCATAGATGAAGCAGACCCAATATAGTTTGTATAGCCATTCCATAGCCTGACTGCTAGAGCTCACACCATTTTTTAACATAGCAATAACCTGAGTATTATCTATGAAGCATTTAACTTTATAATCTTTGAAATAATGTTTCCATCGTTTAACACCAAGCATCACAGGATATAATTCTTGAATATTAATATTTGTAGCTTGTACACCATCAGTGGGGCTCAAGGCCAAATGACCACACTCAGAATCGACAAAAGGTTGGGAAATATTATCCCAAACTCCAGCCATCCAGTCACAATTTAAATACACACCAAAACCTTTGCTGGAGGAATCAGAAATCATTGGGTATGTGTATACATCCTTGTGCAGTAAACGTCTGCCATTGAAAAAAATTGTGAAAGCTTTCCACCATTTTCATCATCATTAACATAATGAAGGCGAATATATATACATTCTCAAAAAAGTCTTGCATTTCAGGTTTGGAAATCGAAAAAAATGGAATTAAGATGAGAGGTCTAGGGGTTAATTTCCTGAGAATAGATATTCTCCTCTATACAATCCTAAAAAAAAGTAGCCCTCTGGCTCAAATATTAAGGACTCTAGAGCCCAAAACGCGAGGAAGGTGGTCATATATATTATATACATCCATCCACACACCCAATATGACATTGATGTGACCTTCGCGGCTATACCAGACTATACCCCAAAACAATGCTCATGATTTTGTATTAATAATTGTTTTAAATGATCGATTCATTACTGTTCCAAAGGTAAAACCCATAAAATACATGCAGTCAGAAGAATATTTATTCATCTCAAAACAAAACTCTTCCCAGCTCCCCCCCCCCCGCCCCTCTCTCTCTATGTGTAATGTTTCTCCCTCCCTCCCTGTCTGTCAATAAATAATAGATGTTTAATTATGAAACTTTAAGACTTTCCTGCTGTCCCCCACCTCTTTCTCCCCCTCTCCCCGCCTGCCTCTCTCTCTCTCCCTTTACATCCTACAGTTGTTCAGAAATCCTAAAGTTATTGTGGTTTTTGTGACAATTAGAAGCTACAAAATATCATTTCCCAGCTCCATCTTGTTCATAAGAACCCTTTGTCAGAATGTTTTCACTTTTAACATGCACAGTGCTTCTTGTAGCATAAATGCATTTTGATATGCAGGTGCCGGACTGAAAATAAGCATTATGTTGGCCTCATGATTAAAGAAATACTTGTAGCATCGTAGGATACATCCCACTGGGCGATGTTTCTTCCCTCACTCCTAAATTCCGCATTATAAACTCTGATTCAGCTTCTATTTCTGAACATAAATATTGGCTATTCCACCCTAAATCATATATAGCAGCTTACATTTTATTATTTTATCTTGACAGATATATGCTACCTTTGTGTGTGCCTAAATTCAGGCTTCTGTGAATACACTCTCCTAGTATTGCATCAACATGTCGCACACATTCAACACTTGTGAATACCATATGCCACATGGCACATTTCGCTCACCCATAGTCATGGGGGTGTGGCATCAGTTTCACACCTCTGAAAGCTAATGCAAAACCTAGAACACAGGTAATAGTGTGTTCCATAATCGCTGCAATTAGAAGATGAATCTTGTTTAGACCAAGTTGTTAACAGGCAATAATTAAGTGACAACGGTTAAGAGGGATGAATGGTGTTTTATGTTTGATAGAATGGGAATCATTAAAATATTGTCTTGTGATATATGTTTAGCATTTGTGTATAGCAACCAACCCAACAACGATCTATTTTGCGATAATACATAAAAGCAAGCAATTAAGGTTTGAATATGATGAATGAGGATAGAAATGCTGTACAAAAATAAATATAAAAAAGAGAAGCATATTGTCATATTCCAAGTAGTCATTCAATTTCAAATAAGGAACGGGGTGGAAATTAAGAGTCTTATATTAATACTATTGCGGTGATCTAGTCCTGGTAAAGAAAACCTATATTATTTGTTTCATCCATCAACCTATTTTATCCTACATGTATTATTGAATAACAATACACTGCATATCACAGTTCTTGCCATTCTACCTGGCTTGCCAAAGTGGTGGGTCTATTTAAGGTGGAAAAGCCTCACAGAAAGCTTGTGTATCATTATAGGAGTGAGAGCGAGGGTTAGCTAGGGTTTGGGGTGAAGAGACATTAAAAAAACCTAAAATATTTAGTTCTGTACCTTTTAGCATCTTATTATATAACCTATCCCTTACTCACAATTTATCTGTCTCCCAAATTCGTTTAAATATTATAAAGTGCCTACTATAAAAATGAACCTCAGATTCGGGATTATGCAACTATTTAGTCCATGTTGAGCTATCATTAAACTTAAGAGTGTGATCGACGACAGCATATGATCATCAACAAAATACAAATTTCATATAAATCTTTGTGTTTATCACTTGTTAAAATAATTTTACTGCATGCAGCATGTGCATTTACACCCGATTTAGATTCATAACTTTGATACACATTTTGAAGTGCATGAGATGATGCACGTTTTACCAGGTGCCAAACCAGGTGCAGAACTGGTTTTTTGAGAGGATTGCACTTTTGTGACTGGTCAGTGGCACTTTTGCATGCACTGGTGGATTTTCCAATGCACATCGGGGAATACATTCTAGGTGTCTAAATGTATGTTTTGTTAGCCTACAAATGCAATACAGTCATTAAATAAATCATTGGCACAACGGTTTCCAATTAAAATTGCATTATAGTGTAAAATAATTAAATTTGACCCATACCAACCCAGCAAATCTAGGCATATCTCTGCTTCTAATGGGGCTAGTTATACATTGTAGATTTATGTATGTTGTGTTAGCCTACAAATGCAACACAGTCATTAAATAAATCATTAGCCCAATAATTCCCAATAAAATTTGCTTTTTTGTGTAAAATAATTCAATTTGAGCGTAACACAAATTACATGTCAAATCTAAAAACATTCATATATATAGAGATCCCGGCTTCTAACAGGGTTAGGAATACATTCTAAATGCCATTTGCCTACAATACATTACATTTCTATAATTTGATCATTGGCCCAATATTTGTCAATGAAGATTTCATTATGGTGTAGAAGAATTCATTATGCATTATTGTTTGTCAGATTTAGTCTATGAAAAGACCATAACCATATTCTTTGTTTATCATTCCATTGTCTTGCGCTTCAAATGTGATAAAAAATATTGCTAAGCTTCTTAACCGCAGGGTGTCATGAGCTATACATAGTATTCATTGATGTCACAGCACTGGCCTAGGCTAGCTATGTTCTGTATCACCCCTTGTAAATATTACCTGGACATATGCATGTGCTCCAAGGCTGCCATTTTCACCTTCAAAAGTTTTAGCAAATGCAATATAAAGCATGCTTATATAGTCAGGGGTTAGCAGTTAGCAGTTAGTGTCCAGGTAATATTTACAAGGGGTGATACAGAACATAGCTAGCCTAGGCCAGTGCTGTGACATCAATGAATACTATGTATAGCTCATGACACCCTGCGGTTAAGAAGCTTAGCAATATTTTTTATCACATTTGAAGCGCAAGACAATGGAATGATAAACAAAGAATATGGTGATGATGACTTTTCGAAACATATTCATATTTCTCACCAAGAACCCAGATATAGATTTTTTTCAAACTGTAATATATACTGCCTGGGAGTGTCTTCTTTGTTATAAAAGAAAAAAATATAGTTTTCACCGTCTAGTTTTTTTGTGAGGGCGTTCTGAAATATATGAATTAGCAAAAGTACAGATTTTTTTTCAGTTAAATATAGTCAAAATTGTAACCCAAAACGGAGTACTAATAGGATCTAACCGCCAGTGGACTTATTTGTTCAGCCCATTAGTTTAGTTCAACCTCTTGGAACATATTGTGTGCCATAATGGACTTCAGTAGCCATTAATTCAGCGGATCTGAGTGTTTTCTTCACCGTCGAAGGGAGTCAATGGATTCCCCTCCATTATCGCCCATGGCTTCCAATACACAAACAACTAGCGTCCCTGACAACGAACAATCCGGTAAGGCGCCAAAACTTTGCTCGCCCTTGTTAGGTGATACTCAGTCTCTCAGTCCTAAAACTACCAATGACATGACAAATCATGAGCTTACTCAGTCTCTCAGTCCTAAAACTACCAATAACATGACAAATTATGAGCTTGCAGTCGAGTTAAAAGCATTCTATTCAAACCTACATGACTAACAACAGACAGCTAACGCGAAGGTTGATTCAAAAGTTGATGAGTTAAACACCAGCCTAAATAAAATAGGCACTGAGTTTAGACAATCATTGGCAGCCTTAGACGTCCGGGTAAAATCTATTGAAGATAGCCACACGACTGGTGACCAAATCGATCGAAAATTGGCCGAAATCACAAATAAAGCAAGCACTGAGGTATAGCAAAAAATAGACGGGCTTACGTTATCCACACAAAACAAAATAGATACCTGGACAGATACAACCTCTACTTCAATAGACCAAACACTCACAGGCCACAATGCCACAAAAAATGCACTCAAAGTTAGAATTACCGCCCTTGAGACATCTTTGGGGACCGCCAGGGCTTGGCAAACCCATACTTTAGCTATAGCCTCTCAAAATACCATTAGCATCTCCAAAACCGACAACAATCTCTCAACTGCAACTCAAAAAATCAAAACACTTGATACCAAGATAAGAAATAACAACATAGTTATTGACGGTCTATCCGGGCAGCAGGGGGAGAATGTCATCCACAGAGTATTAGACCTGATTGGACCGACAGTCCAACATATAAATCCTGACAGTATTGATAATGCGTATCGATTGGGGAGATATAAAAATACTAAAACACGATCGATCCTTGTTACATTTACCTCATCTAGAACTAAGGATCTAGTAATTCAACTGTCAAAGCAAGTGAAACAGAATAATCCAAACGAAAACTTATGGGTCAACAAAGATCTGGGTGAGGATGCAAGAAGAAAAGCAGCCCTACTCCGAAAATGCCACAAAAAACTGAAAGCAGATAAACCAAACTCAGTCTCCCTCAGCTCAAATTATCTTGTCTACAACAATAAAAGGTACTATTGGTCTGACCTAAGTAACTTACCTCATAGGCCCGAGGACTTTAAGTTTGAAGAATATAAGGATGGAACGGCCTTGGGCTATCAAGGAGAATGTACCTACCCCTCAAATTTTTTTCCCTGCAAGTTTTGGTATGGAAACACTCTATTCACATCAGGAGAACAATCATATCAATATTCTAAATTGATCTCTGCCCCAAAAACCGAACTCGCCGCCTCTGTCTTATTTACTGATGACCCATACAAAATCAAAAAAATTGGGGATAGTGTACAGGCGGATTAGTGGGACGGTAAAAGATTGGCAGAGCTTAAAGCTCAAATGATGTAAAAGTTCATTTCTCTGTGACACATCACATATACTGCCATATGCAGGGTTCCTGAGGTCAGTAAAACGTCTGGTAAAGTAATTAGGATTTTGGGTTTTTCAGGACATTAAAAGTAAGAAATGTTGTATGTGCATCTCTCTAAAATTAGTAGAATGCACTAAAACAGCACTCAGAGTGAGAGAAAGAGAGATGGGGGTAATGAGTGAAAGGCAAGGGAGGGAGGGAGGGAGGGATCTGGAAGGCAAGGGAGGGAGTGGGCAAACAACCATGACTGGGTGAGTGCAGGCCTGGTTTGTCTTATTATGTAATAACCAGAGGGGGGCAGGGTCGAGTGGTGGAGGTGAGAAATGGGTGGAGTAGAAAAGCCTTCTGCAAACATGCGAACTGATCAGACAGATGATTTCACACTGATTGTTACCCCACAATCAGCTAACACATTCATGATGGATTGAAAAGATAAAGATGATTGGCATAATGGTACCGGATCACCTAACTCCCACGTTTTTGTTAAAAAAAACCTGAGAAGTAAAAATGACTAAGTACAAAATCTAGATATTCTATTCTATTACTCATTTCACGAGTATTATGGTTATCTAAAAGCCATCACAAATACTGTAACTGTAAACGCACCCACCTCCTAATCTCCCTTATAAAAGCCCTAGTATGCCCCCAAACTCTACTATACTGAATATCACACAAGCACTGGAGTTCCCCAAGGATCCATCCTTGGCCCGCTTACCACTAAGAGAGAAACTACAAAAGCTCCAAAACACAGCATTTAAACTTATAATATAATATATTCCTCCATGTCTGCCGCCAAATATCTGCAAGCTTTCAAGCATTCTGACGATGGGAGTGTATGGATCCAATTTTAGTAGAGAACGCCCAGGGAAAATATTTCAACTTAGCAAATATTCGAACCAACAAAGTCTTGGGTTTTTTTTATTAAAATAGGAAATACTCAATATTATTAAACCACTGGCTGGGTGTAAATGATTTGGGGCAATCGGGGCGGAAACATTAGGCCAGAGGGTTCAGTAGAGCATGATAAACGATTACCCCGTTGTATATGTGCAGTGTACGAGAATCCATAAGAAATAGAAATGGGCTTGCTGTATATGGCTAGACTCTAGGATGTATTCGGAGTTGTATATATTATTATATTGTTCCTATTCAGGTGAGACCTTGACATCGGACGTAAATAATTCCAGCTTAGAATAATACATGTATGGAGCTAAAACACAACTGTCGCATTTAGTAGACAAATGCCGTTTAACATGGATTTAATTAATATCAAAGGAACCGGTTCCAGGACCAATCGTGAAAGTAGCTACCTTTGTAAAGTTTCCATCACGACACAGAGTATTCAGGACTATTTGAATGCATGGACTTCCTGCTCGAAGGTAGGTATCATTGTGTGTACTTGTATATCATTATGGAATAGGATATGTTTTATATTCTTAACGCTTCATGTCTAATAGTAACACCAACTTGTTTTTAAAATTTCGGAACTATGTTCAATGATGTCGTTCTTATTAAGATAAAACAAAATGTTTTGTTTACCAATGTTATACCTTTTGTTATTACCACTCTATTAGAATCATCTATCATCTCTTATGGTGAATTAATGTCTATATTGTAATACATTTCTGGTTGAACTATTCCAAATGATTCATGCCAGAATATAGAAAGAAATGCTTCGTAGGTTCCAGTAGTATACCCACCAATTGGTGCATGTCCAAATTACCTCGATCCCTACTCAGCTAATTCAGCACAGAGTACACGTACTTTTCCTCTTCTCACTTTTAAACCATTTCAGTGACATCGACAGTACAAAGGGCATATCAAGATAGTGCCTCATCTCCTTACGAATCGTCGGCACCATACATATATATCGTAAATGGCTATAAAACGGATTTTACTGCTATTAAAGCGCCAGGTTCCGTCGTCATCCATTCTTAAGGTAAATTCTGTAATATACTTACAAGGAGGAGATGTTCATTCTCCAGCTGGTAGTGTAGGCACCGCTCGCTAAGGTCAGGAAAGTCAGGTTCTCCCATAGGCACTGAACTAGTTATACATTTGAATGCATTTTGGGATAAAAAAGGAACTCAAAAAGGAACTCAAAAAATATTTAGAAATGTATCGATGACTAAAAATATATTTTTTTAAAAGAGTTAAAATTGTACTACGAAAACCTATATAATTATACAAATAGACACCCTTGACTTAAGGAGCAATGTCTATATTATTCAGGATCATAGATTCCAAAGGATCTGAATTGTTATCATGTAAAATGATATGGATGAGTTTTATATTATTTGTTTATATTATCTGTTTTATAACTTCTTTTATAACTTCTTTTATGTCTTATCTCATATTATATTTAATATACGGCTACTCTCATAATCTAGCAAGCTTTTCTTTTAAAGGTAACGGCTGAAAAAACTGGATGCTATCCAGAAGCCTGCTTACCGAATTTTGTCAACCTCTTCTATATGTAACTTATTGGCAAATAAAGTATTTCTCAATTCAATTCAATATATACCCAAACCTAATACAGATAAGGCAGCACACCAGCGTGTATTCTAGTAATAGAATGGCGGTAATAAAGGATTAGTTTGAGCTAGTCTAGGTAGTTTCTTTTCTATTATCTACATCCTTTCCACCTCCACTTCTTTCTCTACCCCCCCCCCCCTGTCAATGTCTGTTTACAATTATTGTGCTAATTCTCATATGATCATAATCGTAATGTAATTCCAAGCTATACCTTTGATGTAATTTCATTCCACGACTACATGAATGTTCTCAATAATTATACTACATACGTAATGTATATGATTTGCGGCAGCATGAAGGCTCCATGAAACGAATACCACTATAAACTGAACAATGCCAGTGAAAACTATTTATAGCCTCTCGGAAACTACCATCTATGGATACTACCATCCATAACAATGCCACCCGGAAAATTACCAACTAGGAAAATAAGGTAGAAAGCATGGACTGAAATAATTCAAACCAACATGCTATTCATAAATTTTGATCTAGATGTTTTTGTAACTTTTCATGTGAAATGAAACGTACCGCTATTGCGCAATTTTGGCAATAAAATTTGTAAAAAAAAACAACAAAAAATAACAAAAAAACCCACTTTATATTCACAGTAAAATGGAGGAACAGTCCATGCAGATACGAACAGACGAGCTCTCCGACCCTCCCCTATGATAAAATAGATTTTCTTTTTGCAGATAGCTTGCTTAGTTCTAGCCTTATCTTAAAAGCTAGATTAAATATTTAATGATTGTAATTTATGGACTAGCGTGAGTAAAATTGTCTCTACTAAGAAAGATAAATCAAGGAGGCCGATTAAATTTCTGTATTTCTCTGAGGCGTAAAAACTGTCTTTCACTATTGGTACTACTGGCCCCTTCGAGGGTCATTTAGGTTTCTTTAATATCTTCTTGTGTAGGGTGGTGGGTGGGGAACTTTCTGCTCCAACTGCTAGGTCCCGAATGGCCGTCTTAGCTTGCGCCCGTAGTCACGTGACCACTACTCGGGTAGCCCTCTGCTGACCACTGTTCACTGTGTGAATTACTGCTATCCTTTAACACTAGGTGGCCTCCCGTCTCCAAAATGTAATTACCGGTGTGTAATTGCATACACTAATCACAATAAATCATTTGTAGTAGTTCCGACAGTTAGTATATGCAAGAATAGGACCCATCAGGACTATAAACTGACGAGTGTAGAAGGCACTGCTATATACTGGTTTACCAGTGCTTGGATGATGCTGACGATTCACGCCAGAGGGCGTGCCACGCCATGGGCGATGACGTTGCTAAGGCGATGTAGGGACACCTCTTTGACTACCGTAGCAGAAATGGGACCATCACACATGAGTGTGTTAGCCAAGTTGGCCATGCCAATTTGCAATCCCTTAATTGTTGTAAATAAGTGTGGGAGAGTAATACACTCTGATAACAAGAGAACTTGTGCTTTTATCTTGTTTTGTCCGCTTTGTGCACAATTCCTTTTAGATCCACTGCGACCTGGGTTCACAACACATATTTTAACATCTGCAGCCAGCCAAATTCAACCAAATTCAACCAACCTCAACCAACCCCTTCACTAAGACATTGACCAACATATTGGACGATTTTACGGTGTTGTTTTTATGCAAGGTTTAATAAAAGGATTGGTGACAACTTAATATGAAGTAGACTGCCAGCTATTCCTACAGCTAGGTGGGAGATGGCACCAGCCTCCCATTTATATACCCATTCGACCTAGCGGTCTAAGAGAGACACATTTGAAAATGATCCTATCGCAATCTATGCATTCAGTGTATTTTAAAAAGCTTTAAAATCATAATCATTGTTACTATTTATGAAAGAAAAATAACAGTTTAACTTCTGATCTATAAACAGTTGCATTCAAAAACGCTGAAAATGATCTAAATTACGACATTTTTGTTTATATATAAATGATTGTTTTCTACTTTGTAGATCGGTGTAGCAATCTGTCTGGGGATTTGGCTCTTCACCGCAAGTCTAATTTACAACTGGAACAATCATCGGGAGCCTCGGGATTATATTGTGAGACTGACAGCCGAACAGAGAGCAAAGGTTATAGTTGATATTCTCTCTTACATGGGGCAAAGTGGCAGGGATGGGGACAAGATGCATATCTCTGGAGACGCTTTGGAAGAATCCCCCAAGGTGGGGATGTTAAGATCAGACACAAACGTTACGAACTTAGGCAGTGGTAAATGCGTTGACTTCAAGAGTATATATTACCTCAAGATCCAGAAAACTGGATCGACCACAGCTTTCAACATGTTTCTACGCTACGCTTTTAGGCATGACAAGCAAGTAACCGTTTACAAGCGGAGACCAGCAGCCGGAAAATTAAATTATTACAAAAATTTGATTCCACCCTTCGTTCCGGGAATATCTAAGAAATACAATTTGATTGCTGACCACTCGAGGTATGACAGGAAGGGCATTGAGAGAGTGCTGGAAGAACCTATTGCCTTTATCACTCTATTGAGACATCCTACAAGACAACTGACTTCTCATGTGGAGTACCATACAGTTTTTAAAATATTCGGACTGACAAAAAAAAATTCCCTCGTTGGTTACTTGCAAACAATTGCAGAATTGGAAAAGAATTCGAGCATGGTGGCTCCTCTGGTTCTTGCAGAGTATAGATCACTTCTAAATAAGCAATCAGACTGTCTTGGCTTTGACAGAAGATGGAACATTGGTAGCAAGTTATTTTCAGATCACTTGAATGAGATTTCAGAGACATTTCTCGTGGGAATATCCGATCATTATCAAGAGTCGATGGTATTATTTCGGAGAAAGCTCTGCCTTAAACTCACAGACATTGTTTACCTATATCTTAGAAGAAGTTCTGGCGTGAGACCAGTTGATGACAATGCCAACAAACTTGTGTGCCAATATAGCAACATGGATTGTGTTATTTATAAACATTTCAATCAAACATTTTGGAGAGCCATAGAAGCTGAAGGACCAGGATTCAAGGCAGAAGTAGATCACTATTCCCAAGTCCTTGATAGGGTTTATGCTTTTTGTCAGATCGTTTTCATAGCTCTAGGAAAATCTCAGAACCATATTTTGGTTGCATTGCAGTCTATGCAAACAGTACATCACGAGCCTGCAACTGAATGGAGTGAGGCTTTTGACTTGTCTGGATGGGATTGTGCTTTTATGCGGGTTGATGAGAGGCAGTTCAGCAACTTCTTCTATTTCCTCCAAAATGAAAAAGTTTGTGATGACCCCCAAAACGACTTTTCTACCAGTTGTCCTGTTCCTTGGATGAATATTTCCTGCAAAGCGTATTGTGAAGGAGACAGAAGTAGGACTTCAATGGTGGCTACACTGCTATCTAACAAGGATACATATCTTTGGCATTAACGTGTTTAGAATAATCAGGTCGACAATGTGTTACATTGGTTGTCGGAGTGGGTTGGTTACATGTGCAATGTATATTTCAGTTGTATATTATCATATATGGGTCAGGTCGCCCAGTAATGTACAATTGCTCTCAGAATGGCAAATTTAAAAAATTGCTAAATTGACATCTTATCGGATTTTATTTCATAAAGTACATCTCAAATTTTAAGTAGATATAAGTTATACTACAATAGTCCAAGAGGTTCTGGGTTTTTTTCAGGGCTTAATTAAAAGGTAAATAAGGTTTTTCAGCATTAATTAAAAATAGAGCCTCTGGACACATGTGATGATAAAAGGCAAAATAATTCCAGTAGTTTTACATAGATATGTGTCAAAGTAAGTTTAATTACTCAGTAAGATATCAGATAAAGCCTGTGGTCATAGACACGAATACGAATTGTATAAGTCATCTGCTTAGTGTTTTCCTTTGATGCATGTAATGTTGTTTCAAATCCATGAGAATAACGTTGTAGTGTGTGTTGGTCTGGAATATAATCATCTGAAGCATATCTTATGTTGGAGGGGGTTGGGCGGGGGATGATAGATGAGACGGTAATGAGGTTGATGATGGTTGGGGATAGTTAGTTGACAGATATTCCAACGGTTCGTTTAGGTCGATTTGGTAGATATTAGGCGTTTATATGGTTGATAACTATTCCTGATAAGGGTCCTGATAGGGAACGGTCAGATTAATGCACGTGGGATGGCCATAAGGTTGCCAAGTAGATCGTGTTTTAATTTTTGCTTAAAATGCAAAGTTACCGGTATTGTTTTGTAAGTTGCAGGTAGGTTGTTCAACCAAAGTGTACCTGAGTAGCAGAATGATTTTTGGTATAGGGTACACACTGGTCTTGTTAATTAAAAAATCAAATCTCGTGGTTCTCTAAGGTTATAGATGCCCTCTGGTGTTCTTTTGTGGTGTTATATACAGTGGAAACCTTATTATCACCTTAAATTAATTTGCCATAATTTCACCGATTGATATTTATTATTACCACCATAGATAGAAAAGAACGGTATTCCGTTGAACAGACTGCTGTCGCCCAGCTGACATTATTACATGTATAGGTGAGTATTATACTATTATGCTGTAAGACCATTCAACACTTCAGTTCATCATACAGAAAGCTATATGTATGGACATTTTCATAAAGTGTTATCGCTTTCCCTATACTGTCACCAAATTAAAAAAATTAACGCTCAAATAAATTCTGTCAGCTGAGGTAAGAGTCGTGTATTTTTACTTGAGAAATACAGATAGCATTCTCAAGACAGGAATACCTCCCCTGGAAATAATTTCATTGTGACCTCGAGGGGAGAACGGTCTACAATTAAGATCTCAAACATATTTATGAAACTCGAAAGGAGGTAGAACCTTGCATAAACATTATATCATTTAGATATAATTTCAATTTTTGACCTACAAGTTTTAAAATAATTTTAAGATTAAGATGCCAGTTTTCTCCATCATTATAATATATTGGGTACGTGGGTGAGAAGCTATTGCATACATAGCATGCAAAACACTTCATGTAAATTTCAAGTGAAAGGAAAATTGATCAATCGCCTGGAAACTTTATTACAGCCATATGTTTCCATATTCGGCTCGATAGTCTATAAGTTGATTACATAGCAATCAGCATTATATTTTCATAATTGTCTGCAATTCATTTACAGTGTATTATATCATCAATTGAATTGAAATTTGATAATGAGACAGATGATAGGAGTATATTTGGGGAAATAGTTTAAAATCCTCCGACAATAAATGTTGGTGTCTTCGGTCGATGTAAATTTGGAGCAGATTTTGAAAGATGTAGTTTCCTGGCTGGGGGTACAGCCACTCCCATAGCAAGTGTCGCCCTATTATTATAAGTCACCGTCCAATGTTTCTTCCTCTTCTTCCCTTTCCTTCTCAGAATGGCCCTTTCCCTCGCCAAGTTTCTTTCTGCCTCTATGTCAATTTCGGATTTGACTTCTTGCACTGGGATCCAAGGTTCATCTCGAAAGTAAGCATACATAACTACCGCTGGCATCATGATAACAACGCCACCTAGCAGGAAAACGGTAGATAAGTCAAATATAGGTTCCCAGTGGAGGTCTCCGGAAGCTGAGAACAAAGTCCAGAAGAAAGCGCTAAGTGGTGTCACGAAAGCCATGACGATGACGGTAAAAAGCGCCCCTTCAGCATAGCGGATGAGTAAGATACTAAATAATGTCGTTCCTGCTGTAGACAAGGTGTTGACAGCGGCCAACAGGGGCACTTTGGAGCAGGTCATGTCTGTTGCATAGAAACATTGGAATCCATTGGCCAATTTGTCCAGAAAGTTGGAAGTAGTAGTTTGTGCCTGCAAACGAGTGGCATATTCACATCATGAACGAATGCAATGAAAGAAGTCAGGGGGTGGGGGTGATATTATAATAAGCAAATGTCAACACTTATCTAGGCATTAAGCGACAAATTAGGGAAATAAATTACTATAAATTTCAATATAAAGAAGAAATAAACAGATAGCAGATAGAATAAAGGAACAAATAGCCAAATTAACGAGTCATTTAAATAGTAATCATACTTGGACCGTTGCCAGAATTAGCGAATGTTAAGGGAGAAACACTAGCTATACTGGTGAACACAATACTTCTTTGTGAAAACAATTCTTTTTAAAATAATTCTTTTACAAATATTGATAGTGCTAAAACAGGGATGGAAGTGCATCGTTTTATGTCAGGTTGGGGTTTAAGAGTACTGGTGTGTTTTGTTACAAATGAAAACTCGAACGTACCATTCCAAAATCAGGGATGAAATCCATCCAAAAGAAGAGCACATATGAAAGGAGAAGAAATAGTTGGTACCACGCTGTGTAAGCCATTGTTTCCACCTATAATCACGGAATTAAAAGAGTGTTTTAATAGGCAATACCTTAAACTATACTAGGTCTAAAATTGAATGAAGAATAATTAGATTTGTTCCAAGCATCGTAAAACCGAAGATTTAATCATAAATATCCTAATCAATGCATATAGCACAGGGACATTTGAATGAACGCCATTGGATTATTGGAAATCGAGCAATATATATATATATATATTATCAAAGCAATATTGAAAACTGATAACTGATCATAAGATGGTCATCAAAATTGCTGATAGTCGGAGACCCTGGATGTATGCATTTATAAATCATATAAATGGCAGTGTTACATAAGAGTGTTATCTTATTACATACGCGACCTTTGAATATTTGGCCGAGGATTAAATGTATTTCAGTTTCCATTTTGTACGTTTATTCCATATCAACCACAGCAAATTGCCATAGTTTATAGTTCAAAGTATTTTTCAACATCTGGAGAGTAAACATGTTAAGAGTTGAGAGCAAATGAAACATGTTAAAATGTTGATAATTGTGCTTGGAGTTATCTTTACAAGTACTCCTGTTATCATGGAAAAATCAATTTCCCTGTCACAATTGTTTCACTGTTAGGAATAGTTCGAAAATAGTCAATGTCTTCACTGTAATTAAATACTTTTGGAATGTGAATGATAGTTACCTCTCGTGTCTTTTGTCCTTTTTCCATAAACGTATAAGCGAGCGCAAGTGGGAGCTGTGAGAAGCCATATATAACGTAATAGTACCAGGCGTGAGGATTAGCTTCGTCTTTATTATACTTATAATTGTCCCAAGGTCCCATCTGTCTTAGTCCGAATATGGCTGGTTCCAATGTGATGAATATTCCAATGAATAGGATGAATATACAAACTACTTGTCTTTTGTTGATCCCTAATGACACAAATTGTATATGAATAGAGAGTATTAGAGTACATATGGTTATTTATCCCTTCGACAAGTATATGGGTCAGATCATCAGAAAATGAAAATGAATATACAATCAGCAGCAAACACATGGTCAATAGTGCAATACTAGATATATCTGAATATATTTGGTATTAGGTTGATTCAAGTTATGTTCAACTGTATTTTGGGTTATTTGAGAGGATTGGTGAAGGCGAATTGTATATTTCCTGACGATTTCACCCATATATGACCAGCGAATTTCTTGAGGATGAATCAGCGAGACATAGAACTAGATCTACATTAGCATTTTTATTTTCAATATAACCCATTAGAATATAGTTCATTATGTCTGGGTGACACATTTCTTCTTGGCTATCTATACATATTTAATACCCATTACATATGGCGATTGAAGGAATATGGAAACCCCTGAAATAATTGTCAATGTTTTACCTTTCTTTAGCACAACAAATCTTGTTAAAGCTGCAAATGGGATAGAACACTGTTGAAGAATGGCTTGCAATCCTGGACTTGTTCGGTTCGGAAGACTTGTGAAAGCAATTAATATCGTGGAAAGACCTCCTAGTATTCCAGCAATGGCTATATTTGACCAGGGCGCCCTTGGTCTGAACACCGAGCATTTCTTTGGGTTTTGTATATAAATAAAGAAAAATATTATAGAAAAGAAGATTAACGGTTGCCATGTGGCCACTAGAAATGAGGCTATGAAGGCATTGCTGCCCACTTTACTGTCTGACATGGCATCATAATAAAGGGGAATGGAGACCACTTGGGTTACCATAGAAAGCACAGTCATAAATGCCACTAATGTTGTAAGCACGTTATGGCACGTATGTTTGTCCAGACAGTCTGTTTCCTGCTCTATGTCCTTTTCTGCCGGATCTTCTAAAAGAGTCACTCTATCTGAGCTGCTTTCAAGCGTTGTTGGCGTGGGATTACTGTGGCTTCGCCTTCTGCCATCGGGTACATCACATGAACCATAGTAGAACTGAGGTTTAAATTTCCTGGTTGGGGATGGAGATGCAGTGAGTAGCTGGTCTTCTGGTATGGTCCTCATGCGATCTATTAGATTAGCAGAGGAGTTGGCTCGTCTGGGAGGGGGCCCTGTCAGGTCTGACGATAAGGCCCTCACCAATGCCAATGACGCCATTGCTGTTTCAATGTCCCAGTGAAATGATCCCACAACTACATCTTCTAATGAAGTGTCTGTAGTGGAAGAAAACATATTCATAATAGAATTGTGAGAGGCTTTACAGGTGATCGGTCGTTTAAGCTTGAGGTGTGTTCGGTTCCCCCCGAATATACATATAAATGATAAATATCTAACTCCATGATAGTCATAATAGTGTAACAATGCATATAGGGTAAACCCTTGTATAACACCAGGAGGTATAACAAAAGGATAAAGACAAAGAAGTGGTCAACGAAACACTGTCGTTACAATGCCTTTATAAGTTGCATGACACCTCCCCCCTTGTCGTGTGAGAATGTTTACAATGTGTGTGTGTGTGTGTAGGGGGGGGGGGCTAGGGGAGGGGGCTGTCAGGCAGGGCAGGCAGGGCAGGGCTTTGATACTCTTATTTCCATTGAGTCTTGGTTTATGAAAATGTATCTTTGGATTCGAATTGTCATCAGGCTTATGAAATATGTATAGAAAGGTCTCCCCCGGGTTCCCCTATATATCAATCTTCTACAGAACAGTCACACTGATATGTTGGTTTTGGCGGGAACGTGGAGTAGATGAAGCCAATTCCAATTGATGGTATACAACGGAGGTCAGCTTGCACGAAAAGCAACACCATGGCAGAAGAGGACATGACAGGAGGCACTTGATTTTTGCAATAAAAGAAGGGGCTAGGAAGAGGTAGCTTTCACTTTAACAGCGTTTCAATCACGTTATCAGTTGAAAACAGAACTCATGTGATCCAGAAAGACATAGACCTTGCCTCTGTATATATCTCATACTTGTTAACACCCACACATGCTTTGGCGATGGCATTAACAAATAGACATGGAATACAGGAAGTGAATGGATAATAGTGGCTTACCAGAGTCCCCAGCAGACACCCGGAAGGATCTCCATATTCCCTTTTATCTTCCTTAGGCCGTCTAATCCTTTCTAATTTCCAGGGAAGAGGAGTTTCATCTGGAAAGCCGAAAATAGGATCTGATCACCATACCAGTCCGAGAGAGTGTGTGGACATGTGTGGAGGTGATATGAGCGGCATTATCAGCAATTTCTATGTCAACCTCAAAGACTGATAAGACGGATCACAAACAAACACAGCTGATAGATATCATGACTAACCATGACGTCATTCACCATTCTCTATGAAGGTTATGTTTGGAAACGCCGCCATAGAGAGTATTAGTCTAAAGTATGCCAGTGCCGTTATCAAGTCTAAAACAAATTTCCGATCAGGGCTGGTATTGGAGAGGGTGTATGGGTGTGTAGGTGGAGAGTGTTAGAGGGGGGGGGGGCTCGCTATCAGCCCCAATTTACATAATAATTATTATTTGCTATTTTAATTTACTTTATCAATACATTGGAGTATATAGCTAAGCTAACTAATTAAGGTCTTATTAAGGTCTAATTATTTTTAAATGTATGGTATAGAATTCTGCCATCTGGTAGACACTCTAAACGGGACTCTAAAGTGGTGGTTCATTGCTTAATTAAATAAATAATTGTATTTGTATTTAATTCATTTCCTTAGAGCACTTAATTACTTTTAAATTTTAGAGGACATTCATGTACTTCTAGAGACTTAGGTGATTTTTAAACGGAGAAAACGATGGGACAATTTAGCTTTAAGAAAGGGGAGTGGGGAAACAAGGATAGATAATGGATGCATACATTTGTCTCACATGAATAATATTGCATAAACATTTATTTCCATTTTAAATATGATTTTAGATATGATCTGCAATCCTAATGTGATTCTATGTTGATAGTCTTACTTTACTTAAATTCCTCGGTCCTCCCCTGATACTTGATGGGTATTATGTGAGACTTTTTCCAGTTAGAGAGCTATACATAGCTTTATCACGAGTATGGAAGCTTAGCTCTCTGGATCCATTCATATGACACCGTATTAGATTATGGCCTTGATAAGGATTACATTGTCCCCAGTACTTACGCCCTTACGTAATAGGTAAACCAACAGAGTCAAGAAATCCAATTCATCCGGCGTTGGACAAAAACAATACCGCACTACAGAAATCTTTAGAAAGTTTTAGAGCACATACATGAATTGGATTTCTTGACTCGGTTTGTTTACATACGATGGAACTTATATACTGTATTAAGAGCTTGATCTCGATGTTACAGATACAAACTGTGACGTGTTATCATAAAGAGAATATCCATCATAAACATTGGTAATTGGTCATGCCTTGTTTGAATTATCTAAGGTCTTACCGAATACAGCAGAACACATTTTGATGTAGCTGTACACGTCTAATAAAGCACTTGCGATTACAAAACCATTACATTTTTATTCTAAGTAAGTTAATGATGTTACCTACTTAGAAGAGAATGCTATCATCTTCTCCTCCTTCTCAGAAACGACCCCCATGGTTACTATTGGAATGCTTCCTAATTTCGAACAATAAACACTTCCCTGCATAGTAAAATAGTCTTCTCCTGTGAATATATTTTTTTATGTTGAGACTTATAAGGCCCAAACTGTCTAGTTGGTCCTCATGAGTTATGATAAAAATCCTAATAAAATGTTCTCGTGCGTCAGGCTTAGAGTAAAAGAGATTATCAACTATATATTTTTCAAATACTATCTTGTAGCTATCTGCCCAATTGTGTCCACAACTCTTCAATTTAATGACCCTAACAAAAAGTGAATCCCACTCTGCACATTTCCACAGGTCTGACAATTACTCATGTTCTTAATACCTATGTGATTCAAGTATCAAATACATGCAATGAGGATGTTTGTCAATCTATACAAAGTTTATAATCGTGCATTAGTGGCATCACTGTTTATTTTTCATCAGTCACACATTGTCATTGTTCACTGGGACAATGTACGATTAATTGAAAGGACGTCTTATGTGATTGAAAGCAAGAAGACTGCGAACTGTAAATTGCACCAATGCTCAATAGCCAATCTACCAGCAAAGGAAAGTGAAATGCCTTTTAAGGCAAATAATTATTGCTGTGCATCAGTACATGTGTACAATGGCACAAAATGAACTAACATAATACTCTTACCTATAGATGATGAAGGTCATTTTTTCAACAATACCCATAGATGCAACGCTCTCCTCTATGGTGCTGTAAAGAATGAATACTCCATGTAAATTGCAATCAACTGTATGGTAATGGTGGTGTAATGTTAATACGTCATTCCGATTACACCCAGCCAGTATGGGCATTGGCTTCCTATGACTGTGTTCTCTGTTCTATAGAAACAGGGTCTGCTGCTTTTCGTTATCTTCCAAATGCTCGCCTCTGCTATTTAAGAAGAGCAAATATAGACCTGTAAATACATCCGTACTTTGGCTGGTATGGCAGCATCCCCCCGAATGTCAGCCTTGAGGATATAAGACTTACGCTGAGAGGATTATAAATCATAATAGAAGATATTGGGGATGTTCCAGAGGCAAAACTATCTCAATTACATAAACGTATTCGTTTCTTTTTTGCGAATTGCGTCGCATCTTTATGCATCAAAAATAGATTGTGAGAGCAAATATTTTGCTTGATATGTGTTTTTCGCGCCATGTTTTGCTGAACCTCTTTCTTCCTTTTAATGTATGTTTGTATATCAGAGATACGGATACATTTACGCATGGGATAGACTTGCTGAACCTCCCTATTGTATGAATGCTAAGGGTTGAAAGTCAACAGTAGACAATCTACCAAATATAATTATATTTACCTGTGTAACTCTATGCATTATAAGGGAGAATTAACGTTAGGAACGTATGTGTGTATCCTCCAACAGAATAGTTAATTCAACCACGTGTGCGTAAAACACCTATTTGGACACGCACACGGTCTGAGCCTAACCTCCCTATAGCTTTAACAACACAAGCTCTAACGTAATCACTATACTTAAGTTCTATAGAATGTATGTTGTGAAGACAGGGGCGAGCTGAGGGGAATCTGTCTTCTGATTGGTTGGAATCGCCCCTCAGACCAATCTTGAACCTCCACCGTATACTTATAGTATGATGCTGTGCATATATATATATAAACCCTCCAAAATGACCTTGAGCACCATAAGCTTTTTTCTACATTCAAATCAATTGATTAGTGATTGATTGATGTATTTTTTATTTTTTTTAAAAAAAGACTTTTATTCAATCTGTCAACAAATTCTCTTTTTCTCTCGGGGTCGATAACACTATTTGCCAAAGGATGTTGGTTGACAAATCGGTTGGAAGCTTCTGTAAGACAGGTATTCCGACTCTAGCCCTAGTTCCGAAGTAAATTGTTGTCGTTTTTCAAGATATCTGAATTATAATAATAGATATTACACTCTAGAGTAATCAACAGAACAAAACTTTTTTCTAATCATTTAAGCCATTTCGTGAAACTGAATATAAACTTATTTTGATTAACTAAAGTCTACGAAAGGATGTAGATCCTTTGTAGACTTTATAGACAGGCATGCGTAGTGTATAAAGAATGTTACGATCAATGAATATTACGATCAGTGGATATCATTATCACTTGAAAGTGTTTGTCTGTTGTCTTATTATTACTCCACATGCGCCTGTTATGCATTAGATAAATACCAGTGCAAAGGGAACACAGCAATGTTTCTGCATTGTCGTGTAATAAATCAAGTGCTCTAAACGCTGGCATCACCTAGTGCATCAAACTTCCAAGCTCAGTCTGCAAAACAAGACTGACACCGACACTGTGTAAAACAATGGTGGCATGTCTTTCAAAGTGGAGGTTCCTTGTTCTTACATTGCTCATTGGCCGCTGGATTAATTAGCAGATTAATGGAGAGACCCTCCCCCCCCCCCCCCCCCCACACACACCCACCTCCAACCCCCCAACCCACACCCACCCACACGCGTATTGTAACCCACATACTCCAACCTTACAGCTGCGCATATATATGTACATGTATACCTTTTCGGACAACGCCTTTGTGTGGACAATGCTAATGTCGGCGGGGTATGAGCTTTGGAAATGCTTATTATTGCCATTGACTGTGTTTCAGATGCCTATTGACAGGTTTTAATTGTTGTTTTGTATTGTATCTCCTATTCCATCTTCATCTCCCATCTTATCTCTTTCATCAATCATCCAATGTATATGTTGTGTAACTATTAGTATATTCTAAAATCTGAAGACCTGAAAAATGATCCTCAATTCCTATAGTGTTTCCAGAAGAAACTTACAAAACCTTTTTTTTAAATGAATTGCAATTTGGTATACCAGATTAAATTCGATCATAGACAGATGTTCAACGATTTCTGCCATACATGTTTTCATGATTTTACTTTTAAGGGGCAAATTGGCATGCTACAGTAAACTTATTAAAATAATGCGCTCCATCAAAAAGAGTCCCATGTCGGCAACTTTCATTTTGAGATATAGGGCTCCAAAGGTGGTATAGGACTTTTTCGGTCGAAAACTTTTTTTCCCGTAATATTAATCTTTATTATGTTTTTTTTGAGACTGGAAAATATTTTGTACCAAAAACAATAATTTACGCTTCATAACGGCCGGTAAACATTTTCCTAACATGGTTGGATGGGTTTAAACAAAGGAGCCGAAGGCTATTTTTCACTAAATTCACTCGTATGCCGTGGACATTTGATCGTAGGGTACCCCAGCACATTTGGTATCCTCGGAAAGCTGCGAATCTCCTCTAGCCAATGGGATTCTTCCCTTTTGAATCGCCGCGTAAGTAAACCAATCACAGAGCTCTCTCCAAGTGCATTCGGCGTAAACAATGGTTGCTAGGGTCGTCAAGGGAGCCCACGTGGGGTCGATACAGCCCTGTGATTGGTCCAGCCGCTCCGAAAGATCAACTTCCGGCTGACGCCATCTTCTAGCGTGGTCTTGGATTTGAATCGAAGCGACCAGTTATTCCTCGATTCCAGACGATACAAGACGTGTTTTACTCTCCAACAAAGTTTTAAATGGACCAAGGTTTATTATTTAAACATGGAAGCTGAGGCCACCGTCGCAGAAGCTCTTAATGGCATCGCTCGAGCCAATTTGGGAGGTGTTGTCGACAACGCCGAATGGCGTAACCTCATCGAAGAGTATTTTGTGTTCAACGAGGAAACAGAGACGGTGGAATCTGACTCAGATGGAGAACCAGACGTCCCTGATCAGCCTGAAACTCCGGAGACGAACGAAGAAGAAGTTGAGGAAGCATCAGAACCTATTCTTATTATTGATCACATGCAGGCAGTCATGGACAAGGAACGGGAAAAGTGCTCCACGTTTCGGTAAGTGTTGGTGCTCTGCAGCCATCTTTTCTATCGTGTGTGTTGACATGCTGGGGGACGCGATCTGAAAACTATGCTATGTACATCCCTGGAAATCATTCCAAATCTATAATCCAATGCTGTTATATGTGCTAGATACCTTGTGGGTATATTTAGAGGTTCTAAAATTTAATTGGTGTATGTTTTAAGTCGCATGGTGTTGTTCGTGCGTGGGGAGTTTAAGGCCCTCGAGATCTGGGGAGTAGCTATTTACTTGGGACGTCTGAGATTCCTTACTCGTCTCGTGTGGAATGTAGGGTTAAGAATACATTGTTTGTTTGTGTCATTATGGGCAAATTAAAATCTAGGATTTTGTCCATTTCAGATGTAACTGCCGATTGTTTAACGGCGGGCCATGCATAGACCAGTTCACTGTGGAACAGCGCATCTCTCATCGGTCGGAACATGACCAAATCGATCGAGGTAATTTCAAAATAATGTTTTTCTCTATTGCCTCATTGCCCATACATGCCTGTATAATACTCATTCAGTATTTTAATCAGTATTTTAAGCTGTAGCTTGTTAAATAATGAGGACACGTGCTACCCAATTACATAGGATAACTAATTACGTAGGATAACTGTAGGGACTCAGACTAAGATTGGTGTCGGTGATATTAGTCAGTCACAAATTCATTTTTACATTATTGTTATACTGTCGTTTCAGATGAGCTCGACATGGCACTCTTTGGCGTTTTCAATACTGTTACTGACAACAGTGATCGATGCAGTCCAACCAAGAAGGGGCGCCAGTGGAAGGGAGAGAGAAAACACCCAAAGAGCCACTACAGGATGCATAACAAGCCTATTTGCAAAGCTACCTTTAAATTCCTTTACAAGTGAGTGTTATCATGAATCTTGTGGTGCCCATTAATACTGAACATTAGATAGCTATTCATAATAACATGATTATTTGCTAAGAATCAATATTTTGGTATTGTCATTTTAAGATCCTGCATTATGTTCAATTTCTTCCTTTGTCAACGATTAAATTATTATTAATTATTTTTTCTATTTCTTTTCTCTCCCTTCACTTCTAGGATTAGCCAAAACTTGCAGACAGTTTTGCTAAAATCCTTCGCTGAGGATGGTCTGGTCACTCGTTCACGACAGGGTGGTGGTCACCGTGCTGTGAGGTCTTTGCCAATAGATGACCTGAAGAACACTATCAACTTCATCACATCTTATGCCGAAATACATGCTCTTGTCTTGCCAGGCAGAGTATCTTCTCACCACAGAGACGACATCTTAATTCTCCCCTGCCGTTCTACAAAAGCTGAAGTTCATCGTCTTTACACACAAGCCATGCAAGAGACTGGCAATAGGGCTGTTGCCTACTCCACTTTTGGTCATTTATGGCGCAAGTATCTTCCTAAAATAGTCACAAGTCGTCCCATGACAGACCTCTGCTGGGAGTGCCAGCGTAATAACAGAGACATTTCCTGTAGTAGTAATTTACCTGATGTTGTGAAAGCTGCCAAGTTAAAGAAACAGCAGAAACATTTAGACACTGTAACCGCCGAAAGAACTCTTTATCAGAAATTTTGTGCTGATGCAAAAGAAGCGTACAGAGACAATGGTGAACCCCTCCTTGGCAAACATGCCCCTTGCTCATGTGACATTCGAGTACATCTCAGTTTTGACTTTGCACAACAAGTGCATTTACCTTCTTACCCGATGCAACCAGGTCCCCTTTATTTTCTCACCCCGAGGAAGGTAGGCCTGTTCGGTATTTGCATGGAAGGAATGCCTAGACAAGTTAACTACCTTATAGATGAGAGCCATTGCACCAGTAAGGGGTCAAATGCAGTTATTTCTTATCTGAATCATTACTTTGAAAACTATGGTCTGGGGGAGAAAGATTTAGATCTTAACTGTGACAATTGTAGTGGCCAGAACAAGAACCGGTATATTTTGGCCTATTTGATGTGGCGTGTCCTTACTGGAAGGCACAGGTCTATTACACTTAACTTTTTGATTACTGGGCACACTAAGTTTGCCCCCGACTGGTGCTTTGGTCTCTTGAAAAAACAATTTCGTCGGGACAACGTTTCTTCTCTTCAGCAATTAAAAGACAGTGTGCAGCGCAGTACGCCAGGGGGGGTCAACCAGGCCCAACTTGTAGGTGATGAAAGGGGTACTGTTTTTGTTCCATTGTACGACTGGCAGGCATTCCTGTCACCTTTCTCCAAATCTTTTCCAGGTATCAAAGGGTATCATCATTTTGAATTTTCTAGTGACAAACCTGGTGTTATTTCTTTCAGGCCATTTGTAGGCCCTGAAGATAGTGGTACTTTTAAAATGCTTACTGTTGATGTGGGTGATGTCCCTCAGGACAACCCACCCATTGTACCTTCTCCTGGACTGTCTGCATACAGACAGTGGTATCTTTTTAATTCTATTCGTGATTTTTGTACCGAAGAAACCAAAGACATTATGTGCCCCAAACCAACTGTACCTGAAGAAGGGCCAGGGAGGGGGGGGGGGGGGATGGCTACATTGTACAGGCTCCTGCAGTCGCCCCAGTAAGAGGTAGAGGGAGGGGAAGTGGAAGGGCTAGAGGAAGAGGGAGGGGTAGAGGAAGGGGAAGGGGAAGGGGAAGGGGAAGGGACAGGGAATCTTCTTCTGATGAATCATTAGAATTAGGTGGTGATGAATCTTCTGAGGAGGAGGAGGAGGAGGAGGAGGAACCTCAAGAGGAACCTCAAGCTAGGGGTAGGGGTAGGGGTAGGGGTAGGGGTAGAGGAACAGTAAGGGGAAGGGGCAGGGTAAGGGAATCTTCAGAATCTTCTTCGGATGGGGAGGTTGCACCTCCTCCAGCAAAGAGAGGTAGGGGGAGGGGGAGGGGAAATGTTGAGCAACGCCGGCCAGGGAGGGGTAAAGGGAGGGGTAGGGGTAGGGGTAGGGGCTGACTGCTATTTTATTGATTTTATTACTGATTTTATTACTGATTTTATTACTGGTGAATACTGTTGTACATTTTGTTTTGTTAGAATGAATAGGTGTGTTATCATGTATATATTGCAAGCACTGCACCGAAGAATTTTGTACAATATTATTATACTTGTGTTAACAGGGTAATAAAATAAAAAATATTAAATGAAATGCACTGATTTTTTTATATATTGTGGCCCTACTAGTCTATAATACCTGCCCCAAATCTGAGAAAAATCCAATCATATGAACTGGTCATTTTGCATGACGACACGTCCGACATAAATCCCACAAAAGTCTCCTAGAAATGTATTTTGCCCAAATTTCACCCAATTTTCATCGCGCGATAAAATGATAAGTTACTAAGTAAATGAACTGAATTTGGTATATGTTATGGCTATGGCAGTTAGTAAAGTGTGTCCCAAATTTCATAGAAATCGCTTGATAACAAATGCCCGTAACCAAGGATGGCGCGCCGAAGGTCACTCACCGAACTTTGACAGGCTGTATCTCAGTTTCCGGCTCCTCCAGTAACCGCGTCCCTTAAATACGCAACCATAGAATTATACCCAATAGGCCTAAAATTAAGCTCTATACATCATTGGAAAGCTCTTTCCTGCTGCTTACCCATCCAATAGCTAACTCCAAAATCGATTTGGCCGACATGGGACTCATTTTGATGGAGCGAGTCACTATATAATACTTCGCTCAATGTCGTCGATTAATACTGTCTACAAGTATGAAAATTCCTATTCAGCGGCATTTGAAGTCTTGATTGTTTTCTTGAGGAGCTACGTGTAGCACAGGAGAATTATTTTGTTCTATGTCTCGTGCCCTTTCAGTGGTAAAGAGAGACCTTTGTTGTTCAAGCAGTGGGACATCTGGGGTGGGATCTGAAGATTGGGATACGTTTAACATATATAATATATTATACATTTTGTAGCATGCTGATATACAGGATTCAGATGGTCGTTTAATTGATTCCTTATACAAGAATTGAACAACTTATGCTTATCTTAGGTTGTGTATAACCTCGCTCAAGGCACGGCCAGCCGGCCGGTGGTTTCAAGCTATATGTATGCTCGCCGTGCCAACATACGTACACCACGCCGGCCGTGTCATTGTGGATTGGCCTTTTTAGAGATTTCCAACAATTTGTATTCAGTTTTCTTATCTTATCTTATCTCCAACAACCTCAGTTATATATAGGAATTAATATAAGTGTATAAAATGTAATTATCTATTTTAGAGGCACATTATCGAATTGCAGAAGTCCTACGTACTTTCCCACTACATGTATATACGGTACCTCAAATGGTTCCGATATACCTACACCATTCCTCGAACAGCACAAGGAATCCTTTGATCTCTTAGAGCAACTTCAAAGTAGATTAGCGCGATACTTATAATTTGAGATCACGTCTTTCCCACATAGGACTTTTGCCACCCATAAACTCCCTGTGACCTCTACAATACACATAATTCAGCACGTGTATTGCACTGCTCCCGATAACGTTAATTCTCATACATATAATACGGTATGCATCGGCCAATTTTGATAAGATTCGTTGCTAGTTATCATGTCAGAATCATGCCTTTAACTTTGATCCTACCCATTTAAAATACATAATATTCCTTTTTATCTCATTCAGAGGTATATAAATCTTATACTATATGTCACTAGAGATGGAAGACATCATAAATTAATGACAGGGATCAAACGAAAGAAATATGTTTTTTTTTTCTTTTATCTAAATAATCACAATGGTAGTGCGGTTGTCCTACGTGACAGGATGGCAATGAAGTATGGCCATAACTATAGATAAATCATGAGTAGGCGGTATGTGCTCTACTTATTAAAACGTTTGTTATCAAATTGGATCATTCTTGCGGCAAAGTCGTTTGTCCACCGAAAAATATTCTTTGGGGAAAGTAGGGTGAATATTAATAAACATAAAACCAAGTAAACAAACACCAAATGTAAACAACAGCCTATGGTCCTCTTGTTTTGGGGGTATTCATCCTTCACTCAATATAAGAAAGAGTCGTGAGAACTTTAAATGTTAAAGTGGTTCGCTTAATTCAGCACTGGTCTGTGTGGTCTCCTTGTTAACATGACTATATTGAAAATGAAAACGTATGTATACAGGAAATACCCCGCCCCCCCCCCCCCACACACACACACAAACACACACATGAATGAAACGGACGGGTTTACTACATGACTATTAAACATGCACTGTGTTTACATTATTTCTAAATAAATGAATAAATAATTGAATAAATAAATAAATAAATAAATAAATAAGTGAATGAATTAATGAATAAATAAATAAATAAATAAATGTCCTTGTGGGAGACATGTCAGCTGTGGAATGGTCCATTACCATCGGGCAATTTCCTTATTCCCTTTGGCTTCAAAATTCCTCAGATATAAGATATATATTGCGCGTTCACAAGGACACTGCCCATATTAGAACTATGCAATAATGATAGACACAATATCCTAGTTTATATTATAGGGACTTTATGGGCTGTAATCTTCTTATGATATTAACTCAACCTGGGTCGTGCGTTATCAGTTTTATTCTATTCTAATATTGGCTGATGTACTGTATAATTCTTCGAATAACTGGTTTGATGATATCCTTGATGATTAGACTATAGACAGAAGATAAGTACGTATATTCAGAATAGACGTTCATTTAACTATACATATATGAGTATAATATCACAGCATTTTATATAAGGTTAACAGAGATACACGTTGAAAACTAAATATCGGCAAATATCGGCAACACTAAATATATGAAAATGATATTCTATCTAAATAGACGCAACCGTCATATACATATTGTAACTATAGCTATCATTAAAATAAAATGGCAACGTGGCTAGAATATTGAAATGTTCTTCGTAGCAAGTTCACTTTTTGTTTATTCCACAAATGAAAGATGCGATTATCTCATATGTACTAAGTATGAGGATCGAGATTTTAAAAAAAAAATAAACATCGTGATGACTCACTCTTTTTGTTTTCTCGTCAGCTTTGACAAATTACCCCCGTACAAATTGTCCTGAAACGAGTGCAGTAATTCTAGGACACAATACAAGCGAATCCTATATCTACTATTATGGTCTAGCTTTGTACTGGCAGGCCTGAACCAGTTCATCTACATGTGCATCTCCTATTACAATTAGTTCTTCTGATTTATAATATTTTGACACATAAAGAATACCTTATCATTATTTAATTTTCTCTAAGGTATTGCGCCAGGTTTTTTACAGGTTACCTTGTCTCACGCTTCGTCTACCAATAATAGCATCATCGATGTAATGTTATTCCTGAATATAAAATATAAAACTCAAACTCTACCTATTATAATACCATCATTATATTAAAGTTATTGCAAGTAATAGGAAGGCGATATCTGCGACAAATCAAAAATTCAATTAAATGACACTTTCTTCCATACTATTATGAATATTGATATAATATTATTCTTGAATTCACTGTGGGTTTTACAATAGAAAACACTTTAATCCTCCTAACACTTCTATATATAATCCACTAGGAAATATAGTTCATTTAGATCATAAACCAGTAAAATCTAGTTTATGCGTTTGAAAACAATCATCGATGGATGTATACATGTATACATACATTCGTATTTACACAGCGAGAAATGAAGACAATGCTAACCTACTGTCCTGGTTCAAATATGGTGAACATATATATGATATTTTACTATCAACTTACCAAGTTCTCGTGCAGGAAGTTCACATACGTCCAGTGAATACGCTATAGTGTATCCTATGGGAACGTTACTCTGACCAGGCCTTATCCAGATATAGTGCATGATGTATACTCTTATCGTCTGTCCCACAAGACATGAGAACATGATAGATAATTGAGGGATCATCTCATGATATACCAATTAAGTATGAATGTCAAGCTCAATATGACAGTTAGTGGGAATGTGGGATTACCGTACATTCCGGTGCCTCTCTATTATATCCATGATGACTTTGAAATGTATAAAACATAGTCGCCTGGAATATACATGTGATATATCCCTGAGATTAATATGGTTTCAGATATACACTGCGTATGCGTGCAGGCAATATCTATATAATAGCCTCCGAATAGGTGTGTATTTATGTTCCTGTGAATAATTTATTATACAATAAATAGGGGATTCTAAGGTGGGTAATTCTTGCTCCCATGAATAATTCATATTTCTATTGACACACAAAGAAATGCTAAGTTCGATGTCCTGATACAACCTTTAATTGGGTAGGAACCCCTAACAAGCACCCAGTTCACACCAGGGAAGTTCTATTGGTATTTACCAAAATCTCAGAAGAACCAAAGTGTGTACTTATATGCTCGTTCTGGGCTCGCTCTCCATCTCCAAAACCATACACTTTCCTCAGAAAACGAGATGGTTTTACCATAGACCAAGGGAACATCATTTTAAGGAAAACACCATGATCAAATCAACTGCGAAATACATTGTCGGAATACTACAAGGATAAAATACCATGTGAAATATAGCATGCACTATGAAGTTGTTTGAGGTCAGGTTAAATAAATGATCAACGATTGCCAACAGCCTTAGCTTTTGGCTGATGCTACGGGGTAGAGAAACCAGTTGGAAATTCTTTAACCAAACAACAATTACACTAAATATATGATCAATCCACACCGCCGCCCCCCCCCTCACCCCCACACAGCCCACACCACACTCATCCACATTGGGGTAACAAACAGTACACTCCTTAAGGAATGTCAGAAAATGTATAAATATTTAAAAGAAGCAGTACACATACCATCTCATCTCATATTGAGTCATCCCTTTTCTCTTTCCCACCCCATCCACATTTTGATCTCAAACAATTCACAAAAGTAGTCCTACTTTTTCATGTCATGGACCACAGAGCTTCGACTTATAGTGTAAGGGGCACAAACATACGTGCACCCTTGAAGGTTACAAACTAATTTTGATAATACGCCATGTGCCATTCCTCAATTCTCAGTTTTGACAGACAATGACTTGTATGTATGAATGCTTTATTTCCGGACTTTCAATAACATCAATCCATTTTTTACACTGAAAAAGGGGTGCCTCTCCTCTATGAAACCATAGATCTTCCTGAGGGCCCCTTCCAAAAATGAAGTCATGTTATTAAACTGGTATAGCACTAGTCAATAGATAATAAATGCAACAACTACACTAGTACGACAAGTTAATATGGCAGTAAAAACAGCACAAAAGACAAAAGAATAAACAATAGGATAAACAATAAGTTGGGCATGCTACATGTCATGAAGCGAGATCAGATGTGTACTCTCCTCCATGTGTGTGTTTTAAGCCCACTACTTATTAGAGTGGATTATTAACGTTTTGTTTGTGGTCCTGGGTCAATAATTTTGCAGGTAATTATTTGTATAGCTTAATTGCTTCTAGTTTTTCTTTTCCACATCTAGTTTATGTGTAGTTTGCCCACCTTATTTTCCAAGACCTGGTATAGTACATCACATTTCCATGCTCTATGCAGAGATGTGTGGGTGTTTCAGTCAGTTGGTGACCAACATTCTGGCGAACACTGTCTCGCCATCTGACCGTCCATGTGTTTACAGTTACGGGTACCATTCTGGCAAACACTGGCCCATCTTTATAAGTACAGTAACAATTATGACAATAATATAATAATACAATAAGCAACCGCAGATTGTGTTGGGGAGAGAGAGAACAAACGAACAAGTGTTTTGTTATTGACTGTTATTTGGCTGTGCTGGGTCCCCCATCATTGAGTATGAGAAAATCTTTCCTCAAGGTACACTTTGAGATCCGGGATGGTGGGGCAGTTCCTACCAGCTTATGGTAGTTTATTAAATAGAGATGGTGCCTGGATTAGACGAATCTTAATTTGAATCTTAATTCGTGTTTTCGTCATAGGGATTTTTAGTGTTTTTCCATTGGCAAGATTGTGAAGATTTATTTTTCTGTTATCAAGGTACTTGTCATCACAGCTCATCTCATGGGCTAGGAGGAGAAGGTGTTTCTTCTCTCATCGAGAAATGGT
Organism: Sthenelais limicola; assembly: GCA_942159475.1. Lineage (NCBI taxonomy): Eukaryota > Metazoa > Annelida > Polychaeta > Phyllodocida > Sigalionidae > Sthenelais > Sthenelais limicola. The sequence continues at coordinate 72,380,336 of OW804097.1, read as the reverse complement.
ATTTTCATTTCACGGTGGATCTTTGACGCTATCAGTTTTTTAAATTTTGAATGCTAGTCACAGGAAAGAATTTTGAATCGCTTGTAGCCTGTCTAAATGTCTCTTTTGGGCCGGAATATAAAAAATGTCACAGAAGTCGAACACTGGACATACCATGGTTTTATAAATCAGGAGTGTATTTTTACTCATAAGGGCACAGCTAATTTTGGCTGTGGCTTTAAGTCTTTTGATTGCCTGTTCAATCTTTGATACTATGTGGGGATTGAAGGTCAGGCCTTCATCAATTTCTAAGCCCAGGTATCGGTATTCTGTGGCATAATCCAGTTCTGCCGAGTTGAGTTTCAGTTCATTAGTATCTGCTTCTTTCGTTTTTTTGCGTGTTATGTTCATTGCCTTGCTCTTGCTGACATTGATCGAGATTTTGTTAACCCTGCACCACCTCCCTACCTCATCTAAATTTCATCTAGGTAATGAAAATCGTGTGTATAGCTTCTCTTCATTTTTAAGGAGAAAGTCCTAAAGAAATATCACGTTTCTAGGTCCTTCATGTTAACAGCAGAAGGAACCCCTTTCTCCATGAAATTAATGGGATCGAGCATTAAGTAGGCTACCCACTTCGGTTCTGAGTGGACCTCTTTTCCGCCCCCCCCCCCTAGACATACACACACCGCATCAACAAGATGCTATGTAACACATCTCTGGGTTTAGAACGGAAAATACCGAAATTCCTATACCAAACTCTAAAGTAACCAGGAATAGTAATTTAGTATTTAGGATTGGTCCTGTCTTGTTATTGTTTTATCAATGTTGATAACAGTATCAGAGGGACGGTGAAAATAATACAAGTCGTATTTTACATGCACCAGATGGCAGCAATGTTCGCTCGTCTGCTCACAAGTTAAAATGTCTGAGGAGTAAAAAGAAATAAAGTTAACGTGGTATTGGCATAATATTTGTCACTACAGGTGTAGCAGTTCTAATGTACTCCCAATCAGATGTACCCCCCGGTATAACTAACCTTGGTCTAATATACCGGGGGTACATTTGACCTAGGTCCAATATGTACCCCCGGGGGTACTTTAGACCTAGGTTGGATATACCTCCTCCAGTTTCAATCTACCCCCGGGGGTAATTTATTAGACCTAGGTCAAATGTACCCCCGCCAGGTCCAAAGTCCCATCAAGGTGGAAACTAAACCTAGGTCTAATATACTCCCATTAGATGTTAATAATCTAGAACTGATGTAGCTCCATTGAAACATTAAATCTTTTAATTATGACATTAAAAGTAATAATGAATACAGTACAGGCCTAATAGACAGAACTGAATAGATTTTAGTAATGAATACCAAACAAATTTTAGATGTGGAGTTAATGACATTAAAAGAATTTAGAAAAATTCATTGAAGTTGACTATCAAACAAAAAGAATATAGTGAGAAAATCACTTTGAAATTTTGTTTGTAGAATCAGTAAAAGTTGTAATAATAATTGCCTATTTCATTATTAATTCAGTAATAGGTGCCGGGTGTATAGGTATTATAGTCCTAGACGTATTTAGCACTAGTCATCGGATATGACGTTCTCTCATAAAGTTTTCTCAATATATTCTTTTTTGTTTGATTAATGTTTGCTGAAGAATTGTTGGTGTAAGATTATCAATGAAACAAAGTGAGGTAATTTGAACCTAGAGGGGGTCATTTAAAACTAAGGTCTAAATTACCGGGGTGTATATCAGATGAGGGGGGTAATTTAGAACTGTTACACCGGGAATGAAGTCTGGTCGCCTGTGGTGACGTCATTTAAAGTGTCTGGCTTTCTAGAACGACCAAACACTAAGACAAAAATGACCAAGGGACATAGCGGGAAGCCGTATTGTCCCGCGGCGGAGGTATCCGACCAAGGGTGCGTAGCACCCGCGGTCGGATACCGAAGCCAAGGGACGATACGGATTTCCCGCTATGTCCCGCGGATTTTTTTGTATTTATTTCGCCGTTTCCTATTAAAATATATTCCAGCATGATAGGCTTAGATGTAGGCCTATCGGTAAAATTATGTTAGGCCTACGTTCGTCTTGGTTGACATCGACGTCTTTGTTGACATCATGACGGCCGTCTTGGGACGTCATGACGCATTTGTGTATTTCTACGCGCACCGTTTTTTCCGACCCGCGAGGACTACATTTTAGAACGCAAAATTATTTATTTATTGGCTGCTCTTTTACTTACTTTTTTGCAGTAAATTACTCTAATAAATATATTCAGTCATTGTTTTTAATGAAGCAACTCATTTATAGGCGCTGACACTAGTATTGTTGGAGAACTATATTCATTCCATATCAGGCCTGAGGCCCGATACGGCCGTCGTATCGGCCTCAGGCCTGAGTTGCAGTCTCAGGGCTAAGTCAATGGGCCATATGTATTGACCACACCCAAAGGTGAAATAAACATATTTATTTCATGTCTCTAGTGTGACTATACATACATACATGCACATCGATATATAAGTAGATGTATTTATGTGTCTGTTTCCCATGCACCTTTCACCCCCTGAAATACAGCTCCTTGAACTGGTCTACATAGACTAAGTACTTTTATGTATTCACTCTGCTGCAGCCAAGCGTCTTGATGCCTTTTCTATGCGAATTAATATGCGTCCTTATAATATATAGGACAGAGGAATTCCTGGGGATTTCTACATGGTATAGTCGTGATTAGTGAACCTATGGACTTATATACAACCCTACCCGGACGCTATAGGGACAACGCATGGTTGCTTTCCAAGGATCCGCATGCACTTTTTACTGTATGACGGTCAGACCCATGGATCTTTGCATAACGACGGCAACTCTCAGACCTTAAAGTGCTCGGTAAGTAAACTCTCGGTACCAATTTTCCTCATTGAAATAATTTATCATGTAGCCTAAACGAAGTTCCACTTGATTCGACAAAGAAATTAAGAACACTTATAATGGGGTTATATTTATGTTGATGGTCCCTGTCATTGAAAGGAGCTAACGGTGTTGTACATAGAATAAAGAACCGGGCGCTTTTATATCTGTCAAATGTCACAACGTATACACATTTATTAGCTTAACTGTTTCGCCAATTATGTATCTTGGTGTTGTGGCTACTAGAGCTGTTGGAGCAAAATACGATATTTTAGTAACACTATACTGAAACAATGATATACCTTGTTCAATGATTTAATTCCAGTAGGTCCTCCATCCCAATTCTTTTTTAAAAAACAAATTTTATTGACGGAATTTTCACAGTGTGATATATCTTATTCGTCAGGGAAAAAAGACAATATTACACCCAGGTTGTTCAAATCGTTTGGCTCGAATACAATTAGTTAAATTCTTTAGACGGTATACATGAAATGGAATTAATCAAAAACAATTTAAATAACTATAGTGAGGTTACTATACCATTATAGCATTATCCTATCCCCCATATCCATAGCATTATCAGATGATTTAGTTTGGATTCTCTCTACTACACATCAATACATGCTCTCTCGTTTCGTTTTTTTAACTCATACTTATTTTACGAACATTGGAATATTCTGATCCATATTAGATTAAATCTCGACCCAATTGTCTCGTAATGTTAGTTGACATTCAAACTTAGCCCGAGTGAGACCTTTATTTTCTACTGTATCTTATAATCTCTAAGACTTATTATTATGATCTTAACATGAGGTTCATTGATTTCTCTCAATGCAGTATGATAGGATTTACAGCCGTATCAGACCAAGGCTTTAAAAGAAAATACACGTTTAAAATATACTGGAACTTCATGACGTATGTATAACACTAGGTTAGTATAATATTAGATGACAAATCTATACGTTAATGACAAAATGAAGGGCAACTTTCTTATTCCCATAATAACATGATCCTGGGTTAGGCTATATTAATTAAGACCTAAACATCATGCCTCTGCTGTTGATATATACCATTTCTGCTTTTCCTTTTTTCAGAGTGCTCAAAATGGGGGGACGTCTCATTCTCCTAATATTCTGCGTATGCTTCTACTTCATCAACTTCATTTCATTTGCAAATAAGATAGGCGTCGCAGAAGGCCAGATATTATCGAATTTCACCAGAAACTTAACAATAAATTATGAGAACAATTTTCGATATTTGATATCAGATGTGGAGACGTATGACCTATCTTTCAGTTACAACTTCACACTCTCAAAGAAAAAGTGCTGCCCTGTTGTTTACGTATATCCTGAGAATAGTTCACCGTTTCAGAGGACACTGTTGTATTATAAATGCTATCCCACTGATGAAGCAAGTCTTTTAAACTTCTCGCTTTTAGCCCCCTATTATATCTATCTAAAAAATGGCATTGCAACAGCCCACTGTAAGGATCTCAACGAGGAAACGTACTCCTGCCAAGGATCGCGCAGTTTTCGCATAGCCATGAAAAGGAAATGGTCGTTTTTCATTGGTTATCGATGCCAGGTTGCGAACAATAATATTGAGACTATGGTAGATATGCAATTTCAAATGCAAAACCCCGGACGATGTGAGAAGAGAATTGGGGATAACATCTGCGCCAAGAAATTCCAATACAATTCAACAATTTTCCCAAATATAATGGGACATAAAACACAAATGGAGGCTGATAGCTTTGTAAGGTCTTACAACTGGGCCTTCGAATGGGTACGTTTGTTTCCGTCGGTGAAGTGTCACCAACATGTTCTTGAATTTGTATGTATTGCTTTGTACCAGCACTGCGACGAGAGTAGGATAATTCCACCTTGCAGAGCAATGTGTGAAGAGGTGACAGAGGGTTGCAAGGTCATCTTGGACAAATGGGAGCAACGACCTCACTGCTATTACTACCCCGATTCAAAAGATCCTGGGGTATGTTTCTACCACCCAGTGCAGTGTCCGCAGTTGGATAAACTTGAATTTGGTCATGTCAATGTTACTGGCTATGGGCTACATGATCTAGCATTTTATAGTTGCAAACTTGGATACCGATTAGTTGGGAGTGCAATCCGGCAATGTCAATATTCAGGCTCTTGGAATGGGACTAGTGTTAATTGTATAAATGAAGCAACAGATCCAACAGACAGAGTGAATGGTGAATCAGTGGAACTGGAGGAGCGCAACCCTTTGATAATTGGAACTACTGTAACTATGACAATCGTTATCATTATTATCATTTTGACGATAGTTTTTAGAAGAAACCTCTCTCTTGTCTTGATACACAATTCGTTGGTCAGCGGGATTGTCGGTGGTCCAGAAGCTAGTAAGGACACCATCTTTCTCACATATAGCAGCTTCGACCAACAGGATGTGAATGATATTATTCTTCCCGAAATGAAAGAATCCCTATCAAACCGATGGAAAATAACTACGTTCGAACGTGATTTTACTCCAGGTGACAGCCTTATAGACCAAGTCCATGACGCCATATGGAAAAGCCATAGGGTGATAGTACTGTTGACAAATAGTTATATCAACAGTCAATGGTGCGAGTACGAGTTTACACAAGCTTTAGATAGGACAGCAAAGGATGGGAATTTCCACGTCATAGTGGTTTGCTACCCACAAAACAATGACGAGGGGACAGACATCGATCTGGACAAACTCCCTCTGCGACTCAGGAAATTTGTAACGACTCGTGTCTATCTCACATATAAGGAAAACCTATTTTGGCCACGAATGCGTCTTGCACTCAAAAACTAAAGGATTTATTTACGCTGGAATCCTTATATTGATAATAATTATCAAGTCAATTAATATCGTTACAAAGGAAAGGTATATATTCATAATCCCACAGGACCACATTTTCAAAAGAAGCCACTCTCTGTGTGGTTAGGTGTGCATGTCTTCTTTAGGAGTCAATGGTGCAGCTCTATGCGACCTTCTCTGGCAGATGCTCTACCCAGATGTCAATTGTGAGGATATGACATGCTCTTTTCCTTTTTTTCTTTTTGTGTGTGTGTGTGTGGGGGGGGGGCTACTCTTTTTAGGGGGACTTCGGGAGAAGAGTAGATGTATAGATATATGACGACGCTTGCTAGGGAATAAAGAGATGACAAGTGGAATAGGTTTGGCCAGAACAGCCTGTTTAATAATCAAATATCCCAATCGATATCCACAAATACATAACATATTAACAATATCACAGCAGTAATAGTTGAAGAATAAGGTAAGTACAAAGACAATATCAGACATTGTGAAAAACACAGCATAAAGTTCAAATTTTCCGCGAAAATCGTGCGGGGTGTTGCCTGCTAGGCGAGTGGAGCGAGAGTGGCCCGTTACGAATCATTGAGGTGGGTGTGTCGCGCTGAGCTAGACGGTGATTGGCTGGCGCAGCGATGACGACATAGAGAGGCGTGGTCGTCAAGCTGAGTTGACTATGACGTCAGACGGGATCCCTTAGCAAAGGGGGCGTGTCAATATAAGCACTGCGGATGCAGCTTCATATATGAAAACAGTAAGTCTCCAAAATGCCTGAGCAAGTCGACTGAAGCATTTATATAAAGCAATTACATACATACAATTGTGAATTTTTGAAACTTACGAAACTAAAAGTTAAACGAAAACAGATAGATGATATAAAGTTTTGGTGCAAATATACTTTTGTTATTGTTTTATTATAAAAGGTTAACAAATGCATAATTAGTCAATTAATAGCAGTCATTTGGAGTACAAGTCTATTTACAATCAACATTCAGTCAGATTCCTTGTCATAAGAGCATCACAAATTAAAGATATGGTAGCCTACAGCTTAGTATCATGGGGAACGAATCTATTTACATTCAACATACCAAAGATAATTTAACATAAGAGAGTCATCAATAAATATATGGTACAATGCAAAGTATCCTCATGCAGGGACCAGTATACTCATACATACATAGCAGAGTGTATCACAACCGCATACAATTATAATCACAGGAGTTATTTTAAAATTGATTCTGATCGTCAAGGAGATATCTTCTTAGTCTCAATTTGAATATATTATGTTCTTCTATTGTCCTTAGTTCTTGCTTTAGCTTGTTCCAAGTGGTTGCTATTGTATTAGATTAGCACTTAGTATCTTTAAGGGAGTTCAGGTGAGTAACTGCCAGGGAAGGTGCATCCGCTTGCCTAGTCAGTCCTGGTGGAACACATGTTTCTTCTTCATATATCTCAGCATGGGCTATTTTACTTAAGTTAAATTTCATTCTAGTCTCTATATTCCTGACTTTAGTCAGGCGCCATAGGTCTCTATTACTTACATCATAGTTCAGTGCTATAGCAATCCGTCGTATATTATTTGGTTGTAGTCTATTCATATGTGCCTTATTCACAGTAGTTAACGAGAAGAGACCATAGTCAAAGATTGAGAGGAATTTGGATTTCGCAAAAATGAGCGCAGCTGATACTGTCAAGTTCGGACGGATTTTTCTCAAAATATATTGAATTGATACAATTGCTTTATAAGGCTGTTATATTGCGGTAGCTACCGCAATATAACAGCACAAACACCATACAGATAGCATACAGAGATTTTCATCTATAGTCAAACCAAGATAAACATAATTATAAACTTGTTCATTCTTGATCACAAGGGCCTCCAGGAAGATCACTTCTGTGAGGATTGTGTCCTACTGTTATCTAATTCCTTCTTTCCGTGTGGTACGTTCGGAGTCCAGATATGACTTGTGTCGAATTAGTAACTCTAATGGATAATCACTTATTATATGATTAGACGAGCTGCGCATGGGTGTGATCTAATTAACCGAAAGGCACGTCGCTAGAAGGAACCCAGTAAATTGTCGTCCAGTAAAGTGGCAAATAGTTAACAAAGAATATATCTTTCGAAATTTAAGTAAATTTAGATTTAAATTTTAGCTAATCACTGATTTTGAATATGTAACTACACTGTCATTGTATTATATTTTTTCCCAAATTACAATATGATTTAAAAGGAATACCAGGAAGATCTCAGCGTAGAAAGTACATTGAGAGGGACCATTCCTTTTCAGTATTGCATTAAAACAGAAATATATGTTTATTGAATAAATGTTATGTATGTCATAATGACTCGATTGTTGTTTTTCCAGAAAGGTGCATTTTATTCCCTTTTTCGACTGGTAGATTTCGACTGCCAGACGTTCTTGATTTGATTATTGTTTTCCAATGTATTATTTGTATTTTCACTTTTTACAGAGCCTAGAGTGCATGGTCAACATAGGAAATTCAATAAACTTATATATTCAACCTAATCTCCACGTAATTCTCCCTGATATAAATAATATAATATCACGAGATACGTACATCACATATGTAAACAAAAATAATATTATGGTATCTTTATCCGTGATTTTTCACCGGATAAAGGAAAAGCTCTAGACCGCGGTAGATCCACTGTGAGACCTATCATTTACTGGGTTTTTAATCGACATTTCTGTTTCATTATTATTATAATTAAACATGTATAAACTAGTGGTCGTAGCAAGTAATGTCTTGTATATTATGATAAATGACATGATATTATTATTGTTATTAATGAACATTTGTCAACTTTGTGTGGAAAGCTGAGAAGATCATCTGTATGATAAAATGCTACCAATAAAACACATTTATAAGCGTGGCCCGCATCAACAATCCAACCCCTCGCCCGCCCACCCACCCACCCGCATACTATGTAACTGCTTTGTTCTGCAGTCTCTGTATACCCCCTCTTACCCCCGCATCATTCCCAATTTAATAATTATCCACCCCTGCACACAATAGCCACCATGATATATAACTGACTGGTGCTGTCTCTCTGGCTGACTGGACAGCTAGCTATATAGCTGCCTTTGTATACTTCCCCCTTGCCCGACCTGTAATACTTTAATCATGAAGGTGTGTAATACACAAGGGCCCCACCACCATAGCCTAGTTACCCAACCATGCATGGCCCAACTTTACTCTTGCGGCTTAGAAAGGCAAAATCAACAACCTTAAGTCCACTATCAGCCGCTGCCCAAGGTGCAACAATACGAATACTTTCCTTCATTTACCACACCAGCCACAAGAATGACAAAATTAAGGTTAGTAGAGCATTAATATTATTTGGGAATGATATATCTGGATATATGTCATTTGAATGATTTGAGAGGCATCCTCCTCGATGCAATCTCGAATTGAACAAATACATTTTCTGAACATTGCAAAAGTAAAGAACATATATAATATTCTATTTTTAAATCTACGGATTAGTGGGACCTGGATTTTATTTCTGTAGCATGGCTTTGAAAGAGTTCTATGTAAATCTTAAGTCCTATAACTGTAAAGGTATATGGGTGAAATCGTCATAAAAATGTACAATTCGCCTTCAGCAAACCTCTCAAATAACCCAAATTGAATACAAAAATGAGCTTTAGAATACAGTTCAACATAACCAAACAGGTTGTCTGAATCAAGTCAATATCGAATATACTCAGATATATCTAGTTTGGCCATTTTCTAGCCCAATTTAGCAGCATTTTCATTATGTGTAGAGATGCTGATTGTACATTTTCTGAAGATCTGACCCATATATCAAGTTTCCCCTAAGCTGATGTCAGCTGATTATTTGTTATGAGAAAATCTCCAATTCATTGATCCATCTTCCTGATTATGTTTCTTTCAAGATCCAACACTGTCTCTGGGCGGAATTTGAGATTTGACGTTACGAACATAAGGTAGGACCATTTTTGATCTGCAGTTTGTCATTTGATATATTAGAATCGACAATCCAAAGACAAAGTTTGATTTGTAAAATGTTCACCTAGCTGCACTATATCACATCCCTATGATAACACGATTAATTTGATCTACCAACATTATCAATCGTTTCTAAAGCGATATACCGTACATGTAGTTCTGTATTGTTATTCTAATAGATTGGGCAAGTTCATGGTCTACTTCTCAACATCAGTGGTCTTGATTACGTTAATATACGGTATGTTGTTGTTTTCTTGTTCAATCATTAAGTACCCCAAACCAACTCTCCTGCAACTATATTTTAGGAGCTATATTTAGTCACAAATAGAGCTATAGCCAGTTCCAAGCTAGCCCCGACAGGGGTTTTGGTGGTGGTGGTGTGTGTGTGGGAGAGGGGGGGGGGCTTTCATCTGACCGTGACCACAACACACCAGCCTAAGAGCTTGCTGATGTTCAACAATAGGGCATTTGCATAGCCGCCATTTTGAATCTTGTTTCGCATGGAATTATGTGACTAATGGTACTGTATAAAATATATAGAAAAACATGCCATGTTCAGTATGGGCTATTTATCAATGCTCTAATGTCGATATCCATGTATTATACATGTCTCCATAACACAAGTCCCCATCTTTCCCATCATGCTTTTGGTTTTCATATATCACTTACACACGCTATGATATTGGTGAAAACATTCTTGCAATTTTCGATAGAAATGTTGCCAAATATTTGTATGTCAGATTTCATCAGAATTATTCATCCCAGCATGCACTGTAACAGGCATGTGCAGCGGCACATGCAAATCCCCTATTGTCAATAAGGAGGCGGGGCATTCAAAAAACAAGGTGTGGACTCGGATCTAAGAATGTATTTCAACCATGAGAGAGCTAGAAGTAGAAGGGAATGGCAATTGCCGTACCTACAACCTTTGCCTCATGACTTAATAGAAAGGACCCGTTTGTCTGACAAGGTCACTATACCTCCGCGCCATTGAGAGAAACTCTCCTGTATTATTCTAAATATCTGCATAGGAATGAGAAGGTCGGTCATTAAAATGGTCTACTATATACTTTACCAACAAAATTGGCCATTTCTTCCCTGTAGTATATTCTCATTACTAGCATGGAAATCCTCAGACAATCATGCCAACGTTGACAACTGTATTTCAAAACATGAAACACTTTGCTCTGGGGTGAAAATAATATGCTTGTTGCGGTCTTAGAACCGAAGATGTCGTTCTAGATTTAATAATTATGTTTACATCTTTCTATCATATATATAGGAGGATAATACCAAGCTAGTTATACTGTATCATGATCGTTGGCATTGAAATGATTCTCTCTATATTCATGTCCCAATAAGTCAGTACATTTTATTTCAATATTGGATGAGTGGAAGTTTTGATCAATGCCCAGTGGAGGACTGTTTAAGTTATTAATTAAGTTTTCTTTAGAAAACATGAATGTCATTTCTGGTGCAATTAGGGAAGAAAATAAAAATTATTATCACCCCTCTTCATTAACCACTTTTCTCTCCCTCAGGGATCCCATCACTGGAAGACATACCAAACTTTTCCGATCTCATGAAGGAAGAGACTGTCCAAGAATATCGGATGCGAACGATGAAAAACTTTTGTTCTAAACAGATGGCGTTTTCAGAGAAAACTTCTAGGAATATGCTCGTCAGCCACAAGTTCAAATCACTTTACTGTTTTGTTCCAAACGCGGCAAGTTCCTTCTGGAAACGGCAGTTTATTGAGCGTTCTGCGAGAGGGCATGAATTCACTGGAGGGTATAGAGACATCGACAAGTCCGAAATCCTGAAAAGGTTAGTTAAATGTTTTTTAATCAATTTTATTTCATCAAAACACTATACAATCAAGCATTATTCTCAGATATTACTGACATGTTTTTGTCGCAATTGATGTTATCTTAATCATTTCATAGATCACAGTTGTTCACTATAGCTATGGTATCACAAGCAATTCTGGATCCTTGGTATGATAATTCTAAACTTCTGTTGAGTATGGGAAGCTGAACGCCGCGCCTTCCTTGGTTACTAATGACTGCTAAGCTGGTTGATAAGCTTGAGCCAATCAGAGTTCGCCTCGCTACTTTCCAGTCACGCCCAATATGAGCAAAAATTAAAAATGTACTTATACGTTAGTATAGATCTAAATTATAATATCCTCCTTTGTATAATGTACATTATTCCACACAATTTGAATCGTACGTTTCATACACAACTGATAAAACATAATTATATTTTACCCTTATCACCTTACCAATTTTCCATTCCAACTTTCTTGTACTAATGTCTAATTAGTACAAGAAATGAGGTTACCAGCCAGGTACCGGGTAAAATCCAGCCATGGCTGAGCTCCGAGATACATGTTTGCAAAAGCTATAGCACTTGATCATGTTCTTTCCTGGAAAAATATTTTTCTAAACTGTAATGTTATCCGTTAAAAAAAATGTCGTAGTCTATGATTCATTCAACAGCCAGTTGTATGTTTACATGTGCACGCAAATAAGAGAACATTCCTTATTGAAATCGTCAGAAAATTCTCTTTGATGTGTGCACTCCAACTTACACTTATAGATCTATGTTATTTGAGGGGTAAACGCCTGTTTTACAGCTATAGGCAGACTTGTCATGGCCATTCAGCGGAACCAGTGCATGTGCCTGGAAAAAAGGTGGAACTATTTGATGACCAAACAAAGGATGATGTTGTAATATTTGCCCTTTTCTTGTGCACGTGTTTAATGACTGAACACTTTTTCAGGTACGGCCTCCACCTTCAGCATGAGCTTACATGGAAACAAAAAGAATATGTTGAGGACGATTATTACAAATTTGTCTTCCTGAGGCATCCCCTTACCCGCGTCGTTTCATCATTCCATGAGTTCATCTCGAACCTTCCAGATGAAAAGGAAATGCAATATCTTCAAGAAATAATAGTCCAACTCAACTCTGGGAATGATATTTCTAAAATGAACCTGAAAAAATTTAACACGACAGAGGAGACTGCTCAACCGAAGATAGATTTTGAGCAATTTGTGAATTTTATAACTAGACCACGACATGGAATGGTTCCATTGGAAATAGAGAGCAATTGGGCCTCTTACAACGAGTTGTGCAATCCTTGCCACTTTAATTATGATTATGTCGGTTTCCTAGAGGATTATGAAATTGACCTAGACTACCTAATGGACAAGATATTTAACGATGCGAAATATGATTTTACCGAGTTAATGTTTGAATCCATCGATATCCATGAGGCCAAAAGATTGTTAAATACCCTTTCAGCTAAAACGAGGAGACATTTACGTGAAAAATACAAGGATGACATGGAGATGTTTGGATATAAATGGGAAATGTTTTTCTTGCAGCACACAGAGGCCAGATGATTTTAGAAAGCTTAAGGGCCTAGAGTCCCCTATAAGCCGATTCTCATGCGATTTTGCGCCGCGGAGGACTCTTTTCCACTAAATTCTGTGAGAATCGCATGAATCGTCTTAGTGGACTATGCCCTTTAGATTGAAGGCCGGACAAATTATTTAGCTTTCTGCTATTCCCACATCACGTGAGCACTCTGGACAAATTAGAATACCTATTGCAAGGTCACTGTTTGATTACCCTCCCATTTCATTCAAGCCAGCTCTTGCGCTTACGTTATATCATATACTTTTCATAATTTTTATACTCAGGTATGTTATGAAGCATAATACCCACATGTATTGGAGTCCTGTATATACGTGTAATCATCAGTATGCATTACTATCATCATGGTATATTATCATTTGCGCTACAGTATTTCAATATCAAACGGAATAATTATACAGTATTAGAATGTATATTGCAGCGTCCATCCTAGAACATCTCTCTAGACGTCTGGTGTTTTTTTTGTTTTTTTAAAAATTTTTTATTTTCCCTTATCCTGCCGTCTTGGCTTTTACAATTCTAATGCTGCTTCGTTGAAGTTCTGGCTTGATGAACTCTGAAAAGAATGTGTAGAAGACGTTTTTATATGTACACGTTTACATGTGGTTAGATGATTTAAGGCAAGAAAAGACAGACTATATACAAAGCATTTCTCGCCCTAACCAAGTTTTGTGTTACTAATGTAACGTATATATGTCTGGATAACAAACAGTGAAACCTGTGGTGCTGCTAAAATTAGCAACTATTAAATGTTATCACATCTCCGTCGATAACTCTGACATTTGAGTTATCAGCTTAATAGAGTATTATTCATATTATATCTGTGTAATCTCATGGTAAAATGAAATTATGTCAAAAGTTGCTCACAAAAGAATCTTAATCTCTGTACATCAACAATACTAACACTTGCCATAAATATTGATATAAACAATCAGTTTCCACACGAATTCAATATTTTTACATTTTGATACAGTCTGATAAACATCTGTTCAAAATTTAAATTTCACAAATTATCTGAACTATGATATGTGTTATAAATAGTGTTACTTACTTCTATATAAATATAAAAGACAGGGAGCGAACCCATACATGTTCATTATGTCACTCTTGTTCAGGTAAGAACTGTTTATAATAATGTATTTTATAGAATGAGACATAGCGCTTTCCAATACCAAGTTAAATACTTAATTAAGTTATCTGGTATAATTCCTATGTAACAGCCATTGTGTTATCATCGATTAGAGACAGCATGGCTAAGTTTAACCTAAACATCCATCTAAATTATTTTGTTTCACACGAAGTTTTGCACCGAAACAGTTTAGAACACAGGATTCAACAGCATCAGCTTGAGTCTATATAACGTAACTTCACCAGCATTTAGAATTCCGAGAAGGGTGAAAACATAAAAATAACTGTTTAACGTAAAGGCTTTGATGCTCAAGCTGCATTCTCAGCTTTTACGCCAAAACAAACCTTTTACATAATTTACTCATTGTTTGACCTATATGACTAAAGTTATCAATATTTCGCTTTACTGTTACATGTTTATATAAGAGTTTAAGGCGAATCAGAAAACGACGTTAAAAGTCCTCCACAATATCGGTCAAACGACTTTCAGATTGGTAGGAAAGGAACAACAAGTACAGAATCTTTAGACGTTGATCGATGTTAACCATTTTTCAGCTTGCTTCTTGGCTACTGCATGTGTGCTTGTCATGGGGAGAAGACCAGACTCAAATTTCGAGATCCCGCTCATGGAGACCATCCAGGAAAATTTCCACGATGGCTGAATGGAAAAGAACCGTCATTTAACATTTCGACCATCCCGAAACCAGAGGATAGCCCTCTTGGTGATCCTGATGTATGAAAAACTAATCAAATTAATCGCTATTTTATTTTAAGAGGCAACTTAAATATATGAGATGCAATATGTCTACTTTACACTCAGTATGCGCAATAACAAACTAAAAATAATTCATTCCAAATACAGATAGTTGGTAATTATTCATAATAATTTATGTCTTGATGTTAACTTTAACTTTTAACTTTAATAGCGACAGCTAGAGTGTGTTCTTATACTAAAGAAAAATGCGTCTTTCTCATTAGAGTAGGATATGCTCCCCGAAAACAGTATTGATTATAAATAGGCAACGTATGAGATACGTCGTTGAACGACAAAATGCATTTTTTATTAACAATTGTATCTGTAATTTATGACTTGGCCTGTAAATGGAATGAAAAAAATGACTGAAGGCCATACATTAACATTTGCTATGCCAAAGTCCGGGTTGGTTACAAATATGTCTTATTATATCCTAATAAACGACTCTAACTTTAAAACACCTAACAATATATCAGTTATGCTTATCATCCAAATATTGCAGCGCTTTCCAATATTTCCGCCAAAGCACAATCCTGGGGAGATAATGGAAGGTATAGAACACTCGGAGTTGAATTTCGCTCTGGATGAAGTCCTCAAATCTGCTGACATGCTACATGACAGGACATGCTCAATAGCTATTGCTAATGAAGGCACTGCCACTCTGACCATACCCTCGTGGGCTATGAATATGGGACATATACATACCTCAGCTCCGATTAATGTAAAGACCGGGCATGCGTCTTTGAACCTTTTCACCAAAAACAAAGGTATTCGTTGAGCTCAAATGCAAACTTTATTCAGTCATTGAACTTCTTAAGGACTGAGAGCTTAGTAAGATATTGAGCTCATTTATTGTTTCGCAATAGGAAGTAGGCCTATACATTGTCTAAACCCAAGGGGTTGATATTAAGGTGACTCAGTAGTGATTTTGATTATTGATAGTTGACATGAAATAATCATTATTGAGAGGAAAAAAAACATAGGTCACCAGGCTAGTTTTCATGCTATGGCAGTATGGAGATAGAAATAATGAATCATATTTGAGTAATTTTACTACATTTGAGTGATTTATTAACATAATTCGTTTGAAATGGTTCTGACATGAATTCAGACATCAAATTTCACCCAGACATTCAACATATATACTTATCATTAGATAATGTTTTTTTCCTCAGATCCTGAGTTAGCCCCCTGGAAGCCCCCTAGTGGCAGTATGGGGCACTAGCAAAATTGACTTTGGCTGATGACAATCAGCGTTTTTAAAAAAACTGTTTGATGAATATTTTTTAAATTTAATATGAATGTAGATACCGTATTTACCAACTCATACACAAAAATCAGGATGGCTTTCCAGGCTAAATTTTTCTATATTACGACTTATTTATGAGAAAAATTGGGAAAAAAATTAAATTCCTGATTAATATTTGATTTGAACAAAAATGGCTTCATAAATCTTGATGAAATTCTATATGGATACAGCTATCATAGTTACTAACTCGCACACCAAAAATCAGTATGAATTTCCAGGCCGATTTTTTTGTGTTACAACTTAATTATGAGAAAATTGGCTAAAAATGAGAAAATTCTTAATAAATATTTGATTTATACACATATGGCTCCATAAATTTTAATGAAATTTAATATGGATGTATAGGGATCGTAGATACTAACTCCCACACCAAAAATCAGCATACATTTTCTATCTGAAATGTTTATATCAAGACTTAACATACATACTTCGTCTGCATAATGCTGATATTCCCTGCTATATGTGATGTGTTTCAGGAAAATGAGTCATAAGTCGCAAAAATTATATTTTTCAAAGTGTTTATTTTACAAGATCAATTATTTGGAATGTTCTGATTTTTAGCGAGTTCATCACTTATGGTTGTATCAATCCATGTATCAAATTTCAGGACATTATATATAATATATCTTTTCTTTTTAAAGGTCCACATATGGAGTATATTCAGTTAGTTTACTGGTTATTGCCTACCAGAAATATTACAAACTTTTTAAAAAAAAATAAAGATATCAAACTTAAAATATGGAAATACTTATTAGAATATTGGACTGTTTACTATCATTGGAATCGGCTTGATCTCCTGTTTTCAGATATGATGATATCTCAAAATTCATATTTTGCGACTTATGACTCATTTTCCTAAAACGGATCACATATGTGTTGAATACACATATATCAGTACTGAGCTATATGCATTGAATACACAAGATCAGTACTGAGTCACCTTAAGTCAAATGTGGTCTGAGGATAGCAATGGACTTGTTGCTAGGCAACCAGGTGCAATCGTTTTATAATTCAATTAATGTTTTTACTGAGATTAATAGATGATAATATTGTGTGGCAAAGGTCCCGCAAGACATTTATGGACCATGGCTTGGGTATATTTTTTTCTCTGTCAGGTTTAGCATCAGGTACCTCTGGTATTCTGGCTTATGACGTAGAAGGCACAGGCTACAGAGTGATAGTTATGTGGAGTGTGCCATTTGACATGAACATCTACGACGTGTGGTTCAATATGAAGGTAGGCTTAACTTGCATTTCCCCTTATTATTAGAAAATAATGGATGAATAATAATATAAAATACAGTTTCTTCATCATGCATCGCTTAAACCTGACATAATTATGGGTCCCGGTAGATTTTCTTTTTAATGAAAAGAGATGTCAACGCATATGGAATCTAGCTAGCACCATACAAAATGTATGAAAAGTGTACATGCGTGTATGTAAGAATAAAACGTGTATTTTCAGGTATACCCACGTAGTGTTGGAATTACTGAAGACCTGTGGAGCCACATGTATTATGATGCCGGGCCTTGGTTGGCCCGCGGGTGGCGTGAAAGAACGGAATTTGGAATTAGGGTAAATACATAATAATTATTTCAGTTGAGGCCCAAAGTTGAGAGAGTCCCTTCAAATCAAGGGAAAGCCTCCCGCCATTCCCATTAGACGCCGAGTCCTAGGCAAGGAAACGGATTAGTAAAGTAGGCTGACATTATACCATTCGTATCTGATCTGAGGGTTTGGGCCTAGACTGATTTTAGCTAGTGAGAAGGGTTGTAGGATTTGTTAGACGGCTTATAAAATAGAAACAACCTTTTTGTAAAAATATAAAGGACCTATAAGGAATAATTTCCAACGTGCATTGTATTAAAAATGTTTAACATGTAAAGATTTGTGAGGTTCGACTTATCAAAATTAATAACTGTCTAAAATAATGGTCTAAAATGACTTTCTTTTTTACCCAAGTACGAAGAGAATATAACATTTCCAGTGTAGATCAATGGATTATTTGACAAAACCATGCTACATTATCTGAACAGGTGAGAGCCACAATGACCGAACATCGACATTCTAAGCTTATAATGTGGGTAAATGCTGATAACTTCAGTGGCAGTGGAAGTTATGATCTGTTCACGGAATGCAGTTATCACCCTGTGAGTATACATGTAAACAAGCCATATTCCAATTTCTTTGCACGGCATTGCAATGAAAGACTCCTAATTTCTTCCTTTGTAATTCGGGGAACTCGCGGATACAGGTTTCAAATCAAAACACGAATTTATAGATTTGAGATTAAATGCTGTTGCTGTTTTCTATTATGAACTACCATGCCCCGCCCCTCACGGTATATTGTATAGCATGCTGTATCCCGCTATTTATCGTAGAGGGAGCTATAGACTCTGAACGGTATAGCTTGAGTCATTAAGAAAAGATCACTTAATTGAGTACATGTAGTTCTAGCCTCAACTTGTCTTGGTTTAGAGCTCCTTGATTATATCAAGCAAACGCCATTGTTAATTTGTCTTTAACTTAAACTAGCTTTTGAACGTGTACGGTTACTGAAAACAAGTTTGTATTTCTTGTAGTGGTGGTTCGGTTATTACTGCAACCAGGAATGCTTTGCATCCGGCTGGTGCTGGGTGGACAGATCATGTGATTCCGACTCAGACTGTGGCGGGAGATATACATGTTATTCTGGATGCTGATTGGATCGTCAGCCTACCACGTGGCTTGCCTATTTTGCTCTTGTTGATATATGTATTAAACACAAGGTCTGAGGGCCACAAGGAGTGAGGGGTCTATTTCATTTAGTCCACTTAAGAAATTCCCAGATTGCACACTATCTCTCGTGTGAGGTTTTCAGTTAAGTTGCCTACATGCCTTTGACATTAAAATTAAAAACCAGTTTAAACAAAGTTGATCATTCATTTGATCCTACTATAAACAACAACAAAAAGAAATAAGGGCGTATATAAATGGTGTGGGCATACACAATCTTATACATGCCCGCATCACGAGCAAGACGTCCACCCATCATGGATATCCACATTGTAGCACTTCATCTACACAGATTTGAGAAGTTAATGAATTGATAGCACACTATCTATGAGATTCCCTTTTTATTTCCTTAGCTTAGCAATGGTCTTCATCTTGTCAGGATTTAAAATAAAGAACTCAGCACAATGATTAAAAATCTATAAACGTTTATTATAAGATCGTGAGACAAATGATCATATTGCCTTTTTATCAATCTCTGCCGCTGATTAATAAGAAAGAGCAATGTGAATATTATAGTATAAGTATTGAAAGGAAAAGGTCCTTGGTTATAGAAAAAGCCTTTAAACTGGTTCTACGATTTTGAACGATATTTCCTTCAACCTTTATTTGAACGTCTCAAAATATAGACATTTCTTAAAATGCATTTCCGTGCTATTTGCTATTTCCCTAATCAAATCCTTTGCGTCCATGCATGTTTGATTGGGAAATCTTTGGATAATTCATCCGCATGATAAATCTGTAGTCTATGGTTATAGATAAAATTATTCATAAACAATATTAAAAGTATGAATGACCTATTAAATCGACATTATTCGAATGTTGTTTAAACCAGACATTTATAAGTTAACATATATGACCTTATGGATACATTGAAACACAAAACTATGGCAGGATATTGTCCTACCTGATGCAAACCAATACATCTTACTATTATCACATGGTTAGTATGGTTACCCCAATCACAGGCATGCTAATGAATAATGAAGATTGTCGACCCCCAGTCAAAAATCCTCAAGTGCCCCAGATTTCATTTTGCTAAAAAAGATGTCAGTAAATTAGATTTCTTTGATTTTTTTTCTTTACTAAAGTAAAGCTAATAGCTACGAGTTGCCATTTGATTATACCGAACTTCAAACTAGACTTTCTTTTTTCAGGCTGCCATGGTGGCATTACCTGGATACCCCTAACCTCTCTAGGCAAATATGAACTCCTATGAACGCTAAAACAAACCTCTCTGTTTGCCTGATGGACTAACAATGAATCACAAATCTGCCAAAAGGACCATGATAATTCCGCAGCTTAAACAAATCTGCATTTATAAAACATACATAAATGAAAGACATTAATACATGATTTTATTACAACAGGTTTGAACTTCCAGACTGTGACTGTGACTTGGAAACCTGTTACGTAGCTTACTAGAATATTCATTATAAATTTCTCTGTCAGACCCCAAAGTCAAAATACATTCATATTGTAAAGTCCTCAATACTAATTATCATTATAAAAATGGACAACAGTGATTTTGAAATGTTGATGTAGATTCCTGACAATCTAAGAATTCTTATCATGCCAATCTTCTGCAGGCAAGTACGAGGCAAAATCAGACTCTCCTATCCGGTCACCATCCTGACTTAGATTCACTTAGATTTATTCCTCAGACTAATATATAGCAGCTCTGGCTATCTTACATTCGATCGTATCAGTACCTTTCTGTCTATTTTCCTGCCCCTAAACCTTTCTAACAAACTAAACAAATCACGCCTCTTTCTCCGATTTTCTAAGAGGACGTCGTCCCCATCAGTTTGTGGTGAGCTAGGTGACTCCTGACCATCAGGTGAGTCTTTAGTAGAGTCCTGAACAATGGTATCCTCCTGGTCAGCATTGCCTTGTGTACCTGGAGCACGAGGTGGGGCATATCCTGCAGGTGAACCTTGGTATCTGTTGTCTGATGGTCTGTAATTGCCACCTGGCGGAGGAAGAAGTTTGGTTGTTGAAGGGGTTGTGGTGGTATGAGTTACAGGAGAGGTAGAAATGTCCCTACTGGTTTCAATTTCATCCACAGTCTTTTGAGAGGGTTTTCCATCGTCAATTTCAGGATCTGATGGACTGATAACTGGGCTGTCTGGAGGTGACAAGGTCGAAGAGTCCTTTCTCTTGGATGGGTCTTGGGGATGCATTCTTGGGGAAGGTGAACCGTTATCATTATCATTATTATTTTCTAGAATGGGGGCTGGTGGCTGGGGCCCTATGTAAACACTAGGTGGCATTGGCAGTTCAACGGTAGAGAAGTCTATCGGAGGGAATGTAGTCTTTTGAACGGTAGGTGGTGGAGGGGGTGCTGTCCTTAGCATAGGCTTCACTTGCTGCTTTGTTGCATGCTCTAACTTAGGGCTTCCACTATCCGTATTGTTATGTTCTCTGAACCATCCAGGTGGATGTGGCTTTACATAACCAATGGGTGGCGCTATAACTCCACCACCTGGAGTCAAATGACCTGGCCGTCTCCTGCTACCAGGAGGCAATTGCACAGGACCTTGGGGTTGGTTTCTCTCGACCCCTGGGGGCCCTACGAGGGTTTTATCACTTATCGTTACTCCAGGTGGAGACACTGAAGGTCTCCCAGCTCGGAAGCTTTTGCCATCCAAATGAATTGGCGATCTATACCCAGAAGGTGGGCTTGGTGGGGATGCTGGTGCTGTTGGGCGAACAGGACCGTCCTTGCTGGACTTGGGGGGTCGTGGACCTTTTGATGGCTGGCTCACTTTTCTTAAAGCTGGCCTTGATCCTGGTCTGTTGGGTGCTGCTTTTGGAGGTTTTGCTCCGGCTGCTGGGAGAGGAGAAATGCTCTGTTTACAGCTTATCCTCAGTATGCCAGCAGAGCCCTTCTTCTGACCACATAGCACTTCATTTTGCTCACTCCCTTTCTCGTCCATATCTATTTTAGCATCTTTCTTTATGGGTGGATAGCTTCCAGGCTTTGAAGGGCCCCTGCGTGCGCAGGTATTACCTCCAAATTTGTTCATATTTTGACAGTCCCTGGGATTTTTGAAAGTTGCAGGTCTAGAGCAGTAGTCAGTATACATAGGTCCGTCGCAGCTATATGGGAAATGGCAACTAGATTGTGTGACATCACGCCTTGAGAAAATGTGAACACCAGGGGTGGGACTTGGAGATGTTGGCCCCTTGGCCACATTTCTTTTCGATATCAAACTGTTTATATGTTGATCCCTGCAGATGCAGACACCTTCATACTTGTCTTCCATACCTGGGAAATATAATTAGCATATAGAAATTACAGACGATTGATGCAATGAAGTAGCAGTAGTCGCTATTCTGAATTAATATTATCATCGCATTTATCAAAATATGCTCGTTTATCTTATAAATAGCTATATCTAGTTGAATACTACTTTGCACATTAGCAATAGGAGACTGTATTTGATACCATCAGGAATACAAGAACGCCCATGAATCCAATTAAAATTAATTTGAGGATCCATCAATCCTTTCAAAGTACAGACCCGTTTTCTACATATTCCGAGATACAGGAAATGCCACAGCTGATGTCACTAGCAATTGACATGAGTATTAAATACGGTTATAAATAGGTTTGAATGCATACAAAATTGTTACGGTTGCCAAATAAGTGGCCGTCTAAAACACCCCTATAAAGAAAAGATATTATGTTACAAACCGCCGCAAATCATGTTGAGGTTGAGGTCTCGTTCTATTTGATTGAGATTGCCATAGACTTCCCCTCGTAGGCATCCTAGGATGTATGGGAAATGTTCAGTGATATAGTAGCGGTAGGATCCAAAGACATGTGTACCATGACAGGAATCCAGTAACTCTGGGAACCACGGCCACTGCAGGGAATAAAATGAAATAAATAAAATATGTTATATAAACAATGGCAATGGAAGCGACAAACGGTTTTAAAACATGATTGAAGATTAAATTGAACATTGGGATTTGATTCAAATCTCTCTAGTTCAGTCTCTCGCGATAAAGTGGGATCAATATAATAAATATGCCCAATGGGTTTCTGTCTGTATAGATATCTTTCTTCATCCATTCAATCATAGCTTTCCGATAACTCCAAGAATCTTGTAGATATTTACCTTATGATTACAATAGTTGAAATGGAAATTTTCCAAATTTAAATTGATACGTATTCATATCATGCTCTGAGTAACCTCGACAACTTTTGTCTGAGTAATGTCCATTTATAAAAATAAAAATCGGTTGAGCAACATTTTAAAATTTTTACGGTTTGGAGAAAGCTTTTGCCTTTCCCGTTTATTTCCGAATCATAAGAACATCATAGAAGTGATTTCATCAAACAGTATCAACAGGCTTTAAACAACTTCTACTGAATACTTTGCTCTGGTGAGGTTGTCCCTATATTTTTTTCTTTTTTCTTTTAATGTCTACATTAACCTTCTAATACTAGAAAAACACAAGAAAATTCTAGTGTGATTTAAGTCAACATAACAAATATTTCTATGTTTACTACAGGCATTTTCTCAACATTACAAATATTTCTGTTTTACTACAGGCATTTTCTCATACTATGAACCTATAGTGTCAGGTACATCTTGCACAACTTTACAATAAGATTAATAATGTTCTAAGAATCAAGCATAAAGTTCCTTACATTGAAAAATGTGGTATTGAGGAAATATATGGGGAAGCCATCTATTGCCACGCCTATAAAGGTGGAGTAGTTGCCATGGACGAGCTGGAGGGGATGGCCTGTCCATCCAGGGTAAAGGCACTCCAGGGCAGGGAGTTCGCGGTAATGGTATTTGCCTTGTGCGTCCACAGCCCCATGACATCCATCAGACTCCATGGCTTCTGGGCCCTTCAGTGTGTGATGGAAAGAGTGAGTGGCATTTATAAGCTGGAATATGTCTGCAAGAACTTGATTTGCACGTGCGCTGAACGGTTGTGCGGTTTAGTTCTTTCGTATTATACTTTATATAGAGTTTTTCTTTTTATAGATGAAAAGGGCTTTTATACCTATAACGGAATCTGCCACTTGCTCTATGATATTCAAATACCTGAATAAATAGTGACGAAGGGCAGAGGAGGAAAATGAGAAAAATATTCATTTAGCAAGCACCTGGGACGCCTCTTACCAATGGTATTATTAATTCAGCTGGACGTATAGAATTATTGTTTATCATTATCTGACTTGGTAAAATTAATTCAGTGTTCTAGTTTATATGAATAACCTTTTTTCGAAATCAGGCATGTCTGAGAAAAGCATCCATCTTGATGTAAAATCATTGTAAAGTCAAACAACTTTTCAAATTAAAAAAAGTGAAGCACTTCTAAACCGTCAATATAATATGAGAGATCCACATAGATTATTAATAGAACATTGGGAAAAGGGTCCATCGTTAGAAGCTTATTTGTTAAAGTTATAATTTTTGGGAACAGCCTATCGCACAATGTAAGATCTTTAAAAGATAAAGATGCGTTTAAGAGAAGTGTTAAAGGTATACTGAAGGCTAGTTCTTACCAAAGAAATGAGATTTGGATGATTTCTGAGATAGTCTGTATGGCTGATTATTATATATATAAGCTCATGAGGACATAAATGTTGCTTGCATTGATTTGATTAACATTTATTTCTTCTTGCTAAATTGTATATCATGCAAATAGTGGACACACACGCGTGGGAAAGGTTTTATATCGATTTTGCTCGATAGGTATATAATGTATTATGAAGCAGAACTAGAATTTATGAAGTTACAAAATGAAGGTATATTTTCCTGTAAAACTGTTACAGGAACTGTCAGGATCAATTGGGAAAAACGACATTGTCCTTAATAAAGATCTAGAATAAACATCTCAGTTTATGTGGTCAGGGCAAAATATCAAAGAATCCTGATACACTATCGTAGCCAAAAAATGGAATTTTGAAAATGGAATAGGTCCCGGAAATAGGTACATGTATTCTTTATTCATATTACATAAAACCTTCCTTTGATAGGCGCCTCATTATAGATCTGTTAATCAGTCTGATAAAAAGACATTTTACTTCCCTCTAATATACACCCACATTAAATTGTCACCATTCGCATAAATTCAGTGCAAAAGCTGTGAGTAGTAGAAACAATTACCTGCACTGCATTGGTCAACTGATCAGTGAGTGGGCTGTAGAAAGGCACGCCATTGACAGCGAAGCCAACCACGCCCCTGGGTAGGCAGGTGCGGTGGTTCATGGCGTAGGGCGTCTCCGGAATATAATATGTGTACTCAGACCTCTCCATGGACCTGTCAGTAATCTGAAATTTGATACAATTATTGTATTATTGGTGTACATGGAATACGGTATAATATATATGTATAGGGCATACATCATTATTGTTGTATTTCATATACTAGAGTGGAAAAAAATGGAACTTTAGATTGTTCCAAAATTGTAATACAATGTGTGTTACTAGTGAATAATAAAATGTATTGCGAGAGGCACCTGTTTTGTTACATAATGGGGATTGTTACATAATGGGGATCCTGTCACCCCATCGGCCATTATAATTTAAATAGTCTAAAATAAAATATATAATATAACTTGGTTGCGTTTGTGACTTTCTTTAGGTCATATCCATGGTCATAACCGGTCGCAATGTATGGATGATGGTCTGGTAGACCTGCCATTAATTCAGAGTGTGTATTACCCATTGTATATCATATGATATATATATATTGAATTTGTATTCCACCTTTTATAATACAGTTACATGGAATAGGACTTTTTTTTAAGTATTTTTTGTTGACCATCATTTAACAGGACAATAACTTCTGCGGTGTAGTTCTTCTGTTTTGCCCTTAAAATAACAATTGCAGCAAGGTTTGACAAATAGACTTTTACATTCATATTCACACATGTGAGGAAGTTACAACAATATTTAAGTGGAACATTTTTGTTGCAATAAAGAATTTATCTATCTATCGTTATACCTGATATGAGGGATGATTGGGGATGCCCGATGAGCTCAGTCGCCAAAAACCTATGTGTTGCTCATCCTGTGATACGTTGAGGCCTGAACATAATCCCCCTCTACCATTGGCCAGGGAGTAGTTCCTAATGATGGTCAGTTCCCCATCACTCAGGCTGGTCACCAAGGCCACCAGGTGTAAAGCTAGGACGTATGCTACCTGGCCAAAGTGCTGCATGTTGCTAATCATCTGCAGCTGAAAAGAATTCCATTCATAAGACGTGCAGTTTAAATTCAAAAGATTATTAGCCACTATTGTAACCAATCTCTAGATCTCAAGATTCAACGTTCGCTCAGTTGATTATTCTATAAATATCAATTTGAAAATACCTAAATTGGGTACTTTCTTTCAATTGCTTTTAAACATGCTATTTTCCAACATACTGATTTGGCCAAAACGTCTCGAGAACACCTCAGATTAGTCCATAGAATACATGTGGGCGAGTGCCACATATATATGTAATACACCCATGTTGACTCAATAAAAGAAAGAAAATATAATAAGAATGCGAGTCAGCTTAGATCCAAAGCTTCGCCGACATATACATGTAATTCGAAAAGTATTTTCAGTATAAAAATGCTAAAAATTGCTTTTTTATAAAATAATTCTCTAAGTTATGGCAATAATTTATATGTACGAAAGGAAAATAGAACGTAGGGAACAGGGGCTGTGGCTTTTTCCCATGAAAAAATAGTTTTCATCTTGCTTTCCAACTCTGGTTTATAGAAGGACCATTAAGTGGTGTAGATAACATCAAACAACAGTTTTTCTATCAGTCCAGGTAGATCTCGTGGAAACAGGTCCCATAGTTCCTGTGAACTTTTTAGTGGAAAATTCCATACATATGAGATCACCTTTCAAACGTGTCCTCAATAATCATTACGCAATAGTCGATTTATTTGTTAAAACATGGAATTAGTGAAATTGGGAAACTATAGTAAATAACACATTATCCAGCCCATATTTATTGTCAGACCCTCTGCCAAAAATGAACTATTCATGCTGGTCCTAAGGTAAACTGGAGGAAAACTAGGTATAGTTCCTCCCCCAGCGCTTTTTGCTGACAAAAGTTTTGTGGACAATGATCTCAAGGAAAAGAACTGGAGAAGGTATGTAGGGCTGGGGCTACTCATGGTCCTAAACAATCATGCATTATTCTCCCACTGTCGAGAACGCTATTTTGGAAATGGAATCGTTCCATTTCGTGTATCAATAGACATGCACTTGCTTTTTCAAGCTTAAAGAATATATGACAGTTGCTGATAAATAATAAAGTAGTACGGAGAGGGGATAATTCGCTGTATACGAGAAAGCAATCGATCATTGGAATTATTTTCCGTTACAGCTAGGTAAGAAGTGCACAGATAAAACTGTTACTCACTCAAACACGCCACTCCGTGCATGTCATAAATCCCGAGCGAAATCAAAAGATGACCAAGGTGCTAATTTGCAGTTAATAACTGATGTATTATCAAGCGCTACTTAGAACACTTACAAGACAGAAGCATGATATTGCTAGAGATCAAAGCGATCTTATGATCAAAATGTAAAGCATCTCTGATCACAGTGATCCAAGGTAAAATTAAAAGATATGAACCATCATTATTCTGTCGTCGGCATATTTGTGAGAGGATTACGGCAGGATCCTTCCGGGCTATACTTTGATGCAAAGCCATATATAATTATACAGATCTACATTTAACATACATCAACATTATATATTATATCCAACCCATATTTTGGTAAAGGTGAAACCCTGAAAGCATGACAATCTACATACTAATGACTACCTAATCCAATCCGATATTGCTCAATCAGCATTCTATTTGTTTGCATTATAATACCAGGTGACTTATATCCATCCCGAGTATGATTAAAGAAACAAAAGCTGATATTGAGACAGGACAATCGCATATTTAGACGAATAAAGCAACAATTAGTAGTTTTGTTCGACATCATACAACCAGCAAGGCTCTGAGTTGATTGTATGGGAGCAAAACAGGTCGTATTTACAATAATACTTCGAATACTCCTTAGTTAATCTGCTGCCATTCTGCCTTCACTACCGAAATGCAGGTTCAGACAATATGGCCTTAACAGCTACGTAGCCTTTTTAACTTTAGTTCGGTATAATTGTAATTCAGCACATCTTCCGTTGATAAAATATTAATGAAGTTAGTAGTAGAATATGACCCTGACGAATATTTTAGTTTTAGTACACACGTGTTAATACCTGATATCACATAAAGTGGGAGTCTATAATACTTTCTACGCGACCTTAATTTTAAGGTGTACAGTTTTATGTTAAGGCTATCAAATGCCTCAATCAAATGGTATATATTTAGATTTCCATCACAATCCTTGCTTCACACCCAGTCTATTATCCCGTATTTTCGCCTTTATCCAAATTCTCGACCACAAACACACCTTAAAAGCAACCTTTTCACACTCCATTTACTCGGATAGTAAGAGGGTTGTAAAAGCATAGTTTATCGGGGGGATACCTGAGAAATGTCTTATCCGAGTTCACCAGTCCGTTTACATTAGATTAGCAACCAAAGGTGCGAAGGATAGTATATATAGGCCTACTGGATATGAATAATATTATTTTGGATTGATCCATATGAATTTTAACTGATTTAATTTTCACAAGATGTTCTGGAATCCGGAGAGCATTTCAGAACCTGCTGAAAAGTTTGGCTCATAAAATATTACATTACAAATCATTCATATTACAAACAATCTATATTGCAATTATGAAATACGTACACATATATATAATTATACACACAGTCATATTAGTTTGTATTGGTACAAAACAGCTACAGAGGAGGCAAGTTAGTACAATATGTTTTATATAATCCCCAAACCGAACAAAAAGTAACGTATTTGTAAAATGGCTCTTCTATACTAAGCCACACGCATATACATATATCGTTTTGAATAAATCATAGCTTTCTAACCGCATCCAATAAGCTTCTTGTGAAATACACCGACTGCAGAAGTATGCCACTCAAATATGCCACAATGGTTGGTATTAATAGCGACCTTTATAAATTCTCCGACACTCTCGTGGCCGTCTGCCAAGTCAAATAAGATGCTACCAAAGACCGTGTTTAATTTGTCCTTGCAATTTCACGTTTCCTTGTATTTATTTTTATAATAGATTACTGTACTATACGTGTACCTTGTTGTATTTGTTTTAATGTGTTTTAATGTGTATTATTTAGTACTACATCTGTAGTTGTTCTACCTTGCAGTAGTTTTCGAATGGTTTCCACAGTATCATGATATCTTAATAGTACCATCTTTAAAAATAGTATGTTATACGGTAATAAGTATTTATATAAGCTACTTCAACCTTGAAATGAAGACCTTAGGCAGGAGATGCATTCATTATCAACGTATATCCAATTACTTGCAAGTGAAAAGTCTTTGTCATAAGCCCCTATTTTGGGTTGAAGTATACTACACAAAATGATTTAAGAGTGAGCCGGTTCACCAATCATACAAAGGAACTCCTTTCACCTGCCTCTGGGGACTTACTATTGACCTTTCTATTTAAGACAAACATATTATTAAAGGGACACGTTCTAAGTATATCTGTGTCTATTTTCTACCATTAAAACTGCAATAATATAAGTACATTGTCCCATGAAAACGTACAGAAATTGTCTCAAAGTGTTAATTCTTAATCAGTCACGTACATGTAATGGCGTCCTCTTAATTGGTAGCTATACAGTGCTATCCACATGTCCACTTTCTAGCTTTGCCCCCCTGCTGTGCGTGGACGGAGGCCTTTAACCACAACCTCCTCCTGCCCTCCTGCTCCTGGTGAGGCTTGCAACTCACGGGAGGGATACTCGGACGAGGGTAGGAGCAAGAGTGCAAGGGTGTGGGTAGCCAGTTTTCCCCTCCACTGGTCAACTAAGCTAGTTTTCCCTGGCACTGACAACTCAGTACAGTTCATGGTATACCTTATATGTTGTATGTAGACATACAAGTGCGCCTTGAGGTGGTTGAGTGACTCAGGATTATCATAATTTTCCCCCACTAAATTAAAGGAAACAGCAGGAATACATGGAATTTAATTCCATAAGCTTGTTGAACTTGTTGTCACATTAATTTAATAATTCTCTGTATCTTTGGTGATGAATAAACAATTTTCAAATCAAATCAAACGTTGGGTGCAACTGCCACTGCCAGCCGGGGGATTGGGTTACACCACAGGGACACAGAGACATATGTACGAAGAGGTCATTCCCACTAACCTGGGGAAATGCCACCCAAATATTCTAATATTTTTCGATTTCTAAAAAGGGGTATATGAGAGACAACTACTATGGGCACACTAGATAAATCAAGGGTTCCTTCAATCTGTTGCATTTTATGCAACAAATAGAAGCCCTACTTCTGCCTGTGTATACACATATGACACACCCCTAGTTATAGAGACTGGGCAATCCCCCATAAAGACACTTGCCCACTCGCTCCATGCAGGCTGGGATGCGAGGTGACTCAAGGAAAGCTAAGGTCCAGTCAACCTCTCTTCTACACTGTGACCACACTGAATGTCTGTGCCGCGCTGCATGTACATCAAATAACGGCCAATGCTATATTCTATTGATATTCATTTTCATTTGTTTCTCGGAATTTTGAACATAACAATCTTTCTAAGTTCGAGGACATGTATTGAGTGACTTAGACAAAGCCTTGGTAAAAAATATGGACTGGAAATCTAAGTAATTTCGTCACTATACCTGTCTAAAGAAAAGTCACAGATGTCCGTGCTGCATTTGAATGCAACTTGTGTAGATGTACGTGCAGGTTTTGGCCGATGTACGTGCAGCATACTGCTTTTCAAAAAGGTTTGGAAAGATAACACACTCGAGGGGGGGATTATAGAGGCAGTTTTGTTTCTACTTCTTATAGGAATCCAACAATTTACTGAACGTTTTTTTTTTTTTTTTTTTTTTTTTTTTGGGGGGGGGGGGGGGATATATAGGAGATATTAATTTGATTGGCAAAAATGGCTAAAATCACAGGGCGTCTATGTCGGGGTAGTAAGGTCTTTAAAAATAATTATTATTATCATTCATCTTTTACAACTTAGTACCTGAGCATTCTAAACATATGAAAAATATATGTGGAAAATATTTCTAGCCTTTTTAATTTTAAATACCTTTAAAACGGCATGTAACGTTTATGGAGGAAAGTTAATTCATCCCATTAACTTGTATTTTATAATTATACTAAAGGAATCCCAAACATGTCGCTGTGTCCGAGTTGTAAGCATCACAACTGGCACTCACACTGTATGATCCGATTCAACATTTGAATCTTGAGTTTTGTCGTCAACAACAGCTCAAAAACGGGCCTTACAACTGGAAAACTAGTTGTAAGGAGTTGTAAGGCTTACAACTCTTCAGATGCGTACAGTGTGAGGGGGGGCATAAGTACCCGTCCTCTGGATGGTCACCCTCTTCCTCTCACTGTCTCTCCCCTCCTCTCTCACTGCCTGTCCTCCTTTTCTCCCCCTGCCTCTCCCCTCTCTCTTTCCCTGTCCCTACCTGCTTTCTCCTCTCCCCTGCCATATTCTCTCTCCCCCACTTCTCGCTCTATCCTCTTCCCAGCTATTAAACACACTTCATAATTTCTATGTTGTGATTTTTTACGTTGTAGCTACGTGGAAATCTATGGAAGAAAAAACGTAAATAGTAACCCGATTTCGAATTAATAATTTCTATCTAAATATAATTTAATCGTATATATCTGTGACTCTGAGACAAATAAATATATATTTATCATATTATGAAAGAATAAATCAAAATATGTATGAAATAAGTGAGTGATGTCTCTGAATATTTAAAGCACTGCAAAACAAAAGCTGAGCAATTATATGTATATAACATATAAGTATGTTCTCTAAAATAAAATTTGAAAGCACTGCCCCTCCTTTTAAGAACCAAATTCTAACACTATTATTTAAAACACTAGTGCTGCATTCATAACCCATTCAAAGGGAGCCTCACTGGCCAGCTCTGGAGGCCGAGCGCCGGGACCGCGAGGCCCGACCAAGATTAATTGAATGCAGCTGCTACCTGAGTTTCAGGGAGTAAAATCTTCCTTCTGGACCATAGTGTATAATTAATAGGTATTAACAATTTAATTTGCTCTTCACGACAAATGCTCTTATATATATTGACATGTATGTTCTAAATATCCTTAATACACACACACCTTATTATGACAGATATTCCATTTCCAATAGTTGCCCAAGATGGTGCGTGCAGCAGGATTATGATTTGATGCAAGCCCGGAACCTGCGTTTGTATCCCTCAAGTAAATTTGTCTTATGGACACCTGTGTGTAGGCTTGCTTGGGCCAGTGCGTGGGTCACTTTAAGATTCTATCACTGTTGCTACTGTGGTGGGGCCACTCATTATATACGGTGAGGGGCTGGGGTGGCTCAGCGGCCTATTCAGTCTAGGCCCAAACAAGAAAGAGTCCCTTCAAATGGAGGGAAAGCCTCTCTCAAACCGCAAAGTGTCGCTATGATTCCATTAAGACCGCAAAATGTCATTATATTTCCATAAGAACGCCTAGTCCTAGGCCACAAAAACGGTTAGCGAAGTAGGGGTCAAATCACTGACATACCATTCTTATCTTATTTGAGGGTTCGGACCTAGACTGTATTCTTAATGGTGCTCAAGGGAAAATGTCCACAACTAGATATTATACAATAGCTGTTCGTTCAGGAATTGTTCCTCATTATACAGAAGCTGTCTATCAGAAGATAGAGGCCACGGTAGGAATAAATAATAAGCCAAAATCTATATTATAGATGTTGAAAAACATATCGAATCGTTAATGGGGCATCATTTTCCAGTTGTGTCAAATAGTGGTAAACATCTTGATGCCCTGACATCACCCCATACCATATCAAATTACTCATCCGTCAATTCGTAACAAGTCTATTCTCCACGCTCAAGTGATCCTGCATCCTTGCGTACATACTCCGCCATATGATATTTACCCCTTGTAGCTGTATCATAGTCAGGGAAATTATTGTTATTTTTATTGCCACCCCCGGCTATGAGGCTGGATTAACTGATGCTTGACATGGCCTCCCCACAAAATGTATTAAACGACTTCGTCCCATCTTATTTCATAAATATCAACTTGTACTTTGAATTGAAGGAAATTTGATGCAACCCCGGCAAGTCCAGTCATATTTTAGAGTATATAATCATTGGGGAGGACATTTATGAGTGAATGAAAACTGATTAACCGTGCCAAGATCTGACAGCAAAACTATCTTATTTCAAAGAAATAGCACATAGGCGATAAAAAAGAAATATCGTGCTGCGTAATTGGTTGTGATAGAATGGGGTAGTACGAGAAGACCATCGAACCGAAGTATCAAATCGAGTTCGCCATGGTTCAACAAATATGGATCCAATGATGCGATAACCCATGTTATGAACACAGTCTAGGCTCAAAGCCTTTCAGATCAGATAAGTTTGGGGCCAGGAGTAGGCGTTCTAATGAGATTATAATGGTATTTTTCGGTCCTAATGGGATTATAATGGTATTTTGCGGTTTGGAGCGAGAGGCTTTTCCTCAGTCTGAAGGGACTCTCTCACCTTTGAGACTATACTGAACAAAATTGAGATGAACATTCTTCCAGATATACATTATGGAATAGTATAATACTAAGTATACAAGGCAAACTCTCATTCGCCGTTTGTAATGGCAATGGAATCTTTCCAGGTATAATTTGCCTTGACATTTGGAGGTTGATGAAAATCATAACGACACCTACCTGATTTGAATACAATTCTACAAAGCCTTATTCCACTCCAATCACAAGTTCATATCATATAATCATGATGTCCTTGTCGCGTTCCATTATAACATATTTAACAATCGTGGCATTGATAATACAGGCTCTTATAGCTATTTAAGTTCCAGTCTATATCCATGCCTAGATGTATGGGAAGAGAGCAATGTGTGTACCTTGTAGTTATTATGATTCGTCTGTCTGCGAGGGAAGTGTTTTGTTTTAATACTAGCAGTTGTTTGTTGAGGTATGTGAGACGACCGCCTCTGTGGAAAAGGGGGTGCATGGGCAATACCTTCG
The DNA here is from genome assembly GCA_942159475.1 of Sthenelais limicola. Lineage (NCBI taxonomy): Eukaryota > Metazoa > Annelida > Polychaeta > Phyllodocida > Sigalionidae > Sthenelais > Sthenelais limicola. The sequence goes on along the minus strand of OW804097.1, from coordinate 72,346,058 downwards.
CCAGTGACCTCATGCAACACTGTGAATTTATCATACCTTTTGTAATGCTTGATGTAATAAACGCAGATCCAAGCATATATATAAGTTTGCATCACATTTCTCTGTTTTCGCCACATTTCTCATATCCTGTATTCCACAAAGCCTTTACGAGCAATCATATGGGAGATTCTGCTCTGAACTCTAGCCCTTTGGAGCTTCCCAGGTTTTCTTACTGATGTCGGTTTTTTGTATTTCTGTTCAGAATGGCATCAGTCTTATGTACTTCTACATCAGATGGGAAGAGTGGGTGGAGGTAGGAAGGAGGTGGTTGAGTGCATATGACCCCATATTGTGGTCGTTGTATTGGTGGGGATTCAGACGTAGATTGCAATACATATCTGACAATGTGACATTGAAGGCACTTAAGAAAAGCCCCTCCCTAGTAATATAGGGCGGTTTACAGAGAATAACAATTTCAGACCTTCCTTTTATAACAAAATAAATCATACAAAGCAATTATAAGGGATAATGATAGTAAATCAACAGTGGGGTGTTCATCTCCGATTTTATATTATAAGTACAGTGTACAGCATAACAATCTATATTTACCACTGAAACAAGCATAGCAGAATCGAGCATGTGAACATGTCTGAGAGAACAGTACGCTGTTAAGTGCTTGTGCTTAGTATTATTTATTTTTTTATTTTCCCATGACTGCATTGTTTTAGGGGCGCGAATGCTTATAAGTGCCCATAAGATAAACAAAAGGCCCACCAAGTCCCGACCTGTTCGTCAGTTGTTAGCCTCCTGTATAGATCTATAGTAGATGTTTGTCGTATGCTAAATCAGAAAACCTAGCTATATACATTGCTCGATACTGCATATTTGAACATGCTCGTATTGTGTCACCATATGTACGCGTACATGGAAATGGGGAGACATGCAACTGTTTACCGAGACGATGATGGATTGGGGATAGGGGGGCTAAAATAGCCATATGGGTGAAGTCACCAGAAAATGTACAATTCAGCTTTACCAATTCTCTGAAATAACCCAAATTTCAGACAAAAAAGTTCAAAATACAATTCAACCTAACTAAACAGATTGCTAGAATCAATGCAATGCCGAATATAATCGAGTTCACCTAGTATTGACCAAATTGCAGCCTAATTTAGCGGAATTCCGTAAATGTGTACAGCTACCAATTGTACATTTTCTGAAAATCTGACACACGTATATAAATCAATAGATGCTGCATTACATAGGATATCGTGCACACACAGAGCATGGTATGTTTTGGTATTACATCTTAGGGAAAGAGCACAGGTGCCTGGATATAACTTAAGCTTCGCAAGATATTACGGAGTCTTCATACAACCTTGAATAATATGAAAATGCGATGTAATAGATTAGGTGTTATTTGTGTTTCTGGTGCATGACGTTTGCCAATCATTATATCACTCAACCTTTGAATAGAGTTTTTAAAAAAGATATTGCAGTTAAATACAGTCAGCATTCCAGTCAGTCAGTCTTCCTGTTGCATATTTCATGCTCTATAACAATAAATAATAATAATGTTTACACCTACTGCCTAAGATCAAATGACTTATATTTTCTCAGTTTGATACTCAATCATTTTCGTAACCTTATGCACAATGCTGTATTCATGCACAGCATGAGAGAACTGGGCAGTAATTCGGCACTTGCACGAAACTTTTGACGTATATTATGTCTAGCTGATTCCCATAAAGAAACACGCGGCTTACAATTAAAATAGGTTTAAGGGTTTTCCCTGAATAAAATAGATTAACAATAACCTTATTGAACAATAACCTCATTGTGCTTCTAAACCAGAATTGCTCTAATACTTTTGACCTAAACCCGAAATACCCGGGAATTATAAGTATTTTCTAGCCATGCGCCCAGTCGGCCAGTGCCAATGATTTAAGTACCCATAATACTTCCTTTTATCCTGTCCTTGATTAGTGTTGATATTAAATTGGTCGTTCATGTTTGAAATTAAAGATATATACATTGCATGTGTGTCTCTGGCATACTTTACATTAATCAATAGGCATTTTATTAGATTTTGATAAGTTTCTTCAAATCTGAAGCTATGCCCTTGCTGCATAGCTTTTCAGAGTTAATATTGAGCTCGAAGATTTTTGCAACCGGGACTATAATCATGATTTGGTACTCTTTACCCAAATATTGTTATTATGAGTTGGAAATTGGCAGTTGAACACCAATTTAATATAATATATATACTAGAAACTTATTGATGGAATTATATATATGCAAGTGAGTCTTTGGCTGTCTGAAAACAATTCAAAATAATGGACTTGACTGAAATAAGTGAGACCAATGAAAGTGTCAGAAATCAATGATTGAACCGGGCAATGTTTGCAAAGAGTAATGGAGACGTCAACCAAAGAAGTATGGCCACAAAGAGAAACGAATAATGATAATGAAGTAATGATGAAGCTAACCTTACCAGTGCAGATCATCGACTCCCCTCCAGGCGGGCTTGGTTGAGAAGTGAGGAAGCGAGGCATATAGCAAGACCATAATAGACCTACTAAACAAGCTTTTGCTATACTTATGTATGTGGAGCCCTCTGGCAATAAGGTAGGAAACCCCTAGACTAGACTTCAAGTATTTACTTGCTTTCAAAATACTCTCCTGCACAAGTGCTTGATTGCATGACCGTGTGCCATTAATAATTATTTACATTTGTAGCAGATACTTGAAACACATTTTCCTTTACCAAAACAATACAAACTATTAATGAGATATATAAATCTCAAGGCATGGATTTAGCCCAGAACAGAATAGGGACGGGGGCAGAGAGATGAGTTGTAGGTATGTTTATTGAGGGGTCCGACGTACGTTTCGAGCACATTTGCCCTTTATTATGGAATTATTAATAAGATACTTAAAGAAACGGAATGCATTGTATTTAATCTTTCTTTAGTTCCTGGGTGTTAATAATTAGCGTGTTTGTCTATATTGATATCCAATATCATATTTATAAATATAATAATACAAATTGTCATATAGCTATAATTGGCATGCCCACAGTTTAGATTTCTGATTATACTTCTCATATATACACACGGACATTTTGAAAGTAATGTTATTGCAATAAAGTAAAAGAACTCGATGTATTATTCCTTTGCTTTATTCTGCATCTAGATAGAGCAAGACAACATTGGGTTCACATTAAATGCTGAGGGAGCTTCTGAAGAACTACAATCACAGACACTTTGTTGGGTAATTATAATGGACCGGTTAACCTCTCTTAATAAAAATTAGTTATACATGTACAACCAATTGGTACAGGTGACTGTTGTTATGAGAGGCTTCGAGATATCATATTAAATGTTGTGGAACTATTGGAGAGTCGATGGGATGCCACTGATTTGTTTCACTGAAATTCAGAAGGGATATTGATGCTGTACTTGTAGTGAGGATAGAAAATAGTGGAAATGCTATTTTCGTTGTCATAATTATTATGAAGTAGATTTGTTCATATCTGGGGTTTATTGGCGTTGTGCATGATTAAGGTAGGTTTCGAAAACTTGAAACTGGCATATATCATTGACCCAGTAGTTACCTTGAAAGAGTGGGATCAAATTACTGGCTGTGACCTAGTATGTAAAGGAAGAACTTCTTTGAAACCTATTCTTTGAATCATTACCAAAAGGCCTACCAGAGCCCTTTAAATAGACCTTTCCTAGCTGTTAGCCCCAAACTTGATCTGTTGCATAGTTTCTGGTAACCCCCATAGAAACACGCAAAATGTGCATATTATATATTTGCCTGTTTATAATAATTATTAAGCTGCTGGGACTGCGTTGCAGGATAATCGTTGGTAGGTGGTATGCAAAAATATGTAAGATTGCCGACTTTGGTGGTCGTTACTTGTCTCAAGCACAATTCTCATGGTAAGTATAGGTTATAACACTATAGTCATAACTTACCAACATGAAATAGGTCATTTAAGAATGTGGTATACTTTAATCAGTTGTGGGTTTATAGTAGATTTCAGTAATAGTGAGACATTCCACATTATATCACGTGAGACTGAAAATTACCATTACACATTACTCACTTTTTTTTCTATTTTCAAAACACGCTCTGTATGATTATGTAAGTACAATGTTTTGTATATAATTTTAAAAGAAGTTGTAAGAATGAACTGAATGAAACGCGAGTAATGATGACTATGACTTAAAAAATAATGTTTCCCGATATATTTTCATACATGTGTATGCAATGAATAATAGAAACAAACAAGACATTCGGCATTCAGCATCATATTTCCATGCACCTTTTCCATATTTACTCTAATTCTTTATAACAAATTGAACATTCAATACAGGATGAATTTTTGGTATATTATATATTTGGAATGTCAATAAGTTAATACTGGTGGTATTGTTTGATACACATTCGTCTTGTAACATAACATATTATTTAGATTGCGGTCCTGCTTATACAGCTATAGGCCCACTGCTGATTTGATTTTCACAATTATATCATCTTAGACGTATATAGATTGTTACACACTCAAGGCCCTTGTCCACTAAGCCGATTCCCATGCAATTTTCATGGGATTCAGTGAAAAAGGGTCCTTTGCGGCACAAAATCGCACGAGAATCGGCTTAGTGGATCAGGGCCTTCACTCTTTCATACTTTGAACCGAAAAGAAATTATGAATTACAACCAAAGATCTGGTAGAGATGTGCTTGCACAGATCAGAGATCCAACCATCTCATTGTCTACCCTGATAGAATACCAACTCTCTAGACTGGGCATCCTATTCACGACCAATTTTATTTATTGATTAAAGAAATAAACATATATTGCTATACCATTTAAACTAAAAACGCATAGAAATGAAAAATAACCCATAAATGTAATCAATGTATTTTCATGACTGAGGATATGTCTCCCCCATTTTAGATCATCCATAGATTCTTAAATTAAAGTCTAGTCTATGGATGATGGTTCTTACTATCCGTCATTGGATGTTAATTTGTATATATGTTTGGCAAATTGAGTCCATATTTCCACAAAGAATACACGCACAACAACGGACTTTGGGAGTACCACTCAGAAAACTCCATAACAAACTGGAAACTAACTATTGGTATCCATTCAGCAACCGATTAAATGGAATGTTGAATATGTTTTCCATTTATGTTCAAATATATTGATAATGCAAGTGGTGCATCCGTGTATCCACTGTAATTGTTTACAACTGATTGGTCATCCACAAAGAATCTGGGGTCTTTGGGGGACGAATATGGAGGACATCAGTCCTTACCATTCGAACAGGAGGGAAATCACATTCATTAACACAGCTAAATATTCAAAATCTCGTTACCCGTGATATACATGAAAAACAATGAACGCAAATCATACAACATGATGATAAGCATCCAGTCCGGCGACCAGTAGATAAAATAGTGTCCCTCACTGGGTAATAATTAGCGCTGTCCGTATATACTATCACCATCTCCAATGTCGTAGAGTATCACTTCTTGATCCTCTCTTTTGTGTTCTGAACTGTTGTGCATGCCATAGCCGAAGTATATTAGAAAGCCTGCAAAAAGGAAATTACAATTAGGAAACATACACTTAAATACACACAAAGGAGACAGTGAAGATATAAATTGGAAGACATAATTCTATCCAAACATAGCTATTTGGTGCACTCAGATCCTTAGAACGATCTGCCCAAGGCAGTTAATGTAGAGCTCTCTTCATTAAGGAAAAATAATGGTGGTAATATAAGTTCAATCAATTAATCAGTTCAATTATAATTGTAATGCTATTGACGTCACCACAATTAGAATGATAATTGGAAGGAGCATGATAAGAATATAACTATAAGATGGTCTCTACTTAAATACAGGTTAAGTGTATAAGCTGAGGTTTAAAGGCTGCAGGTCTACAGGTTCTAATATTGATTTAAAGATGACTCGCCAATAACTGAAGATCTTATAAATACCTTCACTTAGAATAGAGTAAAGACAGAAGGATCTATAGAGTGTATCATTCAACTCACCGATGGCCATCCAGATGAGGAACCTAATCCAAGTAGTCTCTGAGAGGGTTAGCATTAGATATATGTTAATCAGTATGGACAAAAGTGGGATGAGGGGAACGAAGGGTACATGGAAACCCAATCGCGTTTGATTCCTTGGCTGCCTCACGAGCACCACAACGAAACAAATAATGATGAGGAGGAAACACACTATCAGTAAAATGGCCCACCATGCAGCATTGATAACATATGTTTCTCCATAAATAGTAAGCACACAGAGGGAAGTCCATAGAACAACAATGCAACAAATTGACAAGATGGCCAATCTCCTCGATTCCTCAGTGGGCTCAGTTCCAGCATCTTGGCCAAAGTTAAAGAGAGCACTAAGACTTGATAAGCTATAATTACTGCCTATTCTCTGATAGGTGCTGCCCTCTGGAGCTTGCTGATGCAAGCTTGTCTCAGAGGTCGACATATAATTTGCCATCTTTCTCAGGATCTCCTTCTCCTTTATGCTTTTCACTTCTTCCACTGTCTCTTTGGGTGGAGGTCTATCACTTCCCTCCCCTCCTGAGTTCGGTTGGTCATCTTCAGATTTGACTCTTTTAAACATGGTCGTCTCTTTACTCGGAGCATACTGAACCACATTTACATTTTCTCCAACTCTGAGGAGCCCAGTGTCTTCCCGAGCCTGAGCCTCGTGCTCTATCTTGCGTATGGTGTTCTCTGAAAGTTCGCTGATGTTCCGGGGGAGTTCGTCCATGTCCTCGCGAATGTCAGCAGCAGTGAGACCCACGTGGTCTCTCTGGTATCTCAACACGAGCACACTTGCTGCCACCAAAGTGTATGCCATCAGTGTTCCGATGGACATCATTTGCACTAGGTTTTCCAGGGGTAGGAGTAGAGCAAGGATGGCAGCGACCAGGCCGGCCAACCAGGTGGCAATAATTGGTGTATTTGTCCAGGCATTCACTTCACCCATCCATCTGAATAATAATCCATCTCTAGCCATGGCATAGATTGTCCTAGGGAGGGGAAAGATCGATCCCATCATCGAGGCCGTTAGGCCACACATGCCACCAAACACAATAATATACTCTCCACCGTATACCCCACGCTGGGCGAATGCATTGGGCAACGCTGCTTCGTCGGAGAGGTGATCCCATCGCACCATCAATGTCATTATCGCTGATACCCCAAAGTAAGCGAAGAAGCATGTGAGCAAAGTTGAAACTATGGCTTTGGGAATGTTCTTGCCGGGATTTTTGGCTTCCTCCCCAGATGTGGCTATGGTGTCAAAGCCAACGAAAGAGTAGAAACATGTTGCAGCACCGGAGATAACCTACAAGAGTAATCAAAGTTATAAGTGTAGGATTTATTGGGAGAAGAGATGTATACATATATATGTACTGTCATTAGAAGTAATGTACATACATAGCAAACTCATAATACCGTCATTAAAGTGTTTGCTGAGAGTTTGGGGAAGCCCGACTGCAAAGATGTGTTTTGCCATGGCCAGGTATTTTGGCAGTGGATCAAGGGTGTGCATAAAGGGAAAACTACCTCCGCCAATATAATGTAAAAACCTTTAACAAATCAATTAAAACCATTCAATAATCGTAGAAATATGATGGAAATTGTTGTATCAATTATAGTTCTATGCTAAGTATATCAGAACATTCATACCAAAATTGGTCACGATTCAGTCCCTTAATGTCTATCTGTTTCTAAAGGTGTTTGTCTGAGTAAATGGGTTACATAGAGAATCCTTAGTAAAGACAATGAATTAGCCTCACTCCTCTTAATCCCATTGGGAAGAAGCCGGGAGGGTCAGTCCAGTTCTTTCCATCCACATAGAAGACACCGATGCAAATGATGCCAGATATGACAAGCATATTGATCACGGTAAAGACGAAACTCACGACCGAAGACATCTGGAAAAGTGATGTGAAACTATATTATTTTCATATAAATAATTATGCAAAACTAATAGATACAATAACAAAGCAATTGATTACACTGGTCTTCTTTTAGATTATTTTGAAAGAGGACCTATAATTTAAGCGTTTCTGGACTTTATCTTTGAATATTATTAGGAACTCAGAATCAAGAACTTCTGAGGGAAGCTATTTCCATGCCTTGTTCAAGTGCATGTAAATAATGAGCATGTTGTGCATCATTTTGTTCAAGTAATACCCTCATTTTCATTAAAAAAGATCTTTCAAGGCAGGAAACCATACATAAAGGAACACTTATTTGACTAGTTTCAGATGACACCTGGTAAATGAACCTGCATAAAAAATATACCACAGAAAAGATGCGATCAAAGACCGTAGCCGATTACTGCCGCTAGATGATCGATCCAGCGAGGCTTCAAAGCACCTCGGAATCATTGATGCTTAACTACTACCCGTTTATATTCTTTTTAAGTCTCCATTAGACCGCGGTCCTAGAAGTAACCAAAGCTTTGTCGCCATCGACTTTGCCCACTTCGATACCAACCTTTACCCCTATGGATACAAGCAGTGTGGTGACGAGAAGGAGGCTGCACGCAAGGAAGTCTGGGTATTCAGCGAGGCCAGGAGACCGGAAACCGCCAATATTGTCTATTATCGCCCTGCAGTGAAGAGAAGAAAACATCAAATTGATTTGCCAGCGGAAAGGAAACAAATGTGAAATTTCGATTGGGTTATGAAGGGAATAACAATAGAGTCGTTCATCACTCCACAAATTTAATTCAGATTCCTCAGAAGGTTCTTGTGTAATTCAAGCGGCTTGTGTGAGGACTCCAATTGCTTATAGATGTCCTTAAAGAAGTGCGAGGTGCAAACAAGATCGACATTGCCATTGATTTGTCCTCTTTTCTTTCCACACTTATTTGTCCGACCAATATTTTCACTCAGGTGTTTTTGCCGTTTAATTATACTAGTTAAATTCATTACCAAAACAAGTGGTTAAGTTAACCCAATGATTGCCTTGTTGAATTGATATTATGTTTTTGAATATCACTTACGTTCTTATAGTGTCATTTATCACTGAGTCAAAATATTCACTCCAAGCCTTTCCAACAGATGCAGCTCCTATCATATTCTCTAAAATCATATTCCACCCGATGACAAATGCCCATAGCTCTCCGACACTGACGTAGGAGTAAATGTAGGCGGACCCAGCACGCGGCACACGCGACGCAAATTCTGCATAGCACACACCTGTAACACAATAATTGTCACATTAAATGGTAGAGTGTTCGGAAGTCACTGTACATGAGAGAAATATGAGATAATGGTCTCCCATCATAAATTCTGATTGAACCAGACTATGGACACTATATCGCGATGCATTAATCTATTTATCTCTTTCTGTATGTTCAGCAATGCACACATCTGTCCTGTCTCTATTCATAACTTGATTTATTAAAGCCCCTTTCTCAGCTATCGCTACAAAGAATCATTATCAGATTTACTCACATTAAAACATATAAATACATCAACATTATGCTGCTGATATAATGTTTATACAAGCACTTGAAGTCGAATCAGTCGGGATAAAACAGCGGGCGAGCGATAATAAGTGAAGCCACCTCAAGAGAGGATTTCGGCAGGTCTCGAAAATATGAAGGTAAAATATGAATTCCTGTAGTAAATGCATCTGGGCAAAGTCCTCCCAAAGAAGAAAGTCTTTAGTTTTTTACCGATGGTAAAACTGAGAGGGCTTCTCTCATCAATTATTCATTTAAGTATTGTATTCCTCCTCTAACACAATTTGCAATTAAAATGCTGCTTGAAAGATATATGGCAAAAGACCCTTTGTATATATTATATTTACATAGCCTTATTATGGGTGTTCATATTGGAAGAAAATAGATTAATGCTATTGGACACCCCAACCTCTAAAGTACATTTAAACGATAGGCACATTTAGTCCTTTAATCAAATCCAGCTGGCTCGTACCTCACGTTCTCATTTTCTAACTGTATCCTCCTTAGAGACACAGTACACGTTTCAATCGGGTAGTTTCCCATACCATTTCTCAAAGATTCCCCTTGGCTAATTTGGAAGTCTTTAGCAGTTGTATCTACTCGATCTCTACCACTCTGAGGAATTAGTCCATTACTAGGCTCGACCCTTGCAAATGTAAGCTTAGATACGTGGACTGAGTTTAGTTTCTTCTATTGGTCAATAGTAGAAATAATGATGTAGAACCTAGAACCATCGCTTAAGGACGTAGGCGACGGAGGATAATAGTAAAATAGGTAATAATGTGGTTATAACTCAGGACAAATCGGAACGAAAGAGCAAAATCTGTAACCCCTGATAAAAGCTCTATTACTCTCTGCTACTGGATATGGAAATTATGCTATCCCCTGGGTATCTGTGAGAGCCATGATAACAGTTTTGGCTTGCTGACCAGGGAGGTTGGTGTCCATATATACCCGACCATAAAGTGATTCTACTCTAGTGAGAGGTATCTATCAGGAATACGAACGACCCTCCAGTTGCTGAGACTTGCTGAAAACCCAACCGGTATGTGGTAGAATGGCAGAAAAGGACTACCGGCCGGGTATGTTGGAAATAAAATTGTGGCTTGTGGGAGTCTGTGATATCGGAAACATATATATGATCTACAATCGCAATTTGCTGTTTTGCTTGTCCAGCAAATCCCTGATCTTCCCATGGATGACGTTGATCATATATGCCCTACCAATGTTTTGTTCAGAAATAGTATTGCCCGTGGATTAGATGATGGTAGGTTCACTGCCTGGACAATTTCGCTGTCAGCCCAATGCCTATATGTTACTTTTATAACTCACCTTTACCATGGTTGGAATAATAGAAGTACTAGAGACGAATCAGGGAAGACTTAGTGTTGATGTGGATAAAAGCCATGGCATCCACTGGCATGGATATAACTATACACAGACTGCCCTGGCAACAATATCAGGGACGAATTCGGAATTTCGGAGGTGGCCATAGATAGGCATAGTCTGGATTACCAATGCCCTGTAACTAATAATGCAAATATCTGTGTAGTAGTCTTTTTTGACTAATTAGTAGCGGAATTGTATTATTATTTTTTACATAAAGGATGTAGATCTATATAATATAAAATAATTCATCTTGAGAATCCATAGGGGGTTGGCGCCCCATATATTAAATGCCTCCCCACTCCCTGCATGGTTCCCCGGACCAAATTTGCAATTTAATATGACAATACGTTTCCTCGGTTGCCATCGCTTCTTTACTCTGACATAAAGCCATACTGTGATCGGGTTATGTTTTATTAGTCGGATACAGTTTTGTAAAGCCTGTTGTAATTGGCTATTGATCAACAACAGTCTGGAGCTGTGATTGGATGAAATATGCAAGGCACAATTCATCGGCCAAGAACTTCACACAAACATCGGCTCGAGCAATGTCATGAATAACTCAGAGACACTTGCAAGTCTTTGGCGCGTGCTCTTGTTAAGGGGCCTTAAAGACAAGTTGGTACGTATTTCTATATATATTCCTCACATTCCTAAGGGAGAAAATCTTATGATCTATATAAGGCGTTCTAACTAAGAGATGTCTATAGATACATTAATTGCTGTTATCAATGATAACTTTTAAAAGGAACCATTAATGATTCAAGTCCATGACTGAGTGCAATGGATCAAATCCTGAGTTTATATGTTTACACACATGAGGTATATAGGCCTACTGGAAGTAATTGCCGATATTGGTTTCTTCTACTCTTGAAGGTCATCATTATTGCAACATTGCTAGAATGTGTAGTTTATGTAAACAAATAACATGTTGTTGGCTGTATACTGTGATATATGACAAGTTAGATGCCATGATGTACCCACCTGCTAAAAGTGAAGCCACAGCGGCAATTAGGAATGAAATAACAATGGCTGGTCCAGCCTGGTTCTTTGCCACCTGTCCTGTGATGACGTATATACCAGCTCCTAATGTACTGCCCACGCCTGCAAGAGAAATAAGATATTCAGCAAACTTTCTCAAATAAGGAAACAACCATCCATAAAAATAAATCCACAAAAACCTTACATGACACTAAATCATCTTTATATAACTCCTTTCTGGTACCTGCACGTCTTTAATACTTTAGGGATTGCTGGGAATGAGGAACTGATGGTTTTTTTTGAAGGTATGCGTATTAACAGCTTGGCATCGGGAAATGGATTACCATATTCATTAGGATGGATAATCATTGTTCCACGTTCGCTAACTTTTTAGCCAAGGTGGAAATGAAACCGTGTCCGAATAATTTAGGATCCATCCCGTGTTGTAGTAAATACCCCTGTATCACCATCACTAAATAATCACAAGTATGTGCAGATGTTAAAAGCATTTGAACGGCTGTCCTATATCAACTGGAGGTCTGTAGTATTTTTTTGTCATTCTCCTAACCTCCAATTATAATATTTTGTAGCTATGAATAGATGAACATGAGTGGCTTGGGAGCAGATGACAGGCAGGCAGGAGGGGATCAGCTGATAGCTGGATGGCAGGATAATTCAGGACAGACACGCCTGATTGTCAGTTCTTTCTATTTTGGTGTTGAAACAAATCATTATGGAGAAAACATCGTTACACTAACGAGGCAACATTTCCAAATCAATAAGACAACCTGACAGACGCTGCATAAATACCGGAGGAAATATTGATCTTCGCGTCTGGATATTTACTCAAACGGTGTTTTTTCCTATTATAAACACAGCATCGGAGTTTATTTTTCTCCAGGTATTCAGCCTAGAATGTGGACTCATGGGAAATATTGTTTCTAATCCGGATCTTTGTGTTATCAAGTCTGTGCGTCAGAAATGTGTATTAGCTTTTTGATAAAATGGTCCCTTATTGCAAATATTGAATTCCTTTGATATCTGGGCACAAACGAATATTCATTACTTCCCTTGAATATTCCATGTTCTTCCAGCAGTACAGCAATTCTAGGTACGGCTTTAGCGGGAAACAATTGATCTAGAGGAACGCTGAATAAAACAACCGCTTTTTGATGATTCCAATACAGTGTTCAGCATTCGGGTGCCGCTCGGAATATGATTGTGATTTTTGCAAGGCTATTACATTGCACGAGCCCAATCAGAACTCTCGTGCAAAATGAACATTTATTTATTTTCGTTTCTAACAACCTGCGCTGTGTGTTTGTAAAGAACTGCTAGTCGATAACCATTAATCTAGAACCTACTGACTTTTGTATTGTGTTTGGTTTAATGTACAAAGATCACACATAAGTATAAAAATTCAAAATGGTCTCATAGATTCTGCTAGAACAATAATGACATATCCCCTTAAGTATAAGTGCAGATGACGCCCTGTCTGCCTTTTTTGACTGCATGTTGTTCTCTAGACAGGTTATGAGGATTTATTCCTTTGATATAACATTTTGCTATGAAATCTGTATACATAAGCACACGGATTAATCATTCTGCATTGATTCGTATTGAAATACATGAAGATGTATACCACTAACATTCTTCTTCTATTAGATGGTCACCAGTATAATTATTGAGTCACCACATTTAGAATCAATTGCTCAAAAATATAACGTGGACCAGCCTTGCTATTTGCATATATGCAAGTAGTAGCCTAGCATATATATAATATATCATATCCTAGATTATTAAAGCAGATTTATATCAGAATTAAACCTAGCGCAGTTTAAGTATAGGAGGCCAAGGAGTTACGCTACACAGACCACAATAATTGAATGTCCCAGGCCCTTTACATGATCATGATTTAATTTGCCAATATGCATAGAAACGGGCACTATCTTTCCTATGGTCCCGGAAATTAAAGAATGCATTCATATGAGCTGTTAATGAACTTCTCGTTCCCAGCAACATAGACTGACTCTTGGTATAATGGAAAGGTCTCATTAAGCAGACAATAGCATAATGCATAGCTCGTAGCCTATATATTTGGGCATTTATTCACCAAATAGCTGGGAATTGGCGCAGCTCTCATGGGAAGTAACCCTAGCCTATAGAGGTCAGGCAGCAGGAAATAAGACTTATTAAGATAGGCAAGGGCTCTCTCTTAAAGCTCTATCTGCACCAAGCCTTCACCAAGGTCTGGGGGGTCAAGCCTAGGAAAGCTACTAAAAGAGGTTCCTTGGACTTATTGTCAAGCTAACCGCTATTGTGAAGCAATGAAAACCTCAATATCACATCAATAGTTTAAGTTTAGGTTTTTTTTGGGGGGATATTCCCTTCTTTTTATTCTTTGGAACACCCCATTTTTGTGTGTTTATAATAACATTGCTTTATTTTTGAAACATGTAAACAACTTTACATCATTTACTGATGCTCTTCTCAGTCAATCCTGATACAAAGATTACTCCAATTTAAGCATTACCATTCCATAATTAATAAAAAGGTCTTTTTTTATATAAACTACAACACTTCGATCTTACACACTCATTGTATATAGTGACAATACCGGGCCTAGTGCACCAAGCCGATTCTCATGCGATTTTGCACCCCAGAGGATTCTTTTCCACTAAATTCTGTGAGTCTCGCAGGAGAATCGGCTTAGCGGACTACCATTGGATCCTTCTTACGTCTATATGGATGTGCCTATATGCATGATCTGCCTTTTGAACATTTTACAGGAGCAATATTAAAGTTGTCGGGACATATTTCAACATCAAACGCAACATAGAAGTAGAGTAGAAGGATAGATGGGTCTTTGGTGGAATTAATGAGGCCTCTCAATCATACACCTCCGAAGTATTTATGAAAGGTGGGTAGATGGGTGGGGGTATAATTATCTTAAATTCGAAATAGAATAACAAAGGGAACAAACATTCAAGGGAGTTGTTACATGGCATTTATAAACGATTAAGCACAAATTTCAAAGCATAGACACGTTTCAGCAATTAAGGCCCCATTTATCTTGCACCTGCCCGTTGGATGTTTGCAACGAATCGAGCTTGATTATGTTTTATCTTTGATATCATAATTAGAATCTATTTTAGAGGTATGTTAGCAGCTATAGACTAACTTAATGAATGAAGTATTCTATCCAAATTTTAAATGATGAATTAAGAACGCTCGGAGCCGTTCTAAGCACACAAACACTTAATGTAATGATTTACGTGTTTCTCGAGACATATATATGCTATGCGCTAAACGGACCCTGTTTCATAAGAAATACGTACCTACAATATGCATTACTTAGCTTTTTCGCTTGCTTAGCAGCTGGTACGGAAATTTGAAGGACTTTGCTTTAGACACAATGCTATTTTTCATTCATATACAGTTATAGGAGAAATAGCTTAACAGGAATATTTTAGAATAATAATGTCTTTTGAAACAGGCCCCAGCACATGTACTTAATATGTTCCAAACTGGGTAGTCTACTAACTATGCGTTTCTCTATAGCCTTGGCAGAATTCACAACTCCCGAAGCAGTAGCTATTCACATTGCTGAAAAGCCTGCCTTTTATCTCTAGGATAAAACGGCCCCCTCATTTCCTGCAATCCTTCTTGTTGGTGAAAAGGGCACTATTTTCGACGTACGCAGCGTACAGAATACAATATCGTGGGTATCCCTCTTACTGAGAAATCGTCTGTGCTGTCCATAGGTTTAGAAATACACCGAACACTATGTTGGTCTGCCTTGACAAATCCATAGACTCCTCGTACTAGTATTTGACACGCGCGATTATTTATGTCGAGGCATGTGAATATATTATTGAATTTGACAATGCTAATGGAGGACAGAAGCAGAATATATTAATAAAAACGTAGTTTGTCAATCCTACAAGATACTATAAATGTGTCAACGGGGTTGAATTTATTTCAATGATTGCAAAACAATTACTTTCCCTTATTTTAATCCAAACTAATTAGGAAAGACAAGCGATGACACGTTGAGCCAACCCACTATTTCATGGCTTGATATTAATTCATTCTTGCAAGCAGCATGACAACCCGTTGGTGACGGAGAGGGATTCGACTATAATGAGTCTGCTTCTAGGTAATAGCAATAGTACAATAATACCCCTACCCTATGATGCAGTAGTGTGATCCAAATTGAATCCATAAATATGCAAGACCCAAATAAAAGAACGGTTTGCATGTTCCATACATCTATTGGCAAAGGCAATTGGTGCTTAAAGGCAATATTATGACCATCGGTGCGATAAGGGGATACATTATAAATATAAATAATATATAAATAAGGTATGGATATCTGAGAGTTAAAGTATAATGCATGCAGGGATACCTACCCAGGGCAGTCAGGTCCATGACATTAAGACATCGCCTTAGCTCTGTTTCTTGCAGTCTGTTGACATCGATAGATTTAGTTCTGGAGAATGATTGCCAGACATAGTCACAACACGCGCTGGATTTCTCTTTGACGATATTCATTGTGATTTGATTTGACCGGCCACCACCTGGAATATTAATAGTGGTATTTAGAATTCAAGGAGTCGTACAAGCTAACGATATACATAGAAATATTTTGTAGACGGACGTACATAGATACATCCTCAAGAATATCGTAACAAAGTATCGTATATAATCATTGAATAACCAGTTGGTTATAGTACAAACTCAATCATATTGGACAGTATCTTTCATAATCAAATTAGTTTAATTTGTAGGAGCTTTGATTCAAATAGCATGTTTTTTTTTTATGAATATAGGCTCTTTAAGATGCTTTGCTTCTTTCATTGTACACTAGAACATGACCCCGGTCGAATATTCACTGCTGAAATGTAAACTGAATAATCCTAGTATTTTCTGTTGTGGTGAATATATATGCGTATTCGTACAGGGACTATACACATTGTAAGGCATTTTAAAATTGACTTTTACCTTAGCAAAAACAACCTATCTGTCAAAGAAGGGCTTACTATCGATATTTGCTGGAAGCGGTAAGAGAAAAATGAGGGAGGGGGAGGGGGATGACAGCTTTTAAACGAATAGTAGATCTACATATGTAAACATCTATTATTTAGTTATGTAAATCTCCAGATGGGCACAAATAGATGGAAGACGTTTAACTCAGATGAATTGCGCATCTATGATGGAGTAGGAGGGGTACATTGGTTTTTAAAACCTGCTGGCTAGAGTGCGTTGTGTGAGCCTGAATGTCGATAGGTGTGTGAGTGTGGGTGGGTGTGTGATAAGATAAAATGTGCTTTATTTAAGATCACTTGGTAGACGGAGTGACGAATGAACCTCGCCCATTTTAATCGGCTAACATTTCATCAAGGTAATGGCATGTAGTGATAGACGGAGTTCAAAGGCTGCTTATGTAGCAATCTGGAAAACGCTATGCTCTCTGTCTCTACTGAAACGGAGGAGGTTATCTATGAAATCGAATGTTCTGTGTGTGTGGCGAGCAGCTGAAGGTATTCCTTATTTCTGGTTGAATGCAGCGCTCATAATTGTGTGTATAGAGGATGCCTTCGAATAGAGTAGGTATGAGAACCTGTTCAATGAAAC
Organism: Sthenelais limicola; assembly: GCA_942159475.1. Classification (NCBI taxonomy): domain Eukaryota; kingdom Metazoa; phylum Annelida; class Polychaeta; order Phyllodocida; family Sigalionidae; genus Sthenelais; species Sthenelais limicola. Next base: position 72,328,542 of record OW804097.1, on the reverse strand, counting down.
GTCAAGTGCGTCCGTCCATCGTTTCTAGCCGAGTCAGCATTTTAACACGAGACTCCCGCCTCCTCCGGTTCGTCGTTCAGCCATTTTCATTTTTGGTTGTAATATGAGAAAATTGCGTGCATAAATATCTGGTATTTATCTGAGCAAAGAGGGATTTATCGCTAATATGTATACCGGGAAAGCAAAACCATTTGACTGGCTTTTCTTGATGGGAATTTGGGTATGGGCAAATTATTGTTGTTGTCTTTGTTTTACAAACATTCCGCCTATAAACTACCAATATATTTATATTTTCCACCCAGCACATCTGAATAGATACATATATATTTAGATATACATTTGGATTTGGTTAAACATTGTGAGTTCTCCTAAAGGATATGCAGTCTGGCTCTGTAATATTTATAACAGAAAGTGAATATAAATAGCAGGCAGGAAAGAAGCAGGGCTCTCTTATTTAACCGTAGTGTTCAGCAAATGAAGCTGATTTAATCATTTTTATCTATAGCAGAAAACGATGTCAGCCTCTATCCATAGATGTTCTGGAGTTGAAAGGAAACCTTATCCTATAAATGGCATCAAAGAACCACCTATGCAGGTGTGAGGGAAGGAAGGGGTTGTAAGGTTGAGTTAACCTTTGATCTGAGGTAACAAGACATCAAACTTGGGGGTCTGCATCATGCTGTACATGATCGGAATGGAGTCTTATGGAATGGTGTAGTAAGAGGTGGGCCCATGGGTGATTGGTAACCGCATACATTCAAATAATCGCCTCATGAAATGATATTTAGAACTTGTCATAAGTATAATAGGAATAATCAAATATTCCGGTAAAGTTATTGTTTCGATTTGGGTTGGTATATTCAAGTTCATAAAATGTACCAGTAATCAATTACATCGATATGTATCGGCATTCATGTTCTCTTGATATACGATCAAATTGCTATTTTTCTGATTAAAACAGACATAGAACAATTTCTAGTTATTGGCATTTTATTATCTCAACCCCTTTCTAAAATTCCATTCTTACTCATAACTATATCATAATTAAAATGGGAATTAGGCCATTGCATTAGAAATAATATGACATTGTATGTAATTATTTTAGAAATATCCCCTTCACCTATAGCCTGTTCCCATATTGTATCCTCACTGAATTGACACCTCCCATGCATATCTCCAAAGGGATTAGCACACATATTATATAATTCTTATATAATATACTGTCATCCAGACAGCCATGCAATCTTATATAAAGTCTGCTAATTCAAATCAATGAGATAATTATTAGGGGGAAAGTCAATGAGGTTTGACTCGAACGTAGCTCTATGGACTGCGCAAGCGCCAATGCCAATTTACGTCTGTTCTTACTGATTAAATTGAAAAATTGATACATTTACTCATTGCAATGCCATGTAGGCATATATATGGATATCTTATTAGGATTAGTCTGAAAAAGGCTTTCCCTCAACTCATCTATACATATCTATATTGAGAAATAAATCATGCAGGGCGTTTTGTGCTTGCCTGTCAATGTCTACAGTCGCCACAAGGAATCTCATCCCCGGAGGGTAATATATGACTACAGATTGTTTCCTTAAAAGTGGGGCCTGATCTTGGAATTCCTTTTAGCACGGCCGAGGAGATATAGCTGTCCATTCTCTGATGAGATCTTATATACTGTTCTGACAGTAAAACTGGTAATTAAGGGCTGATTTATAGTCATTATACATTGTACAAACCATTGGTCTTTGATCCATCAGTTGTGCAGCCCACCCCCACCCCTGCCACCACCTCCCCACTGACTCTACTGTTGAACACAATTTAAACTGTGCTGTTTCAGAGAGTTCATCAACATTTAGAAACCAATTATAGCTCAGGTAGAGAAATAATTAAAGGCAGCTCGCATAAACATCTATAGATCCCTTAAGGATCTTCGTTTAATTGAATTCTAGCGGAACTCCACTATGCACACCTCGGCTGAGATAGTTTTATCAATACAATAGAGATATTTGAATTAATATCAAAGAAGGCTATACATTTGTCTTGGGGACGAGCTCAAGTTGTACTCAATGTTCTATCCATCGGATGTCTTAAGGGAGAGAGACCTGTAGCTTATCATCTATCACTACTCTACTTTCTGGGGGAAATAATGAAGCACTGGTTCACACCAATAGCATTCTCAAGGCGTAATGCTTTGATGGCCAAAAACACGGTCAGTTGACAGTGATCGATACGCGTCTATATTGAAGACCCCTGACATTTACCAGGAACAACCTGGTGACGTTGTAGAGGTTAAAGTAAATCCGTCTCTAAACGTACCTTGCAGGTAGTGTTATGTTTGATTGATAATTAACTGAACATTTAGTGACTAATCTAGCAATTTTTATCCCTAGCATTTCTTTCAAATTCAGCTTTCTTCAAGAAGTAAACATCTGTAGATCCATAGGAGATTCATTAACACAACTTTGAATCCTCGAATTACTTCGATGATGAAACGTATCACTATATAATTGTGTGATTTCTCGAGATAAAAATCTGTATAAACAAATATCAACTATGCCAAATCATGATTTTCTTGAAGAACGCTCGTTCACGTTTCAATTTATTCCAACCTTCCCTGAAGTATGCGTCCGTAGCAAAATATTACCTTCCAAGCGAGAGGAGAGGTGCATGTGTCGGGTTATCATACTGGTGTCGGGTAAAAAGACCAGCGATCGCCCGCCCATAACCTCCAATTTAGTATACTACTTATCACGCGAGCGTCGCCATAAACCGCACAAATATGCCGCAAAACGCCACACCGAGAAGTGCCTACCAGAACATATTAGGAAGCTGAATAGAGCTAAAGATTATGAAATTGCAATGCAAATTGACATTGTTATGATATTACTTTCCACCTCGAGGTTTATAATTATATTGCGTCCCTAAAGAGTGTTAGAACAATTCATATTTGTTTTCGTTTTATAACCTGAAACTGGCTTCTACCCTTGGTGAAACTTGATATATGAACGGTTAGTGGTTGAAGATTAGGTAAGTCTGCAACCTTGGGCAATATAGTGTACAGAATATCTGACAAGAACCATTCCACTGAAGCCTTAAATCATACTGAGGCGATGTTCATACTGTTCTATGTTAGGCCCCATCATTACAAGTGTGTTTTTCTATAGAGATATGCTTCAAAGCTAACTTAGAAGGGATCGAAGAAAAAAGGTTCAGGGGACTACTTCATGGAATCTGCTGTGTTGTGGATACTGGTAGGTTACTTGGAGGGTGTAAATCTTATATTCGGTTCGTAAGGTTCGGTTCAGTGATTATCTTAATAAGGATGTACAATATACTCTCCCCTAAAGAAGGCCCCAAGGAGGACGAAATGCGTAGGGAATAGCCTCGTTTCGTATATCAACATGAATCTCACTCAATAAACTTGTCTGTCCATCTTATTGTCTATAGTCTCATTTTATTTTTTTTTAATTTCACTTCATGGATGGGAGTTAAAATACCATTTGCAAATAATTGTTGAGCTATTCATAAAATATTCTCTTATTTCCTCCACTTTGAGGTACATATATACGCGATCGGATTGCCCACCGTTGTGAATTCCTCTCCACATAGTATAATATATAAACGTGTATCTGATTTAATCACGTCCAATATTTATTAACAATAGTCTCCTTCTCACGCCTCGAGCATGATCCACTGCCTTGAATAGGCGGGCGGACCTCACGCCTTATGAGCAACTGCGTCCATGTAATAATGAATGAAGGATACAATCCTTTACGGATGTGCCCCTGGACCAGGCACCTGATACTGCCGGCTGCAACAATAGTCACGTGGTTTCATTAGTGTCACAATGGTGCCAAGAAGGGTTATTTCTCTCGTGCTACATGTACTAGCATATCTATCCATGGGGGAAGTCCTTACTGTTTCTATTGTTAAAGGAATATTTTTTGAGAGTACAAGGACATGCAATTATTTCGGAAGATGTTTATTGTTCCTTTAGACTGTGACTCCACTTGAATTGGCATGCAATTCATCTTCAAAACGTCAAGGTAGATCCATATTTCCTCCGGGGAAATATGAGGTCAAGTTCGCCCCATATCCTGATGTGCCGCTCTTTTATTCACTCAATGGGCCTCAATATCCCAACCACACCCAGGGTAGGATGGAACAAATCGCTTTATATCATATTCTGGTTTAAAGCTGCATTCTCTGCTATTGTGATAAAAGAAATCTCAACGAATCAACTCATATTATGACTTATAGGACTGGATTTATCAATATTCTGCAACTATCATATATGCTTATAATTATAAGAATTGAAAGTGGAATAGGCCGAGAGACAACGGCCGCCGGTGAGCGATAACAAGTGGAGTCATCGTAATAGGAACAGACAAAATCCTCCAAAATGTTGGTCCCATAACTTTTAGATGGGTTGGAAAAGAATGGAACGAAAAGTAGAAAATGAGTCATATATAGACAGCAAGATAAATTCTTTTTGCAATGAATGTGAACTCAGACTTTCATCTCCCATATATCATTTACCCTAAGGAATAGGTCCTAATGTCTCAACAACAAAATTTTAGTTCCATATTTCGATCTTACCACCCGGCAACTAAGAGGGTTTTAAGTGCATGCCAAATACATTTCTGCCATTTCTGCCATTTCTGCCAAGTCTTCTCCATTCTGTACAGAAAGGGTGAATAATTGGTATAATTTGAGGTGATGGACCAAGTTTCGACCATACAGCTAGGTATAAAAGGTGAAAAGGATAAATCCTAACAATATGCTAACAATATGCACCATTGAAGACAAATGCCCTTAGGATTAGGAGACCAATTGTCAAATGTGATGAAAGTAAGTCCCATGAGGCCTAGATCAGACTTGACCTTTTGCAACATTGACCAGCCTGCTTCTCTGCTTCTATTTACTCCTGTAAGGGACTACCACTATATAGCCTTTGACATATTGACTATAATAAATTGCTTTTAGAGTGAGCGAAATGGCAGCTATAGTTGACGATTCTTCGGGGACCACTAAGGTGACCTTTTGGAAGCTCAAGAGTGTCACACTGTATTGCAACTAACACACAGGGATTAGAGTTCTGAGATAAAATCGAAGGAATGAAATAACACCTGACCTCTGATTGTTTATCATAAACCCGTTCAGTGATATTGTATTTTAGTACTGAATGATGCCCGCCAGGTAAGGACTTATAACAATGTCCCATCTAAACAGAATAGATGACTGTAGCGCTATAAGTAATTCTATATTACATTTATGTTTTAAACTGATGTAAGGCTTTATATTAGGACACATTTCATTGCACAGCATAGTCTTTCACCTTCCTTTTCGTATTTTATCATTTTGTTAACAATTGCGCCAGAAATCTGAATCCTCTATAATTATATACTGGCTATGCTTAATGTCTGAGTGTTATATAATGAGAGATGTAACGATTTGTGAATAAGTAGGAATGCACATATATCTATAATGGGCCTCTGAACATGAACAGTATGGGATAGGCGACCCACTATCCAGTGGTACCAGTTCTCAGAGGGCATTTCAATGAATTATAGATGGTGATTCCACTGGAAATGGCATTGGTCCCATTGCATAGTCCGGATAACGACAGCCATTTCATCTGAATTTAATATTGGATGGCTACAAGTGATATGGTTAGGGCAACAAAGGACAAAATCGTGCTATCATTTGTGTTATATGAGGAGATGGTCATGATTATCCCATACATATCTGACGCTAAGCCAATCATTTCTCCTAATTTCGGTGCTCCCAACAAGATTATGCTCATATCTTTACTAGGGCCCAATTTCGATTGTCTTGTTTATGATAGTTCCAGTTTGTAATTTAATGTTATTGATAATATTTTGTTGTTAATCATGATTGTTTATGGCATGATTCGGGTTTGGAATTTTCTCCCTGATTGTCTTGTTTGGGACTACGTGAATATAAGAGAATAGTTCTCGGTGTAATCATTGCATGTTACATATCCTGGCTGGATAGTTAGACCATGGGATCATCTTTAATGTCTATATTATAGAGTTGTATAGATTAATTGACAATTCTAGATATATTAAAGATGAAAGGATGTAACCAACTCAATTTAAAACCTCCAGAAAATGCGTTGTACCATTTTTATTTTTAGCGACTATATAAAAGATATAATCAATGTTAACATACCAGATTTTGCCTTATACTATATATGTTTGAAACTCACCGATCAGCTCTATTAAAGATCCATATCTAATTTAAGTGCACTCCACGGACACGCAATTCAGCTAAAGTCTGGCACATCCGCGTTTCTATTGCAATGATTATCCAATTTATGTGATTCACATCTTACATGCTCGGTCATGCGAGCCTCTGATTTTCAATGACAGCACAAATCAAAATAATGTTAGAATTATAGAATTATTAGAATTATAACAACCATTTGTCTCTTCTCCATACTACTGAAGTGGTTTTACGACTTGCATCCAGTTGCGTTCCCCTTTCCTCCGGGTCCCTTGTCCTTTAATAAGTACACACTCAAGATATGTAGGCGTTATCTGTTGCGTGATTAACGACCATTACCGAGATGTAATATTGAGGTAGAATATCTTTGGACCGAGCCCGCGTCCGATTTCAGAGCAAGGAGGGAAATTAACATTAATCTGTCATCCTATGTGAGCTATTTTTAGCTGATAAAGAGCAACACAGCCCGAAGCCAGTTTGTATTCAGACCAGACGAATCTAATAGGCATGTTATTAGGCCGAATATATCCCCAAATAAGGACATATCATTAGAGTCAATTCCGCCCTTCTAACCCCACATCAATGAATAGGGATTGTTAGAAGAAAACTTGGGAACCTTTATCTATGTTGAATCTTTTTACTATTTGTTCTACTGGACTAACCGGTTACAACGAAGCCATAACTTGAGTTCAAATTCGGGCAGACCAAACCGTGTCCCCGGGTCCCAGGGCAGGCCTTGTTGCCTGGTTGAGCATGCGCATACAGGTTTCCTGTCCCAGCAATGTGTCTAGGTCAACAGCTATGGGGACCAGGACAAACACGATAGCTTCAAGGTCTCATTATGCACGGGTCCCCTTGTCGCCGGCCTAAAATCCATGTGTTATTTTCCCACGTCATATTCAGAGGCTTTCGCGAACGAAGATGGTAGATATGAGCTTTTATTTATTGTCCTCATAATTTACGACTTTTTCATTGATCATATCCATGTATAATGGTACTACTTCACCTTTCCACGTACAGGCCGATAATAGTTCTGAAGGCATGAATGCTATTATTGGCCTGTAAATGAATACAAAAAAAACAAAACATTATATATGAAACAGGCGTTCATTTTCCATACCATGAAGTGATGAAATATACATGTATGCCTGTCATATTCAGCGAACTCATTCATATATCTGTGATTGCATTAACGTTGGGCATTGTAATCATATATTTCATACAACAGGAATAAAGGATTTCAGGCTGCTTAACATTTGCAATTTATGCAGAAAATATCATTGTAGCCCAATGAAAGCTTATAGCAAATAAAGAAACAAAAAAGCAAAAAATAAAGTTACGAAATACACGTAACCCAATTTATGCGTTGCCATGATAGATACAATCACACATGCATTCCTTCTTTGTCATTCAGATGTTCTATAGCGTGGCAACGAAGGAAGGGTATATATCTCATCTGTGCCTGGATATCCCAGCCTATGCAATCTCATCTGCAAGGCATGACCAATTAACAGATGCCACGCAATTGTTTGGCAAATATATCCAAGATGATCAATTCACGCCCTTGTCCAGAGGGAAAGGCGTCTCATTCCATTCATTCCACCTTCCAGGCTTGAATTACTAGGGTAAACATCGTTTGGAATTCTCGAATTCTCGTTCTCGTGTAATACTGGCTATAAGATCCAGCAAATATTGTTAGGATATTCAATACATGAGAAAGATAAGATGTCTATAGATGATAAGCACTTTAGAGTATCAGAAAACCGACCCATTTCCTAAAAGCAATAAAGCAAATTTATTTCAGATTAAGTAGATTTGATCGTCTAGACAGTCATATATCCTACCCCAAGAATGTGATATTTAGTGAATATGGATATCAAACATCATACATTTTGAGGTTATTGTGTGCCATGATATTGTTCCAAAACGTATAGTATATAAATATAGCAAGGTAGAACATGTAGTGTCAGTAGATTGAATGGTTGATTGACCGAGACTTTGCTTATATCTCTGCATCTTTATTCAATCTTCCAAAGAGGCACTCCATTCTTATGTGAAATAACCATCGCTAATGCCTCTACTTCATCACCAGGAAGCTTATCTGGATTGCTTTATAACCAGAGATAACAGCGATAGGACAGATAGAGAGCATGGTACACAATAACGCCTAATGATCATAGCGGTTAGAATCCAATGTGTCTATAACCAATTGTGTTACCATTGATCCTTCATCGACATCTAAACCAGACAGCAGTACATGTATTAAGGCTAGATTGCATGCGTTAGCCTACAAGTCCTTGAGGACTGTGGCTATGTCCCCTCTGCGCCAACATTCTGTGGGGCACCAACCATTGAATAAGTACTGTCGGTTTACTTGGGAACAACAGTTCCAATTGCAATTTACAATCCTTGTTTTGTGAAATTATGATTATTTTTAACAAATGACTTGGTGTATTGCACGTTCTGTTATTCAAAATTATGTAGAAAATGTGCACCTGATTCGAACCATCAAGCTGGCAAATAAGATAAATGACATATGTTTTCTGTCAAGGACATACACACATTCTGGGAAATGCGAAAGAAATTCTGAAACTCGGTGGGCAGATAGGGAGAAAACCACACGCAAGTTGTCTCATTAATTACACTTTTGAATCATACATCTCACTGAAGCAAGGTTTCTCTCATTAGCAGGGTAAAGATAGAATTCTGTTTCAGAATGCAGGAAGTTCCGGGTCAAGGAAAAAGACGATGAGAACCTCGAGAGAGGACTCTAACTTCTCATTAGTTCTTCGCCGGAAATCCAGCTGGGCCCCATCCAATGTACTTGAGTCTCTCTTTGGGAGGAAGATTTGAAACTCCGGGTGGTGAGGGTTAATGAGGGCAGAAGCAGCCAAATGTGTCACCTGCTCCGATGTTGCAAATAATGCATCAATTGCCATTTACGAATAACCCTCCCCACTTAGTAGCTCCCTTGGCATATATTGGGTACTGTCTTGCAATAAAAAATGTTGTTTACTCTCTAAACTATACAGATGAGATAAAAATGTATTCATCATCAATAATAAGCTGTTGGGAATATGTGACATGTTTTAAGAAAATGTGTCACAAGTCGCAAAATTGATATTTTTCAAAGTAATTTGTTCTCAAGATCTCTTTAGTGGAATTTTCTGATTTTTGGAGAGTTTTACATTTAAATACTTTACTGGTAATTACCCACCTGGAAATATTTCGTTTTCCAACATATAGAAGTACATATTATGTAGGTCCTAATGTTTACTACACTGGAATCGGCTTGATCTCATCGTTTCAAATATGATGATATCCCCAAATCCTATTTTTGCGACTTGTGACTCATTTCCCTGTAACACATCACATAATACGCTTCCGATAAACTATCGATGCAGTCGCGGATGTCTCTGCAGGAGGTCGAGGGGCTAGATTATAGGGCTACAGAACACAAGTAATTTAAGCACTATGCAAGATTTACCCAACAGCTACTAATAAATAATTTAGCAAGGAAATCAATTTGAGTAGCATTGTCGGTTGCATAAAGCCATGTACCTTTACATGGTAGAATATTTGCATTCGGGAAGTCCAACCCTAGAATTTGTCTGATCGTAGAGGGCATTCCTTGTTTGTTATGCAATTGCATGTAACCGGCAGACAGAAGAAGAGATCGTCAGTCTTTATCCACTCTTTGTCACTACCTTGAAGGAAGAGACTAAAACGTTTGATATCTTCCTGGTGCACTGTTTATGCATTCGCTTTGGGACTATACACTAAAACAGTGCACCAACAGGCCCTCTATGTCGGTTATATACTTACTATAGCCATTGTTCCAGCAATATAATATATCTTGAGCGATAATGAACTAGGTTATTGATTTATGCTTTCTAAAAAAGGATTATGATTATAGTCAACTTTAACAGGCTACTATCTATTTAATACCCTCCAATGCTGCTCCAAATGGAATAGATACATTTACGCAACGGGAAACCTACGAATTATGCCACATTAACATGATAATCATTGTTTTGATGCTGGAGGCATAATTGAGATTCCTTATAGCCCTATTTATCTGAATTAGCAATCACACATGTTTAATTAAACACGTAACAGAGGTGATCATGCACAACCTTTAGTGGGCCATCCCTTTTGATTTGAAATAAGTACTGGTTCAAAGCTTGCGCTTTGTACTGGTGAATAAATAGGCTCTCCAATTGGAATAAGAACACCAAAGGGACCACTTGACGGTGTTTGCGTGCATTTGTTGACTACTACGATAATTAAATCAAATTGCCACCATAGGGATAATCATTCAGTCTCTCATTTGTTATTTAGTTTTCTCCAGAAACACTTGGATTTATGGAATCTAAGCATTGCTATAAACCATAAACTCCGCATTTTCATATTACTTTTGTTATGTATCCATCATCTATGTCTAGAGTAGTCTCCAAATATTTCATGTTCACTTTTAGGGTCCCAATATTGTTTCCCATTGGTTTGTTCATGAATTAAACAAATATCCATCTAAAATCAAAGAAAGATCCATCTAAAATCAACCTGATACTGAGAGAGTCTATATATGTATCTGCTATAAACATTAAGCGACCAGAATCATGACAGATGGTATTTATAAATGCGTGCTTCCTCCCACACCTGGCTCTCACCTATGTTTGAGATCATTTTCCAAAACCTGAGCTCGGAATCGCCTTCCACCACTTTAGTCTGATAGCCATAAGTCACATCCAGGATGGGTAATCGCGATTATCACCAATGTTTACTTCCATCCTCAATGGAAGGTTTCCATGGGAACGGGTGGTTATATCAATAACCTCCAGTTATTTTGATCCTTTATGACAGACAGAGTGCTCGTATGAGCGGACCAAATGATGAAGATAGAATGTATACAAGATGTGGGGTTTTACATAAAGTGTTTTGTTTATTGTGCTCATGTCCAGCTGTCGTCTGAGTTGATAATACTCTCTGGGAACGTGTCCCATGTGGATTGTGTGAGTGAGAATTTTATAAGGTAATCATTCCCTTAGATTTATACTTTTCTACCCACGAGACTGTTCTCTCTCAAGATACATTTCATTAAAGGGTAGCTTTTGTTTTACCGTTGCCTTTTTTCATTATCAAGTTGAAATAAAGCTGCAGGATATTTCTGAAACGAATTGAGTAGGAATAAAGTCACGAGTCATCTTACAATAGCATCCACCCACTTAAGAATGGTCTCATCAAGTCACGATTCATGTATAGCTATTTACTCCAATTTGTACAAGTTTACATAATTATATAAGACAGTGGAACATTTTAATGGTACGTATACGTCTTGTTTGAGCCTAGAGACTCCGATTAGTGAAAACCAACTAACTCTAATCTCCAATGAGTGTAGTTAAATCTCTTATATCATAGCAAACCATATACTCTCTCTTATATCATAGCAAACCCCATTTCTTTTATTTCCCTTCTTTTGTCATGCCTCATACACATGTATATCTTTGACAAATAAACGATTTTTCAATTCAATTCAATTCGATCCATTGTGGACGATGAATTGTGAATAAGACTTCCTATTGTTAATTCGAAATTGAACGAAAAGTGGATTATTTGCCGCTGTGTTTAAGGAATTGACCGGAAGACCTACAATAAATGTAGAATTCGATCCCTTTTCTTGCTTGAAGTCTGTATTTTCTATATTCGGAGCAGAAATACAAATACTTTAACATATAAAAGGATCCTAACGCTTTCTGACGACCGTTGTCTGTATTACACTATTCGCCACTCAAAAGACCGAGATGCTTCTCAAACAACTTTCCATGGATAAAATGCACAATCGCTGTTGTAGTACCAGCACCTCAATACCAATAAAACCCGTTGCATCTTTAATAATCCACTTTAAATTGAAATGGAGTTTGATTAGCAACCTAGAAGGGGACGATTCCTCATGGGAAGAGCTGAAGTTTGAAATCTCTTCCGGGCGACTGGTGGCAATCGTATGGTCAATAGTTTTTCACCGAATGTATTTTTACCTGTGCTATATAATTGACTTAATGTCAGCTTAGGTGTCCACGAGGATTCGCAGCGCTGGGCGATTATTTAAGTTAATAGTGCTTGGTAACTTAGGTAGTGCCAGATCAGTTCCCGAGGGGACGTCGAAGGTACTGGTTACTAATAGGACTATATACAGTGATCGGCCAACTTTGCAGTATGGTGCTCTATAAGTCACTGCACCAACTGCATGAGGCTCAGTTGTAATGTAATACCAGTACATGGTACTAGAATTGTGGCTATAGGAAAGGGATGCAGCTCATTGGTTGAGGACACGCAGCTTAATTATAAAGGTCGTGATTATGAACTGTAAATGAAGCTATTCTGAGCAGTGTTTCAGCGCAGACTGGAAATATTGTAACTGTACAAATTGTGCTGCTGCTAAAAACGAACATGCGCTTGCATGGTGTTAAAGCATCCTTATGCCAGTTCCTGTGGATAAAGGTCAAAAGTCTCCGTTTACTTTCATAAAAATATCTTTAACGGTGCTCCAGCCATGATAACCACATTGTGATAGATATGAATTTGGGAAAACTGAAGCAGATAATTATACTGCAAGACCTGAATGGTGACATTAACAATACCCAAGTTGTAATGTTTAAGGAGGAGGAGATCCAACCCTTGATATTTTCAATCTGTGTCCCTTCAAGGTTGATTTTATTTAGTGGAGTTAGTGAAAGCGTCAGCCTCCTCAAGCACAGCTGCACGGGATCACACAAGTTCTGGATCAATAACTCTCCCTCATCCAATCAGTGGTCAGGAAATCTGAACCCTTTTTGCTTTGTGCTCGCTTCCGGTTCCGCCCTCTGTTGTAATCCTGGCCGCAGGATTATTGACTCGCCCCATAAGGCAAAACGGCGGCTAGAGGTACGGTGTTACCCACCTTTTCCTGCTAGAATATCCTCACATTGATAAAAGAGTGTCAAAAGTGGTATAGTCAGGGCTCTTTCTATTGTTCATCCGACGCTATAAGGAGTCGTGATGGAAATGGTAAATCAATTTACAGCAACTGGGTGACTATGTACCAACACATATATATTCATATTTTTCTGGAGTGCTGGAGTAATAGAGAAAAGAGGAGGTGTTTCTGCCCAAAGTTTCGTCATAAATTGGCGTCATAATCGATTGCTTGAAGAGGAGCATATTCAATTGTCTGGTGGTAGACACTTTCTACAGTGATAGCACTATACGCTTCCATGGGATTATAAACGCTGACACTTGCTTTCGCTGCTTGCCAAGGACCCAAAGAAATATAATAATAATATAGTAAAGATATGTATACATACATATATGCCAAGTTACTAATGTGCAAATCATTAATCAATATCATATAATATTGTAAGCAGTCAATATGGAATGAAACCTGGAAAGTCTCACAAACATATAAACCACTGAATATTGATTCCAGTCTTATACGCTTATACAATATATATTAAAGCTAGAGGGGTGTGCAGCTATTAGAGGCTAGATAGAGGGCGTGTGAAGAGAACAAGGCTTTTTAGATAGGGATAAAAACACTCATATATAAGATATCTCCCACCACGCCCTGATAGATCTCTGGCCTTTTTTGTAAGGACGCAACAGTGAGCTATTGTAATACAGGAGGTAAAGGTAGTAGATCCTCTGCTGATGTTGTCGGTATTATTCCAGTGCGTGGCTCGAGGCGCAAATACCTAATATTTGAAAGCTAAAGGCACTCGCCCAATTGCTTACTCGGCAGGAGTTGAGTGTTTTTCTCGTTATATTAGTTTTATGTGGAGAAACATGTCAACAAGCTCCGGGGCGAATGAAATCCATCATTGCGTCTTTTATCTCTCTTCTCTATTTCTGCGCACACATGGAGGCCTAAATACCTCTAAGAAAACCTCTAAGATCACCCGAGCAAAATTATACTTGTTATATACTACTATGGTCCTCTATAACTGCTACATTGGGCCTATACATAGATTTCACTGAATGCACGGCCGTCGCCATTGTGGGTGGTTCGTTAGATGTCTATGTATGCTGCGATACTTGAAAATACCGTTTTCTGGGTGTTTTAACCTTTACCAGTTTTAATGTGCCTGAACAAACCCCTCTTAATAGGTTAGATTATCTTCCTTTAGTGTAGTATTACTCAAGTATCCCCCATTGTGAGGTTTATCAACTTTATTTGAATGGGAAAACACACAACCCTCCCTCACGAAGGCTACCATGCAACTTAAGAACGTCACATTCTTCACACGTAGGTTACTACGACCTCACTCGTACCCTTGGTGATGTCATGGTGACAAAAAAAATGTTTATCAACTTTGTTTTGATAACCACGCCGAAGACAGCAAGGATAGCGCTGTCCCCTGTCATGGCGGCCAGTAGGATTCCCCAGCCACCCAGGCGACGTTATGTGAAATATATTTATACATGCTTGTTCTAATATTGCACAACTAAATGTTGCAATGGAAAATTGCCCTTTTCATGAACGGTTGTAACCCTAGAAGAGAACCGAATAATGCTCTACACTTACGAATTGGCAGTATTATTGCTATTGACCCTGCCTATGAGGTTGTCACGCCTTTAATAATTGACTGCCTTATCTCCTGTGACGTTTCCTTTGTTCGAGCACCCACAGTATCATATGCTTTCGCCACACCACTCGCGCATTCTCGCGGGAATAACTTGACAAGGCGAGACTCCAAGCTTATGCCATTGGAGATAACACAATGTGACGATCAGACCAAGTCTTTCCTTTCCATAATCCTTTTTGACAGCGGTATTGGGGAGATCCCAGGGAGAAGCCTGGCTCAGCACGAATAGAGATATCCTCTATTGTTAAGGGATTCCCTCATGTGTGTCTGTTAAAAATCTATATCGAGACATTTTCTGAATATAATCCGAAACGAGAAAGTTAATTTGTGGACTATTAGTTTTGAGAATTAAAATTGGTGATACCCGCGGTTAAATTTCCATCCTTTATCCTTTACTTTGAGTTGGTTATAATTATATTTCTACCGTTCTTCTAACAGAAATTAAATCAAAAAAAATATTCATAAACTGTTTGTCATGAAATGGGCTCAATAGGGTCTGGGGAAAATTTGTATCAACCTTGTCAGATTAACAGCTATTTGAAGTGTTTTACCTAAAGGTTGCTACACGGTTAATTGGATGCTGCACTCCCAGCTAATTTTCGTAAGAAGATAAATTGTCTATCTAGTGTTCTATTCAATTTAGACCCACCTAAAGAGAGTATTAAAGGATTTTGCACCTGTTCTTCTTGCTGGAAAATGTCATTATCTTCCAAAATAATTATTCAGAGGACCCGCCGAAATCTCTTCTTCTTAATCTTGTTAAACTTTGGGAATCCCTTTGGAATAAAGAATGTGAGGATAACACTGGCTAGATAGGTATATGCATAAGCCAACTAATTGCACCATTAAAATAAATATCCATGTATACACATGTCACCGGTCGATTCTCACGAACTGGTCCAGTGGGACCTTTATAGGCTTGAAAAATAGTAAAAAATAAAAATGTTTTTACACGAAATTCTCTCTTGGGGATCGATAACTGATGTATTAAGGTATATAATTTTCATATTTGGTAAGGTTAAGTATTATATCTCAATGCTGTGGAATGTTGTAAAGTCAGGGAAGCTAATGATGTGTAATTTGACATATGCACCTTGTTTTAATACAAGAAAGACAAAATATTTGTAGTATTCACCAGCTATATTATTCTAAATGTGTATCTATATTGTTATAAACACATTTATGGACCTATTCCAGATTATTTTTTAATATTTCATCATTTTAGGACATTTTATGTTTGTTCAAAATCATAGGCCCTCCTTTCCAAACCCTTGATATACAGACATGACTTTATGTCAAACTTGGTTGAGGTATTGTTTATCAAGAAAGATATTTATATTTTCCTTAGAGATGTTCTTGAGCATATTCCAATAAGGTGGTAAATATTATTACTTGATAATTATGTACAAGTTCCAAAGTATTCAAACCTGAAAAATGCATACGTCAAATTACTGCCAGTTCTTACTGAAATGTATCATAATTTATATCACCAATTTAATTTATTAACTTGGTTTATCTGAAATAAATGATAGTATAGGTAGTCACTAAGCTGTATCTGTAAAAAACGATCGTCAAATATAATTTTATCAGCAGTTTTGTGTAAATTAATCTTGCATACGTCAAATTACATGCATATGTCAAATTACCAATATTGCCATAGGCAAAGATCGTCCAGTCCAGTCATTATTTCTAATGAAATAAATGATAGTATAGGTAGTCACTAAGCTGTATCTGTAAAAACAGATCATCAAATATATTTTTATCAGCCGTTTTGTTTAAGTTAATCTTGCATACGTCAAATTACATGCATACGTCAAATTACATGCATACGTCAAATTACATGCATACGTCAAATTACCTATATTGCCATAGGCAAAGATCATCCAGTCCAGTCATTATTTCTAACAATGAATCAAAACTTTTATTATTCCTGAATAGAACAGTTGCTATGTATATCTTTCTATGTTTCCTCCCAGCGAATATCTTGCATAACAAAATAGCTGGAAATTTGACGTATGCAAGTAATTTGACGTATGCATTGGTGTGCAGTCGGTAGAACCCACAACACAATGATAATGATTGGTTTGAACTCATATTATCACTCACTACCAATGACATTCATATAAGATTTATAATTTCTACAAATATCGCTTACTAAATCTTTGTACAAATAGAGCCATTTTAGTCAGTCCTTGATCATAGCAATAGGTATGTACAACAGTAGCAAGGCAAGTTCACATTAATTATAAATAAAACCATCAATTCCTTACTTTTACAGAGACCCAGCGGTGACTGGAAATACAAACTATGGCGGAAGTGTCATATATTTCATTTGCATTCCACCAGGTGGCAGCACTACTCATTAATGCGCCAAAATTCTCGCTTGCATACGTCTAATTATGCATACGTCTGATTACACATCAGCTCATTGAGATTTTTATGAAAAAACAGGAATGACATTTAAAAAGAAAAAATAGTCATCATATTCATTGCCCCAGATGAAATATTACATTAAAGTTTTTCTCACTAATGTCAGCAAATAAAAAAGATACTGGAAACATGAATGCATATGTCTAATTACTGTTTCCTTTACCACAGGCAGCTTTTTTTGCTAGACTGTTTATAAATCAAATATATTTCAGGTTGGAGGTTTACCAACTGGCCAACATTAAAATTGATATGTTTTCTGACAGATTCGGTCATGTATTAAATATACTTAGCTATTTATTATTCTCTTATTATGCCTCCAGTTATGCATCACGTCAAATTACTCATTGCTTTACCACTACCAAAGACAGAAAAAAAATGGGCAGAAATTAAAGATAAAATTAATTCTTTTTTCCTACAATATTGAATCGAATGTGACCTTCCCATAGGTATAAGTAGTATTTTACATATTTGTATATATTTACTGCAATTATACAGTTTTCAAACGTACCAATAGCATTTTTATGACAGAATAGACCTAAAATGACAGTTTTTGATAAATGATTCAATTAAAAAAAATATCTTACTTCCACAACCCCTTACCATGCATTCATATAGTAATGTCAGACACAGTCAGTGAAAAAAATAAATCTTCAATATCATTTTTCTACTATTTATACGGATTTTTAGCAACTAGAAGCAACTGGACCAGTTCGTGAGAATCGACCCACCATACATGTACAATTGATGGAAACCCTGCGTACTTCATAGCAAAAAAAACAAAAACGTAAGAATATTTTAGAAAAAGCCATATGAATTCATGAAAAACTCAGAAAATATGAGCTGAATGTGTGAGTTAGTTCTTATTGCAACCAACAGAGAGATTGTGCAAGATGTAGGTACCCTATGATTTTAGAGCATTTTAGCCAATATGTCCAAACAAATAAAAGTTCCAAAGATTTTCCCAACTTTCACCAAGAATCACAGACGCAATGGTGTAGCATATTCTCCAAAGCAAAAGAAATTCGTAAAATATTTTATCTAAAGAAAATGCTGTAACCAATGATTATTTCCACTTTTAAAAATACTTGTTTTTCTCTCATTTTCATGATTTTGTCAACTACTTTCCTATTCCCTTTGGATTTAGATTAGATTTAGAAAATATTTTATTCAGGTACTTCGACATTTTCATACATAAGCACAAATATTCTCAGGGGAGCCTGAATTATTAGAAAAATATTTTTTACATAATACAGCCAGATGAGAGTTCACTTAGATGAGTTTATATAATAATATAATAGCTATGTAAATTCTTTTGAACATAGAAGATGGATAGGTTTAGCTAGATTTTTAACATATATCTACATAAATCAATACAATAAAACTAAGTACATTTTCCATACTCCTGGGCCCTGTTGTATAAGCTAAGGAATAATTTTTTTTGTGGGAATTCCTACGTTTTTTTCCTTTACTTCGTTGGGAAATTCCTACGCTAAAAAGCATTGAAAGTATAGGCTATTCCTTCCCTGCACCATTCCTTCCCAGCTGCTAAGCAAGGAAAACTGAGGGAATTCCTTCAGTCCTATACAATTTCAATATGTTTCTCTGGAAATTTTCCTACGACTTTTCCTTCCCACCAAGCAGATGTAATCATGTAGGAATTTACTACAATATTTCCCTCCTTGAACCACTCAATATCCCCTGCCCACTTCAAACAACAGTCTTCAAGGTACATGGTAAATGGGGGGACATGCCTTGTTCTCACTAGTAATCAACACTCTTGAGGCACAAACAATTGAGACAAACTAGGTCAAGGACAAATTTTGATTGGTAACTAATGAAACTCTCAGGTTGGTGGTTCAATCCCCACCCAGTGCTGTTTGTTTTTTCCCAGAAAGGCTCCCCTCTCAGGTCTATGGTTCGAATCCCAGCTTGGGAGGCTTCTTTTTTCTATTCAAATTATGTTAATAATCAACAGAAAAATCATCTAACAGCAGATACTTTGTACTATAATAATAGCAGATATATATGACTAGTAACATCATATTTTTGCAGTCAATAAATCCTAAGGAATTCTTGAGGGAACACCTAAAAGGTGTTCCTTAGTTTTCCAGTCTTTTCATGTTTAACTCAGAGGAAAGAATGAGGGAAATTACTTCGGTAGGAAAACTTCTGGGGGAAATTCCTACATAGGGAACAACTACAAGTATCAATGTAGGAAATTCCCACAGCTAAATGGGTCAGTTTCTAGGTCATGCCTGTGGATCTAGATTCTAATCCATTCTGGATAATCTGCATCAGATTTGAAGGTATAAGAATCAAAGTATCTAATATTTTACCCACTTTACCGCTTCAAATTGAAGGAAATG
Source organism: Sthenelais limicola (assembly GCA_942159475.1). NCBI lineage: Eukaryota > Metazoa > Annelida > Polychaeta > Phyllodocida > Sigalionidae > Sthenelais > Sthenelais limicola. Next base: position 72,308,876 of record OW804097.1, on the reverse strand, counting down.
TGTTATATTAATCTTTAAACCCAAGAAATGAGTGAATCCTATGCATCCTATTTACCTTCTACTTTGCTGACCCACACCTCTACAGCAAGGAATATTCCTACGAGCTGGGAATTTTCTGTAGGAATGAATGTAGTGAGGGAAAAATTCCTACAGAAAAAATTCCTTGCTTAGCTTATACAACAGGGCCCAGATACACTAAGTAATGCAAGGTTGTAGGATTAATTAAAAAACATATAATACAGTTGTGTCGACGCCGTGCTCATTCATATTAACCATTAATAAGAAGATATAACAAACCATACATGGCAAGAAAGCTTACAGTTGGACCAATATTATAGAACAAAGAAACGAGAAAAAAGATACTGTAAGCCCAGGAGAGGCTGCCAATGTTAAAATACCCTTTGGACCCACTTCTTGAGAATCAATCTTGTAATTAAATTTGAAGCATTTAAACCCATTTTTCATTCTCTAAATCTGAGAGGTCTTAGCATGTCTCCTGTCCTGACTCCAACTGTCATCGATTTGTTAATATTCAGCAATATCTTTATCCCTCCTGGAAAATTTCCTCTACTGCACATATACCCCCTGTGCTCATGTGCAAGAAATCCCTAATGGTTCCCCGTTTCAGGTGAAAGAGCATGCCACAGCATTTACTTCATATAGCTAAAAGCTTTCTGGTGTCAATGGCATGTCTATCTGATTTCCACCGAGGTTCGCCTTCGATCACTCATCTATTTTCCGATCTTTCCGCGCGTAGATAATCTCTCTCGCTCGTTCAAATGAAATCAAAATTACCTTCGTTGATTTTTTCCAACTTTTTCTCCAGCTTCAATCATTCAATTCAAGTACTGTTCTGATTTTCACTTTGGTTATCAGATGATTATAAGATGCGCTTTCCGATCCGTTTTTGTTTCAAACCCGATTTTAATCAATCATTTTCCATACTGCATATGACATAATTAGTATCTGACGTTAGAATATTAAAGGCTACACTATAAATGCAATCGATCATTTTACTCCTTTCAGTACAATGGACTGATGCAGCTCGATAAGAGCCACTGCAAACTACCACGCCGAGAAGTTGAGATGCATATTGTGCGCCCAAATTCAGAATATTCGTTATAAATATAAATTCCCACCAAGCTATAATGTTCTTTTGCACGTTATGAATGAAACAGTAATGAACCCACACTAGCTAGGTATTCTTGTGAGAGGATCGCAGGGCCTTGCAGATAGTTGCAGACACATTTTTGAATTTGTAAGGTTTGTGAGAAAAAGCACAAATGAGGACACAGCGCTGATACTTCATTCTGCTCGTTTCGTATCATAAGGTCCCTCTATAGATGCCATCCCTGCATCTGTCAGACAACTTCGATGTCTACGATAGGCAATGCATAACCTCATTCGACTTCTCCCCCTTACCTTACCAATTTAACATAAAATAATAGAACTATATAAAAGAATTGTATCAAGTGCAAAGTTTCAACACTAATATTCAATGTAACATATTTGTTTGCAGGTCATTCGCTTAAATCCAATTAAGCTTTAAAAGCTGCCCCGATGACTGAATACTTATGCAATGTCCTGAAAATTGCTGTTTCTGCCAGTCTCTAAATGCATTGGTAATGAACATGTTCAGTATGGGCAGTCTTGCCAGAATCGCACACATTTAATGAACACTATTTGGGCAGTTTCTGTTTTCTAATGACTGGTCTGGCTGGTCAGGACACAGTTAATCAAGATGAAATTAAGCTTAACCACAAATGTCAGGCAAAACCTATGAGGGTCAATACCGCTCTCACGGTATAAGGGATTCATGTTTCCAAGGAAACGGTTTTAGAAGTGTCCACTTGGACACTTCTAAATCAGGGATCGGGGATTCTATCGGTGCTATTATAGTACCTAATACTAAAGTAGTAGAAAAAGAAGTATTCACACTATTAAAGGAATACTTGTATAAGCAGATCGGGAAAATTAGTAGACGAAGAAGTATATAACTACAGAAATAATAATTGTATAATGTTTAGAGAGATATAATTATATAGGATATATAGGGTTCTAAGATTTCGCAGAATGAAACGTTTCTATCAAAATCGTTTTTTATTATTTTAAAAATCAATTATTACCATTATCCCACTTTTTGTAAGTATCATAATTCTTCATTTAACAAATTGTATCAGGCCTCATGACTATTTAGCAGAATAAACCAGATTAGACTAAATTTACTATCATCAAACATGCCATAATGCCATGAGTGTGATATCAATATCTCAAACAGGTTCCAACCTTCAGTTCGAGTGCACTTAACCCTGACTATATGCACTGAGGGTCTGTACGCATCAAGACAATGTAATTAAGGGCCATCAAAGCTTGCGACGAAAGAAGCTTGTGTTTCAGTTGATAATATCTTGGTGGGAGATATTTTTGGAGCCATCGAGTCCAATGTGAGAGCGATCAGAACACAGACAGCGTTCCATTAATTAACCTACTTCCGAGCCTTCTCACGCATTTCTAATCAATAGGAAACCACCGTGGGAGCACCATGTTTTGTCTAATTCCACTGGGGATGCTCGACCAAGATAATACCTTTCTGATCATCCAACAATGCCTTCTCTGATCATTCTCTGTATCGTCTGCCTCCATATCATGAGTGGAATTACATTTGGACATATTGACAAAAGTGGAACAGAAGTGGAACTCAAAATGGATCTTTCAGGCAATCGAGTTGGCAGAAAGCCACGCACCATTTTTTTTTGCTTTGGGGTAAATATGGACGCCATTTATATTTAATCAACCTCAAATTTGTGTCTTTTCCCTGAATGTATTTCTACTCCTCAAGGCCACCTAGCTATGTATAAACAAATCGTGGTTTTAATCGTTATATTACTTTTACACATCTAATAAGATCCCTTGGTCCTGTTATCACGAGAATCGTGCTATAATACAAGGACAATCATTACACTATTCTGATTGAATATCTAACTTAAACGAAGGATCAAACTGTAAATTATGTACATGTATTGTGTTACCCAGGTAAAACCTCATGCATTGTCATTAATTTATCAATATCACGAAACTTAATTGCCCAAGGTGAACAGAGTACTCGACCTTTTAATGGAAGATTCTGATATCTACCACTGGCAGACTAAGATCTTGACTGCGGTAAAACGAGAGGACCAAGCTGAATTTTAATTAAGAATTTAGCCCAGAGGCAATGTTAGCTTCATTAGACGATGTGGATGGTTATCCTCTCACCCTCTCTCCTATCACCTGACTTGGCTTTTTAGCAAAGTGGATAAAGGCTCTGGTAGGCACTACAATGAGCCAGACATCACTCAACCCTAAATGGACATGATTCATTACCATTACCCTTCACCTCACAATATTCATATATACAGTCGACCCATTATATTTCGGAGGCAACATGCAGTAAATATTATTATATCTAATCAATATTAAAAGGATGTTATTATTTGGGGCATCAATACCAGATTATCAAATGCAGCTGATGAATTAACTAGGACAGGTTCTACTATGGGAACGATGCCATACTTATGCTTTACCATGGACATTTGATTTTGACATTGCAAGTCCTACATTGGACTACTTATTCTACCCTGGAGGTTTTTGAGTTGTTGCTTTCGACTTACTCTACTCAACGAATCGATACAGGCAAGTTCCAAATATGAATCCTATGCTTCAAATCGAATCTCTGGGTGTATTCTTTTGTAACTCTAAATAACAATCCTCAAATCTAAGATTTGTCTCTGAGATGTTTAGAATTGTTCTATTTTATCCAACAAGTAAGCACAGTAAATCGTATGTATGACCATGGAATAGACCTTGTACAAATACCCGAAAGAGACTGGCCACGAAATGTCATGAACCTAATCAAGGGGAACACTAGAAGGAAGGTTGTTCCACACCTATAATCAATATGTTTACAGCATTGTTGGTTAACCTTGTCAATACGTCAAACAAGGGTAATGCATACCTAGTCCACAAATAAAGCTGTATGATATAACTAATGCCAACAAATATATCTAACAGGCACATATGACAATGAAATTACACCATAATTGTATAATCAATGACATACAAAATTAATGTGCCCATTCGCTTTGATTCAGAATTCCCAGGCAGAGGAGAGACAGAGAGTGGGTGAGAGTTGTGGTAGCTAAACTTGTAAAGTTCTTGGATAATGAAGATGAATGTAATTAGACCTTTCATTTTGTCGTTTCGGTTTCTGGCAGTCCTAGCTTAATATCTTAGGGACCGGGGCAAATCAAAGGAAACCGTTCATGTCATCGCTCAGGGCATGTTAGAAGTTTAAATTGAAATGACTGGGCTAGTGATTAGGGGGGCTGAAATGGGTTTGATTGCAGAAATGAGTGGGTGGTAGGCAGGACAGGTAATCTGTCTTCATGTTTTTAATTAGGCCCTGGGGAATTAGTGCCAAGCCCCTCCTTCTGCACGGAGCTAGCATAGTACTCCTCTAAATTTCACGAAATACTCTTGACATTTCCGGATCACCTTGACCCTTGCACCAACTCTCAAACAGTTCCATTGCGTTTCAAGCATATATGTTTAATCAATATCATTCTAATCACTGTACTGAGATTTAGATATAATTGACGTACTTTGCCTTTGTCATCGCCGGGTTTAGCAGGCACATTCTATGCATACACGGAGACATAGCGCAGTCATGAAGTCCATCTCTGCACATTTATGCAGCATAATTGAGTGTTCCCACAACGGTGACATAACTGCTATTATCTGTACATTATGTATAACAGGTACAACTGAACCCCACCATTGCTGTCACGCAATCCCTGCCTTCCAGCACATTTAGTTATGATTGTATATAAACGAACAGCTCGCTCTATATATTATACACTCCCCAGTACCTTTGTGTCTTTCTTCTAGCAGAGTCCTTTGCATATATATAGCAATCACCTAATCCTTGCAACAGACCATTCCTCCTACGCTATCTGGAATATTGCTCTCTAATGCCTAAAATCAGATATCACTGAATAAAGCTATAATGTTTTTGCATAATCATTGCTGCACGAAGATAAATTCGGAGGTTGAAATCTTAGTATTACTAAAGATGCTAGTACCTTTGGTATTGGGAATTTGGAGTGTTGGAATGCCCATGCATGATTACGGAAGGTTATCGGTTCTATTTCGCCATATGTCACACAATCTACTTCCAACACATGTAGGCTACAAAACTAGACTGCTGCAAGAAAAGGGAATGATTACATTTCTGCCTTAGTAACTTGCCTTATTCAGTCACTACCGGGGATTAGGACGGTCGAGGTCAATAGATGTACAAACTCTCTCTCTCACTTGCCTACTCCTGGCTTTTGAGTTAATCGCTGGGCTATTCCTCTTCTTAATACTCCCACTCTGTGATCAGGATGTCCCGATTGTACCTCCGATCTGTCCTCCTTCACCGATTCGGCCTCCTGTATCAGGAAAATCAAATAATATCTTCCCTTCCTCTTCGCTTCAGGTGGGAATATTTACAGATGACCACCTGTTATCCTCTCTACACTATTGTCTTTCCCCAACTAGCTTTCTGGCTCGTTTGCACGCTTCCTTCCTCGTCCTGATTGTAGTTGTGGCAAGCGGAGTACCTTTGCTCCAGGGTAGTAAGTTGACATGGAGTAGTTTGTATTGATGGTATGGATGTGAATGGTTCAGCAGCAGGTGCTGTGTGAGTGTGTGTGACTGAGGTAGTGTACGGTACTGTATTCCTCCACCTCTTCCTCCTCCTACACCACCACGGTACCAACGCCTCGATCCTCCCCCTGTTTAGAGGTATTCAGAGCAGGAGGAACCGTTCCTGCTGCTGCTACTGCTGCTACGGCTACGACTACAACTACTACAACTCCAACTAATGCCGCTGCTGCTGTTGTCGGCTGTCGTTGATGGTAGAGCGAGTCTGCTGAAGGCTTTGTGAAAGGAGAAAAAACTGCCATGGAAGTGTGGGGTGATTGAACACATTGGGGTGGTTTTGTGCTTAGCACTGTCAGCAGAGAACAGGGTCAAAGTTGAAGTAACCAACCGAGTTTCTAGTATGTTTTTTGGATGACAAATCATTCGATGACATTGTAGGACAACAGGAACCACATAAAATGTAATAGTAGTTTCTGGGCAGAATATCAACTTCTGGATTTATAAGTATCCTATAATACCTTCACTTATTATGTAAATCCGGAAAGACCTGGGTTAAATTCCAGAAGGACATCTCCTGTTTATCAAATTTATCGAACAAACAAAATATATCATTATATAATTCAAATAAACATCTAGATGCTCATTAGATGTGTCAGTCTCTTATACCCTATATTTTTCCCTTTCCTACCGTTCTGTCATCTGTGTACCATAATCATATATTACATATCCACAAACCACGTTTTGGGTTTTATACCAGATTTTAATTGTAACCTTCCCCACTGATCCCTTCCTTATACATACCAGTAGTACCCCCTTGCTTTTCCACGCTGCATCACTCCCACTTAGTCTTGTCACACCTCCTTTCTGTTTCTTATAGGATCAATAAGTTGTTCAAATCCCTACATACACGTCTGGTTATTGACAGATATCACCAACCACTTACTTACCTGCGTAAGGGTTTTGGATGGTGGCGTGCCGAGCTGTTAGTACAAGGCCATGGCATTCAGTAGAGTGGGGAAGAAATGAATAAGGCTTGAGGGTAAAGGAAGAAAAAAGGGGATCGGTCGATAAACAGACATGAACAGAAAGTGGGTACATGGGGCATGCCATAAATAGTGACAATATATAGAGTAATATTGTACAAGAAATTACTTCGTTTTTGTTGCCTTAAGCCAGGCAAAGAGTTAATCGCGAGGATCTGTAGGCACTTCGAAATATTTGTGGGAGTCAATCTGCCTTTTTTCTGTGTCTACTGTAAAGCTTTATGTTAACTTCGTGTGGAATTCGTGTGGAATGTCTGATAAAAATGTGGTTGTCTTACCTGAATAATCCCCCTCGGATATAAACGGGCCGTGAAATAAACGTCATCCTTGCAAGTGGTATAAGGGAAATAAGAGAGAACTATTCCCAACAATCTTTAACGTTCTTTAATTGCATCGTAGTCTTTACATTAAGAGAAAATGAATTAAATACTAATAGGATGGCTGCAAATGTTAAATTAGGCCATCAAGCTACATGCAGAGGTATGTAACATGTCAATTTATCTTAATCATTTTCCAGCATTCCCTAACGCAAGAACATAGGAAATACCCATAGGTTGCTTATGAAATATTGATAGTGTTCCACTAAACATCAATCACTGTGTGTTCCCTACTAGTATGCGTTTGCATAAATCATGTATCATACACGAGGGTGGGCATTGACTTCACACAAGAATAACATGGGGCGGATGTTGAGGGGTCGTTGTTCTGAAGTACCTGGCAGCACCGATTGCGTTAAGCCCTGCTACCTACTATAGTGCTAGCGGGGTCTGTTGGCATGCCCGAAAATTTAGAATTTAAGTAGCAATTTCAAGACGTTTGGCGCATTTTGGAGCATAAAATATGGTATTATAGAGATCACTTGCAAAAGTAAACTTTGAACATACACCATAAATAGGATTACATTTCACATATATATGGACTTTTTCACCATTCATTACTCATTTCCGCACCCATGTTCACCTATTAATTAACATACAAGGCCACCTCCTATAGCCTCCTCGGGTAAGGCCAACTCGTAGCCTTGGGCCATAAGTGGATGGTCACGGGTAGATGTTCATGACGTAGGCCATTTTAAGATACACAATAGCTATTCATTTTGAAGAAAGAATTTGGGAAGAATTTTGATCGAATTAAAGAATGACGTGGTGTGAACAAGATATGGTTGTAAATATTAGGAGAGTAAAAATGATCCGTTTGACTGAGAAATACATTACATGTATAATGCCATGCATTATGTCGCCTTTTCATATACTTCTCACTGGTATTCTATAAAGCTATATGTACAAATGGGTGTTCATGTTGCGCGCGTATTTTACGCGCATGCATATATGCGCATTTCTCTGCGCAAATGTTATTTCTATTCAACAACCACAAGGTGGCGTCTTGTTCCAGTATACTTCATTCTTGTATTACCTACTCTTTATTACCTTTTATCACACGTCTACTACACCCTTTGGGTTGTGTAATCCTTTCTGTAATATCGTGTGCTGCTGATTCCATTAAACAGAGAAAATACAATCAAGACTTGTTTTGGTTGTTCTTGCTTCTTGCTTCTCCCGAACGATACCGAGGGTCACTTCTATTGAGTGTAGTTTGGGGGTCCTCCCTTGGTGTCTTTGTTGTTCCAGGGTCTTTGCGACCGAGCATCCCCCACCCCCACCCCCTGGCCCAGATCCGCCACTAAATGCTTTAATTGAAGTTAGTTTCAGTGGTTATACATGCCATGCCCTTGACTAGACGCCAATTATAACCTAATGTTTATTATGTGCAACAATAGCTTTAGGTTTACATATTGCTTTGGAAAAGCATTTCATCTTGTAAAGGGAATAAATATACATGCCTAATTTTTTCCTTCATGCATTTAATCATTGCTCTTAAATCAGATTAAAGAAATTAATACACCAGAAGCCCCGCCTACTTACACATGTAGATAAATATTTCAAAATACAATTATTTGTTTTGTGAACCATTTTGATGTGATTGATACCACAACGACTGCATCTTTATAATATTGAATGCATTCATGTTCTCAAATAAACGTTTCAGGTGCTGACGACTGGCGGATCTATACAATATTCCAGGAAATCCTGCCACCCAGGAAATATTGCTGTATAGTACCACCTAGCTTCAGCGGAGAGAACATTCTACAGCAAAATATGAAATTGACTTTCACTAGGTGTCTCCACTAGGTATCATTGTATTATCTTTTATTCTCACTGATAAATACCAAAAATATTTCATAGGTTAATATTATCTCGAAAGTTACCCTGATGGAATAGTAGTCTAATATTGATGTTATTATTTGCTAATTTGATCTTATATAAATCTGGTAGTTGCTATTATTTTCCATGTAACTTATAATCATAAGCCGAGAATAGCAATGTAAATTGTGAGCTTACTGAAATAAAAGATAAAAAAACAAAAAAACAAACGAGACTGCAGCTGTGACCACGAACGGTAGAGTGTCCACTTAATATTTCTATTACTTTGGGTCATTTTTTTTAACAAACAGACCAACAACAAGAATTTTAAATATGCGTTTCAGGCGCACTGGGAGGTGGGAATTAAATACAGGCTAGGAGTGCCATATCCCAACTTTGTAGTTGGGATCTTCCACAGTAGAGGACGCCAAAAGAATGCATAACTTATTTAAAATATGTAACGAATTGTAATTCCATGGAAATAAAATGATGAAGAAAGCAGATAACACAGAAATAATGTTTTGTATTACTCTTTATTGCAGTTGATATCAATATGCAATATAGATACACAATAAACCCTTTGTAAACAATGAGAGAATCACGAAAGTATACGAATGTAATAAATATAATGAAACAATAGCACATGTAATGTGTCACAGATAAATGAGTCTGAGCTATGCACATATGTTCATGTCACAAGGTTGTGACTTTTATTGTCTAAAATTAATTGAGCATTGTCCCATGAACCATTTCAATAGATAATTATGGCTGCAGATAAATGCAATATCATGAATCGTAATGGCAAATATACAACCACCACCCAATATTAAAGAAGGAGATTAAGGCAATACATAAAACCTTAGAAAGCTATGGCTATTTTATGTTTTTCATTCTGTGCACATAAGAGCATCAATGAAGGTGAACGCACATTCCTACCTTAATTTGGAATGGTTTACAATAGGTTTCCTGATATGGAACAGGGAAGTGGTCAGTCCAACCTACATTAGGAGCTCTGACCTGTAAGGGTTTTACACTTTGAATGAGAGGCCAGTATCAATTCGACCACTATATTTCATTAGAGGAATAAGGATTTTAATTAATTAATCTGACGAATGCAGGACAAAAACCAAACGGGACAAAAATCGCCGGGTCGATCGGGGCAAAAAGTGGGTTGATCGGGACAAAACCTAATAATTAACCCAATTGGTATTTAGCCTACTAATGGAGACAAAGGCCTACATTATACATATAGTATTGTCGGGATGTGTGGGTAATTTACCCTATTTCGAAGTAGATTTGTGATTGCTCTGAATAATGGATGGGATATTAGCCTACTTATGGATGTGTTCAGATACTAAACAATTCAGAGAAATTGATTTCAAGTGTTGATTTGATGCCAGAATTAGGCTTTTAGGGCTGGGTCTATTAGTATTACTTGACAGCCGTTATGTGGTTCTCACCTTTAGGCAGCGGCAATTTTGGGACAGTCAGGTGTCAAAACACAATCTCCTCTATCATATATCCTATTACAGGCATAATGATGTGTATATATATATACTTCATTTTTCATTGCACTAATTAAGTATGCTTGTTTGTGAACGTCATATCACCGCCATAATGGGTGGTGCTTGAACCCAATTTACACACAGCACGAAGCAGAAGTTATTTACTTAGAAATAAGAAACATACTCACCATATATGAATAGAAGATTCCCTAATTATGTGGAGCCTTATGTGTAGGATAGAGGACGAGATGCTGTACTCTTAGTGAATAGGACGTGGCTGAGGCGCAGCCGAAGCTACGTCCTATTCACTAAGAGTACAGCATCGAGTCTTCTAGCATGCTTATCCTACAACTTCAATTGTTTGTTATGATTGTGGTTACCAAATTTCCCTACCACCCAACCACCCTACCACAACTACCCAATCCATGATCAGTATTGCTTTGAGATATATGGTCCTATATATTGTACATTTCCTCACTTTCACTGATACATGGCTTATAGTGAACCTCACACAATATAGCCAATATTTCTAAACAAATGCAAGGTCTGTAGAGTTATAGGTGAATGTGACAGGTGTATACAGTTGAACTCCCTTGTTACAGCCAGACAGTTTCAAACATACTTTAACCTCTGTATTGGTCATGTTCTCTAACTCCCTTCCACTTGTATTACTGGATATATAATAGTTCTGCAACCTACCATCTATAGCATAATCCAAACTATTGTCTCACTTTATTTCCCTCAATAAACCCAACGTCCAAGCTGCATTAATAATTAGAGTAGATATATATAGGTCTATATTGAATTTGGCTTTGTTGTCTAAGAAATAGCATATTCACCAATATGATAGCATATTAAATCTCACAAACTCGATGAATTAATATAAAAGAGATAAATAAAATATTCATATATCCAAAATTCGTGCTGGAGCCAAAGAAACGGACAGGAGAGGATTACACTTCTAACACAGCATACTCATTTTTGTTTATAATAAACTCAAAATCAAATTCTAAATTTCTATTGATTAATTATTTGGTTTTTCATTCCTCAGTTTTTCATCAGTGTATAAGTACCAATGGACTGTCTATTGTGACAAAAATACACCCCAGAATCTGACCAAACTGGGTCTAACTGTAGCTGGAGCCTGGTTATCAACACCAATGGACTATCTCTGGACCAATGGCCGCCATTTGTGCGCACAAAGGGTTATAGCCAATTGGTAATGTGAAATGTCAGTGATACGTATATAACATAATAGTTCATCTCATGAATATCGTTAACGGCCATGTGATCATTATTTGTGATGTGTTACAGAAAAATAAGTCACAAGTCGCAAAAGATGGAATCTGAGATATCATCATATTTGAAAAGATCAGATCAAGCCGATTCTAATGACATTTAAACATTAGTACAAATAAATACTTCTATATTTTAAGATTGATAGTTTTATTTTTGAAAAGAGAAGTTTGTAATATTTCTGGGTGGCCAATTACCAGTAAAGTAACTAAATATAGTCCATAGATGATCTTCGAAACACAAGGATACTTTTAATGCACTATCTTGAGATTTGGTACAGACATCCATATGACTTTATGCGCTTCACTCCCCAAATCTGAGAACATTCCAACTTGGGATCTTGTGAATAAACAACATTGAAAAATATAATCTTTTGCGACTTGTGACTCATTTTCCTAAACACATCACATTTATGAATGATAGTGCATAGTCTCAAAAGAAATGAATTCCACTTTGAAATATTTTTAGCCGCAGCCCTGAACATACCACGGCTTTATAGAGCTTTGAAATGTTTATCCATTGAGAACTTGGACTTATACATGTTATTTTGGAATATTACTTGGGAGAACGTTAGATCATAATATTAATTAAAGCAGATTTGATCGAAAACCAAGTGTTGAAAATTGGCATTCGCTTTGTAATAGCAATGCAACAAACTGGTTGATGGTTGTAAATGGGTGGGGTCCATGTTTTAATAACACCTACTTACGTAACAATGAACATCTGTTCCTTTAAACTAAGGATTTAAAGGTCCTCAGCTGGGGAAATAGTTTGAAAGTGGTTCCAATATTATACTGATAGTCTTATCAATGTGATCAGGGTGTTTCCCTTTCTGCGAATATCAAATGACACACGTACGATTGTATACTCGGACCGCACAATCCAAGGCCACCTGCGAACCTAAAACTTATTATATGATCCCATAAGTTTCCTATCTACAGAAACTATTCAGATATATATGTTAATTATATTATAAAATTGTAATATTGTAAAATTGTAAAATTGTAATATTGTAAAATTGTAATATTGTAAAATGGTGCAACTCTTGTTATATCTCGATTATAACTTGTAGTTTGTGAATTGTGTGTAATGTTAATATCTCAACTTGGCATGTAAAACGTCCAGAACGAACGGGTTCCCACCAGTGTTATATCTCGATTATAACTTGTAGATGTATTTAGAATATTGTATATATTGGAAAGGTATTTAACCTATATCCTTGTATGTACTCTGATGTTACCTCATCCCCTTTAGTAGACTTGCAATTAATTAAATTAATGAGGCGTTATCATAGATAATTATAGAGGCGATGTCCCACGACGATCGTCGACCACAGCGACGGAAGTAGCGAGCCAATCATATCACTCCTCCGGCCGTCACCTTGCCGACGTTGACCAGCTCGTTGATGATGGTTGATGATGGTTAGGAAAAATGTTAACATATAGGTTCATTACATCAAAGAAAAATTGCGAAAAAGAATTTATATATCATTTAGGCCAATAAAGGCCAGTAAATTATACAAATGAAAGCACACCTAAAAAACACCACCCGGGCAGCATCCTTTTTCTACAGTCCGGAGAGATTCAAAGTACTTTTTCATAGGTATATACAAAGCATTCATGTAGATTTTCAAGATACAGGTATTCACGATCGAAAGGGCCTATAACACTCGCTATCGCTCGTGCACCATTTACCCTGGTGCACCCGTCATTAGGGACTGCCATCTTCCAAGTACTAAGTGTATTTAAGTCACCCAAACGCATCCTTACGAAGAATGACCCTGAATTCTTCAATATGACTCTTCAGCACAGTGGTAATTAGGACTAATTTCTATGCTACTATTATAAGAAAACAAATGTTTCTTGGTATGTCCTTGATTGAATTCTACGGATACCTTCTTCGCTTTCAATAATGTTTTTTAATGTTTCAGCTGAATACAATCTGAAAGGTCTCCATGGCTGGAAATAGATGATCCCTTCTCATCGACTTTACCATACTTCCCAGATAACCACACGTATCAGTTCCATGAGAAATGCCCATGTATGTATACATGTGTGTATATGTATATCAACGGTCTATACATAAGTAACACATTGCATTAGAGCATGAATAGTTTAGTAAAATATATCGGGGGTCATATGTGATTCAAATATGATATTAGCTATGATTCTTTTGTTGAAAAAAATATAATGAATTTTATTTACTCTGAGGCCGTCATGCCTCGTCATGTGTCATTCCGCGTCCCGTTGCGTACACTTGGCGTACGTTTTATTAGTGGTACCTTGTCAGCTATCCAAAACTGTTTTCATATATTCAAGATGTATTGGGATGAAATCGTATCCGAATCATTCCTCGATGTACTGGGATGAAATCATATCCGAATCATTTCTCGACTAAAAGGTGAAATATTTATTGCAAAATGAATTTTGGTATCAAATAAAAGGATATAACACTATATATTTAGATTTTTTAAATATGGGGATCTCATTTCATGTAATTAAGGGTCTCTATAAGGTTCCACAACCTGGTTACCATGGTAACAATGCTTTGTTAGAAACTTTTCCAACCCGATTTCCCGCAAAATATTATAGCCAAATGAAATTCTTTCTTCAACGGTATAACCATGGTTACAGGGCATCAATTCTGTTAAAAACATTTTTTAAAGATATATTTTTGGATTGAAAATACGACATACGATTTCTGCAACCAAATTATATATCAAAATATATGAAATTTAAATCGCCATGTGATTCTGAACACATTGGTACATTGGTGTTATGTGTGCTTCAAACGTGCTCTCTGGAGCAAGAGTTAATCCATGTTGTGTTCTAAAATGGACAGATATTCAGCATTCAAGGGGTTAAGGTGGAGACGTCATTGAATGGGTCATCCAATGATTGGCGATGCATTGTCCTAGCCCCGTCCAATTAGATTGGTTCGATGGTTAAGATTTACATATCTTGAAGACTGCATCTATATATGTTGGGGAAACCAGTTGTTGTTAAGCTTGTGGTATCATAGGAGAAGGAATCCAGGTGTGCCTGCTATCCATTGAACAATTAAGGTAGGTACATGTGCACAAGATGTTACTTTATTGCTGTATATTGAATGTCGTTCTGGGAAACTATTAAGAGAATTAAATGTTAGGATCTCCAAAGCGGCTTCTACAAATCTTTATCTCAGATTCTTTGCTTGCCTTGCCTAGGAATGATTGAATGACGATGACGGTGGTCAAGCTCCAGCACATAGCATTGCTATGCTTGTGCCTGACTGGATGTCGGGGGTTTCAATACTCACCTTTCATGTCGCAGCTCTCGGACAAATACTTCTCCAAGGAAGGCGACCTCAACCTAGGCGCAGTCTACCACATCACCGAATTCTCCAAAAATGACCAAAGACTCTGCGGCACTGGCTTCTCTTACCTTCCTCTTCACTTTAACCCTTATATAATGCAATTCGAGATTGAGTCTATCAACAAGCGACAGGACATTCTGCCCAATATAACCCTGGGTTATGTTGTCTTGGATGACTGCGAAGGGCAGATTCCTGCGGTCCCTCGTTTCTTGCAATTGCTTCCACTCACCAATACCGAACGATGTTCTATGGACGAAAGCCTCACTTTTGGTAAAAACTTCGATGTGGTTGGGATTTTAGGTCCAACCTCCTCTCTATCTAGTACAGTTTTGGCAACGATGGCAGCATTTTTCCAGGTTCCCCAAATAGGTGCTTTTGCAAGTAGCGACGCGTTGAGCGACCGACAGGCTTATCCTTATTTCTATCGCCTCATTCCTCC
Organism: Sthenelais limicola; assembly: GCA_942159475.1. Classification (NCBI taxonomy): domain Eukaryota; kingdom Metazoa; phylum Annelida; class Polychaeta; order Phyllodocida; family Sigalionidae; genus Sthenelais; species Sthenelais limicola. The sequence goes on along the minus strand of OW804097.1, from coordinate 72,293,353 downwards.
CGATCAGTTTCAAGCAAAGGCTACGGTAGACGCGATTAAAGAAATGGGTTGGGAATACTTCTCCCTGGTTTATGTGGAGGAAGACTTTGGATTCAATGGTAATAAGAATGTGAGATTAAGAGCCGAGACAGTCGGGGTTTGCCTCGAGGAGTCCTATCCAGTTGCACTTGGTACTAGTGTGGAAGAATACAAGAAGTTATTACTTTCACAAATGACAGCAAATAAAAAAGCCAAAGTCGTTGTAGTTTATTTGTTCCCAACAATGATTAGAAAACTGTTGACAGCCTATAAGCAACTGTTAAATGAAGGGGAACTTAAATTTACTTTAACTTGGATCCTCCCTGAGTGTTTTCCATGGGGCATGGCGCGAGGAGTTGCAGATGCTCTTGTTGGTTCGATTCAACTAAATCACCCGCGAAGTCAAATTCCAAACTTCTTTGAACATTATGAGAGTCTAACCCCCTGGACCGATGGGATCGATCCTTGGTTCAGTATGGTCTGGGAACAGGCCCTGGGATGCAGCTTTGACAATTCGAGCTCTGTAAAACCAAGTTGTCGTAACTTTAAATCCATTTCCGAAAGTCCAATGTACTTTCCCGATAATATTCTGTTCCGTTGGGGAGATGCAGTACACGTCTACGCCCATGCTATTGATGCTTTAATTAGAGACCGTTGTCCTGATGCCTTTGTAGAGAAATCCAAGCTTAGAACATGTGTGAAACCTTGGCTTTTGGGGGAATACATTCAAAATGTCAAAATAGCACGACGGGATGAGCTCATTGAATTTAATGAGAATGGCGATTGGCTGAGAAGGTATGTATTCTTACAAAACCAGTTCAACAAGAAAAGTCAGAGGTACGGTATGGTTGAAATAGGTACGTATGAAACTAGCACTGATGTCCTGACCCTCAACAAAGAAGCTTTCATGTGGGACAAAAACGATACCAAAGAGCCCCCAGAGTCTGTATGTGCCTATCCCTGTGGCATTGGTGAGATCTCAATTCAGGGCGAAGTGATCTGTTGCTGGGAATGTCGCCCATGCCGCGACAATGAAATAGTCGCTGAAAATGGCACCAAATGTCACCTGTGTCCTCCTCTTTTCTGGCCCGACAGTACCTTCTCTGAGTGTCTCCCCATTGAGCCCACATATCTCGATTGGACTAATGTTTATGGGATTTGTCTCATTGGTCTTGGGTTTCTGGCCTTGGTTGCCTCTTGCGTTGTTGTTGTATTGGTAATCAAGCACAGGAACCGGCGCGTCATCAAAGGTGCGTCCCCAGATATGCTTGGTGTCATTCTCTTAGGATGTATTATGTCTTGCCTTACCATCCCAGTTTTTATACTGAAGCCAATCGACCTATGGTGCATCTTGAGTCGCACTGGATTTTGCCTGTCCAGCAATTTAATTTTTGTCCCACTGCTGATCAAAACTATTAGAATATACAGAGTCTTCAGTGCCTCTGCAAGATTGGAAACTACAGTGTACCTGGTATCAAGGACGGCCATTAACCTCCAGGTGTTGATCCTCATTACCATCCAGGTAAATAATTATATCAAACTCTGTTGCATTCATTCATATCATGTAAGAGAAACTGTAGAAAGGGTATGTCAAAATGTTCATAAATGTTGGTTGTATTCTATTCTTTACATTTTGGAGTGAGGCATTCCGACAAAGTTGCTAATGGAACCTATAACTTAGAAACCAGCTCTTAATTGTTGCTCAATCCCAAGCCCTATATACATTAAGTTTAAATATGTCCACTATCAAAAGATTTCAAACAAGACTGGGCAGTGCCAGTATAAAGTATAAATTCAACTGAGAGTATTATAATATTGAATCATTGTTGTCGCCATATATACACCCGTCTACAAAGTCATGGACGTATAGGTAAAAGAGTGGCTGGGCCATATCTACGGACATAATACCCCCAGGTCTGTCCAGCGGGTTTTTGTCCTATAACCACTGTTCTGTCTCTTCAACACGCAGAAAAGCTTATGCTCCTATTCCTAGGTCAGAATATGCCCTCTTGTCTTCCAGATTATAGTGGTAGTTGTGCTGGGGATCATTATACCAACTCAGGCAAGGTTCTCAATGCCTATTCGCTCAGAGAAATATGTGGAATTGGAATGCAATCTCAACATGTATGGCATTATGATACCATTGGGCTACAATATATTCATTATCGTCTGCTGTTCCATATTCGGGCTAATGGCAAGGAAACTTCCCGACAATTTCAATGAATCTTGGTAAGAACATCTGTCATATTCTAAATAGTGGATTCATGTTTATTAAAGTTTGATCTTTCAGCTATAATTAAAGCTCAACGCACATTTTCATGGTAATGTATTTCGTACGTTTTTACACAGTTACTGAAATTGCTTCATGTATTTCAAAAGTATAGCTATACAGTTATAGTTCAATGAGGAAAACAAAAGCATCTAATAAAATTATAAATTGAAAGCAAAGGCAGACTAAACTGCGAATCTGTGCATTGTAGATGAAATACCTGAATTTAATTGAATATCATTTATAGCGCTCAGTTACAGTTTGCACCAGCTGTGTCCTATCTGCGATGAGTGTAACTTTAAATAAACTCAATCTATTCAACAGGTACATTTTCGTAACAGTCTGCACCACATTGTTCATCTGGATATCGTTCATCCCAATCTACTTCGCTGCTTTCTACGCATACCATAAGGCGGTGCTTCTGGCACTGTCGATGTTCCTCAACATTCTCATCATACTTCTCTGCCTCTTTGGTCCGAAAGTATATGCCCTGTACTATATTGCGGATAAAGATATCAAAGTGACCGACTTCAAAAACCCACTCAGTACCACTACCGACAACACTGACAGCCGAAGTTCTTTCAACACACAAAAGACCAAAATCAAAGACTGATGTTATTGATATCAACTCAGATTGTTTGAATTGAAATCTAAAATGGTTACAGAAAATCGATATATATACCGATGAGGTAGTAAGATCACCTAGGTTAAATAATTATGTGTATACCTCTTTTTTGAGCGATAATTATATGATACATGAAACAAAGAGCGGGGAGGACGCGGCGTCTTCAACAGAATCGGCTTTGTATTCATGTGGAGTGGGGACGTCATTAGAGAGGTATTTCAAGGGCGTGTTTTTAAACAATTGTATAACATTATGTATATATGTATGTATTGTAGGGGATCGTGAAGTACATTCATCCATGTCATGAAACATACATAATGCTTTACTTCACTAAAACAAAGGAAGAGCCACGCGTCTCAGTGATCTTGTCCAGCAAGTAGAGCAGTACACGTGTATATCACTCAACTGCACGAAAGTGTCCTCGTAGTGATGCGTATTGTGCGTACACAGATATCGTACCGCACTTGTGGGATATGAGTGAGATGAAGGTAACGTAATGTGTCGATTGCGGATTCACAAGCAGCGACTGACTGGACACTTCTCCCTCAGGGAGCTTGCCCCCATCATCCCGCTTTGTTTACCAAAACACTTGTGCCTCCCGGAGATTGATGAAATCGCTTTCTAAAGAGGCATTTCAGGGGTGATTTCTCCGGCATCATTTGCATATTGTATCAGTATTACTAGTTAGAATAAAGACAGTGCAAGCACCATTCCCATTGTTCATTTCTTTATTAATCATGTCCTTTGTTGATAGATACTGTAAACTGTAAACGCGCTCTAAGTACTTTGACACCTTTTCGCGCGGATTAAATACGCGCAGCAAGGAAGTCTCACACTGTCCTGAAAAAGCGTAGAACTATGGCGGGGAACCTTCAAAATAAGTGTAATTGGCCTTGGGTTTGTTCCCCCCTCACTTTGGGTAGATATACAGTGCAGCGCCGTAGATTAGCGCCCATGTGGGAAAGCTTTGTAGCTTTTGTCTTAACCTATGGCTATATATATCACTAGCTATAACAAAGCATGAAGGTGTGGAAATGAATACACATTTCATTGTAGCATTGATGAACGAAATAGCAGTGTCTGGGGAAACGACATGTACACCATAACTTTAAATTTATTTTCAAACCCCTGTAACCCATCACATATATATCATATTTTTTTGCATGCACACAAAATCTTTATTCAGGAAAGGCTGATCAACAAAACACACTCACAATATTAGTGATTTTCATGATGTCCTGAAATACAATTTCTTAGAGGTGGCAGCAATTGTTATATAGGGAACAAACATTACAGTCGATTAATAAAGCAAGGTAGATTATTATCAATTGGTAGATTTAAGAGAAATTATTACTTATTACTTAATTATAAGAGAATCATTACCCGCACAAAAAAACACGAGCCAGCCTCACACAAACTCACTACACTAGGTCTGGATACACTCAAAGACCGAAGAGACAGGCACTTACTATGCCTCATGTACAAACGATCAAGAGCCCAACCTACCCTACCAGAAACCAACACCAGACTCACACGATCACAGCATAAATACAACCTCCCACTGCCTCTACCAAAAACAGAAACACTAAAGAATGCCCCATGCTACCTAGGAGCCAAAAACTGGAACAATCTTGCCCAGTCACAAAAAGACATACCAACATTTGAAACCTTCAAAACTGCACTCAAGAACAAGAAACACATTGAATAATAGTGGGCCATGCAGAAACTTCCCGCTGACCCAAGATTGCTAAAATTGCACTCACAACCACCTGCAGTCACACAGAGCAAACACAGCCCATGCAGAAACTTCCCGCTGGACCGTGAATGCTTAAATTACACTACTAAAATGCACTCTAAAACAACACACAACCACAAAACGCACCGGCCATGCGGTAAGTTCTTCCTGACCAATGAAACAGAAATAGACATTCCACCCAACATAACCATCATAACCGCTCATCTCACCCCTTCTCCACATCCCTACCCTCACAAAATTTTATATAACGCATTTATGTATACCCTTATACTCATTAGCATAAGAGTAAGTATTAAAAATACTAGCGGTAGCATTAGTGAATAGCTAGACACAGCAGTGGGCAGAATAACCATGGCAATTCTTAAATGAATTAAACCCGTGAGCCTATGTCACAATTATGTTTCACTGTATTGTTTGACTTGCTGTATAAACATCCTAAATAAAAAAAAAAAAAAAATAAATCACTTGCAGAATTAAGCCTAACATATCCAACCTGCAGCTGTGGTGTAGTGGTTAAGACGTTGGCTTGTAGATGTGAAGGTTGGAAGTTCGCACATCCACAGGCCTTACAGCTTTTTTTTCATACTCTTGTAGCGGGATCTGAGCTACGCTACCATGGATTACACCTCCCCCGGCTACGGGGGCATGGTTTACGGGACATGCGTAGATTTACGGCGAGGTGAATTACGCATTTGAAACATGTGTTGCCAGTGCTGCGCCATAGTTTTACTTGCGTAACGAGTACAGTGCACACCTTATTTATCTAATAGGATTTATTTTCACGCACAAAGCTGGGTGCACTAAAATAGCGAAAACAAATACTGCGCGACCATTAATATGTTTACAATATTCAATTACTAATACGGAGTTCCATTCACTATTTATTATGTGCCCCTAGCATAGAAGAATATTGAAATATCAACCTTGTTTGAGGTTTTGAATAGTCATAAAGTATCTAAATTTGACTAAAAGCTACAAGTAAAACCAATTCGAATAAATACTTTTATTGTCCCCCTTTTATCGTACCTCTCAAGTGGAATACGCATATAAATATAATTATGGTGCATACCATGTAGTTAGCCATTCCAGTCACATTTGAGTCTTTAGAAATTCTATCAGAGCCAAGAACAGTTACAGCCAATACTTGTGGATCTTCTTGGTACATTTCGCCACCAGTAGAGGGCTACACTGCATGAGACGACGATCCAAACAATGTTATTTTGCAGTTCTCCAAAATCAGACAGGGAGCAGCACATCCGTAACTGCAGCTAATAAAAGACGAGGTCACAACAACCTATGGTATATCAAAATAAGGAATTAAAGTATATACGTTCATTCGGGAAAAAATGTACATAACGATTGTATGTACTTATTCTGCATGTAAGTGTCCCTGAATATGTTTAAGTTTTCTAAATCTAAACAGATTGACATTAGAATTTAAAAAAATGCATATATGGAAAACAATGTCGGAACGCATTTTATGCAAAGAAGAACTGAACTAAATGTGTATGAGTGGAATAAATTTTATCTTTATCAAATTAATTTGAAATCCTATTTATCCGGGTTATACAAAAAGAAGGCCTTCGCCAACCCGTTTATGCAGGGATTGGGTATTACAAAACCTGCATTTCATCCCGCTCCTGGCTGTTTTGTTGTTTTTTTTGTTTTGTGTTTATTATTTCATTTTAAGGCCAATATAATATTTGAATAATTCATATAGAAATAACGCAATATCCCTCAAAGATGTTTTCATGCGGCGCCTGCATGTTGATTTCCACGAGTATAATTATTTCGCTATACCTCCACCAAAGCGCCACAACAGGCGACTTTGCAACGACCACACCTTTTCCAGTTGCCCTAACAGTTACCAAAGCTTAGGTCGGCGGAGAAAAATTCGTTGTGTACAAGCTCATCATGATTTTACACATGCAGTTCTAAAAGACAATGATTGCTCTTGCTCTTAGGATATTCACACGAAGACTAGATTAAGAAAAATCTGTTTGTAAATTTCTAAATCCAGATCTTCTGGATAGTTAGCTAAATTATTAACTTGTCGACCCCACACAATGTCAAGTATGCCTGTCAGTTAAGTGGTAAAGTCATTTTCCGGTGTACAAGCTTATAAGAAATAGGGTGGTGAGAGGTATACCTGTAACTTCTTGCATTTACCCATTCGTCTCCTTACAAAAGTGGGTTAAAAATTTAAGTTATTCGCTTATTGATAATAATATTTGGATAATTATTTTTTAGCTCATAAGTATTATGTTCACCGTGCCGACTTAAGGTTGTGTATGTCCAGAAGATAGATGGAATGGAATTAAATAAACGTTTTCATGCACCAAACATAATTGCAGGTAACATGTTTTAAAAGTATTTTAATAAGGCATTAATGTTATTCAGTTTATATTGCAAGATTTGTATGCCACGGAAAGAAAATAATTGGAACTCAAACTCCCTTGATGAGTTCTCATTTTATCAAATCTTAAAGCAAATAATGTGTCCCCCGAGGAAAAGCAACTTTGAAATTAGCAGAATACGGTAAATACATTTCCCATTCGTACCACACTGACAACAAAATTCAGCTAAGAAGGTCAATAATTATAACTCCAGCGATGATAAGCCTAGGATACACCAACGAGTTTAAAACGAATGTTTTAAACTCGTTGGATACACTGAGAGCTGATACGGTCGATTTCGCGTCGGGCATACATCGGGTGTAGTCCCGACAATATTAACAGTTTGACCTCTACACCCGATTCACGCCATGAGACCTTTTCTTTCATATTGTGTCCAGACAGCTTATGAAAGAAACGTTCTCTGGTAGTAAATTGGCCATGGTGCCGACAATACCGACACATTTTTGTTGAAATTAGCGCGCGACACCAAATCGGCCGTATCAGTGCTCAGTGTATATTCTTTGATGGAAATGCATGTGTAATGTATCGCGCCACTATCATTTTGTTGACAGCTATGTATAAGGAGTATTTACGATGTAACTGAGTCGACGTTGAAACGAGGATTCTTCCTACGCGGTCTAATTTCTTTTTTGTATAATCGCCACACCTGAACAAGCACAAGTCAGATACATTCCCTGAGCTATCATCGCCATATATTCACCTACATCAGCGAGGTCTTTCTTCACAACCTTTCCCGTTATCACCTGCATCAAATACAATTCAGTCTGTGTGTGCTGTGTATGTTTACTTGTGAGGGCTGTAGTGCAAAAAAAGAAATTGCGCAAATCGCGTCTCCATTAGCCAAATCAACTAAATTGTAATCAATTAAATTAATGATTCTATTATATATTTGTATCTTCGGCTATTTAATTAAACTGAATCAGGTATACATGTATGCATGTATACATAAAATTCCATTATATTGTAAAATTAAGAGCTCTTAATTAGGAGTTGGAGCAAGAAGAATTCTGAAAGTAGACATGGGGGAGGGGGTGGGGATCACTGAGAAAATGTTGTTTTCCCTCCCTTTGTTGAGACATTCTGTAAAAAGTACTCTTGGTAAATCTACAGAGTTAATTAGAGTGTGCTTTCACCATCCCCAGTTTTGTGTTTGACTATTCTTATTTCGAATTTATAAGACATTATTTGCAGAGACATTAATTAACACTTTTGGAACAATCCTCACTCGAGAATGTTCGTGGAGGTGTGTGAATTGATGAGAAATTACATCCAAAAAGTCAAAATGAAAGAGTTTCCAATATTATCAGCATTGGATACATCCGATTCTCAGAATTGCTTGTCGATTAAATAATGATGAAAAAGAAAATACGCTTCGTCGATTTAGGCATTTTAGCTGAGATTGCACAAGTATGGACACAGCAAATTGACATCTAACAGATATCTAGCACGTCACCTCCCCCGATTTGATATTATATATTGATATTTTGCAAAGGAAGGAAGCAGTTTTCGTTAGCAAAAGAAAGTCATGTGTGCTTAAAATATCAACAACTCTATATCATATGAAAGTCTTTGTCTTATAGAGATCTTTTATGAAAAGTTCTGTATAATTATGTATTTATTATTGATAAGTTGACAGGCTGTCAGCTATTAACAAGATACATACAATGAAAATCATTTATGGGATCCCTACCGGTATGTCTAAGTGTTGACCAGACAGTATAATAATATTGAGAACATATTGAGAAAATATGTATAAGCACGAACTGGGGAGATGTAAAGTGTCACCAGACTTAAATCTAAATCCTTAAGCTGGAAGGAGAGTGAGGTTATAGAGGGTTTAGTGGTTGACAGAACTGACATGTGATGGATTGGACATGAAGAGGCATTTATTAGAGCAATTGCAACCCGGGTTTAAGGGACTTACAGACCTATGGACCTCTCGATGTAAAGAGGGCAAATGAAGGGGAGATGTTTATGGCAGGAATACCCTGAGGGGAGGAAAACACATTGATGTGAATATATGGAATATTCAGTTGATGCATGGATCACCGCTGTGTCAGTCAAATGAAGAATCACTTAGATAAGAGAACTGGGTGGTGGTGGTGGTGGGGTTGGTAGCAGCACCAGACTCGCTCCTATTGATCCAGCCATCCTAGATTTCACCATGTCCCTCTACACGTAGCCTACTCTCTATTCCTTTCTCTCTCCCCCTGTCTCTCCCTCTCTCTCCTGAGAGAGAGAGTCCGTCCGTCCCTCCATCTCTCTCTCTTTCTCTTCATCTATCCTCTCTCCGTCTGTCTGGCGCTCTAATATATGTGTTGTCTAGCCCCCCGACAGCCACTCTAGAATCCCACATAGATTATACTCCTCCATTCTGCCCTGCCCCCTTTGTATATTATACCATTGGCACAAGTTGCTCGCGGGGTCTAACTCACCCCGACAGCTCACATGAAGCTATTTCTAGCAGCATAGTCCACCCACTTTCATTGTAGCCTGTTATTATTATGTCCTAGTCAGAATGACCCTATTCTCGCCCAGTGGACCAGACCTATTAAAGGGGGAGGGGGATATTCTTATTGTGCTATTTTTAGCGTCAGTTTCATCAGCCATAGTGCTGCAGTATTGCCGCTGCACGGCAGTGTTCCTCTTCATCACATTGAGTCAGTCTGGGGGATGGGGGAGGGATAGGGGGAGGGAGGGGGAGGTGGGCAGAAAATGGGGGAAGAGTAGTGTGGATGCGGACTGGTCGACTCTAAGGGCCGAGCAAGGGCAGCAGTAGGTGCCGGAGCAAGGGCTAACACAGACGGTAGAATATTTGTCAGACAAGACGGTCTAATATCCATTTACTACAAGGCCTAAGCGTGAAAGGCACCGCACCCTGCTTTGCATGTAATATACCAAAGCAGAAAGAGGCAATAGACAGAATAGCATGGAATATTGGTTCTGTATTGATTCCACATGAACATGTGCTATGTGAGGGAGTCGTGGGGGCCCTCGGTGGGCCTGGTGACCGCTCAACAAGCGATTGTCAACCGGGCTGAAGAGGAGGTCTTCCCCGTACCAATCGGGCCGTAGGCCTCCTCCCCCTGTATCCCACCCCTTCTTCTAACCATTCTGACCGGTCACAATTTGACATCTCAGGGGACGTAAGGGCACTGTCTGTGTAGGTTCTGAAGCTGGAGAAGGAGGTGGAAGAAGAGGTGGAGGAGGAGGGAGAAGGGTGGAGCCGTGAAGGGCTTTTTCCCAGCGTAAGCATTGGCACACGCACGCACATACACGCGCCATATAATCGAGTGCGTGCGTGGCCTGGGATCAAGGATCCAACCAGTCAAGGCAGCGTGAGACAGACCAAGGTGGCAGCCGGTTTCAAGGTACGTTTAATATGTGTTCTTTTAAATATCCACGTTAGTGTCAGCTCGCTCAAAAAAACTCTTCCTCCTCCTCCCTTCACCCAGACATTAATCTCTAGCCATATATCCCTTAGTTCATGGAGCTGAGCCAACAGGCACCAAATAGCACCACAACCACCGTTACCACACACATCCATATTACCAGCATATTATATCCCTCAGTATAGCTAACCATATTACTCCTATATTCAGTTATATTAATAGGCCTCGTTATTAATAGCGCCATATTATTCGTCGCGCTGGAATTATATAGTTAAACTAGCATTGTTGGTTTATTTGATTATCACAGTCCAATTAATCATCATTCATCACCATTACAATAAATTATTCCTAACCAAGTACATTACATTAATACATGCAATTAGAGGAAGACACTTAAACAACAGACACTTGTAGTTATCTGCCCTTATCATAACTGAAACAAACCATTGTAAAACTGATTATTTCCACAGGTATGATACACAGACAATAATGCCCATCTGGATAGTAAACTCTGTTGCGCTATAAAGAAACTGACATGGACGCCCAGTCTAATATGGGATGCCATATTGAAAGGCCAATATGGTTGGCATATTGCACTACACATGGAGGCTGTCTTTCAGCAATATTCCCTGGGCTCTGTTATTTGGTACGCTGCCTCGGCTGCGCCACTAGGGAGGGAGGGCACTCTAGACGAACGGTGGCAAAACGCTTATTTCAATAAGCAAATGCTATTCACCTAAACATTGCGAACGCCACGCCATAACTGTACAACGATTATAAGAGATGGGCCCCTGGGTCTGCAAAAGGTTTCTCGCACTTATTTTCCTACAAACTTAGGCATCCACTACAATGAATCGCCAGCATATTAATACACCTAGCTATTAGTAAAGTCGATTTAACCGAAATGCGCACAGATAAATTACAATCTTGGTGTAAACTTACGTTAACACTAGCGTGAATGGGGACTGCATATCGGCCGATCGACTGACCGTGAAAGTTGGGCCACATGACTGAAATGTATGGGAAATGATACGTAAGGCTTCTCATAGTGTATTGAGCACGCTCCTTCCGGTCAGACACTTCCGTCTTTGCAACTAACAACAAACAACTAGCCTAGGATTATCACGTGCATGTATTGCTGTCACATTCCATGTAGAAACTCTGCGATTATTCCATTAAAAAGGTAACGAAATATCGATTCTTCTGCTAAAGATCATTGTCTGCAGGGTCTGATAGCGGAGCCAGACGCCTGCAGACTTCGGCAAAACACCGAGTCAACTCGTTCCCAGTGGCCAAGTTGAGCCGGGTCCCCCGGCTCTGCAGTCACCGAAACCATAATTTTAAAAGCTTTGATTATTACCAACGATATAACAAATACAGCGGCCGGAAAATATTCTACTAAACTAACCAGCCAAGCAGTTACCGTACGCCTACACAACACACCTACACAACACAAATTCTCGCGCGGATACTTTCTAGATTCGAGTTGTTGGCTTAGATCAGCCCGACCCTGACAGCCAACCAGCCACCCACCCTCCAGACACCTTTACACATTTTTAGTAGTAAGTGCGCTCAATGATACACACAAGCCAGCCTGCCAGCCTGCCTTCCTGCCTGGCAGGCAACACACCTTGTTATCAGTACCACGAAGACAACCACGAAGACAAAATTTCAGTTGCCCCTCTTCACCATTCCCTTATTCCCTCTTTCCCTCCCTTCGCTCTCTTTCGCTCTCTCTCGTCTACCAATATTGCAGACCATAGTAAATATCCCTGGAATTTCCTGGTCGTGGGACGCACCAAACCCCGACGCGATTGCGTTCGTCTATGATGACATTGGACTGTTAGAGCAATACATATGCCAAACTGCTACATATTAGGAGCTTTTGAATTAAATGCATAGGGTAGGCTATTGTTGATATGATATAGTAATATAGACATTTCTTATACTTTTAAATCTGCTGTCAAAATAATTATTTTCAATGCCTCAGGTCTTAGGTGGAGACAGAGCTTCAGAACGTTTGATCGTTACCAGTTTCCCCATCGCCGAGCTATGGGAAAATTATAATAGGTATTTCTACAACAATACTGTACATATAAGGGGCCAATTGAATAGATATGCGCATATATTGTTGAATTTAATTTAATTGAAAAATACTTTATTTGTCTGAGGTTATACAGGAACAAGTATGAAAGTTAGACAAATAGGTGACCAGGCTTCTGGATAAAATACAGGTCTTCCAGCAGACCATCGTAAATATCCCTACTCTTCCCCCATTTTCTGCCCACCTCCCCCTCCCTCCCCCCTATCCCTTGTTATATCATAATTATTATGCAATATTACGCAATGACTTCGTAACAATGATTAACCACATTATCATCAATATTCCAAATTATCATTAACACTAAGTATTACTTATTAAATTAATTAATCGCATTACTATGCAAGTCTAGCAAGAGGATCAGGTAACATTAGTATAGATGTACTAGCCAATCACGTTCGGTAAAGAATATCTGGTTACTGGTTTATTCCAATTAATCGATGAATTCTCCCTTTTTATTTCACCGAACAATATCTTCAATCCTTTTGTGGAAATGCAAATATCATCAACTTGATTAAAAATGTTTTTAATTACACGTGTTTGCTCACGATATAATTGATGTCACTGGATGAAACAGAAAAAGGGGGATCAATTGAGGATTGGAACGCAATGTAAGCCCCGCCAATATGCATTGTTGTTTTAGTGTTTTCTAATCTTTTTTAGAATATGTTTGGGCCGTAAATCAAATAGATGCAATGGTTACTACCTTTGTTTAGTGGATATTAACTCCATAAGGTACTTAAAATGGCCATTGAAATGCGTGGAAGTGTCCGCCATTTAAATTGTCTTGTTCACTTCTTCAGACATGGGACATATATATGGGCAGCCAATTGACTTTCTGATTGGTTGAACTCTGCCAAAATTGATTGTCATGAGAGTAGCACTCCTCAATGACGTTTCTGATTTGCTGCCACTCAAATTAGCCCAAACAATACTGACAAAAAGAAGATCTCTTCTTTTGCTCGCCCACACCTCATGCATGGAAATGAAATGTTCAGTGACATTCATTTAACATGATTGAAGTGGTCCAGCCAGATAGTCCATAGTTTACCTGTTTTAGCAAACTGGTCACTATTGCTTCTACCTCCAACCAATCACGGACAGGTTGTGGATTATCACTATCAGTGACCAGTATATATGGGGTTAAAAAAAGCCCCCAAAATACTCTAATCTGTATTAGTATTCAATCAAGATCATGAAAGTGAATCATGGGAAATGCAATCCATGTGGTTTCAAGTCGTTATACGAGACTACCAAATGTAATATATATTGTACTTTTTTTTGGAAAAATTTTATTGAGTCCAGTGCCGTTGCGGTATGCAATGATAATCTCATGGAACCCAGTCAAACAGATATTCGATTATTCAATTACTCCACAATGTTCTACCCCTAATAATGCTCATGAGCTCATGCCCACACATACTTATCATGTCAGTCATCAGATCTGGAAACTGCAACGCAAACGCGTTCATGATAGTGTTTGGTGAGGTCTTAATCGTGGTTTGGCAGCCAATAACACTGGCCTAGGAAGCTCGTCTTTTTACACCCGAGGGATCTTGTGCGGTTATATCTCGGTTAGTTGTAAGGGCAGTCCGCTAGGAACGTTTCGGTAACGTGATGTGATAGCTTCCTAATATTCACTACCTACCCACATTTTATCGCATGACGCTCGTGGGGAAAAAATGCAAGAGAAATATACATACGACAATTATTAAGTATTTTATCGACGGCTGACATTTGCATTCAGGGGGTTTTGTGATATAACTGGTTTTACAGCTCTGATAGTGTTTTGTCAATTAAAATATTTTAATTATAATATAGAAATAATATAGAGCCTAAAAGTCATGTCATCTCCTTCCTCGTTTTGCTGTCTAATATTGCATGCAAAATGAATCTATCGGTTATTGGAACAAAGAAATAATTATGTCTTCCGAGATTGTGTAAGTCAACACCAACATACAACGATAAGTGTGCAGTTGTAAACAAACTGGTCCCAGCGACATTTTCCGCTGACTCATAAACACCTGAAAACTTGATGAACAAATATTCAATCATTACTCATTATATTGTTCAGTCATTAGTGTTCTTACGGCCTAGAAATGGCTGATCTAGAAATTGATTTAGCGGGGAACTAGAGATCTAATCAATGTAAAAAACCTGTGATGTCCTCATACTACACTGGGGACAATCATACAAGTATAAACGTGTAACTAAACTCATTTATTTTGTGGCCGAGGTTATTGTTGTTTTTTGACAGGTGAGGATGTAAGGACGAAGCTGGTCAAACTCAATAATGACCAAGGCCACAAAACATGTCAGTTTCTAACTCGTTTAGGATATGGTTGGGACGTTTAGGGTATTCTGGAACACAAATACACAGTTATTAAACTTTTCCCACCTTTATTCCATTAATATTGGATCCAGAATAAACTTAAAATCCTTTGGTAAAATTCGAAGCGTGGAAGTGGCCACCATTAAAATCGCCATGCTTACTCATTCACACATGGGGTATATTGACATACAGATGGGAATTAGCAGCTAATTGATTTCCTGATTGGTTGAAACTTACCAAAATTAATCATATTTTGATTGACAAAGTCCATAGTTTACCTGTTTTAGCAAACTGGTCACTATTGCTTCCCTACCTACAACCGATCACGGGCAGGTTGTCGATTATTATAGTGACCATGCAGTATATTGGGTCCAAATAGGCCCAAACATTGTACGCATGTATATAACATATTGGCCAAATGAATAGCGCGTATCTTTTTTTAAATAAATACATTTTATTGCCAAGTTTCACATGTGTGATAATTCTCATCGACAAATGTAATGCGTATGGTTAGTTAAAATTTGTCATTACCGCATACGAGAGACAAGGAGAAAATGACTAGTTTTGGGTTTTTTATTTTTGTAGAAGTATAAAAGTTGTTGTAAAATGATTTTTATTTTGTAAAAGTGGTAAAATATGATGAAATAAATTTGGTGATAATATAATATACCCCTGAGGGATGAAAGAGTGAAAGAGTGAAGTAGATGAAAGGTAGGTTGTGGGTGGGTGGGAACTTGTAAGTAAGAGTGATTTGAAGTAAGTGAGGGAGAGGAGAGGGTGAGAGGAGCTTATATATGGGTAATGGCGGAAGGATTGTGTAGTGGGTCCCTCTTGCGGCAATGAGGGGGCCTAACACCTATGTGTGATGCCCACCACATTACCGCATACGAGAGACAAGGAGAAAATGACTAGTTTTGGGTTTTTTATTTTTGTAGAAGTATAAAAGTTGTTGTAAAATGATTTTTATTTTGTAAAAGTGGTAAAATATGATGAAATAAATTTGGTGATAATATAATATACCCAAAAGAAGCCAAATTTAGGAAGGGGTGGGATGATGGTGGGAAAGACAAATTTATTGATGATTTAATGATTTGATGAGGTGTCGATTAACGACAGCTGGGTTGGTTTTCACATATGTTTTGTATGCATCGCTCTTCCAGCCAGCGAAAGTCTGTATCTGCAAGTCGGTGCAGCCCGCCTGGTGGGCCGCCGTGGCGGCTGTCTTCCGGATACTATGCAGTGAGTGGGTGGATGGGTCAAGTCCTATCTGTTTGAGCGCCTCCGCCCAGCGTCTGTTGATGTAACCCACCGGGACGGGGTTGGTAGTACCGGGGAATGAGGTGAATGGCTGGTCGACTCTGACTGTGGGATTGGACTTGAACATGTCGTCGACTGCTTGGACAACACAGAGTTGCCTCTCTGTCGCTGCTTCTAGGGTGACGGTGCGTCTGTCATAGGTACTGGCCATATTCTTGGCCGACTTTATGTGGACGGTGATGCTGCCTTTTCGTATTGATATATCACTTCTAGTCAGATGTATTGTGGGGTCATATTTAGCGATAGATGGAGCCACTACCTCCGACTGTCTTAGGGCAGCATAATATAGTACTAGGATCACAGCCTTGAATATCTTGCCGAGGTTATTTCTAGGAATGTTCATGACTAGATTTCTAAGCTGGTGTACTTCCAGCGGTAGTTTGATTCTAGGGATATAGTTTTTATTGTTGAGAATGGCTTTGAGAGCCCACTTTACACGGGGGTGTTCTAATATCGTGGTGGGAAGATTTCTTTTATTGAGGAATGTTCGTATGTGAGAAATATTATTCTGTATGGTCTTAGGCGAGGGAGTATGGCTGCACAGATTTCGACATATGTACATGCGGGTATGGGGACCTGAGCCTCTCGCATGAACGCCACAAACGTCTTCGTGGCTGAGGTGTAGTTGGCCCTCATGCCCTTGGCCCAGGCCCGGTCCTGTGTTTCATCCGCTGCCTTCACTAGTTTCGCCAGTCTTGGTGCTGAAATTGATCAAATGTTCATTTATATGCCATTGGTTCAAGTTTGCCTTTACCATACGAATATTATAATTATCAATGAACTCATTCACGATGGTGGTGTATTCCTGACCCAAGTGAGCTCTGCTGAGGGCGTCAGCCAAGATATTATGAGAGCCCGCGATGTGGTTAAAACTGAGTTTGACATCATACCTGGCTTGTACTAGCCAAGCTACGCGGGCGGCGGCCAGAATTATATTATTCTTGCCACGCCCCAGGTTCAAGGTACATACAGTCGCCCAGTTGTCACAAAGCACTAACACATGAGAGCCCCTGTCGTCTTCACTGAGAAACGTTTCAAGAGCTATAGCCAGGTTAATCGCTTCGATTTCAGAAATGTTATCGGCCCTGTAGTCTGGAGTGCAAATGGCCTGGCCTTAGGCGTGTTTTCCGTCCGAGCCTCCAATGCCACTCAAACATGCGTCGACTACTATTGTTTTGTTTACTGGGGCTGAGGGGATTAAAGAGCGGCCATTCCAAGTAGAGCAGAATTGCATGAACCAGTCGAGATCAAGTAGCATTTCTGCGCTCACTTTTATGCTGCCGTTACCACACTTTCTCAGCCCGTCCAGAAGCCTAGAAATAAATAGTCGAGCCGGAGCCACACACTTTCCTATGTACACAAGGGAGCCAATGAGGGATTGTAGGGTTCGCTTTGAAATGACAGACTTATTGCGGACATTGTTAATATTATCAAGTACCTCCTTTATTTTTACCTCGGGGATTGATATACTCATGTCGTCCGTATCAAAGTTGATTCCCAGCCAGGTAATCTGCTTTGCCGGGCCCATAGTTTTCTCGGTAGCTTCTGGGAGGCCTAGGTCCTGCAAGAGAGTCGATATAATCATATATGCACGTTTAGCTTCTTCCTTGCTGTTACATATATACGCTATATCATCAATATACATATGACAACGGACCCCTTTCTCCCTGAGAATTTTCACAATATAGTTGGCCACAGTTTGCATAAAAAATGACGATGCCCTGCTGCCAAAGGGCATGGATGTATCACAGTAGTATTTGCCGTTCCATTTCATACAAAGAAGGCACCAATCAAGGGGATCACTATGGAAGTTATGGTAAGCTCGTGAGATGTCGACCACACCCATAAATGCCCCTGTGCCCATGCTTTGAATGTCAGTAACCAGGTCCTCCGTCGTCGGGAGGTGGTGATCCTACACGAGGCCCCATATGGCATTTTTCCTAACGTATTTGTTCACCGACAATTCATCAGGGAATGTTAAATCAGTGATGACCCTCCTCTTTCCCTCTTCCTTCTTGGGTCTGGACATGAGGGGGGCACAGTGGAGCCATGGGGTGAAAGGGGGGTCCTCGAACGGGCCAAGGAGGTCCCCACATTCTATTTCTTTATCAATAAACTTTGTGATGTGTTCAGGGAAAGATACTGCACTAGGGTGGTTGTTATCTTCCCTGTCTAGGGGGGTAACAGGCCCCATATAGCCAATGGGGAAGCCGTAGGAAATAAAGTCTAGTATTTGCTCGCCCCCTGTGAGGCCCGAGAGGTGTTTTCTCCAAGCTTTAACGTTGAGGTTAGTTGGGAGGGGGACCCGAGCACTGAGGCAGTTTGGCAGGCCCGTGTCGCGGACTGCTTGGTATATGAGTGAGAGTTCGTTTACATCTGAGAAGTTAGAGTTAGGCCAATAGCTTTTTCTATAGTCCCTGAGGGCGTTTGGGGAAACATCAAGATCGACCGAATTATTATCATGTTGGCATAGGTTCAATACATTGTCAAAGTAATTGTTCATACCTGTACCCTCGACTTGATTTCCCACCATAGCCCATGGGGCGTCATGATGTGCGTTGCCGTAGTCCAGTGTCTCAGACGGAGGAGGGTGGCCGGCGGGCCCAGCCCGGGGCTCCTCCTTGCTGCCTCGAGGCGGTGGCGGGCAGCCCAGGAATGGCTGACCGCCCTCTATCCGTTTTTTGGCACGGACATGGTGCTGTTGTTGGCGTGGCTCGCTCCCTGCGAGCTTCCTCCGGTCTGGCCCTGTATACCTTGCCTACGAATGCACTTAGAAAAGGGGTGAGTACAGGTTTTACCGACGCCATCACAATAAGAACATATGTGAAGAATTTTCATACCATTTTCCTCATGTGTGTCAGCATGGTGGCATTGGTTTCTACTGACATTGTTATACATACGACATATTACCTCATTGGTGGCCTGTGGGTCTTTGCGGGAGTGAGAGTTATTATGCTGAACACTAGGTCCCGCCAGACCACCCCCGTTAGTAAATGAAATTCTGATACGATGCTGATAAATACGTTGCTGGTCTTCCCATGTGAGTGACCCGGACTCTATTTGGTCCCACACGAATTGCGACCACCTCCTCACCTGAGTCCACGGGCGCTCAAGTGCATCTTGACTAACATCAGTAATATGTTGCAAAATATATTCATAATGGTGTGGCTTGTAGGCCCTTCTATCTTGCAGGAGAGTTAGACAGGCATTAATGTACTGTGATTGTGACAACTGGGTTCGGGCCTCTACCTTTTGTCTTATGGACTTGTCCCCGTCCTTATCAGCGTACATATATGGTTTGGCTAGGATTCTGTTATTATGTATGGAATGTATAATGTTCGCCTTACCATAGAAGCCTTTTGCCAGTCTCTCATTCTCCATTTCCTTCTCAAAGTAATCATCCCGCTCCAGACCTCGTCTCAGTATTTCTGGAGGGGCGAAGTCGAATTCTTGGTCCTGAGCCCGAACCCGCCGGTGCTCAGGTGGAGGGCGGGTGTCCCGCTGGTTAGGTGTGGAGATTCGGCCGCCCTGCAGGGGCTCCGGCTGTGTGTGACCGGTAGTGTCTCCGTCGCCTCGCCCGAGCGTTGCGTTGACCAACGCTCTGACTTGCTCCGTCAAGTCCGTTACCTGGGCCCTCATATCAGCCACGTCACCCGTAACAGCGGTAATTTTCCCATCCAAGTCTGTCATCTTCAGTTTGCCCCGAGGCATTGTGACGGTGAACACAGAGGTATAAAATATAAAATGCTGTTGTGTAAAATGAATGCTGCAATATTGTAGCACTAGAATGAACTCACTTTAGCCAGCGCATTAAAAGTCCCGCTTCACGTTAATCCCCAAGTGCCGGCAGGCTCAGGTAGTTAGCGAAGCGAGGTAATGCCAAAAAGTATGTAGGCTGTGTGTGTGCACACTGAGCCGTCAACTTGTAAGTAAGAGTGATTTGAAGTAAGTGAGGGAGAGGAGAGGGTGAGAGGAGCTTATATATGGGTAATGGCGGAAGGATTGTGTAGTGGGTCCCTCTTGCGGCAATGAGGGGGCCTAACACCTATGTGTGATGCCCACCAAATCAGTTTTTATATTATGTACAGTGTTTTAGCAATTTGTTTAGTAACCGATCTGGATCAGGCACTTTCATAGAAGTGGCAAGCACATGGTTTTACATCGTTACAAATGACAGATTATCATCACATTTCCCTCTTTCGTCTTAAAGATATTGGTTATACAAAGCATCTTAAGAAGAATGCTCATAATCGCTTCGAGGCGGACAAAGGGGATACAAGTCCAAGGCATGGTTTCCTTTTTAAATGAATACCCGTTTGCATACTTTTGATGGAGTGGTTTGCGGGATGTGGCGACTGAGCCTAATGTAATTTGTTTATTTTAATTTTATAGAGCTATTGATTAGAGATTTGTGATTGTATCCTATATGTTTACATCGTTATGCGATGCATTCCTTGTTTATAACAGTTTTTACACCAGATTTCGATCGTTTCCCTGTGACTCAAACTGCACTCATAGATGTACAAATTAAAGACGATGGATGTAAGCTTACCTGATTATGTGCGTTTAATTTTTTAAAAAAATAATAAAAATATATCATAATTACTTCCTATTGCACGCTTTTATATTGCCGTGTGGATAGTTGTTGTGTCACCTTGTTTCTGACAAAGAGAATAGATGACTTTTTGTCCGAAGTATATCCATGGGCCAGATCTCAGACTATTTTTAGTTTTTCGACCGCGATGAACTGAAGTATGCAGACGCTTGGACTTCTCATTTCGCTAGATATCTATAATTGGGCGCGAAATTCTTGTTGTTTTGAGAGCATGGGTTGGTTTGACAAGGCACCACTCTAAAATGAACCCATCCCCTCCCACCACTCCTATACGTTCGAACTTTCTCGAATGTCACACACATTGTAGAAAGACCTACTATTTCCTTCTGAAATGAAATATGTGAAATATTAGTGAATGAATATTCTTTTTTCAAGATGGAATAAAAAAGAAGAAGAAATAAGTAAAATATGACTGCATCTATATGATATTTATATAATGTAATATTGCTGGAACAAAATTAGTAACAATGATAAAAAGAGAAACTAATATAAGAACCATAATAACTCAAGATAAGCATGTATTGAAAAAGCAATCAAAATCGAAATTAAAACGGTGAACTGGAGCAGAAGAACGCATCGCCCATAGGATTTATAATATACGCAGTTGTTATAATATTATGAGCCGTCTTTGTCTTTCAGGTCACCCGTCATCTTTCTACCTAAATCTATATATTTTTATCGTCATCTGTTTAGCTTATCTTCACTGTTCCAACATACCTGTTCCACTGCGTAATGACCTCTTCTCTTTTTTTCACCCGCTTCAATGTTACCATGGTAACTCAATGGAGAAGAAGGCCCCGAAATGCCTTCCTGAGTATCACTCTTTGAACTATTCGTTCCGGCTATGTTATTACATTTTTTGGGTCGGTCTTGTGATTGTTATTGGACTCGCCTTTAGTGAAAGCTAGAAATAAAGAGCTGAGTTGACCTAATCATAGAATGTCATTTCCAATTGCAAAATGTAATGAACATCATTTGCACTCTATCATACAAAGTTAACAAATGGGAGATCGGTGGAAGATCCTCTACACTTACATACTAATCATTAATTGAATTTGTAATTTGTCATTTGGAGATGGTGAATTGATAACAAAAAATGTCATTAAAAAATAATGACTATGATATATGTACTGTTGAATTGAATTGCACGTATTCTTTATTTCGTGTCAAAAATGGGTTGTTCATTTCTGACTGTGCTGCTCCAGGACACGTATCCGAGTTACCTGCTTTAGTTACAGCGAGGGACTGCGTCAGGAAGCAGTAAATATATAGATGTCACATAGTCTAGACAGCATATTAAGCTTTCAAGAAAAACATATCGCTCTGAACTCTTTGCGCGATGGTTGCGTCATTGAAATTAACGATTGCTGTATAGTGCTCGCGCCATGTATACAATGATTACTGTAGGTGTGGATCATGGACTACACCACTCACTGCTTTGAAGCTATCACTTGATAGAAAGTTGGCATACATTATATGCAGTGTGAATTGCAGTGGCGAATTCAGCAGGAATTTCTTATGGTATTAGTAGTTCGACTCTTATTTTGTAATATTTTGTAAGAGTCTGAACTCGGAGAGTTTAATTAACGAAATAATCAATGATTAACCAAATAATTGTTAGGGGCCTAAGTGGGGAGGTTGCAATCCTCACATAGCTACCCACCACTATCAAGATCCGCCACTAAATAAGACCATCATTTGAATATGTATAAGTCGGTATGAGGGGAAAGCTTCATCGAAAATATGAACTTTATTTCACGATCTATTGACGCCTTATATAAATATATAGTTTATGGCGATTGTTCCAAAGACTTAAAAATAGAACGCACGACGTAAACCTATTAAACTAGATCGCTATTACTTAAACTAGATCGAAACTACAGGTGGTATGAAGAGAAAGAATATGGTTTATATTTCATATTAGAATTCCATTCATATGCACGTCTTTAATAGTTAGCCATGTGGGTATAACCCACACCAAAGTAGATACCATTCAAATATATCTGCATGGAAGTATATCATATATGTATCTTATGGATAGGAGTTAGCGAATCAGCAAAGAGTGTGTGCCATACCACAGCCTTGACCTCGAGACCTCCTCCATTCATGGTATTCTCCACTCTAGTCTCCCTTGATATACATTTTCGGTGCAGGCATCATTATGTTCATGGATATAGGCTAAATTATTCGAATGTATTACCCTGTGTAAACCTTTTGGTTTTTTATAGATTATTATACCTCTGGGAGGGATGGTATGGTACGCCATAGGCTACAGCATTGGAAAACCGTATTACCCTCTGGGCGGTATTTACAAATCATATTGCCCCCTGGCGGAATTTTTGTTGAAAAAATAGGCCCATGTTCGAATCCTTATTTTCTCTATTTAAATAATTATTTTTGCGGAAAAAAGACTGTATATACATTGCGCGTAATGATAAAATATAAATGACAATAATAAGCAACTCTGAAATTATCAATATCGAAGATGGAAGGTGTTGAATCACTCATTTATTTCTAAATAAAGTAGACCCCCGTTCTGACAAATAGATCGGCGTGCGAAGTTGTGTGTTACCCTATGGGCGCCGCCATATTGTGCGCGAAAACGATGCGCAGTGGACTCGGGGGACGACTTGACACTTATAAACAATGGCTATGCATAGCTAAGGTGTCGGCGGACTTCAATTAGAGTCAATGCACCATGAGTGGACCATTCGAGAAATGGGTACCATGAGTGGACCATTTTCTGTGGCCTGCTGTTCCTATATGCATGCACATTTCACTTTATTTACCTCTTTAATCAATGCTGAGTGTCATTTACTTGCTGCTGTCATCTAGGAACATCCATGTGGTTGTTAGATTGATGTTAGGAAATATTTTCCCCTCAAATGTTTTTCATCTTTCCAGTGACCCCATGCTGTGTCACTTTCAGTGAGAATATTTTTTCAATTGTCCTTGTCCAAATGAGGGCGCCACATATAAGATTTTGCCAACTGGTGTATGGTACTTTCTATGACATGGTACTGAATCAAGAATGTTATCTTTCTTAGAAAAAATAATATTTAGGACAATGTTATTAACATTTCTTTTGTAATCAGAGAATAAAAATAGCATGTCAACGTCACCTTGAGTGGTCCACCCTAGTCACCATGAGTGGTCACCCAAGTAACCATGAGTGGGCCACCCAGTCACCATGAGTGGGCCAACCAGGAGATTACACACACAAAATATAAGTGTGGAATTATATATTTTTTATTGTGACTTATAGAAAGACCATATATTGAGGCTTTATCAGGGAAAAAATCATTTTGATCCGATTTTTCTGTATGGGACATTGGGTAGAAGTTTTGGCATTGCAAATCCTTGCCAATAATACTCGAGCACTCTTGTCTAGGCTGCATTGATCCAGATGCATTTATAATCAGGCTCTACATGATTCAGTTTGTGCATTTTTACCAATTCTTAATAATAGCCTGCTTTTCTACCGCTGGTGGCCTCCAGGTCCACTCATGGTGACCCCTGGTCCACCCATGGTGACCCCCCGGTCCACCCATGGTGATCCCCCGGTCCACCCATGGTGACCCCCCGGTCCACCCATGGTGACCCCCCTGGTCCACCCATGGTGACCCCCGGTCCACTCATGGGTGCCCATGTGGTCCACTCAAGGTGCCCCCCGGTCCACTCATGGTGAGTTTGACTTGTTTCATTTCTCCATAGACTTTGCATTACACATCGAAGATTTTCAGTGTAGGCATAGGTAACCTTAAAGAGATTGATATTTGCTTCCATTTGGTACCTTGGTTTACCCAATAGGCTGAAAATTAAGGAAACTGTGCCCCCTACTGTTGTTTGGTGCTCAGAACCGGTCCACTCATGGTGCATTGACCCTATCATGCTCTTATTGTTTTATAGTGCTACGACCTTAAGTTTTCATCCTTCTTAGTCGGTTTGGCAAGTATACAAGAGCCTGTCCTGGCGATTTGGCATGTAAAAATCGCATAAGGCAAGGTTTTTTAGCTGTCAAACTTGTCAGTCAAACTTGAAAGATTTTTCATACACGCAACAACGCGACCCTAAAGTGCCCTGGTTGTTTTCACTTTTAATCCAACTTCTACTTGCTAGATTTGCGAAATGAAATGAACAGATTCTAAGAGAGAAATGTTCAACCTATAGGTTGTATCATTTTTATAATTCTACAAAGATGAAATCATTTTGATTCAGCCTTTCGAACACGGCCAAAAAACTACGGCGAGGTAGGCTAGTCCATAGGCATAGGCCTACAAACAATCTGCCAATGTGGCCGACGTGGACAGGCCCCATGTCGGCCATTTATCACTGACGCAGGCCATTTTTTACCTACAAAAAAATTGCAATGGTACCTGCAAATTCTCATGAAAAAACACCTCATTTCACAACACCTATGGCCGAAACCTTATTGCACCTATATGCCAGGGTCAAATAAGATTGGTCCTGCTTAATATTTTATAGCATATTTTTTTATGCACTTCACATCGATTCTTGTCCACTTTTAATATACTGAATGCATGAAAAACAACGAAAATAGAACTAACATAAATATAGGGAAAACTCAGAAGTCATTAATTTTGCATTTTTAAAACTCATTAATTTTATTAATTTCGCCCCCCTCATTAAAACTCAGTAATTTTCTATCACATTTTATTAAAAATCGATCTGGGCCCAGTGAAAGAATAATTTTAGGGAGAGCTCAAACATTGGACAGCACTTAAACCACAGAACTAAGGCTGACTCCCAATAAATATAAATAGCTAGTGCAGAAAGGACAAAATTATTAGGGGGTGGGGCAGAGAGAATATATTGCTGAGTAGCCGACGAGCGCCGCAGGCGGGAGTAATAAAGACTAGGGGGATTCAGGGGCATGCCCCCCCCCCCTCCTGGGTAAGACCTTAAAGTGCCTTTCTGTCTCTTTTCTCTGTCTCTCTCTCCTTACTTCTCTATCTCTTATTTCCTGGGTATGATGATAAACTGCCTCCCTCTCAGCTCTCCCGCCCTTGATATAACACTTCAAAGTGTTGATAAGGGCGTAAAGCAACCAATCTCACTCACTCACTCCCCCCCCCCCCCCCTCCTCTACTGGGATTTTTTTTTTTAAAAAAACAAGCAATGAAATGGGACATTTTAACATCATTTTCTAGAAGTCCGAAAGCACTCACTCTCTGGTGCATTTTAAGTATTGGGAGGTTAAATATTATCTGGATATCAACATAATTGTCCAGTTTGATTCCCATAATAGGCCTACAGTTTTATTATTTGCAGACTTTTGGAAGAACTGCTTCTAGGCAGGGAAAAAATATTTTACTTTAACCAACGATCACTTAATATTAGCATGTGTATAATTCGGCCGTATAAAATCCAGGTCTTCCAGCCGCCACCTCATAATAGAAAGACATCTATACTAACAGAGAGACTGGCTAAAAAAACAAATATTAACAGGGTATAATGCCAGTTAAAGTTAATTATAATTAAGCTTATAGCTATGTCTATATGCCTGAAAGGTTTCGTTTATGTAAAACAAATATGTCATGTACTTTTGAGTCTTTTCTTCATAAGTAACTCTCAAAGCCACACACTCGCAATGCTATAACACTGATATGTGTATTGACTCATGTCCCCCAATGGCGGCTAACCGTAGTTCGCTTTACCGCCGACGGCGCCGCCACCAGTAACACAGGACTCCCCTATAGGCCTAAGTTTCCACGCAGGGTGAGCGGTAAAATATCAATCAAATGTGTTCGAATGTTGCCTTTTATAATAATTAGAATATTTTGTGACCACTCCCAGTGACAGCTTCCATACCGTAAGGGAGGCGTAAAAGATGTAAAGCTGCGAAAAGGCAACAAATTAATTAAAAAACGTGAGCGATCTTCCTGCACAGCACCTTGGGCTACGCAAATCGTCGGGGTGCTACGCACCCCTTACGATATTGCTATGCCCGCGGGAGATAACCACCTCCCACAAGCCCACCAGTCAATTTTGTCTATATATTACCTCGGCAATGTTACTAATATTACATAATAATACGTTCAGAGCAAGGGAGTTTGAGACCTGTACTAAAAGTGTACTATGTGTCTTTCCTTGAAAACAAAAGATACTTGTCTTGATATTCCATTTGAAAGCCAAGTTGTTTGTTTAAGATTTCACCTCTAAAGAGTTTTCCTAGAAAAAAACCAATACTCACTATGGGCGTTCCCGCTTTGAGAATCCTAGATCTATTTCAGAGTCAATGTGAGATCCAGTTTCCAGTTTCCATTTGCAATCTCTTCAACCTCAGAAATTGCAAAGCCACCTGAAGAGGTGCTCCTTGCCTTGTTTTCAATAGAACAGCTTCGCCACCTCTCTGTCTGGAACAACTTTCCCTTTTTTTGAAAAATGCCATTAATTATGAGTTTGAAAGATATAGGAATACATCGATATCATGCATCATAACAGAATCAGAGTACTCTCTCAAAAAAAACATCGGTCGTGAATTGTTCTTTGCAGAGTGATTGGCACGCCTAGATAACTTGCTAAATTAGTCTATGAAAATAACTTTAAACAGTTGCCGCACAACTTGTAGTTTAGTGTGGTGTTCATATGATTAACAAGTTATAAGTTTATTAAGTTAATCAATCATTTAATGAACTATTTTTCTGTTTAACTTTATAATCAGTTTTTAAGTTAATGTATATTGTGCGTTTCCAAAGGAAACAAATTCTACGGTCAACTATTTGTGCGCAATGGCTAGATTATGAATATCAGACGTACTGTAATCTGAAATGCCTCGAATGTCTGTATTAGAAGAACACAGGAGTGGAAGTAAAATTCAGTTTATTAACAACTAGGAAAGTTGCACGCTCCCTGTTTACAAAGGCAGTTGGATAAACATGAAAGTACAATGCAAGGGAATTAGACATAAGACATCAAACAACATATTGTAATCTAATAATACACAATTGTCTTTTAGTCTTTGCAATTCCGAGCTTGTCTGTCTCCAAGACTTGAAACCCAGAAATCCCAAAGGGTGTAGTAGGTGTAGATCACTCAGATTCAGTCATGGGTGGTCCTCTCTAAATGGGTTCCTCTCAAAACCTATACAGTGGCCTTAAGTGGCAACTTGTCAATCAAACCAAGATAGCCAATAGAATACAACAAATGTCAACCAATAGGATGTCACACTGGCCTTCAGGGATTTACTGCAGAGATGGTAGAAGGTTGTCAATCAAGCAGTCCTTGCATAAGTGCAAAGTTAGTAGTGTTGGCGTGAATTACATCACACAGAGATGGGCATCCAGATATCCTCCCAGATAAGTGTCCACACTCCTCACACCAATCCTCAACCAACACCTCAAAATGTATCACATGAACTTGCTACTCAGGATGATTGACAGAATGGTGCCCAATTCACTAACATTCACGAATTTATTTTTTTTTTAAATACCGTAGAATGTTAAAATGGGATACCACATCATGCGGACGGGTCTGTGATTATCCCCGAATGTCAAAGGACTACAGTGAAACATTAAGCAACTATGTTATTGGTATTATGTGATTCCAAATCACCATACAGCTGGCCACATGTCGTGGTCTCACGGATTTTGAAACTGGGATCACACAACATACAAGTCTA
Organism: Sthenelais limicola; assembly: GCA_942159475.1. Taxonomy (NCBI): domain Eukaryota; kingdom Metazoa; phylum Annelida; class Polychaeta; order Phyllodocida; family Sigalionidae; genus Sthenelais; species Sthenelais limicola. Next base: position 72,264,869 of record OW804097.1, on the reverse strand, counting down.
CATTAACTAGAGATGTGTCTGTTAAATTAACTATCGATCTAAAGTATCATATTTCATAATATCTTTATAATGTGAAGTAGTTATAATATGACTCGTACATAGTCTTTCCAATTTCACACACATTACGAGATCCCCTCCCCCAGAGAACGAAGATGAGAGTGGGTGCTGGGAATTTGACTTTTATACATATAATATACGGGAAGAGGGATTTCTACGAAAAGAGGTAGAAAAGATGCTTGGTCTCATAAAAGTCCACATTTTTATTTCGGTGGCCCATCGAAATTCATCGCTGCGGTGGGTCTTCTATTAGCCAATTCGACTTCAAATTCATATATAATCACATATGTAATTAAATACGTAACAGCTGCAAAAGTTATTAACTTCAGTCCTACATCTCAAACAATGAGTACATTTGCAAATGAGTAGATTTGATGCGATTTCTTTATCGTAATAGCTGAGTATGCAGCTGTAACTATATCGGGGGCGGGGGGAGGGGGCAAAGATATGTCTCTCTCACCAAACCAATTATCATATGCTTTGCAACATGATAGCAGTCCTACCAACAAATCATTGGGTTATTTCCAACATTTTTAATCGTTATTAATCGTTATATGAATGGTATGAATGATTAATAATATGAAAATGATATAACCTATGGAACGCGATACAGGCTTCTTACACATCTGCCGATTTAATAGAAAATAGATTTTATAATCTATCATCTTATTAATCCGCTGACCAAATTGTGTTATGATTAGTTTAGAAGAAGTCATTAGATGCATAAATGTATCAATCATAAAGAGATTCTTTACGCTGGATCGTTGCGTACATATTAATATGTGACGTGTCCTTTTAAAACTAATAAATTGTTTTGTATTGTTCGTTGTTTGTGCTCAAGAAAGAATAAACAGTATAATGTTTTCATCAGTTTAGATTCATGTAATATAATATGATATAATATAATAATTATAATATGATTTATGAAGTGGGGATTTATTTGCAATAATTGAATTTCTAGTAAATCCTTTCTTTTTATAATTATGCCTTAAATTTCTTAGGTAGGCGATGATATACGATTCAAACCATTCTATAACTTTATAAAGACTGACAAGAAAGTAAATTTTTCAACAAGGATTTTATTGACATTTGCAAATTTTGAGGTTTCCACTTGTGTTTAAAATTTGATGTGACATGAATCTAATGATTATTGATCGATTGTTGTAAGCAATTTAATCATTGCCAGTCATTGATATTGTCCCCATTCAAATATTAAATTTCCAGTTCTGTAGTCTTGTCTAGAGGTTCTACCCCACTATATCGCAGAATCCAGTTCACTAAGCCGATTCTCATGAGATTCTCACAGAATTTAGTAGGCCTGGCAACTGGAACCAACAACCTTGACCCAGTCGTCTCGGGAAACACCTTCCGGGACGATTCCCTGCTTGCTTTCCTCATCCTATTTAGATGACTTGACAGTACAAGACTTAGACGAATGGTCATTGCTAAGACAATTAGCACAGCAATGAGGGAAGTCACATGACGATTTGGGACATCCCCCAGCAGAATTAAACTTGAAACAGATCTTTTCTTTACGTTTAATCAAACCGGAACTCTTCTTGTCCGCTTTGTCAACAATAGCACGCTTAGAATTCTCGAATGAATATGAACGGAGAATTTCCTCTTGTTTTACATCATTAAATGCTTCTAGGCCCACCTTATTCGCTCTTGTACGAACTGTAACAAAATTTCAATCGTAGTTCCCATACTATGTAAAGTTGGATATATGGATAAAAAAAATGCGTGTTTTCAGTTCACCCACCTACCCTTACCTAGAAAGATCTTTCCCAAACTAAACATTTTTCAACCCATCCCCACCCCCGCAAAAAATGAAAGCAGCAACACACTCTTCCAAAGTATTTTCTCTCAGTAAAGTTGTAAGTCACTTGAATCCTTCCGGCTTTACTAGTCACCCTAGCATACATTTATTGGTTGTATTGATATTATTTTAATGTGCTTTTTCCTTCCTTTTCCTTTCCATTCTGGCGTTTAATTGGCCAATACTATTTGACTTGTTTGTAGTATTGTATGGCTGAGCCATGTGAGCCATGTGGTATGCAGAACAAAAACCTGGTTTTAAAAGCTGGAAAACCTTATATAAACCTCATGAATGTTGCTGTTATTACATATCGTCTCTTTTGACCTAAAGTTGTGTCTTGAATAATGATTCTTCTCATGTTTAAAACAATGGCAGATGAAAAATCATTAAATCGGAAGATCACAGTTATCGCTATTACAATATAATATGTGGCGGGGGCGGGGAGGGGGTGGGGGGATAGGGATAGGGGGCGACTGTGTTACCCTGTGTATCCATTTGAAACAGTGGAATCATTTTGAAAATTATATTATTCTTTACCATTATTTTTTTCACAATTTTATTCTAACTGGGTTAGCATATTATATAGGCTCCCTGTTTCGAGTGAATGAATATACCCACTCATTTATATATCATTTATATATCAACTAGCAAAGTACCCGTCCTCTGGACGGTCACCGTCTCTCCCCACATTTCCCCCTCTCCCTTGTTTCCCTCCCCCTCTTCTATGTCTCTCATACCTGTTTTCTCTCTCCCAACCCCATCTCCGATTCCCGCCCTCTCCCTCTCCTCTTCCTCATGCTCCCCCTCCTCACTTTCTCTCCTTTTCCTCTCTCCCTTCCCCTACATCCTCTCCCTCCCCTCTTTTACCGCCCCTTCTTCTTGCCCTCCCCCTCTCCTATTCCCCCACCCTGTCCCTTTTCTTCGCTATACCCCTCCTACACCCTCTCCCTCCCCTCTCCCTTTCCAATACCCCTACCCTCTCCCTTCCCCTCTTCTTTACTCTCCCACTCCTCTGCATGTAGTTAGGTCCCCCTGGAAATGACGTAGTAGGTTGTGGAGAGCTTTCCCAGGCTATAAATAGAGTGTGGAGATCCCAATTCAAAAAAGGCCCCAAAATCACATTTTCTCCCCAGATACCTACACAAACCACATACGACGTCCTCCAGAGAGGGTGGACCGAACTCTACAGATGAGTAAAACGGTTCGTAAAAGAACAAATTCTGAGAACATGTGAGACAAAGAAACCACTCTTTTCAGTTACTCTTTTCTACCTCTTTTCGTAGATGGTAACGTGCATGTGTGTATACTGACAGACCTGGGAATCATCCTGAATCTACACCACCTGTTGTACGTTGCACAAACACAATGAAGATTACCATTGTTATTATTAAGATAATCATCATCATTACAAGTGGAACCGTACAAAGACCATCCATATAATATACGGGAAGAGTACATACTTTACTGATGAAATACTGGACGCCATGGTGACTCCAGTAGTGGCACCAGGTGCCGCTAGGTACATCTAATCCCGAGGCGTCGCCGCCAGTCTGTCTACTCAGAGAAAGGATACTTGCTCAAAACGGCACACGATCATCTTTTTACACTGATCTGATACATCTACTCATTTCTGTTGCCACAGAACGCCCCCTAAACACCTCTAGATTAATGTATTAAAGGTACACAGTCATCATAGCATGAATAAAGGAGTAATGGACGTTTTCCCTTCCTCTGCCATGTTTGTATGTTTGCCATGTCTTGTTTGTAACAACTCTGTAGGCCAACCACCCTCGACTATGGGGCATAGCACAGTAGGTTTGTCACTGGACTGCAGACTGGAAGGTTGTATGCTCGAATCTCAGCCTGCTACATGTTCCCTTTTTATCTCTAGGTCACGTAGATGCTAGGTCATTCTACGTGACAGATACGGTGGATGGGTTGGCATGGTTGATGGTGATGGGAAAGGGCAGGGGAAACAAAATATCCCATATATAATTTAACAGATAAATAGCCTACCTATCGTCTGGGCTAATGATAGAACTAAAGGAAATAATGGGTGTCAATGCCCGCGCTAGCATATCGCCACTCTTCCTGGACCAATCGGCGTCAACTGGCATATTCATATGCCTAAAGCGGGGAATCCACACGGCGACTTCAGGGCCAAGTCGCCCATATTTTCGGCCCAAGTCGCCCAAGTTTTCAGTCGCTCTCTGTCGCCCGTTTTGTCGCTCATGTTGGCTGCTGTGTGGATTCCCAAACTAAGAACGTCTTCTGGCGACATGGCTAATTACCTCGGCGACTTGCACGGGCGACACAACTTGAGCGACTAGATTAAACATTTTCATTCCAGTCGCTCAAACAGTGAGCGACTTGGGGGTCATAAACCTGAAGTCGCCCGTCGGGAGGTCGCCCAAGTTGGTTTCATATGGCTCAACTGTGTGTGGATTCCGGCCAGTGAAATAAAGACCAGCGACTTGGGATGTTTCAACCAATCACAGGCCTGGAAATCTTTGAAGTCGCTCAACCTCTAAGTAGCTGGAATTGTTAGAGCGACTGGAATAAGTTGTGAAAGATGGGCGACACCCCCAAGTAGCCCTACAAAAATCGCTAGTGGATTTCGAACTGAATAGGCGACTTGCATCATGTTGCTCATCCTCAAGCCTTCAATAATGTGCAAAGTCGCCGAACATTAATACATGTCGCCAAATTAAAAAGATATTAAACAGTTGGTCGAATTTTGTATAGTCGCTCATGGTTTTTGAGCGTCAATGGATTTAGGCCTTTAGGCATCCCCGACGATTTCTGCCATGCCCCAAAAATAAATTATCGACACTACCAATAGATTACCCGATGGTCCGCCAATCCTCCTAAAATCATATTTGCCGACTTCCAATCCACCAAAACAATGTCCCCACGCCTAGAGAAATTATATAGACTGCGATTACCTCCAATACATCAAGGTCTTTCTGGTATAATAAGTGAGAAATAACCGATTCCCCGACCCCTATATGCTAAAGCATGAACGGACATTTTACCCTGCGTATGGCCACATGGCACCCTCGGTAAACACTCGGCATCGCATCTTCAGTAATACTCAGGGAAAAAAATCAACCAATCACAGGGCGCGTTACATTAACTCTGAGCTAGGCTCTCAGCCAATGGGATCACCCCTTCCAAACGTTACTCGGCGCGTCATGTTGACGGCCCCATAGGCCGCAAGGAGGGAGAACTTGTGAGGTAGCACCGGCTGACTGAGAGTGGCTTCTGTGACTTCGCATCTCTGATTGGCTGTTGTAGCCGGGAGGCGGGGCTACAGTGGTGCTGTCACAATCTTAGAAAATGTCATTGAACAATGATCAATACTTAAAATAACCCTAAACCTAACCTTAAATTGGTTGTCCTAAGTCAATAAAGGTAGTAGTGGACTGTCTGTACTAAAAACTCACTAATAAAAGTAATTACTTGATTGGTAGAAGCCTGCTAAGCCCCGCCCACTGCGTGTGGCTTCATTCGGCCAGCCGGTGCTACCTCGCAAGTTTTCACCAAAAGCCCATAGGCCGGCAACATGGCTGTTATCGGTGGTGGGCAGGTTATGGTGTTGACGAAGCCTTTTTAAATAGCATAAAGTTTCATTATCCGCCAAACGGTATAATATCCTAGTTAATTTAAGAGTTTTTTGTTGTGACAATAATGGACCCTAGTGCCAGTCACCCTCTAGACTGTTGTGGCCAAGTGCGAAACCCATTTTTGCCGAAAATAAACACAACCTTAGTACTGCCACCCAAGCCTCTGGTGTGGAGAACCATATATCCCAGAACCCCCTTTAACTCACTTTTCTTGCTTAATTCGATCTTAGCCTCTCTCATTCTTTGAACAATCGAAAGGGAATGACACCAGTAACTAAATGTATGAATTTAAGAAATCCGAGGCCCAGATGGGAAGATATTAGTGAAATTAAAAAAATAAAATGAGGTGTACTTAAATCCCCCATTCTCCTCATGGTGATTGAGGAGAATGGGGAAAATAAATTATCTATAAAGTTCCCTGTGTTAAAAAATATATAGCCGCAGGCGGTTTAATTATTCAAATTATCATAAAAGTATATCCTGCATCTGCAATCTATTTCTATAATATTCCAATGCATGAATGCCTAGCTCTGCACGCTTCTTTGGATATCTAATGACAGCTAAATTTCCACATCGTGTCTCTCTCTTTTCTGCGTTTTATCATCCATCAATATCTTCAGTCCCCTTGCTTCCTAGATTCGTTATATATCCAGCGGGACCAGGAAATGGTGTCCATAATTCAGTGTATTTCGTCGCGAGATAATCTTTTTTATACAAATTTTCTTCAAGCAATATGTCTGGCTGTCTGCCTCGACACATCTTCTTTGTGTGTGGCACATAAAAACCAAACTCAGACTAGACTACCCCCACGACAACAATCTGTTATCGTGGAATCAATCCTATAATGTATATTGGATTACCTCCCATCCACCAATTTATGTTCCTGAGAATTGATATGAGTAACCCACACAAAATTAATGGTAGGAGTACACTCTTTGAACAAATTCCAAATCAGGCGAATGAGTGAATAAAGAACACAATATTCATATAGGGATCATTATATCTGTATGCATAAACCGTAACGTCCTAAGTCCTTTTGTATGGAAATCAGATACACTCCAGTCTTCATTATTAAGGATATCCTCCATAACGGTAAAGCGGAGATTTCAAATTTAGTCATAATCAAATTAGCTCTACACCTTTCTCTAATAGGAAGGAAAGGCAGCGAGTAAAATGATTTATAGTATTTAGAATGTCAGGAGTAGATCACCAATTAAATACCAGTAAGTGCTAGTAATAATTATATTCATAATGAATTCATAATTCAGATGATTTTATCCACTGTAGTCCACAGCGAACACCCATGGGGGCGACTGTGTTACTGTTGCTTATTGATAGGGAAGGAAATGCTCCACAAAAAGGGATTCAAGGCGTGCCCTCCCTTCCCTTTTGTGCGACTGAATCTCATTCTTGACAAGCATGACTAAAGCAATACAATTGAATATCAATAAGAGAATGCATTTTCTAACAGTCTTTCAGCAAACGAAGTATGAGACCAGCGGCTGAGAGAGGCATTGTTGATTGCCATGCTAGTATGTATTGATTCATTATGGGGAAGTCAGTTTGAAGGAGATCTGACAATGAATTGATTAGTGTGTTATATGAAATTACTACACAGCTGTAGGTATACAGGTCAGTCTGGCGAATATAATCTAATTCCCTGATTGAACGTACTGGTTGTATCAATTGGCTGCCCCAGGGAAAAGTCAAAATACGCAAGTTAGAAGGATTCCTAATAACACAATAGAGATGCACCGTAAACAACATAATATATAACGTCTCCAGTAACTGTTGCTGCCATTTGTCCCTTTAGACGCGACCATCTATGTCTGGTGAATGTTAAAATATGTTTTCCATTGTGGTAACGTCTGCTCAGTCGTTTTATTTCGGTTTTTGTTTTTCACCTCAGATTACAGTTGCAATGTTAGATGGAGTCATATTTGTCTGGCCCCGAAGCCACTACATGCAGTGAGCTAGTTAGGACATGGTGGCAAAAATATTGCTGGCGCAGGGCAGCCAGTACCATTGAAATTGCCTTGCTACCTGGAGCAAAGGCTCGTCTTCACACGAGCTCATTTTTATAAATATTCATTACAGAAACTCACTGGCGAGAAAACAAAATTTGGCATCTATGTAAATTGATCAGGCATGCATGTTTAAGACAGTTATGTGAGATATTTCTTTAATATGGATAATGTAGTTAAAGTGGCCATTTCGGTGAGACTAGCTTTTCCTTGATTTTCTCTGACGATATTGATTTCATTTTAATTAAAGCAATCATAAAATAAAAGAATACCGCGTATAACCTCATGTTGAGCAGGGTATCAGTCTAGGCCCAAAGATGAGAGAGTCCCTTCAAACAGAGGGAAAGCCTCTCGTCTCAAACCGCAAAGTGCCATTATGATTCCATTAAGACCGCAAAATGTCATTACAATCCCATTAGAACGCCTAGTCCTAGGCAAGAAAACCGATTAGCGAAGTAGGCGTCCAATCACTAAGATAGCATTCGTATATGATATTGAGGGTTTGGGTCTAGACTGGTATGACATTATTCCTTTATTCCCTGAGAGCAATAAGAGTAAAAGGATCCCTGAACGGTACCCACCAAGCCTAAAATTTAAATTCATTGTGTATGAAACTGTATACATGTACATGTCCACATGCAAATTTATATACAATATATCACTAAAGTTCTGCAAGTGGAAAATGGTAATATCTCTGACAGATCTCATAGCTAACAACTATTTAACTTCTATAGTACACCTGTCATGCCACTGGGGAAGTTTACGCTGCGTCCTTTTGACAATTGTTATATTAATCGGTGTCTTATATACTGCATGACAAAATATCCAGACAATCACGAAGTTAATGGAAGATAATCTAAATACTGCATGGACAATGGCGAACAAGATCCTTCTGAACATAAATAAAAAGTAATTCATGATATTTTGTAAAAGGAAAATCCAGACACACCAAACTATTAGTGTAGATGGCATAGCAACCACCCACACTCATAATTCTGAATACTGTAAACGTATTTATTTTCGCGCAGATATATTTTCGCGCACTAAGTACTTGGAAACCTTTTTGCGCGGATTTAAATTCGCGCAGCATGGAAGTTTCACACTTTGTTTATGCAATATTTATACTTTTCGCGCAGGAATTATTTTCGCGTACAAATGTGGGTGCGCTAAAATAGCGAAAATAACTACTGCGCAAACATCAATACATTTACAGTACCTAGAGATCACCATAGACAACAGATTCACATTGGATGCGAAACTAGTAAAAACACTCCATTAGAATACACCAGTTTAGCATTATGAGACAATATTTAACCGATGCGGCTCCAATTATTCTTGTCAAATCACTTATATTATCGATAATATATCATTACTGCCTTATCTTCCTAACGCACATCGCATAGGCTCAACAACAAAAAATTCAACGCCTGCAAAATAGAGCAATACGAATTGCACTATAAAGCGGATATGATGAACCAACGATTGATATGCATAACAGAAGTAATATCATGACCATGAACGATAAACTTAAAATTTAACTACATACTAAAGCAACTATACTTTGCTACTAGAGCGAGAGGTTTTCCCTCAGTATGAAGGAACTATTTCAACCTTGAGCCCTGACTGGACACACACAAAAATAACCTTGCTAGTGACTCCCACTTCCATCTCTTGATAATTATCACAATGTTAGTGCGGGTGCTGGGAAGACCGTCAACGTGACGACTCAGTATGCATCTATACCTGCCATATTCACAAAAAAAACACACACCATACTGCCATTTAGAGGATTATCATATTCAGCGTATTCCGCAAGAGATGTCCGACAATGAGTCCAGACCTGTTATTGCTTGTATGTGTGTCTACCGAGATAGATATCGTTACATAAATCAGTGTTCACCATCATCGGTGAAAGGTTCCAGGAATATAAGAATATATATTATATGTCTTAAAGAACGTCACAATGAAGTTTTTCCAGTATCAAACCTCTTGCAAGTTTTGTAATGGCGATGACGCTCTTTTAGAATTAGCAAATATTAAAATAAATAGATAACAATACTCAGTAAGTCAAGCTTTTCGTGTTGAGAAGAGACAAAATGTTCGATTGCGTTGATCAGCCAACGGGACCTTTTGATAGATATGATATACATTATGTGGTATAGATTGACAACAATGTCTTGTTATCTTCTTCCATCATGTGAGAGGGCAATTGAACATACATAACAGTATGTCCTTAGGAGTTATATCTTTAAGTGCAAAAATCATAATATGACTTCCATGTAAATATATAATGGTATTAATGTCAAAAAAGTTGTCTATGTGCTTCAAGGAGGTCATATGAATTTGTCATCCCCAGAAAATACTATATGATATTATATGAATAGGAAGGATTTTGTGCGTATAGCAGTTACTGCACTTTTTAATTGAAGGCTCTTTTGGTTCATTATGCAAGACTATATTCGAACATAATAGACGGACGATACATTCACACGCGTGTACATGTGCTGGTAGGTAGTTTGTCGTTAAAAGGTTTTCCGGGGGACTTCTTCTTTGTCGTTCTCCTTTTAATATTCTTATGTCTGGGATAACGAGATGTAATCTTTTTTTAAATCCGATATGATTAAAACAAGAATCATTCGTTCGTTACATATACTGGCCGCTTTGTGTCTCGCTTTATTCACTGTAAGTGAAGGGAGAAGCCTTTATCTGACACTGTTAACCGTGAGAATAGCTAGAATGCTGGGGGGTTTTTCATCTAAAGTTCTCTATTGCACGAAGTACAGTATTAGGTAGTATTTTATATGAATTGGACACAGGTAATTTAACTGTACATGAAAGGTAACAGTAGAGATCTATGTATCATTAAAATATTGCATTCGTTCACCTTGTAAGACACACCAGCCGAATGATAAACTTTCACTTAGTTGGACGCGATGGAAATATTTAATTTTACCATGCAGTGCATCGCTAGGAACTAGTTGCTAGTGTGGCTTAAGATAAAGATTGCCTTAAAATCAGTTGAAATGACAGATGGCCGACTTGAAGTATGACAATGGCTCGGGTTGGGGTCATCACCTTCATGGTCAAGGACCATAGAATAAGGTTCAGGGGTCAAAGTCTCCTCTGCCTGTGCATTATTGGAGGGAAAGGCCATTCCGGAGCGAAGTGTGCCAGTAGTGTCAACTTACATCATTGTTAGAAATGAGCTGCGGCGCTTCGCCCCCCCCCCCCCCTCCCCAACCCCAACCCCAACTCAAATCATCCCCGCGGTTTCCTTTCCCCTCGAGCGGTTTGAATCCTTGTATTTTCCTCCAGTTTTAGACTACTCCTGTACGTTGGAAAATGTGGAATTTGGGGCTTTAACTGAATTGGGTGACTTTCCTCTAAATGCACACGTTTTAAATCGTTCGATGATATTTTACCTTTTTTCATCATATTTATGCCAATTATTGAGGTCGTCAATTAATTTTTATGTGGATATGCGGTACCTTATTCCAATACCATGGGGTGTTTAATACTCTCTAAATATTGAGTATCTAAAGGCCTTTGTCCACTAAGCCGATTCTCATGCGATGCTCATGGAATTTAGTGGAAAAGGGTCCTCTGTGGCGCAAAATCGCATGAGTGGACTACTGGAGATATACTTTTAATTGGAATAGGTGGTTAATACTGCAGCCCTTGTTCTTATCAGATGCCCAGTGGGAAAAACATGTCTCCAATTGAATTGTAGATTCGTTTGTGATTTATCACGACTCAAAGTTATTACTAATTCAGACATATCTCGCCCCGTATCTCGTCCACCTTAGTTATAGTGAATCATGTTTAAATATTGAATAACTTTGCGAATATGATTATGAAATATAAATGGGATTCATATTGGAACAAAATGTGGTTTATGAACATAGGGGCATGGCGATTAGCTTTACCAAAGGGATATTAGTCCCAATGCATTTTTAATCCTTGCATAATTATGGGCGACTGGGAATCTACCCAGTGCAGCATGTATACAGTAAATACCTCAAAACCGAAGGGGTCATTATTGTCTGTTCGTCCCATTCCCATTTTATCAATTTAAATATAAGGGTAAGATACCCTAATATAAAAATAAAAGCAAAAAACAAAATAAATAATTATCTTACCGAGTTTAGCCAATCATTGTTTGAATTACCATTTGGCAATACACATTCTTGATATTTGAAATGACTATGTGAGTTGTGTTATACTTCTTTATTTAGTAGATTCGACTTCAGATTTCAGTCTAAGAGATTCTTATCATTAGTGTTCATTCCTCAGTATTATGACTGATTTAATATAGTTTTAATCACATATAGCCTCAGGTACTCTGAGGTAATAGAACATGAACTTGGGCGAATAGCCATTCTGATTTCCCTTTGCCCTTTACTCTTTTCCTCGAACAACCCAACCCCCGTTATCGCCACTGCTTGTCCATTGGCACTCTTTTAAAACGAACGTCCACACCTGGACGTGCTAATGTATGGAGTGTGGCAGCGAGGGGGTGTCGGCAGGGGGAAAGTGGGGGTGGGGGCTGGAGGAGAGGACAGTGGGAAGAATAGAAAGGTGGCAGGCCAGCTGACCGGAGTCGGGTGGGAGGATGGGATGATAGGGATAAAGGGGGTTGGTGGGATATAGGGGTAAAAGCGCAGAGAATGGGGGAAGGTCGTGTGGAGTCACAAATGAGGAGGGACATTTGGACATCAGGTGCCAACTTGGCCAAGGCATATTTGAACAGAGCCAGACCAGGTGAAGATATGGAACAAAATAAATGTCTGTCTTTTAACAGAATATCATTTCTTATCGCGCTAATTTTCTAAGTTTGATGTTCAACGAAGGAATTACATTACGTCGCTGAAGTAAGTAGCAACAGCCTGTGTCATTTTGGGTATAAATACATTATAATATCCATTATGATTTTTTTCTTTAATAATCCCCCCTCGTGCCGCCGGCGTGCATCCAAAGATATTTATTAATCGGTATCAAAGGCTGAAAATGATTTTATTGCCAATTTGCCCACGAAATGGAAGTGCATTGATTGAAGCAATCGGCGCCTGTTAAAAAAAACCGATAGAGCTGTAGAAGTACGTGGGCGCCAAGAGGTCAACATGGTGCACCGATCTACACAAACAAGTTGCAATCTTTTCAAAATATATTTTTTTGATTTTGTTATTTATTGTTCTGTCCGTCTGGACTAACATTTGGCTCGTACTTCACCATCAGGCAAGCAATATATTTGACGATAGACTTGCACACCTAAAGAACATTGCTCCACAATAGAAATCGAATGTGTATTATACTTTTTACAACTCATATGACACCCAAATACTTCAAACTTCAAATGATATCCTTTTATAACACAAATGTGTTGATTGATAAGTAATTTGGTTATCATGTATTAATGGTAAATACATCAGTCGAAATTGAACTATTGAGTGAAATATATTTCTCATTGTTTACACTTTTACTATTATAATATTGCTAGGTAAAAATAAAAGGTAGTCTTTATAGCTTATATAATGCCTTCATTATACCTTCATTATACCATATATATTGTACTTTCACTATATTATAATTTCCTTATACCATATATCTTTAATTTAGTTGGGTTTATTGATACGCTATAGACTATTGTATTGTAACCATACTGATGGATACTGATGGTTGATGATAGTCATAATGATGTTTAAGAAAATGTGTCTTATATTCAACTCCTATTCACGTATAATAAAGTATGACCTATTGTGTGCGTATACTGATGCATTGAAGGGGTTTATACATTATGCCGATAAACCCGACCAGACGAAGATCGATATGCGACTAACCAAACATGCCTAATTGTTAATACTTGGCCCAGTAGTTTACCTCCCACATTCGCCCACCGGAGCTTAGCACATAAAGGCCCAGAAGAACCAGTAAGAGAGAAATGACCCTTGTCTCGCACTGTTCTACCACTGTGCTCCTGCAGAACTACAATACTGGAGCAAGTACCTGGAGGAAGAGTTGTGGGAGGTTACTCCAGACCCTTGGCACAGCACCTGCCTACCAGTAATTCAGTAGGAGGCATTGACACACCTGAGAGGCACCTTTTTCCTCTGGAACTACCAATATGTGCCACTGTTGACTACCAGTGGTGGCATATTCACACCTGCCACTCCTCCTTAGAACTATTGGTTTGTCTCGTCTAAAGTCAAAGAGAACGAGCAGCATATAGAATTGTAAGAATATGTGTCATATTTTATATTGGAAAAGTACATGTTCTTTGACTGGTGCTAGTCCATATACCATGGCTCAAACACTTCTGGATACTCATCGAACATTATCCGAAGTGTTGGTTTTTCATAATGGACTACATGAGACGAATCGATACCAGATGAATAGCTTCAATTTTCTTGTGCATAATTTGTCAATTTCCATACTTCAAAATGGTATTTGAGGTAATGTATCCAACAATAATTATTGTTATATGACACGGGGTCATGCATCTCAACAGACGTTAACCGATTATACTACAAACAGTGAGCATTATACCAATGTATTTGCCTTCCACCACAAAGATGTCAACTATCATGTGAAAAGAACCCAGCTATAAACAATGGTGTCATGGATTGGTGAATTGCACTTTTGAAAGGCGAGGAATGGATTCGTTTCTACTGGTTTAGTTTTGCATTCACATAATGACCAATAGAAATTAAAGATACGACACCGATTCATTTTCTGTGATTACCAATACTGTGAAATACCTGAATCGCAACTTGTGGAATAATGTGCCTCTTACCTGATTTGGATGTTATGAATGTTGAAAATATTTAAGCCATACATTATAATTTAAGGGACCTGGAAGAACGATAGGAAGTATGATTGGTCTATTCAACCAACTATGAATGAATTGAGGCTATGGGATTTGCGGATTAGTACCGCATATTTATCCCTAATCACATTACGACTTACGCAGAAACGTGGTTAATCTCACTTACCCTCTATATGTGGATATTGAAACGAGTGTTCAGTCCTTCACACGATATAAATATAAGTCAACAGATTTTATCACAAAGATAGAAGGTCGGGGTTATCAGATTTTTACAGCATTTCTTCATTCACTGTCTATCATCGATGACGACAGATGAAGAAAGAATATAGATCTGTTATTTCTAACAATTTTACATAACATGTAAATAGTTGTATTACCAATTTAAATATTCCACATGGGATCTATTGTTGCCTTAGACCAGCTGAGTAAATCAGCTTAAGGATAAAACACCATAATGCAATTGAATTATTAATTATTCATTATTAAGATATCTGGATTCAGGAGAATACTTACAAATGTACATTGATATTCTCAATTGAATCCGAGTCTGATTCATTATGGAATATGACCTTGACTGATCCTGCCAGGAATACATGGATTTCCTTTGGAGAGTCCTTTTGGATTAGCCTACTCTTCAGATATCTGGCCATGTGCTCTTGTAGTCCCGCTCCTGTGCCATGCAGTCCTTCTAATACTCCGCACTCTAGTCCATGGGCATTGAACCGGAACGCTTGAAGTCCGACTCCAGACCTTAGACCCACGCAAACATAAAAATATCATTGAGAAAATAAGACTGGAAGAACTACTTCGCTCCAGTTCATGAATACGAATAGCAATCCTGGTTTATATCATGATTGAAGCAATTGTTCACAGATCAAAATTCAATTCGATTTCCACGAGGCTATGCTTATTTAGGGCGTTCTATTTCTGTATTTTAATCGTCCTTGCAATTTTTCGATTAGCTCACACATGATATTGACATGCACGCACAAATGGGTTACATGTAATGTTCATATCCTGTTTACTCACTCACTTACAGTAAACTACAAATGAACTTAATTTGAGATACCAACCTATTTGAATCACAAAATGAAATGCAATGACTCATTGTATCAAAGAGAAGACAAGACAAGCTAATACGATTGGCATCCTCCAATTGTTCCTATCCCGCTTTTAAATCAATGGAATGCCTTTTTACCTCACAGAAATACCCGTTTCGGAGACAGTAAAATTGTGATATCGGAAAGATGATATTCTAGGATGCCAATACAACACCTGGGAAACTAAGTTCGGCAAGAACAAGACATACCTTTATACATACATCCAGACATGAATCGAACAATCTCAGACAGAAATAGCAGACCCTTCTAGGGTCTCTAATCGGGTGGCCAAGGTGACTGAGCTAGCTGTGGTCACTCCTGCCCCCCGTCTCCACACTGGAGGCCCCATTAGGACAAATGATGGCCCATACTGGAGGAGGGATTCAGAATGGAATTCCTCCAGTGGTTCCTACACCGGTCATTACGTGGGAGGACATAGATGAGTCCCTCAACAATGGCAGTCACCTGTGAGTGTTTACCTAAAATGTTTTTGAACAACTAAACATGAAATAACATGTTTATCTAGATTCATGTGGTCATGTGGTCATGTGTATATATGCATATTTAGAAATTATAACATTATATATACACATATATAAACATAATATATTATATCATAAGCAATTATATATACTTTACGTAGATATAACATGGAAAATATACCCCATACATGTATCATTGAATGGGGAACTGACTTCGGTTGGAGTACATAGATTTAGAAGGCATTGAATGGTGGAATATGGATAATTTCTATAAGGTTGTTACACCACGTTGCTTATGCATGCTACCATTGCTATAACAATATAATTATATACAATATATATCTGCAATATGTATGATGTGATACATCGTGTTATGGATTTGTAATATCACTATTACATATACCATAGTCTGATATATATAATTTGGAAATGTCTTGTAAGAAATGCCAATGTAATCACGAACAAAAATATCAAATAATACTGCATCTATTATTTTGATCAGCGGAGCTGGAGTCAAAACGGTCCTATATTAGTTCCATATGAGTAAGCCCTTTGATAGCATACCAATGAAAGCCATGGCAGGCCGTATCTCATAAGGTCTGTGGAATGAATGAAGACTCACTGGAACATTGGACGTATGAGTGGAAGCAAAGTTGAGCAACATTCGTTCGCCAATAAGTCTTCAGCAAAGTTGGACTGTTAATGATAAATTTGACTTACAGCATAATGCGTTTCCCTAACTATATCTAAATAGAAAGAATAGAAAATCACTTAAAAAAATAGCATCCCCCCCCCCCCCGCCCCCCAACACACACACACACTCAGTTTCAAAATACAGTTTACGTCGTGCTGAATACAGTCATAATAGATATAAATCAGTGGGTAAACGGTATTTGGCAGCTTGTTTGAAGGTAGGCTTTTTGCCATCCCTCCTTACAGATCAGGATAGAGTCTTTCCTCTCTATTCTTCACAGATCTATTTATGTATGTATACGTACATACATGTATACATACATGTATACACACTCCTTTGTATTTTGGCAATGTGTAGTATCCATGGCAACAATCAATGGCAAATCTGCGATAACTTACAATATTTGTAGGTCATGGCAGATACTATTAATTGATAGGAATGCATTGAAAAAATCTAATAGATATAATAATATATTATATCCCTGCAGCGAAGTCTAGTGCAAAGTTCTGAACAGTCCAAAACTATTTTGTGTTCGGAAACTTAGAATAAATCAAATAATGAATAACTGAAATAATGAATAAATAGAATAGGAAATATAAGAAATAATGAATGAATTTCAACCATTTGAACTGCTGTAAGAGGAGATCCATGTGTATTACCAAGCATAAATTGTTTGTCACTCATCCTTTTCATTCCTAATTGGTCCCAATTCTGGACACCCATGCATCAATCCCACCTGTGGCTTTAGAGTATCCTAGGAGGAGAGGCCTACTAGACCTATCCCGCTATGATAATATTCCCTTGGTCGGTGTCAACTGATAGAATTTTGCTTTGTTCTAAATAGTTGAGCGCCTGTGAAGCTCCGGTGGCAATAGAATATTCAGTTTTGTGAGTAGTATACGGAATTTACTTCACATTCAGGCAGAGAAACTGTAGACACTGTCAAAAGCATCATACTCCGCTGTATATTACACCCGATATATTGACTTTTGACACTTTTCCAATTGCTCTAACAACTAGACTGACTTCTGATTCATCACATTGCACGCTGCTTTTAATTATTTGAATAAAACAAGCGTAACTTTGTTCATATCCATGCGTGACTTGAGTAGTTGCCTAATTTGATCGATAGAAAACTTGAAAATACTCTGTCAAACACTGTATAGTTCAAATGTAATAAATATATATTAGTGTCATGATTCAGTTTTCCCACGTCCATAATTGGAATTCCAATTGGACAAGGAACATATTCATCATTTTATCAGATTGATTCTGATAATTGTATTCACGATCCCTATCTATAGTATAGAGTCGCCTGTGCGCCTTAGTATGTAGATTCCCATCTTACAAGTTGCTTTCATTTGAATGTCATGATATTAAGCTGTTCCATGACCATCAACATTTATTCCGTAAACAAATGCTCTGTAGCAGGTCTAATGTACACTGTATCAGGTATCCCCCGGTATAACTAACCTAGGTCTACTGTACCGGGGGTACATTTGACCTAGGTCAAACGTACTCCCGGGGGCACATAAGACCTATAGGTTGAATATACCCCCTCCAGTTTTTATGTACCCCCGGGGGTACATTAGAACTAGGTCAAATGTAGGCCTACCCCCGCCAGGTTCAATGTGGAAATTAAACCTAGGTCTAATGTACTCCTGTGAGGTGTTAATAATCTATAGTACTGATGTAGCCCCATTGAAACATTAATTCTTTAAATTATGACAATAAAAGTAATAATGAATACCTAGTACAGGCCTAATTGACAGAACTGTATAGATTTTAGTAATGAAAACCAAACAGATTTTAAATGTAGGGTCGATGACGAATTTTAATGTGAGGAAAGTAATGGAATTGATAAAATTTACAAAATTCGTTTAAGTTGAACTATCAAACAAGAATAATATATTTAGAAAATCACTTCGAAATATTGTTTATAGAATCAGTAAATGTTGTAATAACTTTTGGCTTTTTCATTATTAGACTGTCAAATTGTCCTTTGATTTATTTTTATTACATTCCGCAATAGGTTCCGTATTTAGGTCTATCCTTTTTCAGGCGTATATATTATAGGTATATAGTCCTAGACATATTTAGCAAAGTCATTGGATATTACCTTCTCTCCTAAAGTTATAATATATTCATTTTTGTTTGATTAAAGTTTCCTGAAGAATTATTGGTGTAAGATTATCAATGAAACAAAGCGGGGTAATTTGAACCTAGAGGGGGTCATTTAAACCTAATTTAAACCTAAGGTCTAAATTACCGGGGGGTATATTAGATGAGGGGGTGGTAATTTAGAACTGTTACACCGGATCATTGTTAATCGTTGACTGTAAAAGCGTTAAATGACCTCGGTCCCAACAACGAGAGTCAAATTAACGTATGCTCGTTGGTCCCAACACTCAACAGGCCAAAATATCTTATTCAAGATTTGACAAACAAACAGTAGGACAATTTTTTGCCTTCAAGTTCTCCGATGTATCACATATCAATTTAACTTATGTTGGTATTACGTTTTGTTCAGTTTCTCTTCAATTAATCAGCAACAGTCCACAATCAATGTGATGTCCCCCATATGGTCAGAGTACACCATCTCTATATATCATTATGTCGATCACGTTCTATGTCTTTTGTTATCTGATTTCGTCATAATATCTGAAACTTTGACGAATAATATGTGTCTGGTTATCCACGCAGATTGTGGTCGCATAAAAAAATAACTAGCTACACATATAGATTCACAAAATTATAATATCTTTGTGAGACATATTAATTATATATGTGGAAAACGTTGGTTTATGATAGACTATCCTGATTATAGAACCAAATTAGATGCATAGCTTGAGCTATAAATAGTTTCAATTTTCTCCCTGACGTGGGCTAATGTATATCGATCACTTTTAAATTATAATCTTGAGTCGACTCTCTAACTAAACTTGAGCAAATGGATTTCGAATAGGACCCGCTAGGATTGATTTTCTTTGTCTAGACTTGTCATTTCCTTTAAATGGTTAGAAGTAAATCAGGAAAGTTATGATATTGAGTAATATGTGTTGGAACACCATTTATATAATCCTTGTATAAAGAAAAGAAGTACGTTCAAGTTGAGTTGCTTTATGGAGGTGTTTACGTTTCTGATTGTGGCTTGGGGTTCGGTAATATCTTCGTGCATGGCATGCTTCAATTTGAGCAAAGGGGTTAAGAGGTTTCCTTAGCCATTTTGTTTATGTCTAGACATGCTTGCTTTAGGACACCGCTCCCGTGCAATGATGACTGAGTACTTAAGTACTAATTATGTATACAGTTCTAGTTATTCACTCTTGATGTGCTCTCATGTCTAGAACCACCGTACTAGATTATCTATCTAGAGAGCGAACTTTTAAAATACATGAATAGACATTATTTTCTCTTGGATTGTTATTGTTATTTTGTGACACACGTTAGATTAATTATCCTTCTGGGGAACATCTCAATTAGAGGAGAATTGCATTATTGATTTGATTATAGTACACGCATCTTTTTACTAATTCAATAACCTTTACTTTCCATTAGTCCCCGTTATAGAGTGTAGAAAGGCTCCTTGACATTTGGAGAACATATGGGAGGGGTCGATAGAATTGATATAATCGTTATCATAACAACATTTCTGATTGGTACATAAAGATATAAGAATCCAAGACATGAGAACCTCCCTATTTACCATTACGGCAAGTTTAGTAATCCATATGTCCTACCTGTTCTCTTGTCTGCCTGTTCTAAGGAGGATACTGTTACATTATATGTTATTCCTGTGGGTTTTGTTTTTGTTATTACTGAAGGCCGTACATGGTTTAAACTGATTATAGAAAAATACGCATGTTCACATGGTGAATGTTTTGTCGCGTTGCCATAAATAATAGACTAATCTCCCAATATTAGCTTCACGTACATTTTATATTGCTTTCTTGTCAGTTAGGATGGCTCTTCAGGCAGCACATCGTGTTAGTAGATGTCCTTACTAATTTATTTCACTATATCATTATGATCATGTGATCACTAATAATTGATATTGCACTAGCCTCATGCATTGTTGGTGATTGTTATTCCATACTATTATTGGTGTCCTTTAACCGTACTCCACCAAGGAGATTTCTAGGCGATGTCCCAAATAGACTGCATAATAGACCAATGCCTGGTGCAATTTGTTAAGTTCAGTAAGATAAGTTCAAGAATCGTATATTAAAGTTTCAGAAAAAAGACATTTGCTTCCATTTTCCACTAGGTTTGCGTTTGTTTTTAACGATTGACATCTCACATGATTTGAATTGATAGATTTGGTGATGTGTCAATCGTTGAAAAAATGGCGATTGTTCCTTTATCATCAGATTGAAATTCGAGTCACTCCAGCAGGCCAAGGAGAAGTTGATTGCAGGACGAGTGTCATATCTCAACTTTAGTTCCCTTTAGTCGACCAAAACCTGGTTTGTCTTAGCACTGGGGGCGTTACCTTGTTGCCATAGGCCTCAATCAGGCTCTCTACTCACAGAACACCTCAGGGGCGACCACACAGCGAAGCTGGGTCGATGAGAGCCTAGCAGCTGTTCGTAGTTGTAGAAATGGCTAGACAAATAGTCCCTTGGGCGCAGTGCTATGCTCGAGCAGAAAGCCTTTACTTCTGCCTTTAGTTTATTCCAGATACAGGGGAATCCGATGATGAGATAGAATCAGACTGAGAGACAGAGGGTTGTATTAGTAGAATAGGTCGGCGGCTTAGGTTACTGGGCAACGAGTATAATATGCAGATTCTCCTTGGTCAGCGTTAAAAATACAAATAAATAATGATTATGTTGAGTTGAATAAATTGAAAAGGGTAATAAAGGTAGAATAAGAAGTAAAGGGTTCTTTCTTTTTGTCTGTGTTGGCAGGTTCTTTCCTCAATTCGTTCCCGTGATCTGAGGCTAATAATAATAATTAATGGTAATTAATAGTTATGTTACGTCATCATTACGTAACATGATGTAACATATTTCATTAAGAGCGTTAAATAGTTGTGTTAGGTAATCAGTCAATATCGCAGGGGGAGAAGATTTCTGAAGAATAAAGTCTGATGGAAATTTTCCCCATAATGTTGTGATGAAATTTTCCCCATAATGTTGTGAGTATGATCTACCTAGATCAAATAGTCGAGTGATTCTGGGGGATCTAATAGATCTATGTCTTTAATTTCCTCAAATAAAATCCATTACATTGTATTCACTGCTTTTCGTTGTAAAAGCATAATCTACCTAGATCAAATATCTTAGTGATTCTGGGGGAACTAATTTGTCTTTAATTTTCCCAAAGACCTAATGCTACTGTTATTATCTGAAATTACCTGTGTAATGATAGACACTTGTCTCTTTCCAGGGCCGCGGAGGCGGCAGAGGAGGCCACCGCTGAGGGTACTGCTACCTGGTGTAACATGGAAGAACCACGACCAGTGGAAGATCCACACCGGCAGCAGCAGCTACACCTAGTGGCCGATACCCACAACGCAGTCCGCCATCTAGTGGAAGAAGCCAACAACCACCACCACCCGCATCCACAACGCCCCCTCCAGGTGCCGCCCGACACTAACTTACAGCTGCCAGATGAGCAACAGCAGAGACACCTAGGGGAGAGTCCGCCGGAAGTGACAAGACCTATCATTGGCAACGGAGATGTAGGCAATAATTCCAGTGGGCGGGGAGGTCAACAGTACTTGCGCCTCTCCCAAGAAGATATAAATGCTATAACAGAAGCTGGGTCCAAAGGTGGGACCTTTACGTGCACACTATGTCAAAAAAAGTTTGGATACAAGAATGGTCTGATCCGCCATGTACGGTTGACCCATGTTGGGGAGAAACCATACCAGTGCAATATTTGCCAACGACGCTTTGGCTACAAACACATTTTGATGGAGCACCAAAATCTCCACTTTGGAAACCGACCATATGCTTGTACACTTTGTGATAAGAGGTTTGCAGCTAGATCGAATCTAATCCAGCATCGTATGGTGCACAAACGACCTTTTAACTGTAGCCTGTGTAACAAGAGGTTTGACCGAGAGGACCAGCTCAAAAAACATTTGTTTGCCCACCCGCAGGCTCTCCTTACGTGTAACTTTTGTACTTATGCTGCAGCTGCCCAGTCAGATTTAAATAAACACATGGTGGAGCACCATCCACCGCAAGTGATGGAGACTAGGGCGCCCCCGACGAGGCGAGAGAGTGGGGAGAATGGAGAGGGTCCAGAGGAGGATTCGGCTGGGGAGGATGGTGGGAGAAGTAGCACTGAACAACCAAACCATGAGCTCATATCACCAATCCTCACTCCTCAACCTATGGTGGTGTCCCAGCCGCTCTCCTCACCCCTGACCCCTACTTCAAGTGCTGCGGCTGTGGCTGCACAGAATGCACTGAACTATGCTCTGAGGGTGACCAATGAACTACAGCAACAACAACAACAACAGCAACAAGGCGGCAGGGGACAGAGGGTGGAGAGCATCTGTAACCAGCTCAGCAGTTTGTCTGGCACGCCTGTCTCAGCCGCTAACCTCCACCATCAACAGGGTGCCCCTCCAGAGGTTCCCATACAAGGCGTCATAGTTAAGAAGGAAGCTGAGGACATGGACTCCTGTAGTGTGGGCAGTTCTGAGCAGCCTCTGCCCAGCCCCCGCACACCCGTCAGTCATAACCACACAGATCCACCCTACCCTCACTCCCAACAGTACCCAATGTCATCCAGTGAACCGCCCCGAACTCCCTCATTCTTCTCAAGCCAGTCTTCTATGTCACTCTCATCCCACTCAGACTTCTCGCGATCGACCCCAATCTACACAAGTGTTCCTAGCATGAACAATAATGTGAATTGCCTATCACAAGGAGGCAAGGACTCCAAGCCTCACACCCTACCAGGAATCCATGAGGTCTTCTCCCGACGCAACCAGCGTGTGCCACCGACGTTTACTAGTTTTGGATTACCGACTCTGCTATCCGACCCTAACAGGTTGCCCCTTCCCCCTCATGTTGACTTACCTTTATCCCTTCTTTCCCCTCCAACTTGCCCTCCGACATCGTTCACCTCTTCCCTACCTGTTGCCCCATCGATTACTACTCAATCATCTGGCATCAGCACTCGACCTATGGCCCAGCTACCTCCTATAACCCAAGTGCTCAGACCTAGTAAAGATGTTGCTGTTCAGCACACTGCGCCTATTCCTGGCTTCCCTTCCCTCGATGATGTGCTTTCTTACTACCAAGGGCAGGGCCGACTATTCCGGTGCCAACATTGTAATATTCTTTTCTTTGAGCGTGGTATGTATTTCCTCCACGCATCCCTCCATGGGCCATCATCGCCCTGGGAATGTTCCATATGCCACAAAGTCTGCTCAGATAAAAATGAGTTCACTCTGCATTTTGTTAATCAACAACACAACTCGGTATAGTCGGAGCACGAGTCTCGGCAGGAGCAGATTTAGACTGGTGACAATGGATTGGGTGCACTGGCAAGGGTTTACAACAGTAATCTGGAGCTTGGCTGTGATCGAATCACTAACCACAATCCTAAACAAGACCTATACAAAACTGAATGACACAAGCATGTACAAATAGTTTTCTCAAAGCAGTACTCAGTAAAATAATGCCTCTTTCCACACATCGCCTTGCACCAAAGGAAGTTCTGAAACCTCAATTCTTATTGCTGGTAGCTCCAGAATAAAAAGCTGGTTGTAACGAACGAGAATTAGCATCTTTTACTGCAAGAAAGATTGTATAATTTTATATGTAAGGAATCATTTAATGTTGTTATTCTTTCATGTTTTAAGCGACTTTAGCCCTGGGCATTACTTTATAAATGAACTATACTTATCACAGTTCCAAAGGCCTATTCGTGTGAGACATGAAAGTCGATTGACGAAGGTAAACTTGTATGATGAAATTGCTGCGATATCGAAGAATATCTTCAAATATGGATCACCGTCCCCAAATTATGCACAACCGACTGGTGAAACAGAATTACAATGACCTCTGAATGACCTTACTCTGTGAAAACGAACGGTGCACTAGTTCCATTGCTGGTCTGGCCCTGCCCTGCTCGGACATCCTGCTATGGTCTATGTTGATTACATGAAAAGCCAATTGAAATAGATAAAACGGAATATGTGCATTACAAATGCAAGATGAGTATAGGTATAGTTATCCCTCACCGTTGTTTCCTTTTAGTTTAGACAACTCTCAATAGATGATTTGAGGGAGGCAACCCACAAACAAATTTCCAGTTCGCATTATTATGCCATGCATGCATCTTTATATATGATATATTCTGTTTAAATTTCTGAAACATTATATATGTAAGAAATCGATATGGTATGTTTTATAACATTATAAGATGTTGCATTGTAAAGTTACATTTCCTTGGAGGGGAAAGGAGGTGTTGTGGCCTCGTGTTTCCGTTCACAGTATCGTCAAAAAATAAAATAGCTTTTTTAAAAGTCTGAAATCAAGATGTTAGGTGCATGCAGTGTTCTACCTACAATGCTACACATAAAAAAACATTCTCCATGTTGTTGATGATATATTGACATTTAATGTTATGATGTGGTTGTTTCAGAACGTTGACTAATTGTAAACCCATATATATTATATATATATTTCCATGTGAGGTCTTGTATTTGTAATGATTCATCGGTATTATTTTGACTTATGAATTGTGAGTCATTACAGATATCTGCCGCTTTCAATGTTTTATAGCATGAGGTGGATCAATATCATTATAAATGTCGCCAAATGATTAAATATGTTTATCCTTCTTTTTATTGGAACATTTAATTCTTTTATTTATGATGATTTACGATTAGAAATATTTCTTTTTGAAATAGGTAATATTATACTAAATCGAATTCCCAAGTTTCATCTCTGTTTTCTTGCTATTCTATCTACCAGTAAATATATAATATATATGTATACAGTATTGGCTCAGAATTGCATGACTTTGTTGGTATTCGTAACAATTTGAGCTGTTAATGTTGCAATCACCTCAAAGGCTAGTGTTTAATATTTGGGTTTGTGGGCATGAACATAAGTTGGTTTAATTGCACGACCAATGAAGAAGCTGGCGTTGGGTTTTGGTAAGCTATTACCAAATAGACACTCTTTCGTGTAGCCTACTGCTCCTACCCAAGGTATGAACCCAACTTCGTTCATGTCCTTCGTGCAAATTCCAATAATTCGCTCCATAGACTCATAATAAAGATGTGATGTTGCGTATCTTGACTTGTTAAACAAAAAATAGTTATGCTCATAAGTATTGAATGGGTGTATCAAACAATAACTATTATTTCTGTATTGAGGAGAATTGGGTTGACGAAAGAGAAGTCCAGTTTCAGCACCACGATTAAAGTATCGTTTTCCAGTATTTATATTCTAAGATACAAAAATAATATATGCGTTATGCACCTCTTGTTCCTGTTCATTAATATCAAAAGTCGTTAATTGAGGTAAGATATCCCTAGTTCAGTCATATTTACAAACAGTATTCGCTATTTTGCAGCATGGTAAGTAATTGTGAATCTAGAACATAGAAATAACCTATAAATACGGTACCTATGCTGCAGTGTTGCTAAGCGTTCGAATCCATAGGAATTAAGGGACTCGTACTCGACGAGTGCTAGTGTAAAAAGGCTGGAGGATATTCTGTGTTTATGAAGAGTATCACTATGGCCGTGTGTATATTTTGTGACTTGTATGCTAAGAAAACAATGCAAACTGTGTAGTCATTTGTTACTATGTCAAAGACGTGTTTGCATTACTCACGGAAATTTACGACGGAGTTCCAGGGCTGTGTTGATTGTTGATAGAAAAACATACGTTGATGATATTGCAATTCTGCAAATTTGAATTATGCATGAGGTTTTAACAGTGGTTACAAGAGAGGACGTTGCAATATAGCAAAAACGAAAATGGTATGCTTGTCATTTCTTGATTGATAACGTTTGTGTCAATTCTATGGGGAATTGAAGAAAACGAGTTCTGGCAAAAGGTCATATACTGATTCTGACGCGATATATTGGTGACATTGACATTGACATTGCTTTTCCATGGGCATCATATTGTATTACCAACTAGCATTATGATAAGTAATTTATATACGGCTTTAATGCTTTGTTGGTCCCTTGACTATATATATGTAAAGACTTGCATATTTTTATCAATTTCTGTAGCGACAATATAGTCAGAATTCCTTGTATGGGATATATATGAGTCTAAGTGATTAAGGTGTCCCAATGTCTGTGAGGAACATGTCTATGGATATGATGCTTTGGGTTCTTACAATCCGATTGTTGAGGAAACCTGCAGTTTTATAGAGCCAGCAACTGGTATTTTGACAGCTTTAACTGACTGTGTAGTTGAAATGTTTTAAACACTATCTAAATTAGATATATCAAGAAAAGGTGGGGTTGTTCCATTTTGGGGAAGAGAGAGAAAGGGAGAAGAAAGAGGGCTGGGCCTTCCATGAACCCAAGGATACGACTAAATTCAGTACCGGTAGTAATTTGTCATGGAATAATGTTTATTTGCTTGCTCGCAATGTACACCCCGGCTGATCATGCTGCTTAACCAGTGAAATTATAGCTTATTGGAAAACAATCCATTGTAGTGCACCTAAATTAAAAGTTATTGGTATATAGATACATAAAATATATGTTTATGAAGAGTATGAAACGCCTGTGACATTGAAAAGCTGCAATTTTATTCCACTTGAAGTTGAAATGAAAATGATGTCCTTGTGTGCTTCGATGTTGAGAATTGTAATAATGATAAACCATGTGGAAATGATAATGTCTATTTTTCTTAATTTTTACAATTAGATAGAGCAAAGAAACTGTAAATGCGATGTATGATATTTATTCTCATACTTGATGTTTTGTGCCAAAAGACGTAGTGAATATCATCCGTATGTAAAGTGTGTCTTCCAGAGAGAAAATATTTATTGTAAATCCCATATATACACGGCACCTCATTGTCTCGATATTGACATGGAACTAGTCCCACATACATCTATATGATAGGTATTTTCCGTAGATCGGGTCTTAAAAACCGGAGCTTTTGTCTGTTGGTACTCAATAGTCCAGTTGGAGTGAATTAAAGATAAATAATGAAAACATGGAAATTATTTCATATGGATCATTCCTGCATAAGTGTTACTGTCTAACGAAACATGGAGATTCAATTTAAAGTTTGAAGTTATTGAAATAGGTATCGATTCGGGGATATGATTATCTCAGATCTTTAATAATATGAGAAAAGTTGAATAAAAAGTGAAAAGTTAAATAATTAATAGCTCTACCTAATTGCATTTATATGGCTGACATAATTGTTTCAATGATTACGTAATGTAGGCCCGAATTAACTGAATCTTATAGGCCTGATCATGAACATCTTCTGTAAAATTTCAAAGTGAACCAATGCATTATAGTTATCAAGGACATAGTCAGAAGTCCAGCATAATTCTTGTGAACCCTCTGCAGGTATCTCATTATTAATCTCATCATGAATCTAACTGGATGAAGTTATAAGAAAGGCTTTGATTAAAACTAACGGAGTTCCCATGAAATGTGACTTGTGACCTTAGTCTCTGTGACTAGCTCTTTGCCTTCCCCAGCTAATACCAAAAATATATTTTGCTTTAAAGAGATGATAGATTGTATATATTATATACATGGATTATATTGTGATGTAAATGTCTATTTATGTGGGCAGTTTTTGCCTTGAGTGTTATAAAATGTCAGAAAACCAATCAGTTTTGACTTTGTCTTGTTATTGAGAAGACCAATAATGAAGTTAAAATTGGATAATTGAACGTATAGATTAATTATTTGAAATGTATTCCAATGGCATAATATCGAATGGAAAAGAATGGAATCATAACTATTGGTTTAGTTAACGAGGAACATTCAACTTTGGTAAGATTTTCCGCTCAATTCCAGCCAAATGAGAAACTATATACTTCGAGTCAATTGACATTAATGCATGGAATACCAAAACCTATTACATAATAATGCTAACATGTACAAGTGACAAATGACACTGACACATATTCCATGAAACAAAAATTTCATTTATAATTCATTTATGAAAATATTCATCATAACAAATCTACATTTTGATACAACAATACTAGAATCAATAGTGGCAATATTAGAACAAGCAATGCAAACATGAACACAATGCTCATGGACTCAAAATAAGCTCAATAAAGGGAGTCTATATATTCGGGAACGAAGACCATATAGCTGAATGTACATTCTACAACAAATATATTGTTAGACTAATGAACCTTAGTTTACCAATAAATTCCTGATTGAAATTTCTGGGATTGCTCAGAAATAATTGCCACTAATCAACAAGACATGCACTTGTCCCAAATGATAGATTCGTGATAGACGTACATTTTACCTCATCCAAAGAAATTAGGAATCTTTACTTGGCGATCCTCTAAGTCAACCCATTAGTATTGTTAATAACATACTTGCCTCGTTACATATTTGACGTCGAGGTTAAAAATATACGCTCAAGAATCGGCATTAAATATAATTGCTAACCTAGTATTTGATAATCATTGGAAGATATTACCTTAAATTTGACCTTGTTTAATTTTGAAATTATGCTAGTATGGAACACCCGTTAGGTAATTAGAAGCTACTGACGAGCACACAAATTAAGACCTAAATATTAAATCAGGTTGAACTGCATATTCTAGAGCATTGGGTTCAGGGATGATGTGCGGAAAACAAAGGATCCACCGATTCAGGCAACAGAGCATTCGAGCTCTCGAGAGTGCGCGATGTTTTGATAGTCCCAATGTATCAGTGAGCTTGATTTTCATCTCACCATACTTTTGGTCACGTTAGTATATCCGGAATTTAATGACATTATGTGTAAATATTTTCAAAGAGTTCATGAAAGTTTAATGTGGGTCTAAATGGAGTCATGATTCATCCTTGACATCTCAGATGTACAGACATTCTGCAATCAACCTGTGCAATTCTGATCATTTGTCCATCCGATATTTCCTCGGTTAACGCACAAGATCCTAAACCAAGATGCCTAGATTATTGCCACAAGAAAATCAGTTAATCACACATCATTTCCTAAAGTCAGACATTTCTAAATACATAATAAACACCTTCTGCAAAGCTATTCATGGGATATTTATAATATACTTACAACGTGCAAGTATATACGACTAAATTTACAAAGGTGTTAACCCTTTGTACGACACTATTGGATTACTGAATACCCACGAGCTTCTAACGTATCCAAGATTAAGAATGCAGAATCCTGAACAACTATGAAATCTTTCCTGCCAATGTTTCGCTACAGTGCTTTTGGCGATAGTCAAGTGGTGGGAAAAATTGCTATAGCAATAGAGGATTATGCTTTCCAGCACAAAAATATGACGAACAATACCATAATTAATTGAACAAGAATGAGGTATTTTGAACTATGAAATATGCATATTATTATTGAATCATCTTAGAAACACTAATTGCTGTCCACAACCTAACACAATAACCAACTGTTGAGTTCTTATGCTGCAATGCAATCAAATGGTATGCAACTAATTATTTTCTTAACTCAATCATGTTAACACTCAATTCCATTTCAACTGATCCAATTTGTCTCAGTTTTGCTAGGTGTCTGGAGATGAATACTTTCTAATTTGAATGGGCCAAAAGAACTCTCATATGTCATTCCTTGAATTTCTGTAGTCATGGTAATGATACCTGCAGTCAACGCAAATAGCTCCCCATGTCATGTTTAACCAATATCACCGCTAGTATGATACAATGTCCCTCTCTTCAATTACTTCAATATTCCAACGAGTTATTTACATAACTCTGCCTTTGCACCGTACGATTCCATTGCGAAACAGCTGAGAAAGCTCTCGCATCGAGGTCGCCTCGGATTTGTCCTTGGACACATACCACATATACATGTAATAGGTATTTCTTATGGAAAAACGTTTTATAAGATTAAGAACAAACTACCGCCCAACCAGTGCACCGAATATAAAGGAAAATATCTAGAACAAGAAAAGATACATGTACGTCACAATATTTGCTATTCATTCAATAGCATATCTCCTAAAACAAAGTCACAACGGATTTAGAGTCGATGTAATCATGGAAACATTGTTTGCAGTCGTCTTAAAATATGTAAAGCAAGCACAGTCAATATATATATGACATGTTCACTATAATATTATATTATATTATATTATATATGTACATGTAATGTTTATAAGTCATATATATTAGCTATTCGGTCTGAATAGAGATATAATATGTATAGTCTGACATTTCAATAGAATGGTAAAATCAGTGCCATATAACTATAAACATACTTTAATATTACAGACATTATTTCTCTACACTTATATAATATGATATCGCCAGCTGGTTGTCCAAGTTAATATTGCGTAATGTGCCAGCTAGTACATAATATATGTTCAGAAAGTGGAAGTGGCACTTCTGTATTTTAACTAACATTATGTCGCATGTACTCCATTAATTAACAATGTAAAGACGCTTGTAGGAGTAAACAGACGCATAGACATCCCTCTGCGTAGTCCATGATTCCCATTGAATTGATTCATTCTATATGTATATGTCAAATGGGTTCATACCCACGAATAATGACATGTATACATTTCAAACCTCTAAAACATGGTAAGTCGTAGTATAAGTCCCCAAAATACTTACAGGTCAAATAATAGTGCTTCAATAACTGAGTTTGTCACCATTTTGATTAAGGCTTTCGAATGTCTTCTCATAATAATATTTAGCTAGAGTATATAATATATACCAAGAGGAATATGATATCTGTGATACAGATATATCCCCGAGGATCATTGTACACGGTTATGTAACTTAACTAACAGCTTTCGCAAAATCTATTTCAGGATATAAATGATTATCGCCACATACGCTTGGCCACGACGGTAAAGATACACCCAATAACCTTGAGATATTTTATACATTGATGCGTGTGAAACTCTTTCTCTATACAATTATTCTGTGACAATAGGTTACATATAATCGTAAAAATATTATACATATTTAGACATTTCACTTACAGAAATGCCCATCTAAGATTTTTGCACATAAGACAATGTGTGAAATGGGTAAGTTTTTCTGTATCATATTTGTAATATATTTAGGAACCACTCATATTAAATACTACCAGACTGAACACTTATTAGCGGGATTCATCTTACTCCCTGCTGGGCATTTGTAAGCCTCAGCGAAGTCATGAGAGTTGGAGAGGGCCCCGATTACCCTGAAGAACAAAGGACAAACATTAACGTAACTTGTAACAAATGGTTGTATTGAAACTATCAGATACCCTAAAGTCTTAATGGGAATGAAATGATAATTCTTAGTATAAATTAGATAAAACATTATCAGATGTATCATATTGCTTTAAAATTTGAAAATTGTATATTGCCAAATGCCAATTGAATTATTCTTTGGTGATGTGGTTGTATTTAGAGGGTATTCATACCTAAACTTTCCAGGACTGTGACGACCAGATGAAATAGCCTGTATATAGCTTTGTGGTCGTGAGTTACCGCACCATATCTGATGAAAGTAAAAAGAGAAACATTGTAATGTTATTCATTTCTTTTAAAATATTTTTAATGGCCTTGTACATTTAAATTCTTTACAAAATATTATTTTCATGCGTTGCCAAGTTATAGTCAGATTCTACAACTTAATCAAACTCTACCAAGTTTAATATGATACAATGAATATAATCTAAACAAATGCAATTAATTACCTTCCCTGCAACGATCTCATAAATGAAATATACCTCAATCTATACGTTCTTTTCTGTTACAATACATATACTCGGAATCCACAATCATACAATTATATAAACTGGGACAAACGAGCCCTGTTATCTTTATATCAGTCACTGTGCTTTTGTATCTCACCGCATTTTACCATCGGATGGTTATGGTTATCATAACAAAGGACAAGTGATGATAACATGGGGTTTCATTAAAAACTAAGCAAGAACGAATACATTGAATGGGTGCCTTGCTTGCACGTACCTGTGCAAAATTGAGGAAGAAAAGTTGGTTATGTGTCAGATCTACGCCAGGCAGTAAATCTTCCTCTTTTCCCTGCCGGCCTACCCAGCTCCTATAGGCCTGCAAAAGCAATGAGCGAATAAATGGATGAATAAAAATGGGACCAAAATGGCCGCTTCTATCAATTTGTTTATTTTTATTTGTTTTTAAATTTAGAATATTTATGCAGAGTATCGACATATATAATCATGTTTACAAATAGTTACGTAGCAAGTATATACATGGAACTACCCGGGATTCGAGGCGGGAGTGAATATTCCCGACGCCGAGAATCCAAGGGTTGTTCTGTGTTTATTTCACCCCACACACTAAACTAATGTTAAATTAACATGATATACAGCGATTTTGATAAATAAATTGTTAAATAATTAGTTCTTTAGGTCGATTCGCTTCGAAAACGTAGCCCCGAATAAGGACCGGAACTGGGGAAGATCACAAAGCACGCATGCGCACAGTGTTAAAAAAACTAGGTCGGCGGTGTATTGCCCGTAAGCAATATCAAATCAGTTACTGACCAGCTAAACAATATCCATACCCTATGTTATCTCTATGGGCTCAGCATATCGAGGGTGAAATAAATTGTCAAGTTTGAAATTAATTAAAATTGGTGTCATCATCATCTACACTAATTCTAAAAGTTTGGGTACTAACAATGTACTATGTCCCGTCAATGGATCAATTTATATTAATGTAGGAAGAGTGTACTAAGTTTGGGTATCACCGATCACCTCATCCCAGCTCATTAACCCATCATTTACCTCACTTTAGAAATTATAGAATGTACTGTTAATTATCCCATATAGAGACACCCCATATTATTGCATACATTTCAGTAAATGCAATTCCAGGATATGGTGGAAGAAGGGGCCTGCCCGAGCCATACTAACATTGCTGGCTTACGCCAAGTACCTTCCTGAATAAAAACAGGTTTTGTTTTGTTTTAAAATAAAGTCAATGGGCCTTTTGAATTTGAAAGTCCATCGCTGGAGTGCACTTACTCTAAACGCCTGTTTCAAACCACCATTGTCAGCTATGTTTTCCCCTTGTGTATTGCGTCCATTCAACTGTAAGTAAAAAGGCATAAATGAACTTGACGTAGGTACTGGGTACTGTCACTATTAAACTGGTATTCTTAATCGTACGATAATTTACTGCTGCTATAGTAGTGATTGTAATTGCATCGTTATCTCATCGTTAACAAAGCAAGGCAAGTTTTGCCCTAGTAAATATCGTTATCATGAAGTGCTATGATTACCATACATTCTTGTCTATTTTCAATAATATGCGTTCTAATATATTGGTTGGGATGTGGCCCTATTCCTTTTGGTGGCCAATATAAAATAGAAACAAAATAACTCACCGTCTTGTTGACTTCAACCACTACATAATTGTCGTATTGATCAATGATGCACTGTGCTTTCTCCTTAAACTTCTCCACGACAGCGTCAGACCACCATTGTTTCAGGTTTCCATCTTTATCAAACTGACGACCTATTATTAACAGAGTGAAACACAATTATCAGCCTATTTTAGTTTTTAGTGCGAATTGGTCTCTAAAGTACTGAGACAACAAAATCCATTACTCAAAGTCTCAGATGTAATTATAATATTTGAATCTATTAAATGAGAATATTCAAATGATCCGGGTAATCGACACATTATGCATCCATCTACTAAATTTTACTTTGATCAATGCATTAATTATTCCGGTATTATTCCATGTATATATTGCCCATACACATCATATACAGACATCAATCTCAAATGTTCACAATTGTTAATTGCATGAGTTGGATAAAATAAGAAAATAATGATTAATTAAAGATAAAGCCAAGCGAACTTAGGATTAAGGTTGTTGAGTGGTGTAGGAAAGGAATGTCATTTAGATTGTTAGGCTAAGCTAATTAATTGACTCCAAGCATGCATGTGCTGGAAAGGTGCACTTGGGAAATAATAGCAGTTAACACTAGTCGTTTGTGCAGTTACTCGTTTTGAAATGCCTAAATATTTTCGTTTGTGGATATATATATATATATCTGCAGTGCGGAACCATTGCTCTGTCCTAATCGTCTTAACTCTGACTGCCCATTTCTATATTTTAGAAATATTAGTATGTTCGGTCTAAAATACCCCAACGACGTTAATAAAGGCCTATTCTTTTACATAGACAGTAAATTCATTCACACTATTAGCAGTGCTTCTTTGAGAATCCCGATTTCGGTGTAGGAGAGAATTATAGGAGGCACAGACGATTACAGTAAAACATGATATACCAGTCATAGTAATGTATGTTCAAGATGCGTGATTACAGAGCCATTCAGGGGGGAACATGGCAATAAGCAATGCGTTCATGTATATTCATTATGCCTTTATAGTATGTATCTCCACCTCCGTATACCTCGCTGATTTGGAATTAATCGTTTGTAATCATATCTTCCAAAATAAAATAATAAACAGAATATATATGATACATACATATTGATTCCATAGAATTATTGCATAACAAGATTAATGGACTATTGGTCCCAATACCCTAATATTTTCTTTATGTGGTGGGGCATTTTTATCCTACAACCTTTCAGTAGGCACTGTTCATTGTATTAAAGGGCATGCCTTCTCGTTAATGGCCAAATACTCTAGATTTAACATCGCAATGTAAAATGTACACATGACGTCGACCAATTGGCTGATCTATAATAGAAGCTGGGACAATACAAAGCTCAGTCACAATGCATCCAAACGTAACTTCTTAAGAACGAAATGTAATTTGCCAAGAAGCATTTTTACAGGGCTGTGGATCATTGCCAGTTTTAAAGGCATTGTCTTACCAGCCATTTTCACTGAGAACGTTATCGCTGCTAAGCACTCGATTTCTAACTATATTAAAATCACAGTTGTGTGCAAGCTTCAGGCCCTAGGTCGTACCTCTGTCGTCAAAACCGTGTGTGAGTTCATGTCACGACCAATTGGCTGATTTATGATAGAAGCTGGTACAATACAAAGCTCGGTCACAATGCATCCAAACGTAAAGGTCTTAAGAACGAAATGTAATTTGCCAAGAAGCATTTTTACAGGGCTGTGGATCTTTGCCAGTTTTAAAGACATTGTCTTCCCAACCATTTTCACTCAGGTTGTATCGCTGCTAAGCACTTGATTTCAAACTATATTAAAATCACAGTAGTGTGCAAGCTTCAGGCCCTAGGTCGTACCTCTGTCGTCAAAACCGTGTGTGAGTTCATGTCCTATCACTACAGCTATACCTCCATAATTAAACGACCTGGTGAATAACCATTATTGAGAGACACTTGTAATTAATCAAAAGACCAAAGTTTGGTTCACAGAGACCATATACCACAATCAATGGAAACCTAGGGCCAATAAGATTATTTAATATTCACATCACGAGGAACAAATAATTCTACCATATTGTTGCAAATTGACAGTCTCATTTTATGAAGTGTACATCGAGTTTCATGAGGCTCCCTAGGTATCAAAAAGATACTTAAGATCTATGAGTAGTACTGTCAGTATAATCAATTTTCAACAGTTTGTGTCGAATCATATTCAGAGAAATCCGCTACAGACAAGTTAGAATGGGTGTGTTAATTCCTAAGGGAAAATAGGGAAATACAGTTGGTTCATCATTTTGAGAGGGTATGTAGACAGATATTTCTATGTTTTGGGATAGGCACAATGTGTCTATTCGTAAGCCTTTGAATTATAACCTAGTCAGACAGTATTTAGCACTGAAGTGTATTTCTATAGTGTGTTGCTAAATATAGGTAAATCTGTGACAGTCGCGGGGCAAGGATGGAATTATTTAACTGGTTTATGTTGCTTGCAAAAGTGATATTTTAATCGTAATTATCCACTCATATACAGTTATATCTTTCTTAAAAATTCATTCTATAGAAATTATGTGTTTATTCAGACCAATGTATTGTTCTTTCACATTTTATTTCTGGCTGCTAGTAAGGGCAGAATATCAATTAATATCCATTGAAGATAAGACCCAGAAAACCAAAGATTGTTTAAATATTGATTCGCTCCTCCATTAGAAGTGCAACAAAATTAGACCCGGAGTAATTATAATAACTTTGCAAGCAACAAACTGAAGGGTGTGTTCTCTACAACCAATGTATACCTTCATCATCGAATCCGTGAGATATCTCGTGGCCGATGGCCATTCCTATCCCACTATATTTCAATGAACTGGGAATGAGAGAGCACACAAACAACAAAAATTACATTTTTACAAAGGATATGGTGATATCGCGCCTACTGCACGAAGTTAACCGATATTGATTGCGTATTGTGATACAACACCCTTCAATTGCAACAGACTCATTCGAATACAAAAAGGACATGATTCTCTATTATCTGATAAGAAGGACTTTTCGACGTGTAAAATGGAGGACTGGCGATTACACGTTGTATATATCGCTTTTAATTTCTAATGAAACTATATAGAACATCGGGCATAAGTTGCAATGGAAAGTATTTTACCACATTACAATTAACAACACCTAGTAAAATCACACAACACAAGGGGTGAAATAATAACAAAAAAGGTGTTTAGAAAATTAAAAACCAAGCAGTGGTTGATGAATAGGTGTGTGTGCAGCATGAGATGAGTTACCATGAAATGAATGTCTTTAGTCACCATAAAGTATCTAACTATTTCATATTCAGCCACGCAAAGTAAACTAAATCCCTGCACATTAACTGCACTCTGGGACATAATTGGGGGATGTATTTTCTAATGGATACGTTATGTATATAAAACCCGAAACACTGATGTGTGTTGCCGACAACCAATACTATACTATGGAACCCCACCTATATTATAACCGGCTGTGCTAAAATATACATGGAAATCGGTTTATAAACCCTTTCTTCTCCCCTTTCCTAACATTTTAAACTCTATAATGGTTCCACAGCCATGGGATATACTTTCCACTTCGAGTACAGAACCCTTCGGCCCGGGTGACAGGTGTATAAAACTAGGTTTATGAGGTAAAATGTTCGATTTATAAAGAAACATATTTAGTCCAATGTTTGTTCTCTCTCAAATTTGAATACTTTTCCAATGGTATGCTATTCTCTCAATAATCTAAAACCTCAACCCCCCTATGAATGCATTAAAATTAATTAGAATGCCATAGGGATTAATGTAAAGTTTAAGGTGGAGTACACTGGAACAAATGAAGAATTAAATGAATTAAGTGCACACAGCGTTAATTTCTAAAACATGATGTAGGTACTATAGAAAGGTATCTCCATAGTGCCTACTGTGTCAGTCAAAGTTGGATATTCTATCTCCGCTTTCGAATTCCATATAATTAATGGCATTGCCACGAATGAAATATATAATGAGCAAAAGTGAGTTTTATAAATAAAGATCATATTTTATTTTTAAAAAAAGGAGATCAGATAGTATGTATTTCTGAAAGGCAGCTATTTCATCCAACTTTGACAGTGGTTCCTTTATTCGTGCTTCTGGTATTCAATAAGGCTGCAACACATCTAGAGGGTGAACACATAGATTATGTGCTTGGAGGCAAAGGAACATCCCCCGATTTATATACAAACCTCTGTCATCAAAGCCATGGGTTATTTCATGGCCGATAACCATACCGATGCCTCCATAATGAAAAGACCTGTCACAAATCATAATGCCCCAATCATAAAGCATCGACAACAATTCGAATTCAATCTCGCTGCTCATTGAGAAAATGGAACCATAGTGATGTGTTGACAGGCCTACTTTTTTAAATGAATGTATTTATATATTGATAGGAACAAATTGTATGAGATAGTGTCCTGGGATTTTAAACATCTACAGTATTATATTCCCTATCTCTTGGGACGATAGTTTTTATTAATACGAATTATTAATTAAGACTTGTCGTAGTACTATTCGTTTCGTATTATTCTCAAAAGGAATTTTAGAAATTCATCTTCTCCTTAAACCAGTGGGATATTTCCCCAAGGATACATACTTTGGATACGTGTCAAGGTAAAACGGCGGTTGAAATATCGCCGCAGGAAACACTGAAATAAATGTATGTTTGTTATAATTAGATTTAAGTATGTCTAAACAATGAAGCCAAGATTTAAAAACAAATTGATTGGCAAGTTCAAACATCTCTATACTTATTCATATTACCATGGCAACCACATTCCTGATACGGAATCTTTCATGGTCTACTAATTACAACTCCGGTTTTTAATATTACAATATGTCACTATTTTCTGGCAGGAAATGTACTTTTGAGGTAAAATATGATTATCGAATTTGTTTTGTTACATTGACAAGCAAATTCTATATTAAATGGTACGCTATCTAAATTACTAAGTGATTCTGAACACATTGGTGTATTCATTGTACGGGGGCTTTAATTTTGCTCGACGTTGCACATCGTTATTTTGCTCTTAAATGGGCAGATATTCTTCCTACAAGGGGTTGACCGAGCAATCCTAACAAACTGCGCCAGAAGTGTTTTTAAAATGTCAATACAGAGAAGGCCATAGTAAAAGTGGTACTCACTAATTTGATTCTTCGTTGCACTGTAAAATGCATTTACAATAACTGGTGTCGTTGACCACCTGAGGAGAAGAAAAGAACACAATTATAACTCTCACTGATTGCGAAAGATAACATTTGAAACCGATTTCTTTTTATTATAAAAAGACTTATACTCACTTGGTGCGTTCGACAGGTTCAGGGAGCCTTTTAAGGTTCTGTTGTGAATCAATATTCAGCATTTTAAGGACGTTCTCAAAGTATTTCTCAGGGTCCATTTCCATCTAAATAGAAATACAAATTATTTTAGTACAGTTTAAACCATGGGGATCAGACTAAATGTTAGTGACTAGTCACTTATGACAACAAGTGCATTTTCAGAATATGAATATTGAAAATTTCAATTTCAATATGTAAAAAACGAGAAAAGGATAAAGGAAATATCTTACGCCTTCGTAATCTAAATCCAACGCAGTATTGTTAAGGATGTAGTCAGGGTAGCCAATCTTCTCTTGTATCGCATCTGCCTAACAGAGATAACCACTTTCACATTATGCCACATTTATTAGCAGAAGTGGTTCTCCTGGTTTGGCAATGGAGCATGGTGATAGTGTGGGAGAGTGCTGTTCTATTTCATAATTTTCAAAGAAGCTGGGAAATTTAAATTTAGAGGATTCTTTCGATATAGATGAGTTGACCCGCGTATCTTTGGAGAAAACTTTCTATTTGATAACAAAT
Organism: Sthenelais limicola; assembly: GCA_942159475.1. Taxonomy (NCBI): domain Eukaryota; kingdom Metazoa; phylum Annelida; class Polychaeta; order Phyllodocida; family Sigalionidae; genus Sthenelais; species Sthenelais limicola. The sequence goes on along the minus strand of OW804097.1, from coordinate 72,224,819 downwards.
GCAACTATCTTTAAACTTTTCATGGTATTATTTCATGCAATAATAATAATGATAATAAAATTCATATCTAGACAAAATAGATGATTGCGTTGAATGGTGGAACGGACCTTTCCTTTCGCAACCTTCCTGGTTGCTACGTCCATCCAAGGCACATCCGACAGTAATTCGTTAAAGGATGCCCGGATATTCAGTATCATTTCGAGTGCCTGTGTGTAATGAAAACAATGAAACAATATGACAATCCACTCAGCAGGTGCATAAACTTTAGTCTAACTCTCGATAGGACATATTATATCAGAGAAATTATTGGGGGCTTTGTTTAATTCTACTGTTTTAGATTAAGAAAAGAGTGTGTGTTGTTGCTTTCTAATTAACACATTATGAGTTCATCATACATACACTGGTTTTTGCTTCCTCGTTGAAATATTTTTGAACAAATATCCGGCCGACAGCCATACCAAAATTATCTATGGCATAATTTACACACGTTCTCCATCGTGCCCTATCTGTGTCAGTCCCAAAAAGCACCTAAAAGGGAGAAAGGAGAATGCCTGCGATGAATAATAACCATGATATTCATAATTCATAATTATCCTACTTCATGTTCCTCTGAATAGATACCAAGCCTCAACCAACTGTCTGTATTTGGGCGGGGTGGCGGGGGGGGGGACTAAATGTGTTTAAAAGGATGTTCTATTATTTTGTACCCATGCACGCTTTAAGATTATGTTTTATCTATGAAATTGTTATAGACAATTGTGTTTCAGCTCCTTATTTCAAATCCTGTCTTAAGGAAAAAAATCCAATTACTGCCTTTGCCAATGTGTCCTCTTATTTATCTGCTTTCATTGCAAAAGACACTGCATAAACATTGGACCCCATGCTTTCTATGGTAAGAAGACCTAATAGTAGAGACAGCCTATCAACACATATCGATATAGAAATCGTGGAAGTGGTTTGTTGCATGACATTTGCTACAATCTCGTAGACATAAAAGCTGTGATACTGAGCAAGGTGTGCTAGGTTCAATATTGCTGAATATATTTTGTTGCACTAAAGAGGAGAAAAGCAGAGGCGTACCTTATTGTACTGTCGTCGTAGATCGAGATATTTTTGTGGCATATTACTCACTCTGTTCATAACAATTCGCCACGTCATATAGTTAGCCACTGTCCTGGAAAACCAATGTAATAGTTCAATCGAATTTCTTTTCCAATAACTTCACAAAATACAGAGTGGTATTTATTTATATTCACAGGCGAACAATAATTAGATAGAACTGTACGCAAGGTTGGAACTACAAGTGTGATTCAATGGCTCAAGTTATAACTTTCTTTTGTATCCAACAAGCGGCCGCAGGTCGCGCGTTGGATACAAAAGAAAGTTATAACAAGAGCCATTGAATTACACGAGTAGTTCCAACCTTGAGTACAGTTCTTTCTTTATACTACGACTTGGAAATATTTAAAAAAAGGCCATTCTTACGCGTACAGGTTGGCCGCATTTCCAAGACGTGGCCATCTTTAGTTTTGATCATGCCGAAACATGGAGTAAGCTCGTCTCTGATTGGTCGACACAGCGATGACGTCACCATATCGATTATTACTGACCAATCAAAAACGTTTATACATCGGCGGCCACGCGCTCTTTATTCAACGCGTACAGAAATGAACAAACTATTAAATGGGCGTATTCTTCCCGCTCAAAGTGAATAACCCATTCAGTCGTAGTATAATAAAGTTGCTCCTGTAAAAAGGATAATCAAACTTTTCGAGGACACTATCATATTTATGTAGGAACAAGTGGTTATATTAATGTATTTACACATCTTTAAAAGTGTGCAAGAATTCTGATAGGACAACACAAGTAACCATAATTAACTGATATGCATGTTGGTGAATGTTTAAGATTGAATGCTATCATCAAAAGCCCCATGCTTTGAACTAATATCTATCTATACATTCAGAAAGGGCTTAATTTCTAATTTAGCATTCATTTCAGCACCTTTTTTTTAAACTAAGTTCTTTATTGAGGAGTTATCAATACAATTACAGCAATCTCATCCCATATATAAGGATGGTTTTCGTCATATTACCATAACCAGATACGATAGTCCATGCAAAGGATTTGGTGAGACAAATTCTCAGGAATAAAGAGAATTAGTAAAATCATATAATTGCAAATACAGCAGATTTCAGCTCGGTGGCATATCGATTCAGCAGGGCACAGGCGCTTAGAGGGTATTATTTACATTGTGCCAGGACCTTTACATACACTCAAGTCTATGTAAACACAGATTTAATGGTGTATGCTTCCCCCTTGATCTTGCCTATCCATGAGTGAGACAGATATGATTGCATATACTTAGGCAAGGAGCCCAGCAACATCTATACTGACTGCAACGACTGGGATCGTGCATGATTTAGATGAGTCCTGTAATAAGACGATGGATATCGCGTTCTCCCTCTTGTGATGATGGATGTACCAACCAGAGGCAATATACATTAGGGAATACAGTTAAGCAGTTGAGATACGCGAGAATATTGACAGAATTTATCAAGCACGCGATATCTTGGAATTGTATATGTAGTATCTGGGATAGAGAGGGCTGGAGATGCTATCAGCTTTGGAGAGTCAAATCACTGATCAATGATGCAGGTGTTTAGGCTTACCTTTTAGGTGTGTCCCTTATAAGAACAGCCAACTCTCCCAGGAACTCAGGAGCGTAGACAATGAGTTGATCTTCCATAGTGAGATTAATGCTTACGTTATGAAAGATGAGTGAAAGATAGCGATGCCAATCAATCAGCTGTGAAACAAACAAACCATAGATGTGTACACATTGAAGAAAAACATCAGTATTTCTTTACTCCTGCTCTTAAAACCTCGCCCCACTCCCGTCTCTTCAATTATTCCCCGTCACACCACCCACCCACCCACCCCCCAACACGTATTACTATTGTTTAGCCTGGAATAACAGATAAGGGCAACAGAAAATTAAAATTTAATTTAATTTAAAGATGATATCTTTGATGACTACACAACTAGCGTTCTTTTACTCTCATTGAGATTGAGAGTATTTTCACCTTTGCAAACAGAATACATTTTATGTTATGCGATAAGCTAATAGAAAAGAGCACACTTTTGTATTACGAACACTCCCAATAACAAAGTACTTGTGAAAAAGAGAAAATCCCAGTGTCCTGGGATTTTCAGGCATCTACAATTATGTATCTCCAAGAATATATCATGGACTATAATTTGGCCTGTCCTCTCATACAACACGTATCATATAATTCCAACAACACCGATTCAATGCAGACAACACAAACCATCACCCACTTATAGATAGAGACAACAGATCTATAATAAAATTATGAAAGCCTAAAAAAAATTAACCAAAATAATGTTACAGGGGCATGCTTTCCATGGCAACTTCCCTATATCATACATGTATAGATATGCCATCCATCTACGCCGATATTTGATTAACGTACTGCAAATTATTTGTAATTTCCTTCTTCGTCTATGTACACCTGCCAGTCTGTCAGCTTGTATTACAAAACTTCGGCACACCTTCCCATGCTTTACTCTTCTTTCAACTACTACTTCTACTGTGGGTCAGGGAGCCGCCATTCTAGACATTCTTGATCCCTGGCAAGACCTATTTCCCCGTAAGCATTACCAAGGATAATTAGTACCTATTTTCCGCGCAGATAAATTTTCGCGCACTTCAAGTGCTTTGACACCTTTCCGCGCGGATTTAAATTCGCGCAGCAAAGGAAGTTTTATGCAATAATTATAAATACCTTTTGCGCAGGATTTATTTTCGTGCACAAAGGTGGGTGCGCGAAAATAGCGAACTGCGCGAACATTAATTTAATACGTTTACAGTAGCAAGCAGGGAGGGCAGGCGCAACAATAGCTACACTCACTTACATCTGTGACATTGGTGTACAATTCGCGAATGGTCATCCTGTTATACAACGCCTCTGTGTCCCTCCTCTGGTCATCTGGGACCGTCAGCTGCAAAAAGTTAGGTCGAGGAGATATTCAGAAGTCTTCTTTTTTCTATGATATAATAAAGACATCAAGGGCAGGGCTGTACCACATATTAGTATTTAATTTTTCATATACCTTTAAAATCTATTTGGCACATTATCCCACAAAATATCTCGAAGCAAATCCTTTCACTTTAAGAATGAAAGTCGCATGCAAGTAGAAATTAATAGCCCATTTGTAAAAGCCAATAAAGCAGGAATTATCAATTGCATTAAAGAGCGGCTTTTAAATCTAAGAACACTTTCTTTACATTGGCTACTTGACTCTCGAATTCCACCATATCCGCCATTTCCCTAGCGGCTGTAACAGGATTTGCTCCCAGGGCCTCAGCGACTGACTGTGCATATCGTTGATAGGCGTTAACTTGTTCCTTATCGTCCTTAATAAAATAGTCCCTACTGGGCATCCCTAACTGTGTTTGGTCAAGCTGGAAAGAGTAAAAATAATGAAATTTATGAAAGACATTCGCTTTGATATCAGAAATGTAAGTAACTCGTTTTAATTTTGATCACCAAATGGGTGAAGAAAACACTGGCAGATACTGAAAACGAAGTATATGTGTACACCCCGATATCAACATACATGGACATATACAATAATCCATAGATGAAAGTGACCTAGCACTGCATATGGAAAAATTTCCCAATGTATCTTTTTCAAAATAAATATAGATAAACGTTTGAGAGAAAAATTCTCGATGAACCCAAAACCGTCGAATATGTCCACCAAGACATGTATAGGAATTGTACCATAGTTCCATGAAATAGATCTCGAATCATTCCATTTATTTTCAATTTACTTATAACAGTGTGTTATGAAGTGGGTGAAACTTGCAGATTATATCATATTTACTTGAATAACGTTAAGGCTAGAATTCTTGTCATCCGATGACACCCATTGGTTGATGAGGACGCGGTTGTTCAGCAGGCGCAGCGTTGCTGCTTGTGAGACCCAATCAAATTTGGCCTCGTCCCACGTGGCGTCCAGCACCGGCCAACCACCGATGTCCCGAAGTAGTTGTTTCAAGGGTTCGTCTCCACGAGACTCTATATGGTCTGAAAGAAAATGTTGAATTAAACCTTAATGTATAGTCGTTGGGCGAACTGCCCACGGGGAAAACCAGTGTTTGCTTATTACCATTTAAGATACATTAATAATAACGTAGTATTAAATGCCAAATAATATACATATATAAGGTTTCGTAAAAAAAAAAAAAAAAAAAAAAAAAGAAAAGAGGGAGTTATACCCCAGTCTGCATTACGTTGGTAAAAGAGAGATCGCAAAGAGATCCGAACGAAACGAAACATCAAAAATCATGGATAGATTCTGAAGACAGGTCCTAAATCAATCTGATGGCACAATAACATCAATCCGAGGCAAGAGCAGTTGTCTCAGGAAAGGGAGTGCATGGTAAACGAAAACAGTATTTACGTACCCATATTTAGACAGGACTGGTAAAGATGCTTAGCATTTTTTATGCCCACCGCCTCTTTGTCGGTGATGGGTGCTTCTAACAAACCTTTCGACACAAGTAAAGCAAATATTCAATATTATGGATTATATTTGCCTGGAATTGAGAAATATGAACATGTAGTAATCGAGTAATATAGATTCAACATGCATTTCTAGATATAATCACTTCATAATCTTGAGATATTTTGGACTTAACAAAGCCCATGCAAGAAAGTCAAAGTACCACCTAGATATATTCATAAAGAGAAAGCTATGACGACACGATATATATGAGGTTAAATGATATAAAGTGTTCTGAGACTGGTTGCATATTAATAAAATGCCATTGCAAGGATTGTCTTTGCATAATATTTGTCTCAAATACAATATGGTCCATATTTCTGCTATATATAGCCCAAAATACATATATATATCCTCGGAGGAGTTAAAGTTTTTCTGCAGGTGTGACGTCAATGTGAGTGTCACACGTCATTCTGCAATGCAAAATGCTCTATACGAGCCCTCGTAAGGGCATTTGCGACATCGTACATGATTATGCAACGGAAGCATTGTATTCAATCTTCCGCGCCCGAGTTGTCCCACCTTTGAGAATGACTTGGAGCTCGTCCCTGAGTTTGCTGAAAGTGTTGTAGTGTGACCTATCATCTGGAATAATATTCTTCCGGTTCCATGTGCCACATGCATACTGGAAGAAGTCGTCGCACGGATCCACTGCCGTGTCCATGGCTTCTAGCACTCTGCTGGCTATAAATAGAAACAAACAACCTTCGTCCGTAAAGTCAGTGAAGAATCATTTCCGCAGCTTTCTACCTCAGACATTATTGTTTCCGATTTCATCAATATCCTAGGAAGTTCATTTTTCTAGGTTCATAGCGGAACTCCACTAGGTAAAAAACGGCGCCAACCGGCAAAATTAGTCGCCGACATGACTAAAAATTCGGAAAATTCGACATGACTAAATATTCTAGTGGATGAGGGGGTAAAATAGGTTGTCGGCAACACATTTATTTGTTGCCAACAATTGCAAAATATCTAACTTGATTAGATATGTCGTCGCCAAAAATTCGTCGCAGCCGTTTTTTGCCGTTTTTCCCATAGTGGAGTTCCTGCATGATCATGTCGCATGTTTGCTAAAAAGTTTGACTTCCGCCGCAGGAACATGCGTGTGAAATAATCAAGGAAATAGAAGAATCTAATAACAAGATTAAGTATAGGTTTAAGATAGAAGCCTAAGATCATTGACTTTATGAATTAGATTTTGATTCCAAAATGGAGTGTTGTGGTATTAACCTCAAAGAATTATGACACTGAGTGAAAAAGTGAGAATATGGTCATCCTATTTCTTTATCACTTCTTCAAAGCCATGATATTAATCTATCCAGTCGCATCTTCATATAAGGTTATGAACTTAAACCCTAAAGATCTGGAGAAGCAATTATTGAATATGAATCACTTACCTGTAGATACGCAATGTGCGGTCATACAAATTTTCTGTTCATTTGGTCCCCCTTTGATGCTGCCTGTAAATGCGAGTGTACCGGAATCTTTTAGCAAATGAGGGGTGCAATCGTCACATTAACTGTTTATAATGCCAAGTATTTTAAATCGATTATTGTTGTTCACCAAAACGAATACAATGATAAAGATTATACAAAGGGCTTCGATTTTAGGAATTCGGCAGGAAAATCTATCATATTAAGTAGAAGTCGAATTTTCCATGCATGTTCCCGAATTGCAGAGAAATATAGATTTCAATGATAATAGGCAAAGGTGACTTAGGACCAAGATATGGACCTGGGCCTACAAGAAGTTACAGAAATGCACACAGGAAAATGAAGATAACAAGATACGATAAGAGATTATATGATAGTACAAAATGCTCTAACCTGTTGCTTGAGATGCCAGCAGTATGATTGTAATCAAGGCAACTATGAAGAAAAGTAGAAGAATGAAGAGTAGAATTCTCTCTAATGATGTCCGACTCCCCCACCATGATCGCCGTGACCTAAAAATAATCACAATAGGAATGGTACATTAATCTTTCTGGGAGAAATGGTTAGAATACTCTGGGTATAGTGTCAAGGAGGTTGACATCCTATATTCATGTCTTGTCATGATTCAGCCTAATTTTCTGTTATTGCCTATTTTAAAGAAGTGTGACGAACGGAGCTCGAGCCAGCAGGACTATAACTTCCACCACATTCCATCAGCGGAAGATCTTTTTTTTTCTTTTCTTTTTGAAAATCCTTTATTCTATTTCCTGCCGTCTCGCCATATATACAATACTAAACATCATAGTAAAATGCGAAAATTGGCGGATAAGTATCTTTTGAGAAAAGGATGTAGGTATACCCAGGAGAAATTAAAAGATTAAACAACAAGAAGTACGTCGATAGCAAGGATTTCACACGGGGGAGTCGAAGATCTAATATCATAGTCTTTCCACACATGAGCACATTCCCTGTGGCCTTGGCTAGATGCAGACAAAGCCTACTTGGAGGCTGAGCATAGTCAACGTATACAAATTATCAAGTATTGTGCTTCACGCCTCAAAACAAATAAGCACCATGGAGGCCCTGAGAATACCTGCCAGTAGAAGCATTTACAATCGATATTGAGTTATAGCTGTATTGTCAGCATCGATATATTGAAAGATAACATGTCAATATATTGATATTCTCATGACACTCTATTTAATTCGAAAAAATAAAATGATCATACAGGTTAAAGTTTTCACGTTACGATTTCTTCTTATCATTTTGCATATATATATTATATCATATATTCTTTTCAGTTCTTTCGTGATTAGCCGAGAATGCAGCTTTATGTTGGAGATCGCTATAATGTGTTGAGCCTAGGAGGATTTGAGGTAATGAAAGAAGCCACAATTAGTGTCTATTACAGTCAATAATTGGCTCTCAATGGCTGTATTGTGTGTAACTACAAAAGGTTGTGACGCGGAGTCTGGCATTAGAGCTTCAACTCGCTTAGTCCAGTCAGTGAGGGAATGTCAAATGATCTATCGCTCTTGCCAGCTCAAAATTGCCTGTATTACGTGTTAAGGCACTGCTGACTAATTGAAAGGAATGAGTAGAAAATCTGCCAGTTAGTAATGGTCATCATTCAGGTTTCAGTAATGGTATGAAGTCCATGTCCCTCAGGGTAGACTCAATGACTTCTAGCCGATTGCATCATAAATTATACATGATGTGCGCATAGGATTTTATAATCTCTCATCTAATTATAGCATACATTGAGGCATAACATGAGAAGTGATTTGTACTAATAGGCACCTTCTTATCCCTGTGTTTCTTTATGCGCTGAACCATGTATTTGAATTCTATCCTACTGAATAGAAAGGGTGCTCTCCACTGAAACTTACATATATAATTGTCTATAGCTTACCAAAATGTCCGTTTGATATATAGAAACTATTTATGGGAGGTTGTATTAACATGTATATTTATAAGTGTCTCATCATTACAGAGTAATACCTATTACTACTATAAAACAAACTTTACCATTAAACTCAAGTATTAGTGGATTTCAATTTACCAATTTACTACTTATCAAATACAGTCTATTGTGAGGACGGCTCGGAGTCACTATACATTTTACGAATGGTAAACTACCGGTTGTACCCAAAGAGTTCATCAAAGATTACCACAAACGGACATGTGGGCGATTCTTGGAATTTTCGCAGTTTTCATTAGATGATCATTATTATTGTTTAAAATACGAAGGGATTTGTTTGACTGACATAGATTATGGTTAGGGTTCAAACCAAGAATGTCCAGCTTAGGTAAATGATAAAAGTTTTATTCAGAGCTGTCCATGTAAAGAGCACGTATAACGTATCTATGTATGTATAAGCGTACAGATGTAGCACAATATGCATCAGTGAATGCACTTTTTCGTGCAGGGAAAATCTATTTTGTTGGGATACGCGCTATCTATCTACATCATTTTCTTACTAATTATATTTGTTCCTCTTATTCTCAATCAAAAGTGGTCACACTTGCAAATAGACCTTGTACATATGGAACACACGAAAGAAACTTCTAAAATGTGTCAATTTGCCCTGGGTCACCCAATGGATACGAAAACCTGGATCAGGATCTAAAATCGTTGTGATTAATAATTTAAGGGTGCAATCGATACCAGGTCATGGATTTGAATTTTGAAGGTTATGTTTGAGGTAAAATGTCAATCGTTTTTCAAGAAGGGAATTTAAAAGGTGAATTGTTTTAATATCCCCCATAACGGGACCACATGGGATTCATATAGATAAGGGCACGTTTCAATAAATCTTCTACTTCAGACTCCGGAGGTAGTACAGCGTTTTAGTTTAGATACCTTATTACCAGCTAGTCATCACATATTATGATATTATACCCTAAAATGATCTGCTAGAGAGATAAGATAGGAGAGGTAAACAAGAGAAATGTGGGAAGGAGAGTTTAATGCAATTTGGGAGACAATATTTCGACCATGAGCAATGAAGATGACAGACTCCAGTTTATCTTTGCTATAAAATACATGTTATTTCCAAGCCATTATTCGCCTAAATATCTCAAATTAAGAATATCTTTCATGCCATATCATTAATGATCTAGAACCTACGCTTCGCTGCTAAGATGCTCTTGACTTTTTGTGATAATAACAAGTACGAACGCTGATTCCCTTTTTTTCATCAAGCTAATTTTGGTAAAACCTTTATAACCTTCTTTCTGCTGAAAATGGACAAGATAGAAGAAGTCCTGACAGACGTTAAAGAGACGAGCCGAGGTCGTGAGTTAATGTCATAAAATGTCATGAGTACTTTTTAGTTCCCGTGACGAGCGTTTGGTGACGCTTTGCCTTGCCATACCTGACGCACCAAATGTCACAATGGTTTTTACGCCAGTCCTCATTTGGCACCTTATCATAAGAGCCTAGATAATATAGACCTGGCAACTGCATGAAATGCAATAAGTCTTCGCATTTTAGCTTTTTAGAGCAATTTTGCGCAACCTCATACGTAAAATAATATCATATTGAAAAGCCTGCCTAGAATAAATTAGCAGGGAATTGGTTTTGACAGTTTCCGTTTGAATAGCTTCATAGTGAAAAGAAACAGTTTTTGACATGCTCTGGGCTTCAAACCTATAAAGTGTAAACTAAAAATAGCAGATCTAGGTAATGTCTTATGATTCCATCCCCTTGGATGTTTTTAGCCTCGGGGATATGATAGGTACAACACTGCACGGCAATAAGTAGCCGAGCGTGTAAGAGATGAGGAAAATGACCATATACCTATAGGTCATCGTTTCATCTCTTAATGACTACAGGATTATGATCTTGTGACGAGCTTTCCTTATAATACGCTCCTATGCTTTATTACCTTTAATACCTGTATAGTTCTGGGGAATTATTAGTGTTTGGGTTTCCAGGCTCTGGATATTTGTTGAACCCAATTCGATCGCTCAGCCTGCCTTAATTAGAGGTTGAAATTTTATTCCGTTAAGACAGATCCTGGCCAAATTAAAAACAAATACATGAGGGTATTTTCTAGGTTTACCCAAATCCAATTGGAGTGACACATTTCACGATCAATTTCGAACATCGACTATCCTGACAAATTCTCCCCGTTGTAGATTTAGATTTAGATTTAAGGAAAATGGAGGAATTTCCTGTACGAAAAGGCTACACGAAAACTGCTTCACAAGAGCGCATAAAATTACGTTCCACTGGGCATACCATCAAGATCGGCAGAATGAAAAATGTATATGACAATATTTCTTGCATGGGTAATCTAAACTGGAATATTGGGAAACTAGTATTTGTAATGTTACAATCACATTTGTTCAAGTTTAGATAAAAGAAGTCTTTTAATTGGGGTATAAGTAAGAAAGATGGTTGTACATTCTGATTCTGATATTTCAATTCGTTGTCTTCATACTTGTAGTATCACTGCAAAAAGCTTTAGTTTATCCAACACTAAATCACAATCGAATCTTATTGGGAAATGCGAATATTTACACTCGCTATTTTTAATCATCACCTCGTCCACCTAGATCTGCGCATGGTAAATAAGAACACCTATTGGTTTGCTGTCCTCTTTTCTCATGGCTTTATATCTTCTTGTACCGTCAAAAGCAATCAGCGTAACACTGGTTGTGGGTGCCAATACATGCTCATATTGCCCTCCAAACCCTCCTAGTCCCATCTAAAGCGCCTTTCGGCAAGACCTGACACTATCCCATCACACCGTTCATGCAGAAGTCTCCTCTACTGGAAAACTGGGAATGTTGCAAACCGGAAGCAGCTGCTGCCACCGATTGGATTTCTTTCAACGCGTCATATTGTCAAGCTTTGGGGACCTTGTTGAGCCAATCAAAAAGAAGAAAGGGGCAGGCAGGCACTGCTGTGTTTCGTGATCTTGAGTACGAGGATAGAGGCTATTGATAAAATCTCATATTGTGTACAATGACACTCATCGCACTGCCCGGTACACATGAAAAGACACAGATGGGAGGCTAAACCTGAAGATATGTGTGGACGTTATCAATGTGGTGCTGTGACATTGCGAAGTATATGTGTTTAGAGACGGGAAGATTTCATCATACACTGGTTGATTGCCAAGGCAAGGGGCAATATAATATTTAAATGGGTGGAATGTCTATTATACGATCACTCGTATCCCTAGACATCAACCATGATAAATTGTGCATATTGTGCCGATCGATGATGAATTCTTTAACAACTATTTGCCTTATATCCTATATATAATATATGCATATTAAATTATTTTCAACGTGCTACGTGCACATATTGCTCTTTGCATAAATATACTCTTGTGTCATTAACTATAGTATAGAGAGATAACAAATAATGTTCCTATTGAATAATGTGATGGTACCACATGAGCAAATCACATTCATATACCACCTCCTAGTTGTGGTTCTACATTAACTACACAGCTGCTACCTAATTAAGGAATAATAAACATTTTCTTACAAAATCAACAGCACGTAGGCCTACTTTTAGCAGGCAGGACGGAAACAGCGCAACTTCGCCTTAACACTTTTGGGCTGTGTTCGACCAGCTTTAAGGAATTAATCTTAACAGAACTAAAAAAAATTCACATCTTATAGATGCAACTCTCCCCTTCCAGAATCTAAAATTATTTCATAGATAAAACCTTAGAGTAATATCTACTCTGAGATAAAACTGAGTAATAAGTGAAGACTGAATGGAAGCTGAGTAATAAGTGAAAATGATCGGGATTAAAGAACTGTCATATTCCTCGCGTTGGTACATAAGAACACATGGCCACTATGAGATTCCTGCTCACACAAAAGGCGGGTGGTACATTTTTCCGCCCATTCAATAATAGTTATGATAATAGTCCATTCATTATGGAGGGTTAAGGTATGGAACCTTTTGCCGCTTATTATGCCCTATAATAATTATTATAGCGGATATCTGTGTGGATAAAACTCCCACATCCAGGCATTCCCCACCCACCCCACATCATTCCTTCCTAGATACATCCCCGGACTATATATGGAATATTTATCAATAGTTTACTATGAAAGTGTCAATCTGGAGATTGCACCAACTGACATCGTATACATATGACCAACAGAATTCCTGTAAGTACATTCTCCATAACGCCCAGGGGCCGGCGTATGATTATGTGAGATGAGGCATGAAGCCAAACTTGACATGTGATTAACGTGTCTGTTGCATCCAATTCCTAACTAAATGCAAGGGTCGCTAAGAACCTTCATTTTACACACCTTTCTATCTAAATCATATAAAATATATTAACTGTTTTGAATCATACAGATAATTTTCCAGAACTCCCGCATTTAAAAAGTATAAATTTACACAGAAGTCGGAATTGTATGTTTCTAAAATATAACAAATGTAAATATATATAACTGAAATAGTAATATATACAACTGAAATAGTAATATACAACTGAAATAGTAAAAAGCTAGTAGAGCTAAATTTTACAGCTAAATTAAAACTCAATGCACTTGTATTTAAGCGTTTTCTTTCTTCTACAGTTCTCCTTTGTTCTAGGCGGCGTTCCTGTTTAGATGTGCATTTATAGGCACCAGAATCGATGGTTCTCTGCCAATATGTTATACGTAGTGTAACACAAATTGATAAGGAGATGTAGCATAGAGTATCGTAGCGTAGTTTATTGTAGTAAGATGTTAAGTGAAGCGTGAGGGGTCACAGCCCCTCATTATATGCGAGGGGAGCACGGTCAGACAGACAGGTGCTCCCTGATTGGACGGTGAGGCCGTCCAATCAATATGTACATTAAATCAGTTGGGCTTGCGCCAGCATGCAGGTAACATGAAAATGAAATTAAAATTTTAGATATGACCTCTTATGTAACCATAAGGTATAATAATCTCATTAAAAAGCATGAATTTATTGGACCAAGGAAGAAGATTATGCTATCCCTGTCCCCTTATTTTATCTCCTTTATTTAACCTTAAAGCAATCACTTGGAATATAACCAATGATTCATGTACAGAATTACATATGTATAGACAATTGAATAGCATGCTTTACTTTTTCATTATTGTTCAATTTTATCATTCTTTCATCATAGCATCTATGGACCCGAACATAACACCCATGTCCCCGAACATAACACCCCTGTCCCCGAACCCAACACATACTGAGAAGGTGGGTTTTCTGCTAATATATTCAAAGTCAACACATAAGATGGGTAAATATCAAATAAATGTGCACATTCACAAACGCATTTTCATGAATGTTTCAATATAAGTTCAACTTATCAATTTAAGAAGAAGAGGGGGTCAAACTCGGAATTACTATGTTACAACTTTATGGAACCATGAGTAGGCTCAAAATTGGAAAAAAAATAATTCCAAGTTTTATGTGATATGGGATTATATCAATAACAAGATACCGAAAGCAGAATATTTCCTAAGTAGAACCTTTATTGTGGATTTTATCAATTTATCAATAATCTTCATAAGCTATTTGGAGAGTGGTGAATGAAAAGACAGAAAATAATAAAATAAATAAAACAGAATTAAATTAAAAAATAAACTCAGAAGAAGGTTCTTACATAGGATTTATGAAGAATTAAAGACAAATAACAAATTAATAAGTTTTATATAACTTTTCATTGAAACAAAAAGAATTTACGCCAGGGACATGCATTTGGAGACATTTTCTAACATAAAAATATGATTTTTTTGCATGAAAAGGAATTTTTATATATATTTCTCAATATGTCCTTGTACTTGGGGAGGTACAAAATACTGAAAAATTAGTAATGTGGGATGGTATCCGAATAAATTATGGAATTAAAATGGGTGATTTTGGAAAAATGGACATTTTCGAGAGCCCCACCCATATAGATCTAAATAATAATAGAAAATGACCTCACGTCATATCATACAGAGTGCTAACTAACTACATAGAGAGTAGAAACTACACATAGAGAGTAGACATTTTCTAACATAGAGATAAGATGAAAAATCCTTTAGTAACGAAATATACAAATGGACAGTTCAGCGAAACTAATCAAATTTTAGATTTCCCTAAGGTTTGGACGCTCGCGTTCTTATCAACAAAAACACATTACTTTTTCAAGGGTGATTACTACACTAAACTCACAGGAAGGAAATAGGAATTCTTGTTTGATGGAAAACTAAGATCATCTTGGTTCTAATTTAATCTGCATTCTTAGCTAATACGACAAATTAAATCTTACCAAATTTACTGATTGTTATAGGACTTAATCTATCAAAGTTCTGCTCCTGTTATATGTACACGTTTTTAAAGTCCAAAAGGCCCAGCAGAAATGGCCAACGATATGCCCTACCCATTTATGTCACAACTTAATTACCATGTTCGCAACCTGTTGAGATAGTTGTCTGCGTGATAATGTTTGTGTCAACACATGTGTAATACAGCTTTCTTCAATGGCGCTCCTGATTGGTCGAGAGAGCGTGTTGCTTCCCCCCCCCCCCCCCCTGTTCCTCCTCCTTCTCCCTCTCCCTCTCTCTCACTCCCTCTCTCTTTCTCCCTCCTACCCCTCCCTCCAGCCGCTTGCCAATTTTGGACGCAACATTATATTCAGGTGAAAAGGAGTAAGAAAACATATATTTGGATATCTTGATATTTGGATATCTTTGTGACAGAGAGAATATCCCAAATCCAAGATAGTGCCAAGTCCTATTGATACTGTCAGAGAATATCTTAGAAAAGGAACAGGATATTCCAAAGAGAAAAGTTTTTACAGGAACAAACTCATTAACATACCTAAATTGGTGTTTGGGGTCCAGGTTGCTATCGACTATTTTTGTACTTTTTTATTTATTATTTAACGTCTACTGGTGCATTTCGATGGTGATGACAAATTGTTCAGGGTATTTATTTTCATAATTTCTATATTTTGGTAAATCATTTGCTTTCTATTTTGAATATTATTTTGCTTGATTTTGACATTTTCCTAATGTTTACGGATAAGTTAATACCGTACGCAAATGCACCATCAAGAACTCCTATAAACGGGAACTGGTGCCATTTACGGTGCCATTTTAAGCGCACATTTTACAAACAATTTAAGTGGATACGCCACTTTAAGTTAACAGTATCAATGGAGATAACAAAACCTGGAGTATTACTTTGGGTACTTCGATAAACGTATGTTAGAGGATTTATTGACCATGCATGATATATTGTATCCCTTGCCTTATCACCTCCCAATTCTACTTTGGAAAGATTGCTACTTGCATCAACACTCCAACGATTGCCTCACAACAAAAATATCTTTATCTTACAGAAGTGCCTTGGCTATTATTCTACGCTAAGACAAAATTAAGAGAGTATGTCAGGGTTGGGTTTATGTACAGCCTATAAAACAAATGCGGAATATTGCCAGTTTGGGAATTAAGGTATACCGTACCATGTATGGCTTATATATATCAAGGGAAATCATTATGCGAAGCATAATAATTATAATTGATAAGGTATAATTGAAACCATTTTGGGTGAATAGAATGGATACACGATGTTACACGACAGTATCGGACAGTATCGGAGTAAGATGTTGTGCCTCTCTATTTACGTTTGATCGTGTTTTAATGCGATAAAGTGGCCCGGTAAAAAGCATTCGTTGTTGTTCCATCAACCTTTCCCTGCAAAATCTCGGCCCGTTCAACTCAGTTCCTCTAGGGTAGGCTATCGAGTGGGGTGAGTTATGTGAATCTGTATTACGAGGCACCAGATAAAGACTACATGGCTGTTGGTGTTAGCTAAATGGATTTAATGAGGTTAATCTAATGACTATCGTAAACATGGTTGCACAATGTCAAATGTTTGTTCTTTTTTATATTGCATTTCACTTGTGCACCGTTATTCTTTTACTTTTCTCCTGCTCCTAAAAAGTGGCATTATCGCGTTCCAGCTCCCCAGTGCATGCATATTCATTCAAGTTCATTGCATCTAAATATTATGACATAAAACATTCAATATAATGAACACGCATACCATTTCAAACTCCATATATATCCTTGTTTTAATTAATATAACGTATGATCTAGAAAATTCAATTCAATTAAACGTTACTATGATATTGCCCAACATTCGAGATTCCCTGATATTGTTATATGATATTAGGCAATCATTACGTATAACAATGATTAACCCTATTATCATTATATTCCAAATTATCATTACCTCTAATGACCCTTATTAACCTAATTGTCTTATAATAAATAATTTGTTAATACTTGAATTCAATTGCAACTATTACTACATAAAGCATCCGTTATACTATGAACACACATATAATTTAAAATGCCATATAATATTTTTTTTAAATAATACACTATAATACTTTAGACATTTGTGTACATGGGTATATTGTATATTGAAATTGACTCCATGAGGGAACTGTAAAAAAGTATTATGATATTCGATAGTCCCTGATACTGAGAGTCCCAGCAGCAGCACACTCTTGTGACTGAGACCTTTCATGGGGCATTGATTCTTCACTCAGCTTTCGAGGATGTACTTAATTTTCCTTCTCTCAATTTCCCGGAAATCCTATCTCGGGCTCATCACTATTTCAAAGCGTTGTATTAGCACTTTGGTTTAGAGAGCTCGGCGCTCATGGGGTCCAGGTATGGGGAAATCGTCACAACCTTGGATGACAGTCCATTGACAGAAATAAAAGTAAATTGATCCGGACTAATTAAGGGCGAACTTCATTTCATTTTATTCTCTTCACCCTTGTAGCCTTTGATGTTCTTCGAGTTAGAACTCGAGAAACAGGTAAATAATGAAAGATAAGCACCTAGTTTCTTTGATAGAAGTCCGAGCGGGCCCATGACCGATGGGGGGCAAGGCCTATCATATGGACTGTGGTAGGTAGAAATGGGATGAACATGAACACATATATATTTGCAACACGTTGGTTGTTGCCTCATAAACTCCAGGGAAACGGAAACCCTTCAAGGAACTTTTATTTCCACCTCTGGATCAAAGGACACTCGTAGGAGCGTTCTAGATAGCTAATATTAGCTTGTTTCCAGTCGACCCCAACTAAAACTGAAACGTGGTTATATAAGTGAACCTCTTGCACTCAGTACAAATTGGATTCTCAGGGCGAAACAAGTATACCTAGAATCCGGAGGTAGTTTTAAACCCCTTCATGGGGGATTAATAGGTCTTCATTTTCATTGAATCAAAAGTTTCACAACTACATAACAAATAATTCATTAAAATCAAATTCAAATCAAATTCAAAAAAGAGAAGCTCTGCAAAAAGGCATAGATTAAATTGTGGATGCCCCCAATGCAGTAGGATCTGAAATTTGCAAGCAAGTTAATTAAAGAAACATTGGGATCGTTGCATAACAAATGCCTATCTACGATGTCGTAGACTTTTTTTCTATGACTACGGGGTCTGTTTCTGACTCGAAAAAATAAACGACAGTTGCATTGCATAATAATGAATCGTGAAAAGGAGGACTCATCGTGGCTTTAAGAATGACATTAAAGGAAAATATATAGGTAGAGAGGCATTAAAACGCCAATAATGATGCATGGGAGAACATCGTCCATAAATAGAATATATTATAATTTTAAAAATCTGGCTTTTGTTACTTTAATTCAAAAATTCATTCATACATACTATAAATAAATTAATCTGTAATGTATGAAATTCATAACACATTCAATACTGGTAAACTTGGTTTGATAAATTTGTTCATTTTTTCACCATTGATATATGTAGAGGAGTAAATGTAGAGCCAGTGCATCGCTGAGTATGTTTGTTATGCAATGCAGAATATTCACACAGTGACTTGGTGCCAATATTTTTTCAATGAAATAAATAACCATAACATAAGCATTCAGATTTGATCTTTGGTCTCAGTACGGCTATTCTTAGAGTAAGAAATAATCAAAAATTTCACATATCAATATTGACGCAGCGTAGAAAATCCATTGTGGATGCCAAGAGATTTACTCGCCAGCTCGCAGATTGTTATGCAACGGGGGCATTGACTATATATATAATATCCTTATATCTAAATTTGAAAAGAAGATAAATGGATACAAGTATAAGGCAAAGTTTTTATTCAAACCAGCGACAGGATTTATTGAAATGATGCTGGCCCTTCATCAAATAGATGATTAAATTTATGAAGTATTAGCCATGGGGAGCTTTAGTTATAAAATTTCATTAAGATAACAAACGTTATTGCCCCTGTTGCATAACAATCTGCGAGCTCGTGGATTGATTCTACGATGTTGTAGACAGTCATCTGCAATGACTGTGTTGCATAACTTTTTACGACATCTACTATGACATCGTACATCTCTTGGCATCCACGATCGATTTTCTACGCTGCGTCAATTAAAAAATATATACTGACATGATAAATGTTTTGGATTATTTCTTACTCTAAGAATGGCCGTAATGAGACCAAAATTCAAACCTGAATACATATGGTTATGGTTATCTACTTCATGGAAAAAATATTGACATACATCATTTTGGTGAAAAAATAAACAATGCTATATTCACTGTGTGAATATTCTGCCTTGCATAACAAACATGCTCTGCGATGCACTGATACAACATTTACCATTCTTAAAATATATTAATAATGAAAAGAGGTAAAATTTATCTATCCAAATATATCAGTATTCAATGTTAGATGATATTTTATGAATTTTATACATTGCGTATTTATCTATCTTTTGTACTTCAAAATAGGTTTCGTAATTTGCTAGCCTTTTTTTAGATGAAAATATTAAAAGCTAGATTTTTAAAATTATAATATATTAAACTTATAGGTGATGTTCTCAGATGCACCATATCACCGTTTTAATGCCTCTCTACCTTCGAATTGTGCTTTAATGTCATTTTTGAAGCCATTTCACGATTCATTATTATGCAATGCAGCTGTCGTTTATTTTTACGAGTCGCAAACTGACATCGTAGTCGTAGAAAAAAATGACTATGACATCTTCGATAGACATTTGTTATGCAACAACCCCATTGTACTCAAGTACAACCCTATAGTCCCAGTATGTGTATCTTCATGTATGACTTATAGCCACTCAAATGTGCCAACCGAGGAAGGTAAGGTTAATAAAAGTTTGATCAACAACAGAGGGCACTAAATTCCATGTGTGACGTCAGAAATTGACTCTCTAATTGGTGCACCAAAACGAATTTGTCCATGACTTGTTGTGGGCCCAATTCATACGAATTGCAAGTTCTTGAATGTGTGGACCCTGACGTTTTGGCTGGGAAACAGGATAAGAATGCCAAATCAGTAGGTCTTTTCTACCCTGGAATGTGAAATCATGGGTATTTACACGATCGGGACAGAATTTCTAGACAGTAAATAGTCCCCGGGTGAACGGGGCGCGTCCGAAAGATTATGTAATATGCAGGCATATAATATATGCCACAGGCGCTGATCCGTCCAACGCAACGGCATGCAGAATCCCCCTAAATCCAAGATGGCCGCCATTCCACCTCTAAAAGGCCCCAAATTCCTCCATAAGCCACTACTTTAGGACCTTTTGTATATAGATATAATGTTTTATGACTTATTCTTCCTTCTTAATCAATGAATAATTATTTTGGTACAGTGCTTTATGTTAAAAATGTCTATAAACACAAAAAACAGCCAATATGGCTGCCATTTTAACCAATAAATCAGTATGAGGAGGAAGTTGGGTAATAATTGTCAGTTTCATTAATGTGATACCTCATTTAGTGGTTCCCTGCGGTTAATAAATCAATTGGGATCACTAAAAATGGAATTTGACAGTTATTCATGGAGATAGTGGTACCCAGGGTAAGTAACCAGGTGTAGATATATATATTATAGAGCATTTTCAAACAATAACACGATGCATCATCTAGAGCAGAAAATAGTGGTTTACCTGAATCTGAATACAATGCATATCATGCTGCACATCAAACTGAATCTGCCAAGCTAATAAGACCAGTCATTTGTCAACAACTGCCTCTCTTTAATGAAAAGGCAGCAACAACTATACTATGGTAAAGCATGGCCTTGATATCCTGAGAGATTTAACTGAATTTCTCCGTCCCCGTCCTAACCCTAAGCTGCCCAACTATCATGGAGTTTTGGACGAATATCTCAGTCAGGAACAAATTTGGCATCATGCAATAATCGTCAACAGTGCCAGTAACCTAGTATTATTTTGCTAAACTTCTCTTAGAAAACACGATAAATGGCAACACATAATATCGATTCAGGTACTTCCAGTGGAAGATGTTGGGACCAAATCCAAGGACAACCAGTTCTGATACTAACTATGTTCCAAGGATGGCACTCAAAGTAGGTTTTTGTATTTTGCATTGCTTGAAAGAAAAACCATACGGGAACAGATGACATACACAAATATACCAAACATGCCGACAATTAATTAGTAAACATGAGATTAATAATGCGTTATAAGCAGGAGTTATAACGTCAGTATTATTGCACTACTGACTATGAATACTCGTGCATTGAATATGAAGGCAAATGTCTAAATAAGACATTACGGATTGTGCTATTGAAGTGAAATTAAGGATTTTCTAAACATGAGCTTTGTATTATGCGAATTAAAGCAGGATATTCGCCACGATTTCACTGATCCTTGTTCCTTTTCCAAGATGTGTTCTCCATTGGATGCACATGCATTGGTAGGAAGACATCTGCTGTGCACAGCACAGTGGTTGATGTATGAAAGAGGTATAGAGCTCAAGGAAAACAATGGTCATATTCATATTAACTTGTATATTCAGTTGAATAAAAATAATGATAGGTTAAAAAAGAACTCGGCATTATGTTAGCGCAGCTTAAAGTAAGTATGGTACAGAAAGCTTAATATTTAACCATGAGATACATCGAGCTCATGTGACCAGATGCAAAGGCGGTAATACTGCAGATGAGAAAAGATATGAAATATATATGTGACCTTGCTGAATAAATTAAAAAAGAAATTAAAAGGGCAATAGTACAATACTCATTAAAGCCAGAACTGTATGGGGCTGAACCTGCATGGGGTTTGGTTTTTTTTTGTAAAGATCTTTATTCAGGCATGGCTTTTGCATTAACATAAGGGATCATACATATTTTGATATGAAAAACGGCTCTCATTTAAAGTAAGGGGAATACATAG
This sequence comes from Sthenelais limicola, assembly GCA_942159475.1. NCBI lineage: Eukaryota > Metazoa > Annelida > Polychaeta > Phyllodocida > Sigalionidae > Sthenelais > Sthenelais limicola. The sequence goes on along the minus strand of OW804097.1, from coordinate 72,202,578 downwards.
ACTATAGACAGGCCTCCTGGTAGAGCTCAGTGGCAGGCTTCTCAGGGTTTGGAGGATGGGAGATTTGAAGCACGTACCATGACCAAACTTTTCACGACCAGCCCCTGGCCAGGGTGGGTGTCTCTGTAGGGGAAGGTTGACTACACAACCATAACTCACTTAAGTTGACTACTAGCAATAAGGAGTCTGCAGGTGTCCAGCCTCGCTACAGCCCAGTTGATATGTTCTGCCAGCGGAGGGCAGCCTAAAAAAGAGAGCTCCCATAAAAGAAAGGCAGGGATGCTTGATGAAAAGGAAAAGGGAATGTATGATATGGAAATTATATATATAAGATAAATAAAGATATATGGATATAAAGATTATATTCTCACATGTTATCACCATTACTGCACACCTGGACATATGAGAGAAGTCGTTGGCTTGGAGAATTATAATTTTATTGGTGAAATTATGTATAAGTTTGAGTAATTACGGGTAATGAAATATGAAATACAGAAGAATATTAAATAATAATAATAAAAATAAGAAATAAAAATGCGAGGGAGGAGTAGGATTGAGGATATAATATATCCTTAGTAAAAAGGGAAGAGGAGGGTGGGACAAAAAGAAGAGGTGTGTGTGGGTTGCACCGTGGTCAGCGTGAGAGTGAGGATGAGGAAGGGGTAAGTGGAAGGATGCTGAAGGGAGGAAGAGGTGCGAGAGGAGTTATGGGAAGGTCTGTGATGCTGGGGGTGTCCAAGAGGTGGCACCAATGACCCTTCATAAGGCACATGCCTATGAATCGACCATTACTGCACACCTGGACATATAAGAGAAGTCGTTGGCTTGGAAAATTATAATTTTATTGGTGAAATTATGTATAAGTTTGAGTAATTACGGGTAATGAAATATGAAATACAGAAGAATATTAAATAATAATAATAAAAATAAGAAATAAAAATGCCAAGCCTCCGAGGAGGTAGAAATGGAGTGGGAGGGAGGGTAATTGTTTTTAAGGGTGTTTTAGGTGGATTGAAGGGCTTGTGCCAGGGAGTTATGGACTGTTGCAGAGGTGTCATTGTTTATATAAATTCTGTGTGACGAGGATGCCCACCCTCCGTATCGTTGCACATTGAGTTCTGGTTGTCCTTGAGCGTATGCCTGAGTGGCAGCAGCTTTTCTGATTGAGTGCAGGGACAGTGGTAGGTGACTTTTTTCCAAAGTCTTGAGGGCTGAAGCCCAAGCGTTCTTTATGAATGTCACTTGTATGGGGGCACCTGATTCTTGGAACATGAGGAACGGGTCCTGTGGAGACGATGTTGGGGTTATCCTCATCATATGTTTGATAGCATGCACTGGGCACCATTCGCTACCTGGGATGTTGTAGAGCTGTCTGGTCTGCTGCTGATTATATTTTTGCAAGTTCTTAGCATGTTTTATTTTAACAGTCACTCGATCCTCCAGTATATCGATGTCTCCTCTAGTGAGGTTTTTGACTGGATTGAAGGACTTTATGGTGGCAGGTGCAATTTCTGACGCCAATAGATGTGGCTGAATATGTACATGTTAGGTTGACACAATTTAACATGTAACGACTTTAGGCTATTTATGGTTAGGACCCTGTATCTTTTTTAAATATGTGCCCTGGACAGTTGGGACGACAAGTCAGATAGGTTGTTGTTGGTGTTGTTGAAGCATATTTCGATATGCATGGATGCCTGTAGCATCCACACGAACCTGGCACACTCAAGTAGGAAAGGATTACGTCCTCTCCCTGTTTCTAGTACTTGAGCCACTGTGTTGTCCTTGCACATAAGATTAACTCTGCAACCTATGTCATTTGTTGATACGAATGAATGTAGTGCCACAACTATGTTCGCTGCCTCGAGTTCTGATTTTTGTTGTACCCCATTGCCCAGCCTAGCAACTTGCACTTCATATGCTAGGGTTCCATCTGAGGCAGCAATCCCAGTTGTAGTGACGTCCACTGCTGAGAGCCTCTAGTAGCCTTCCAACGAATAGCCTGGCCGGTTTTATACATTTAGCAATGTGTAGCAGTTTTCCTAGGATTGACTGCATTTGTTTCGTTGAGAGAATCTCTTTCTCATATATACCTCTAATTAGTTTGATGGTATCATTGAGCTTCTCCTTTGGGACCGAGAGTGTCATTCTTTGACTATCTATTGTCACCCCGAGCCATGTGACAGTCGTCCTGGCCTCCTGTCTTTTCTCTGTCGCCTCTGGGAGCTCGAGCTCTTTGAGGAGTTTTGTCACAATATCAAGGTCTGCCTGACATTTTTCTCTTGAGTGGGAGACAACTATTATATCGTCCAACTAGACCTTGACCCACACTCCCTCCAGTGAGAGCATGGCCGCAATTGCATCTGAAACACGCTGCATGTGCATGCTCGAGCAGCGCACTCCGAATGGCATAGCAGTTTCCACATAATACTTGTCTTTCCATTGGAGGCATTGTAGAACCCAGTCACTGGGGCAGGATCTAAAGTTTTTGTAAGCTCTACTTATATCAACCGACGCCATGTGTGCTCTGGCGCCTATCTCTCTGATCTTTTCTGAAATTGCATCTATACTCGGGAGACCATGTGTGCGGATTTTTCCGAATATAGCATTCTTTTGAATAAATGCATTGACTGATGTTTCGTGTGGAAACGTCATGTCAGAGATAATTCGTCTATCTCCTGGTTCATGCTTTGGCCTTGTCATTAGGGGAGAAACATGACACCAGTCGGAGAAAGGGGGTTGTTCAAATGGGCCTAACAACCCGCCCTTCTCCAGCTCTTTCCGGATAAACTTGTCCACGCTTTCCGGAAATTTTACAGCACTAGGGTGATTAGGTACATCCAGTGTGTTGCTTACTGGGCCTAAGTAACCGAGGGGGAATCCTTATTTTAATAGATCAAGGAGCTCCTCTCCCTCGTGTATACCTTTTAGGCGTTTCTCCCATTCGTGAATATTTAAGTCTGACGGAACCCTCATTCTAGCACCGAGGGCATTTGGCAGGCCAGTTTTCTGGACCGCCGAATATATTTTCGCCAGACTCTGATCTTCTCCCACCGCAGACATATTAGCAGGCCAATTGTTTTGTCTATAGGAAGAGAATAGTTCAGGGGATGTGCCTATCTTGTTGTCAGTGACATCGCTTTCACACATACGTCGAATGCTATTGAAGTCTGGGCCTGACTCTGGGATAACTACCTGTTGTGGGGCCTGGTTCTCCATAGCACATTCTAGACTTTCATCTGGTGAGCCAGGGTGACAGTCTAGACCTGCGGGTAGATTACATTTAGCTGTTTGAGGTATTGGAACAATAAGATCGGGCAAATTATTTTTCCTTCTTACCCTATCCGTTTCCCTGTTGGTGTTTATATGGCCATCTTGGTTATCCTGTGAAGCCGCACACCACTTAGCGCTTGTGCGCAGGCTATTGTGTAAGATGGGCGGTATTATGTAAGATGGACGGTTGAGTTTCCTGTGTCATGGCCCCACGAGCTTTGGATGGGGGGCTATTTTCCTTCGTGTGTGTATGATCAGAGGGCACAGGTTCAATCACACATTTATCTAACTTCTCCCCCGCACGATTTATTGTTCGTGTGGGGATCGGCCGTTTTTTGCGGCCGCTAATTGCTGGTGCATTTGTTGTGTCATGGGTTGTCTGGGCGCCCTTGCTGTTCCTGAGGTAGAGGGTTTACCCAAGTCGTTTTCCAGTCTCTCACAATTAACTACACTGTGTCTGCTAAACACTCGGGTTGTAACAGAGTAACAGTAGGCACATCCATGGAAATAATTTATGCCATTATCTGTGTGGTCCCATGACATTTTACATCCCCTGGTAGAGTTGAAGTCCTGGCACGCGGCCTTCTTACTATTTCCATTAGGCTGGTTTCCCACCCTTTTGTGACTCGTGGACGCTTGGCCCCCGCTGTTAGCGTGGGCAGATGTCGCGTGCCTGGTCTCTCCAATGGCGGCATTCATGGCACGCGCCATTTGAATCCTATGTGAATCACCCCAACCTATCCGACCTCTTTCAACGTCGTCAAATAAAGATTGGCTAAACTTTCTGACCACTGGCCAGGGCATAACACGGGCATCAGCAATAATATCTTGAAGGTGGGCTAGTATGAGATGATCTTGACTGTGGTCAGTGCGGCGAACATCTCTCACCATCGCAACTACTCCATATATGTAATCAAGTGGTTCCAGCTTTGGTCTGACTTCAAGCCTTTGTTTCATTGTGGTGATCCCATCCTTTTCATAGTACATATATGGCTTTGGTATTAATTTTTCAGTGAGTAGGTCGGCAGCAAAATGAACCTTACCATCGTTCTTGGGGGGGTTGTATTGTTCCCTTACGAATTCCCTCTCTATGAAGCCATCGTGGTTCTCTTGGTATCTTAGTGCGGGTGGCTTTGGAAACATTACACATTGCCCAACTGGGTATACAGGAGGCGGAGAAGATGAGACGGATTCGGCACCGGATCTTTGATTGGCAACAAGTTCCATCATAGAATCCAACTTGTTATCGATTGACTTCATTGAACCCTCCAACTTTCCTAGCCTAGCCTCATGGTCGCGTCCATTGGCGTTCGGCGTCCTTTGTATCTCCCGCGTTTCTTGATCAACCATAAGCTCTTCTACCTCAGGCATCGTGGCGATTCTGACAGAGCTTCTGGTGGGTCCCTTCTTGGCTTTTGTAACCCCTTTTGGTTTTCCTTTTCCTTTCTTGGAGGTAGGAGTACCTTTCTTAGGAGTATTCTTGGTCTTTGGTTTAACCATCTCGTGATTTGTAGAGAAAGGCGCCAAGGAGTTTGAAGACAAAAAGAAGAGGTGCGTGTGGGTTGCACCGTGGTCAGCGTGAGAGTGAGGATGAGGAAGGGGTAAGCGGAAGGATGCTGAAGGGAGGAAGAGGTGCGAGAGGAGTTATGGGAAGGTTTGTGATGCTGGGGGTGTCCAAGAGGTGGCACCAATGACCCTTCATAAGGCACATGCCTATGAATCGACAATGTCCTTGTATCAATGTCTCAACTGCCATGGTAAGATTACGGCTAGAAGGATCAGGGTAAAGGCAGAGGTAAAGGCAGAGGTACTGTTGCCTTGTGGAAATTCTCGGGGCTAACGCCCCTCGAATTGTCCACCAGGCAACAGACCACTTAGACCATCCAAAACCTCAGGTATTATTGCTATAACATAAGCTCCGTTGTCCGCTATAGTTGCAGTGGTCTCAGTGGATAACTTCCGGTGAACTTGACACTCTTTTCACTTACAATTAGTTACAATTATGTGATGCTGGAATATAAAAACAGGTTATGCCAGTCTCTTTCACTAGATGCAAGATGCTAGATGTGAGCACTTGGGAACAGTTACAACTGGAATACGATGAGTTTCTTATACATCAACCCCATTGTATCCCAGTTGCAAGTAATATGTGTGATTCTCAGTCATGGAATTATGAGTACGACACAAGAACTTGCATCTATGGAAAAAAACCAAAGGACTTACAAAGTGCAACAGACATACAATGCACCACTTGTATAACCTTTGTCGCAGGAGATTTGTATCTTCATCACTTTTTTTCACAACTTTGTCACATCTAGCAAAAGGGACACCTGTTTTTATATTCCCACATCACATATATTTGTAATTGATTCAGGGAGGTATACAGAGAGAGTGGAAGCCGCAGGCTGATCCTACAGAACCATGCTTGTCAGGGTTGTGTTGTAGCTACTGAATACAAGGAGGCGCTGTGGTGCTGTTGTTGACACTAGTACCATTTAATCATAAATCAGTAAACAATAGCTAAGTTGTTCTATCAGCATACATAATCTTTGACACATTGGTAGCCCAGGTAAATTTGATTTAATTGCCTTTTCCCAGCAACACCAACAGTCACATAGTTAAAAATAACTATACAATTGTTGGCTTTTGGACAGGGGTGGGCGTGGGTAGACCTGATTCACTGTAGCATAGAAATAGACACACATGTCTATTTCTATGTGTCTATTTCTATGACTGTAGTTAGCGCCACAAGCTGTAGTGGCATTACTCTTAACTATGGGGGTACCATGCATTGAACCTCGCTTCCACTCCCTCTGTATATATACCTCCCTGATTGATTGTAAGTGAAAACTGTGTCAAGTTCACTGGAATATATCCACTCAGACCACTGTATGTCTGAAAACGCAACAATAGTGGACAACGGCTGGAGTTTTTGTGAATTATTTGAAGCACATTTTGATGGACTGAAAGACAATAGACCATTCAAACGGTGTAACTGTAGTGGAACTTTTGAATCATGAGTGGCATAGAAAGAATAAATATACATAAATTAACTCAAAGTTATCCGGCAATTATAGACTCTGAGAAGCGCAACAAGCAAGTAAACAAGTCGGAAACTCTTCGCATTGTTCCCTCATCAATACGTTTAGCTATTCTGTCCTTACATTCCTTTTACAATATTTTCATGGAATATTTGATATTGTTCTGTCATTGAGACATACACTTTTATAATACCTTATGTAATGATTTACTTCAAAAACCCTTCATTACAGGCGAGAGCAATCTTTAATGCAGACACATCTCTTAAACATGTTTTAACCACTATTTATACAGTTCAATAAGGATGTACAGGGAGATGTACATGAGAGGCTACAAGGGGACATCCAGGAGGATGTACAGGAGGATGTACACCTGTACAGGAGGAGGAACAGGGGGATACAGGAGTAGGTACACAAGGAGGTAGAGGGGGGACAAGGAGGAGGTACAGGGAATGTACAGGGGGACATACACAATGGGGTACAGGGGGGCATACAGAGGGGCGTACAGGAGGGGGTACAGGGGACATACAGGATGAGTACAGTGGTATAAAGGAGGAGCTGCAGGATAAGATACATGGAGATGCACCGTGGGTTGTACAGGAGGCGGTAATAAGGGGCATACAGGAGGAGGTACAGGAATAGGTACAGGAGATGAACAGGAGGGGGTACAGGAGCCTGAGGAGGTCATACAGGAGGAGGTACAGGGGGGAATAAAGGAGAAGGTACAGGAGGAGCTACATGGGGATGCACAGGGGGATGTACAGGAGGAGCTAGAGGAGGGCATACAGGAGGATGTACAGGAAGACGTACAGGAGGAGCTACAGTATCCCATCTTGTACATGAGTGTGTAACTCCTCCAATACTCTGCTAGTACCTCCTCCTGTAACTCCTCCAGAACCTCCTCCAGTAACCTCCTATACTCCTCTCCATCACCTCTGCCAGTATGCCCTCCAGAACCCCCTCCAGTAACCGCCTATACCCCTCTCCAGTAACTCCTCCAGTAATCGTCTATATTCCTCTACAGTACCTTCTTCAGTACCTCCTCCAGTACCCCCTCCTGTAACCACCTATACCCCTCTCCGGTAACTCCTCCACTACCTCCTCTAGTAACTGCCTATACCCCTCTCCAGTAACTCCTCCAGTAACCTCCTATACCCCTCTCCAGTAATTCCCGTACCCCCACCTGTAACTCCTCATGTACTTCCACATGTAGTGCCTCCCGTACCTCCTTCTGTATTTCCTCCTGTAACTGTATCTCCCGCTGTATTTCCTCCTGCACATTACCCTATCACCTCTACAGGAATTATTCTTTACAGGTCAATGCAGCACCCCTATTACAAATCCAGAACTTTATTTTTTCAATACAGTTACATTATATCTCATTAAAAACTAATCAAGAGAGGGGGAGAGAGAGTGAGTGAGGATGAGAGACAGAGGCTGGTGAGAGAGAGTGTGGGGAGGAGAGAGACGGGGGAGGGGAGAGAGAGCAAGGTAGAGAGATAGATCCCAGAGAGAGGGATTGAGAGAGTGTATAGGGGGAAGGGAAAGGGGGAGGGAGAGAGACAGAGGGGAAGAGAGAATGAGTGGAAAGTAGAGAGAGGCAGCGAAAGGGGAGGGGAGAGCGAGGGACAGAGCGAGACAGGGAGAGATAGATCACAGAGAGGGGAAACGAGAGCGAGGGAGGGGGAGAGAGGCACAAAGGGAGAAAATGACAGAGGTGGGAGAGGCGGGACGGAGAGAAATAGATAGGCGTGAGGGAGAGATAGGGCTAGGGAGAGAGATACGTATCATAGAGACAGGGAAGGGGACAGGACAGAGGGGCAGATAGATGGAGTGTGTTCACGCCCATTCAAAGCAATATACTACAAGAAATTGTCCTAAGACACTTGTTGCATCACCTAGTCTCCAACGAAATACTAGACAATAATCAAAATGGCTTTTGTTCAAATAGATCCACAATTGATACAGTATCTAAACTCAATGATGACCCAGCTCAAAGTCTTGGTATAATGGTATGAACACACTATTGACATTTGATATCGTTGATCCCGCTTCGTAAAGTTAAGGACATTGGCATCAAAGGCAAATCAAACAAATGGTTCAGGTTCTACCTAACTGAACGCTCAGACCTACAAATCTATAAATATAAAATACTCTCCTCTTTTAGATTATGGTGATGTGGTTTACCATAACACCCACACCCACACACACAAGCCTTAAATAAGTTTCAAAACTGCAAAACAGGGCATTGAGACTCATATTCAAGTTCTCGTGATTATACAAGTAATCCATAGGCAAGCTAGTTTACCACTACTGTACAATAGGCGATTAGCTCACCTTAGAATGCTAGGGTTTAAAAGATCAAGAAACCAAGATTATTGTGAGCACCCCAACAGGCAAACAGAGCGTCAAACTGCCCCAGTACTAAAACAACTAAGACCAAAAAGGAGAGTTGCGGAGAACTGTGTTGGCTATAGCTGCGCTAAGGAATGGACTGAACTACCCCCAAGACTAAGAAATATAGCTACAATAGAAGTATTTAAATCACAACAGAAAATATGCCTAATTTTCATTGTATCTTAAGACTGAGCCAAGCATTGACTATATTTTAATTATTAATCTCACAAACAGTCCACCTAAATAGCTAGCGGCTGCTTATTGTGCTGAACAATCAACAGATCTAAATGTTTACAAACAAACAAGAGAACAATTCAGTATAATGCCCCTTATGATAGAGATATCCAACTGCTGTATGACGTCTTAATAAATTGATTACATTGATTTTAAGATATAAACAGCTTTCTAAAAACAGAAGGAGTTTCAGGGGCCTAGACAGGATTGGAGACAAGGGTTGAAATAAGAGGAACAGTCTATTTGGGAATTTGAACAATAGCTACCCGACTGTTTCATATATATATAGTATATATCCATAGAAAATATAACACCCCAGACTTGCATCCAGACTCTCTGAGGGAAGTCTTATAATGCCTGCCATAACGAAAGATAACATCTGTTTCTCTGACGTCTGCCAAACCTATGTCTGACAAGAGAAACCTGTAAGTGATTGATCCAGAGACTTTGAGCAAACGAAGACACCGAATCCCTACAAAGAAAGAAGGTCCTAATGACAGAGGGCATCAGAACTCACATTCAGAACTTCTCGGGACAAAGCAAGCCGCTGTGGTCTCAGATTCAGTGATGCTGTGGTTCATGAATTGCTTAAGAAAAGCTTTACTTAAAGACCGAACGTAAAAGGTTGTATTTCTTGTCACATTTGTCAAATCACGAATTATAGTTGAGGGCAGATCAATTGCGCGAGAAAAGCTCCGATTCTTTTCGGGGAGAATCTTTTCAGCAAAAAATAATTGTACAACGATTTACTCCTGTAGTGGAAACGCGTTGGGTGATTAAATAAAAAAGTGAAAATCAAACCATCGATTTGGCTTATATTTTTTTTAGCCATTCTACCGATTTTGTCAAACCCTATATCTAGAATTTAATTGTGGGTATCTGAAATTCGAGTTTTGGAAATCTGAAATTCGAATTTTGGATATCAAGAATATAATTTTGGATATCCTATACAACAATATAATTAAGAGTAATTAAATTTTGGATATACATAAATTCGGGAATAAATATACCAACAGCTACTAAGAATATAACCGTTTTTTACCGAATTAAACCAAGCTCAAACCCCTGCCATGGAGAACCGATGTTTTTACATTCTCTTTCTAAATCGAACCCATTCGCGTCTCTAAACGTCCAATTCCATCAGGTCATTGGACCTTTCCTTGGAATGTAAACTAGGTGGACGCAATAACATTGAAGTTGGTTCTCAAGCTTCCAAACAAAAGAAACCGGTCAATCGACACTTTCAATTTACCCAGTTTTAGAAAGGTTTTTTTGATGCCAAGCAATTAAGGGAAACAGTAGACAACAGTTCCCAATCGTTATAGATATAAACACCCCTTCATCGAACGTGTGTTGTTATCTTGGCTATCACATGATGTAATTCCTTTTGAGGTTTCTCTGGAGCAAACTTCTTTTCTTTTCTTTTATTTAAAAAAAAAGGGTTTTATTCAACATAACCTGCCATTGAGGCTCTTACAATTCTAATGACAAGTGTGTCGTGTCCATTGTATTTTGTTGGGGGGGGGGGGTTTGGGGGGGTCAATTTTTTTTTACTTCTCCACTGACCGTTCAGTGTACATAAAGTAGAGTACTGCTATGTTCTGAGCAATATAGCAACAATAAACAGTTTTGTCCCTCTGGACTTAGACTTCAGAGTCCAACCCTTTTAACAATTTGAACCAGAGATTCGTTCTTTTTTTTCCTTACTTTTTTTCCCTCTCTGGAGCAAACCTAATTTTATGTCTATCTCAATTTGGGGGCATAGCATTTTAATGCTTTAGCTTTTAAATGGTAACTAATCTTATATTGAATCATTGAACTATACGTGCTGCAGGCTATTGTTATAAGCTATTATATAATTATGCATCATGGTGGGGCGATTAAAATTTCCAGATATTCCACCATGTATTTTGATGCTGCAAAGTTCGCATGTTGGCAAACAGATTTGTGATAAAAACAGCAACACCTTTGGCTAGTTTCAACCTGTTTTTAATGACTTCCTCGATTAAAGCCGTTCACCTCCATTCAAATGTTCCCATCGAGAGAGGAATCGCGCCAGCCATATAGGCAACTTCTTCAATTGTTAATGGGATGGAAATGTAAAACAAGGAAACCCTTGAAAGAGAGCAACTCAATGAAGTAGAAATCTTGGAACCTTGTGCTGAGGTGTGGTAGGGCACAATATAGGGAACCGGAACAGTATTGTATGTGGGATAGTATTAACGCCCCTATAACTAAGGACAAGCCCAGAGCTATACTTGACATTTGACCTTAAATTCAGCACAGCCTTCACTATAGAATGCTTTCACTCGCTCCGTATTTTACTGAATATTATGTATTTATAGTATTAGCATTATGCGCAGTTATATTTTAAATTCTTCATTAGTTGAATGGTATTTGGTCGATCTGGTATGATTCGATGTCCAATAGATAGCAATAAAATGTATATTCACTTTATTCCATATTTTCAGGCGACCAAAGTATACACAATTAATCATGCCCCATCCGCTTAGTCCAATCCAGGAGCAATTCGATAAATATGATAGAAATGTAAAATACTTCAATTTGCGCGATTATTAAAGACTTAAAAAGTGTACACATTAGAAACTAACACTACCCCAGCTGCATTTATTCACAGCTGAACCTGTTTCATTTACATAATATGATAACAAGAATAATCATTCGTAAACAACTCGATATAGACAATTATAATACGCATCATGGCATAGAATAATATTCATGAAAGCAAGTCAAAGGGTTTTCCAAGGACGAGTGTCCTTGCCAGTGTATACGGTAAGCGGTCACGATATTTTGTTTGAGGCTGAATCGATGTTCCTGCTCATGTTACCTTTGTTTTTGCTTCGTCGAACCATTCATGAAAACTGATATTTTCTCTCTAAAATTAGCTTCTATTGCTAGAGAAAACAGGAAGGTTTCCCCCTTGACTTTCAAACGTGTGTAATACAGAACAGCACGAGGTTCTCAAAATGGAAATGGTTATATATAATTATATTACCAATGAATATAAATAAGAAGCGATATCAAATATGTACACACAAATATCAAATGACAGAAATTGCTTGAGGGGCTGTGTATTATTTAATCCTATCAGCTATCCTATCAGTTAAGTGCAAGGAGCTGGATGACAGTGAAGCAAGGAAACCATCTTGAATAGTAAGAGGCGATCAAACTTCATGAATGCATGCAATCCAGGACTGTTGGCATTCGAATCTAGGATTTAATCACTAATCCAAGAACTTCATTTGCCTTTGTTTCTTATAAAGCTTTATCTATGTTTGAGCATGTACATGCAGTAAAATGTATGTCTGTGATCCGTTACTCATAAAGGACTACCTTGAACTTTCATCTTTACTTGGACTGGTTCGGGGATGTGCAATAGTATTATGAGTTTAAAAGGGTTGAATAATTGATTAGGTAACACAAAGGAGGGTCTTCAGGTAGTTCAGGGTTACGATTTTAGCTTTGATTCACAGCTTACAGAAGCCCATATACTTCGATATACTGTGCCAAAGGAAACAATGCCAACTCTATTTCTCTGATGTCCTGAGTAATGATCCTTCGCGCTTTTGACAGCAAGATGGCCACTTTATGCTTGTTAAATTATATGAACTAGTATCAATTTTATTTGATAATTGTAAATTATGACACCCCAATAGGGAGTATTGAATATCAAAGGGTCCTGATGAGTCGATGCTTGGAAGCCCTTCCCCTTCCAGTTCAAAACAATCTTGAAAACGTGACCAAGTGAATGATATTAGCAAAGAAATTGTGTTCGACACATTTTGAATTACTCGTTTCATAACATTCAAAAAACACAAAATTGATTGTCTACTTCATACATTCATAAAACCCCAAGTATTTGATGTTTGAAAACATCCACTTGACTACCATAGAATAGCTTAGGATGTAAAGAGGTTGTACAATCTGTTAATAAGTTTCGGGGCGAAAGATTTAGATATTCTTGAGGAGGGACCATCTTTAAGACGTAAGAGGCTCAGGTGCTCTTGGAGGGAAATGCGCGAGGAGCTTGCTAAGTGCTCAATCTGTATTCTGGGAATGAGCCGCTCTTTGGCAGATAAGTTTATCAGCGTATATCCCAGAACTATCATAGAACTTGGTTACTAAATGGAAAATAAATGTAGATAAGGGAGATTTCGGATCGGTTTATTTACTATCCATGTCGATGTGTTAATACTCGATGGGTTCATTGATAGGTCATGGTAGCGGGCATTGTCGCAAAACAGAGGTTAGAAAATGAGGTAGTACGTATAGTGGTTAGGTATAATACTGTTAACCCCATGAAGCCATTTAAGATAATAGATTTGACTTGAATAACACTTCAAGTTGTTAATAAAATAGAAATCCACGCTGGTACCTTGATATACCTTGATAGGAATACCTTGATAGGAAGTCACCTGTACTAGGCAACGAAGATAGTATTCCCGATAATCGTTAGGAAGTTATTTTATCATAGTTTTGCTTGACAAAATCTGTCAAATTCGTATAGCAGTTCTATATGTTAGCTTCCAGGGCTCGGTATATGAATGTTTAGAGAGAAATTCAACATTTTTACCAATTGGGTATTATCAGAAGTGTTCCTTTATAGAACTGATAAAAACGGTCACTTTTACTCTTCCTTATTAACAGGATGGTCATGGAACGAACGCATAGAAAAGAGGGAATCACAATTTTTGTTTTAAAATTTGACTTGAGACAGAACATGATAAGGTGAAAACAAAAAGCCATTAAAAACAATGTGTCACCATTTTATTTCAGGGACCACTGAAGTTTACTACCGTTTACTATAGAAGTGGGGGAAAGCTGTTCGGTTTTCCATATATCAGACAGACAAATCACATTGTCTTCTCACAAATCACTCAATACATAACTGACATAATGGTTTGCCCTCTCAAATAAAAGAAAGTACTTTTTAGTTACGTATATATATATGCTTAGAGATTTGAAGCAAGTAATTTGGAATTCGATGTTAATGTTGGAAAAGCTGAGAAATTGACTTTTTTCAACATAAATTTCCATATTGAACGATTTCCATCAGTGGTTCCTGAAATAGAAACTTATAAGGTGACATCTTGTTTTTATTGACTTTTGGTTTTCACCCAGTCACGTTCTTTGATTAGTTTAATCAATATTGTGATATATTCTTTTTTCATTGTACGCTGGTTTATCTCTTTAAGCTTCTTACAGGTTATAATTCACGATGTGACTTTTAGTACATACAAATACTTTTAATTTTCTGTTACCAAATCTCTTTGTCTTCCTTCCTGATTGTTGATTCCAATTATCCTGATCATCAATATATAATATAGGCGTGTGGATAAAACACCTCAATAGTAATCCTAAGATTTGATGTACAACAAAATCATATTTCACAAGTAAGATTATAATGCGATGAGATGCATACAAAACAGAATTATTACTATACATGACATAGAATAGTTTGGGCTTGGGGGATTGTCCATCCTTCTTAGTTAGTTATTAAAGTAAACCAGTTCACATTATCAAGCTTCAATGTAAAAAGATGTTAGATAATGATTGCGTCGTTACCTTGAATAGGTCACCTCGGCCATGCTTCCGTCTGATTTAATCGTATTGGTCACGGACATGTTCAATCCATTCTTGCTCGGCGTCATTTATGTCTTTGTATGTTGAAAACAATTATCAAAACGGAAAGTAAATAAAGACGTACTGTAGAATGAAGCAAGTAATCATATACCATCGGTCAGACCTGGATTGACCCTCTTTGCATCAAACTAAACCATTCAAAACAAACGGCAAACAAACTGGATCGGCGGAGAGGCAGATCTTGCCAATGGAAAGTGGCATAAGGAGAGACGCTGTAATTGTTCCCTTCCAAGATCACAAATTAAATTAATTTCAATGCGTTGATTTTCCATTCGCTTTGCTCGATATGGAAATACATTCGTGAGCTAGCTTTCTCCACACTTTTCAAGTTTAGTCAAAGGATTGGCACCTGATGTTTACGGATGGTGCACATGGTTACTTTCACATGGTCCCAACCTATGATCTTCAGCTTACAGATTGTCCATCCCTAATGTGCACACCACTACAGCCATTCTTCAGTTTGGGTTTTGGCTATTGCCAGTAGGCCCCAAAGTGTGTATACATATGTATTTCCTTGATATTTGCCATAAGAAGCTATAAGACAAATGATTCCTCTGCTTGTGTCTCTCCTTATTAGTGCCACCTCCAGTGTCCCTCCCGTTCCTTCTCCTCCAACTTCTCCTCCTCTTATGCTACTGGTCTCGCGATATAGGAGATAGGAGGAGCGAGATGACGGAGAGTTTGTGACGGACTGGGAATGGAAGCACCCTAACAGTTAGAGGTATTGGGGCTGAGGGAGCAGCGTATTATTAGTAGCAGCAGCAGAAACACCAGCTGCTCTCTCCTTGTGGCTTTGGTGGCAGAGGCAATGGTGGAAATAGTGGACTCTCTCTACGAGAAGCTTTCCGAGGGAGGTTACTCTGCATTTTCAAATACAGGACGTTAATTTGACTTTAAATATAACTGAAATGGTGCCTGCCTTATGCAATTGGGTCAGAAATATTGCATGTGTTTATGGTACGATCACCGCCATACCCTCATCAACGATTCCCTTGTGAAATCCACGTCCTTTGTTGATAGAAATGCCATGGATCTGTGGATTTTGGGATTATAATATCAAGAGGTGCAGAGTTATTGACTCAATCAATTAACTGAAAGATAACTCAGGCACGAAACTGATAGAGTGTTGGGCGAATGAATGGGATGCAGGCCTTTACATGGTGGTGGACCGAAAGAGGCGGACATTATTAAAGATGCATTACCAGCTGTGGAAGATTCTGAAATGAAACGACTATCCTTGAGATGAACACCCTAAAGGTATCATATGTCCTGGAGATACGTTTTAAATGAATAAAAACTGATTAAAAGTAACAAATTCGGTATCGGTTTTTGCTCTGCATACAACTGCATGAGTGGCCTGTAGATGGCCATTTAAGACAGCAGGGGTAATGGGGAACCCCTAGTCAAGTACATGCGTGTGCGCAGGGCCTATTTTTATATAGCTTTAGATGATTCTACCTCATACTAAAGACATCTGCACTGCTGAGGTTATATGCTAGTTTTTCAGTATAACTGGTTGTTCAGGCTATAATTGGTTGTATTCGGAATTCTGTATGTACTGAGGCTAAGTTCTTACAGTGGTCTTGCATTGAGAATATTATTTGGTTATTTCTCTTACATAAGAATCCTTCACCGTTTGTTTTAAAGATGCATTATCAGCTGTGGAAGATCATGAAATGAAATGTCTATCCTTGAGATAAACAATCAAAAACTATCATATGTTCTGGCGAAACGTTACAAGTAATGAAAAACTAATTAAAAGTAGAAAATTCCAAATCGATTTTTGCTCTGTATACCACTACATGAGTGGCCTGTAATAATAACAAACATCTATTTGACACGTGGAAAGGGATTCCAAAAACGTCCCACTATGCTAATGAGGTCAACTGAGGTCATTAGCTTATGGTGCGCCCTCATTTCCAATATATGACGTATGCTAACAAGGGAGAAATTCCTATGAAATCTCTGGGTGAGAGACGATCCAATACACATTCATTCGGTGCGCACCGATTGAATAATTCGCCACTTCTTTTGTTATTTACATGCTTTTAATGAGTTCGGAATTCTTAGATATTCGGGGACATGTTTGGGTTCATCTTATACTTGGTGTATGTGACAAAAGGAAAAAATGCGCAGATTTGCGCATCCATAGCTGGTAATGCATTTTTAATAAGGGATTGTAGGAAGACTTAAACTGTCGAATTAACAGAAACGCGTCATCTTCTCTGAGTATGTCCGGCGTTCATGGAGTTTATTAACGAATATATCAAATATCAAATCTTAAATCTTAAATCTAGCTGTCGGTTGTACAGTTTCATCAAGATACTATTTACAGATTATTCTACCTAACCTAAACTACCTATTTGGTCAAACATTTTCGTCCAGATGTTTGATTGAGCTACATTCAAAAGAAACAACCGTTTTTGTTCTACTGGGCATAACGTCGCCATTGCTTGATCTTAGTGGGTAACCCTATAGGTATCACACATTCGTTTGCTTCTAGTTTAGTGATCAATCTTGGCGCCTGTATCTAAAGGGGTTGGAACAAGAGGTGGGAGAATCGATTGCTAATATAATCAAAAAGAATTAGAACAACATTCTGATGGTACTAGGATCTGAATTTCATCTTTTCAGAGTAGCATTATAAACTTGAAGAGTTTATTATTTGTCTTTCAGGTGACAGCAAGGTGAAATATTATGGTAATGAGCATGAGATCATACAAGATGAAATAAGGGTATTTTGTTCCTGATACTGTAAACGTATTAATGTTCGCACAGTATCTATTATTATATTATAGCGCACCAACCTTTGTGCGTGAAAATAAATCCTGTGCAAGAGGTATAATTATTGTATAAACAAGGTGTGAGGCTTCCTTGCTGCGCGAATTTAAATCCGCGCTCAAAGGTGGCAAAGTGCTTAGAGCGCGAAAATGTATCCTCACGAAAATAAATACGTTAATTGCAAGTTCATTGAAATACAGCAGATTACTCGGAAATGGCTTAAGTATGCATAAGTTTACCAATGACAAGTATCCTTTCATTTCGGTATTGTAGGACAAATTCAGTGCTCTGTGGGTCTTTGCTTGCTCTAGGGAGAAATTTGAGAGATATTTGCAGTATCTGAACAATTGGTATTCCAGAGAAGGAATTGGTGTGCGTCCTTCCCAAATGTGTTGGCGAATTTATGTGGAGGAGCTGAACAATGGAATGAAATTATTACATGACATAATTTATACAATTCGGATGCCATCGTTGTGATAAGACTAGATAAGACTAGATTCTTATATAGCTATTGCAAAAATAAGTTATAATAGTTTGTCTAACTACGCAGTAGCTTGGTGAAGTTTTGAAGTATTGTTAAGATATTTTATAATAACTAGAATAATTCCATATGAGGAAAAGCTCAAATCTGGCGTGTTAAAAGGAAGTACCGCCTTTAGTACAATGGTGCCGCAATGGTTTCTTTTATTAAATAAAATCATACCTGTTGCACAGAAATATCCCTAGGAACTATTGCAACCTTGATAGAAGCATTTGAAACGTCGGAAATAGACTCGATTCAAGATTCGTGACTGCCGCCATTTTGGGGAATATCACCCAGAATCCTCCTTGGTTTTGACGTCATCAAGGCAAGATTCTAGGCTGATGCCGGCATCCCCCGGCATCGACCAAAGGCAGTGTGGGCGTGGTTGGGTTACAATTCGAATCATGTTTTCCTCCCTTCAAACCCCTAAAAAGCTAATATTGAGTGACAGAGGCTATAACTAGACTGTTATGGGGTTGTTTGAACTTAGATGGTTTGAAACGAAGCCTGCATAGTCCCGAAAGTGTTGGTGTATTGTGAGCGATAATAGAGGCCGATAAGACTTACGGTTTTAGGCAAGGATCTCCATGACTTACTGAACAACTTCTCTTTCTTAAAATCACATTTCAAAAAGTGAAATCTGGCCAGGAATAGCATTTAGAGATTCGGATCTAATGATGACATGCCTGTTTATAAATGCTATAATTATATCATTGCCAAAACTCCAGTGGGAGGAGGAGAATTACCATGGTGCACTCGCCATGCTAGCATGGCAGGCTGGATTGGCTCATGAGTGACGTTATGATTCCTCCGAAGAAGTCTGCCTTTATTAAACATCATAATCCAAGATTCTAAGCCCTCCGGAACTCTTATTGTTCACCATATTTATGTTCGAACCTAGCTGACATTGATTTTACTTCAAGAAGTAGGGATAGGGCTATCATTGTACTGAAGACGGCACTTCCTTTTAAGTATGATATCATTAGAATGCTGTGTATATTATTTTTATTCAAAACCAATCTCTTCTCAGATTATTATCGTAGGCCTATTTTGGTACAGTTCCGCAGATCCCATGCAGGATGGGCGTTGATAATATTCGTTTTTTTTAAGGCCAATGTAATTTCAATACGATGACTTTGCAAAAATAGGCCTATGTATCATTATATTAATTTGTACAAAGGTTTATCTCTTAGACGTAAATTCATGGTCAGGAAATATATTTGTAGAGGACACTTACATGCAGAATGATCAGAAAGCATGCTGGCACGACATTACCTGACAGAGAGCCTATATTCACTTGAGCACAGTGTTTCTTGTTGGAAATACTCTTGCTTTCATAGCCCTGAACTGTTGCAAGATTCGAGTTCATTTTTATTTCTATGTATTTTATTCTTTCTGTGTCAACATGCACATGTTTACCTATTTTTGTTCTTCATTGAATGAAGCACTGGTAGTGGTCATGCCATCCGTCAGTCAGGGAATGCTTTCCTTCGATAAAAAAATCTCTATCAACTATTTCGGAGATATAATAAAGATTCCTTTCCTCCCTAATTCAAATTATTGTGTAGGCAAGAATATGTTTTCATATGTGGATAACATCGGTATACTAAAAGTCCCCATGGAACGAAGCCATTACTGGCAATACTAGCGGACTCACGGTAGGTATCAATGTATAGAGAGACACTTATTTACTAATTATATAACGTATCTGATCAGGAGTATTAATCTGGTACATATTGACAGGCGTCTGATGAATGATATGTCTGGTAATTTAGCTGATAAGGCCGTCTAATCAACCTCTCCGCAATTGTCAGACCTTTAGAACTCCTGTCATGTTGTTTGCGATGACTCGATGACCAATTAGCATGAATGGCTTTAACCACACACACATAAAAAAAAGTGGTACTTTTGAAAAGAGGCACTATTTACCCATTTGGTCAGTCATCTAGTGTTGCTACTGGGAAAATGACCTGACAAAGAAGAATTCAGGTAATATGTAAACGCCATCTAATGCATTGATTTACAACGTTATGTAACAGACAAGACAAGAAATAACAAATATCAGTGGCCTGGACAATACAAAGTTATGGCACTAACCCTTGCATAAAATACATTTTGGCAACATTGTTTGGGCAAGTTCGAGAAAGCAGGTGGTATGTTTGCTCTGCAATATCCAAATAAATTTCAGTCCGATTGAATTAAATACCAATACCAATCTGGAATGCAAGTCTTATCACGCAGTCACTGTATTTGGTAAATAGGAAACCTCGGTGTTAAAATGTTGAAAAAAAAGACAGTTCGAAAAAAAACTTCTATTTCACAGCAATGCTGAATGATCGCCCTCACCCAGGGTCCCACAAATCTTGATGGGCAATCAATTTTTTAAGGCAATTGCAGAATATCGCCATTTCTCACAATGGTGGGGATCACCCCCGATGGTGACGTTTGGAAAATATTGCTTTGGAGAATGATTTGGATACGATTATAATGATTTGCCAGAAACGACAAATTGGTTATTGGATCATACAAGGCCCTTAGGCTTTCATGATAATCTTGATGACCAAAAAGGGAAAAACGTGAGTTGTACACACAAAAATGAAATTATTTTGAATGTACTCAAGAAAAGAATGCTTCTCAGAGCAACCGACAGGGAAAACAACAGTGTTCCTGGTATTATAATCATCGTAGGTGCGCTCACGAAGAGGAACTTAAAATTACTGAGCACACTTACAAATGATACCTTCAGAGACATATGAAGGGAGAGACAGCTTTGATATGCAGCCTTCTGTGTGAATTTGTCTTTCTCATGCAAATTGCATAGGCTAGTGGTTCGTTCATTGGAGGAAATTTGTTGATGGCTTCCGATATTTGACTCAGCTTGCACGCTAAAACGTCTCCCTCAAACGCAAAGCCTCAGGACAGAGCACTCGCTATGGCAGATGTTCTCTAAACAGAATTGTTAACTCAACCCATGCTTCTGCTCGGGTACTGAGTTTGAGTGAGCTCAGCCAATATAATATATAGGTCCTATTTTGTGAATTGGGATGCAAGAACAGGTTCATATATTCGTTGTGAGCTAAAGAGACAATTTTCTCAATTGCTCAGTTGGCATATATCTTGCACTTAAAGAGGTCAGGCTTTATCATCGTTAGCATCATTCTTCGTATCATAGAAGTAGTAGTAGCTTATCCCTTGTGCCCTTGCAGTTCAAGGTTTACATCATAATTAGTACTACTATTAAAAATAGAATTGAATACAGTAACGTGCTGCCTTGAATATGAAATGTCATTTCCTCTAATTTCCTTTGCTTAGATATACATGGATTATAAACCTTGCTTTTAATCTGTATGCAACTATTATCAATTGATATATTTCAATTAAATTAGTATTCCTACTCTTAATATAACCACATAAAGTATGGATAGAGTTGTATTGTTGAAACTCTTCTGGACGATTCCTCGTAATATATCTTCTACTGGGGACAGGTGTCCCTCCCAGTGGTCAGCAATTACTAACAATCGTATATAATAATGTCCATTGGGATAATATATATAGGAAATGATTATGGGTAAAATCAGAACCAAATAGTACCAACTTGCTGGTATAGTCTTGCCATGTATACTATATATATATGTTCCTATTTAGAGTCAATGTTGTTCCAATCCTACAAATAAAAAAGTGCTTTTCAAGAAATGTCCTTACTCAGTAGTACAGCAAATCTGACTATGTGTGTGTGTGTGGAGAGGGGGGGGGGCGGTAATCGCAAATCCCCACGCTGCAATTCATCTTTAAGAAGGTTTATACAATATCGAGCTAAATGAATTGAACTAGTTTTGTAATAATAGAAACAATTGTTCATGCCAGTCCCATTATGTTGAATTCAATGCCTTATCATTCAGACTGTCCTGGGTGGATACAGTCTTGGGAGAAACTGATTAATTTCTCGGTTTTTTGCCCTCAATTTTCCTCGAATATCTCAATCAATGTCTCCAGTCACAAAACTAAAACAATCTGTGGGCGGCAAATGTTTTAAACTCAAACCATCACTGCATAAATAAGGCGCTGGTGAGAAATCCAATTGGGAATTTCCGCATTTAAAGGGGAGAATCACACTGTTTGTTGGCCAGTGAAACTAAGCACTATGGCATCCCTTAATTTCCTTACGCTAAATAAAGTTGCAATCAGTCCATTCAAAAAAGGGAGGAGGGACTGACTGGCATCGGTATAATGATTTGGTTCTCGCATCAGCAAAGACCAGTGTGGTTTTGTGAAGGATTACAAATGAAAAATCATTCAATCGATGTAGATTGAATTCCACCCAGCCCCTCTGCGAACCTAGGACGAAGCTCCCTTTCCTTTCAGTCCCATATTGGCCCATACATAAAGCCTTAATCGCATTTACTCATTAAATAAAGTTAGGAACCACAGTCTCCACCTCATAAAGGGTGCTATACATTGTGTCCTGCCCTTAGTGAACTAGCATATCCTTGCTGCTGGCCTTTGTCTGTGGGTCCCTGAAGGTTTAAATTAATGAACTGGACCCAGAGCACACGGCGAAAAGCGATTGCTCTTTGTACAGATATTGGATCCGGACAAACGCCAAATAAAGTCGAAGCGCTAAGCTATTTTGAGACACGGTATTAAAGAATGCTGTATAGGCTTTACGCTGATTGATATCATCCTTCTGGGATGTCACATGAATATATACAACCTTTCGCATCAGATGGTTATGTGGAGGAAGAGGTAGCTAGAGGTCTTCACCAGCTAATAACTAATACAAACCCACATCAATTGAGCTAGAGACTTGAGGTACTATGGGATAACAACGCCCTGGAAGAGCTATAGTTGCCCTGGAAGGGTTTATCACAGTCAATATATAGGGTACAGAGGGTTGAAATCGCCACAAAATAAACTGAACGGACTAATCACATCCATTTTGGACTATGACTAACCAAGGGTTCTCCTATTACGACTCATTGGACTGAGTGTATCAATATTCTGTAGCTATTATAATGTTTATACAAGAATTTGAAGTTGAATCGGCCGAGAGAAAACGGCCGCCATTGAGCGATAATAAGGATAATAGTACCTCACAGGCATGGATTTGGGTGGGTCTCCGAAATACAAATGTGAATTTTTAGGAAAACCTGCAGTACAATCTACTGTACAAAATCCTCAAAAATGTTGGTTAAATGACTTTAGGATGGGTTGGAGAAAAAAAACGGAACAGAAAGTAGAAAATCTTTAGCGACTGATGTTAACTGAGAACTCAGCTTTACATCATACTTGAGGTTCCCACCACTATGGGAAGCCATTGGAACAGTTATTCTATATTTAGTGATATCTCTAAATATTTAGTGATATCACCTTTTTTTTGTTTTTTTGCAAAAGGACTTTATTCAGTTGCCTGTCATCTTGGCTTATACAGTTCTAAAGACATGGTTAATAAGAGAAAGTATTGAAAATGTAGTTAGAATCAGATACATGCGACCTGCTGACGTACCAAGATTTACAGCAGATATGATACCGCATTTATTGAGAATTGTTTTTGACGGATGTGCCACTCCTTAAAAAGGTGAAATAATCATGTATTACAGCACAGGGAAGTTATTTACTTGATATAAATAGTTCTGCGATGTCCCCATATATAATCTTCTCCATATGTTTTTTTCTTTTTGTCATTCACCATTTTGATGCCAAAGGAGTATAGCATAACTTTACACCTCATTTTTAGTTCATATAAGGAGGATAATAAGTCTATTACACCATTTGCGAACAATTAGATATACATGCTTTGATCTGGAGGATTATCCAATTGATAAATTTTGAGGTTACATTCAATTGATCAATTCCGAAAACAATGTCTTCAGGTCTAACCACTACCTTGCCATTTTTCTTGGCGAAGATCATATCACCATTCACGTCTATGTTTAGATATCCAAAACAGTATATCCAGTCCAATAATTTTTTGGACAATCAATGAAAAAGTACAATATGTACAATATTATCTTATTATCGGGCAGAATGCGCAGCAAGGATTTTTCTTAATCTGTATTTGAGACAAAAAGCTATTACACGCTATAGCACCATATGGATAAGTTTGTATTGAAACACGTGCAATCTCGATTCCGTTGAAGTTGTATATGGACGCTTGAATATTACAGTCCAATCTATGTCTTCGAACCGTTTTGGAGATACGTTCAAAAGCCTCTGCCATTTATTTAACTTATCCTTCTTTATTCTTTTTAATTAAGATCATTTGATTGTATACTCTTTTGGCTGTACAGCCTACCTGATTTATATTTGAATAAATGTCTTAACGGCTTTCCATACAGCCCGCCCTATCCTCCATACATGTAGCAGTGTGTGTGCTCATGACCCCTCCACGCCACACGATAGCCAGTGTAGAATGGATTCTCCCTTAAAACCTTGAGTTAGTGTTAGTTTGGTTTAAGTTATTTTGACTTAAATTTTCAATGGCACATTGTAAGGGAAGTTGGATAGGATATTCACTATTTGAAGATAAATTCTCCTGATTCCCATCGTCATGTATTCATTCATCCTCTCCTCCTTCACCTCTCCCTTTTATTCCGACGGAATAACAGTTGTAGGTAAAGTATAATGTAATGATGATCAGCGAGAACTAACTGAACAGCGATATATGTGTACACTACTACCGATATAGGAACACCAACAGATCCTATAGCTTGTGAAGCAATAGGATCCTTGGGAACACCCCCCGCGTCCCATCAATCGCAAGATAACAGGGATTAAGTGGGACAGGAAAAAACGATATCTCATGTACAATCAGGTTCAGTATGCTTAAGATCAATTACCGATATAGTAGCACGGAGAAGAGCAATGATACGAGATAAATACCGGACTTCAAAAGTGGTGGAAATCGTTACAATACCTACATAACTCTATCTCCCATGCCATAAGACTTGACAAAGATCAAGGGGGTGTATTTGATTATGTGCACAGTAGCTACCGTTTTGTGCCATATACTATATAATAGATATGATTTATGTGTCCGTATACTTGCAGGACCACTGATGGCTTAGGGTTGCTATACTGTTGCAATCGATCTGGTTTAGCTTTTATTATGGCTCTAAACTATAAACAAAATTGCTAAAATATAGCAATAATCGGCAGAGTATGTAATATTGGCTTGCCTGTGAGTATCACCATCTTAAAGCGTCCTAACAGTACTACTCATGGGACGTTATTCATGTACGCCAGCATCGGCATACTTTGATAAACAGTGTAGAAAGTAAGAGTTTACCTGCCCCCAAAAAGCATTGTCCACATTTTTCCTAGGCTTTAAGTACTTTCAAAAAGCAATCAAGTAGCCCTCAAGATCTCCCGACCGAGCTTATTTGAGACTGCTTCCTCATGGGACGTTATTCTTGTACGTCAGATAGCCATACTTTGATAAACTGTTGAAACTAAGAGTTTAGCTGCCCTAAAAGGCATATTGTCCACATGCTCCTAGGCTTTGACTCAAAGTTTGAGTACTTTCAAAAAGCAATCAAGTAGCCCTCAAGACCTCTCGACAGAGCTTATTTGAGGCTGCTTCCTGGGTGGTGTCCATGAGTCCTTTTGTGCTATGTATCATCTATTCTTAGTACAATTCAATATCCATTGAAACCAATCATTCTGTGGGGTGGGTAGGTCTAGCGCTCATCGACCTAGGATTATTATTGTAATATAAGTTTCAAAGCCGATTTTCTTCTAAAGTGTGTTAAGTGTTCAAATAAAAGGCCAAAGTCTCAGAGAGTCTTTTCAAATTGCCAATATCATTAAATCGTTCAATCACTGTCATGGACAAAATGTAGCGCATATTTTCTACTGTAGACTGGGCAAATTCCTAAGACGACTTATCCTGGAGAATCCTGTAGTTCTTTCAGTGATTAGTTCTTTCAATTTTATTCTACAAGCACTATTATAGGCATACTCCTACAGATTTAGCTGTAATGTTGACCGCTTTAAGTTAATCCCCCAAGAGTTATAATAAGATAATTCATAAATACTTGAGCGAATCAGACTGAAACGTAATGCTACACCTGCATTTTGGGGTTGCAGGAGGAAGCATTTGTTAAAACCCATTTCTGTCGGTGTACCAGGTAATCTTTTTCTGGGGGCATTCGGATATTTAGTCTGTGATATGCACTGTTTGCCTATGTAGGCTACTAGGGAAATTTCGAAAGGATTCCAGGACTCGATCCCCACTATATGTACAAGAACACTTCCGGACGATCGTTCAAAGGTTATTTCGGCACTAAACCTTGAATAGCATTTTATATGATTACATGGAAAACATTGACACACTACAGAACAATGGATCGCTAAGAGTCCCAAAGTATTGTTTAATGGTCTTAACCGTATTAGTTCCAGCGGCAACAATTCAAAATAAAGCTTCCCATGCACCATCAGCATTGCAATTCACACATTCATTTGTTGCCCTAATGGATTGTTCCAGTTTTTGACCAACAAGTTCGGGAAACATGTAAGTCTGTATGACACACCAACAAACACACATGGGTTTCTCACCATCCAAATTAACGTATCTCCTGAGAATTATGGTAACAATAACATTTAAAAACATATTTTTCACTAAGATGAAACTTTTGTATATGACTTAAAGTAGAAGTACCAGGCACGTCAATATAGTGTTTTGCTTTGGGGTAAATACCCTAAGTTCATATCTATCCACATAATTAATCTTGAATTAACATGGGAATTTCTTTTAAGAATTAGTATTACTGGATATAAGACAAACAGTGTTCCATCAACTTCAGTCTCTGCTTACGTTCGAGATATTCTTGAACTTGAAGTTGGTTCAGGTGCTACATGAATAGCAAATGAGTCTTTGTCCATGTACCCCAACATACGACGGAAGCAGATCATAATTATACGATATCATCATCTACGGGTGGTTCGTGCTTCGCTTTTTTCCCAAATCTAGGCGTGTTACCGGGTGTTTTGTTTTCCATTGTTTTTGCTTGTAATTGTTGAACTCTAACCTTGGCTACCCGTTCAATGTTTGCATTCAAATAAAGGGAAACGCTAAATCCACGCCCATTGGGGTGAGTTATGTTTGTGGATTCCTCTTTTAACCCAACGCGGAATTTCACGATCGTCAACCCTTGATTCGTTTTTCATTCAATTCATGGCCAAAGAAAATAGACAATCATATTGAAATACACATTTATAATATTTGCACACTTGTTTCCATCCAAACGAACCATATGCCGTGGCTGGCACTGGAGGCCCAATAGGGCCTAGATCAGCCAGAAGAGATCCTGTAACTTGTGTCAGTAATCATGCAAGTATTACATACTTTATTACTCTCAATACTCGTGCTATATAAATAAATCCTATATTCACAATCAATAACTCTCTTTCGCTCGCACTGTTGCCATTACCCTATTTTCAAAACTTCAGTGTACGACCTATAGTATGTTTATATATGTACGTTCATAATCCTAATCACATTCTCACTAAAACTACCACATTCTTTCATTCTAATATTCTTCTTAGCGGCCAAGCAAAACCTATAATACCACATTCTCACTAAAACTACCATAGTCTTTAATTCTAAATTGCTTCTAAGCGGCCAAATGAAACCTATTATTTTCATGCTAACGATGTGTCATCTGTGTTTACAGAAACGCTGGACGGCCAGAACATATTCTAATATAGAATTGTGTGTTACGTCATCGCAATTCACACCAGCATCAACATTTTGATGTTTACCTGTCAGCTGTCCCATTTATATAACTACTCCATCGACCCATATTACGAGCCTATAATCAGCTGATCACCCATACAAAACCGATATAGGTTCTATTTTGAATATATATTTTCATGAACTTTGTTGATACATATTGCAAGGAAAAAATGTACCCACACATGTTCCCGAATTATACAGTTAAGCTTAATTTGATTGTCCACTCCAATCCTACTAGAGAATAACATATATCAGAAAAAGATACACACATATTTTTGTTTTTATTTTTTTTAAATGTGTTTATTGACATAGAAATGTCGCTACTGCGATACGTTTCATTCATTTGCAAAAAAAACATATACCTCCCTGTATAAATGACCAGCAAAGTCTAAGTCTTTCACAGAATTGTGTATATTCAAATGAATTATAATTATTATTTTATAACTGATTTCCATTCATTATCTCCCATTATTTCTGGAAATTCGATATGCAATTTGAACAGGGAAACCTTCCGCAGCCAGAATCAATATTCGTTTGTGTAGGACGCGGTGTCAAATTCATTAGATTGAAAATTCATTGGATTCAAGCGATTCACTAACTAGATCGTCCGGGAGGGAAGTTCAAGTTCCAGCCTGAGATGTATAGCGAGAGACCTCGAATAAAGGGGAGAAGGAAAAACGAAAAAAACAATAGTGGCTTCTTTAGAGTTGCGCCTTGTATAAGAGGAAAGGTCGCTTGTGTGTGTATGTGTCCTCTCATTATTATTTCAGTGATGTGCATCTAAGTCTGTTGATAGGACATCTTCATAGAATGCAACAATCTAAAGATTATGTAAGATATCCTGAGATTATGCAATATCGTTTAACGGATAAATAACGTTTATAAGGTGCCATGTTACCTAGATTTGTAATCAGTGTTTATATGCTACTGCTTGTACTGTTTGTTAGTCTGCCGATTATAGATGTAAGAGGGTATAATCATCATCAAATTTATAGCCATCGTTATCGATACTTTACCGAACAGGTTATTCACAGTGATGTGTTTCGATTCACTGAGGTATGCATGCCCTTGTGTGATTATTACTCACTAATATCAAATACTCCCATGTGTGTTAACTGCATATGTTTACCGACAAACACACTGGTGGTGAATACAAAAACAGGAAATTCAGTCAGCAGATTTTCATCATTTGAGATTTTTATCCTAAGAGTTGCTTCTTTCTGGCCGCCTTCTCCTCATTTTTGCATCACTGATATTTGCCTTATTTGGAGAAGGGGGTCAACTATGCCCTCTATTTGCTTGTCCTGGCAACACGAATTGTGTAAACTTAATCCTGCGCTTGGGAAGACAGAGGTGGAAGTTGTCGCTTCCCAGATTCAGGCATAATATTCGACTCGAACTTTGAATACACCTTAGAGTAAGAGGCTTCTTCTAAGAATACACCATCTTACTATCCCTAACCTCGCACTCACATATCCCTCTTGACAATGTACATTGCCCCTCTTGTTCCGTACCTCTTTCCCATGCCAAACATACATTCTAAAAGTCGGCACTCATATAGTAAATAGACATATCCCTCTCAGCAAAGTGGAAACCCTCTAAATGTCGTCAAATAGACGCAAAAAGTAGTGCATTAAGATTTTGACATGTGCTCATGGGTCAACCTCTTCGTGATTGGATGACGAAATGTTCAGATTAGTGGATTTTTTTTTAAAATATAATGTTTGGTCACGAAAGTAGCACATTGTAGGAGTGTAGAATCCAGATAAATTTGCAATTAGACATAATTTTCATTGCTCTTTCCCTTCATTTAACAAAAGGGACATTTCATCGATTTAATTCCCGAAATCAGTTTGGATCAGTTCACAATTCTGAAACGACTCGTTAAGATAGTGTGATTTCAATGGTATAGAAATAATATGGATGAGGGTTCATGGGGTAAGCTCAAATTCTATCCTACCTATTTGATGTGTTCTGTGGTTGCTTGATATCCAAAAATGGCTTCGTTACCCCTGAGGCATTTGCATTCTCTGTCGTCATGGTGATAATTTATATAAATATTTATCAGGATACCAGTCCCAGGAAAAGGACTTCACTCTGCAGTACCGGTAGCTCGGATGTAAATTAAAAATATCCTCACAAAATCGAGACGATGCCGGAGTTAAAACATCCGAGTAGAATGGAATCTATGATTGGTGAACGTCATCCGTATTGAAATTGCAGCAAAGAGTGGCGCTATCCTCATTAAGGAATCAATCGATAAATTCTAGTCCTGTTTGGCTGGTGGACCGTTTGGATTTAGCATGGCCATGGACGACTCCTCTTTTGGCTGAAGGAAGATGACGAGTTCATTAAGTAGAGTACATGATGGGCTGGGTGTTTTGGGGTGGGGTTTTGTTGTTGTTGTTGTTTTTGGGGTTGTTTTTTTAAAGAAAACTTTAGATCTCATGATCGTCACTCAATGTATGGAATAACTGAACGGGGAGTCTGCAGTATTTCTTTATACATATTTTAAGAGCCAGTGTGGATTTTGAAAAAGTTAAACCACAGAGTAGAAGTCAATGTAAGGGAATTTGTCTGTTCGATGTACTTGTTCGTTAGATCTTCTCTCAATCAATGATATATCAGACTGGGCGATATAAAATTCTGTATTTCTGATTGTGTTGGTCAAGCGATCTGAATGATAGTGAATTCTCTTCTCATTCATGAAGTTACATATTACAAGTAAAGACAGTGGAGGCTCGGTCTATTGCTCGCTTTCTCTCTTAATTCCGACATTGACTGACGCCTTGCCAATCGAAAACCAACATACCATACAAATGCAAGTGCAAGTGCAAGTTCCTCATATATGATAAGATTGCAGTCTCAGTGCTATCTGGCTTCCTGTTGATTTATTTGCCAACACAAAATATTCTCGGACGCGTCATATACCCTGAGAAAATAATGTTTTATTGTGAAAGACCGATAGAAACAAATGCCATGATAAACAACAGTTATCCACTCTGTACTACCAATGCGGCATATGGGCAGTATTCAATATTGCTTGTCTTGAGTATTCGCCTGTGCTAAACCCATGGATAAATAGAATATCCAATTACAAGCGACACTAAATCATTTTCCAGCATTGAAGCTAATTGGAGGAAGTCAATATCAATGCACAATTATTTCCTCAACGAAGAGCACACGTCCTATGTTTCCTTTTTTCGCAGCAGCGTTATTATCCTGGCAATATTCTGTTTTAATGTTTGATTTCCTGCAATCTACTGTAATTCTCCACAGTCCTCCTCCGGTTTCTTTTAGTCAATCATACGGTGCATTCCCGTATAATAACTTTATCCTTTCCCCGGAGTGTAGACCTCTTAGTTTCTGCAGTTGCAAATAATATCTGTGGCGCTCGATGAATTATAGACTGCTAGCTATCCATCCAAAGCCCATGACGTTTCCCATTCTTTTAAATTCCCTTTCTTGTCCATGCATCGACCGCCAGCAATGATTCCAAGGCCCAATCCCTCATTCCATCAGCGGGATAACCCTGGATTTGCTCATCCTCTAGCGGCTCCTGTACACTGGAGACCAAATGCTTTGCTAACACTGGAGTTAAAGTGATTATCACCTTTCCCTGGTCGCTTGTATGCAACCTGCCTTCGCCTCAGTTCTTGACTTGAATAATTTACAATGATTTTCCAGATTTATGTGACTTGGATAGTCAACCACAAATCTTCCCATTGACAAATACAGCCAGGCATCCCTGTACAAGGTTTACATTGCTACAAGCCAGCCACAGATGATTCCGGCCTTTTACCTATTAAACCTATCGCGGTCTTGAATCGTCAGCGTAATCCCTTGGATAAACAATGAATTGCAGTTGCCTCTTTTCTGCAGGAAGGGGGAATTACATTGAGCTGACTCTTTAAGCGATTTTCAACTCATAAACAAAGCCTCACCTTTCTTCCAACTAAAGAAATTCTGCTCCAAATATATTATTAGGTTTGCCCCTGCTGCATGTGTTTATCTTAAAGTCACGTAATTCCTTGGTGTCGTATATATTGATGTCGCAGCGCGTCAGTGGTCATTATCTCTTGTCACATTGTTTTGATATACACCAATTTCTACAAATGAGAAATCTACCAACCACTGATGACATCTAATGGATTTGTATGTCGCTAGATGAAGAGCTGCCTGATTGCTTTGGTATGGAAGGATGCCGGGTATGCGAGGGATGATGAACAAATGTGCTGTCTATCGCGGCTATTGCTCTGATCGCCATTCTTGGTACCTAGAAATAATCATGTATCTCCATATATAAGCTTTGGTGGAACTTGTTTATGGCATTCCCATTCCAGGCCAGAAGTGTACATATATACATGTGTGTGTCTCTGTGAACTTAACACAAGGTAATGCTTTTTGATGAAGGTATATTTCCAAATGACAATCAGGTAATCTTCCGCAATGACTAGACCTAGTCGATGGACGAAATCCTATCCCAAATATAGATGGATATTTATATAGTGTGCGGTGTGTGAAAATATCCTATGACAGTATGGTGAGATGATCTATGCCAGACAAATAGTTCACCTCCTTCATATATTAGTATATATGTACACACACCTGTAAGGTATTAATCCCTATGAGAGAGTACCTGGAGCTTCGCAGAAAGACATGAAGAACTAATCAACGTGTCGTCCTAAGGTATTCCAACCTTTATGCATGCTATCGGCAATTCGCATCAGCTAATTGATTGCCACAGCTATGACATATCCAAGTACATCACTCGGATACACTTTGTGTGGCAATTAGCAAATTTACTTACATCCATCGTCTCAGATGCATCATTAGCCACCATTAAGTAATGAATTTGATTAATCATTTTGAGTGCAAATGCATACCAAGCACGCTTGTACAAACAGACGTAATGTTATAATAAATCAATTACGCTCATGGCTAATTTCTTAATACATCGCACCGATACGATAAGAGTATGTTTGCATTACCAGCTAGGATAGTTTTGATTTAATTACTGTCTATGGTTCAGCATGCGGTACTAGGCATTATTACAGCCATGAACTATCTGAAAATTACATATCCCAGGCTATTCGTTCTAAGTGAATCAGGTGGATCGCGGGCACGTCATGAAGACTATGATTATTTGTAGACAGGTCGTATTTATGAGATTGTTTCTGTCTGCATTGAACAGTTCATTTACAATTGCTGCAGCCACTCTCTCCCCCTCTCTCTCATCCTATGTGTGATATATCCGGAACTCTTGAAATATAAAAACTCCAGTTAGATTATTACACCCCTTTGATTCCATGCATGCTGAAGTATCCAATGTATCCATCAGGGAATATCCAATCTGCCATGACTCCTTGATTGGTATTCAGTCTATCATGCTTTCATTTAGGACTTGAAATGCAGATCCCCAGGCACGTACTTAAGTTGTACACATAAACTCTGCTTCTGTTGACATGTGCCTTAAGCGAACACACATAAATATATACTGGGTTCCCTCATGGGAATATTACGTTGTCTGGTCGTATATTTTATAATGTGCGTAATCACAAATGAATGATTGATATGAGAGTATCTTACGTGGACAAATGACACAGTCTTTGAGTGCAATGCTGTGAATAAGTGAGAGACTATACACAACTGATGACGGCTAATGAGGTGCCCCACCTGTGTGTGTTTGATAGGGGAGGCATGTTTGATTAAGCTACCAACCAGGTTCAGTTTAAACATACACACCTGCGTGTGTGTGGTACATATATATGTTGATCGCTGTGGTGAAAGCGTGATGTTTGCTTCCATGCATATACCTCTATATAGCTACAGGTCTGCTTTTTCTTCGAGATATTGGTGGTGGTTTAAACGCTTTGGCATAACCTCATGAAACTGTATCCTTCCGATCGATGTTTCCCGTGCAAAACTGGTACTTGAAAGTATTGTATTGTTGCACCACAATTTCGGTGTTTGTTTTAACAAGTTCTACTCGAAGATATTTAGCATTGGCATGAGTGGCTCCAAACAAATATCAACTTCACCTGACCATTACAATTTTTTACCACTATGTAGGCAATATTGATTTGATTGCTAGTGTGGATACTCTAGTACTTATTAATCATTTCAGCCGGCTTGTTTCGCTGGATTAATAATCGCCATTTCTTCACAGCTTTATTGACTGGCGTTAATCACAGTGAATGCAGAACATTCTGCCAATTATACAATACATATTCAGATTTTTGACAAAAGGATTAGGATGCTGTGTACGTTGGTGAGTGAACGCCCTCTAATTATCCATTAAAAGGTATTTAAAATATATAACATATTGCATATATATATCCCAAAGACACTCATTCTTATTCCCCATCTATGGGAAAGGGCTCCTTTAGCGATGATTGGTTTGCTGAAAATTCATCTGAATTTAGAATTTGCAACGAAATGCCAACATTTACCGACATTTCAGAGTGTATTTAAGACTACATTTAAATGTCGCCATCCAAATAATATCTTTTTCCTTACCTGCCAAGCTCTCTTCTCATTTCTACATATTTTCGGGAGCTATAGGTATCGTAGATGATCCGGGTTCTCCACCAGTGTTATATTAAGATTTGTCTATCTTTGGTATTGAATAGTCGTAGAATTATTGTAGAAATAAGAAATATAAAGAAGAAGTCTAAAGGTTGTGATCCTAAGATCTAGAATGAATGTTTATTGTCAAATAGGTATACAGGTAGGTGCTTGGTACATGTGGCTATTGTTCATTGGAGGAGTTTTAAAGTAGGTGAGGGTGCTACCTGAGTTTTCACATGCTACCATAATTACCGCAATAAATTCCTGGTTAATGTTACCTATGGAATATGAACATGTTACTAATTCAGAATATTGAATATAATAGTGATAATTACTGGTCATAAAGTGGTTACATGACGTAACATGATGTAACACCATCTCATTGGAATTTATTTGACTTCTGGGATATTTATCAGCTCTTAGGGTTATGTGTCTCCTGTAGCCATGCGTATAATTTGTTGTCTGCATATTATTTACAAGATGTTTCTTGTTTTGCTGTTGCAGCCTTTTTCGATTGGCTCATGGGTCTGTGCGCTACAATTATTGCATCAGAATGCAATGAAATATTTAGATGCTATACTTATATCCATTGTATAATATTTATGGAGCTGATTGGTTAAAAGGCGACCCACACAGAGCCGATTTGGCCGCCGATTTGGGCTCCCGATTTTAATCCTAGGAATACGGCTGAAATCTATGGAAAGCCATATGCAACTACCGACAAATCGGATGAAAAGTCGGTAAAAACTCCCGACAAATCGGTAACAGAGAGAGTGTAAATCCGACTATGTTGGTAATTTTCCGATAGTCGGTATTATGCCCCGACATGTCGGCAATTTTATTTTTACATTTGCAAATATTTCTAAAGTTTCTCCAAATTGGCCCGATCATCGGCCGATTTGTCGGCTGATTTATCGGTAAATAAATAATGTGTCGGCCGCTATATCGGCCGCTTTGTCGGCCGATTTTGGGTCCAATTTTTATTTTAAAAAATTCAGCCAAATAGTTGGCTAAATGACGACCAATTGGTGGAATTGCTCATACTTCTCTCTCTCCCTCTCTCTCTACCCCCTCTTCCTTATACATGTTAATCACCATGGTTACCCTTCCACCCACCTGCCCACACATAAGAAGCAATTCATATGATTAATGATATTAGAATGAGCCATTATGGTTGACCGCCAGTATGTTCTATTTTTTTCTTCATAAATTCACATAAATTCCATTTTCTAGAATACCTTAAAACAACCAAGTGGATGATGTAGGAGACATTAAAAGCTAACTTTTTAGACACAACGATTTCTGAGTTAGGCCCTGATTAATTTATGAAAAAACATCAAATAAATAATCCTATATTCAAGCAATTGTGAATCTTCTGTATGTCCACCTATAACTTCCCTGTCCATGGCCCCACTCACACCCTCCTCCCTCATACCCACCTTCTCCCTTATACCCGCCTTTATACCCTCCTCCCTCACACCCTTCTCCCTCACAACCACTTCCCTCATACCCTCCGCCCTTATACCCTCCCTCCTCATACCCTCTGCCCTTATACCCTCCTCCCTCACCCCCTTCTCCCTCATACTCACCTCCCTCATACCCCCCCACCCTCATACCCCCCGCCCTCACACCCTTCTCCCTCATACCCAGGCCCTCCGCCCTTTTACTCTCCTCCCTCACACCCTTCTCCCTCACAACCACTTCCCTCATACCCTCCGCCCTTATACCCTCCCTCCTCATACCCTCTGCCTTATACCCTCCTCCCTCACCCCCTTCTCCCTCATACCCACCTCCCTCATACCCCCCCCACCCCCACCCTCACACCCTTCTCCCTCATACCCTCTGCCCTTTTACTCTCCTCCCTCACATCCTTCTCCCACCATACCCTCCGCCCTTATACCCTCCTCCCTCAATCCCTCCTCCCACACACCCTCCTCCCGCAGATTGGCCCCCTCAGACCACAGATTGGCCCCCTCCTCCCTCAGTCACCCTTCCCTCAGGCCCTCCCTCGGACTTTGACGGCCGCCATGTCGGCCGCCATGTCGGCAAATTGTAGTTTAAGTCACCGACATATCGGCCGACTTATCGCCGATTTATCGGCCAACAAAGTTCATTATGCGCTAAGTGGAAGAGCAATTTAAACAGGAGAAAGCAATGTCGGTAATGACAGCCGATATTTTTGGAAATTTACCGATTTTTTTTTAGAACTCATTTTGTGCCCCCGAAAAATCGGCCGATATTTTGTAAAAGTCGGCCGATGCGTCGGAAAGCTTGCCGACGTACTACCCGACATTTGTAAATGTCGCTATAGTAAGTCTATGGAGATCCTCCGACTTCTCTTCCGATTTGTCGGTAGTTGCATATGGCTTTCCATAGAAATCCTAGAATTTTGTTTCCTAAATTGGGCCAGTGTGGGTCTGGGGCCGAGTAGTCGGCCGATTAGCCATGTATTCGGGAGCCTAATCGGATGATATTTAGGAGCTGAACTGGACTATATAGTCCCGATTTCAGTTCAGAATTGAATTCCTAGGATTAACATTTCCAGAATCCTAGTAATTCCAAATCGGCTATGTGTGGGTTGACTTTAGGGCTGAATAGTCATTGTGGTATAGCGTGTGATCGGGAATGGTGCACCGATGATTCAATAAAATGAATCATCGGGACAAACCCTCCCGATCTGTCCCAAAATGTTAGCAGTTCTACCAGGTAGGTCAATTTGAAAGGCCATAACTTCCCTAATTTCTGGAGTATCAAAACAATTTTTTCACTTTTGTAGTGCTCACTTGATAGAGTCTGTGACTAGATCTCTGATGATAAGGGCACTGAAGATTGGTACATATTTGTTCATAAATGAAGATTTGAATTAGAAATAAATAAAAGAAATATGCATGTAATGTTTTGAACTAGTTTGCATATAGTAGGTATCGACATAAGGGGGATAACGTTTTTTAGTTTGTAAAAATATTCCTACTAGAAGAAAAGTTACAAAAGTATTTCCAATCGGGGAAGCAGAAAATGTCTTCAGTTCAAAAGTATTTCCAATCGGGGAAGCAGAAAATGTCTTGATTTTTCTTTTACCTTATAGAATCGGCCTCCAAATCGGTTATGCCATGTACAGCCGATTTCATTTTGGGGAGAAATCGGGACTCAATTCGGCTCAAATACGCCCGATTTCATGCAATATTGCTAGGATTTCTATGGAAGACCTTTTACCCATCAACCGATGTCAAATGGCCGAATCGGATGCCGAAATCCGATGCCCGAACCGAACCCCAAACCCATACCGAACCCTGTATGACAATACGCCATTATAAAGCATAGCAAACAACTCTCACCGAAAAGAAACAATTCGGAAAAATTGTCTTTTTTTCGGCCTCATTTCGGCCTCGGTTCGGTAATCACTGACCTTTATAATTTGCCGAATGATCCGATATCCGAACTGAGCCGAACCGATATTTAATAAATTCGGGAGAATTCGGTAAAATCTCTCTTTTATTCGGCCGAATTCGTCCGAATTTAGTCCGAATTCGGACTAACTTCGGCCTAAATTCGGACGTCACATATTGGGCCACTGTGTCGCCATTTCCCAACGGATTGGAATACTTTTAAAAGCTCTGTAATGCTGACATGTTCCCGGTTCGTTTGGTATACAATACAAGTTCATAGTCTTAATTAACTTGCCTGTACAGACGTTAATTAATAATTTAATATATTTTTTCATATTGTAAAATATTCACCTTATATAATACATTACTACCAACGATTGCCAAATGAGGTACAGATAATGATTCAATAATTATATGATTTTAGGACAGTCAAATAGATATGTTCAGGTATTTAATACATTTTAAATTTTGGAAAAGGCTCAAATAGTTTTTGAGTAATGAGCATAAGTATTCGGACATAATTTTAGACATTATTTAGGCAAATTAGTTATACCTGAGTATAATGAGTAATGAGCGGCACTATGTGTAGAAAGACAGAGAGAGAGAGAGAGAGAGAGAGGAAAACAGAGACTTGTTATGTATATATGTGTTATGTATACTGTATGTTATGTATACTGTATATTATGTATACTATATGTTAGTTATATATGGTATGCAGTATATATACATGTATGTATAGATGATATATTGTATGTATATTATGGTGTATGTGGCCAATTCCACCAATTTGGCAACATTTGGTCTCCTACTGTCATAATCATTTTATATCATTTTCTGAGTCAGGTGTGTATGTCAGGTATATATGTATGTATGTATGTACCTATGTATGTGTATGTATACATACATACATACATACCTGACATACACACCTGACTCAGAAAATGATATAAAATGATTATGACAGTAGGAGACCAAATGTTGTCAAATTGGTGGAATTGGCCACATACACCATCCCGTCACACACAAGGCCAGCAGGGTAGCGCGACCAAATAGGAAACCTCAGCGGCCTGAATGCAGGCAGTGTCTACCACTGCGTGCACCGCTCTTGGCCGCTGGGCTGTCCCCCTACCCCTGCCACTGAAATGCACGCACGCTCTTTTGTATTAAAACGTTTACGCGGTCGGAACGCTCTGCATTGCTTACTATTTTACCACCAGCTACTGGCCAGTAGCTGTATGGAAGCTTGCTGTTTTGATTTAAAGCATTAGCGCGGCCAGAACGCTCTGTGCTGATGAGTATGGGTGTCAGAGTGGTGAGTCTAAAGTGGCAGATATATATAGTTGTTTATATCAGGGTATTTTTGTGTTCATTATTGTCTGTTTTCTGGTAGGCTTGTTGGCTATGAAACAATGACATGTAAAAGATAAATATAAAATAAATGCATGAAATATAATATATATATTACTGTATTTATACTCTACCTATATCTCTTTGCAGATATGGTTTATCCAGAGATATAATTAATATGAAAACTGTTCTAGATAGCTGACAAGGTGTACTATATATCATCCAAAAAACCAACATTGTACTATAAATACATCACCATGTTTCAGTGGTTTCTATAACTATATATGAAACACCCATCTCCAAATCACAAATAAACTAATTAAATGTAATTCTTTAGGATTACCTTAGAAACGCAGAAACATTCAATATCCAGTGTTCGAATACATACTTTTCATAGAACTAAGAGCGTTCATATATCTTGTGGAAGACACATTTGAAATCTGTTTAGTTTTGTATGTTAGCTATGTAACAAGCCACAGGATTAGATCGACTTGTTTTCACCAGGTGGCGACATGATTGACTGGTTTGCATTTGCACATTCTTTTATTTTTTAACAACCCAGATTAATGGGATGTTGCATTTATGGACCATAAATATTCTACATCATGTATTTAAAAATACATCATAAGTTTTAAACTAATGTACAGTTCATTTGTACATTGTTTCTATTTGATGTTGCAACACTCAATATTAAACCACCCCTATTGTTGTTCATGTGAAAGTGTGAGGTGGCTTGGTCGCTGGTTGGCTGTCAATCAAATGCACCCTCATACACGCCACCTGATTCTGGGACAGGCAAGCAATGGTGCACATACACAGCAAGAATGATAGGATAAACTAATGACATGCTCGCCCAATAGTAGGCTATTAGGAGCCGAATACTCTTAATAATTATGATATTGTTTAATGAAACCTACCATTCAAACTGTTAGGACTGCAACTGAATCACAGAAACATGCTTTAAAACAGCATTGACAATTTTTAAATTACCGCGGCCTGACCAGCGTGAGCACGCACCAATGACACCGCTACCATTCTGCCTGCCTGGCCGCGCGTTCACGCCTAACATTGGCTGCAGTTCTATATATAGTAAAGCCTGACATTGGTCGCATCGGCGACGCGCGAACCGGCCCCGCGAACGTTTCAATGCCAAATATGATTTGTGCGCGCCGGGATAATATACATACAATATATCATCCATACATACATGTATATATATTTTTTTTTAAATATTTTTATTGGCCACATTACATTACAAATCATTATTTCATCTTTATTTCAAAAATATGCATAACAATCCAAGTTGTTATATTTCATGCGTCGCCTTAATCATTTTACAATAGTACCCTAACACTCCTTGAGAATGTGAATATGATGTTTCATTTCCATTATATTTACATAATTACATAAGTAAACATCTGGCTGTTATATATGCCACGATTGTTTCACCTCGCCTCAATCTTATCCTATGACAAGTTGTATAAACGATCCAATTGTTTGATATTCAACTATCACTATTCATTTCAATTACGATGTACATTTCTCTATGGTATCACCCAGCTGTTCAGTCGCTGGTATATTCTAGGATGTAAACATAGTCGCATATATACCGCATACCATATATAACTAACATATAGTATACATAATATACAGTATACATAACACATATATATAACAAGTCTCTGTTTTCCTCTCTCTCTCTCTCTCTCTCTCTGTCTTTCTACACATAGTGCCGCTCATTACTCATTATACTCAGGTATAACTAATTTGCCTAAATAATGTCTAAAATTATAGTCAATGGTAATATTTGTAATTATGTGTGTACCTGATAAGTCTTTATATAAGGGTCATAACACTCTTTAGTTTGTGAAAATATTCCAACTAGAAGAAAAGTTACAGCAAAATAACCATTCAGTAAATGGTAATGCTAATGGCAGCAGCTAAATAATGTCTAAAATTATGTCGGAATACTTATGCTCATTACTCAAAAACTATTTGAGCCTTTTCCAAAATTTAAAATGTATTAAATACCTGAACATATCTATTTGTATGTCCTAAAATCATATAATTATTGAATCATTATCTGTACCTCATTTGGCAATCGTTGCTAGTAAGGATTATATAAGGTGAATATTTTACAATATGAAAATATATATTAAATTAGTAATTAACGTCTGTACAGGCAAGTTAATTAAGGCTATGAACTTGTATTGTATACCAAACGAGCCGGGAACATGTCAGCATTACAGAGCTTTTAAAAGTATTCCAATCTGTTGGGAAATGGCGACACAGTGGCCCAATATGTGAAGTCCGAATTTAGTCTGAAGTTAGTCCGAATTCGGACAAAATTCGGCCGAATTCGGCCGAATAAAAGAGAGATTTTACCGAATTTCTCCCGACTTTATTAAATATCGGTTCGGCCCTAATTCGGCAAATTATAAAGGTCGGAACTTCCCGAATTTCGGCCGAACTTCGGCCGACATCCAACCTCCGACATCCAAGTTAACTGACATCGGCCAAAGGATTTCGGTATGAAATAGTATAGGGAAGTTAAGTTCGGGGTTTGGTATCGGTTCGGAATTCGGTTCGGATCGGTTCGGTACGGTCTCGGGCATCGGATTTTGGCATCCGATTCGGATATTTGACATCGGTTGATGGGTAAAAGGTCTTCCATAAATACTAGCGTCGTCAGCACTGCTGCAACTGGGAATTCAAGGAACTAATGCATGAACAAATAGGAGTAAAGGGACTGGTCCACTAAGCCGATTCTCACAGAATCTAGTGGAAAAGAGTCCTCTGTCTTGAGAAAGAACATTACATGGTCTGGTGAATACAAAAAGCATACAAAAACAAGAAGAGAACAGGAAAAATGGAGAAAATACCCGTTTTTCCCATAGACTCCTATAGTAAACAGTAGTAAATTCAGTGGTCCCGGAAATAAAAACTAGTCCAATGACATGTGGTAAATGTGGTAAACATGTGGTAAACATGTGGAAAATTCCATGATTCCTTCTATTTTCATCACATAATATTACGAATACCCACTTTAGTAGTTTATAGTGGATTCCTAGACGTATCCTGATTTTGTTTTCACATAAGACGGTTACTAAAATATATAATGGTGAGATTATGTCACGATTATGTATCTTCATTCAACCAATTAATGTATATATCCTCATTGCCATTCTTGGCCCCTTGCCCAAACCATTAGGAAAATCACTCTATAGAGAGACATCTGACACTGAAACTTATCAAGATTCGGCGTTGCAGTTAATTGTGATTTAATTGATCTGTCAATTACATGATTAGAATGATACCAAGATTCCGACAATTAACAATATTTCATTAGCATCTTAGGAAGCCCGCGATATTATATATGTGCATCATAAAACTCCAGAAGCCATAGGAGAACACTATTCTCGCTAACGAGATATTCTTTTACCAACCATTTTCTCCTGGCAAGTATGGAAACTGGAAGCTAGAGTGTTTGAGATTGCTGCAGATATAGTCCCTATAATGTGTACATGTATACTAATCGATGAATGGTAATCATTATGACTGTATGTATCAAGCCGGATCCAATGATGCTAAGCATTTTAAGGCAACCAATAAGTACTTCTAAATGTTTTTATGCATGAAAAAAGCCTAGCTTGCACATAATAATTATCATGATTTATTACAAACAAATAACAAGGGCAACAGATATGGCTATCACTAGATATTATATCCATTCCCTAGGCATGATTATATATAATTAACATTATTACCTTTCTATTTCATTACTTGAAAATTTGATATCCAAGTATAACTATTCTGATATCCATTTTTAACTCGGGAAACATTGACCGTATAGGAATAATTTTACGAAATCATTTTTTAGAGGATACATAACCCTTTCAGATAGAAAGATATTTCAAACCTCACCAAACCATTGTGACATAGCTTACAACCAAACGTGTGCTACATGTCACAATAACAAAAATAAAAAATACTAGTCTAAGTTCATTTATATTATATGCGGTTCATTATATATGAACATTACCATGTATAGTAACACATCATATGTGTCACTACTATAGTAAATACTGGTTTTATAAACCTCTGTAACCTCCCATCCCCTGGTCTCTCTCAACATAAAACCATAGGGAAGTGTCCGTTAGAATGCAACCCTACAAAAGCCTGACTGACTATGACAAAACTAAAAACTGACTATGATATATGTATATTATACACGGGTAACTTATTGTAACTAATTATTTAATGTAGAAGGGACCCCTTGGAAGAGCTAAGGCCACCATAGAAAGGGACACCCATTTCCAGAATTATCACTTCTTTTGTACTTTGTTATGTTATATCTGGAAATAAACACTATACAATACAATACAACACACCCTAATATGCCCCATACCAACTAGTCACCCAAAATTAATACGTAATGCACTGGAAGACCAGATTTCGATCTGATGTGTACCGCGATCTGTATTTACTAGTAATTTATAAATAAAGAATACGTTATCATTATTGATATGAGTAGTAGGTAAGAAGTGAAACAAGGTAGGAAATCCTTTAGTTTAG
Organism: Sthenelais limicola; assembly: GCA_942159475.1. Lineage (NCBI taxonomy): Eukaryota > Metazoa > Annelida > Polychaeta > Phyllodocida > Sigalionidae > Sthenelais > Sthenelais limicola. The sequence continues at coordinate 72,159,057 of OW804097.1, read as the reverse complement.
CCATATGAGAAGTGTAGAAATTAATACAAATTGACTATACTACCATATGCTCGGTTATGATATTGTTATAATTTAAACATTCAAAGTAAGGTGAGAAATGTGAAGAAAGACGAAGCTGGTATGAAGTAATCTTGTATTTCTTGTATATCACATATTCATAGTTATATATCATTCATATTTAATGAACTTTCCAAATCATTTCTTGACAATATACAGGTTACCAGTCATACACACCAATGTGTACAGTTAAAGTCAAAAGATTTCTTTGGTAGCTCATAGGCAATTTAGTATATTTTGTTACAGTTTTCCTTTTCCACGTTTCGCCCTTGTTCCATGGGTCGGTGGGCCTGGTCTTCCAGTGTCCCATCCCACAGGTGGTCAAGAGAATTAATCGAATATGCCATAATAAAAGTATTAAATCGAGTCGATCTGGTCTTCTTATTACTCTCTAATCTCAGTTATAAATGATGCTCGAGAGATGTTCATTGCTTCTTAACTTTTCGCAAGGTCCAATAGTCAAAGAGTTGTTTACAGCTCGGGTCTCAAGTGTATTGTGTGGAATCGTCAATCAACAGAGTTTATATAGCACAAGAGAAACAAATATTACTTTTAACTTTTACCTGTTTAACCATAAATAGCAATAAATACTGGGGAGAACATACCCCTATAGTTTATCCCATAACATATTGAATTGTATCTATATATCATACTATTAAAAACAACATGAAAGGAGGCTGGGGCCAAAAATGTAACTGTACACATTTTTTGTGAAATAAAGGAACTTTAGGTTTCACACAATCGACTCATCGATGCCCATATTTGGGTGACCAAGGGGCGGTTCCCTAGCCACGCCCATTTCTCCCCAGCGACCAATCAGATCGCTCCTCGCCGCGCCTATGACGTAGCGCGGCGAGCGTAAACATTGGAACACTCACTCATTCGGATCCGCACTGAGCGGACGGACATTACGAAATTTTGCATTTTCGCCGAATTTGTTCGATAATTTTCCGAGATGGGGAAAGCAAAGTTGTGTACAAAATGTGGTGAGACGCATGTAGCTCCTCTGAATGAAGATTGCACGGGGTCTCCGGCTGTTGTGGACATTAGTCAACTGAATGGTAGGATCGGATCGTTGGAATCGATGATGCAAAACCTCATCACCTCGCTGGAAGGGGAAAAACTGGATTCTGCATCTTCTTCCACGATTAGCGATAATTCTGGGACAGTGATGTTCAATCGTCGTGAGAGGGATCCCAGTGTGGAGAGTTCTATTTACGAGGTGGGCGGGGCCCACCGTGTACGCGGTCGTGCCAGGGACCGTACGAGGTCGAGATCAAGGACACGCCCATTTGACCAGACACGGGATCTGGAGAAAGGTGATAGCATTGACTCTTTTGAAAATCTGCTGCTTCTTAACTTAAAACTTGTTAGTAAGCTGGTAACGGATGCTAGGTCGTTAGACGAGATTCAGGGCGTGGTCAGCCACTGCCTCACGATGTGTGAGAAGGCGGGATCACAGGTATACACATTGAAGGCCAGCCTACTTTATGACCAAGCCGTTCGGGCGAGAGCGAACAAGGTGGGATTGGCTGCATTTCAGGACGTTCGTCAGGAAGAAGTCTTAAGATGCTACGCATTTGAGAATTCCAAGAAGGTTTCTACAGTAAAATCTACCAAGACCAAGAAAGATCGTGTGTGTTTCAAGTATAACAACCCGGGGGGTTGTTCCGTGAAAGGTTGTGATTTTCCGCATAAGTGCTCAACGTGTGGATCCTTCGATCACGGAGCGAAGGCTTGTTCGGGCTCTAAAGGTTCTAAATAGGATGAGGAGGGTAATAGTAATAATTTGAAAAAGAAAAAGAAAACTGTCGGTAGAAATGGAATGCCTCTTTCATATAGACATGTAGACCCGTTTGTCTCCTTCTTTCCTAATGTAATATCGAGCCATTGACAGATAAAAGATTTTCTTATCTTATCTTATCTTAACTAAAGGTGATTTGAAGTCATTTGACATTGGATCTGCTGCTCTTCAAGCAATAAACCAAGATGAAGAAAAAACTGTTGTTGGATAAGGGTCAGGTCATCAGGAAATGTACAATCGGCAGCACTACACATTTAGTATATTCTCCTCAATTAAGCTGAAAAATGGTCAATACTAGATATTCTGAATATATTTGGTAATAGCTTGATTCAGGGAATCTGTTTGGTTTTGTTGAACTGTATTTTGAACCTCATTTTTTGCTTAAATTTGGGTTATTTGAGAGGATTGGTGAAGGTAAATTGTACATTTTCTGACGGTTTAACCCATAAAACCATAACATGTATGAGAAGACCATTATTAAAGTTAGTACTCACTGTGATCGCATGAGGTCGACTCTGCTGCCTACTGTACTGATAGTGTTGAGGGAAACGCGTGGCTGAGCCGCCATGCTCGACTCCTGCTGCCCTCCACCGTTTTCTGTTGACACTTTTGCGGAAGGCATTTTACAGACTGTAATTGAGCGATTGTTCCTGAGTTTTTAATGTTTATGGATGAGTGCAACTCCCTTAGTTTTGAATCTGTAAGTTCAGTGTGACACTAGATTCCTTTCCTAAACCAGGATCAGCCTTATGATCGACATTGGAATCTGGATGCGTATCAAGTCGCCATGATACAAGTGCAATACGTCTCAGCTAGGTTATAGATCTGAGTCATTAAAGTTATATTAGGATACAATCTGTGTCTTTGACTCAATTGTTGTTCTCGATCCACTGGTATTTAAGTAACTCTTAATGCATGAAACTTGGCTTCACTTTTATCGAAGTATGCCACGTTCGTGGAATAAAAGCCCATTCAAATCAAGCGAGTGTATTCACGATGACGATCCATTTTAACAAGACAATCAAGTGAAGTTCAGAAAAGGTTAATATTTGGGATATCAAATTACTCGTCGTCCCTAGCACCAGTTCGTCGCCAATCTTCAGCCAATCAAATTAGAAGAGGCGTGCGCAGTCAAAATTACTGTACTCCAAATGTAGACTTGTTTGCACAGCTAGATGACTGAACGTGCCTGAAAATAGTAGAAGTATTCATGTTATAACTAAATGCTGCACAGCTATACTGAAGTGTATTGTTTGGATAGTTTCCCTTTGCTTTTTAATTTAGATCTAACCGAGATGAAGAAACTATTTTCAAAATTCATAATTACTGGTCTGGATTAGTATCACTATTGATACATTTTATTTTCGCAATGTAAATAGGGAAGTTAGTTTCTGATATATATATATATGTTAGTTATACTAAATAATTCCCTACTCTCTGGATTGGACATTGGACAGTCGTTAAAGGTACTTATAACTTGGTGACCTTTTCGTTCTATATTTCGAAAGTAAAATGTATATATACACTTACTTTCTGAACATTTACATTCCTTCTCATGTGGAGAAATTACATTCCTCTTTTCGTTACAGTATTATGTATGTTCTTTACATAACCTAACTTCGAATACAATTTGACTTATAAAACTTTCAAACTTGGTAAAATACAGCTACAAACATGCAGAAACATTCTAGGTAGACACTGTGACCAAACCAAGATTCAAACATATTGGAATAACCTGTCAATATAATTATACAATGTGAAAGATCACAAAACGTTGGCAGGTGAAATTACAAATGTAGCTTGGAATGAACTACAAAATAATGTATAGCTTTAATTGTAGTTAGAAATACTTTGGTCAGATTTGGAAATATAACAGACCATTCAAGATATTCCAAAAACTTTGGTATATTGATGCGGTGGAGATCATAGGAGTCAGAGGGGTGTTTCATAAAAAATAAGATGAAATCGTATGATATAAGATACATCATACGATATAAGATGTGTCATACGATATATCTTACAATATAAGATATTGTGTCGAATGTTACTACATGTTGCAAATCGTAAGATATCATCTTAAATTTAAGATTTATCCTAAATGTTTCCGATAATCTTAAACCCATACGACCCTCTTATATTTAAGATTAGGTCGTACGACCTTTTTATGAAACACCACCAGGTTCCTTGATACTAGTTGTCTTCTTGACGAGACTATAGGTGGGTTGCATGACACCCCTGACCTTGAATTGAATTGAAAAATCGTTTATTTTCCAAAGATATACACGTATATGAGAGATGACAAAGAGGTCGACAGGCTTCTTACATTAATCCAGCTCTTCCAGCAGGCTACCTTTGCTTCTACCTTTACCTTGCACACGCAGCAGACCAAAATCTAATTATTGTGACAAGTTATGGTTTTTAAAAAGTGGGAATGGTCCACAGGTATCTCCAAATTTCAACAAGACATGAAACATCTTCCCGGAGTATTTCTAAATGGATCACAAGCCTCGACGTATCGTGGCCCGTGCGAAAACCATTTTCGCCGAAAATAAACACAAGCTTATGATCGCCACCCATACTTGTATAACAGAGAACCTATATATCTCCAAACTCCATCCAACGGACTTTTCTCCTTTAATTCAATCTTAGACTCTCTAATTCTTTCACCAATCGACAGGGAATTGCATCAATAACTACATGTGTGAGTTTAAAAGAAATCCGACTCCTAGATGTGAAGATATTAGTGAAATTAAAAAATAAAATGACTCGAAAATGAAACAAATGTAAAAAGTCTGTCTGCTCTGGGACCCGAACTCACAATCCTGCTTGGAAGTCCAAAGCTTTAAAGGTGGTCTCCACTGGCTGTGGTAAGCTCTGCGGTAAGCTCTAAGCTTGCGATGGTGCTGTGATGGTGAGAAGTGGCGACGTCCTGCCCACATGGCCAGTGATCCATGTAGGCCGGACCTCGTCACTCCTCTCCACCTACAGAAACAACACAAACCATTGCAAGGCTTACCGCAGAGCTTACCACAGCCAGTGGATACCACCCTTTAACCACTAGGCTATCGGGGAATATAGAAGGGTACATGATTATAAACAATTACATTGATTCATCACAATTAAGGTTTACTTTAGTCCCCCATTGTCCTCATGAGGATTGAGGGGAATGGGGAAAATACACTATCTTTGAAAGTCCCTCTGTTGGACTTAATAACTCAAACTAATCATAAAATGATATCTTGCAACTGCATTATATTTCTATAATAAGCGAATGCAGGACTAGTTCTGCACGCTTCCTGGATTGCCACTCAGGTCTGGGGGCTATTATATGTGTAACTCACTAGACATTGGTTTACACTTCAAGCTCTAACCACTCACGACCTCCTCACCATACTCAGAGAAACCTCTGCTTCTACTGTTCTAGTCCATTATTATGATTACTATACTACTTTTTACTAGAACTGCTTCAAAATGATACTAGATACATTTAAGTCCATTTAATTTCTTAGATGCTCAATGGCATAACACCTATGGATGGTTTTATCGATGTCATGGTTTATGGTACAATGTGTCCTTCTTTTTTATTAGGAAAACGAAAATAGATAATCTTTAGACGAGATTTGTTATCTTTGATTGCTGTTACCCGTTTAGATGTGGCCTACATTATCATTACGACTGTTTTTACTTAACTGGACTGGCCCTGAAGTAGGACAGCGATGTCCGAAACGTCGACCAGTTAAAGTCCAATGAAAGGTGCAAAATTTCCACTCCACAACTCTCTTTTTCAACCAAATCATATATGCTAAAAAGTATCTGAAATTCAGAGGTTGGCAGCACCCCTCCCAACAACGTTTTTACTTAAAGTTTTAATACACGGTTGAGATGTGAAGGTGAATAACAACAAGAGGGGAAGAACTTTTAAGCAAAGCCCGGCTTTCTAGTGCATACCTTTCTTGATAGTTATACAACTGTTCTAGGAGTTCTATATTCTGCATTAGGCCTACATACTCTTTATTACTTCTCCATGCCATCTGCTTGGTATTAAGATTTTAAACTTACTAGGTTATATTATATGCAGGAATGCGTTTTTAAAAATCCGATATCTGGGGAATATCAACTCAAGCTGTTTCTCTCTTCATCTTGACTTCTACTTTATTTAAGTACGACAAGCGACTTTTTGGTTCGGTCCAACGCTCTTTCTTCAAAATACAAACATTTATCAAGTACCGATATATGATTTCCTCTCCTTTGTTGTAAATCTGACAAAGTGAGGCCTTCTTGTAGTATACTAGATGGAGATTATCAACCAGAAAAATATTATAGAACTAGTAATCTATGGAAGCAATACTGAAAAACTGTCTGTCTTCTACAACTCCTAATAAATACAGCGTGCGTCTGAGGCTCCCATTTACGCGAACGCACGCGTCCACCGATCAAAACGATTTGATTTGATTCGAACGCGCGTCAGGATTCCGGCGCACGGACGCTCAAGCACGCTCCAATTTAATCCTGGCCTTAATTTGTTTTATCACTTATTATATACCCCACGTTAATTAAGGTGTCATATCGTAAATACCGACATGGTGTCCAATTGACTTTCTATTATCCCAAACACTTTTTTCTTTAAATCTCCAAAAGCTGAGACGAAATTTACTACTATTTATTTTGGACTTTGACTAAACATTTAGCATTTGCCTTAGCATGAGAGAATTCTAGCGAAGTCAACACTTGGGACGCAATGATACATTAATTTCCCCTCAAATGTGAGGTGTTCCAGGAAAATGATTCATAAGACCTCTTTGTTGGAATGTTCCAATTTGTTAGATGCCTAGCGCTGTTAGTCACATGTATTATGTACCAAATGAAGAATGTGTAATCAATATATCTATGCATATCTGAGGTTATCATAAGGATTGTATTTAACTAAATTTGCCTACTTTACTATTGTGAGTGACTATATAGAAATATGACTAACTTTGTTTTCCATCCATTCATAAACATAGAAGTACATATTAGAGGCCCTAGTGTTTACCATCATAAGACTCCACTTGATCTCATATTTTCAGATATGAAACCGCTATACTGCAAGCTTAGAAGCTTTAGTATAACATAACCATGATTAGTATTAGTCAGATAATGAATTATCTGAAATATTAAGATTGTTCGGCGTTGGATAAGTCTCTGACGACTGCTAGAATAGTAGCCGGTCTAGAAATAGATAAGGAATATGTAAGTGAAAATGTATTGCTAGCTGAATCTGAAAGATTCAATGAAACAAAAGGCCTCAAAATCATGAGCATTAATATAAGAAGTATATGTAATAAGGTAGAAGAGTTAGAGGCTCTATTAGATAAGTTGTCCTTTGAAATAGTCTGTGTTAATGAAACATGGTTAACAGACAAAGTCTATGATAATCTAGTAAAAATTGACGGATACAATATGTATCGATCGGATAGAAAGAGGGGGGGGGGGGAAGGTGGGTGGGGGTCTAGCTATGTATATAAATGAACGATATGATATAAAGCCGATCAGTGGTGACCTGCAAATCTGTACCGAGGACATTGAGGTTCAAACCATCACAACGAAACAAAATCAACACAAATCTGTAACAATTATAAATGTTTATAGGCCGGCCCAATGGAACTTGGGAAACGCTGTGAGCATATTATTGGAAATAATTTATAAAACAAAAAAAGAATCCGATAGGTTGATGATGGGGGACTTCAATGTCAATTACGATAGCCAAAATGCCCAAAAGACCCAATTGCGAGCCCTAGAACATAATACCACATTTAGACAGGTAATCGAACTTCCCACTAGAATAACGACCGCGACACAAACAATGATTGACCTAATATTTGCCGATTCAAAACTAGTAGTCAAATCAGGAAGAGTGGAAGCAAATATAAGCGACCACAAACCCATTTTTACTGTTTTGAAAAAAAACAAAGAAAAGTACATGAAAACAAGCTTCAAGTGTCGAACGTATAAAAAATATGACGAGAAAATATTCGCAAATAAACTAAGGGAGCAGAATTGGGAAGAACTATTAAAATCAGGTGATCCCAATGTCTGCTGGGAAAACATGTTCGCTGTCGTGATTAAACAAGTGGATGGTATGTGCCCAATCAAAGAATTTAAGAATGTAAGAGCTAGAGGAACGTGGATAACTGGTGACCTCTTCAGCTTAATGAAAACCAGAGAGCAGCGGCAAGAACAAAAAATCCAGAACTATTTAAAAAAGCGAAAAATTTTAGGCAAAGAGTCAATCATTTGGCAAGGAGTCTAAAAAATAACTATGTAAAGGAACAAATTAATGAAAATAAGAGTAATCCAAAAAAAATTTGGAAACACCTAGCCCCACTTTTAGGAAATGACAAACAAGACCAATACAAACATATTAATATCTGTAATGAAAATGGGCAAATGGCACAACCTGATGAGGTCCCAGATTTATTCAATACCTACTTTGCAAATATTGGTGAAAAGTTAGAACAGGCTATACCAGTCCCAGATCCCAAAATGGTGCAGGAATACGAACCCAAGACAGAAACAAGAAAACCTGAAGTAACACTGTTTAGGTACCACCCGGTGCAACTAAGCAACTTAAGGAAAATTATCCAAAATATGCCTGCAAGCAAATCATCAGGAATTCCTGAATTACCGAACTGGCTATTAAAAACAGCCCTACACATATTAGCCCCACAATTTAAAAGAATTATAGATATGACAGTCGAAGTGAGCTCCATACCAAGTGAATAGAAAAGTTCCCGGTGACACCTATTCATAAGGGGGGGGGGGGGGGGGGGTCACCACTGATCCAGGAAATTACAGACCCATATCCACCATCCAACTCCCCGCTAAGATACTTGAGAAGGTAATACACAGCCAAGTAAGCGATTATCTGGAGGGCAGTGGTCTACTCTATGATAGGCAGTATGGATTTAGAAAAGGTAGATCAACAAGGGATGCTCTGATGAGCTACCTTAGTGATATTTATGTAGCCCTTAACAATGGAAAAGTGGTCCGGGCAGCCTACCTCAACCTAAGACATAAGGCATTTGACACTGTAAATCACACTTACCTAATTTCGAAATTGGCAAACATAGGAATAAAAAACAAAGAACTAGATTGGTTTAGAAACTACTTAAATGAAAGATTTCAAGTAGTTAAAGTCGGGAAGAACGAATCAAAAAAGACAAAAATAAAATGCAGGGTACCACAGGGGACCACACTTGGCCCCCTTCTATTTAGTATCTATATCAATGATCTCCTGAACCTAATAAAAACCAACAAAATACAAATGTTTGCTGATGATACGATAATTTATAGTATAGGAAATGAGATTGATACAGTGACTACAAGCTTACAACATAGCTTGAATGCAATGAATTACTGGTGCAAGAAGAACAAGATTTCAATTAACCGGGACAAAACAAAAATTCAGACATTCTTCCATATGCCAGTTCTTAGGTCGAGGTGGGTGGATCCACAAAAGGTTGACCAATATAGACTGGATCTCGATGGGCAAAACCTGGATGAAGTGCAAATATATAAATATCTGGGAGTGGAAATAGACGACACACTCAAATTCAAATCTAGTACCCAAAAATTAGTAAATATTTTGAATTACAAGTGTTGGCAAATTTGGAAACTGAGAGAAAAAATACCTATATCTACCCTCCTTCTTATCTATAAAGTTATGGTTTTACCAATTATCGATCAAACTGATTACTTACACGATTCGCATAGTACATCACAAACCCAGAAATTACAAATTATACAAAACAAGATATTGCGCACGGTCTATGGTCTGCCATCGAGATCTAATGTAGAAGACATACACATAAGGGTGAGACTACTGCTCCTCAGACATAGAAGACGATTGCATATACTGGAAATGGGACACCGTTTGGCCCAGGATCCCAGGAACCTTGACCTAAGATTACTAAACACCGAAATTTTGCTAACGGTAGAAAAACACTGAAGCAAATATATCCCAAAACTGAGCAAATACGCAAGTCAGTATTAAATAGAATCACTTGTTCCTGGAATGCGTTACCCATGGTGGCCCATAAAATCATAGATAGAAAAGCCTTTAAAATCCATGTTATGAAGGATCTTATCTGGATGGACGACAATTTTATTGAGAAACTTATGATGTCTTTTTAATTCAGTGAACCATATATACTTACTGTCGATTGTAAGAATACCATTCTCAACAAAAAAGAGTAAGAGATTAAAATGTATAACGTGCGGTGAGCCATCCCTCAGTCAATGACGAGGGTGGTATTGTTCACCAGCCAAATGATGAATGTAATCACAGGTTGGGGGCTTGAAAGCCTCCTGACGGCAAGGAGAAATGAAAATGGAGAAACTTCCTTAAATAAACGTATCTCAATCTCAATCTCAATCAATCAATCTTAATTAAAATCCTTATTTTGCGACTTGTGAGTCATTTTGCTGAAACACATCACACATGTTTTACCCTCCCCTTTTCCCACTGGCATGCATGCACGACCGTGTTCTGAGAACCAAAGCGTAACTGTAATGCCACTTACACCCAAATAGTCACCTTAATTAGACTGCAAAAGCTGCAGAACAGGTCTCTCAGGATTATTTATGGAAGAGCCTATGATAATGAGGGGAAGTTTAATATGCATGCTAGAAGTAAATTGCTTTCTTTGGCTATAAGGCGTGAAATTAGAGCAATTAATGTACTAAAGAGAACTGGTGTTTTTGTAGCTGATAATGTTGGTCATTTGTTGCGAAATGGACGCAGGAGGAAAATAAAATTGAACAGATGGAAAAAACAGCAGATCAATAGAACTACTGTTGGCAGGATAACAGAAACATGGAATAAGTTACCTGAAAAAATAAGAGTAATAGAAGGTGATCTGGGCTTCAAGGGCTCGGTCAAGAATTATTATTATCAAAAATTCATTGATTCTGGTATAGTTGAAATGTGACGTATGTATTACACAAATATCATTTTAATTGTGCAGTTATTTGATATGATGATCATAATGAATGACTGTTAAATTGACTGCAGAGAGAACCTAATTGCTATATTACATAATATGGTGTAATTGGGGACAAATTGATGTATGATGGAATGCTTGTAAGATGATATGTTGTTGACTGTTGATGGATGATTCTCAATAACGAACTATCAATGTTAAATTGTATCTAGGGGAGCATGAAAATACTGCACTGTATAATAAGATATACCTTGCGAATAGGCCTATGATAACATTATAGAGTTGATTCTTTTCTAATGTCAAACTAATGAAACATGAACTTAAATTGGAATATCCAAAGGTTTACGTGTAAGAGCACGACGCGATCACACTGATGGTATGTTCTTTGCTTATAAAAACCCTGTTTTTAGTAAAATGCTTCTTATATAGATGGGAAATATGAGGTATATTACAGGTACATGTACTAAATATACTGAAGTCAAAATATAGTTGGCATGTTTCTTGTCTAGATATGACAAAGACTTATTTACTAGATCTCTATCGTTGAATTACTTAAAATAGATTATGTTGCTCTATGCATGAATTTCTTTTTTATTACTTTTTGATAACCTACAAATGTATAATTAAATAGGATTCAGGCTATTCTGGGAATATTTGTACTATATGTATGGAAATGTCTATGACCTGAATAAAATATTTTCAAAATCAAAATCATTAATCATCCCTTAATAAGGGCATTAAGGGCATTGACTCTATATCGTATCAGAAGAAATACATTTTCTTCTCTCCTACCACAGTGTATTAAATATATTTATTATACGCGCATTCTACATGAGACGTGCTATAAGTGGGGTGCTATAAAAATATTCATATAGGACGTGTCCTATATGAAATGTAGTCGTCTAAAAATAGCTCTGTTGTTATGGTTTGCGGAGCTTTGGCTCTCCGCGGAGCATGTAAACAAATCCCTGTGATCAGTAATCCACCCATGATTCTGGTACTCTGGTACTATTATAGAAATACATAATAAAAACTATATTATTAAATAGAGCATTAAATTCTCTATCCAATGATATAATTTTTATTAATGTAGCTCAGGAAATGGCCACAATAATTATGAATGTTTTAAGTTAACAATATAAATAGGCCTATACTAACGAAGCTGTCAGCGGGGCTGTCAGTGGGGCTGTCAGCGGGGCTGTCAGCGGGGCTCTCTGTGCTTCTTTAATATTTTTTCAGTGATATTTGATGACATATGATCAAATTTTATGCACATGTAGTGAATCTACTAATTGTTCGTATCTCACGGATGTCAATAAAGTCAGTCAACAAAGGATTGTCTCACAACCAATACTACTTTATTACCCGTTTGCACAAGTGTCCGTAGCGGCCCAGAAGCATTGGCTTTCTTCAAGGGATACCAAAGTCTGGTACATACAATAAGGGTGGCAATATGAAAGAGCCGGACAACACATGTCCGTAATACCATTGACAAATGCAGTTTGAAGGGTAAAAGGGAACACAAGTGTTCACAAGTAGTACATAAATGGCATAAGGCCTGAAATGGTTATATAATGTAGTAAAACGGTGGCAAACACCAGCTGCTGATATAATAGACTAGAAGAATAGAGCAGCACACCTAGTGGTAAGTAAACGGGTCAAATGCAGCTGAGAGATATACTAAAGTCACACCAGGGTGTAGCACTTCCACTACAATGCCCCCTCTTTTATTTAAGAGTTTTAAACCCAATTTAAAAATCTTGACCATAAGGTGTAAAAAAAAAGGTGAAGGATACATATGTTAATGTCTGTAGAGCGTAGACACTACAATGAGGGATTACTACTATTGGATTACGGAGTTACTCTAATTACTCGGATCTCTTGAGATGTACTTATAAATAGGGGTAGCTTCGATGGGTTAGATGTCTCAATGGGATATAGTGCTTGGCGTGTAGATTCGGTAGGTATAAAGTAAGGCGTGGAGTACAGAATGGCTTCTTTTATTAGACTTCAATATAACACAATGTTCATGTATAGCAAGTTATAGCATGGTCAGTGTTCAAGGTGACAGGGCTTCCAGTCAGTTCATCATCATACAGCATACGGTAGTACAGCTCTTCAGGAGAAGTCTGCCTATACAGTGACTGGGGGCCCTTATATACTCTAGGTATTGCACCAGACTTGGGATGCATTTCATCATCCTTCCCGGGCGTACTGCAATGTTCAGTGGGCATTTCGTCAGCCACCCAGGCTGTTGAGAATGCACTGCCCCTTGCATCAGCCTCCAGGTTAATGGCAGAGTAGCTCACATTCAATGTCGCTGGGGGATTTCATCATCCAGAGGCATTGCATCAGCTCTCTCCCCCCAGGGGTCAGACCCCCCTCCCTACCACCTCTCAAACTATCGACCAGAAATAAGTAAACAATTGACACTCATATAAATACAACATACACATAGGCTTAAATATTATTAAAAATAAATTGGGACATTGACACATATAAGCAGTTGGTATAAAAAATATATAGAGAATTATCAACGCGGACCTGAGTAAGAATAATATATCTGTTCAGCATTCACAAAAAGGAGCATCAGTGTCCTCGCTACTAGATAACAATAATACAGGTCGCAACATCCCTATTATATAAACAGTACCAAGACAGTATGTCATAAAAAAGGTATCCAAAACCACAATCACAAAGTAATGCAATATTCAGTATCAAGAATATAAAAATGGCAGTAATACAAAAACATGGAGAAGAAATAGTAGGTACAACAAAGATATATATCACTGGCAGTAAACTTCAAGAATCCGGACGGTGACTTCTGTGGACGAAGGTAACTCAACAAAAAGTGTCTCTGGAAGCACGGGAGATAAAAAATTTTCATCTCAAGGAGTGTCCGGGCAATAAAGTTACGCAAAAATTGTAATACATATAACCAGTCCTACTAATTAATCATGTTTCATCTTATCTTCCTTTCGCTTCTCTTCCTTTTGCTCCCCAGACGGAGGCTGCTGGTTATCTCCGGACGGAGGCTGGGCAGGGTTCGTCTGAATCCCAGTAGGAGCAGGGGGCCCAGTAGGGGAAGGGTTAGTCGTGGTCTCTGTGGGAAACATCCACTGAGGGATTATCATGGAAGGCGCCATGAAACCCTGAGAAGGAGTGGTAGAAGTAGAGGCAGGCTGGGGCATCTGAGACAGTCTGCTTAGCAGTCCGCTAAGCATCAGGAGTTGAGGCAATTGGTCCGGCTGCAGGGCTGGAGCCATCATATTGGAAGCAGGAGTGGAGGCACTAGTACTAGCAACAGGTACACTGGCACTGCTCGACGCGTCAACGGTAGTGACTGCTGGATTCTGGTCCGGAAGGGCGGAATCATTGGAAGCATCGGAGTCCAGCAAACTATGGAGGCAACAATTAGCTTCCTTCAAGGCATGGATCTCAGCGTCCCTCTTTTCCAATTCACGTCTCTGTTCCCGGATGAGCCTGGCTTGATTTCTACAGGTCTCCTTCAGCTCTGTTATCTCCGCCAGCTCACGTCTCACCTCCCCTACAGCTCTAAGGGGGGCAGTCAAGTTAGTAACCAGCCCTAGTAACTGGGTCCGGGCACTGTCCGCCGCGACACATACTTGGCCCAACACCTCAGTCACCACAGAATCGGCACTGGAGATAGCCTCCTCTGTTTGCTCCACAGAAGGAAGCTTTGAAGAAATCCCATCCGACCACTGTTGGGTTCCTTTGGACAGTCTCTTGGCCCGAGGGGCCTCATCTCTACCAGCCTGTTCGAGAGACTGGGACCTGTCTCTTTTTGAAGCTTTCTTGTCTTCAACTGGTTTCTCCGGCCTAACTACACCAGCCACACTCAGTTGGGTGCGAGGGAGAACTGGACACGGAACTTGTTCTTGACGAAGAACGAGAACCAGGGCGGGAAACATCTCTGGAAAGACTCTTAGCCGAGCCAGCACTTGCAGAGACTTTACCTCTTCCAGACCCCTTCCTCATCACTCGCAAATGTTGCCCATCCAGAAAAGTGGTCCGGCTGAAAGCCTCATTCAGGCGCTTAACCGGACGGACAAGTTTGGCTCTAGCAACGGCGTCCGGCCGCTTCAGGTGGTGCTGGACGGACTCTCCATTCATCAAATGGCCAATAAGTTCGACCCTACGGTCCAGGACCTGCTGACACTTAGGAAAAGGACATATCCACACCTGTACATAGGGGGCGTGTTCTTCACACAGGTGTCTGAACAGACGAGGACGAGAACTGTAAGAACGTACGCCTAAGGGGTTGAATTTTAGGTGGCGGCAGACAACAAATGGACAACGGTGGCCTGACCGCCACAACGTGTGAGCACCTTCTATCTTCTGAAAGGTACCAGCGTCCATGGCATCAGCTCACACCAACTCTGGCCAAATATGAGTTTCGTACCGCTCCATTTGGCCGTCCTCAATCTCTTTCTCCTCTACATCACTCTCGGGGCAACTGAGGACAGATGTACCCGGCTGGTCAAATCTTGGGTCAATAGGGACCACGTCCATGGCTGCCTTCATCTCAGCCCGGTGTCGCTCCACACTCTGGACAGATAATTGTTCAAACCTCCAACTCGCCCGGTGGACATGGGTCTTTTTGATCTTGGGACGTCCGACCTTAGAAGAAGAGGCGAGGGAAGGGATTTTATACCCAGCCAGAGTGGACTTGGCCCTAGTTACTTTCTCATCGCCGCTGGAAGGCGCGGACTTCACAGTAGAGTCTTTGGTAGCACTTCTCTCAGACCGACTCATATGTCTGGAGGTAGATGCACGGGGACTGGTTGACTCAACCCTTATCTCTCCACTTGCGATTCTCTTCACTCCCGGACTACGCCCTCTGGAGGCCGTTCTGGAGGAAGAAGACCGGCGGGGTGATGGGGATTCAATCCGGGCCTTAGCAGTTGTCAACCTTAGGGACTTCCTTGGCGAAGCGGACTTCCGCTGGGAGCGCCGCAGGGGACTTTGAAGAGGGGACGGAGATTTGTCAGAACGCAACTCCTCCACATCCATCGGGACATCTTCGGATCTAACATTCTGATCTTCATCAGACTCATTCTCATTGTCTACCTGCTCATGCAGGGGCTGTAGTTCCCCACCAAGAGGGAAGGTGTCCGGATCATCCGGACGGCCGGACGGCGCACTCCTTTCACGACCTAGGTGCAGCAGGTCCTCTGCTGCCGTCATTACACGGGCTGCTTCGGCATCGGACATCTCCGGACCCTCATCCTCTTGCGGTCCCTCAAGGTTCAACGGGTCAGAGTTCCATACGGTTCCATCTGACATCTTGTTGGAACGAGCGAGCTTGGCTTACAAACTGAAAACACAGGTCACATGTCTGTAAGCACTCATTCCACAACACATAACACAGAACAACACAGTACAGGCAACAGTACAGTGAGCGTACAGACAACCAAGCCTAGCTGTATTTATACAACCTAAGCAAGGCCACACGAGCTCAAATAATAAATGACAGGTAACAGAAACAGCAGTTATAGCATTCAATGGAGGTGAACTCTTCACAAGAGTCAGCAGGTTGGAATTAACCGACTAAACATGTCCCACAGAGGTGTAAAGGTCTCATACAACATCATGCTCCCACCCCAATGGTAGCCATTACTAACCAAAACAAGCTCGGCCGGCCACACCACTACCGGCGGTCTCGGCCTTATAACGTTAAAATGAAACATTCCAAGCCCACAAACAACTTGTCACACGTTGAATAGGACTATTCTCATATCAGGCAACAGTTCATTGGTACATGACAAGTATTAACCCATTCTACTTACTTCTTTCTTTGGTTTACACAATGACTTGCCTTCTCCGTGGCAGAGCAGGAAGCAGTATGACAAGGAGTGAAACACGGAGGCGTTACACACGACCAGCGTTGTAACTGTAGTTCCGCCGAGTTACCACCCGATCACAGCGCCAACCGCTACCTTCCCGCCATGTATCCACTGGACTCGCCAGACCAGTTCTTCTCATGACAAACAGGTTGTACAGTGCTGTAATTACTGCAAACCCCTTGATCTTCCACTGAGACTAACTGGATACTGTGTCCGCAAAGCCCACTGTCCACTATTCCAAGTTTCATAGCAATTTCACCTAACTTTCAAAGGTGATTCAGGCTTTCCAAGGAGAGCTAACTTACTACAAGTTAGGATTACACCTAAGCCAAGCTATTCTCAGAACAATTTTCAGCAACACTTGCAGACGGTTTTAGGGTCCTTTCCCGGTCATTCAATCACTCAAATGCCGCAATGGGATGGTATAATTAAATCTGACTAATTAACCACCGACTTCTCGTTGTGTCATTTTTTGACACCCAGAAGCCTCAAGGTGTACTTTATCAAGTCTAGGCTCTATATTGCAACCGGTTTGGGGCATTACGCGTGCGTCTTCCCCTTGCAATTACCTTCGGCGGGCTGTCCACAGTCTGTCCGGGGTTACAAGGAATATTCTGGACAGAATCCGGAATTTTCCTTGGCCTCCCCCTCTTTCTTTTCAAGGCATTTGGCATATTTGTAACAGGCGGAGGTTGCTGATCAGCAACAACTGGAACTGCTACCTTTTTCTTTCTAGGCCTGCCTACACCCCTTTTCACAGGAGCCAACGGCTTCTTAGCTTTAGAAACCTTCTTAACCGGACCTTGCCTAGCCTTTACAGCAGCTAAAGGCTTAACAACTGGAACCGGATCAGGTTTAGCTTGGCGTATCTCTCCTGCTTTCTTCTTGGGTCTACCAGCGGGTTTTACCCCAATGGTAATCTTATCTTTTTTCTTCTTCACTGGACATTCCACACCAGGTAGAACCTTGCCATTCTCCCACCGAAGAACGTCTCTACCAGCTTTCTCCAACTTCTTGAACTCAGGGGCTCGATCCAAATTCACAGCCTGAATAGGTCCATCATCATTAAAAGCTGATTTGAGATCTACATGGTACCTCACAATACCTTCAGTGGTCTCCAATTCATAGGTAGTACCCCCTATGAATCCGCGCACTTTGAATGTAGTCCATTGTCTGGGGGTGATTCCGTGTGCAAGTCTGAATGTACTAAGTTTCTCTCCAGAATCATTTAGAGGGTACCCTGGGATGAAATAAAATCGAGGGTGACAGTCCTGAATCATGGGCATAAGTTGGGAAATCGCGATTGAAGATTGATAGCCATGGATTAGCCCTAAATATTTTGATTGACTATTTGAAAATGAAAGATTGAAACTATTCCAATAAAACTTTGTGAGATTACAGTCTTTAGGAATGTTGATTTTTCAAAAGAAAAATTTTTTGCATAACCATCATGAACAACCACCAGGGGGCATTTTTCTGTGTTTTTTTCTGTATTTTTTTAATAGACTTGAGTTCACTTACAGTTTGAAATTTGTCTTATCCATATAACAACAAGGGATTGATATGCTCTTAAAGGGCGTAAAATGAGCTTTAATTTGATATATAAAACATGCCTCTCGTTTAATAAGAAATGAAGTTATGATTTTTCAAAAAATAAATTTGTCCAGTGGTGTAGGTTGCGGCCGAGTGCCGGCCGAGGCAAGATTTTCATTATTCTACAAGAATGGCTCATCTGACAGCTTAGACTTAAAGGTCAAGTGTAAAGATTTTTATTTGGTGTTTAATACATTCGGGGGGATATTTTGAAATGATCTACAAAGTTATAGCATCCTACCTAATAAATTAAACCAGTGGGACGTGTTTAAGCGCTACCATTTGTTAGGCGACTGCAACCCAGTGCGGCAAGGGTGAGTAGCCATCTTTGGACGGGTCAAGCGACCTGTGACGTCATCCATGTCCCACGCGACTGGTAGGTAGATAGCACACACACTAGTTGTATGTATGGTGCAATGCAATGTTAGTACTTCGGCGACCCAAGCTGCGCCTATGTTATTACATCACCCTACTCAAACTTCAATTGAACATAATAATTTTCGTCCAATAATAGAGGTATGATCAGGGCTATTCAAGATCAAAATACCAATCTCAAAGTACAACCCAACGTCACCCAACCATAGTAGCGTACCTGCGCGTCTGGTAGAGGCTATATATATATGATGTGTGAATGCACCACCTAGTTAGATAGGGGTTACTTAATATATTAGTATCAATTGACACATCTCCAAAAATATGCATAAACACAGATCACAGCCTATTCACATGTTATAAAATTGTAAGGACTGATCGGTATAATTAATATTGTATTCGCCAGTAGTCATAAATATCTATTAAACATTTAATAGGCCCTACTCTAAGTCGAACCTCCCAAAACTATAATCCTAGCCATTTTCTAAGGTCTCATTGCCATTTGTATCAAACGTCTATAACCATTTGTATCAGATCTTATAATTGGAACAGGAAGCTGTCAGTAAAAAAACATGAATTTACTTTTTAAATTTACTTCCTTGGTAATTCGTCCACCATTCGAAAGGGTAGAAGGCAAACTGTTGACTGTCTTTTCTAGGCAATCCTCTGTGGTTGGTTGCAGAGAAAAGAATGGCTGGCATACCTTTTTCCCATATGGGACTTCCACATGTTTTCACTTGTATTAATTGATTTTGTTGGTACCCAAGGGAGGATTTATATGATGTCGGCAAAAAGCCGGAGATTTTGAATTGGAAACGGGAGGACAGGAGAAATTGCCAAATTGTCAAAAAAAAACGTCCGCCAAAACGGGAGGTTTGGCAGCTCTGCCCGTTTTTGTCTCGATTGTCCTGCATTCATTTTTGATGATATCTTGATCTAGCTACTGTGTGCAGCTCTTCTTGATAGTCACAAAACGTTTTCTCTCTTCAAAAGTCAGCATGGACTTTATAAACACAAACAAGAACACTTCCTAAAATCCATCCAGAGACGCCCGCACATACATTGCACACAGTGCATAACAAACTTAGGAAGATCTTTGGTGGTGGTGGGGGCGGGGGGAGTAGGGAGGAGATAGAGTAGGATGGCAGCGGATTCCTGTCTATCCTATTAAAATTTTTGTTAAATTCATGAACTATCGAAATCTGTTACTATACTGTTTTGTACAAAGAAAGAATGGTATTTTATTATTTACTTGTGTGATTGAAATCACCCCTGACTTCTGTCATTGTGGTGGGTTAAATTTATGTGTGTGTGTTGGGGGGGGGGTAAATATCTGCATTTACCCACCAGAGAAAAAGCTAATTTCGCACTCGCGGAAATACACCTCCTTATACTGCTGAAGGTAGCGTTAGACTGGTCGCGCCTTGGACATGGATGACGTCATAGCTCTGATGTGCGAATACACATGCTAAATCAAAACAAAGCTAGCCCAATTTGCCTGTTCATCATAAAGCTGTGAAAACGGACGTTAATGAATTGTTTTCCGATTTTTTAACATCAGGGGTCATTACTACCACCACTACCCATGTAAAACAGCTTTCATCTCGATTTTTAAATTTTTCTTTGCACTTCACCTTTAATTAACTTTTTTGTTCAACTCATGGAGTTCTTCAATCCTAAACCTTGTATTGTATTCTGTGATGAACCACCAGCCACCAGGGGGCAGTTTTGTCCATAAATTGCACCTACAGTCCAGTTGCCAAACTGGGATTTGGGGGTCAAGCATGTTTCGCGGTATGGATGAAGTTTTATCGTTGATTCTGGTAATATAACATGTCCTGAGCAAGAATCATCCAGGTGCTGCTTTGTATCTCTTGGGGAAAATTTGTTATGGGCCAAAAACAAAATGGCTGCTGGGTGTCCAGGTAGCTGATCATCAATACTTCATAACTTCCTTATTATTGGTGCTAGAAACATGATTTTTGTGTCTACACCTAGGTTTATTGGGTCTAGGAACTCAATAATATACAAGGATTGCCAATATCTATAATATAAATGAATAAAGTTGAACTTCAGAAGAAAAAATGCAATAAAGATATGAAACTTTATTCAGCAATTAAAGCCATTATTAAAAATCAGTAGTTCAGTCTATATTCCCTCCTCAAGAAGCAACAGTAGCTCTTACTAAGTGTCTGGAAATAAATGAACACTATTATATCCATACTAATAATGACTTCATAATATATTACACATGCATATACAGCAAATAATGCATCACAGTTTTTCATGAACCAAGTGTCATATCAGTTCAACAATAAGTCAGAATATCAGATGGGTTCCATATTCCTACTAATTGATTCATCTTTCAGATAGTTGATAGATCTTAAATAATATTTAGTGAATTTGTATAAATATTTATAGGTCCTAAAATCCAACACCAACTTCAGGTTGTCCAAGCATTCAGTGAGAGTTTTGCCAAAAACTACCACATCATCCAAGTAAACTAAGCAGGATTTCCAGCGCAATCCGTCCAACATGCGGTCCATCATGCGCTGAAACGTAGCAGGGGCATTGCACAGTCCAAAAGCCATAACTTTGAACTGAAACAATCCAACACTGGACAAGAAAGCGGTCTTGTGCTTGCTCTCTTCATCCATGGCTACCTGCCAGTACCCACTCTCCAAATCCAATGTGCAAAACCATTGGTTCCCACCCAAGGCTTCAACACATTCATCTATCCTAGGAAGAGGATATGGGAGCCCCCCACAGACTACTACTGTGCTCAATCCTGCCAATCCGGTACATCTTCCAGATCTCCTCCTCTGCTTTTGCTCGTTTGGACACTGGTATCCGCCGGTACGATTGCTTAATGGGATTAGCATCCCCTGTATCAATAACATGACTCACCAAATGAGTACATCCCAGCTTGTTACCAGGCAACGAAAAACAAGAGTTTCCGTGCTAAGTCTCTTTCTTCCTTAGTAGACAGGTGAGAATCTTTTACTAGCTTCTCCAACGGATCTTCCACCACAGGTGGGACAACTATCTCCGGGGTGACCAGTTCATCATCTGCTATTGGACACTCCACCTGAATGGAATTAATAATAGCAGCCTTCACCAACGGATCCTCTTCCTCACTTGGTGGAGGAGTTTGTGTCACCAGGGACACCATGCTCACTCTACCAACCACCATATTCGTATTCAACCTCACAGTTGACGGAGACGGATTGCTAAAAGCCACCACGGACGAATTAACGTCGCCAGACACATAAGTGTCCAAGCTACCCAAGGCAAACTCATTTAGCAATCGTTGGTCAGGCTCGAACATCAGACCTTCTGATGTGACTGAGCCTTTGCCCAAGTCTATCTTAGGGTAACAGATCGGGGTAGAAGGAGGACAGGCTCCAAAAGCTTGACTTCTCCTCCATCTATAAATTCCTTTACCTCAACAGCTTGAACAACGGTTCGTTTCAGACTCTTCCGGGCATGTTTCCAAAGTTTACACTTCACTGAAACAGCCTGCTTATCTAAATACAGTTCACCAGACCAACCCAACAGATTACATTGGTGGACATGATAGAAATCAGCCCCCAACAACCCATCTTCAGGGCTAACTAAGCCACTGACGATAAGACACGTAATCATGTATGTCCGTCCTGCAATTTCCAAAGGACAGAGCGCGCTACCATGTGTGGATATGGGTATACCACTCCCCATCGCACACACCATCCGGGTCGGAACCAGTGGTGGTGGCTGAGGGAGAGAGTCATAGAACTTTTTGGTCACCAGGCTAGTTGTAGCACCCGGATCCACCAAAAAGTCACCTATTCCTCCACCCAAACCAACAGGAGCGTACCATCTCTCACGAACAATTATCTTGTTCGTAATCTTCAGCGTATTAGGCTCATAGACAGAAACTTTCTGAATCCGGGCAGTCCGGTTGGGGTTTTTACCCACAACAACAATCTGCCCTTCAGCAGCCTGGTACCCAGGTTGTCCCCATCTTACCAAGGGACCATCTTCCGGGCTGTCCGGGGAATTCTTCTCACCCAGACTGGTGTTCCTTTCCGGCAACGAGCTAGCATCTCCCGCTTCCTGAAGCGACTGAACTTTTGCCAGGTCCGACGTCATACTAACGGGTGCCTGAGCCACACCACCAGTTCCTATCCTACTCACAAAATCCGGCTGAATTGTGGTACCATGAAGCGGCGTCCTTTGCTCAACCCCCACCCCGCTTCTTATGAGGGTTGATTGGTGTTTTCCTAGTTCTCCCCTGTAGCCTTAGCTTCAGTCGAACCCGTCTCTCCCTGACCAGCCTTTCTCTTGGGGCAATCGGCAATATAATGGCCCTCATCCCCACAGAAATAACACCTAGGCTTGAAGGGTTTACGAGAAGATCTAGGGTTAAACCTAGGCTTCTCTTCTCTCTTCTAAGAGCTAGTAGACCCGTACTGTCTGTTCTTCCGGCGATCTCGCCAAGTCTGAAGAGCTTGGATGATAACAGAGCCAACATCCTCACTCTCAGACTCGGATGAGGAATTAGCTGCAGCTTGCAACGCCTCAACGACCTGAGTCACTGCTCTCTTTGTCTTTTTCTTTTCTTCCCGCTTAGTGGTGTCCAACTGACTAACTTCTCTCCTCTCCGGAACAACAGCTGCCTCCTGGACCATGGCTGTAGAAGCATCCAAATCACAACTCTCCCATGTCTCTGCCCAGTGGATGGCTTCCTGCAGGTCGTGTGGTTGCCTGAAACGCACCCAATTAGCCATTTCTACATTCGACAATCCCCTAAGATAAATCCGGAGGGATATTGAATGAAGAGTTCCGTTTATCTTCGTTCCAAAAGCATATTGACCACGTTTGGCCACTTCCGTAGCAAACTGCCTAGGCGTCTACTTAGGTGTCTGCCTGCAATTATAGAATTAGGACTGCTTAATGCTCTTACATCGTTCTCCAAAGTTGACATCCATATGTGCCGCAAAACTTTTGAGATTCAGATCAACTGGCAAATCGCCCATTTCTGCAAGCGGACGTTGTGTCCCCGTAATCAATTGCTGAAGGAATTCCTCTTCAGTCCAGTTGTAAGCGCGAGCCAGTACCTTCATTTCTGCCAGGTACACGCGCCAAGGATCCTTTTCATCCCACACCTTGATGATTGGCGGGCGGGCAGAAGTTGATTTTCGTGTAGCACTACACTCATATTCAAAATCTGCATCAGATTCATCAGAGCCATCATAGTTCAAGCCTTGAACTAATGAGCGGTCCTTCATCTTAATATCACGTCTTTCTTTAGACTTCTTTGACTTTTTCTTTTTCTTCTTGTCCTTCTTCTTTCTCTTCTTATCTTCAGAGCTAGAATTGGAAGAACTACTGGAGGGATCGGAGGGATCCCCAGCAGGAGCTGCTCCAACAGGAGGACTACCACCAACTGCCCCAGCTTCCTGTGCTTCAGGTGTAGGGACATACTTGTCTCCAATCACCTGTCCTCTTGCAGTAGTGGAAGCAACTTTACCCGGATTCTTCACAGAAACATTCTTCTTAGTCTCCGTTTTCACAAGACCTTTGTCCGGCAACTCCTCAGCTTTGGCAACTTTCACAGATGTCTGATTCAGTACCAACGCAGTTGGAGAAGCGGACTCCTCATCCAAAGTCTGTGACCAACTATCCGAACAACCTGCTCCTCCCGGAGGGATCACAACAGTCTATGTAGGCGAGTGAACAAGCACTTTAATCGATTTCCCAGAGGTAACAGAACTCCCAGCAGGGGATGAAGTAGATCCGCCGGACAAAGCCCGTTCATCAAACATCACCTTCTTCGCTGACTCTCCCATAGTGTTAACAGGAGAAGCCATGAAACTCAAGGGAGGTTTGGGTCCTCTCGGACCAAATCCAACAGCACCCTCTGCGAAGGTTGAGCAGACAGGAGGCATCCTTTCAGAATCAGCCATCTCTGCCTGAGAAAAAGCATTCGCCATTATCTGCTGGAACGGCAAGAATGGATCAAGCGTCTGAGGAGAGTCATCATCCCCCATATTGTGAAGGCGTGACAAATCATCAACCCTAGACACCTCATTTCTTAGCTTTTCATTCTCAACTTGCAACTTGCGGGTAGATTCCTGCGATTGCGATGAAACCATCTCGAAAGTTGCCTGCAGGTCTTGATTTTGGGTAATCAACTGCCTCATTTCATTAGCAAAATTACTGCACCTCTCTCTCTCATGATGGAAATCCGCTTTGCAATTAAGCAATTGCAACCGGAGGAGACGTACTTGACTCCTACCATCCTCAGAGTCCGAACTTTCAGACTCAGAACAGTCCCTGTAGTTTCCAAAGCCCCTATGGACCTCGTCTTTCCCGGTCTCATAGGCCTCGGATTCAGAGGGAGCTGAATCTCTTACACCAACATCCTCCAACAGAACAGCCACTGTATTCGGAACCAGTGGTTGAACTTGACTCGGGTCAAGCTTAGAACCTGACATTTTCTTGCCAAGAAAAGTGTCCAGAAAGCCAAACACGGATTATGTAATCTGTCAGATCAGATCAACACGGAGGTCTGTGCTCGAGGTCACGGCATCAATTGTAGTGAATCTACTAATTGTTTGTATCTGACGGATGTCAATAAAGTCAGTCAACAAAGGATTGTCTCACAACCAATACTACTTTATTACCCGTTAGCACAAGTGTCCGTAGCGGCCCAGAAGCATTGGCTTTCTTCAAGGGACACCAAAGTCTGGTACATACAATAAGGGTGGCAATATGAAAGAGCCAGACAACACATGTCCGTAATACCATTGACAAATGCAGTTTGAAGGGTAAAAGGGAACACAAGTGTTCACAAGTAGTACATAAATGGCATAAGGCCTGAAATGGTTATATAATGTAGTAAAACAGTGGCAAACACCAGCTGCTGATATAATAGACTAGAAGAATAGAGCAGCACACCTAGTGGTAAGTAAACGGGTCAAATGCACTGGACTTAGAGATATACTAAAGTCACACCAGGGCGTAGCACTTCCACTACACACATATAGAATGGAACTCGCCGGCACTTGATTCGTCCACATAAGCACGATGCCGTAGGCAGAGTGCTTATGTGGACGAATCTCGTCCTATAAATTCTCGATTATTGCCGGCTCGTCCCATTCTCTCTATATATTGATTATATAGCCCATCAAAGGTGAATTCCGGTATCATATACCGCATCTTATATTTCATTTTAATGTATACAGGAAGGGAAACCTTCTCCCTATCTCCTCTTTGATGATGTTCAAATATTGTAAGGATCTTACCCAGTAATTGAGTCCAAACTGTATCTTGTTACATGTGAAATTATCAGCCAAACCTGTATCTTGTTACATGTGAAATTACCATTATGCAAGGTAGTAATATAGTAAATCTAGTACTAGAAATAAATAATAGTAACAATGTTAAGATAAGCAAGAGCGGCGTGGCCTGTTAGATCTCTACTTCGAGAAGTTCATAACCCTTTTGTCAACACAACATCATTTATGGCAAATAAAGAATTTTCTTACCTTTTCTTATTTCGGCTAGATTTATATGAATCAAAACGAAGATTAGAAATTATTTTATATAAATCAAACGTGTAAGTTTTTGGAAAACCAAATGGTATCAAAATACCAACCAGAGAAAGAGAAAGATTATAAAAATCTATAGGAACTCTCCTCAGTCTTTTGTCTTTAGGTTTCAAAAATCCGTTTGAGACAAGAGACAAAATACATTATGAGCGCGATATTGCCTAGAATTGCTTACTATTGTGATTGTTTCGTTTTGATTGTCACCTGTTTATATGTGCGCGCCTGAAGATAGCTCTTGATTCCAGGCACTAGTCTATGGGTGTACACAAGCTAGCCCTTTGCTTTTCTCTATTCTAGTACTTCTATCATAGATACTTATAATATATTTCTCCATTCCGATAATAACATCGATCACTATATATATTTGTAACCCAGGGAAAACCAACAACATTCCTAAAGTTTCGAATATTGCTAAAATGGTTTGATTCATATTAACTCTCTGCAGAACATTTTCAATGTGAATGTTAGAAGAAAAAGAATCACAAAGAAATGATTATTGAGCTGCCACTGACTTCCAGGAATGCTCCAAGCCCCGAAACAACAAATGTATAGATCTATACTTGGATTTCGACGCCTGCTAATGTTAACACGAGTCATCAAACACAACACATAAACTACGCGCATACGTTTCTATCACATACATATGTCTCAACCCAATCTGATTTTCCTCTAACTCTAACATCACAATTAATATGCTCCATAAATAAAAGTGCAATTCAAATGCCACATACATGGCCATGTACTCCGACTTGTCTTCTGAATTCTGAGTCATATACTTTTCGGGAAATAATCTTGTTAACTTTGTTGTTGTTGTAAAGTTGTTTTTATATTGGAAGGTACAGCTGCATGTTGCCATCGTTTTTCGTGTGCATCCTAAATAAATCTTAACTATTATTACTTCTCATTATACATGAACAACAATATGAGTTACGATTTATGTGATAATAATGATGGTATTGGATTGGGAGATGTTAGTGCATTTTCTCTGTTAAAATGTTTTTATCTTCAATTTGTTGGATATCAAATGGTAGCTTATTCCAGCTTTCAGGTTTTGGTATAACTTTTCAGTTGTGTGCGTAATCTCAAACGGTGACATACTTTATACTTACATGTGCGATGAAATGGGGAATATAATTTTAAAAGGCGTTTAATTAATCTCCCCTTCTGATAAAATCTACATGTATGATGACTATGCTAGCGCAATTCCTCGAAACTTGTGCGGGAAAGAAATCACGAAAACAAATCAGCGAGATTCATTGTGATGAGGGGATCTAGATGGACACCATTTACATAATGACCGGATTCGCGCTCATCATTTACATATGGAATAGTGAAGGGGTATGGGTATATGGAACACTGCTGAGTAACCACTCATTGTTTCTACTGTATCATCCAATGCCTTTAGGAAACTTGATCTCGCATGGTAATCTGCGTACATATTTGCAAGTCCGTTTCAGGGATAGAATACCTGACGCCCGAACGTGAAATGGGAACTTCCTATGTAGATTTTACCTGATATTTTGAAACTGATTAGAAATGCTCTAGAAATATGGGGGAATAATGGAGGGAAAATAATCTATATGGCCAATGAGATTTGAATTGTGAATGGCAGATGAAAGAATTTGTACAGATAAATACGGTAATTAAATTATTATTGAGCTAATATTTATATGTCGCAGATAGCTGATAATTGGTCTGCACTTCGATGCCACTTTAACCATGATAATAATAATTAATATATTAATTAATCTTGGGCCAATTTGGCTTTCAAGACTGATAGATAGGTACCAAATAGCATTACCATATTTCCTAGAATGAAGGCCGGGGGCTTGAATAGATACCTGGCACAAAATAGAAGCCAGGGGTAATAACAATTCCAAAAACCGGGTCTTGAACATATAAAGCGGGGGTCTAGGTTGGTTAGAATAAATTTTGAGAACACCAACGTAACGTTTATATTTTATAAACGGAATACGGTTATGCATTCTTATATCAACTCATATGTTCTCAATAAAAAGATATCCTGACTGAACTCTTCGTTAAGTGAACATGCAGATTCTTATGTAAAGTGGTTTTATATCAATTGATCATTTTTTCTGATAATAAATGGGGTCATCAACGATATATAGACGACCAACGTCTCTTTTGATCCTATGGGAATTGGAACAGAATAGTTACCACCGGGTATACCCCTACGAAATGGACTTTTGATCTATCCGTCTATCCCCTGCAGGTCTAACATGATTGTTTAGAATGTTTCCATTTTTGAAAAGACGAATTGGAAATCACTTCAATTGCGTGCACAACGCTATGACACAGTAGCCTAGAGCCTAGACTCTGTACATTTATGGTCGCCTCTCTCTAAATAAACTAGAGTGTGTGTATAAATGTTTCCCTATTGTTTGAGTAAGAAATGCGTTGTGGTATGTTCCAGAGAACATTAGCAAAATGAAACGAAATATAACGAAAGACTTCAATTTTGCCCAGTAGCTAATCCTATGTCAAGCTAGTAATGTTAGTTAAATTCGGCTGATGTAATCATCCAATTTATTGCTGTAATTTTTACGAATTTTTGTTGCTTCTGGGCATTAATTGGAAGACCTGCGAATATTAGAAATTATACTTCCCTATTTTCCCCTTTTGAAAAATACCATAATATGTTTTTTATACTAATTAGGTTTCTGTACCTTTAATGTGTATCATCAATCTGAGGAATTATTGGATACGACAACAGTTAGATAAATACATATAGACACCCAAAATATATTAGACAAAAATAAAAATATGCTATTTAGCATGTTTCAACAAATGACAGATGTCGTACAGAATCAGATGCCAGACAAAGCAATTTGGATTTAGATTAAATGTTGAATGGGCTATCATTCTTTTAATGAAACATGATTCGTTAAATCTCTATAACATAGATCCCAAGGCCTTCGGATGTCACCGTGAGGTACAGTATAGCGTTGCCATAGCAAAAAATGCATACTTTTAACTATCATTGAGCGTTTTCCAGTCACTTGTCCGTTCAATTTCATCCCCATTTATGTTCTAATAATCTCTCTGTTCATACGGAACTACATGTATAGGCTTTGCTATGAAAGAAGCCACCACACCCTCGTCATGTCATCTCACATGTTCATGATAATGAAAATAAAACAATTTTATAATTACTGCAGACCAAGTGGCAGAAAATAGAAGGCATTATATGTGAATGTATTACTGACCGATGTTCCCAGATGATTTATAGATCTATCCAAGTTCGCCCCAGCGGAATCTGGTCCAGCTAGTGATAATGACAGATTTGAATGTGGATTAACAAGGTCACAAGAGACCCTCTTCATTTAAACAGCATCCCGCTGCGAGTGCGCAAATAATGTCGAAATCGCATGTACATGTGTGTTATATTGTATACATGTGTGTATGTGTACAACCATGCACTCAGCTGATCACCGTCATTCAACACATCTTGTCACGATGTCAACAGTAACGATGCTAATCCATTTCCTCACTTGAAAAGAATATGGCCCGAAGAAAATAATCCAAGAATAATCAACCCAATCCTTGGTTGTCATTATCACCAGCTGTGATGGTAATGAATTCTCTTCATTTTTAGACTTGTTCCGGATACATTGTCGTGTGATGTGTAAGGTCTTATATCAGCAATCCTTTGTACATGAAACTCCCAGAAATTCTTAATTTGATAATTATACTATTTCGTATTTATTACATGTCCAGTGACGCAAGCAACTTAGTCGAATCGTGTGAGTTGAATGGAGGAAAGTCACTTAACATGAAGCACCACTCCTGTCCTGTCCTGTCTGTGTTAACTCGTGTTACTCTCGGCAGTGGTCTTAGGGCAAATATCAAACTCTTCATGCGGGTCTGTACATAGACATATACGCACCGTTCCCTGTCATGATCAAGATGAATTTCAGAAATGGAGAATGATATTTGCCATCTACTTTTAGTACCGGTAGTGGCTTGTAGCGCTGTCGAGTAAATAATTAAGAGTATGTAATTTCTACCGTTCGGAGGGCTACGAATAAATAATATATCTAAAAAGTGAATTACTCATAAAATGTTAGATCATGTAAGACAAGGTCTAACAAAACTAACGCCCGTTTGGAACAAAACCCTCGATCGCGAGTGACCCATTAGCGACCACATGCACATGTAGTGCATATTATTATCACAAAGGGTCATAAACACATTAGGACAACCCCATCATGCAGTTAGTATGCATAAACGTATGTAATGTTATTTCCAACTTTTCTCTTTAGCCTGACACTTCCTTTATCTCATTTACATTTTGCTCATTTAAATTCTCTACACATATATAACCCCAATCAATGAGGCAACCCAAAGTACATTCATTATTGATATTATTATATAGTGTTATTTTATGTTATCCGTAATCATGTCCTAAAATCCATTTTCACTCTAAGAACTGTCACTGGAAAATAGACGAAGGAATTATACTCATTTTGTGGTATGACCTAGTATGTCCTTCCAATGAAAGAAGTCAACAGGTTTAAAATATTTTAGAAAACCTTACTCTGCCATTCATACTAGTTTTGTGGGTTTTTTGAAGAACGTCTCACACATTCCCTTAACTTCTCCCGTAACAACTCTGCTCGCGAGGCAAATAAACGAAGTCAGGCCTCTGTTACAACTTTTGACGAGACGCTTGATGAATGGCATTATAACACTCAGACAAGTCCCCGACAGGTGGTTTGTGACTGGAATTTAGGGAATCTAGGAAGGCATTACTGAAGATCACTATTAATAGATTGACAGTCAAATCAGCGCATTATCCAGGCATAAAGTCACAACTGTGTTCGTGAGAACTTATAATCAAAAGTATGGATTTTAACAACAATCTCTATATATGGAAATTTGGGAAATTGTCCATCTCCTTGATTCACCGCATATTATCGTTAGATTCACATGAATAAATATTCCGAAATAAATGAGCAGCCTCTTCGGGAAAAGCCTCAGTACCACTCTTTAGATTATTTTTATCTTTTCCTCTGGAAAAAGGAGTTAATAAAACGATATTGACACATGAAAGGCCATAAAAATGGTACATCTGGCCATGTGCGAGTCAGAAAAATGTACTTGCGTTATCCATTGCCCACAGTAGCAAATCTAACATCCACAATAGAGCCACTATAGTCTATATAGGATTCACAACCTTGACTCAAGCATCGAATTTTACTACTTCGAAGACATAAATTTACGGTCGCAAGTAGCTGGGCAGAAGCAGTCCCTTTAATGCCTAAAACATTAAGATGATTTACACTATTCGTTGACCAATGTACTCTCTTTTTTGCCCATAGCTTATTCTGACATATATACAAATATTCAGTTTTCTCCTCTGGGAAAGCTCAACCTCGCCCGTTTATTCCAGATCATTTGAAATGTGTCCGCATAGCTCTCATAAAGACAAAGTAGAGTCAGTAACTGTAACCACGATACCTACAATGTTCAAAAAGATCTTAAAATATCTTCCTTTTTTCATTTTAATTGCATTAGAAATAATGAAATAATGCAAAACGAAATAATGAAAATTCGGAATAACACGGTACATTCGATCTTCATTCCTGGGGGACGGAATGAGTACATCCTCTGTATGGATAATTCTAAATTCTAAACCATATAATATTATTAGATTCCCCACATAATACGAATATTAAGTTTACCATGGACTCCCTGGACTCCGAAGCATGGCAGTTTGTGATGCTGAATTGATTAATTCCCAACACCAACAGTTTAAGATGAGTTTTGGATGGCTATCTCATAACTGCGACATCAGAAGTTATTTCGAGGATTGTGTAATATATGCCTGTGTTTTCTTTTGTGTCTGTTGCTTGTCCGCGTCATTACATGTATATCACTCAGCAAATCCTTAGTATAGTAAAACCAACGAGTTTAAAACACGTTTTAAACTCGTTGGTAAAACTCAAGATAGTATGGGCAGTTGTTAAAAATGTGCATGGTGACGATTCGTGTATTTCCCGGTGTAGAAGTAGGCCTAAGTAAATGGGTACAAGATGTGTGTGCCATTCAAAAGATGATTAATGGGAGTTCATCTCGCCCTCCTTCTCTGCAAGCTCATGTTATGAATGTTTAAGATGCATTGCAAAATAAACAGAGTCACACAGTTGGAGGGCACTGCTCTTCATCTTCAGCCATTGTTTTTGTAATTGGACATGTATCCTAGATGGTAACCCCTTCCTTCTCGGATAAATAAAATAGAGGCTAGAGAGGTGCGCATTTCCCTTTCACACGTCTATACCAAATAATTATATATGTAGACATACATCCATCTATATAGAGCCATTTATAAGTAGATTAGGTCATTGCTCCCCCCCCCCCGAATAAAGGAGTGAAGAGACAGGCTGGAGTTATTAACATTTTATTGAATAACTTAATTTTACTAAGAGAAATTAAAAAGATATCAAATAATTTTAATTAAATAGATATGATAATTGATAAAATTATGAATTATAATTCTAATAATAATTCATTAATGATTAATGATAATTGGTAGTTAAGAAGTAATGAGTATAGGTAAGAGGTAAAAAAGAGGGTTTTGGTTGGGTGGGAGAGGAAAATATAGTTGTGATACTTGCGAGGATCGCGGAAGTGTCAGAAGGAATGTGAACGGTTGACCAGGTGGAACTGAACAAAAGTATAAACATGCCTGTATGTCCTATCAAGAGGGAAGGACCATTTGAACATTATAACTTACACTCCAATAATCAAATCATAATAAATAATAGATTCAAACAAATGTATTCATTAATTTGATTGAAGTATACATTTCTCTGACTGTATAGTGTCCCTGTATTTATAGGCTGTATCTATACATTCATCTCTGAAAGTATGCATGATATCATTTATTCAAAAGTGAAATACACATTAGTTCATTTTCTTTATGTAATGGTCTCAGATACATCACACACTCTTGTTGAATTTCAAGTTTATGTATTTGCTTTGCATTACACAATTTATGGCACCAGTTCTGGGACAATACATTAAATAGAAGACATTGAGGGACATTTTGATCATGATAAGAGGATATATATATTATATTTAGGTTCAAGTCAAGGTGGAATGGAAAAAAAGATTTCTCGATAGGGACCGTATGTAGACAATCGAATAAAAATCACTGAAGATTGTATTGGTCATGGTAATAGTCTCAATCTCACCCGAGGTAGTGACGGAGTAATAAGATAACAGATAGTCTTGTATTTCAGCTGATTCAGTATGTATTAATGACATGTGGTGACAACTGTAATAATGACCTAAGTGACAATATCGAGTCGAAAGGTCCTTGGACAAAGATCAGTTAGATGGTCCTGTTTTTAGTGGATAAGAGTATTGTATTTGAAGGATTATAAAATGGTTCATTACCAGTCTAATCTGTATTAATAGTAAGCTACTTAATAGCAACAGAGAATGGTCTGACATAAATTTTATTGTTCTGTAAAAGGAGTCACTCCTTAAATTGATAGGTTGAGGCAACGTATGAGAAACGTCGTTGAACGACAAAATACGTATTTTTTTATTGTACTTGTAAATTAATGACTTGGCCTTAAATGGAATAATAAAAAAAAAAGTAAATACCAATATATACGTTGCAATATTCTAAGCGACTGAAACCAACGAGACCATTTTGTCAAATATTTTCCACATATGTTCATATGCTTATGGTCCATATATGCTTAGAATGCTCAGGTACTAAGTTGTCAAAGATGAATAATAATAATCATTTTTTTAAAGACCTTACTACCCCGACGTAGGTACCCTGTGATTTTAGCCATTTTTGGCAATCAAATAAATATCTCCAAATTTAAAAAAAAGGTCCAGTAAATTGTCAGATTCCTATAAGAAGTAGAAACACAACTGCCTCTACAATCCAAGTGCCGAAGGCACTTGTACAGTATAAAGTCTGTAGAAAACATGCCATGTTCAGTTTAAAATATTGCTCTAATGTCAATGTCTATGTTATACATGTTTCCCAGACACAAGTTCCCATCATGCATTTAGCTTTTTATAAACATTTACACAAGCTATGATATTGGTGAAAAGAGTCTTGCAATTCTCGCGATAAAAATGTTGCCAAATATTTGTAAGTCAGATTTCAACAGAATCCATCCCAGCATGCACTGTAACAGACATGCGCAGTGTCAGAAGGAAAGTAATAGCAAATCCCCTATTAAATATTTTAGCAACTACAAATCATGTCTTAAAACGTCGTTGGGAAATTGATGGTAATCTCTGAGAACAGTTCATGAATTGTGTATAATGATAGCGATGTAATAAACCATAACCATGTATGCCACCATGACAGTATACATGCTGTGCCCTCTTAATATAGCGCAATAAATCACACCTCTTTAACGACAAAAGCTTCTATTTTCATAATCAAAATATATGTCCAGTTAAGACGATTTAACCTGGTTGTGGTCGAGGTTCTAGGCATAGCGATCAGAAATGATCCCAGAATTATTGGAGTTGAGACAGGTTCAGTTTAACTTGTGATGGTGCATAGGGCCTGGTGACAATATTTTGTCATATATTTTGTTTTTGTTTTAATAAATACAACCTAATCTTTTTTTGAGTAGTAGTGTGTTCCTTGACCCTGAAAATGTATGTTTAGACACCAAGATTGTGACCTAGTGGTATAGAAGCTAAGATATTGGTAGATGTAGGATTGTACTTGATGGCGATCTTAAAAATCCAAGATGGCCGCCATAATAAATCGGGAGAAATTGGTGCCTACCGAAAATTGAAAGCTAGGGCAATTATCAACACATGGAAAAAAATTGGTGCTTTTGTCACGAACGTCCACATTAATTTGCTAAACTGCCCTACTATTATTAATGAGGATCATAATTGAAAATGTATTTTTCTACCTTTAGTAATACATATATGAACATTTTCTATGAGCTATCAAATTTTGATCCATAAGTTTGTAGTATTAGGAAAGTATATCTAGGCCTATATCATGCATTATCCACAGAGCCTTTTTGTTTTTCAACAAATTCGGATCATTACTGTCTCAATTGAGGTAGTATCCATTGCCACCTTACGGAAATCTGTGGCAAAAGTCTGTGTATCAAGATATTTTCCCCTCATCTAATTTCGAAACGATTACAGGGAGAAAGTTAGTTTTAAAGGGGGATGGGGTGGAAGATATTTATTAATGACTGCGTGATCGCTTCTTAAACACTTGCAGGAAGAACAAAAGCCAGGTTATAAATCCATTCTTTATTCCAAAGAGTGCAGTCGTTTCCAGGGTTTTTTTACCGATTGAATACAATAAAGCTATCAGCATAAAGAATATACGACTAATAAATAGGCCTTATACATACATGAGGCAGGTGGAACAGAAAATTCCAAAACACACAAAAAACAAAAACAAAAAAACAAAAAACAAAAACGAATTAAAAGTCCTAGTGAGAATAAAACATGTGTCTACGTAAAGAAGGTCATCTCCGTGTATGCGTTATAACTGTAGAAGCCAAGACGGCAGGATACATGAAATAAAATTCAATGTTTTAAAAAATAGAAAAGAAAAGACGATTTAACTTCAAGTAAATTAGCTGGAAATGAGCTGCTGATAAACTTGTGTTTAAATTCCTAGTATGGCTGGTACAATTGTAGTCTAGGCCCAAAGATGACAGAGTCCCTTCAAACGGAGAGAAAGGCTCTCGTCTCAACCCGCAAAGTGCCATTATAATTACATTAAGAGCACAAAATATCATTATATTCCCATTAGAACGCCTGGAAACCGATTAGCGAAGGATGCGTCTAATCACTGGCATACCATTTTTATCTGATCTGATGGTTTGGACCTAGACTGATTGGTATATTATGATCCCGTTCTCTTCAAATTTGTTTTTAGCACGGCCAAAAAAAACAAAATCATGTTATATCACTGTAATGTAATCGTACTTAATAATTCTTCTCATATAGTAAAGTGTTGTCTTTGTGTAGCTTATAATATTATATATAACCTTTGTTGCATGTGGACTTTCGAAAACCTGAAACGTACCATAACATTTATGGAATTGTCTTTCGAAATAAAATATGTTTAAAAAAAAATTTCAATTGAAGTTAAAAATTATGAAGTCTTTCCCCCAATACTCATGCAGTCTACATCACTCTAGGATTAAAGATGACGGAATGGATGAATTATGGCAATCCCCAAGCCTAAAATGCAAAACAGAACGGCTCCGTATCGAACTGGATATACATAGATACATGCAAACGATCCGACGAGTCCAGACAAGACCTTTACATAAACCATTATCTATCCCTAATTTACATCCTACTGGCCGGGTAGCGTTAACACGACTAGCGGCGTGCAAATTGTAAAGTACCATGAGACAAAGTTGGTGTCACACAAACCTGAACCCATTAATGTAACCTAGACAGTCACCAAGTAACCGACACAACAATGACATTGAAACCTTTGGATGATCACCCATTCTTATGTGAATAAAAGGCATTGAAAAACGTTTAAAATGTATATTAAAGAATAAGTGTTTTTAATACGGTTTCCTACCGCGAAAAAAATCGTGTACTGAATTCTAGGTATAAAATAGACAAATTCCGAAATTGTTTGTCGTGTAGCTTA
Organism: Sthenelais limicola; assembly: GCA_942159475.1. NCBI lineage: Eukaryota > Metazoa > Annelida > Polychaeta > Phyllodocida > Sigalionidae > Sthenelais > Sthenelais limicola. The sequence continues at coordinate 72,122,134 of OW804097.1, read as the reverse complement.
GTACAATGATATGACCAGATTTTAACAAGTAACGTTATTTACGTTAAATGGAACTAAAGATTTGAAGAGTTTTTGCTGTGAGGTGGACCGATATTTGATATTGCACAAAGGGATTATAATACAATCGAAATTCGGTGTGGTCAGACAGGTAATCATGATGAGCGGTCGAAAGAGTTTCATACAAAAGTATCTTCTTGCGAGTAAAAAAAATATTTGAGAAATGAGAAAAAAAACCATGCCCATTGTACTACATACCTCAATCCATGTATTTCCTTGTGGTGAAATGCAGAATGGAAGTGGAGATACAGGCAAGTGGCGACACATGCGGTATATATTTCTATCTCCTGTCTTCTTGTTGATGTTGAGATAAAATCGAATGTCCAATACACATTTACTCACTACATGTAACAAGGAGGTCCTTCAATTGTTTTCATTAGATACCAATGCAACCATTGTTCTAATAATCTGGAATCGTCTAGATGTGAGATCCACGACATATGTTAGGAGAGATATCCGGGTGACTTGGTGTCTATTTTATTACATTTGCCCAGCGAACAAACCCTGAGACTTCACGCTGACATATATAACTCTCGGCCAAATACAAATGTGGATACAAGAAAGTTTGATGAATGGTTTGATCAAAAAGTTCTTTATATCCATTATTTATCAAAGCGTAAGTTAGTAGTGCACTAGGAAAAGTGTCCTAAAGCACACATTTTCTCTTTAGGTGTGGTCTACATTCATTGCATTTTAACTCCCCTACACACCGAAGCACTGCTTGAGGGGTAATAAATACCAGTGAATATATGTTGGTTGAATGAGTGCGAAAACGAGCTAGTTAACTTATTTATTATCTATATTATGCATTTAATTAAGTTTTCCTAACATAACTTCAAGTTGGTTCAGGTGGTGGAACTGCAGTAGGCCCTATTATAATTCATATATCACTCAATGGTATACGTATGCGACGTATCTCACTCAATATGCGTCATGTCATATCAAATCCGTATAATACAGGTTAATCTTTTTTTTTTAAAGAAAAATTTTAAAAAAAGGCTACGACGCTTTTGACATAATAAATTTACTCCTACGCCACAATCTCTAGCTAGGGTTAACTAGTGTGATGATACGCCCTTCTATACATTATTCTAGAACACTCACACCTCTCGGACTAGAGAAAAGAGGAAGTTTTTACATATATATAGCAATTTAGTTGGACTAGCCCTCCTCCCCAAGAAATCTAGCTAGTACACGATCTAGCATGACACGATAGGTTGTTTTGTTTTGTTTTATTTTTTTCTAGGCGGGGGGGTGGGGGGGTGGGGGGGGTGATTTCGTTTTAAACAAAAAAAACTTGCACGAGACTACTATTTGGCATATATAAGATAAACTTCGCGATTGAATTTCAAATCTGAATAGTTCCCTGGGGACAATATAATCCGAGCAATTGTATAGCCTATGTGCCCCAGATCATACAGTCAAGACTGAAGAGGCATCCAGGTGTACTTTTTAAAATGATATTCCTGCATTTTCCCCCTGTGTTTTTAATAGACTACGTTTATATATGGCAATACAATATTATTCAATCCTACTAGCATGGGAAAAGATATTGGTATCATTAGCACCCCTTCTCTGATTGTCCTACCTGAAAACGTCTAGATATAGAGGTGTGTATATATATATATATATATGGTATCTGTTTTGTTGTGCGTTTTTTTTGTTTCGTTGTTGTTGTCTGCTTTTCATATATATGTACTTTAATTTCAAATTAGGCGTTTTCGGTACCGTATTTTAAGAAATCAATAAAGTTGAAGTTTGACCTACCTTGGATTGTGAGTTGTAGAACCGGATTTCAACTTCTTAACTTTGTGTGCATGCCGACAATACCTGAATGATGCTCTGCTAGCTATGGAAGTAATGCTGGATAGACATTGTGATCCACTGTGATACCACATGCTCGGCCACTTCCATGGTAATTCCAGTACATATATGCATGGGCAGGGTCATAGGATCGAATTTCTAGTCCTTCCATTTAATTGTTTTGATTTTTAATATTTTAACATCCGAGAGCCTATGACATTGTATATTGGTCGATTGGTTGGCAACGCATGAAAAGAACCATTGAATGGTTATGCGTCTTTTTCTAAATGACTGTTAAATTGTGGCCAATAAAAAAGTTTAATTTTCAATTTTTTAAAAAGATCTATGGGCCTATGTCAGTGGACTTCGAACTGAGTTTCTTGCATGGTAAATTAATTACGCCTACAGACATTGTATGATTAGAGCCTCAAATATCAAATCTGAATTCCGTATTATATGATTTATATGCATCCTTAACATGATAGGGGCCTATAATGACTGACGAATGACTGCTTGCACTGGATTATATTGGTATCCCGAATGAGCAATTGAATTAACCTACTTGCGAGTAGCGTGAAAATGGCCGGTGGTGGCGCTGAAGTCGGCCACCTTGTTGCTAGGTCTGGGATGCTCATCCATAGCAACCACTCAGGGTATAGGCTTAATGAATATATTTCGTGGAGAAATGGAACTAAAATAATGTAAATCGTTAAGTTAATTATCACCCTGGATAGAATTTGTAGCACCCCAATAGCTATGGTTCATACACTACACAATGTCATTTCAAAGATCATGATATTAGCAATATTAGGCCTATGGATTGCTGTATACTATGTCCATTAGGTTAGGTAATGGGGGTTAGATGCCCGAGTACAGTTCTACTTTTTAATGATTAGTGTAGTGTTGTCGTCATTTATATATATATATGGTCAATTCTCACGAAATGGGGGCAGTCAGCGTTTTGTAATTCCAAGGTTCAGTGAGCTTACAATTATACTTTTTTTGTTTATTTTTCTTTCCAATCATTTAGATCCCACCTCAAGCTTTCGGGCCATATGTAGTTTATTAATCTGAAATTGTTTATTAATGTGCATTTTGTACATAAAAGGAGAAAATATAGCTGAAAATTGACGTTTTTAAAACTGAAATATATAAAATGAGACCGCAGACACTCAAAACGAGGTATTTATATCAAAATCCCTACTTCATAAAAGGGATCCGACCATTTAATAAGCGTTTTTTGTTAAATTCTGGGGAAAATATAGGAGATATTATTTTTATTCCCAATTATTGGCTTTAAAAAAATGGCTAAAATCACAGGGTGCCTACGTCGGGGCAATAAAGCCTGTAAAAAAGGATATAAAATTTACCCTCAGTAGGGGTAACTACAATATACATATAAAGTCAATAATATTCCTGAAAGGAAAAAAAATCAAATTTGTGTGACTCATCTTTTTAGTCGTCATGGTAGGCAAATTCTTTTGAAAAGAAATCAATTTGGCTAAAATTTGCAGGTGCCTACGTCGGGATACAATTTAAGCAATTATTCTGTTACTATTCATCTTTCAAGGTGCTTGTGTCTATTGAGCAATGTGTAATGTTAACGACTTCAAATTCTGAGCATATGAACAATATATATGGAAAATATTTGACTAAATGGCCAGAAAAACTTACCCCGACGTAGGCAACCCACCCCCGACGTAGGCACCCCCCTAAGTAGGCCCCTACCCTAATGTAGACCCAAGGTGGCAACAAGTAGGCTTTATATACTCTAATTAGTCCTAATACGTTACCCATGATTCTCAGTGTGATGACTTCAAGATGTAAAGACAAATACCTAAATGTTTTCCAGGCGTTTTTGTGAATGATTGAGATTAGTGCCTACGTCGGGGAAGGGGTGCCTACGTCGGGGGTAAGGTGCCTACATCGGGGGTGGGGTGCCTACGTCGGGGCATTTTGTTTTAAGTTTTTCAAACCTCTACACATTACAGATCCTCCCAAAACTCTCAAAATATGTCATCTAATATGTTGAGAAGAGTATAATGATAGAAGTAAGTTCTTATTTGTCAGTAATTCCCCACAGTTTTAGTTCATAAATCAACAAGGCTTACCCCGACGTAGGCACCTAGGAAAAAATAATAATAATTATATATAACATTTTTATTCCAACACAGTTCATACATATGACGATTTTATATAAATTGTATACATATTACAATGCACCAGAACAGGGTAAAACGTCCTCTATACTAGGGTTTTCCAGACGACCCTAAATAAACTTAAAATTGTTTTATCATGTACATCAGTGTCCATTAAAATGTCTTATTAATGTCTTTATAGTCTATATCGTTTGTGTTCTCTTTGAGACACCACTTGTCTTGACTTTTCTTGACTTCTATGGTTTTCTATATATGTATTCCTACATTTAGGACAGAACAAAACTTGTTTTCTTCTTGTCTTGTCGATGACTTGACTTTTCCATTTGTGACCATCCATGGTAGATATTATAATTACCTTAATTAAGTTGTATTCCATATTAGTTTCCAACTATTTAACCTGTATTTGTCCATGTCTCAAGCTGTACTGCTTAAATTTTCTCCCTATATATATAGTACTTTGATTATATCAATATTATGTACCAATAAGATCGACTATAGTCATATTACATTGTATTAACTACAGTTGTCAAAAAGCTTGAATATCTTATTTGAAATTACCTTATTTGGCCTTATCAATAAAATACTAAGTACTGAGCCAAAATATTTGACCCTCCAGGCTCCCGGCCCGGGACTAGGGGGAGACTAGGGTCCCGCAGAGCAGGCTAGGGCCAATGGTGCTTGTACCTCCCGTCAACAACACTTCCAAGTCAGGACACCCACCTCTGAGACATCCTAACTTTCCCCTACATATACCTTTGCGCCTACTGATACTTGGTCATGATCATACAAGTCATGGTGAACATGGAATGTTAGGATCCTCATCTCTGAATTATTAGAGCAAACTAACAGATAAAAGTGACAAAATTTAGCGATGTTTACACATTGCTTCTACCGCGTTCCAGCTTAGCTTAGTGGTCAAGCCACCCTTTTTTTTTTTTTTTTTTTTTTTATTACTATTACGGCCAAACATTTACAACAAATATATAATAAAGACGCACATCAACCACGTTGATACTCTATCGCGTTGCCATCACAAAATTACATAATTAATTTGATACTGAAACCTTTCACTTATAATTACAGCACTTATGACTTCTTAGTCTCCTTCTACAATGAAAATAATATTCTCTATCCTTACATACCATCAATCCGTGCTACAAACATCATTCCACCTTGCTAACATTATTGTGTTACTATGCTATTACATACATTCTTATCATCGCCAAGTCCTTATAAGGACTATTCTGTTGCATAGGGAACACAATAAAACTACCATAAAAACAATTCGTCTCGAACAAATTTATATTCATTTCTTTTGGTTGCTTCACTCTTTCATTCAGTCGACATACCTACAAATTATAATCTTACTTGGTCGTTCAATACCTCAAATTTCAATTGGTACAATGCCTTAATTTCTCGTACGAATATGTTCTTATCTATTGTATCTCTTGTTCTTCTAGCCATATTATTCCAGGTAACTAGTTCTTGATAGAAGCAAGAACGTCTGCTACGTTCACTTTTGGGAATGAACAATTTAAACCTGGTTCCCTGGTTGTTTCTTAATATCAACTCATTCATTTCCTGGATCTCATAAGTATCTTTCTTGTTAAAGAGATTTTTTAACATTGCTATTTCGCTTCTGTATTGCAGTGGTAGTATCTGCCCTTTTACTAGTAGCTCTTTCTTCGTAAAATCGCTGCCAAAGCACATTCGTAATGCTCTGAAGCATAGCTTTTGCATTTTCATTAGCAATGTTTTATTGGTATGCATAAACAAAGGACTAGCATACTCCAATAGTGGAATCATATAGGTTTTGCATAGGGACCATGCTATCTCCTTTGACATAAAGTACCTTCGTTTGGCTATATCTGCCAAGGACCATGATGCTTTATTGTATAGTTTGCTGGCGTGATGGGCCATCGTTAATCGTTCATCAATGTAAACACCAAGGTATTTAAACACAAAACATCTATCTATAATAGTGCCATCACACTGCAATTCTATATTTCTATTTTTATACATTCTTCCTATAGTGAACAGTTGATATTTCGTCTTCTTTTTATTTAATTGTAACCCGTTCGCAGTACACCAGTCATTGTATTTTAGTATTGCACTCTGACCTTTCTCTCTAATATCCTCAAAGTTTCTTGTTGCTATGGTTACTACCGCATCGTCAGCATATAACACCAGTTTTCCCTTAAATTCAATATTTCCCAGATCGTTACAGAATATTATGAACATTAAGGGTCCCAGTATGCTGCCTTGGGGAACACCGCAAGGTACCTTTATCTTTGATGTTTCTAGATCATCTTTTGAAATATATTGCGTTCTGTCAGTAAGGTAATTCTCAAGTAATTTATACAAAACGGGGCCTATACCCATGCCTTTTAATTTTTGTAGGAAAAGTATATGTGAGACAGTGTTAAATGCTTTTTTCACATCGAAATATATTGACAAGCAATGATTACCCTTTTCTAAGTTCTGGTGTATGAAACGTAAGTGCTCATGTGCCGCGCCTAAAGTTGACTTATTCGATCTAAAGCCATATTGGCAGTTTGTGAAAAACTCAGACTCTTCTAAAAAATTGTACAGTTTTTTATATACAATACGTTCTAGTATCTTACTTGTTGAGGGAACAATTGAAATGGCTCTGATATTATCAATCATTTGCGTATCCCCATCCTTTGGTAATAGGGTAATCGCCGATTCCTTCCATACTTTCGGTATGGAACCGTCCCGTATACATTTATTTAGTAACGCGGTAAATGCAGTGCACGTTCTTGCTAAACTACATTTCAGACTTTTATTATTTACATCTTTAATTCCAGAACTCTTATTATCATTCAGATTCTTGATCTCCTTATATACCTCATCTACGCCAAGGCTATCGTCGATGTCAAATAGTATTTCCCTGTCCAGGCGTTCAACATCTAAGTTGTTTGCCACCCCTAGATTTCCTCCGCCTAAGGTTGCAAAATAAGTATTCGCATATTCTAATGCCTCTTTACCTTCAATTACCTGTCCATTTACCTTAAACGAGCTCAGATCTTTGGTCGTTTTCTTTTGACCTTTACAATATATTTTTCCTAAGGATTGCCAAAACCTTCTTGGGTTGTTTTTATTCATGTTCGCTTCCCTGATTAAGTATGCTCTCTTCTTATTTCTTATCAGCTTTGTCACACGTTTTCTCAGAGATCTAGCTATTACCCAATCTTCTGGCTGGCCATTACGCTTTGCTATAGCAAATGCTGCCTCCCTATCTTTTATCATTGTTCTTACTTCTTGATCAATATAGGCTTGCGTGGCCTTTTTTATCCTAACTCTTTTTCTAGGAAAACACTCTCTGCTATTTTCAGTTATCTTTCCCACATATTCCCTCCATATTTCTGAAACATTGAGGTCCCTCCAGTGGTTAATATTCCTCATATCATGTTCAATTCTGTCCCCAAACAACTCTTCGTTCTCCCTTTGTTTGGTTTTCACCCATTTATAGTTCCTATCTGCAATTGGTATCGTTTTTCTTACATTGACGTATCCAATTACTGGGTAGTGGTCACTAATATGAATCTGGCATACCTCGCTATTACACATATCTAAATTGCTATATAGAACATCTAGTATGGTAGAGGAAGTAGCAGTTACTCGGGTATATTTCTTTATCTCTTGTTTCAGATTGTACCTTTTCATTATCTCTTTCCACCTAGACGACTGATTATTACTCGAACTCAAATCTATATTTATGTCGCCTACTAGTACAATTCTACGGTTCCTTCTTGTAATTTGTGACAGCAGGCTATTTACATGTTCAAGAAACACATCTGTGCTGCCGGCTGGTCTTCTATACAGGTTTATTACTACCATTTTTCCGTAATTTCCATCTTTTACGGTTAACAGTTGACATTCATAATCAAAAGTGCAAGTCGACATACCTTTAGTGAAATCTTCGCATACCAATAATCCTTTTTTAACGTAACCCTGTGACCCCGTTAGCTTCCAAGACACTCGCGCGTTGCCATGGTAACCCCCGTGCGCCAGTGGTACTTGGAAATAGGTTAATGCAGCCTGAACTGAACCTATTTTTAACACCTCACCCCAATCGCAAACTTTCACCACTTTTTGATCTCAGACCTCTTTAAGAGGTCTGAGATCAAATGAGTCACTACTAAATACGCCAATCATTCTTCATCTGATAACATTTGTAGCTGTATGTAAGGTGTTAGAGCTTAGATATGACATCAGGGGAGCATGCCATATCTAACTCACTGATCAGTGATACATTTCGCACTGTTATGCCAACACTTTACCGAATCCGTCCATACATTTCTGAAGCACGTCCCCATGTTGTTTGTTTACAGCTTAGAGTAATATCAGGGAGAGAGATATGCTCCTGATATCAAAGGTTCCATGATCTCCGCCGCCCAGCAGTGTGGTTAGCACTTATCAGGTCATTAGCATTGGGGTACCACTGCCTATTTCCAACCGATTTAATTACAATTTTAAAAAGTCATTTTAAAGTTTTGAGTTTTTGATACCAATATCAGGATTATTTCAATACGATATCAAGTGCTTAGTTAAGAGCAGAAAAACTATCTTTCCCCGGTTCAAATACATGCAGTACAAGTGGAGATATCAAGTACCAACTACACAAAATTCATCATTTTTACCTGCATTTTTTCCCCATGCGACATTGTGCGACACCTTAACCACATATACCACAGGAAAGCTACATTTCTCAAGAATCACATACTCAAATCCCAATTATTAGGACGGATTAGGAAATATAAAAATCTTGAAAAGAAAAAGTTCTTTCAAATAAGTGTTCCAAAGAAATTTAACTGTAACTTGATTTGTAAGTATAGTAGAGAGATAAATCGAATACCAAAATCATGCTTGCAATATGGGGAATATAATTCTGGAATAATGCAATGTGTATGAATGCTAGTTTGTATTAATCATGTACCAATAATTAATATCCAGCAATTAGGTCATGAGGTTCTGGAGAGAGGTGGGCATCGGCGGTGACCATCATGGTGCACAAAGCCCTCCTGCACCACAGGTGTTCTGGCTCATCTTTGGGCCAGGACTCAGCAGGGAGTAAGCCATAAAACTCGAAGAATGAACTCTGTTTCCTTCTACTCTGAGTTTACAGCAAGCTACATCATAGGCTTATGTAATCCCAGGCGCGCGGCTATCCCTCCCTCCCTCCCGCCGCTTTCTCTCTCTCTCTCCCACCCTCCCACCCTCCCTCCCTCCGGAATGGTAAGGGGTGGATAACCAGCTCCTACCGTGCGTGCACTGACTAATGTGTGTGATGACCCGTCAGAGGCTACCACTACTCCGATGGGTATCCCTGACTTCCGGCTCAACCACTAAGGCTCCACGCACACTGGATAGCCTTAATGTGCGGCCCAAATGACAATGAAATCTGGATTCTTTTTGCTCTTTTACATCATGAATTGTTTGATTTATATGACAACATATCATGGGAGGTTCTAGTTGTGCTATAATATTTGACTGTGGGACTTGTAATTCTTGGAATAAGGGCCTCCCATTAGACAACGCCCTGCATGCCCCTAGTATAGTATTGTCTTCTGGATGTACTAATCATAAACAATGTTATAAGTAATGGTAGTAAGGGTGCTTTCATTTCAGGCCCTTCTAGGTTCCAAAAATAATTTAGACCCCCGTTATGGCGACAGGGGATTCCAAATAAATCAACTTTATATAATATCATCAGGAAATTAATTGGAAAGTTGAAAATAGGGATTTTTTAACCATACAAACATATTATTTCAGAACTGTGTGTTTCCCCTGAAAATTACCAGCTGCAGTGGTTTTGACAGGTTTGTGTGTGGAGCATTTTCTTGGCCTCACGATTACAGAAAAATAAAAAACGTCGTATGATACTTCCCCCTAGGCGATTTTTCTCCCCTGGATCCGAAAATACCAAAGAAAATAATCTCAGATAAATATTTTAGCTTCTGGAGGAGCTATTGTTTTTCGACCCAAATGGTGCACTTTTGTTGGAATTGCTCATATATGCGGTCGTGATAAAATACATTATTACTGAATATATTAATTACAATCTATCGTTTCTCTGACTCTCTTATACTAGGGTGTTTAGACCTATTCTTGTAATATAATTTATAAAGTCATACATATAACAATAAATGCATATCTGAATATTAAATCAGTAGGGGGATCTATATTCTAGGCCTAGCCATCTCTCACACAAGCTCGAATCATCTTTTCGAAATTCTTTTTTTACTTCAATGTTATTATAAAGGTAAATGAGTGGGTAATGGGTAGGTAAAGGGAGGGTACAGAAATTGAATAACTTAATACAAATCGAGTAAGATATTATATTATTGGGTATACTGATATATTCCCACGTGTACGGCCGTCATAGGAGTGGCCTGGGGACCAGGGGTGACCAGGGGAAGTGCCGGAGTGACGGCCAAGGGTTGCGGTAGCTACCCGCACCATATGTGGCCTCCCTTGCAGCAGTTAATCTACACTGGACAACAAGTTAATAAATTGACATCGGACACAAGTAATTCGGTCTGAGAATCGTTTCCATTGGAAACGCCAGGTATATAAATTAAGTTGACACTAATTGTAAAGTTAAATAGATAAACCAAACTTAACTTGATAATTTCTTAACTTAGTACTTGTTAAACAAGTAGACCCGCGTGCAGCTACCTAATTGTCCATGTATGGTAAAATCACAACAAATTTATTTTGTAGCCTATAGGCCTACTTTTAATATTTTCAGAGCCATGATATTTTCAAAAGGTTGAAATATAGCCTAGGCCTATGCAGCTGCATGGACGTGGTAGGCCTAAGCCTTATATCAATAATAACGTTTTCAAAGGCCTATTTATATAGGCCTATAGGCCTATATATAGCATAGGACATCTGCGAACAGATGCTAGAGACGTAGGCTATAACTTATATATAAGCTAAGTTATAATTATAACTCTGCGCATCTTCATTTGCTGCTGTTCACACATATTGTCGACCGTTACGACATCTAGTGTCAAATGCAGAAATAGGTTAAGTGGACCTCGGCCGGGTGTGTGGTGTGGTGCAGCCTACATTTGGGTCGTCGATTGAACCGCAAAGGAAAAGGAATCTCTTTGATATTAAACATGAAGCAGGGTTTGAGGATTCCCCTGGACACAATTCGGGCAAGATTTAACAGGTAGATATTATTTGAAGGTTCCGTTGCACACACGATTGCATACATTTAATATAGGCCTATTTACTAATTTAGCTGAGATTGTTGGACAGACAGCATAGGCCTACCCTCCCTGCACCCCCGTAGGCGTAGCCGAGACGGACATAGCCTATTCCAATGCTTCTTGATATACAATTCAGTAGGCGAGTAGCTACGAGAATGGATAATTTATTTCTGTATTTACCTTTAATGTAATGAATTACAAACGATTGCCAGTAGAGAATGAAACAATGGTGTTATTTTTTAAGACTTTTTACAGTGGTGATATTTTGTTGATATACATTGATGTCGTCATAGCTAATTTGCATACAAAATGCAAATTAGTCAGGGACATCTTCATTACGCTAATTAAATTCTGCAATAAGATTAATGATGTACCCGGTAATAAAGGACATAGCTACATGATAACTACATGTATATCTAATGCAGCTCGATCATGTCACTAATGGTAGACCTAAACCATCCCTTTGTCATATTATTATGAATTTGAATGACTAATATACATAACTTATGTAAATGAGGAGGTAGGCTTCATTCAATATATGGTGGGGACAGATCAAGTGAAGTGTCACTCAAAGTATTTTCTTAAAACTTCATTATTATATCATCAAAATGCTGCTCATTTCATACATGTATTTGTACAGTATATGTGATACCCGTACAACGAGTAGTAATTTTAAATGGTGAAGGCCAATTTATTAGGTGGTGATCAAATTCTGGCCTAACAATTATAAGTACCAATGTTGTTCTAACATGTTGTGCCGCCCCAGTAGGTGATGGTGGACTTGGGGGATGTGCATCCCCAAAAGTAGCCTCTAGTCCATACATTGACCATGCATATGATCTATTACAGACTGTATCATGCAATCATTGAACTGTCACTATATCAGTGTGAACTTAATTGTATCTGGCATTAGAGGTCCAGTAGGACCTAGACCGCCAGAAGTGGATCTGTAAGTAAATCTGTAAGTATCTCCCCCTTCCCATATCTTGTGATTAAATCAGTTCACGCTGATCAGCGTCAAGATGAAATCAATGATTGGTAGGAGATGGGGCCGAGGGAGAGTACTCAGTGGAATGAGATAGGTCGCACAACTTTCTGATAAGTTCTGTCTAGTGGTATAATACAATCACATGTCTACCACAATTGTCTTCTTTCCCCGGGCTTCTTTCATCCGTAATTATAATGTCCAAATGGTTTGTAGTCACAGTCAATGTTATAAGTGTTAACACAAAATATTGATCTCCAAAGCTAAGAACAGATAGAAGTAAGTCTGAGACATGTCAGCTCTAATGAGTAATAACTGGCAGAAAATTACTTGCTGATTATTTTAAATAAAATGATTTAATTTACAGTATCTGACAATAACTGAGGCTTAACCATCCTTCACATGTAACTGAAATCGGTTGTTGTTTCCCTTGGAAACGTAAATTCGTTAAATTATACTGACACCAGTCATCGTCTCCTTTGGAACTTATTCGCTGTTGGGGGCAAAGGTTTAAAAGTCCTGGAGTTGCCCCAGCCTTCCAAGTTCAAACAGTGATGTAGCTGGCTAAAAAGTTTCAAATAGCCACCTGGCACGAAACTTAGTGGCATCTCTGTCAAATGATTGACAAATGTCATTCTCCTGGTAAAGGCCGACAATGTTTATTTACATGGAGACATTAGGCTACTCGATGTAAATAAGCCATGTCTGGTATAAGCACAATATGCCCGTATCAAAGATTTATGAAATTGAAAGGATATTTCATCAGGTTACCACTTGTGAGGAATATATCATTATACCAAATGGCTCGACAAACGAGCTGAAGAATGGGACGAGTTCCGTTCTTCAGCTTGTCTCGACCCGATTATAAACTGTAGAGAGTGTCATTTGGTATTTATTACATACTCACTGATTCATAGATTTATTTGTTATATTTACCTTATTAGACAACGTCATAAACCAATCAAATCGCGTCATTTGGGTCATGTGTTACCATGGCAAGCGTAACGGCACACATGTGCGATTATAACAAGTACTAAGTTAAGAAATTATCAAGTTAAGTTTGGTTTATCTATTTAATATTACAATTAGTGTCAACTTAATTTATATATGTGGCGTTTCCAATGGAAACGATTTCTCAGCCTCAATTACTTATGTCCAATGTCAGGCAGAAGACCTACCTAGACACCTGTCTATTTAGAATGCTGGACCACCTCATTGTAAACAACATCTATTGCAATAAAGAATTCTTGAATTGAATTGAATTGAATTTATGACCAGTCACTGAGGACCATTGAAATCATGAACTCTGAAACATGTAGAGAAAGGGAGAAAAATGATAAACTTAGGGAAATACCTACATAGAAATAAGATCCACTAGTCCTCCTGAGTTTCCACTAGTCCTCACAGACCAGAAGGTAAAATCTAATATGGCACAAAAGACATACAAATGTCAACTAGACTAGGGTTTATATACACTTGACTTTTATTTCCACTTCAGTAACTGTAACCAATAATGAATAACTCTGCAATAGCCAGGGCTGTAAAAAAAAGTTGGTTGAAAAAATATTATCGTTGAAAAATAGTTGGTCGGAAAAAAATTGTCGTTAAAAAAAAGTTGGTCGTTAAAAAAAAGTTGGTCGGAAAAAAAAGTTGGTCGGAAAAATTGTCGTTTAAAAAAAAGTTGGTCGTTCAAAAAAAAGTTGGTCTTTAAAAAAAAGTTGGTTGGAAAAAAATTGTCGTTAAAAGATAGTTTGTCGGAAAAAATTGTCGTTAAAAAAAGTTGGTTAAAAAAAGTTTGTCGTGAAAAGTTTGTCAAAAAAAATTGTCGTTAAAAAATAGTTGGTCGGAAAAAATTGTTGTTAAAAAAAGTTGGTCGGAAAAAAATTGGTCGAAAAAAAATTGTCGTTAAAAAATAGTTGGTCGGAAAAAAATTGTCATTAAAAAAAGTTGGTCATAAAAAAAATGGTTGTAAAAAAAAGTTGGTCGTAAAAAAAAGTTGGTCGTAAAAAAGAGTTGGTCGTATAAAAAGTAGTAAGCTAGGCTAGGCTAGGCTAAATAGTTGGTAACTTACTTTTAAAATTTAGAAAATTTGTTTGGCAGTGTCCATTTGAGCACCTGAGGCAGGGGAGGGGGGGGGGGGGGAGGTGGGCAGAGGGATGGTGTGGGAGGTGGGAGGGCCTTGTGCAGACCTATCATGGTTGGAGAAGCATCTAACTAACAGCCAATCAACTCCCTTGGCTAAATCTAGAAAGGCTGTCAATCAGCCTTCAATAACATCTAGGTGTGAAATCTATGACTGATTGAAAGGATTAGATATGGCATCCTCGCCTGATGTCACATCTAAGCTTAAACACCTCACAGACAGTTAATCAAGTTATCAAGATGTAGATGCAGTATCAGTGATTGGCACATTTCATAGTGACTCATTTGTTTTCTCAGCTATAAATAGCTGAGAAAACAAAAAGCTGAATGGCACCCCCGAACGGCACAGTAGAGTCTTGGAGATATGAATGTGAGCTCAGGTCGATGCTTGTTGTATGAAATTGACAATCAGTGAATCACGGGTGGCAGTTTTGCAGCATGTGTACGCCTTCATTTTGCCTTGTTCAATTATAGGTTTATAATTGTAGCTAAAAATAGGTTAAACTGAGTTGTGTTATTATACCCCAATATCTCTAATAATGAAGATTAATTTCTACTTAATTATTTCACAGATTCTTCAATCCATTGCTGCGTTTTTCTGATGAAGACACAAAAGTAGTAGCAAGAGTCCCTGGTCTCAATGTGTGGGATTACACAAGAGCAGGTATACTGCCAATATTTAGCTATATTTATATAATTATTGACATTGTAGTGCAAACTATTGAAGTCTTTGGTGTATTCTTGAGGAAAGACAGCCATCCATCCTACTACAAAATTAAGACTGGGCTTAACCCTTTTGACATGAGACAAACTTTAATGAATCTTTGCCAAGGTTCATTATTCATTTATTTGATTTCTGTTCCACAGGAACCCCTGCCATATGGAACGTCCTTCGGATACCAGAAATATTTCGCTACTTTGACCACAAAACCTCCACTGGCGGGGAACACGCCACTCAAATTCTGAATGCACAAAAAAATGTCATACATCCAAATTTCTACAAATTGTCTGGGACACAGTGTCCGATGACCATCACTCAAAGTCTTGGAAGAATGGGCAAGAGATCCATCACCATGATCTTTACACTATGTGACGAGAAATCCGGTGTGGTCCTCATGGAAGCAGAAAAGCAGGTTCTGATGTTTGATAGAGATCTTGGAAAGACTGTTCCTCTCACAGATCAAACCATTGCCAATATGTCCAAGTACGGTAGTGGCGTGAAAGAGCCATTCAAAATACCTCTATCAGCTAAACCCAATACGTTTTATGTCTACAAAGCAAAGATTCATCATAGCGATTCTGATGTCTTGTATCATACTAATCAGTCGGTTTATGTCCGATTGTGTATAGATTGCGCAGTCAGTGCCCAATATGAAGGCAAGCTTGAGAAATATCCATACGATATTCTTGCCATGGATGTGGCTGAAGTGGACGCCCTCTACAAAGCAGAGACTTTCATGGGAGATGAGGTTGAAGTGCACATGTGGGAAGATGAGGACAGTGAAAATGTGTTAAACTTTGAGGTCTGCACAACCGCTAGGTTTGTGGCTTCCTTCACCATTAAGTTCTACCCCCCTGAATTGACTTCTAAGTTGTAAGTCATGGATCTTGACAATGTGATGATCCTCATTTTCGTATTTGTGATACCCGATAGAATAAGGAATAATCCTAGGGTCTTCTTATGTTATCTATCCTAAACTAAATAACATCATGCCATTATTCTGCTACATGCTAGCTAGAAAATGGATGGCTATGTGAATAAAAATCTGTCAACTTTATGTCAAGCTTTTATTGATCCTCAAGTTTTGATTGCTTTACAAACATTAAAAAAAGGTCACTGATTGGTATGCAAGTTAATAACTCTTGGATGTTTTAATTACTTATTATGCCAGTATAGGTACAGAAAATGAGACTACTGTGTTATGATTTGATTTAACAGCCAGTCAATATTGAACATACTTAGTAATGATGATCGTATATATATTTAATGATTTGTTAAGTCGATATAAGTGATTCTGATATTTTGCCCAAGAATTAATTCTTTATTCAATTTTATACATACTGTCTTTGAG
Source organism: Sthenelais limicola (assembly GCA_942159475.1). Lineage (NCBI taxonomy): Eukaryota > Metazoa > Annelida > Polychaeta > Phyllodocida > Sigalionidae > Sthenelais > Sthenelais limicola. Next base: position 72,105,672 of record OW804097.1, on the reverse strand, counting down.
TAAACGTATGAGTATATTGTATATATGGTCAATTCCACCGATGGAGAGAATAATCTGCCTCAAATTTTGCAAAAGATTAAAACTTCGTGGAACGCAGTTCAATTTATATGGTACAGTATTATATATAGATGGCCATTTCCACATTAGGGTGTAAAATTCGGGACTCCTCTTTGAGTTGTCTTGAATCTTTGTTTTAGGTTCTTATTCAGAAATGCATCTGCCACACCCCCTACCGGCTAAGAGGCCTAACCACCTTTCTTCCCGCCACACACTCATGAACTTCTTTTTCATCCTCCAAAACGCGCGCCTAGGTCCCCGAGATAATGGTTCCAAATTGTGGGTTAACTACTAAGGCATGAAGGCTATATATCCACAGAATATCAAACGGAACAAATATTATTAGTTTGACCATGGTCACAAGGCCCTCAGACCTGAAAAAGTTGTCTAATGTATTGTTGCGTGGGTGCATCCGGATGATTTGGGAAGGATGTTCCGATTATTAAGAAAGTCTCAGACTAATTAACACAGCAAATACCATAGTGGAAAATTAATAATTATATAAGAATATTTATTATTAGGATTTAAGATAATTTCAAAATATCATTTATCTAATAAGAGTCTAGAATTGTTTTAGGTGAAAGATTGCTCATTTTTGTTAGATTTGGATGTTCAATTCCTATGATGATATTAAATTACCAGTGATAACCTGAGGTAACGTAGAGTTTCGTAGGTTCATTCAGGAAGATATAATATACATACTCAGTCTTAGCTCCATCCGCACAGGCATATCGGTATGGCGAAGTGTTCCTTGACTCTAATCCCTAACATAAATATATATCAATTAATACCCATCTGCAAGTGGTGTCAGTATCAGTCAGCAGGTGGTCCACTCATCTTTAAACTTTTTTTTAAATTGTGAAATATACTAACTAAATAATTTTTGGAAGTATTCTCCTAGCCATAAGAACTATTCTCATCTTTATTTCATCAATGTGTGACGACTATGAGGAAAGATATTAATGTTTTGTATTTGTGATGTGACTGTGAGTGGGTGGATTATTATACAAGGGAGAGGGAGAGAGGGGGATGCCCCAATTATGAAACACATGGTTTTGGTTTGGTCTGACAGGACCCTCGGTCGTGGTGCTGTAATGGCCTGTTATGTAATACCTGGCGGCGCCACAGAGCCGTGAAATTCCGGTTTTGACTATGAGTGTACTGTACGTTGAATCAGAACTTATCTTTTATTATTGTGATCTCGCTAGATAAAATATTATCATTAATGCCTTTCATTCCATGGTAACCTGATTTAATCAGGCCCAATAAAATGAATTCGCGGTGCTATTTGCATCCCTGTAACGTGTTGCACTATTTCAACTGTATATTTGATATTATCTGTTAAATTTTGTTGAAGAACCTGATACCAACCAGAAAAAATGATTCAATAATAAACAACTTGGTGAAACCAAGTCTCTTGTCCATTACCAGATATGTTGCCATGCTTATTGTACTTACTCACGTGTAATGCGACTTTTGTAATAAGATAATATATGCAATGAACAATATCATGTTATAATGAATGATGAAGTCAAGAAACAAGCATCCTGCCATACATAAATATCTTTATTGTCTTATGGCCAAATTAATTTCGTCATACAAACGTTTAATGCCAATTTACTATCTAGACTCTGTCTATTGTCTACTGTAAAAATTATTCCAGGATGTGTTTGCTATCATCCGAGTCAATTCACCAACTCACAATCCAAAATAAGAAGACTTCTATACTCTCCAAGTAATATAATCCTATTATTGATTCATATATACTGGTATATATGTGTATAGACGTCTGGACGGGAAGCAGTGACGTATCACACATGTGAGTCACATGATATCACATGTTGCTGCCGCCAAAATTGAAGTGCGACGCCATTGAAGCTTTGCCAGCGCCATGATCACCAGCTCCAATTTTTCTTTTTGCTAGTTTAATAAAGGGTGGCGAGTGTCACCATCTAAATGGCAACCCCTCGTGTTCATCTCTTTCTTCCTAGTGTCTATACTCATATCCCTATGCAGTATGACACAACATCACAGATCGTTTGAATGAGTATTAAAATTAAATATTCACATTTTCTAATAAATAATTGGCAACGTTTATAACACTGCTGTATATCTAGCATTTCTATGGCTTCTATTGATCTGATTTCATCACTATACATTTCGTACAGGTTATTTCCCGTTTATTTACCATTTTTCCATAAATAACGTTTTAGTACACATTCATACTACTCAATAACAAGGCACAGCAGGTCGCTAAAGGCACAAAAGTTCAAACACAACCTGCTGATTGGCGACACATTTCATCACAAGGAAATGTTTGCCCTCAATAAATTTAGGATCTGGAAGATTTCATGTGTTACGCTAATGGCAAGGCAAGCAATGAGACATAATAAAGACACCTTTACTTACAGCTTCCCCTATTGGTTCTTTAAAAACGATTAATGTACATGTATGATTTATTTCCGGTTCATGCAGAAGATTGGGTTTCCAAGGGAAACAAAGATTGATGTCAGTTAAATGTAAAGTTCGAGAGGGAGGGATAGTAGGAGGGAGAGGAAGGGGAGATAGAAAACATAAAATCCCATATCCGACTGGTCACTCCATGTAATTCTGTTGGTCCCGTTAACACCTTTGCATATATGAGGCATCCTACTTCTCAACTTGCCACTTTAATTCACACATGGTCTACCTTTAATTCACACCTAAACGCCATCCCCTCCCGCTCCCAGCCATTACCAGCATGATTCTGATCCCATCTGCTGATATCAGAATCAACAGATTTTTCACACTGATATCCAGGATAGGAGGAGCCAAGATGCTATCAATGATTGACAGACATCAGCCCAATCTATTTAGCTTGATGTTATCTCATCAATCTAAAAATACTGTTGAAAATCTCTGGTCGTTCACTCAGGACTTTCAACAGAAACTTAACCTCGGTTCTGTTTTCTTGAACCAAGAGGGGACTGTAAGTTTATCATAATATTGTTTCACTTCTACCAACATGGAACTTCTGAGATTCATACAGAGAACTGCATCCACTATAAATTCTTTTCCATAAGAATTCCCTTCTATTGTTATCTTATTATATGTTTCTATTTCACCAGTTGTTATGGACTCACAAAATTTGTTGACAATCTTGTTTACTTTTCTGTAAAACGCCAACTCCTTGTAAAAGGCCCTACCTTCCTTTCGGACCTTTTCCCAAAAGATAGTCCTAAAATGTTCATAAAGTCTGTAATCAACTTTACTCCACTTTTTATAAATCTCCACATTTTCCTTCTCGTTCTTGCTCTTTTCTACTGAACTGGGAACTGTCACATACCGGCCAACATTTCTTGTGTGATACAAAATGTCCTTGGTTCCCCAACACATGTATCTTCGGAACAGAACCATAGATTCATCAAAATAGTCAACGATCAGTATCAATCGAAATTTTGTCTCCATCCTATGGAGGAAAAAACTTATGGCATCTTCGTCATCGGAAGCATCCAGTGTTCCATCGGGTGATCCAGTGGGAAATCCTAGATTGAAAGCCATCAAGTTTCTACTCATGCTGTACCCATTGGGAATGCAAAACCTCGTTGAACTCATTTCAGGAGACTTATACATTGCTTCATATTTATATATATTATGAAGGTACTCACTCACTGGATCTTTCACAGAAGCTGATATATTACCATTCTTTCTCAACTGATAATAATTGAACATGGATTTGAATTGTTGATAGGGTTCTCTGATGCTTGTGATGTATGTGTTGTCTGGCTGCATGAGTTGATCCATGACCACCTCGTTGAAAATAGTATGATCTACTAGTATGTTGAAACCATTATCAGTTTTGGACGCCCTGTAGGAAAATTCATCCAAGGGATAAGGCCAACCCAGGTACAATTTTTCCCCATAAGGAAGAACGATAGACAGATTCCTGTCGTATGCATAGCGTCTGAAAACTGCGGCTAAAGTCTCACTCGCACACTTAATCATTTTGATGTAGAGAAAATTGTCTTGTGGGTGATGACAGCGTATGGCCTCATCCACTGGGAAGGTGATGCTTGTGAAAGACAGAAGACACACGAAGAGGAGGAGGCCGAGGACCATCCGCCTCCTCCGCCTAAACCACCAATTCCAATTCTTCATCATGTTTCATAATTCTCCCCGCTAGACTCTAAAAAGACAAGAAGGCCACATTGGAAATTTATATGCGTTTGAAATGCATGATCAAATGTCTAAAATCATTGTAAAGTCATATTAAGATATATCATAAAGATTATATTTTAAGTCAAGCTGAAATGGAGAGTTCTCTTAAATATATTAAATTTTTTTTAAACATATTGAAAAGAAAAGTCCTAGTTTTATTAATATATTCTAATCCAAATTCCTCTATTGCTGTAAGAATTATATAGTGATGGAAATCACAAAATAAGATCAGAAATAGAAGATATTTTGTCTTTATCGGTCATGAATTAAATTCGAGGAATGCATATATCAAACAATTTACTCTTTCACACTACTTAATTGATGAGAGAACAAAAATAGTATAATTGATATTTTATATACTTCCAAAATGGTATGTGCCAAATCAAAATGTCAGCAAGTGTTGAGGGAATAACTAGTCATAATATTGTAATTGCCTGAATAATGATCTTTCTAACTGACTGTTTACATAGATTTGAATTTTCGTAAATAATTTCTTGACACAATCAACTTTATATCACTAGACATTCTCAGTTTCAGATTTATCTGAATTATTGACATGTCTACCTTCAGGTGCGCACATAAACGGGAGACAATTAAAACGAGACAATATTAAGCAGTTCTAGACAATATCGAGCTGATAATGTATTTTGTATTGGAGAAACTGGTCAAATACATGTCATTGCCATCGTTATAATTTTGAAACCAAATGTTTAATAATTATAAGTATACCCAATACTTCCCTGCATGGTCCAATTTCTCTAACTCTTCTAATGCACATTAATTTCACGACAAGAACGTGCAAATAATTTTGCAATATTTACCTCCTGTTCTCAACAGAAAGATGTCTTTGGTTGTGACGCGCGTACAAAATTCTCTGGCTGTGGAACACTTTCATAAAACGCGCTCAGTCTTTCTCTTAATTCACTTTTTAGTAATTTGCAAAGGGGTTGGCCCACTTTAAAACCCTTGCCATAAGGAGAATCCTTGATGAAAATTGTTTTGAATATAGCCAGTTTCCCTGACTCAAGAGCGTCACAGAAGTTGTGGATCTGCTTCTGTATCTTCCTGTAATAACTAAGTTCAATGTTAAAGCTAATTCCTTCCTGCCTTATTTTGTCCCACAGCACTTTTTGAAAATGTTGATAAAGCTTGACATCCACACTACTCCACTCATAGTAAATTGAGGTCTTCTTCTGCTCCTCTTCACTCTTTGTCCCTGCGCTCTCAATAGGAATATATTTTCCAGAGTTATGTTTCCAGTACAAAATGTCCTTCAGTTGCCAACACATAGTCCTTCGCAGCAGGACCATCGACTCGTCAAAAAACTCCACAATCATGACTAACTTAAACTTGGCGTCAAGTGAAGCTATCCATGAGTCGATGTCAGTCCTGTGGAGGTGTGGCTTGTAGCCAAGATTGAAAGCCATAAGATTTTGACTCATGCTCAGGCCATCAGGGACGCAATAGCGTAGGTGAGCCGCTCTAGGGGACATGTACAACTGCTCATAATGCTCAATGTTATGCAGGTACTCCCCTACTTGGTCCATCACCATATAGGACATATTTGTTATCTTGGCTAAATTGTAATAGGAAAACATGGATTGGAACTGACTGTAAGGCTCTCGGAGACTGCTGATATAGACTGTGTCATTTGGCATGAGTTGGTCAAGGAAATCCCCATTGTATATGGCATGGTCAAGAAGGATGTTATAGTGTCCATTCTTGCTCGTTCTGTAACACCCATCCCGTTCCAGTTGATACGGCCAACATAGATATATGTGCTTTGGCAATGGTAGAACCACAGATAATCTCCTGTCCAGTGCAAATCTTCGAAATACTGATGCTAGAGTAGTACTGGCACACTTAATCATCTTGATATATACAAAGTTGATACGTTCGTCTCTGTCACATGGTTTCCATTCTTTCCCACCACCAAACCATTCAAAATCAATACTGGAATAGTAAAGTATGGAGGAAAGGACGAGGAGGGAAACAAGTAGAATGCGTTTCTTCCTCTTCATCCATCGGTACGGAAACAGTTTCATCTTTGATTCCAATTCCAATCAGCAAAGGATTTCGTCAATAACTGTCGCTTATCAAGGTCATTGAAAGGATATTGATACCATGTTATTATTCTTCCAATTAGTGCCTGAATGTAATTAAGATTATATCATTGAATATATGTGGAGATACTATACAGGATCGAGGCAAAACAAGTTCAATTTCTTCAAAGAATTACTTCGATGTACGTGTGGCCTAGCATTTACTAGTACCATGTGACGTCAATTGTAGCATTGCTTTGAAGCTACTCTTCAGTATCACACAACTATTGAATTTCTCTGTTTGGATATATGAGTTTCATGGTAGGCTACTTATTGTTCTATTGATTCAGATCCACAACCTGAGTACAAGTAGCTTCGACCTTGTAAAATCAAAGAGTGAACTCGCAGTAAATAAATGGCCATTTACCCTTCCTAGATCGAGGAATCAACACGGCCACTTGGTCTAAATTCGCTTTCCTGGCTGATCGATAAGTTATGGATTTGTGTATACCAAGTCCCGTGGCTACACTTCCCATTCGATCCTCGATAGAACCTATTAAGCTTGTAGAGACTTGATCCAACCTCTATGGTGCGTTTTCCCCTCGCTTGTCAATCATGCATTAATTTATCCAATATTCATGCACCTTAATCTATAATTTGGGTGCAGCCGGCCGGCTCAGAGAAACAAGCACATTGCAGACTATGAACAATCGATAGGCCCAGGCATGATTGTTTTAGGTACCTCTAGCTTACATTGACCCCTGGCATATAGGCACACTATTGACCTTGTCCACCTTGTCTAGCCATAGATCCCAAGCAGCCCAAAGTTTAAATTATGTATACATTGGCTAAGTTATATAACAATCACCTGTACACTAGAATAGTAACTACCACACATGTATCCAGATCAGCAGTTCTCCCGGAACACTCAAAACAAGTTAGACGCAAATTTCTTATTTTGAAGATAACATCTCCGCGAAGCAGATACCTTATCTAAGCTGTTCACCTATTGTTAATTTATGGAGCACGGACACAATTGTCAATGTGAGAATATAATCTCAACATTTTACAGCGCTCAATAGCCCTCAATGTTGCAGTGAGCAGAGTCAGTGAGCATGCTTGGGAATAAAATAACCATTCATTGGGACAAATATCCCAACGGATAACCCTATACTAATAGTAGATTACAGAGGCAGTCACTCTTATCGCCTTGTGGCCCTTGAGATATTAGGTTGAATCAGGGAGGAATAGCTATAGCCCCAGGTTGAATCACCTCGCCTACTACGATTACATGAATATATATATAGTAATTTAATAGACAACTCACACATGTGCTGGAAATTAATATGAGAATTTAGGAATTATTGATGAGAATTGTAATTTAATCCTGGATCCCGATTGGAATATCTATAGCTGATCAATACTTGACCATGCTTGTCTGGCAAACTGTACAAATCTTTCTTGCACAGATGCAATTTTTGTTGATCGATTCCTCATCAAATTCAAGTTTCCCGTTTATTTATTATCAGTCATATCGCAACTACGACTTTTCTTTCTTTTTCCATAGACTCAGATTTAGTTCATCATTCTTTATATTTTATCCCATAATTTCCTTCATGAATTATATCTCAAGTCACTTCCAATGATGGTAACTGAACATGGTCATTGGGTCATTACAGCATTCATAATATTATATGGATCGGCTATCGATTAACCTTTATCAAAGTCATTTCCCGGTCACTAAACCTAAACATTTTAATTACTTACAAAACTTTATCTTTTCGGATAGGCCTAGCTACTGCAATGTATTGAAATATCGATTGACCTATAGATTAATATGACAAACAGTGCAACCTGGTTGAGAGTCTACTGTTGAGTTATTCGTTATTCTACCCTCAATACACATTATCGTACTATCTGCAAAAGAATATTATGTATAGTAAACTACTATAATTATATTGTGTTTATGGGTGTACATGTATGTATTAGCAAAAAAAGTCAAGTATATTATATGATATAAAAACTCTACCTGTGTGTTTCACCCGGAGTTGTAGGTCCAGTGAGTGATGCTAGATAGTTACCGACTCGGACGGACTATGTACAGATGGATGTCGAATTATTATCCTAGAGATGAATAGATGTCAACATGTGGTCAGGTTAACAATCAATGTGCTGCTGATGCAATCCATTTGTGGACGTTCTTTTGTTGTGGGAACAGGACTGTCGGACACACATGTTCTAGTCACAATGGTCTCTAATAAAGTAATGTGATGATAAGACAATTAAATGCACACCAGGTGCAAAACCATGCATATTTTTGCTTCAACGTCTTTCTCTCTTTCTTGCTCCCTTCTCCTTCCTCTTTCCGAGGTCATTAGATAGCATATATAATTATATATCTCCTAGCATGAGATAGATCCATGGGCACACATGATGTTCTAGCCACAATAGTCTCTAATATAAAGTGATAAGACACTCAGCGGGCACACCAGCTGCAAAACCATGTTTTTGCTTCAACGTCTCTCTCACTCTCGATCTTTCTTCTTTCCTTACTCTTTCCGATGCCATTAGATAGCATGTATATATGTCCTTCCATGAACCAGATCCATGGGCACTGGAGTGTGTCTGTAGGGAGAAGGAGGCAGGTATGGGTGAATGGCCAATCAGGTCATATGGGGCGCACCGAGTCTACCATTGCAGGGGGGCGGCGTGAGCATGAAAATTCTTGCATTTTCCACAGAAGAAATTTGGTCCATGCAACGCAGCCTTCGCGGTCTTTAATCTTTATTCTTTCATTGGGTTTGGAGTTATAGCACAACTATTAAATTGTGTGTTCCTTCAAATTAATGTATTATCCGTTTGCATATATAATATGCATAGGGCTAGCATCGCTTATTCGATATATATATATCAATTTTAGTAGTCCAGTCCATTTTACTTGCGACCAGGTATGTACCGGTATAGTAAAATGTGCCTTCCTAATTCGAAATGACTAACTTTCGAAACTTTTATTTTAAAAGTTTGATAATTATATATCATTGATGCGTGGTCTCGAGTCTCATACCATTATGGAAGTTGGTCCAGCATACCATTATAAGACGGTTAAATAATGCATGCAGTCATTATAATTAAGATACTGAACTCGAGTAGGTCGATGGAGAACTAATATAAAATGTTCCCTAAATACTGTGCTGTGGGGAATCCATTATGTGCCTCCTATACCGTATGGTCTCGACAGAAACAGTGTGACATAGCATATGCATAGAGCTTTTAAAAATTGTATTATTTGTATCGTTTAATTATGCCAGTGGGTTATATTGGAATAGTCGGACATGTACATGGAAAAGGATAGACTGCAATTATACATGAAGCATATATCCGAAAGCATTATTACTAAAGAAACTTAGGGTGGCTGATATTTCTTTCGGAAATATATTGTGGCCATTTTAGGATGTTTAATTAACACCATAAATACTTACCGACTTTACTAAGAATAACGCACAAAAGTGTCACAGTATATTTTCTCAAGACATATCAACCACGCTAAGTTTCTTTAGTAATAATGCTTCCCTTGGGGCCCAGTTGACCCAGGAGACAATACAATAGATTAATATATTAAAGAATGGGTGGTCGTAGATACATTGCATGTATAGTCACTATTGTATGCCATTAAGAAATCCTCCGTCTAAAATAGCAGTCTTCCTACCGCAGGCACTATATAATATGAATAGATCAGAGGAAGCCCAGGGTTGCATCCTGGGACTCCCGATTATATAGGCCTAAAACCTAGGCTTCCCGGGGCACATTAGCTTTTGCTTTGAAATAAATTATGGATTATTACTATAGTGACTGCGCTACTTTTAACTTTCAGTGCTCGGTAACTAACGCAACCGCAAACGTAGTGAATGGAAACGTACCCGGCAGACATGCTATGACCTCTGTCAGAATGGTGTATAGTGCCAGTACTGCCTCATAAGTAGTGTAAACATAAACCTGTTATTTCATCAGGGCGCGCGGTATAATTTTAAAGGGAACTCGTCCCATAGCCATAGGGACAATCTACCGGATTACGTGAGATACACACTGACATGCATACCAAGCACTTGATTCGGATATGGTAGAACTTTTAAAAGATAGGTTACGGAAAGCAGGGATGCAATTAATACCATGGCAAAAATACTGAAATAGTTCTGGCATGGGGAAAACACCTACCAACACTAAATGTATGATTTGATAACTGATAATCTTAATTTTTGGAAGTTGCAACGAATTTTGGTAAATCAAATTATGTGAAATGTTCTTGAAAATATTTGAGAATTTCTTAAAACATTTCGTTAAAAAATATGGATTTGGGAAAATTAAGACTTTTAAAAAAATACTGATGACTTTCGTACCTGTCCACTGAAATTATTCATTGAAGGGGGGAGTTCCATTTACCTCATAGATATCATTTAAGGAAACATGCTAAAAAAACCCACTAAACTATAGTATAGGTTTAACATATAATGCAGATTTGAAGGTTAGGTAGTGGGTACGATATTTCATTTAAATGATTTTCAATCGTTACAGCATGGGCAATTGAGAATTTTCGCAAAATCACCATTAATGAGAAAAGCAGAAAAAACATACATGTGTATACTTTATTTACAGGCAAGGTAATCCATACACTTAATTTCAGTAAGATTTATATATTCATATCGAGAAGATGTAACAGCCCTGACTCCTTCATACACTTTCCACTAAGCTGCCAAGATTTGACATTATGCAAGCGCCAGTCATTCCCAGGTTTAAGAGACAACAGGACAATACACTTACAGCAGTCATTCAAGTATTTCAGTTTTACAATTTGAAATCACTATCAAACAGGGGGAACCATTCAATTCACACATGCAAGCAAATTTCAGTTTTATAAACAAATTTCCTAAGGATGGATCGATACGGAGAAACTGATTTCCAGAGTGGTATTATGAGAAAGGCATACACCTACAACTGTTGAGATTGTTTTTACAATTCATGATCACCTATTTGCGTATTCAACAAACACCAGTTTGGGCTAGTTTTAATTTGAATAAAACATCTTTTGCACATACTTTTTTGCGGGCAACATTTTCCATATATTAATATTACTTTACAAGCCTCTAATTAAGAAATACCTGTGCCTAAATATAGATGCAGAGAAAGGGAAACATTTCCTCTATAGTTCTGATTATTATGGAACATTTGTGCTAGTGCTAGTGCTTTGTGCTAGTGTGCTATAAATAGCATTCTAGGTTAAGCTTCCTTGTATTTAATGGTGCTTTTATAGAAATAAAATTTAAACCAGGAAAAGAATATAAAAAAATACCTACTTTTCATTTAGTTGTGCTTTAGGGAAATCGATGTAAATATACTGGGTCAGGTGATTATATATGTACGAGAAATTTCAACTATTAGTATTCCCTGAATATGTTTTAACTCATGCAAGGTTTTGTTAACATGTTTTAAGATCTAGCCTACCAACGCACAGGTGTTCGTAGTAGATACAAACCGAGCACCAACTTGTATTACATTGTACATGGTTTTTTTTTGTTTCACAGATCAAAGAGTTTAATATCATGACATTTTCCCATTAAGATTATAGGCTTATCTTTTCATAACAACTTACAACAATCATGCCGTTCATGTCATATCAATTGCCAGTACTATTTCTGTTCTAAGATTTCGTATATGAGAGCAAGTTAAACGGTCAAATTGATATAAATTAATTTTTATGGAAAATAGTTATTTGGAAGCATATACTGCAAATAACGCAATACTATTTTTGTTCTAACATTTCATATATGAGAGCAAGCCCAAAGATGAACTGCCAAATTGATATAAATTAATTTGTATGGAAAAAAGTTATTTGGTATACTGCAAATAACGCCATACAAATAACAAAAAATAAGTAAAACAAGACGACGACATCAAGGAATGAGTTTAGAGGAGCATTTAAATTAAACTAATATCTTTTCTGCATCCATCTAATAGTAATACAACCAACTTTTCTGCGGCATATTTCGATGCATAGGTCAAAAGATGCCATTGATTATTTATTCAACTAATATGATCTTCAACGTTATATATATTAATATATATTACCTTCAGAAACAAAAAGAAAATAAATATGACTATCAACAAACATTCTCATCTTCGAATTCATTGACTGACAGAGCCGACATTAACATTTTTGTAGTTTATCTGTTATTGTAAATGTTGTAGGGCGTTATTCTACAAAGATTACCGTATAAACAGGAATGAAATCCCTAGGCGGCTATTATCCAGCAAAAGGATGGAAACAATCCATTTAATTAAGTTACAAATGTCGCCATTTCTCCATATGAACACCAAAATAAGGCATGAACTCGAGTTGAATTTGACCATATCTATCCGAACGTGGACCACATAACCTCTGGAACCCAGTCTCAGAGTCATGTCAATGTTCATTCATTTCATCATAGATGACTGTCCACTTTGAGGAATTGTTGGATGAAGCCATTTAATTCGCTGTCTAAGTATCCAGCCTTGTTCCTGAAATATAAAGATTGAATTTCGTAAATAACTTCATGAAGAACGACTGCAATTGATGTAATCAAGGAAATAACTTAATAGCCAATATAAGACAATACTTCTGAGAACGGTGTACTCGTTACATAATGTTGAACGCTGAATACAAAATATTAAAATTATCATCATCTTATCATGTGATAGGTCGGGAAGGACGATTCACGTGGCATCATTATCTTATCATTGCAAGTAAGAACATTTATTTCCAAATTTGGAGGGACAGATCAGAGCCCAATTGCTAAATAAGTCTTCAAATATAACCAGAAATAGTAAATGCATTAAGGCTTCAATGGTTTTGGATCAAGACAATATTTTGAACGACAGTTTAGGCTCCAAATATGGACCCTTGGTATCGGGAGCTAATCATATATAATACCTAACCCGATTCAGATAACATTTAACACATCTGACTTTCATCGAATTTCAGGCAAGTACTGTGCCATGAATTAAACAAGTAATGAACTGTGAATTAATGATGCAAAATATGGAAATAATTACACTTTATTGTAAAGGATTAAATCTAACTCATATCTTACTTGAGGAAGTTGGCCCTGCTCGAGACTGAGTCTAATTTGGAAATTTCAGTTGTAAGTTTCTTCAGCTCCTCTTCCAGCTCTTCCTTAGCAATATCCACTTGGCGGGAGAGGCGTGCAAACGTTGATTGGAGCTCCCTGAAAGATTATGATGGAATCAAAGACACGTAAAGACATGTGGATTCAAAAATGGAGAATACAAATAAATATGAAAAGGATTTGACCTATATGAAACGTGTTTTAAACTGGGATGGTCCTTGGTTAAAAGAATATAGTATGTTTAATTGGGTGTAAAGTTTGCTTATTTCTGAGTAATTTTGTATAGATTTCTTTGTCTTCGTATTCGGCAGCACATGAAAACAACCATCTGTATAAGCTTATGCAACAGATATGTTTAAAATTGTGGCCAATAAAGATGTTTAAAAATATCTAAACACTAATCCGAGCATGGATATTGCCTATTGTGGACTTGTAGCAGCGATGAAAGGAGATGAACCTTGATAAATGTTTTATATCATGCAATGGGTCTGAAGTTTAAACTAATAAATTATGTTCAAATACCGTGATAACGAATCTTACCAACGCCCAGAATTCTAATCTAAGTATGCGGTAAGATATTCCACTAAAGTCGGTGAAAATATAGGTAATGACTTACTGTTGTACTTGATGGCTCGAGTTGGAGCTAGTGAGATCGAGAATCAGCTTCAATTTTTGAGTGGCATAGTCCACATATTGTTTTTTGAAGGCCCGCTCCTTAGCCTTGTTGGTCCACGTAAGACGTTCATACACATAGAAGAGTCCGTAACAAGCCCCGCATATAGCAATGACACGCCAGCCTGCCGCCTTAGCAACCTACCAGGAAGAAATAGGCAATGGTTTACTATTGTACTGCGCTCAAAACAAGGTAGTAAACTGATACAGATCAACAAGTATCAAATTGTAGTTAATTGTTTAACTTACCATCATAATCATTTTTTTTCCATTTAATGGAATCGAGTGCTCTAACAATCATCCTATGTTATTTCAAATAGGTAGAGCATAATTGCCGACATTACATTGACAACATATGAACCATCAACTGCCATACATAATGTATTAATTCAAAGAAGCAGAGGCGAATCTGGGAATATTTAATAAAATTCATAACGTCACCAATGAAATAGTGCTAAAGGTCACTTACGAGTCCTGTGATGGCTAGAGCACCTATAGTAGATCTAGAGTAGAGGGAAGAGAAGGTGGTAATAGCGTTCAGTAAGAGCTCCGTCTCCTGGGTGGGTGGGCCTTTATAAGCCTCGTTGCTCGGGGTCTGGGGTGTCGTTGGGATACTTTGGGGGATCTAGAAATATATGAATAAACTGGGGTTAGCAAATATCAATTCCAGAATTTAAAAAATAATCCAGAAAAGAGAAAAGACAAAACGTCGCATAAATTATGATTCTTGCAGTCCAGATACACTAGATCAAGAATTTAGGAGTCTAAAATAATCTAGATTAATGAGTTTTTCTGGGAAAATAAACACATAACCAGCAATGAAATCAGTACTTCGGCTGAGTATTAACTTACATCTGTATAACCCATGAGCACTCGACTCGTGCCCTTGGGTCCAAGGAACCTGTTCATCAGTGAGGTTATGCCAAGTGAGAACCTAAACTCTACATCCTCCCTGAAGTCTCCACACAAACTACGACAGTCGAGCCTGTATGTGACTTCAAAGTCCTTGTTAGGGAGGAAGTTCAGGGCTTGTTGCTTTGCTTCCGCCGGTAGAAGAGCAGTAAGACGTTCTAGAGAGAAATACAAAAATTAATATATTATATACTTACTACATAATATAATAGTACACACATCTACGTTTAAGATGATCATGCACAGTTTGTATGTGTTTTTTTAAAAAAAAAGTAATGTTACAACAACTTACAAGAATGAATTGATTTTAATATTAACTTATTAAGAGGAATTAGAAAAAGATTTGTGAACAAGTGATTTATGTATAATATACACCAAATTGTGAGCATAAAACTGCACTGGTGATATTAATGTGTTTTAACAATTGCAAGAAAAATATATCACACAGTCAGACTCTAGTATTTGTATGGATTACATAACATAGTTAACATGGTGAAACGCGTGAAATAAACTGTCAGTCCTGTAGGTCATGCATTACAAATAAAGATGACGGGAAAATACGTATAGAACTTGAAAGCAGCGGTCGCTTAATCTTAAAGGCTATGTCACGGATAGTATACAAGAACTCCAAGGTAACTTGATGTAACAAAAGAAATCCTTTCAACTATTTTTTCTCGGTCAAACATTACATTTTCTTTATTTCACGAGGTTAATATTCAGAAACCGGAATGCCTTTTTCGTGATGGGTGCTCTTCAAAAAGTGTCGAGCAAGAAGAATAACTAGGATGGAATAACTAGGTGAATTACTTGGTAACTAGGTAAGACCTCCTCCCTGTTTTA
This sequence comes from Sthenelais limicola, assembly GCA_942159475.1. Classification (NCBI taxonomy): domain Eukaryota; kingdom Metazoa; phylum Annelida; class Polychaeta; order Phyllodocida; family Sigalionidae; genus Sthenelais; species Sthenelais limicola. The sequence continues at coordinate 72,089,795 of OW804097.1, read as the reverse complement.
TGAATCAAATACATACACCAATACATGTATAATTAGATTAACCCCCAAATGATTAAATTGAGTCCAAAGAAATTAGGCTTCTTAACCCGAATGACAAAGTCTTCAGACCAGACCAGCTCTTCTCCACAGTACACCTCCCTCTCACTACTAGATCCCCATCTCAAGACCCTACCTGTCATATCACTGCATGATTGGCTGACAGCTGATGAGAGTTGGGTAGAAAGTCGCTCTTGTAAATTACGGCCTATAGCACTCTCTACGTGAACATACAGCTCCTAATTCACAGACAGAACTCATGCCATAAATAATCACACTCAAAGCAGCAATGGAGAAGACATGATTGTAGGGAGAAAATAACAAAACATTAAGCGTTGCTTCACCAGATACCCAGTTGTGATCATGCTCTGGTTCACAGCAATGAACCATAATACCACAGACATGGTCAGTAAGTGCGATGGAAAGCACCAAGAGGGACTAAAAAAAGATTATGGTTATTTTAATTTTGGACGTTGGTGTTTTTAACAATTGAATCTAGGCTCAGAGCCGACAGAAATCCCTTTAAACTCAGGGTAAGTCATATGGATACCTCTCACTCCCGACCCTAAACTCCCTTAGGGAATCCTGGGCCGGGAAAGTCATTAGCGCAGTACCAATTACCATTACCGATCTGACATACCGATCTTATCTGATCTTTTCGGGCTCTGAGCCTAGACTGAATAGTTTAGCAAGGGAATTGGAAACGTAGTTAATTATTAAATATAAAAACCAAACGGTTGTTACATTAATCATAATGGGAGGATACAGAGTGTGCGACATAGTGCAGAAAACAACGCCCAGATCTACAAAGAATTTTAGCGGGACTATGATATTGATTTGACATGGCCCGACAGTCTACAGTAAAACAATGTGATACATGATCCAGGGGTTCGTGAAAATGATTACTAGTGCCTCCGACCGTTAGCATAGAAGCCTATGGGATTGATTTCAAAACGGTGTGCAGATTTCATTTAAAACCTTTAAAAGTTCACCGCTGACCGCCCCCCCCCCCCCCCGAGTTCATTTTGTATCCATAATATTCTATAAGTGGTAGAAGATATGACATTTATATTTCATGCTGAAATCAAATGGAAGTTTTCTATTTTGGTCTGCTTTTTGTCGGACCATATTATGTACCAGTCTTGTGTGAAATTATTGAGTGAAAAATGAAATAAATTATCCGAAATTGTTTGAGATCTAATAAATCGCAAGTAATCCCTCTCTGAAGTATGATAACTATTTTCAAAGTATTCTTATCAAAGTAGTGAAGAAATAATCAAAGGTTAAAAGGGTTACCATTTCATAAATGAAAATGATTTTTGTAACATCATGAAAGTTTCGGACAATACTAGTCGGTTATCAGGGCCTTTCTAAACCTGCCCTTATCTTTTGGTCTATGCAAAATCCTGTCAGTCTACACTGTCACAATTTGGCATGGACCAACGGTTTATGGCCGTCTAATTCACTATGTCGCACACTGATTAATGAACATTTTTTCTGTTTAGTATAGACAATTTAAAAGATAGTGGCATCATTGGCTTAGAGATGGGCTAATCACACTGGGAATTTCTGGTAAATAAAGGCTGGAAAAAATAAGACAGCTAATTCTGCACCTATATTTGAGTAAACAATATGAAAAAGTTTAATCAACAACAGAATGTCCGTTAATATGACATCATGAAGGAGCCCCGAACAGGCACGGCGTGGAAGCAATGATTAAAGTGTAAACACCCAAGATACATTATGAGCAGATGGAGATGGAGAATTGGGAAGAAAATAGAGAAAGCAGTGAACAAAAGGTAGATTATGAGACGAGTCCTCTATAGTGGCTGTGTAATAGTACATTTCCACTTGGATTCAGACTGAGGTTTTCCCAAGAAACATTAGCAATAACTTTTAGATACAGCTCGTTAGCTGTATCTACATCATTCAATAAAAATAGGTGGCAATTATTTTTTTCATGATCTTATAACAGATACGTTCCTGGGTTACTAGCATGCCAAAACATTGACAAAATTAATTCAAAATACGTTTAAAAGCGACTGAAAAGAGGATTCGTCTTTCCAGATAAAAGGCAGTCATTTGGACCATGCGTGCTGTTCTGTATATTTGCACCTTTCACTCCACCATTGCTAACATTCACACCGGGGGCATCACAGGAGCAGGCGATAGGAGTAGTCTTTTTTTTAAAAAAAAAAAATGTTATTAGCCACATTTAAATATTTTTAACCGACTGCCAACTTAGCCAAAAGGCTGGCAATCAAGTACATCCAATAGGGAATTATGCACATATATTCGAAACTTTAAATCTATACTCTACCCAGTATTCGAGGCAGTATGTCAGATTCCTTTAACAAGTGTGTTTAGTTAGCTTCGACCAGAGACAATACATTAAGCTATTAAGCTTCATATAGGGTCTCTGCTTCGACTGAGGGTCAGAATGACCTTGGGAATCACTCCTATCGCCCACGCCCAGGATTGCCCAAGCACGGGCACCGGGTGTTACCTTGAATGTCATAGTTTGTGGAGCCGATGACTTGCTCTATGAAGTTGGAGCAGCGGCTATGGAGATTTCGTCCAAGTACCTCCTCCATGTGGAAATGGAGCTCCTTCAAACCACAATTTCCCAAACAATTAAGGGAAAGTCACACCCTCACAGAACCCACCCATACGTTTAGTGAAAAAACACTCACTAAATAGAGAACCAAAGATGGTTTACTCATTTTAATATCTTAATATCTAGCAATTGTAATGTATACTTCACAAGACATAATTCATTAAAAGATCTGTTAAATCTGTATTGTTAAAGTACACGGTGTATTGTATTGTAATAGTTTTACTTCCGATTATACATTTACATGTCTTATTTCAATTGGAAAAGGACTATCCGTTAACCTTCTGTGAAGTCACAGTTCTTCCAGGCTGTCCTTGGTTATTTCTGAGTTGGTTTTACATTTACTCATCTAAAGACTTCAGACATGTTTTGTTAGACATTGTCATTCACATATACTTAGAGGCAATATTCATATGATAAAATTGTGATAAAAGTGATAACACTTAAAACTCAACCTTACCTTTTTGTACACATTTAGAAGCATTGGGTCCGGATGGAAAGGTCGGTCGAATTCGTCAACTAGTAATGCAAGTCTTCGAATTTCTTCTGTTAGTGCACTTGAAACCTGAATACCAACGGCAATTTTTGATTTTCTATCAGAAACATTGATAAAAGTACGTAAAACCAGTACACAGCCTATGAAAAATATTAATTATGTAAAAACGATGTATATTTAAAGACTTTGGTGGAAGAGACATGCCCTTCTAACTTCCTTCGAAATCATTTCAAGACATAGAAGAGCATAGAGCGTACCTTCCTATCTACTTCCTCCGTCATGTGCCTGATTTTGTCTTTTATCTCATTCGTTAATAGATTCATTTGTTTCTCCGTGTAGTCCAATTTATCGCGCATTTCTTGCTGGTTCAATTCACATTTGTTCCTATTCGGAATAAGAGATTGCAAAATAGGTTAAACCCAATGCATTGAGAGGAACATTTGTGCTCACATAGGAAGTTCAATTCCGTCTTTTCTACCATTCTACCTAAGCTATGCTATATATTATTTAATATTACTAGAATTATCAAGTGTATCGACAGATCTCATACTGATAGTTCTATAAGGAATGAGAAGAGTTCTTACTTTTTCACGATGGCACTTTCATAGACATCGTCCATGAGTGAACGCAAGTGACTAGTAATTAGTTTACCATTCTCTGTGTGTTGGGCAAACTTGGTTTGCACAGCTGACTGGGATATGCACTCCTGTGAAAAATGGAATGAAATTAAATTGTTTTCATTCATTGAAAGATTCTCGCTGAGATTCGAAGTCATTCGTTAAGTTTCTACTTGTATTTTATAAATTCCACGGAAAATCTACAGCAATCTACACAATATCTTGGATTGATATCCCCCCTACATTTTCGAACATTTCGTTCAATAAAAAAATCTACAACAATGTATGACATCGTAGGGTGCTATACTCAGTAACAAGAAACATGCATTGAAGACTTGCCTCGAATTTCCTTTCAAAATTGCAGAACTCGAACAGACGTCCCTGAAAACCTTCTAGAAGAGCCCCACCTGGAAGACAGATAAAAGTTGAATTAAAATTAGGTACCAAATAAGGAATAAAAAAACAACATCGTTTCTGAAAAGCATTAAGTTTTAGCCAAGCAGTGGTAAAAGAAACTTACAAAACATCATCCTGTGAAACCAATGGGCATTTTACCAAGGCCCAATATAACAGGATTGTGGTGCTTAAAGAAAATATTACGATGGTGCGAGGCGCTATGCACACCATGTCTGGGTCATATCAGCTCTGGTTTCTTTTACCTTTTCTCAGGGATTGAGTAATTGTTTTTCGGCTTCTTGTCATTGTGAGACACCGTCAGAAAACAGGACTAGCATTGTCGATGACAAATGAATTCCAACAGAAAGCAATCAAATACAAGTAACATATATATTATTGCAGCCGATTCATGCAGGAGCTAAACAGCCTGGTGTGGTTATCTTAAAAGCAATATTTTATTAACAGGTTATATTGATAGACGATACTTTGATTAATTTAAAGGGATAGTAGATATTTATATAATCGACTTAAGCACTACATGTAATTTTTTTAGTACAAATAAATACTACGTAGGAATGCCTTAAATAGTTATTTACTCATTTAATTTAATTATATTTTATTCATTGTATTTATTTTAGAAACTTTAATGGACACCGGAGGAGGGTTTGTGCCCAAGATAACTGATACCTCTCGGGGAAAGAACTAACTAGTTAGTGACTACTCATTCTATATTGGGAAGAAATATCTCTTAGCAAGAAATATACAACTGAAATGATTTCGTGAAAGTTCTGTCAATCCAAAGAACATCAGGACAAGCCAAATTCGCTGAATCGACTTGAAAATCCAGACCATCCTTTAACTGCCAAGTTATACATTTCGAAAAGTATATTACAATGAACGATATCTATAAAAGCATGTTAAATGCAATACCATGATTGCCTCATTAATAGTCAATTTTCTCATCTGGCATTTTAAGAAATAACTGATAAGCAACCAAGCGCAATAAAATATTCAACGGGCATTCATGTGGGGATGAGGCGGGAGCACACCGATAACAGACCAAAATGAGATAAATATATTTCCCAATCGATAATATCTGAAAGCAGTACGAAATCCTAGAAAGAAAACTAGATACGATATACATCAATCACATCCATGAAAAGAATGTCCTACGTATTCATTCAAAATGCATGAATACCTAATATAATGAAAACAAACAGTAAACATCTACAACATGTGCAATGATAAGTTGAAACATTGTTCAGATATGGATGGATGTCTTTTGCAATATGTTAAGGGGGTTGTTGTGCTTAGACCTAGAGGAATTCAGCAATAATCATCCCAACATTGATCATGAAGTGTTACCTGGATTGGGCGTCAGGGCCAAAAGTGCCATCTGCTCTTGCGACAGATTCTCATGTTCCGCTGAGCATAGCACAATACGGAGGGATTTAAAGTTTTGACACACCAAACATAATATATGCATAATTAATGAAACCAGGTTGAATAATCATAAAAACTACAAACAAATTCAATGGGGGTAATCAAATGTACAGTGGGCGAATATCAGGATGAGCGCACATAAAATGAATACCATCCATCATTAATTTGTTTAGAAGATCCTGATATCAACATGTCTATTTATCGGGCCCAAGAATGTGGTTGGACAAACTAAACATGAATTTGATGGGGGGGGGGGGGGGCGCGAATAATTAACGTCCTAAACCAATAGTTTACCTTATATCAGTACAACCCAGGGGAAGTATGAAGGAAACGGGCTAGACTTAAAAATGGCAAAATACTTACTGGGTGTAGGTGTGCCTCTCTCTTGGTTAGACCGCGATATTAATGCTTCTCGAGCTGAGACAAAGAATACACGGTGCTCTGCTTCTTGTCTTGTCATGACTTTCAATTCATCTACAAGGAAGGCTACATTACGATCCCAATGTTGCTGCTTGACCTTAAATGTAGAAACAACATCTTTTAATAATATTATATCATGAAGACTTGACAGTCACGGAATGTACTAAAAGGTTCTAAAATAAGGCCATTTAAATATGGCAAATTAAGGTCAGAATTAAAACAAGAATTCAAATGAGACGCGAGCACAACTCTAGAAAACAAAGTTTACCTCCTCCATGAACTCAGGCTCGGAGGCAGAGGCATCCCATCTGTTGTTCAGGATGAAGATATTCGGCTTGGATAACCTGGTACTGACTTTGTGGAAGAAATTCTTTTCCTATGGGGGAGAATAAGATGAGGAGGTTATTCGTTGGATAAAGGAGTTGCACAATGGGTGACCATACAATTAACATGTACGAAAATAGAACAAATAGAGCAGAACTGATTATGTATGGGTAGAATTCTGCCAACTGGAAGACACTCCAATGAGTGGATATTTGAGTATCCAAATAGCTGGTTGCATTTTGTTTTACTTTCTTTTCTTAGACACTGTCCAATTCCTCAAACTCCTTTCAATATACCGAAGGATAAAATGGTATATTGTTTACTTACGGTCTGCATAAGAGTTGACTCGGCATTGGCGACCAGGACAAATACATCGGCGTCTAAACAATGCTCATCGATCCAGCTATCTAAATCCGGGGATACATCGATGCCAGGGCTGTAAAAGAAAGATATAATTACACATTTTCCACTCACTAAGATGATTAGATCACCTAAGACTATATAGGGATAACGAATCCATTTCAGGGTGAGTTATGGAAATCAATGATGATACAGAATCGCTTAGAGGCAACCCAAATAAAGTGTTGAATTTGCCCGAAGTACAAGCGTATTCGTTTGTCAGGAAAATGAAAAATAAAACTTTCAATATTTACCTGTCAACAAGGACGACATCGTCACGGAGGAGGCTACATTGATTCTTTGGCCAGCAAATCCTGATGAGGCAATTTTCATCCAGTTTCACATTGGAGAGGGCGTGTGCTAACTGTCGTACCGTCTGCAGAAAAAGAAAGAAAGGTTAATCATAAAATTAAACTATTGTAAAGGAAAACACCACAACCTCAAACTTCGGTGTTTTGCCGCTTTATTGAAGCATTTGTTGATACATATTAAATCACGACATTTCGATAAATTAAACTGTCTTGAATAAATGATCACCCCAATCTTAGATGGCGGTAAAACATTGAAACACAAGAGGTAGCCACACAACATACCTGAATGTTTTGCGGAGAGGAATCCCCATCTGTAAGGAGATAGGCCGTATCACTGTCACAGCCTTCGACTTGCACGAAGCAGTTTGTTGTGTGACCAATACCAGACGGGAGGATGCGTTCTTTCAACATGGCGTTGATGACTGTACTTTTGCCATTTGAGGTCCTGGTTTAGCGTATAAAGGAACGGAGAAGTACATTGTATGGAGGCCTCTACAGTTATACCGTAATTGAAGAAGAGCAGATCTATTTCATCCAACAGCCATAATGTGTGTTTCTTGTATCTAACCCGAGAAGAGTAGTAATTTCATTGTTGTCGGAGGTATATATTTCATTAATTTACTACTCATACATTTAGGTGTTTATCTTCCACCCTGCAGACGATGGATGATCGAACTAAGTTCAAAGACGGAACTACTAACCTGCCAAAGAAGGCCACTTTCATACGGTCCCGACTAAGCATTTCCCGAATTCCAGCCACTTTTTGGATGTAGGATTGAACCTGTTCCCGCTGTTCTGGCACAACGATCCCATCTTCAGCCACTAATGAGATATAACCGAAGGAGATACATGAGATGATTTAATCCGATCTGGTAATAATGGTAGCTTCATAATTTCAAGGAAAAGGAACATGTACGCACGAAGGGATGGCGCAGACCTAGGATCCAAACAAATCCTTATCTATACAAATCTAACCACCAGAAATAATCTATAAGGTTTTTCTTGGTGCACAATTCCTTCGTCAGTAGTGTCGAACGCCAACTAATATATATTTGTTTGAATGATCTTAAGTCATATTTTACCTTTAAGTGAAACTTTTAAAAAACCTGGGTAATTAACGGAAGGTAGGACGGTTCACAGAATAGGGATACAAGCTTCGTCAGTTCAGTAACTCAATATAGCCTACATTTAGTTAATTTGTGGTATGTTATAGTATATACAAACGTACAACCGATCCAAAAGGTATCGTATCTTAAAATATATTATCTGTAAGTGAATCACTTCCTGTGTCTTTCAACTGCGAACATGCAACCTTGAACAAATTCCCCACAGTGTTTCATTACTGGGAACATAAACATGCCATGGTATGTAACTTGAATAACAGGATAAGGTGAACGTAAACATGTAGCTAATCAAACATTGAAATGAGAAACCAAAATATGATTCACTGTTAACAATGGAAAGCCACCCTCCATCAAATGCATTTATCTAACAAACAAATTCACTTGAGGCAAAAAATAGCATTTGACTGAGGATAGAGTGCTGCCTAAACTCACTCCTTTTGAAAATGGTTAATTTAGATCTGGGAGTTAATGATTCACGGGCCACTATGCAATCTCCTTTACACGCGGATATTGTGCACACCAGTTCTATAAGAAATGAACATAACAGGTACTTTACGTGGAATTATGTATTTGCCTGCTTTCCCTTGTAAATGTAAAAAAGCAGCAGTATTACCAAGTCTAAAACATGACCAAAGTAGTTGACTCTTTCGTGCAATGTTATTTTTAACAAATGCTACCATAATTTGAAACAAAAATGCTACATTCACGGATCTCTAAAAGTGAAAAAAAATCAAACAGAGCTATATTTCTTTGGTGAAAGTTATATATACACAGGAATGCCCTTACCTCCAAGGAATTTGTGAGATTCCTCAATATAATTTCCGATTTCGACATAAATGTGGTTGATTTGCTTCTTTGCCTGTCCAAACAACTTCAGAGGTGAGGTTGGTGAATGCCTTCCATTCCCAAGGTTCCGCGAACCTTCAGTCGGTGATGTGTCAGCCATGGAAGTACTTCTTCTTAAATCACCAGACATTCTCTAAGTATAAAATGCTTGTCCGACTTTCCTGGAAAAACCAGCACGCCAATATATATGAGTTTGAATATTATCCAAATAAAATGTTTTACCGTTTGTAAAAATATAAATCAACTATCATCCATAATGATAATGGCTTTTTAGAAGTCAGAAATGTGACAGTGTCACTAATGACTGTACGATATCATTATTTATAAAAATTAAGCCTATAATATTGAAAAAGTACAATCATTGAAGACAAATTAATCTGATCAGGTCATAGACATAGACACCTCCTTGATCTGACTCTCGCTAAAAATCAAATGAGTCAATGATTGAGAAAGGGGACTTCTCCCTTTGATAGGAAACATTGACACTAATAATGACCACACCTATATTAGCCTATAAACGTCATTCCTTAATATACCCAATTAAGACGCAACATTTTCACAAACGGTAACAAAGCTGTCTATTCTTAGACTTGAATGCGGGATGACCCCCATGACCATGGCCATACACTTCTACCTGATGCAAGGCAATGCGGGAGTCGGACTATCTGGACAGAAGATGATCTGGACAAACCATCTGTCCAAATTTCGCGATCATCTGGACAAATCAAAAGTAATTTGGAAATAAAATCGAAGATGATCTATTCAGCGTCCAAAAAGGTCATGTGTAGAATTGATTCCCCCCTTTTTTTAAAAAATGTCCTTAAAGGTGAAGTGTAAAGGTTTTTATTTCATGTTTGATGCATTTGGAGGAATATTTTGAAACGATGTGCAAAGTTTTAGCACCCAACCTAACAAATCAAACCAGTGGGAGGTGTTTAAGCGCTCCCATTTTCTGAGCCCCACGCAGCCCAGCGCGGCAAGGTGAGTAGCCATCTTTAGATGGGCCAAGCGACCTGTGACGTCATAGATGTCCAGCGCGACTGGTAGACTTTAGCAAGCAGGTACAAGATTACACCTTTAAACAATGGCTATACATAGCTAAGGCGTTTGCGGACTTTAATTATCATCTTATTGTTTTATACTGCTGCGACCTATAGTTTCGATCCTTCTCAGAGGTTCAGCAACTATATAAGAGCCTATACCCTGGCGATTTGGCCTGTACAAATCTCAGAGGGCAACCTTTTTTAACTCAAAGTAACTCAACCCATAAGTCATAGTACCACAGGGGGTTGCGTAAAAAAGAAAGAACGCATTATAACCCTACACGGGTGTCTTCATGCGTTGCCTTTTGCCAAATTTTAGATCATAAATTGCAGAAGAAACAAAGACATCATAATAAACAAAACAGAATAATTATGTAAAAGAGAATAATACAATCCAGACAATTGAAAATGTATTTTTTTAGGGTTGTCATATAAGGTGTCATGATTTCTAAAAATTTTGCTCCGAGTCACCTTATTGGTCCATTATTGGAGGTGAGGTCTGAGCATCACATCATTTAGTCTAATTATCGTAGAACCGATAAAATATAAATATATAAGAAAAAAATCAAAACAAAATATCACCTGGCAACAAGGAGAGATGAGGCATCCCAGGTCGCCCAACGACAACTGATCAGCCCCACCTCCGCCCAACCCCCTGTACCTGGGATCTTTATGATAAACAAGGAAAATTATAACATGTCAATAACCCCTACATATTACTACCGTGAGGAGCGGGGGTGTCCTTAATCAGGATTTTGCTCCCACTATTGTTCCCATGCTCCTCCATTCGTAATAGTTCAGGCAATTCATTCCATATTTATTTTTTTCCCTTGTAAAGACACTCATCCTGATAAAGGTTTAGGTTTGTGAGCATTAAAGTTGTTATTATTACTTCTACAATTCAGTCAATATTATCAATCTTGGACGAGTGCTGAGTGGTTGTGGACGAGTACCTCCATCAGTCCACTGTCCACAATACCAAAATTTAGAATATCCGCATGAGTGCTATCAATAAATTGAGCGGTACAACACCAACTAACACCTACATGCTATGAGACAATGCTTAGCCAGGCTAAAGCAGGCCTTAGCTTGGACATGGATGACGTCACAGCGGTGGGGCGCGAATACACACCCTCTACTAAAGCAAACTGAGCCCCTTTTGTGTACTCATCAGAAAGCTATGAAAAGAGGGCTTTAATGTATTTATTTTTTCAACCTCAGACGCCATCGATAGCACCACAACAAATGTAAATCGGCCCTTATCTCAAATTTTAGAATTTTCATTACACTTGACCTTTAATTTAGTAGGCCTTTCTTACATACATGGTCGTATCCACGTAGGCTAATAGCAGGCTCTTCTAAACCAAAGAAAGCGTAATAGACCTTAAGGTGTTAAAAACTCAGTGGCACCGTGGCTGTTAGTGTTAGTGCTATGTGATATAACATTTTAAAAAGAATTAAAATAATTCTTTATACGCATATATGCATTTGTACGCATTATAAACACTAGAGTAATAGACACTAAGCTGGCGAGTGAACTCAATCAATAGCATCACATGTGAGCGGACATGACATTAATGTCATACAGCATATAGGCCTATACTATAAACCAACAAATAACAATGTCAATGATGAAGAGTCAGACAGGACCAATACAAAGTTATTGACAATAATATTATTAATATGAACTAATTAAACTCCTCGCCCAACTCTGGAATCAGCCCGGTTTGGCCTAATAAACATAATCCCAATAATAATTAAGTCTGCCACTCCAACTAACAGATGTGGAGTGCCTTAAAAAGTGAGAAAAAGTAAACCCTTAACATTAAAATTGGCAAGAAGATGACAGACAGTCGAGACGATAGGCTGTCTCTCAGATCCCAGCATCGCTATCTGTCGCCGCAGTGTCGGCCCACAATTTTGGGGAAACCAGAGACTGCGTTCCCCCATATGTGTATATCCAAGCCGAATCAAATAGATTTAGGACTATGTAGCACATTAATAAACGGCATTTACTTACTCTATCCAAAGATATCCGAAAATATAAAAGGTTACATCATAGAGGACGTCAGCTACTCTACATACATCTACGCCGGAGACCTCGCGGTGCTGCTGCCGCTCGACGGAGGTCAACAGAGTAACATGCTTGTAGTTTTAATTTTAAGATAATAATTACTCCATATAATTGTACCATTAATTTAGAGTGATTTAGTAGCTTATATGCTAGTTCTTTCACCACAACATTAATTAAAAATGAGTAGTGATTTTTATTGTTCTTGAATACAATGAAATCCTGTTTTATCGGAATGTGTACGTACGCAAACATCTATTTCTAAATCATTACATCTTGCAGGCTATACTACTTCCGGTGCTAAAGATGGCGGGCGACAGTAACGATTATGAAAATCTTGCAGTTGAACAGGTGTTGTGTTATTGTACACTATGTGAATAATCGTATCTCTTTTCTATTAAAATCGTTAATGTTCGTATGCTTATCGAAAATATGGGAAGGTACGCTGGAAACTATTCCTTTCCTTTCCTTAAAATCAATTTTTGTGTTTTCTTGTGAGCGATGATATGTTTGTTTTCCATTGCCGCCAGCACAGGCCATGGCATACTTAAAAGTTATGTGCAACACTGTCAGTCAGATGAACTGACAGCCAGAAAACAGGGCACATATTCAGCCTGTTCTGACACATACATAGCCTAAAATCCAAATCTTGTCAGCAAATACGCAGAGCGGCAGAATGAGGCCCACTGGGTTAGTGAACTCGGACCACTGGGTTAGTGAACTCGGACCACTGGGTTGGTGGAGTCGGACCAAACCATACAATACAAAAACTAACCCTAACCCTAAAATTGGTTGTCCTAAGTCAGTAAAGCTAGTAGTGGAGTGTCCGAAGTAAAACTGACTAATAAAAGAATTACTTTAACTATATACCTATCGTAATAATGCTCTGCCTAAAGCTATGCCTGGTCCGAGTCTACTAACCCCCTGGTCCGAGTCCACTAACCCACTGGTCCGACCTTACCCAGTCCGAGCTTACAACGGTCCGAGTATACGATGGTCGGAGCCCAGAACGGTCCGAGTTCACCAGTCACCGTATTACTATAAGCCTATCACTTATCAGATATAGTTCATGCTCACGACCAGTGAAGTCTTTTTGGCTCATATGCCCCAATCGCAGGACTGTAGTGTCCCAAGATCGTAGCCCCCGGCCTGGATGCTAGCGCCCCGGCCTTGGAACAAAGCACCCAGACCGTTAACACTAAACAATACCAAAACTAACCCTAAACCTAACCTTAAACCTAACCTTAAATTGGTGGTCCTAAGTCAGTAAATGGGGTAGTGAACTGTCCGAGTAATAATAGACTAATAAAAGTAATTAATTGACTAGTAAACAGTCTGGGCGCTTTGATCCAAGCCATGGGCATTTCGATCAAAGGCCGGGCACTTGAGTCCGGGCGCTAGACACTAGGGTCTGGGTGCTACAATCCTGGGGTGCTTGGGTCCTGCTTCCATACGCCCCTAGTCAGGCTAGTGTAAAAAGTACCCATATGAAGTCCTGGTTGTTTTGGCCGTGATTGGTGCTATTCAAAAGTTCATTGATCGATTTTGAATTAATTCCAGGCCATCTACTTCAAATAATTAGTGAAATGCTTAAATATGACTATCCCGAAATAGTTGACAGTAAAAATAGAAAGTTTTATTCAAGTTTTAAGTGAAAACAGACTTGCTTCTTTTAAGCGGAAGTGGCATCAGCAAAATGTCTGGCATGAAAACGCTGATTTTTTTTTACATGAAATCGTAAGCCCAGAAACTTCCTCCCACAAAAAGGCCACCTAACTATGGCAAGTTTCCATTCAGCCTAACTACAGTTCGCTAATTACATGGGAAAAAACCGCCATAAATCCAGTTCGTTCTTAGATGGGAGTTGACACTGATGGGTTGGGCGACATAAAGAATTTCGGAGGTGGGCTTATCCGCCTCTTCACAGAGGGCTGGTCAGTCGCTTCTCGTCAAGGCCAGCGACGTGGGCTACACTTTAATGTACCTTTTCGACAAATAAAAGATTTTTCAATTCAATTCAATGTACCGTAATGAATGAAACTTCACAAATATCAGAAACCCTCCCTTGAGTAGGAATAATAGGCATAGGCATACTCCCAAGCTTGTTAATATTGTTTTAGCTTTATTCATTTCACTTACCCTGATTGTTTCTTACTTAAATTTAGCGCCTCAAATCGGCAGTTCATTACACTGTAGGAGAAATCTGCAAGACTCAAGAGGATGCAGACCTCCGCTTCAGTAAACAATTTATTGCAGTTCTGTCTGAAGCTACATACAAGTATGCGAAGACTGTATCTACTGACCTTGAAGCATTTGCTAAGTGAGCACACCTTTTTTTATTATTTATAATCCCATTCCCGCCAATGTCCATCATATAGGGCGGGAATAAAACTATATATTTGCGAATATCGCAATGTACCTTGATAGTTTTTGATTTTCTGGGAATAAGAGATATCTTTGCAAAACCGGGGGAAGTTTAAAATGGTTTTCACTATTCTTTATATATCCTAAATTTCGGGTGGATGGTGGCCTTCATCAGGTACAGTATTCTTTCTCTATCCCAACTTTCTCATTCTTTCTGCCTCCATATGTCTCATTATACTGACTCCACCCATCTTTATCTCGAGTCAATGATTTTATTTCTGAGCGCCTTGTCAATATAAAATGTTATTTTTCCTTCCGTGCACTTGTGTTTCAATCAACTCGCTGAATTTCTTTTCAGACATGCAAAAAGGTCAACCATAAATGTTGATGACGTAAAATTGTTAGTGCGAAAAAGCGAAGCCTTGGTAAGTTTCTTTGTTGTAAATTTCTACTGATATAAATAATATCCGAGTTAGAAGGTTTGCTATCATAAACCATATACAGTTCATCTTCGGCAATAAAGGACATTGGGGCCATTAATGACAGTAATAGCAGGCCTCATAATCTTCCTATATTTAAGTCAAGTCAAAAGTCCAACGGTTGGAATTTAGGGCCAGACCTTAGAGGGTTGGTTCAGTTAAGTAGTTGTGGTTTTAGTTACATGTATATTCTGGTGGATGTTTTAACAGTTCATGTGGCTATGGATGTGGTAGGCCTTGGAACCGATAATTTAAAATGCCTCACAGATCCTTCCATGGGGCCCTGTCACTGTGTGCTAGAGTGATACCAATAGAGCGTTGGGAATAAAGAGGTTTCAGGGAATCGGCCTGCTTTTAAAACATGACCAGAAGCCAATCAGAGTGGCGGGTAATTCAAAAAGCTTTGTCGCCAAGTAAACAAAGGGAGACTACTATGAACGGTAGTAGGCGACAGTGTTTTCGCACTCTTCCCAATTATAGTAGCATAGTCAATGTTTAATATGTATCATATGTTGGCATATTTTCATACATTTTTAACAATGTGCCGCAGTTTTATATGATATGCTGCTCTTGCTTTGTACGCACAATTATATTTCGATGAAATGATGGTGGATCTTAGATGATGAAGGTGTTGGGCATTTGGATGAAATGCTGTGGTATTAATAATTGGGTGCATATGAGCTGTTTTCCAAAGGGACATTTAATACATTTTAAATTTAAGCCCTCAAAATTCCTATATTTTCGGAAAATCTTCATATAAAAACATCAAACATGACAATAATGACATTGTGTTTACAATTGTGATCGATCCTTCTGTTCCAGCACTCCCATATCACTGAAATGGCTGAACAACTGGCAAATGAAAGTGACAAGAAAACAAAATCAAAGAAGGGACGTCCTAAGAAAAAAGCTGCCACCGAAAATGTAGACGAGGATGATGATTCCAACATGTAATGATTGGTTTTGTACATAATGTAAATTATCTTTTACGCCTAATTGTATATAATGGTAAAAAATATTTTTTAAAAACATCAATACATATTATTCTCGAGGCGGGGTGTTTCAAAATATCAACTATTTAAACAGTTAAAACTCCCCGGTGAGAGGTATTGGTGGCACTCAGTCTATCAGCAAGAACTAGATTTGGCTGTCTGCGCACGTGGCAGTGTTGCTGTTTTGGCTCTGCACATGGCTGTGTTGTGGTTTTGGCTGTCTGCACATGTTGACTTGGGAGTCCACATGACTGTTGACATAAAGAATCTGTGTGGTGTTCAGATGGTCCGGTATTTTTTTCAACAGATTTTGTTTGTATACTATGTAATGTTGAACTGTCTTAATAATACTGCCCGGCCTCGAGATATGTTATTCTAAACAAAACATTGCTGTGGACTGCATATTTCAACTTGTATATTTTTTTAGAAAAAATTATGAGTGGCCTGGAAGATATACCAATTTCCTTTTGTGTTGTATTACTTAAAGGAA
Organism: Sthenelais limicola; assembly: GCA_942159475.1. Taxonomy (NCBI): domain Eukaryota; kingdom Metazoa; phylum Annelida; class Polychaeta; order Phyllodocida; family Sigalionidae; genus Sthenelais; species Sthenelais limicola. Next base: position 72,073,330 of record OW804097.1, on the reverse strand, counting down.
ATAAAAATTCGATATGTAGCCAGCTAAGTTCCAGCAATCCATATACTGTAATAATGATAATAGTGAGGTTTCCACTACAAAGAACAGCGATATTAAATTCCTGCATCTGAAGAATTAATTGATTTTAGAATTAAAATGAGTCCTTTTATTTTGATCATGTATATGGAATATTGTAATAGAGAACCTACCCCGCAACCCATGTTATGTACGATGTTGCGTAGCAAGTATTATGAAAGAATATTTGGGTTTCAGAACAGGAAAATGCTTTTACACAACTCCTCAAATTGATAAATTAGGGCGGCAACTGTCCTGCGTGTAATCTGAATGTACAAACATGAAATGCGTCCAATAGTTAGCCCCCTCAAGGTAGAAATTGGGGATATGATATCCTGGTCGACAAGTATATTCAAAATAATTTATTTCAAGTCTGAATGTCTACCCTTCTGCTCGTTGTGTAAGTGCTCATCACTCAACATTAGTTGCAAGAATGACAGAAATTGCCATAATATTATATTCATATGTATATTGAAACGAGTTGCTCGCTTCCTGTGGAGAAAATAAAAGTACTCAACCGCAAATAATAAATCATATATGTATAATATAACACAATACACAAATACTGAGAATTTGGAGTTAACAAGTTTTGTATCTTTATTTTTTACTCATTCTTTCATCCAAATTCACCTAGTGAATCATTCCCTTCTTACATTCAAATAACGCGGTGGCAAAAGATCCAAAAAGTAGTACTATCTACCATAGTATAATAAACGACAGTTTCAAAGATCAATTCTTCTTTTTCTTCCCCTTATGTGTGGTGGGTGGAGGTGGACTGGATACAATACTTTCATCTACAGCAGGACGAGCTTTTAGCCATTGTAACGGTTTTAATCTGTACATCGGCCATGGTGGCAGTGTAAGCTACAGAGAAAAGATAACACAAAAAGAGATACAGAATTGCGGAACAAAATTGCAGCTTAATATTCCTGGAAGTTGGTACCGTAATTTCTGACAACAGTAATAACCAAAATAGTATGTAAACGTCTGATTATTTTGTTGGAAGGAATGGAATTCATTGTTACTTAATTTATCGGTTATCTCGTGCAAATGCAATACTTACGATGCATGATAATCCGAATCCAGCACATAGAATGTACATAGTTTGGGAGAACTGTTGGCAAATGTAGCCCCATACGAAACCTACAGCCTGTATTCATGATGAAAATATGACGGAAATTAGCTTGTATTTGCATTACCTGAAGACTTCTCAACAATAGGGATTTTTAAGATTGGCACAGAAAGCTTACTATCATTAATGAAATGTGGCTTCTTATTTGGGCAAATACCGGTAATCGGTGGTATTCGAATAGAGACTAAAATAGCCTATTATTCAAAATAAAGGGAAACAGCTCTTAAACTATAGAACCCGACAATTTGAACTTACGGCAAATAATATGATGATAACTTGGAATGTGCGCTCTGCTCGCCTTTGCCCTTCATAGTCCTTAAAATGACACAAGTTTGAGGTTAATACAGGCAGCCATATGGTAATTATAATCATCCTAAAATGAGTGGACTCTTAAATTGACTTAATTAATACTTAAGCTATTTATATGCTATAGACTAGTTGGCAGACAGGGTTTACACCAATAATAAAGTATAATTATACCCGTTTAGCAGGGAGAAATATATGATGTACCAGTAATCATTTTGGGTTTTCATGATAATTTCCGACGACAGAAGTGATAGATATAAAATTTGTATTGCAAGGAATCTTTTAATCTGGCACATTCTGTGTGATATACCGGGGTAGCTTACAGACCAGGTTAGATGCACTTTTGCCTGGTCTCACCAAACGAAATATAAGATCCAGTTTAAGGCATTTAAATAGAACGGTAGTACATGCTACAGCGAATCAAAGATCTTGGCTAAAGCCTAAAGTGTAGTGAATCCATTACCGTACTGTAGCAGTGGATCAACCTGCTGTCCTGAGATGCCATATTGGACCGATTGCAGTCGCATTCAGGATTAACTCAAGAGGGAATGTTGGTTATAACCGATAAAGAACATACACCTTACCATGTGAGTTGGAATAGATCTAAATCTTTCCGGAAGAAACTGCAAAAACAAATCCATTTCGCCTTTTCGTTAGTTTCCCGACCAGTGGCAGTGATGACGCTCACACAAACACCGGCCCAAATAATGGAACTCTTGAGGAAGTGTGGTAGTAAAGTGTATCAAGACTTCCGGCGAGATTTTAAACGAGACGAGCAGCGCCATTTGTTTCCGCTGTGGTATCTTCTTGCCTTTCACAACAAATCTATTGCATTTATTGGATTGGCATCTGCCGTGAGATCCCGTGAAGATGGGGGTCCCCAAGTTTTATCGATGGTTAAGTGAGAGATATCCGTGTTTAAGTGAAGTCGTTAAGGAATATCAAGTAAGCACCTCTTTCTTAGTCTTAGATATGTATTTTACCCGACCACAGCCTGGCACAGGCAGTCACAGTCACAGCTTGGCCTTGGGCTTGGAATGATAATAAATTATTTCACCAATGATACTACTCTCGGGAGATGCAGAGGCGGGTTTACTGACTAACAAAACCTTTCTTACACATGTTACCCTTTATTTAATTGTAAAACTTAAAGAACAAAAACGGATGTAGACTCCACACCTCCAGACTGGCAAATTTGCAAAAACAGGCTGAATGAGCTGGGCCACTAGTACTATCTACTTTTGTCCCGATCGACCCAACGCCGATGTTTATTGTGCAATATCAAACTATCCGCCTTTACAGATCTTGGGATTTGAGGCCTTAATGAAAAGGAATCAATTAACCATAGAATTAGAATTTAGATGATTCGTAACTTTCGTTAGCTAGCTTCATAAGATAATACAAATTACAAATACATCACAACATAAGTGACAATCTTGAAACAACAAGAGGATGTCCCATATGGAGCTTTCTGAACACTCATTTAGTTTATAACTATCATTGTACATTCACATTTATGTTTACTATGCTTGGTTTGCCTGGAAGACCTGCTTTGCCTGCATAGGCACAGAGGGTGTTATTCATTTCTGATGTACCGGTATTGTTTATTCGGAATTTAAAAAAATCCTACATATATATATATGCCAGGGTCAACATAAAGCTAAAGGGCTTGACAAATCGAAATTCGTATGATCTACAGCAGAGGGGATTCAACAGAGGCAGCCAGTGACAATCGACATAGATCTTACTGAGTGACAAAAAAATCGACCATATTACTATGTTCTCACCCATATCTGTTTGAAGACAACTTTATTCTTTAACTAAAATTAAGGGACAAACGACAGAAGAATTTTCTTAGTGACAAACGACAATTGCTATTTCTTGGTAGTGACAAGAGAAATGAGACCTCCTCCCCCCCCCCCCCCCCCCCCTTCCTCACGAGCCCTATATAAAGTCATAATTTTCGACATAATCTATAGAGGGGATTTCCCAAAGCATCTTCTGTGTGCTATAGTCAGTAAAGAACTTGCTAAAATTGGGTAATCGGACAGACTGGACTGGACAGGATATACATGTAGTCTACTTTCTTATCATAGAGTCTCCGTGGGGCCTGGAGGAGCCTTGAATTTGGAAAAATGAATTCAAAGCCTGAAAAATGGGCATTTTTGGTCGAAGGGTCTGAAAAATAATTATATGGGCCTTGACTTCTGTTAGGATCTATTGAATGGCCTTGACATTTTTTAAGATACTCTTTCACTTCCACCTTTCCCCCTGACTGGCCCCTCGCACACCTTACAGTAAATGACTCACAAATTAAAAGATAAAAAACGGTTATTGATATAAAATGTGAATATAAAACTTGGTAAATCATTGGTCAATGTACAACAATAACTACAACCCCCGTGTTCCGCCCTGAAAAATCACTGAAATAGGCCTGGGAAACCGTATCCCTGAAGTTGAACCCCATTTAACTCACTTTTCTCACTTAATTCAATCTTAGACTCTCTAATTCTTTCACCGATCAAAAGGGAATAACATCAAAAGCTGAATGTGTGAGTTTGAAAATAACGAGCTCCAGATGTAAAGATATTATTGAAAATAAAAAATAAAATGACCCGAAAATGCAACAAATGTAAAAAGGCTGTCTGCTCTGGGGCTCGATCTCACAATGTACTGTTTGGAAGTCTAACGCTTTAACCACTTGACTATAGGGGGATATAGAAGAGCATATGCATATACAAACTTACATTGATTCTTCACATTTTAGGTTTACTTTAAGTTTAATCCCTCATTCTCCTCATGGTGATTGAGGAGAATGGGGAAATAAATTATCTTTGAAGGTCCCTGTGATCGCCTCAGGCGATTCAGTGATTCAAATTAATCATAAATGATATCATGCATCTGCAATCTATTTCTTTAATATGCGAATTCAGGACCTCTAGTTCTGCACGCTTCCTGGATAGACATAGTAGAGCATGTTACATTTTTGTTCTTTTCATACATTTGCCTTTTAAACTGCCATAATAAAGTAGATTTTCTCATGATATGGCGTGTACAAAACTGGTTGTAGGCAATTGTCATGTTCCACATCATATAATTACGAGATACCAACATTTCATTGCTTTTCTGCTCACCATTTCAGATTCCCGAATTCGACAACTTATATTTAGATATGAATGGCATTATACATATTTGCTCCCACCCCGATGATGGAAATGCTCACTTTAGAATAACAGAAGAGAAAATATTCCAAGATGTATTTCATTACATAGAAGTCCTTTTCCGGATGATTAAGCCAAAGAAAGTGTTCTACATGGCCGTAGATGGGGTTGCCCCAAGGGCTAAAATGAATCAACAGCGGGGACGAAGATTCAGGTACTTGTATTTTATTCTCGGATTGGGACGATGTGTGTTCCCTGATTGCGCTACCACAACTGAATCTGCGCGGATTCAGATCGAACATTCCACCTGTATTGTATTTTATTCTCGGTTGGAAATAATTAACTTTTATGTTGTTAACCTCAGGCTGGTTGGCATACTTTAATATATTTTGGATTGATATGGTTATGACAATGTAGAAAATACTCAACATCGACCTACGAACAGCCCACTGAGTTTTGTCGTTATCATGTAAGAGGGCTTTGTATCAACCTACTTCCAATGGAGCATACTACCTTTCATGTCATAAAGAGCCAGTTATTGTTTGTGCGATTAACTTATAGAACGATAAATTCATGTCACATCTAGTTATAGTAACGCTCTTCATGGCCATTGGATACGTATCCTTCAGACGTTCTGTGTTGAATATGGTATTCTCTCGCTCTTTCAGGTCCGCCAAAGAGGCTGAAAACCTGGAAAAAGAGGCTCTATCCAAGGGAGAAGTTCTCCCAACAGAAAAGAGATTTGACTCCAACTGTATCACCCCAGGTGTGTTTCATATTATTTTGCTTGACTTACTTCACTTGTCTTTGGTATTATCCTAACCAGTTGTATTTCAGTAGAATTAAAAAAATATATATGTTCACCCCCGCATGTTTATATTTCCTCGTCTTTTACAGGAACGAAGTTCATGGTGAAACTTCAAGAGCAATTAAAATACTTCGTTGTGAACAAAGTGTCTACTGATAAGTTGTGGCAAGGACCTAGAATTTATCTCTCTGGGCATGAGGTAAATAATTCTACTTTTAACCTAATAATGTCTTTGATTCACATGTGTATTTCGAAAGTTTATGTATCGATCTCATGATAACTACCTTTTAGCCTTATGCTGTGTCCAATCTGTGCCCTCAGCATAAATTTGATAAATGTAAAGTATTAAATACATACTGATACGGTACATTAATTGATTTATTGCTTAACCCCAGTATCGGACTCGCTTTTTATTATATTAATTTCTTTATTTTATGTGGAGGAATGCCTTAATATACTTTGTGGAAAATGACATTTGCTCTACCTTAGATTTTTTTTTTTTTACAGACACCTGGAGAGGGAGAACATAAAATTATGGACTTTATTAGGTCAGAAAGAGCAGGATCGGACTACGATTCCAACACCCGCCACTGTCTCTATGGGCTTGATGCTGATCTTGTAAGTGGCTCCTTGTAAATTTGCAAGCAAAAATATTTTACCAATAATAGATGTATATTTTTATGTTGTATTGTATATTTATATGTGATCTATTTTGTGTGAGGTCTTATGTTACTGGCCAGAGCTTTGCTCTATCAAGGCCCCCTTATCGATGATTGTATGTGGGTACCTCTTATCATTTTACCCTGATCACCCACCCATTATTGTCATCAATTTTGTTCTTCTCATTTTTTCATCAGATTATGTTGGGCTTGGTTACCCACGATCCCCACTTTTCTCTGCTTCGAGAGGAGGTGCGCTTCGGTGGGAAAAATTCACAGAAGCGTAGTAATGCACCTGAACAAACTACCTTCCATCTGCTTCATTTGCAACTATTAAGGGAATATCTTGATTTTGAATTCAGTTCCCTCCGGGTAAGTACTTTTTTTTACTCTTTCTATTTGCTTACTTTGCATAACTACAACGAACGATTAATTACAAAATAGTCATGATGATTCAGCTAACTAATTCATTTTTACATTTGTTATAAAATCCATGTCTTTTTCCAGGAAACTCTACCTTTCGCATACGATTTGGAAAGTATAATCGATGATTGGGTCTTGATGGGTTTTCTTGTCGGGAATGATTTCATTCCACATTTACCCCAAGTTCACATACATGGTGATGCTCTGCCTTTACTGTGGAGCACATACAAGTCGGTCCTCCCTACCTTAGATGGTAAGTAATTAAAGCGAATGTTTGTATCTCACTTTATTTCTAGTTACTCTATCAATGTTTAAAGTAGCTATATTTTATGTCATTTGTGATGTACCCCCTAAAATCCCCCTAAGTGGTCCGAATATTATATTCTAATAATATTCGGACCACTTAGGGAAAATACCCCTTGTTCTAATCATGATTTTTATGCTACTAGGTTATATTAATGAGAGCGGAAAATTAAACCTCGCAAGGTTTGAAAAGTATATGCAAAAATTATCAGAGGTACGTAGTGTTATTTCTTCTTCCATTCAGTAGTCTTGGTGGCTAAGTCCTGACTTATTTACATTTAATCTTGGCCACCTGCGGTGTGATTTAACTCAAATTGTTTTCTGTTATTCCACAGCATGATACAGACCAGTTCCGAGATACATACGCTGACTTGAAATGGTTGGAAAGCAAAACAGTTGGCGATTCACCTAAGAAGGGATTTCACGGGAACGGAAGGGTATGAATACGAGAGTTATCTTAATTGTGGGTCCCTGGGGGTATTTGATTAAACATACTCGATACCTTTCTCTCTAGTCGCGCCATCATGTGCAAGATATATTTAAGTATTTGTGAGTATGATTTATGCTTTCAGAAAAAGGACCGGTTTCACAACAAACTTTTAACTGCTAACCAATATATGAACTTGGTGAAATATAAAGACATGATCGACGATGATAGCGATGGGCTCCCCGATGCCGAGGGTATGGACCTGGTCTCCTTTGAAAAAGGTGAGCTAGCCCTATGATTAGGGCTTTGTATGATTGTAAAATTTTAAATTTATAACCAATAGGGGACTTGCATAGCCGCCATCTGGAATTATGATTCGCATGGAATTATGGCACTAATGGTACAGTGTAAAACCTATCGAAAACATGTCATGTTCAGTATGGAATATTTATCAGTGCTCTAATGTCAATATCCATGTGTTATACATGGTTCCATATCATAGGTTCCCATCTTTCCCATGTTGCATTTAATTTCATAGGTCATTTATACAAGCTGCGATATTGGTGAAAACATTCTGTCAGAACTGAATCTATCCCAGCATGCACTGTAACAGACATGCGCACATGCAAATCCCCTATTGATTATCTAAGACTTTGTCAGAACGTATAGCAGACTGTGGCTCAAAATGGCATCATTGTATCTTTGAGTTATTTTTTACTCTCACCAGAACTCGGAGTCGCTCCTCTGGAAAAAGATGAAGAAGTTGGGGAGGACGATGATGAGGAAGAGGAAGATTCAGAAGAGGATTCGTCAGAAGAGGAGTCCGAGGAGGATAGCGGGGATGAAGATAGCATGTTCAGACATGAGTTCCGCCATCACAAGGATGGATACTACATGGAGAAACTCAAATATGAACATGTAACTCCGTGAGTTAATACTTGCCTATCTGCCTTTATCTTCATATAAATTTACATCTTCAATCTAGGATTAATATCCTGGCTTTTAAACTATATATTCAAACGTGTTTTCTTATATTATCGGTTTTAACGCTTAACAAAGCAGTGAAGATTCATTTTAAAAATGTAGACGTGATTAATCTCATTGATTTTCACTTTTCATTTTTCCTTACAGCGAAGTCCTCCGCGACCAAGCGGAGGGTTATGTCCGAGCCATACAATGGATTCTATACTACTATTTTGATGGTGTCCCCTCATGGAGTTGGTAAGTTCGTTTCCAACTATGATTTGTAAATAATTATTCCATTTGTAACTCTTTTTATCCCCTCCTCTCCTTTTACTTCCCCCCCCCCCCCCCACTCCTCCTCCTTCTCCTCCTCTTCCTCCATTTATCTCCTCGCTCTCTACTCAACGTTCCTCCTCCTCCCTCTTTCCTCCTCCCCTACTCCTCCCTGTATTTATTGTTTCCGTATATGTAATTACTGTGTATGCTTTTATCATTCTTGTTTTTCTCTTCTCCAGGTACTACCCCCATCATTATGCGCCATACGTATCTGATGTCCGCAACTTTGTTGATATGAAGATAGAGTTTGAACTTGGCCAGCCCTTCCTACCCTTTGAACAACTTATGGCTGTGTTACCTGCGGCTAGCAGAGAAAATTTGCCAGAGGAGTTCTATGCAAGTGTTTCTCTCCCTTTTCTCCCATTTCGTTCTTTCATCCACTCGTATTATACGTGGTGCATTTTGATTATAAAGCCAAATTTAACGATTCATAGTATAATATGAAACACAGTCATTAGCTCATAGTTCATTCAGGTGGGTGGTGTTTTACCTATCTTATAAGGGACAGCGATGAAAGAGAAAACAATGTATCAATAGGGAAAAAAGTATGTTTTTTTAAGAAAACCCCATCCTACCATCGACAATCTCATGAACATGACTAATAATCTAAAAGTGTCAACAAAAATATAGCCTGGATCCAATGTTGATTCTCACGTACAATTCAGACGGGAATCTAGAAAAAACATTTTTCATTGACACTTGTATCGGTCTCGTGTTTCTTGTCTCTCTCACGTCAATGGCATTTCTGTGATGCTTATTAATAGACAGCTTTGTTCAATACAGAGCTTGATGACTGAGGACAACTCAGCCGTCATCGATTATTATCCCGTCGACTTTGAGACGGATTTGAATGGCAAGATGCAGGAGTGGGAGGCTGTAGTCCTTATTCCTTTCATCGATGAGGTAAGAGCTTCATATTTTAAACATAACTGGACTGGCCCTGAAGAAGGACTGCAACGTCCGAAACGTCACCAGTTAAGGTCCAATAAAAAAGTGTAACATCCAATCCACAGCCCTCTCTTTTCAACAGAAGTATCATACTCAACAATTGGAATTTCAAACGGTTGGCAGCCCCCCTCCCAACATTTAAACATAATTGTTAACTTGTTTTGCAAACCAGACATTGTACCTGTTACATGACTAGTTGTAAGCACGATTGTATTTGTTGATACGCTGTATAAATATCCTAAATACTAAACAAAATTATCGCGGAAAAGTTGCATTTGAAATAGCTCTAATTTTGCCTATCTTATAGAAAATTATAGATTCAAGATCAATATTTTAACGTACGTATATTTTAGGTGCGACTGTTGAAAGCCATGCACCCGGTCTACGCCAAACTCAAGCCAGAAGACAGGGGGAGGAACAGACATGGCCCTCACTTCCTCTACACACACAATGACGAAATCATGGGAACGTATCCTTCCTCTCTGCCTGGAATTTTCCCTGATATTGTGAATCATCACGCTAGGCAAGTTGTTCTCTTGCTTGATGTTCATTCTGTCAAGTAGTTTTCAGTCATTTGAAGAAAGAAAAACAAATTGACATTGAAGTAATAAACAATAAATCTGCTTTTATTGTATTTCTATATTTCGGTAAGAAACTTGTATGTTATAGTTACATACATAACTACTAACTTAATTAAAACTACTAATTTATGTGTGTGATTGCATATGTAGCATTTACATTTTTACTTTTGTTTAACTCCAAAGCTCTTTAAAATTACCGAAAATTGAATCTTTTTAGTGTGACTGAAGTGGACAAAAACGCCTTTGTTTTGGAGCGAAGTAAACTGAGGAAAGGTCTATGTGAAGGCGTCAAGCTCGACGTTTTCTTCCCAGGATTCCCGACTCTCAAGCACATACCTCACAAGGTAACTCTCTTTATAGCACTTGAACGTACATGTAATGTAAGAAATAATCCTGGTAAATCTTTTTAATCCTAAATTTGAATTACCAGTATATTTTCTGTACTTTGCCTTCCTTCTAGTCTTTTGCATTTTTAAACAGGTTCCTCGGACAAGAAAGCTTTCCATAAAGTAATTCTAGACTAACCCTTTTGGTTTATTTTTTTTCAGGCTCATCTTGAGAAGGCCCAGGTCAAGGTCTTCCAGATGGCTAGTCGGAACGAAAATATGATCGTTGAAATCCTTGAGAATCCAGAACAGGTGAGGCCATGATGTCCTTTCTCACTATTTGGCCGTGTGCTAAATATCCCTAATACACGGAGTATAGAATATAGTTGCTGTATTTTGGAATCTTATATAACTTTTTTCTTAAGTTATTCTCGAGGCAGGGTGTTTTGAAATATATAATTGATATCTTGGTAGGATTTGGAACAAGTTGCACATGAGTATCTAGGCCGAGGGGTTTATGTGAACTGGCCGCACATGGAAGAAGCCAGGGTTGTCGCAGTCTCAGATGGTGAAATCAGGTATTTCTCTACCAAGTTTAGGTATAGTTCTGTGAAGTGAACATTTGAAAAGTATACTTATGGGCTTTACTTTGCCTAAGCCTGTGAGGCTCCTGCAAGAATTTGAAATACAATTAAGATCATGAGTAATGTTTTGCAGTATAAACCATTTAAACAAACATCATGAAAATTATGTATTGATGGTGTATTTCCTTAATTTTACAGGTACAATTTGGTGGAAGGTTTCTCGCACCAACAAAAAACCCAAACTGCCGGCAGCAATAACTGTGAGATGGCGAGAGTGGAGCTTGATAAATCGCAACAATCTGAATGGAACAAAGAATGTGATTCGATCACAGAAAGGTTAATAACCCTTTCTTATCTTAAGTTTAATAAAGTTGTATTCTATTCCTTAAGAATTCGGCTATCCGCGTGCCAGCCAACATCTAAATAATAAGGTAGATAAACCGTTTGAGTTTTTATTGCATGTATACTATATACAAGAAATGCATTAATTTTACTTAAAAGTAAGGCCAATAATATATTAAACAATCAGTTATAGAAATACGCCATATCATACACAGATGTTTTCAAGCGTTGCCATCGTTCTTCAAAAATATCAAGAAACATTTAAACTCACCTCCCTACATTAAAATTACCATATTTGAACATACATGGTCCCAATTTTCACATAAAGGATCTTGCACAATATAGACATGCATGTATATAGATACCACACCACTCGATCCTCCATGGTCGTGCCAGTGGATTTTGAGGTTCATGACCACTGTGTCACCACCGTCGTCGCTGCCGTCCATTTTCTATTGTTTATTACCGATACTTGTCCCTTAAAATCGTCTCCTCTTTTTTAGATACAAGGGCAGACGGGGCGTCGACGTAAACTACACCAGTATCCTCGTTTATGCTTGTCCAATGGTTGGTCGCAAGTGAGTAAATCTGCTTATGGTTTATGTCGTGAACTAAGTATGTCTAATTATACTTTTATTAACTTACCATTGACTTTTATTTGAACGTTTTAATGATTATGTACCACCGTTTTTTAATTAACCGCCCTTCACCACCTTTAATTGCTTGTTTCTAACATGAATATGAGACGGAACTAAAAACAACCTCCGCTCCCTTCAAAACTGCTACCATGTATCATGTAATAAAAATGTTTCTAACGTGTAGATATGTCTGTGGCCACCGTGGTAATATAACCCTGGAGAAGCAATGGTCAAATTCAGCTGTTCCCTTCTGTCTTCAGGCCACAGTCAAGGTTTGTTTCTCTTTTGTTATTCTTCACATTCAAGGTATTATTTCAATAAAGCGACGACAATGTCATGTTATTTACCAGTATATCTGACATCGCGAAGAGTTATTCTGTTTTTCCCTGGCTTAACACAATATTGGTACTTTCCTCTTTGATATATTTATTCCATTTCTCTGTCTCTTGATTGACTTTGTTCGAGATGGTTAACACTGTTTAGTCCCTGCCTTCAATACCGTTTTATTGAATTCTCCCTAGGATATTGCCGTCAAGGATGCAGGGTTCCACCAGTATCATACACTGGACCAACTGTTTCCAACCAAAGCACCAGTATTCATGCTCGGGTCCCCCCATTATGGCTGTATGGGCGAGGTATATATTAATGGGATTATATAATCGAATTAGTTGATGATTAAATTAAAAAACAGTATCCTCGATTGAATAGTTACTTTTATTATTAGTTTTAAGTATCCGTTTGTAATGTTCATCTTGCTCTCCAGGTTTTGGATATTGATCCTAAAAACGATGGCAGGGTTCGCGTAGATTTCACTATCCTTCAAAAGCCAGCATTAGAGGACGTCATGCGAAAAGAGAAGGTCAGTTCACTTCGGGTCATATTACCTTTTTTCAGTTCTGGTATATAGCTCGTGCCATATGGACTTCTTGATTTGTATTGTATATATTGAAAGTGTGTGTTAGGCAGTTTTATACCTTGTGAAAGACTAATGATAAGAACATCTTGATAGAATATGTAATATCATGCAGTATAAATTTGTCCCTTTTGCTGGTAGCTTGTGAATGACATCTTTCCTATCAATCATTTGACAGCATATCGCAGGAACGCAATGGTACCCTGGCTACATTGTTGCACAGCGCAGTGGTGTTTCAAATCATTTGTTGTCAAGGATAACGGGTACAATTTACGTCACTAAAGGTGGGAAGAATTTCCAAAGCTCAGGAAAGAGTAATATAGGACTTAACCTCAAATTCACCAAGAAGAATGAAGAGGTAAGGAAAGCTTAGTTCTGCCGAGTAAATATGCTCTCTGTCTGATAATCTTTGGTAATGCCTTTATTGATACCTCAGTATTTCTCTTGTAATTCCTTGTATCGTTTACAGCACTCTCTTACAAGGTTAATATTTTGTTCACTCAGATTCCTGGATACACAAAGAAGGAGGAACGGGGTTGGTCGTACTCCCAGAGAACTATGATGATTGTTCAAGATTATGTTAAAGAGTAAGCTTCGGAACACTGTTATTCTTCCTTATTTAACCCTAACGTAATCAGAGGGGTAGATCTCCCTGATTGTCTCAAATTTCCCAGCATATAAGTATGCCTTTATTTCTTGTGATGAAATATATTTGCGTCTACTTTCCTGACTAAGAGCCTTTGAATTCCCACAGGTTCCCTGAACTTTTTGATTACATCAACAAAAATGGTTTGAATGAAGACAGCTATTTCGAGAATGAGATCTTCGGCGAGGGGAAGTAGGTGTTGTTTTCTGACATTCTTTTGTGCATGAAATATTTATCCAGCAGTCCTAATGTGTGCAATGATACTTATTTTAGCCCACCCAAATATATCATGTTAATAACAGATTGTCAAGATGTCAATACGTAAAGAATAATTGATGATGGTGGGATTTATTTTTACAGCGACCGTTTAAAGGAGTTGGTCACCTGGATAAAAGAACAACCCTGTAGCAGTGTTCCTCCCTCGCCCTGCGGAAGCTACTTACTCGACGAGAATGTTGTTTCTGCCATAGAGGAAGAAGTCCAAAGTAACAACGAGGTCAATAGAAAAAGAAAGAAGCACATTAAAATGCAAGTCCGACCAAAACTACTTTACCGGGTAAGATATGATCTTTGAAAATACTGTACGTAATGAATATTGTTCCGTTTTGTCAAATTTGAACGAAAAACGGGTCGTGAAGTCTTGAGTTTCATCATTTGATTTTCCACTGTTGTATACCGTGCCATACAAAATACATGTTCTAAACCATACCGAATACCTAAATAAATATATACAAAATTATAAGAACTTCTCAGTTTCTCCTTCTCAGAGTAATGAAGTTAATTGCACTTTGCATTCTGTCAACCTTGCAGCCATTGCTTGCCCAGATCACCCTTGTGCCGGACACTTCTGTAGAGTTTCAGTTGTACGACCGCGTTATCAATGTGAGGGACGGGTACTCTATACCCCTTGGCCTCACCGGTACCGTAACTGGCATCCATCCTGGTAAGCTTGTGGTTTTAATTGGTTTGCCGTTATTTACTATAACATTAAAATTGCTTAATTATACAGCTCCCAATAGTAATGATATGACAGTTTCAAAGATGTAGGAAGGTAGAGAAATCAATTAAATGTGTTGACTTTTTCCTCCAGCTCCCAAGGAACAAGATACCGTGTTGGATGTTGTGTTTGACGAAGAATTTGTTGGCGGACTTACTCTAAGGTTGGTATTCAAATACTCGATAATGTTCACCATTACCTCTGGGTCGATTCATAATAGTAGTTCTTGTTAACTGTTAAGCGGAATAATTGGTCTTTATTGGCCATGCTGAGAATCGTCCTTTTCGTTGTAAATATAACTCAATTCAATTAAAAAAATATGTATCGAGGTAAGAGTTATTGCTTGTATATCGATGGTTCCCGGTGGTTGGTTATAGTTGATGTGATAGGTAGGAAATAAACCCTTTATTTATGGTTACGATATTTATTTCACTAGCTTTCGGGCTAAGTATTGCCCTTCATTAAAAAAATGTATATGTTGATACAACTGGTTGATCAGCTCTGACTGATGTCAGCTCTCCCGACGAGTGCCATTTTATAGACCTTAAAGAGTTAAGTTGCAAACAAGCTAGTAGGCTAATTAACAACTAGTTTCAGTACAAATGAATGATGGAATGGTTAATTATAGTGAATGAGGGTATGGTACACATGGTAACGAGTAATATAGGTAGTACAGGTGATGATAACAGAGATGTCAGTTTTCAGGGAATTTCAGGTTTTCAGGTTTTCTCCAAAATGATTATTTTTTTCAAAATTGTCCTTATTTCATATAGTTTCTTCAGTAGTTTCAACGCTTCACAATACATTTCCACCCCAATGCATTCACACTCCAACTGAGGCTATATCATGAGTTCTCAGTGAGCATTTGGGAAGGGCCTGGTCCCCGCATACAGAGCCCAGAGGCCGGCCCTCTCTCCCCATTTCTGACGGCCCCTGCTCTGTTTGTGTGGGTCACTCTATTTCATAGGGCTGCAGCCTCCGGTTTTATAAGGAATCCTCCCATATACAACAGCACCAGGGCTCCTGGAGTTTCAGGTTTTATAAGGAAGGGGTATATAGTGAGTAACTCCTGCCACTAAGCATGTACACCCTCAGTGCATGGTGACTAACTAGGTCACTAGGTGAGTCATAGTGTCAGTGGTATCTTGACATACACAGAGCACACACACAGAGCCTATGTACTCAGTTAAATATAGTAATAATCTGATTATCAGTCATTATGGAGTTAAAAAGAGGACAGCAACTTGGTAATGAATCATTTCTGAGGAATAAGTTTCAATGGGACTGGCTTGAGGAAAGTGACTGCAATGGAGACCAACTTTCAATGTATATTGTGCATTCTTGATAGAGCTGGTATTGGCTAAGTGCACATGTGTACCTCATGTTAGGTATGTGATCATTATTATTTTATTTTCCCCTTCATAAACATTGGGCTCAATGCATGCATTGAAAATTGAAGCAGTACTTGTTTTCCATTGTTGCATATTTTTCATTTTTATGATATCTCT
Organism: Sthenelais limicola; assembly: GCA_942159475.1. Lineage (NCBI taxonomy): Eukaryota > Metazoa > Annelida > Polychaeta > Phyllodocida > Sigalionidae > Sthenelais > Sthenelais limicola. Next base: position 72,057,275 of record OW804097.1, on the reverse strand, counting down.
GGTATAAATAATTGCTTCAGTTTCTTAGGTAAAACATCACAACAATACATCCAGTCAATAGTATAATTATTCATCTCAAACACACCAGAATGTACCATTATTGATATGTTTCCAATTTTTTTTTCCTGGGCAAGAACCCACCCCCACCCTCACAGACCCCCTTGAGCAGGCCTATGGCACTTGCTGACTTGAGAACTCTCTGCAGTATATATATAGGCTTAACATTAGAAAAGAATATATCTAAAAAGTACAGTTTCAATGCTCTCATAATTCTGAAAGCTGGTGCAAAAATGCCCACAGAATGCATCATTTGACTCATACTTTTGAAAATTTTCCTGGGGGGGGGCATGCCCCCAGACCCCCCTAGGAGGGCTTCACACCTACGGTGCTCGCATCAGCGGCTATGCCGCTGTCCTTTATGACACAACTTGCAGTTCAGGTTTTTTTAAAGGAACCAACTGGCATCCCTGGATAACAATGAGTACAGTGGGGATAGTAATACAGACACTTGGGCAAGTGTAAGGCGAACATTATAAAGTAAGTAAAATAACATAAAGTAGAAGTTGTGGGCAGGGTAAAATGTTTGTACTAATATAATGTTTACACCAATATAAGACCGCCTCATCCTTTCAGATGTTCGCAGCACAAAGGATACCGTGTGCCGGTATCATCCCTTATTAATCTCACCCATGGAGAGAGAAAAGAGTTGGCCAAGTCTGGTCATCAAAGTAAGCCGATAGCCTTCGTAAAACCTCAAGCTGCAGGCTATTTCAATCAGTCCGGTCACCAAGGCAACGGGTCGAACTATGGAGGCAACTCGTACAACAACGCTGGTCGTGCAAAGGGTAGTCAATCAAATGACTGGAGGTCAAATCAGGTAACTGGAGGTTAAATCTACTTTTTGGTCCTATGATATTGGTCATTAATTTCTGCAAGATCATGTCAGAATGGTTAACTTTTTGTATGACGTAATTTATGCATTTTATTTGTATCCTGTATTCCTTTTCTCTTGACCGTTCGTGCGATTTCGAGGAAGTTGATTCGGAGGTTTAATTTGATGAATCATTGAATGATAATAGTTGTTAGAACAAATCATAAGAATAATAGACTTGAGATTTATGATACAATTACACTTTGTAGACATGTAGTAAAAATTTCGAAAGATGAAACGAGTCACCTGCTTGTGGTACTCCAATTTCAAACTCTTTCATATGACTGATATGTCATTGCACCCACTATTTTTTTCTATTCCCGTATCCAAGGATCGTCATTTCACACATTTGGTATTTTGGGTAACGGTAGTCATTTGGTGATCTATTGCAGGGAAGTAATGGACGCGGAGGATCTTATGATAACAGACAACCTAGTGCTTACCATCAACTTGCTTCTCGTAGTCGACCCCAAGGTCAAGGCCAAGGCCAAGGTCAGGAGTTAGGCAGACGACCTGCTCCTGCAGGTGGAAGACAGGTAATACTGCTCATCTCTTGTTCAGCTATCTTTAAGATCTCAGTTGTGGTAGCGCAAGAAGGCATACAACACGTACGTCGATTTCGCACACATCTTTAAGAGGGAGATTTGATTACACAGTTATGTACTAATATTTTGCAGGTTTAACCTTTTAAGCTAGAAAAGTATTCATATGTTGTCTTGTCTGTCTCTCACAATCAGCACACTCACCCTATAGGCACCCCCTAGATCTACCTTTTCTCGAAATAATAGGTTTCTAATGATAGATGTAGAATTCCTTACTCTGAGCCTAGAACACCTATGTAGTGGACACATTTATGCCATTCAAAAAGCATTATCGTGAACTAAGCTTACACAGTATACCCGGTACACGCTATCCACCGAGCGGTGCTACCACAACTGTGAGAAATATAGATTTTATAGGATCTCGTCATATTTTGATATGTGACGTCATAAAGATATCACGTTGCATTGAACACTATCCGAGATCGGATCCTATTGGTTGCGATTATATCAGTTTTCTGACAGATAGATACATATTTAAAGAAATGTTGTAGGTATTTCTTTTTTAATTATAGCGAGGTGAGTTGTATATCGAGAGGCCCGGATTTGTGAATAGGTGGTTCAGTTAACGAAGGAAAAAAATACCCTTATGTCATAGTTAGGGTTCATTAATGAGCTTTGGAGCTGAACTGGCTCTTCGTCTTTTTAAAATTATTTCGAAAAAAAAGAAAAGTATCACTGGAACCAAGTGTGTAAAATTAAAATGTTTCATTCAGGATGACAACGGATATGCTAACATGTGGCAACAGCTTCAGTCTGCCAACCTTGCTCCTCCTCCTTCTAAACAGTCACAGCCAGGAGTCAATAACAAGAATCAGAACCAGAACAACGCCAGCAAGGCCCGCCAGCCACCACAGGGGGCCCCTCCCAGCAGTCAAGACCAGGGACAGACAAACAATTCCAGCTCGCCTCAGCCTCTGTCTTTAGCGCAGGCTGCTCTAGCTCTGGATAAGGCTAAGCTACCAATTAACAAACCCCAGAATCAACAAAATCCACCACATAAGGATGCTGTTAATAAAAACGATGCTGAAGAGGTTTGTTGACTGTTGTGGGAATCAATAGGTGGAGATAAATTATTTTAGAATTTAATATCATAAACACCTTGCTGAAACCATAAAATATACAGTACTTTCGATTTTTAGTTATAAAACTTAATGTCATTAAAGTTAAGTACAGACATGTTGCTTGACCGACGAGTGAGTAAATTTATATTTATTACAGATTTCAGAAAAAAAGGTGATTCTTATGTAAAATGTTCCTATATTTGAGTGAGGACCAGCCCGTTCCTAATTTGCTAGGACTTAGAGAATATGTTAAAAATTATATTGTTACCCTCGCTACACATAAACACTGCACATTCTCTTTTTTTTCAATATTTACTTTTCTTCTAGATGGAGCATGGCACAAGTGAGGAATTCCTTAGTCTCATGAAAGCACTCGAAGTTTCAAACCTAAAAAAGAAACAAGCCAAGGAAGAGCCTGTCGCAACGAACCCACGGAAAGAAGTCCTTAAAGTTACTGAAGCTAAGGGAGAATCCAGTCAGGGTAAAATAGAAAACCAACAAAATAAGGTATGTTAAGTATGACGCACTAATAAAGACCAAATGTTGCAACTGAAAGTATTAAACATAATCATGTTTACATAAATGTCTTTTTGATCGATTCACTATATATATTGGTTCAAATTCTTTTGCGTGAGGAAGAGAACTTTGTTGGTCCCTATATATATCAGGAATTGGCAAGGGCAAGTGGTGTCTAAAATTCAGTCGTTCGTTTGGGAATTTTGGATTTATTGCGCCGAAGATAACATTTTTAACTGAATCTCTGCAATGGTTCCGTTAGTCTGTGCGTAAGTTTTGATGACATAATCCGAGTAAAATGTATGGGCTTAAAAATGTAATTGTGTGGGTTTTTTTTAAAATATAGGAGCGTGATTAGACAACGTATGGTTAAACAAGTAATAAACTACCATAAAATTCCCCTATTTATTTAAATGATCCATCAAGTTACATGGGCAACAACATATATATCATTTGATCCCATAAAACTCCCAAATATCCCAAGATATATAACATATCATCCCATTAAACCATGCAATGTTTTAGAATTTTAGATATCGCTGATGTACCCGCATTTGGCTTAATAAACGTTTTCAAATCAAATCACATCAAATCCTTACTATGCTAGGACAGAGCCACATTGTTCAATCGACCTCTTATTCCTTCTCAGTCCTTGTTTATGAAACCTTGTGGTCCGCGTTCCTCAATAACTTGATTTTCTATTTTATCTCATTCTCTTGCGAGTAACAGTTCTTACAGGTAATTTTTGCACTACAATTCTTGTGCATTTATATCGGGATAAATGCATGTTTGTTCTGTGTTGTTATGTATATAGTTTTCTTAATTATTAAATCTGTTTCCATTTTGTTACATTCGATGTGTTACAAATATGTATTCTTGAGAAGTTTTAATCAGATAGATGTTCTTTTTTTTTAACTCTTTCGAATTAAAAATTTATTGAAACGTGTTGTAAAAGATATCCGAGAATCATACACTAGGGTTGATTCGCAGATTTTTTATTTATTTGCCATCGTCCTATTCAAATGATTGAATAAAGCTAGCTTTAATCCCATACAAAACCAAGGGTGAACTGAGATTTGATGGAAATAATGATTATCCTTGGTGGTGCATTTCATTAGCTGTGTCATGTTCATTCATTGGCATTTTTCGTAGTGGTAAACTTGATACCAATGGTAGCTCCCAGTGTCTGTAGATTCACTGCTCAGTAACGGTAGTGTTGCGTAGTTGATTTACATAATTATCAGTATCCTTCCTTCGTGATTTGTCATGTATAATCATTTAGTATGAGTTGTTCATGAAGGGAAATACTAGCTTAGCATCGGAACATTGGAATTCAATAAGGAAACTTAGCATTTGTTTTTATATATATCATGGATTTCATGCTAAAGGGCCTACTCCACTAAGCCGATTCTAATGCGATTCTCACAGAATTTAGTGTAAAAGAGTCCTCTGCGGCGCAAAATCGCAGGAGATTCGGCTTAGTGGACTAGGCCCTTTAGATGTCTCTCCCGCATGCTTATGACTTGCCTTTTGTGTTAACATGTATAAATGAGCACCTTCATGTTTGAATCTATGAAAGAATTGTCATCCCTGACCTTTGAAAGTGCCTCTTAACTGCATTCATTAGAAGTCATTCCTGAATACCATTTCAGGAGGGAACCGCAGCTCTTTATCAGATGTTGAAAATAGGACAACCAAGCAAAGATGAAACAAGTAAATCTGGTCCTGAAGTAGCTGGTCAAGATGCTGCTTCTAAATCGTATGGTAAACAAGTCTCCATCCAGGAACTTTTTAATGGTAAGAATATGCAACAGACTCTAATATCCAAACTATGGGGAAATTGTGTGCTGCTTCTTTTCAAAGGTGGTGTTTAGTACTACAACTGCCCATCTATTTTAATATTCTAGCGTATTTAGCCTAGATTTATTACTGCTACCATTTCCCTTTTCGAGGAAAATCAATGCCTTTGAGTAGTGTAGAATAAGATAAAATGGAGATGCGAGGAATCGCATAAGTCACTTTGTTGCAATTAAGATATTATCCTCGGAGAGACCTGCTTAGGTAGCGAGGTCTTTGTCCTAGTTCTAATGTATTGTAAAACCTAATCAATACTACTTTTCTTTACCATTTCCCAACAAGAGAAATAATGAAATTCAACCAAAGTGAGGTAGCATATGTATGAAATGCCCTTTTCTCTTATTTCAGGTGCCAAACAACATAATCAGCCTATCAATCACAAGCCAGATATTCATGCCAATCAAGTGACGCAACAAAAGCAAGGTCCACCCCCTGGACAAAGACAGCCAATCCCCGGTATGGCAAACCCGCAGGCGCATCCTCAAGGTGCACAGCATGCCCAAGGGAAGAGGTTTGTAAATCTTGATGTGTCCGTTAGCTTTCACTGCTGAAACAATTATTGAGATTGGCGGTGAGAGCAAAGAACATAATACAGAGATGAAAGTATTTAAGTTTTTATACTGAAATCAGTATTTTTTAAATCTTATAAAAATTGTCGAATTTCAGCCAAATGCCATAATTTGTACAAAATTTCGTCGAAACTTTCAAAGATTAATACTCAAAAATTAAAATTATCGAAATAACTGTTCAATTTACCCTGAACCCACTTACAGGTGCTTTTTCCCCTGCCAGAATTATTTCAGTATTTTTGCCATGATCCCACTTTCATCCCTGAATAAGAGTTCTTTTTTCTGCAAATATGTCTACAGTTTCTTGAGTCCTAGATAAAATATTCTTCCTGGAGGCCATCTTTAATATCTGTTCGGATAGTCTATAATTCGCTTCAACTTGCATTTGCCAAACAATATTAAGACCTCCACACGTACAGTTATAATCATATTTTAGTGGCTCATCGGTGCAACAAATTAAAACTAGGCGTCTTCCCTAATGTTTAGATCCCGAGTTGCGGAGTTACAACAGTGGTGTGGGGCAATGGGAATGCCTCCTCCTCGCTACGACTACAATTACACCCACGACAAAAAAGTAAGCCTTCTCTAGTCTTCCTTTGTCTATAAATGTTTAAAATATATACATGTTAACTAACGTGTTGGTTGAAGGAGCGTGAATATTGCACGAATGCAATATTCTAAGCGACTGAAAGTTAACAGTTAACAGGTTTATTATACATTTATATGCTTTCAATCATGAATATAGAAAATAATCGAGTCATAAATTTGAATTTCAGCGGTAAACCAGATTGGTTGCCATGACAACACCACATAAGTCACTGGTGAAATACGCACTATGCATAACTCATTCTAGATACGTTGTTTTCACAACAATGCGTGTATAATATAAATTAATAATCAATATCTTTACTGGAATTTATTTGCTATTTTGAGAATAAAACTGTGGGGATACAGAGGGAAAACATATCAATCCAGAAAAGTTGGAAGTTTACTAATACTAGTGAAATGCCTGTTGTAACCGAGATATAGTGAAATCAAAACATTCACAAACAAACGAGTAACTTATTGTTTGTCTCCTAGGTAAGCTCTGTAGTAAGTTTGGCTAACGGTATGCGTTACCAAGGCTCCATGTTACGCAGCCCCGACCAAGCTGCAGAATCGGCAGCCGGCACTGCCCTCCTTACAATGGTAAGTTTGAGCTCTTTTACACCTATTCTCCCTTTAATTTTGATTGTGCTCTAACACTCCCATTTAGTTTGATTTTCATGTTATTATCCTTTCTTACTGCCATATTTTTTCCTGGTTTATTGAGATAGCCATGCCAAGAAAATGGAAATATAAAACAACATTAGTTAATCTCTGATCATGTAAGATTTTAAACCGGGAATCATTGTAGTATGATAATTTATTTTGATCATTTTTTGCAATCACAATACAAAATATAATAATGTATCTGTACCAGACTTTACCTTTTATCAATTATGTATCTACTCAGTGTATCTACTCAGACTCGTGGTCCCCCTTAAACTGCATCTATAGAGGGGACTACAAATCAGACTGAACGTCAATGGATGACAGATAGTTATTTCCGTGGAAAAAATAGTAGGCTACGCCAAAAGGCATCCATGACATGAACACTTAGATGACTGAAATATACGAAAATAATTGAAGTGTAAATAAATAAGTAACCGATCGAACCTTGTAATTTCTCGTTTTAATCGGTGAAGATTCCCTACTGTTTAGGTTGACCTGGGAACTAACCTTGAACAAATGGTTTTTTTTACATATCTATTAAATAATCTGGGTTTACAATTAAAAAATTGTCGGTTGATCTTAGAATGCAATTTTGGGTTGTTTTCGAGGGTTGGGAAAATGCAATTGTACATGCCTTAGAAGTCTGATCCATATCTGTCAGTGATTGAGTGATGAATGATTACGGAGGGGTTGATATAACAATGTAATGGCTTGACTTAAATGCCAGTTCTGTGTGTTCGATGGCCAGCATCAGGTAAGCATGAATCACGTCAACATACTGATGGCAGGACATTATCTCCATGGCAAACATGTCACCACCTCATACGTGAGTGACGTTATAACGTCATTACTACATCATCGTCCTCCTATTCCCTATACTCATCTTCTCCTCCCCTTGTCATGAATGAAGTCTTGTATTTGTTCTGCATTATTATTACATTCTTCTTACGCATGCTGAATTTAAAGCATCTCATGGATACTATATATTGCCTTTTAGTCATCATCATAAATGTGCATTATTTCTTGTTGTCTTATATGCTCTTGTCAATGGTAGTCAATTTTAAAACTGAGATCCACAGATCCCCCGACTCTTGAGGCCAGGACATTGAGAACATTGGTTACATTCTAGTGTTCGTTGTGTTGCTTGTTAGCATTCTAATTTAACTGTTGCGAGAGATAGAGTTCTCATCTTTCTTACCCCGTTCCTATGTAGTATTTTCCTGTAGATGTTTTTGCTGGTGTACATACAGAGTCCTCTGCTCTGTGGTGAATGATTTTCACGAAATATTTGATATCAATTTTCTTCATGAATTCTTAGTCGCCCATTCTCTTTTGGTTGCAGAAATACAATAAATATACCTTTCTATATTTTTGCTGCCGTGGTGTTCAGTGTGATGTTGTTTGAGGAGAGTTGTTCCTCCCTCACCACTTCAAATCAGTATTTCAATCAGGTTACATTAAAAAAAATGTAATAACACATTTTGTGAATGTCATAAAGATTTGCAATTTAATGGTACATATTTTTTCCTTATCGAAACCGGGTATGTACATAAAGTCCCTGCCAATATGTGAAGGTGTGAATATAAAATTAAAATGTAGGAAGTTGTGTGAATGAAGGGAATGATTATTTCAACCAAGTATAGGCAGTTTTTCTAATGGATGCTTATATTTTCAGCAGAAGGGAGGAGCAATGAAGAAGCCTCCCTTCCTGATGGCCCCTCCCGGGGTCGGTCCTCCTGGGGTGCCCCCTCCACCCGCCGTCTCTGCACCTCTGACACAGCCACAACAGCCACCACGTGGAGCGTTCTGTTCATCACCCAACTCTGCCTTCACTCCTGTCATACCTACTGGTAAGTAGTTCTTGTATACATGTTCATATTAGTCTTCTCTTCATTGATTTAATGTGTTTACCTCATTTTTGTTTCGTTGTATTTACTTAATTCGCCTTCGTATTATATGCATCATTATTATGCTGATTAATGTAGGGTTACATTACATATAATATAAGTGAGATTTTACTATGAGAATTTTAAGAAATATAATATATATATTAATTTCATCCTTGCATGTTAATGAGGCTTGCCGTTTTCCTTCCTACCTATATTTATAATCAGTGTGATATTTGTTTTGGCCTTATTGTAAACGAATGGATTCAGACACTTCCGTTGATTAATAAGCTTGCTTTCTGTGTAATTTATACTTGATTGCTATATCATTTTTTTGGTCAAAACAAAGTATTGCTCTTCCTCTGTCTATCTACAAGAATCTGCTGCATGTTTCCTCCTTTCTTACTTAGGGAAAAATATGGGAGGACCTACGCATCATCCTGCCCCGAACCACCGATTCCATAACCCGAATATCCGCAATCCCCCACCCCCTCACCAACAGCACTACCTCCAACCTCGCCAGATGTTCCCCAACCACCCTCAGGCTCATGGCCACAGACAAGGTCAACCCCAAGGTCATTTCCCAGGTCAAGGACACGGGCCCCAACAGGGCTGGGGGAACGGTCCGCGCGGCCAGCAACAGCACCGGGTAGTACAGCACCACGGTAACCACCACCAGCAGCAGAAACAGGGCCCCGGTGGTCACAATAAGGGAGGGCCACAGCAACAAGGCAAGGGACAGGGCTCCTGGGACAGGTGGCCCAAGCATGACCATCAGGGCGGACAGGAGGCTGGCTCCCACAGAGACAGGCGACAATCCGAAAATGAAAAGCAGCAGCAGTACGATGGCGACTCGTCCAAAACTCCCACCAAGAACCAGTTCGTGCCATTGCAGGTATGTTTTTCTTCTCAAGTTATCAATGGGAATAATATCCCGGGACTATCTGATGGTATGCATGCCTTGCCTTTCCTAGGCAATGAGGTGCATAAGGTAAGGAGTGGATATGCACATCTGTCTTACACAGATTATTTGGGAGGTTTTGGCGTGCTGCATATTCTACTCCCTAGTGTATCAGATGGGCATTTAAAGACTCACCTCTTCATGTCAGGGCATTAATAAATTGCATGGAAAGATTAAACATCCCACTTTGATGAGGGCCTTTAAAGGCTTCTGACTCCTATATCGATATTAATCCCAAGTCCCATGGTGGTAATGGTGGTAACCCCAGACCTGAAGCGAATATCCATTTGTTACTTCTTTTTTTTATTATTATTAGGTACACCCATATGATTGTACTCAGATCAACCTAGATCAAGTACATGAATATGATAATCTTAAAACAAACCCCCCCACCTTTTCATTTTTATTTGTTCAATTCTGGATAAATAAATAAATGAATAAAATTCACTTAGATCAGTGAATACAGCTAATTCCTGATGAGGGTCCTAACCCCGAAACCATGTGGTGCCAAACACACTCAGCTAGAGTGTGGAAGTGTTAACATTACAGATCTAACCCATTTGTGGTGTAGTGTCTAACAGTGTCATGCCCAAGGCAACTTTGTTGCCTATGACATAACACCTAGCAACTTGTTGCTACAACCAGCGCACCTCCCAGGTAACAATTGTTGTTACCTGGGTGAGAACCGATTGGGATGGAAGCCAATCGTGACGTCACAGTAGGCGTCTCGCCACTCGAATGGTAGCTCTAGAGCTGTAAGCAGGTCTCTCGTATTGAAAGACATTTGTTACTTCTTGTAGGTGAATGGCAACGAATGATTACATCTGACTGTTTTCGGTCACTGAGTTCACCTTTTCCACATTTAATCCTAGCCATATACAAAATAGGTTGGCATCTGCCACTATTATTCTCCTGAATAAAGAAATGTTCTAACAAAATTAAACATAATCCACCCTTTATATATTCTAAACCTGTTGCTTCTTCAACCAGGTGATGCGCAAGCAGAAAACTCCACAGCGTGATGTCAAACCAGACACGTCTAAGACAGACTCTGAGTCAAAAAAGAAAGCCACTAATCAAAGTGAAAAACCTGCTGCAGTTCAAGAAGAAGCTGCCCATAGGCCTGATCCTTCACCCCAAGTCCCTCAGCAGCCAGAGGTCACGCCTAGTAAACCCACAAAGAAGACCACCCCCAAGTCTTCTCCCAGGGAAGGTAACAAATCCCAAGCCACGCCGGGGTCTGCGGGAAGTCAGAAGCGCAAGCAACGCTCTCGGCTCGCCGCCAACTTTAGTTCTCCTTCGTGAGTCAAGGATAGCTTGTCATGCTAGTACATACATGTGTGTCTCTGAAGGGAGAAAGTGATGGCTGATTGTGATCAACTGGAAAAAAACTCTTTTGTGTGTATTTATATATGTAATTATGGTATCGATGTTCATGGTATGGTAGATCCACGTACAGTAATGCAACACCAGTTCGTTCCATGTTATATTTTAGATTTTATTACAGGGCATTTTACAATCAGTGTCATATATAATAGCAAAGACGATGGGAAGACTTCAAACAGTTATACCTAGTCCTGGGGATAGTGTTTTACGTAGCTATGTCAAGTGCGATGACCTCTAAGCGTACGATGTGTGAACTTCAATGGCCATTGTCTTTTACCTAGGAATATATGCCTTATATTGTATTGTTTAGATTCTTCGTATCCAATGAATAAGATAATCGTTTGATATCCAATTAGTATGTATTCGAGAAGAGCTGTTTTGAAGGTTGTATTAGTAAGTATATAGCAGTAATATGACCAAAGAAATGGTGCTCTTCCTCCCTCGCATTTGTCACTCAACTGTATAATGTGTCCTTGGTTGACTCTGTTTTAGCGCTTCATGGTGAACTTCTTGCGCCCCTTCTCCTATCATCCCATATTATTAATAATAATAATTATTATAATTGTGAGTTCAAATATTGGTTAGATACATTTTGGTGTGTTGAAACCAGAATCAATTATCTATTTATTGATTTCTCCGCGCGAAGGATAGAGAAAAGTTATTAAGTTAAAGCTTTGGTCTTGATTCTGTAGCCAAGAACAAGCACCAATTGGCATGCTAAATAAGATGATGTAAACTTTTATTTATAAAAGAAATATCATGCTCTGGTATATAACTGCTCTGGCCCTAATATACTAAGTTTCCTAATTCCATATTGATTGAATTTATCTGTGAATTTATGAATTATATTCCACCTGTTTTATCATCAACCATTTATGTATCTTCTTGTTTTCAATCATTCTTATTTCAGACCTTTATTCAAAGGGTAACTTGAAATTCATTTCGCCAATTTTGTCCTATTCTTTGTAAGTAAAGCAGTGTGGACTTTTTAAGCAAATTTGGTTTTATCCATGCATTACATATTGACCAGGCCTTTGAGAAAGTCCAATGGCTCTAATGATATAGTATCTGTATACAATGATTAAAGGAAAGAATCGTTGAACGACTCAAGTTAACTCGGTAATTCCCCTCCGCTCATTAGACTTGTGTAGCATCGATTTTGATGTAAAACTATTGTTTATATTCAGCATCACGTGTCCAATAAAATAATGTGACGTCCAGTTCCCTTACCAACAAAGCTTCTTTCTTGTCATTATTGGATTTCTTTTTGATATAATGATATTATACAGAGAGGAAATGAAGGCTTCAACCTCAAAACTAAAAATCCAACTCTGTTAAGATAAAGGCTAAATCCTGTCCAAGTATTAGCTAGGACCAAAATTTGTGAAAATATTGTCATTCTTTTTATTCATTTTACTATGCAACCTTTAGTAGAAATAGATCCTTTTTAGCAGGAGCAAAATATGAATTAGGAGAAGAGGAATTTAATCAATTAGCGCAATCAGATGGTAAAGTGTGGCTCTGATGTAATACCAGACACTCGATTTTGAGGGGATGTCCATACAGACACATACTGTTCCCTTAAATCTACATTCTCCTCACCCCAGTTTAACCTGATACTACAGAGTTAACCTGTCATTAATCTCACACCACCAGTGACGCCTGCTATATCGAAGATACGGGTAGTTGAATACCTCACAGTATCTATATAAAAAAAACATACTACCACTCCTAGTATGGCACTGTAGTCTGAGATATGAGAGGGACACTCATTCACTTGTCATAATTATACCTTCACCAAAGGTGCACAACTTTTCCCATCTTTCTCTCCGAGAATTATAGCTTTGTGCCCAACAACCTGTGCCAGATTATGGAATAATATGTTTAGATTAATGCATGATGCTGAGTACCAGGTCTATTCCTCCGCTAAATTTTAGAATATCATTACTTTTTGTAATCATTACTTTTTTTAACAAAATCCAAGTCTGGTATCAAATCAAACAAGATAATTGGCTTACTATACATTTAGGGGGGAAAAGTCTCTTCCACTCCTGCTACGTTTCCTGTCGGGAAACTCAAGGAGATAGTGGTGAACTACAAAAAAAATGCTACTACAAAAAAAATGCTGCCACTCTTAACTGTTGGGCTTGTTTAGGCAACAAAACGATTCACACCCCAAGTTGCTCACATTAAACTGTCGTTAAACACGTCCCTGAGTTTCTTTTCAAAATTGATACTGGCTGAAGCATCATTAAAGCCCGAAAAGACCCCATACATGTGAAAGATCCGAAGGATTAAAGTGTTATTATAATCCTCAAAAATACTAGTCACTTCTTCTGAGTCTAGACCCAAACTCAGGTCGTTCGGTTTGATCTTTTTCTTAGGGTGAATTTTTACATCAATCGGTTGGCCTCCTGTTTCCATCATTATTTTAGTCAGATGACCTTCGATAAGGACAATATCTGAAATATTCTTCTTGGTCGCCATGGGTAACAATTTGTGACCTCTGAAGGAATGCTCTCGGTACAAACCATTGAATGTTCTATCAAACTTTGTAATGTTTATGACGCCATTAAGCAAGCAATTAGTGCTAGCACATTTTCCCTTGTTACATTTCCAGCAGAGGAACTTCGGGAGGATTACTATTCTTTTTAGGATGTTGCCTATTGCCAGAGCATTCTTCAGAGCATGTATCTGGTACTTTTGGTTTCTTTTCCCCATGTCAATAGTCGTTTCATAACTAAGATATTTAGTCCCTTTACACGTATAATAGCCATCTTTATCATAAAGCCATAACTGTTTTTCTTTTAGCCAAAGAACTCTCTCTGCCGGCTCTTTGAAAAATGGATGGTATAGTATAGAACATCTTTTGTCAGGCATTTTTGTGCAATTGGTGAGAGGTGTTATTACCAAAGATTTTTTCTCAAATGTGTTGAGAATGCTTTTAAAGACGGAAACAAAGGATCTATTGGGATATGTTTGGGCAATTTTGCGTCCCATTCTGTGCATATTTAGTGTGATCTGCGTGCTTGTACCAATGTAAAAGCTGCTTGCCTTCGCCGATTTACCATAGGGAAAAATTAAATCTTTACCAATGAATTTGGGTATTTCTGCTACAATGCTTGCATCAAAGGCACAATTGATTACTTGGTACTTCATCTCCAAGGCTTTGACCATCACCAAAAAAGAGGGCATCGCTGACGCTGGTGCACTTTCATGTATTAGACAACTTATATTGTGCACAGATGCCAGTGCGCACTGCTCGACATTGATGCAAATGAACAGCATATTACTTTTTCCAGTCCATTTCCTCAAAGTTTCTATATTATTCTTTGCTAGTATTATGTGTTCGTTGTCTGCGATGGTTTGTATATATACAGCATTATCGCTGACTGTCGACTGCAGTGCTGTAAGTACATCTTGATATGCGCACCAACTTTTATTTGGTTTCAACGCGACTGTCTCTTCCACCTTGATTTCTTCTAATTGTACAGGCGCATTCTTTTCCAGGTCCGATGAGTCGCCAGTATTGGTAAGATGTTTATTTCTGACTCCGTACAAGCCATCAAATTTTAGTGCATCCTTTGATATAATTCCAAAGTCTGGGAACTTGAACATATCTAGATGCGACGTATTGGGTACATATTCAGTTGGTCGTAGGTAATCAACTAAGCAGAGGTGGAAAAGGAGGATACATCCAGCGATCAACAGAGACCCTAATACCATACTTGATTTTATGACGGAAACTGAAATAACGCATGAATACACGTATTAATAAGCAAAGTATTTTAATAAACGTACAACACCACCACCCCACCCTCCCAAACACACACCAGTACACGTCTTCGCTGCCAAGTCACTACACGTGACTCTAGACCTGGAAATCACTACACTATGAATTAAGGCTTCTAGAGATATTTCTATTTGTTTTTCTTGTTTCATTTACTTTCAATATGATTGTAATTAACTGGAAATCATATTTCTTTTATTTCTCAACATGAAATTTCCATGCAAAGTCACTACTATTGTTATAACACTACATAGAACAAACAGAATTTACACTGTAGTCAGTGTAAGAATATCACTCTACATAAAAAAAACTAAAATTTAGCTGGTTATACAGTGGGTAAGGGTTCCCTCTATGAAGAATTTCAACCAAATTTTCCCCTATAAAAGTGTGCTTAGCTTGAAATTTGACTTTTGAAATGTGTGCGAAAGCGTTTACACACTTTCATGTTGGAGCTACCAACCCACACATGAATAATTTGATAGAAAATGGATAAAACTAAGTATGTTAAGTAGATTCATATCAGTAGCAAACTCACTAGACATTGATGTTTGAGCTACCAACCCACACATGAATAGTTTGATAGAAAATGGATAGATCTAAGTCTGCCAAGCAAGATTTATATCAGTAGCAAACTCACTACGCGGTTTAATGTAGTGAGTTTGTCACGGTGTAGTGAGTTCAAAGGTGTGTAACCTTATATAAATACATGTAGTGACTTAGATGTGTATACAAACGCATACACACGCATACAAGGAAACGCGCTAGTATGCTTGTTTTTCGATGCCTCTTTTTTAGGGGATACAGTGAGGAATTGTTTATGAGACGATAACAGCATTGTTTATTTTGGTGGGTAACGCAGAATATATAGCAGCTAAATAATATCCTATACTGACTAATGACATGTATTCTATTCGGTATTGAAGGTGATTTCTCTATAATGTATTCTATCGGTATTTGTAAAGACAAAATATTAAAATGTATAGGCTACTTAATAATTATTACCATCTTTTCCTATGGTCACACAAAAATACGACCGGTAGGCGGTTATGCATATTTTGTTGTTGCATTAATTTATCATACTTCCCTGTAGGAATTACATGAGTGGTGCGATTTACGTACGGTACAAATGTGTGTACGTATTAATATAATATAAAATATGCTGACGAATTAGACCAACGGGAAATCTTCTGCAATTGCATACACTCTTAGCAACATTGTGTGCGCATTAATTCTACTTACGTCTTGATTTGTGCTGGAACTGGCTTCCAAGTCTATAAAATTTTGACTCCTTCCTATTCCCTGATGTGGATTTGGGACATTTGTCTTGGACACATTCCTTGAAATTGGATGCCATGGCCACCACAGCTCCCCCACCCACGGAGAGTGTACATGACTTCACTTTATTGCCGCCAAGGTCATCTTTCCGAGCTATTATTAACGATTTCCTACGATGTTCTTTCAGGGATAAGAAAAAAACGTTTGTGATAGGTCATCGCTCTCCATGAATTACTATGAAATTCCACGCGTGTATTTGTTATCAGTGATGAGAGTAAATTACATCAATATTTGCCTAGATTCCGCCTTTTGATATCTCGTTTAAAGTAAGGCCTATATACGCCAAGCCATACAAAATACACAAAACTGAAGTTTACCTTTTTGTTTCCTAGAAGCGGACAGACTCTGTACAGATTTGGACAATCTTTTACCCAAAAAACCTATTCCTTTCATGTTTCCTGGTGAGTAGCCTATTTCCCATGTGAGGATTGAACGTAGTACGTGTCTCCGGGTTGGAGCAGCACATGTAACAATCTGGTTCTCGATAGCTCTCGATACCAATCCATCAGCTAGGTGACCGTGTACAATAATAATTTATGTCGTCACGGTTGATATGTCGCGATGTGCTCGACCCTCTTGAAAATAATGTTTTGTGTATTATATGCAACCTTGCAGAAAGGCCTTATTTCGCCAAAAAATATACAGGTGTAATATATTCGATTTCAAACAAGAGTTCATTCACAAGATTGAAATGAATTCTATTAAATTGCTGTGTTGCCACTGCCAGAACTAAAAGAAATGTGCGCCTTTTAAAGAACCATTCTAATCACATCTACTAAATAGCTGTATAGAACTTGGAGACACCTGCAACCATAATATTCTTTAGAGTTTAAATATAATTACCAGAATGGATAACCCATATAATCTGTTGGGATAACGGGGCCATTACATCACAATTATTTGGTAAGGACTGAAAATCCACCTGCTCGAAGCGTTAAAATAACGTTTACTTGTCCGATTCTTGAGTTCCCACATTCATAGATAATGAAGATCTTTCTGATATTACGATAAACATTTCCAGTATTAAAATTACTAAGGCCGTCAATACCCTCAACCACTGATGAGATAAATGATGAGACCGCCGGGGGTCTGCGTCCATTCAGGCGTGCAGGATATGAATAGCCCCAACACAGTATTCCCACGATGTTTCCCATAGGAAGTTCGACTCAGACTTTATTATACGACTTCATCTAAATCTTGGTCATGGATGTACTTGAAAAGATTGTTTACATGACACACAATAATAATATACAGTTTGGGTTAGACCATGCGATGGGGGTTTCGGATAATAATAAGAATAATTATAGGATAATAAAATGTTGCTCGATTCGATCTACAATTACCGTGTCATTAATGTCAATATACTATATTTGCAATAAAAGTGATTTGCACAAAAAAACGTTTGTATGTATACATGTTACCTTAATTTACCTCCACGGAAAGTGTTTGTATGTGCTAAGCGAAAATAATTTCACAAAGGATCTTCGAAGATTTTTTATCATTTTCATTTATTTGATGATCAGTTATATAGTATAAAAGCAGAGGTCATACTTATTATCATCGTACAACATGTTACAATCATTTTTGTCTTCATTTTCAAAAATCTAATGGGGTGACCAATTACCAATTCTAGAGAACATAGGAGCTCAGCTCTAAATTTTAATCTCTTACTGATAAAATTGCCATATTTTTGTCGTCACAAAAAAAAGACAAATGATCAATATAAAAGTTTTTGCATACTGGCTGGTATGGTGTAAGAATTCCTTTTGGCAATTTCCCTAATCATATTTTGAGAGTTCAGAGGCTCCACGATCATAGCATTCATATACAAAAGTATGATAAGAAGATTCAGTCTGCAGTCTGTATTTCCCTACAAAGTACAGAGATGCCGTTTCTCAGGATCGACCATTTTACACTCAATTTAGATATGCATGGAAGTCTCAGGAGGAATTATTGATCAATATGATAATTTTTGGATCGGAAATAAGTCAGAGCTCACAGTATCTTTAGAAAAGGATAAGAGATTTCACATGATGGTGGGGAAATAACAATGAAGGAATACATCATGAAATTGTATTATCCGCTTGGTAGTTGCAATAGCGGTGATTTTGACTTGTTCAGTATACTATCACGATGAAAATAGGATGCTTACCCCAAGCTCTATTCCCCTAATATTCTCCTTGTGTAGGGAGAGCGAAAAACAAACCACGAAAAGTGCGCACTTACATTCTTAATTTAGGGGTACAGCTGAGGTTTACACACCTTTTTAAAAATCTCCTTGGTCTTATTCCACAATTTTCACTCTACTTTAAAATATGCATGATGATGATACCAGATTAGGACACACTAAGCAAAATAAGCCTGGAAATAAATCGAATGTGTGGGTGTGGGGATATAGTTTACATGTACTTCGTCCCTGCATCGTCACCTCTACATATTGACGGCGTCCAATTCACGTGACATTTGGCAGGCGGCGCAAGGCAACAGGCAACCCATCATACAGCAATCGTTGCAGATAGAGCCCTGGAGAAGAAATGTCCGTGAGGTGTGAACTAACATATGGACTTTAATTTTGGAAGGGAAATAATTCATTTATCAACGTCGGGTCAGTCTAGTTAAAACAACGGATCGTGCCTTTGCCAGATCGAAATTGTTATATTCAAGAATCTTTTTTTCATCGCGCTCAATGAAAATTTATAAAACAACTATTAATTCCCAATAATTTTTTTTATTTTTTTATTTTTTTTTAATAATTCCCAATTATGACAAGAAATAGACTTGGAGATTGGTTTATACTTAATTTATATATATTTGGATTAGAATCAGTATATTTCCAATGTTATCTATTGTTAGGGGAAAAGAAAAATTTATTGGATTGTGAAAAGCGCTTATTTAGTTACGTACCGCTTCTACGACCTCATCGTTTCCTTTCCTTTTTTAATATCATTGATTTTTAAAAATACATTTAAGTTTATTGACATATTAATAAAAGTCAGTACAGAGGAGCAGGTAGATATAAAGGTATGTAACATGGATATTTACCAGCGATAAGTACAATGTCATGTACAAACAATTGTTAAACATCTGTTTTCAAGAATTTGCATGTTCTTTATCTAAAGCCAATAATAATATTTCGTTAGTTTTGCCCATTCGTTGCAATATAATATGTTATATATGTATTCGTGGCAATTGTTTTGCTTCTTAATAAGTGTCATCTAAGCCCGTAAATAAAGTTGATAAAAGTGTAAATCACCTGCCTGCGTAAGTATATCTACTATTACTCACCTTAATGCCAAGAACCAATCTGAGTTTTGTTCTCAAGGCAATGGGGTTGTGGCAACCCACACAGCAATGCTCACCAAGACGACGTGCCTGGTGCGCCATGAAACATGGCAAACAGAAGAGGGCGTAGACCACTGAATGGAACAATGATTAGCAATTTTAGAATGACGGGAGGGGAGGGAAGGGGAATGAGAAATAGAAATGCAATTAATCGAAATAATATGTACAAAAATGTATCCAGTTAGCTCAGTTTTCTTTTCTACGGGAATTATGATGTTTGAACATAGCTTCCTCAACACATCCTCCTTAGGCAGGCCGTATACTCCGCCCCCAGTTACCCTGTACTATAGTGGAAATCAGTAACGCAGCGACCACACTGCCATAGGGAGGATGCCTCAATACAACACGGTTTAAGATAAATGCGCTTGGGGATGTTTTTATTTTCACTATTAAAACAATATCTACTATTCGTATCGGAGATTTCTGTCAGTAATTTGCAGTAAATCTAAATAGAGTAGTGTACAAACTGATCCCAGTTCTTTCATCCATTAAACAACAACAAGAATAGCCTGCAAAGTGCCGTATAATTTTAAGTTAACCTACTGCTGCTGCAGTCTGTGAAGCAGTCAAGCACTCCACTGTTCCAATCACGGTCTCCTGTCGATACTTTAGATGACATCACACCTGATGTCACCTGCTTCGTAATGACTTGGGTTGTTTGGGCCATGACGGTTTTCTTTTAAACAGTCGATTGACAATGATGCAATTGAGCTGTAAAAATAAATACCGAATTTGCAATACATTTGTTTGTAATAAGTTTTATTGAGATATCTTTTAAAGCAGTAGCGAACATAGGCTACATAAAAATGGCTAACGTAAAGTACAAGCAATTATTAAACACCCGTGTTCCCTGCAAGAACTTGGAAATAAAAAATATTGAGCCAATCCAATCCGTTGGTTTTGCCCATTCGTTTTACCAAATGTTATAGTTGTTCATAAAGCTTTGTTTCTTTTGATTGATATGTTATCTGTAATACATTTCATACTATACATTCGTGTACCTTCCTGCTTTTGAGTACAAGTAAAAGTGCTTTAACAAAATTGTTCTCATACAATGTTTACAAATGATAATATATCTTGGTTTGTGATAAAATGGAATCTTAATTTATTAGAAATAAATGATTCTATTGCGTCCTTGCACGTGAGTATATATCAGTATTAAATGTTCGATCGCGTTTTACAAAAACGTTTTTTCGAAAATAAAAACTGTTAGATGAACGACCATGTTGTTATATAATGGGGGGAAATGTATTAAAACTTGTTTTCTTTTGAATTCATTCAATTTTAACCCAAATACAAAACTTCGGTTTGCCGATGATCTCGGTAAGCTAAAGAATATGTTATCGCTTCAGATGGTAAGTATTTGCTGCCCTAGGAGTAGGTGTTTTTGTCCAACATATATAATGTGTCTGTTGGTGGTAAAAAGTGCTATGGCTGTGCTGAAAGTATGTAGGCCCTACTTGCAAAACACTTCAGGGGATTTTTAATCACTCTCTCTGCCAGATAGTACAAAGGGATGAAGTAAGTGGCTTGCCAAGTTGGCAATACGTACGCAGGGATGTGCTTGTCATCCAGTTCTTGTAGGCTACACACTTTGACAAGTTGTTTCAAATTAGTGCTCTAGCTAGCCCCACATACGCGGGATGGATGCTAATGGAGGAAACAGCTATAGGAAAAACTCCAAGTTGATCTAGTTCTCGAAATTTGCGACAAAAATATTACGAAGCTAATTCGTCCACTAATTTTTTGTTGCAAGATTTTCATTTGAAAGCGGTATGATTTTGATTTGATTATAAATACATACTATTTTAAATTATTTCACAATACGCCACACTTCTATGGAGAGTGGACCCCCCAAGCCCCTCCCGTTCAGTTCACCTGATTTTAAAAGCGGCGCAACTTCTTGGAGACTGGAGCATATACCGGTGTTGCTCACATAGGCCTACATCTCTGAGTCCTGAGTATTCATTTTAATCCGAGCTTCTCAGGAAATGCGATATCGAGTTTTGCATAATAATATTACTAGTCTAAATTTAGTGTAAACTCACGTATATATATAAAAAGTACAGCATATTGAATTTGAAAAATAAAATAACTTGTACTTGTCGGATAATCCCCCTCCCCCATTTATAATATTATGCTTGTCACTATAACATTCGAATAAACTGGACATGATCGAGACATATTTAAAACAACGATAGAGGATGACTATTTTGTAGATCGCGTATATATTTTTATGGTTAATGTGTACGCCCACGTAGCCTTCCTAGGTTTGTCACTGCATACAAGCGGGCCACGGAGGTATAAATACCCCGCCCTTGCAGAGGGGCATCAATTACAAAAAATAAACTTACAAGTGGTAAGAACCGGGCTAGCAGCTGTTAGTGGTTCCAAAAAACTTCCCTCGGTCATAAACAACACATCCTATCTATGTGGGAATGGTGTTCAATGTACAGGGAGGCAGACAACACTAAATATTATTATTTGTGTATGCGATGACTCAGAGATGAGCTCATCATGCTCGCGATTTTAGTTCTACTAATGATGAGAAATAGGTTTTTAATCGACTCAACTTTGATTTTGGTTGCTGGTGATATGTAATTTGAATTTAAAAAATGTGATTAAATGTGATTCAGGGCCGATTTTCGGTTAATTAAATACTATTTCATAATGTAATTACAATTTTTTATTTTATTTGCAACATATTTAACTTTCGATATTATTATTTAAAGAGATTTTGAATAAGTTTAAATATATACATTCCGCGTAATCAACAAGAAAATGTATTGCAAAATTGTTATTAAAACGGTAGGCCTATATCCATTAATTTGTATATAATAACGTAAATGTATAATGACCAAGCTATATTATCGTTAATGTGGTTACATAAAAGCATACGTTAGTAAAGGTAGATAGATGCCTTTTCCTCGCGTATCATCTACTTTGGGGAATGGAATATTGATACACATTTTTCAGTATTAAAATAAAAAAATATTCTATTATTTAGTAAGCATAAGCATGACACAACGATATATATGTCGTATATGTCCTTAGGGTTTCAAACAAACCCTTGTTTTAGCATACATATTTCCATGGCACGAAGGAACATAGTAATTCCTCTAACTTTTACTCAACCAAAGAGTTTTTAGTGTAAGAAAAAGAGAGACCCACCTTGTTCTCCGCTGGTAGTTGTTTGTCTGATTCCCTGTCCAACTCCAGGGGCTCGATTCCCGTCAACCTTCCACCCCCATCCAAGTGTACACACCCCACAGGTACCCGAACCATCTTCCATCAACATCTTCGCATCCTGACATATTCATATTTTAGTCCATATTTCTCCCAGCGACTCACCGAGTTTTCTTCTCTTTTTTCCCATGCAGCCACTTTTCCTCGCTATGAAATCCCAACCGCAATCGCGCTGCCTTACGATGCCTCAGATGTGTGCGGCTTCTGTCATTAGTTATATGATTTGATAATTATTTTTTTTTAAATTTCATTTATCTAATTAATGGCCATATATTTCATTATTGACATTATTCCAACTATAAAGTGATGTAGTGAAGATAATGTAATAGTCGGTGAACGTTAAAAAGAATCGCAGAATCAGTATTCTAGGTGATGAAATATATAACCAGTTTGATTACGTGTTACTGTGCATGGCTGTGGTGTATTTTTTAAAATTGCTTTTGCCCATCCGAGGATAGGAAGAATGTTTTCGGATAACAGGAGTTCCCAGCAAGTGGTCACTGCCAGTTCGCCTCACTCTCAGAGCCAACCGTTACACCTCTTTATCGAGGTTTCACGTCGGAAGTATTTACATCGTCGGTGATATTATGACGGTTTGAGTGGGTTGAGTTGGGGGCTCTAGTTGGTGGCTCAAACAGATGGTTGCATTTAAATCGAGAATTTTCTCTTTATGTGTTTGCACTGCGTACGTGTATTCTGAAAGACTTGAATTCAGCTACAGGAGAATATCGCCATTTCATCAGCTGAATACAACGTGAATAAATTGTTATTTACCATTACATTGTCGTCGGGCTCCGTTGAACTTAAAAAAAAACCCAAACCATATAGCTACACAAATTTAAATACCAGTAATATATGTAAAGTGCATGTTTGAAGGACGCTAACTTTTTTGGAACAGCTTATTGAAGGAGGTTCATGGGCTGTCCCCTGACAAATTCCGTGTGGAGAGTATGGATCGATCCGTCTCATTTTTTTTTGTTTTTGCGACATCGTTTTATTCAACTGTTCCTGCCAATAGGCTTCTACAAAGTTAAACATGTTAACATACGAAATGCGAGCGAAATACAACAAGGACAATGACAAGTTCGCCTTTTTCTCTAGTATACGACTCTATTACCATATTTAGAAGAATAAGACCTTGAATGGTTAAACGAGAAGACAGTCTTTGAAACTCTGGTTGGTAACGTCATGTTGTTTTCAATATTTCTATGGCTTCTTGGACATCTTCGTACGATCTTCTCCATATTTTTTTGATATCATTGGAAGTTTTCTTTAGGTATTGAGATTGGATTACCACTCTCATTCTCATACAGAGTTCATACATTGCTATGAGCGGGTCTAGTTTGTCTTCCATAAACAATTTCTGTCGATGTACAAAAGCTTTGACTGTTAATACAATCCAGTTTATAATCCTAGAGTTCTCATTTGATATTTCGTATCCCAACATTATTTCACTCTTGTTAACCACTACACTTCTACCTCTTCTATGAACGATTTTTTTATCAGCAGCATTATTATTGAGATGGCCACTGTCATAGATCCACTGTAAAATGTATTTCCATAATCTCATGGCGTTTTTACATTCAATAAAGAAGTGAACAACGTTGTCTACACTGTTACAATATATTATGTGCATATCGAATCGTTCCTCTTTTGGGAATTTTTTAACCACTCATTACACGTGATGGAATTATGTAGTATTCTATACTGGAGAACATGTAATCTCGTCTCTGGAGTTATTTTATACATACTCGAGAAAGTAGTGTTCCAGTTGATTTTTTCAAAATCATTCTCGCTTATTCCAAGCAGGTTCTGCCATTTATCCATTTTTTCTCTTTTTGGGACTCTTTTTAAGACAAGCTCTTGGTGGATCGTATTGGAGAACACATTGAGGATATTTAGAGTTTTGCTACGAATTTCAAAGTTAACAGAATTGTCAATTTGTGAACGTTCACAATTTTTCATAATCTCGACCCATTCTCGAGGCAATGCTTTTCTCAGTTGTTGTCTTTGGGCATATGGGGGATAGAATTTATAATTATTCATTATTTCGTACATAGACATGAGATGACCTCTTTCATTAAACAGATCTCCCACAGCAGTGATTCCGCTTTCTTTCCATAATTCCCAGTTTAGCATTCTACCTTTGTATTTCACCAATCTATTCAGCCAGAGTCTTTCTTTCATAATTTGATCTATTCCTTTAGCTTTGAGAGTGTAATAGTACCTGTTTCAAAATTTGAAGATGTCGTGATAAAAGTTATTCAAGCTGGAACTTGGCTTGTATCTACACAACAGTAATTCGTCCACTTTTCTTTTATGGAATGCTTCTAGGCCGGCTTTGAACCAACTTGTACGATATCCCAGTAATATTCTCTTCACCCACATAAGTCGGTTTGTTTCATATATATCGTAAATGACTCTTAATCCGAGGCCACCATTTTCATGTTTTTGGGCCAAGAATTCTTGGCTAATTTTGGGTTTCTTGTTTTTCCACACAAACTCCATCATAATTGTATTAATCTCTTTTAAGAGAGGCTGTTCAAACACTATACACGACATAGAATGTTGAAGTATGGGAAGTAAAAATACATTACATATTAAAACTCTACCCTTAATCGTTAGGAATCTGTTGTTCCATTCATTAATCGTGGATTCGATTTTACATAATAAGTCATTACTATTTAGTTTGTATAGCGTTGTTTCATTTCGAGGGTACATCAGGGTAATACCTAATATTTTCATCCTATCTGTCCATTCTACGGATAACACTTCTCTGTTCGTTAGAACAATGTTGCCGATGTTAAAGATGCATTACCAGCTGTGGAAGATGCTGAAATGATACGACTATCCTTGAGATAAACACTCTAAAGCTATCATCTGTCCTGGAGAAACGATTTATATGAAGAAAAACTGATTAAAAGTAACAAATTTGGTTTGGGTTTTTGCTCTGCATATCACTGCATGAGTGGCCTGTAAGTGCCCATTCAAGACAAGAGGGCTAGTGGGAAACCCCTAGTCACGTATGCGTGTGCGCAGGTTCTATTTTTATATAGTTTGGGTTCATAGAAGCAAGGTTTATAGAAATAGGCTTTCCAGTTTCTAATAGGTAATCAAGTTATTGGTCAGTATTTACCACTTAGAATTGTACTACTGTGATCTCATCCCCCTGATCAGAAACAAGTACAGAGTTATTAATAATAGCTGAGTGGATTGCTGTATGTGTTCTGTTGACTGATCTAGTGATCACTGCATGGGGTTATAAATAGTGCATTTATAGATCTATGCTTTTGACTACCATTGGTATTCATAATGATTGATCCTATTTACTTTCACTTCAACCTAGAGGATTTTAATCAAGGAAATGTACAATGGTAGCAGTACTACATGGTAGCATACTGGGACATAGTAGCAGTACTACAAACATCCGTTTGACAAGTCAAACCGAATTCCCCCAAATGTCTCACTATGCTAATGAAGTCAACTGAGAGTGCGCCCTCATTTTCGATATATGACGTCTGCTAACAAGGGAGAAATCCCTGTGAGATCTCTGGGTGAGAATCGATCCAATACACATTCATTCGGTGCGCACCGATTGAATAATTCGCCACTTCTTTTGTTATTTACATGCTTTTAATGAGTTCGGAATTCTTAGATATTCGGGGACATGTTTGGCTTCATCTTATACTTGGTGTATGTGACAAAAGGAAAAAATGCGCAGATTTGCGCATCCATAGCTGGTAATGCATTTTTAAAACCTTTGGATTTGGATGGGTTTAACTTGAGGCCAGAAGCTTTAGAAAATTTATCGATTATTCTAAAAGTAGACAACAGAGAGAATTCATCCTGCGAAAAAATGGTGATATCGTCGGCAAACTGAACTAATTTCGCTTCATGATCATTTAAGGATACACCTTTTGTATTTTCATCCCTTCTTATACATTCTGCTAGCTTCTCAACGACAATTGTAAACATTAGCGATGACATGGGGTCGCCTTGCTTCATTCCCCTATTTACACTAAACCATTCGGATGATATTCCATTATTGAAGAAAGTAGCTTTAGAATCATATAGCAAGGTTTCGACCCATGAAATAAAATCTTGATGAATATTATGTGCTTCAAGAGCCTTCCTTACAAACGGCCACCCTATAGAATCGTAAGCCTTTACAAAATCGAGTGAAGTGACTAGGCCTTGATGTTTAGTAGATTCTAATAAGGATATAACATCATCTATTTGTCTTACAGCCGTCCCTATATTTCTTCCTTGGACGAATCCAAATTGTTCTTCACTAATAATGTTCGGTAAAAAGAAGGATGATCTGTTTGATAAGGTTTTAGAAATTATTTTGTAATCCACGTTAAGCAACGTTATAGGTCGCCAGTTCTTTATAAAGGTTAAATCATTTCCTTTCTTCGGAATTACATTGATTACTCCTCTTTTCTGATTTTCAGACATTTGACCATCAATTAAACAATATTCGAACATGGACATGAATAGGTTTTTCACAGTATACCAGTAATGTTGATAGAACTCGACCGTATACCCATCACATCCGGGTGACTTATTTTTTTTCATTGAGTTAATAACCTTTTCTATTTCTTGTTCTGTAAAGGCTCTACACAAAAGATTGTTGTCACCTTCATTCAATTGAGTGAAATGCTCTTTTTTTACAAATTCATTTGCGATCTCTTCGTTTAAAGTTTCACTTTTATATAATTCTTGATAGAAGGTTTTAGCTTCTGTTAATATTTCCGCTTGGTTCGTAGATAGATTACCTCCTATATTTAACATCGAAATAACCTTCTTTTCGGCTTTATATTTCTCGAGGGCGCAGAAGTATTTTGAAGGCTTTTCTCCCTCTACTACCCATCTTGCTTTCGATCTTACTAAAGCACCTTCTGCCTTTCTTAGTTCTGCTTCTCGAATTTCATGAATTAATATATTTCTCTCTTCGA
The DNA here is from genome assembly GCA_942159475.1 of Sthenelais limicola. Classification (NCBI taxonomy): domain Eukaryota; kingdom Metazoa; phylum Annelida; class Polychaeta; order Phyllodocida; family Sigalionidae; genus Sthenelais; species Sthenelais limicola. Next base: position 72,029,581 of record OW804097.1, on the reverse strand, counting down.
CTTCATTGATATTTAGCCTTCTTTTTCTGTCTAATTCTGCTAATCTAAATTTTTGTTTCTCGAGAGCTTTTTTTCTAGCTTTGTTTTTTTGAGCACATGTGTTAATCGCCAATTCTCTAACATTCATTTTAAAAAATTCCCATCTAAGTTTGGGGTTTAGGGGGGTTTCCATACATTCATCGGATAATTTTTCCACCCCTTCAGAGAAGGAGCTATCATGTATTAGGCGGGCATTAAACTTCCAGTAGCCTCTCCCTCTGGGTGAGCCTCCTATAGATATTAGCATGTACCTCTCTATGGTCGGACTGAGTGTTGGTTACAGTGTCACACTCGATTACATTATTTACCATGTTATTAGAAACTAGTATGTAATCTAACCTAGATCTTTGTTCAAGCCTTGACCAAGTAAATGGGGGGATACTCTGAGATTTTGCATCGAGAATATCACATAGGTCTCTTTTATCTATATAATCTGACAATGTTTTACATGCGGTAGAGTCAGTTCTATAAGAAATATCTGCGTTTAAATCACCCATAATTATAAGTTGGTCAAAGTTTAATTCTTCTATACATTCTTCTAGGTCTTTGTATAATTTGCTTTGCTCTTTTGGTTTATCCGCATTGGGAGCGTATACATTAAAAACACATATTTCTCTATTTTCTACTCTCACAATAATATACTGCCATCTCCCTTTCGAATCAGTACCAGAACAGACAACATTGTGTGCTAAATTCTTACTGACTAGCAATAAAACACCTCTTGATGCGGACGTACCATGTGAGAAGAACATATTTCCTGGCCATTGTGATCGCCATATTTTCTCTTTCATTCTAATAGAGTGGGTTTCTTGAAGCCCAATAATAGCATCATGATATTTAGCAAATTGACTTAATATTATCTTTCTCTTTTTGACGTTATTAAAACCATTGATATTGAGAGAAATGAATTTTGTAGCTTTCTTGGAGTTATTAAACTCGTCAGGATCCATTGATCATTTTTGGATTTCACATTTACTGAAATTAACCTTTACATATTACGGATTTATGTGTCCATTTCTACTTCAGCCTCTTGGTCAGTCTTGGCATTGTCATTGTCGTTATCCATTCGGGGGAGGTTGATTTGTTGGGCGTTGTCGGTCTTGGTTTCATCATCAATGTTAGCTGCGTCGGCAGCATTTTGCTGAGGGGTCATCATGTTCACTTCAGCAAAATTTTTGGTAATTTCTCTTCTAACCTTCATCCAGGTTTTCCCAAGAAGATTTCCTTTCGCCGGCCATGTCTCGGTTTTCAAGACATCTGGATCCTGTAGCCCTCGTCCGATGCCCCAAATTTTGTCCTTTGGGGAGGCCTCGCCAATTTGTCTATCACCTGTGAGTATGAGGAACTCCTTGATAAACTCGTGATGTCGAACTTTCGCCCTTACTGCAGTAAGGATTACCTCTTCTCTGTGTTTAGCCCAAGTATCATCTTCTTCTAGAATTTGGGACATGCATCGTTTGCATGCCATAGGGTCCTTTGTTGCTAAGGCCAGCGCCGGTTTTTCTGGGTCTCCCAGGATCTTGGCTTTGCTGTAATATAGGTATTGCTCTACATTTTCGAAGTGTTGTCTGCCTACAGAGAAGGGGGCACGGAAATGGTTGGATAATGGATTATTTGCTGAGAAAAAAACCATGGTTCGGTCGTCCTGCTTCTTTGATATCGAAGACAATAGTAAGTCCTTAGGCACTGCGTTTAACTGGTCGTGCCTATAAAAGATACCATTGATTTTTATGCCTGTCCCGTAAGTTTCTACTTTGAATTTCTCCTTGTGTGTTGCAGCAGCTGCTGCAATGGTACAGACTCTATTTTGTCTTTGTCTGACAATTATTAGGGGTTGATCTTTCCTTATCGCCATCTTCTTGCCATCTTTACTCATGTCATTGTATTGTTTGAGTCTTAGTCTGACTAGCCATACTTTCATTGCGTCTTCCAGAGTCTCAAATTCAACCTTTATGGGAGCATCCTGTTTCCAACCAATTCTTGTTCTGTTTTTGATTTTTACATCGGACAGAACTAGACAATCTTCGATCACATACCTGACTCTTTCAGCAAGCAGCTCAGGAGGGTCATTTTCCTCTGATTTGAGCCCCATAAATAGCAGGTTTCGTTCCAATTTTGTCGTTTCCCTCTCAATTAGCTCTCTATCTCTGTCACGTTCCCTCCACGCTTGGTCGAGGTAGTCAGTGTCTCTTTGGATATTATGAGCCATAGCTTCTCTAACAGCGGCCATTTCTTCTTCTTGCACAGCTAGTCGAGTTTTGACATCCTCTATGTCCTCATCCCTAAGAATATTGTCTTCTCTTAAGGACTCGACAGCTACAGCGTTCTCATGTACCTCCTTCTTAAGTGCTTCTAGTTTGTCAATTCTTGCGAATAATTCATCAAATTTTTGTTCATCTTTAACATTGCTAGCAGCTCTGTCTTTTGCCATGTCCTTAACCAGTTCTTTCAGCCCTTTTTCCGCTTTCAGAACCTTCTGCGGTTCCTTATTCTCCCCTTTCCCCGCCATGCTATTCTTGTCGTTTTGAGACATCTCCGTATTATTTTTTTCAGTTGTCTTATCAGGCAACTCAGTGTACTCATACTATGAATTCACTGTGAGATTATAAGTAAGAGCACACTGTGAGCTCACACTATGAGCTCATATGAAGGTCAATCTGTAACCTCTTATTTAGCTCAGAATGATCTCACAATGTGAGCTCACACTGTACTCATACTATGAATTCACTGTGAGGTTATAAGTAAGAGCACACTGTGAGCTATCACGGTGGCATCAAAATGATCTCTTAATGTGACCTCCATCAGCTTCTAAACAGCAGCTCAGTGCTAGGGTAGAATGTTTCTCCACAGAAGCATTTCACCCAAGAGCATTCAAGGAGAGACTGCATGGTCCCTTTGCTTGAGTTTCTCATCACTTCAACTTACCCTTCATACAGTTCAGTCTGGTAGCTGACATATAGGTATCCTATTTGGCTTTGTGTGTATCTGCCTAGGAACCCTAGTATAGGCCTACTACCTAGTAGTATTGTGAGGGTGTTTTCTTCTCAGCATTAAAGCAGGTAAATTATCCAAATAAACTATTAAGTTCATTGCTTTTAATATTCCCAAGTTTATGATGTGTAATATCTATGAAGTATAAATGCCTCATATAAGTATGATTAGTGAGACTTTTGTTCTATTAGAAAGTGTAAATGTAATGCAGTAACCTGTGACACCACCTAGTGAAAGCCAAGTTCTACGGTACTGCCGCCTGGTGAGAACAAAAGGCATAAACCATTCATGTGAGATCACATATGTAAGATCACAAACATCTCACCCAGACCTCATAGTTCTGATCTCACATCTATGAGAAGTTTCTGAGCTCACTGAGATATCACAGCTGTTAGCTAAATGTGAGCTAGAACTTGTGAACTCACACTGAGATCACACTGAAACCATTCATGTGAGATCACATATGCAAGATCACAAAAAGCTCACCTAGACCTCATAGTTCTGATATCACATGTGTGAGACGTTTTTGAGCTCATAGTGAGATCTACATGAGCTCACTTCCTAGCTGGGATGGTTCCCGCGACCCAGGGAAGAGGACATCAAATTTAATTACTTTTAATGACCAATTCCCCCAGTGTTTAATGACTTTTTACTAACTAAATGACTTAGATTCTCAAAAACAGTATAAACTTCAATCTAATATGCCTACCGCTGCTGTTTCAAAAGGCATTTTCATTCACAAAATTCTTAGAACAAATTTTCAACATGATAATGACAAATTTTCCCCGTACAAAGGTTTTGGTTTAGTTTGAAAGTAGGGGGGGGGGGAGTTTTAGACACTGCAGTAGGGGAGAGCGGGGTGAAATGGGACAGGGGAGAAATGGGACACCCTCTAATTAAGCTTGAATTAATTGCATCAAGATGAGCAAAAATCAATATTTATTGCCTCCATTGTCTCCAATTTAACATATGTAAATATGGTCTCACCGCTGTTAATAACACAATTTCTAGAGGAATTTTGGTGTTTTGTGTCACAAAAAGTTTTTTTTTGCTTGACCGAACGATTTATATCACAGATTTTCTTCTCAAACCACAAACATGCAATATAGTCAATATTACTATTTAAATTGTTGAGAAGGTCCCCATATCAGATTTTGACCATAGGTAAATATTTAAAGCATGATATAAACTTTTGTCATGAAAAAACCCTACTGGGGAGAAATGGGACAAAGCCATGGGGGAGAAATGGGACGGTCCTGGAGTGTCCCGGCCATTTCTCCCCGCACATACTGTTGTGTTTTCTCCCAAGACATATATATATGTATTTAAAGATAAGGAATATATGATAATTGTATCTGTAGTGGGTCTGCCCGTCAAACATCAACAATGCCTACCACCACTACATTTTTCATTGATTACCTGACACTTTTTTTTCCTTTATGGTATATCAATTTGAAATTTCGCCCCCAAAATGGGGAGAAATGGGACAGTCGAGGGAGAAATGGGACACAACCCGGGGTGGTAATTCCAGCAAAGCTGACTGGCTCATCAGTTATCCTGTATTTATTCTTAGAACCTTTCAATAGCCTTTGCAACTTCAAGAAATCCATGGTTAAATGAGTTCCGTGGCATATGTACCATTTTTCCCTGACGCATTCCATTTCTCCCCGACGTGTCCCATTTCTCCCCGGGTTGTGTCCCATTTCTCCCTTGACTGTCCCATTTCTCCCCATTTTAGGGCAAAATTTCAAAATGATATACCATAAAGAAAAAAAAGTGTCAGGTAATCAATGAAACATGTACAATAAAGAGTGATCCTATATGTCCCTCAGGAAAGGTCATGCATTTAATTGCTTCTAATACTTTCCATTCAGGGAGTACAAACACTGTGCATCACTCATAGTGTCCCATTTCACCCCGCTCTCCCCTATGGGGGGAGAGGGTTTTCCCTGTCTGTTACCACCAAATTTATGAAAAATGGTGGCTTCTGGTGTATGTTCAGCATAATTTCCGTAGCAAGTTTAGTGTTAAAATGTTATACATTTCCTGCTTTTTGTACATGTAAAAAACGTTTTTAATGACTCACAGCCAAAATCACTGACTGTTAAGGCCCTCAAAAGCCCAAACTCAAAATTAAGGACTTTTTAAAGACCACGCGCGGGAACCATGGGTACCAGCGTAGGCTACAGAATAAAATTATCCAGAAGTTTTAAAATTATCATGAATGGGACTGACACATTTTCATAGTTTAAATTGATAATATCTATTTTACTCAGTTAAGGTTACTTGAGAAAGCCAGCGAAGTTGATGGCAGGAATTCACACCTCTGCTCTTCCACAACGATTCGGCGGGAAAGCCAAATAGCTTGGAGGCGATTGTTTCGGCGACACATACCATAACAACAGGCTTCCTCACCGCCTTCGGTACAGGCAGGCGCGCAGGAAAATAAGTCACAAACTTTACGTCATACTTCATCATTTCGTTGGATAGAAATAATATTTCGATAACATATCAATAGTGTGACTTACAAGTGACTTCTTTAAACTAGTAAATTATTTTTCAAGTTAAAATTTATATTTGTTAGCGGAAGAGTACATTAGCGGAACCTGCGTGACTGGAAAAGAAGCGTGCTCGGCAACGGGGAAGAATAGTTGGCGCTCGCGGTGCAGAGAAACTTACGATTTGTTGGGGAGGGAATTCTGTTTTTGTTTTCTTTCTCACTGCACCTAGGATTTTAAAATGGGTACACACGCAGATCCAGCAAAATGGAATATGCCAGGATGGCGGATTGAACAAAGATATGCAAATAGTGTTCTTATCGGGAATTGGTCGGAAGAACGAGACACAGTAAGTTCAACATGTTATTTGCCTTGGTCCCCGGCCTTGGGCCTTAAATCCCTTATCATTACGTCCTTTCCTCATGCACTCTCACTTTCAATGTAATTGTAAGTCATGGATTTGGGCTTTCCTTAAATTGGACCTTTATTCATGGCACATATGTTCAAGAGCCAACTTTAAAACGGGTCACTCTTTCCCTGACTTGTCTTGAGTCTGATAGAATTGGAGCTAGATTAAGTTAAGATTGGTTCATTCTTCGTGACCGGTCCTGGGTATGTCCATAAAATGCCTTTCTGTCTCTTGTCTCTGTCTCCCTTCTTCGCTATCTCTATTTCCTTGGTATGATCATAAACTGCCTCCCTCTCATTTATCAGCTCTCCCGCCCTTGATATAACCATATTAAATGTGTTGATAAGGGCGTAAAGCTACCAATCTGGCTATGATGGATGGTCAAACCAACACCATTTTATACATTTGTTCGACGGTTTTGATAAGTTTCCGATAAAAGAAATGTATTTCCAATCGTCACAGAAGAACCCCGTTTCATTATACTTATCTCAACTGTCATTAGACATGATAATTAGACCAAGAAAGAGATGCCTTTCTGATCTAATATATTTGACTTTAGGTACCACTTGAAGTTCAACTAGATCATAGACATAGACCAGCATGTGAATTAACTAAGTTAATGAATTAACTAATTCATATAGATCTATATTACTAGTGTATTCAAAGTCAAACTATATAGAGGATGGTTAAATTGTGTAGGGTGGTTAAGGTTTACAATATATTACAATACGGTCGAGTAACCCCCCCCCCCCCTCCCCCCCCCTCCCCCTCCCCACACACACACCTCTTGGATCTTCAATAACAAAAATAATTCACAATGCCAATGGACCTATTGACTATTGTTAATCACTTTGATTCATGTCATCATGACACTAATTGTCCAATAAGTCAATTTATTCAATTACTTTTCTTGCAGTTCAACAAAGGAAACCGAAAACACAATAGCACTCATCGTATGGACTTTAGGAATTATGGTTCCAGTAAACCAGATGTTATCATCCGCCGAAAAGCAGAGTTGAGAAATGATGGACTTGGGAAAGAATTTCTTTTCTATCACCATGGGAACCGTTACTCTAACAACATGATTTCCTGGTATGATGAACATTATAATAACAGAACCCGGGACCCCGCTGATCAGCTGCCCGATTTGAGGCACTGGGATGGCCATCGACTAGCTTGGCTTCCAGAGAAATCTGACCATCCAATTCAAGGTGAGTCGAATATGACCGTATTAAAAAGGTTGTGTACCAAACATTATGCGGGTTCAATGTCAAGTCAGTCAACAGAGTCTACATAGTTTTTCCATAAATATAAACAGCGGAAGTTCTGTATCAAACTTTTTGAAGAATAATAATAATAAGATATAATGGAATGGAGTCTATACCGGTATATCAAATATAAATATAAAATATACATAACGCTGTCTAGCTTTAATACATCGAAAGGAATTGCATGATGTCCTGTAAATTACAATTAAGGCATCGTCTTTAAACACTGTTTATATTTAGTCTTCCTCCTCCTATATATATTATATTTAGGGTTTAATGGGTCCGTCTCTACTAATCAGTTTAATAGAAGATTAAGTGATGGTAAGGGGTTCAACAAGTAAATGATACAACCCAAAATAGTTCGCAAGCTACTTAATGTTAAATAAGGAACATATTGTATGCCATGAGCGTATCCTTAGATGTGAACAAAATCCAGATTCATTTCACTGGAGCTCAACTATCCTGCAGGTTTATGCCTTCACCATTCGGCGACTGTATGGTCAGCACTTATATTAATCACTGATAAGCTGGTGTTATGATGGCTTTTCACATCATAACCCTATCATGATTATACCGGGTATACATACTCAGTCAGCACGCTCGCTAGTAATAACGTTTCTAGCTGTAACCTCAGACAGAATAAAACTCCCATTCTGTGGCTACATACCTGAAGCCTATTGTTTCCTCTTAGACTTAGTGTCCCCTTTTCAGCTCTAATATTTCAAGTTACGTCACTCACAATTACTTTGATTTGGTTGTTACATAATTCAGATAGAATGATTTGTAGGAGCATACTTTGCTTGAACATACCATGAGTTGAGTTGAGTTGAATTGAGGTATCGAAATTCGAGCAAAATCATTTCGGGAATCTGTGCACAATATTTTATTTAAAATTAAAATTAATTCGGTCGCATGCTTGGAAATAGGTTTTCAACGCGCAGTGACACCAATACCAGATTAATTTATGGCGAAGAGACATTCTTTCATTTCCGAATTCTCATTGCTGCTTTTATGTTATGTTTTAGAAAATTGATACAAAATGAAACCGTGCACTTATGATAAAATTTATGGGTTAACTAAGTTGTCCAAGGAATGCAAATACAGTAGTGTTAGAAACAAGAGCTCCTCAATATTCACTAAGTAGACTCAGCTCTGATTTGTTTACTAATCCTGACGTATTATTGGCAGATTATTAATGGATTACATGAAGGGACAACAGAGTCCACCTTGCACTAATTCCCTGCACTCTGGCAAGGTTTAGCCGCTTGCCGCAACTATAGCCTGCAACCGTGCCTGAACATTGGTTTAACACTGCTTGCCGCTCGGAATCGCTTAGACTCGAGTGTAAAAACACACTGATCAAGTTTATTCTAGATTCCATTGAGCATACATATCAAGAACAGTGTTGTTGCTCTGTGTTTTCAATTTGTTCAATAGATCTTAGGTGGTCTAATATCCCTAGACAGTCTCCAAATGCAGCTGCTGGGTATGTCCAGAAATTTCAAATGAAACACACTCAATTATTTCGCATCTTGAAATCGGCTGAATTTAATTTGTCATGGTAATTGCCTCGTGAAAGTACACTCGAGTGTAGAATTGAGAGGGTCAATTTGGAGTTGCTAGACATGTATAGGGATGTGTGAATAGGTATGCTTGAACTCGGAACTCGGGCAGTAAGCACTTGCCATATTGTTAACGCAGTTACTTAACACGAGTGAACCCGCCGTCAGTAATGTTTATAAATCAATCATTAACTCTAAGCTCTCACAAAGCCCAGTCCTCCAGCTTAAGTAGAGATATGCATTCTTTATTTACGGCCTATGTGTTATTCAAGTCGGTCGCTTGAAATGTCTTTTTAATTACAGCTTTTACAATAAGGTTTACTCTCTCGGTGGAAATGTTTGTGTGGGAATACTATCTACTATTTTAGACATCGTTAAATATCTATTTCATACCGTATCTATTTCGTATATGTGTAAAACTACTTCTCCTTTATTTGAATGATATGAATCAAGTTTTACTTTTAAAACTGAATGACCAAGACGTATCCGTTGTGTGTTGCTATGGTCACACAAGTTAAGTGCAGGACTTCTTTTTAACCTGGGGGTGGGGTGGGGTGCACATCTTCTGATATCACTTAGAAAATAATTTACACACTCAAGTGTCTAAATACTCTCCGGGTCGGACTCAATACTCTCCAGGCTGTCAGAAATTGTGTGATCAAGGGAAAATAAACCCTCATTGAAACCAATCGCATATCTTTTAGAGAGGTATTAAAAGTGCACTTAGGTCTGATAACATATCTTAGGTACGGCTTGGGTTGGAGTGCCCAAGCCTTTGGTTTCAATATTTATTCCCTTTGAGCGTGGAGTGGTCTCTAGGAGGAAAGAATCGATGTGGAAGTAATCAGCCTTGAATCTACGACGGATTTCACATGAACCTATTACGTTGCTCATATTTATTTTCAAGGTTAAGATCAATATTATTATAGCGAGCCAGTTCTTGGGTTGCTGTTGGTGATGTTTAATAATTGAGCATACCGTATATCATATGCAAACCCAGATGTGGCAGTGGGGTGTTTTGATGGTAATCAAATGGTTTGAGTTCAGGGTTGTCACACACTGGGTAAACGGGGAATATTAAGGATTTTACTCTGAACTGGAAAAACTATATTTGTGGGTGACGCACAATCGACCATCTAAATCTGAATCCTCATCAACTCTTGGTTGCCAGAAGTACTGTCACCTTTAAAGTCACAGTAACTCACATCTAACCTACCATGAAGGGGACTGGGGACCTTCTACTTTACATCTATATCATACTTCGCAGATTTAACATACTCCGATCTAAAAGTCATTCAATATTAAGTCATTCAATATTTTTTCTTCCAGGCAATCCAACCAACTTCGACCTGAAGGCCGCTCTTCAAAACAAATGGCAGGCACAGATTGCTGACGAAACACACGGAGACTACGTTACGACTTACACAGGCTCTTACATCCAACCGAGAAGTTGTACCACCGTACGTTATGCCACCCCCAAAGCCGAATCCTCTACCCTCCATGCTTACAACAAAGTCAACAAGGACTTGAACCTGCGAGGAGCGAGCACTTTAAAGGCCCCCGAACCTCTACCATCAATCAAACCAGTCTCTGCTCCTGTAAGATGTTAAAACCATGATAGCATATAATAATCAAACACCAAATTTCTGTAAATATTTTCCATGACATAATCTTTGTGTATGAAATTTAAAATGTTTAAACCAGTCAAATATCATGTAGAAAACACATTGATAGTGATAATGATATACGATCTGTGATAATTATTTCAATGTCAGTATTTCGCTAACTCAGTATTGGAGAAAATGTATTAAATATAAGCGTATCATGAACGATAACATGTAACTGTTTATGATACATGTCGATGGAGAATCGATAAAACTTGTTATTGATTCTTCATAAAACGGAATTTCAGTGACTATGCCATCATCATGCAATGATTTAAGAATTATATCGTGTATTTGTACAGTTGCATGCGTTAAAAACTATAATGTTATCTCCCCGTTGAATAGCGGATTATTATGTGCTTTTGCATATTATCCAGTATTAATGAGACGGGGAAAAAACCCACGATTCTTTCGCCCTTCCAGTATATCTTATGCTTTCTTGCAGTATTATCTCGCAATTTCGGTGAAAATTCACCATTATGCATGATGGAAATTTTCCAGGAAAGATACAGATTCCCTGAAATGATCTGAATCTTTTGCTTTCGACATTTAGCAGGGCGTCTATGATATTTTGCCAATTTAAAATGGTAGAATTATATAAAGATATCTCTATGTACCGTACTAGGGTATTTCTAACAAAACCTTTTTCTTATATGATCTACAAATTTGAAGCGTTTTCTCTGTATTTTTATCTCAACATATACAATATTACATTACGTCTTGAATGAATAAAGGTGTCCAAAACTCAGAAATGTTCAATTTATGTCTTTATTCCATAAATTCCTTGAATACTGATTAACAAGTTGTTTCATCGTAAATTTGATGAAACACGTCAAATAATGCAACCATTTATAAATTCAATTTTCGACTGAGCGAGAAGTCTTGTGATGAGTATTAATCCGTAGTCATTCATCATTGAGCAGTACAGGAGTCTAAAAAAAAATCTATGCCATACGATGCTAGAATTTCGAGAAGCTTACACAATAAGCAGTAACATGAATTGAAATCAATTATGCACAATTATTTACTTGGGTTCCACCGTTATTTTTCTTTCCCCCCTCCCCCTCCATAGACACGTGTACACATTTCCGTATCTGAGAGGCATCAACTTAAGAAACACTCACTCCTTGATAACGAACAAATGAAGACCAAAACGGTGGACCCCCAATAAACAAACCTACTACTTAAACACCAGCCCGTCCTTATTGCTTTTTTCGATCAATCAATTTTTCCGATACATTAATTATAATCTTTGTGCGTGTGTAATTACACTACTCATAGTACCTATAATTACATGCGACTAGCAGTCCCGACTATTGTTTTCGGTCAATCAATTTTTCTGATACATTAATTAGAATTTTGTGCTTGTGTAATTATACTACTCATACCTTGGCGGGGAAAAGCGAGGGAATATTAGTTAGAATAATTACATGCGACTAGCAATACCCTGGTCTACAAATAGATTAAATACATATAAGTTGAATGTCCTGTATAATATATACATACATCATGCACTTAAAACGAAAGCGTTAAAACACCATTCCCATAATTTTTTACTTCATTAATACTTTTCAATAAGTCTCTTCCATTTGTACTGGTGCCTGATCGCCACCAGGAGCGACAGCCACCAACATTATTGCATCGTCAGGATTAACTATAGTCCCATCCTCTTGAATATAGACTACTTCTCCACCTCGCGCCTCTTCCTCAACAGTCTCCACAGATATCTCATGACTAGGTGGAATATTATCGGCCCCACCATTGCCTAGAGCGACCATGGACACTGTCTCTTCACCATGCTCATTAGTGGTCACCAAGGGAACGAAGTAACCATCACCGAGGTGATGCACTCCTCCACCTATAACTATCTCCTGGGTGAAAGGTCCGTTATTGTGCTGCTCTATAACCAGCGTTTCACCAGGGACAGCTGCTGCTCCAGCCAAAGCAGCCTCAGCCTCTTCCTTCCTCTTCTTACGGTTTGACCAGTGTGTACCTTTGGTGTTTCGCTTCAACCTGTTCAAGTGAATGCCGTGTTGTCTACTGCAATGGTTCACCAAAAGCCATCGCTGGTCGGATTTATAGGAGCAATAGGCACAGCTATATCTTTTGACTCCCTGGTGTTTGTTCTCGTGTCGCCTCATGTCGGCCCTTTCATTTGTTTTATAGTCACATATTGTACACTGGAATGGATAGTGACCGTCATGAACCGACAACTTATGGTTGGTCAGACGGTTTAGCTCTGGAGTTGTATAGCCACATGTTTCACACATAAATGTCTTCTTCTTTGTTATGTACTTTTTCTTGTTGGTGTTAATCCGCTTGATACCTTCATGCACAACTCTTACATGATTCCTCAACTGGATAGAGTTTCTGAAAGTCTTTCCACAGAATTGACAGTCAACAGGCCCCATCTTTTCAGGAGCGTGTGACCGAATTGTGTGTTTCGCTAAGGTATCTGTAGAAGAGAAATTTTTGTAGCATAATTTACACTTCGCCGTCCCCGACTGACCACTAGGTGTAATCTTACGATTAACAGAGAAGCCAGGAATTTTAAATTCTGGGTCCTTGGCATCGTCATTGCGAGAGTTTTTTCTCGGTCTCCCTCGACCCCTCGGAACAAATGATTCAGAGGTAGCTTTCAACTCTTGCTGCTTTATTTTTTCCTCTTCGGCATGAGCGACCTTTTCCTTTGTCACCCCCCAGTGAACCTCCATGTGATGCTTTGTGAGATCAGCTTGGGAGTAAAACACAAGCTCATGCTGAGGGCATCGATACTTCTTAGCTCCAATTTGGCTTTTTACTGACTCAACAGGAGCCGGCTCTTGCAGGACTTTGTCTTGCTCATCTTGGTCCTCCACTACAGGGGCTACAGCAACTGTCACAATTTCCTTTAGCTGGTCCTCGCTTTCTGGAAGCACCTCTGAAGCATTTTGGGTAAGTTCAACTGGATTTTCGATTTCCAATAGAGGACAGTGGCTCGCAGCTTTCTCGATGACCCGAGCCGCTTCTTCCCCGTCTGCATCGAGGTGCATCGTCCTCAAGTGACTAGGCATAACACAGAGATAGAATTCCTCAGAACATAAATGACACGCCAGTTTCCCAGCAGACGTATTGCCCACCATATGCTGCTGGAATGAGACTTGCTCTTGGAAAGGTTCCTCGCATTCTGTGCAGCAGTATAACAGATTGATATAACCAGGATGAGCTTTGACTACATGATCCCGTAGCAAGGGCCAATTCGGCCGCATTTGGCTGCACATGAAACACCGAAATCCGTCGGACCCTTCCATGTGGCTATTTTCGTGAATAGTAATTACTTCTATAGAATCCGCCTTGAAGTCACAGTCTTCCTTGGGACAGCCCAGGCCATGAGTTTCAACGTGAGTGTTGAAGGCAGCGTGGTCTTCACATGGTTCGGAACAATACAAACAAGATATTTCAAAATCCACGTCATGATAATGTCTCAAGTGAGTCCTAATGTCTTTCCATTCGTATTTCATCTCTGGAACCCTGCCTTTCTCCTCAGCACAAACATAACAATGGAGTGGATCTAGACCCTCCTTCCCATGACACCTCCTGTGAATTTCTAAGTCTTTTTCGCTAATAATTACTTCGGGGCAATCGAGACAGAACCATTTTCTTGGTCTGAGCTCTTCTTGGAGCTCAGGAATTTCTATTAATACAGCTTCTGGTGGTTGATCTTGCACTTCATCCCCGGGCAGATTCTCATCGACGTCCACCTCAGCATAATTATGTTCATCGATAGCTATGGAGTCTGTGCCTGCACTTTTTATGGCTGAAATATCCGCCGCCGCGATACCCTTCAGCGCAGCACTATTCAGTATAGCATTGGTAAGGGAAGCTTCTTGTGCCCTTCGCTTTTCGTCCTCTGATAATTCCTTTTGACGGCATTCGTATATGTGCTCAGTGACGACATTGAGACGTCGAGAAAAGAATGTACAGCGACGGCAGTAGTACATCATGTGGATACCGATATCGTCCATGACCTGAAAATAAATTGACCAAGAGAGGGTCATGAAGTTAATTGATCTTAAAATTATATATCTATAGTCCATAATATTTGTAAACCAATGATTAAAGTATGATATGATTATGTTGCTGTTCTGTTCCTTAAAGACAAGCGCTAGAGAAAATACCCATGGATCTAGATTTCATTACTGGTAGAAGGGGAGAGTATCGCTGTATATCGGTTAGGGCCGGAGACTAAATGATGAATCAATGTAGAGTACATTAAAAGATTGTATTTGTTTCCAATTTCATTACCATTTTCGCAAATAAACGTTTTAAAAAGACATGCCTGTAAAGCAGCTTTGTCGTGGAGGGTGATGTTGACAGAAGTGAGATCAGGTTTACGTTTAATTGGAGCAACGTTTTCTTTATTTTCCTTGAACAAAGGAAGTTTCGGTGGTTTCTTCAGACGTGACGGTGATGCTGGAGGGGAGCCGCTAAAAATATAAATGCACCAACATCATAACAGAAATAGAGTATATAGAGCTGCCGATTTTCTGACGACCTTAACCATATTGTTATCGATTCAGTAAGTAACGTGGAGTTTTGGGGTGACTGTTTAAAAGATATTCATAACTGAGCACACAGACATTTGAATAATCGGTGAAATAGTAAGTCCACGGAGAAGCAAGGATATCTATTCACAACACCTGTACTAATTGAAACAACAGTAACTAATGTTAACGTTTTCCCGCCAAAAAAAGGAAACCCCACAAGAAAGCAATGAATGTATATACCTTTCTTCGACATCGGGATCTTCATTATACGATTTCCAGGTTTCAAGAAATCTTTGAGCCGCCTTCCTCCTTGGCCTTCCACTGCTCGTAATCACAGGCTCCTCCTCTGCTTTCGCAGCAACCTTGGGTTTCTCAACTACAATAACGTTTTCATTGGGCGGTGGTTTAATTTTTCTCGGTCGACCACGACTCCTTTTTACAATGGTCACAGGGTCGGTTTCCTGGGGATTTTCGATTCCAGACACGACCTTTTGGACATCTTCAGAAACAGGGTTTTCGGGGGCAGCTTCAGTGGAGGCAGTGGAGGCTGAAGTATCTGCATTCGGTTGCTCGACAGGGGGAGGCTCGACAGGGGGAGCAAGAACTATCACCCGTGCATCACCGGGTTGTTGCTGAAGGGCTGCTTCAGCTGCCTCTAGAGAAATCTCTTCACCATTGCCATGGACAATAAACACTGTCTCACTGGAATCTGGCCCTGTGACTATTGCGGTGGCAGTGTCAGAATTCTTCTTTTGTAGCAAGGCCATCGCTTGCTGGAACAGTTCTAAGTTGTGAGCACTTTCTGATGCGGGTTCCTGGACTATTTCATCGGCGTTTACTTCTGGAACTTTTTCTTCCGTAGCTACAGGGAGATTTTCTGCTTCGACTTCCATTTCCTCTGGCATGCTTGGCAGTTCTTCGGCAATTGTTGAATCGTCTGGCACATTCTCAATGTTTAAAGTCGCTGGCTATTAAAACATGAAGAGAAAATAAAGACTTGAAAATATATGTATTGATGACAGGGATCAAATAATTCATGAATACCACGGAGGTATATACTATGATTATATACCTCCCTGTTGATGAGAATCGGTGGTGGATCCAAACGATTTTTAATGGACCCCAGACCAGTGCAAAGTATTTTACCTCCCATATTTGCAGCTATAACAAAATTATAGCAGACGAAAAAATATCTTTCAAAATGTAAACATTATTCATACGTAGTACAATCTTGATATTCTATTTTGAAACAGTATTTACGATCTATTTTTCTGCAATGTAGGGATATTATTTCAGCTTGGGCTGAACATATTGTACCAAATGTTTTAGCTGAATACAAATTCTAAAACGAAACTTAGTGAGGTAGTTAGCACAGTTAAAATAAAGGGGGGATGATGCATTTGCTTAAACGGAAAAAAAGTTGACAAACCTTTATTAGAGTGACTTTACCCTACATTAGATAGATAGTGAGGCAGTTGAAAATAGAGTAAACGTCCTTACCTCTTCTTCCTGATTCATTTCTATAATCCTTAAGATTTGTTGTCCATCTTCGTTTGTTTCAGTTGTTACAATATTGTTGGCTGGCAAAAAGATTGCATATTAATTAATTAAAGACAACAAACCAATAAACTTGTTTCAGCTTGAGTATTAAATTTGTATTTGATGAAGAATAGCAATCGTCAATATATATCTCTTTTTTTGACGTTGGAAATATTATGCAAGGAGGTATAGATCTCCCTGGTGAATGTTGTCCAAATAATCAATTAAGATAGATGGGAATAATGTTTAATCACATAATGTATAGCTATTGAAACGCATTTTTGAAATGCTTAGTGAGATATAGTCGCGTTTTCACATGGAAGGAAGCTGAAAACTTACGACCGATTTGGACGCTTTTTGGCAGCTGAACATAGAATGTTTGTCCATCCTGTGCGACAGCTGCCACTTGCTGCATCTCTTCTTCTATCACTTCTTCCTCCATCGTGTCAGCTCTGAAACATATCAACGATAACATACAACATAGGGCCAGGCGATAGGCAGGCAGACAGATAGATCGTTCTGGTCGACTTACTGTGGAATGGGCTACTTGCTCTTGACTATGGGTAAGAAATATGCTGAAAATGCCACTTTCTATTGCCTTCTCACGTTTATTTAGTATTCTTGGTGAGGATAGTATACATTCAAATACATGTAACTAGCATCGTGTTTGCCCACAAGAGAATATGATTTCAATATGAACTTTGTAAATAAATCGGTCATGAACAAAAATCGTTCCTCCATATTGAGAGACTGTCATACCGATATTTCCGCATAATAACTCTACGTTCTAATGACGTAATATTGTATAACATTACATAATATTGTATAACATTATGAATATGATTATGTAAACCTTATGAATATTATTATGTGACATTATGAATATGATTATGAATATCATTGCATGAATATGAATATTAACATGTCACTCATAATCTAGGTCATCTCACCATGCTTAGCCAAGCATGGCCACCACTCTATACCTGACCAGGTGTGCCACCTATTACGTAACCGGTATAGATTAATTAAAGCTCAGACCGGCCACATGGTGGCCCGCTCCTCAACCACCATTGGTTCACGTGACCACATGTAATACCACTAGCTATTGGCGGGTAGACCACATGACCTAATGTAATCCCAACGGTCACTGGCTAGCCCTAGGGTACACCTGGACCCACATGATTATATAACCCAGACATGGCGAAACCTGCCGGACCGCGGTCCTTGACCGGTGAAAGTCATGTCAGACCGGTGAAACAGAAGTTTCACCGGTCCGACTGTCCATTGAAAAAGGTCTATAAAACGTTGGAGAAACCTTTGGAGGACTAGTTTTAACTGGTGAAACCTTTGGAGGACCAGTGAAAGTTGAAAAGTTTTCGCCATGTCTGTATAACCTATGTCTTGGACAATAAATGTTAGTTCTCCGATATTCTCTGAATAATATACTTCTGCCTTCAGGATTGATTACTTATTAGCATAATCGATATGCGCTAGCTCTACCACCGTACAAGTAAGCATATCAAATGGTCGAGAACCCATTACAATAACATCCTGGAGGATCAGAAAGTTCTAAGAAACAAAACCATCCAAATCAAGGAATATATTCCAAAGAAACGCAGAAGCAAGAAACAGAAGGAGATGGAGCAAGCAGTCAGAGATCAGTTGGAACAAATAATCCAAGATCGCTTAGAGGAACATGACAGGGCGCGTCATATCAAGATCATAGTTTATTAAGTCATATAAAAGTAAAAACCTATGGGAATATGTATCAACAAAGAAATCTATAGATTCGCAATTTACAAATTTTATGTACAGGGCTCTGTGGACATTGGTTGCCCCGGCCTTGGACGTTAGATCCCCGATCGGGAATTACCTTTGGCAATTATTTGTCACCAAAAATGATGATGAAAAGTGCATGAACTATTTGTTTTACACAGCTCACAGTTGAAAGCTATTAGACATTATAGACCTACCTTCCCACTTCAAGTCTTGCTAAAATAGGTGTTTATCATGAAATATATATTGAACAAAGTAGGGAAATTGGGAATTTAAATGTCAGCATAGGCTATTGTTGCAATGCTGTTTTTGTTTGGTATTTTTTTTAAAAGGAAAACAAGTCGGAAGAATGAATATCATATAGTTTGACATAGCCTGACAGTTGTAGGCTTATTGATCTAGGCCTACTATTCTCTGGTAGGCTCAGAGTGATACACTGATAGTGTAATATACGGTCGGAGTGAGCGTGGATACTAAGCTGAATAAGCATGTATTTGTTTGGCAGAGACAGTAGCAATTCCCTTTTCTTCTACTATGTACGTAGGACCGTGATAACGGGTACGACTGGTCTAATTTTAGTGAGTAGCCGGTGGCAGCTTTTTTTAAAAAAAAGCGGTGGTCGTGGGAGAGTTGAAAATTCTAACAGGTAAAAGCACATTGTGACACCTAGTGTAGAAAAGGTTATCAAATCAAGTAAAGCGACCTGCAGCAGCAGGCTTAGTGAACTACCATTTACCTAGTCGGCTGACCAGGAAGAGGAGCCGAATGTCCAACAAGCGGTGCCAAGACAGAGCGAGGATAACTCATTCTCTGCTCTACAGCATCACCACAATGCACAGGATCACAATTACATGAATTATGGAACACATGAATATAGAAAGAAGAATCTTCATGTACAAAATGACAAACATCAAACTTCATCTCTACACGTAAAAAAGCAATGTGTGGGAAAATCCAAAATCCAAACAGAATCTTTTTGCCACCCTGCCACTCCTTGTGGATGTAGTTACTCTTTCAAAACTGAGCAGCATTAGAGGCATCATGATTTGGCTCATCTTCACTTTCACTACTCTTGGAATAATGCATCGTAATTAATTGCACCTCGTATTCAGGCTCAGAATCACTGTCACTAGACACATGTTTGCTCACATCATGTCCCTCATACACAACACCTTCCAATGTGTTATCATGGATCCCAATGTGACTGACTATTGTCTTGACTTTGTCTTTCCTAGTTTTACCCTTAATAGTGAGCCCATGGTGTAGTAAATACTTATTTAACTCAGATACTCTTAAATTATCCAGTTTTCCTGATAAAGCCATTTGGGCCCAGTTGTACTCTTCATATGTTTTTCCCTCCCTTCTTTGTTCATTGACTTGTTGATTTGCCCTTATTTTTTCACCCAATTCAATATAATGGAGATGATGCAAATAATCATTGACAAGGCCAATGTCAACTGCAAATTTATCAGAAAACTTGGCAATTTCTGCCTCACTCTCCAATTTATGATCAGAGAAAAGTTTCTTTATGTTGGCATGGGGCTGGAAGTCATCAATCTCTCTTGGTTGTCCATTGTGTAATGTTGAAAGCATCAGGATAGCCCTCAGCAATGAAAGTCAGCTGTTCAAACGCTGTTCAGAACATCTTGGACAGAGTTTGATCAACTGGTGCAACAAACATGGAGAAGAAAAAAGAAAGACTTCTCTATGATTATCCAAAGACACCAAAGCAGGAGTTCTGCATCCTTTTTCCAGTACTCTTTGGTGCCATATATGGGAAAGACGGCAATTTCCCTAGTTATGTTTGAGAAGAGTGAAAAGGAAAATGGGAATTTAACCAAAGTTGTAAGCTCGTCAGAGGGTCATAGAAGTCATACTCAAGTCCAAGACAGGGGCCTCAGGAGGCAGAGAATCCAAATTCTATTTCACCATTCCACCAAGGCCAAAGATAGAAGATGTTGCCCTCATCAACAAGGCTGTGGAAGATCTTCATGGCCAAATGGGTTTAGTTAAGGACCTGCATCAAAAAGTCCAAAAGCAGGGTGATAGTCTATGTCAAGAAGATTACACATTACGTAAATGGGCAGTAGACAGTGCCTTAGACAGTGTGAAGACTTGATTAAAGACATTGAAACTCCTATAGAGAGATTGAGATCAACAATGTCTGCTGTAGAAAAAAGAATAGTTGGTGGACAGATACATGCTGGTGTTCAAGTGAGAGACAAGAAAAAATAAAACAAGTACCACCAAGTGAGCCGTAAAAGTAAAAGGTCCCAAGCAAGGTCCATTAAGATTGGTCAACAGCTTGGAGCAAAAGTCAGCTTTGTTTTTTGGGAGAGGCAGTGGTAAGTCCTGCCCAGATAGACATACCACAGTTGACATCAACAACAGACTTTAAAGAGTACCTGGAGGCAATACCTAAGAAGGAAGCCAACTTTGCAGCACTTCATTCCCTGTATGAGGAGAGCCTCTTTGACATTGAAGCTTGGGAGGATCTTTGCACTTGCATGGCTGATGATATTCAATGGATCAAAATGTTGTTACACTATAGTTTAATATTAGAGAAGTTTTGATATAGTGTGTACCCACATATATTCATATAAAAGAAAACATAAAGGTGGTGTGTTATTATAAAGGGCTTTCTATATCAGGGTCAGATACAGTTAATCAAGGAAGATTGGCGCATGCCAGTATATAGTTCTCCAACAGTAATAGTATTAGTGCATATGAGCAAATCCACCATTTGGTCGTCATTAGACCCTAAAATCGTATTGTGCTTATTTGAATGGGAAAAAATGATTGGAGACATTTTTCAACAGTTTTTTCGTGTCCGCCCGCCCGAAATACATCAGAAATACCCCCTATTAATATAATTATTCCTAAAAATTTAGGGCATGGGGGCCTAAAATCCGGATTTTAGGGCCTTAAAAATGAAGAAAAATCAAGGGATGCCAAATAAAATGATGGAAATAAATCAAAATATTGAGTCGAACATAGTTTAAACTTATTTTACCATTGGGCCTTGACCCTGGCCACTGCATAATCTGTTTTGTATTTGTTTAATATGGACTTTTGGTCTATTGAGAATGAAAAAAACATTTGGGAAGTCTAAATGTCAGCGTCACGTGTGGAATATAAAATCCAGGCCTGGAAAAAATGTAACAACTTGGGGTGGCCAATATATATCATTTTGGTCACTTCTACATGGACTTCATGTATTAAAAATAAATCAGTTCGGATATCAGTTAATATTATGGAAATCTTGGAGCCAAATTAGGAATTGGGAAGCTCTGCTGTCAGCGTCACATGTGGAATGTTACTCTACCGCATTTAATAAATACTAGGAATTAATTATTAATAATATTCATATAGATGAGATGTCATACATACTTCATTTCAAAAACCATGAATCCGCCCAGGTTCTCCTTAATAGGAAGGTAGGGCAGGAAATGTGTCAGCGTCACATGTGTTTTCCACACGTGACGCTGACACTGGCACTGGCACTGACAATTGTTGTTGGGAAATACAGAGAACCTATATAAATCGCTAAAGATTTTGCCATTAAATGCTAAACAGAACTCACATTTACCTTCATGAACAACCAATACAAGTATTCAAGTCAACTTAAAAAAACAAAGGGGAATGAATGTTGGATATTTTTGTATATATTCCAAAAATAAATGTGTTATATGTGTTTGTGGGCAGAGGGTCAGTGACATGCATGTCATCCTTGCCGCTGCCATTATCATTACCATTACTGAATGGTTATTTGGCTGTAACTTTCCTTCTAGTTGGAATATTTTCACAAACTAAAAAGCGTTATGACCCTTATGTCGAGACCTATGAAGTACACAATAATTCAAAACATTATATACGTATTTATTTTATTTATTCCTAATTTAGATCCTTATTTATGTAGAAATATGTACCATTCTCCAGTGCCCTTATCCAGTCACAGACTCTACCAAGCTGCCCTGACGACAATATTCATTATTAACTTTCACAATTTCGTCTATAGTAGCAGCAATATGTATACTTTATGTACGAAAAAAACTAAAGCAATTAAAGCAATTTAAAAAAATTAAGAATTTTCAGCTCTGGATGACCAAATGACGACCAATTGGTGGAATTGCTCATATAAGTGAGTTGCGAAATAAAGAAAAATAACTGAATACATTTATTAGAGTAATTTACTGCAAAATAGTAAGCAAAATAAATGTACATGACTGTACAGAATTAAATAATTTTGTGTTCTAAAATATAGTCCTGACATATGACACATAGAAATACACAAATGTGTAAAGAAAGATGTCAATGTCAACATCAACTAAAACTATCATAAATTTAATTTCATCAATAAATCTATCATACTAGAGTACATTTTAATAAGTAACAGCGGAATAAATAAGACAAAATCTGCGAGACTATGCAGGAATTCCATATTGTCGCTTGGCTTCGGTATTGAACCGCGTGCGCTCTGTGCACTTGGTTGAATACCTCCACTGCGCAATGATACGCCCTCCCGCTCCATCCCTTGGTTATTTTTGTCTTATTATAGACTAGCAAAGTACCCGTCCTCCGGACAGTCACCCTCTCTCCCCACAGTTCTCCCTCTCTCTCTTTTCCTTCCCCCTCTTCTTTGACTTTCATACCTGTTTTTCTCTCCCAACCCCATCTCTAATTTCCCACGCCCCTATCCCTCCCCTCTTCCTCATTCTCCCCCTCCCTGCTTTCTCTCCCTCCCCTCTCTTCCTTCCCCAACATCCTCACTCTTGGTATGATGTAATATCATGTTATCGACCCCGCGAGGGAATTAGAAGGCTATTTGTTGACCGACTGAATAAAAAGCTTTTTATATATAAAATAAAACCACCCTCTCCTTCCTCTCTTTCAACCGCCTTCTACTTTCTCTCCCCCTCCCCTTCTCCTATTCTCTTCTTCACTCCTCACTCATCTGCATGTAGGACGGTCACACTCTCCCAATACATCCCCCTCTCCCTCTTTTCCCTCCCCCTCTTCTCTGTCTTTCATACCTTTTTTTTCTCTTCACTCTCCCACTCCTTTGCATGTGGGTCAGATTTTCAGAAAAATGTACAATTCACTTTCACCAATCCTCTCAAATAACCAAAATTTCAGACAAAAATAAAGTTCAAAATACATTTCAATCTAACCAAACAGAACATACTCAAATTTACATAGTATTGGCCAAATTGCAGCCTAATTGAGCAGAATTTATCAAATGTGGACAGCTGCCAATTGTGCATTTTCTGAAAACATGATCCATGTATTTAGGTCCCCCTGGACGTAGGTTGTGGGAAATGACGTAGTATCTCACAGGGGCTTTCCCAGGCTATAAATAGAGTGTGGTTATCCCAATTTAAAAAAGGCTTCAAAATCACATTTCCACCCCAAATACCTTCACAAACCACATACGACGACATCCAGAGAGGGGGGAGAGACCACTAAAGATGAGTAAAGTGATTTGTAAAACAACAAATTCCGAGAACATTCTGGACAAAGAAAACCTTCTTTCTACCATTTCTTTTCTACCTCCTTTCCTAGAAATCGCTCTAGCTTTATATTATATGGATTATAGGTTTCTAATTCTCCTAGGATACTGATATGGAGCATTCCAAATAAAATTATCAATCAATCAATCACACTTATTTGGTGTCAAAAGGGGTAGAGAGGAAGGGGAGCGAGTGAGTGAGATTGGTTGCTTTACGCCCTTATCAACACATTGAACTGAAGGTTGAGAGGAAGGGGGGGGGCATCTATTTTTGCACCAATTCTGAAGGGGGGGGGGCCATCTATTTTTGCACAGATTCTGAATTTTGGGCAAGAATTTTGGGCATTTCCTCCTAGCCCCCCCCCAGTGATTAATTAGGAACAGTCCCTAATACATGTACATTGTATTTCCTGTCATTTCTGAAAAAGAAAATCCCAAACGTGTTCCCCGTAGCTATGAGAGAAATATTTGACTTATAACCATAAAAATGTACCACCCCCACCCGCACCATATCTATAGAGTCCTCGCTCATTGCGCGGCCATTTTGCATGTGGGTGACTTCCGGTTTTCATTCAACATGGCGGCGCGCATAGAACAAGCATTGACGCCGATCGTGGAGCCAAGAATATTTGCTTCTCACAAGAAAGATAGTACTTTTTATGGCCCATGTTTATTATCCATATAAAGTTATGTACCTATGGTTGATGTTTGCGAGGAGGGGGGGCTAGGTCAGGCTAATTATATCAGCAATGGATATTACAGAGTAATGTTTACTAGGCCTAATAACAGGATAGGGAATAGCTTTTTCGGGAGCCAGGTTGAATTTTTCCAGGTAGGGATTGCAAATAGAAAAATGGGATTGCAACCTGTGGGATTCGGGAAATGGGGCTAATAAAAAATGGGAAATGGGATTCAAGAGGGGGTCTTCCCTACCCTGTAGTACTTAAGGCCTTTTACTATCAGATCACTCATCACACATGTAGGTAGGCCTACACAATTATCATCACATAATTTATCATAATAAATCAGACCAGACAGCTTCCTCTTTCTGACCTTTCGATAGATATTTCTGACCTGACGATTGACTTTTCGATAGACTTTTCGATAGACTTTTCTGACCTGACGATAGACTTTTCTGACCTGACGATAGACTTTTCTGACATTACGATAGACTTTTCTGACCTGACGATATACTTTTCTGACCTGACGATACATTGCGATAGACTTTTCTGACATTACGATAGACTTTTCTGACCTGACGATATACTTTTCTGACCTGACGATACATTGCGATAGACTTTTCTGACATTACGATAGACTTTTCTGACCTGACGATAGACTTTTCTGACCTGACGATATACTTTTCTGACCTGACAATACTTTGCGATAGACTTTTCTGGCATTACGATAGACTTTTCTGACCTGACGATAGAATTTTCTGACCTGACGATACTTTTCTGACCTGACGATAGACTTTCCTGACATTACGATAGACTTTTCTGACCTGACATGAAAAGAAGGTTTTTTTTTCATGCAAAATACTGAAAACAGGAGTCAAACTTGCTCTAAAATCGATACCATCTAATAAGGTAGGGTGGTAAATGGGCGCTCGCCCACTCGCATTTGCAAGTGAAAAGTGTGGTGGGCGAGTACCAGTGTGGGTGCACTGGTCCGTATTCTCGAGTACCAAAATGCAATAAAACATAATGCATTGTCTACCCTTGAAATGCATGAAAACGAAGGGTTTTTTTTCATGCAAAATTCTGAAAACTGGAGTCCAAATTAGCTCTAAAATCGGTACCATATATAATAATGATGACATCGATGAATTTTTACTTGGTTAGTTACTCAGTGAAGGTGTAAGAGGGCGTCAGGGGAAAGTGTACAGTATGAAACTTTGGAAAATTTTAACAGAATTCCAGGCCCATAATACTTTCCCAGGCTCTTCGACCAAAATGCCCATTTTCCAGGCCTTGAATATCTTTTAAATATTGTGCAAAGATGTTCGGAAATATTACTGATGTCGCCCCCCACCCCCGGAAAAAGAATTCTCTTGAAATGGTGCATTTGATATGAATTATACTTTAATTCCTGTATTTTAAGTATATTTTACAGAATCGGCCATTTCTAAGTTTAAACATGAAACATCAGATGTCCCACGAATTCCACAATTTATTGGACCGAATGTCATCAAATTAAAAAGATTCTTATTCTGATTCTTTTTGTTCATCAAAATTGAGCTTCAACGAGATTTGGAACATCATAGGGCCTACAGGTGGTACTAACCCTAAAAATAACTCTTTCACTCTTCAATTTTTCGAAGATTTTCAGAACACTGTATGATTAATATTATTGGAATTAAACTGGAAAATTTCTCATGGCAGCCAGAAACTCTGATTTTGTCAGTAGCTTGCCTGGTGGGGCAACCTATTTTTATTCCTTATAACGACCACTGGATATCATGTATTATGTCTGTAGATTTTCAAAATTTAAATCAAAACCTAATGTTTACTATAGTATATTGATAAGTACTATTTTTTCCCTTGACAAATGAGAAATATCACTTTGTGAGAATTCATTCAATAACAATTTTCAAAAAACATTTGATGTAGGGGGCCGGGGGAGGGGGAGGGGGGCTATTGGATCCAACATTTCAGGCTACATGAGCCCCTTTTCAAAGAGGTTTCATGATTTTTCTTTTAGAGGGTGTTCATTATTATGAAACACCATCATAATTATAAACATTCGTATGAGATGAACAGCTTATTAATACGTTATTGTATGTAAATTGTGTTTATTGAGGACCGGACCAGTACCAAGTGGTATGGACCAGTACCTCCCCAGTCCACTGGTCCGTAAATTCGAGTACTGCCCCCTTCCCTGTTTACCACCCTGATAAGGATTATATCGATGAAGCACTGGAGACTAAAGTGGAGGCCAGTTATGTCAGGTCACAATATTATTATTTCTAAATAGGAGAAATTTAATGCTAATCACTTCAGTTTTCGAAAAAATTGTACGTGTTAAAATGAAAGAAAGTGTACAGTAAGAAGCAGAGAACCTTCGAAAATTTTAACAGGATTCCAGGCCCATAATACTTTCACAGGCTCTTCGACCAAAATGCCCATTTTCCAGGCCTTGAATATATTCTAAATATTGTGCAAAGATGTTCGAAAATACTACTGATGGAAGAGAATAATAATAGCATCGAGATATAATGGAAATAAATCATATATTTGTATTTGTAGCCAGTTTGATTCCCATTATTTTCATTAACGATTATGAAAAACTCTTCAACTATACAATCAAAACTGCTATCTTTAATTTCTCCCACATTATTATTTCATATCAATATTTTTTCATATCAATATAGTATCAACTTAAATTATAACCAATTATATTTATTTTGTCCTATGCCGTTATGTCACCCACAACAAATTTAACTTTAAGCCAGTCACCCCCAAAGAAATTATGAAAATTGTAAGGGATATTGATCCGCACAAGAGTTCTGGTATAGATACTATCCCAGGGAAAATAATAAAAAATTGTCTCGCTTGTCTTATCATGCAAATGTCATATCTTATGAATTTATCACTGTCCACAGGTTTAGTGCCGGATGCCTTCAAGGCTGCAGTGGTGACTCCTCTACACAAGAATGGCCCAAAGAATACTCCTAACAATTATAGACCGATCTCAGGTATTTCTATGCCTGCAAAAATCCTCGAGAAAATAATTCAAAAGCAGTTGTCCACTTTTATGGAAGAGAACAACATCTATTTTCAAAAGCAATATGGTTTTCGCAAGGGTCGATCCGTGGACCAGGCTCACATAGACCTACTTTCACCCATCTACGAGCACCTGAATCAAGGAGGGGTCACTACTGCAGTCTTCCTCGATTTCAAGAAGGCATTCGACACGGTAAATCACAATATTCTCTTGAAAAAAATGGAAAAAATAGGAATTTGTGACCATGAAAACTCATGGTTTAAAAACTATCTCACAAAAAGAACCCAAAGAGTCAAAGTCAATGGCTCAATGTCAACCCAAGGTGAGGTTTCTTTCGGCGTACCTCAGGGAACAATTTTAGGACCGATCCTCTTCACAATTTACATAAATGATATGCACCAAGTAGTTCAAAATTCCACAATACAACATTATGCTGATGACACTGTACTGTTCATCGGCGAAAAATCTGAAAAAAATAACTTTAAATCACTTCAGGACGACCTCAATATGATCGATACTTGGTGTAAGTCGAACAAAATTTCAATGAACGTCTCTAAAACCAAGTACATAAATTTCAAAAAGAAACCTAGACAAAAATCAGAAATTAAAACTGATCATCAGAACCTCACCCTGGGCAATGAGCAAATACTTGAAGTTCACGAATATAATTATCTGGGACTCATAATTGACCAACACCTCTGTTTTTCAACTCAAGTGACAAAAGTTGTCAACAATGTTAAATGGAAGGTAAAACTACTTGGAAATGCTAGATATATGCTACCCAAGAAGATCAAAACAGATATTATAAAAACACTGATTATTCCACTAATTGATAGAGGTGACATCTTTTATTCGCATGCAAACAAACAACAGGTAAATAGGCTGAAAGCCCTGTTAAATGCTGCGGTAAGAGCAGCCTTAAATCGTAATAAAAGGAGCAACGTTGAAAATGAGTTATTAAAACTCAATATTTTACCAAATGAGTTGAGACGAGAAATACACATGTTAGAGTGCGCTCACTATCTCGCCACAAACTTATCAAATTTAGATCTACGAGCTTTACCCACCAGAAGTCACGCGGAACACAGAAAAAACCTAAAAATAGTACACCCTAATTCGGCCTTCTATCAAAATTGTTTCCTCTACAAAGCTCGCTCAGCTTGGAATAAACTAAGTAAAAATGTTCAGAACTTGGAAGTGAGAAAAGAATTCAGAAACAACATTCAGTCAACCATGCGTGCGCGTATCAGTGAGACATAAATAACAATGTTGTTAGCATCCATCTATAGCTACAAATGTTTAAACTGTAACTATTTGGATTTAAATTCTGAAGTAGTCGAATCAACTCATTCGTTTAATTTGACCTCTCTTATAACATAATATCATATAATAACCTGGTGTTCTCCAGGATCGATATCAGAGTAATAATAAAATAATGTACTTTATTTTATTTCAAGCTTCGATTGAATCTATTCATATAAGGGTCCAGGTGTTCTCCTCGACCACAAACATAGGGATCATAAACTCCTATTGATTAAAGCTGAATCATTTGTTTTACTTTATCCTTATTTTATTTTATTTACTTGGTTCATTAGTCAAACCTACACATATATTTACGTAGCCTGTACGCAAGTCCTATTTGTACTGTACTGTATGGACACTATATATATATATAACACTTTTATTCAGTTTTACAGCTTACATATAAATTGCCAATTACATCATACACTGAATTGGAATACAATACTCTGCGGAGCAGGTCTACCGTACGATCCAATACTAAATTCTAAAGTTTCGATTTTTCTGGAATTAATCATCAATGTTCAGTGTCCTTTCTTATATGTGACCTGTTCTGCAAAAACGGGTCTTATGTGCTTGGATATGCAATGTAAAATGTGTTTTAGGACATAATATGCTGCAAAAATTATGTTGATACGAAAAACAGAAGCCGAGATATGAAGTTCTGAAATATGATGTGTTGAAATGGGGTAAATAGCCAAAACTGCTGTACGGTTTTTACTTGCCGAACTTTAGTTAAACCCTTATATGATTTCAAAATGTGCATCATTTAATAATTAAAATTAATCAATTAAATAATATATTGCCATTTTTCTGAAAATTTAAGTAATTCAAATCTGTTTTCAGTATCTTAATCATCAGAAAATTCTCTTTTGACTTTATTTAAATTTGAAACAATTTGATGACATATAGGTTTCCATGGAAACCAGAATCCTGTTAAACGTCATTATTGATGATTTGGACGTTCCATTGAATTCATGGTTACCATGGCAACACTAACAAAATTTTCTCCAAAGTTTTCCGCCACGCTATAATCCGTGAAAAATTTCATTTTCAATGGTTTTTTGAGTAAACTTTGTGTTTTTAACAGTTTTCCTGTTAAATAATGCCCCTAGGGCTATCCAAGTAAAAACCTATAAGACCCATAATCGCAGAGCAGGTCACATATTTTGAAAGTTCCATGTTTGTTCCTCGGTATGTCACGAGGTTTTAGTTCACTGTTCGTTCCTCGTTTTGTCGCGTGATTTTTGTAAGAAATATAAAGCACAATTTTAATTTAGTACACTAGTCATTTGCTCAATGCTTAATCTTCTTCCATTAAGTTAGAGTTTCACATAGTACAAATATTACACAGTTACACATTTCAAATAGTACTCTACTGTCTTCTTTGATGTTTGAAATAATGCAGATGAAAATTTACAATGTTATCTTCCATCATTATGGTTTGGTATAAGCTGACTGAATGTCAACAATGGTAATTACAAATTTAGATATGTACACATTACGATGCAGTGTCCCTTTCCCTCCCTCATAATACCGAAATAAGTCGGCCTTTCGAATCACAGGACCTACATGCCTGTTTAGATCCCCCCGTTTTGAGGTTAACATTTTAACCACTTATAACTAATTACCCATTTCCTTGTATACATCTATATTTATTTTATAAACATACATATATTTCGGTTTGGGTGTTAGTCCGTAGATGACAAGTGCACATCGTACTCCTGGGGGTAGTTATTTTTTAGATAGTTTCTGAATTCTTCTCGCGTTTTTATATCTCTATTGACTTTGGGTAGGTTATTCCACAGTCCCGTCAGTCTATATATATATGATTTCTTGAAAGCTTCATTTTTCGGGTGGGGAACCAATAGTTTTTTCCCATCCGCCAAGCTTCTAAGGTTTATACTTCTACTATCAATGTTTTCCTCTATAAGTGCTCTTCTAAAAGCAAGCTCGAGTAAGTGACTATTTCTCCTTGTACTTAGGGATGGCATTTTCACCTTTATGTGAATTTCACGTGTGCTAGTGTATTTTGGTAATTTAAGTGCGATTTTGAAAGCAGAATTTTGAAGGGATTGGAGTCTATCCAGGTATCTCTGCGCACAGCTCTGGTAGAAGATATCCCCGTAATCAATCAATGGTAATATTGTTACTTTATATATCAATAAAAGAGTTTGTGTGTCGCACACTCCATAAAGTTTAGATAATGCCTTGATCTTAGTCCTTACCGTGTTAATTTTCTTTACTAGGAAGGTTTTAAAATCTACCTTATTATCAATTTCTACCCCCAGGAATTTATAATATTCGACCTGTTCCAGTTTTTGAGATCCCAAGTAATAATCAGTTACATTCGTGTCATTTTGTTTCATGTTAATAGACATGAACTTACATTTTTTTGTGTTCAAAGATATCTTATTCTTTGCACACCAATGCACCACTCTATTCAAATCCTCTTGCATTTCTTGTATTGAATTTACCTCCCTATTTCTGCTGCTATAAATAACGGTATCATCAGCAAAATGCTGAATTTTGCTATGTTTTACGACTGTATGGAGGTCGTTGATGTATAATATAAATAACAATGGACCTAGAGATGTTCCCTGAGGCACTCCACATCTGACCTCTTTTTGGGAAGAAAGAAAACCATCTATAGTAACCCGTTGATGTCTCTCCGATAGGTAGTTTTTAAACCATTTTAGCGTGTTATTCTTAATACCATATTTATATAATTTTGAAAGTAATAGTTCGTGATTCACCGTGTCAAAGGCTTTTTTAAAGTCCAGAAACACTATATCAGTTAATTTTTTACTATTAATATTACTATATGTATATCGAAAGAGATTATCAAGGGCATCATTTATTGATTTCCCCTTCCTGAAGCCGTACTGTGCCTCACAAAGAATATTTTTTGCCTCCAAATGCATTGCTAATTGATTTTGTACACAGTGTTCGAGTAATTTAGCAGGCAGTGTTATACAGGAAATGGGTCTATAATTCCCAGCAGTCTGTTTATTACCTTCTTTATATAGAGGTGTAACTGTTGCATTCTTAAAATCGTTCGGTATAATACTAGTTCGCAGAGAAAGATTAAATAGGTGTGCAAATTGATAACTCAGGGCTTTTATGCAAGGCTTCAGAATTTTTGTTGGCATTAAATTTATGCCAGAGGCCTTGTAATTCCCTATTTTACTGAGTGCTAGTTCAACTGAGGTGTGGTTTATCTCCCTAAATTCAAAATCTTCAAAATTCCCCTCTTCAATACTGTTATCATCCTCCCCTTCTATACCTACTACGTCAGCTATCTTATTAATATCTATTTGATTGGCTAAATCCGGCCCTACATTTATGAAGAATTTATTAAATACTTCTGCCGCGGCCAATCCAACAACTTTTTCCCCTTGATCTGAGGTTAGCGTAAGGTTCCTCTTTGTTTTTACTCTTATCTTTAGACATAATGGGTTTTATGATTTCCCAAAATTTGTGAGGATTTGTTTTATTAATTTCAATTTGATTCTTAAAGTAATTTTGTTTAGCCCTTTTAATTTCCATATCCACCTGACACCTCAGTCTTCTTGCTAACTTCCAGTTTTCATCAGACTTATTTTTCCTTGCCTTTAAAAAAGCCCTGTCCCTAAGTTTTGACATTTTTATTATATCGTCATTAAACCATTCCGGTGTTTTCCTAACTCTATTGAACCTTTTTATTGGACACATTCTGTCCACAAACTCTTCTATTGTCGAGTAGAGCATCCCCCATGCTTGATCCACGTCCC
This sequence comes from Sthenelais limicola, assembly GCA_942159475.1. NCBI lineage: Eukaryota > Metazoa > Annelida > Polychaeta > Phyllodocida > Sigalionidae > Sthenelais > Sthenelais limicola. Next base: position 71,997,002 of record OW804097.1, on the reverse strand, counting down.
TTGTCCCATAAAAATCTGCCCAGTCACAGTCCCTAAGAATTTCTTGTAGAATTCCTAAATCCAAATTTTTTGTGTTTCTTGCCTCGAATGATTCGTGGGTGTATGTAGTTCTAATTTTCTTTATTTGTATAAATACTGGGTTGTGATCGCTAAGGTTGATGTTTATCGACCCGCTTTCATTTTTATTCTTTACATTTGTATAGATATGATCGATCTTAGATTTAGAATTTTTACTCACTCTTGAAGGGACTTTTATTTTTTGTTGCAGATTATATTTGTTTATTAGGGTATTAAATCTTTCAGCATTCTGTGTTTTGCTCTCCTCGACAATATCAGAGTCATAGTTGAAGTCTCCCAAGACTATAATTTCCTTTGAGGAATCCACCTTATTCAATGCCTCATCGAGCGACTCAAGCGCCTCTCGTAGCCCTCCTTGAGGGGGTTTATACACATTAAATACCGTCTTTGTTTTCATAAATTTCTTGGATATTTTAAAAACTTGCATCTCGACATCCTTATTAGATATAGATAACTCTCCCATTTCTTCCTCATCACTTATCTCAAGGGACTTATGTATATACGTGATAAGTCCGCCCCCTCTCCTTTTTAGTTTTCTATCTAGTCTTACTATTTTATAGTCTTCGATATTTACTTCCTCATTATTGACATTTTTATTTAGCCACGTTTCCTGGATTGACAGTACATGTGGTTTCATTTCCTTTACCGCATACCTGATTTGGTCTATTTTCTGTAGTATGCTCCGGACGTTCCAAGAAATTACTTTAAGTCCCTTGAGATTTCCTATTTGTTTTGTTTCGTATTCCAACATTTGGATTTCCTCTTGAACTGGTCGCCTTGGCGAACCTCCCCCCTCATTTTCAATAATAGAACCGCACTATTGAAGAACAATACATTTAACAACACCTTTTTACATAATATTGGTCCAACAATACGACCATCATTCAGAACAATAATCCTAGTACCTTCATTGGCTAGGTTTCCGTCATTGCGACGATATGTACATTTCCATCCTCCACACAAACTATCTATATTGCTGCCTTCTTTCTGATACAATATGTCTTTCATTGCTTTCAGTTTTCGGTTGATAGATCATGTTAGAGGATTGAATATAGGTGTCAAAGAGAAAGAGATGTAATCTAGCCTTTAACTATCATGTTATCCAATTCTAGTGGTAATTCAAACTACTCTTGATAACTACACCATTGTCATCACTTTAGATTCATTGTTTATTTTTGAGGGGAACAATGGAAAAATAAAAGTAGAGATCAGATGTGGTTAAGAGGTCGGTCCATGATCATTCAGAATTCGGGCTCTAGCGAGCTCCTGTCTCAGAAGATGAGAGACCCGACCTCCCCTCCATTTCCTTTCTCCTTGGGGCTTTCCACATTCTTTCGTCAATTCTCTAATATACATTTATATAAACACACTCTTTAGCGTACGCCATTTGCAATATTACACTTTTTGCGTACTATTGGTGAACATATACATCCCATATTACATTTATGGGTTCCTTTTTGATTCAAATTTAATACTGACTAAATATTGAATATTGAATATTGAATATTGAGTATTGAGTACATTGAGTACAGAGGAAAAAACACAGATAGATACTATTGAATTAAATATCACTCTATTTACTTCGTTGGATTTACCCTTTTGGACCTGAGATCTTAATACATTGTTTTTTTCAGTTTTTTACATAGTATTTCGCATATTTAACGACTTACAATCTTGTAACAGTTTTATAATTCTACAGTATAGTAATACAGTACTGTCTGGACTAGATTCATTCATATAAACATGTCATATTCATTTCATATATTTACTCACCCAACTATTATAAATCGGAGAGGTAATATTCCACTCCCATATGAATTTAAACTTTAATTTTCCTTCAACCCATCATAGTTGATTTGGGGTTCCCTTCGGAGATCTGGCTCACGCAAGCTCATGTTACCGAAAGATTCCCTCGTCAAGTATAATAGGATGAGGTCGTATATCATAATTTCGGGTGATTCCTGCTTTAGGATAATTAATTATGTTCTTTTGTCTATTTCGTTATACTTTTCCATAGGCTTTTATGAACTCAATTGCCACCTTTTCTCTTAATTCATTGGTGAGGTGGCACCCGTCAGCCGAAAGTTTGTAATACTCATTAGTGTAGACCGGTGACAGTGTGGTTTTTTGGAGTCTGCCGGATCTTCGCATGTGGATCAGTTTACCAATGTAGGGTGTAGGAACTTGGTGGTATTTGTTGTTGGCTCCTACAGTGTTATTATAAGAGATAACTAATCTATTTAGGGTATTTTGGTCGTCAGATATAGCCCTTATTTTGCTGGGAGTAAGAATTTCATCCAGCAGTTTAGATCGTTGAGAGTTGAATACATTGTACTGCACCAAATCAACTCCAAACGTAGTAGAGAACATAATAGCAGGTGGAGCCATGCTGGGTGGAGAGCGGTGTTCTATCATTTTCCTTGCTCTCTCTAGTACTCCCTCTGTAATCGACGATAGCTCCACTGGACAGTAATACTGTAAACCCACCTCCTTAGTTATGTTGTTTCTTTGGGTAATGTTACAAATACCCGACGCCATTATTATCACCCTTGGTCGATCTATTTTGATGACATGTGTAGCCCTTTCCACAAGTTGAACAGTATCGGCTCCCCTACCTACGAATACACTGCTATCGATAGTAGGGTCTAACCTGGTTAGGATCTCCGAGAGACCAGCTGCTCTGGAATCTCCAATAACAAGTAAGTCCTTTCCTCTAGCCGCCATGGCAGTTCGTTATGAGCTATGGATCAGTTGAAATATATGTATGATGTCCTATTTTACCTGCTGTTACGAATCTCTTGTCTAATTTCGTCCAGTATACGACCGAATGTGTTTGTTCCAGAGAAGGACCTTACTTTCAAGGGGACTCGGCAACCATTAGCTGTGAGCACGCCTCGAGAGTTCCGGCCCACTCCCCACTTTCTATTTGTCGTTACCTCGTAGAATTTCTTTATTTTCGGGTCTAATAATTTTTCTGTAAGCTCTTCGTTTTGCTTGAATTTTTCAAGAGCGATTTCCTTTAGTTTCTGGTTTTCAACTTCCTCCCAACCTCGCATCTGTTCAGAGGTTACTTTCTGACCCACTTTGCCTCCCAGACTCTTGGCCCGGGCCGGTGTTGGCGCCTCGTGTATCATGCGTGCAAGATATCTGAAGCCAAAATGTTCGGCCTTGGTACTCTGGAAAGCATGCTCTGCAGATTTGTAAGTTTTCTCTCCATATTTTACATCAACGGGGTGGAAGTTAGAGAAACAGCTATGCTGTCCATGAAAACCTACGCCTCCGTCATCTACTGGTATTGTTGCCACATCGGAGGGCCTGCATCCACTCGGGAGATTATATAGGTCGATCGAGGAAAATGTCTTGCCCTCGGCCACGATGTGTCCCAACACTATCTCTGCTTTGTGATTTTGTAGCTTTAGCAATTTATGGCAATTTATTAACATCTGGAAGTTTTTGTTTCTTGGGTCCGGTTTATACCGGTTGAACCAAACGTTTAGATGAGCATTTTTGCGGATCTCTCTAGCGTGGTTAACTATTACTTTCTTGATTTCTGCTGAACCGACCTCGACATAGATAGCCCGTGTAACTTTCTGCCTTGGTATACCGACCCTATATGCACTAATTTTGTCATCAATTTTCATTGGAAGTTGGACGTCTAATATCTTTATCATTATTTGTTTTGTATTTTCTTCAACAGCAGATAGATCGATGTCTTCCTCTCCAATGTTTGGAAGTGGATGGGGCGAGTCGTGCTGCCATCTCTCGGGCACTCCCTCAACCAGTAAGTGCACCGATTCATCTACTTTTGCGGCCTTGTCAGTTTTAGCGTTACTCTGACTCGGCGCTTTATTTGCCAAATCAACTTTGATGTTACCAATTTTGACATTTAAACCTTCTAAATCTGTGCCCAAGCTTACAACTTTCTCATGATTTTCTGCGATTGTTTCCCTCAAGTCAATTATCGATTGATTTATATCTTCTTCTAACTGATTTATGGCCTTGATGGCTGCTTCGTCAACGAACGAGTCATTTTCGGTCGGTTCATCCAATAAATCAATTTGTTCAGCATCAGTATTACCATTGAGACTCTTCTCATTTAAATCAGATTTCTCAACTAGTTTTATCCTCCTGTTCATGCTTTTGTAATTTAGTCTGGCCCAACTCCAGCTATTTACTTGTTTTCTTTCGATCATGCCAAGTTTCAAATTTACTTTGTCAAGCTCTCGTTTCAGGGACCTATTTTCCTTCCATATTGTATTTTCGCTACTTTGTGCACTAATCTTATCCATGATTTCCTCTGAAATTCTTTCCACTAGCAATTTCTCATATTCAGTGTCAGTCTGTGAGCTCCCATTTACTTTTCCTGCCTTCGTAGGAGTAACCTTAGTTGTAGTGTCACCATTTTGTGCATCGTCATTTTTGACTGTCAACTTATCACCGACGTCGCCTATCTGAGCACCTTCGTCGTCTGTCACTTCACTCTCAACTATCTCGTCAACTATAATCAATGATGTATTTACCTTTGAGTCAGTTTGTATCACCTTAGTTGGAGAATCATGTTCCAATGCCTTTGGGTCAACTTTTCCTCGATCCTTTTCTTTGAGGATTGTTTCTTGGATGGGAGGATTTTCCAGAATATTTCTAGTCGCCTCCTCCGCAACTCCCTCGTAACCGTCCATGACGTCTGTTTTTTCGCCGTCCATGGTTGTACTGGTCGAGTCCGAGAATAATTTCAAAGATATCAGGGTGATGATAACCGCAATAGACAGAAGAATGTAATATAGGCAGTCTATGACCATTTATGTAGCTGTGTTGTTTTTCAAGCGGGTCTGCTATAGACTTTTCTCCAGAAATATCCCTATTTCTTTCACACGACGTTCTCTAGCTCATCCAGAGCATTTGGAGTTTTCCCGCCATAATCTCTTGCCTAGTCTATCTCGCATTGTCTTATGTAAATATTTGAGCTGTTCTGCCCAAATATACGTAGAAAACATAGTGTTTATTTCGCTATGATTAGCCTGTACTATAGTATATTTACTCACTTTACTTCTTGGCACAATTATCTTCAAAATTAATGGTAACTGACGGAAGAGATGCTACCTCGTTGTAACATAATGGCATGTAGACCTTTTTGTCAATTTCCCTTACCTATCTCACTTACCTATGTGTAACTGTGATTTTATTTGACGAATAAAAAACATCTTATCTTATCTTATCTTAAAAACATTTCTTTATTAAATGGTTACCCTACAATACTGGTGAAACCATCGATTATTCCATCATTGATCTATGGTTAAAAAAAACAAAATAACATTTGATGTAGGGGACCGGGGGGGGGGGGGGGGGGGGGCTATTGGGTCCAAAATTTCAGGCTACATGAGCCCCTTTTTAAAGAGGTTTATAATTTTTCTGTTATTTCGACCACTGTATAGCCTGGCTATGTGACTGGTGTGAACTGCCAGTTGGAATCCACACAGAACAGGCCACAACACTGTCAACAGCTGACAGAGCTGGTTAGGCCTATAGCTTATATGATTATAAGGTAGATTTTCTCAAAGTTTACATGCTAGATCGGCATCTAACGACCTCTACTTAAACTTCCTTTAGATTTTAGTCTTACAGTAATATTGCCACAAAATATGAATTCATAAACGATTGTGACTGTAGGCCTAACCGCTACGGAAAGTATGTGGCTATGGGACACGCCAAACCGGAAGTCACCCAGAGACAAAATGGCGGCGGAATGAGCGATCTCACTATGGCATAAAAAAAGCTTTAGTGGAAAACTTTTGAAAATGCCATATAGGCCTATACTAATTACATTAGGATAATGTTGCCGCAGTTATTAAAATACATAAATATTTTCGAAGCAAGCAATAAACCCCTTTCAAAGTAGGCCTGGGTCATGGTTTGTAATAAGAGCACAAGTATAGTATATGTTGGGTAGTTTGGAGGTCCACCACCTGTACATTGCCTAGGCATACGCCTGTCGCAGACAGGGTTGGGTGGAAGTTCATACTAATAAAGAGGGCGTGGGTTAACTGGAAAGGCAAAGATCAATGAGCACATGCACTGTTGTTCACCACTTACATGTTGTATCCAGAAGTATCAAACCGCCCATAATATGTTTTTTCCTGTGATAAATGAGGTGCTTGTGACTGACGTTTACCTTACAGATTGTTGAATGATCCCCCCCCCCCCCCCCCACCTCTCCTGCCCCGTCCCCGCACACACCACCATGTGTGCGGGGAGCACGCTCAATGCTATAAGCCTGGCCTGGGTGCCCTTAGGGCTCCAACGGGGTGGCGCAAATGGCGGTCGGCAGTCCCAACGCATCCCCATAGGATTAGTATAGAAAACTCGAAAATCTATTTTACAGCGTAGATCGATTATTTCTTCGGACAAAACTTGCAGAGGACATCCTATCATTGCGATTTCTGGGTAAGGATGTCGGCTATCGGTATGTTTAATAAGAAAACGACGCTGCCAGGTTGAGTTGTGGAAGGTACTGAGTCATGGCTGTGAAGGCCCGGGGCGACAGAAGGGTTCGAAATATGCCTGCTTGCGCACCGCCTTCTTAAGGCGGTTATTGGTCGCCTCTCGTCCAGAAAAGTGTACCGCCTTGAATTGGATTGTTCTAATAGTTTGGTTATATTTCTGACTGCCTAATATTGTTTTTATATATACAAATGAAGCATTGTCGCGAAAACGACCCTCCCAAACCGCCCGGGAATCCCGATTACTAAACTATTTCTAGCTGCTTGGTCACGCCAGTTACGGCATGGCTACCGAGTCCCGTTCTCGTTCAGACATTTTGCTTTGATTTTGTCTGCTCAGTTCGTATGGGTTACATCAACCCAACGACCAGCAGACACTAAGATTTTAGCAGAAGAATCTATATTTCGTTACCTTTTTAATGGAATAAATGATAATCCCGGATTTTCTACCTGCAACAGGCTATGTCAGCTTTGTTTTTCTGATCGGAGGGCTTCCCCGACCTGCCGCTATATATGACGTCATTGTATCTATGGTCACGTGACCGAATCGGATGATATGATTGGCTTAGAGTCGTAGTTGCTTCTTCCCCTCTACTTCTTGTTTATTATGGCGGCCATTGCTGAGAGCTCTCGATTCGAATCTGCGGTTAGCGATAACTTTTTAATTATTCATTGAATGAAACATTTTTCCATTTGAACCTTGCTCTCCTTGACTCGATCTAGCATCTGGGATCGGTTAGAAAGTTCCGGAAAAAAATAAAGCATGAAAACAGGTCGATGAGGGGCAGTTTCTGTATATACAGGGATGAAAGTGGGAGGCTGATAAAAAGTCGGAAAAGGTCCTTGGCAAAATATGGGTCCTAAGTCAACCACTGAGACACTAAAAACAGATGTGGATGTCATACTGATACCCTCATTTCCCCAACGAGCGTCCAGAGGTCAACCACACCACCAACTCTGTTGTTTACTAGACATGCATAAAGCCCAGTATTTTTCATTTCCTGACTAATTGAAACAGTGTACTCAGACCATAAATTGTATTATAATATGACCCATAACAAATGATAAATGTAAATGACAATTAAGGGAAACCTTGGAATTTGAATTAGGCATACCCAAATTTGATTTATTGTTGTACATACAATTAATAACAAAATCATCAAGGGGGCCTTTAAATGTTACTTTTCCTGTTTTCCTCCGAGAAGTTCCTCTGAAAGCTTATTAGAATTCTTATGGACTTTCTTCAGACTAGTCGGAAACCCAGAGGGGTGTATACAGTGAATCAGTTAGGCCTTCTCTATGGGCTCTGCCTCTACCAATGTGGACCTATGCTCAGAGAACATAGCACAATGCTTCAGACTAAAACCAAAATAAAGGTTCAAAAGGAAGAAAACATAAGTTGTGATGCATTGAATTTGTAATGGTAGAAAAGGAATATAAAAGGGGAAAACGGATGAAAAAGGTTGAATAGTTGAAAAATATCAATGATAGCATGAGTAGGAAATCCGCCAATAATAGGAAGACTGTCATCCCTGTATATACGTCGTTTCTCCCTTCGGTCAGTGCCCCGGTCACATGATTTGAGAAACATAGCGGAGCTATTCCTAGCGGAATAGCGGTAAGGGGGCTGTTCGTCTAGCAAAATCTCGCCGCAATTTTCGTAATGCGCCGGTGAGTTTAAGTGTTGTTTTGGGCCTGTTCAATAGTTTGAATGGGGAAAAACTCCGTCCGATTTCTCATCTGCCATCTTGCGCAGGAGTCACGTGACCGCAAGAGGCTGGAACTTACCATCAATAGCCAGTTGTAACCAGCTACAACACTGCACATATTTTTTACCATTTTCACTGTGCGTTAAGCGGATTGGCTGAGCCAGCTTAGATAGGCGTGGCTTCATTCTGCCAGCCTCTATGACTGGAACAACACTGCCTTTTGCAAAGTAGCGCTAAATTTTCAAATATACATGGCGGCGATTCCATCGCCTCGCTAGCAGTTTAGTGTATAGTTTATTTAATATTAGATATGGAGCAAGATGGAGTGTCAATGAAGTAAGCATTAAACACAAACGTCACAATTTGTTTAAATTAGATTTATTCAGTAGCATAGTGGGGATATATATAAATGATGAAGATATGTATGCAGTGGATATTGATATTCTGTGAGTAGCATAGAGTCCTGAGAGAGGGATGATATTTTCAGGAAGACCTCTGCAGGGCACCAAGAGGGCACCAACACCACCCCATTGGAGTTATATTGTCTTGTTATTTGTTATTATTGTTCGAGGGAGGTGGGTGGGTTTTAAAAGTTGTAATACAGGTCCGTTGTGGCTGATGGACTGAGTTGAAGTGGCAGAGGCCCAGGAGGATTGGTCAGTCACTTCCGGGGAGGAGCATACTTCCGGTCACCGGGGTTGGGGTAGTCCCGCACCAACTGTTCCTGGCTCAATGAGGGGAAATTGACCCATGGCCAATTTCACCCCCATTAAACACAAACGTCACAATTTGTTTAAATTAGATTTATTCAGTAGCATAGTGGGGATATATATAAATGATGAAGATATGTATGCAGTGGATATTGATATTCTGTGAGTAGCATAGAGTCCTGAGAGAGGGATGATATTTTCAGGAAGACCTCTGCAGGGCACCGAGAGGGCACCAACACCACCCCAAGGCGAGAATCACAGTGCGTGTAGGGCACGGTGCACAGATGTGTTGGTGGTCTTGAGGGGCCTTATGTATGATCGGACCGCGTCGGACGACCAGGTCCCGTGGGCCATTATGTCGGTGATGTTGGCTCCTGCGTCGTGGTATGCATAGGAGGCTCCCCCCCTCCTCAGGCTATGCATGGAGTATTGTGAGGCCTGGTGCCCAGTGGCCTGGACGATGCGGGCCCACAGTTTCCTCATGTAGGGGATCGTGATGGGGTTGTCATCCTCGTATCTGAACAGGGGCGCAGAAGGGGGCAGGCCCTTGGAGGCCCTGAGGAGTCGAGAGAGGGCCCTGTGAGGGCAGATGGGGTCCCCGGGCTTTGCAGGAAGTTTAATCTCTACCGCCGTGCGGGAGGACTGCATCGTCTTCGACCACTTGAGACGAATTATCACTTGACCCGCTGAGAGGTCGACGTCGCCCAGGGTCAGCTGGCGAGATGGGTCAAACGATTTAACGGTCGACGGAAATAGGTTTGACTGCCTTAAGAAGCCCATGTACATCACAATGATGGCGGCAGTGACTGGGCGATAGTTGGGGAATCGGGGAGCACATTGAACACACTGCCTAAGCATCTTCTGGCTTACCATGGCCTTAGGTGAGGGGACGTGTCTGATGGCAAGCCGCACCCCTCTCAGAGCCATTTCGACCTGGTACTGGTGTAAAGGGGCGTGGTCGAACCCAGACATCCTGAAGAAGGTCCTGACCCCAGAGATGTTATTCGTGATGGTGGCTGGGGCCAGTTGCTGGGCTGCCAGGTATTCTATGTACCAGCACACCTGTGGGGCCGTCGGCATCTCGTAGTTTATGTCAAGGGCGAGGCAGAACAAGATGTATAGCCTCACAGCTGAGTCCCTGTTGGCGTTGGTCCCCGGTCTGTGAGACTGGCGCTGCCTGGCCTCGGCCTGCCTATCGAGGGAGCGTTGTTTTCTGCCTAAAAGAAATCAGAGACAGCGTAAGAGTCATGTGGGCATGTTACATTAGAGAGTTTGAGTTCATTGATAATTTCTGTTGCTTTTTGCTTGAATGAGTCTGATTTATCTAAGCGGGACAATGCATCTGGGGCAATGCATCCATGAGGCGACCAGGGACATGGACATATTCAAGGGCAATTTGGTGGCGGGCCGAGTGGAACCAGAGGGCCCGAGCACAGGCCGCGAGGGTAGGGTCCTTGGGTCTCCCGCCCCTGAAAGCCTCCACGGCAGCCTGATTATCACAGCAGACGCGAACAGATTTAGCACGGTCGGGCTCCCCTGTGAGGGTTCTCACTGCCGCGACACAGTTGAGAGCCTCTAGCTGGTTGATGCCACGACCTTCGACCTGGGCTGGGGTAAATACATATGAGTAATACCTGGACCCATCGGTCCCACCAGCCCCGGTCAGGCAGGCGTCCACCCAGATAGTCTTTGAGATGATGTCTTGGGGAATTATGGAGACTCCATTGTAGGCAGCCATGAACTTTTCAAACCATCTGAGGTCTGCTTTGATCATTGAGGAGACAAAGATAGGGCCTCCCCTGGCTTGCCTAAGAGAGTGGAGCATCCTCTGCATGAAGAGAGTGGCAGGGCGCACCGCCCTAGCCAGATGGGCTATTTTGCCAATAATACTCTGCATCGATTTTGTAGAGATCACCCTCCTGCTGGCAGTGTTCGCCAAGCATTCTTTTATCTCTGCCAGCTTGGTGGGTGGAATTGAGAAGGTGTTTCTTCGGGTATTGATGACTATACCCAGCCATTGGACCTTGGTAGATGGTGGTTGTGTCTTCTCGTGGGCTATTTTAAGTCCCAAGTCGGTCAAGAGAGACTTGGTGGCAATGAAGTTTTTCTCTGTGGTGGTAGAATCATGAGAAAGAACAATTATATCATCTAGGTACATGAGGGAGATGATCCCCTTCGAGGCCAGGGCTCTGACAATGAAGGAGGCAACCATCTGCATAACAAACGATGACATCCTGGCCCCAAAGGGGAGAGCACGGTCGAGATATATTTTTCCCTCATGCTTGATGGTCATTAGTGGCCAATCCATGGGGCACACTTGGAAGTGGCGGTATGCCCTGGAGAGATCTAATACACACATGTGAACCTCTTTCCTTCCTATACTGTTGATAATTTGACCTGCCATGGCCACTGTTGGAAGGTTGTGTGCCGCTGGCACACCGTTGTATGTATTTTTGGCGACCCATCTGTTCACTCCCCCTTCGGGAAAAGACAAGTCGACGATGATGCGTCTTTTTCCCGGGTCTGACTTTGGGCGTGTCATCATGGGACTGGAGTGACACCATGGAACGAAGGGTGGTGCAGAGAAGGGGCCAGCCATTGCTGCCAGTGCACACTCGGTGTTAATGTATGATTGAATGTGGCCTGGAAATGCTACTGCTGATGGGTGGTTGTTGTTGTTTTGTGTAGTTGGTAATGGGCCACCTGTATACTGTAGGGGAAACCCGTAGAGGAGGCCGTCCAGTATAAGTTGGTCATCAGCATGGCCTGTGGAGCAGTTCTTCCAGGCTTTAATGTTTAGGGTTGATGGTAGTGGGGCCCTTGCTCCCTTCCAGTTTGGGAGGCCCGCGGCCCTTGTTGCCTCATATATCTCGGCCATGTCACGGGGCAGGGACAGGGCGGGGAAGGGCCAGGACTTGTATGAGTCGAAGTTGATGTTAGGCGGTGGTATAGCAGGGTCTAGTTGTTGGTTTACATATTGCATTGCCTGCATGACACTGAGGGGGTTGTGGGCCTCATCAGGCAGGCAGGTTTCGCTTGTGGGAGGTGTTGAGTGTTTGTCAGTATTATTGGGAGTTGGCCTGTCTTTCAAGCTCTGTTCGTGCGGCGTACACCGTTCCACGGACGAGCTCGGGTTAGGTACTCTCCATGCACTAATTTCGTGAGCCAGTGTCTGTTTACTGCCTGTACATGGTGAAGTCACATTGTCTATTGCTTTGTTCGGGGCCGTGGGCCGAGAGTTTTTATTGTTACTTACATTTTTCGTGTTGTGAGTCTCCACTATTGTCATAGGAGGTTTTGCAGCACGGTCTTTTGTATGTACTCCAGTATGTTGCTTCACGTTAGTTGACAAGGCCGGGTTCACTACCGGAGCACGTATGTGCCTGCGGTGACTGGTCTCGGTTAATGTTCTGAGTCTCACTGTGTGCTCGTGCGGCGTACACCGTTCCACGGGCATATGTTTGGTATATAAGTCATTAAGTTTGGTATTTGGCTCCGGTGGAGGCTGTATGGTGCTCAGATTTGATGTAATATTGAGTTTTCTTCGTGCAGAGTTGTTGTTTTGGAGCTGGGCGGAAGTGGAGCCGCCATCTTGGTTGTTTACATCCGGGGACCGGCCATGTTGAGATTGACTTCCGGGATCATGGCTGGCGTATGGCGATGGTGAGTTTTGTTTCGTTTCGTGCACGGAATTTGAGCAAGGAGGCAGGTTGTTCGGTGGAGGTGGTGTGATGCTCCTATACAACCCACCGGAGCTATCTAGACGTTTTTTGAAGTTCTTTCAGTAGTAGAGTTGTTACTTTCACGGGGCTTCGTACTCCAGTCACGCCGGCCTCTGTTGTTGTTATTATTAGAGCCGGTGGCTTCCCTCTCCTTGTCACTAAACCTCTTCCTGTTATTACAGTTCTTTGCAGAATGGAAGTACTGCTTCTGCTTCTGGTGATAATAACACCAGGCACAGCAGTGAAGCAGCGAGACAGGGCCTGCACAGTGGTTCTCCGATGATACACATTCCTCAGCATTATACATTGGACATGGACACAGTATTGCAGTCGATTTCTTCTTACTCGCTATTGAGGAGGGGCGGAAGTTCCAGCTGAGGCGGGCTCGCTGCTGTTGGATGAATTGAAAATCTTTCCATCTGATGCTTTTGTCGACGACGTGGTCAACCATGGTCTGTGACCACAGTAGGGGGCCAGCCCACTGCTGGACGGCCGCATCCTCGCCCAAATCGGCCATGTGTTGGAGGAAGCAGTGGAGACGGGAGCCTCGTTCGGCCATGCCTGTGCCCATGTATGACAGACCACAGAAGTACTCAGGTATTGTCAATTCTCTTTTCTCTGCCTTTACCCTAGATGCCATGTCGGGGGGGAGGGAGGTCTCAGGTGTGAGGAAAATTTGTGATTTACCTTTTGGGTCCCCTTTGCTGCCGTACTGTTTCACTAGGGCCTTGGCCGCTATCTTGCGATGTTTGTGGACACGTGTGAGATGTCTTGATGTGGGTAAGTCCTCTGACCCGTCGGAGTCAGATGTTGAGGATCCACCTCTGTCCCTGTAAGGGTGTCTGGTGCTCAGAGAACGTTGTATTCTCTTAGTGGCTAGTTTCTTTTTCCTCCTCTTTCTCCTTCGTGTAGGTGTGGAGTCATAGCTGTTCGCTGAGGAGCTAGACGTGAGGGAGGAGGAGCTTGTAGTCGAGTCCAGTTGGCGTCTCTTGTAGCGGGAGCCGGACTGGTGATGCCGCTTGGGGCCACGCTGTGGGGAGGAGGAGGACCGACGCCTGTAACGGTCGGAATCGTGGTGAGACCTGGCCTGGGTGCGAGTGACTTTGAGGAGGGTGTCACATAGCTTATCAACAACTGTGTGTTTCTTTTGAGTCTTTTGAGTCTTAGGAGTCTTAGGAGGTTTTAGCGTATACTCCTCGTGGTCATCCTCGGGAGGGAGAGAGTGGTCATCCTCCTCGTGGTCATCCTTCTCCATGTGCACGTTCTCGGTAGTCTTTTTGTCCTTCTTTTTTGGCTTTTTGTCGTTTTCTAGGTTCTGGTCTTTCATGCCTGCGAGTTGCTCGTAATCGACTCTTTGTTGGTCCCTGGTCCTTCCTCCTCCCGCCACGGGGGTAAGCTTAGAGTGTAAACTTTTAAAAGTTGTAATACAGGTCCGTCGTGGCTGATGGACTGAGTTGAAGTGGCAGAGGCCCAGGAGGATTGGTCAGTCACTTCCGGGGAGGAGCATACTTCCGGTCACCGGGGTTGGGGTAGTCCCGCACCAACTGTTCCTGGCTCAATGAGGGGAAATTGACCCATGGCCAATTTCACCCCTTTTATCATTGCTGAAAGCTAGGACATAAATTCGGACGTTCGTTTATGCGTGTATGTGATGCTATTGCATTGTTAAGCATCGCCTATCATGCCCTATGGGAACTTAATATAGAACGCTACCTAGCTCCGCTTCGCGGAGATAGTTGAGCTCTGCCTACTGACTGAGTAACGTTACTGTCAGTAGAACTTTTAGGCTATGACTAGGCTATGAGCAATAAGCAGTTCCCCACAACAAACTAAACCCCGAGTCTACTCGTTTACGACGTGAAGGTTCTCAAACAAAACACCTCGAGAAACATATTCCAGAACAAATGGACCAAGATGGCGGCAGAGCATATTCTGACGAGGTCAACGAAAATATTGGAAACATACCCGATAAGACATGACTACACCATTAAGTATCGGAAACTCCTGCCTATTGCCCTAATCTGAATGACAAAAAAGCTGCTGGGAGGATATATACTCACAAATTTCGCTGTTCTAACTGCTACGACCGTAGAAGCCAACTTTTGCCGCTGAAGGTATTAATCAATATCACCGGTAGATGGCAGCAGATTCCTCATGGTTCGATTTAATTTTTGGGGCGCTAGGGGGAAGCAACTACATCCGTAGTGAAAGGCAAATGAAGTTGCAACATCTGATCGGAATATGGGCAAGACTTGTATGCTATTTATGACCTCACCCACCACTTTGTAATTTTTGACGGTTACGAGTGTCGTAAGAAAGGATCAACGTTGATAAAGCAGAAGGTGAGTGATATTTGGTTTAATAGTATTTTGTCTTCCTATTTTCCTCACCGATGTTCCTAAATGTTGCTACAGAAATCACAATTCTAATTCTAGTCTTTAGACTTTACTCGACTTTAGCCGGTAGGACCAAAGGCTAAGGGCCCCAGTTTGAAAGGGCTAAAGTTAATTAGGCCCTGAAAGTATCCTGTATTTGGGCCCGAACGACCTAGGCCGTTAGGCTAAATAAGGTCAGGCCCTAGGCCTTAACTTAAGGGCCTAACTAAAGTCTAAACTACAAAAACAGACAGTTACAAAGTCAAAGCCAAAGGGCCTAAACGTCGTAAATTGTTAATTTGATGTACGTCAGTAAGAGTAAGACTGGGGGATACGATCGTGATACGGTAGTATTTTCACAATTAGTGAATTAGTGACTTTTGACCGCGTGCCACGACGAGTAGTCGAACAAGCGATGACGTCGTCTTGAAAGCTGAACTTGTTTCTTTATAACTTTAAGTTTAAAAGTTTTATTCCAGATAACTGGTCTTAAATCGACCGTTGGAAGTTTTGGCTATCGACATAAAAGATTATAAGTCAACAGCAAACATTTACCATATCATATGGATTCAGCCAGCGGAAAAAGTGCAGCGGCGTCAGAGGTATGTGTATTCATAGTAGAAGTCGACAATCTTATTTTCCTTCTTGAACTTGAAGTTCTTTATTGTCTGATGACGTGCCGGTCTTTTCATCATTCTTGAATCGTGAGGTTTTCAATTTTCCAGGTTACTCTGCGTCTGTCTGAAGGATTATCTTAACGTTGGCTCAAATTTGGTTGACAATACCGGTATATATACATGTATCCATATCAAGTTTTTTTTTTAGCAAATATATTTCCTATTATTTCGAAGGAGGCAGCTCATGATCATCTCCCTGAAACAGGGGGTTCTGGTGCGAAGAAAGGCCATCGCCGCAGAAGGCAGCGAAGTCGAGGCGGCTCATCGAATCAAGGTCAACAGCAATTTGAGCAAGAACATCAGAGTGAAAAGCCAGGCTCTAAAAAGCACGGTAGGCATCGGGGCCGACAGGACAACTGTGCAAGCCAAACTTCAGGGCAAGACCAGCACCATACACAGTTTCCAAAGGGATACACGACTGGTGGACATCAAAGTCCAAACCGAGGAAACAATGGACATACGGGTAGGGGCAGTCCACAATTACGAATGCCTCAATCTCAGAATTTCATTCAGGGACCGTCCAGTCCCCTAGGAATACCTGGCCAGCACTCTCCCGTCATGTTTCAAAGAAATGCATATGGAGGAAGTCCCCACAGTCCCTACTCCAGTCCTCAACCGCATAGTCCTGGATTTAATCCATTCTTCCAAGGAGGACCAGGTCATTCTGGTCAGAACCAGCACCAGAACCAGAACCCTCATTACAAAGGTAAACATGTTTTTCTATTGTGTTAATAAATGTTTTATATTGCCTGATGTTCCCTCTCTCATTAGGCAGATAACTGACTTGTTTGGTTATAAATTAAAAAAATGTGAATAGTGCATACACAATCACATCTTTGTACTTTTAAGGTAATCGGACACCTTCTGGCCAGGGAGGAAAACGCGGATACAATAGAGGTAATACTCCTAATCAACGAAAGAAAATGGTACGTAAATTGAGTCAGCTTCTCTCCTGAATTCCTCTGGTCTTATTAAGTGACTCCAGCGCACTCACTGGTTTTATCATTAAATATTCTGAGATTTAACATCGTCTTTGCATATATTTTTTCTAGAGGACCCTTACAATTACCCATTGAAATGGCATTTGCTTGTTTTACAGTTTGCGCCTTACATGGATCTTGAAGAGGTGTCTC
Organism: Sthenelais limicola; assembly: GCA_942159475.1. NCBI lineage: Eukaryota > Metazoa > Annelida > Polychaeta > Phyllodocida > Sigalionidae > Sthenelais > Sthenelais limicola. Next base: position 71,980,101 of record OW804097.1, on the reverse strand, counting down.
ATGGTCTGAAGAGGAACGAACTTATCCAAGGTCCACTTAGAATCAATCCTAGAAACTACGAGGATTGTTATGTCCCCCATCCTGTGAGTCCTTAATGTGAATTTCTAAAAGTCATCCTCCCGAGGAGGACGATTTGTATTTGCACAACCCTTTTACATTTTATGTGTTATTTAAATATACATGTCAGAGATTTTCCACTGACTATAATTTGGTATTTGTGTTATAGGATGGTGTGTCGGATGTCTATATAAGTGGGTTGAAGGATAGGAATCGCGCTCTTAATGGGGATATCGTGGTCATACAAATTTACCCCAAAGAAGAATGGAAGGTAAGCGTTTCAATTTATTTCCTCTTGTACGGAACTGACAGGAAACCCTGACTGTATTGTTGTGAAAATATCTTATGAAAATGTCTTATATGTGATCAATATTTCCCTATGGGACTAAAGAATTTTCAGACGACATACTTCTTAATCGACATTATTTAAACGTTGACCCTGAATAGAGATTTAATTGATAACGTGAGATGCTCATTTTGATGACCTTTCAAAAATTTCTGAGGATTAAGATTTACTAGACGAATAGGTTTATATCAACGATATGTTAATCCTTTAGGTGCTGGATGATTATGTTACTGCCAATAAAGAGGCTTTAGAGGCGATTGAGAAGTTAACTCTCCAACCTGGAACTCCTACAACAGGGGCGACAGTGGGTACACCAGGGTCTTCAGGGACTCCAGGTCAGGATCAGAAAAAAGTGTTCACGCCAGGTCAAAATAAGAACCTGACACCTGTACAAAATCAATCTGGTGAACAGAAACCCCACGCACAGAATACGCCAAGGAAGAGATTTACAAACGTTAAGGATTATATTTCCCAGTCTGAGAAGCAACGGGTAACTAAAAAACTCTTTGCCGATGAAGACGATGACCAAAATGCTCAAACGAAACTGGATGCAGAGCTTAAGAATAAAGTTGACGCTCTGCCTGTCCATATGCTTCTAAGAACCGGAAAGGTAATGTAAATTCGTAATAAATATTATTTCCAAAGAATTTTAGAGTATTCTTCTCTGCAATAAATTCAAACCAAGTGAAAACTACGCTAATTTCCTTTTGGCAAAAAACTAATGTGTCGATTGAGTTTAGTATATCAACTTTCCTGTTTAGTTTAGATGTCATACTAAATATCTTACATGCAAGACCTCACATAATATGTATGAACGTATTCGTTATCATCAATCAACGTGATGGGACCTGAGTGCCAAAATCCCTGAAACTGTTATACAGATATATATATGTAATATTGTATGAGTGTTTCTGAGACAATTTCACTCCTGTTTTTGTGTTCTTAGGTAGTTGCAATTTTAGAAAAGAAACACAGTCGTGCTGGCACTGGACACATACGTCTGATGGCAGACAAAAACAAGAACGTGGCTCTGTTTGCTTCTATTGATCACCGCCTCCCCAGAATGATGATTCCAATGGAAGATTGTCCAAAAGGTAGGGATACATTCTAATTGCAGCTGATGTCATAGTTTTATTATATCCTAACTGTGTTGATTTCTTTATTCATAAAATTGATGCATTAAACTTTTTTGTACTTCAAAATTATATGTATGTATTGTATTAAAGTTTAAACCGGAATATAACAGAAATTGAGTAGTGCAGACCTTTTATTTTTAAAATTCATTATGATGGAACTGTCGCTACGACACTTATCTCGACTATAAATGGATACAGAGCTAACTAATATGAATGCAATGTTCATGATGTCGCAAAACAAAAATAAGATGAGCCCCCACTAGAGGTATGTTTGTGTTAGTATCGTAAATAACAGGGAATATTTAAATGGCTTACAGATTTTTATGAGCGTCCTGATGACCACTCGAAGACGCTTTTCATAGCTAGAATTGTGGATTGGGAGGAGCACTCGCAATATGCTAAAGGGTAAGACTAAGCATTTCTCAAGTATCCTGATTCAAAATTCCATGTCTGCGCTTTGACTTCACATCGTTTTTTCGTGGAGAAAGGTAGTTGTTATGGGTATGTTTTTACACATTACAGGCGATTGGCGAGAAGCCTTGGTGAAGCGGGTGAGATCGAGCCAGAAACCGAAGGAATTCTAATGTCATATGATGTTGACTCTGCCGAATTTGACGACGAGGTATTACATTTATTAGGAGGGTAGCCTCTGTGTTTTTCTGTTTTAAGTTGTATTTCGATTGAATGGGCGCAGCCTCCTTTTAGTATCACTATAGGAAAGGTATACTTATACAGGAGCCTCTGTCGCACCCCTGGCTAAGTCTAAATTGGAGGGGTGGCCTGTCAGTGGCCACATGGGTCTGTTTTGACTGTGTTGGCTGGTGCTGTTAAGTGGAGGAGTGTATTGGCTTGGCCTGTTTGCTGTGAGTGACAGGGAGGGAGGAGGGAGGACAGGGAGGGAGGTGTACAGACTGGCTGTGATTGACAGGGGGTTGGCTACTAGGATGGTGCTTGAGGATAAGTGAACAACCCTGAAAGCTTGTGAATAGTTACTAGGCAGGGGGTTGGCTACTAGGCATTCCTACTAGGCCAGGCCTACAAGTGTGATCTGACAAGCTACATCCTGTAAGATCTTTATCTTTGGATCTGTAGACTGTCATCTGTACATCTGTGTAAACTGATTTCAGTGAGAGGAAATATCTGATGAGATCATCAGATAAGTTATGTAACTGAAGTGTAACATCACTGTGAAATGCCTCCTGCTGATTGTGGCCCAGAGTGGAGGAGGCCAGGTTTGGAAGTGAGTGATGGTTGCCTATGCAATCAAATGAAAAAAAGAAATACAAAAAAAGAACTATATACTAAAAATTAGAAGCAAAAGAAAATAGCAGTTAGGCAAATCAGCTGGGCTACCCTCCTAGTATCGAAAGATACTATAGCAATTGGGCAATAGTATGTTGTCTTGTTTATATGAATATTTACGTTTTCCATCCACCTGGTAACTTATAATCGAAGGAACGCATAGCAGCATGTTATTCATATATCATTTATATCGCGTCTTTCCAAGTTATTTGCTACCACTAGTGTCAACAGATACGTTTTAATTTAAAAAATAACAACAAACCCTGAAAAACACGGTCTACAATTTATCAGAATATCTGCTTTTTATAATTTCATTTATTTGTAATTTCATGTAAGTGTATATTTAAAAATTTATAATTAGGTGTTGGCCTGTCTACCACAAAACCTACCCTGGAAAATTCCTGAGTCTGAGTTTGCGTATCGCCGGGACCTCCGTAACGAGTGTGTGTTCACCATTGATCCAGCCACGGCCCGGGATCTGGACGATGCCCTGCACGTTATCAGTCTTGGTGACGGTGAGTTAAAGATAATTTTATTTCCCGTTAACGCGTGGAGGAGGTAAAACTGCTCCTTATGTCACCTGAATGAGCCAATTGAACTGGCTCTTTTCTTGGCGAAATATCCTTTTCTCAATCAAGTTGATCAATCTGTGTCGTACCGCATGAATTTGCGATTTCAGCTATTTTGTCAAGATATCTTAAATTTGAATACACGAAGCATAACAATATGATTTTATTAGAGTAAAAGTACGCTTCTTTACAATTCCTCGGTGTTTCCCTTAGACGAATAACAATTCTACTTAGTGCCCTACTATATACAGCGCCGGAAACAATTCTAATAAAAATCAATGCCAATATAAAAATGTTTTCTTCTAGGTCTATACGAGATAGGAGTTCACATTGCCGATGTTAGTTTCTTCATAGAAGATGACACTGCCTTAGATAAAATAGCATCTGAACGGTCAACAAGTGTGTATCTTGTTCAAAAGGCGAGTTGGAATATATATTTCTACCTACTGCTATTACGGTAAATTCTCTTATTTAAGCCGCGGTCTCTATTAGAGATCATGCCAGTTTAAGGGCTCCAACGTATGGGACATTTAGTCTCCAGATTTATTATTTTTTTCAAACTGTGCTCATGTCAAATACTTCTAACAGCTTTCATTTTCACCTGTAGGTGGTACCTATGTTGCCTCGTCTTCTATGTGAAGAGTTGTGTTCTCTGAACCCAGGCAAGGACAGACTTACCTTCTCTGTTATATGGAAGATGACTGAAGATGGGGAGGTAAGTAGAGAACGAGAAATGATCATCAATTTATTGGAAAATGTGAAATGTTTATTCGCTGGCGCTATCAGTAATTTTGACAAAACTAGCATCTCCCATTTAGGTTTGCATAACATGTATTTAATTTTGTATGGCGTTTTACCAGGTAATATTGCTAGTACAGTTCTTATATTTGTTCTTACGCTAGACCATATGATAATATCTACTATCTAAACACTTACGTGTGTTATATCGTACACTCTTAGAAACGTCTTAATTAATGGTCTAACACAAGTTTCTCAGTCTGGCATTTGAGCAATCTGGATGATCGTCTACAACAAAAAAGGCCCGTTCATTGGACTAAATGATGAAACTAATGCTTATTTTTTACTCGCCTTCTATCTCTGATTAGATATTGGAAGAGTGGTTTGGCCGCAGTGTCATACGCTCCTGCGTGAAAATGGCCTACGATCATGCTCAAGGCTTTATAGAGGAACCTGATCGCGAGTGGACTGAGGCGGAACTGCCACCCATCACTGGTGGATTCTCAATAGCAACACTAAAAGAGAAAACACTGCAACTGCAAAAGGTTAGATATAATGTCTACTATTTTTTATTGTTATTCAACATTTTTATACAGCAAGACATGATTAGTTGTCAAGACCAAAGCTCACGGAATAAATACCATGCTATTCTGCGTGGCGCTGTGTCTAGGGTAGGTTTAACTATCTAGGTGCATGACTATATAAAGTAACTAAAACAAGAGCTAATGACATCGAAATGATAGTATTTATCAACGTATATACATCCTATCAGATTTGTTTATGAAACTTTTATCAGCAAAAACAAGGATAGTCCAACAGCCCATTTTCTGAATGTGCTGTAAGTAGTGCAATTTGGATGGCGGTAGGATTGATGACTTCTGTGAGAGAAGGTGCTTTTATATGATTAGTTTTATCCATTTATTTATAATAAGAGTTTTTTCCACAAGAGGAGCAGTCCGATTTTGTGGTGTATGATGTATGTGGAGTCGTTTTCTGTAGTCATCATTGCTTAAAATGATCTTGAGCTTCCAAGTTGTAACAGCTGGTGACTGTCAAAATATGTTCTGGTGTAGGTTGCTGCACATCTGAGAAAGAAGAGATTCGATAGCGGAGCACTCCGCATGGATCAGGTCAAGCTGAGCTATACACTAGACAAGGACTCGGGCATGCCCAACGGGTACTATGTCTATCAGCAAAGGGAGAGCAACAAGTAAGTTGACTCTTCTAGTATTGATGGCTTCTCTCAATGACATAATTATTTTACTACCATCTTTTAAAACCAAGTAAACACATGATGGAATCAGACATTTTAATGCATACATAATTATTGTATAATATAGGGAATTAAGCGACACTATTGTACAAGCTTAGCCTTTTGAATTGATTTGAATTTCATTGTTTTTTCTCCATTTCAAACTCATCGTAAGAGCAAGTTATTCCTCAGATATGTTATAACCTTACTTTGGTTTTTATTTTAGGCTTATAGAAGAATTCATGCTTTTGGCTAACATGGCAGTCTCACACAAAATCTACAAGGCATATCCATCTATAGCTCTACTTCGTCGTCATCCTCCTCCACAGAGTCGTATGATGGATGACCTGGTATGGTTTTAAGACCTAAAGTCTAATTAAAGTAGCTCTGACAGATTCAATCAATTTCATGGCGGCATACCGTGATACGTGGGTTCAATTTTTCCTTTGAACCAGTTTTTGTTGCTCATTTTCTTTTTCATTTCTTCCCTCGTGAATTTTCCAATGTACTTTGTAATCGTTTCTACATACAGTGTGAGGGGTTTATGAAAATATCCCATATGAGTTAATCATCAACGCCGTCGGGGTTTGTTTTACAGGTAAAAACGGTTCGTAGTTTGGGTCTGGCTATCGATGTCTCCAGTTCAAAAGCCATCCACGAATCTATACAGCAGGCTGCAGGGACGACCTTGGAGGAGCTTGCCCGTGTGCAGATCCTTACTGTCCTCTGCTCTAAACCCATGCAGGTAGGAACCGCTTTTGCAGGAGCAATCATTGCTCTTACAAATGCCCTTTAGACGGTGTGAAAGTACGTTTTACTTCCTGTGGGACATAGTGAAGTTCAAGTCCAAGTGTCCATGTAATTTATCCTATAAGTACAAGTACAAAAAAATGTCCTTGGGAAAATATTTTTTATGTAAATTTATGTGTGATCATCCATGGTTCCCGCGGGTCATTAAAAATCATTAAAAGTCATTGAATTCAGATTTTCCTTTTTAATGATCATTAAAAGTCATTAAATTTCGTATTTCGTCCTTGGAAGTCATTAAAAGTCATTAAATTGGGCAACCAAGCACCTATGACAAGGTTCCAACTCAGGTCAAAACCTCTTGCCCGGGCAACCAACTTCACATACTATTTTTTCAGTGCAGCAATAACATTCAATTGTACCATGTTTATGCTATAATTTAGAGGTTCACACAGATACAAAGGGGCATGCAGGTCTTTTGTTTTGTTTTGAGTTTATGAAATGGTAATAAGTTATGCCTGCAATGTCTGCCGACAACCAGTCCTTTTATGTAATACCAGAAATGTACATGTCCTATGGACGGGAGGCCCCTTCTCCCTCGTCCTTTCATTAAAAACTGGACAACCAAACTGATAGATCTAATTCAGCATTTTCTTAGACATTTAGACACAGAATTTCCATAAATTACGTCACGGTATATTTTGCCATTTTTTACCCTCCCCCTATATATGATGTGTATAAGCAAATGAGTCACAAGTCCCAAAAAATAATTTTGAGATATCATATTTGAAAAAAATTAGATCAAGCCGATTACAATGATGGGCAAGATTGGCCCATGCAGGGCTGGTAACAATTCTTGCTATTTGGGGTGAAGGGACTAGTGGCTGCACTCGTGGTACTACCTTGAATTTAAAGTAGATATTTGTGTGAAACCGCCTGACAATTTGCCTTCAGTAAGTCAAAAATGAGGTTCAACATATAGTTCAACATACGAGAATATTTTATAAAGACTAAGAATATACTCAGATATACATTGTCTTTACAATTTTTCAGCAGAATTTAGGCCTACTAAATGTGAAGCGAAGGTCATTTGTACAGTATATATTCTGATTTTCTTATGACCTGACCCTTTACTAGTCCTGATAATGCATAATTTTTCTTTTAATTCTTTATGGGTTCTCATCTAATTAAAGTTGTGTGACGTCACATAACTTTGTATGAAAGTGGCTATCTTTTTCTGAGGAAAAGATTATTAATAAAGTAAATATGAAACACATTAAAAACGATTGTAATATCCCTTTATTTAGTCTCTAAGAAGTCATTAAAAAAGTCATTAAAAATCATGTAAATAAGTCATTAAAAGTCATTAAATTCAATGTGCTCTGGGCCGCGGGAACCATGTCATCCTTTGATTAGAATTCCTACTGATTTGTAACCGAAAACTCTGAAATCATCTACTTTCCTTAATATCTCCAATGCGATTACTCTTACAATCTCTGCTCTGAGGTATAATATACGAGGTCCTCATTTTTTTCAGAATGCCAAGTACTTCTGTACAGGATGTTACAGTGATGAGGCGATATTCCATCACTATGCCCTGAACGTCCCTCTGTATACACATTTCACGTCACCCATTCGCCGTTTCCCAGATGTCATGGTCCATCGCTTATTAGCTGCCTCTCTAGGTCGGTAAAATCAGTCATTATTCTCAGTTTTAGCTGTCAGTTAACCCATGGTCATGTTTCTGTTATGATTGTTCTTGGGATGCCTAATTTGTGTGAATTATTCCTACTATTTTGCAAATACATTGATGTTCTTGACGCGTATCAAAGTTAAACAATTATAATAGCATGTGTGATGGAAGCAATGCTGTAAATTGTAGTTACACATCGTCAAACTTTAGATTAACCCTTTCTTCAAAATGTTTAATACTTTGATACCTCTGAAGAATTTAAACTCATTAATTCTGAGACTGTATTTTCTGATTGTTGAAGCATAATATCTTACAGGTTATCGCGATCCTCCGACCAAAGAAAAAGAAGAGATTCAAGTACAGGCTAGCCACTGCAACGACAAGAAAACTAACTCTAAACGTGTTCAAGAGCTCAGCAGCGAACTCTTCTTTGCTGTGTTTGTTAAGGTTGGTTGCTAGAAGACTTCGTTAGAGATCCACAGGCGATGGTTATCTATAACCACTATTGTATAAACACTTAGCAAACAACCCGAAAGAATTTTTGTTTCAAGTTGCTTTGTATATATACCCATTGTATGATCATACTCTATGAGATGTGTAATAAAGGGGTGTAACGGAAATACTCATATTGGACATCTACAAGACACGACATTTTTTTCTTTAATTTTAGGAATGCGGTCCTCTTGAAGAACGTGGAATGGTGATGGCCGTTCTTGACAAGGCATTTGATGTCCTTGTTCTTAAACTCGGTGTTGTCAAACGGGTGTACTGCGAGGTATGTACACGACATGGCATATTTTTTCACTTTGTTTTGCTATTCATTAATACATAATACAGTATAGTGCTGTTCTGATGATCAATATATAATGCGATCACCTTGAAACCCGAAGTCAAGTTATTTATAAATGAAATGAAACGAAGAATTCATATTTTTTTTTCATTTAGAAACTACCACTGCGTGAGTATAAATACTCAAAAGCTCATGGACGCCAACAGCTGACATTAATTTGGAAGGCCTCTGGCGAACATCCTCGTGAGGTGACACAGAATATTACCATCTTCTCATCTGTTGATTGTGTCCTTGCTGCTGCCGAGGAAGAACCTCTAAAATGGACCGTAAGTCTATAACTAGGATTCTCCTGGTATCGCATTTGCTAAATATCTCATTCTTAAACGCATTATGTTTGAGTCTTCAATTATTGATTTTTATATGTGGCCCACATAGCACCATTGTAATTTCAGCCAGTGAAAATAATATATAGGTATATGCCAGACGCATTTTGAAAAATAAATCGTAACATTAGTATTATTTGAGACTTGTCCATTCCTGAACCAAATGCCCCAATTTGTTTCTTGATTGAAGATACTGTAATGACACACTTGAATCTAACCCATACTTATTTTACCTTGACCTGGGGCCCGTTCCAAGATATATCCTTAACTATAGGATGATTTTATCGTATTGTGTCTTATATTGTAACGTATCCTTATCACTAATGGCCCCCTTAAATATAGTAGTAAAATAAGGATGAGGATCCGACATGCTCTAGAGCACCCCATATATCCTATGTTAACGCTATCTCATGCACCACCCACAAAATAAGGATATGGTCATGTTACAGACCCTTGATCAATGATCTGTTTAATGAAACCCGACGCGCTTGACTGATGTCGTACTTTCCGATTCCAGGCCATAACGAAACATCCTAATGACGGTACGCCATAGTGGGACCCAGGCCTCAGTAGCACAGACGCACAAAACATTCGGAGGATTCCATAATGTTATACTTACCGCATAGGCAGCTTCTACGGGTGCTCCTACAACCCTGTTTCTTTTAAAATATAATAAATTCAAATGATGAAATCATTTAAATTGAAAGCCCGAACATGTGTGATTTTCATGCTTAATATTTCGACGGCAATTTAATTGTTAGGAAGAAAAACAAGCTGCAGGGAGTTATTCAATCTCACCAAAGTTTAAGAATGAGCGATGAGGAATGTTTGTGGAGAATTGATTGGATATATTCTCATGAGAATTAGCTTTTACTATTCTATCCAGTCATTATAAAAGTGTTCATTGAAAGCACAGACAGCGTTTAGTTATACATAATGTTGTGTCTTGGATATGATGTGTTGTATGTGTCTGTGAATAATGTGGGCGTTCTCGTGTATTATACATGCTGTGCAGTTACTGCGCTCATTTAAAGGCTTCTACTTTTACTGTGATCTCAAAATATAACCTTGGGATATATAATACAAGAACATACTCTTCTATAATATCGTGTCGGTTTTCAGATTGATACCTGGAGCGATGTTTTGCTCTAAACGTTCTGGTTGTACATCAATGCTCCATCTGAATCTCTAGCCAAGGAAGTAGGTTAGAAGGAGTGGAATCAGGCAACAGGTTAAATGTTCTAAGGTTGGGTCTCTCTAGATAAGCTACGACGTGCCACTGATAACCCTTGCCGTGAGCAGTTCGCTCATATTTGGTTAGATGTGCGTATTTATTACAAATTATTTATTAAACGTTTTATAATAAAATATTAGTAATTATATGGCAAGGATCAAACCTGACACAGCTTCCTTTACAATATTGCGTTGCCCTACCTGATCATAGGTATATGGAAATTTTAAGTTATATGCTTTAAGTTAAAAAATGAAGAAACGAATTAGTGCATGGCCTGAAAGGTGGTAGCTTCTTATCTTAAACTATACTGGGTATTCATATTTTGTACTGATCATCTCTCTATCTCAGACCCAGACTAACTGGACTGTCAAGTAATGTACCGTTTAGCCTAAACACTAAACCTGTATTATTCAAACTTAATGCAGTATGTTTAAAATAATTAATACCATAGAATATTCATTGTGGTTTTGGTAATGTCAGGTCTTATTGGGAATGAAACATTTGTAATACATTCTAATTTGTTCAAACTCAGAACTCTCCGAATTAGCTATTGAGTGACATATTCGAGAAGACGGATTTCACAATTAATTCATGTGGGGAATAAGTAAAACTAGGAACAACATGTCTTTGTCAGTTTAATCGTTGCAAGGCTTCATGATATGCATTATATCTAAGTACATGTAATGTTATTATGGGAGGGTATTTGAATGCATTTATTATGATTATTCACATCAATAACGTCCACTTATTTATAAATGAAAATGTTAGTTCATGTTTCATGATGATACAGATCCAAGTATAGTTTTGTGGTTAGCGTGAATCTACTATTCTTCCAATAACCCACGTGGCTTCATAGGCATGAAATAACCCATCTCACATAAAAGAGTAGTGTGTTATTGGGTAACAGTCTAATGGTGATATTTTTTGTCTTTGAACGTAAAAAAAAGTTCAAAATGCCTTTGATCAGCTGCTTGGCTGAAGATGGGTTTTGCTTATTTGTTACAGATTATTTTATGAAAAGAATTGAAAGTTATTTCATGGGTTTACTGTGATAGTTGTTCTCGAGTCGTTTTTAAAGATTTAACTAATTGTTTGCCAACTCAGTCGAACTGGTGGTCAGTTGGCTCCATGTTATGATGTAAACAGCCGAAGTCTAGTATACTAGCTGGATAGAATGAAATAGTCATAGATGATAGTGTTCTCACCCTTAATTCCTGAAGTTAGGATTAAAATTACTAACAAGTGTTTGAAGGTTAAGACGATTGTCCGATTTTGCAAGTTCAGTCCGGGATCTGGTATGTATACTCGTCATATAGATTGCATTGTTACGCATAATAGGAGGCGAATTACAAATTGATAGGAGGCAAGATGTGTTTTTCCCCACAGAAATACCCATGTGTTCTTTAAAGCTTCCCTTGTCGGCGCCATAAACCGGATACTTTCTGTATTCACCCCTGCCCATCTTCAGTCTTCTAGTAAATTACTTGGTGTTAAAAGAAGTTCATCAGATCATCTTCTCAGTTCATCTTTAGGAAAAAGCTAGACTTGGTACATGTGTTTATGTCAAATATCTTAAGATATATTAGAAATATCATTAAGAAATTACACCATATATACCGTATACATTTGATCGATGCTGAGGCATCTAAGAGTCATGTCAGATCGTTTAAAATAAACATTACTTTCCACATCCGATGTCTTTTTGTTTTTCACTAGGGTGGATAACCATCTGATCTTAGATAGTGTATTATTCTATATTAGTCAGGTGTGTTATAGTCTATCCTTGAATGGTAGAGTCGATATAATTTCAAAGCAATTTTCCTATCAATACATATTTTTTTAATAACGTATGGAAAGCATACTAAACACCTTAAATGGCCAATTCCACCAATTTGACAACATTTGGCCCCCTAGACCCCCCTTGGGTACCAAAAAATAAATTTTACATTAATCAGTTGATTTGTTTTTTATCAACTTTATATATATGTGCATTGAACTACCAAGTATGGAACCATTCTGATTATTAGTAATTTTTTTACAGGGGGGTCGAAAAATAGATCCCAAATATGAAAAAATGCCAAATATAGCATGTCAAATAATGGTTTATATTTCTACATGAATGAGAATTTAGATTAGAAATAAATGAAACAAATATACACATAATGTATTGAACTATTTTGTACTTGATAGGTCTCGACATAAGGGTGATAACACCATTTAGTTTGTGAAAATATTGTAACTAGAAGAAAAGTTAGAGCCAAATAACCATTCAGTAATGGTAATCATAATGGCAGCGGCAAGGGTGACAGGTCATTGAGCCTCTGCCCATATATAATGGGAAAAAAAATTAAAAAATTAGCAGTGCATTAGGAATCAACAATATTTTTTTGGTTTCATGCATGAACTAAATACATGTCTCTGTTGATTTAATTTGATTAGTTTTCCTGAATCCAGCAATTGCATGTATGTTTACTTGTATACATGTATGCATGTAGGGAGAAATTTATATAAAATATTTAGTTAAAATTTTTACCACTGTAATCGTCAGGCGACACTGTCATCGTCACACGACCCACCACAAAATATAGCACATATTGTGCTTAAAAAAATAATATAATGCTAATATTTATCATTACAAAATAAGAACAGCCCCAATAAATTATTAAAGTAAAAAATTGCTTAATCTCATATCAATTAAGTTTCCTAGGGCCTTCAACATTGTAATCGTCAGGCTACAGGCCCCACTTTCCACCCCAGTCACACTTTATATTATTATTAGAATATGATTCTATTGTGACCACCGCCCATTATATTTAGTGGTCTTTGTAAGTTAAATATTGGACATTCTATTATTCTAGAGTCAAAACTGAGTGAAAAATATATTTTTCTGGGAATTATTCTAAATTCATTTACAATGTAATCGTCAGGCGACAGCAGGCTACCCCACTGATATTTTTCCTCTTTGTGACATCTGTCACCTTAAAATTCATTCTTTTTAGAACATTTTTTGCTCAGATTATCTCAAAGCAACCTGTTATCGTGGCAAACCAAAGGAAACAAGGAATTTGCTATATTTCTTGAGAATTCAACACTTTATTAAGAATGTAGAGAGTTCTAAATAATAATTTTCAACTCAAAAATCGATTTTTCTCTGAAAAAAATCGTTTTTCCCCTGGTAAAAGTGCCCTAAATAGGGTTCCCACAGTGGATGTGACTATCTGATCAGCAAAAAACAGCAATTGTGTGGGAATAAATTATCATTTAGACAATTTCATTAATTTCAAGGCTATAAACCCCATGTTGTCAAATTGGTGGAATTGGTCAATTTATACATTTGATAAACAATATAACGGAGTGCAATATTAGATACCATGCTGGTGAAATAGAAACGAGACAAAATAAAGTTACGTTTAAATAATTTTATTGTTTCAATCTGTTAAGTTTTAATATCAGTGAAATATAACTGGTTATTTGTTTCCTATAAAAACCGACCAATGGATTGAGCTGAGCTTACAGCCAGTATTCTTCACATAGTCTTATTTAAATGATAGGTCATCTTAGAAATAAAAAGAAATGTTTTAACGCGAATTAATTTTAGGCATGTGGTGGGATCACATTCGATGAAAAGTATAAATACAATTAATCATACTTTTCGAAATCCATAGGAAGTATCACTTTAAAATGCAAATATTGAATATAATATTCATTTCAAGTAATCTTATTTGAGAAACTATCTAGAGCGGTCCATAGACACTTGTATTTCAAATTCGTGAGTATATTTCAAGTCCTTCTAAGGGTGGTGAAGATAATAAATTAGTTAAGTATTCACAGGAGGATCTCCTTTCACCACATATGAAATAGTTGGTACACATATATATTAGAAGGGAAGTTGTGTATCCACTCATCCATTCAACATACAACCAAGCACTGCAACCTGAGAACGATATAACTTAAGTTTCATAATATTACATGTGATGAGTCTTTGGATAACAATTTAAAGAAACTAAGTCTTGTCGAAACAGGACATCGCCATTACACTGATATAATTTTCATAAAAAACGAAGACCTGTCAGTCACTCTGTTTGAACGATGAATGACTTCCATTTCGGGCATTGGGGAGAAATCAAAGTAGAAGTGGTAGAGCTTTTCTAAACGAAATGTTCAATATCAATTTCTAATGCTGCACATGGCATATTTAGATCGAACTTTTGGATAACTTCGGGGTGCAAGACACCGATACGGCCAATAGGTAGTCGCTTCAAGAAGATCTCAGCACAACGACCAGGGAAGAAGCTGGGATCTGAAAAATGGATAAAAGTTTTTTTTAAATTCTTGAATATCTTATTTATGCAGGAATATGCAGGAGTGGCCTTTGCCATCTCCACTTGCGAGCCTATTTAGCCAGATGAAATGTATTAAAATTCTAAAATTACTGATCTGGATAGATAACATTGAAAACTACCAGGTGATTGAAAAGGTGCTTCAATAGTACAACCACTTTTCAATACGAAAGTCGTCAAAACCAGAGGAGCTAAGAATAGCGTCGTTAAAACGTAATATTCTTTACTGCCTAAAGACTTAAAACAAAAGAGAGCCACTTTCATATAGAGCATCGATACTCCAAAATTAGCTTTATTTAGTTAAATAGTATAACTATCAGTGAGTCTCAGGAAGGGCCAATTTTCGCTTCTGTCGAAAGAAGGCAAGGCAATGAAATGCTAGGAATCATACTTACCATCAGTGGCAACGAGATGGTAGCCATCCTTTCCGTATGGAACCTGAAGAAGTTGCATGATGCGGTCAAGGAGACCATGGATAACTTCAAAGCCTGGAGTCTTGTTGTAGTTAATGGCACACAATGTACGCCGGTTACGAGCTCCAGTATCTATGATACGAAAAAAACAAAAATAGTTAAGATAATTCGAAGGGACCCTAACATGGTAATCGGGAAGCAAATGATACAAAACTGGAAACGGTAGACAAAAGACCTATTGACAAAAGCGAAACAAGTCCAATAATTATTGTCATTCTATTTCTACACCTCAGAGAAGTGATAACACGAGACAAAAACAATGAATACATACAAGTAAATGTATATAATTTATATGTATTATTGTTTTATTACAAAGCAGTTTACATCGTCTCTACTTTAATTATAAAGTTTCCCCAGTTCCAGCTACTACCGACACCAAGATTTTCACTACAATTCTGCACATTTTTTTTTATATTTTTAGTAAAGGATCTAGTCATAATACTGTTACAGACCATAATAACCATTACTGATATGGAAGACATCTCTTATTGGTAAGGGAAACTATATCATAAACTCATGAAACTATGGGACGTTGAAAGTTACCTGTTCTCTTTTCAGGATCTGGAATATACATGAAAAATCTCCCCTGAATATAGTTAAGCTAGGCACAATGACCAACGACAATTGTAACGTGAATAAGTACTTCCGAAGAAAAAATGAAAGTTAAAAATGAAGACAGCATAGGAAGGGCGTAGGGCAAAATGAACAATGGCCATGCGATGGGATCTATATGGGTATGCTTCTAGATGAAATACGACAATTAATGAACTAAGTGGGTGTCATGCTCTGTCAAACATACAGGTAGAATACGAATGTTCGACTACATTACAACCTCCCTAGACAGAATACACAAATGGTGCTAGCTTTGATTTGGGAAAATAAATGCATGACGCCAAATAGAGAAAAAAACGCATTTACTGAAACAAGTGCATAAGTATTGACTTCACACACGTTGACAGTATCATTCAGAGATACTGACCTGTGCTGTTATCCTTGAAGACGATGTCAGATATTTCAAAGAGTTTCAATGGAAGAGGCATTTTCCGATTACAGGCAGCTGTTTTTAATACACCAGGGAGAAGCATTGTTCTCGCAATCTGAAAATGGGAACGACATTACCTTCATTAGAAAAGAAGACTTAATAGCATGTCGAAATGTCTCCTATTTAAAATTGGTATTCAACATCGTCCGCAAACAATCATTACAAAAGCACATTAAAGCAAGATGCCAGGTTTATTGACTATACGTCCAACTTTATTTCAATGATTGCTAATTAATATCCCCCCAAAGAAAAGGCTGGGAGAGGGCAAGTCAACTACTAATCCACTGAAGATTTAGGAGTGAATGAGTGAGTGATTAGTGCTTTACGTCGTACCGACAGCCAGGATGTAGTAAGGTCATATCAGGGAGGTATAATGTACCTCCCCGGTCATAAGTGGACTAGGAGAAAACAAAGAAATAGTTTAATACTGTGTAATACCTGGAACTCGAGCGTCTTCGGGTTACCAATATGGACGGCGTTGGCCTCTTCTATCGTCTTCCTCATTTTTGTGGACACGTCGTCGCGTGAACACTAAGAGAGAAAATCAGCGACGAATAATGAGCCACCAATGGCAGAATGAAGCTTATTAATTTACATTGTATAAATCAAAAAGGATAAAATAAAAGTAAAAATCTTCAATAAATATCCCTTTTTAAAATCTACCAAAGATACTTACCAAAGCGAAGGTCAAAACTTCTGTAAAGCCAGCTGCCGCCACTTCATACCTCAAACCATCTGTCAATTTATTGACACCGAACTGTGTATAAAATAAAGTGATATCAATACAAATTTTGACTATACCTTTCAGAGACTTGAATAGGTTTTGGGATGTTTTATCATTGGGTCAACATCCCAGCGACTAGCAATAATTTCAGCTATGTTTGACTATACTAGTATACACATTTTGAATCACAATCGGTTTATAAGTGTGGATTTTTAAAAATGCTTCCACTAACCTGCTGTGCAACAGTGTTGGTATTGGGAATGGTCCGCTTGATATTGTTGTAGCCATAAGCAATAGCTGCGTCCTCAATGATGTCACAAGCATGCAAAACATCTTATATCGAATTAAGGAAATTTAATATTTTGCATCGGATATGTTTAATTAATGAATGTAATCGGTCCAGCAGGGATTATTGAAGAATAATATCGAGGAGCCCAGGTTCTATATTCTCCTTAGACTTCTAAAAATTATCTTTATTTTTCTCCTTGAGGAAAGGATACCGTGTCTGGTTGGGGGAATCTCCACTTGCAGGTCATCTCCTGCTTTCTCTGCTTTAAGGCACATTTTGGTAAGTAAATTCGCCAAGAGATCTCCAGATTCGCTGATGGAAAAGACAATTTGCATTGTGATGCGTTTTGAGAAACAAAGAGCAGTTGAAATAAATAAATGCGTCAGGATCAATGAATAGTGTATAATACTAAATCATTACTAGATTTTCTAGTCTCTAAAATATTGAATTATTGCTGGAGATGTAGCATGCCATTGCTCTATTTCAGGCAAGTCACAAACATCGTAATTATTTGATGAATATAACTAAGGCTTCCGGATCAATCGACAGTTATTTGTTTCTTTACCAAACCGAGGCTTACTTACTTTATTCCTATTTTCTTATTCATCTGAGCCACTGATACAAGCTCTGTGCGGTAGGCCAATTCCTGAAAACCATAAATCGATTTAATGATCAATAATGCATAAACATTCACATCATTTGAAAGATGTTCTATTTTCTGTTTTAATAATATTTGTAGCGAAAACCTGTTTCTGGTATGAATATAGCAAAACTTACAACTCCTAATTGAATGCTATACAGTTACTCCTAATTGAATGCTATACAGTTAGGACAACATAATTTTATATGACAGTCAGCACAGAAACTCTTTTTCTTTTATTCCATCACAAAATATAAGAGCTGATAAACGTAAAAAAAAAGTAGATTCTCCTCTCTAACATTTAAATATGTTAAACCTAATTGCTATGGTTCTTTGGGGGACTATTTAGGTTACAAACTACAATTAGTATTCTGTCCGAAATTGAGTATCTAGGGTTAAGCTAAAACCAAGACTATATTATATTGTCCAAGGAAAAATAATTCAAACTCACAGGGTACTGTACGATGGAACCGTCTGGTTTTTCTACTTCAGCATATTCAACACTGAAAAAATAAAGGATGGGAACATGAGGGTGAGTTACAAGTATACTTACAGGGAGTTATTAGTACGTAGATTCCGCTCTAATAGTTAGATTTCAGAACAGAATAGGCTTTCAGAAGCCTGATGTATTGAGAGGAGTTTCCCTCCAGAAAATAATCTCTTTCCTCAAATCAATGTGGCCGAAAGTATCGTTTCTTTTTAAAAAGTCAGAGAATATTGAAAGATGGCACTAGGTACTCACGTGAACTTATCATCACAGTATTCACAGAACATGGTGACAATTGTGTCCAATACTATTTTTGCCTTTGTAAGATCGGTGGCCGTACACTCTATGAATACGTTCTTTGTGTTCAAGGATATTTTACTGTGGTCCCCTGAAAATAAAATAAAAAATCGGGTTTCAGTGGAATAACGAGATAAAGGATACAGCAACTTAATGGGTATTCAGTACGAAGCATGCAAATATATGTTGGTATACGATGATCAGACCTGAAGAGCATATAGTTAGGAGGCACCTAAAAGGGCTACATTTATTACGCGGGGTAGTCATATCTATAGGCTAGATAATCCTAGCGGTGTCCCTTTCACATTAAGATTCTCAAGCGGTTGTTCATGTAAGATATACGTCATGTTTCAGGAATATTTATTATACAATTAATTGTAATGTGTTTACCATTAATAATTGGAGGCATTGACAGTACTACTCCATTCTGGTCGTAGATAACAGGATACACAGGTTGGTCGCGAATGATGTGAAGATAATGGCGAAGATGGCTGTCAGACTGCAATCAGATGGAATTATTAATATTTCCTGATTAATTTATGTGATAAGATGTTGGGAGTCACTCGTTATGTAAGCCTCACCTAAATAAGATGAACAGTCCGAATAATGTGTACACACTAACTGTACAGATTATTGGTAAGCAAGGCAGTCTAAGCAATATCATCAAAAACTGCAGTAAGGATTAAATTCAGAATAAAGTCATATCGATTCGCTTTCGCAGAGGTTCTAGTGAAGTTTGTCTTGCAGTTTGATGAATCACCTATCCTAACGGAAATTATTTTTTAAATCACCAATATACCTGGTAAAGTTCCATGAGTTCTGGTGCGGTGTATTCTTTGGTTTGATTGAGGGCCTTGAACTTGATCTCGCTCGGAGGTTTGGCATCATAAATGAAAGGCCCTTTTATTGTGTCGAGATCATGTGTGCCAATGGCAACGAGAGATCGCTTTCGGCAGATGTTCTGGTGAAGTTTGTCTTGCAGGTCGATGAAGCTGTCATACCTATCCTAAATACACAAAACAAATAAAAGATGAAATGATGAATCATAGTGAGATATCTGAATTGCATATCAGTTTATCAGAGGTGTGACAAGATACCAAAGCCACATTGTTCATGGATGTGGAAGAAAAAGTTTGGAAGAAAGCCAAGATATAGAAATCCGATAATACAAGTTTGCCAAGGCAGTGTAGATTTATGGTCATTCATTTTGCAACTCACCTTGTTGAAGGTTATATTTCTAAGGACAGCGGCAACAGCATGAGGTCTCACTTGAGCAGTCTGTTTAAAGCAAAATAAAATAGCGCATTTATGATATGCATGTACACAGTGCAATACTGACAATTTACCGTTCAGCTTCACAATACGATGGTAGCTCCCTGGAATGCAAACATTAACAATCCCATTAAATTTCAACTTACTAATTGAAATATCAATAATTAATTAATAGCATATGAGCAACATTGTAATGGCCAATCCTCTGTATCTTACCGCCTGTGTTATAATGAGTCGCTGGGGAGTTGTAGCAGGAGTCACTTTCTTATAGCGGGGCACATCAAGTCTGACATTCGGAGAGAAACAGATTCATCACTAAACCAAATCATTGGCAACAATGAGTAATGAATAAATTACAATTGGTGGGTAAAGAACCATACATTTAAGGACATTATTAAGTAGGATGATAAAGACAAAAATACATCATGATTTTTACGGTTTTAGCTCAATGATACTTACAGTTGTTGGAAAATTAGAAGTCCACGGGTAAGACCCTCCACGCACAAGAGGTCATACCTAGAAATGCAAAAGCAGATTATATGTGCACTATGTTGTGTGATATAAGAATTAAAGATGTATCTGTCGAGACCCATGATCACACCAGCTACCGAACTGATTTGTAAACGAGCTTTAGGAATAGATAATACAAGACTTAATGAAAGGCTTAATGATTTTACCTATTGGCAGGCACTTCCACTTTGAAAATAACGACGTCTGATGCGTTTTTAGCTTTATCCGCCCCTTGTTCTTTAGCGATCATTTCTTTCTCTGAAGTCTGAAATAAAAAAAAACATTAGATGGCATTTCTGAATATCAGTCCATACTGTACAACTAATTGTCCGTCAAACAATATTCATATGCCTAATGACTAGTACTGTAAGAAAGGCCGTTTACATTTTACCTGCACTACCATTATTATTATTATTATTATTATTATTATTATTATTACAAGTTGAACCGCACTAACTGTATATAATAATGGGGAAAGAAAAAAAGAGTGCATAATAAAAAATATGAGGGCTAGTAAAAGCTATGTTTAGGCTTTGATCAGGCTTTCCAAACTGTCAAATACAAAAATCAATGATTTTTTTCTTTGCATCATATAGATTCCTATTGCATAGGTCTCCTAAAGGAACAACAGCTAGAGCTTGTGTATAAGGCTAGAGAACGATGAGAGCCTCTTTGCATTATGGCGGGAACATGCGGAAATGTTCACCCAGCAACAAGGCTCATTTGCATATGGTACGGACCGGAAATGACGTCCCTGCTGGAAGTAGGGCATGCTGACAGTGTAGTGAAAGCCCAACTTTTTTCGTGAGATGACACTGAAGTGTCAAATGGCTTTCTGCTTATTTAAATCGTTTGTCATTGGATAATTCTTCATCAACGACCAAGAATAGAACATGAGGTTTCTATCATACCAATATTTGAGTGGGAAAGATTTGAAAAATATCGTGGATGGACGATTTGAATCGACACAGTTTTCCCCCTTGGAGTAGGGAAGTTTATGGTCCATGATTAGGCCTACAGCTGTGCTTCATATCATATGGAGATTTCCACTGTTCAATATTTATTTTATATCGTTGAGATTTATCTGTGCCTGGATCTGCCTGGATTTAACAAAAGGATGACACACTGGATTATGTTACCTGTTCATTAGGATTTGGAGGTAAGATCTTAATTTATGACTAAATCAGACCGAGTCAGATGTCAACAAAGTTGAAATAACAAACACTAGGCCTAGCATGCAGGTGTGCTTGCTGCGTGATCTCCCCACTCTCTCCCCCGATCTCTCCCCTGCTAAAAGTGCTGTCAAGAAACATTTCTGAATGATGAAAACGGGTCATGCATTCAATATTCTATTTGTCTGGTTGTTTTACAGCTTTATCAGCAAATGGAAAGTTGAGTGACGACTCATTTGATGCAACAGAGGTAGATAGGCCTACACGGCGGGAAAAACGAGAATCCGAAAGTAGTACACATATCCATACACGAGCATTGCTTTGGGAAGAAGTAGTTCCATGCTTAAAGCATAATTAAACAATAAAAACCTATTTTATTATTGATAAATGTACCTCTGTATTGAGCCCCACTTAACAACGATTCACTCCCTCCAAATTAATATCATATTAATCCACTTAATCATGAAAAACAGGGTTATTAATAATTTTATGACGATTATATATACAGTTAGTAAATTATTACAAGTTGAACCGCACTAACTGTATAATGATAATGGTAGATATTGTGGTCAGGGGAGCTTCACAGTTAATTTTAACCTGAATTCTGACATCAAAGACAAAGGGTGGAGGACGGAATTATACTTAATTATAGATGTGAATTTCGTTTAGAAATGAAATTAATATATATTTGTGCACCTTGAACGGTCAATATCCCTACAAGAAAAAAAGTTACAGCTAAATAACCATTCAGTTATTAAGTTCTTTGAATAGTTTCAATTCAATTCAATTCAAAGCATTTTTTATTTATATGAGAAAGGTGTAAAAAAGGAGCCCCGTATCTGAAAGGTGATTTCCAGGTCTTCCAATGGGTTCCTGACTAGTTCCTACCGATGTGATAAACCATGTTTCTATTTATTATTGCATTCTCAAATAAATAAGTGAAAATAAGTTTTATGTTGGCCTCATGCCCCCACTCCCTACGCGGGAAAGTGTTGCGAAGGACGCGTTGCTAACGTAGCGTAAATTACAGGACGTTACGTCCTAAAATATTGCGTCCTGATCGGCATAGTTGTTGACAAAATTGTATGGATGAAAGGCCCGGATGAAAGGTAGGCCAGAAAGACTAATAGTACGAATTCAGGAACATATCTTATATCAAATGAAAGCTTGGACGATTTCCTGTCCAATGGTGTGTACTGTCAGGCGAATAGTCTTGTACATCAAGCAAAGCGGCCGATTACGAGTGCTGCGAAATCTGGGAATAGGCCTACATTGGCTACAAAAGTAGGCCCAGGAAAAACGAGAATCCGAAAGTAGTGCACATATCCATATGCGAGCGTTGTTCGGCAAGAAAGTAGTTCTGTGTTTGAAGCGTAATTAAACAAAAAAATACTATTTTATTCTTTATAAATGTACCTTTGCATTAAACCCCATCTAACAACCATTCACTCCCTCCAAATTAATATGATATTAATCTACTGAATCATGAAAAACGGCGTTATTAATATTTTTATGATGATTATATATACAGTTAGTAAATTATTATTATTACAAGTTGAACCGTACTAACTGTATATAGAATGACTGACACACACGGAGCTCTGTGCGCGGGAAAAAGCGTTGTTAAGGATGCGTAACTAATGTATGTGGCAATAGGTGACGTTATGTCCTGAAATATTGCGTCCTGATCGGTATAGTTGTTGATAAAAATGTCTGGATGAAAGGTAGGCCAGAAAGGCTAATAATACGAATTCAGGAACATATTTTATATCAAATTGAAGCTTGGACGAATTCCTGTCCAATAATGTGAAGGCTACTGTCAGGGAAAAAGCGGCCGATTACGAGTAGGCCTACTGCGAAATCTATCCCTCTGCCTGCGCTATTTGTATATTTGTATGTAGCCGGCGCGCAGGCCTAGCTAGCATGCATGTAGACCATGTAGTCCTAGTTCTGATATATTTGTGCATCAAATCTGTATTGTATAAGGTCTTAATTCGATTTGAACCCTTCATTCAGTAGATATATTAAAATGCAACCTAAGGATTGGGATCACGTAGGCCAAAGTTATAGGCCTATAATATGCCTATACATATGCATAGGCCCAGGTCAAGGATGGGGCGGAAAACCAAGAATCCGAGAGTAGTGCACATATCCATACGCGAGCGTTGTTCGGCAAGAAAGTAGTTCTGTGTTTGAAGCGTAATTAAACAATAAAATCCTATTTTATTTGTGATAAATCTACCTTTGGATAGAACCCAACCTAACAACGATTCACTCCCTCCTAATTAATATCATATTAATCCACTTAATCATGAAAAACGCCGTTATTAATATTTTTATGACGATTATATATACAGTTAGTGAATTACAAGTTGAACCGTATTAACTGTATATAGAATGACAGACACACACACACCGAGCTATGCGGGAAAAGCGTTGTTAAGGACGCGTTGCTAACGTAGCGTAAATTACAGGACGTTACGTCCTAAAATATTGCGTCCTGATCGGCATAGTTGTTGACAAAATTGTCTGGATGAAAGGCTGGGATGAAAGGCTGGGATGAAAGGTAGGCCAGAAAGACTAATAATACGAATTCAGGAACATATCTTATATCAAATGAAAGCTTGGACGATTTCCTGTCCAATGGCGTCTACTGTCAGGCAGACTAAAGTCTTATACATCGAGCAAAGGGGCCGATTACGAATGCGGCGAAATCTGGGAATAGGCCTACAAAAGTAGGCCCGGGAAAAACGAGAATCCGAAAGTAGTGCACATATCCATACGCAAGCGCTGTTCGGCAACAAAGTAGTTCTGTGTTTGAAGCGTAATTAAACAATAAAAACCTATTTAATTATTGATATATATATATGCATTGAACCATACCTAACAACGATTCACTCCCCCCAAATTAATATGATATTAATCCACTTCTTCATGAAAAACGGCGTTATTAATATTGTTATGATGATTATATATACAGTTAGTAAATTATTATTATTATCATTATAAAGTCTTAAGTTAATAGGTGATAGATCGTAATACAAAAATGCACAATAATAGATCATCATTCATCAATACGTATAGGCCTATATTATATTAAAGGGTGAAGTAAATCAACTTCTTAAATAATCTGTGTAATAAGCTGTTATTAAAAGACATACCACTTCATCCAACTCCAGGCCGAATTCAAAACACAAGTCTTGGAATTCATCTTCAGCTAAAATTAAAAGCAAAATATCTAATTAGTTTAAAGCAAAGGTGACTCTTAAATGTAAGTAAGTACGGTAATAATTAAGATTCATAAGATATCGTAGATGACTTTTTTGTATTACTAATACTATCTAGTAGGCCTAAACATTATTAATTTAATACCGGCCGGTACAATATTATGGGGTACGTACAGTGAAATACACATAATGATTATTCGGAACTGGCCATACATCCAGGGGACATGGGATCACCAGTCAAATCTTCTGATTGTACAGACACAAAAATAAAAATAAAATGCCAAGACAGCAAGACTGCCAAGAGAATATGGGTTTGGTTTTGCAACTTTTGGGCAAGTGGTGTGTATTCGTAGTACATTTCTTAAAGTAAGGCCCACCTAAAGTAAAGGCATTGGAATGTAGTTGACAATGACATATAACTACATATGAATGACCCTTATATTTAGTTATAAGTCTTATTTACGATGCAGCCATACTGACACTTTCTGACATTACTGTGTTACATCATGTGTTCTGTTAATGTTATGAACCGGCTTCCGTCTTCTAACCATGTAGGCCCTAGCCTAGGCCTAATAAACAAATATCAACTCACTGTAAGATTTCCCCAGCGCTTCAAACAGCGCATCTCTCTGTAGACCAACAATCGGCATGTCTGTTTTTCTGATTATACCAACTTAATTGGCATATGTTCACTTCAGAATACCAGAGCAGAGACAACAACTGATGCAAGAAACACCTTTACACGACAACGTGCCAACACCGGAAGTAGCCAACTTTGCAAAGGGTAAAATAGGAAGTTATAACGGTTGGGTAGTGTCGCTGGCCACATGTTGTGCAACCAGACTCCAGAGCAAGGAAGCCAGTTGTATAAATCCAGCTAAATTATAGAATTCGGCAGATAAACAGTGAAACATGGGTCGAAAGAAAAAGGATCATGCCATTGGGACGAGTGTTATACGCGATAGATTCGGTCATCGTGGAAATGCTGGGAAAGCTGACAGTTTCGTGAGTACCAAGTGTGATCTGTTGAGCGAAAATCAGGGATTTAGTAGTTTGTCGAGTAACTGAGATTATGTTTTTACTGTCGTGTTAAGTTGGATTTGAGGGGCTATTTAATAAGGCCTACATATGTTATCGTTATTATCATTATGTTTGACAACTCATTATTTGAGATGAATTAATAAAAAAGACAACCCATGTAAAATGTTATTGTTGATAACATTAAACTTGAATTTCATGTTATTGTTGACAGTGATTAGTGATAAATGATACTGATATCAAACAGTCACAGTCACACCATACTTGCTTTGTATTTCCAGCTTCACACCAGCGAATTGCAAGATGGAGCAGACTGGGGAACGCAGAATCTTCAGTCGGTGACAGAGCAGAATAATCTCGATGAATTTCTAGCTACTGCTGAATTGGCAGGCACAGAATTCACTGCAGGTATTGGGTTTCTTCATTCTATTAGTATTATCATGATTATGATCATCGAATCTAAATTGGCAACTATTCTTAAACATCAGATCTGCTTATGATAGTGTAATACATTTTCTAAATCGTTAATCTAATAATGTATTGTCACCAGCTGTCAGACATAAAGAGTAGTATTGTTTGTTATGTTTTGATAATTAAATCAGTGGAAAGGATTTTAAATTTGATTAATGGCGAATGACCCATCCTACCATGCCCTACGCACACCAATGCACAAAATACATATATTCATGTACTTTCTAATACACAAACTTCTTTTTTTAGAACGCATGAACATTACCATAGTGGACGGTGTCAAACACTCTGGCTTACCTTCTGGCGAGCAATTGAAACTCACAGAGAAAGCTCACGAAGAAAATAGAGAACTACTGAAAATACCGAGAAGGTTGGTAGTTGACATTTATATCAGCTATGCCCAGGCAAAATTGTTGCTATTGGGTCACTATATAATGTCTTATACTGTAGTATGTAAGTTAAACTATTCGATGTATTGCTCACATGGTTAAAAGTTCATGACTTCTCATGTGATATAATCAACTGACGGCAATATTACCATGTGGACCAGAAGTTTTCTATAAACTTTTGCATTCTTCTGGTATTTTCACCGAATTCACTATTTGGTACAAGGAGATGGGAAATATGATTTTATTTTGTGTGTCACAAAAGCCTGGGTTACTAATCGTTTTATTGTATGAAATGTTAATGAGTTCCTGGTTCCATGTTTCAAGACATTCAGCTATCTGTCTCTCCATTTCTCTCACTTAGACCTTCTTGGGACGCAAGCACTACTGCTGATGAACTGGAGGTCAGAGAACGAACCCAGTTTCTTGACTGGCGTCGCCAACTTGCCCAGTAAGTTAGAGTATTAATGACTGTTTTAATCGCTTTTCGTTAAGATACCCTCTGAATTAAGTAGAAAACCGACGATTTAATTGTGGCAATGTAATACTTATGATTTGCGACGTATGTTCCGTGTATCTACCATATTGCCACTTTAATAGGAATTTTTAGTTAGGCTACATTAGACAGATATATTCTTGAGTTCGTATTTTATTAAATTTCAGGTTACAGGAAAATGAACACCTCATACTAACACCGTTTGAAAGAAATTTAGATTTCTGGAGGCAGTTATGGAGGGTAATAGAGAGGAGGTAAGGCTCTGTTTTATTTCATCACCCTACTATCCTTCGTCTACAAGCTAACTAGACCTTTGTTATACCATACAATATAATGTATCCTTGTGTGTTAAACTTAGAACCTCTCGGGTCCTGTGAGTTATCACTTGATCTTTCAGTCAGAAATATCAAATCTAGCAACTAATTTAGTTGTAACTATGTGTGTCTTCTCTTCACTCCACAGTGACGTAATTGTCCAGATAGTCGACGCCCGAAACCCACTACTCTTCCGCTGCGAAGATCTTGAAAAATATGTAAAGGAGGTTGGTCAAGACAAAGTAAATGTTGTTCTAGTAAACAAGGCTGACCTTCTGACGGAAAATCAGAGGTAAATAACTCGCTTTCTGTGAATATGTAGTAGATGGAAAGCTATCTTTTAATATCTTTTGCTTGATTTTTAAAAGTCTCATTATTTGTTTATATTACCCTTGAGTACCTATAATATGGCATCGTTTGTTCAAGAGGGGCCCAACAATCGTTTCTGATGTACTTTCAGAAAATATTGGGCTGAATACTTCGATTCTATCAATCTTAAGGCTGCGTTTTGGTCGGCAGTGAAGGAAACGGAAAGAATTGCAGAAGAGCAGGTGCGTAGTTATTGGTAGAACGCATTAAGTATTGCGCTATACTTGATTGATTACCTGTGATACGAGTTTACTAATTAAGTTTTTTTTATTTAATCTAAGCAAGTGCAAATAAGTCGTATGCCAGCATGTTACACGTATACATCATCCTATTTTTAAAGCTTTTCCTATTCATCGCCTCCTCATTTACCATCTTTGAATACTATGAATTTGAATTCTTATCATTTCTTCTAACTTCCTATTCTTTTTTCCTCGCTATATAGAAATTGCTGGAAGAGGAAGAAGATGAAAGCGAAGATGAGAAAGACGAAAATGAAGAAGACGAAAGTGAAGAAGAGGAGGAAGACGATGAACTAATACAATTCAGAGAGACTGAAAGCCCGCATTCGGAAAGTACTAATACATCGGATGCCCAAGCACAGGAAAACACGAAAGACTTAACTTCCGAAAAAACAGGAAACACGGATACTTTAGATATGGAACCAATGTCAGACACTGTAAATCCAAATGAAAACGTTGAGGCTGTTGTTGAGCAAATGGAGACAGTTACAACGAATGACGCCTCTATTTCAGCGGCACCTTGTAGTTCAGTGACTGAAATGTCAACCAATAGTTCTTCCGAAGGTGCCTCATGTAGTTCAAGAACTTATAATAAAAATAGTTACGAATTATTGACTGGTGACGACCTTATAAATACATTAAAAAGTTTGCACACTGGACCCACACACACTGAAGGAATAACTACTATAGGACTGGTAAGTATCATTTATATGCTTGCATATGGGTTGCTCATTAGAGAATACTTCCTAAAGGGAGGTCTTGGATATTGCGATATTTTAGCATAGGATGGGCTCTGGTGGGGTAGATGGTCATGATTGTCACCTAGACTAACCATCGTATTAACTACTAAATCGTTTTAATTATAATATTTTGAAGATAGGACCGTGTCAGTAGAAGAGGAATATATTTCTGAACATGAGGTTTCTAACTTATTATTTTCCCTTCAGGTTGGTTATCCAAATGTCGGTAAAAGCTCATCTATCAATGCTATTCTCCAAGCAAAGAAAGTACCTGTTTCAGCCACGCCTGGTCGGACGAAACACTTCCAGACATTATTTGTTGATAAGACAACGCTTCTATGTGACTGTCCTGGTCTCGTTATGCCCACCTTCGTCACTACCAAGGCAGAGATGGTCATTTGTGGTATCTTACCCATAGACCAGATGCGTGACCACATACCTCCTTCATCACTCGTATCCTTCTGCTCAAATAATGCAAAGTGCTACTAATCTATTGCATATATATACTCTATACTAGTATTATGAAGGGAAGGTAGCCTCCACCCAGGCCGTTGAGTGTCTCTTATATTAGTACGCGTACTATATCCTTTTAAATGGGAAGATTGTTTGTATACAGTTAATCTCTACTCAAAGTAACCTACATAACTAAGCTAGCATTTATATTCACAAAGCTGTGGCTGATTTCTTTTTCGACTTCCTTATTGTCATTGATTTAACTTACCTTGTGTAACTATCACTTAATGAAATGATTGTCTGCGATCTATTTTGGTGTATTCCTTGACTTAGTCGATCAGGTCTGCCACAGGATCCCTCGCCAGACACTAGAAGCTACCTACGGTATTATCCTCCCACCACCCGGGGAGGGGGAAGACCCTGAACGCCCTCCCACAGCCATGGAAGTGCTCTCTGCCTATGGATGTGAGTTTGCCCTTTTATGATAATATTTATTTCAGAAGTAAACTCGTTGAATGATACTTGTTGTTTGTGAAGAGGACCTTTCATGGAAGTGAAAATTCGTGGTATATCTACATAATTATAGGAACAGAGTATTATCTAGTCTCCAGAAAACCATCTCTTTTGTCGTATCCGAGGGTCATTGTATGAGGTGTGAAAGGTGTGAAGTAAAAAGATAAGTTTGGTATTTTTGTATGAAAGAATCAAAGAAAAGGCTAGCTTTATAGGTTTAAAATGGTGTACACTGGTTTCTAACTTGAGTGATTTAATTTTCAGATATGAGAGGATACATGACGCACAAGGGTATACCCGACTTTGCTAGGTCCGCGAGGAACATATTGAAAGATTATATGCACGTAAGTTTTTCCCTTACGTTTAAATATTTAGAACAATTTTCTCTCTTGGCAATAAAATGTCCTCCTTTATTTGTGATTTCCCATGCTTTATACTATTCATTATATATTATTGGTGTTGATTTTGATTGAGCGCAAAACTAAAAAAAACTAAAATTCGAACGCATTGTCATGCGGACTATGTAACTATGTACCTCTCATGACAGTCCCATAAGGATATTAAACTTATAATAGTGATCGTTCGATATCGTTAGAAGAAACAACTAAACTGCAAAAATGTAATGTCTGTTAAGTTTATTTCTTGTACTTGATTATTGACTTAAAACCTGTAGATTATTTTCAGGCAAGAATGAAACGTAACGTGTCAGCGAAATTGTCTTTGTCAAATAAACATTTAAGAAAAAATAACCACGATGTTTTTCAGGGTAAATTACTTTATGCACATCCGCCGCCGGACGTCTCCCCTGAAGACTTTATTCCAGCCGCCCCTCCCCAGAAGACGGTCAAAGTACAAAAGGCTGACCACACAGCCCAAGGAAAAAAGGTAAAAAGACCTGATTTCAGACAGCAGTCCATCCATAATTGTTGATCCTTATATTGTTATTTATTATATAAGTACTTATCTAGAGTGAGTTAAGCACAGTGCATGTCACTAGTGAGTTCCGTGTGGTACCGTAGTCGTGGCAACCACTGCATTTTCTTTTACAAAGTTTAGCTCCAACATTCAACTTTATGACTAACATTATTTTATATTCATATTAAGGCATATATATTAATATGTATTGAATGAGGTACTGGCTTTGTAGAGTTTACAAAAATTAATTCCAAATTTCTAATGTTTATCAACTGTTTAAGACAACCTGTTGGATCGTTGTTATAGAGATAGTTGTAAAAATAGTGCCTAAAGTCCAGTCTGTTGTCAGTTCTGACGTTCCGATTAACCTTTTGAAATACCAATAGGTGAGCTTTGTGTGAATACCACATGTATATATATGAGCGAGCTTTTCATTTCCAGAAAGCGTCCATGTACACGAATTCAGTTGACCAACAATTCTTCGAGAAAACCCAGGTGAAGATGGGCAAAAAAGGTGCACAGGCGACCACGAACCAGTACGGAGTGGTGGTCGGCAGAAAGAAACATTTCAAGCAAGGGAAAAAGGAGAAACTTCGCCGCCTCCACGGCAATATGGATGCTTAATCTAAATTATAATCATGTAGAATTTACGTATAGTAAAGCACTAATATTTTGGGAGGTCTACCTTTAACTGCATCTGAACCCGGCCCACACTGTATACATACGCATGTCACGATTGTTGCGCTTAGAGACCCAATAAATATCTACCAGTACTTGACGACTGGGAATCTGACTTTTCGGTCTACTTTTTAAGTTGATCTTTAACCAAATGGGAATTACGAAGGAGTGAATAGATCCAAACGTAGGACATGCTTCATAAAACTTGTATGAACTGAGAGTTGAAATTAAAAAAAAAATAACCAATTTCGGCGTTTTTTTTTAAAGACATCGGGGATGATCTAGAATCATGATAGACTATCCAGAATATTTTGTTAGGTTTATATTATCCACATTCCATTGCCGACATGTATTGTAATTATTGATTTTTTTCAAATATCTACAAAATCAAAATAATGCCAGATTGATATTATAATTAGAGATAAGGGCATCGGTATTCATATTTGGTTGCCATGGTTACATTAATACTAAAACAAATTAAAACTCATGTTTGGCTCGATTATTTTAACTATACCCTATATCATCATATCGCAAATTAACTTATCACGTCAACAACGCGCACATCCTCAGATTGTTGCGAGAAAAAGCACAAGGGAATTTCGGCATAACGACACGATAGTTGTGATAAATATGGAATATAAACTTGAACGTTAAATATTAACGTTAGTTTGAGAGGGATTCTAATATTCCATCTCAGAACCCAGATGGGGATTAAAGGACTCGCCGATTGGGTAAAAAAAATGGAAAATGAAGCGTCAAGAAATCTGTTTGCACCCAAATTGAAATTTGTGAAAGATCTCCTTACAACATATTCCTATTAATCTTTAGGTACCCTGGGTATTTTCGCAATAACTTACTGAAAACTGTGATTTAAAGTTGTCGGTATAAAATAACTGTTCCATATTCGGGAGTACATATATTCATTCTCGCCCACCCGCCTTTCCACTAACCCTTCCCAAAGACAAAGAAGAGAAGAGGAAGTTTCTTTGCAGTTAGTTTCAATTTTATTTACACCGGTGATTTCATATAGTCTCTTTTTACCAAACTGTCTCAGACAATTTCTATACACCAAGAAGTTTTCGCACTCACACATTGATATAACAATTGCATTGTCAACATAAAATATTCCCTTTCGGTGGCCATCAATCTATTTGAATTCCTTTCGGTAGCCCCTCTGGCCAGTGTACTCGTTCAATTATGCTTACACCCACAGTTCACTCTAAATACCAACTGGGGGAACAGGACCATTTATCACCATCATATCAAATAGATATACACTCTCTTCCATTGCCGTTTCCAATTGATTCACACAGATTGTTTATCTCTTAAAATTACATTACAAAATAAGTCGCAATGCCTGAATACATACGGAAAATATTCCAATGGCGTTTACGGAATTTGACATTTTAAAATCAGATTGATTATTCTTCAACCATCGATTTTCCCTTATGGAGGTCCCCTTTCATGTCAACATATTCAAATGGTTTATCTACCAAAGAAATATATACAATGGCAAGATATAACCATCACATTTGAAAGCCAAGTTGGAGTATTTACCTATTGGACGACATATTTGTAAGACAGGCTGTTATTGATTTCCAAATGCGACTTTCACACAGAGAACCTTCCAGTTATCATTCTAGTTTATATCATTTCGCTTTATATTGGAGGACATTTTTGAAACAATGGATATAATATTCTATCTTCCAGGGATGCATTTTATACATAGCGAGCATTTTCAATTTACATCACTAAATCATTATTCCCCGGTATCATCTTTTACTTCAATCACAAAGGAATAAAAACATGAACTACATTACAAGACGTTCAGTATCCATCCATACAATTCCAGCCCAAGCAAACTTCCATCCAAACACTGACGCAACACCCAAGATACACATGCTCTTAATGTAGTAATATACTTTTACTACATCCCACGCATTGACTCTACCAACCCATGCCTCGCCCTCCCCTCCCGCCTCCCCGTGACCGCATGGGAGGCGGTCCACCACGACCTCTGTAAGGTGCGCCTCGCATATGAGGCCCACCCCGCATGGGAGGCCCTCCACGGCCTCGCATGGGTGGTCGGCCGCGCGGACTGCCCCTATAGCCACCCGGTCCGTTATCAGAGTCCATACGTCCATATTTAGCAGGGTTCTCATCTGGCACATCATTATCCCCCCATGCTTCCCCGCCACCACCGGCACCACCGCCGCCTTCCCCTGGCCCAGCTTCCCAGGACCGTTTCTGCATGGGCAGATCCAGTAATGACGGAGGTCCTCCCTCCACATTGGGTGGCCCTTGCATCCGAGGGTTGCCCCGACCTCGCCCCCGTCCTGGATGGGGCATCTGCTGTGAGTATCCTTGGGCGCCGTAGCGACCGTTAACATTACCATCGGGGTTCTGGTATCTGTAGGCATCCCCGTATTCATTCTGAGAACTTGGCTTGCCCCACCGGTTGTTACCCATCTCTCCGCCAGGTCCCTGCGGGGGCGCATTGCCGCCGTAATAACCGCCACCGCCGCCAGGTGGACCTCCATACCCAGGAGGACCAGAAACTGCAAATGTAGGAGGTATACATACAGATTAAATCTACTTTCTTACCTTGAAAGTATAATCATATCAACACACTACTGGTAAGGAAAATGGTATACAGATGTAATAATATTTGAAACTTTTCACGTGCTCTTATACATTTTTGGCAATACAAAAACATGTGAGCCAAGTTTAAGGGTTTTTTTTGTTTTTGTTTTTAAAAGGTTTTATTCAGGATGACCTGCCATCGAGGCTCTTACATTTCTAATCACAGGTTGACCGCGTCCCTTTGAGTTTTAATTTAAAAAAAATAAAATATTCACAATACAAATTGCTAATTAAAATCCTAAATATTAGATGGTGAGGATATACTGTACCTGGCGGAGGGAGGTGTGTAGGGGGCGCACCGGGTGGAGGCTGGGAGAAGGCTCCTGCTGGGTTGGGTGGGCCAGGTGGTGGTGGCCCAGTCTTCTGTTCAGCAGCACCTAGAGGTGACCAATAGTTATATGAATGAAACCAGTCTCTCCTAAGGTGCACATTATGATAGTACAGGAACTTTATTTAGCCTGGGCCGAACCCAGAGATAAAATGATTATACCGAATCTCTACCATGGGGCCTTTCGAGTTACTAAAGAATGTGTTTGTATAGTGCATATTGATTTTAATTCGTAAGACTTAGTTACAAGTCATACACCGAGGCAAGGTATGAGAAACGTCGTTGAACGACAAAATACGTATTTTTCTAACTATTGTACTCGTAAATTAATGACTTGGCCTTAAATGGAATAAAAAAAAACAAAAAAAAACACCCAGTGAAAAAAAGGGAAAAGACATGATCATAAGAATCGAGAAGACTTTTTATATTATACAAGCAAAAACAGCACTCCTCCTCAAGTCGTTGCTACCATGCTAATGACGTCACTCCAACATGACGACACGCTGGATCCCATCCAACTTAGATACCTCTTGGATACATGGAGATGTATCTATGAGGGTGCACTTGTTGACAACTGACTGTTGTCCATCCTAACAACTGACCAAGAGGTGGTTTATGGTTAGGATTGTTGTTTTTCCCTGTACTTGGGTACAGAATACATGTATTACTTATGTAAACATGTAGGCTGTCCCCTAAACAGGGGGTAAATGGAAAAACAACACTTTCACTATTTTTTATAGTGTTTGGCACAGCATGGTTTCGGGTATGGTGACCCTCATCAGGCAAAAAGACTGAGTACTTGCCCCAAGTACTGAAATAGTTATAAATATGGGTCCATGGGCCCCAAATGGTTAGTCTCCAGACGTGACCATGACCAGAATCGAGAAGACATTCGGCTCACCTTGTCCACCGCCAGCTTCTCCCTCTCCTTTAATCATCGACGGCTGTGCACCAGACTCCCAGGCCTTCTCGAAGTTCTTAGGAATAGGTTTAGCGTAGGGCACTTTCTTCTTTAACACCGGTTTATCGAGAGCATCCCCTGGGTCCATTCCTAAGCCAGGGATTCCCCCAGATGAATCCACATCTGAAAGTGTTATGAATACAGGTAAGCTTCATAGAAGTTTCAAAGTAGGTTGGGGTTAAGTGGTGTGTTTTGGAGCTTGAGAAGGAAGCATAACTTTCTTGAATAAAAAAACCTTGTTAAAAATATCGAGTAATGTTTTTAACGATTTTTTATTTCAGTTCAAATCATACAGATGGATTTTGTAGTGCCTGGTGCCACATTCACTATCGCACAAATAATACAAGTTGGAGGTTGATGTATAAATAATGAAATTGTACTTCCTAAAGTACAATAGGGTAAAACTTTAAGGTATACGTACACGAGGAAGAAATGCTGGGTACTAAAGTAGTCTGTAGATGCTCGGGTAAGCCAAACTCTAGACCCATTCCGGGTATACTAGGCTGTGAGTAATCGTTATCTGTAAGGTAAAAAGTAATATACATTGTTCAAGAGCATGCGAGTATTTTTTATAGAACATGCTAACCCCCGACTTTACCTTTGCAGGGATAAGCAGGAACAGTTTAAAGCCTAAGTACGCAGTAACAATCGAAAATTTGAAAATAAGCTTCCATAGATATTCGAACCAGACAACAAGATGGTAGTTTTTAACGATATCGTTGATACCACCAACGAAGAACAAATTGTAGAAATACTTAGTTAGAGGAACGTTAAAACTGAATCTTACCATATTCTAACATGTCTTCTGAAGTACCAAGCGGCAATGTATTAAGGTTATATTTGTCTCGCATGCGATCACCAACACGATTCCGTGTCCAGAATTTCCTTTTAAAAAGTAGAAGGACAAAAAGCGATGTAGTAGCTATACTACATAAAAAAAATATTGCATAACGATCTGATTATTTTTTGTTTTTGTTTTTTACTTCGAAAAACTGAAAGCTATTGAGAAGCGCACATATTTGATCAGGTTTAAAAATGAATTTTAAGCTGTCTATAAACCAACCTTCTTTTCGAAGCCAAACTTAGAATGAAACTTAACTATGATGGGTATTATTACTGAAGTCATTAGATTTATTAAATAAATTTACGTACGTGGTGTGATCGTTAGAACCAGAGGACAATATATGTCCAAGGGGATGCCATGCTAAACTCCATACCATCGTCTCGTGAGCCTCATCCATGCTCCCAACTTCTTTATCGTGGCTAGAGTGGATCAAGAAGAGACCATTCAATTAATTGAGTAAAATTAAGCAATTTAAATTAATTAAATTTGAAACTGAATCGATATGTATTTCTATACATTCAGACTGACACAAGAATTAATAATTCACATTCTTATGAGTCTCATTATATGGGTAGCTATAGGTATACAGTAATATTTCTACCTACCCAACGAGCCAAAACATGATTGCACCATCCGAGCCCCCACTTGTAAAGAGGTTTTCATGAACAGGGTGCCACGCAACAGCTGAAAAATAAATAACATTGAAGTTTTACCATTTAAATCAAGATCTGCTTACAAATAATGAGAAAGATGTCCAGGCACATCGCTAGAAAATATAAAATTAATCATGTTACACTACTTACTAGTGGCCTCTTTTTTGTGACCTTTGAACGTTTGTAATTCTTCCTTCATTTTTCTGATATCGAAGAGTTTCAGTAAATGATCCCTAGAGGCTGTAAGAAGCCAGTTTCCATTTTTATTCCATTTCACTTCCATAACCGTGTGCTTGTGGGCGTGACTTGAAAAGAAGAAGTGGGGAATTTAGCACAAGAGATGATAACTTAATTTGAGGCTAATAAGTTCCAGTCGTTAACTGATAATAAGATAGATTTATAAATAAAGGACTTCTAAATTTTAAATACATATATTTTCAATCGCCTGTTGTCGAATTCATTGGACAAATCCGATGCACAAAAAACAGACAAGGGGGTCGAGTTATAATACCATTAAGGCCCGTAGGATGTTGAACAGAAGCTTAGATACTTACATAGTGGCTAGACTGTTTCCCATTCTTGCGTCCCACAATTTAACGGGTTGTTGAGTGTCCTTACTC
The DNA here is from genome assembly GCA_942159475.1 of Sthenelais limicola. NCBI lineage: Eukaryota > Metazoa > Annelida > Polychaeta > Phyllodocida > Sigalionidae > Sthenelais > Sthenelais limicola. The sequence goes on along the minus strand of OW804097.1, from coordinate 71,942,720 downwards.
CCACTTACCACTAGAGATTTCTGTGGATGCCAATCGACGCACTTGACATCAGCACCATGGCCTAGGGGGAATAAATAGCTCACATTCACCCTAAGGAATATGGTAAACTAGCGACTACAAAATGTAAACCAAAGGATAGCAGCGCATATTTATTGTCCAGCCTGCTTTGCACCATCATCAGTTGTCGGTCAGGGTGGAATGAAAGAATTCTATTCCCATCCATACAAATACCGACTGGTGAAACATTTAGTTTGAGAAATTGAAAAGTATTATGTAGGCTTATATACATTCATAGAAACCTTTTTTTGTGATTTGCTGGCAATATACAAGAAAAGGCGGGAAAGAGCTAAATAAAGAGTCATTTATTATATAATCTCGGCATTCAAATATAGCTAAATCATTTCTTCTACATTAATTGAATAAAACAAATTCATCAATTACAAATTGATGCTAAACAAAAAGGTGAATATCCTCGTTGCAGAAAAAAGTTATGAAATACAGCATAATGTTCGGTGTACAATAGAGCCAGTCACATCAATTTCGTAACAACGCAATCATTGAATTTATTTAAAGATCATATCCACGAATATATTCACATCATACTCTACCTCATTTCTAATAGCAATAAAGCACAGATTTTGTATATATGCATTTTGTTTCAGTGACTCACAATATTAAAAACACGTCAAATAAGTTCTCGAATCCTAAACATATCTTGAAATATAAATCTAGCTTTGTAAGCTTTATCCATCACGTTTTTAAATATGTGCATCACCTTCATTTCTGACGCAAATTTCGAGTTTGTTCCAAATGGTACCCGATTTAGCCAGACTACATCTAGCTGTGAATTCGAGTTGTTTCCATCGAACTTTCAGGTAAATCAAGTGTGCGACATAGTGCAGAGACCGACACCCAGGTCTACAATATTGATATTTGACATGGCCCGATGTTCTAGTCAACAAAAATATAATCCAGTGGTTTCAATTTTGTTGCATCACTATTGAGAAATCGGCAATTTTTTAAAGTTAACCTTTGGTAAAAAAATATTGTACAAAGACGTTTGAAAATATGGCGTTTTCAACGTTGCTAAATCAATATATAAGCAGGCCCTTATCAAAACCCCCGATTCAATTATCATCTATTTATTTTTGTCTTTGACGGTTTACACTGTTAGCATGTTGCACACTAATTCCCTGTATTTGCCTGTAGCAACAGTATGCGCGTCATACACATATTAGTACGAATACTCATACCTCTCCTTAGACTAAGGTGTGTTGGGGGGGGGGGACGAGCAAATTTGGAGGGGCTCTCTTCAATCGAATAACTTGTTCCCGATGACACCATCCACCTTTAACTAATAAGTCTTTTTAATCTATTCCTCGGCGAGCAATGAGTTTACATTGTAAGGTCTCAACTTTTTTGCCAGTTAAAATGTATGGCAAAGACTATATTCACCATCAACCAAACATTGGTCATTTTAACAATTGGATTATCAGTGATGCACAAAAGTAGGCCATGGACGAGATATACCGACACCGAAAATGCATTTGGCTCGAGTCGATTGGAAACATAAATCACACGTGGAAGCAATCGTTAATAATGTCGATAAAATAAATAAGACAGGTCCGGTCAAAAAGCATAACACTATGAACTACCAGAGGCCATATAGAATAGTTTAACAAAGAGCCAGCCATAACAGAACAATGGAACACAGAAAGTAATGCATTGAAGTGGGGCAGGGTGGATTGGTTGCTTTACGCCCTATTAACCTATATAATATTGTATGGCTAGAAAGCTATTAATGAAGGAAAGAGAAAGGAGTAGGGACCCAACACAAATATACATATTCAAACAAGTTTTCGTGGCATTATGAATAAAGTCAAGCTATAAAATATTCAAAATAGTCGAACGTAAAGAAAAGCTTGCAGTAAAACGTCTCTCTAATAGACATACATGTAGGGCTTAATTGGAACTGGACTTGTATGTAACGAAGTGGGAAACTGATAAACAATTAAGCTCTTTCCTGATTAGCGGAATTTAAATTTGGGAAGTGTATTAAAATAATTGGGTAATGATGTGTGAGGAAGTGTCAATATGTACATCAGCCGAGGACAAGTAATAGCTTCCTAAAAATAGTAACCATAGGATCTAATCAATACACAATCGAGTCCAGCTACCAAAGAAACTTTCTGCTATTCCTTATCTGATATATTGCCACTCCGATTGACAAAATCTAGTAGCAATGATCAATAGTCCGGGGGCAGCCATTAAAACGTGTATATATAGTTATATGACCCTATTACAGATGAGAACCTAATGACATGGACTTGTTCCGCTCAAAAGGGCAAGGCACAGAAAATAATTCGATGACACTACCAATCTGAAAACTCAGCTTACGAAGGTTTCAACGTAAATGGATCAAATACACAGTCCCGCGTACTGAGCCCTAGATAATAACCCTAAAATTCCTGTAAAAGAAATGGCTACTAACGAAGTCTTGTAACGCGAAATACTCATACACCGCAGTCAATATGTAAACCTGCTGCAAAGAAGAAATTTGCATTCTTAAGAGCACACGGACCCTCGCAGCTAATACCAATATGTACGAGAATCCATGTGACTCTTAGTTATGGATATTATACATATAAACCTACCTCTCAGAATCCTTTCTTCGGTACACCTTTGGAAATCCCAGATTCGAACTGTACCGTCATCCGAACAAGACGCAAATTTTTGATCCGTGGGACAGTAACTGAAGATTGGAAGAGAGGTTTCTCTGGTTGAAAGATGGGTTATTCATAAACAAGATTAACATTTTAAAAAAAAGAATACTTTATTTTCTATTTTTCTTTTGTACACAAAACTTTCACAATCTATCTGGAAAGCAGTCATACATATATATTGTAAACCCAAGTTTAGGCTAAAGGTAATCCTTTTATTACTAGCTGAAAAATAAGTTTATGACGATCCGCTTCAATTTTACTGGAGGCACCTCACCATAATGGTAGAGGTAGTTGTAGTAGTCTATAACAGTTTAAATCAATGTTTGTCGCCCATGTTTCTCTCTCATACCAACATGAAGAAAGAGGCATCATGCCTGAAGTAATCGTGTAATCTAAAGAATTGAGACAGTGTTCAGCGGCTGCCTGCGCTACAACAACTGAAACCTTCAAGAAACTGAAGAAAAGTGGTTCCACCTGAATCTGCCTATGACCTCATTAGCAACAAGAATGATAGTGTTGCTATGAGGCTCTCCTAGTCTAGTGTTAGGGAGTATGTATGCTAGTGTTTAGTTTAGCATTTTGTAATCGTATTTCAGACGGAATGCAAAAAAAAATGTTCCAATATAAACTAGAAATATAAGACAATATAACTTATTCAACATTGTTATCCTTTGACAAAGATAAGGGTGACCATTTTCTTTATTTTGTCACAATTTTACACGGGCAACCCCTTCAAATCCATGCGTTTTCAAATTAAATTCCAAATATCCGGGTAAAATATTTATTACTTCCAATCCATGGTATGCGCATGTAAATGAAATAAATGTGAAATTCATGGAAACCCATGGAGAAGCAGGGTGATATTAGCGACCGTTCCCACCCAAATTGCAGATGCACATGCTTTTTATTTGAGCCAATTGAGAATTAGGATGTATTAAGTACGAATACTGAATTAAAAAAACTAACTTTGCTATCAAACTGTTCGCCATTCATAGCAGAACAAATGACATCGACAAGCACTTTAGGGAAAAGACATTTTATTTTCAAAATTTGCCTTTTCCGAGTACAGTCTTGGTAATCTCATATGCCATTCAAAATCCGAGAGGGCAGACTGCCTTTATTAATATATTCAAGATATTTATCTCAGGATCAAATATATATTATTCTAGTGGGCGTGTAGCCTTTATTACGAAACGCAATGGGCATTGCCTTTATTGATCTCAGAATGAAACTGGACATGGGCAGTGCCTTTATTTTAAAAACATTACATGTTATTATTTTTTTAATATACGCCTCAAATTAAAAATTATCCAGTCTTACATTATGAGAATTATTTCATGATCAGTATGAGGATACAGGCCGGTAGGATACATCCACTAGCACTTCACCCTAAGGGATACAGGGTGGATACACGGTCTGTCAATGGGGTCTTAGGCCTTTATTTTACTTTACTGGGCCTCGCCATATTGTCGCCTGAGCATACAATATGTCTATCTTAGATCAATTCCTCCTCCTCATAACCAGCGCTTTTACGGCCGGCTCTTTCCAGCGCTTTTATGGCCAGAGTATCTATCTAGATTTCCTGCTCTTATAAAATCCTTGCTAAATAATTTCATTATAAAAGAAAAAAAAACTTCCTATCTTTCCCCCGAAAGAGTAGATTCCTGAAATTTTGTTATGATGGCAAAGTAAACTAAATTGACAAAACAGGACGAAATGCCCGTTGCCCTATATCTTACCTGTATAGATCTTCGCGACGACTAGTTTATCATTAAGTTAGAATCTTACTTTGAAATTCATTGCATACGATTTAAACTTATTTCTGAATTTATTGGCGGAAAATACTAATGTAGAATTTGACCGTTCCCACCCAAATTGCAATTTAATAAAAAAACATTTTCCAAAAAAAACTAATGAAATTCGTGATATAGAGAAATGTACTTCCTATAACTCCATAGATCGAAATAACCCAATTCCTAAATTTGCTTATAGTAAAGAAGAGATCACTTTTATACAGAAAAAACATCACAAAGTTTAAGGACAACACGGACCATAACCTAACCCAAAACATAACAACTGTAAAACAAGTTGCCAGAGCAATAAAATGTGACGTCATGAGGACACGTCTGATAGGTTCCCACCTTAGACCACGGACTGGGTCCTTGTGTGCCTGGTACATCTTGACGTTGTTCATGTTGGACTGCCAGTATTTGATGAACCCGGCGTGGTCGGCCGTCAACATCCACAGATCGTTGTGCGACCAGACCATTGAACGAACCGATGAATCATGGGCCTACAACATAATGATTAATATGGTTGGGTGGATGGACTACAAACTGGTTGTAACACTTATGTGTAGTTTAAGCAGCGAGCAGAAGTCTTAATGGAGACACATTGCGTACTGTTTTCTATTTTCATTTCGGCAACATTAATAGATTATGATATAGTGTCCGTTCAATTCATTTATTATATCTTGAGAGGTGCAATAAGTAGGGTGTAGTAAAAGTATTATCATACACGTACGATACAACTGTAGTTATCTAAAAAAAAAAAAAGCTCTAACGTTACCTTCGCAGTTTTTTGATGTGCTTCGGGGAGATCAGAAGGCCCTTGTTCAAGTTGTAAATTTCATAGATGTATGTAGGCTCACTATGAAATAAACAACTTAGACAAGTCCTCCGGGTCTTCGCGGAGCACGTCAACAAATCCATAGGCCTACAAAGTCTGAGGTGCTCACACTGTCCCCGACATATTTTTTCACTGATTCTGCTACTTTTACAGTGTTATCTGATGATTCACACTTGATATTTGATCAAATTTTATGCACATATTATAATAAATATAGGATGGAACATGCCGCCAATAAGGCTTTGTGCTTAAGTGATCGAATCTTGTCAAATAAATCTTTCAATTACTGGCGGCTCATTCCATTCTCTCTAAATATTTAGACACTTGAGATAATCATGGATTAATCTCCCCTTTCAAGCTGAAATGGAAGATTGTAGATTGTTGAGTGCCTTAAGTCCGACTTTTCATAACCTTCAGGAGAGGGAATGAATATTCAACGTAAATAATTGTATGACCCTTTCGTAATATCTTTTATTTGTTTACCTGTAAAATTGTTTCAAAGTTGAACGTGAGACCATTCCACAGAGTAAACTCTCCGCTAGAAGCTCCTGTAATCAAACGCCGACCTTCTGGTGTCCACTGAAAATATTACACACAACAGTTGTGATCAAGATTTTGACGTTCATAACCAGTTGGTACAAGACAAAGTTCAACCGATAAAGATCTACAACTGAGCAACACCAAGACTATACAAATGTACTATTATGGAAAAGGGGACAGTCTGAAATACTATAATGATTGTTTTTCTCTTTCAACAAAACATGCTCCGAAATTAGAACTTAGTGAAATAAAATCTTGGTTTTTAATTAAGAAAAATGCCGAATAAATGTTATGCAGAAGGACTTAGTAAGATAACAATGTCTATCATCATTAGGTACAGATAGTTTTGTCATGAATGTTCAAAGGCGTAAGAAAGCTTTCAATACTCACGCAGACACAAAATATAGGACAGCGGATTTTATTTGTCGACGTTCTGATAAACTTTGTGGTCACACAGTTCATGGGTTTACTTTTCAAGCATGGAGGGGGTACCATCTATAAAGATAAAACACACAGTAAGTTTATTTTGTAGATACAATTTTCAATTTGGAAGTATAACAAATGATAAATTACCTATAATTCTAATATTCATCGAATTATATTGTGCCTTTAAAACCACTTTAAAACGTGGTCTATTATAAACAAATGTCATGTACCAACGATTAATCAAATCAATTATAATAGCAACGGCTTACCGAAACGGAATATAGAGGATCTGTTCCCATTCCCCTTTGATCCCTATGATCGCGTTGCCATATACGATTCTGAATAAGGAGATTGAATAAAATACATTCAGGAAATTACACCATATTATTATAGCATGGAATGAAATGCACAATAGGCCAACATCGTTTTGGCACCAACATCATTTAACGCCAGCATATCCAGGGGTTCAGAGATTACAAAAGCGATTGTTAGATGATCTGGGCTACTGACGGGAATATAGATTGTATCCAAATGATACATCCTATCTACGAATAAACAGATGTTTTCAAATCAAATTATATAAGGTTGAGATGGTAGAAATCTATTATCTTTAAAACATAGTTTTCGGGGGGGGGGGGGGGGGGGCATCCATGTGGTCAGGACCCCTCCCATCCTATTTATTTTTACCTTGGAAAATGTAGTGCAAATAAGAAACCCCTTGCCCTCCCTTCCTCCCCCTTGCCCATCCCTCGGCTAACTATTGTGATATATTTATTTAACACTGAAATAAAATTGGTACCTACCTCAAGGTAGTTAACAGCTGATGAATTATAATCCACCGTCTTTCTGTATACAGCCTTCCTCATCCGCTTACCATCATATGTAACACTCTGTGCATTCATCATTTGCTGTTGGCGCGCCCCAGGATTATAACCGTAACCTTTGTCCCTTGGCATAAAAGGACGGAAGCCTCCCCTGCCCCCGGGAGCGGGGTTAGAGAACCTCTGCATGCCTTGCATCATCTTCCTAAAAGGAAATACGAAATGGTTACTGTAGGCATATTTTTTTTAAAAAGATTTTTATTGGTCAGAAAATTTCACAGTGTGAGTGTATATATTATCATCACAATTGCTTAGATCCACCATGACCATAATGTAAACATGACACACAATTTCTTTTGCAATGTCTCAATAAAATAATCAAATTGTAGGAATTGCATGTACATGCATACACCCGTCTCTTAAGTTCAGGTGCCAGGGACTAGCAGATTGGCTACATCAGGGAGGTACTTTATCGGGGTCGTTAAATGTGAGACCAGTAATACATTATAACCTGTCTCACTCGTCGATCACTGCACTTGAAATTTTGAAATAATTTGGTTCTCAACAGAAAACAATGACAGCGTGGCTGGTTGGGGTGAGGTTCTGGAGGGTTGTCCCCCAGGATTTTTGGTTTAGTGAAATGAGTGCTGAGTTCTGCAGATTCTAATCTAAGGGCCCTCGGGGCAATCATTAAGCATAACAAATTTATTAAGATCCAAATTTATGTTCATAGTTACCCTAAACGTAGCACAGCCACTGGCACCGGTGTTCAACATTGACATTAAATAAGTTATGACCTAGATCTAGTTAGTCTATAGTAGTGGCGTTGTATTCTTAGGCGAGGTGAATATTTCCATTTTGAGATGATAGTCATGAATCAAGGTTCCCACAGAACATCTGGATTCAAATTCAATGACTTTGCCATGACCTAAATTAAAAATTCAATGACCCTCAATAATCAGAGTAATGCTGTCTGATCCACCCACCCATTTCTGGTAGGAAGTAGGAGAGGGGAATGAGATGAGGCACAAATGAGGTGCTAGGTAAAAATCTGGAGACACAAATTCAAGGCCAAAAGAGCATTCCAACAGCAAGGAGAAACGGTTGACAAGTAGAAATGGTGTGGCCACTTTCGACAAACGTCATGCTGAACAAAATGTAGAACTTGTCGGTGGTATTATTTATGGAGAATTTGTATTTTGACATTCAGAATTTCATTTTCCATGACCTGTCCAGAATTCCATGACAGTGATGAGGACTAGGCCTGCAAAACCAAATCACTAATTCCATGATTTTCCATGACCGTGGGAACCTCGAATACAGGGTTCCCGCGGCCCAGAGCCCATCATTTTTCATGACTTTTAATGACCAATTCCGCCATTTTTTAATGACTTTTTAATGACCAAATGAAGTCATGTTAGCCGATTATTTATGACCTTTTTAAACATATCAATGTAATCTCCTCAAAATCAATGAATACATTTCTTAAAACAATGAATACTTGTATTGAATACAATGTAGATGCCAACTTTTTTAAGTCAGATGTGCGAGACACTATCTCAGCCATTAAAGCGTGGGGTCAGGGGCCCGCTTAGGGCCCCAGAAGCCAGAGGGTTTTCTTTGCTCTCCAGTGCATTTTCAGCATTTTTGGGGGTTAAATATTGTCCAAATGATAATATAAACTTCTGACTTTGATTCACATAAAAGATAGAAATATAGACTTGTACTTTTACAATTTTTTACTTTTAGTTTTACATGAAGAATGGTGGCTTTGGTGTATTTTCAGCATAATTTCCTTAGAGACTTCAGTGCACTTCAGTGCTACAATTTTATAGATTTTTCACTTCTACTTAGCAGATCCAGGGATGTCACTAAGTTTTGTGTAAGGTGGCTATTTAGGATTTTTAGCCGGCTGCACAACTTTTTCAATGCAGAATATGGTCAGGGAGGGGACTCAGATAGTTTTTCAGGACTTTTTAATGACTCACAGTGAAAATTAATGACTTTTAAGGCCCTTAAAAACCCAAACTCAGAATTCATGACTTTTAATGACTTTTTAAGACCCGCGGGAACCCTGGAATAAGCTTCAGATAACTAAACATGTTTTTAATGTCTATCAGGGAGGTTTAGAAGTTAAAAGCCCTAAGTTATGATAAGATGAAGGCCGAACAAATCGCTGTTGTTCAGGCTTTCAAAACAAAAACAAACAAATTGGCGTAGTTTGAATCACTACACAATATCAATAACTACCGTAGAACGGGGATACTTGAGACAGTTTTTATTGTTTTCTCTTCTTAGTTTTAATTGTGTCCCTCTCACGTCCCTAAATTTATATATATCTTAAAATTATACCTATTTCTTATCCTTCTGATTGGATTGGGATAATTATAATTTTATTTTTCATTTGAATATGGTCATTTTATATCCGTCTCAAATTACCCCAGATTTGGGGTTATTTGAGACGGTAATTTGAGACAGATAGTGTGAAATTTCAAAATTTCACAAAAAACTTTCAATTTTTCAAATAATTTAATATTTATATAATGCATCATTAATACCCATGTCAATAACATTGTTTCTCTTTGTTACATGGGTCATATTTATTTAATTCATTCCATTTACGCAGACAGCAAGCGAGTCCCGCTAGCAGTAGCGTTGCAACGGGTACGGTACTGTTGTCAGAAACTTAAATCTAGATTTCACATCAATTTTAGATCAATTATGCCGCCTTTCCAGAAAAATGTGACGATCCCTTCAAGGAGGGCAGCGATCCTTTATTTTTAAATATAAAAACAATCTAAAGGCGTTCAGATTTGGTGAAATATAGCCAATTTACTTCCCAGAAATAAATATCTCTTGCTGCGGCAACTTTCTGGACTGGTGTGGACAGTCTGGGTGTCTGTAGACATGCAAGGAAGATGGATGGTCAGGAGGAGGCTCCTCTTGGTCTCCAGTGCTGGACGGGGGTACCACCAATCACTCAGTGTAATTCCTGCCCACTCTTTTACTATGTTTTTAGCAAAATTTTGTGTCTTATGATTGATTTTCTGCGGAAAACAAACACAATACTTTTATCGGGGTAATTTGAGACAATGTCTCAAATTACCCCAAAAGTGTCTCAAATAACCCCAAAAGTGTCTCAAATAACCCCAAAAGTGTCTCAAATTACCCCAAAAATGTCTCAAATTACCCCAAACATACATTTTTAGTACATTAATGTGGCCGATGAAATACTTGTCAAATATAGTATATCTAAAAGGATCAAATTCACAAAAGAACATATTTTGGCCTTATAAACAGACACTAACATACACATTCGAATGGTAATCTAGTTTGTGGATCCAAAGTTTTCAGATATGTAACTTTTTCTGAATTCTCCTTGTTTGAGTTTGAAATCATATTGCAGTAACAACCTATAATATTTTCGTTGATAAATTGGCAAAAAATAATCACAAATATTGTTTATTTCAATTAAATATAACAAAAACCATCCAAAAATTAACATTGTAACTCAGGCAAAATTATTTTGTATTGTGATACCTCAACTGTCTCAAATTGCCCCGCTGTCTCAAATATCCCCGTTCTACGGTATAAGTTTTGATCAGGATACTTTTCAGACGGCAATATTTGTTTGATGGGGATGTGTGGAAGAAGGAATATCATTAAATCTCTCAAAATATGTCTGAGTCACCTCATTAAAATAATATTCGGGTTGGAGAAACCAGGATTTTGGGGAAAGCTCCCTCATCACACTCTCCACAGCCCCAGAGGCGGCGAGGCACAACCCCAGGCCATAGCCTAAATTAAAAGCGGTGAGGTGTATCAGGTTCGCGGGACTAATTACCAAAACAACTGGCCCTCCCTCCCCTCAGCTCGAAACTTATTCTGTTTACTCTAATACAACTATACATGGGTATCAAAAGAGTCAATAAAACCAGATAACATTAGCCAAATTGCCCAAGTCAACGTTCTAAAAGAACATAACTCTGTAGGCCTACGCCTACGGTAGTGAATAACACGAAAAAGAGAACGAGCCCAACACTAACAGCCTAGCAAATAGTAATAGTATTAGGTCCCATATTTTAGTTAAGACTTCTTACTCTTAGGCCTAGTACCGGTACCTCCCTGGAATGAGCTAGGCTGGCATGTCTTTTCTAGATTAATAGTATCCTAATCATCGGAACTTATTCGTAGGATTTGGTGTAGATATACAGCAATCGATTAACTTTCCACTCGGCGTGCTTCAAACAGTTCAAGTCTCAAGGGATATCCCTACACGACAGGCTAACAAGGCCATGCTTTTGCCTTGGTCAAGCCTTGCTTTGTTGAAGATACCAACAAACTTGCAGCGTGAATCTAAAAGTAATGCTGAATGAATAAGATTTACGCATTTGTCGAAGAAAAAAATATTTACCTTGTTGTTTGTTATGATTGATATAACTAATTATGCCCAATTAGAGGCGAAAACAGACGCAGACTTTTCACATTTTTGCCTGTCACCTACGCTTAACTGCCGCCATTTTCGTTCGGAACCGGAAGCGGATGAGGGAGGAAAATATTACATTTTTACTAAAGAAGTGAAATATTGAGCTGATATAGAGAAAGAAATACAATAAATAATAATATATATTTGGCTACCATGATTTTTTATTGTAAGATATGCAGATAAATATCTGTGAATTAATACGAAAATTGGCTTCATCAGGTCGAGCAAAGTATGGCGTTTGACTACCCTTCAATATTTATTAAATGATTACTCAAGTAGCCTAGATTTTTTGAGAATTTCAATCTTTGAAATATCAAAGTATACATTGAATAAACCATAGCTTTTTACCTTTCTATCCTTACACAAAACATGTTATATCAATTTTTTATCCTAGCTTTTAATTTATTTTCTATTTTACGAACGCACCAACTGTCTGTCGCATACTCTACCAGACATGCCTGGTGCGCCCATTGTGGAGCGAGCCTGTGGAACCGGACGAAGTGTCGTGTAGTTGAAGCCTATTTTCTCATCGTTTCCCTTCTATTTGATCGCCTTTTGACTGTCAAACCTCAACCATATTCGATACCCCCCAAAATGGCAGATTTGAGGATAGCTGTTATTTGTTCGAGTAATCAAAATAGAAGCATGGAAGCTCACAATTTTCTAAGGTACGGCCGAGGAAATGCCGACTCAACTCAAGTCGAGGGAAAAACAAAACAATCTGTCAATTAAGTTTCGAAATTCTGCATTTCTTGCATCTTTGTGTATAATTAGGTTTGAAGGCTATCTTCTATGCATTATTCTTACGATACCTCCTTCGAAATTGTCACCGTTGTCCCAGATCTTGTTGGCAGTGCTAGCTAGGAGGCTTATACATGAGCGATAATAGGAGAATCACTGAGTAACTTGTCTCATTTTATAACAGGTTTGATGTAACTTTTAGACGGGTCCCAAGGGACTTTGTGGGGTGTTAGTTTAGTTCAGCCCGAAACTGCCTAGGCAGTGATTTTATACATTTTTATGGCGAGATTTTGTGTAGTAACTAATTATGCATTTTTAGATAAGCATTTGGCTAGCGATTTTATATATTAGTACAGATATATATATATATATTATTGTATTTTTATTCCGAATCAAACAGTTACATCAATTTTCAGAAAAGGATGCCAACCTCTCCCTGAGGAGGTCTTCCTGGGGGATCCTTGTTTTAATATCTACTATGTGGTAGCAAGATATCGGGATGCATTCATTCTGTCCGATTCAAAGTAATCATTCAATAATTTAGACCCCACCCCGCTCATTTCCCTACATATATATGAGCCTGTCCCCAGTACAAATCCCCTATAAACATTCACTAACTACACTATACAGTTAATTAACTTTTTATCGATGTATCGATCTTACAATAAGGACTTACATGCCTTTTATAATAACACGTTATTCTTTTGAAAGGTATTCATCAAAGTCACTGAAATAAGTGGTTTTGAGATACTGTCTAAATTGGATTCTTGTCTTTGTAACTTGAATGTTATCTGGAAGATTATTCCATAGATTTGATAACACATAAACGTATGACTTCTTGAAAATTTCATTTTTTGGCTGTGGCACTACCAGCTTTTTTCCTTTCGTTAGACTTCTTAAACCCAGTTTTCTTTTGTCTAAATTTTCTTCGTCTCTTGATCTCAAAAAGGCAAGGTCTAATAAGTGGCTGTCTCTCCTTGAAGAGAGTGATGGTAGATTAAGTGATCTGTGTATTTCTCTCGTATTAGTTAATTTTGGTAATTTTAGTATAATTTTGAAAGCTGAATTTTGCAGTGTTTGTAACTTCTTTAACTGTGTTAGTGCCGATGAGCCATAAAACAAGTCTCCGTAATCAATGATTGGGAGAACCATAGATTTATATAAGAGTAGGAGAGTCTTCTTCTCACATGCGTTATATAGCTTGGACATAGCATGTATCTTTGATTTCACCGTATACAATTTTTTTCTAAGAAACACCTTGTAATTTACTCTTTCATCTATTTCCATCCCTAAGAACTTGTATTCCGTAACATTCTCTAACTCTTGGTCTCCTACATAATATTTTACAATGTTTTTGGCATCACCTTTCGACCTTATAGTCAGGTTTTTACGTTTTTTTATATTGAGGGAGATCTTATTTACGGCGCACCATCTGACTATACTGTTCAGATCCTTTTGGAGCTTTCCGTTATTTCCCTGTCCTAGTGGTCTTTCTTTATACAGCACTGTGTCATCCGCAAATAGTTGGATGTTACAGTCTTTTACAACTCTGTGGAGATCATTGATATATACAATAAACATAAGAGGTCCAAGACTAGTACCTTGGGGTACGCCACATGTCACCGGCTTTAGGTATACATTTTTATGACGAGATTTGGGGTAGAAATTAGACATTTTTAGATAGGAATTTAGACAGCGATTTTATACATTCTTATGCCGAGATTTGGAGCGGAAATTTTAAATAGGAAATTGGATTTTTTTTTATACATTTGTATGGCGAGAATTTGGGCAGAAATTAATTTTAGATCGTTCTGAGGTTTAATGGGAGACCTACACTTTAGTCTTTACCAGAAATTTGTAAAACTGAACATATCGTAGTTCTATGTCACAGCATTTAGCCTAATCATGATGATAAAATCGTAAGTAGATTGGTCTCACCACAGGACCTAAATTCGGAAAAAGCAAGTTAAAAGGACCTGGAATATCCACGTATCCTAGTGCTTGAAATGTTTAAAATAGCCATTGAAACGTATTCCGTGGGCCTTGACATTGTCTGCACTATGTCCTCACCCCATCTTGATCTGTTGATATAGGAACCTTTAAAATTGCTGGAAAAGCCTTGAATTTGGTCCCACTGAACCTGTGGAGACCCACTTAGTCATTGGAGATCTGCAAGCAGCGGTTGTTTAAATCCTGTTCAGGGCCCGCGTTAGTGCTTGTCATGCTATTGGTGCATGTAGGAGGCGGGACCCAAGCGCCCCAGGATCGTAGCGCCCAGACCCTAGCATCTAGCGCCCAGACCGTTTACTAGTCAATTAATTACTTTTATTCATCTATTTTTACTCGGGATAGTTCACTACCCCGTTTACTCACTTAGGACCACCAATTTAAGGTTAGTTTTCGTAATATTTAGGGTTAACGGTCTGGGCGCTTCAATCCAGGCAGTGGGTGCCTCGATCCAACAGGCACTAGGATCTCGGGATGCTACAATCCTGGGGCATACAATCCTGCAATCTGAATGTAAAGCCGGGAATCCACACGGCGACTTCAGGGCCAAGTCGCCCATCAGTCGCTCATATTTTCCCCCCAAGTCGCCCAAGTTTTCAGTCGCTCCGTGTCGCCTGTCATGTCGCCCATGTTGGCTGTTGTGTGGATTCCCAAAATAAGAAAGTCTTCTGGCGACAGTGCTAATTACCCCGGCGACTTGCACGGGCGACACAACTTGAGCGACTAGATTAAACATTTTCATTCCAGTCGCTCAAACGGTGAGCGACACGGGGGTCATTAACCTGAAGTCGCCCGTCAGGAGGTCGCCCAAGTGCGTTTGATCTGCTCCATATTGTGTGTGGATTCCAGTCAGAGACACGTCTTCCAGCGACTTGAGGTGTTTCAGCCAATCACAAGCCTAGAAAGCAGTGAAGTCGCTCAATCTCCAAGTAGTTGGAATTGTTTAGGCGACTGGAATATTTTTATTTCACCTCTGAAAACTTGGCGACATCACAATGTAGCCGCACTAAAATAACTAGTGGATTCCGATTTAGACAGGCGACTTGCATGTTGTCGCCCATCCTGAATCCTACCATAATGAGCCAAGTCGCCACACTTTAATGCATGTCGCTCAATTAAAAAGATATTAAATGATTTCTAGAATTGTGTAAAGTCGCTCACCGTTTTTAGGCGACAATGGATTTAGGCCTTTAGGGCTGCTATGCCCTCAGTTTGGTTTGGTTTACTGTTGTGAGAGTGACTCGCCAAGTAACTAAAATACCTTCTGCCCCAACATTTATGAATATACCATTGTGATCGAAACGAGGATAACGTCTCCGCTTGTTGTCCAACCGAGAGAGTGAATGTTAATGTTAACTACTAAGGGGATATATTGGCTATTTTAAGAATGCAATCGCACCTAGCTTATGGGAAAATCAGTGCCACCAGCTGCTAGAATGAATATCTCTGGTATTTGATGTCAGACTTTCAGCTGATTTCCGATTTCATCAATTTGCAAGAAAATCAGTATTTTCACTATCATTTATCGACTAAATCATGGTTTTGCAGTCCACTATATTCCTCCCCTTCTCCCGCCCAGTGTCAGATCCCAGTAACTTCCCCCGCCTAGTGTCAGTTCCCAGTCAGACAAACTCAGTTCCCACTATCACTATCAGATTTTGCTCAGACGCTTTTCAGCCGGCGGAAATTCTGCAAACGGCAGAATATTTACTGGCTGCTCATTGGTCGATAATCTGTGCCAGAATTTTTCTGATTGGCTGCTCACTCTGTCCTCATCTCAAGCAGTTGTAGCCCCTTTAAGACACGATTTGCTTGGGGATCCTAAGTTTAAAGGGTTTAACACCATCAAGGACAAGCTTTACTTGGTTTAGAGTTGTTTATCTTTTGCTTAAATAGTTGTATACATTGAAAGAATTTGTAGTTTATTAAAAAGGTTTTTTTTAATAATATCTTTGAGTTGGTTGTCTGATATAAATTAAAATCGTAATGAAATATAGTGTTAAATGTGGGTATATACAGGCCAAATCTGCTAAATTTCTAGGGGGAGGGCCCCCCCCTCCAATGAGAGGGGGGGCTCTCATGCTTTCCCCTGAAAGCTCCAACTAACATTTTTTTATCATTGAATATAGTTCAGACTTTTTGCTCCAACCCCACTAGCATCCCTGTGAGTGAGATCGGTGCCCTTGTTTAAAAAAAATAAAAAAATGCGCCATTGTTAAAATCGATGGATGGGTGAGTACGGGGTTGGAGGAGGGAATTAATTGTCATTCTATATTGGCTCATGCCCCGATTTGAAAAGCATACCATGCCATTGGTTCAAAATTAATAGCTAAATAATGAATGCCTTCAGTGAAAGGGTCCTCTTAAAGTTGACTCATGTGTTCGCCTAAGTCCTGCCTTAACAATTGTCCTACAAATGAAAAGATCAACAATTACTGACCTTCATTATACCATTAATTCTAGTGTGTGTGTACTGTTTTCCGTCATAAATAACTAATCGGTTGGTTTTCTTTTTATATTTGCAGTAAAAAAGGATTCAAGGTGAGATCGTTTGGATCAGGAACGCATGTTAAACTACCAGGACCTTCTCCCGACAAGCCGAACATCTATGACTTCAATACCACTTATGACGAGATGTACCAAGACCTTGAAGAAAAGGACCGCAACTTGTATCTTAGTTTCTTACAGATGTGTCAAATAGACCACACCCCAGAGTAGTCGGTGTTTCCATAGACCATGCTTGTACCAGGGTCTCCTAAATTGATATTCTAGGTTTAATATTGCTGCAAATTGTGTGTATATATATATCAAATGTTTGTATGTACGTTCAGGTTGGTACCGATTCGGTAAGTATAAATTCAAAGGGTGTCTGCTGTCAAAGAGTGTCTGCTGTCCAGTCTTTCGAGTGACGAGCACTGGGAGTTTAGGTGAGGTTTTTATTCTTTTTTATCAATTTAGTGAAATATGTTAAGAGAAAAAGGGTCTCTAAGATGCACGAATATATAGTTTACATAGTTTACAAATTGAATAAATGAATGGTGCTGCGAACATATTCTTTCTTGCCAGTAGGAATTGCGTATTCATTTCTTCTTGCATTTGTTTTTTCCGTGTTAAATGTACATATATTGAAGTCAAAATAAAACATAAAATTTGATAAGTAACGCTTAGTTTATATATGTGTGTGTATTAAACATTCGTTTATTTCACACGACTATACTTTACAGAATATAAATATAAATTGCGAGGGATTTTCTTTCAATCTATCATATCTATGTTTTCTTAACCACCGATTGTATGCCCATTTGACTTAATTTTATTTTTAAAACATTTTATTCATGTAGATTAATGACACTCTCACCCCAGGGGTGTCTTTCGTCGTAGTACATTGTCCAGTACATACGAAAGGTCATTTAACATTACATTAGGCAAACAATAGTTCAACATAGAGGTCTTCTCGTGGTACCGTTAAATAATTATTTTACATGTATCGATCTTGTATACATACTTATATATATTTATGGGTTGATGAGATGAGCCAGTATGCGAGTTGTAAATTTTAGGAACATCGAATACATGAGGAAATACAGATTCCATAACCTAGGGTTATATGGGCCTGAATACGACCCTGTTGCCCAAACAGACGGTGCCATGTGCACAATTATTTATAAGTGCAATACAATGGAACAAACCACATAATGATCATACTATTTATGCAAATTGCTATAAATATTGACTATTCAGGGCAAGTTTGGTAGCTAAAACCTTTCGCTCGCTATTTCAACCTGCATTCTAAGCCTTTTCCAATAAACAAATAGCTACTTTAGATTTTCATCTTAACGTCATCTGGATAAAGGATTTTGTTTCGCCTCTTGTGGTTTTGACAATTCTGTCCTAAAATCAACAGGTTCCATTCCTGCATATGCCCAAATTCCTGTAGTCTTCGCATCTTG
The DNA here is from genome assembly GCA_942159475.1 of Sthenelais limicola. Classification (NCBI taxonomy): domain Eukaryota; kingdom Metazoa; phylum Annelida; class Polychaeta; order Phyllodocida; family Sigalionidae; genus Sthenelais; species Sthenelais limicola. The sequence continues at coordinate 71,924,398 of OW804097.1, read as the reverse complement.
ACCTGTTCAAATTTATGGACGAAATCGGAGATTAGGTATTATTACTGACAAGGGGAAAATGTCAGTTATATGAGCGCCATTAATGTTTCTCTGCCCAAACTGGAAGTATGATCAAGCAAAGTTTTAATTTAATAGAAAGTTTGGCAGAAACCTACATGCATGAAAAAAATAAATAACGGTGCTATGGACAAACTAATGGAAATAGTAAGCCTGCAGGCCTCCTAAGGATAACCTTTTTAACCTTTTTTTTTTAAAAAATAAAAATAACCTATGGGTCTTTTAAAAACATTTTATTGGTAAAAATTTCATAAGAATGATATGTTCCTTTGCCAGCACAAACTGGTCAAATTCTACTTCAATTTGATATTTCATGTTTTAAAAAATCATTACTCCCTTTGATTAACAGTTGCAAAAAAACAATTTCAGCATATTCACAAACCATTTACAAGACAATATCGCAAAGGCAAAGAAAAAGATTACTATTTTATTGAGGAGAATAGCAACACCCACTACCGTCAGAGTATTATATAAAGTGGCAATTTACCCAATTTCACTTGCTGTGAATATGATGCTACGATCTGTATGATAAAAATACGATTTGGGGCCAAAACATGTTCAAAATGACTGGTTTCTTGGAATTGCCCTTTAGATTTGGGTTTGAATAAGTTGTTCAGGTGGTACCGTACTCATCACTTGCCAAAAGTACTGTGGCGCTCAAGAAATCCTGACATTTCTGAAAGTCAATAATGAGGAAAAGAACCTCCAGAATGCACCGTTTGACTCCTTAATTTTTTTTTCCGGGGGGGGGGGGGGGGGGGTGTATGCCCCAGACCCCCCTAAAAGTGTTTCGCACCTTTGGCACAAAACTCCCCACCCAATACTAGAATTTGCTATCCTCATAGGTTGGCACCTGGGCATTACATTTGGTCTATATTGCATGAATATACATAACTTTAGGTTCGTTAGGTTTTTTCTTTTCAAAACCCATAGAAAAAAAACTTTTTTTAAAGAAATGTCACTGGGAGGCCTGCGCCTGTTAATTTAAGATAAAAGGGGTGTTTGCAGAAACAAATGCATGTACAAAAGTGGAGATTTTTAATAATACTATGGACAAACTAGTGAACGTTGACTTGTCAATCCATGATGTGGGAGATTCTACCAACTGGTGGGGACACTATTTTTTTACAGACTTCGTGGATTTATATGGATTTAGGAAGAAGAGCGTTGGTTGTACAATTTTTTCATGTTTATTTAGACTTGAAGACCCGTCAATCTAGTTCGGAATTCAACTTGAATATGTAGACTATTTCAATCTAAGGATCATCCCCTCCCCTGACATTCAGAGGTATGAAATTCAAGATGATAAGCAGAACTGGATATCGCTCTAGGAAATATAAGTTTCCTTACTAAACTAGAGAAACGATTTTTACGATCCACACAAAAATCTGTGTATCCCAGATTCAAATAACCAAGCAGGTTAAGTAACGCATAACAGTCTGAATAGGATTGACTAGAGAGTGGACATAACTGAGGAACCCATGGAGATCCAAGAAGGAAATTCGAGTCCACTAATGGAAACGAGCATTGATGAATTAATAATTCAGGGTCTCCGCGGGATCTTGAAAAGCCTAGCAGTTGGAACAATAGATTTAAGGCGTGAAATAGCCTTGAAAATTGCCGGATAGACTGTAGGACCTAGAAACTCATCTGGGAAAATCTTGAAAATGCAACTAACAAATTTCCTGCACTTTCCCCTGCAACCAGCTTCAATAAGATGGACAATGAATAAATAGTTGCACATTTTAGGTTATGGATAAGAGACAAAATCTAAAATATAGTCCAGATTGTAGGTAACTGTCTTGCAAAAATATGTTGTGTAAGCCTTGAATTTGTTCTGACCAAACCCGCAGAGATCCCACTTATGGTACCGACTACTGGGCTCGCTCTACCTACTCAAATTGATTTTATATTGTGTTGACCAATGCAGCCATCTTATACCAGAACTTTCACCCTAGAAAAACCTGTTTATCTAGAACACTAAAAACAAATTATCAGGATTTCCAATGTGAAATTTCCCATTTTGGCTGACTAATGTTTACTGGAATGATTTTAACCCTTTTTTGTTTCCAAAGCCTACTGGACCAATCCCATATTTCTGAGGAAATTTCCTTAACTCAAGTTATCAGATATACACAAAATGGAATCCTGCATATGCTGGACCGAAACAGGCGAATAAAGTCTAAACCAGAACGTTTCCAGAAAACGAAGGAGAAGTTTGATGTAATAGTCACTTGTGAGGAGCGAGTCTACGATCAATGTGTCGATGGTGAGACATTTTCTTCATTGACATTTTAAGTGCGGATCAATTTATTCGATTCGATTTCATGTTTTGTCATTGGTTTTTTTCGAAAGATTATAATTTCATGTGGGTCTTTCACTATGAAGCCAGAGATGTAAATTTTGTCTAAATTGTCACATAGCTAAGGTGCTGCTTTCAGTTTCTAACTTGAATATTGATTTACCTATTTGAATACCTGTTCCCGAATATATTTTGCTTTAACTTTATACATGGCAATTACTTACAGTACCTGGGCCTATAGATTTTTAACAATTACTACCTTTCCTGTTTTCGAGATTATTTATTTGTACGTGTGGTCACTCTGGGAAGAAGGGAAAATCGTTCAATTACCTTTAATGTTCAATTTCAGACTTGGAAAATCGAGAAAAGGAAGATAGCCAAGCAGTTCACGTAATCAATATCGATATACAAGATAACCACGAGGAAGCTACGATAGGAGCGTTCATGATATGTGATTTGTGCACTATGGTAAGTAAGCTAACGGATTACCGACGAAATAGCATTTGATCGATTTAACTTGCATTGTATTTCATGTGGGGACCCGCTGTACATCTGTTCAGTGTTAACTATAGACAATATTTACTTTGTTTCCACTTGTGGTCCTATTTATTGAATATTTCCCCAACCTTCTTGAACCATTTAGATTGTGACAAACCAGTGTCTGTCTCCTAGATTAAGTTCAGAATGCCCATACGAATTTCTCCTCGAAAATTGAATTGTCAAATAATGAGGTTCTGTCTATTTCAGCTCGCTGACGCTGACGACCTAGATAACGAAGTGGACGAAATGCTGACGGAATTCGAAGCTCGTTGTCAAAGACCCATTCTCCATACTGTCGTATTCTATTGACGGGCGAATAATAGGGATATTAAAGTGTAAAGCTTAATAGTTAAGTATATTCGGAGAGAAAGGTGTATGTATGTGTGTGCATGGACTAGGGTAATACCTGACCTCCTGTCTAGTGTGGATAGTGCGTCTCCTGTGATATGTTAAATGGAGTGAATGAATGCCGGTGTTATCCGAGAATTGGTCGGTAGGAGAACACCAGGAATGTCTCAAAATGCTCAGGCTGAGGAATATATGAAATGGAAGTCTTTTATATATTGACCGTGCCAGGATGCTGGTAGTATTAATTCAATTGCATTTAAAGAGGTTTGTCTAAAAATCTAGGTACTCCCCGACTCCCCCCAAGTTATCATGATAAATTCATCCCCACTGCTTTGATTTTTTAGATATTAGGTAGAATCATGGAACACTCATGAGATACTCACAGCGTTCATATCTTGTGACAAATACTTGTACTACCAATGAGTATCTTTTCTAGTTTCAAGAAGTGTATTCTTTAAGATATTAGAAATCTGAATCCTATAATCCGTCGCAATGTAATGGGGTGGGTGAATGCTTACCTAAATCTCCAATCGTGGAAATTAAGAGTCAATACAAGACCTTTCCTATTTCGTATTACACTTTCAGATTTAACCCAATGTATGTTCCAGGCCTGCACTTCCATTTTCCAAATTTTGGTTGGGCTGGCCACTTCCCTGTGCCAAATATTGTCTACTTTCCGGGATTGTGGGAAAAATCCTAATTACCTCAAGGGCAAAACATGTTAAACGGAGAATGAATATTATGCATATATTGTAACTCGAAAACAGTTCCTGAAGAATAATCTCAAGAGTTGATGCTTCTACTTGGTTGACGACTTTAAATATATATCGTTTTTTTCCTCACTATTATAGACGTGTGTAGACAGTTATTTGTAATGTATTCTATTATCATCACTCTGATGTACATTTTGGTATCCTTAAATCCTTCCCGGGATTTATCGTAATAAATTTCCTTAGTTTACCATCCCCTTTTATCATTTAACATAATATCACTTCTGATATTCCTGCCATCGGTCTGAGATACTTGTAAGTTGAAACTTTGGCCAGATGATTATCATAGCTTTAATCTCGTGTAGGTAAAAGAAATTATGAAAGTATGAGAAACACTACGAAGGATTGTTTGAAGGTCACGTTTTCTTCTAATGAATATATGGTGTGTTATACATTAGTATTTGTTACATTGTAACGATCAGGTATATACATCTCGTATTGTTTACGATGTCACGAAATTGAAAGAACTGCTACCTTAGACTGTGATGTGTGATTTGGAGAAGGTAGGACATCTAACCGTATGTACACAAGTCCGTTCTAACTTATATCGAGGTGGGTTAGATGTTATTTTCAGTTGAGAGATAAACAGTCAGAACCTGTGTACAAAGACTTATCTGTTTAAAAATCGTAAAATTATTAAATTATGTACTGGCTTTTCGAATTGTGTTTAATATACCATATGGATTAAGTATATCAAGAACTTGTCATTGTATTTCTGAAATAAACGTATGAGGGAACAAATAGAAAAATGTTTTGTCGCATACTGATTCAAATGCACGAATAAAGATTAACTATGCTTTTGATAGGGACACAGACCTTTGAATTAGATGACCTTGTTTATGAGATACGCAAAATACAATTCTCGAATTGCCATGTGTTATCAAAATACATGGATTATTGTGCTACTACCACCTTCGGCTATCTCCTCCAATAATCCAAATCTACGTCACCGAACGTAGGGAGGTTAGTAGATTCTAATCATGGCCAGTATAAGTGAAATAATCGTTGAATCATTCAGATGACTCAAACGAACTGCATAATTCATCAAGGAATTGTATTTGTAAAATCTATTAGGATGACTAGATATAGCATTGTATTAAGAGTTGTTTTCGTTCATACGATTCCTTTTCCATCCTTCAAGCACCATTTAGAACTCTGAACAGGATAATGTTATTTTAAACGAGGTCATACATATATTGATCTAACTAAAATTTAGTGGGAAACTGCCAAAACCCCGCATGGAAGCTAGGGCCATTTCATTGAGTTCCCAAATGACATCATTTAAAGATCATAGCCCAGAAAGGTTTCGGCTAGTATAGGTTTCCTCGCCAAATAAATACCGCAAGTGATCTTCATTCCACGTACTACGAGCGTTTGACTCGATTACAGTGGTAGCACAAGAGCGAGAAGCATGTATACAGTGATCTTCATTCCATTGTTATTTCCTTAAATTTCTCGGAATCTTCTAATTGGTAGTTGAAAGTTTTGTACTGCGTTAGCACACTCCGCCTTAGGCTGTGAACATGGTTATAAAGGCTATTGACTACAGGTGGAAGCCTATCAACCCCAGCTAAATCAGCAATCATGTCATTGTACTGCCACTGGGCATCACCAAGGTGGTGAGCGTATCGATGGGGCATTCCTCGTGCTAGCCGGCCCTGGTAATCCTCGTCTATGTCAGCTAACATGCAGTCGGTGCTCGGTAGAGTCATGCTTCCTTCTAAGGCTGCTAGTGCGAACCGCACCTACAAAAACACTCTTCATTTAATCCAATTATATGAAATAGGGTAAAAATTAACAAAAAACTATCACACTTGAATATTTCTATAACTGGATCACTACTTTTCACAAAGAAAAAAATGCAATATTATAGTCTGAAGATCGTAGCAAAGTTACTAGAATTTAAAGGTTAGCTTGTTTCATGAATGGTTGTATCTTCATTAAATGTCATAGCTGCATCCCTAAACTGAACTTACCTGTAGATCAAACTGGGGAAAGGGACAAACTACTTTACACAATCCAATAAAAGTGAGGGATGGGAGGCTGGGTTGTAGAATATGCTTGTAAACTGGAAACACTCGTTCTCCTTTGATGGACACGCCACAACCGGCGGTGAGGAATGGAAATGTGTACTCGTAGCCAGTGCACAGTAAAAGTACGTCTATTTTGCACTCATCGTCATTGGCTAGGACAGCAATATCACCACGCAAAGACTTTATAGCTGCCTTTTGACTGATATTTTCTGGTAGCTTCGATTTTAACTCTGGCTTCCAACTGCTGAGGTAGAGCTGGAAAAGAAAAATAACATTGATTCGAAACCAAGTTTCTTCTTTCTGATGAAAGGGGAAAATTCTCAGTGAAACTACTAGTTATTTGGAAGAGACAGACAGATAAGATATTAAACTAACTTGTTTGACGTAGGGAGCAAGGTCTAAACATATGTCCTGGCCCGAAGCCCCGAGGCCAAGACACAATACTGTTTTGTCTTTGTAGTCTTCTGGATGACGGTAGTTATGGCTGTGGATGACTTCACCAGTGAAGGTATCCAAACCCTCTATAGAAGGCATGAGTGGTACGGAGTAGTGACTATAAAAGGTGGTGTAAATGATAGTTTAGATAAAGTAGTTGGCAGAATCATGGAATTCAGCGAGCGAATTTAATTGAATTATGGAAATAAAAGTATTAATTCTAGCAAAGAGACGAGCAGATAACAGTCATGTCAGAGTGTCTAAATCACAGCTACAGTACAAATTTATATTTCTAAAGATATATGTTCGTTAAACCACCATTTTCATCTTCAATTTTAGTTTGAATCAATATTTAGTAAAATTGGATTTTATGATAACTCCTCGTACCCATTGCATACCATGACGGCGTCAAAATTCTCGGTTTTGATATCCTCCCCATCACTTGTCTTTGTTTTACTCGTCACCTCCCAGATAACATCATTTTCTTTACGTAAGGGCTGAACTTTCACGACGGAAGTATTGAACTATAAATATGGAAAATGCGTATGGTTAGTCAAGTTTTAATTAAACAAAATGAGGTAATTATTTTTTTAATAAAGTAAGCTTAGCCTTCAGGCATGCCTCAAATTAATATAATCAGACCGACTTAGAAGAATATAATGTTTCCTCAATATTGGACCAACGTTTCTTTTTATATTTTTGAAATTGTTATTTTTCAAGATTGATATAGCTACATAAGACAAGGCCTACACCAGATAAGATTAAGATGTTGTACCTGTATAAATTCCCGTAGTCTATAATGGTCAGCGAATAAATTCAAGTATCGAAGCACATCATGATGCATCATGAAAGAAGGCAGGATCTCATCAAAAGGGAAATCTTGGAAGGCCATACATTCTTTTGGCAAATTTGTCCTGAGTTATAAAAAAGACAGTATCAGAATTAGGCATAAAGTAAGTGTAATGACATCATATACTAGACAGGAAATATGATTATAACTATTTAATTTAATCTCTATGTTGCGATAAATGAATTCGTTTAATGAGTGATAGTTTGAGGGAATGTTAGGGCAAGGAAGACTGCAAGCTTACTTAAGATTTTTGTACATGGACGAATGAAGCGGAGAGTCATCTTCATTTATATTGGTTCTATCTGTATATATCCAGGTGCCTCCCACTAAATTAGACTGCTCGAAGGCTACTGCTGTAAATTTGGCAGGGTTGGTTATTATACGTCGTAGAGCGGCTAGGCCAGCAGCCCCTGCACCAATGACTGCGATGTGCTTCATCATAGTTCTACAATAAAGAATTTCAATCTGATCAGAATAAATACGGTAGGCTATTCAAAATTAGGAACAACCCATAGATTTGTATAACTATTATATACCGGCACGTTACTTACCGTAGGAAAGTTGAATTAAAATTTAGATTTTAATGATCAACACATAGGGTTGCGGGAGTATTTCACCCCAAGTCATATTTTTATAAGATCACTAAAATCCGGATTCACAATTCATTCTAACCATTGATTCGTATTCACAATAATAATACATGGGCCTACCGGTACATGCGATTTCGGTAGAGAGAATTTTTTTTTTTTAAATATTTTTTTATTGGCCTTAAATTTAACATCTCTGATCTTTAAGAGTTAGAAAATACGCATGACTAACAAATGTAGTTTTCTTTCGTGCGTCGCCAAGAATGAACCTCTAAGGACAAACGTGTAGTGTCAGGGATAACTAATGACCGACCACTCTAATGGAAACGCTTCTCTAATCTTTTAAAGTAAATTTAAGGAGCACGACACATTGAAATTAAAATGCTTTATTATCTGTATAACATAATTAATTTAAATGTGTCGAGAAGGGTATAGAATATAATTCCTTGATAAATCCGGATAAATCATAAGACTTTGAGTTTGAAACCAGGGAGGAAAGAAGCATTTAACCTAAATTAAGGCCTACCGTAGGGTACGGTACTAAAATTGGCAATATTATTCATTATTGCCAAATTGCCATTATTTCTTACCCCCACCTCTTCATAATCAGGAGGATATCAATACTTTTTTCCGCACTAATACGAGCTGTTGTGTCCCGAAGCCGGAAAGGCGAAGACGAGATCAAGAAAGATCTAAGATTAGTATAGACTATTTAGTATTACACCATAGATAAGACGTGACTTGAACCATGTCCATGTCAGTTGTAGCTAGTTGTCACATGCCTGCCCATGCCATATCATGCATTCATGGCATGTGCATGATGGAGGCCGGAGGGTACCAAAGTCAAAAACCCAAATCATAACATCATTGTCACTAACATCTTGAACTAATTTTCCTAAAATAACAAGAATGATATATAAATGGTAACCCACGTTGTCTTTCAGTCTCACGGTTAATCCAGGCTACCACGGCCGAGAGGATTATCTAAAACATCATGACCATCCTTGAGCTTGACCGCAATGTTTATGTTTGCCCCATCTGAATAAGGTAGCGAACTACAGTACCAATGCAACTGGTTGCAGCTGTTGTGTGTTTCGCCATTTTAAGAGGTAGGATTCACCGGGCGCCAGATTCAAACGTGATACATGATTTGGATTCGGTTGTATTCCATTCCCATGCATAATACTGATCATGTACATCGTAAACCTCGAGGATCTTACAAAAACTTCCCGTTCATTATAGTCAAAGGGTCCATCCTTTATTTGTGAAGAAACTCTCCGTCCAAGACACCTTTCCGCGACCAGGTAGCAGGTAGCCCGGGGACAGATACCGCAGGGCTCCGTTTATTGGCCGGGTGCACACCCTAATGAGCCGGGGAAAGTTTCGCTGGCAGCTGGCTTTTTGTTCGAGCGTGAAGTTCTCATCCTCTCACTTGACAAGCGGTTGGGATATTTCGAAAAGGGATTTAACGCATAATCGTAACCATGGTACTCCTCGGACACATAGGGGACAGGATAGGGAAAGGTATGGAATGATTTACTGTTTGACTTTGAACTATAATATAATATTCCCTATCAGTATTACGGTACTCTAAACGACTAAAACTTAGTTAAAGCTAGGCCTAGCCTAAGGCCCTTAGTGCACTACTTAGTCAGTAAGAAAGACTACATAAGTAGTGCACTGAGTGTCTTGTTGTCCTTTCCCTGTCTATAGCAATGGGCTTTGGCGATTTTTATCTTTATTTTTTTAACCTCCACTGCGGCTCCACTCTTTCGAGTATCATTCAAATAGTTAAATCAGAGCCATACACCAAAGACGTATTAATGGCTCTGGTTAAATCTAACATATTCCACGGTATCCTACCGCCCGTAGTCTGTATGATATAATTGCAATTTTTAGGCTACACACCTATCAAAATGTGGATTCATATTTTACATAAATTAATTGCATTCGAAGACACTTCCAATACACCATTTAAATGCAAAGTATATAATGACTATATTCTAATAGTTCGTTGGGAATAATCTTCACGTGGTTTATCAGTTCCACGCCAACTAATCATGTATGGTAATTCTATTAAATTCCTTTATTATTTGTGTTGATGCGACTGGGGTTTAATCGAACGAATCCCAAGTTCAGGCTAGCTTTCCTTTAGCCCACGTTGCTGGCCTTGATTCCCCGATCTGCTTTTGGGGGCAAGGGGACGGATACTTTGTCTAGCTTTCCTTTGGCATGTAGGCCAGTACTATTTCATTGGGTGTTCACCAATAAATCCATACATATGCGGTGCCGTATTATGAGGATTATTAAATATCTTTATAATTACGGCTGTCTGCATGCCGCCCCTGCTTTTAATATTTGTTGGTGGATTGTGTAGGCAGAAGGCTTAGGATGGCCTGAGGGAGGGGGGGGGGCACAGACGTCACGCGCGACTAATTATTCCTGTGGTGTGTGGGTGCATTGTTGCACACGTGTTGCAGGTGGAAGCGGGGGAATGAATTATGGCCAGACCAGCTAGCGTCAGCTTTAATTCGTCAATGCTTTTCAAACGCTTTCTCGCATTAAAATAATTATGCATTCGCTATATATACATGACATGTATAGGGATACATTTATCTCCTGTCTAGAAATCAACATATTACTAGTAAGCCTATCGCATATACATAGACAAGGACCTTTAACTGCTTGAGAAACAATAGCAGTACAGTCTGAGAGAGGCAATTGTCTCCTTCCTTTTTAAAAAGAAATGAGTTCACCCGAGTTAAATTCAGAAGCAAATTATACAAGCGATATCATATGGCTTCATGTGTACCGCATTTGTCTGAACCGTTCGAGGTATTATGTTCATATTGTTATGAGAGTGTCTTTTTATTTTTGCCCCGATTGAATTAATTGATACTTTCAAAATGACAATTCGTGTATTTGGAGTAGTCTACTCCCCCAAAGTAGGTCTTTACTCTTTATATACATAAATACCTATCTATCCTATTTCCTATGGAACGTCAGTATTTATATTGAGCGATCAAGGGTAGCATACTAGTATAACCTCGACGGGGAAAGTGGATGTTTTGAAAGTGATTATAAATAACATCCCGCTAACCCTGTGCTTGATAGCTTTAGACTTTCATTACAACCATGTCAAGTGTATTTTTATCGAGCAACTACATCGGCATTAAAAATACTATTATCCCAGACAATCGACATATGAGAAATTGATATGAGCCCGGATGCTAAAAAGTTAACTACGGTAACTTATATACAAAGAAGGTAATCATTAATATAAAATGAAGAGAGTGGACACTGTAATATCCCATATACGGTATGCATGCAGGAATATGTGCGTGTGAATGTTTATTATTTTTTATCATAACCATCAAGGCTTAAAAGAGATAGAGAGATAACTATTATATTGAGCTCTACATTATACTCTGCAATATATTGAGCTCTACATTATACTCTGCAAGCATATTCTTCTTGCTAAAATCAGTTATATGTAATTAATGTAATTTGTTACAATAAAGTTTACTTTGTCATTTAAAAAAGGTCATCTTTCACCGCGCATTCAATATGTTTCAATTGTCAAATTATCAATATTGTTTGAAATCAGTCTATGAAATCGTTGGCGGAGGATGCACTCCCAACATCATATCAATAGCTAGCTAGCAGCAGTGTTATCATCACATTCTGTCTGAATATGGATGGTACGTGAAACATGACCTCTGTTTCTCCTTGACATACAAATGACACATTGATGGACACTAGGGCGGATCCAACAGGTCGTAAAACCTTTAAAGGGGGAGGACACGTACTGCATGTTGTTTTATGCTTATTCATTGCACTTTTACAACATACAAAAATCTGATTTGGCAATTATCTTGTTATACGGTAGATGGTCTAAGAGATATGGATGATCTGAAACATAAACTTAGGTTGCATGATCATTGCATGCATTTTTGCTGGATTGTATATTCGTGTTGGGCCACTAAAGCTTGTCTCACTACCTCTTGATTTACAATAATCATATAAGTACCCTCGTCCCCCCACCCCCACCCCACACACACACAGACACACCCCGCGCAATAAACAAAAAAGAAGAAAAATACATAGTTCTACTGATGTCCTTAGGAGAAAATCTGAAACTAATCTTGGATTATTCTATATTAATCGATATTGGATATTGACATCTTTGGTAATCATATAGGGAATTGCATGTATATAATTGTAATGTTCATAACTTGCACTCTACTCTCCAAACCCTTGTTTGTTTTATTTATCTCCATACTGTACGTATGCATGACGGTCAGAGCTGAGTAGACTTGCAGTAGGCCTAACCGCCTTGAGCACATTTTAGAACTCCACAATCTCGCGAAGTAAGAAAGGTATTCGCTCACTCAGAAGCCTGTGACAATCCTCGATCATGTTGTGCGTTGTTCTTTTCCCTGTTCTTTTGTCTTGATAATGTGGCATATTCATTTCATTATAAATATACGAACCCCCTCTTGTTTTGAGTGCTGGGAGAATTTGGTGGCAAAAGTTGGTCCATTCAAGTTTGACCGATAATTTAGAGGAGCTGTTGGAAAAGAGCTCCGATTTAATTATATTTTTTTGGGTGTGTGCGTTGCGGGGGGGGGGGGGGGGGGGGTACCTGTGCATGATCCCATACCCTTAGTTTAACATGTATTCATATCATGTTGAACTAATGAATCATGGGACTTATGGCCCAGCTACATTATGTATCTCAAGAGTTGTTGGCATGCACGTGGGTCCTTCCCCCACTCTGTGACCCAGTCTCCTTGACTCTGTAGGCTCGGGTTGGCCTTTGAATGGAGTCAAGAATCTACCGGGCGAACTCGATGTACTCCCAAGTCACTCATCTCAACAGCTCGCTAAAAACGACAAACAACCCTTCTCACTCGCTTCCTGGCTTCAACCCAAGGATATACCATATGTTTGTCTCAGGGAAGTACGTCTTAAGACCTTTACTGATCGCACGCACTGAGAAGCAACCAAATGTGAGGTATCAGCGGGGGAGGCAAATGAATCTTTTTTGATGTAAAAGGGTAGAATTCTTTCAGTTCAGAGGACTCTGGCTCCCCGCTTGTCACCAATGGACTTTTTTCTACCTTAGAGAGGAGGGAGCTGTTTTGTGTTGGATTCTTCCATTTCCGCTTTCTGGCAAGGAACCCCCTAAAAGGAATATCCCCCGGCTGTCCTGTCATTCTAGGTGTGGCTTTACCTGGCATCAGAGGCCCGCGAATATCACAATTGGATTTTTGTTACTATTCCATTCTCCATATCGACCGTGTGTGAGGATTTTATCATACTTGCGTCCAAAAACAATTATTATACTTGCGTCCAATAAACAATATTCACGCATGTTTAAAGTATAGGAACACGATACGGGCGTTATGTGCTGAGTAACAAATGTCCCTGATATTGTTAGCCTGGTCTGTATTCTTGCTATTCTAAGTTGTGGTCAGAATCCACTCTGATGCTTTGACATACTGCACAAATGACATCACTGTGATAACAACATAGTTTACATTTCCAAGGACCTGCCATATTTACTTAACCCCTGGACGCAAAAAAACAAGGCTTTAAACTTTTCTACAGGATTAGGAAAATAAGATAGTTGTTATTACATGGCCAAAACCTTTGTTTTCCGAAATGGGAGTTAACCAAAGGTCTATCAGGAAACGTGTTCCAAGAATAGGAAAAATATAGGACTTTTTGTGCGCGGTTGATGTGAATCGGTCTTACTAACTTCAACTATCAATTATAGAGATAAAGGTGACATGTAGCTAAGGGACATGGTCCGCATACATACCATTGCACAGAGGAGATAACAACGTACTAGATTTAGTTGAACGACTTGGATTGTATGCAATTGTACACCATGACTCTGAGAAGAAAGAAGAGTGGATCCCGTCGCGGCAAACGACCTAAAATTCCAGATGAGAAATCCAACAAAGAAGGTAAAACTGTGAACAAAATTGATTGAAAAAATATAATGATAGTCAGCGTGTGATTTGTGCGATCAATTAATAATGACTACGTCTACGGGCAATCTTGTGGCTTTGTTTTTGTATGATTGTGCGCGAACCTCCTCCATACCGTACTTGTTACCGTGTTGAAGTTCAATGCTCCACATTACACTCTCAGTCTTTATTTAGGATATCACGGGGTAAATTACACCAACTTTGATTTGCCCGGCTAATGATATGGACGGGAAATTGCTGTGCATATGTGCTTATTCGTGTGATGCTTTGTTACCAGTATAAATGTAGTTCAGTTCCTAGCAACATAACTCATGTTGCCCGCATCAACTCGGTGTATTATCCGTTATGAGGCAGAGAGTGTTTGAACTCATTCATCAATGTACTATAAAGTGTCCCCCTTGGGAATGTAAAAGGACTCAGTTGATTCTAGGATCTAGACTGGCGAATCACAGATGAATTTCTACATATTATTATTACCGTATTACTAATATCGATGGCACCGATCTTTCGCTAAAATACGGATGACTGTTCTACCGTAACATTTTCTATTAGTTATTTTCGCCTCCAGATTGATGGGAAGAAGGGATTGGTTTGGGTCGAGGAACGGCCGGGAATCCCACATTATCACCATTCTGTGATTTCTCCCAACATCTGTGTTCCCATTAGCGTGTACATGATGTCAATTCCCTGTGCTTCAATTAACGGTGGGAAAACTAGAAAATAAGTTTCGACAACCTCTGTTCCATCTGCCCCATTAGCCCCATCTACCCTGCGGGAAAAACAGATTCATTACACACTCTTTCACTATCATCACACATTCGCCATCTAATTTGGTATGACACGCTATCGTATGAAATATGCAATTGTACTCAGGACTGCCTCCCCTGACTGTATCGGTCATATGGGTCTGCCCATTTGTACCCATTTGTTGTATTACTGTCCTAACCTAACCTGTACCTGGTATGTTTATGGTTAATTAAAAGAGAGAGAATTACTTTTTCGGGATGGATTTTATTCAAATAATTGTAATTAAAGTTAATCATGACTATAATATTGGTTACTATTGATGGATCAAATTTAAGAGTGAGTAGGTCTGATATTCTAACTTCTATGTTGAGGATCCACGACTTTAATCAATTAAGCATAGTCTTGCTGGGAATGGGTATGACTCAGCATTGTGGTACTTATTTTTTGCACCAGTATCATGTCAATCGGTAACTTAAGTTAAGGAAAGTACAGTATCAAGTATGATAACATGAAATCGATTTTGCACAGGTCTCCTTTCAAGTGCTTTCTTTACAATATTTAGTTGGTCGTGCTTCGTTTCAAGGTGACTGTATACTTTCTTTGGTGATATAGAGCGTTTATTCTTCCATCGGTTTGAAGGCCAGATTTGCTAATGATGAATAACTAATTACTCATCATGAAAACCGGCAGGTACCCCGAATACCTGTCTTGCCAAGGGGCATAGGTCAGCTAACAATAATGACTGGGCCTGTCAATGAGCTTTGCACTTGTGCGGCCCATTATTCACTAAGATGAGTCGCCCAGCGAGGCCCTGAGCTTCTCCAACCTTGATTTATGCGCCCATAAACAATGTTGCATCAAGTTACGCTGTCTTCAGCCTCAGAGTAAAAGGTTTCTCTTTCCAGGGAAATGGGCATTCTTTCACTGACATGTTTTATGGAACAGTGCAGAGAACACTTTATACACGCCGTATCTGATTACCTATTATTTTTATTTCTTTTCTATTCATTTCTTTTTCGAATACCATCATTGTAACAATACACTCTAACAATAAGTAATGGGTCAATTATTCGTGAGCAGCCTACATGCACATGTATTTAAAATTAAACCGGTAACGATGTTTTATGTGATTTGTTTCATTCTTGATAGAAGCGTACAAGCATTTTCAAGGCAAAATGGAACAGATTGAATTTGGAGGCTAAGTGTAACCAAACTTACTTAGGCTAACCTTTCACCAGGCATTCTTGTTCTGGCTAAATAATCATTATATTTGTGTTTAATTGTATATATATGCATGTGTGTGATTCGAAGACCACACAGCATTAAATTGTAATGCCTGGGCTGATTGGATTTACTAATTAGAATATCAATAATGCCCTAATATTCCCCATTTCGATTGGCTTTAATGGTGTCGTCGATTTATACGAAATAATTATGGATTCTTGTGACACGATAAATAGTTGGTCCTGCGTTTACGAGGTGAGTATAGTCTACTGTCCACTGCGTACACTATGATTTTCTTACTTTTATTTTTTTAAATATGTCTACGCGAAGTTATAGCTCCCGTACGTCCCTCTGCATTTCGTTTGTAAATCAGGACGTCCTGATGTGTCATTTTCCTCATGACCGATTCACGATTAAGTCAGAAGTGTAAACATATGATTGTTCTGGCTACCGGCTATGATAATGTGTGGCACACGTATCTTATGAGAGGACCTCCTTATCACCATACTGCAATTAGGCGATAAGGAATGCCTGGACCGTCTTTGACCATGAAAGACGACCCGAGGTACTATTTGGTTACGTGATACACATTCCCATGAGCCCATAAGCTCTAGTTGTGGAGTAGGCCTAGATGTCCTTTTATTTGGGTTCTGGATGACTTATGCTATGCATGTCATAGCCTATATTATAAGCCTTCACTGAGCTTTACTAAAAATAACGCAAAAGATAGGCCGACACTAAATGTATCACTTTTATAATTTATACAAGGTCATCTTTCATGACTCTAAGATTACGGTGTAATGCGTAGTTTTCAGATCCCTATCGCAGTATATAGAATCACATGTCTATGCTTTAAGCCTTACTAAGTTACCGTTTTAAATAGATCCAAACGTGTCATGAGGCAGTAGGCTAGGCATTATTATATATCAAATTTACGAAATAAGTAGGCCTATGTGGCAGACTATCGCGTCTGTTTAAAAAATGCGAGAGCATATTTGTGGCGTGATCCATGATCGTCCTGTAGACAAATTCTCAGGCACAAGTTCTGAAATGAGGTGAAGCGCCAGAGTAGGAAGTCCTCTCCTTGACTATCAGGGTCGCCACGCGCAGATGACAAAAAATAGGTGCCCGAGACCTTTAGCCACGTGCCCACGTGGCCCCCACGCTGCGCAAGCTCACCTAGGCTGTGTTCTGACATTTCTAGGAATATTGGTATAGGCCTAATCTTGGTAACGGGTTTACATGGTTCTAGCGGAATAGGCCTTTGTTTACCGACCCTACTATTTTAGGGGCATTTTAAGTCAACTTTTATAGTTTGCTAGGCCGATGTAGTCTTAAAGAATACTGTGAGTCTCGTCCATTTTAAGTTAGGAATGTTTTATTAACATACCATAGTGTCAGTAGCCTATAATATGTGCTATGTGCTAAATTATAATTTTGTGGTTTTCCAATAGATATAAAATAAATAAAATTTGTGGGATTTACACATTGTTGTCACAATGCTTCCCACAACCAATTGTATTTTATGGCATTGCTCGATCAATATTTTCATTTCGCATTGGGAAACCTGAAAGGCGAATTGATAGAATCAGAGGTTGGAAAGGCTCATAAATTCGAGAGAAGGGCGGAGGTGAGTTTCCGAATCCAGAATCCCTCGTAGTATTATAATTGGTTCCCTAGTTCTCTGCCGGATGTGCGATAAAGAGACATTCCAGGGACACGCGCTTCTGTCAGACCTCTCTTACAGCGTCCCTCCTCATATCTCGCCGTCTCTCGCCCGGACTTCACGTGACCCCTTATTCCTTCAACAAGGGCCATTTTGTAATGT
Organism: Sthenelais limicola; assembly: GCA_942159475.1. Lineage (NCBI taxonomy): Eukaryota > Metazoa > Annelida > Polychaeta > Phyllodocida > Sigalionidae > Sthenelais > Sthenelais limicola. The sequence goes on along the minus strand of OW804097.1, from coordinate 71,906,678 downwards.
ATCTATCTATATGAGCTTCCCATGGCCCGATTCCTAGAAAAATGTGGCTATATAATGAAACCATATCCAAAAATATCTATCCGATGCCTGTCATTTAGGGCCTATGAATAATATTTGTTCTCAGATTAATGGATTTGACTCATGAAGTAAGAAGTGTGCCAGCCATGAAATCATCTCATCCCATTTGTGACTGAGAACAACTCCAAACACTGAAAGAATAGACCTCTATCTAAACACAACGCAGCATTCTGTTGATCAATATTCTCGACGAGAGGGACTATGTAGGCCTATAGGCTTACACCTCCCAACTTGTAACCTGTAGGCTACTGGGTAGTAGTGAAACGCATTTGTTGACACGCGCAGACGGTATGTTAATAAGTCATGCAGCAAAAGAACAGAGTTTGGTATCATTAAGGCCATCTGTCGTCCATGAATCGAGTTAACTCTTCCAGCCTGCGTCCCACGAAGATGCCCTCCCTTCTCACGTCTGAATTGACTTTTTGTGTCATTTGTTACCCGCGTCTTGGGTAGAGCCATATTTTCATGGTATTTCATGGACAGGTGACACATTTCCTGGCATGCTAGATTTGGCGGATTGTGATAAGGCTCCATCCGACTTCCTTGTTTTTGTGGGTAACAAAACCTCACAAAGGCAATATCTTATAGCGGAAATAATTTGGCACATCCTCAAATAATGCTCTTGGTTTCTTTCCATAAGGCAAATTAAATGGTTCTCCCTAAAATCAATCCACAATTTTCAAGGACCTTCTATCAAGGTTTATAGGTCTATGGCAGAAGATGTTACTTGCATGCTTTTACATGCACAGTCTCTCTTTGGCTAATTCCAAAATGTCCTTCTTAAATTACCAAAATTTTAATATAGACTATATAATTATTTGCGGAATAGACTTAAATAGTCAGTGATTCAATCTAGTGAGAGAAAATAGTATATTATGTATAGAATCAGAAGTCCCCAAAGTAACATCGTTGCACAATAAAAACAAGAAATAAGTTAGTCAATTAATTTGATAAATGACAGTGAAATGCTTTATTGACCGAGTACCCTACATAAGTAATCATGTGTGAATATATCCTGTACCTTCTACCAACATTGAATTTTATTTAACTTAACCGCCCGTGTCATCATTGCAATTCGCTTTGATTTGGCAGTTGGTATAGAGACACATCATAACTCTTCAGTGTTAAATTTTAACTAATGGGCGAAAAACTTTTTGTTTCTCTTGGACCGAGGACCACAACTATTGCCGGGAGCATGAAGTGAGCATATCAGCCTGGATCCCGATCCATATACTGGAAATCTTCTGCGTTTCAAAATTATGTTGTATTTTTACAGTAGTTTTAGTGTAAAAATACGACTCGTGTACAACATTTAGGATCTTCTCATTGAAGTGATAACATTTAAATTACACTGGAATATATTAATCATTCTTTTGGGGAGGAAACTGCTGGCGTGGAACATTGTATTCGTGTACTGCATGCATTTTGCCTTCTATGTTCCAAACTTACAAATCTATATCTATGCACTAAATATGTGCTAGGACTAGGACGATTGTAGATCATCCTAACTTTATTCCTGATCGAAGGATATCTTTTGGACTGGCTACATATATGGATTAAGATAGGATCTGACAATCAGATAAGTGTAACTGATCAATGGAATAGATCTAGGGGTGGATGAATATTTAGGTATGTTCTGTTTAGAATCTGTGTTTAGCCGAAACATTGTATATATCGATGTTTCCTGGTCATTATATTAGTCAAAGAAAGCGAAACTAATGAATTGAGACGCGTGATAAATTCTTAATGCAAATTAATATATTTAATTTGATTCCACTGTTTACAAGGTTAAACAAGGTAAACAAGGTTTTATTCCTAAAATAGATGGGAACAATTCTGTGGTTTATGTAATAAAGGTGTTACTAATTCGATATATATTTCAGCTTAATTAAACCCTACTTTATTACATTAACCGTTTACATCTAGAGTTAAAACCCAGATCTATCAACGAAATAGTGAAAGAGACGTTCTTGGCCTATGTGATTGTATTGGGAATACAATTGTCAACTTTCACAAACTAAATACGGTTAATTATACTTTTAGAGGTGGTAACGTATTCTCTCTTATATGAAGTATGAAATATCGCCACATGTCATAACAGTTATTCTTGTGTAAACTTATCTCTTCACTTGTTTTCATAATCCCATTTTTCATAATTGTTTTTGTTTAAAATATCCTTTGAGGATTTCCTGTTCTGTGTTTATTTATCTTAATACTCGTCCCGGCTCCATATTACCGAGATAGACAAGTTAATGTTTCCAAGGAAATAAAAAGGGCCCTGGATTATTGAGTAAACACAATGATTGGGTTTGCATCTTACTATAACACGTACATTTTACCCTATTTGATAGGCCTACAGCAGCTTCATTGAAATACCCCACAAAAGTCAATGATGTCACATGCCCCATGTATATGTTAATATATGCATTGCTCCCGATATGTGATCTTCTTGTAACTGTGAATTGAAGTAAGTAAAAATAACCTGCATTTGGTTATGCTAGGCTGGTTCAGCCGGATTTATATGCCTATAAGGACATGTGATATGCCAATTGTATTATACTTGTCTCTAAGCAAACTAATATGACAGAAATGTCATAAATACCTTTATGTTCAGGATATCTATTTATGTTTTTTTAACAAAAGCTTCATCTGTCTAGGCTTTAACTCTTGGTATAGGTATTTCACTTTGATAGTGAATATAATACAGGTATGGTTTTGGCCGCCGGCCTATGTCTGTATTACATTATTGAGAATGTACACTGCTTTTTACGAAATTAGCAAATGTGATATTGTGATATCACTTTTTGGAAGCCCCGTATTTTATCTATATTAAAACTCACATTTTACTGCCTCCTGTGAGTGTTGATGCTATTACGTAACCTCGCTGCCGAAGATTGTACCCCATCTCTTTCCCCTGATATCACGGTGTATTATAAATTATCAACATGCTGGTATTAAAGTATACTTTATGTTGTCACTTGTGTCTTCATCAGGGGGTTGCCAGCGGTGTAATCCATCTCTCTACCAAGGTTATCGCTTCTTCTGGCAAACACTCTCACCTGCCTGGTTGTTAGAAAGGACTCCCAAGTCTTTCTGAAAGTATCTATGTCAGGTCTTTGGACTTTTAATGAGATCGTGTGTGCTGTATACAATGCATTCAACACAACACTCGTGTGTCGACATTAGGATGCCATTAGTTGTATTCAACGGGGATGAATTTGTAAAAACTTGCCAGAAAGACGTAAATTACACACTTTAGTGACTGACTTGACACCACTGCTCCAAAAGAGTGCGTTCATAGAATGATTCTATTGAACTTGTCCATCCCATTCGAAGCTCCCACGTAACTAACTGACATCTCTTAAAAACTTATTTCAAAAAGCGTATTGGACTCGTTTCTGAACAGCCTTTTACTCGTGTTATAATGTACCAGTGTGTGGGTAAAACGTAGTGAAATTGAGAAATAGAACCTCGATGTTAAACAGTCAAAACTTTGTAAAGAATAATGACTTAAAGATTGTGACCGCATCCAATTCCACATTACACTCAATATATATTATGAATCACTGTCTTGTTCTAGATTGTGCGCTATAGGATGTTGGAAATGATGAATAAGATTATAACATGCACTAATTTCAAATTATAAATTAATAATTCAATTCTCGAATATTGACCTTGCAATAGCCGCACTACATGTCTAGTCTCTATTAAGAACAAATAATTATAGAAATTATAATTTATTGTTCTATACCGTTCAACATTTACCACATTTGCATATAGGCTAACCTTTTTAAATTCGCGAGGGATACCTCGTATACCTTATAAGCGGCTTATACGAGGACGGAGGTATCCCTCGTGTTCTCTAGAATTTCAAAGATTATTTTAGAGCCTGAACTCTTTTTAGGAATATATAATATTCTGACCAACACTTATTTTAAGGTGAGCATAGATCAACGAGTACTTTCTACACTTGTATGACTTTGATCAATCACAACCATTTACCGGTATAATACCTGATATGTGATTGATCCCACATAAAATATTCGGTATATCATGCCCCTGCTTGTGTTATACATATCGTATAGTTTTAGATTTCTTTCCTAATCATGTTGAGAGATGCGATGTAGTATAACTATTTCTTTTTATACCTCCCTGATACAAGTAACTGCACATTCGGAGGAACCGAATATGTTGGGGATACAACAACACTCATTTTGTATCACACAAAGTCAAAATAACGGAAAAATAATTTGCTGGGGTCTATATGAAAGCACGCCAATAATTATGACCACTAATGTCTGTGTTAGGTATAGTTCTATGCGAAATATAAATATTTACTGGCAATGGACATCAGAAACGCATTAATTAATGTGCCTCTTGGGCATATATGATTTGGCAGACTGTCATAATCTCTTAACATAGTTTTCATATTGGCCAATGGATATACATGTATACTTTCCTGTAATACTATTGTTGGCACGAGTGTATCCTAATCGTTCAGCTATTTGGGCCTCGGGATGTGCGTTTTAGTTATCTAAATTCCAATACATATGTTATACAATGCTTTAGCGTTCTCGAATTGTAAACACGGGTAGTGCGCTGCATGTTTTCGGTTTACATTTGCACTCGATGTATTATTTAGGGATGTATGAGAACAGCCTTTGTATTTCGGTATAGGCATATATATACTACATGTACTACCATACAGTATATAATTCCATGACATTGTTCTCACAAAAGTGTGGGACATGGCGTTGCGTAAATAATGTCCTTATTATGGTTTTATCTGTACAATACCCATGTATGTGTTTTAAAGTATACCCGGTGTCACAATACAGGTGTAATTAATTTCGATCGATACAAACAAACTGCAAGAAGAACAAATTGTGATTTTTGTGAATGGTTTTATTTTCGTTGTGCTCGAGAAAGATGCAGGTGCCACACTTAAAATTCAGAAGAATTCGGTTAAGTGGAATCTTACCGTTTGACATGATTAGAAACAGTAGGGCTGCTCTTTGATACCATTTGCCAGTAATACTCTGGAAGGTTTCCCTTCTACATGATGGAGTCAACACGGCTTGTATGATCGTCTGTTTGCTTCTATTCTTGAGCGCCTTTAAAGTCTTTTATCCTCTGCTCTTGCTTGTAGATCAAGGACCTATCTTCTCCCTTGCCGTCACTTGTACTCCTGAAGGTCAGGATAGAAAAGGATTTAGTAATGCGATAGCCAAGAAGAATCTATTTGTCTGCTTGGGGTTCACTTTAAATACCACAAAAACCTCTAGAATTGTTTGAATAAAGCCCCGTCTATGTTTACCATAAAATGATTGGTAACAATATCCTAATGCTCTTCAATAAATCTATTTACCTTTATTTTCTTGAATAGAGATAGTTTTAGTAAAATATTGTGTACCTCTATATACATCGATATGAATTTTATTATGATATAAACCTTGTCTCCATCATTCCCCGGCCATAATTCGATATATAATAAAATACGTCGCATATGCGCTGCTCATGCTAATCTAATCCGAAGCTTTAGATCATTGAACATATACGGAGATTGTCATATTTAAACCTTAGCCTAATATACCTTGGCGATCTTATGAAAAACAGCTTATGACCTCCGCCTACTTTGGAATCAATATTGATGCCACACATGCACTGAACCTAGGATGTCTCGCAATGAGCCCCGCAACTCGCGTCCTTATAATGTGATTATGCACCATTTTTAGTTTCTGCGACATGTTGTAACCCACATCAGAAGGATGCTTTATATGAATCATTTGGAATTGATATGTATACGGTACAAATATGATAGACACCCAACGACATAATATTTAAAACGCTTGAAATCTATTTGGAAGTGGGCAAAGTGGCTAAGTAGAAGCTAAATTCTAATATGATATAATAAATATAGTAAAAGATTACATATCGAATTTCATTACTGATTACTCTCCAACTGTCTTGTCAGCTGACTGTTCATAATGTTCACCGATTCCACTGAAAACGAGTAACACTACGTTGTAGTTACCACAGGGTGGTATTAAACTAAGGAATACATCACCCGTGCCACCTATAAAGAAAGGGCATACGTTGATGTCATATCGATCCTTAGGTTAAAGTAATTATTGTGTGTGCCTGGGTTTCGTGCAGAACCAATAGTTCCATTCACCCACTCGGGGAGAACCAGGATTTATTGAAGGTGTTTTGAACCCAATCCATCACCCAAGCGCTCGAATTAGACGTGAGCTGGAGGTGGATGCATGAGGGGGTGGCTTGCACTATAAGCTCCTCCTTTCAGGATTAATAATTTTCTGTACATACAACTCTCTACTATTCTAATGGTTACGAATGCTTGACAGACATAGTACGTATATGACATATCATACATTGAGCATCTTTATACAAACAAAGTGGCATCTAAAGACCGAGCGCATAGCATGACTAAAATAACCCCATATATCTCCTCCTCCCAAACACCTCGTTTATCCTCCCTGTGTACTTGTTCCATCAATGCAAGGCAATGATGGGGTCACCGAGAACTGGGCCGGCCTGTGCAGCATGCTGGATCGTTCTATTTACATCTAAATGGCCATAGATCTTCTCTACAGCTGGGGTCCTCGCCTTGATTCCTGTAAGCTTATCCTATGTGTCCTCGCGTTTAGATCCCCCCCTAGTAATGTTGGTCTGTCCAGTTAATTCAGATACAATATTCTTTGGAGGTATTTTACCTTACCAAATCTTACCTTGTTGTAATGATATATGCATAATTAACTCAACAATGGTGTGGGTAAGGGAGTCTTTATTCAAACTCAGCTAAGACTAACAGTTCTTTGCGCGCGCGCCAATAATACATTAAATGGAAAGGAGCAATTGAGGTAATAAAGAGAAATCAATTAGAGATATCAATTAGATAAACAATTATATAATCAGTCAATGGTAGGAATTACAGAACAATAAAAGGTATCAATTACAGATCAATTAAAGGTATTCTTACACCACAGTAATTATATAACAATTACAGAAACCAATTAACGACCACCAATTGTCCCCGCACTGTCTATTTGACTGTTCACATTACTCCTCGTGTCACTTTACTCCTTGTGTCCAAAAGTCCAAAAGTAGTGAGTAGTGATTACTCGGGGAGTTTTTTCGTCATAACCTTGGTCATGTCCATCCTGTCTTCAATGTCAGGTTTCAAATAATTCTGGTAGCAGACTGAATGCCAATTCCCTAGCATTCGTATAGAGTCAGCATTGAGACCACTCCTGTGACCCCAGGTCGCTGAACCCCGACGGAAACTGTGGCAGCTGATGGTGCTGGTGTCTTGGACCTTTTCCCCCAGGGTGGATCTAACCCGGTCTATGTAGTCCTGAGAATGCAGTACCCAGGTCCTATCCCCCACTTGGTAACTTAGTGCAGGTGCACTCGGGGGCACAGAAGGGGCACTTTGTAGTAGCGCGTATACTGCCCTCACTGGGCAAAGCTTGTGACCCCGTACACGGGGCAGGGTCACCACATGATCATTGTCCTTGTATTGATTGGTTTTGGCCCACATGATTTTAATCACAATACCTGTTGGTGTGAAGGTAAAGTCCTCTTTCCTTATATATATATGGTCGAATCCTACGAAAGTGGTGCACTTTTTGAAAAATTTGATAGCTCAGAATCGTTTTTATTTCTAATCTATTCTATAGTCTAAGTCCTCGACCTTCCATGTTCAAAATGATATTCATTAAATCCTAATATTGGCAAAGATATGAGGATTTCACTGAAAAAAACTATAGTATGCGTAATGCTACGAAACGACCAGTGCTGTGGCTGTATAAAGCTTAAATTAGCCATTTAACATATTTTTCTATATTTTCTATTGTGTTTAATATTGAAAACAAATTATTCAATTATGTATGTGGCATCGTAAGAAGCTTGTATTGAAACATTTTCATAGAATTTTGTAATATATGAAAACCGATAGAATATCTGGAATCAATTCCGCTCTGACTTTATATGTTATCTTTGTGTGGTATTCTTTTGTATATGGATTCTATTCTTACGCTATTGTTTAATCATAAATGTCTGGAAATATGCTTTTATTTGGTACCTTGTTTTTTTAAACTAACCATGTAGATTTGATAATAGCAATAATTGAAAAATCGTTTCGTAGCATTACGCATGGGTTAATCATGTCTTTAGCATTCTATATTTAACAGTATAGAACATAAAATGATGAAAATTGATTGCTGGAATATTTAACAATTGGATTATATTGATAATCGGTGCTAAATTCTTACATATATAGAGGAAATTTCACAACATTATTGATTTTCCCATCTCATCAGACCCCAACATAGCAAATTGAAATTGACAGTTATCTGTATAAAGTCAACAGAAATGCAAATATACATTAATCCACTACAAAACATCATGTTTATTCCAAAGTAAATTGTTGGGACAAGCATTGCTCCCTGAAAAAATTGATGAAAAAATGATTAATTGTGTCAGAATACTCCACATTATATGCATTTCGTAGCATTACGTCATTTCGTAGCATTACATCGTTTCGTAGCATTACTCATCCAAGTTAATATTTTCTAAAAATAGTTGTTAATATGAAATATAAACATTCATATCTTTTTCTTAAAATTGTCTTTGATTCATGGGCTTTAGATAGGAAAAATAATTTTCATCAATTTATGTTGCTATGGGTAACCACATATGACGTTTCGTAGCATTACGTATACTGTACATGCTTTAAAAAGAATTGTGAATAGGTATTGAAGAATATCAACAATTTCCTTATCGTTTCAGTCTTGACAAGCAAATAACATCCTGGAGCTTTAATGATGCTGGATAAAATTAAATTCAAGGGTCTTTTGATTATTATTTAAGGCCATTTAAAGTGGCCGTTTCGCAGCATTATGCTCATTGCTGACACAATACTTTATTTTCTGAGGGTTTATGCCCCATAGAGATTAATAGTTCAGAAAAATATTTGTAACCTTTATATAAAAATGATGTTCAATTTAGGGGCTTCATATAGTGAAAATATTTTTCACTAATATATATAAGCAATGAGCAATCACAGGTCGTTTCGTAGCATTACGCATTCCACCAATATGCACCTATTTTAAACAGAACAGTAAGTTACAGGTTGTAAGATCAATATCTTCTCATTATTTTACTTTTGACAAATAAATAACTTTCTGGAGCTTCAATGAAGTGGGGTAAAATAAAGTTCAAGGATCTTTTAATTATTATTTCAGACCATTTAAAGTGGACGTTTCGTAGCATTACGTTTTTCAAAAATATTTCTAATGAAACATTTATGCTTGGAATTTTGTTTTTCTATATATTATTTAAAGAAATGGGTTTAGAGTACTATTTAAGTCTAATAGGGATAGTTTAAACACTCAAATAGAATAACAAAGGGAGTGAAGAAAAAAAGGTAGAAAATGCACCACTTTCGTAGGATTCGACCATATATATAACTTTTATTCTGTTCAAACAATTTACAGAAATTGGACAGAGACCTCTATAACTAGATCTTCCAGTTCGCCCGTAAAACAAAATATTATTTTAATTAACATCAAGATACTATATCCTTAACTCTAATTAGTACAGATTTTGTTCACTTTTTTCCTTTTCACTTTAGATTGTAATTGACTTTATATGTCATTGTCATTTTCATTGTTTTTTCACCATTTAAATGAGTTCCAATGTCTTTAGTTTCCATAAATGTTCTTTTTCTCACTATTTCTTCATATAGTTGTTTCTTGTGCTTCTTTGTAGTTATATATTCTTTAATTCTTGCCCTGTAATAAATTGTCAAATTATTTCTTATCTCAAACATTGTTGTTTAGGACATGTACATTATATTTACTCTACAATAGTATGGAAATAAAAGCACATATTGTTAATATTGAAGCGATTATTTAGAATATTTTTGTTATAAGTGATACAATTATTATTTTCTATACAATAATATTTAATATACGATATAGTACCTTTTCAATAACACTAATCTTTACAATTTGTGTTACACATTACATTTTTTTAGATAATATAAGAATATTGTTTTACCAAAATTCTTACAGTACATTACTCATTTATTAAGATAAATGTTCATGAAACGTCTATTTTTATGTAGACAAAAGATTTTTACTATACCAATTGTAGTAAAATTATATTTTCAAAATCCCATACCATAACATGACCAATGAAATTCTTATTCTACAATGATATTAATTTTCTCCTAAATATAAGGATTTTCCAGAACACATTGCTAATATTATAATCTCATTAATAAAATATATAAAATTAAACATAAATTCCAGGTTATCGTTATATCGATATTTATAAACAGGACTTACAAGCCTGGCCATTAACCCTGACTATTATCTATTGAAGATAAGTACGGGTCAAATTCTGAAAAATATCTATTTTTCATATAATTTTTAAACTCCTTTAGAGATGTAATATTTTGGGTTTTCTCTGGTAGTCCATTCCAGAGTAAAGGCATCTGATATATATATGATTTTTTAAAAAATTCCATATTTGGATGTGGAATTTTCATATTTTTCCCATTTTTTAAGTTTCTAAGATTTACATCCCTTTTGTCTAAGTATCTTTCGTCGTGAGTTCTAGTGCATGCCAGGTCAAGGAGATGAGCCTCCCTTCTTGTTTTTAACAGTGGAATATTTAATTTTCTATGTACTTCAATAGTGCTTGTTAATTTTGGTAAATGAAGTATTAATTTAAGTGCAGAATTTTGTAAAGTTTGTAATTTATTTAAATGTAATTGAGTAGTAGATCCATAGAATAAATCACCATAATCTATTATTGGTAATACCATTGTTTTATAAATAAGAAGAAGAGTTTCTTTACAACACGCTCCATATAATTTTGACATGGCACCCACTTTTCCTCTTACAGTGTTAGTTTTTTTTACCATAAATTTATAGGTATTGCATTAGCAGGTTGTGCATTAAAAACATTAGATTTGCGAAGACAACCATAAAACATAATCATACATGCCGCCCAAATAGCCATGTCTCTAGGATCCAGCAATGATAGATTGGCTCTGATGACTAAAAGTAACTCAGGTGTGATGGGGGCTTTCCTTGTTACCTGGGAACCTTTCACTCGGTGTATGCCTTTGAGTGTGGCTCGTAGTTGGTAATCCATATTGAGAGGGTTTGCATACCCTTGTTCTTCATGTAATATACGCACAATGTTTAAGTATTGCTTAATACTGTTGTATGAGAGCCTGCGAGCTAGCCAGGCAGAATATAAACATAGCACATGTGAAGTTGCTGGCACAGGTGTCTTGTGGTAAAGTTGGCAAACCTGAAGTAGGTCCTTCGGTGCGTATCGTAGGCCTTCTTTGTATTAGGTGCCCATGCTTGGTCCTGGTATTTTCTGACTTCCTCTAGGAGGACCTGCTCCATCTCAGGTGCCCACCGCCGCTAGAGTGCGCTCCATGCGGGCCACACCCCCTGGCTCTTCCATCCGAGAGATCACATCAGCCAGAGTGTTGTACCGGCCCGGGTAATGGAGTGCGGTCAGTCTGAAATTGTATACCATGGACATGTGGTATATATGTTTGAGAGCTGCGTTAATGTCCTCATCAGGGGACCGGCCCTTGTTTATCATACCGATGGCAGCTTTTGAGTCACAGTGTACTGTGACATTTTTATCGGCCCATCTTGGCCCGAAGATGGCACATACTGGTTCCAGCGTTAGCACTTCCTTGTAATTAATGTGCTTGGCCTGCATTCCTGGCCAATCGCTCCAATTAATGTAAAACCACTCACCCAAGTGATAAGCTCCGCCGCCTGTCTGGCAGGCATCAATGGTGACGGGTGTGTAAGCGTGCTTGTTAATCAGTGGAAGAGAGCCGTTAAACATACAGGCTTGATCAATCCACCACTGAACATCCAGTCGCATAGCTTGTGTCACCCGACAACGGTGCCAAGGCGTGGTTAATGTCTTAATCCTATCATAGATGTGGTGTACAAAGTGTTTCCCACCGTGGAAAACACGCCTCGCCCAATTAAGTTTTCCGGCGAGACTTTGCAAGGCTCGCTTGCTAATGTTCTTCTTTCCCAGAGTCTCCATCAGCAGAGATATCAGGTCACGTATCTTATCGGCTGGTAATCCCAGACACATGGTATTCGTATCAATTTCTATCCCCAAGAGAGTCTTTGAGTTGGTCCAATCACTTTGTTGTAGTTGATAGAAAACCCCAATCTCCGGCACAAGTTAATGAGTGCATTGAGGGCATTGATGCTATGGGTGTGGTTGTCAGATAAGTACAAGAAATCATCACAGTATACAACCAGGTTTGGAAAACCCATCCTAGTCATCATTCTGCGAATAGATTGTGTGAGAGTATTAAATATTCCCGGAGACAGTCTCGCTCCAAAAGGCAGACGGCTGTCATACATGTAGGTAGGGTGGTCCTGTCCAGTAAAAGTCCAACTCAGCCCCAATACCGGGTGGTCGGGGGGGTGTACTCTGACCGACCGGTAGGCCCCTTGCAAGTCCATTTTACACATCCATGCCCCAGGTGTGACCATTGTGAGAGCTTCATCGAAGCTTTGATAACTGAAGGGTTGGTGTACAGCTAGATCATTTACGGCCTTCCCCAATGGCCGACTACAGTCATGTATTAGTCTAACTTTATTTGAATCAGGCTTAGGTATAGCCCCCAGCGCTGAGGTAATAGTCATTGGCTGATCCACTGATATATAACGATTATTGTTTAGTTCAACTGTGATTTGCTGTTCTACTATAGGTAAAGCACTATCCTTTGTACACGACAAGTAATTGTCCATGAAGGCCAATTCGGGTGGTGTTGAGGCATTGGTGATCCGAAACCCATGTTTAACCCCGCTGAGTATGTATTCTCGATCCTTGTCATCTGGGGCTAAACACTCCTTCCAGGCTTCATAGATCAGTGCTCCATCCCCCCGAATCACTCCCCGTTTTTTGGCCCCTCCTTTGGGGTTTTGCTGTGGCTATATATACACTTCTCCCCGTAGGGGCAGCCGTCCTTGGTTCTGAATAGCCTGCAGGGTTCAGAGGCTTTGGACGCCCGATTATCCTTATGCCCTTTCCCCTGACTGTTTCCCTTGTCCTTGGCAGGTTGTTTCCGGGCGGTTAGTATCGAAGCAGTTAGGGACATCACTGGTGTGCCCCAAGCAAACCCATACTGTGCCTGTATCTCACGATATCTGGTGTCATACTCCAAGATACTATGCCACTCGTAATGATCCAAGTATTCATATACACTCACAGTGTAGGCATGGTAGTATTCCACGTCTTCGCGCTTTAGATCCCCCGTCACTAGGAGCTGGTGCAGCAGGCGTAAATTAGCTGCTCCCCACTCAGCTATAGTGAGGTAGGCTTGGTGGTGGTCATCCGCCTTGATGGTGTATGACCCTTCTTTCCCTTCCACCAGTGACATTTTTTCCTTCTTCTTAGCTGCCAGGCGCAGGGCTATTTTCTCTGGCACGAAATTCACAATCTTAAGTGCTTTCTTGGTGGCAGAGCGCAGTGTGAGATTAATCCTGGGGTCTGAGCCAAACATGGCCCCTCCTACGGCCGGTTGCTTAGCCCCATCTTCCCCGGATCCAGTCTCCCCGTTTATGAACTGATCCAGATCTGCTTCCAGTTCATCTATATTTTCACCCTCGGTCTTCTCTTCTCCCTCCTTCTTGTCCTGGTCGCCCCCGGCGTCCCCTGTCTTGGGCGGCGGCCCGGATGGCCGGGGAGGCGGGACGGGGACATGCAAGTTCCCGAAGTGATGTAGAGAGTCCAGCAGTAGAGAAGATTGTCCAACTGACAATCCCAAGAGGGTCACTGAAGCGGGTGTAAGTGTTTATAGTACATGGTAGGCTAATATGTCTTCCTTGACCATTTTCTTGGTCGTTTTATCCAGTAAGCCAATTTCATTGGCCCAGTCAACAAAGACAAAGTCTTCCTCGTTGTAGGTAATCATGGTGCTAGGTAGGTCTTGACCACACGCTGGCTCGCTAGCGAGTGCTGCCTCCAGTCCTGCTGCAGCATCACCTGGAGGGCGCTGACCGCTCTGGGGCGGAGGCTGAGTTAAACGTGCTTAAAACTAGTTTTAAGCCTCCCTTAAATTATGGTGTTACCCTTAGTGTCATTATGTTGAGACCATTCGCTGGTTTCGCAGGACAACACTAATTTTAACACCTTTTAATGCAACGTCCCACGTTCTTGATGTACAAATGTTACGTAAATTTATATGTGTAATTGCAATTTTAAGAGTAGAATCATACATAGAATTCCTAATAATTATAAATACCGCTTGCCAATTTTAAATTTAAAACGCATTTTAAATGGAATTAATATTTGCTTTGAAATAAACATTAGCGGAGGACGAAACAATTGCCTGAAATCCAATCATTCGTCATACAATCTTAGACAAAGATTGAGTGTCCGTTTGCACCACCCTTTTCTATTATTGTGGGGGAAAACAACGATTGATATTCATTGGACTCCGGTGCTTTTATCGATTCAATTTGAAACTGCGATGATGTATTCCCCAGTCAACGCTTTTAGCCGGGTTTTATTGACACTAGATAGCCGTGCGCTGTATGTTTTTATATGCTGGCGACGGAAAGCATTTTAAATTGTCGTATTTTATCATATTTTTATTTATTTTGACTGTCTTCTATATATATGGGAAGGAATATGCGTTGTACTGTACACCTTTTTTCAATTGTTTAGCTGTGTATATTATATAACCTCACATAATACACACTGGTGAAATGCATTCAAAGCTGAAAGAATACCGGCCCGGATGATATCCTCATGTTTCTGTCATTATATTGGAATTTTGTTTGTATAAGCAATATGTAGGTGGATGAATTTGTAGTCATGTCATATTGTGATACACAAAGAGGTACGGAAAATTCATACTCTTTATTTCAGGCAGAAACTCCTTCCTGGATTATAATCCAATCTCGCTGATTTTGATACCTTAACTTATTTAACTTTTTTCTTTGTAGGTGAGTGTTCTAATTTATCATAGCAGCTATGGATACAAAGGTAGACTGTTTCTGATCTATGGTGGTAAGTATACTATATACCCCGACTATTTAAGGCCAGTCCTGCATTTCAAACTGAATTAATTCCAAGTATTTTATTTAATATTACTCCCAGAGTTCGAACCATCATACTCTGTTAATGGTCACTTCCGTACTGCAGTACTGTTTAGACTTATGCTTGATTCTGAATCATGTCAACGTTCCAGTCGACTCAGTGCAACATGCTCTGAACTATTTAATGTCTGTCAAGGGGCGTGCAACCAGGACGAGATGGTTGTGTCCTTGATCACTTTTGTTTTCTCAGTGTCCTCCCCGTCCGCCCACCCCCATGCCCTACAACCCCATTCATTACTATCAGTAACTCTTCGTTCCATATGGCGATCCCTCGTGGTATACTTCGACAGAAACACAGCCAGGACATTAGATGAATGTATTTTGAAACATTGTTATAGGGTCGGAGCCACGATCTGGTTCATAAAAGGTCCTCACTGGATCAAGCACTTGACCAAAGTTTCTTGAATCTTTTGGTTGCCTGTGATTCTGTCCCGTCACATTCGAATATAAGGCGTGCGTTACATGAAATATATTTAATTTGGGGTTTTTGCCATGTATTCCATTGACCCTGTTGTTGTAATAAGAGGTTGCTTTACTTAGTAAGAAAAAATGTTTATACAATGAACCCACAGTTTGTGCTGTGTCTCTCTAGGATCCGGAATTTGTGGTTCACATGGGGTTTTGTAGCTATAAGTGTTCTTTTTAATTATTTATTTGTGTATTGTTTGACACAGACAGGCGGTAGGATCTAATTCCCCAACTCGGCGAATCCTTATGTCTAGAGGATGTTTGTACAATTGTCTTAGTCACAGTTCACGCTGCTTTGGCGTATATCATTTTAAAGAGGAAATGTCATATACCGGCACATGCATTACGTTAGCATTAAATTCCTTTACTCCACCAGTAAAACCGCAAAGCTATATGTATCAAAGCTATACATGAATTCTAAGGTCCAATATGTGGTGGCCTGGTGTGTTATTCGTGCATATAGTTGGCAATGGTGATAGGAGAATCCATTGAAGGAGGGGGCTTCAATTGCCACAAAATTAACGTTCGAAAATTGCAGCAGCATGATGATGAATTGTTCCTCTCCGTAACGCTTACGAGCCGTTGTAAGTAGTATACAAAAGCTGTCCTTTAACCCAGGACCTGTTACCAGTTATCAGTCAAGTAGCTTGCGTAAACATGCCTTTTTCGGGATAAATCCAATCGATGGTGACAATTCGTCCATCAACATAAAATACTCATTGATTGGGAATAATTTTAATGCGACTCTAGCATTCTATATCATGATTACGGTATGTCCATAAACTTGTGTGATCTCATGAAAGGAGCATGAGTCACTGACTCCCTCCCCGTACATCTTTCGAGTCTGTGTGAGTCTGTTGCACCGAGATTGTGTATTCAGACATAGGATACGATGACTCAGTTCCCATCCAAATGAAATAGTATACCGATCCTCTAATTAGCAGTATTATGACGGCTACTACATGCCTTCCAAGAACGTCGCGGCATGGTTTCAATACATGGTGAATGGGGTTGTGTTGGTAGCCTTGGAAGGGTACATTTATGTTGGAGCTCATATAATTGGGTTGGGTATTGGTGTCAATAGACTATTAAGGGCAAACATATCGAGTGGGACTATCTTAGAATCTAACTTGGCCAACTAATGTCAGGAGCTAGCATTTTATCTTTTTTTAGATTTAATTCTAAAATTAGATTCATGTGTTGTAACACTGATCGTTATAAGACTGGACATGATTGTGTAACATTGCCATTGGACATGTTTTGTTGTTTTTTTAAAAAAAAAATCAGTGTTGGAACTATCCCTTAGTGTATCCGAACTAGCGTACTCAACACTCTTTCCTTTCCGTTTCCATTTATTCTATTTACCTATGGTCGCCAGACACAACGTTATTCATCATGCTGACCTACTTATCGGGACCCAGACTGTCTCGTGTGCATGGGATTGACTTCTAGGTCAATGTTTGTCCACCCTGAAGACATACATCTTTTTCTGTTAGTAATTGTGGGAGTCCAGCTTATATTTCTGTACGTTTTTCTAGTCTTTCCACCAGAATGTTCTCACTTAACTGGATGTACGACTCTGATTTCACACATATTCCACTTTTTGGGGTAAAGAATTGCTATTAAATATATCCAGGACATCTTTTTGTAATTGTTTCATCAGATGGCCACCTGAGAAGTAATATAAGTTTGTCATTCCTTTATAACCTGCATGCATTCTTATACATCCCAATACGTGTAGAAGAAAGTGTTAGCTTAAGATTCATTAAATCATGAAGATGTTTCTACAAAACAGCAATAACAGTATTTTTCAATTACTCACTAGTGGATATCGTGAATAGAATACAGGTAACATGTTGTCAAGTACATAATGATCTTTATGTAGAGCCCCTATGCGATGCTTGGTCGCTTTCTGTGGGAAACACTGACCTGTTGTCTCTATGACAACGCTGACAGATCATAACAACTGTATGACTCACACCCCGAGGCCGTGGTCCTCTTTTTCTGCCAAGAATTATTAAACGTCTGCCTACTAAAGAGTTAAACATAGACCAAGGATTCCTTCCCTTCCCTTCGTTTTTCATCTACCGGCATATTGCAACCATTACATTTTCGCTATCATCACTGCCAATATTGTGGCCGGTAAGAGTTTAAATGGGTTTTAAGTGTATACATACATTTTATTTATACACTCATTTGGATGGACATGCACATTTGATTCATACTCTTCACAAGCTCAAAAGGTTTACACGGTTATCCAAAATGTTCTCTTTTGAAGCGCACTATCTAAGCTAAGCTTACGAATATTCTATAAAATGTTTAATTAATTATTTAATTGGGCGGCAGATTGTCTGGCTACATTTGTCACTGCCAGTCTATAGATACTATTAATACCACCACTAAGCAAACTGATGATTCATTCCGTCAGTCCCAGATTTATTCTACCCAATTATTTATAGTTTTTTCTGCTGTCTGACAACGGTCAATTAAGAGCTGATGTATGGTCTATTCTTCCGTCTTCCCTGGATCCTGATGATGTAAAAAAAAAGTCGGTATGGTTATTTTTCCTTGATCATCTGCATTATAGGAGACTAAAATAGAGCACGTAGGTTCGTCGGGTTCATAAAAGCAACTACTATTATCATTGGTATCTTTTATTTATTAATATGTTTCTCTCTATATATATATGGACTCATTTTATACTGATCCATGTATATTTTACCTCTTGTTTACGGTAATGACTAATATCCAGTTTTCTCCCTGCTGTATAAATCAATGAATTCCACCATTACGCACAGTTAAAACATTAGCATATGGTTATGGCCTTTGTGATCATGTTTTCGTTTTTCCTTATCAAACTATCAAATTGCTCCATGGAAGAATATGCCTTCTATATGAATGAGAATAACTCTGAATTAACCTCGTTCGTGTATTGCATTGCGAGTGCCCTTGGTAATTCAAAAGCATTACAGAGGGTCGCCACTGCTGGCGAGCGAATCGTTAAAGCAATCAATGGTATCGGGCGCATTCATACACACGTCTAATTCCCATTCTTTAACCCCGATTTACTTGAAATAATGACATAATCTCAAGATCCTGTTTGTCACCATGGTTACCATTCCCAACCAGGACACATGGAAAATGGAAAGTCCTAAGAGCCTACTGTCACATGTCTGACTCACTCTACTATGTTCCCATAGCAACCACGTTTTACCACTACAAGGCAAGTTATTTGGGAATTCCCTATACTATAGGTAGAGGATCCTGTTCTTCCAGGCGTTTACCTTGAGACGAGACGGACGTGTTAATGTGTTTGTTTATAAAAAGAAATATATTTATAGCTCGGGCTGTTCATACATTCTGTTTTATTTCTGGTCGCTTCCATACTACATCCAAGATAAATGACAACTGACATATGTATAGTTGTGCATTATAAATGTCCCATGCGTTGCCCAATGTCATAATAACCATGTTTTGTGTTCTACATGCTTGTACCACACATAATATGAACTGACAGCGGAACATTAAACATAAAACATTTTATCCTAGCACCAGCGTCTCCTCCACTGTCACGATCACTTTGTTTAGGTTATCCTGATTTGACCTGGGGCTTTTATCTTAAAATATATATGCAAACATGTCGTTTCATCGGAAAATGTAATATTCCGCCTTCGGGGTACTTTGATACAAATGTCAATAACTATTTCATGGAGTGTCAATGTATGGATAACCTCCCTCCCCGCACCCCCTCTCTCATGCCCTAAAGGTTTCCCCGTTGTATATTTTGATCTCTTCTTCGGTGCTTTGAGGTTTGCAAATTGCAAGCGAAATACCCCAAGGGTTGGAAAGTGCACTATGGCAATACAAAGTATAATGTTATGTACAATTAATTCGCATTGGTGGCCAAAACGGGAAAGTGCAAATGCGTAACTCAGTTTCGATAGCTATTACTGCTGTCATTGGACATTTGAAACTGTTACAGATTCGTGTGACGTAGAATTGTCAATTATTAAATTAAGTTTAGCACAGTTAGCATGTTCAGCTGGGCTATTTACATGCAGGGACGGCGTTGACAGAACGCTCTTGTATATGTAGTATGCCCTCTACCCCTGCCCTGTCATTCTTGGGGGTCGACTTTATCCAGGGAATGATCGATACTGGGCGTGCAATGTTGGTGGCAGTGATGTATGACAAAGCACTTGTTACGACGTCAGCTGCTATAGGATCAAGCATTGGCTTCTCTGTCGGTGTCTTCGGTGGGGTTCTCTTATTTCACCTATCAATTTTTCCAAGTCCAAGTCTGGACTCAAAACTTTATATAGCCTATTCTTGCCTCGGTTTTTGGCTATTTTTCATTATCTTATTGTTTACAATACTGGCATTAGTAATTGTTGGGGAAAATACTTATGGAGTATAGCTTTGTTGTCTGTTTTTTTTTACATTTATTATAAATATTATCTTCATCAGATAATGGTATATCGCTGAAGGTTTGTATTTAGCTCTCTTTATATGTGTAGATATAATACATGCCTGTGTAGCCTATATCACTTTTGCCTTTTCTTTATCCTCAAACAGCACTTAACGTGCGCGGTCCCTACTTTCCTTTTTGATGTATATAACCGAGCTCTTATAGGCAGATACCAATCTATGAGGCTTGGGGTCAGATGGAGACTGCATAATTTGTTTATTTTCTGAAAACACATCCTCGCCAGACGTTCTGGGGAATGTATACATTCATTCGCGGCGAATGCACGTGCGAATCAGCTGACGCGGCTTTGCGCGGCCGGCATTCCAACCTACTTGCACGCTACAATCTTACCTAACTCTGGTGAGAAGTGTTTCGTGAGGTTTGGGGGAAACTAGATGTTTGGCCTTGCAAGGCTGCTCTGTAAATATATTTATAACACTTGGATTATACAATGTTAAAATATGATATGCTTTGACCAGTGTTTTATATTTATCGAAAAGAATATAAACACCAGACAGGCATTTGATATTATGGATATTCTATGACATTTTGATTATTTATCAGGATTGCATTCACCATAATATTTTACAAAGTAATAACTTTACTCCGCTTGTTTATGTGTACCTCGACGTTGTACTGAGACCAAATGAACCGGAGATATAATTAGAAAACAGATAATAACATCTCCTTTTTATCTGTATGTGTGACTCACCTGAAGCTTGTTTTACGCTGATGGTTGTGTTGTCTTCCTCCTGTGCCCCCGGTAAATGACCCTGCAGGAGAGGGATGAAGGAAGAGGGACAGGAGCAGGATCTGCCTTCTTGATGATGCGACCTTCTTTGTGTTTGCGACAATTAAGGTCCACCATTCCATTCCGGCGGGTCATTCACCCTCTGTTTGCGCTCTGCCTTCCTTTCTGGGAGAAATGATGTTGCTGCCATCACTCAGCGTGAACGCTATAGGTCATTGACGCTTTGTTGTGTTGCTGCAAGAGATAAACACACAGAGTTGAGTCAATGCCCCTCATTTTAGAAGGTATATTATTGGTCTTGAAGTAATATGTAATCAATTAGATTGTGTATTAGACATTTAAATAAACCATCAACATGTTCAAGAATCAGACCATTGGGGCACTGTAAACGAACAATTGAACTATCTCTATGGCTGGAATTCATGCAATAAAGATTAAAGCTTCAATTTCTAAGCCCCAGGTACATTTCAATTGCATTGTCCCACTTCTAGGTCTGAAAACCTATCGGCTATATTATTTATATCGTCGTTACGTTATCTGTATAATTCGTTCAATACATTTAACACACACACACTCTCTCCTCCCTTTCTCCCTCTCCCCCTCTCTCTCCCTGTGTGAGTATGTACGCATTCATATTTATATATCAAACCATTGTTCATGGGGATATCATTCACACCAACCGCTTGCAATCTCGTGTCCAGGGACACTGCCATACAGGAGACACTCAGCATTTCACACCGGCTGTAGATACATGCATTGCATGGGCAGAGCGGGATGCAGGGTCTCTGCTGTAGTGTGGATGGAGGAGGAGCGAGTCTTCCCTTCTCCAGCAACCTCCTCCTCCAGTAGGCTAAGCCACCGGCCAGCACATGTGTACATACTGGAGGAAGCCTTCCCCGGCGGCAGCAGCATGCAGCTAGCTGGCTGTAGGAGTCTGAGCATGCTGTGGAAGTGTAGATCCTGAACCCTGCAGGAGGGCTCGATCCAACCCCCCTCCTCCACCTTCTCCTGTGTCTCCTCCCACCACTACCGCCGCCACTACCATCATCACACCCTCATCCTACCAGTCATACAGCAACTCCTCCAGATCATCACCATTTCTCCTGGGCTCCAGGAGGCAGGATCATGTAACATACTAGACCTCCACCAGGGTGTGGTCTCCTATCAATCCTGGTGGGATTTATTTTTTATTTTTCCGTTTTCTTTCTTCTCTGCACCCCTTGACTGGAGAAAAAAAGGGGCATAAACAGATTCCTGGAGTGAGGTCGTGATAGGAAGAGATTGGATCAGCCAGGCGACCTGCGCGTGCCTGACTTATATATCTACCCGTATATATAATACACACCGGCAAATTACATTTTTATTTGTGCCCTATTTGGCAAGCTTCCATGTGGGAGAGTGGAAATGTCATTTGTACTTAGGATTAGAACTGGCAACAGTCAACAAGAATAACTCTACTGAAAAAAGCTTCGTCGGCTGAGGCGCTCTCACCACACACTGTAGTCCCATTCTGGGAGGTCTGAGTGGGTGATCTATTTTGATTTAAGTAGACTGAACGACACAGCCTAGCTGACACAATTAAATTCCTGGATTATAAGTGTGTCTCATTGGCCACATGTTCACCATTGAAGAAGGCAGTGCATCTGAATCGAGCTGCTCGCGAGTCCTTCCTTCCACAGAGATCGAGCATCTCCCCTATTTGCACCTTGACCCACTTCATACCTTATCAGCACGGGAAGATAAACCCTCCTGCACATGTTCCTCTGGAGCCGGCTTCAATAGATAGACAGCATAACCTTGTTTTGCCAAGCAAGAAAAACTAGCAGCTCATATGCCTAAAACGTCTCATCACCCCCTCTCCTCTCCAGCCCCTTCCTGGTTCATTCAGGACTTGTGAGAAGTAAAAACAACACAGGGTGGAGGAAGGAGAAGGAGAAGAAGGGGCACGTGCACACCACCTCTATGATGCAGATGCTCTAAATTCTCCTGGCAACAAACATAGAGAAGGATCCGATTATTATATCCCTTATCTTCTTTCCTTGTGTAGAGGCATGTGCTGGGAATGAGTCAATGGTCATTAGGTCTTTCCTAAAGGTCAGACCATTCTTCTAAACTAAAACGCCCTTGCATATATTTACAATTAAGACAGCAGAGACAATTCATTCGATCGACATATAACCTGTAGATTTATTTCATCAGCAGGAGCAGGAGTAAGAGCAAAAGCCTTTCATGTCGCAGAACCAAATCACTCTCTTCCTCCTCCTACTTCAATTCCCCCACTCTCTATACTGCAGCTGTCACACCTTCCCTAAGCATTGGTGGTCAAATTGTGGCTGATGTACCATTCTACTACTAGCATGCAACCAACGTACGACGGCTACCTCCACTACCAATGCTCTGATGCGCACTATTTCTACCCTGGATCCTCTCTAACTACTGATAAGGAGCACAGTATGCCTGGACGAATTGACATCCAGCTTTAGGAACTGTATGGATTCTTTTACGGGAGATTTTCATTGGATTATATCTGGATTTCTTTTCCAATTGACAAGAATTAAGGGATTGGATTTTATTATTATCGCGATGTAGGAACTGTCAGCACGAAGAGCTCGTCTGCCGCAATCGTGGTCTGATTGCCTTTGTTAGGTAGATATACGCAAAGGTGAGGTGCCGGCAACAGTAGCAACCAGCTTCGAGGATGGATGTAGAATTATGTGTGGATTGGTGTGTGTTGTGTTCCTATTTGTGTGAGTGCTGCTGTTATGTGCAGGGGTAAGGTGTTGTGACAGTGGTGTGATGTTGGGTAAATGGGTTGCAGGCTGTGATGATTATGTATACCTGGCGACTGAACTATATGGCATGGGTGCTCTCTCTCCCTATGTGGTGTCAGCCTCTCATCATCATAATGAATTAAGCTTTCGCTCGCGAGAAATATGAAATAGGGCTAATCATATCTATACTCCCCTCGACCACCTGGGTATTATATATAGTCATTATAATGGTTTTTTTCATATTTGTAAAGGAAGTGAAATGCAGTGTAGTCGTCTTTCCTCCAGTATCTTAAAGTCTTGTGGAGTCGGAATGATTTTGAATACACACTAACCACATGCTCGGTTCG
Organism: Sthenelais limicola; assembly: GCA_942159475.1. Taxonomy (NCBI): domain Eukaryota; kingdom Metazoa; phylum Annelida; class Polychaeta; order Phyllodocida; family Sigalionidae; genus Sthenelais; species Sthenelais limicola. Next base: position 71,882,601 of record OW804097.1, on the reverse strand, counting down.
TCGCGATTTGTTTGGTTGGCAGATTTATTGACTATACGAATATTGCTCACCAATGGACTCTGATATCTCATAATAACCTAAACAATCACCCCCTCACCTGTAGTCATCCGGGCCATCGGTGTGCATGAACACTGGTGTCAAGGCGAGGCAGGATATCAATGCTCTCCATCTATACGTATTGACTATACTGCGTCTCCGGTAGCTGTAAATGGCTATATCATGACCTCCCTATGAGGAACATCAAAGGAGGCCAATTCTGAAAGCAATGAGATGCAGTGTAAAGCGAATACACTCTATCAGTTTCACCTCGTACCTCCCAAGCATATTTGTCTTGGTGCCTTCCCTATAGCTTATTTTCAGCAACATTGCTATCTATTATCCTGCCCCTGACAATTGTTGTCAATAAGAACATTGCTATCTGTTATCCTACCCCTGGCAATTGCTGTCAATAAGAATCAAATAGAATGTCCTGATCAGAGACATGCCCTAGTTAATTCCATTAATCGATGGTCCTGAATTTATCGATAGACAGTCAGTTTTGAATGCAAATTCGCGCTGACCTTTCTGTGAATGGACGCTATGCCCTTCATACCCGGATCCATTTCATGTATTCAATGAATCCCTTTTTATGGCGGATCCCGTCGTCACGATGAGAACGAGGGCTAAGTCAGATGATGCGACTGAACAGCTTCCTCGCTGCCGTTCATCTCTCTGGGTCAAGCTTGCGTGTGCTCCTGGCAGCAGATAATCCGAAGAAATGCTTCTAGGCATCCTAGAATTAAGCACAATCAATCATGCAAATCCCTGCTGTCTTGCTTTCTCGGAGAAAATGCTAACTTTAGACATTGCCAAATATCCATTCATCAATACGCATTAAAATCTGTATTAAAAAAATAAATCTTATTTATCTGAATGTCCTTTGGGACGAAAGAAGCTATTGGTTCATGCAGGATCAACTTGTTTAATTTGCAACAGAAATGTTTACCGAAAATATCATGTAAATTTAAGGGATATTATAGGGCTTTCATGCCGATACGGTCTTAAAACCGTCGAAGTATAAATTTGTGTACGTTTTTTGTCGCTCATTAAACGCTCGTTGGTTAAGGGCAACACGTCCTGACGTTACAAATGAAAGAAGACAAGTCTTTGGCAAATAAAGATGTCAGTAATCTTTGCGGCATCGTGACAGCGCATGAAATAAAATGATTCATGACTCCTTAATGAAGACCTCCGAGTATCTGCTGGCATAACCCTTTTTGATGGACTGCCTTCCGCATGATTCCTAAATCCGTTTTTCATTGTCGGGGGATAGGACGGTTGCTTGTGCCAACACTCGCCGCAATATGAAGTATACTTTATGCATGAGGTCCTAACCACGCAGCTGCTAACAGGAGAAGGGAAGCCCTTTTGTGCTGAGGGCCATACTATAGTGCTGAGGGCTTCTCCAATGCATTCGGTCAGCATAGAGAGTGAATTCGTCCCTCTAATGCGCTTCACACCAAGCAGAGCAGATGTTTAGCTGTATATATGCATGGTCACCTGCAGATTCAGCAGAAATAGCTGGCTAAATTTAGTTTCATGGTGATTACCTAACTTAAAATGGCGTTGATATGAAATATTCAGTGTGACAAGATGATAGGACAGCATGTTTTTTATGTTTCCCTGTCGATTACACATGAAATGCTGTACATCCAACTGAATAATATGTTACGCCAGGCATGCAAATGCCTATTTTGGATAAATACCAATGACTAATGGAATACTAGATTCAATAAGTCCTGATATTAAGTGCACCGATCACTTACCAGAAACTGCTGCACTGAATCATCTTAAACTACCTTGGTGCACCTGCACTTTGCCCTTTCTTCTATTGCTCATCTTGCACCCGCCACCCCTCCATTCTTTACTGAGTCTGCTTGCATGAAACATTGCAATGTATCATAGCTGCCGAACTCCAGGCCCACGGATCTACTGAATTTACTCTGAAATGACTGGTCGATAGAATAATAAATGCGACTGTCCTACGTTTAATATCAATGAATTTCTGCTTGCCCAGACTTGCCTTTACCAGAACATCTATATTACACAATGCTGGGACTAATGACCTTAGTCATTTCCTATACTGGCTCTGTGTGCTATAGTTGTCCTATATATACCTGACATGCGAAGAAAATAGGATACGGCATATATGAGGGAGCAGATGTTTCTGATATCGGTCAAACTATTTAATAACGCATCCGTGGTCTATAATGTTAGGTCTACAAATGTATTGGTCAGAGCGGACGAGTAGTAATGAAAACATTCCTGCTGATGGTGATGGTTCATCCATCTGCCTTGCTTACCCCTAGCTGAGTCAGAAGCAGGTGAAACTAGTGATTGGATACTGATGGGTGCTACTACACTCTATAGCCGGCCTGTATTCAGTGACAGGGGTTGATTCATTGCTATAGACTAGGTTCCCAACAATAGAAAGACCACCTACAATACATCCCGAATTGACTAATATTCTACCGAATGCTGATCTATCGCATATTATCATTCTAAATTCCCTGTTGAAAGAATGTGCTATATACTATTATATGTACATTTTTTATTGGCATATTCTTTATCATATATGCATGGTCTAATGATATCTGAGGGAGGGCTGTTTGCTATAGAGGGGAATTGTTCAATAGATAGGATAAGCTATTCAATGGAGAAACGTCTTTATGAGCACGATTTCAGAATTGGCGTGCTAGAAACTTACAGTCTGGTGATATCGTTTTCGACAACTAATACATCCACGGTAACTGAATCTGTGCATAAAGCATTGTCCGTCTTCCCATTATTGGCCCCTCCCTTTAGTCAGCCCAAATGGCTACGGATATTTTGCGTCAAAATAGGGATATTGGTGAGGCAAACGTGCCATTTTATACTAGGCCTATGCCATTTCCTCTTGAATATCAACCACACGATATGAAGATGTTCATCGAGAGAATCCGAGAGGAACCATTTACCATGCTATTCTAAATTGATATTTGTGTGAGACCAAGCGGGGCTATTGCAGTATTGGTAGGCCTATAGAACGAATGAGAGCATCCCATAATCTATAGCTAGTATAAAACGCTATTGTCTTGATTAAATTATCTATTCATTAGATTTGTGATTGAACTTGTACATCCACATGCATGTATACACGGACCTGTATGGGCGGAAACGGGATTCCTCTTTCCATCTTCCCCGTTCGGAATTCATTCGGATTTATTGATTATACTAGTGTATTCATTATTAACCCCCCACCCCACCCCCAACACACACACACACCTACATCGCAACTCAAAACTCTCTTGCGCTAGGGCCACAAACCAGAAGGAAATCTTTTATGTGTTTTCCGCCATCTGTTTTGTGGTAATAACTGATAAAATTGGGTCATATTTTTTTCGGCATTTCTTGGAAAATGTATCTCTTTTTATAGTATTATTGAAACTTTTTGTGTGTGTTTTTTTCGCTCAATAAAATCTTGTCCTGTCCTCCGTTGAGCTTTATGCTTCGACCTTTCCCAGGGATGCTCTCGGTGAATCAATCAACAATCCAATACCAGGCCTGGGATGGGATCTGAGGGGATCCTAACGGGATCGAGTCTCTCATACGGGATAGGTACCGAGGAAGGAGTTAGATAGCACTGGCCCGGTTACCGTGGCAACACAAATCCTGGGTTTCTTTTTATTATTGGGATTTTGTGAGGGGCGAAGGTGAGGGATGGGAAGGTGCGGGACAGGAGGTATATGGAGTGTTTTGGGAAAGGCGTGGTAGTAGACCTTTTGGAATGGACTGACTCTTCTCTCGTAGCTTAAACTTACATTCAGTTGTCATACTGTACGGGATCTGGCTAAATGTTTTCACAGTCCCTCTGTCAAATTCATGTCTATAAAATCAATTACATTTGCAAAAAGTCTCCATACTTAGACGTGCCTCAGCATGTCCATCCGTCCGTCATGATACATGAGGTTGTGCATTTCAAATGCTGCTGAAATCACTAATATTAAGAATGATTTCCGAAAAAAAAATGATTTGCGCGAGAGGTTGATTACAAGGGGAGGTCATTTGGTGAATAACCTGTAACTGTTATTCCACTATAATGTCGATTATGGATTGGTGTGTCGGAATAAGTCCCCCTGAATAAACCATGATTGAAAATCTTCCATTTTTTATATCTCATCCACTTTGCTTCCTAGCAATCCCCTGATTCCAGATGACATAATAACGACGCTTAAAAATAATACCCCGTGAAACCGCAAGTCATTGTGAATATGGTTACGATTATTTAAAACCTCTAAATTAACGCCTGGTCGTTTCTCCGAGAATGAATGGGCTTTGATGGATTGGCGTCGATTTTTTGCTCTTCTATCGGATTGCCCTTGTCTTCAGGTTTGTATTGAACCAAGCAACAGGTCCCTAATAAGCCATCTCAGTCACGTGATCTTGTGTCAGGGCTGAGTCACGCTCTGCCTTTCCCACAAGCCGGAACTAGGCAAGTCTTAAGGTCGCAACAATAAAAATAAAGTTGCATTGGAAATGACAATTTCCTTTACTGTTTCCTCCTGTATACATTTTCTCGCTTACTCTGCTAAGATTCCAGATTAGGAAGTGAGATATGTATGCTATACAGTAGGCCTACAGACAATGTTATCCATTTGTTTTTACCAGGCTCTTTGTAATTCAGCTCTTACACTTACAGGCTGGTCTGGCACTAGCACCTGCATTGGCTTATTAGACTACCGCCATGGGCGGAAACAAGTCTTTTACTCTAAACTACATTTTGAACACTTTTAGTTGCATTGGTTCTGAAATATGCATTTGGTATATTACCAAAGTATTTTACTCTAAGCTACATTTTGAAAACTTTTAGTAGCAATGGTTCTGAAATATGCATACAGTATATTACCAACAAGTGTTTTACTCTGAGCTACATTTTGAACACTTTTAGTAGCATTGTTTCTGAAACATGCATACAGTATATTACCAACAAGTGTTTTACTCTGAGCTACATTTTGAACACTTTTAGTAGCATTGTTTCTGAAACATGCATACGGTATATTACCAACAAGTATTTTACTCTGAGCTACATTTTGAACACTTTTAGCAGCATTAGTTCTGAAATATGCATATGGTAATAAATCGCCATAGATACCATATACACATGATGGGTTTGTATACTATATACCTATATACCGGGTATATGAGGATATACCGGGTATATGAGGCAAATATACTGATACATAAGATTTTACTTGGGGCTAGTAGTTACAAAAACTTATTATGGACGCCAAATATATTAGTCTCTATAAATAGCAATCCCAGGAACAGTAATGCGACACAAGAAGGAAGGCACGGCTTTACCTTGTTCTTGATTTATTCTGGCCAACAGACCAGCTCTTTCCCGCCAGCCAGTAAATGCCCAGTTTGCCTCCGGGCTATGGCGAGTAAAGTAGAGGACGGTGCTTATAATTTCCAATAACCAAGATGTAGCGAAGCCCTTACACGTCTGATCTTATCCTAATGTAATATCTCCATCCTGTATCTCATGGTATGAAGCCGGGCTACTTTTTAATCTAAATCTATCTAATCAAATATTCAGAGTTAAATATGTTTTGCAAATTATATCTTGGTCAATTCTGAGGCTCTGATTTTCATGTTTATTCGATAATGACAAGCTTAGGCGAATTGATTTTTCGAGAAATTGAACAGTGTATACATAGGCACCAGGGATCGTAGTAAGGGCTTTGTACTCGTAAATAATGAGTTCATTTTGCTGTGGACGAGTACCATTGCTGGTGCACTCGTCCACCCACACAGGGCAAGATAAAAGATTGTGACTGGCCAAACTTGACTGATTTATTTCCAATATATCTTGATGCCATCAACATAAGATTGATGCATTAATTTTCGAAATACAGGTAGCATGGACAAAGCCACTCAGTGTCAATCAGTATCATTTTCAATTATATAAATAACAATTTTTGAAATAGATAAATTCAAGGCCTGGAAAATGGGCATTTTGGTCGAAGAGTCTGAAAAATTATCATAGGCCTGGAATCCGGTCTCAATATCTTACTGTACACTTCCCCTGACCATATCTCACACCTTCCCTGAGTAAGTTTTTTTAAATATTTTCATTGGCCACAAACATTTTACAAGTAACCAAGTAAAAGTTGGAAAACGGTGACTGACGATTCGAAGGCTAAAAAATATTCGTGGGTGCAGTAAACAGTTAATATCTACATTGATTTTGGTTGTTCAAAGCTAAGATTTAGGACGTTTGTGGGGTAGTTGTTGAGGAAATGTACACATCAAACATACAGACTGTACTCTGTGATTAAAGGTTAAACGAGACTTTGCAGTTTAATTAATCATTTAACTACAAGTCAGACTCCATTGAAGTAGGTGGTTGAACATATTTTCAGTAATGTCTTCATTGATTTTGGGAGATCAGAGTTGGCATTGTAATATCACGTCATTTCTTTTATTTCAAATTAATTTGTCTTTAATTAATTTGTCATTTAAGTGTAACCAAAGAAGATCCTAGGCTACTAGGGCTAGTGACAATGAGTTGGAGGGGAGAACAAAATTGAATTAAAAAAGTACATGACATGAGAAGGAGACTAAATGCGTCCATATTATGTTCATGAGATGTAACAACAAAAGTTTAGGTTTGTAACCTCTAAAGATGTTATTTTCACTTCTACAAGTCAGCCAATTTGATCAATTTTGGATAGGTTGTGGACGTGTCCACAATACTAGTACTGACCCATATATAGCTTACTACGACCCCTGATAGCTGATTGTATTTAAAGAATTGGATTCTTTCTTTTGGGTCATTTATTAGATAAATTGTTAGCTGAAAGTGTCATATATATTTATTACTAAGGAAGAAAATATGTGTGTTTCTGATTTACCCCCCACCCCCACCCCCTACCTAGGAAGACCTTCGCCTAGCTAAACATGTTTTAACTATTACCTGATTTTGTTTTACCATAACATACTTCTTTTGATTTTTTTACAATAAAAGCTGGAAAACAGGTTTGCCTAACCCGGAACTGTTAAAAAGCACATTTCCCTTGTTATAAAAGAGACATTTCTTCAGACTTGGGAGGTGGTTTCCTTAAAAAAACCCACCCCCTACCTAGTTTTTTAGCCAGATAAATCGGAAACACATATTTTTGGGGGCCTTATGATGTTAATTCGTGAACTGAAAAATGACCTCCGTATATGTTTGGGACAGTAGGCTATTTAGTGTGGTTCACAGATATAAAAAAATACCATATACTTTCACGGCAGGTGCGATGTATACATAAGGCAGTATCCGAATTCGAAAGAATACTTTGTTTGACAGTGACGACGGCCCAGCTGCAATGTGTTTGATTGCGGATTCAAAGCTCCTGAAGATGACTTGTCACTGGTGCTATGACCCGGCTCTGAATCCCTTCTGCGCTGGGTCCTTTAGGTTTTCAAAGCGTCGTGTTCTTTGGGATGAGACATTGGGGATTTGGGCAAGGACTTGGATAAGTCCTGGTCAATCACTGCTCTAAGTTTTACCGACCACCAAAGCACCTGAGGCCCCGTCTGACTGTTTCGCCATTGTGAATCGTTTCTGTTCCTTGCGATCGTTTGGGGAATGTTGTGTTCTGTTATATATCGTGAGTGGCTCCTCTCTCTTCTTAAGCCGTGGACACACAGAGCCGATTTGGCTCCCGATTGTCCCCCGAGTTTCGTCTACCAATGAATCCTATGATTTCATTTCCAATCCTGGTTGATGTTATTTCAAAAACAAAACCAGGAATTGAAATGAAATCATAGGATTTAACGGGCGACCAAAATCGGAGGGCAATCGGGGGACAAATCGGCTGTGTGCAGGGTTTTACATACTTACCTATAAAGAAAATCGCCCACTTCAAGTGATGTAAAAGTAAACTGATCAAATCGTACCATAAATCAAAATTAAAGTTCCACTGTTCATTTTAAGCAACCATTATGTTAATATCAAGTTATAGGGCAGTCTGGAAGAACTGGAAACAGAAGGCGTGGGTACTTTCCCATGTATTTATGGTGGAATGAAAAAATGTATGATAATAAATAATATTTGATTGAGGCCATTTTATCTCGTGGATCGCATATCGTTCAGCTACTGACATAATAGTAGTGATACATGCGGTTGTGCATTTCTTTCGCAGAATCATCATCATTGATTTGTGTGGGTTAGGCACATTAATCTCGTGTCTTGTACAGAGACAAGGTGGACACCAAACGGTGATTACCATATTTGAAGCTTCGTTATCCCTTCTTGGATAATTAACAAAAACCGCTGTGTATCGTTTGCTCTGTACCGATATGCATATCGATGCATTATTTTTCTTTCCGCCTTCTGATATCATACCACCAACTTTATGGGTGGAACGCTACTACTGAGGGAGTTTGCTGATTAAATTAATGTAAGATTAGCCCCTTAGTTGAGAATCAAATTATTAGGTTTTACTCGAAATCTCCTACTGTAGTGCGTAATGAATCTTATCCAATACAATTCGAATTGGAAATCAGACGTGTGTGGATGTACGGAGAGGCTACATTAATGTTATGCCTACTATTAGTTAGGCTAGCTATTCTATAACAAACGCACCGACATTCACAGGTCAGGGTTGCCGTAGTGGTAGTTTGGCCAACACATGCACGTGCTCCATTGAAGCCTGCATGTGTATATTACGTTAGATATTCAAATATTGATAATTATTTGTGTTGTTATGTTATTGTCGAGTTGAAGCGCTGTAGCTTAAGCATTTGCCGCTCACTTAACTCATCATGGATTCTCATAAAGATAGTTTTAACAATATGGTAAAATCTATTAAGTCACCCAATTATTCTTCTCTGATCAAGGTGATTAATTTACGTAGTAACTGAAATTGATTAATTCAATTTAAGGCTTAGGTGCCGTGATTTTCCGGCGAACCATTTCTTTTCGCATCCAATATCATCTTGACATTTCGCGCTCATATTATAAAATATTTTTCCATCGTATTCATCCGTTTTTTTAAAGCCTGCTAAGAATATCTGCCGAATGATGTTCATAGAGCTAAAGATAGAATTATCCGTTGCAGACTCCCTATCACCCGCCATGATAGCACGAGGAGCTTTTATATAGCTAAGCATCCAACCGCATTATATTCATTCGACACCATAAATCAATTACACGCTATAGCCTACTCACTATCATGTATCGCCAGTATTATGTTCTGTTTAATGTATTTGATATTTGTAAATGCCCTTGATGCAGATGGGGGCCCTTGATGCAAATAACCATCTCTTATCAGGAGATGCTTTGGGTGATGCATCAATTTATTAGTGGATGTGTGTACCATGTAGCTCAGGTACCCACTGCCCCACTGGGGTCAGAGTCTGCTTCGTTTGAACGAAGTTCATTAGAACTAGCTTAGGGAGGCATTCTAGTCATCATTCCGCTGCCCTGGGTTCTACCGTAATGAAATTGACCAGCGAACGTAATCCAATGAACTATTTTATATGTGATTTAATACATCATCTCCTATGATTGGAAAGTGATGGGATGGGTGGAGGTCATGCCCTTTTGCGTTTATCAACTAGTTTTAGACAAACCTACAGGTATATGGTGATGCTGGCATATAATGGTCAGGACTCATCCAAGATCCGAACGAAAACTATGATTATGCTGATGACGCCTCGATAATTCCTGCCGTCCCATTTCCAGTTCATATCATTTTAAATCTCATTTTCTCCATAATTATTTTGCCAGGATTGAGACCTTCCTCTGGAACATTGATCCATATTCATATAGTATCTCAACTCCGATGAAATGTTACCCTGGAATGCATAATCACTGGATTTAAGGGGCTCTTTCCATTAAAAATTGCAACACGTTGCCCTGAAAATGGGTCAAAGAAGGCAATTGCACTCCCCTTAACGGATGGCTGATATTGATTCTAAATGGTAACATTAGAGTCGGCCTGTCATTACCCAGTTCTCTCAAGTTGAGGTCTTGGGTTGGATGGGCTATAGATAGCTCTCCCCTCGGCCAGATTAAGTGCACTATGGCACACAGGAGCAATCGCTCTTCCTAAAATGAAGGCTTTTAATAAACCCACCAATTAGGTTAGAGGAGTTATAGTTATAAAATATATGTGCAGTACGGTACTTTATTCACACATTTGTCTGTGGTTCTGTCTTTCTATATACTACCACCATCGTTTCTTACACACATGGTTAATGATCTAGTAGGCAATGGTCCTACAGTCTATAAATTCGGCTTTAGTACTTCCATATTGACGATGAAACATTATTGTTCATAAATCGTCGGTCCTTTCCCATACATGCATCAAGACGAGATATTTATAGTGAAACGGATGGATGGATAATTTGTTGTAGCTTTGCTCGATGCATATATAATTATATGGTTATAACCGTATGAAGACTAGGGATCAAGACTGTATAGTAGAATAGATTGATAATATTATATTAGAACATGTTGTACATGATCTGTAAAAATAAGTATATGCTCCGGCATGCATGGCCGTCTGTATAGTCCTGGATTATGCGTTGAAAGGTTTGTGAATTGTGTGGCTGACAGTCGCAAAACACTGTATTAAGCTCCGCTATTCAGCCAATCCTTTTATCTGGCCGAGGTAAAGCCTCTTTGGTGTATTCTGCTTTCAATCATCCTCCCAAAGGCATGCCTACCACTGTCTTAGCATTTTGATACCCTTATCAGCTGCCCATAAGAGAGTGGCTGGGATCAGCACTGCATGGTGCAGAACATTTTAGCTTTTGTATATACACTCCTAGAGCAAATTGCTGTATACACGTTCCTTCGGAGAAACTTGATAATAGACTTCAGTGTAGAATATTATTTAGGTATACTCCAGAGAGGTTAGTTTGTAAATCCTTAAATGCTGAAAAGGATTTATTGAATAGGAACACGTTGCAGTTCATCTATGAATTTCAAGGAACCACTATGTCTAAGAGGGTGGATAGATTGACAACTCTCCATCAACCCCGTATCCAATCTGTTCATGACAGTATTTACATATTCCTCGGATGTGCCAATAATTGGAGCACTACTTCCCGGAGTAATTGGAAGTACGACATCCTTTACAGAGTACTTTGTCCTCTCGAGAAGAATAGTATGTACCGCGTTTCAGGCTAAACACACTTGCCCATGGATTTCTCTGTGGGATATGTTCCCAGAACTAGAAGAGAAAACTATAATCCATATTATTATGAATTATACAAGTCCCATAACCGTTATTAGTAAGGTGCTTTTTGATGGTATTAATTGTAAATATATGCTCATGATATTGCATGGATCAAAGACTTAAGTATTTCTACTGAAATCAGTATTTCTTTTAACTTCCGACCATTGTCAAATTTACCCCAACACAAACTCAAAGTTATCATGACCAGATTTCGTCTAAATAAAAATGAGATGTTTTGGGTCGTAATTTTTACCTATTCCCCCCGCAAGAAATATTTCAGTGTATTTTGATATTATAATGGAATATCGTCATATGTATTTCCTAATTGTTAAAGATCAACTCGGCTAACTCATACCCTGATTCCTAATCATTCGTATTCTGTATTTTCATCACATTGCCCCGCTAATAAATAAATTACAGAATCACGGGCCAAAAGATCCGGGCCGAAGACATAAACGAAATGAAATGAAAACTAAATGGATGGGACATGTGTTAAGTGTCTTAAATAAAACATCTCATGATTCTTGTCCTGTGCAATATTGAACAGCTCTTAAACCGGTGCTCTCCAACACCGGTCTCTCTCTGGCTACACAGGGAAATATCTAAAAAGCTGTGGAGCGCGAATTTACGGGATGCCTTGTCCGCGAACGATGGGACGTGCATGGCCTTTAGCCACTGATTTATAGACGGCTACCATGAAAACTGCACTGCATAACCCTCGTACAAAAAGTGAGCCTGAAATACTCCACTTTTGTAAAAAGGAAGGCAAGGAAAGTAGCAGAAAAACCCTCATTTATCTCATGAAATTGAGGTGGAATGTGTTTGTTTTTTGTTCTAGTACCTTCTGTACATTGCTTCCACAATACATAGTCTCTGCATTGTTTTAGTTGTACAATTGGCATTACAAAAGTGATTGAGTATCGATGACATGCAAATTCCATATTGGTGTATCACAACTGTGTATTTACCACTTATTTGGAAAATGCTTTCTCCGGTTTAATGATTTATTTTACAGAATATAAATTTATGTTGAAAGTAGGGGATATTTTTTTAAAAAATAGAATTGATTACTGTGTTATTTTTCAACCCTTCTAATTTATTTCTCTGTGACTATGGATAGAGCCATTATAATACTAAATTACTTTATAGGCCGGTAGGTACAAGGTGTAAAGTAATAATGCATACAAGGTGGAGCCTCTCAACTGCTAGAGTTGGGACCTAACAGACGCACCTTGTTGGTCTGACAAAGGCCAGTTTTCAAGACATCAATATAGTTGCATAATTGGTTCTGGGATACCAGGCATCCGGGACAGGGGCTATTATGCAATTGATTTTTTAAGGAGAGAGAGAGAGAGGAAGGAGGAGAGAGAGGGGGAGGTGCATTTGGCGAGTACATGAAGTTATATGGAGAGGAAAGAGAATGGTTAATATGTGTATGTAATTGCATGTATATACGTATTTATATGTATGTGTGTGAATGGTAGCAGTGCACTTTTAAGTAAATGTTCTTTGTGTGTGTAGTTGATACATATTTGATATTGAATCAAATATGAATATTAATAATTTACCATACTCATGCTGTAGCCTGTTACGTAATAATACATTATCATAAAGTTTGTAATATAAAACGTGAGCGTGGCATATAATGACTCGCCCCTATATTGCTATCCGGAGTTCAATTTGAAGATTATGTAATATCCCCTGTGATGTTCATCCTGCTATTTTATTCATTCCTGTTGATAGGTTTTCAAACAGAAGAGGAGGATTTAGTCCCTCATGGAATATATCGTGTAGTATCATGCAGGTCCACTAAAGGAGAAAAGCAATACGTTCACCCATTGCCTTTAGTGGAGACAATACAAATATTACTTGTGATCTTACCAAACTTTTTAAATGGAAACTCTGATATCTGCCTGTAATTGAAGTATTTCATTGGACTATGAAAGTGTTCGAGGTTCATCAAATATACTACGCTTTTAAATGTGAATAAACGGAACAATCATGTATACTACTCACACATAATTACAGTGTACGCCCATATATCATCACCCACTGCTATTCGCCCACCGCTTGGTGCGAGTAATGAAATGTGAGCACATCCACGAGAGAAAGACATTGCTCGTGAACTGGAAACAAAAGATTCCCTTGGTGAACACGTTATGGATATATAGTCACCGGAGATATATGCAGATTCATTTATGATTGCTTTACACATATTGCCCTAAAGAGGTGTCTGTTGAAACAGCCTCGGGGTTCCGCCTTCAGCGACCGCAAGGCGCCTCCTCACCGTCCCCCCAAACCTGAATGGTATTATGAGTCTGATGCCTTAATTGGGAGAGTTAATTAAGTCCCATGTTGGGGCTTGACTGGTGCTCGTATCATCTCGAAGGCTGAGGGTACGTGTAGGATGGCCTCACAGCGTAACTCGTGGATTGGGAGTCTGTGGGATATATTCGCCATGCCCATCAAGGCTTGGCTCGGACCTTCTGGTCATCTTTACTACCAGCCTCGCCGCTCCTTCTATAGCGCCTCAGGTGAGCTCTAGTTGTTGTTGTTGGTTTGTTGTTTGTATATTGATCTCTTGTTCTTCCTCCTTCTCTCCTGCTCCTCCTCTTCCTTCTAATACTCCTCCCCCGACCCCCTCTCACCCTCCTTTTCTCCCTCCTGCACCCTATTCTCCCAGACCGAACAAAATCATCCCTGGCTTTCGAATCCCCTCCCTTGCTTTCGTTCTTTAATTACCGTTCCTTAATTAAGAGTTGTCTTCCAAACTGAAAAAGCAACTGCCTTGGTTACGATAATCACACACTTAATAAACAGTTTAAAACATTTAATGAACGTTCACGATCTTATGCGAAGCTTGGTCTTTTTTGCCAAGGATGATATAGATTTCTTTTTTACATTTTAAGAGGATGAATCTTATGAACATTTTAAAACTAACGCTCCGTAACCCATCCGCCACCTATGGTATGATTAACCTGCAGGCACAGGCCAAAGAATATCAGTTTTAGTTTGTGTTTATTCAGTAATATCAAGTATTATATCCAGTAGATACTGTTCTCACCTCATCCCGATACAAGAATTATAAAAATTATCATACAATAGACATATCATATCAAGATAACACAAATATGTATGCAGACATGTATATCGACACACGGACACAGAACGGAGTAATCAAATTTGTTTAAACAATACAGTGTAAATATTAGTTTCGTAGACATAACATTTTGTAAGAAAGTGAATGAAGACCTTTCATATTATTTACATGTATCCATACACGAAACCCAAATCGTATGATCGCCTCCTGGAGCGATTGAAAAACCTTGTGAACTGAATCATAAATAGAAGTGTTCTGCTGCGGTAAGGTATCCCAGAGGTTGCTAGCATGCTGTCCCCATATACCGTTTGGGGATAATGGCGTACTTCATTAGTTATCGCCTTGGCAAGCCTACCCACAGAGTGAGGTAGTGTGATCAAAGAGTTTAGTATATCTCTAGTGTATTAAGATGGATTTCATAGCGAAAGTCATCACGCTTACTGTGTTTCGTATCACTATACCTGCAGCTACATATTCCACTGGATTTATACATCCGACTGATTAAAGAAGATGTTTTACTCGTTCACCCTTGCCGTAGGTGACCGCGAGTTGAAAGGTTTTATGGTCGTTTTCACAACCTGCCAGTAACGTGCTTTGCTTCAATATGGGCCTGAAAATCGCCCTTAAATTGCTTGCATACATATTTTGAACCCTGTTCAGTAAGTATTCAGTAGGTGGAACCTGTCACCAAGGTATTACAGAACTTTGATAAGGAACCATCATATTTATACAATTTCAGTTGCACAAAAATCATTTGAATTGCATAGCAGCCACATTGTTGACGCCATCAGCCAAATATACTTAGTGAGGCGAAAGTCCAATGTTGCCTCTCAGTTTATATACGACGGGCGAAATGTCGGCTGGCACAAGCCATTTCGTGACTTGAATATTTTATTCCTTCTCCCGGCCGACAATCACTGGGATGTCACTTTCGCTGTGTTTAGGATGTGCCAATGTGGGGTGTTTTATTATCCAGTTAGGTTCCAGATATTTTTTTCGTCATCCTAAACACCAACTAATATATTCTACATAGTCTCTATTCAATTCCACTATAGATATTTATTTTGTAAATTCAAATGTCATTTTTTTCCCGTCTCGTGAAATAAAGAGGAAGTATGAATAAAGTATTTATTCTGTCTATTATTCTCCAGATAGACATGTGTGACCATATCTAATGATGCTAATAATCCACAGAAACAGCTGATAGTTGTTGTTTTGATAACCTTCCACTAGGGTCTAATTGACGGGTCATCGATTGTATTAGGCCTCCACATACATCAGTATAAACAAGTGAACAAAGGTGTTGTGACACTTAATTGCTATGTTTACCCTATACTAAGGTCACACGAAGGTCCTTGATCTATCACTTGTGTAACCACTCTGATGCAGTCTAAATTTAAGTCTATATTTGAAGCTAATTTGATACAATTTACATGTAGTGAAAATATTCAAATTTTTCCTCGACTGCTGTTATGTGACAGAGCACTTTAATTTAATATTGTTCCTCCCTTGTCGTATTATCGGAATGAATAAGACATTTGAAAAGCTTTAGTAGCTGTGCTATTCTATTCAGTTCAGTTCAGAATAATTACACAGAATTATTTCTATTGAAACCCATCGGCCAAATAAAGTGTAGACCTGTGCGTTTATTCTAGGACAAACATTTCATGTCACTAACATTTATACGGTTCGTACTCACACCGTGAACAGCTAAAATTGCGATTCCTGTGTGCACCTGCGGATGTTTCGTAACTAAATTAATGAAATCAATCAATGACGAATCAATGGATTATTAGCGATAATCAGATCGTTGGGGATTGTTGTAGACAACATGGTTCTGAAGCAAGTAGAATCTCCCTCATGAGCTCTCTACATGATCATTGTAATGGAGATCTACTAGCGCGGAGAGCTTTATACTGTGTTATGTAAGAATGTTGTGACAGCACTTATCACTGCATGGACGATGTGCACTTTACCATTATTTGTCTGGTAGAATATGCAGTGGCAGATCCACGAAATATAAGAGATTTGGACTGATTATTTATGTGGAGTCCTTGACAAACAACGCCTCTTGTATCATGCAGGACACCTGATTAATTTCAATGGACTGTTAGCAGGAATAATTACACAAGAATGTCACATAGAAATTTGCCAAACATACGAAAATTTAAAATGACTAATGAAAAATCCTAACCAATGCTACTCCGTTGCACTTCCTTGCCATTTCAAGGTATTGAAATGTTTGATCGCCGTTAAGTAATTAATTTAGGCAAGTCTGATTAAACACGAGTGGAATGGCGCCACATCGGACAAACAAGTAAATACCTATCGCTTATTAGCTTGTTTAACTTGCCACACCTTCTAGATCCCAAACTTTCAATTAAAGTTCAACCAACTATGCGCTCTGGGGGTTAAAATAGTGAATTTAATCCTGGATGTAAATATGCCCTGAATTGGGTGTTCAGGCATTAACAGGGTTGGTAATCACTTCTGTGCTTACTTAAGGTCTATTTTTGAGAATGAAGTGGCGGGTGTATGTCTGTAATCCAAGGCAAAGTATGCTTTGATACAATTTACATGTTAGCCTTTTTTAGAGTTGATAAGCCTGCATCTGATCAGGGATGGGATTTTCGCCCATTCCAAGCCTTTGCAGAATCAACACACGAGGTTTGATTTTATTTTTTGTTCGTGCTCAACACGGGAGTAGAAATACCGAGAAAAGACTCACAAATTAACGATGTGGAAATACAAATTGCAACATTTAAGGATTTCCCGATATCTGCGTTGATTTCCGAACATCACCGGAGATCAGGTACTTCCCGCACGTGTCCACTGGACGCCTAGAACCAACATGAGAATGTTGGAGTGAGATAAGGTTTGGTGTACATCGTCCCATTTTGTCAACAATATCTCGTCTTATCGAGGTTTCACATTACCTCAATCGACACCAAAGTGTGGTATACTTACACTGGCTGACCACTGACTCGGCGGATATGATATTCTGTAAGAAATAGGATAAATAGAATTGCTTGAAGGAATAGGGATGAATGAAGCTCTATACAGTTGATGACCCCTACTTGTAGCAGACGACATTTAACCTGTGGCGACATTGTAAAACAGGTTAGGATCCGTGGGATGGAATCTGGAACATAGTGACTCGATCATCCGGATTGTTGTTAACATACCGTCATCCACCGCTACAATAACAATAATCTGGGATTGAAGTCATCGCTTAGGTTCTTTCCCAGCTTTTTAGGTTCTTTCCCAGTTGATATTTGGTAAAAGACATGAAGCTGCGTTTAGCATATAATTTATTTTCAAGTTTCGTTTCGTCAGTTTTGTTCCGATCGATCGCATGACTGGTGATAATCTGATTGCATCAATCACTTAAATACGTCTATGTTTGATCCACTTGTTACATCTTGCTTCATCTGTCATCATGGCCATAATTGATACGCCTTGTACACCTCCTGGATTCGCGTGCCATTCGATGTTTCATGTGCCAAAAATAAGCCTAGTCCCAAATATTACATGACGGACATACCTTACACAGGACATGCACAATAACTAAGGATTTTCCTCATAGACCAACTATATCATCCTGATATCTAATATTTAAAAACTATAAATGGAAATGGTCGGTGATAGGATTATGGATATCAACTCCAATGGTTTGGCACCTAAAGGTAGAGGTTCTAATTTCTTAGGTAATTATGCTTTGATATTTTATCCAACCGTTAACCTGTCAGCGTTCGCTTATTATTCGTAATGTTCTTTGTGTAATTATTTTGCTTGAATTATCCCCGAAAGGAGGTTATATAAGCAGATCAAAGGTCAAGTTAGGTATTTCATAACTACTATAATCCGCCCCTATTCCTCGCCTTGTTATTATGTGTTGAACCTCACTCTTTAGCCAACACGCCTATTCTAATGTTGATGCTAAAAAGCAGACAGAATATTAATCATGATGGGCAACGTTCTGATTGTGGCGAGGAAGGTAATTGACGAAACACCTGGGTCCCTTTGAGTGACATGTTTTAGCGCACCATATGTCGAATATACTCAATTAATATTACTCAATTAATGATCCTTGAATGAATAGAATTATGCACAACATATTTAAACGGGGATTGTATGTACATGCGGTTGGCGTTGTTTTAATTGTGTGTACATGGATGTTTTACTATTGATGTACACGTACTTTATATACATTCAGGTAATCGGTATATTGGCATTTGACATAATATGATAGTATGATATATATTTCTACCGCCAGCGTTATCATTTAATTGAAATCGTACATCATGATATCTTGGGCAGGTGTACAATATTAATTTACGGTATTCATATTAGAAACCACTATAATGCCATATTGACTTTGGGCCTATATTTCTTTATTAATGCCTTGTCGGTTATTTTTCACCACTCCCTAAGAAACATGTATTTTCATTTTCGAATGAATATTGTAGAGCAGCTACCTTTCCCAAGTGCGATTTTTTAAAATGATTTGTATCCCAAATGTTGTGCATGGTAAAGATACCAGTTTCTTTCTGTGTATAGCTGTACCTAATCATAGCGTATGGCTTTGGCCACACGATGCTCTTGCTTCTCTGCACAGGTATAAGCTTAATATCGAAATGAATCCACACCTGTGTTTGGCATGGTTATGACTTTTCTTTTTCTTTACATAATCCGACGCCATTCCATCAATATTCATAAACATTCTCTCAATAGCTGTCCTTTACTCCACACATGAAATATATTTTATATTTGTCAAGCGCAAACATATAGTTTTACTTTAATTATTGCTATATCACATTATTTTTGTTTTTACATAATGTATTGCCTTCCCAATAAATATGGCCTGTCCTTATAACAAAGAAAAGGATTTTGATGCATCATTAACTGTGGTTCATCAAAACACATTCTATACACATTGTGTCCAAAGAATTATAGAACTAGTGTCAGTGTCTAGTTCTATGAAAGACTGTTATGACCTCTCTCGGGGATATATCTCCTGGGTATAGCACAATAATACCATGCTTTGAATGTTTCTTCACACCTGATTTGCCATTGTTTTTCTAGCTATTTTTCTTTTATTTATGAAGGACTCGCTAACTGAAGGGGACTGACATGAAGTTGGACTGATTACAATTACTAATCCATGCACAGGTGACAACAAAATAGTAACTTTTTTATATTCTTTTTGTTGACCCTTCAAATGAGTTGATAGAAAAGTTCAGTGTTTGTCAGTCTCGTGTTTTAATACAATTACAATCTGTTTGGAATTTGTATGTTCAGATTTTATACTGTTCATCATCTTAGCGGTGGAACATTTCATTTCCGAGATGGTCAGTTCGAGGGTGTTTTATTAGAGACATTTTTAATGAATCTTAGTCTGTCTATCTGTGCATGTCCTTTGTCAGGTTCTTTGTTTCATTGAATGCGCATACAGTTTTATTTGGAAGATATAATTATTTTTTCTAATTTCTTGCTATTTATTTTTGTTCGTTTTAATCTTAATTGCAATGACATTTGACATGGTCTTGCATGCTGTTTCCCAAACAATTACACATGTTGCATGCTTTTACATAATATATTCATTCGCATACATGAAAATGACATCTTGTTTAATCGCTGTGTTTATAGGTTTCTGGTAAAGTATTTTCGTACCCGCTCACAATCACACTTGTGAAAGAGACAAACATTTGACCCTATATTTTGCATGAACGCATATACATACATAATGTATGAACCAGTGTTATTCTGTTCAAAGCTAAACACATAACGTTCATGATATTCATTGTTTTCAAAACGTGGCCACTCAACAAAACGCAACAGCTCGTTGGCACTAATATTAAAGATGTTATTTTACTGCCTTCCAATATTCTGTTCGTAGGCCCCTACTGTGTCAAATATTATAATTCCATATCTTGAGTATTGATTAATGGTTTGTATATTGTGTTTAGAAGTGATTGATGCCAATATAGTCTGTTTTCCGGGAAAGTGTTTCGATCCTTATCAACTATTCCATGCCCAAGAAAAACTTGAGTGAGTTTAGCAAACAGCCTTTGGGCACAGGCATGATTTCTCGATACCAAATGCAATGAGCGTGCGATTCGACAAGATGACGCCCAGAGAGAGGGCTCAGCTAGGGGTGAAGAACGATAAGCTAATGGCTTGCAGCAGAAAGTGAGGTCTGCATTTAACACTTAAATGAACCGTAATCTTATACCATTTTACTACTCCATTTCCCTGGATTTTATTTCAGAAAACGAAAGGCGTTGGGCACTTGTTCAGATTTAACAGTCGTCTTGTGCTGAGTGTTCTACGCTAAATGATGCACCTACTTTCAATTAATAGTAGTTTGGGCCAAATTCCTATTATATCAACACATACTTTTTCTGTGTACGGCAAGGGGCTTTGAATGCGCGGTTTATTATTGGTGACCGTACCTCTGATAAATATATGCGTTTCTTCCCCAGTTGCAACCAAACAAAAAGATACATGCCCCTGAAGGTAAAGTAACAATGCTGGTAGTGTTTACATGATGTGTTATGGGCTAGAACTCCCACCGTCCTGCCCTCTTTTAACGTGACTGCGTAGGCTACACCTCCCCATGTGAAATCGTACCTTAAATCACCCTAGGATGCCCCGAATCTTCGGAAGAGGAATAGCTTTCATTTTTATCACTTTATAAGACGCAGAAATGTCAGATATGTCTCTGATGCTCTGGTATGTGTCCCAGGGGTGTGTTCGCTTCGAGGATCCATCCATGATGGGATGGGGATGGGGTCGAATGAAGGAGAAGGTTTGGTTGGGTGGAGCTGGGTTGTAGGGGGAAGGAAGGAGGGGAGGATCGCAATGGGACTGAGGGAAGTAGGCTGCCCCCAGGGGTGAAGGTGATCTATGGTTACGGCACTCTTATCTGGACCAATCTATAGTCATTGCTGAGATGAGGCTGTGTGTAGCAAATAACTTTGGGTTCTGCTGCTGGTTTGTACTCTTGTCTGGTCTCTAAGATTCATGCTAGGTTTGTAGTGTTATTGTACATCAAGTTGATCTCCCCTCAGATACCATTTCTCAGCATTCTTTCATCAAAGGACCTCATTATAAAGATACTTCTAAACCCTTTGTGTCATTTGTAGCTTGTATTTCCAGTTTATTCCTCAATATTTCCATTTCAATGTCAAATTAAACAAATATTCATCTTGATTCTAAGCGAAAAGGTGTGTAAAATCATATCTCTTTTGTTGTTTGTACCAGTTGAAGTTAACCCAGAATGTTCAAGTAATATTTTGCCTTTCGCCTCTCGGGCATGAAAGGGTTAGCATTCTTGAGCTGAGGAACCTGTGCCGGTCAGGGGTGAGTCAGCCAGAGCTTGAGTAGAGCCTAGTCTTCAGACTCACTCTAACCTCTTCTCACTTCGCACCCTGGGTCTCAAGAGCCGAGTGTGTTTAGAACACTGCTTGCTGGTATTTATAATCACCCGGCAAATACAGCTCACTTAAAACACCATTCTGAATCATTGCCATACAATATACACACAACCTTTGTTCTATGATAAATTCATGGTGACATTCTGCTGGGAGTTTTTACCTCTGTGATGCTTGGACACTGTATCCTACGTTGGCAGGTCAAAGGATTAAGTACACATACTATACGGGATGCGGCTGTATGATTTGTTGTTGGATATCACAGCCTAGAGCAAGCAATAAGGTGAATGCATTTTCTATGTCTAAACTCTTCACACTAGAACGTAGCATCACTCAGATCAATTCATCGTAAAAGGAGATGTATGTATTGTGTGATAATGATGTTGGATTTTAAACAAATCAATTTAAAGTATGACATATGCTTATGTGTTATGATTTGTTTTATATCTAATATCGATTAATAATTAGTATAGAATTGTGGTAGGGGGATATCATTTTGTGGTGCACGTTATTAATCACTTAACTATTGTGATCTTTTAACGTTAGTAATGCCACCAACGGAACCCCTGTTTGTGTACTCCCTGCTACTATGACAATTATATTATACATATATGTGTTCCTTGTTGAGTTATGTATAGCTCTGTATCTATAGGCAATGATTTATGGCAATATACCTAGGTACTAGATGTGCATTGACTCATCTCTCTCCCCTCAAGTTCAGACGAGTGCCACCTTATTTTGTTACTTCGCTTAACCATGATTATTCAATATGCGGCCTAGTAGTACATGCATGTATTCACTCCGAGTTCATTTGTTGAAAAAATATTGGCACCATTTGGTATCTGAAGTCATTTGGTCAGAGCTGGAGTCGAAGGTAGACATCAACAAATTAATTTATACGTGGTATAGTTCAACAGCATAATTATATAGGCATGGTCATTAATGCTAGTTGTGCTGCATTTGAGATTTCACAAACACAGTCCAGTCCCCATACAATTCATTATATAAAATTCAACGTTCGGGTTGGTTTACAACTTAGAGTACTCGCTCCATTTGTATTAGTGACGCCTTGGGTATCAGCAATTTCTACACACCTGCCACAAAACCATTGCTAAACCTAGACATGCATTCCATCCATCAAGTCCGCTGGCTGGGTAAGCGAATAAAAATAGCAATTTATGGTCACTCCAACGGCTAATGAGAGCTTATTATCATTTCTTGTTTTAAGATGGCTTAACGTATTTTTCTGGCTTTTTTTCCAACCAGAGCTCCGTGGCTCGGGTTTATATATAGCTGCATATATATAGGACTGCAAAGTTAAACTGACTTGGTGATGGGTAATTGGCCGCCTTATCCTTCATTCTAAGCTATGAGTTTTCAATTGCTGCTGTCGGTCCAAGTGTTGAAAGCCTCTAGACGTTGAGGTTGGGGTGTGTTTTGAATCTGGTTTGCATAAGAGACGATGGGGTTATTGTGCCTACAATACAATAGACCTATATGGCTCTTTAGTGTTAGAAATATATTCATAGACCTTGAATAGAAATCTGGTTAACTATTTCATTATACCTTCGAAATAGAAATCGGCTTAGGTTTGATATAAATTGTTCCCTCACGGGTTGATAACATAGACATGTGTATAGGCCCCTTCACAGTGTAAAGTATTGTTGCTTCACTAATTATTTCCTAAAAATATAGTATCGTGGGTAGAATTTAATGTAATGCCTCTACCATATATACTTGTGTTTACTGCATCACATTTTGTATATTCTTGGCTTGTTCTTTATCTATTTTTCGATAGTCATATTTCCGAGCATTCTTTTCTCTATATGTCCATCCATATGATGCATCTCGTTTAGAATAGGTGTATGGTGACAGAATGAAATCGTTGATGTCTTTAATTGATTTTGCCATTAATACATTGTGTGTAGTTTATCATACGGAACCACTACTATTTCCTCAAGTTTGTTGTTCTGTATAATGTCTCCTACCACTTCTTATTTCCTTTCTCCCTTCATTACTCACAACATTCTGGTAAAAGCTTATCTTATGGTTTACTAAAAGATATCTGGTAAGCTTCAAATCCCACCAAAACATTTCTTTCTTCGTTATTATGCTGGGTTTTT
The DNA here is from genome assembly GCA_942159475.1 of Sthenelais limicola. Lineage (NCBI taxonomy): Eukaryota > Metazoa > Annelida > Polychaeta > Phyllodocida > Sigalionidae > Sthenelais > Sthenelais limicola. Next base: position 71,858,687 of record OW804097.1, on the reverse strand, counting down.
TGTTACCCTATAAATCATTTTTGACGATATCATAATAATTTCTCACTTTCCCACTTCTAGTCACATTTTATGATGATGAATTAGCAGAAAAACATCAATAAATCTCATTGTAATGACTACACATGAACGCCTATTCTGTCAGGTGAGCAGCTGGTTTTGTATTCACAATCATGTTCACCATACATGTATAAAATAGATATGTAAATTATATTAATTCTAGACACAACGAATTGAACATGACTGAAATGAATCAGGGGGTAGCATCCCTTCAAGTTTGCCCATGATCCTATGTATGATATGAAATATGAAAAATATTCCTTTTACTTCACTTGTCTTCCTAGCTGCAATTCAGATTCATATTGATTGATAAATGAGTAGGTTAGCGTTCGAGTGCATTTAGTAACTTTATAATACTCATACGCGCATATAGATCACACTTTTCCAAGTTAACCTGTTTTCAAAAATCACATACAAACGAAACTTGGTAAATGGAGGTAACATCAGGAGCGTTTCAGGTGGGTCGATGGGAGGCATTTTCAGGTCATTCCTGTGTGGAGTTAAGATTTTCTTGTCACGTTTTAGGGTATCGATCTATGGACATTGAGACTAGTACTCAGCTTGGTAGAAGTCTGCAACTATGTGTGTCTACCTTGCACCTGGGTTGATTCATTAATTCTTTTACACATGTTAGTGCTGTATTGCGCCCTCTCTCCCTTTTGTTGTCATACAATGAAGCTTCTTAGCCCCTCCTTTTGCAAAATGCTAGCATGGAACTTTGCTCTCTTCAGCAGATTTTGCTTTTTTCCCTGTCACACTTTGAGCACTTAATTCTATCAGTACAATGCATTTGTTTCTACTGCAAGGCTATAATAGAATATGGAAATACTAAAAATATTCTAAGCGAATACTTCACATCTGGCGTCTGAAATAAAGTTACTACAGGTAAACATAATATATGCCCTCTCCATCAAGTCTAATCAAAGGATTGTCCTTATAATCATATGAGTTTAGATTCCTTAATTAAGAAACTTCCCAGGCAGAAACGTTGCTATTCATATTACTGATAAATAGTGGCAATATCCTCAGCATAATGAGCAAGTAAAAGCGGAGAGTATATTGATTAGGAATCCATTGGTCAACCTCGAGTGGGATTAAGGGAACTAATCGATCTCTGGACGAGTCAAGAACTCCTCCTATTCTGAATCCGATAATCTCCCCTTATCCCATCTCCTTAACTGCACTGGTAACATTGCACTCGGCAATGTCCGCACTACAAATTCCTCCCCCAATACATGCCGATCTTGACCTTATTACCTCAGGTTCAGAAGTTAAGGTATTATTTTGCTGGCCTCTGGACTGCCATGGTCTGGATTATGCTACTCTGGTCTGCATAATGGTTTCTGGTGTATTCAGTGTCTGGGGCGATGTATCCAGTTTGTGTAAGCGATACCTTTCCCAGGAAACGCCTGCATAACATGATTTACTTATTGAGTCTGATATGTTTTTAGGATTATTCAAAAGCTGGCTTTTCGTTATCAAATTTATGAAAAAGTAATAATATTTTGGGAGGCGATCTAATATAATCGTGAATTCACCACAGCAGTCACTGCTTAAAACTTTTAAGCCACAAAAACAATGAGTTATATAAACTGGGATTTTCTCAAATCTATAGCCTATAGGACAGCCAGAGGTCGCATACTCAGCAATGTTGAGCAACCTTGGGTGGGGCTTCTACTCTCCAAAGCGCAACACGTAGCTCCTCAACGAAAATGTTCTTGGATTGTAAGACAGTTTTCAAAGTTCAATTTGCAAGAAAATCTATCATGATTAATAATCCCATACGGTAATAATTATATACATGTTTGCATCGTAGAAGTTACATTATACAGTTTGTTAGACGCGCTGATGGTTTACTTTGATATGAAATCTTAGAATAGAAGCAATGGGGGAGAAGTTTTATATTTGACTCTCATCTCGGAAATAAAAAGAGTTTGCTTTGATAAGGTGGCAGATAGCAGGTCATAGATAGGTGAAACTGACGTCATGTCACTATAGCAACCATCAGAACCAAGTACTACTTGCACATGTTAGTACTGCACACCGAAGAAACATGCTTGGAATTGAAACAGGGCAAGACGTGTTGCTCCTCAGAGATAATGTTCGGTTTTGATGGAAACGCTTAACCAAGAGTGCTTAAGCAGTCTTAATTTAGAAAGTTTCAAAAGCCGATGGAATAAATCCATTATTCGAGAGAAAAAATATGTCGGTCTTGCACTTCAGATGAGGAATATTGATCAAAGGAAGCGCATTATCTTCGATTTGTTGGGCACCATTGCCACATGTGATATGTTTGTTCCTTGAACTTGATGAAGTAGCCTACCGTAACTTCGGTTTTGTTCTACTCTCTCCACTATCATGTGAATTCATGGAATTGATGTGACTTTTGAGATCTCACGAGAAATACATGACGCCGACTCGATAAAAGGTGAAATGTCACTACTTTTGAGTATGAGAGTGTCACTATTTCTAAGTAGGAGAGTGCGAATGAGGAACAGATGCTAGTTTCCCACATTAGGCTTTTTACACTCTTCCTCCTTCCCATGCCTTTAATTGTGTCAATGCACGAGTTCTCGCATTTACTCGACTCGCAGGCTTGGGCATGATAAAAGAAAAAAACTGACGGTAAAACATAGCGTTTGACCAACGATTCTCCACACCTGGTGGATCATGGTGTCGCGGAGAAGAATGCCCGCTGCCACATTTCTATGTATTACTCGTTGCCCTGTCACCCGCGTAGTCATGGTGACAGCTTGGATGGCTAGTAAAGTTTGGCAAATACATTGGGATCCTTGTATAGACTTCTTGAAGCCTTTCCAGCTTTATTCCCATTCCATGATTTGGCGTTGGTGGTATGATCATTCCATAAACATAAAGGGCATTAAGGTAGATAAAGGCCTTCCACATGTCATAATTGTTGTTCCAGTGTTATGGTGTTTTTTTTTTACTGAATAGACCTTTTTTGCAGGCCCTACTCTATTATATTTTAGTTATCAATACTCATAAAAACCAATAACCATAAAAATACCAGTGCTTTAGCCATTTGGATTTTTTTATCAATATGTTCTTTGGATATCAAAATCTAAATTGTTATGAAAAACTGGATTTAGTTTTCAAGGTGTCTTTCACTTAATTATTTGAAAAGAATTCGAAAAACCAATGCAAAATGTTTTTTTTTATTGAATAAGAGGCCAAGACATTATACTTGTTATTGTGTAACCTAAATCACTTTTTGTCTTTTAAAAAAAAGAATTCATTTTATTTCCGTTTCCTGCCAAACTTGGCTCGTGCAATTCTAAATAATCAAAGCATCGTAAAATCATATTCCCGAAACTCGTTAATTCCAAATCACTTTTAAATTTGTATAGATCTATACTTAGATATCAACCTTAATTCAGATATTTCCTCCAACCATAAAAGTCATTTCCTCATTGTTTCATCATCAAAGCTTTTTACTTACACAAAAGTTATAGGCGTACATCTAATATAAAGCATTGATCAAACATTTCTCTTAAATATTTTTGTTATTTTTTCATTTTCTTTTCCCGATTCAGCCTTTGTCCTCGGTCGACTAAATGAATGAGCAGGCTAACCAATATTAACTATTTGGCTTCATCTGCATCGCAATAGATTTGGAACAATATTTCACGACAGTGGTGAGCCATAAATAAAAGAGACAATGCATGTTTGGACATCGGGCATACCGTAGGAGTTTTTCGTTAAAGGGTTAGGGCAATATTTATTACCAACATGAGTGTACACACCATATGAACATTCATATGTATATGGTAAATAGAGTCAGATCCACTTGTCATGTTATGGTAGACATGAACCTAGAGCCCCCAACCACATCAACCTGTACCATGCGGTCTGCATTAGAATCAATATTCAAGAAATGGCGTTTATATATGACACTTATCCGATCTATTCCCCTGAGCTCATCGGGACAGTCCGGAGTCTTTGTCATGCATAGAATGTCCATCTCGGATAACTTTCATCCTCACCTAGCAACGCGCATGTGCGATGCTCTGCTGTCCCTGGCAACAGCTGTTCCTTCGCCAAGCATTCACCATAGCAACCACACCCTCCCTTTTACCAGACCAGAAGTTTGTGCTCCAAGTTTTGTGGCCTGGACCATTTTTTGATGGTCTATAAGCTATTGTTACTGGAGTGTGTGTGCATGGATTATTTCTCTTCTCCCTGTTAGTGTGGACAGTACACGGAATCAGGAAACATGCCCTTCTGTCATCACGATCATCCGGAGATGTATCATAGTGTGCATGAACAGTTGTGTTCTGCCTTCGTGAGGAACATCATAATCTTTTTGCCAAATCTTATGGACACCAGTTGTGGTGCTATATTATAGAGACATTGATATATTTCAAAATGCATTTGCATCGTCTCAAGGATTTATCCTGACACAGGATCCTATTTTAAATTGAATCTAGTTTTTTATTCTGTAGCTGATCGCTGCATTAGGAGATGCAATGATTTAACGACGACTGAATGAGAAAATTATAGTTTCAATGGTCTCAATGGGATAGCAGATGGAAAATATGCATTGCGTGGTCCAGCATTTATAACGAAAAGCAAAGTTACAGCTGTTGTAATAGACTCTTTATTTATTTTCTTCTCCTATATTCCCTTGTCTTCTCCACAGATCAGTGTCAGTGAAGGGGATGAAATAATAATCCAATTATTTCCTTCATAAATTGCATTCACCAATTGTTAGCGAGTCGTCCATTCTCATTTCCCAGCGACGTTGCTCCTGCAACCAGTGATGATTGATCATAGATTGGGCCATTTCATACAATAAATCACATCACCAAACAGATTGCATGGATCGTAATTACCATTACAAGCAAGGTATCAGATTCAACAATTGTGATGTATATATGTGACCTACACCAATGCATCTTCAGTAATGGTATATTTCGCACATCTGACATAAAACAATCCTTTGCTGCCGTGACTGGGAACAGATGCTATGCAAACCATACATGAAAACCCAAAGAACTAGCTTCAGAATCAGACGTCAGTCTATAAGTGTCATCATCCCGTCCAGATCCTCCTGAGATTACTATATATGTATTCAGCCAAGATGGAAGGTAGCCCAGAGTTTACTGGGAAGTCTGGAACATTTAGGCGGACTGTGTCTGAGACTGTGCGGTCCACTGGCACAAGATCCTCACGCCATTTGTTCAAACATTCAGTGTGTGAAGTCTGTTCCTCTTTCTACACGTCCAACCCTCTCATGTATATCTCCAGATACTCCGAGATCATCGTCACGTCAGGTGGTCCCGTTATACCTCATTGTGTCATATCATTATACATATACCTATACTAGTTCACTAAATTTTCATTTCTTCTATAATTATAACTCTACCCTAGTTCATACTTGTTCGGAGGCTAGCTCATTAATGTTTAATTACTCTTCTCTCATTGATCGCGCACCCTCCTTGCGTTTCGGAGTATGTGGTCGTGCTATATCTGGCCAATCATACATATACCTAAGCTAGCTTACTAAATTTTCATTTTTTCTATATAACTCTACCCTAGCTTCTACCTGTTTGGAGGCTATCTTATTAATGTTTAATTACTCTTCTCTCATTGGTCGCGCTGCACCTGTCAATCATACATATACCTAAACTAGCTTACACAATTCTAAATTCTAATTCTTCTAAATAACTCTACCCTAGCTCCTATACCTGTTCGGAGGCTAGCTCATTAATGTTTAGTTACTCTTCTGTCATTGGTCGCCCTGCACCTGACAATCAAGAGCAGAGAGCTTACCTGATGGTAAGCCTCTAGACTACTTAACAGGTAAACGGACCAGGGTTAGCCAGTTGCCTACCGGGATATAACATCACATTACATCATATTACCAGGAATATAAACACCATCTTCAAACTTATATATATATATATATACTTCGTTACCATTTATGTTACATCAATCATGACAGTTCCAGCAAATCACGTTAAACCTTTATAACATAATCACTTTGTTGTGATAACTATCCTCCAGAAAAACTGCCAGAATGGTGACACTATTTTAAGCAAAATTCTGGAATTTTTAGTTACAAAAGCAATATCGCTAAACGAAGCGGTTTTCGTTGTGCCCTAGTAAGAAAATTAAATTAGTAAAAAAAAAAAATATTATACATAAAAGTTAAAAATATGATAAGCTCAAATAACATTGAGAAAGTGAATAGAATAGAATCGACTTTTAGAATCCACCTACCCTAGGATATAATCCTGATACTAGATAAGCACCAAGTCCCTTAGTCTATGTCAATAGGCACATTAACCTGGGACCTCACTGGGCTAAGTTTGATTCCCCAGTCGAGGCAGTAGTAACTAATATGATAAATTTGTTGGTGTTTTTTTAAAAGGTTGCGATTTAAAAATAAATAAATAAAAAACTTACACAAATCTATGCTGATACGTGCAGGATAGAAATGGGTAGTACTGTACCGTATTTCCCCGTTTATAAGCCCGGGCTTATATTAATTTCAAATGATGATAGACCAGGCTTATATTCGGGGCGGTCTTATATTCGGGGTAAGGATTATAGTGTTTATTTAACCATAATAATGTGTTTACCCCCCCCCCCCCCCTCCGGCTTATAAACGGGTCGGGCTTATTTATAAACGGGGCCCGGCTTATAAACAGGGAAATACGGTATTAAGAGAAACTTCTCTTGGATGACTCGCCTATCAATAACTCCCCTCTCCTCTCTATTTGCAGGCTATGACCTTGAGACAGGGACAGCGCCGACCCCGGGCATGTATGGAAAGGTGGCGCTGAGCAGCCGGCGGGAGCTGGTCGAGCAGCTCGACTCAGAGCCACTCTTTGACTATCTCATCCAGAACGGCGCCCTGGAGGAGGCAATGGTCAACGAACTCAAAAGTGAGAAAAGTGCTGCAAAGGTAACGTTGCTTTATGTTATAGTGTAGGAATTATGAATATGTCATTCCGTTGGTATACTAATGATACTGATTGTTTGATTAATAAATAAATTGATATTAAACAATACTATAGGTCGACGGAGCATATATGACACTTAACGTGTATGACTGCTGGATGACAGTCTGGTGGATCCGAGGGCTTTATAATATTTGATTTATTATTTTCTTTATTTGGTGTAATACAATAAAGAGAAATTATAGTTAAGAATATTAAACAAATTAACGCTGCAGTCTCGGCTATTTCGACCCATCATATTTGGTACTGTGGTACTGATAAATTCAATCATTATAAACACGCCTCGATTACCTCTCGCCTTCTGGAATATGTTAACACCTCATTGTTCATATTATATTATATTATATTATATTATAAAATGATGTATTCCCCAGATTAAAGCACACCTTGAATATATCTGAGAAACATGTTAGTCTCTCTCCGCTTTATTATATTAAATTATAGCCAGTGTATAAACAGTGCCATTAATAAGACTATTGGTGGGACTGGGTAACCTCATGGTAAGACTAACGAAGTTGTGATAAAACTCCTGAAATGTAAAAAGAGTGAAAACAAATATAATAATAAAAACCATATTAGAGAATACACAATGTGTCTCCTCTGTCAATGTGTGATACTGGGTGAGAACTATAACCTTTTAACAATAACCTAATTCATTGTATCACACACCTTGCCTTGGCTGACAAAACTTGACTTTCACTTACCAATAAACTGTTATTGTTAATGTAGGTGAATCTGGCCTTACTGAAACACGTAGAGAACAACGGTAAATGCGCCCTGAATCTCTTCATTAACGCACTAAGGCAGACTGGCCAGCATCACCTTGCCAGTTTACTTGATGACAGCCAGAGGATCAAGGCCCTCAGTGGATCTGGTAAGACTTCATTTTAATCAACTTTCAAGATGTTGGCGGTTTCTGTCATTTGGGAAGGATTTCATTCTGTCTTCTTATTACACTTGTTGCCGTTTTTGAGTACGACGTGACATTTTTTAAAATTACGTTTGGTATCTTCCATGCTATTCAATTTTATTTAAAAAATATGTGTGCGTCAGACGTACACTATAGCAAAATCAACGCTGTAATTAAATGTTTGTTGATGTTGCTAATATGATGGTTTATATACAACATTATGAAACTTCAGTTAATCAAAACCATATACAGTTTCATGAACACCCTCTGTGAAGATAAGTTCTCACATCCAAATTACTTTCCATATTTCAGGTTACCTCAGTGCCAAAAGACATAAAGGTGAGTACAAGAGAAATGAAACATAATCTTTGGAAATAACCTGGCTGTACAAATGTCGATCGTAAATTTAGGCATATATCACACGGAGCATTGGAATGCTATAATCTATATCATAATAATTTTTGTATATATGTATATTTGCTGTTGTGTGACATGACTGGTATGACTAAAGAGTATTACGTTGAGATTCTAATAATTACTGGCTTTTAACATCCTATTGGCATCTGAAAATAACTAAATAAAAACAGAATTCATCTAGGATGTTGATGACATTGCTAATACCCTAATTCTTTTCGTTTCAGGCCAAGTCAGCCTGCATGTGAACGTGCGGGCAATGCGCCTGCCTTTACAAGACATCTCTGTTCTACGAAGAGCTGAATGCACGCCACGTAAAACTGCTTCTTTCAGAAGTAACCTTGGCAACCGTGACTGGGTTAGTCTGGATGAAATTCACTACCGAATTCTAGAACTGACTGAGCCTAATATAGTTCCTCCTATGCCACAGTTTGATATCATTGAGTCGCCAGATGAGGAAATCAAACAAAAATCTTGCCTCTGTTTGTGCTTCGCCGGGATGTTCTCGCGTAAGAAAGGACCAAGTAACAAGAGGCAAATTCCCAAGTCAAACGGACAGGCTAAAGATGCAAATCAAAAGCACAATGGCTATACTTCACCCAGTGGCGTCGAGGGCAAATACAAAGCCACTGATGTATATCCAGTCTCAAATGGAGATGCTGGGGAGTCCTCTGAAAAGGCTGATTCGGTGAAAGAGGTGGAGCTCCAGAACTTGAGAAACCTCGAAGACACTTTCAAAGGTAAGACGAAGGAGTTCTACCGAGCGCTTAATGAGACAAGCGGACTGATGGCCCAGCTAGCCAAGTACTTTGAGCAGGACAGGGGGATTCTCGTACTGGAGACAAACTTTGAAGCTGGTTTAGTGATCGTGAACATTTGTATGAAACTGGATCAATTGGAACAGGTTCGAAGAGACTACAGTAATGGAAAACTCAACAAGGATCTTGAGAATTGTCTGGTCACCGAATCAGTGTTGCAGAAAGTTGGAGTGAAAGGACTGAAAATTCACACAGACATTAACCAAGATGAGTTTGAAATTGCTGAGCAAGAACTCTCTTAATTTCCCCCTTTGATGAACGCATTAGTTTGTATATATGATCGATAAGTACTGTACAGCCCGATTATGTTTCTGGAAGGTATGCTTGATACAACTGTTTGTAATCTATACCCTTAGTGTGAAACTTTAAAAAGTGAAATTTAAATGAAAGACATTGGAATACCTGGATCAACAAAGAATGACAACTTTCAAACCAACTCTCCCTCACCTAAATGGATTTTCCCTAATATTTATTGTTTGTTTCAAGTACTAAGCCTGTGACTGCCGCTGAGATTTCCTTCTCTATACTCCGATATTTGGTGATTCTAATGCTTGTTATACGTATATATATATATCATGCTTCTGCGTTTGAGGTTTTACTTATGATGTCTACAAGAAAAATGAAACATAATCTTTGGAAATAATCTGGCTGTAAAAATGTCGATTGTAATTTTAGGCATATGATATCACATGGAGCATTGGAAGGCTAGACTATTTATGATATATGTATAGTTGCTGTTGTGGGACATGACTGGTATCAAAGATTATCATTCATTATGAAACAAAAAGTAATCTTTGTTAACCTAGATGTAACTACGTTTATCTGAAGTAAAATACTCGCTTGTCACTCAGTTTTCAGTTTGAAGGGGAAGTCACTGGTGATATGTTTGTCTATCAACTTTTTTTCTACTAGTTTATCATCTCGTCACTTTCATGTCTTTTGCGATATGAATGAGACATTTGGTTTAAAATTTAGCATGTATATGTACGTGCCACTGATAAATGACCAGATATATGCAATCATTTCCTCTTTGAATTCTCCAAGTCATTAAACGCAAGGTACATCAGTGATGATGCAGCTCTCTACCTTGAGAAATCCTACAATATGTTAATGGTGGCGTTTAAATGGTGAAATGTTTGCGTCCAATAGAGAAGATGTGATTCAAGGCGAAAATGTCCTGCGGCTGAGGTAGTACAACCAGTGTATTGCTTGATTTTAAAAATAGGGGAATGTGATCGAATATATCTGGAGATATTTTTATACTATTGAAAGTAAATTTTCTTTAGGATTTCCTGGAACAAGGAAATTAATCTAGCGAACATTTTATAAAGGGTGAGTGATACTTTCAAAGATAGGAAAGAAACGCTTGAGGTTTTAAATTTTACCCCCTGTAACGGAGGAAGCCATAAGGATCCATATATATATATAAGGATTCAAAAAATAAGTTTTAATTTTGAATATGATCTAATCCTATGTGTGGATCAAAAAGAGAATAGGACAATGGGGACTAGCGCATTTGGACCTTAAAAGTGGTTCTAAACCTGGTCAAACTAAGTTATATTAATCACATTCATGTGATCCTTCCTCCATATTAAAGGAAAAGTCCCATGAAGGGAATATGTTCTTGCCTCCCCTACCTAGCTAAGTGATTTTATAGAGAGAAAAACCAAGTAACTCTGGAAAATATTTAATACGCCATTACAATGTCTTTACCCGTCACATTGGCTGGTAACAAGAGGGCTTGTGAAGAGTTGGCTTAGAAATTGAACATATTTTGCATTGGTAGTGTCGGAAGGTTGGTAGTAACAATTGAGTTCTTAGCTATGTACGAATAGCTTTGGCTGTGAGTGTCTTTAACTGTTAATCATCGGATGGGAGTCCTCGTCGGTATTTATTTGCACATTGTCTGTTATATTATATATGTAGAGTAGACTCTTTTAATGCTGTATATACATTAACCATGATAATGGGAAGAGACTGTTATCATGGAAACTGTTATGGATCACTTTGGTGCATAACATTATTTTTACACTTTTTGCTGGAATTATTTTAAAAGTTTGGTCCATCGCTAGGAATGTGTTCTTGAAAACGCAGTTGTCATCTAATCTTCCTCTGATATAAAAAGGAAGAGATGAGATCTGTTCAAGCATTGCCATTTTAAATATTTATCTTGAGTAACTTTTAAGCGGCAAAAGTTGAGATGTAACAACAAAAGCGAAATAAGATTTACTGTACCCTGCCATTTCATTACTTCTAAGAATACATATTAAGTCAGAAATCCGATTAGATACCTACCCTGTGCTCAGGAATCGCAATGCCTTCATACTTAGTAGCATTATTTCTTACGACTGGTTCACATATAAGACTCAAGTCCGCGCCACTGTGTCTGTATCAGTTCTTTACTTACAGCAATAATTCGCCTATGCCTTGTGTCCCTCACACATACACATCACCTTTGTTTCTGTTTTGGAAATAGTCACATTATATACATATACATATAGCGTGTGATAATTCTGGCGTCTTTGGATAAAGGGAATGCTTAGAGAGCAATTTTAATATCCATTATGGTGATGAGTTGGCATAATTTTCGGATGGTGCTATATCGTGAGTCATTAACCAGTATTGCATCTTTAGGTTTCTCCTTCAGGCTCCACCTCAAATTTTGAACTTTGGGATACGTAGATAAAACGCTTCGTGTTTCATTGATTTTACACTGTAACTGTACTGCAAGTTACTTCGGAGAAATACATATATACAGTGTCTTATATGTGTGAAATATTAGAGGAATGCACGCATGTTGGTGAAAATGTGTGAACTGTATATTAGGCCAAGTGCATTTAATATATTTGCTACTAAAACGCAATGGATTGTACAGAGTGTTCATGCTTCGCTCTATTGACGATGGCCCCTAAAATTGATGATAATTTGATGGATAAAATGCTGGTGCACAATGCTGAAACCACTTTCGAAATGTAATTATCCCATTTACACTAGCTCAATCAAACAAAAGCAATTTTTCTTTTTTAGATATCCTCAAATGAATTAGAATTCGTATTTTTTTAGTGTCAGCGCCCCATAATGATTTTTTTTTTTTTTTTTTTGGGGGGGGGGGGGGGGGGGGATTAAATTTGAATAAAATAAAACGGCACAGGTCCATGCAACTTTAGGGTATTCATTGCGGCTTCTTGGATAATGTTATTCCCAAATGTGTTATCATGATGAGGTGAAATGAATATTCATATTTCCCTTCTGTGTTTGATCCTCTTGACTATATTATCGCGGACTCCTCCACCTTTCCGAGGGATACACTATCTTATGCTTCTTGATTGATTTAAGGCCCTTACTTGTACTTTCTTGGTTTGTTAAGACGGATTCCTGTGACTTATGAGAACGCCCTTGCATTAGGGCGCAGGAGAACAATGGGAACCAGTCCTATGTAATATACTGTTACTTGGTTGTCTGTTCTGAATATTACCATGTTTAGCATCATGATTGTGTCATAGTTGTGCAACGTGTCTGTAAGAAATTCAGATTTTTACAGATTGTTTTATTCGATATATTTTACAGGTGCCCAACGCAATATTGATTGATCATTGTAATTATTTTATGGTAGTTGTGTTGGCTCTTAACTTTCATTTGTATCTTGTGCACACTCGATTATCTTCATTTTAAAATAATGCAAGTCCGACATGTACCTTGTAAAAATGTACAGGGGGCTGGGACATACTTCATTGTTTTTTAACTACAGCAGACTGGAGTTAATATTGAATTCCTAACCCGGCTCTACCTTTCCCTTGTTGGATTTTCATTCCTGCATTATATGATATATTGATAGTTTTTTTTGTTTGTTTTTTTTCAATTTCGAATCATCCATTCCCAATTTCCAAAGGGAGGCTTCGAATCGTTAACCTACCAGTGCTATTTCACAACAGAAGATTGGTATTCACACTCATTTTATAGCTATTGAAACCGGGGAACTATTGACATTGCCAAGTGAAACTAATGACCAGACTGTTCCTTTTATTGACCATGGTCTGCAGACCTATCTACAACATTCTATTTTTCATGTTGTGAAATTACTTTGGTGGCTTCCTATTTGCTCCTCAAATTTATTTACTGCTAATCTCTTATGCTCCTGTATATATTGTGATTTTACGTGAGCTATGAATCACGCTCTGACAGGTTAATTTAAAGTTAAGTTCTCAGTATGATTTTGTACATAAGTTGTCTCGAGTGGCCGATAGACTTCATGATAAAAAATGGTCTAATTGCTATATATAGCATACTATGATATGATGCCAAGGTCCACATGTCCAATATTAAAGGGTGCTGAATTGTAGCTGACTTGTGGTTATGTGTGTGTGATTTTGAATTGTTTAAAGCTTTCAGAGAGACGTGACCGGTATAGGGAAAAAAGATTCACTCCTTTGTCCTTTAGAACTACGGCTCACATGTAGTATACCTTATGGTATTTTGAAGTTTTCAAGATTGATACTGAATTTAAGATGAAGCTATGTTACAAGAGGTAAGGCGATAATGAGGAAACAAATGGTCTTTCCCACTGATAATCTACATTGGAGAATTATTATGTCTTGCACTGACAAAGTTAACTTAAAGTTCTCCTACAATTAAAAGCATAATGTATTTTCGGAAAGGATATATGTTCGTGTAAGTTGATTATTGATCGTGCATCTATTATTACTATACATTTTGTAAAGTACGATACTTCTTTATTCAATGCGAGCACAATTCATTTCATTACAGTTTTTGTACGGTTAGATTTTCATATATTATATTCAATATATATGAATATTGGTTATTATTCAATATTGGTAGCACAATTTTGTCCATTTTAACTGATGTGTTCTTCGAAATAGGGAATCTAACATAGGCATACGCCCTACCTTAAATAGCTAAATTGGTGTTGATAATCCAAAATCTGGAAAAAATAGAAATATACGGTATTTATAAATGTAGCGACTCCTGTTGAAAATTATTTATATCAGGTCGATGTGTTGATCCATATGGTACTGAAAAAAGTCACTATTTGTGTGAATGCAAAATTGCATGCAAGCCTTGCGGGAAAAAATGTGGCAATATATAAGGTATTGCAAGTTTTATTTCATTAGGTGTATTTTGAAACTGAAAACGAATTGTCCCTTTCGTCTCACATATCTCAAAAACGCGCTACATATCGCCGAAATTGTGATTTCATGACGCTTTGTTCTCGTGAAAACCCCATATATTTTGTGGGGCAACTGGTATTGTCAAAATTTAGTCACATTTTGGTAAAAAGCATCTCCCATTGCCTGATATCTTTACAGCTGGCAACATCTGCATGGTATAAACTAAAATCTTTCCTTTTTTTAAAGTTGCATCGCCTGCTGTAGAAGAGGTCCTTTGTTTCCTGAGAACGAAAATTAGCGAAAAATAAGAAAAAAAAATAAAAATGAAAGTTTAGCCGCTTGTATATTCACCAAGGATTTGTGTACAATCTGTACAATTATGTGATGCTGCGGATTAATAAACAATAATAAAAATCACAAAGTAATAACTGTCTTCATGCTGATTTTTGTTTCTGGGGAACAAATTTACGTGAAGTCCACGCTTACTGCTTCACCAAAAGGAAAAGTATGAAAACAAATTCCAGGAGAGGTGCATTTCAAAGGTAAAAACCAGCGTTCAATCGAAAAAGGAATCATGGATTTTTTTTAAAACTTGGATATAGAAAGAGCATAGTTTGGGAAACCCAAAAATCCAATAAAAACATATGTCATTGGGTTAGTTTTTATTTCAGGGACCACTGAAATTTAATTCCATTCATTGTAGGAGGCAATGTTGCTTTTGTATTCAACCAACCATGTTCTTTCTCAAGACGAAGTTTGAAAACAATATTGTTACTCCTTTGTTTTCATGCATTAGGTCATTGAATTCCTTACCTTACCCACCTCCACACTGAAAGAATAAAAAGATCATTGATCTACAAAGTCCCAATGTTGTGAAATTCCACATGAAATACTTTCTATAATCATTAATGAGAGTTATGTAGATGACCTGATGAATTTTCGCTTATACATATTTAAAAAGGTCTTACCTATCAAAGAATTTTAATGTTTAAAAAAATGTCATACAATGTCATACAATATTGTGAAACACAGTATATATTTTTTTTTCAATTTTGTACATTATACACTTTTTCATTTTCATTTCATTTTTTTTTCAAATATTTCATTTTTTCATACTTTTATTTTTTCTATTCTCTGTTCAAATAAAACACCGAAATTTCATTTGCTAGTAGTTTGCTCAGAGCATATTGTTCAACTACAAAAAAAGGATTTTTTTCCTATTGTGTATACATGATTGATTAAAAGATGTCTATAGTAATTTTTTTATATACAATGTTATTCCATACATCATATGAGCAATTCCACCAATTGGTCGTCATTTGGCTGAAAATTCTCATTTTTTAAAAATTACTTCTATTGATTTATTATTTTTCGTACATGAACTAGGCATATTGCTGATGATATAGACGAAATTGGGAATATTAATGATGAATATTGTAGTCAGGGCAGCTTGGTAGAGTCTGTGACGAGAATGCTTTATATCCAATGGCACGGAGGTTTCAAATCGATCGAGACGGTCAAATCGCACGACACACCAAAGGGGTGGAGTGCAATTTGACCCAACGTCGAGATCGATTTGAAACCGAACAAAGTGCCATTGGATATTTATTACATACTGATTTACCTTTTTAGTACCGTACTGTTTTTCTTGGCAAATTATCGAAATAATGTCTGAAAACTTTCAAAACATGCAAGGCAGAGCTACACTTCTGCCGCTAAGAAGCGCGACGTCATGAACCAACAAAATTATTATGGTTCCATGACAACCCGTATGGCATTGGTATGCCATATGACTTATCAGATGGCACCCCTGTATCACGTCGTTGAACTCATGTACGTACCGGTATGTAATAATGATGATAAGGGCACCAAAGAATGGTACATATTTCTACATAAATGAGGATTTAAATTAGAAATAAATAAAACAAATATACACATAATGTTTTGAAATCACTGTGTACTTCACAAGTATCGACATAATTTTAAGGATCATAAAGCTTTTAATTTGTGAAAATATTCCAATTAGAAGAAAAGTAACAGCCAAATAACAATTCGGTAATGGTAATGGTAATGGCAGCGGCAAGAGTCACAGGACACATGTATATAACCCATCATATTTAGAATTTATACAAAAATATAATTTTCTTTCCCCTCGTTTTCTTGTTAAGTTGACTTGAATACTTTTATTGGTTATTTATGAAGGTAAATATACATTGTGTTTAAGTATTTAGAGACAAAATTATTAGGGAAAATGTTCTCTGTATGGTCACATACTACAAGTACACATAATGTTACATAATTATTATATCACATAGTTTATGTGCCACGGCACGTTACGGTGACATCATGTTTTAGCTCTCTTGAGGTGTAATAATGAACAGCAGAGGGATAATGTGGCTACATATATGTTTGAGCTATATGATGACTTAACTTCAGCCATACTTTATTTTTTTCAACTCTAAATATTTTATTTTTTTATTAACTAAAATGTCTGACACGTTACGGTGACATATACCTTCCTAAATATGTTTTTGTTACCCAAGCTACTCATTTTTTTGTGAACGTGGGGTTGAAAATGTTCGAAAGGAGATAGCGCTTTCAGGACACTCACACGTCCCTACAAGCTACTCATTTTTGATACACCCCCATGAAATCATCAAGTCAACCATTCCCTGAAGAAGGATCGCCACGAATCCGAAACGTTGGAATTACAACTCAAAATTTATATCTACCATCTGAATAAAAAAACATCTAGGCCTAATAATAACTCGCCTAGGTTATAGTTTTGGTGTTCTCTCGACTTAAAATACTTCCTAATTATTTATTACACCCCTGTGTTGTTGCTTCCTATACCTTCAGCATTGTATGTCACACTTGGTCAAAGTGGTGCATAACATGTGAGTTATGTCACCCTGGGGACATACAACAAGTAGGTCCGCCCAAAACGTAAATTACTTCTTTTATTTTTAATTATTTATATTTTTTATTTATTAACGGGGTGTAATAAATATGGAACAAAGCTCGGGTGAAGTCTGTACACTTGTTAGTGACCTCGGGAGCACAGTAGATCTCGGGCTAACGCCCTCTAACTTCCCGCGCTCCCTCGGTCAATAACAAGTGTACAGACTTCCCCCTTGCTAGGTTCCATCTATTTCGCCATTACTCCTTCAGAGATGCAATTGTACTGTACAACTTCCTCCATGATCGGGAAACCCCCTCTATTTCTCATTGTCCAAGACCCAAAACTTAGCTGAGTGCCTAAGTTAGAGCCTTAGGGAGAGATTTGACCAAAAAAATTTAGCTCTTAATGGTATAATTAAGGCGTGACAGACCTCTCGCGTTGACCCTTTATCTGCATGGAGAACTCAAAATCAGACATTAGTGGCTTCACTATTGTGGTGTACACCTCGTGGTAATGTGGTAAACTAACAGGAAGTCAGAAAAATGGTTTCACACCCTCCCACGAGGTAGCGCCACCAGCAGGCCAGCCAAACACCCAGAAACAAAGCTATAGGCCTATATATGTGTGAGAAGCATCGCTTATATGGACGATGGTTCTCGCACGATAAAAGCTAAAAGACGAACGGATTTCAATGCGTCGGGAGACGCCATAGGGGGGAGGGAAGCAGGTGGGGTGTTGAGTGTTAATCGACAAAAACAATCTTTATTTATTTATTTATTTATGAACGTAAATAACCCAAGACTTTTCTCCCCCAGCGCCCACCTGGTGCCATCATACCCTCTGGACTTTCCCACGACCACCGCTTTTTTTTTAAAAAGCCGCCACCGGCTACTCACTAAAATTAGACCAGGCGTACCCGTTATCACTGTCCTACGCACATAGTAGAAGAAAAGGGAATTGCTGCTGTCTCTGCCCACGAAATAAATGCTCATTCAGCTTTTTCTCAGGTGTGAGAACTACTGTATATTAGTAAGCAACGATATTAGCTAGTGATTACTGGAACAATATTCTCTAGAAAAGAAGATATAAGCCCATTTACCACTTTCGATTGGTGTGTTATGATTTGAATCGATCGCTATTGCCGCATTTTAGTTCCGAGCCAAGCCGCTCCGGCGCTACCGTACGTCCGTGTTTACATGAACCTGCATGCAGGCATGAACGTCCCATACACACGACGCCAGTGGCGGTGTGTGTATGGGACACTAGGGAGGACGGGGCTGGGTGGGGGGGGGGGGGCGTGCGTCGGCAAATGTTTTTCTTTATTCATATAATCTAACAATAACCATAGCAAACCTTACACAAATCATAATATCTCGCGGTTATACTCTGGACGATAAGCGACCTCAGTGGCGGCACCTATGTTGCCGTCTCGGTAACTCCCCTGAGATTTGGTGCAGTCGCACCTACCGTTCCCGGTTGGGGCAACATAGGAGAGAGCTTGCCGGTATATTGCATCTAACTTTTTAAAAACCCATGTGACGAACAATTCCAGTCCCGGAATCCTCATCCCCCTCCTATAATACTACTGCTCATACAAGGCTGTTGTCCACAGAGCTGTAGAATAAACGATTTCGGCCACTTTTCAGCACTACGCATGGGTTGGCCCTACTCATATCACTAGCAAACTTCAGCCTCACCACCACAACAAAACTCCATAGCTCAGAGGCTAGAGCACTGGACTCCAGACGAGAAGGTTGGGGGCTCGCACCTCACCTGGTCCCGTCAGCTTTTTCTTTCATCCTATACTTGGTTGGCCGTGTAGTGTTGTCAATACACGGCCGGGACGGGACGGAGGCGGGGACGGAGGGTGGCTTTTGCACTGGGTGCTGGGGGACGGGGAAGGCTGGCGATTTGAAAAACAAAATATCCATAATAATGTTTCACTGTGTGCTAAGAAAAACCGCCTAAATATATCTAAATTACATTCGCAGAGCGCCGACTAGCAGCCGCCTAAGTAGGCCTACTCTTCTGGACGAAGAGGCGCCAGTGGCCATCCAAGAGATTGCCTAATTCTCCCCTTTGACAACAGGACGCGCCACCGGTACTCGGAGCGGCGAAATTGGACTAGGAAAGTTGGCTACTTCACCCGATTTCGTATGTTTTCGCAGTCGACGGGAAAAAAGAATTACGGATTTGTCATCCTTAACATGTTTGAGAATGAAAAAGTCAGGGTTCATAGTGTCTATATTGTACTCGTAATGCACATAGGCTGATTTCCCAATGCATGTCTACCAGCTCCCAATGCTTAAGCCTTCTTCCACGCACTCGGCCGTACTCGTGTAAACTTCGGGTGCACTACCTCCACTACAAGCGCTGGGTACTGCTGCACTATAGGAGCAGCAGTACCCAGCTTTTAACAGCAGGGTGTGCGGGGGGGGGGAGGGGGGGGAGGGGGGGGAGGGGGGGGGTAGCGTTATATACTATAAAGCCAAGACTTCCCTTCATTCCCATCAAATTGTGACGCTAGTCCTACTTGCCACACACACATCTGGACGAACGGCAACCTTTCTGCTTTTTCCCAGGGAAAAAGTCGAAGACTTCTTATCGATCTCAATACCCGTTGCAACCCCCATAATAATTGTACGCTTAGCGTCTACTGACTCCTATACTTATTGGCTCGTTCTCCTTATTTTTCCCGGTGACAAACATTTTCACTTATTCAAATCGTCCTAGATACCAGTTCTGTACACTTCAGTTTACTCCAATTTTGTAATCTGTTCTCAACACTTACACAGTCTGTAATAATCCATTGGGTGTTTTAAGATAGGCATTCAATCGGCGCCATCGTTCACGGCATGTTCGACGCATTTTAGTTCCGAGACAAGCCGCTCTGGCGCTACCGTACGTCTGTGTTTACACATGAACCTGCACTCAGGCATGAATGTCCCATACACACGACGCCAGTGGCGGTGTGTGTATGGGATACGTGGGGCAGCCGGGGGGTGGGGTGGTGGGAAGCATTGAAAATGAGAAAAAGATTCCATACTTATATAATACAAGTACATAGCCTAAGACACCACAACCAAATTAATCTCGCGGTAATACTCTGGACCCATCTTGGACTAGTCCAATCTATTTTTATTCTAGCTTTAAATAGGCACGTTACGGTGACATATAGCCTAGGCCTACAGAATTCCCCAGACATTTTTGCATTGCACATCTACCAATGTATTGTTAGAAATATATTTTTTTCAAATTATTCGGTATTTAGGTCATGATATGAAATTTGAATAAACATGTAACGATGAATGGACATTTTGTTTTCTCTTTAATACACCCTTTTTTTCATATTAGGGGGCTATCATTATTTACCTCATAGGGGGGTATAAGAATTTTGGCTGTCAATCATACACATTTTTGTGACCCCCCCATCCAAGGGTCCCATGTTTTTGTGACCCCCCCTATCAGAGGGTCCCATATTTTTGTGACCCCCCCCCCACCAATCACACACCCGCAGTGAATTAAAATAGTTGTGTTGTGTTTTTCTCGCATCAAGTTACCATAATTAAAAGCAATCCAGGATATTTAAAATCATTTGTAGCGCGACAATCCTCCAGATCGGGAGGTTGTGTGTTCGAACCCCACCAAAGGCTGGTCACTGCAACCCGCTCCCACCCAGAGCATAGGCGCTGTCTGTAGGCCTAATGGGAAGACTATGCCACCTGGTCAAGATTCAGTCACTCAACGACTGCAACTCTGTGAGAGCTACTACAGAATTAGGCCAGAGCCTATGGGTGATACTAGCTCTGCCGGTATCCAGGAGCCCTGGGACAGATGAAAATCAGTATAAGTCAAACTAGGTCAGTAGGAGGAGACTCTAGCCAGCCTAGCTGACTGTCTGACAGAGAGCATGGGAACTGGCCCTGTCATGTATGTCACACACCGAAAAATGGACCGCTACAGACAAGCTAGAGAGAGTAGTATAAAAACAGAAAAATAGGGTATCCCAAAGAATAAAAAGGTGATATCCAAGGGGGGGAAAAAAAAGAAAATTATTTGGAAGAGGTCAAATAAATCTCAAACTAACCTTAGTTATATATTTCCGATTGTTCTTCACCTCGTTTCTTGCATAGGAATCCCTTGGGTCTATGCTACGCTCCGACCCTTGGGATAGCTCCCCCCTCCAACTTGGTGAAGAACGATCGGAAATACATAACTGCAGTTAGTTCTGTCTCTGTACTCATCAAGCCATCAAGGTATATCCAAGTATTGTTATCCTTTCCCATTCCAAAACAAGCTTTACTTTGGGCTGACTGCATATACCTTTATTGAAGTTTTCATTCTATAATGCCATAGCCACTCTCATTGTTATTGTTGGTATTTTGATTTCCCATGTATCAGCTAATCTGCCATGATATATGTCACAGTCTGGGCATAAAGATGACTTCATCCTCAGATTCATTAATTACAGCATTATTCTCCTCTTTAGTGACTTCATTTACCCTTTCAGCATATGTTTCAGGTTCACATGAATCTGAAACTAGGTTATTGTCTGAGTCAGAATTGTCATCACCTTCTGTAGTTTTTGTCCTACTCTCCCTAGACGCTTCACTATCTTGTTCTTCTTGTAAATCCTTACCCTTAGTATTTTGTCCCTGTCTTCTCATTTCTCTTCTCATCTTTGTTTCTTTTTTATTCGGCATGTGGCCAATTACATGGTCCTTCCTTACAAGAAAATTGTGAGCAAAAGATTTAACTTTGGCTGTCATTTCAAGTCATGTTCTTCTTTTTCAATGAGAACATCGCATTATATGCGCAACTAAAAACCATCAAGTCGTTGAGATTCACTATGTACACAATCAATTGTTTCAGTATATGTTGTGTACTTGTAATGGCCAGACTCAAGAGAGGGCATGGGCTGTGGTACAATGTAGACAGTTTTTAGAATGGAATTGTTTCTGTTCCCACACAAATTACATACCTCATTATTTCAGCTGACACAGTGGAACTCTTTCTACAGCTCGCCAACTTGGCAATGATTATTCATGTGCTCTTCCATTTTTTTAAAGTAATAATGCCTTGGTAGATCACCTGGTGCAGCATCTTTGAAACACTATATTGGGATCATGAACTTGACAACACATGACCATACATATGCAATGACAAAGTTGAGAAATGCTTGAGAGAAAAAGACCATTCTAGAGAAGAATAATTGAACAAGAAAAGTATGCAGCATATTTTGAGGGCAGCTAGAGGAATCAAACGAGACACTGGCAGATGTCTTTAAGAGTGTTCAATCCACTAAAGCCTACTCATACTAAAAGTAACAGCAGGAAGGAAAATAAAAGGAAGTCAGCCAGTTGGAAAAGAAAATAAGATGAGGACAATAGTATAGAGTTACTAAACAAAAGAACTGAACCAGGGAAAGCAATAGAATGTTTTCCAAATGATTTTTCTGGCAAGTCAGCAGTCATGGTTCAACTCAATGCCCTGAATCATAATTTAGAAGGTCTCCTTCGCCCAAAGATGGACAGAAAGCATAAGGACTTTCTCTGAACAAAGACCATCTTTTGTCCTGATGTAGTTCTCAAGTTTAAAAAAAATCATGGAAGACTACAAAAATCAAACTGAAAGAACCAAATGGTGCCAACACTTGAAAGATCTGGATGTGTTAGCTTAGAAAGTAGTGACAGTGAAACTGGACATTTCCAGCCAGAATCTCTCCTTTGAAAGGAGAAGTGACCCAGTTCATTTGTTGAGGGAGAAGACAAGCAGGAGTCAATTTGATTTTTGTTTTGTATATTTATGTTACATGTTTTCAAAGTATATCTGGATCAGGTATAAATGTTGAAGTTTTGTTTCTAGTAGTGTTATATGAAAAACCCAGTGGAATCAATTGCTGAATATTTAAACAAGGGCAGAATGTTGGTTACATCAAGACGCCAATTATAAAACTTCTTCCACTCGACCCATAGGGGTATCATTATTTTTTTGCGAACTCCTTGGATTTGTGTTTTTCGCGCTGTTCTCATACCCAAGCGACTACTCACAAGCCCACCTTTCGAAATGAAAATTGGTTGTTTTATTATATCAATCAATTCCTCTATGTCTGTTCCAACCCGTCTCCAATTTTAAACAGTTTTGAGGTGTAAACTTTTTGCTGTTGAGTGCCTCGGCACCATAGAAATGATATGTGAAACACTGAATTCATAGAGGGAAAAAAATTGCGGTAGCAGAAGATATTTTGCGGAATTCTTGGTACTTTAGCCAGTAAAAGTCATTATAGATCTGCATGTTTTTTTAACCGATTCATCACTTAAGATGGTGTGAGGATTGCCTCAGTAAACATTACTAAGACACAGTATTTTTTCAACCCTGATGTTGGTGTGTTTTTGTGACCCCCCCTATCAGAGGGTGCCATGTTTTTGTGACCCCCCCCATCAGAGGGTGCCATGTTTCTGTGACCCCCCCCCATAATTCTTATACCCCCCCCATGAGGTAAATAATGATAGCCCCCTTAGCAATATTTCCTTTAATTTTTAGGCAATAAAACAGTGTTTTTTCCCTTTAGAATTTAAAATAGCCTATTGATGCTTGATATGCCAAAGTAGGGTATTTCTGATATTTCCCATCAGGGAAGCAAACTGAATTGGTTAAAATAACTAGGTTTCACTGACGCCTTCTCGCCTAGTCAACAAACAAGCTTGCACGAACAGCTGGGCCTGCATGGGTAAAAAACGTGACCTATATATACCGTCGGGATCACCGACGCTAGGAATCCCCCTCTTGTAATGACGTCATAGGTCGGGAATCCCCCCTCCAAAGCGCAGTGAACACACAGCTTGAAATTAGCCTCTTCTCGGAAGTACCGCGCTCATGGTGAGTTCAACGAAGGAAAGAATACCTTTCCATTCATCATCTTGTCTACAGCCAGGTTTGTTTCCATCAGGCTAGGCCTACTGCTGATTTTCCACTAAACCCCTATTATCGCTGGAACATGAATATTTGGGCGTTGCAGTTTGCTGCTTGGTTCGACTGCCCGCCATATTTTTAGGCCTATCGATTAACACTGTGTTGTGCCTAAACGTGTGCTCAGTGCTGGTGAAACCAAAGTGAAACTGGTCACCAAACCCGTTATTGACATCAATATATGTAAGGGATAGAATATTGTCCTAAATCTGAGACCTAATTTCATTAATTGTGTTCATTGTGTATACTAATTACGCTCTGATTTTGTCATTGGGAATTTCCCGTTGTCAGGACTGTCCTGGCAGGGTAGTCGTGGAAACCGATAACGGAGGCCGTAAGATCGTTTCCGCCTACCATAAAAGCGGTTATAGTTATAAATATAAGCACATTCATAAACGAAAGAAGCAAAAACAAAATAGTGTACCGTACATTTCTTTACATGTAGTTAGCCTATGGGGTAGACAGAGGGCCGTCCCCGACTTCTCCCGAGCTGGGAATTTGCGGTGTTTTCTCTGATGTCCAGAGTATAACCGCGAGATATTATGATTTGTGTAAGGTTTGCTATGGTTATTGTTAGATTATATGAATAAAGAAAAACATTTGCCGACGCACGCCCCCCCCCCCCCCCCCCCAGCCCCGTCCTCCCTAGTGTCCCATACACACACCGCCACTGGCGTCGTGTGTATGGGACGTTCATGAATGCCTGCATGCAGGTTCATGTAAACACGGACGTACGGTAGCGCCGGAGCGGCTTGGCTCGGAACTAAAATGCGGCAATAGCGATCGATTCAAATCATAACACACCAATCGAAAGTGGTAAATGGGCTTATATCTTCTTTTCTAGAGAATATTGTTCCAGTAATCACTAGCTAATATCGTTGCTTACTAATATACGGTAGTTCTCACACCTGAGAAAAAGCTGAATGAGCATTTATTTCGTGGGCAGAGACAGCAGCAATTCCCTTTTCTTCTACTATGTGCGTAGGACCGTGATAACGGGTACGCCTGGTCTAATTTTAGTGAGTAGCCGGTGGCAGCTTTTTTTAAAAAAAGCGGTGGTCGTGGGAGAGTCCAGAGTATTACCGCGAGATTAATTTGGTTGTGGTGTCTTAGGCTATGTACTTGTATTATATAAGTATGGAATCTTTTTGTCATTTTCAATGCTTCCCACCACCCCACCCCCGGCTGCCCCTTGTGTCCCATACACACACCGCCGCTGGCGTCGTGTATATGGGACATTCATGCCTGTAGGCCTATGCAGAGGCGCTTGCGGCGGTATTGGGAGACACCATTTTCGGCGCTTGTTGATATATTTCGCGGCAATGGCCGTCGATTCGAATCTTGCCGAGGGGATCTTTCGAGCTATACCTGACCCTATCGTTGTATATAGACAATATTGCTGCAGTAATCACTAGCAAATATCGTTGCTTACTAATATACGGTAGGAGTGAGCGTGGATACTAAGCTGAATAAGCATGTATTTGTTTGGCAGAGACAGCTATAAATGTCGTTCTAGGTATATAGGCGTTTGACCGTGATAACCGGTATGACTGCTGTTTTCCTTTTGATTCTGCCGTTGGCAAGCTTCTTACAGAAGCGGTAGTCGCGGGGAGTCAAGGAGTGGAAGAGGGAATGACCATTATTTCTTGTTAATCTGTTAACACCCTCATAAAAGAACAGCTGGGTCATGGTATGGCTCTGCCCCCTCGACCAAATTTTTATGGTCATTCCCCCTGTCTTAGCAGTAATATGATATCAGATCTCTCATCCCGTTCTGGTCTACCGGTAGAGGCGGTGGTGGGTGACATAAAATGGTCAATATATATGGTCTGTCCCCCCAACTCTTCTTCGACCTCCCCCCTTTACTCTCAAGGAATAGGGTGCTAAACTATAGTATGGGCTACCTATGGCCCATAGTATGGGGATGTCTGGCAGTAATTCATAATAATTCTTGACCTGATAAGTTGCTCTAATACCCGCTCTATTAATATAGGCCTACGTTTTAATTTCTTATCTTATCTGTTCCTTTTTACCTAAAATATAATCTATTTATAATTATGTTGTCATGTCATGCCTTAAATTAGTAATAGTTTTAATTCCCTTCCTTCTCTGTGGCATCTTACCCTACACTGTCATGTGGAGAAATAGAATACTTTTCTCTTCTCAGCCACAGAGATCGAAGGAAGGGAATTAATATGAATATTGATCATGAGGTTAGGCTCTCACCAACACCTACTCTTTTGAATGTCTTGAGTTATCAGATAAAAAATATATCATAACTTCCCCTTAAACCCTGAGAACCCAATAGGGAACAAATTAAAAGAAAGACAAAATATTTGTATTATATGTAGTCATATATACAAGACTATATACCGCCCCTACCCAGTCCTATTATAGCACTAAACGGAGGGAAGAGAATACCTTAGCAAAGTAGGCCTACCTGATGAGGCCAAACAGCCGAAACCTTAATAAGGTATGAGACTTC
This sequence comes from Sthenelais limicola, assembly GCA_942159475.1. Lineage (NCBI taxonomy): Eukaryota > Metazoa > Annelida > Polychaeta > Phyllodocida > Sigalionidae > Sthenelais > Sthenelais limicola. The sequence goes on along the minus strand of OW804097.1, from coordinate 71,832,020 downwards.
AAGCAAGTCACCAGCACCAGTTGGAGAGGGCTGGATCAAAAATAGATTCACACACAGACAAGTAACAAAGGGTCTTTCGGATCTGGCGGGACAATCCTTGGTGTACTATAGTAGTCTTACCTACCGTATTTATTTTTGTCTTAATTTAGTGTTTTGTAACCATGGCAGCCATATGCCTATTATCTATGCCTATAGCCTCAACACCCCGATCTGTAAAGTATATATAAGTTTTATCATTGAAGTAGACTCGTTTTGCCTATGAAAAAATTCTCTCATCGCCAAAATCTGAAGTTGTTACATATATTATATATGTGTGAGCGAATATCCTTGCATTAATAGAAAGCACAAGTCAAGTCAAGTCCAACATCTAAAAAGTATGTAGTCCATCGCAGCTTTTTCGAAATCATTTACTTGGATTAAAACTAGAGGATTTGGGGTATAGATCCCCTAGACTCTGCTGACTATCAAGCGGGCTGGTTAAGGAGAAACCCTTTATAATCTTGTGTTTATCGTTTAGCTATTCACTTACAAAACACATGGATTAATAGGAGTGAACCTAGTAAGTGAACCTAGTTTTTAAACTCAACTTAGATTTAAAACTATACCTTACTCCTGCGAGTTATAACACGTTATATATTTTGTTGTTTTACATTTTGTAACTTTAACACACCTTTGGTAAGGACGATCTATTGTATATAGAACCATCCTTCACCAATGGCTGAGAATAAATATTTGTTCCATACTTGACTGTAGGGCTATGTGTGATTTAGATAAATAGATACAGTGACCTGAAGCTCGATACTGCAAGCTGTTTAACGACCTGTTGAATTTTAAAATTATACTAGCAGAGTGTGCCAGATCGAGGGACAACCAATGAGCTTTGTTCTAGGAACGGGAATATATCGCAAATACGGTATACTGTGGACATTGGCGTCGGTCATTTCATTGCACTGTGGTAGAAGCAGTAAAACCTAGCCACTTTTATTTTGTTTCTTTGATAATTTCAGCTAAATTCGATTGATCAAAATCCCTTTATTTCCTGTAAATTAAACTAGCCCACTGGTTAAATTACTCACCGGTTGTAAGTGTTTGGTTATCCAAGGATAGCCATGTAATTAATTTTATTTGACGGGCCCTGAGGATACAAAATATATATTCATTTCTCTGATATGAAGTCCAGTGTCCTTTCCTGATCAGAAGATGTATGATATTCCGAGAAATGGTTGTTTGGTTATCCCTTGTGTCACAACAGCACTATTGATAGAGGGTTTGTGAGGGAGGTGGAGGTCATTCCTTGGACAGGTGGACTCCGCCTCGCTCTTAAAGCACCTTTTCAAATTCTCCACAACCCCCTCCCAGTGATTAATTATGAACAGTCCCTTAGCCACCTCTTCCCCGTTCCGAGAAACAGTTCAAGGACAGTTGAACAGTTCAAGAAAAATGTTGAGAACGCTATCCCTAGGCTACAGTCGGAGGATGCAGATGCCCCAGGCATTCGTCGATGGTTAACGATTTTCATTTCGGGACAGTTGTATCAAATCATACACTCCATGAATTAATATTGGTATCGCCGCGAATTCAAATATTACCGATAGGTCATTTGCCTTGTCAGCTTAACTCTTGTTAAATCGACTTAAATCGACTTAAATTCTTATATTTTGTTCATTTCATTTTTTTTCACCCAATATTAACTAGAAATATGTCAAAATCAAGACTTTCAGATCTATACATAATGTATGTCTCATGTTTAATCAGATGTCGCGAGTTACAATGTCGCGAGGCCTTTGTTGTCACGAGGCCAATTCCTTTAGGTACACCTTTCTGTCCCGGGTATCCACAGGATTAAAAATACAACAGACCTCTCAGATTATATTCTAGTCTAGACTAGGCTGGACTCCGGCTTGACTGGACTACTTTTACTCTCTTCCCATTCCTGGGTAAGACCTTAAAGGGCCTTTCTGTCTCTTTTCTCTGTCTCTCTCTCCCTTCTTCTCTATCTCTATTTCCTGGGTATGATCATAAACTGCCTCCCTCTCAGCTCTCCCGCCCTTGATATAACACTTCAAAGTGTTGATAAGGGCGTAAAGCAACCAATCTCACTCACTCACTCATTCTTCTCTTTTGGTTGGTTTGGTTTGGGGGATGGAAGGCGAGCTTACCCCATCCTCACAGAGTTGACAGGATGTTGTAGTTGCTGCAGCTTTCTGGAGAGTAGGTTGGTGGAGTTATTGAGCGGATAGAGGCTGTAGAAGTTGGGTTTGGGATTTGAAGTTGTGCCACAGTCTAGAAGATACTGTATGGGGATCTATATTGCAGTGGTAGCAGGAAGGGTTGGAAGAGGTCGGGTTGCGGCCCTGAGTATGTGTAGACTTCTCTCTTCGTATTATATTCTCTTCTTATATTCTTTTATATTCAGCCCACTTTCACTATGACTAAATTAAATTGTATTGAATTTGATTTGATTTTTCGAGACCTGATATCTTTCATATCGACCCAATTTTTATATTATTTTTTTAAAATTTTCATTAAAATAAATCGCATTAAAAAAGTCGATAATAGTTGCCTGTGGACAGACTTGGAAAGGGAACGGAAGGTAGTGTGTGCATAAGCGTCCGATATAGAATCCTGAGTTAACAATGCGCATTGTTTACTCGTCAGTATTATGACTGCATGTTGTTGGTTACGGAGAGCTAGCTAGACACATCATGCAGTTCATAATCTCCCAGCGACTCCTCATTCGGTTTTCCCTCAACTTATCATATCTTTATGGCCTCCAAGTTTACTATAAACAACCTCATGGAACTTGATGAATATTGGATTTCTAAAGGTCAGGGATGAGGGGGATAGGGACCAATTTTATCTAGAATCGGCCTCTGTTATATTTATTGATACAGTGCAGGTGATTCTATGTTTTTTTTTTCTTTTTGCTAAGATTCTTCATGGTTGCGTATCAGTAGCAAAGAGGCATGTAGTAATTTTCCACTTATTTAATCTCCATCTGTGAATCTGTCTGTTCAATGAGACTTTTTTTATTTACTAGAAAAGTTGCTCTAATATGTCAGGGTTAGATGTGGAATTCAGAATGGATGCTCTACTTATGAATACATTACGTTTCGATTTCTTATCTGAACTGTTCCTTTTTGCCTGATATATATAATCTGTTTGAAATTATGTTGTCAAGTCCTGATATTTATATTATATTATTGGCTATTAAAGAGAGAAAGAAAATGTGACCCAACTCAGTTGGTTAACAAGAGAAACTAATACTTTTATTGTGTCGTCGTCGTTTCAGCGGTTTGACATGACCGCTCACCCACTGACAAGCTCTATACAATATTGCTTAATTGAGAAAATAGAAATTATTTTTAAAAATAAAATCTGTATTCAAGTTACGGTTAGATATACATTAAATATGATATTAATGTTCACGTAATTAATAACAATTTTAATCCATATGATAATTTAGATATTAATAGATATAAATGAGATAATTTACGTAATTTTACATCACAATGATTGATTTTGGAATGTCATGGTTATCTACCGGCTGTAGGGAGTTACTCGCATGAATGGGCAACCTATATTAAATCCTGTTACATGTATACATGTGCATTCTGTACGCGACTTAATGTGCATACCATTCAACTACATGATGTGTTGGTCTATTTCAGATGCCACTGTGACGGAGTGAGTTGCTAGCAGTGGAACTTAGCTGAGGAAAGTAGTCAATCGTAATCCATCAATCTACATTCTAAACTTGTAATCCGTCCGTTTCAACCTTATGGAATTAAATCCCGTTAATCAGCATGACTCAACCTTCACCAAGAAATCCTAAGTTCAGGAGGAAATACTAGGGCTACCCTAGATTATAACGCTCCAGGCCGGTGCTTAACAAGGTCTACTAGGTTTGTAACATTAGGAAACCAGCTATGCATCCCGTAACAAAGAAAATACTATTTCCAATTCTTTTGGCCGCCATCGTCACTGTTTTCTCCTTGAAATACTACAACACAAAGCAGTTAGAAAAGCAATTGGCTGCCCGACTCGCATTTAAAGGTTATAAAGTTATTTCTGCCTCTGAAGGTTATGATAAATTTTGGAAGAAATCGGGCCGTTCAAACCATGGATCCACGCATCTAAGATATAGCCGAGAAACTACGATCGAGACTTCCAAGCATCTCAAAGATATTAATGGCATTAAAAAGAATACAAATAATAATATAGCAAACATACAAATAGGGAACACTAGGAAACACGAAGTTAATGCCATTGGAAATGGAGCTTTCGGGGAGATACCTCGTCGGATGCACTTGTCCCAAATGGACGTAGACAAAGAAGATATTCTATTGAATGGCATCCCTGACGTTGTAAAGAGAAATCCTGATATACTGAGAGCTTTAGGAATAAGAGATCCCGGACTGCCTAGAGAAGGTGAAGAAGTTCTTAGGACTGTAACTTTGAAGAGATCTAACAAAATAGTGATGCATACCCCTCCTGTTGGGGATCTAATTAATGATAAAAACAAACCAAATGGACCTACGAGTCCAAGTAGAATTATCAGTGGTCTTCAAGACTTGGACGATTCAATTGCTGTTCCTAAAAACGTGAGTTCCCGAATTCAGGAATCGTCAAGATGGCCCGAGACCGATACAGCCAAACATAGAATTAACCTTACTACTGAACATACTATAAATGATTCTAAGGGTTTCTCTACAAAACCAAATGGGAAAAGACTGGCTTCCACTGTTCCCACAAAAAGCCCCACTGCCCCATCTCTGCAGCGAATTTGGGACGCAAGTGTTCGTAAAAACAATAAAGATGTAAACAATTCAAGCCATCAGGATAATGTACCTTTAGGACTTTTGCAGACTACACAGATTAAGGATGAAAAGGGACAGCAGCGTGTGGACATCATTGAGAATGGGACACATACAACATTTAACCCAAGAAACATAAGAAATCTCACTGGTGAACTATCCCAGACACAGCTCGTGGATAAAAACAGCCTTAATAATAGCCAGCATCACATTAAACAGTTAAATAAAACTGAGGTGGAAAAGCTGAACATCTGGCATGAGGTTATCAAAACTAATACTAAAACAAAGCCCATAAGACTAAATGGGGAACCTACAAAGATTCCCAATGTTGAACTACATTCTAGAGATCTCCCAGCAATAGCACTTCGTTCTAAGGAATTAAATTTTAGATTTAAACCTGAGTCTGGAAAAAAGTATGCTGTTCTCTCGGCCGTGAGCATCGGGAATGATTTTAACTATGTATTTACTTTACCCCTCACTGTGGCTGCATGGAAACGAGTGGGATATGACAGTATTTTATTGTTAGTTGGGGAGGAAAAACATTGGATGTCACACCCAGTTCTGAGTTATATATTGAAAGAACTTCGCCGGTCCGACCCCGTTGTGGTGTTTTTAAATGCTTCCACAAAATACTGGGTCTTTCTAAGTCAAGTATCTCGAGTTTTTGTCTGTGAATTATTTGACTGGCGTGGATTAGAAAATACCATTTTATTAACGAGTGACGCCGATTTGTGGCCCTTATCTAAAGAAATGTATGCGCTGCCAGATGGAAAGAAGATCTTGTCCCTGAATTCTCAGTGTTGTGGTACATTCGATCACAAGGGCAAAAAGTATAAAATGCTGCCCATGTGTTCGCTTGTGATGAGTGTTGGGACATGGAGAGAGGTGCTAGGAATGAACACGAACCTCTCTCCAGTTCATCCTGTGAATGATATGATCACTTACATTGAGGAGGAATTCGGGACACAAGTCTTGTCCAAGCCTGTGGTAAAGGGAGAAAATGATGGCTGGTTTTTGGACCAACATTTAATGAGTGTGAGAATAAAACAATGGGAAGTACACAATCGAACCGATGCAATTCTATATGCCCCAAGACATACATCGATCGACAGGGTAGATAGGTCCAAGTGGAAACCTTATAACATTGAAAGAAAGAAAGATGTGCATTTATTAGAAAACCTTTACCAACCTGGTTCGTGGGAAAGGACTTTACCTTTAATTCGCGCACTTTTTTCAGAAGGCTACCAAGATATGGTCAATTATCGGGAAGGGTTTATTCGCATGGTTCTAGAACTAAAAAATCGTCAACAAAAAAAGAGTACGTAGCAGGATTGCATATCAGCCTCTTTTGTTGTCCGGTGGATTTTTATCTTTGTGCATTATAATGGCCGGGCCATTTTCGGTTGAGTCCCTCCATATATTTGTTACCGTATTGGACGAAGGAATTTCTTCCCTTACAGCAATCTTGGAAGTAAAGTCACTCCCACTATGGCATCCCAACTGGAGGCCAACCCGGGTGGTGTCAGGTGCTGTGGTGAGGTGTCTAGGGTCACCCTGTACTATCTAAGACATGTAGACCTACACTCTATACTCGTCCTGTTGGCAGCAGCGCCGCATAGGGTTAACCATAGCGAGCTTTGGTGTTTACTGCCAACAGGTCGAGTATAGAGTGTACAAAATCTGATCAGGGTAGGCATTCATGTAGTTGTATAGGTTGTGAGAATACAATCACATTTTTTCCACTTTCTTGATCTCTCGTACAACAAAACATCAAAATGGATATAATATGAGTTTCCTCACAAAAGCGATTACCAAATATGTACATTTTGCTGACGAAGTCATTTAATCCATGTATTATATAGTTACATCATTTTTTATCTTATTGGTTCGAGTTACGTAATTTTGTGATAGTATTTGAACCTAATTTCCCACTAGGTATTTGAACGAATTATGGTCTGGTCGATATGGTAAAGATAGTATATTATATTTCACATCATCTTACGATTTAATATGGATCAATGTGACATTTTACTACATTGATTTCATCATGTTCATTGACATTTTTGTTTTGTTTTTGAGGTGAAATGAGGTTCTTGGTAATTTTGACTAATGTTTTGGGGAAAGAAGTTCAAAGTACCGTAACTTTGTTGCTGTGATGAAACTTTATACATTCCATAACCTTATCATTGAAATAGTTCTACTGCAGAATATATATTTTTTTCTTCTCGTTTGTTCGAATATAAATATTTTTTAACTAAATATAATGTTGGGGTTTTTTTTCTACCAAATTCGAAATGGCCTATTGAGCTATCTGTGAATCAAATTGCTGCATCTAGCAAATTCTTTGAATTTTTGTTTGACCAATTAGAAACATGAATTTTCACCAGCGATGCTACGTTTGTACCGAGTAAAACTATAATTTTTATAAGAGGATAATTCCAATATCCCTCCGGACATTCCACATTTCGCCATGGGGATGAAATTGATGTATATTCAATAAGAATATTAATAATGTATAATCTGAATTGGTTGTTAGCGGGGTCGTGACTTGTGATTTTGGTAGGCCAGTAATTTAATATAATAAACATGCCAGCGAGTGTTCCATTTAACATTGCTTTCTTTTTTTTAATTTAAAACAATGGAACTTTATTTCTCTTAACCTGCAACTAGGCGACATTGCTTTCTTTATTGTATCTATAAATATAGTGGGAAAAGGATATGATCACATCTTTAAATTTTCAATAGCAAGTTTATAATTTAGAAGATGGAGATTTGAGTCCAATGATGTATGAACCATTCGAAACTCAGTTCAAGAGCCTGTATCGTGGTTGTCCTTTAGTATAGCGAATATTCATCATTCCATTGCTGCCGCGGGGTTGGTCTTAATCAGCACGCATTTTGTGATTTCCAGGAACATCAACAGGATAATATTTCTTTGCCTCTATCACGTTGACGTTGATGTGCCTCTATGTGGTGGTACTATCTTATGGCGTCCACTCACTATAGTGATCGAAGCGTTTGTTTTATTATTAATTAAGGTTGTACGGCGGATACATGTATACTCAGGAAAACTAGTCATGTATTTATTTCCAGTTCACATCCCATATTTATAAAATTGTTGACTCTGGTAAGAATTTTACCTCATATTTTCCATGATGTCCAAAAAAATGAGATTAAATTCCCAGGTAATAACCTCCCTGTTTTTTCTCTGCTCCTCTGTTCCTTCTTGACCTAAAAGTCAATAGATGACAACCTGGCTGTACGAAAATTTTTTATTTTTGTGCGAAATAGGAAATTATATTGTCTATTAGAAGTACATAGTCTATAGGTGCTACATTGGAGTATTTCATGGAAAGCAAGCAAGATCACCAAGCTGTAGTAATAACTTTATAATATATGAAAACGTGCCTTCAAATACCTACCATTCCAGTCCACACCGACTGGGTTACCAAAGGCCGGCCATATCTGTAGCTGTCTATGGCTATATATCCATGTAAAAGAACAATCGCTAATATTTGAAAAGAGTATGGTATTGCATTTATACGAAAGTATGGTGTCAAAACAGGGCGTAAAACAACCGATCTCCCCCCCCCCCCATTATAGTTCAAATGAATTAATAATTTGAATTGGATAATTTGAATCCTTCCGACCACTCCCCAGGATATGGAATTCATCACTCGTTGTTGGTACTTATTATCAGTATAGGGATACATTCGGTGGGCCTAAGCTCCCATGAATAGGGAGGGTTTCAAGCCCTACTGGACATACAATATATAAGGGTAACAATCCACCACCTTTTTCTTTTGGTGATGGTTCATACGTAAATGACTTGTCTATAAGTACAAGATTGGGATATATCTAATTTAACATATTTCGTTAGATGAATATGTGGCTTTTTTTTTTAGCCAAATGTACTTAAAAATTACAAATGTGTCCTATTGTAAATTATCTTTCATATTCTTTTTTTTGTTCCTTTATTTTTTCAGGTGTTATAAAACTGGGTGAGGCATTTGCCCGCCCATTCATCTTTGGGGATCAAGCTATTTGCCTGATTTACACCCCAACCCTGGCATTTCTACATGCACAAGGTATATTCAGATATGGCAATTGTTGCGATTAGGAGATAGGGGGTGGAATGAATGGAATTTTGTTCAATGGAACCGGTAATGTTGGTAGATAATACGCGCCTAAACACACATCATAATGATTTATTCATATGCATCTTGGTGAGAGATTATTAACCCGAGATAATTAATATTGATATAATTGAATCTTGTATATAGTGGCGGTGTTTCCTGAAAGGTAAATATAAAGGGAGTAGACAGAAATGTCATCCTCGGCCTTGCAACTACCGTATAACCTGTATTTGTAGCCGCGGCTGGTATCATTTCCCAGTGTGGCCAAAGTTGGGGGCGTGGCTGCTATTGGTGTTTAGGCGATGCCGATCGTTTTGTGAATCAAAATGGCGATTATCAATAGGATCTTTGAATATAAGCGCGAATCTTTTAAAAATAACAGGGTTGCGGCATTTAATTGATATAGGTTGTACGAAATTTTTCACTTTGGGTTTATCAAATTTTATCCATTTCTAAATACGCCGAATCAACAATTCATGAATTGAATTTGTGTATGGATATTATCAACTGTTTCGCATGAAATTCTGTGGTACAATATGTGTAAACGCGATTTTAAATATACTTACACTATGTGACATTTTAAACGAGTGTGCTTTGATGATAAACTGTTGATATATTTTGCTGATTAAATAAAATATATTTTTTCCTACTAGTTACGACCATGTTTTTTCTACTCGACATTACTGAAACTTGTCCTCCATTATGCCAACATTAACGTGGAAAATCACAAATCAGAAAGACACAAGCAACTAGAACTATGAAGTTAATATTTATTGACAATGGTGGATACAAATAATCCTCCGAATGTAAACAATGAATTCAGCGCTAAGGCTACGGCAATAGCATAGGCATGTGTATAAGTAAAAGGTTGGCTTTCTGTTGCGTATTAATATGTACCAAACGTTGGCATTGAGTATGTATACAAGTTCAACAATCAAAATATCACTAGAGTATTTCTTAGAAAATATGTGTAACATTAACGAATGAACAATATAAATATAAATATAAATATCTTAGATATATTCAGTACGATGAGATTCACTCCCTATACTCTACTATTCAAATATGTTTAGGTTATACTTAATAATGACTAATGGCTCTAACAAGAATGAGTATGTGACCTACACAGTTATCTAACCTATTACAAAACCCATATCTTCACTTGTTAAACTATTTTCACAGTAGAGCTTTCTTTGATTTGAAGTGAAAAGAAGAAACAAACTTCTGAAAAAAAGTATATTAATCGAGCATTTCCTGTTGAGTATAGAATCATAGATTAACAAAACCTTTTTGTAACATCACAGAGTCGTTAAGAGAAATGTAATATATTCTATCATAAGGCACTTAAAATCAATGCTGAAAAATATAAACTGTCTACGTGGGGGACAGTCATAAGTACGGTGTTTCTGTAGCAATATCTATCTAGCAAGATTGGCAGCCTTTCATTCTCGAAAAATAAAGAGTAGTCATGACTGCTCACATATATACTTGAAAGGATGGAGCCCATAGCGGATGAGAATCATCTAATGCATTATTTTTGTCACCAAAGCATTTCAATGAAAAGAGAATTATCACAAAAATTGCTTCCGTGGAGCAATGAGTCGCTTGTGTTCTTGCATATCCGCAAGAACATCAAGAATGCTTGCAAAATGCTGCTTTACATTTGGGCCTATGTATAGAAAAGTAACCCCCAGACTTCCGACAAATTCTCCCTATCCTTAATTGTCAGTATGATTAACAATGCCTTGACCACGAACTAAGTATGAATTAAGATTGAAGAATCTTAATTCCACTCGCCACTTACAGGATACGGGCGTTGTTTAAAAAGTTTGACGTACAGTGAAAAAGTAGAAGTTAATGATTGCCCAATAGAGGCAGTTAACCCTAGGCAACATTTAACTATTATCGATAAATCAAATATAGATCTATAGATAATTTCTATGACTAGAATTTATGGTGCAATAGATTAGTCTCTGATATCAGATCATTTTAATAGGGATAACCGATCTGAAAAAGGTGAGTGGCGTTAGTATACTGATATAATATATAAAGGTAATTGCTTTGTAGCTAAAAAGAGAAAAAAAACCCGTTAAACATCTAATAGATTTGTGTAAAACAAACCCTTTATAGTAAAGATAGTTATGCTGACATTCGATAGTTCTGAGTATTTGAAAAGTATCAGTATCACAGATGAGAATAATAAGTTTTTATAGTTTGGCAAGAATTGCTAATTAATAAAGCTAAGTCTTATTAGAGGAAAAATGGTAAGAATAAGTTCTCGTTAGTACGGCTCGAATCTCAAAAAGTCATGATATCTTTCATACAATACACGGCTACGTAAAATAGATACATCCCTTGCATAGATGCATATTATTACCAATTCGACTGAATTTTATATAATTATCACTAGCCCAGATACACGTGATTGATAAAAAAAATATGGTTAGAGTGGGTTGGCATAACGCGTTGGATAAGTCCTTACATTAATAATTAGTGCAAATGTATTCAAAATAAAACTTGGGGCATTAAATTCGAGCCTACCACCCGTTTGCATAAATATTGGGCAACACCAAGTCTTTAAAATCTAAAGGAAACATCAATGTCTGGCGAAACTGATGCATATTATACTAAAAATCGCTGCTATCCTCTTTGAGTTCAAAATGTACTTTTGATGCAATTGTTTTTGCAGATGGTACAATCTCATCTTCTACCACCACAACTTCCCTTTCAAACAGTGAAGGTTTGTCCAACTCGGTCTTGAATTTGTAGGAGTAGCTGTGCTCTGAAGTTTCACCGTGGCCATTGGTTTCCACTTCTTCCGTTTCTTCAACCATGTCGTGTATGGCCGCCTCAAGCTCTCGTGCATGTGTGTCAAACTCCTCGGACAAGGTCTCTGTTTCATGATACGCTGGTCTTGAAGGCGGTGGTGCAGTCGATTCTCCACTGCTGTACCTGGACGGTATCTTGGCACTGGCAGGGCGTCTGGCTCCGGTAGTTGTCACCCTGGCTCTCCTTACCTTGGCAGAAGCTGGCCGCGTGTTGGGCGGACTGGGGGTGCCAAAAAGCTTTTGGGCCTTTTTGTCCTGAGGAAGAAACATTTTTACATGTTAAAGTAAATAGAAGACTTTCTAGCTCTTTCTGGCAGCACAACCCCAATCAAAAGTCCATATGTTTCGAATCATCGTTTTGCGTTAAAATAAAAAATCTGGGCCGAATGGACAAAGATAGAACATTGCACAGAAAAATAGGCAAAAAGTCGCTACAATTTAACCCATAACAATTAGGAAAAGATTTTAACCAGAATCTGTGCTTACGTTGCTTACTGTCAGTTGCTTCTTGTAGAGATCTAGCTGATGATCTCGCTTTCCAAGTTCGGATTTCAGAACATTAATTTCATAATTCTTTTTCTTCATCTTCTCCTTGGCCTCTTTAGTCTTTGTAGCGGAAGCCTGCAAATGGTAAGGTTGGTGTTATAAATAAGGTAATCGCATGGAATCATTCCTCTGTTGAGTCAGATGAAAGTCAACTTATAGACCCAACAACTAACCACGATGGAGGTGTTGGCTATTTTACAAATATAATTTGAAATAAGGAAATGTTGGTCAAATATTGGTAAGGCACAGCTTAATGCTAATTTCTCTCTTGTAAAAAATGACGACAGCTAAACACTCCCATTTAAAATAATTTTGAAGATATTAGTAATTTACTATTTTTATCATCTTAAACTAAGCAATATCAGAACTCATAAGCGATAAAAAGTTGATAAATGTCCAGTCCTTTCATCAAGATCGATCATTCGTGTCTGAAATATATCAGTCCAAGTCTTCTGTGCCCCTATTTAAACAGTCAACATGTTCTTATTTTTACAATCTTTAAGAAACTATGGCTACACAATGCTAAGGCGAAGACTTCCGCTTAAATAATTACCATACAATTTCTTTTGCTTAGCTTATGTTATATTATGCAAATGATACTATTAGAATTCCATAAGTTGCCTCATTATTCTCCATAAATGGTTTTGCTTTTCATTAAATTAAGGAATCTAGTTTTGCGCACAATATCTTCAACGACATTATAACCTACAATCCCTAGGAGACATACATACCTCCTCACCAATATGCGACGCACTATCCAATGATGGTTCAAACTACAATATCGACTGACTGGTATTTATTTCATCATCAAGGAATAGAACACAGGTGTTCACCATGTCAGTTAATTGTTTATGAGTAAGAGACTTACTAAATGTTTTCGATCGGTATTACAGGTTATCTGTATACCCACGAGAGGTCGATTCTACGACAGAACCTAGCTCTATGATTATACTTAAGAAAGCAAAAATTGAGATGTTACCTGCAGTGTTAGTGGGTCTGGGGGAGCCCGCGGGCAACTGCGCTGTAGGGTAGGAAACTGTCACCAGCAGAACAGAGACACGAAAAGACAGCTTACAACCAGTAAAACATCACACCATCACAGACACAAGTACCACTTATTCAGCTCCAACATTCAAAATCAAAAGTTATACTTAGGCCTGCATATTTACATTGTTTGCTATCATGTTACGTCGTTGATATCACGATTAACTAATTTACATGCATCCTTAATGTTAACATCACATTTTAACAACGTCTACAAGGCCTTTAATGTAGGCACACCACAATTGTTAGCTCCCAATTCTAATAATAATGTCCAGTTACAAAACTGGGCATTATCTGAGAAGCTCACATAGTATTGGATTATCATCACCATTCACCGACACATTAATATCTTGACACTATATTCCGACAATCACCGACTAGTTAAACGTATTATTGACTGACATTTAGTTCCTCATTAAGTATTCTTATTATTCTTATTCTTATTCTTATTATAATCAGATGCATATTAATGCAGAGACGATGCTAAGAAAATTTGATATACTAAGTAGCAAACAGTCAGCTCTAGACAGAACATCCAACAAAGGAAATAAAAGTTCACACACCTCCACTTTTGGTTCCGGCTGAAACTATAAAATAATATGCATTAGTCACTAAAAATTGTCACTAGTGAAAAGGTTCTTCAACTTCTGAACTATAATTCTGAAAAGAACCAGCAATTAAGAAAATAGCAGAAATATATAAGTACCACATACGACCAATACATTCATTGGAAAATTGAATTGGTTAAAAATCCACATTAATTAGAATGTTCTGGTTATAAAGTAATTGAAGACAATTTGTATTGAAAAAAGCCCCAGAACTTCAAGATGTCTTTTCAGTTACGCGGATTGCCCTTTTTTACTACATCGAAAAAGTTCTTCTTGAATAATCTTGATATTAATGGGTGCGGGTAAAGGGGATACAGCTAAATAATTAGTTACCTTCTTATTGTTGAGTTTGGTGACAAAGGCGCGCGGAGGCTCCGGTTGTTCCCTAAGTTTCTCCAACGTATGGCGCAGACATTGACTCTCTTCTGTACGTTGTCTGATCTCTCGCTAAAAGCAATATTCATGGGCGTTAGCACGTAGTATACAATGTCTGAATTAACTCTGTTTCAAGGTCCTTAAATAAGCATCAGCAGATCATTTAAGAAAAGCCTTTATAACATTCACTGATGATGTACTGATAACCTTTTAAAGTTTTACTATAATGGCTTCAACAGCAGCAGTTTTTATTACGATTCTCTATGGCACCTCCTCTATGAAAAACATGAGGCGGCGTCGGAACAAATTAGTACTATAGTAAGACTACCATAGTGTGGAGTACGAGGTGGACTATACTCACCGAATACAATACTAGAAAGTATATCCGATATACACCACTCTCACGGCCAAATCATGGAATAAAGCTCCATCCTCTATTGCTATCAAACCATTATGTTAAGTCCAAACCAGTGGAGTAAATGGGTAAACAAGAGATACCGTGTACTTACACTGAGATCCTCGATCTGGCCCTCCTTCAGGACCACCAGCTCCTCCGCATTACGTAGCTTGGCCAGGTCTCCCTCGTATCCATTTAGCAGTTCTTCCTTACGCCTGACGCGCTCGAGTAACATCCGTATACGGTTGGCTACTATAGCACAAGTCTACAAGCAAGAAGAACACAACTTAACGTTATTCATAATTTAGTGATTCAAATTCTTTTGTTTGGGTTGGTGTTATATCTGTGTGTATTTCATCTTTTACTGTTGTATGAACAACAATGTTGTATTAATAATTTACTCAAATAGAAATGCTTTTGTCCAAAGGCATTGGTTGATACACAATTAAGATACACAAATAATTACTATCATGACCACGATTCAGCTTTAAGTGAACTTAGAGGTATGAGAATATACTGGGATTCCAATCCTGCAATTCTTTGACACGGCCTCCGGTCATCTGGTCACGTGACAGTGCATCTTGGCGAGCAGTGGGCCGGGACTTGGGGGAATCCGGCCCTTGACGACCATAGCAACCCAGCTTAAAATCTCTAACTTTCCCCTTTGATATCTTAAAGTATACACATTTGTCGGCTAAACGGAACAAGCGACTGCAATGTATGAACTATGATTGATATATCCATGTAAGATCATAGCATTTTGACCCGTTTATCTATGGTTTCAAAGGGGTTGAAAACAGGTAGTTTAGCGTTAGCGCCTATGAGACTCAGCTCTTGTATTCACCCGAGTTTTTGCCGCCGATCGCAGCGCCACCTGTAAATACCCGGATTCTCGTCTCAAAGACACGCCAGTATTCGTCATCCCAAACCTCCAAAGCACTATTAAAACAGCTGAACGAGCTGAACTAAATTTAGCCCGGTAAAATTATAATTATTACAAGTTTCACCTGATATAGGCTACGTCTCATTAAAACTCACAATATGTGTAAATTACACAAGAATTTTACCTCGACGCTTACCATCAACACATGTACATAATACACACATTGAAAACTTACTTTCAATGACATCCATATACACCATACGCACTCATTCAAACCTGTGAACAATCGTGTTACATACAGTGCAATATAGAGCTTACACATTTTGTCCTACAAGCTACACAAATCTCGATAATAATACTCACAAGTGCTTAACGCACATTGTGATTAACAGTAAACTCACTAAATGAACACAAGCTATTCACCTGTTCTCTCTCTCTGAAGAGACGTAATTGCTCATCTCCTGGTATGTGGGCAAGACGTCTTTCTCCAGTTAGTTCGTCCATCTCAAGAGCAGTTCCTACAGCCCGCTGTAGATTCATGTACTGAAATAAAAGGAAGAGAAATAAGGCTAGATTTATATAATCGATAATCACTCAATATATTGTCCATTCACTCTTACTATAAAACATTCTGAATTCCAAGTTATCCCAAAGAGAAATGCATCTTTGATCAACATTTCGAAAATCCATTGTTTGAAAAGTGTTCGTCTGTTCTGCAAGTACAGAAAACAAGACACAAGCTTATTGTCCAACAGATGTTTTGTTTGGTTTGCCCGCGCCACCGGAGGTTCAGCAACTAATTATGGGTGTAGTTGCATATGCCTATCAGTTAGGGCGGAAGGCGCAAAAGTGCCTGCGCTTTCCGTGTGGGGCAGCACTTGTGTCTAAGTGTGGCAATGATCTAATAATCGGGCTTACTCGTTTCGCTGTTTGTACATTTCACTAGTGGGCTGTATTATCATTCAAACGGTCTGTATATGAAGTGAAAATTATCTTTTGGTCTATTTGACAATTTGTTCGATTATCTTGTATACCGAACTTCAATAGACTAAGACTTTTCTTCAATTGACCCAGGAACAGTTTGCTTTCAGCTAATATCTCCCATATATATATATATAGGTTGCCGGAAAAAGTTGCTTTCGTGAAAATTCACACCAACCCATCATGGGGATGCATCTACATAATGCATATTTACTAGCTCTGAAATTTTGTATTGTTTATTCTGTTTATTATTTTTACCGGCTTTCCAAAAAGGCTAATCAGGTTATGTCAAGACATTGTCTCAACACCAAAACAGTGACACCTGAAGGAGCCTCCTAATTAACTCAACAATCTTTCTATACTTCAAAGGATAAACCTACCGAACTTTCGCTAAGTTCAAGTGTTTCTGCATTTGTCCTCATAGCTGACACTTCGAAGGAGTCTCGAATGGCTAAGTGGTGTTCGGTAGTTGAGCATTTTTCAGAGGAGATGGTAAAGCCAACAGTTTCTTTGAGAGCGTCCCTCGCTCTGATCTCAGCTAACTCCTTTTTCAGTAACATAACCTGCTGCAGGGCCTCGTCATGAGATGGTCCTAGAGAGGTCAAAACTTATAGGTGAGAGGCGAATTGTATATGTTAACGTTTACTATTTTCAGATTGCTTCAGCTGTAGAAAACAACAGGGAAATTAGGGATATCATAGATTGTATATAATTTGTCTGAAAAAATTGCATACATACGCAAAATGATATGACTGAATAGACATTTAAACTAAAAAAAGAAAATGAAAAATTAATACTTGATATTATATACTGTACATGATATTCAGTGATTTGCTCGGGACGCTCGCATGGACATATTAAACCAAGAAGAGTAATTTCTTTTAATATAACAATGTATAGTAGATTATTATATGTTTTGGACATTAAAAGCTCAACACAACTCGGCTGACCAGATACAGAATGTAAAAATAGTGTACCAGATTCTATAGCATACCTGGCCTAGGATATGATTCATATGCTTTGATCTGTACCCTAAGTTCAGTAAGGGCCTCTCGTTGATTGGAAATTATTTGTTCGTGACGCTCCCCTCGACATTTTGAACCCAGGAGAGCAATTTCTTTCAAGGCTGCCGTCTGTAAAATAAGAAATATTTGTCAACTATGACTAAGGTAAGTCCTATCCCGAAAGAAAGTTACTCCGAAAGTACATAACCCAATAACCCGAAAAAAACAAACCAATATAATTTGATTCATAATTTAATGGTAAAAGATGCTTATTGATAGATATTGAGGAGTGCTTTCTTACCTCAGTGTCATATTTTTCTTTGTCTTTGTCTTTCTCGGCTTTGCATTTGTCGATCTTTCCTTCGAATTCTTCGATTTGTTTTTCCTTTTCAGTGAGTGATTTCTTCAATTTGATGGCAACTTCTTTCAGTTTCCTTAAAGTAGGAACTTCGTGGTTACGCTAGGCTACATACCTTTGCACACAAACAGTATAGGAAACTTAAACTATGACAGAAAAATGCACTCTAAGATCAATTATCAACTCAATTATTCCTAACTTTTTAGTGCCCTAAATAAGTACGAGCACCAACAGGTTATGGTGATCCTTACTTTTGTTCTGCGGTGAGTTTCTTAATTTCAGCCATCTTCTCCTCCACGATCTTAAATAGATCCTTCACCTTGACTCGATGCGATGCGATTTCGCGGTCAGCGTCCACTAATTTTACCCTTTTCTCGTCAATCTCCCGTTTAGTTGACTCCTGAACCTCTCCTATTGAAGGCAACCAACACGTTATTATAATTCCACTTATATTGTTAACATTATAAAACAACAATATTTTGAATTATATTGTGCTGCACGAGGCCCGTTAATCACAGATACATCAGAATTAAACGATTGAATGTCACAAATCAGAAATCACGATTCAGAACTGATTCTAGGTAAAATACATCATGTTTAATGCATCACACATACAAAGAATTACTTTGTATCATCAGTTTACACAATTAAGAATATACAAAGCAATTTATTAGGTCAACACCACAATACAAAGCAAACAACTGGATACATCAATGAAAAAACACTATGGCGTTTCTACGATGGTTTTAAATCAAAATATACCTGTAACGTCACTGAGCCGGGCTGCGAGGCCGTTGATATCACGACGCAAAGCTTCGATGATCTTCTGAGCCTGGGTGTTCTGGTTTCTTAAGTTGGCGTTTTCCCTTCGAATTCTCACGAGAGATTGCTATAGAGAGAGAACAAAATGACATAAGGATTACACCCGCTGTTCAAAATCATAAATCAAAAAGTAGAAACCATCGACCACCTGCCCCAACTGTCATGGGCCACGACTTAAAACCATTCTCCCAAACATGCCACTGATAAATTTTGATACGTATTGGATTGGATTATATTCCCCAGTCGTCTTATATTGTATATTTGCTATGAATGTACCTAGTAGATGCTCGATGCTTCTTGGATTATATTGGGAGTGATAGCGCCCGGGTGGTGGCTGCTTAATTTCTCCTTTTCTCTTTTTCTCTTTTTTTCTGATTTTATTTGATTATTCTTATACTGTTTATATAACTCTTCTAGAATCGATTGTATTACACAATTCGTAGATATTTTCTATAACAGCTAAGACTGAGAAAAATGTATAATTGCGTAATGTTTTCAGCTGAATAAATATATCTAAAACAAAAAACATTTCTCCTTTTATTTAGCCAATATAGGTCATCCTATGGTGGAATGATAATTAATTGAAAAAAGGCTTACAATCTCGGATCTTATGTAAAATAACTAAATGCTCACTTGGTTTGTCTGGCCATTATTGGTACCTTGCTGAACAATGATTCGAGGTGATTTCAAAGATGCGTTTTCGCTGGTATTGATTTCTGGAAGATAATTAACATTGTGCAAATTCAATAACAATGAGAATGGTTAATAGGATCTTTGAAAACAATGTCCATGCAATTTGAAGGCGGGAACCTGTTTTAAAATGCCTTATTGATATAATAATTTTCAAGGGTGGAGTAAATAAGCTAAATATTACCTTCAATGATCGATTCCTTTTCGAGTAGGTCTTCTCTGTGTCTCTCGATTTCTTCTCGATATTCTTTGTTCTTCACAACTAAAATGTTCAGTCTCTCCTCGATGGCTACAATCGTCAGAGCGTGCTGTTTCACCTGTTCTTGATATTCTATTATTTGTATCGATTTCGCATCAAGCTCCCATTTGGTCCTTACCGCCTCTTCCTCAAGCTCTCCGATGCGAACATGCAACACCGTTTCTTTTGCAACAAAGTCTGTGCCATTCTCTTGCATTTGCATACGTTCAGCTGCAAGAGTTTGCTTCTCTGACTCAATTACCTCAATTTTCCATTGAAGTTCCGTTACTTGCGTTTCATATTTAATAGTATTTGCGCTGATATTTGCGTGAAGAGATGTAATCTCAGCCCTCAGAGTATTTAGTTGGTCCCTGAAACCGGAGCTCTCAGCTTCCCAGCTTGTCGATCGCTCCATTAACTCAGCTTTCAATGCATCTCTCTCGGCTTCAGCATTTGCAGCAGAGTCAGCCTCCACATTATGTACGGTATCTACTTCAGATTTCAGAGTCACGTTTTCAGCCTCAAGATTCGAAATGGAGCAATTGAGTTCTACAATCTGCAACTGGAAGTTGGAAACGAGCTCTCCTTCTTTCGCTTGTTTCTCATCAAGCTCTCGCTGGGCGTTTTCCAGCGCATTTTTAACTGCATCCATCTCTGCCTTTAGAGCTTCTACCTGTGCTTCTAATGACTGAATGCATCCTGCATTATTTCCATTATCACTGTTGGGTTTTGAGAGTTTGTCATTAAGTTCATCAATCTGTATTTTCAGGGCTGATTTGTCGGACTCCAACAAATCAATAGTATTCAAATGGCCAGCAACTTCAACTTTAGAACTTTCT
The DNA here is from genome assembly GCA_942159475.1 of Sthenelais limicola. Classification (NCBI taxonomy): domain Eukaryota; kingdom Metazoa; phylum Annelida; class Polychaeta; order Phyllodocida; family Sigalionidae; genus Sthenelais; species Sthenelais limicola. Next base: position 71,811,454 of record OW804097.1, on the reverse strand, counting down.
TCTACTGATAAGGATTTCATTTCCGCGTTAGCAACTTTGGCGTTAAGGTCAGCAGCTTGCGCAGTCAATGCAGCTTCAAGTGATGCGATGGTACTCGAATATTCAGAGGTGGTGCTCCCTTGGGCTCTATGGGCATCTTGTAGACGTTCGATCTCTTTACTCATGTCAGCTTTGGCCGATTCTAAATCAGATATCTGTATTCTAAATGCATCCCTTTCATTAGTGACAGATTCTATATCAACCTGTGCTTCTAATGACTGAATGCATCCTGCATTATTTCCATTATCACTGTTGGCTTTTGAGAGTTTGTCATTAAGTTCATCAATCTGTATTTTCAGGGCTGATTTGTCGGACTCCAACAAATCAATAGTATTCAAATGGCCAGCAACTTCAACTTTAGAACTTTCTTCTACTGATAAAGATTTCATTTCCATGTTAGCAACTTTAGCGTTAAGGTCAGCAGCTTGCACAGTCAATGCAGCTTCAAGTGATGCGATGGTACTCGAATATTCAGAGGCGGTGCTCCCTTGGGCTCTATGGGCATCTTGTAGACGTTCGATCTCTTTACTCATGTCAGCTTTGGCCGATTCTAAATCAGATATCTGTATTCTAAATGCATCCCTTTCATTAGTGACAGATTCTATATCAACCCCCTGGGAGGCGGCTGTTGCCATTTCTATTTGAAGGTTCTCTTTTTCGGATTCAATGGTCTCTAATTTTTTTTTCAAAACACCGATTATGGCTGTGTATGAGGAAATATTTGAAGCATTACTGTCGGCCTCCCTCTTTAGCTCCTCTAAGAGAGCTGTGGTATCAGATAGCTCTAATTTGATTGCATCCCGGTCTTTTGTCAGATCAGCCACACACATCTCTTCTGCTGAAAGCTGCTGATGGAGTTTTGCTATGGTTTCCATGTGAACGTCTTCCCTCTCCTTGTATACTTGTTCTGCATTGTTCTGTCCCGATTCCGCGATCCCCTTGACATTTTCTTGTTCGAGCTTAGTCAACTCCTCAGAGTGCTTTGTTTCTAAGTCTGAGATTAATGCTCTGGAGATTTCCAACTCATCTGCAAGACTTCCTACATGCTGCGCTTCCTGGTGACATTCATCTCGTAACAAGGAAATATTGTGCTCTAGTTCTGAGACTTGTCTGGTATGATGGCGCTCATGTCTGTCAAGTTCTTCGCGGACGCTCCTCACTTCTCCATCCTTCAGTTCGATTGCTGTTTTCAATTCAGTATTTAATGAAGCCAGCATAGCGATCTGTGTCTCCAGTCTTTCTTTTTCCTGTGTAGATACACTACACACATCCGAGCTTGTGGATGAAACCTCTTCCGCTGCCAAGACAGCACTAGGGTGGATTTGAATAGCAGTCAAGAAATGATCTTTAAGTTGATGAATACACTCTACACATAGTTGCTCCTTTGCTCTGATGACCTCGTTGTATTCATCTATGTCTTGTTGTGCCTTGTCTAATTCATCCAACTCTTCGTCCGTGGGTTCTAACTCCCTGCTCAAAAAGTCCACCTCAGCTTGAGCTGTTTTAATCATGATCAATTCTTTAGCAACCACTGCATCGCGTCCTTTCTTCATTTCGTTACTCAGAGTGTCAAATGCTTCCATGAAGTTCCTTTCTACCAGTCTTGCCTTTTCGTTATTAATGTTTCCATCTGTGCCTTGGGATTCTAAGTTCTCAATTTGGACCTTCGCTGCTTCCAATTCTTTTTTCATCTTCTGAAACTGGTGTTCTTTCTCCACATCAGCAGTTGCTATCTGTTGATTCACAGAGAGGCTCTCACGAAGGCTCAACATTTCTTCCCTGCTTGCTTGTTGGCGTGTCAATACATCAATTTTAAATGATTTAGCATTTCCAAGAGCATCCTCCAAAATCCTAAGTAAGGACGTAACTTGGTACTCGATCGACGTTGAACTATTGGATCCTCCTGACACCACTGAGGCGAATGCGCCCTCATTTATCTGCTTCAAGGCAGTTGCCTTGAGGTGGCACATATCTAGGGAGGCATTAGAACGTCCAATCTGATTTTTAAGGTCGTCTATCTCAGCCTGAAGGGACTCGTGAGATGATTCCGATACTTCTCGGGATAGATTCAACGCTTGAGCACAACGTTCTGTAACCTGAGATAAGAGGCAGACTTTTTCTTCGTCAGTACTAGCTTCATTCAAGGCTTGTTCGCATCCCACAAGTTTGCTGAGGTTTACAAAATTGTCGTAAAATTTATTAATAGCATCAGCCGTACTTTCCACATCGATCTCAAGCTTAGACTTTTCTCCTCGGAGTAAATTGAGCTCAGTTTTAAGGACAGATATGGTTTCCATAAGTTTCTCTTGGCCAGGGAGGTGTTCACACTCGTCAGATGATCCAGATGGTGATTTTGACTTTTCTAGATGTCTTTTGACCTTGCGATACTATTAAGAGAGAAGAATAGGAATTGCTGTTAGTCAATATTTTGTAATGCTTTGTATGTGATGCTTGATGGAGATCTTTAATATATACAGTTATACATGGATATGATGGGATGACATTTAAAAAAAACCCAACATATTTATTGGCCTCGTATATTTGCCCCTCCATCAACTAAATTGCCTTTTTGTTGGTCTTTGAATTTACTCCTACTTAAAAGTGCTTTGAATAAAAAGCGATTATATATTATACATACCATTATAAACTTTCTCAACATATATTGCTAACTTCAGAAGAATATGCAATGCGCGGGCACCCCAGATTATAATATTGAAGAAAACGGATACTCTCACAACAAATTACTTGTGGAATTAAGTCAAAACATTGGAACCTAAAAACATCAGTTCTGCTTTACCTCTTGCTCTTGGCTGAGAGCCTGATTCTCAGCTCGTAATTTCTCCAATGTCATGGTATTAACCGTTTTCTTAAGCTCGTCCTGTAAAAGAATAGATTTAAAATTAGCATTAGCATGTAACATACTTGTAACAGTTTCCTATTCAAATCTGATTTTTTGTTTTAATGAAATAGTTCATACTATCCCCTTTGTATCTAATTAATTCGTATACACTGTAATCTATTATCTGTGATTAATCAAGGATGAACGTTCACGTGAGCTCTAGTATTTATAGACCAAGGCCATTGATCATGTGACTTACATTTGCAGTGTGCAGATTAGCGACTTCCGCCTCGAGTCTAGCTTTCTGGGAAATGGCGTCTTCAAGGACATCGTGAGATTTTGATTGATTCTGTTGGAAAAAGATTAAATTCTTATAAAATCTCAAGGAAAATAATCCAATGATTGCTGAGAAACGTTTTGTGTGGCGTCACTTATAACAAAATTAATAATAAAAAAAATATTCTCAAAAAGAATTGATACATGTAGAGTACTACATTAGGGTAATTTGACTAACCTCTAATTACTTAATTAACACGTGGTGGTTAGGTTTGATTTAATTAATCTTTCTTGGCATCAAATGTGAATGGATATGCATATACATAGTATTCACTGACGTCACAGCGCTGGCCACGGCTCGCCATACTGTGTGTCAACCCCTGTAAACGTTAGCTGGACATGTGTGCTCCAAGTCTCGAAAATGCTGTTTTCTGGCCGTTTTCACCTCCGAAAGTTTTAGCGAATGTAATATAAATAATGTATGCTGATACGCTCGATGGTCATTGTTTAGTGTGCTATGATGGAATAATGAGTATAATCGCCATTATGCCATTATCAAACATTAGAAACGGGAAAGCCTGTCGATCTGGTGCCTCGATCCCGCCCTCTGCAGACACACAGTATGGCTGCCAGTGAGGATAGCCGCTGACTGGGGTGACGTCATGTGAATACTATGTATTGTACAATATTTACATAATTCACATTTTGTAATTGGATTATCAGGAGCCTAGGAATCTGTACAGAGCGAGAAATAAAGACATGCCACAATAATACCAGATTCCAAGACATTGCCTTAAAACGAAGGCATAGCATACAAAGCATATTGACAGTTCTAAGCAAAAGCCATAAGTGTTCAGACAGATGTATACATACATGCAAGCCCATGCAAGTCTCACGGATAAAGATTATTATACTCAATCAAGACTGTCACCATTGCTAACCCAGCTAAAATCTAAAGTACGCCTGAATAGTCATCACGAAAAGCTTTGAGGCGTGTGGGCAATGTGGTTGTGCTGTGTGTGATTTGGCAAATATTAAAGGCTCTTCCTAAAATAAATGTTGTGGCGTTGAAATTAAATTAAAAGGAATTGGTTTTTCTGTGACAGGGAAGGCGGTTTTAAAAAGGTCGAAGAAAGCCTACGCATAGTGAGAAACTTAAGTTAAGACACGTTTTGCCCAGAAACTAGTTTTACCTCCGTATCAGATTCTTCGCTGCCACTGTGTGAGGGAGTCTGAAACATCACATATTAAGACTTTTGTTAGTATTACCTTCGATGTCGCAGAGGCTTCCTTTGCCGAATGCCTACATCCCTGCCGAATATCTAACACAGGACACGGAATTTGATACATTAGGAAGGTAATGGAAAGGGGGTAGTGGTAGATTGAGAAGACGAAAGAGAAGAGGGGATGAAGAGAACCAGCTCTCTATAATATGGAAAAGTGTTGGTGAATGCCCAATGCCCGAAGGGAAAGAACTGCACCAGGAGATGATATATGTATGCATCTCTCTGTAAATGTGATTTTCCAGATCAACTAAAACTGTCCTTTAGTTGTTGCTTGCTGTTGGTTGAATGCATCTGATTGTGTTTATATCCACAGTACGGGATTAAATATTAATTTCCGGGCTTCGAAGATTATAAAATATCTAAATCAACTGCTATGGTTAATATGGAAAGACAGGAAATTACCATTTTTGAGGTGATTTGGGCGTTTTCCAGTCGTGTTACTTCTGTATTAGCCTGCAGAAGTTGACTACGGAGTTCTCTCAGCTTTGCCTGTAGTTTCAGACACTTGGTTTTGTAGTCATCTGGAAAGAAGGACATTTCGTACAGATGATGTTAAAACTAACATAACATTGCAAGATAACATACATATTATTTTATATAGCACTGCCACGAGACATTCGATTGATATTTCAAATTTTCCTCAATTTTAGAGCTGTTAAATCTTGGTTTATAAGGTGGTGTAAGGTAACCCATTTGAATAAGTTAAATAATTAAAAAGTATTACAAATGATCAAACAGGAGTATGGATATTACATCAACCAATTTTAGTTCATGGAATAAATAATGGAAGGACGCGAAATGTCAGATTTGTTTTTAAATGCCCGTTTTTGTATTGCTTATTAATTGCGGTGACGATATATGTGAACTTAATGATTTGTATATATACGTCTGAAAGGACTGTCTAAAACTATGTGATCATTGAAAGAGTTTGAGTGGGGTAGAAATTATGTTGTGGGTGAGGTATTCCATTTGATATAAATTTTCGGTTTGAATTAGTATTTGAGTTTTTCATCTTTAACTATAATTTAGACAAAAGAATGATAATATCTGCTAAGTTTATATGTGTTCTATGATAATTGATGTCTTGATATCTTATTTAACTTGAGTAGTAATGATACTTGTATTTTCAACGATGGCAACGCATGAAAACAAACACATTAGCTGGTTATGTGTATTTTCTGATTATCCTGTTAAATGTCTGGCCAATAAAAATATTTGAAAAAAATATCCAAAACATTCCAACCTGCGCTGAGTCCAATCAAAGAATCTTCATCCTCCAATTCTTTGATGCTTTCTCGCCAGGTCCTCCTCATTTTCCTGATCCTATGTGCTGCCCGCCTCTCGCTGGTGTTGGAGGCATCAGAGATGGAGCCTTCTGACAGGGAACATTCAGAGCCAGAGCGGCCCAGGAGTGGTGACGGGATAACTGGCACCTGTTCACGCCCAGAGTTGACAGGTGTGGGACTCGCATTTGAACCGCGGCTGCCATCCATGTTTGCGGTTGTTACCTTCGGCTGTGAGTGTCTTTGGATGTTGTAAAACTTTTTCTATTCACCAGCAGGGTCGCCAATATGCCTCATCTCGTTGTTACTGAAATTAAAATCAATTTGTTTTGTCTTACATGTTCTAGACGTGTGTAAAAAATGGGGCACAAAAACGCCCCGGTCCTATCCGAAATGTGTTGCTGAAATATTATTTCTAGATATCTCCCCGAAACAATTAAATCCGATTAATTTCTAACAGATGGAGTATTTCAATACCATTCAAAAAAGTATCGGTTTGTAATCCTTAAAGGACAAGGACAACAATAGAACTATTATTTTTTCTTAGTCATGATCTAACTTTCATGCAGTTTGACATGTATATGGCAATTGAACTGAATTGTTTGTGAGATGACCGCCAGTGCAGTAGGTAAGGTCTTGGGAGATCATTGTCAATTACAATCAAGGGAGTATAGTTTAAGTCAACGTAATAAATACAGCCTCAAACAAAAAGCACAAGTTTTCTTAGACCCCGCTTTGGGGCCTTATCAGTAGGATGTCCACTTGGAGTTGAGGATCGTGGATGGATTCCCGATCCTATAAAACCTTTCCCGGCTAAGCATATCTTAAGTAGCTTTTTTTTATCGACTGTAGAATTTAGGGGTGCTGTGTGAACACAGCAATATTTACTGAAGTAGGTGGGAACAAATGGTCAAAGAGCATTATTAATAGCATCAATTATAAAACACGTAATACACTGAAAACAATAACAATGACACACCCGCCATTTGTGATTATTTATTATCATTTCAGAGTGATATCCATACATAAGCACCTGCGTTTCACGCACCTTATTTCGGTCGAACAAGAATGACTTCATATAGAATAAGCGAACCTCCACGGCAAATACAATATTCTTTTCTGTGGATTTAGAAACAAAGTTTTCATATGTACTTTGAAAGTACTTTAACTTCTAAGTGTTCAAAGTGGCCACACACCACAGCAAAATAGCAAGAGCCTCAAAAAGGGCAATACTGGTGATTAAAGGAAAGTGAAACCAACGATATTTCACAAAATTAGAATCAGACACACTGATTACAGTTTAAGAAGCATTGGCGCAACCAATTCGTCGCTTTCCTTTTTGCCTTGGAGTTGAGCAACAATTGCTAGGGCAAACTCAAAGCATGTTCCGGGACCCCTGCTCGTGATGAGCTTGTTGTCTAGCACCACATTGTCTTCGCAATACTTGTGTTCCTTGGACATGCTGTCAGTAAAGGCAGCGGCAGGGTAACAGGTCACCTTCTTTCCTTTACCAATGCCATGAGCAGCCAGGGCAGTTGGAGCTACAAAATAAAAACAAATCAGATTAAATCGCAATATCATAACATGTAGTCTATAAGGCAGAAGAGCTTTGAGATGTTTTAATAGGAGAAATCATTGCTTTATCTTCGTTTACAATGCGTACAAATGTGGGGATTTGGGGTGACAGAGCGGTCTAAAAGAGCTGGCTTTAAGGCCAGAAGCATAAGAACGCTGTGGGTTCGAATATTATACTAGTGTGGCTGCAGTTTTACCTCCTCTCCCTAGGAACTAGGGGAAGGTGCCTGAGCTGACTTGTCATGGTAAAAGAATGTTGAAAATGAATAAATAGATACTTTAGATTCACTGACCTGCACAAATGGCTGCGATGAAGCCACCGCGTTCTTCTTGCTTTTTCAGCAATGCTCCCACCTCGGCAGACTATTGAAAAAAGTAACTATTATAATTTCTCACGTATTTCGCATAATTTTACACGAACAAAAATGATAAAATGTCAGGTAAGACTAAACCATGGAAGAAAATTGACATAAAACTTCGAGGATAAATAATTACAATGTTCTCACCTTGCAGAGATTTTCCGCTCCCTCTCCTCCACCAGGCATGATCACAATGTCATACTCCTTGGCCGCGCAATCTGCCATGGCGACATCGGGTACAATGGTCACATTGCGGCTACAGACAACTGGGTCCTTTCCAGCCACTCCAGCGATAGTGACATCAACCTGGAACATGGGATATTTACACATGTTTATATAATCTACAACTCAAAGATTTGTGTTTTTTATTTAGACGGTCAGTCGGTCGGTCGGTTATAAAAACATATGAAAATGATAGATAGATAGATAGATAGGTAGGTAGGTAGGTAGGTAGGTAGGTAGGTAGGTAGGTAGGTAGGTAGGTAGGTAGGTAGGTAGGTAGGAATAAAACAAGGAAAGAGGGAAGAAACAAATACAGAAACAACGGAAAGAAGGACATAATTGAAAATATATGTTAACTGATGATATTTATCTTGGTCTAACCGATACAAGATTTATGTGCGGATAGGAGGTCCGCATGGCGATATTTCGCTATTCTAGCACGCTAGTCAAACTTGAAAAAAAACCCATCCATTCATACGTCAACATTTACCTGAATATAAGTATTTTTATTTATTTTTTTATAAGTTACATACCGGTAGTTTTAGAGAAGATGGGGGTATCTTGTCAACACAATTCGTCATTTTCTATATCTAACATCCCGACTTGGTATAACATTTTGCTGACGTGAACCGGTTCAGCTGTTCACTGTTCTTATGACAATAGTTCTATATATACTCTGTGAAGTGTCTTTTACATCCTGTACTACCGGTTGTCCCTTACAAATTTACAAAATCTTAATTCAGATTTCGCCAACAATATCCCCACTATGTCTCTTCTTGTGCTTATAATGTATAATACATTTTTCTTCTGTTATACACTTACCGAAATTAAGTGATAAAGAACGTATGAAAGCAATACAAATCTTTTAATATATGTTGTTGATTATACCCCACCTGTACTGAGGATATAAAATGGATTATTTTCATTCAGCGTATAAAAGTATTTAAATTTGATTTTCCAGAGACTAGTGACGTATTGACCGGAGGCAATGAATGAGTGGAGTTAACCATATGTTGGAGGGAAAGCGTAACAGAAGTAAACAAGAGTCGACATAGTAACTAAACAACACGGCCGAGTGCTGCCCGGCAATTAGAAATGTTAATCCCAGCACTTGGACTAAAGCAAAAACTTTAGAACCAAAGATTTTAGCCTTTATAATTACATGTGTCCTTGCTCAATCCTGATATAACATATAATCTAGGTCCGACGATGAGAGAGTCCCTTCAAACGAAGGGAAAGCCTCTCGCCTCAAACCGCAAAGTGCCCTTATAATTCCATTAAGACCGCAAAATGTAATTAAATTCCCATTAAAACGCCTAGTCCTAGGTAGGAAAACCGATGAGGGAAGTAGGCGTCCAATCACTGACATACCATTCTTATCTGATTTGATGGTTTGAATCTAGACTGTATATTATTTGAAATGACAGGCGAAATGTAAGAATGACTAAATTATTGAAATATGGTACATTTCTACCGATCGATGTATCATCAATAGTTAATAGAAATGTCTATCGTGGACAAGAAAATCCCTAGCGCCATGGCATGATCATGATGCACTAGCCTGTCTACTTTGTAAATGAAAATTTGAAAGAACTAACAAAGTCTATGGTTGACTATTTACATTGTATTCAAGAAAAATCTCTTAAACTATGCAGACAGACATGGATAAATATTATTACACAACTGGAAGCATTACAATTAAAATGAGAAACGATTTTTGAATCAGAAAAGAAAAAAGTTGATGAAGATCGCGAAAGGAAGAAATGGACTGAATCGGGTGATAATATACCTCATATTTCAGCTAACATAACACTACCACTACCAGTAATCAAAGTAGTGTTTTCATATGCAAAATAAAAAAAATAGTCATATGCTGGCCCACGATGGCACATCAGACATCCCTCCCCAGTTGACCCCAACGAGTGGTTAATCGCTCATAGCTAAAATCTGTCTGTTATTTGTGAATGGATTATTTTCCATTATATTTTTGGGGGTCAATAAATGCCTGACCTAATACGGGAGATTTAAGATTGTGGATATTTTGAGCTGTACCACCCCCAGTGCAATGTGCGATTTGTATGATTCACAGCTCGAAACATACCATCGATCCAATGTTAATATGCTGAAAGCTCTAGAGCTTTAAACCTGGCCTAGCAAGTAATGTCTCTCAAATAGCAATAAGCGGAGAAGTCTAGCTCGCTAACGACACAATTTATTGTTCGACAGTTTCAATCAACTTTATGCTTCTATTGTTTCAAAAGCATTGATATATATCGCAAAATTTAATTCACCCATGCAAAGCTAGTCAAATGCATACAAATGAGATTAGTCATCGGGTATGTAAATTGATTTCAAAAGAACTGGTTGAATACATATTGAGAATGCCAAAACTCTTTTAATACGTCATTCGATGAAAACCGATTCTATTATCTCTTATTTAAAAATTCCCGGACAATTTGTTAGTATTCAACACATTAGACATACATGTATAATCGATGGAATCGCTAGGATACTAAGTAAACAGAAATAATAATAATCTAAGGTTAGACCGTAGAATATAAGCTATTTAGAGTTTTGCTTCCAATACTAACCCGCAGAATAAACATAGAACGTGGACTACATAAGTAGCATACCGCGGACAAACTCCATTACATAGCTCTAAGAATCTGTTGTATTCCTCCAAAGTTTTCCCGCTAGGCACTAAGTCAGAAAACAAAAGCCTTTAACTAGAATAACTAAAATTGGACACCATGGCATGAGACACAATTCGCAATTAAGGAAAAAATAATCCATATAGAGGCCATATATAAATAACCCTAATATTGGAGTCGGCGCTAACAGCCCCTTAATCAAAACGTTTGGCTCTCTTTTCTCATAAATAAATCGGAATCCCAACTTTTGCTCCACAATGCACTTTATCTACGGAAAGGTTAATGAAATTTACAACTAATTGATCGTAAAACAAAATGTAATGAGTTTATAGAGATTTAAAGAATTCAGTGAATATTCTTAAAGAAAAGCCTCACAGTATGTAGGGAGTAAGTGTTCTTTCCTTATTGTGTTATAACTAAGGATCGTGTGGAATATTTTCTCTCTCAATAAGTAAAAGTAAGGATCGTCGTAATTTACAAAGAGAATGAATGGTTATGTACAATTGAAATATGTAGAGAAAATGCTGTACACATAGCAATATCCAGACCCGATGCTCTTCGTAGGAAACTATTATTTCTTTGCCCTACCCATTTCGAACTTACAAGTACTCCTTCATCAGAGGTTGAAATATCCACGAAAAAAGTCAATAGATATACTGTATGATTTAGCAATTGATATACACTTCGTGAAATAAAGTTGGTAAACAAGCACCGAGAGTATTGAGCATAGAATCAGCGCACTAAATGGTTGCCACCAAGACAACCGTCTATAACTACTTCATTCAAAACAAAGAACCCTTGAGTGGCTATCGGATCCCCAACCATTGCCGTGGAGGCAAATGCCAGAGCGGTAAATATGGCGTCTCAGACCAGAGAATCAATGGCTGAAGTTTAAAACATAGTATGGATATAATCGAGGGTGGCAGCCTTCGAAGTTACAACAAAATGTTGGCCTCCTCTTATAGAAAATTTGATAGGCATGTTTGATAAATATAGTCATACATAATACACTTATATACACATTGTATATCTTAATATGTATCAATGTGAAGTGAATTTAGGTATAATTAATAAGTACTCGTTCTGGGTCAATCACTCTACTTCGGATAATTAATAAAGTAGTTTTCGAAGATTATCATCAAATATTTTTACAATGCAAGCTAGAGTATTGCAAGGGTATGATCTGTGGACTCTTCAAATCTACACAAAACAATTCTAAATGCAATGAGAACCACGGCAGTTCTATTTTCATAAACCCGGTTGCTATATGGACTTGTCCAAGCATGGTTCCAGCAAATCAATGAGTAAGGGTGGCGAGTGTGGGAGGGTTTATGCAGATTCCTTAAGCTTAAATCACAGGTGTGAATAGTTGTTACACGTAACACAAAACAAGGTCCGAGTTCCCCGACTGACCACTCTACACAATGTACAAATGATTAATATCACAACTTCAACCCAAAGAACATTTATCACTCTTTAAAAATGCGTGTGTACATATATACGCGAATCATTTTCCTCACTCTTCCATTACAACCATTATTGATTAAGCCTCGTCATAATGGATAACAGGGTAATAATGACCCGAATGAGTGCATATAGAAATGAGAAATTCATTGAGATCGTGAAGTTAACTTTTGTTGCAACATTTGAAAGCACAGCATTTTATAGGACGCCTTACTTTTAAATAGTGACGAAATTGGTCTTTACGATGGATTTATTTCGGGAGAAAATTCTATATGTATAGACTAGGAAAGATATTCAATATTGATTTGGTTATGTCGAGATATACCTCAAGTGTGTTCACTATCGCAATAATTCGCTCATCAATAAACTAAAGTATGTACTTCCGATGGCATCATTTCACATGAAACTTAAAACAAAGACTTATTCATCTCCCCCCCCCCCGCCCCCTCCCCCCCCAAAAAAAGTGTTTCCGTATATCAACAATTCCCCTACCTAGGAAAACCTCCCCACCTAGAAGCCTATTTTTTTTACCCGAAAATTTAATGAAAGCAGGAACACAATTTTCCCAACCAGGAACCGTTAAAGGGCACATTTTTATTGTTAAGAAAATTGACATGAAATAAACATTTATTTCTCAGTTCCTGGAATGTGGTTTCCCTACCTAGTTTTCAGCGGGATAAGTCGGAAATACACCTATTATTTTTTTGCCTCATTCGCGTCAATGTATTATTCCGTATCGAGCGTATTTATGTCTAATTTATTGGAGGAATATGAATGTTCATTCGAAATTAGATACTTGAAGTATCTGTCTCTAGTATCTGCATGGATTTATCTATTCAAACTCGAACCATTTGAATACATGGCTCTGAAAAATAGGCCATGTGTTTACAAACGTAATATGCTGAAAAGTACATTTGATCAGTGCCCAGCTTGACTTGATTATAATCCCATCGAAAAGTGGATTAAATTCCAAATCGATTGAACTTTATTGAAAATATATGTAGGCCTTTTATTAGTATTCATATAATTCAAATATTGATATGGGCTCCCATTGAAACTAATGAAAATATAAAACATGTTGTATACCTTCCTAACATAAACCTAGTTCCAGAAAGCACAGTACACAAATCTTTCATATTTATTGCGTTGCTTGAAGTCAATAAAGTGTTGCATGAAGTCAATAAAGTTATGCTTGGTTTTATCCCTCTCAATAAGTTACAATTGACAATGTATAAAAGATTACAAGCGGTAGCGACCATGGACATATAGAACTACATTAATTATTATTTTTTTCCCCTTCGATCCTTTATCAAGCCAGATATGCTACTAGTAGTAGTATTAGACAGCCATCCTACTAATTAACTTCAACACACAAATTGATCAATTTGAGAAAGACCTACATATTAATAACCTCGAGAATTAATATGTGAGATCCAAAATATGCATGGACATGTAAACATATTCCATGCAGTACTGGCATATGTTCTGCCATTCAAAGGTTCCCACAACACTGCCAATTATAAGAATAATAAACACACGATCTGGATTAGTCTTTACACGAATACAGAAGCCAAATTATTTTGAGTAGAACTTTACAATTGAATTGCAACGCCTACCTTCTCCAAACTTCTTTATTCAATCATAACGCGAATAGTGAAACTTTACCGGTAGTTCTAAATCTTGTTTAATGATCGATGATGACATAATGATAATTGTCATTCCATTCAAATTATGGTATCAGATTAAAAAATTATTTAGTAAATTTGAAGAAGCAAGCCTGAAGAAGTATATATCCTATCGATTCGTGCTAAGGAATGGACAATTAACAGACCGATGAGGAAAGGTTCACACAAACAGGTAGGCCTACAGGGACTCTGAACGAAAGATGGTTCTATGATTATTTAGTTTATTTTGGGTTGTCTGTGTTGATAATAACAGAATTAATGATATCCAAGACCAACAAAAACAATTATTATGGAGGACTGAATGTATTTTAGCACACGAATAATGACTAGGCCTATATGTACCTCCCGAAGAAATTGTAGTTTTAATTAAATTGATTTTTTTTAATTTACAATTATTTTCATCGGAAAAAAATCCCATCGATAGAAATATGAAGTACATCATATGAGTTCTGTCACAAAGTGAACAAAAACAGCTAATATTATTAAGAATGTTGATTATCCCAACCGCGAGAAGGAATAAGGGACAAACTTAAAACAATTGTTAGCATCAAGAAAAGAGTACCGAAAATATTGTTCTATCGTATTATTATTGTATTATTTAATGGGAGGTCGTTGGAAGACCTGCATTGATGCAGAGGTCCTAACCCAATTCCTGGATTACTGATTACTTATATATTTTAACTTTTGATAACCTTATGTAACTGTATATTGAACCTTGAATAGAAGTATTATATATATATATATATATATTATATATCGATACTAAATTAAATATCTATCCACATCTTGTTTTACACACAACTCAAGGAGATGGTCATGAAGAAAACGTCAACGTCAAAGGGAATTAGTTAGTAGTTAATATCAAGTGTGACAGGTCAAGATATGTTAAACAGATACACACAACCGATATTACATGATTTACGGTATTGACAATGATAGTCAGAAATGTCTACCTAGAATTACACGTTGACGTTGTCAACTTACCTTGCCTCTCCGTAGAACATCCGCAGTAATTACTGTCTCCATCTCCTCTGCGCCTTTAGCGAGGAGTAACAAGGCAGAAGGCATCCTTTTGGTTGTGTTATAGGTCCTGACAACTCACAAATTGAGCGAAATTCGCGAAAATGTTAGCACCAACCGGCGAAATGTCATCTACTGTACTCCCAGAAGAACGAGCACCTGCAGGACAACGTCCTTGACCTTCGGGTTCGCAATCGCAAAATGGGTCAGAGTTTATAACAGTCGATAACTTGTGGGAAAACTTATCCTCCATCACTTAGACCTCAAAGAAAAAAATGTAAAAGTATACTCCTCATAAAAGGAAAGCACTATCCTCCATTTCCACTGTTGTTTTGGACTTGACTTACCTTTTAAATTGCGGAAAATGCGATTTTCCCTGGCTCGGTAATGCTCACTCGCTCGCGTCCGTGTTGTTGTATTTGGTCGCTAGGGTGCGAGTCGGCTTGTTTGGTTGCTAGGTGCAAGTGTCATGGCGGCTAAGTGAGAAGAGAAACAAGCTTTGACACCCGTAGAAATGGCAATGTATACGTGAAATAGCTCTGGCCGAAACAAAAAAGACTGTAGACAATCGAAGGATATCTCGATCCAAGTGGAGACATTAAATTCCAGCTGCGGAAGGGTGATTTCGTTAATGAATCACCACAATTTCTTGGTGGAAACGGGCACCTGCACGACGGATCAAAACATTGTCACATTGATTGAATAAGCAACCTGCACCCAGATATTGACAGGTAAACGCGAAAGGACCGACAAATATACTGAAACGGAGAAGGAGAAATTACTTCGACTGACCACCCGCTAAGACCCTGATATATAACAATCAGTGGCAAATATGAAAGGATATCTCAGGAGTTCGGATGGAGGCCTTTTCCAACTTGCACCTAAGGTCACTACCATTGGGCGAGAAGGATGCGATTTGGTAGTACAGGTATGTTGATGAAAGTATTTACCATGGCATTATATTTTATAAGTAGCCTTCGTCCAATTGATATTCAGTTTTAATAACAACAAGAAAGGTCTAATGGCATAATCACCAGTAGCATTGTGACATTGAAGTCTAAATTAAATACTAATTGCAACAAACTTATGGATAACATGAGAGAGATATTGTTAACCCAAATCCTCGACGTTTGCTTGTTTAAATTTAGCTGAAAAATTAGCCATTCAGTGACATTATATTCAGCAGCGACACAGGCGCCGAGAAAGGAAAAATGGCTTTTGTTGGAAGATATTGTGTCATATATATTCAAATGTATAATAATAGTACGAGTTGTATTATAGTACATCTAACATGATATTTACCTCAATTGTAACATTGTATGGACAAACTAATTTGATCTAATTACCCCATAACATTTAATACCATACCTAGATGGGTTTATCCAACATAAATTGTGTCCAACAAAATTTAGATTTTGAATTGTTCCTTACATTTGACACTATATATAAACGATTTGTTTAATTTCATTATTCAACCTATCAACGCCATTCATTTATCCAGGTGTTATAGGCCTATATATATATAATATATATATATATATATATGATGGAACTATTGAATCCTACATAGTCTAGGATAGTCATCATGTTTTAAAAATTCTTAGGGATATATATATAATATATATATTTTTAAAAAAGAGAAGGATCTTTCAATATAAGTAATCTCTAACCTGATTTTCTATCCATCAACAAAACCTAATTGAAAAAAAAATAAGCTTCTTTTGGATATGCAATATATTTTAATATATCTTCCAGCTTTTACATTTTATATTGTTATATATGTGTAAAATCAGATTTCATGGTCTATTCCGATTGATTACATGATAAGTTGGGCGTTATGTTACTAGAACTTATCAATTGATTGGGTGGTTTGTGGAGTAAATATCTGATTACACAAATATATGACTACAAGGCACAGCATTAAGAAGGGCCCCTAGCTGTTCTCCCGCAGGCTAATTGTAAAGGATCGAGTCCAAGGCGAGAGCTCACACAGCAAAAGTCATACGAGTATAATAACTCCTTTAACTCGCCGCATTAAAACAACGGCAAACAAGCATATTAACTTATAGCATGTACCGTATTAAGTTATATGGAATATCTATTCAAAATGACTTTGCATACAATATAAAACATAGTACGGTAATCAAAATCTGGAGTGGTATTAAATGTTTTTAAGTTCCTTCTATGCTTTATAAATATTTTATTCGGTAGGAAAATTAGAATTATTTGTTCTAGATATAATAGTTCTCCAATGGTTAATATTGTATCTGTTGCCCATGTTCAAGGAAAACAACAGTCACTGGGCTTTGGTAAGTACATGTGTCCTGTGCAAAAAAGTTTTTTTCATATTTTTCAGTGTAGATCAAGAGATATCCAAGACATTAACTAAACTTTACCCTTAATTGTGCCCTTACTAAGAACTTCATGTCCCACTGGTATGCAGATATAATTGCTAAGAAAATGCACTCGAAATAGTTTTGATATGTTTGAGAAGGTCTAAATAGGCTGGCAGTGGTCTTAGGGCTTTCTTTTTAGTTTTATATTGAATATCTTTTGAAACAATAGGGGAAAGAGTTACTTTGAATCCTAGCATGCACAGTAGCATGGTAGAACTTTCAGGATATATTGTTACATTTTGTATGGAGTTTCCTAATCAGGTGTAGGCATATATAGCGCATCAA
The DNA here is from genome assembly GCA_942159475.1 of Sthenelais limicola. Classification (NCBI taxonomy): domain Eukaryota; kingdom Metazoa; phylum Annelida; class Polychaeta; order Phyllodocida; family Sigalionidae; genus Sthenelais; species Sthenelais limicola. The sequence goes on along the minus strand of OW804097.1, from coordinate 71,794,074 downwards.
CCAGCACACATCATGTAAGTTCGCGCACTGAATAAGGCCCATCTCTTTTACACATATATATTAGACATTTTTGCCAGAATTCAACCACAGTTATCAACTCATATTACAATTTGGTTTACTTACAATTTAATGACCCAGAGTACAGATTACAATGACCAAATTGCCTCTCATCTTTGCCACATTCTTTTTCTAGTACAAAAAGTTTGCGAATAAAAGTTCATTTCCAATAATGAAAATGCAGCCAGAGCCTTTCTCCATCCCCAATGTCCCTCCCCATTCCCCCAAAATGGGTGTTCCGACCATGTGAACTCCTTAATCATCCAAGTGTCATTCATTTCTAATGATGTGCCACCCTAAGTGTTATACACCAATGACGGGCATGTACAGTAATTATCCAACCAAAGTGTTTCCATTTTAAAACGAAAGCAATGCTATTTTAATTTCTGCTAGTGATCCTCCCCATAACAAATGGCGTCTTCCCACTTGTTCTTCATGTTTGTATGATACGCCTGTATACAGTTATCCAAGTGCGTTATATGTTAGGAGGAGGGTTTTGGTCGGGGATCACAAAATCTTGATGATCATAAGTCTAATTTGTTCATCTACTCCCAAGTTACCAATTTCAAGAATACAGAATTTAGATACATGTATACATGAAAAATATATAAAATGGTCGGAATGAATCGGAGAGGAGATATTTGAGGTTAATAAGCAGAAACATGCCTTTTTGTTGCACATTATAAAAGCTAATAGCTTAATTCCTTCGTTATTAAATAGATGATTTCATTATTAAAGCCTCGCTTTTGAGCGTAGTTTAACGATCCAGTTGCTTAAAATACCGCATGACAGCTATAGTAAGAGATCTATTTTGAAGCGCACCAATGTCTTAAGTGGAAGACCAGATCTACAAAGCCCGTAATGATGGCAACAGCGCTACGTTGAACAAAAGTATTTTATATTTTCAACTTGTAAAGGTCACGTTTTGATTATAGCAAATGTTTTTGAACTGCCTCAATCAAGGGGAATCCTTGAACATAGGGAGTGCTTTGTGTTTGATATGTGCGTGCATTAGACAAATTAGTTTTTCTTTTTTGAGTTTTTGTTTAATTTTGAAAAATTTAGAATTCTTGAACTTGGCCCAAGGACTACTACTTTTGGTGTACAGGTTTCCACTTGTTTTTTGAGTATCTTAAAATGGTTTTTAAACATTCAGGGCGCCGTTTTAAATGAAATTTGCCGTGCATGTTGTATATTCCAGGAACGAACTTTTTATGAATTTAAGATTAAGCACGATTCTCTTCGAACGGAGGTACATACTCTTATAGGCCATATATCTAAGACTAGATCATTTCTGTGCACACTTTACAACCTTTGCATCTTATTTTGAGACACTGATCTTAAGCACCGTCAAGGAATTCAAGTCCCTCAACTTATATAGAGTCAGGGAAAAAAACATTGTCCTTGGATGCTCAAGACAAAATTGATCTTTACTTTTGAAAGATGGATATATATATCTTTCCCCAGATGAGGAATACTTGGGAAACACAATTTATAATCGTGGAATTTCATAGCTATCCTGTGGCAAACACATTTCTTTGTCAATAGTATATCATATATATGTTTGCTTTAATAAGATTTTCCTGATATTTATGAAACAGACACCAGCCGTCGACTTTCAGCATGCAGTGATAGAGTTCAGTGACCAAGAACAATGTTTTGTTCTACAAGATCTCAACACAACAGCGGGAACCTTTGTTAATGACTGTCGTGTTCAAAATGCCGCTGTCCGCCTTGCTCCTGGAGACATCATCCGTTTCGGTTCCAACAGCATTAACTATGAACTTGACGTGGAAAATCCAACTCAGGTAATTATTGATAATTTATAAATCATAACACAGTTTATACTTTTGATCTATTTACAGTTTCAAATGCTAAATATCATTGCTTATATGACTGTAAATCACCCTTTCCAGGCTCAATGAATATAATTCCTAAATCTTGCATAAAGTTTATTCAAGACACATGGACGTGTTCACTTTACATATGAAATACGCTATGAAACCATTTAGACAATTTACGTCTTCCATTCTATCTATTCCTCCTGTATTACTGCAATAATATTACCATCACTATTTAATCACTATCCGCATTATTTAAACCCATTTCCCCATTTCAATTAATTCATTCATTCATTCATTGCAATCATTGCAGTCATATATTACATCCATTTTGAAAACCTTTAATCTCATTTTAAGGCCATTAACACTGAAGGTGCATACATTTGAAACATGCTTCTGGATGACCCTTGGGTCCCTTATTAGCTTTATTACCCATTGAAGGTCATGAATATGGAATATATTTGGCCGATTTTTTTTTATTAAAGATTCTTCTTTTAAAAGCGCATCCATATGCTTTAAGAAACCCTATAGCAAACTATAATGGACTTGTGTCTCTTTTACATACATAGTATCGGTTTGTCAACTCTAGTACTGATAAGGTAAAATATATTTAGTGGAAATCATCCAGACATTTTACCCAGCATGATTTCATTTGCAATGCAATGGAGCATGATTTTTATGTCATAGTGTAGCAAAACCGACCTTTCGTGTATCACCTTTATAAAACATCTACACAGTCGAGTTTAAAAAAACGTGCACTTATCCTTTTTGTACCTCCTTCACGGTTCTTCCCAAATCTAGTCAACAGCATACATACCCTCTAGATATAATATAAATAAACGGGAGCAGGGATTTGATTCTTAGATTCCAATGATGTCCAATGTTGCTTTGTTATAGAGATTTTTTGATATGGCCATTCACAGTGATACTGCATGTCCCGTGTATAAGCACTGACCCATGAGTAGTTTTGATAGACCATTTTGATTGTGTTACCTTTGCTTCGTGTAGGACATTTTGTTCACAAGGGTAAGAGCAATCTTTCTTTAAGAATAAGCTGAGTGTTGTATGTACAGGTTAATTGGTAATTTTCCTCCAAATGTTAAATACTTCTTGCAAATCATTTTTTCCAAACGAATTTGCTGCTTTCCTCACTTCAACCAATTTTTTTCATTTTCATCTTAGCATGTATTTTCTCCAAGAAATAAACAACATTTCTATTTTTCTCCAAGCTCCTTTCACTATTTCTTCTAATGTCTCTAGTAAAATCTATACAAAAGGATGGAATTGGTAATATTATTTTCCTATTATAAAACATGTACACTCGATAAGTTTTTTTTCCAATTTACACCAAACTCATCATTATGTAATAATGTAAAGATTAATTGTAGGAAATACTAATAAAATGAATAACTCAACATTTGAATAAGTATTTAATGTCAAAATCACTTTTTAGAATATTTCTCCCAGATAAGAACCCACCATAAGGAATTAATATAGTGAAACAAATCATATGAAAAGAATTGAAACTTAATTTTAAATTTACTTCCCTACTATCATTTTCATCGATGACCACCGACGATTGTGGTTCTAAATTAGCATGATATCTTGCTTTTAAGAGGTAGAAAAAAAACAAACTTCGTTTTCACACAAAAATTATACCATCACAGATTGCTTACCCTCCGGTGCATCAAAGGACAGCATGGACAGGACCACTTACAGTCATCAATGATCAGAACCGACCACCCTCGGTCTTCACCACAGAGAGCTTGCCACATCTACAACAAATGTCCAAAAATACCACATCGTGGGCAACAACCCAGCAACACTCCGCCCTTCCCAGACCGCCCCCTACCACCATGAGGACACGCCCACTCAGTGCAGGAAGTGTCATCTCCAGGGCCAAGTCAAACGACCGAGGTACGACAATGTTAAGCACGAAACTAATGTCTAAATTTTTAACCGATAACACATTGTAATTCAGAGAAAACACTTACATTAATTCTGGGCTTATGTCTAAATTGTTAACCGAGAAAACATTCAGAAAACACTGGAAAATCCCGGGCATATCTTAAGCCATACAAAACGAATATCTAAGGGCCAAAGACATAGGAAGTAATTTTGTTCTGTCTCCGAATGCGCAACATGATTGAGTTATTTCCAATGATTTGTTTGGGCTCTTCAGATACCCGTTCTGTGTAACTTTGAAAAGGCGTTGCATTGATGGTTGTTTTAGAATGCTCTAATTATGTATCCTTGATATAAAAAATAGAAAATATGTAATTTTAATTTGTACAGGTACTTCACAAGCTGGATGGGTAACACAGGGCAACCCTGCCCGAACAATCATGACCAATGGCAACAATGATACTAGTGTCGTCATAGTTCAGGAAAAGGTTAGTAGATATAAGAAATGAAATATATGTGAAGGTGAAAACATCACCGATTATATTGGAGAAGTCACGCCCCTAACTACGCCGCCTAGGTAACCACGCCCCCCTTGGTCCCGCTTATGACGTCGCCCCTGTGTTTACCTATGACGTCACAGTCCCAATGCTTCCACGCCCACCTATCCTTCCACTCTCAACCGCTCCTCCGCCCACGCCACACGTATAAATATATGTAAGAAATACTCTTTAAGTGGTATGTGGTGACTCATTGAGTAGTGCTTGGTGTAAAATTTCGTTCAGTAAAGCATTCTACACTAACAGATATACCTTTTCGTATTTCCCTCAGGAACAAAGAATAATGCGCCTTCAAGAAGAGGTCCGTCGGCTTGCTATGTATGAAAGTGAATGTACACGCAAAGAAGAACTAGTCCAGGTAAATTCTCGAGTTACAAATCAGCAATAAATAATTTTTTAAATATCTTCCATGCTACAATCTTGATTATCCTTTTATATTTTCAGACAGAATTTCAATTGAATTATTGACAATTGTGATTAACACCAGAGTTATTTGCTTCTTTGTGTAGCTTCCCCCATGCAGTAATTGAACAAAAATATTTTTTTTCATATGGATCTCTTTTCTTAACACCTTTCTTCTTGCAATTTCCCCCAGACCTTGCGGGAAGAGATTGCCGATTTACAAGGCCGTTTGCGACAGATAGAAACATCAAGGTCGGCTTTTGCTGCCGGAGGTTCCGAGGCGGATATTATCAACAAACTAGAATCCGAACTACAACAAAAGCGGTTAGATGTTACAAGTCTCAAAGAACAAGTGAGTCTGGGCTATAAACTAGTTCTCTTAATATGCTTTCTTTCTCAAAGTGTTCTTTCTTACCAATATCAAATCGTTCACTTTCATGATCCTATTATTTTTTCTTGTAACATTTATATGATCCAAATTTTTTTTGAACAAACATGATTTAAGCTAACCTTACTGAGCTTCCTTCCAGATTAATAGAATGCGAGGAGGTGGGGCGGAACTAAGTAATGGTAATTTCTCAAGAGAGGACTTCAACCAAAGAATTTTAGAAGTTAACAGTTTAAGGGGTGAACTGGATAGGATAAAAAAGGACAAAAATCTCACATCTGGCCTCGTCACACAAATGCAGCGTGACATGGCAAACAAGGTAAGGGATCCACGAGTCAAGCACTTATGTAAATGTGTGACCTGGTTTTTACATTCAACTCATTTTCTCAGCTATGCATCAATACAATAAAATAAAAAAATAAAAACGCTGTATATAAGAAACAGCTTCAGAGTTTATAGTTAGCATAAGATCATTCTTTATTGTTTACTATAGAAAAAACAATGCCTCTTCTGTTCATAAATTAAATTTACTGTTTCATTTCATAAATATTAGGACTCGACAATTAGCAGGATGACCAGAGAGCTTGAGAACGTAAAGAAGGAGGTTAAGGATAAAGATGTACAACTATTAGCAATGCAATCCAAGGTATGCATTTACTCATTATATAATAATGGCTTTACATAACTACCCTTAGTATTCAAAATGTAATAAGAAGTGAAAAGTAAAGCGTGGTTAACAATAACGGCTTGAGTGAAAGCATATCTAAAAGAATAATAATCAGAATACCATTATTCTCATAAGAAATGCTAACTAGCTCTTAACGAAACGATTGCGTCAACAATGGTCCAGCATGTTTTTGACCCTTGCATGCCAGTTTTTGCATGATGTAATTTAATTTTGTTCATGTATGTGTTTTGCTTTATTTAAAACTGCAATTTGATGTTTTCAGAAGTTAGTTTGTAGTAATGCCATAGAAAGATGACTCTTGATGCATTTTATGCTTCAAAGAGAAGATTAATCGCAACATTTTTCGCGCAGCATTTCTTCGTTTAATGTGCATTTGTGTAAACAGATTGATCAAATTATACATACTCCGATATTTCAGAGTAAAAGAGAGGAGGTATTGGACATGCTCTAAACATAATATTAACAACAAGCATGGAGTGTAGCATATTCTTATTCACAATGCCATTTTTTCTAGACCGCATGCTGAAGCAATGTACAGAACGAATCAATATTAGAGTACAATACATGGGATCATGACATACACAATGCACATGTATGACATATAATGACTGATATTTCGACAAAAGTGTCCCGTGCTTCTTTAAACAACACTGAACCGTTTCACGTTCGACCAATTCCTTTTTTTCACAACTTTTTAGATATATAAATGAATTCCGCTGATGATCTTTGAAAACAAATATTGCAACTGAAATACATAATCATTCTCCTAACATTCAAAAATCATAATTGGTGTGGTTCAAGCTTCTTGATGGGTCAACTAAATCACCAGCACGTTTTTGTTACAATTAACGTGTGTCAAGTCTAAACTACTCACAAATTTTTACAAACATTTATCGATCTCATCTTGTTCAGATTGAAGAGGTAAGAGGAAATACTATGAATGACTTTATCAAATGATTTTCGGTAAGCAGATACTTTTGAAGTAACCATGGTATGGTTTAATAAAAATGTAAATATCAGTGACAAGGTATTGTGGAAGAGTTGAACGTTTTGAATCTTATTTGAACATTGTTTTCAGCTTTTAAAAAACGCCATGGTTTCTTCCAAATCATTTTAGGGGTTAACAGGAAAACTGTCCCTCCTTTATTAGATATTTTTAGATAGTGGAAGATGATTTTGATGCTTCCGTGGGATGTAGATGGTATCTTTGTCCCTTCCATGATGAAATATAACAGTTGTTTCTGTTTCACTTATAGACATTTCTGAAATCAGAGGTGCTGGGTTTTGTAGTTTTTCAAAGGGATGAGATCTTATTTTTCTTGATTAGTGGCTTTTATTTAAGAGTGGAATTAAGTCTTTATTATTATTATGTTGTCTTAATTTGTTCTATATTTATTTGTGATGTAGTGTGTTTTATCTTCATAATTTCATTTTATTTTGTTGATCTGAAATATTTCAAATCTGACATATTCTACGCTGAACTTGAACCTTTGTCTTTTCGCAATTCTCTTCAATTATTGATTAAGTGGAAGAAAGGGTCTCAAATATATATAAGAAAATCCTTGCAAAGAGTATCTTACATAAGAGCCATCGAAAGTCAAAATATAGACATATCTTCATCTCCTGATTACTCTTTTCCATACTGAAATTAGGACTTCATATATCTTAAAATAACTAGTGAAGACTTGACATAATAACAGAAGACGATGTCGCTATAATCTGTCTCTATGCTTTTTACTAGTGACAGTTTGGTATATCATTATTATTCACCATGGTAATCTGTGGCAATAAATACAGCAGGCACGGGGGAGTCCGCCAAGAGCAGCCAGCCCCGATAAAATGCCTGTCCATACAATGCGCCTGGACAATGGGAGGAGCATAAACAGCTCCTCAAAAAACGTCTATTATCTTAAAGAATCCAAACCAACAGTCAATCTGACGAAGGTAATCTGAGCAACTCTAGTGGATGTGGTGCTGAACCTGCCCCTGTTCTGACATTGAGCGAGCAAATTTGTCACTGCATGAAAGCATCTAGATTACAATTAATTTAAATATCATCATTATTCATACTTTGTGAAGAAGACTACTTTCATATCAAATTTTCTTCAAAATGATGAGTCACTTTTTGAAATGGCACTACTTTTTTCAGGTAGTTCGAGAACTCACCCAGAAAATTATTTTTATAAGTGTCATATGTATACATGATACAGTTCCTTTCTATATTATATACATGCATAGGTGCAATTCAATTTTGTACATACGTCATTTTGATGGATTTTGTTCACGTTTTAGTTAAGTAAAATGCATTCAAGCAGTGCCTGAACTTATTTGTAAATAAATGAATAAGCGATTTTTATTTGATTATTAATATGATGGAGTGATAATACTTTGCCATTATGTTGGCTTACGTGCTGCTAAGCTAGAATGAACTAGAAACAAGGGGTGTTAAACACGCAATATCAGACACAATAAATATAGACTGATTTACTCAAAGATATTGAATGAAGATAGGGGGAGGTACAATTGTTATGATCGACATTGTAAAGCTTATAATAAAACACTCGCCTAGAAATTAAAATCAAATGATACAAATCGAAACATTCATTGATTTCGGGGAAGGGATTAGGTATGGATTTATCCAAACGTTTTATATATTTCTACAGGGATGTTATTTCAAATTAGCTTTACCACATTACATTGTTAGAGGCTGATCGAAACGCTTCTCAAATTTGAAAGAATTGCATTTCGTTTGTATCCATCCAAATGTACAAGTTAGTTTGATTCCAATCGCTTATTAATCTCGTATTGTTTTCTGCGCAAGATTCTTCCGATTGGACCTTCTTGGGACGTCTCTTTTTCCCAAAGGCTTTTCTCAAAATTTTCTTTTTAATTTATTATATTCCGACCCCTTACCTGTCATATTATAGCTGATGATAGCTTTTGTTTTAAGTGCACTATAAGGTTACATAATCTGTCCAAAACTGATTGTTGAATATTGTTACTTTTCCCTGCACCACAATTGGAGCTTTTGGGCTAACGATGTGTCATTTCAATAATGTCTTTTATTGTTGTACGTTGTCACCAATGTCAGTTTTATACCACTTGTCAAATGAAAATTCGCTCACATTTGAATAATCCAATTACTGAAAATGTGTTTTGTATTATTTGTTATGACTTTTATCCCCACGTGGTAATAGTAAAACATTAACGTTTTTGAACGAATTCTGTAAATAGAAACACTGACTCTTAAGATAAAGGATGTATGTCTATTAAGTATTTTACTAATAGAATTGGGGTGATATACTCAGATAGATAATAGAGATGTGTTTTCTTCACATCAAGATATGATCATATTATAGCCAAAGGAAAATTCTTGCTAGTTTTGAAATAAAAGTATATTATCCCAATGGATGTTAACCTGATATTTTGTAACAATCTATCTGGTGGAAAGTGGAACGCAAAGAATGTTAAATTACATATACCTTTTCACCTCAGTTTAAACGCGTGGATGACAATAGGAAGGTCGAAGAAGAAATCGACGCAAAAGAAAAGGAAATAGCCACAATGAAATTGGTAAGAACTAAAAAAAAAACTTTTCAAATTACGACGAACGTGTCCTAGTTTACAGATGACATTGCAAATTCTGAATATTGGTATTTCTTAATAATTTCTTAATTCTTTAATTTGTTTTATAGAAAATGAAGTCTACAGAAAACAGAGTACAAGAACAAAGTGATCTGATATCCTCGTTAAAGCAGGAGATAGATCGCATGAAGAAATCAGAAGAAGAGGGTAGGGAGGTAAGAAATTAATTAAGTTGGTAGACTAGTATTATGTTTCCTAATAATTGGAGTTTATCTGTTTTTCATAATTATATTATAACCAATATAGATTGATACACCAACGTTCAAGTATTAATCAATAAAGTTTGTAGATATCAGTACAATGTTGTAATGATTCTTTTTTGGCTTATTTAAGATAATAGGTAATTGAAAAAAATTGATTGATTCTTCATGAGACGACTGAGCGACTAATATACGATTGGGATGAATTCAGTGTTTGTCCTTGTGGTTTTCACAAATGAAGAAATAAAAAACAATTCCCGATACATGAATACCATAACATAGATATCTATATACACGTAACATTTACGTTTCAATTTGCATCATTTTCAGGGCACGAAGAAGCTGTCTGCTGATCTTGATGCTTCTAGGTCCAACTGTTTAGACATAGAAAGGGCAGAACGTCAGGTCCGTGTAGATCTTCAACAGCTAACAGTCAAGGTAGGTTGATGTGCAGATGTTCCATCTTTTGTCTTTATTAGATATTATTTGTAAGAGATCTGATCTTGCAAACCTGAAAACATTGTTAAACCAGCCATTTACACTCAATTCAAAAGTTAAATTGTAGATACAGGCACAGTAGAATAATTTAATGTTGCCGTTTGATGTTTTTCCTACCACTAATATTTTATCATTGTTTCATTTAATTTTAGCTGGAAAGAATGCGCGAACGAGTGATGCAGGCTACTTTTTCTACACCGGGAATTAAAGCCCCCAAAGATACACTTGGAGATGATGAGTTGATTGATGCTCTGAAAAAGGTAAAGCTGTTTCTTGTATCTTAATCCTTTTACCACTTTAATTACGAATTAATTGACATCAAATGCCATTCATGCATCATGACATCCAGACATATAGTAATAATAATAAAAGAATGTCTTGTTATCAATTATTATGAAACATCGCATTATTAATAGAGTGCTGCTACAGTTCAGTTAACCTTTTCTACACTAGTATTCTATGATGGTTCAACACCTAGGAATTTATCCAAAGTTGAACATAGATAAATAGGTTCCCATGACCAGGCCCATGCTTTTCTGGGTCTTTAACTTGGTAAAAGTCAGTTCAGATTTAATCGACTTTGAGATCTTCAATATTCAGATATAAGACAAAACATTAATCTTCTGTACAACTTTTCAGGTTATTGGAGAAAGAACCGAACTTTTCAAGCAAGTAAAGGAATTAAAGGATAACCTCCAACTAGCTAATTCTGTTAAACGTGATGTCACCGACGGAAGTAAGAAACTGAAACAACAACTAAATGAATCGACGGTAAGTAACGGAAAGCCTTATAATACATTCTAGTATTTTATTTTTCAATCAAGATTCCTATATGAGGGCAGGTCATAACTAGTTTTAGCTAAACAACAGACGTAGGTTAGTATCGCAGTAAAGCTTAATTGAATCACTGTTGGTGTTTATATGTAAGGGTGGTCGTGGGTGGGAATTGGGAATTTTCCTTTGAATCTGTGAGGGATTTCATAACTGTTAGTGGTTATCTGAATCATTGGAATGAATGGAATAGATCCCAAGACTCTTTTTTCACCATTTCCTGGTATGCATCACATCCATCTTCCACTTTTGGTTGCACCCTAATTTATTTTGTCTTATTCTTTCGGTTTGTTTGATTAATGTTGTCGTTTTGAAATACATGGCTTCACCTTTAATAGACTCATCATAAGAGTTTAATTAGTACTCATAAATGAGTGTTCCCACAAACATGTTTCTTGAATTTTCAGCCCATGAATTTTTAACAAGTGATGTCCAATTCAGATGAGTTATAGCAAGTTAATTGATTCCAATATTAAAGCAGGAATGTATAAATGGTTCCAGAATCTTGAATCGACACAATTACATTTGTTTGTATTTCTGCAAAAATATCAGAATTCCAGAAGTTAGGAAAGGCCATTCAAACAGTGGCATATATCTCGTCAGTAAAAGAGTGGACTGTTATAAAATCTTCTAAGGCTATAGAATAATTGGTCCATTTCACACGGGAATTGATTTACTAGGTTTTATCAACATATGGTTGGTTGCAAAGACCCAGAATACAAGTTAGACGATAAAGCATAGGACCAAGTTTAATTTAGTTATCTTTTAAAGATATCTCCTACACCAGAGCAAATGTCTGAGGAGCGATACTTATCGAGCTCGAGGATGAATACCTTATTTCGGAGGTTTATGATTCAATCATCAGAATATAGCCATAGCATTAAAACAAACAAAGGCTGTACATACATAGGAAACGGGCCATACTGTTGCTTTACCTTCCTTTCTTTCTAATCCTTTCTGATTCTTAAAAGAGACTTATTCAAAATCAATAGAATTAACAGAAACCTGTAAAGGGGATTTATGTAATGAAGTTTGTAAAACTAATGCTGGGCTTTTGTGCTCTTTTTTAGGATACTAGAAAGAAATGAAAGGAAGGGAAATGTGACCCGGGTTCCTGTCCTTTGCAGAGCACCGATCTTAACCCAAGATGGAGAAAAAACTCTGATCCTACCCTCGTTTCCTAGTTACTGTATTTTGTTCATATCAAACATGCCTGGATTCGTGATCAAATATGAGTCAAAATGATTGAAAATAGAGTAAAAAAGTGAAACAGTTCAAATATAGGAAAAATAGAAACATGGTTGATACTTTAACATCGGTTGTCTGGAAAAATATTTCTACGGTGATGCCTCAGAGAAGTGAAAAGTGCAAACATCCAGAGAGTTAACACCATTTTGCTACGTGCATCCTTTGGAATCAAATCTTAATATTAGAATTTATACATATGAAACTTTTGCATGCATTGAGGAAGAGAGTCTAGACCTCATTCTGTTAACTTGTAACCTTTGACTACGCCTAATCCCGGTTGATACTACTAATTATTAATTCCTTGTATTAATTTTAATCAATTAATTGCAGTTACGTAAGCTGGGCTATATTGTTATTATCAGCTTTAATTTCTTTGCTTCCAGAAATCATGATAGCTAACGTTTTACAACCTAACAATGTTATCTTGGAACTAAACTTTTCCTTCCAGTCTTTTGATTGCAGAAGTTTGCGATCAACGTGCTATTAATTTTGTACATTTTCTTTTTCTTTATGTTAATACGAAATGATAATAGGTTTGCTGATATTAACTTGTACTTGAAACACAAATAATTTATATATTTGTAAATTATTCTCTTCCATATATTAACTAACGCCTGGAATTACAGCCATTGTTTCGTTAACAGTGTTATGGTCTTGGTCTTGGTTCGATGTTACATGTTTCATAAACAGTGAGGTGAGGGATATACGTCCTGTAGGGTTTGCAGACGAGCAAAAAGAGAAATACACAATTTGGATCTGAGGTCAAAAGTAACAAACAACTAGTAATATTTTCCCTTCAAAAAAGGAGCCGATGAACAAGGGGCATTTTTCTGTTCATGCTAAGTTTATAGAGTAGTAAACAGACTAATCTAGATCCTTGGATTCGTTTATGATAACAGACGTTTTGACCCCCATTACTGAGGGAATTGTTGAAACCAATCCGATTAAATTTCACACCTATAATGTATACTGATAATTGTTTCTGTAACAAGAAAGCAATTCGTGAGTGAGTCTTTGTTTCACTCAAGTACCTTAGATGAGGTACTTGTTGGGCGGGAAAATTCACAGATTCGAAACAACTAACCTTTAGTGCCATATGTGGATGGGTTAAATTCCACTAAACTGAATTTATCGGAAACATACATGTTCCTAACATAGCAAGTAACTTAGCATAGAAATATAATGCTATAGAAACAAAGGCATGGCAATGTGTATCGGACACTCTTGGTATATCATGTACGAGTGGTAAGTTTATCAGATTGTTGCGGCTGGTGAGAAGGATCGTTCTCTGTACATCATATTGTTATTTGGTGCATCAAGAATTAGTGTTGGACGAAAGGATTGTTGCATTATGCCTCCATCATATTCCATTTGAGTACTTTGAACATGCATCCTATACAAACAATCTTTATTGTGACATATTTATCCTCTCTATATATTCTATTGTGATACATATTATATATCAATTGGGTGCTCCAGATATGACGGAGAAAATAAATATTGGAATCAAGTTTTATTCCCAGTAACACTCATTGATATCTGAAGTACCTCAAACCTGTGATTGTTCATTAGTCAGTTACCATTGTCAACCTAATGTGATAATTTCTGTGAAGGCCTAGTCACAGACATGTGCACATAGCAATTTTGTAATTTTATATTCAACGTTGTAGTTGCATGCTTTGTTTAAGTTGTGGAACAGCATACATGTCCTGTAGCATTTTCCATCGGTATTGTAGTAATGCACCTTGGTAGAAATAAATCACTGATAGCTTGGTAAAGTGGAAAACATTTGAATAATTCATGAAAATAATTGATTTGCGACAATTCTAACCCGAATCCTTTTTTTGTAACAGTCCTAAATTGCACAAAAAATATGAATCCCCTACCAGAATAATGCCATCCTTCACACACACCCTGTGCCTTTTATAGCTTACCTCTGGTAATAAAATCACCTATTAGATCAATAATAGAAAAAAGTGATTGGAATTTTACACTTACTGGCTGAAATCATGGTCGATGTTTTCCACTCATAAACGTGCATCAATTCGTATTTACGTGTATTATTTATTTATTAGGGTAATCAGAATGATCTGAATAAAGATTATTGAATAAAAATGTAACATGTATCATTAAGTATTTTTGTTTTTGTTTACCCATGCCAGATATTTATTTGATCGCTATAATCTGCACCTATTTTATTGCACTCTTCCTAAACTTGTCTCCATTTTTATGGTGTTTTATAGAAACGAATCCTTGTCCTAATTTTCGTAGCATTAATCCTTAACAAGAAATGTTCTCCAATCAAATAGAGCTTTGGTCTTTTTGCCAATGTCCGTCATAGACTAACGAATATTACCTTAATGTTCCCATAAGAATCACACAAATAACCCTCCTACATCGGATCCTATCAAGAAGGAAACATGTGTCTTTTTAGACAAAAAATACCTTTTACAATACATCGAACATGAAATGTATTTCTTTGAAAATTAAGAGGACGTGGTTGTAAGAGGAGGTTCCCTTTCTAAATAGCTGAAGTAATCGCCAATATTAAGACTTTATGAAAATGATCAGAGTCCATCTTGTTTCAGATGGGTATAGTGAATAACAAATGTGTTTATGGTCCCTCAAAAATATTTTCCAAGGAACACTAAATTGCCAACCTTTTCCAATTAAATTTAATACCCAAAATATTACCAATGAAATTGATAGGAACTGCTATGAGTGTATTAGGAATTCTGGGTGTCTGAGCGGTTGGACCCAAAAGCATGAGAATGTGGGTTCTAATCCATGGTATAGCTGCAATTTCACCTCCTCTCAGGCACTAGGGGAGGACCGGGTTGTATGAGCTGACTTAATTAGTGCTGGCACAACAACATTTAAAAAGGGGATGATAAGGGATAATGCATCCATACAACGGAGGATTTGAGGCTTAAGCCAAGTCCATTGACGGAATTATTTAAGCATCTGACTTAAAACGTATATTGAGGATATTTAAACTTGGTAAATAGCATACAGACATTTTCATGAAAGTCTTCTCAGATTCAATGACCATTGAATCAATCTACAGCACCAATTATGTGGGCGGGAGAGGTTAGAAGTTAGGAGGATTCCTCCCCATATCAACGTTTTTTTTCAAAGACAATTAATAGATTGAATGTTTAATAATAATAATGATAAATGAATAGAATAATGCTAGAAGAATTACCGGAGGAAAGGAAGAATAGGTACACAACAGAAAAATCGTGATGCCGTTCAAAACAAGTGCTCAACGTCATTCCATATAACATTCTACTACAAGCCTGACATTTGCCCTGCTATAGAAACAGTTTTGCTCACTTGTGTTTGAAATCCCTCCAAACTCTTACCTCCGCACAAAATAAGAGAAAAGAAAAGTATTTAGAACAAAAAAAAGTATAACTACAAAGAATCCGTCTAATTTTTGTATCTGTCCTGTTTGTATCTTACTCAAAAATCTAGTATTTATATTATCAAATTTTCTCCATTGTGATTATAGAGCCGCTTAAGGATGAATGGGTTCTCTTGCTCCAACGTGAAGCAGGAGATAGACCTAGTGTCTGCAGTGGTAATAAGCGACGGGGCTATCTGGCTGAGAGATATCTGCGTAGACCTTCTTAAGTCTATCTTAGTCTGGGAGTCTGATATCGAAAAGGCATTGGAGGAATGTGGCATCAATGTGAAAATATCAGACAAAGGTAAGAACAGACAAATTGACAGTTTCAGTTTCATCTTGGGGTTCTTGGGAGGTAGATTGAAGGGGGTAGTGTCAAGTGTGTTACCCAATGCTAAGAAGTACTGGTTCTGCACGTATAACAGAAGGATTCAAGATCATCAGGCGATACGAAAACATTGTAAAATTCAGCTTAACTTTCTGTGTATTTCAAAAGGTCTGTGTACACATGTACAGTATGCGTCTGAATATAACCCTATATGCTTGCATTTCCTCATTGGTGCTAATACTCTTGAGGGAAAAGTAAAAGTGACTGATTTCTTGGAGAGAAAATATTATTTGCTTTGTTACCTTGACTGAGGGTGCTTATATGCTGCTGTGCAAAGGGGCAAGTCTAAAAGTAGCCTTAACTGTGCAGCATGTACACAAGACGTAGTGTTTTATGACACACTTGTTCAAACATGCATTCACGAGGATGTCTGTATCTAGAAATAATTAGAACTTGCGAGTACATTAATTTAATTTTACGAACGAACGCAGACTCAGAAGATTCAAAAGGTACATTGAAACAATTACTGTCTCTCTGTCCATCGTTTCTCTCATGCTTTTCACACATTGCTGTTGCTCATTTTCTGTATCTACATAAAATGTGTTTACCATCTACGTACATTTAGAGATGAAATGAGTGCGCAAAGCAATAGTTATTGAACAATGGAAAATTATCGCTGAAAACTGATACATCTTTCATTGAAACGTTTCCACCACCTTTTGCTGTGATGCAGAGATTTGTATTGGTGAGATACAATTCACATTCTGAGTGTTTCGTGCTACAATTCCTTTCCTCTATATTATTATCGCCTTTCATGAACTGACTAACATTCTGTAAAGCTTTATAAAACCATCAAGTATATACCTCCTTATTCCTGCTAGGTTCAATTAATATGAAAAGGGTTACGTGCTAAATTACCTATCTGTCCTAAATCATTGCATGGGGAAAGGCTGAATGAAGTAGGTTTTGGTAAATTTAAAAAACTCTAGTAGCGACCCTAGAAAAAATATCATATGGTTACGGTTGTTATTAGAGAAGCTTTATGTGTCTCTTTGTATCTCCCCCATAGATATTATCTAATATCTCTATCGTATTTACCAGTAGAACACTTTATTCACAGAGGAAAGGCTTATGGGATTTATTCTTGGATTGGTGGCATTTCTATCTCTCCATTGTACCGATGTTGTATAAATTTAAGGTTGTGGGAATTAGAGGTACCCTTCCCTTAAAATGATGTCTATTTTGTGTTAGAAGTGAAAAATGGCATGAACTATTATTTTCAATTCTAATCAAGCTAATGTAATAGTGTTGAGTTATCGATAAAAATTAAACTGCAGATAAAATTGCGGGTGTTGAGTCTAAATTCTTCAAGACAAAGCATTTTGTCTTTCGTCAGTTCAGAAGTTTCACAGAACAGATGAACTTTATTTTCAGGGCCAGCGGATCATATAGGCTACCTTAGACAGAGAGGTCATGACTTGAAAGAGGAGAGGGATCGTGTGGAACAGATGCTGGAGTCACTGAGAGTATCCTCTAAAGCTGAATTGGAGACAACAATAATTCAAATACGGGAGGAATATGATAACAAGACTGTGGACTCTGTTGAAAAAATCAGACTCCAAGGTAATTTTGTTGCTGTTATTGGGGAAGAAATGATTGCATCCTTTATTGCACTAACGATCATTACATCGAAATGAAGAGTATTGAAGTATTTAAATCTTCAGAGTCCTTAATGTAGTGATCCTTTAGGGTGCACATTTAACAGTGAATTCTGCTTTGATTAAATGGGTGCTGTGGTAATTTTGTAGTAAATTCTTAGAGAATGATTATAATTTTGTAATAGTATGCTGCTGGAAATAGTACATTTCCTCACACAATGAATATTCCATATTTGGTGAGATGTAATAAGTAAAATAAAATTAATAAGATCGAATAGCAGCACCTCCTCCGTAATAGGTATGTAGCAATATATATCTATATTACTTTATTAGGGAACAGATATGGGGGGGGGGGGGGGATGGAAAAATGAAATTTGAAATATTTATTTGTAACGTTTTCATCTGAATCAGAGGAAGAAAAACTCAACAGAGCTATTGATGAAATCCGCATGTTGGAAGAAGAGAAAAGAGAGACATTCCTCAGTAGTGAGAAAAATAAAGTCTCCGAGCTAGAAGTCACCATCGCACATCTCAAGAATGTGAGTCCCTTCAGAAAATTGCATACATAGATATTTATACATGTATAAAATTGCCTTCGTAGCTGTCCATATTGATGATATTTCCTACATTCCACTCCATAAATAGAAGCCAATATATATTAGGACCGTAGAAATTGGAAGCTTTTAGCTACGTTCTTTTCCCTTCTCTCTTTTTAGTCTATCCTGGAGAAAGAGGAAGAATACCATCAGCATCGGGAGACGACACGACTAGCTTTAGAGAAGCTAGAATTGGCTAAGATAAATGAGGTTCGTATGATTTGGTTTATTGAAGGATTTGTGATACAGGAATGGAATACAGGATGTATGTAAATTATATATCCTTGCATTTTAAGGTCATCTAATAGAGTATATTTAGCCACTTTACTAGTAATCATCCACCCAAAAATATTGCAAACTTTTTTTTCGAAAAATAAGGATATCAAATTTAAAATATAGAAATACGTATTATATGCCCTAATGTTTACTATCATTGGAATCACCCCGAGCTCATCTTGATATCAAATAGGATGATATCTCAAAATCCATTTTAGCGACTTGTGACTCATTGTCCTGGAACACATCCCTAATGACTGACATTGAGGGGTTGCTGGTGCACTGTGTGGTGTATAATCCCGAGGCGAAGCCTAGGGAGTGCACAAACAAACAAGTCCTAAATGCAGGTTATTAATCTTTTTAGTCTCGGCCTATGGTGGTTATAGTCCCTGGATTGTTCAAGGCAGTGACTAAAGCAGCTTCGATTCCTACTGCATGAAACAAGGCTGAACTGCAAGCTGATTGTGCAGTATATTTAGTTTTGTCAGGAACCCATATACAACACTCAAAATGATGAGTTAGTACTGGTTGCGAGTGCAAACCTATACTAAAAATTACATACTTATACATACATACATACATACATACATACATACATACATACATACATACATGTAGTATGCATACATAAGCACATGTTTGTATGTTTGTATCCTTTACTGGACTTATCATTCTTCATTTCCCACTGGAGGCTTCAGGTAGAGGATTGAGTAATCGATAATTGCCTACATAGATCTATAGCCTTGCTATATATAGCCTTGATTATATCCTTGCTATAGCTTTGCTATAACCTTGAGTATTAGTGATTTGTCTAATAGCGCCCAACCATGAAACAATGGACTTAGTGAGAACAAAAACTGAGATTACCCCGGTCCTGATCCTTTCCAAAACTCATTGTTCTCTGATGCATGTATCTATCATATCGAATAAACCATTAAACCATTTGCGTTTAACTCTAGTCACTCTTCCAATAACATTAATACTTTGCTCAACTATGGATTTCCCTTTCAGGCCGAATTGAAGGAGAAAATTTATAAACTGGAGATAGAGGCTGAGGAATCGGGCAGTAAGATAGCCTCTGCCACAGACCACGCTTTGAGTAAGCGCAAGGATGAAATACTCAATTATCAGGAGCAGCTCAAGCAGCATTCGCTCACCATCTGCACAATGGAGGAGAGACTCAATAAACTGGTCAAGAAAAATAAGGATTACCAAACTGAAGTCACGCAACTGAAATCACAGATTCAAGGTAGGCTAAATAGTATAACGGTATTTTTTATTTCCATATTATGTAATGCAATTTGTAGTGGCAATTGGTGAACACCATCTGTCAACATATATACCTGAGGTAAATAGTGACTTAGTTTCCAGTCCGCTTGCGAGGCTTCAGGTATTGTGTAATCAATAATTACCTCCATAGATCTATAGGCTTGCTAGAGCATTGGGTGGATGATTTGTCTAATAGCGTTTTAGTTGATTAAGCTTCTCTCTGCCCCCACTCCTGCTCTATCTCATTGTTCAGATGTGCTGAAATCGTAAAAGACACTGAACATGAGGATCTGTTACTGACTCTAGTATTCTGTTTTGTGCCACGGAAGTTTCTGTAACTTAAGTGCTTCATCCTATAGATGATCCTTGTCCTTGGTTACCTCTGGGATAACATGTAGCATATGAGTG
Organism: Sthenelais limicola; assembly: GCA_942159475.1. Classification (NCBI taxonomy): domain Eukaryota; kingdom Metazoa; phylum Annelida; class Polychaeta; order Phyllodocida; family Sigalionidae; genus Sthenelais; species Sthenelais limicola. Next base: position 71,773,870 of record OW804097.1, on the reverse strand, counting down.
ATGCTATAGTGATGCACCCTGTTTGTCTCTTTGTTTATGAAGCACCCCTGGCTCCGTAGTACTAGACAGCAATAGACCATCCTATCTTCCATTCATTTACAACATCGATTATAGGCAATCATCTTTTACCACAGCTTTCTTGGCGCTGTGCACCGTTAAGATGTGGTAATAGGATAAGCGCTCTCATAGCCTGTTTCTATTTACCTGAGGTAAATAGTGACTTAGTATCCAGCCCACCTGCGAGGCGTCAGGTCGAGGATTGAGTAATCGATAATTGCCTCCATAGATCTATAGCCTTGCTATATAGCCTTGAGTATGTGATTTGTCTAATAGCGCCCAACCATGAAACAATGGACAATTCAGTTTGTATTGATCCCATGTATTTAAGATTTTAAATACCAAACAGTATAGTATAAGGTTTGTGATATATGCCCACATTGTTTGTTGCTTTGTGATAAGGTTCAAGTACAGCTTGTATATGCAAGGTAATTACTTGAATATACCTGCTGATGGTAAAAGGAAGACTTTGATGTATATTTTCAAAACATTTTTTTTAAGGATTACAACAATTGTAGACTGTTCTCCTCTAATTAACTAGTCATACTTATTGTCAGTGGATCATCTATCACGAGGGTGCTGGTATATTATAAGGTCATTTCTATCATTTTGTTTTAATCCTTATAAAGATGATTTCCTGTATTGCTTTTAGTGACTCTCTAAATCATTTAAATGAAAGGAGAAACATGTGCAGCAACATGCCCATACATTGTGTGGGTCGATAGTATAGATCTGTATGTTAGTTACCTTCGTCGGCAATTCTTGCTGGACCTATGGAGCAGGCCTTAAATGAGCATGGATTTTACTGATCTATAATTGATTGAGTCTAGGCACATTGGAAGCCAAATTCCGCGGTTCTTATTACTCCAAGTCCGAACTACTTTAACTGACTTATGGAAGGGAAGAGGGTGTTAATATAAAGAAGAAAGATCGACAATGGGATCGAGAAGTCTTGAAGGGTTAGAACAAAGAAATCAATCGTCCCATACCTTTGGATCTGTGTGAATATCAATTGAGATTGGGCAAACAGGAAAATCTAGTTACCATTAATATGATTATTGTTGAGAAATACTTTACTTCCCCGATTATTCATTATTAATGTAAATGGCTCTAAATTGGTAAATATAATATAAGGAAGTTTGATATATCTAGCTCGCTATGATACCTACCATGTTCTAAAAGTACAAAGTAAAAGTGTATAGTTCGGGCAAGTGGGAAGGTTTTGATGATGATATGACACTAAATGGCAACAAACCTTTTCTTTGGCACAAATAATATGTCAGATCTATACAGTCTATACCAATATAAGGAAAGTCTGAAATGATACAAAAACAATCACGGGGAAATATAAAACGATTGGAAAGGTTTCAAGTGCAGTTTACTGGTGCAAAATAAACAGTTTCCCATAGTACCAGATGTTTTTTTCTTTCTGAAAATGTTTTTGAAGCGATCGACAGAGAAAAAAACATTTTGTGCGATATGTATGACGTAATGTTACCAAACTGTTCATACAAAGTACAAGGCGCCAAAATGTACCTTTTTCTGTTTTGGGGGAATATTCAGATTTACGTACGGTAAGAATAATTTCTTCGCCAGGTTACTTCTGTACATGTCCCTCATATAAAATATTCCCCATATATCATGTAAGGAGATGTGATAATAGGGACACAAACAAACAACAGAATCCCGACTGGGCTTCGCATATTTTTGGTAAACATGAACCTGACGTGTAAGAAACTAAGGCTAAACCTTTCTTTGGCCTAATGCCTCCGACTGAGGCAGATCTGGCAAGCTCTAGGGGGAGTGCATGAACAAATCGTAGAGGACTACCCTAGAATCTAGAGGACTACATACTAGCTACATATCTTACTGGTTACATACGCCCAGGTAAAGTCATTTTGGCTTGCGTTGGACTCTCAGTTGAGTTCTTGGATTGGTACTTTGCGCATTTCGGTTCTTTATTTTGTTGTTTTGATGTTTGTACTTACATTTATGTTTACTTTTAATGAGAAGGATATGGCAAAGGCTAATTAAGGGGTAAAGAAACTATGAGATACCAATATAGAAAGCTTTTCTATACTCTTTGATGCACGTAAATCGATCAATGAATTTAATCACATGTGTACACATGCATATATATATTCATAGGTTGTTTTTATATTACCGTCGTTGGTAATTGTTTGATATGAACTGATTTAGGATTTCCCCATGTAAATTATTTAAAAAATATTTTCAGAGTTTTGAAATATTTATAGATGGCAAGAGTTATTCAAACATTTTCTAAATGATTGGTTACGGTGAATACAAGGGGTTATGGCGAAGCTATGTTATAGACATGTATGGAGGGGTCGAGTGTGTGTAGGTGGCAACCTTATAATGGTATTCCCGTAAGCCCCTTTTAGTAGTTCATTTAATACCAGGTATTAAATACTTAATAAATGTATTCATAACTCACAGGCTTGCACAGGATGTATTTGTAGGTAAAGAAACTTCAAAAGAAGCTTGGGCTAATTAACTCTATGTTAGAATACCAGAATACCACCCATAAGTGCCAGAATTTCTTCCATCCTAAGTACGTGAAAACCCGATCTGTATTTTAGCATAACACTTTCTACCTCTCTTACGAATGTATATGTTCTATATGAATAAGGATAACATAATGGGGGACCAGATGTTCTTGTTTTGAAATGGTGGATCAAGCAAGTATTCCCCTGTACTGGCCTTTAATTAAATGAATGCAATAAATGAATATAATGAGCACATGTCCATATTTAGTATGAATGTAAAATTGGAGGAACGAAACCATTTCATACAAACCTGATCATAATCATACTGCGACCTCTTATATTTACATTACAATGTGGAATGGGAATTAGTGGTTACTCCACTGTATAATTATATTCCGTTTTCCTTGAATTGCCACGGGTCTTTCCCTTTTGATATTTTATTTGGTTATAAAATCTGAAATGTATGCGTGTTTCTTCATGATGCTTTCATCTTCAAAACACATCCATCAGAGTTTTCATTCGCATGAAGTCACGCGGACGCTGAGGCTTGATTTAAAAGTTTACAGATCGATCTCTCAGTGTTTTTTATTTCCCCAAGATCCAAAGAAAGTCTCGCTTATGTAAAAAAAAGATTATTGACTCTGGTTCCTGCCTTTCGTGGCAACACTGAGGGTGGCTTATTAACTTGCAGATTGGCTGCTGGCTTCCACAAACAAACATAAAACTGATGGCGTTGGTCACGAAACTCAGACTTTCTCGTCTCATTTGTTCAATTGAAAGGAGAAATAGTCGATAATTCATGAAGTAACTGGACTGGGAGACCACAAACACACACAGAATATCAGATATATTCGGTGATTTTTAAGTAAATAAATATTGAAAAAAATATATTTTCAGAAAAAGTTATTAAAACCTACATTGCATCAACAAGTCTAACAGGATCAGTTCACAAAATATAAATTATGTTGGTACCACGCTTTTGTTTATATAAAGGAAAGAAACATGCTTCTATATGCAAATAAATGTTGAATTATTTTAAACTATTTAATGTATATTTCATACATTGCAGAATTAAAAACGAGACCAAAACCACCCACAGCCCCCAAACCTAAAGTAATCGTACAGAAAGCCGTTGCAGATGTTTCTGGGTTGGAACAAACGATTGACCAGTTGAGGAAAGAAAACGTCGAGTACAAGAAAAAGGTTGCAGACCAACAAACAGTCATTGCCGGTTTAAGGAAGGATCTTGTCGGAGCTTCGGCCAAAATGTCCGACATGACAGGTGATATACCATCTCTCTCACCTCTCAAACTTCACGTATCAATTTTAAGCGAAATGATGATAAGGGCAATACAATTACTATAAAATATTACTAACAAATACAATTAGAAAAAAGGTTATTAGCCATCATAAGTGTATCTAGTATAACAACAATATGTAAAGTGGCTTTTAAATTGCAATATCATTTCGCCTATCCAAGTCATTAATGAAGAGCGGTTACAAACAGAAATAACCCGAAAACTATATTTAAAAAGTGACATTTTTAGTGCAAATAATATGACAAAGGTCAAACTTCTTTTCTTGACCTTCTACCACCTAAGGCCATGATCGTCCGTTTATTAAGTACGAATCATTGATTGACTGATAAACTATTTTTGATTCAAATGTATAGTATGCCTCTCTGTGTTTTATTGACACCCCAATCATCCATTTGTGAATTACTGAGTGCCTACTCCTCGCATTGTTTCAGGTGAACTGACAGAGAAACAGAAGGAGCATATGGAGAAAACAAAGAACACGCTGATCAAGAAAGAAGCTGAACTAGTCGATGTAAGGGGACATCTGGCTAAACTTTCGGCAATCACAGAGAAACAGACCAACGAAATAAAGACTCTCAAAGATGAGATTGCGTAAGTTCTCAATCATCCATTCCATCTTTTGCTCTATAATACATCTTATTAAGGTTCCAGATATCATCCTTGCCTTTGATCAATTCAAGACTGATTCTTATTTTATACTGTTATTCATTGTCTTTCAGGAAGCAAAAGATCGCTCTCGGAAAGTTCAAGAATTTGGTAAACGAAAAAGAAACGTTGATAAATAAGTTAGAAGAACAGGTCCGGGTGGAGCGTGACGAGCAAAAGAATCGTCTGGATACTCTACAAGAAGAGGTGAAGTTTTATGCCCTATGATCTAGATTTCTATGTAATCCCAAGCATGCCTAACCATGCTTGAAACCAACATTTAACACTATGTTTTGTGAAATTTTATGACAGTTTAACACACACATATATTATATATGAATTGTGAGAAAGAGTTTAGTCTAGCAAATGATATATCATTCGCCAGACTAAACTCTTTCTCACAATTCATTGCGAATAATCATGATAATAATGACGTCCGAAAAAATAAATAATGACGTCGGACACTGACAGCCCTTGACACAATTTAATGGTGACCACGTGGGGCAGTTATTTACCTCAATTGCTCTGGCAAAAATGCCTTGCAAATGAACTCTATTGCCCTAAAGATTAAGTAATTGTTGATATCATGGATTAATTTCAGGGCCGTATAACTTCTGAATTGTCAGCAATTGGAGCACAATGTCGTGGCGAACGTCATGACCAAGTCATCACACGCCAAAGAGAGGCTTTGACCGAGCTACGCATGCGTATCAAAGTCCTAGAACAATGCAATCCCCAAGGTATGGTATTTAAATTCTCTAACTTGAACTCATTAATTAGAATTAATCTTTTACCATTTTTGCTTCTAATCTACAATAAAATATAAAATAGTGTCTGGTGGTTTACTAATGATATGTATTGTTGAAAATAATATTGTCTGAATTTTCCAGACAAAAACAACAATGTTACTTCTAGTCTTTCCTTGATTTTTTTTTCTTTCCTTGATTCAATTTGATAAAAGAAGCGGTGGACAGATCTACAGATATTTTTTTATGAAGCGCAGGTTTTGCGAATCCCAACCTAACACCATCTAGACCGTAGGAAATTTTAAACCATTTATTCAAAATAGATATTTAATCTAAATTTCGTGGAATGTATCTATCCAAACAGGCAATAACACAGGCTCTACGAATGGTTTGTACTTTGATGTAGATAATGTCTTTGTAGATCTAAATTAATGTTGTCGTTTAGTTTATTATAGGTTTTCATTAACCTTTTCCAGCAATGTATATTATTATGTTCAGCTTCGCATTCATGTACTACCTGTGGACATAGCACATATCATTTCATATAAAAGTTATTCATATTTTTATTTCAATAGCACTAGACCCTTATGTCGAGTTGTACCTGGTTATTTATATTTTAAATTAAACCCAAGCTTCGCAACTTAAATATTATTGAGATCATGCAAGAGAATACTGATGTTTTAACCCATACTAGATATATATATTTGGCCCACCCCTACTTTTGCTGTTGTTGGTATATCAGAAATGCACCTGCTAGCAGCTGTTGTTGGTGCAGTTTTATATTCTGTTTTCTTGCTACAAAGCTTCAAACCACTTGCTGCTTATTACACCTTGATAATGAAATCTTGAATTAAAATAATAAAATACAGGTATGCCTATATTGGTCTTTTCCTCATAGAACTCGGATTGTGATAGGTACATGATCCGGGGTGTAAAATTCGTTAGTTTCTTGGATGCATGCCTCGATTTTATATGCATTGTCCTGTATAATGTTATTCTCCATAACCTATACTAGAACCAAGTACTTTGGATGCCAATATTGCTGCCATCTCAGTGGTCAAAATATGTGCCTTCAAATTTTAATTGTGTCAGAATAAAATGTTCTGGATTTGACGATGTCGCCTTGATTCTTTTTCGCCCAATCAGTTCCCAGCCATGACCAGGCCTTGCAACAAGTAATGCTACTGAAAAAGGTAAGAAGACATGTCATTTACGATATCTGTCTATTGCATGACTAAATCAAGCAACTTATACAATGAAATTTAATATGCTTTAATTGACTTTATTACCACTTTATGAGTCTTTCTTTCATGGGAATATGTTTGGGAAAGAACAACTATGAGATGATGACAATAATTATTGCAAATACAATAAAAACTATTAAAAAGTCCAAAATAAAATAATTTTTCTGAGCTTTTTACACGTGATTATTGAAGTGCTTTTCTTATTGCAACTTGCAACAAAAGGGATATTGTCCACCCCTCCTCTACTGATTTATGCCTTACTGATTTATGATATCTGCAGGAATTGGCAGAGTTGAGAGCCAGAGATGCACTGAGTGAGAACAGCATGATCCAGGACGCCGTGGCTGATAGACACCGAGCCCGCGGTATCACAAGCGGATCAGTGGCTGACCAGAATGCTGCAGAGGTGGAACGCAGCGCCCACAGAGAGACCATGGAATCATTAGAGTACAGTGAGAATACGGTGAGTATAATAACCAGCAGAATAATGGCACTGTGTATAATATATAAAGACTTTTATTCACATGCTGACACATCAATAATACATGAATAGGAAGCTAAACTTCTGAAAACAGTTCTTCCAGAATAGCCCTATACTAATGAATATGGATATATAACGCGTGACAAAACCAAAAGCCACAGATCACGGTAGATGACAATTTGCATAGGCCGATGTACTATTTTCGTGCAGTGGCCAACTTCTGTAAATACCCTACCTATCACTGCCACACCAGCCGCGTCAGGATGTGAATGGAGAAGGCCTTCCAACTAGGTATACCACGGTATAGCTTAGAAATATACTTATTGCGGGGGATGTTCAACATGTTACGAATTAGTACAAGCTTATTTAGTAAGAGGTACTGATATTTAAAGATTGTATTGGCCTCTAATGAATAAGAATAAAAAAGAAAATGCATAATTTAGTATACAATAAATGTACAATCATCAATGTGATCATGCATCTAGTATGTTGTGATACATAGTCTCGGACTTGTTGACGAACATACAGATAGATATCAATTTGCAATATTAATTTATCCAAATTTACCGATGAAGGTTATGGGCTATGCCTCTCAAATAGTCCAAGCTTATGTCTTTTCCCTCAAAATACGTTCCCACAAATGTACCTATCCTTGCATTCAAATGTGACCTGGTAGTGAGGGGCCTGTGGCTAGCGCCCCTGCAAAATGGCCCGTTGAACGTGGTGATCTCAGTGAAGCACCAGAAGCACACTAAGCGCACCAACCTCGGCGGACATCATACTTTTGTGACCTACTTTCCACCGCGAGTCTTGTCGCGCTCGATCACGTTCTAGCTCTTTCTCCCACACTCCTTCCTCTACTCTCCTTCCTCCTCTCTCCTTCCTCCTCTCTCACCATCCCTCTACCCCGCTCTCCTTTCATTCTTTTTGTCTATATGACAATGTATTGAATTAACCATTAACCCTTACACAGGAGTCAACCCATGTAATTAGTATTTTGTTTAAAATTCAATTTTATTCAGGTAATCGAGCCGACATTGAGGGACTCCTATATAGTGAAGGCACTCAATGGAAGCTATTTATCATGTTAGTCTTTGCTTAAAGCTGCAGTCTCAGCTAATACATGATGTTAATATAGAAACAATTAAATAAAAGGCTCCCTAGATCACCATACGGTGGTCTTCCTCCGGGACCTGAGCCGGAGAGAAAAACGGACATATACACATTGCTATCAAACTTATAAATGGTGTAAAGATCATCTTTAGGGTTAATATTATTCGGTATATGTAAGTAACCCCCCCCCCCCCCACACACACACACCCTCCTAATATTAGAGGGTCATTTATGGTTTATACATTTTATGGCAAAAGAGGGACTTTTACACTACGTTTACATTCATCAACATTTCCAATTGATCTGATATCCCAACAGTTAGGTTGTTCCATTCTGTACACAAATTATCATAGATAGATTTTTTAATATCCCCTGCATTGTTGTTCCCGCAGTACCTGAGCCTACTGAGGGGTATAGCCACCGCAATAAGCCTGGATGAAATCCCCGGCCTGCGCTCCATGGCGCACATTCACAAGGACGAGCGCCATCGCCTCTTCCAGGAGCGCGAGCAGGTGTGTGAGATGCTGACGTCACGCGTCAAGGTGCTCAAGGAGCGGATCAATAGGAAGGACGAGTTGCTCCAGGGCTATGAGAAAGACCTTGGTAAACTCAGGTAAGCTTTTGCATTAAGGGGGTCTTATCTCCACTGACTGCGGTTATCTCTGCGGTAAGCCTTGCGATGTTGTTGTAATGGTGAGGAGTGGCGAGGTCCTGCCTACATGGCTCACTGAATTCCTCTCCACCTACAGAACCAGGACAACACCATCGCAAGGCTTACCACAGAGCTTACCACAGCCAGTGGATACCCCTCTTTATGTTTCCTTAAAATCGGCTTTCAAATAAGTGTTACTGTTTTTCATTTACATACCGTAGTCGCCTATAATTACGAATAGTCTCTGACAAAGAATTGGTCAATGGTTTTGTTATGTTGAAAAAGCCCCGAGACAAGTTGTTTTGCCGTTGTAGTCGAATCATTCAGGACTGATTTGCTGATCTTTATGGCTATCGTGGGATGGTGTTCTTAGTTGTATGATGAAGAGATGGGTAAACCAGTCCTCATTTCAATAATGTATCATTGCGTGATTCTTTATACAGTTTGAAGGAGGAGGAGTTGTTTTACCTCGTCAGAATACATGTATCTCTGTGTGTTTGTAGAGTTTAAATGACGAGATTCATGTGCTAAATCTTTGCAGAGACATTTCAAGACATCTCTTTCTCCCATTGCTTATTTCAACCACTGAAGAACATTTTTGTTTCTGTTACAGACAAGCAGAGATGTTGGCAGACACAAGACAATCGCAACTTGATGGCTTATCTGTAAGTCTTTTTTAATTCTCTTTGGAGAATTACACATCTTGACATTGGAATAATTTAAATTGATTGAACTAGCTTAAATTTAGTTGACCTCCGAACTAACTAGAAGTGGTTTTGTTATTCGTTTGACAGACTGATGTCAGAGGAAGGACTGAAGAGACAATGTATTTGAGAGAAGCTCTCCAGCGGACCAGGGAGCGATTGGAGCAAGAGAAGCGTCTCAATGCGGCAATTAAATCCAAGAAGGTGTGTGGGTTAATTGATCTTTTCATCCATGAGTAAATTGTAGTCTAGCGACTCATTACCTATCATCTTATCAAAATTTAGTTCATCTTTGACCGTCTGACAGAGTCAAAGAGTATGCTTAGAGAATAACGGAGTGTAATGATTCTACTAAGAGTTTTTTTTTTACAGACATTCCACCTAGAAAATGAAAGACCAACCACAGCTAGAAGTAGTAGGAAACCTCACTGTGAAATTGAAGATCCATTCGATAGGGTAAGGTCAAGTTTAGATTGTTCTCATCATATATGCATATAATCACACAACGTAGACAAATACAGAAAGTATTACATTATTTACATTATGCTAAAAATTCCTGCTGTAGTTTAACTTGTACGATACCTATGCTACATTGATCTGTTTGTTCGGTTGAAAACAGAAAGAGCAAAAGAAGAAAGAGAAACAGGAGAGGACCAAGAGGAAAAATTATGAGATAAAGATGCTCAAATCCGAACTAAGTCAAAAGGAACATGATCTTACCAATACAAGAAAGTCCCTCGTGGGCTTACAAAGTACAGTGGTAAGTTTTCTTCATTTTTCAACTAAAATAGGAATTGCTCTGAATTTGTACATTCGCGCATTTGAAAAAGATTTTTGAAAAAGATTTTACTCTGTGAAAAGACTTCGTATTTGAGCGTTCGTGCATTAAAATAACTAGCTAAGAAATGTACATTTCTGGTCTGGAGTGTGAATATGTACATATTCCTTATCATCTTATCAATCGATAACATCGTGTGCGCATGTTCAGGAACAATATCTGTATGGATATAAAGGCAATATCCTATTTCTGTCCCATGTGAAAAAGTCAATTAGAAAATCAATGTAACCATTAAATTTCCAAATTCTTAGTTTAATATGCCAATTAAGGAACTTCACGAGTATTTTGCATCATCCCCCCAAAAGTTTCGAAGTTTATAATCTAAAAATGATTAATTAAGCTGTTACGCGGAATTTAAAAATGAATCGGGGTTGTAAAGCAGTTTGAGACTTAAATTTCTATCATGATAGGCAAATGCATTTTTAGAATATGTAGATGGTATTCAAGAGGTGTGGGTCTAAATAATGTTAAAATGATTTCCATGATTAGGAGGAATTCAAGGAATGCCAGCAATTAGAACTTGCTAGCTTCATCAGACGCCCAGCAGATTATCCTTTTAAGATAATGAGTTTAATCTAATCATTATTTTTTTGATATCATTATTTCCATGCTGCTAAGGCTCATGGTTCACGGGTTTCGTATTCAGCACCTCGGCTCACCTCCCCTCCCTTGTCAGACGGAGAGGCCCCTCTCCAACAGTTCATATCCAAGACTAAGCACCCCATGTTTAGATCCTCCCCACATATAGGCAACCTCAACTATGGTGAGGACCACGGGGGAGGGGAGGAGGCAGAGGCAGAGGGGTTGTCAGAAGGAGAGACAGAACATCGAACTTTCAGTGCGGTCTCTAGTTCTGTCCTTACCGAATCTGTCAATGGCAATCTAGATCTTATTGACTAATGCATTGGTATGTTAACGGCAAGCGTTTAGTCAGTTTTATTTTACATCAGCTTCTGTCTTCACTGTTCCACGTTCAGATAGATCGCATTTATATAGATTATGCTCTTGAAAACTTTGAAACATCAGATCACTAAAGAAAGGTGATAAGAAATAAATGCTGGCTATTTATTCCTGATTTTGATATCCGCACAAAGTGATTTTTCATTGTTTGCTTTTGAATCTTTTGAATCCAAACTTTCAACCCACAACAATGATTCATACTTTTTGCCTTATAACCGCCAATTGATGTTGTTGAATTTTGAATTGCCACACTGGTTTCCTTACCTTTCATCTCCCTTGTTCAGCACGTCTCCCTATTTACGAATGAAACAACCCGATTGCATGATAATGATCATCTTCCTAAATAACTAAAAATATTGATAATGTACATATATTATCTTTTTTTAAGGCTATACTAAAGCTTTAAGAGAGAGAGAGAGAGGTATCTTCGATCTTTTACAAATTTCCAAGAGTGGATAAGAACTGTTGAACTTAAAACACAGCCAAGCTGCGCTACTAAAACACACGGTTAAATACTAGGGAACATACTTGTAAATATTTCTCTGCATTTTAATAAATGAATTTATTTCGACTTAGTCATTGCTATGTAATAAGTATTCCTTGTCATAGAATAAATAATGTAAAAGGTCATAGAATAAATGTAAAATAAGGCATATCCATTAATGCCTACACTATTCTTCTTCTGAAGTAAATATTCCACAGGATTAGTAGCTGTTCAATGCATGTTAGATATGAATCTCATACACTCTAATAAGCACTTCCCTTACTTCCTAATCTTAACGGAGAAAAGGTATTCATTGATCTATCAAAAATTCTGTTTGTAATCTAACGAAGGGTAGAAGGTAATGGAATTAATGGGTGCTGGGCTGCACTTGGTAATGGTCTACATGTTATAGTGAAACCTAACAATTGAGCTAATTAATTTATTGTGATATACTTATTAAATTAAAAGGGTATGGTATAACACAGCTTTGTTCCAAATGAACCACCAAATAATATCTATATTCCATTTTTTTTCAGGGTTTCGACCGCGATCCATTTGAGCCACCGATGTGAATATGAGCAAGGTTTAGGAATGTTTATACATGTAGAAATATCTGTTTACAATTTGCGATTTTTGTTCAACATCATGACATTTCAATCACAACCATCAATTCTGACGGTGCTTGGTTAGAACTCACAACCAGGAAGGTATGAAATGCCGCACCACAGGGGCACCAAGGCATGGATAATAATTTAATTACACGATACTTTCTCTCAAGGTCCTTATAGAGGCATAAATCAAAAGGCCACTGGTAGTATTCAAGACATGGTTTTACTACGATATTTAATAACACAATGAATAACCCCTGTATAAATTGGGGATAGGCATTATATTTGACTTTTATACGTTCCTTGAGACATTTATCCATATCCAAACATGAATTTCATGGAGGTAAGTGTATGAGTGAAATATACACGTCCTTTATTTTAAATATGATATGAAAACCTAATATTATATATACTTCATAATTCTAGTTTTGTTAATATGAGTTCATCCATTCACAAAAAGAATGTTATTTATACGAATTCATTGATATGGTTTACACATCGTAAGATACATTTTATTAGATAATATTAAGAATAGAGATTTTAATTCGTGAGTATTAAATTCTGTGATCAGGGTATAAATGTTCTCTTACGTATAATCTAGTAACGTGCAGGATATTTAGTATGAGAATTTAGGATTTGCCCAGAGTAAACAAAGGTTCTGTATTGTTTTGTACATGGCTAATTGGATACTGTGCTAATACTTCACTCATTATGTTGTGGATAGTGTAAAGTGTTGATATCATTCAAAACAAGGTGAATATTGCAGTATCATGACACAATATCATTCTAGGGTTTAACAATCAAATGTTTTTATCCTACAACTTAATTGATTTCCTACTTATGTAATATATGTACAAACAAACAAAAACAAATCAAGGCAGTTCCTCATTTGATTTTTTATTCAAGTTCTCTGTTGTGCAAGAGTAAGTGTTTAATGTCTGGACCACAAGGATTCGAGATGTAAAATATCACACACCAAATCTTGAGGGATATCTATTGGATCCCAATCCGCAGCAACATTGTAGATATGATAAGATAATATGATAGACAGGAACCATTAAATCGATGTGATATACCAACCATATAAAGCTACGTTCTCAGCTAACATCGATCAAAAATATATCTTTTCTTACTTTTTGTTAAACTTTTTTTATATCAATCTGGAAGTGATTTGACCTAAACTTTGGAGGATTTTGCGCCGTTGTTATTACTGCCAGCCTCCATAATAAATCCAGATTTGTATTTTGGTGTACACCGAAATGTTTCGATGCGGTGGTTTCACTTATTATCACTCAACATTGCTCGTTCCGCTGCTGAATCGAATTCAAATCCTTATTAAGAAACGTATGAAGAGCAGCAACATGTTGATAAATTCAGACACTTTTGGTCGATATAGATGAGAATGAAACTTTAACAAAATGGATTATTGGACAATTAAAGGTATTGTATTTCCATCGTTTTGCAGACTTATGCCTCTTAAGCTTCGCCCTGCTTCTGAAGTATTTATATAACATTTTAATGGATTTCAAAGGTGTTCACCGATGAACATAGTGAAAACTGATTATGGCACTTTCAATTGTGACAATCGCTTCAAATGCCCCCTCAAAACATGTTTCCGTGTTGCTTATCATTTTTGAATTCATATAAACCATTTATATATGTAATAGGGTTTCACTAATTTGAATTTGTTACATGCTTCCTAGTTGTTTAATGTATATTATCAGCATAAGATATCATGATATGTTCTGCTCAACTTGTGCCTCCCGCATCAACATGTTAAGCCTAATCAGTAATTTCAAAGATGCCGGTAATCACACCCCAAATATTGCTGACGGAACCTTTTTTCCTATCAACGTACACATCACACGAAAACACGAGTATTCCACTACAGAATAATACTTGCTCATCTGAAAGGTTCTGGATTTTTAAGCCAATGCGGAAAAGTTATTCCTGCCTGTTAAAATGCATTATCTGTGATCATAATTATACCAATACATATATTCGGTAATAACTCTCATCTTGCATCAATGATGTAAACTCATTTCGCGTGTTACATACGTTGTTGTAATCAACAATTGTGCTATTTTATCGTGATGTAAAACGATCTGTAATTAACCAATTAAACGATCTTACACTATTTACCGTATTGTGCTTCTTTTATTGACTGGGTTCCGTTAAAAGTGCGATCTTTTCTGAGAGCCTCATAGATGAAAATCTGATTATTACTACTTTATACAGGAAGGTATGGATGGACCATATAACCACCATACAAGAAACATTCAATACACCATATAATAGATAATACGAAACTATTCATTCTTGTTTATAAATGCAATGTTTCCCCTTGGCCTCGTTCATACATGTATCAGGGAGGTATAAACCTCCATGATACAGATTGGCAAACTGCAATGGCATTGCGCAGTTTGCCTTTAGCGAACTGTTCCTATCAGCATCAATTCAATGTTATCTAGAATTAGACCACGCTTTAGTTAATATCACCCCCAGTTCAACATACTCTGTTCTCCCTTGTGAGGTTATAAAGTGTGCCGAAACGTTGGTTATGATTTCGCCTGTATTCATTATTTCTATTTGGTGTCGATGAGTATGGTGAATACCACACTGGTACTGGGGTAGGGTTGTGCACAGCATGGCCACACGGTGTCGTCCCTATCGGCGATAGTGCTAGTTATAGTCACGTGTCCATGGCCTTCATAGGATGAGAGATCCACACTGTGCCACAAACTGTGTAATGCAAGCTGAAACATTAAAAGAAATATTATTGGCCACAAACATAATGCTATTGACCACAATAATTCAATATAATATGTAATATGTACTTGTATGTTTTATTGAGCACTGTCTCATGGCCTAACTAGTCTTCCGAATCTAAATCGATTATTGCTTTGAGTATATTGGGGATATACTATGAATATAAAATTGGAAAGAACTTCTCCATAACTTGCAACGTATAGACGTGTTTATATAAAATAACGTTGCTGTATGTCCATAAGGGTGAGTGGTCGTAGAACATCGTACCTTTCCAGAATCGTATGTAGCAGAAGACACTCTGAGGCGGCACGTCCATTGGATGCGATTATCAGGATTGCGAATACAAGGTATAGCATATTCCTTCTGTACTACCCATAGTGCCAATCCTTCAGCATTTAGAACTACATGTGGCTCAAAAAGTGTCTTTTCTACTCTGGAATAATTAACATGAATGACCCAAATACAATGTAAAGTGTGATATAGTATATTATGGGCTATAGGATATTATTAGTATTTGAACAGGCAAACATAACAACCGAGTTGAATTATTATGTATGTTTAGTGCTTCATATATACTCTGGGGTTTTATTTGATAAAATAGGTTTCTATTGTGGTGAATGGAGATATAGACTGATATATCTTTTATATTGTCTAACTTTTAATAGCACACGTTTCTACTTTAATCAAATCAAACCGCCATATGTTACGTTTAGTCAAAATACCATACCAATATTACATCATGACACAAAATACGCTCATTGATTTTAATTATTTACTTAATGATTTACCCGTTATATGAATGGATATCTGGGGTCCAAATTCTCTTCGAAGGCATCCTAACAGTCAACACACCGGTTGTATTGATGTTCCAAGGGAGAAACTCATCGTGCCACACCTGCAAGTGATGTAATAAATGTGATGTGTTTAGGAAAATAAGTCACAAGTCGCAAACAATGGATTTTGAGATATCGTTATAATTATTTGAAAAGATGAGATCGAGCCGATTCTAATGATGGTAAACACTAGGAAATCTGTTAAGTATTTCTACATTTAAATTTCGATATTTTTATTTTGACAAAAAAAAGTTAGCAATATTTCTGGGTGAACATTTACTAGTAAAGTAGCTAAATATACTCTATGAGATGACCTTAGAAATGCTTGGATATATTCAGTACTCTGTCTCTTGACTAATTTCAATTTTGCGACGTGTGACACATGTAGGGGACTACACACTTAATTACTCATGTACAGGCTTTGATAACACGGTGCACCATTGAACTGTGCTTTAAAACTTAAACAGCAGAACAAATCACTCATTGTGCGTAGTCACAATCTTCGATCTAACTTTGATATCAATATCGTTAACTTATTAAACTGATATATGAATGGTATCTTTAAAAGTATATCTCTTGATGAACGAATAACAAGGACTTTTCTCGCTTTTTATTGCATCTTTCTTTGATTTTGATGTTACTACAGAATGTAATATTTTTTGACTGAATGAAACGTATCGCGTCAGCGAAATTTCAAACGCATGTTTCACTAAACATATGTGTGATGAGTTACAGAGAAATGAGTCACAAGTCGCGAAAAAGGGATTTTGAGATGCCATTAAATTTGAAAAGATTAGATCAAGCCGATTCTAATGACGGTAAACACTAGAACATCCAATAAGCGTTTCTATATTTTAAGTTGGATATTTTTATATTTGATTTTTTTTTGCAATATCTCTGCATGGGTGGACAATTACTATAGTAAAGTAGCTGAATATACTCGAAAGGATGGCCTTAGAAATGTATGGATATATTTAATAAACGGTCTTGAAATTTGCTACACATATTAATACGACTTGGGGCATTAGATAACATTCAACATAAGAGATCTTGTGAATAAAATATTTTGAAAAATATCAATTTTGCGACTTGTGACTCATTTTCCTGAAACACATCATATTTGAGGTAGGGTAAAGTACGTGTGCTTCATAAACAAAGGACAAATTGTTGAGAAAATAACAAATAGATATAGTCTCACCGTCCTGCTCCAGCCCACCACAGTGAGCAACTCTCTGTTTTCCTCAAACTTGATGACCCTGTTAACTACCAGTCCAAAGGTGACCCAGACAGGCCTTGAGGCGTTCACAACCGGTCGGCTGTATCTTGAAAATACCGAAAGAAAGAGCAGTGTAAAACCAAGACCAGTATACACTAAATTGAATTAATTTACTTGAAATAATATAGGTGAATCTCAGGGCACTCCTTTCGTTTGTTCTGTTTGTTTTAATGTTTATTGTAAGCTCTCTTACATGTATATTGTCAGCCTATGTCTATGTGTACAAAAACGTTACCTTGATATACACGTTAATTACAACATCAATTAGAAGGAGATCATACAAAATTAAGAGTATATGTCCATAACGAACATCTACCAATAATCCTTATTTATCTTTAGAATAATCACTGGTACACCCTTATTATTACGTGAGGACCATATTAATATGTACAGCATGTTTTGGGGATTTTTACATGTAATAAGTTAAGAACATGATGACAAATTGGCGACGGAAATTTTTTATCAGTTATGAGTGAGGCGCCGTGCGCATAATCGGAGAGACCAAAATCACGGATATTTCTGATTGCTCTCGTATCAAAATTCCTAGTTTGTCCAACTAGCTTGTCCTTATCATTGTTTGTTTATACATAAGAGTTAACACCCGTTTTCTACTTTATGCAATTCCAAATTTGGATTCTGCCAGGGACCTCACCAATTTCTCCGCCAAGGATAAACTCAACGAAACTTGTGTTGTAAAATAGTGTTCGAAATTCATATTTAAATGTGTTTGTTTTGGTACTGAGAATGAATGATCTGTCTATTGAGAAACTTGCCCTTCACTCGAATCGTACATACATGCGATGGTAGTATATTTTAGTTCAAGTATGGGAATAATCCAATTTAATACCTTGTCGATTCAGAATAATCAGAAAGTATGCTGTCCACCACAGCCCGTTCGGGGTTTGTGTTCGTGTACGTACCTTCAACCTATAAAGTACGGATACATTTCTTTGATACAATTTCATATTTATTTATAATATTACGATAGAAAGACAATGCACATCAATTTATGGAACCAAACAAGACGCAGATATCACTAAATTAATGCAAGCACAATCTATCTTTCCTTCTTGGGTAATTGTAATTTCGCGTAAATGACAACAGTGGCAACAATGGTTGGTTATATTCTCATACATTTCCCCCACGATTTGACAGTCCCCATTTATTTGAAATATCATATCAATTTAACTGGAGAATAAAAAAAAGTCTGTCATGAAAATCACTGTAAATATCAACAACTGTGCCAAAACTTCTCAGGCACGTTTGTTTTGCAAGTGTTTTTTTTGTTCGGCGAGGTCTTCATGATCGTAGTTCTCTTCGGAGTTTGTGTTTACACAGGTGGTGATTTATTTTACGAAGACAGGGTCAAAAGCTACTCTAGATCTTATCAATTCCCCAAAGGTAGACAGACGTGCACGTGGATGGGGCTATAAGTGGTTATGGCTTGATCAGAAGGGGTAGAGTCTTATTACTGAGGACAGTGATGTGGATTATGAATTCGACACAGGGACAACCAGTACATTAACCTGGCAGTGTCATCCATTATAAATTCTGGCATTACATCCCCCATTTAAAAAACCAATGGTATTTTCTTCGCAGTTTGTTTGAATTGATGTGTTATCTATAGCCTTTTGGCATTTCATTGGCAATCAGGCTGTTGCTTTAGCTCACCATATTATTATGATTTCCGTTGCAGTTTGGGAACTTTAGAAACTGGCAATGCGTGATGTTTAATGACTATATGGACCTCACATATTTTCGTTTTGACATTTGCTGGGTGGGCATTTTACAAGCACCAATTGGTTCTAGCCTGTGGGAGTTGTCATATATCATGTAACAAGGACTCCTTTGAAGTGAAGCAAGTTCCTTCGCAAAAAGTAATTTGGTTTTATGACATTGTTTGGAAAACTCCAGTGCTGACGTAATCCCCGAAGACAGATGGAAAAATCCACGAGGTATTCGTCTAATGTTCAATCCCTTTAATGTGAGTTAACCTATAGGAAACCTTCGGGTGTGGACAAACATTGGTTTTGCCCTTAACTTCCATATTCCATTAAGTTTTTGAAATTTAAATTAATCACAATATACAAATATTTGAAGACTAGGAATAAGTAAATTATGAAAAAAGTAAATTATAATTGTGAAAAATAAAACTTAAATGGAATATTTAAAGAGGAAACTACAAGAAACCGCAGGGGTATTGATGTAGTTGACCCGTTGTTGACATATACCACTTATGACCTCGACGAGATTCAGTCAGATATAAACAAGTAGCAGCTGTTGGATCACGTGGAAAGAAAGTTAGAACCTGTGGCGCAGATGTTGAGGCTGCGAATACATGAATCCAGAGAATAAACACGAAGGCATAACACGTTCTGGAAATTTAATGCAACTTACTAGGGAGACATTTTAATATAAGTCGAGTTATCAAGACTTATATTGAAAACTAATATTCATTTATTTCATAGTATCTTTACATAAATTTGAATTTCCTATGAAGGGAATTTAATTTATTTCAAAATAATTTATAATTCGTTCAATTTAATTTCAATAACAGTACTTAACTCACCAAATATATATGAGCTCCCGTAAGGATCGTCAATGTGAGAACTAGAAGGCCTCTGCAAGTCAGAGAATAAAGATATGAACCTTTCATTTGGTGAATGTATCTTACAGGTTACATATTATATAATTATCTATAGCCTCACAATTCCAAAAGGATAGATAAAACTTGGGTAGAAACCACATACCTGCTGGAACCTAACCTCGCTGGTAGCATCTTCTGCATGTTGCCCACGAGCGTTTTTTTTTCTACTCGGGTTTGGTATTTCTCGCTCAGGAAAGAACTTTGTAATAGTGACTTTTCTAGTTGAGTAGAAGCGCCTTGAGTGAGAGAGGAGCGCCTGTGAGCTTTCGTAGACCACCAGCACAGATCTGCCCTCCACCAAACTCCACGAAATGCCCCCCTGCATGGTGTTGTACTTTCCTTATATCTGTATTTCTAGATTTTGTTCACAGCGTCACAGGTTTTCTTTCACTAACAGTTATACAATTAAACAGTGTTTTAAATCCTATCCCGGGACAGACGATTGTTTAAAAAGGTTTTTATTTGCCACATCTTTAAATACAAAATATTATATGAAAATTTAAAACTAGCAAATCATTACGAAATTAATTTGATCACGCTGCAATGATTTCAGAAGACTATACAATCACTTAAACACTTCAGTAATATGAAGTATGTGTAGGCTACTATGAATATGTGAAAAAACAAGAAAGTGTTAATGTTTGAGAGTTTCGTGTTCCTTTCTGGACAGTTCACATAGATAGATGAAAATAACTGAGATGAATACACCCTTGTTTTAACACTACTGGGAAGGCAGGAGGAATACAATAACTATTATTAGTATGCGCATTCTACATCACACAGTTCCCGCTCCTAACATCGTACCATAAGTGGTTATCAAAACGTTGTGCGTTTACAACGCTAGGGTGCAGCGCTATTAAACGGGTAGGCCTATTGCTATACACAACCCAATAAAAAATCATGTTCATTCATGCAAGTCAACATGTTGAATATTTGCTATTTCTTATTTCTTTTTAATAAATGAGAAGCGCGAATTTGAATTCACTATAAAATGTGCCAAATAGAGGCAAATCTAAAGACGAGATAAATCATAGATATAGGCCTATTTATGGTATCTTTCAACACGAGGGAATGAACATAATTTTCCTAGCCCTATCAAAAGAAATTGTATGGTAGTACTACATAATACGATAATAATATGTAAACCGTAGAACCAATCCGTGAGTAACGGGATTTATTTAAAAAGTGTCTGATGGGAATATAAAACAAAGTAATATCAATATTATAATGAAGAGCTAGGTAGTAATTTGATATTCAAAAGGTGGAGTGATTTGGTCCATCTTTTACGAGACTCCGCCTGCAACTGACATTTTTTCAATGACGATTTCCTCGAATGGTACGCACCGCATTGTTGACGGCGTTGCTAGTAAATGGATTTAGTATACGTCGAGCCTGCCTCCACAGTTCCTCTGCATTATTTAGTTGCTGTCGAGCTGACGGATCAGAAGTTCATAAATCATGGATCTATTCGAACCACCATTTGTCATAGCCAGGGGAAATATTCTTATAGGCAGAGAAGTTGAATAACAATAAATAAAAAATGTTTTTTGTCTTGTAAAGATGTGAAAAATCCATCTATATTCTAATATACTTTCCGATGGATCATGGGATGTTTAACCAAACTATGGTGGTTGATACCCCCAGTATATAATAAAATGATTTCACTATTGCCTATGTGCCTGACCCCGTCAACCTCATGCAAGGCGAATTTCCCTTAAACTGTGACCAGGAAGTTACATTAATAATTATTCATTTTTGGAGTAATTTTCTTTTTGCGTAAATTTTAAACATTGCGAATCCCGTAAGTTGACTAAGTCGACATTCTAACAGTAATAATGTCGTAGTCCAATGACGATCAGGTATTGTACTGATGAGTTACTAAAAGAAATCTAAAAGACTGAGAGCATGCCCCTTCCGATCGCAGCTCTTGCAGGAATTTTTAACTTCCTTGTTCACAAGGCATGAACATAGACCTTGGGTTATAGTTGCATCCCAGTTGCATATACTAATTGTGTAAATAATATATTGGACGGTGTTGATATTGCGGTTCAATTTCCATAGCGTTGACAAAATCAGGTGTATATATTAAGCACTACTCTCAGGAAAATAGGTTTTGTGTTATCTAATATGATTAATTCCAGTTTCTCGATTGTTTACTTGAACGAAAAAGAAACCCCATTGCTTTTGGTTTCATATTTTTATGCGTAAATAATGAATACACATATTAACATTACAAGAAGCAACGTAACTGATCTGGGTAAGTTCCTCCTATTTATGAGTTTATTTACTACACAACTAAGTCCAGAATCAAGCAGACACAAACTGACTTTATTAAGCGTCACAATAACACATACTAATAATCCAGTTCTATCCTTTATGCAGCACTTGGCTTCTTCTGCGCTGATGCTATACTTCAGAAACAAGTTTATTTGATTTCAGTTAGATATAGGCTAGTTAATGAACTGAAGTATATCATCAGTACAATGAATATTGACTTGACGAAACATTGGAAGTCCCAGAAGAAGCCACTGCATTAATGATAGAACTGTATTATGTGTTATCGTGACGCTTGATAAAGTCAGTTTGTGTGTGCTTGATTCTGCACTGTCATGGTGAACTCTTCATTCAAGCATGACGCGGTCACGGTCCAGCAACCAAGCAGTCATCTAGCATCCTCCCTCCTCCAGCTACCTTATACCTAGCGCCATTACCACGTACATACTTATAACAAAAAACTTATTTTAACATATCCCCGATCATGGAATTACCAATGTATTCATGTTGCCTGTAAGGAATGTGGAAAAGGTAAGTTGTTGGTTTTGAATGTATATGAAATTAATTGGTTTATTTTATTTGCGTTGTTCACGTTGACGGTTATTTTGATGCAGCATCGCAGATCGCATTGTATCCGATGAGGTTAAACATTATCATAGTAATTCAAGTACTTTTCAACATGTAATCTTGAATTTTAAAAGAGAGCATTGACTGAGTATCAACAATTACCTTATTGTAGGTGCCTTGTAAATTGTATTGCAGATGAAGAGGCTAAACATGGAAATGATTATACTTTTTTCGTGTTGGATACTATTTTCTTCTTGCTTCGGAGAGCCAGGTATGTTATTGCCTTCGGTGTTAGATATTGATCTCTTTACATCACAAATATAATAATCCTTTCTAAAATGAAAGAAAAGTCACGGGGTTCTCACGAACGTAACTTTAGAATCCCTGCCATATAGAAAATTTATTGTTTTAGATCAATGATCTTTTAACTTTCTGTTCATTCATCAAAAGCATTTACAAAAGGAGCGTCATAACGCGAACTCTAAATCGTATCGTATGAATTCGATGTAGCAATTATCAGTATTTGATTCCATTTTTTGGCGAGAGACATGTCTAATAACCTGTAATTACTGTATCTTTTCAAACAGCAAAAAAAATACAGGTCATTTTGAACGCAATCGCTTATACAATATTCAAGACAGCGTCCTCGTGAGGTCACCCTCTTTTACGCATTCACAATTATAATCATAAATCAATAGACTCACGATGGAATGGAATGTATACAGCAACTATTAGGATTTTATCGCTAACGTTTTAAGAATATTGAAATTATTAACCTTCATAAAGGTATCTATGGAAATTATTGTTTGATTGTCTCACTGAAGGTTCTAATGAAACTTGCGGTACAGGCAGTGCATTTCCTCAATTAAGACTAGCAAAACATAATGTTATTTTAACATAAATTGCAAAACATGTGTTATAATAATATTACCTCTGTTATAATATTCATACATAATAAAATGTTTTATAGATACACGTGTTTATGTTGCAATGGTGTTCCACTATATTATATGAATAATTAATATTATTAACAGGTCTCTTGTACATGCCGCCATATCCTCTTCGAAACCAGCCATCTACTATAGTGTTTTTTCTATGATTGCCGGAATAATTAAAATGATATAGACACTCAAATGTACAATTAGGATGTTCTCATTTCTTACAGATATCAAGATACAGAGCTTTACCAAAGCCCTCTCGTCAGCTAGTATAACTAATGCCGCAGAACTTTATGACTACGCATTTTTGGTGGATTTCACAATAGACTTTTCGAACAATGCCGGTGCTGGCAATGATATACCCGCGGGAATGGACGAAAATTATAAATTATCCATCCTACTCAGTGATGAAAACTCCTGCAATGGTTCCGTGAACCACGAATTCGTAGGAATTTATTCACCCCAAGACGCCGCCATTCTTAAATCAGGTTAGGAAAAATAACATACAATTTTGACCGCAATTAAGTCTGGGTCTACGGGATATATATGATGATATAATCACTGATAAACTGTAAAACACTTGTAATAAAATGTGAGCTTTACAGAATTAAAAAGGGTGCTAAAAAGCTCCTTTTATTATACATCAGCAGGAACTTTCGTCAATGGGTTCGATTCCCAGGGATTCCTCTATTTCTTTTCATAACTTAGTAAATGTTTTCGTTAGATTTTAAAGGATAGAATTGCCTGCTTCATGTTTAATAAATATGATTCAGACGACTATATTTTCCATTGAGGCATTATTTATGTTTCGCGACATGAATAACTTAATCTTATCCAGATATTACTTCCTATTGTATAGGCTAAATAGTCATGTTCATTTTGCTTTGAACAAGGAACAGGAGATCTATACTTATATCAGATGAGGAACAATATAGCCAAACACCATTATTATAAATTCTTATTATATTTTACATTTCAGGATTGGCATCAAACAATGTAGGAACGTTATCCATCAGAGGTATGACTGCTATTAACTTGTTGAATGATTGTGAAAATATCACATACATTTGTGGCAAGGTGGAGAAAACCACTAGTGCTGCTTTTGGAGAGGCCGATGATAACAACAACTGCGAATGCCATGACATATCGTTTTTCAAAAATTGTGAGCAAGGTAAGAGTCGATGCAACGGATTTTCTATTGATTAGACTGATTAGGACTGTGTATACTGTCAGAACTATGGAGATACTTACTCCTGTGCTATCAAAGTATTATGCAAAGATTGCACAGGTCGACATATGGGGCAATTTATATTTCAGGAATTATATCTTAATATAATAACTATACTTCTTACGGGGGAGGATAAAGACTTATTAATTGCACTGCTGTGTTACTTAACTGATATGTTTAACTCTAAGGTAATTGATATGATGCACTTCCATGCTACTTAACTTTTAAATAAGGCTTCTTACAATTATTTCTCTCACATTCCAGATGGAGTTGATATATACATCCAAAGTTTTGATACACCCGATGGATATTTATTAAGTGATGTCGCAAATAGGTTAAATTTAGTTCTGAGGGTGGATTTATATGGGAGCAGACAGCTTATACCTGATGAGGATAGGCAACAGGATGATTATACTGTCAAACTCTACCTTTCTACCGACGACGAATTTCAAAAGGGAAAGGATAAAGAGGCAAGTAGCATTTGTACATAAGCTGATCTGAATTTCGCAATCCCACACGAACCTTATAGATGGGGATGAGGGGTAGCTGAGTGGTGTAAAGCGCTGGGTCGGTACTAGCATGTTATCCGTTCGAACCCGGGTGCAGCTGCAATTTCACCTCCTCCCCCCAGGTACTATAGGAAGACCACCATTGAGGTGATCAAGTCCTGGTTAAAAATGTAAAAAAAACCCAACAAAATGTAAAATCTGTCCAGATTTGGACCTGGAAAATTGCTATAGTTTATCTTAATTCTATCATTTCTTCTGTACAATTTTATCCGACATGGACCAATGATTCATAATAGGGATTTTTAACATTTCAGATCCAGAGATATCCTTCTTCCTTCCGCCGACTACGCCGACCCGTACTGGTCTCAGATGATGTAGATTTAAGTGGAGCTGGATTCGAGTTACCCGATATTCATTATGTGGCTTCT
The DNA here is from genome assembly GCA_942159475.1 of Sthenelais limicola. Lineage (NCBI taxonomy): Eukaryota > Metazoa > Annelida > Polychaeta > Phyllodocida > Sigalionidae > Sthenelais > Sthenelais limicola. The sequence continues at coordinate 71,748,043 of OW804097.1, read as the reverse complement.
GAGCACATTTTTTGTGGCAATATCTTCTTGATAGCTTTGGTAGATCCTGGTACAGACAGACATCGACAAAATTATGACACCATTCACATCGGCATTGGTATAACAAACTCACCATGACATATAATATTAGCATTATACTCTTCATTATTTTATAAGTTTATAAGTTGATTTATTTGAAGGCAACTCAACTAAAACCATGCTATTGAGTTTTATAGGTCTTTATTTGGCGACTCTGACGCGTTTCGCCGTTCTTTGGCTTCTTCAAACTTTATTAAGCTTTTATAACTTCGATAACTTTTTTTCATAGTGGGAAACATTTTCTTGGCCTTTGGATCATGCTTAAATCTTCCCAATCTGGCACTGGTAGCACAGAAAAGAATGAAATTTGACAACCAAAAGAAGCCCAGTTGTATCTCATATAAGAACACTAGAATGAATAGTTCATTTGATTCATGTAAAATCAATGTACTTAACTGTGAGGATTTTTTTAGACAAATAATACAACTTAACGTCTATTCCAGATAAAGGTCAGATTGCAGAAGTGAATGAATGGAACAACATCAGAGCAATCCCAGTGACAGTCATTTGTCCCAACGGTAAGACAACATATTCCCATGTTTTGCCGTTAGCTAACATATGCAAATAATGTTAACGTATGGAGCATCGATATCTAACGTTAGATTTTGTACTTAATACAATAAACCTACTTAAAACAGGGTCAAAGGACCCTAGATACTAATAACAAATCCACCTCATCTAATCTCACCCCACATCTTATATGATTAACCTTGGTGAAAAGCAGGCAATGATTCCTTATCCTCATTAAATATGCCACATGCCAACTATTATTGTTCACCCTATTTAAGTAATATATTAGAAATAAATAAGTTCAATGAAAGTGACATAATTATGCATATAAAACATTATTGTGCAGTTTTCCAGCGAAAATGAACTGACCACGGCGGACATCATACTTTCATGACCTACATTTGGTCAGCCGAGCGCCCCGCCCCGCCTTCTATTTAACTCTGTCATCTTTTCGTAGCAGACGCATGCCAATATTCGATTTCCTCGCTGCCCACAATTTTGATTTTATCAAATGAAAATTCTCTTCCGTGGGCAACAAATACCTACTAGTTACGTTTCTCTCCGCCGATGATATGTCAGAATCAATTGTCCAAACAATTTACTCACACGAAATCCATGATGTGAATCCTCCTGTAATAAACCTCATTCCCTGATGTTTTTATTTTTTTAGATGTGTGGGGGTTTCATGGTGCGTCGTTGTACATGCCTGGGTCAGAACCTGGAGCAAGCCCAATAACCCTATACCGTGGCCAGACCTGCGTTGTCATGCTGGAAGGCTCCTTGGTTAGGCTGAACAGGGAGGCAACGGTAGGAGAAGAGGCGGGAGCAATCCTCACTGCTTACCTTAGCATGGGAGCTACACTCAACGAGTGTAAGTTTAGAGTCTATTTATGCTACGATTAAAATATATCTGTAACAAAGTTGTACTTTCTAATTAGTGATAAAGTTCAGTATAATATTTAAGAAGTAATAGCGATATGTAATATCAAATATGGGAGAGCACTGACATGTATACATGTTATAGCATAATATAGTCCGCCGATTGGTCGCGGCAAGGGACATGGGCCTCACTACGTCCACGATACATCTCCTGTTAATGAGATTAAACATAATGCATTTATTTTAGTTTTAACATATAATAGAATGTGATGAAAGTTTATTGGCGAACTGGCAATGATAAATATACCCTTATATCTTCAGATAAACTGAAAATCGCGGATAAAGAGTACATAGACTATTCGGCTGCTCGCAGTTCTCCAATAGATTACGTCCCTGCTGGATATGAACTAGTTCTAGATGGAACAAAAATTAAGATTACTTCGGATAGTATAGCAGATGCCACGAATGGATTGTATGACCATCTCATCCTTGAAGTGAGCATACCTGTAAATAGACAGGAGGAAGAAGATGAAATTCTGGAGAATAACATCGTCGTTGTTCCAATAGAGATTATAGAGGAAACACGTAAGTGGGATATGATCAAGCATGTAATTTATTTGTAAGATTATTACTATATTATTATAATAAACAACCCTCACATGCATGGTGAAAATAATCATCGATATATATAGGCTGTCGATAATGATTGGTTCGAAAGGTATATGGCCAAAAGCAATATACATACATGTAGTATTCTATTCGTACAACCTCCATTGATACAATGGCTTTTCATCATGACAACTGATCAATTTGTCCTGTTATTAGTATAAAAGGTAACATTTCTGATGGATATTGTTTTTTTCATTTCTTAGGCGTAGATGTAGTATTCCAACAAATGGATTTAGTCCAATACCGCGATGTTTACATCGACATAAATGGTACCATGACACTTAGTCCAGAACAGATAGATATACCCAGAGTGGTGTTTGATGGGGTCACTACTGTGGACTTCACCATCTTATCTCCCTTCTTTAATCTCGATGGGGGTTCTCCTGGCGCTGTCACTGTCAGGCTGTTTGCTTCTGCTGACGATAAACTTGATGGGGCAGATTTAAACACCGGTGAGTCAAATAAACCCCAAAACATATACAGGTTAACTAACACGTTGGTTTCAGACACTTAGAAAACTTTTTTGAGTCAGAAAGTCGAATGTTGGCGGTAAACTTGGTAAATAACGCATTGGTTACCATGACTACCACATGCACTGTTCATAACACACTCAAGATAGTGTTTCTCAGAGCAATGCATACACAATAAATAAGTAATAAATAAGTTCACGTGTAAGTCAGGCAATAGCCCTCAGATATATTTATTAAGTGTTCCTTTAGAAATGCCAAATTTTTTCTTTTACTCTAAACCTTTTCGACCCACTGATACATGTACCTTCATGGAAACTCATCAACTCCACAGGTACGATGCTGTAACGATAGATAATGGGTTTACAGACGCTAGGGCCCAACGACGCTAGGGCCCTAGCGTCTGGACCCCATTGAGGTCATCTATTTGATACATTATTCAGATATGCTCAATCGATTCGTGTTGCTTTCCCCCAAGCTTGTACAATGTCATATTGAAACAAGGAGATCGAATTCACATTACATTTAGTTACGGTACAACTACTGACTTAGTTAGAGAGGAAGCCAATCCCATAATGTAATGTCAATTTTACTGAATGATTACTTTTCTTAAACACTTTAGGACTGAGCTTAAACATTGTTGGCTCTAACATCGTCGTCACCCCGGGTACAGTCCCAACGCCCGTAGACACAACTGTGTGTGGAGATAGTTATCTTATCGTCCAGTTGGATTACTCCCCAGATGCAAATACTTATAACAATTGGAAGGCAGAGAGAACATTCATTGATTGTGGTACTGGTAGGTATCAAGTGCCGAGATTTAATTTGTTTAAATTTACATGTTCCAGTTCACATTTTATGTTCCTATATCAACTGATATCATTGCAGTTGAAGGGATCAACAATGGTAATCATAAAAACACTCTGGGGCATTACTCATAATATGTATTATATAATATATACCTACATCATAATGGTGGTATGTTTTTATATGTAAAAATAATATTATTCCTCCTATAAAAATGTAATCATTTTTTATTTGAATATTTATTCATTTATTTATTATTCACTCGCTGAAGATCTTGTCGCGTTGGAAAGCGTTAATCTGCTGGGTGCACAATCACGACTTGGATATGGGGACTCAGTAGAACTTGTTGTGGCGTGCATGTCCGCTAACTGCAGTGCAGTTGCTGACCTTAGTTATTATGCATTCTACGACTTCGATGATGTTATCAATGGTAATGAAGACTTGATTAAGCACGGCACACAAACCCTACTAGATGAGTGAGTGAACTTCACTGTTTATCTTGGATTTTAAGTCTAAAGTAATTTTCAATAATCTTTTGTTAAATATGTAAAAATGTTGGACATTAAGATAATCAGTCTTCGTTACATCGCCATTCGTTTATTATTTTCACACATTAATCCTGCCAAAGTCTACATTAATTAGATAGCTGGAATATACATATATAGATCTAAATACATATACTTGAACTCATGCTGCAACCCATGGGCCAAATTGTCCCTATTCTTTGAGACGGAAAGTCATGTGATTGCGGGTGGCGCTGCGAACCAGGGGTTGACTTTTGAGCGGTATTAGGTGCATGTCCCATAGAGTCCCATAGTAAACTTTTGAGATTTAATCTCCCGAAAAATATAGAAAACATTAATAAAATAATAATCGCTTTCATTGACACCAAGTTTGATATTGTTAATATCACATATGTTGGGGGTGTTAATGTCCACTCTGGATTTAACATGTCTCATTACCCTAATTGATTTTTAATGTCTAAACTAATTACAGGGTTATTAATGTTTTATTACCCTAATATTTAAACATGTATGTATTAATGTATTACTCTGAAATGTATCAGTGGATGTGTACAATTGTATTGAATAGTCTGGTGCAATGATTTATGCTGACGCGATGTTCTAAGCTGAAGCAATGATTTATATTGTGAAACAGGTAGGAGCCATTGCTCCACACACTCCAAGGTACCCAGAGATTGCAGAAATAAGTGTAATTGAGGTTCTATAAGGAATTATTTCATCATGTACTCCAATAAGCCTGAAACATGTCAGCAGTTATACTGCATACTAGGCAAAGGTTTTTCTAGAATTTGTGCAATCTAATCATGGGCCTATAGTATAAAAGGGTCCTCCTTCCAGTCAGTCAGTACCATCTACTACCTGGACCTAGAAGCTGTATCACCACTATCTACTAAAGAAGACTGACTGGAAACTCTACCATACTGGAATCCTGGGGAACCTATGGACTTATTGTAAAACCTTCATCTTGATACTCTACTACATTGAATAAAATACCAGCTATTCAGCTTGATACTCTACTACATTGAATAAAATACCAGCTATTCAGCACATCTCCAAAAGATCTCTCTCTACTTAGAGTTATTCTTACAACTTGACTAGCTCATCTAGGATATCTACACTACTCTACCTACATTGGACATAGCCAGCTATTAATCCTCACAATCTCCTAATAGCTATTTAATCATCTTAGAGTAATTATCATTAGGTGTCCCCGCTCCCCAGACACCTACAGGGGCGAAACAATTTCTCATCGTTTTCATGTAGAAAAAGGAGTGTAAACTTGGGGGTTTTAATATGGGACTCTATGGGGGCGGAGGTCTGTATGCAATCCCTGCTGATTTCGCTCACTCTTTTACCCTTTCCTACAGACTTCATATCGAGTTGTAGATATCACCTTTCTTGGACAGAATGTGTTGAAATTAAGAGTTCTCTTGAAAGGGATATCGGTATTAAGATATATGTAGAAAGAATTTTGTTGATAGACGCATATAAATATAGTTGTAAAATCAAAGATTAATGTTTTGAGGACGGTACCCGTTGCAACGCTACCGCTAGCGGAACTCGCTTGCCGTCTCAAAGAATTAGGGCACATGGCATTTGGATATCAGACCCTTTACATTTTGCCTTGCTTGTAGGCACATCGGGATTCATCAAAGCAAGTTGATTGCATATATATGTTTGTGATGTGTTTCAGGAAAATGAGTCACAAGTCGAAAAAAATGATTTGATTTGATTTGATTTTGAAAATATTTTATTCAGGACATAGACATTTCCACACATCAGTACGAATATTTCCAGAATAGCCTGAATTACTGTTTTAAATTACACTACATCGAAGTTCAGTTAGAGAAAAAGTAGGAATAGTTAATAAAAATTACACAAATCAATTCGATTTTAATTATGGTAAACATTAGGATAGCTAGAACATAATTATTTCTATATTAAATTTTTCAGTTTGATATGTTTAGTTTTGAAAAAAAAGTTGGGGCAATATTTCTGGGTGGACAATTACTAGTAAAGTAGCTAGATATACTCCATATGATTATCTCAGAAACGCAGATAACACAAATTGATGAAGGAGAAATAACGTAGGGTATCGTAGTGTAGTTTATTCCTGGCTGATGGTAAGTAACATGAGAGGGGGAACAGTACGTTCATATATACGAGGGGAGCACGTGCACACAGGCACGGTGCTCCCTGATTGGACGGTGAAGCCATGTAGCCATGTAGGCATGTCCTCACCACTCCGCACCATCACAGCACCATCACAAGGCTTACCGCAGACCTTACCGCAGACCTTACCGCAGACCTTACCGCAGACCTTACCGCAGCCAGTGGAGACCACCCTTAAGATCTCAAGGACTGCACCCCTGAGTAATAAAAACATTCCAACAAGGTGATCTTGTGGATAAATCACTTTGAAAAAATATCAATTTTGTGACTTGTGACTCATTTTCCAGGAACACATCACATATATTCATATAACGTACTCACTGAACATCTCTGTCTGGTTTCAGGTACTGGGAACCAACCACCATATCATTCACCATGGCTCAACCAAGTGCGAAATTCCCTATACCCAGGAGTGTTGGTTTTGTGATAAAAGTGAACGCTGACGACACTGACATCAATGCCGTTGATGAAGATCCTTTCCAAGAAAACAATCGCCTGATGTTCCCATACGAACTAGATACTACTTTCCCTCGTATGTATTTGATGTGAATATTATTTGTTATCAGCCCTATAGTAAACTCATGTTTCTTTTATATGAATATAACTGAAACGTATACATATTATATATCCGGTATATCCATGGCACCAGAGACGTGACCTGCCGATTTTGCAGTCGCAGAACCATTTCATGCAATCGCATGAGAGTCTTATCAAGTTGCTTCTTGTCGATACAAGATATATATCTCATCTCATAAGTTTCCCCCATGGCTGAGTGGGATCGGTTCCCTGTTGGTCTCAGTCTGTTACATGTCCTTGCAATCCTACAAAATTGAAGGTTATTGGGTTGAATCAGGCTCTGTCAACTCACTCTCACATACTGACAAAAGAAGCTTATATCCCTTCGTTGTTTTGGGTTGTCTTCCCTCACTTACAATAATATAAATAATATATACAATAGTATAAATGTCTAAAATAAAGATTAGATGACTGGCAGACTCCAAGGCATGAAGCAAAGGGAATACGATATTTTTGGAGGATTATTGCATGCGGTGTACCCTTCGATTGAATACACCGTTATTGAAAGACAACGTACATAATAATTACTTGTGCTATTGACGAATAATATAGAGAATATCTATTATTTTATTTCAGTTGCATCGCTCTACCACCGCAATTCTATTACCACAATTGAATCTTATGATTCAGCCACTGGGAATATTATACTTCAAGTGGAGACAGAATCTAAACTGATTATTCCAGACTCATATTACTTGTCCAATTACGATATTAGAACTTACCTTGCAAATGATGCCATCCCACTGAGGTCCCTCGTTCCCCACCGGATTCTTAGCTGCAGAAAGAAGAAGAATGGATACGGTGATCTCAATGGTATTCGATTAATTTCCTCATTCAATTTTCCATCTGGTAAATTTTTTGTCAGCACCTTGGCCCTTGAGTCTGAGTCTAGAAATAACATCTATTTATTCGAAATCTTTTCAGTGGAAGTGACCATATCAGAGGAAATAGGGCGCCGATATTGCCAAAATGTGAATCCAGTGAAAATACTGGTAATGTTGGATCTCCACTCCCACATCAAACAAACTAAGCCTAGTCAAACAGTTATGGAAAGCAATACATTTGTTCTCTCTCCAAGTTGTACCACTAATTATCCAGTGAAAACAAGTGAGGGCTTTTATCTTTTACTTTTTTAAATCATCCGTCCTTATCCCATTCAACGATGCGTCGCATGTTAGGCTGAACAACTAAGCAAACCTAGGCCTATACTATATCCAGCCTCCCTTAGACACATATCTTAACGCTGCACTCTCAACTAGGCCTATTACGGCAAACCAAATATTACCAAATCTAGTCATATTATGACATATAGGACTGAATTCATCAGAAGAATTGGTCGATCGAAAACAGCCGCCGGTGAGCGATAATTAGTGTAGTCCTCTTAAGAATGGATTCGGGTGGGTCCTCCTAATACAAATAAGGACGTTCTATGAGTCCTATTGCAAAAACAATGGGACAAAATCCCCCAAAATTATGGTCAAATGACTTATAGATGAGTTGGAAAAGAACTGAACAAAATGTAGACAATAGATTCTTTCGTTTTTTACCGATGTGTGTGCCACTTTAAACCCATCATCATGCAGATATCCAATATGCAAATCTCTAGGTAGAGAAGCAAAATTATTTTATCACTGCATTAGTGAATATTATATACAAAATTGTGTGGCTTTTGCTGGTGGGCTCTGGGGGTATGAAAAACGGTCAGTACACCATGGGGATGCTGACCGCTGGGAAAGGCTAATTGACAACAGGGAAAGACTAGTGACACTGGGAAAGACTGGACAAAATTGTGTGGCTTTTGCTGGTGGGTTCTGCGAGCATGAAAAACGGTCAAGTACACTCATGGCACTGCACAGGAGGTCAAGTTGTGGAATGCGGTCCACAAATGGATGTGAGACTGACTAGGAGACAAGCCCAGACCACAGCGCTTATAGTCTAGACCACAACTTCGAAGAAATGCAGTGCCTTGGAGGGTAACGTCTGGAATGGCCTTGACTGTAGGTGGAAGGGGGTCCACATATGGATACCTGCAGGTGATAAGTGGAGCCTGATTAGCTCTGCTCTTGATCAACACCAGGTACAGTCTAAACCCCAGAACCTGGCAAGAGGAGGACTGCTGATGAAGCGGACGAGGCAATGAGGAGCATGAATAACATGTTTTACTATATATATATATATGTATAATAACATATGCACTAATGCAGTGATACAGACAATTTTGTTTCTCTGGCTAAGAGATTTGCATGTATATCTAATCATATGGCAAAGTATTATTGGTATTTGATATCAATGTTCTGTTACGTTGTTAGTGAGAATATAATATAATGCAAACTGTCTCCACCTGTGTGGATAACATGATGATTTTATGCATTTTATTCATTTCAGTTGAAGTTAAAATATTGGAAGTAAAAAAGCCGATGTACATCTACGCTAATTCTAAATACAACTTCACCTTTGATGTAAGTCGTTTTTTCACGTCATTCTGTACAAGCCATGGTAGTGTATTCTTTTTAGTAAAAAAAAACATCATGGTTATTTCGAATGAGAATATATTGTATATTTAATGCATATTTCTCAAGGTTTATTATCACAAAGTTATATGCATAAAGATAGGCCTACATGTGATGAAGCACAAAATCAAACCTACATCCTTTACAATAACCCACAGGTTCTGGTGTCATATTATGGTGACATGCCAATGAGTGGCGGTTCAGATGTAGATCCTGACTTTAGACTCGATGCGTTTGTCGCCAATTCGAACACCGGCGAAGACATGGAGGCACAAATACTCATTGATGACATGCCAAAAACTTATTCTGGAATTGAGGCTGGAGCAGGCGTCAAAATAAGGTTAAATGGTAGGTTTCAGCATATGGTTTCAGACACTGTATGAATGGTTCTTTCTATTACAAGTCTTTTAATATTAGCTTTTGAATATCACTTTTACGATCTAACGTAGTCCTATCTTAGATTTAAAGTTAGGCCATCAACTGAGCCCCAAAATAGTGATTTTCGTTTCAGATCGGGGGCACTACTTCAGATTCATCAAGGGACACAAAGTCATACTAGGGGGTCCGGGGGCTCGATAGGCTTTGCACTGTAAGAAAGCCCAATTTATCAAAAACTGCAAGAAATTGTATGGAGAACCTTTGGGACTGGTAGGCCTACGTTCGGGAATCACCGAACCCTCTCACACCTTTGTATGTTGTAAAGCTTATTCAAATAGTCTGTATATATCTCATCTCATCTCATTAATTTATTCACTCCTTACTCTCCGACTTTGTAAAATATTAACGCTTGTAGTACTCAGATTGCTAATCTTGTTGGAATATCCCCTATGCATGACGTCAATGTATGGAATTACCCCATTTTTAACTGGGCCCACACGTTCTAGTAGGTTACACATACGAATGAGCAGGGATTTCAATGAATGTACAGCCATATGAAATGTGCAACAGTTAATTGGGTTGATTGTTGACATTCCTGCTCGCTCGTTTGTGATAATCTTACTATAGGCCTAGTATCCAAAGTGCAAAAAGCAGGCGTCGTTTCATCCCCTCCTTCATCTATACATATTGCAGAGGGCGGAAAGCAAACAACCAAACTGATAAAAAATGCAATGATAGTTATTGATACATCTATATTTTGAATCTTAACAGTGGTGAATTTTCAACTGGATCCGGAGATATGTAAGAACATTCAGTCGGGTACACCGGTTTTAAAGGTCACGCCTTCTCACGTCAGGTCTGCGACGCAAGTCTTAACTATAGTTGAAGATACAGTACCAGCCCAACTCATCTGTGATTTCTACTGTAAGCCACTAATGATACACATTTAAATACATGTAGTATGTGATAGCACATAAATGGTTTACAATGATCCCTTTTGGTGATCTTTGAAATGCTAAGGTATTATATACATCACATAATTATTATATTGTATTCAAATTTCCAAGTATAAGGCAAAAGGGATCACAATATGTAGGCCTACAACCAGAGTTTGCAGATAACACACAATACAAAATAAATCCAGGCTCAATGTTCCTTTCTGTCGTTTAGAGCATGTTTTCATACTTCGTAAAACACAAAATATATCGAAAGGTCATCATGAGTCTGTTGATTTGTAAGATTTTCTTTTCAATTTGAAGAACTATGTACCATACGGGGTTGTGTATAATTTTGGCATCATGGTCCATCCGGCATATATCGTATATTGTATTAGAAGTAATCAATTATAATTATGTATATTATATATTATATAAAGCCTTGGCACTAATACCTAGAAAAGAATCATACATTGCTTTGGTTGATAGCAAGGTAAGTAATTAAGAATAGTTAAGAATTGCTAATTCTCTTTTCCAAAACAGTGGAACCACATATCGACCTCTTCGAAAGTGTTGAAAAAAGGTTATGGCAGGGCACTATCCGATACCCCGTCGCACTGACCCTTACAGTGACCAACAAGGTGAGTTGAAATTAGTCATGTTACATATTTAAAACCAGAATGTTTAATCTATTCAGAAAGGAATATTCTAATGACGATCATATATAATTTTGTGATGATTACCCAAAACGCCAGACTGTATACGATATATACACTTTTCTGTTTAAAAATAGAGTCCCTACAGAATCCCGGCAAGTCATTCCCCCAATTTTGAAATTGAAGTAGGGTTTCTCAAAACTTGGATACCCGGAGAGGTTCCTGATATCCTGCGCTGGACTAATGTCCAATACGACACATCTGTTGAAAACATGGAGATTGAACCCTGGGCCGATTTCGCCATTCATATTACTGGTAAGCGCATTTAATTCCCACTATAACCTGGAATATCCTATCAGTTTATGAATAAAACCTTTCCCTGTGTCAATGTGGTTGCTGGCAATTAAGTAAAATCCGTTCACACTCGTTGAACTGACCCGAAAGCGGAAAAAGTGTCCAGCGTGTATCAAGAGATCATGCCTCTTGGTTACAATATGTTTACTTGGTTACAATATTTTTAGTATTTTATATAACATGATGCTTCGTTTAAATATGATAAATGTTGTGTACATTAGTTAAAGCTTGATGATAGAAGTGATATACGTTTCCACACATTAATTCATTTTATCCATATTCCAGCCGAAGTTATCCTATCATCGGATTGTTTATTGGTAAAGGTTTTGGGACAACTCAGTGTTCAGGTTTTGACAGATGACCTAAAAACAGATTTTGGGATCAACAAGCGGAGGGCACTTTTACCAACGTCTAACATTGATTTCAGTTGCAACACAGGTACTAATATGTTCTAACGAGGTGAATGCACCCAACTGAGAAGTTATTGAAGCATAGATCTGCATTTCTTCTCGGAACGCAATTATTACTTTTTTCATATAACAATTGGATACACAATGCAAATATTTTAGAGGATTTTGATATATTACTGGTGTATGCAAAGGTTGAGAATAATCCATTGGAAAGCTGAGAAATCTTGATAGACGAGTCACTTATAAAATGAAAGGGACCAACATGTCCATCTCTATCCCTAAACATCTTACTTTCGTTTCAGAAACTGCGTCCATCGATATAACTGGTTTCATGATGCAAGAGGTAGATAATGGACCAGAAACTCCTTCTATGCAACTAAACGAAGAAAGGCGATATCAGATTGAGGCCTACGTTACAAATGGTCCGGGTGCTGGTAATACAAATGCATACAGTGCCTCAGAAGACCACTATGACTATGTGTTCGTCCTAAGTCGAGATGGATATACATACGACTCAGCTAATAGAATAGCAAGACGTAGGTCTCTTGAAAATACATTACCTGACCAGACAAACTCATTCTATCACATTACTGCATCGCGCAAGATGCACAATGGAGACATCAGCTCGGAGAAATAAATTTCATTGATATCAGTTAAAAGATTTTAATGAAGATTAATTTTGTGTTAATGAATGACAAATGTTTAATTCAAATTTATATAAAAGTATACAGCAAATAAAGCGTTAAAGATTTGTAAGAGGAAGTGGGTGGAAGGGGTTAAATATATATTTGGCCCTGTTGTTTAAGCAGGACTGTTCATGTTCCCCAAAGGCTTATGACAAAACCATTTAGTAGGATATATAAATAATTCTAAATACCAACTAGTAAATAATAGTTTCATGATATTCAAAATTGATTTGCCTGTAGCTTAATGCATGATATGTTCGCCGTATGAAAACCCTTCTTTAGAGAAGCTATACAGAAATATGGCAGGGCTGCAGGTATTTGTGCCTGGGGAATGAGATATGATGAGTTGTGGATTCTCAGAGTAGAGGGTGACGGGTTATTTTGACCAGTATAGAGGGGCCTAGGCCACCTGTGTTTACATTATGTGGGTACAGGTTCCAATGGTTCATTAAAAGTCATTTTAGACACAGAAAAACATCTAATATCGCCACCAAAGTTGAGGATATATGAGACCACACCATGCCCTATCTTCATCTTACTTCATTTTCCTTAAATACTTACGGAGAACAAATACCAGAACAACTCCTCAACAGGTCATTGGATGTGCTGTGTGTAAGTGCAGGTTGAGTGCATGATGCATGCGCCTGCACTGTGTGTGTGGAGGCACATACCTACGGCTGTGGTCAGAGCCCCACCCACCCCCAGATACGCCCTGGTCCCTTGTATGAAATCAATGCCAGCTGTCGTTATCTCAAGCCAAACAGAAAATTTCGGAAGTTCTCTAATCAAACAGAGGAAGATTATGTAAGGAATTGTGATGAGAGGCTCAGATTTTAAGACCTCATTCAAATCTGCCAAGAGGTATGTACGAATGTATTAAACAGGTGCATATCAATTCTTATTTCCAGATGCTTCAGACCCCAATGATGATGCACAGGGCAACAACTACTTGCAACTAGCTGTATCTGTGTCAGCAACCCATCTTTTGATTGGAGAGAAATTTAAAATAACAGACGAAAAATACTGTGGCTCTATGTACTTAACAGTGATTATTTACAATGTGAAGGGTGTCGACCTAAGTACACCTATACCAACTTCAGGAACAAGTAATACATTTAAACTGTTTGGTTTGGAAACGTCAAACATTAGAATGTAGTCAATATACACATATATGCTCACACATACCAACTACAAATAATTATGGTGGTGTGCTATATAGTACAATACATATCCTGCCCCGCTCAATAAGTTAGAAAGTTAATTTTATCGGTAAAGATTATTATATAAATAATTAAAACTGTTATTAAATGTATAATATAATTATACAACTTTTAGACTTCTCATGAATGACAGAACATGATCAGTGATTTATGTATTCGTCATACTCTATTCGTATAATCAGGGAAATTACATTGTATTATCATATTCTTAGAAATGCCCATTAAAGATCGGGTTGCGGAAATCAACAATATTGACTCCGATCTCTCCAACAATTACCACACAATCCCCATCACCGTTGACTGTGAATCCGGTAGGTACACAAACGATTGCTTTCATACATGTATAAACTAATTCGGACACAGTAGACCAAGCCAGTCTGCCATTGGGAATTCCAACACACTGCGGTGGCCACATAATTAAGTCAAATATGACATTGTTTATGAACAGAACAACAACTTCAACATTATAATCTTTTAATCAAATTTCTCTCCAGATGTCTACGTGATGTTATCGGACACAATAACTGTCACGCGAATAACTATGTCTGCGAACGAAGTTTACGTCCAGTTCAGCGCAACAGTCGCAAACAGCTTTACTGATAATCTTGGCAATGGCTATGGATTCCATGGAGGACAAGACGGCGTTCCTAATCTGTCCTTTAAGGTACAATCTGTTTTTAAAAAATATCAATAGGTAAATCTATTATATGACATCTGTCCTGTAAGATACAATCGATTTTGTTTTAAAAATTTAATTGATTGGATCATACAATGGCATGCTATTTTCTCAAAATTTTAAAGTCGGCTTTCTCCTTTTATGGTCGACTGAACATCCAGAATGTTCACATTGTCATGTGAAGATTTGTATTTAGAATATTAAATATAATAATTATAATAATTGATGCTGATTAATAGTGAAAAAGTGACTACATATCGTTACGTCATCATTACGTAACATGATGTAACATCATTTAATAGGATTTTGGGTGGGTTCTTAGGTTACTTATACATAAACGGTGTATTTGTTTAAAGAATGTCAATTAACCACCGTTAAAATCCATTCGACAGTAGTTTATAGCTATAGGGAGAAAGTTAATTAAGGCACATGGTGCTAAGGATATTGGAAAGATAAGCGCATGTTAGAAATAGAAAGTGATAGGATGGTGATATCACGGATACTCAATGATGTAGTCTAGTGTGATGGCCCATGATGTCTGGTTTCGGCAAGGCTGTTTATAAATCTCTCACAGAAGTTTCGAAGCGAAACATGGAAATAGGGAAATACTTCATATGCCTTTTCATTCTGTTACCTAATGAATTGGACTTCTTTCTTTCCCCAGA
This sequence comes from Sthenelais limicola, assembly GCA_942159475.1. Lineage (NCBI taxonomy): Eukaryota > Metazoa > Annelida > Polychaeta > Phyllodocida > Sigalionidae > Sthenelais > Sthenelais limicola. The sequence goes on along the minus strand of OW804097.1, from coordinate 71,732,871 downwards.
TTGCGTTTAACTACTCCATTCCTTCAGAAATCAATCTAAATGAGATTTCTTATAGTGAGGAAGATATGGGAGTTGTGTCCAACCCTATCAAAGCTGGGAAGGAGATTGTACTGACAGATGTAATGGCTAAATTACAGGACCCTACTGTTTCATGTGCTGATCTTTTGTAAGTTCTGTACTTCCCCTTCTGTTAATACAGATCCACAATAGCTAACCTTAAAATATTGATAATCATTGAATGTCCTCAGTGGGTCCTAAACGCACGCCTGGTGATAGTAGTACATAGCATTGAGAGTTTCTCCCTGGTCCACTCAGCCGATTCTCCCATAATTAAGTGGAGAATCGCTCCGAATCGGCTTAGTGGACTAGGCCCTTTGGCTCAGCAAAAGATTATTCATCAATATCTTAGTCACATAGTATGCTCCATGCCAACAGTCGTACATAATTGTAATGTGGATAATACCTTTCAGAGAAAACGTCCTACTTGTGAGGCCAGGTCCTGGGCTACCAAGTGGATTCCACGATGCATTTGCAAGTAATGATGACGCCCCGATAGATACGTGCATTCGTAAGTTTGGGTAACAATACTCATATAAGTTGATGTTGCCTCTGGTTCTAGGAGTTTCCCCCTGGACCTTTCCTCCTGGACTTTTCTCCCCTATATGGACAGGACTTTTCTCTCCCCCGGGATATATATTTATCAATTTTGTGTGTGTGTGTTTTCTGTACCATATTTCCTGCAAAGTATATATATACAAAATAATGTACAGCGAAAAACATGAAAAAAGGAAAAGTGCCTCTAGTTTGTCTTTTAATATTACTATTAAAATATAACCAATATTACTATTAAAAGATGCAGAGTACATGTTCCTGGTTATTCTTCCGGACAAACTCATTTAAATGGAAATGATCAATTTATATCATTCCAGATATGTATGATGTTAGAATGAGAGATAATGGCATAACAGTAACTGAAACTTCTACAGGCAATTTTGACTACGTAGTCGTTGTAGAGGTACGTATGTTATAGGTAACAATGGAAAATAAGAGCAACATGCTCATTGCTGATCACCGACCTTTATGCTAACAAATAAGCATATATGGAATTGAACAGCTTCACCCATCTCTGAATAATATCGGTTAAAGGCGTGGACCTTGACGGATATTATTAAGTAATCGAAATGTATTATCTTGTATAGCATCTAGATGTATACGAAGACTTAAGTGGCGACTTGGAATACACGGCTGTGGTCTCAACTGATGAATTCTGGGATGAGAAAGACTTGGCGGTGATCATATCAAGTCCTCCTGTGTACACCGCAACCGCAACCGCCACCACAGTGACAGGTTCATTCACAATAGCTGGGAACGTATGTACTTTAAGTTCTGAAGTAGTGGTTTGGGATCTATGTTAAAGTCAATTATTTTGGATCGTCAGTATTACTAAGAAATAATGATATTTATAGTAGAGCGACTTTGTTGTGGTTGACTGATAAAATATAGCAGTTTAGTGCCAGCTGCCAGAGAAATGCTATTTACTAATTTTCATCAAGGTACACGATATTTAGTTTCGTCAATTGTTTGATAAAGGATGGCATTATTTCCTTCCTGTAGCCTGAATATCGTTCCGTGTTTTACTGCCATTTGCAATGGTGTTTATGACATTCATGTATGCATTCTATACTCAATAAAACCATTTCACAATGCCCTGTCTTGCCATATTGCAGGACTTCAAACACATTCTTCCATGCAACACCCTGCACTTCCTGGTGAGGTTCAACTTCGAAACCGGATCTGGAAAACCAATAGATATTGATACTTCAAACAACATGGGTGGAAAACAATTCTTGTTCGAATGCACAGATTCAGGTATTAGCCACTTCTCGCCCCTTCCATTCGCTCTAGATTTAATAAAATCATACCTTAGGGTTTTATAACCGTTCATACTAATTTGTAAACCATGATCTGCATCCTGATAAGTTATGATCCGTGGTTTGGATAAGGTAACATAGACCGTAAGACGCAACATCATTAAGGATATTATAGCTTTAGTTCACATTCCCTTCAAACTATTGTTGAATAGGATTACACGGTTGCGATCATGAAATCTTTAAATGGAAAATGTTTCCTTTCTCAGTTTGATGGATCCATGTGGCCTGTATCTGAGAAGGGGATGTACTACTAACCCATTAACTCATATTGCTATTATAATCCAGTACGTATTGATTAACTTTGTAGGCACTGGTACATGTGCTGGAGATATACTGGCTTTAGAAGGAAGAATAGTTGCTCCCAGGGTTCTGATACCAGGCGAGCGAATGGACGTCACGTTTGGAGGGGAAATAGAAAATGTCTTTGGATCGGACCTTGATCTTAATGACATAGGGTTTGAGGTACTAGATCATAGTCAGTTACGTATCATGCACATTGGATTATAATATGGATGTTATATATTATACATTATATATAATAATTATATTGATGTGTGTATACATGTGTGTATCACAGTCTGTATTTTGAGTCATAATAATTATTAATACAATTATATTATATATAGGTATGATATAGGCAGTGCATATATTTATTCAGAAAAAGACCATAGAACAACCGGCTATGAAATATATATATGTTCTAGTCTTACTTTATTGAAACTACTCTTGAGATCTTTGGAAAGATTTTGTCTCACACATATTGGAAAATATTTCGACTTCAGCTTTATCTTGGAATGGGAAACTCAATCGATCGGTCCCGTGTAGTTGATGTAACGCCGGATATCTGGCATATGGATCCAACAAATCGTGTTGAATTGGGCGCTTCGATCAATTCTGGTTCGAAGATAACATTTACTTCACCTGTAAGTAATGCATCTCATGCAGAAATGAACATATTTTCCATTGGTCCACTACGATAGGGTCCGGTTGATACCGGTGTGGCTTTTTAACATTTACACCAGAAAAAAAATCACCAATATTAAAATGACCAACTTTTATTCGATGTAACCGTGACAATATTGGTTCAAAACCATCTAAGTTCATAGTTCAAGTTGTTATTCAGTGAGCTAGTACAACTGGTTAAGTCGTAAACCAATCTTCAATTTCTCTGATTGTAATTGTATATACATTTTATGATTACACACACTTTTATTTGAAAAGAATAAAAGGTTGTATGCTTTGTTTAAATTGAATGGAACTGCGGCCTTGTATGGATTGGTTTAGGCCAGCAATTGAAGAGACATGCCTGGGAATACTAGGCATTACATTAATAATGAATTATTCTTTTGCTTTCAGGTTGTCGGAAAGTTCAAAGTACCTAAGAAAGCCTGTAAACGCGGGGTGGACCATATCTATATAGGAGTAAAAGTACACCGTGTGGTGAAAATAAGTGATTCAACCGTGTATACTGATGAATGTGGCTTAGAAAACAATTTCTTAAAATATCCTGTGGAATGCGCAGTTGAAGGTAACGAACCTTTCTCACTATCAATTATATTAATTTGCAATAGTGATTATGATATTATAATAATAAACAATATTGCAATGTCCACTTATATTATATAATTTATGTGTTCAAGTTTGTGAATGGCAGATGGAATTACATCTGGTATATCCGCATATACATGGCTTCAATAAGGTATATGTGTACATAAGGTTCAAAATATAATTAGGCGGCAACTTTCCAATTGCAATTTACGATACCTAATAATATGGCGAGTTTACCTTGTAGGCGGCATTGATTTGACATTCGCCAAAGATCCATATGGAATAGCTAAAGTTGTTGTGGATTCTGGAGAACTCATCGTAGGAGACAGACGTCCACTGAGGCTATGGATTCATGCATACGTAACTGGTAATCATCTCCAATTCATTAACAGTTTCTATTTATAGACTCCGTGGGTATCTTAGAATCATCGAATGAAAGATGATATGTGGAATATATGCTTATTAAATGGCAGCATTGTTTCTAGAAGTCAACCAATTATGAAGATATGGGAAATAAAAATAACAGTAAAATGTGATTTAGTCATTGGTTGCATATTCACAAAATCCGAGCAGAAAACTGCATATTTATCATTCAAATCTCAACAGGTGAAGGAGGAGGGTGGGACAAGCAACCACCCAGGGCCATGGCAAAGTTCAGTATCAGTCTGGTGCTAATAAGCCCAGCAGGTGAAGAGAAACAAGTAGCGTTCGAAACAGATATAAGCCAAATAAATGAGGAGGTCAGACGTTCCCGCAAGTTAAAGCTTGGTAGGTAGCCTTCTAAATCAATTAATTTAGATCTGTTTCGCGTGTACTTCTCTTTAAATGTCCATGCTACCCAATACCTGACCCATTCTCACGAAAATGGTGCAGCCCATCCGAAAAGTGTCAAAATTATATTTTGCTTGATTGATCTGAGAGTTGGTAGGTTTGAAGGTAATATATAGGCGGTACTATATCTGAATTTGCCATTAAATTTGACCATTATGTTTTGTATAGGAGGTAATCAAAGTTTGGTGTAGAAAAGTTGGTGTAAAAACGTCGCCCACCCCTATATTTCTTAGTAATGAACATTTCTCTTATTTAATTTGTATATCATCAATTATTTATATCTCCATTCTCTAACTAACTGTTATTTTGATGTAATAGCCAAGAAAAGTTTTTCTTTCCTGTATAAAAACTTTTCAAATCAGGGACAACAAAAAACCCCAGAAACTGGATTCCCACATCAATCAGATGAAACATCCTACCATTAACTGTATTTTTATTTATTGTTCTCAAATCGTTCTAGTTTTTCTGTTATAATATGATCAAATATTATCTTTTACCCCTGAATATGGTTAGTTACCAAATTTTTGGTAAATTATCCATGTTTTAAGGCTTCAAATTTGGGCGACGTTTTTTCTGAGTGAAAAAACGTCGCCCAATCTATATCACATGTATTCAATTATTTAAAGCCTGATTATTATTTTTGATGTTTTTAATACATGACTGACACCATTTTAGACCATTTTAACATTATTTTTTGAAAATTTGTCATTCATGACAATATCCACTCAAGGATGGTGACGTTTTTATGCAGTAGAGTCATATATATGATGTGTTTCAGGAAAATGAGTCACAAGTCAGAAAAGGGATGTTATTCAAAGTGGTTAAATTCTCAGATCTCTTTGTTGGAATATTCTCATTTTCAGAGTGCTTTGTGCTAATGATCATGGCAATATCTGTACCAAATTTCAGGACAGTGTATTAAATATATCCTTGATATATTTGTGCATTCTTGCCAAAGAATTGTAACAAGAATATATGTTGCATCCTGTGAGGTCCATACCTCTTTCATGCAATGTATCATAATCACTCATCTACATGAAATATATTTATCAATCTTTTTTATTTTGTTAGAGGAAGCTACCTAAGGGCCTGTTCCTTAAAACTGAGCAGGATATGAACATCAAAACCAAATTATTTCTTGAATACAAGGATTCTAATAGGGGCGACGTTTTTACACTGCCAAGTCATTTATTGAGTGAAAACTGTAAAAACGTCGCCCTATCTAAAGTCTAAATAACTCACTTTTTGGAATCTTAACAGTTTCTGGAGATTGTTTCCCACAAAGTCTAAGATGATATAATGGTAAATAAGTGGAAAATGATTTAATTTGGTCAATATTTAGCTCATATTCTTATGTAAAAACGTCCTCATACTGTGGAAAAAACGTCGCCCAGTGGCAACGTTTTTTCCACTGATTATTATGATCAGAGTCACCTAAGGTCTGAGAATATTCCAATGGTGGTATACATGTGTCTGCCAACCTATGCTTATGAAATCACACTTCTTAGACAAAATTAATTTAATTATTTTAGAAAGCACAGCTATTTTATCTGGCGACGTTTTTACACCTCAATTTAGCCATTTTCACATTAACTGACTTAGGAGCAAAAATCCTGCAGTTATATTCAACCTTAATACATCATTTTATTCGGTTTACAGCCCTCCATTCTATGGCACAAATTTTATTTATGCATATTGATTCGACTATATTTTTTTCAAACATAACTGTGAGTTTTGTAGTGATTATTGGGTTCTTTTCCTTGATTTGATAGTACATAATTAAAAAAATATACATCAGAGATACACAAAAGTATATATTTTCATAATGCTTATACCAAGACGGATTTAGCTAATCAATTCTTATGTATTTAAGATCAATATCGACCAAGATATAGACCAATATATGGGAAAAATGGGGGGTTGCACTACTTTCGTGAGAATGGGTCACCTATGAGTTAGGTTAGTTTACAACTAATGTAAACCAAAACCACCCATAAATAAGCTGCACTAATTAAAGAAATTGATGTTCTAATTGGTAATGGCAAAGGGGGATTTATGATTCATTGCATGATTTTCAGGAGGGACGATATACCTTCCTCAAAGGGAGTTCTTAAATTGGCAAGGTCCATCACACAGTCTTCGTGTAAGCATTGACCCGGAGAATTCAATACAAGAACTGAATGAAGCGAACAATATTTTCGTGTTGGATTCCATTACCGTGAATAACGACGCCAATGCATGCGAATGTAAGTATGCACACAGCAAACACAACATATATACACAGTTGTATGTTGTATTATCTACTTTTACTCCACGTTGGTGTATGTACCACATGCTATTTGTATGGGCGGGAGTAGGCTAGTGTGGTAATTTTCACCAGTTCAACGCGTGTGATATGACATTGCTGTTCCCTCTTCCTCCCCGCAATACACAGCTATATACTTATACATAGCATAGCTTACTCCCCAAATTATACCAATAACATTATCATCAAAATACTCCATTTCTGAGCTTAATATAATTTCAAGAAAGATCCCCCAAATATACTTCAAAGAATGGGACTGAATACAATTATACATCCCTACCATACCGCCGTGACCTTCATAATCGATTACTTAATAAATGAAAAAACTCACTTGAATTGTCTCCCTGAATATACAGGAAATTGCTCACGTCTTATCGTTATCTTAACCTTATCATTTCATTAGTGGTGGATATACAAGCCAAAGATGTTGATGCAGCACAGTTTATTTCTCCTGCTGAAATAACCAACTATCACCAAATACATGGCGGCACGACGATTGGGCCTGTTCCTGCAGAAACAATATTTATGGCAGATCTTGAAGTCTATCAGGACCCTGACTGTCCTTCCTGGGACTTTGATGCTCAAATCTACATGACACCCGATTTTAATGTCACTAACCGTACTGTGACAACTTCTCCACTGGTTGTGTCGTCAGTTGATACTACTATAAATCGTAAGTGCAATACCCCTGTCAAGATTATATACACCATTACGAGTTCCCCCCATAGAGCAACTAGGAGGATAAGTATGGGAAATTGAGTTTATTTCATAATAAAATCAATCGCAAGTACAGATGTATTAATTAATGTTTGGTTCATACACGTACAGGTGTATTAATTAAGTTTGATTAATACAGAGCAATAGGAGTAGAGAGTGAAAGTGAGGAATGGGGTTGAGGAATGTGTGCGATATGAGACTCCTCCAGTGGGTGTTCCACAGAAGAGGGTTGTTGAGGGGTGCGTCTCTGGGTTGGTCGGAATGCCCCACCATTGCCTGATGCAATGGAAGCAAATATAATATGATAGGATGTAACGAGGTTGGTTTCTGACTTACTGTACACAATGGCCACACGTTTTTTTCGACCAGGGATCTCACGAGAAGCTGCAGGCTTCGAGTGAGATCCCTGGTCGAAAAAAAACGAGTGACCATCGTTTACAGTAAGTCAGAAACTAACCGAGTTACATCCTATTTTTATACCACGATATCATATCTTAAAATAAATTGAAGAAACAAACTATTTATTTACCTCGCTTCTCTCCGATGACCCGCCATATTAATTGTTGATACCAAAGCGCTATACAAGCGTACAACTGATTGGCTAATAAATGACGAAACGGACGGCATATGACGTCACAAATAGGCGTGACATCACGAGGGAACGTAACCTCAACCAATAAGAATGCTTCTTAGATTTAGGGCAAAAAAAGGTTCATATTTTCACATGTAGATCCATTCAACAAAATACGATGGCATGTATTCACTCATTTGCTGCGTGTACAACCCCTGATTGTGGTATAATTTTCAGATTTATAATTATAAATAATCAAGTTAAATATAACATAATTATCGCACTTACATTTTTTATCGATAGGATTTACAGTATCCCAAACCCCATATTGATAATTTGGGCATGGTTTTAAATATTACAGGGATGCAGTACTAAAATGATTTCCTTCCAATAGAACCCAATGATAATTACTGTCATGGGATGCTATTTACCATATTATTGTTATGGTACATTGCAGACACAAGGACATATGATTTGTTTGGAGATAAGTACTGGCAAGTATTCTGCGGAGGATCCGTCTGGATCGCCCTTCATCTTCAGACACCTATGGACAAAGAGGACATAAATCCAGAAAATAATTGGTTTTGGAGGCGGGTGCATATGAATTGCTACAGCATGCGTGGTAGGAACAATGATACAACTTATATTACTTTAAATTAAAGCTGAACTCTCAGTTAATATTGGTCAAAAACTAAATATTTTCATAAAAGTCCTCAATTATATTTCGGAGACCCCCAGAAATCATTTCCTGCGGTGGTTCACTTATTATCGCACAGCCGCGGCCTTTTTCTCTCGGTCGAATCACTTTAAATTCTTCACGTTATATACAAAAAAACTTGGTAACCTGTTTTGTCGTAATAGCTGGACATGCCGCTTTAAGATTGTTAACATAACATAACATAAAAAGGTAAAATGTTATGACAGTAATAGTTTCTAGTTTTTTAATAGGCTTTTTCTACTTGATCAGCTGTCTTATAGCGATGACAAATCGAAATAAAAGTTAATCCAATCCAATCCAATTTCCTTCACTGGTCAATTTTAGAGATTAGGACCGACACTAATTTTAAATATTGATTAATTACTCATAATTTTATGTACTATTTAAGGAATGTCTGTTAGTTGGCTCAGGTTGCTAAATACACAACATTCGGATAAGATTATTCCGGATGCAGCCGTGAAGAATCAGCTGACTTTTGAGGTTGGAATTAAAAATTTGGACAGGGAACTCCCCTTGACACGGTCTGGACCCACAGTCAGTGCTGCCCTCTACAACTTTTTCATCACACTAAAAGACACAGCGGAAACGACTGATTTGGAACTAATGGATGTAAGTGTTTAGTAAAAACCTAATATAATAATAGTTTGATGGGATGTGTTGCAAGAAAACAGGTGAAATTAATGTATGCATGCATTACAATTCAACATCCCCAGAGAAATAATGAGTTAGAACCTGTTGCCAGTGCAAACATACTAATAAATCATACATGTATACATACATACATACAGACAGCCCGACATACATACCGACAGACGACATACATATAAATGCTTTTTTATTTTTTCGGAGAACTGATTTTGAGTTCTTTCCGAAACTGCAAAACTGCACAATCAGCTGGCAGTTCTGCATTGTTTTGTGCAGTAGGAGACAACGTTGTTTTTTTGCAGTAGGAGACAACATAGGTTATAAACCTATTAAACTTAAACTGACTTTAGATAAAAATAACATATTACGGATGTCTGTCTGTATGTATACATGTATGTATGTATGTATGTGCATACAAAATATTCATGGATGAATTATAATGGTTACTGTCATTTTCTTGCAAAGAGACATCAATTTTGATTTGTAATATTACAGACGGTCTCTAATCCTGACGCTTTCGTTGCTGGTGTGGAGTTGCGCAACAGAGATGTGCCTCCATTGAGGACATACCTCTATCCTAGGGTCCGCATCGACTTTCTACTCGACATGGAGCAGTGTCTAAGTACGTGCGGAGGTTTACTTCTTTGGTGAAACTGAAAAATACTTCCAAGTAACAAACTATTCTTTGCACAACTTATTTGAGCAGACACACAATAAGGCATTAGAGGGGGTCTCCTTAAAGTGTCAGTAAACCCCAAAATATTACGAGAAAATCAATTTCTTAGCTATTATTCAAATGTAACGGCCCCAGTGGTACTTATTGTAACCTAACACTTAGTCAGTTTTACCCATTTATAGGAGGGAAAAAGTAGTTCCACAGTTTAACACTCCATTCAAGGCGCCACCGTTTGCCTACGTCACAAAGTATCGTAAATCTTGAAATGAACATGCAATAAACAAGTCTCCTAATAGCTGCCAGAAACAAAGGGGGTTGGGTGGGCTCTTCTTGACTGGCCACAAATGCAACCCATTGATTCTCTCTCCCAAGGTCAGAGGGAAATGTCTTGAAATACCTGTATTGAATAACTGTTTCAATTGCTGGGATAGTGGGTTGAAGGTAGATATATTATGTACATTTCAGGCGATACTTTGTGACGTCACACAGCACTCCCAGTACCCTCTTGTTCTAAACAGACCTTTTCAAATAAGCGTTCTCAATCAGTGCCTGTGATTGACTATAAGTTAGACATAAATGGAGGTAGAAAAAATAAGACTTAGGTGTTGTACTTATGGATCTATACCGTTTGTTGTCCTAAAAGTGACCATGAACCCATTGACTGACCCTTTAAGGTGTACACGTGTGTAATGGCCCTTTGGTAATCGTTGGGGAGGAGAGGTAAACACAACAAGAACGAGTCAAGCTTATAGTTACTCTGTTTAATGTTTCATATAGCAGAAGACATACCGAAATCAATGGTAAAAGGTAAAAGGTGTGTTGAAGTATATAAAGGTATAAAGAAGTAAAGCGAATAGCATGAAGTCTACTTGGACTTACACGCCACCTTGTGGACAATATATAGACACAGTATTTGCACATATAAATTTATGCGCATAATAGGACGACTCCACTATAGAAAAAAAACGGCGCCGACAGGCATAATGGAGGGACTCCACTATGGGAAAACGGCAAAAAACGGCTGCGACGAATTTTTTGCGACGAAATATCTAATCAAGTTAGATATTTTGCAATTGTTGGCAACAAATAAATGTGTTGCCGACAACCTATTTTACCCCTCTTCCACTAGTGATTTTTGTGCGCCGAATTTTTAGGCATGTCGGCGACACGTTTTGCCTGTCGGCGCCGTTTTTTTTCTATAGTGGAGTCGCCCTATAATGCGTTAGAAATGCGTGCGCAAAGTGCGTGTACATGTGTACATTCATATAAGAAGTGTAAGTAGGATATGAAAAGTAGAATAAAACAATGGCATTACATGTGTATATTATGTATAGCCTGCTATAGTAACCATGTCCAGCCACTAGCTTTGGTGTTGGATTTCTTGGCATTGACCTTCATATTAAAATAGTTAAATGAATTGTTTGTATTTTAGCTTACCGCCGCTTTTGTTTGCGTGTCGAGCGAGGGGAGGGTCTGGAAGCGTACATCAACGATGACGAGGAGGATAATGAGCTCTGTGTGGATATGTACAAGGGAGACGTACGATTATATTGCATGAGAGGTGCCTATGAATCTTTTATAATCAAGCTCTTTGAAAGAGGAAAGATTGATATTTGTATTAATCAGCTATCATGAACACATTATTCCTAATAATATAACACATGATGAGAGAGATGGCATAACAATATCTATATGAATTCAAAAGCATTCTACCACAAATTCTAAGCCGATGAAGTCAATTTTATCACTAAATTAGTTCCAATTGTCACTAATATACACAGTGCATTCATCGTCCCCTTAAACCTGTTTTTCAGATATAAGCCTCTCAGGGCTACAGTTTGTACCGCATTCCTATAGCAAAATCTCCCACAGCACAAGAATTCTCGTAGATTTCAATGTGACGATAGCGTTGTCAGGCCAACGGTTGTTAGCGTCCGAGGAGCCTCATATTAGCTTTCAAGCAGTGTTTAGTGATAAACCAGAGCTCTATCCAACACCTCATGCAACTCTAGGAACCGACAAAGTAGTTATTGCTGGCCCCGAGGATTTCATGATGTCAAGTCAATCCATGGAAGGTATGAAAATCAAAATAGTTCACGACGACAGCATTAATTAATGTTGTATAAATTAACCTGAGGTTCTATAGCGTACCGTTTTATCATGATTTTGATATATCTATAAAATAATGACATCACTAGATGGTATGATTCTAATCATCTTCCAATTTATCCGCTTGTTGTAAATAATACAATGAAGATTACATACGTCTTAAGGTGACTCAGTAGTGATTTTGATTATTGATGAATTTTTCTAAAATTTTTACCAATGATACTTGACATGAAATAATCATTATTGAGTGAAAAAAAAACATAGGTCACCAGGCTAGTTTTCATGCTATGGCGGTATGGAGATACCTGAGGTAGCTCCCTGGAAGCCCCCTAGTGGCAGTATGGGGCACTAGGAAAATTGACTTCGGCTGATGACAATCAGCGTTTTTAAAAAAAACTGTTTGATGAATATTTTTTAAATTTAATATGAATGTACATACAGTATTTTCCAACTCATACACAAAAAATCAGGATGGCTTTCCAGGCTAAATTTTTCTATATTACGACTTATTTATGAGAAAAATTGGGAAAAAAATTAAATTCCTGATTAATATTTGATTTGAACAAAAATGGCTTCATAAATCTTGATGAAATTCTATATGGATACAGCTGTCATAGTTACTAACTTGCACACCAAAAATCAGCATGAATTTCCAGGCCGAATTTTTTATGTTACAACTTAATTATGAGAAAATTGGCTAAAAATGAGAATATTCTTGATAAATATTTTATTTATACACATATGGCTCCATAAATTTTAATGAAATTCAATATGGATGTATAGGGATCGTAGATACTAACTCCCACACCAAATATCAGCATAATTTTTCTATCTGAAATGTTTATATCAAGAATTAACATACATACTTCGTCTGCATAAATGCCATAATGCTGATATTCCCTGCTATATGTATTGAATACACATTGCGTGAAAAATGGCAAAAGTTGTAACCAGCTACTCACGCTAGGCATTGCCGCGCACCCCGTTACATAATCACTACTGAGTCACCTTAAAGCTGCATTCTCAGCTAATTTCTGTCAAAAGATGAAATTGTCAATTTAGTGGTCTATTCATTCCAAACCAATTCAAAGGACACCCAGATAGTGTATTAAAGGATTTTGACCTGTTCTTCTTGGTGTCAAATTTCATTATCTCTCAAAATAATTATTTAGAGGACCCGCCAAAGTCTCACTCTTTTCTGTCTGACTTTCTATCAAATTCTTAAACTTTGGTAATCATTTTGGAATAAAAAATGTAGGATAACACTGGCTAAATAGGTATATGAAGATGCCAATTAGTTGCACTAGTAATCCCTTGATCCAGATCACCACTGTAGATCAGCAAAAGAAATCATAAAATATTCTAGAGAAAGCCATGAATTCATGACAAACTCAGGAAATATCAATTTTTTCCACTCATGAATCTTCCATTCTACAGCAATGAGGATAAAGAAAAAAAACGAAAGTAATATTTTGGGGTCACTTTAGCTGGGAATGCAGATTTAAAAACCTATTTAGTGGTAACATTGCTTAATTTACATTCCAGCTTCAAAGAGTAGTTACTACGACGGGAGCAATGTAACTGTCCAGGGTCAAGTTATGGTAATGATAGACAAGGAGCAGTGTCAAAGATCAGGAGAGAAATATATCTGTTTGGAGTATATGGAAAACCAGGACAACACCGACTATCCATTCGGGCTCGGTGACAGAAATGACACCAATGACTTTACATGCATTACAGTGACTGCACTTCTCGAGTGCAATTTAGGTATGCTTTCTTAAAATAGTGATCATCATACATAAGCGTTATATGCTCATGCATAAGTACTATTGACAATGAGATAGGTAAGCAGGATGCGCAATCACTGAAACTGCATGAAAGTGTGCACGTAATCAATGTAGATTGTGGAATTAACAATTCGCAGTGGAAGCTTCTATAACTAGACGGTAAATAAAAAAGTGCACGTGAGGCACATTAGAAGGAATAACCCATATAACATTGTAGATAGAAGATGGAACTTTTAAACAAATATGAGTATGTATGCTTTTGTAAATAAACTGATATGATATGATACAAGCAAAATTAATGCAGCTCGCAGATACTGCAAGAAGTGTGGTTGGTCATAAAGGTAGATTGTCGTAACTAGGTCGCTGGATGAACCAAAAATGAACCACAGTCTTCTTAAAAATCCACCATCCACTGACATCAATTTATTTGAAGGTAAATAGAGCATGTTACATCCTATATATAAAAGCATGCTGAATATGCTTTTCACAGAAATGATTGATCTTGAGCCGATAGAATTTGAACCTCTCGGAGACGGTATCATCATAGCCGATCCCAGATTCTCCAAACAGTTTAACCTACTTGTCGCTGTCACTGTTGGAGAGACTGGACCCCCTGATCCTCTATTCTTCAGCACAGCTCTGTACCTTTCAGATGATATGTATCTCGATGTTGGGGAAGATACAAGGGTAAGATAATGAGCACAGGGGTAAAGTTGTTTTGAGTAATTGGATCAAACCAATTTGAAAGTTGAAGGAAGAAAATGTTTGGGTTGCCAAATAGGCAACCTGTCTCTCTATCTATCTAAAAGAGTGAACATTAAACTAAGAAATACTATTCATATCTCCAATAAGTTCATTACAAATTGTCAAACATAATTTGATGGAATTGCGATAAGCTTACACCCACAACCAATGTCCATTTTGAAAATGAAGATATGAGACAAATAGCATTTCAATAGAACAATTAGACATGAAACTAGTCTGTCATTCATTTTCTCACAGATACCATATCATGGCTTCAACTTTGGTGGAGCTCTGGAGGAGGTAACCCGACCATTCCCACAAGGTCGGAGTACTATTAATCTTGGAGGGATACCCTTAGTGTTGTCGGATGCAAATGTAGTAACTAATACCTGTGGTATTGCTTATATGATTGTTAAGGTAGATGTTGGTGAGTATGGATTCTTCACATTTGTTGACTTAGGCCTATTTCCTATTGGATAATGTCAATACATATGTAGATATTCCCGTTATAACTAAATTACGAATTTATATATATGGAGGAGTTACTTTTACAAGATAATTGACATACCTGAAAACTATTTTCAATTTAACTTCATATAACAAGGATCTTTAAATTTCGAAACAGCACTATGTGTATAATGTATTGTGATATAACGTGTGCTTAATCTTAGATCATTATTACTATTAGACTTTTGTACTTTGAGCTTCATCAGAATATCGATGTTTTGAAATTGGACTCAAATAATATTTATTTAAAAAATATATACAAAGCGCTCACTGCACATGTCTGACTTAATCAATTACTTGAATATTGTTTTTCATCATTATTGAATAATAAGAAAAATCATGTTCTACCGTTCATTCATTCATAGATAACAACATTGAAGAACAGGACGAGAATAATAATGTATTGGTCAGTCGAGTAAATATAGCATGCACCCGAGGTAAGATCAGACATGAATACGTATCCTTCTCGAACTATCCTCATCAATATTGTACTAGAAGCCCCCAACTTTAAGAACATCAAATCATTGCCCCGGGCCCCTGAGTATGATCTTTCATATTTTATTTCATTACAGACTAATATCATTTAAATTTAATTGAATTAAATTTAAGTTTAAATACATTAATAAAAAACTTGCAATACGTTCTTTAATTATTGAAAAAGGTGGTGATAATTGGAGATGGATTAAGACATAGATATAGCATATCTAATAATATACCTATATTATATTCATAAACACTTCGCACATAATCAATATCGGTCATTGGTATATGCCACATGTACAGCTAAAATGACGGCTGACTTCTATTGCTTTTGTTGAGCTGGTTCTGTATAGGTAGTGAGAAGTGGCGATCGAGCTTTTCCGTATGCTTCACTGGCCTATTATTCCAACAACTATTTCACCTTTTTTCGTAGGACAAACGACAACAGATACCCTTTTCCTAAAAGACGTCTCTATAGATGTCCCAAGTCCTATAATCGTTGGAGGGGAATCGACGCTTGTTGTTAATCTTACCGTGCATAATACAAATGGAGAAGAAGACTTACAGATACCAAGTCCTAACCAAAGAAAGATGGGAATGGGTCCATACGATGGATCCTATTCACTAAAGGTAACTTTTCAATATAGAATTTTGATGTATATCTGGAGTGATACTTAGATGGAATACGATAAGTGCTCTGTTTGTCATACAAGGAGTGAAAATGTGCATATCATCATGAGTGGCAAAGCACATTTTCACTTTGAATGATGCTGTTTCAAACCCACCATGAATTTGCGTTCCATTTTTATAATATTACTACCTTGTTTAAATGATGGAAATACCTTGTGCTGTGATTCCCACAACATTGTTTACATGGATCTACGAGAGTAATGTGTTTTCTGCAAACAAAACTAGACAGAATGACAGGATATAGGACAGAAGGACATAACTGTCATGTAGCATTTTGAGGAACAAATGATCGGTTGCATACAACCCTGTTTCATTTCTGTTAATTCTAATTCTAATATATGATGAGTTTCGGATAATTATAAATCATTTTTTATATACATGATGGATGATGATTTTATAATAATTCCAGATTCTCTAATACTATTGCCCTTTTTTTCTATTAGGTTGAACTGATTACAGAGGGAGGTCCCATACAGATATCTGAACCTGACAGCATCTATTACCCTGATCCATTTTATCAAACGATTCCTAAGCAACATCTGGCCTATATACCCGGGATCATCGTCACAACAAATAAAGTTCTTACCCAAAACCAATGTTTTACAGCAAACGCCCTCAGGATTACCCTTCTAAGAGGTTTGCAATTAGAACTGCATGTAACCAATGTTATTTTGAGAAACTTTATCTAGAAATTAATTAGATTCGAGATAATCTTAGTTTTGCATTGATCGTACGGAAAAGTACAGGAAAGTAGGTTGTGTTTGTGTATAAATTAGTTCTATTAGCAATTGCTAATATTAATATCTTAGCAATTATTTTATTTTTCAGGGGCTGGAGTGAATGATGTAGTAGAACGAAATCAACAGGCGGATATACGCCTTAATGCTAATGACAAAATCTGCCACACTAATTCAGGTATTATGAAAGTCAACTTTTAGCCATTGCAGCTCGTATTATTCTTGGTATAATCAAATTGAAACATTAGAAGATAGATGTAGTAATAAGGAATTTCATTTAAAATAACCTAGGCTCCATTCTATGATGAATATACTTGGATTCAATTCATGCCGATATATCATCGGATGTCCACCATCCAGATTTTATATTTTAAAAGTAAATTACTTTCCATTTAGATCCCACAGTGCAACTTCGTCTGGAAAAGTTCGATTTTCCGGCGAAATTATTTGTTGGTGAGCCAATGAAAATCGGAGTCGACGTTAGCATGGAACTCGGAGTAGGGGCTATGCCGGATGATTTCTTGGTAGCAATCTACATCACCAGGTCTAAGCATATAGACTTGAGAGAAAGCTGGATGTGGAAAAAGATTCTATGGCAACGGCCAGCAAGCTTTTCAGTTGCTAATCCGGCCTACCGTGTACTAAAATTAGCGGCGTCCACTGCAGGAATGAGTTACCTTCGCGACAGAAGCCTTTGTGGTAGTGTGTGGGCCACAGTGTTGGTCGATGTCTGGGACGATCAATTAGAGCCAAGAGAAGACCCCATGCTACACATGGAACAAAAGGAAACAACGATCGTTTGTGAAGGAGGTAATAAGGGCAGATCTCCGGTTCAAAAGAACCTGATTCTTTAATTTTAAGGAAAAGGTGCTAGGGAGGGTGTGCTGTTATTTATTGCATTGTATATTGTTTATAATAAGCGTGCTCATAATAAGTAAGTCAGGTCAGGCTGAAGCTTCGTGATGTTTTTGATTTTTTATCAAGAATTTTAATATCTTTTGCCAGACTATTTTGGTCTGTCTGACGTGCAACTCCAGACATACGATGGTCAGTTGGCCGAGGAAAGAGACACTCCCTTCACGCTGCGGCTTGGTGTGAACTGCTTGAAGAGCGGCTGCATGATAACACCGGGGGAGGAAAATGTTCAGTTTATTGTGTTATCAAGACCCCATTTTACATTAAATAATGACGTTCTAATTGCTGAAGTACGCCATGCATGGTCTACAATAGAAGGACAAAGCGTTCAACCAGACTTGGGGACAGCTTTTCACTACCAAGGGGAGAAGAAGGAGTATGTGATTAAAGGGAATGCAAGGGTAATTATGCCTATTGTTGAAGCATACATTGAATTGTATCACCATGCTGATATATCAACCATCACGATATTTCCCACAGATCATAAGGTTATTATAGAATAGTCGTTGCACCGGTTTCATATCCAAACGAGAGGCATTAATAATATCACTTTTCAAAGGACATGAATATGTTGTTTATGATGGTTGAAAATTCTCAAAGGAATTAACAAGATACGATCATTTTTGTTACTTTGCAGTTGCCAGTGAATCACTGTGGGGATAACGGGTTTAGTCACATCACCGTCAGCGTTGCGTTTGGTTCCAGCATCACAGAAACTGATGACTCCATTTATGAAAATAATATGTTCGAATTCGATCATCCCTGTGTAAAAGGTAACCTTTAGTGAGATCACCCGGATTTAATTCATTGACATATTTGTATGTATTTTCCAGTAATTCGGAAGTATTGTTCTTCCGAGAAAAATAATCATATGTGATGAATAAATACTCGTAAACTTTTCTTTGTAGATCAAACAAGAGACTTGTATATTAGTGAATTTAATATCATTCCCGAGTCCCTCGATCCGGTGTTAGTCCTCGAGTCTGGGTCAAGGGTGGGCTATTCAATGTTGGTTGGTGTGTACAATCAACCAATCCCGCCCCTTGATGCTGCTGCACCAGCGTCACCATTTTTCATTGGTCTGCACTTGTCACGTGATGATCAACTGTCTTACGATGACACAGACTTAAAGTATGAAATAACATCAGGGGTAGCTAATGTGCTGAGAGGAGGAATTATTCCAGGAACTCAAGTGAAGCTAATCGATTTAGAAGGTAAAACATTCATAGTCTATTAAAATATGGTTTTGTCGAGTTTACATAGTTTTTGAATTGTATTGTATACTTGTTGTAGCCCCACAATCAAGGATGAAGACATCATTTATGGTTGTTCACTGAAGCAAGAATATCAAAACTGAATTGAAAGATTGCATGTACATTTTGCTGCAGGTTTGATGATAGATCCTAAAATATGTGGAACCTGGTTCCTCATAATCTCTATAGATGATACTGACATTGTCGAGGAGAGTTCGCAATTTAATAACATCGCTTCGGCTAAAGTACACTTCAACTGCCCCAGAGGTATGGCATCTTGACTCTTTTTATAACAAAAATCAAAAGATTTTCCCTTATCAATGACAAAGTACATCACCCAGATTGCATGTATACATATTCGTGGTTCTTTCCCACAGATTTCCTGACTGTAAAGTCAGTGAAAGGGAACAACACTAACCCTGTGTTCATGGAATCTGAACTAATTCTTGATGTAAGTCTCACTGTGGTCAACGAAGGGGATGAGGATGTGGCACCTTGCCCTGCCCCGTGTAACAGTTTCCAGTTGTTTGCCGCTCTTTCTGCGGATGCACTCTGGAATCCGGACCTTGATAGTATACTACATATACTACCACCATCAGAGGGTGAGTTAATATTCTGTTATGTGATCATTGCTCTTAACATTAATGTCTCTAATGGGGATGGACGTTTTCCACTAAAATGTAATGTAATAGCCACGTAAAATGTGAATCTTTGTATTTTTTAAACATTTTATTTAGGCTGGGTGATCATTTCCCAGAAAATTTCCGGGTTGATTCTAACATCCCCAGCACAAAAACAAAAAAACATACAAAGTAAGGTATATAACATGGTGGTAATCACTGTCGCAGAGTGTTGACCATTTGTACACATCTGGTACTGTCGGTAGAGCTAATGAGTATTATGAAGTATTAGTTTGTAGTTGTGACAATTGAGAATCCCCCTGGGGATATTTCTATGTACGCAGACAGAATAAAGTGCTCAAAATAAGAGGTGTGGAGTAAGCAACTACATGTACTTTTAAAGAATACACATCTTCTAAAAGTACTTGACAGAATAGGGGAATCTTTAGATGCATACAACTTATAATATTTCCCTATGACTCATTAAGTGACATAATAGAAAAATGTGTATTGCTATTTCACATTTAGACGTATCAGCGAAATTAGCTGCTGGATTACCGATGGGTGAAGAAGTAATGCTGGAAGGCATACGAATACAGAATTACTTTACTGAAGAAGAGTGCAACATTGCGAGATACGTTATCGTTGGAGTATTGCTTGCACGCGGTCAGGGTAAAATAGAAGTCACCAATGCGAACAATTATAAAGCTATTCCCATTGCAACTAGATGTGAAGGTAAGCTGGATAATATCACCGTAGACATTACGCGTGCTAAATGGAAATATCATTCCATATGTATGTTTTTATTGACTAGTCAGACCTTTACTTTGGTTAATTAGGATGAACTAACTTTCAAAAGATGTTACTGAAATCCATATTAGACCATAAAACTAACATATTGTCACAATATGCAAACAAAGGAACAAGCGAACAAGACATGAACAGTGGTTTGTTAAGAAAGTTACATTCTGGCGTAGACTACTACTAGAAACAGATTAAACCTCTGGAATGATATCTAAAAGTTCCTGTTGCCACGACTATGCTGGGTGAGGGACCCTTGTATTAATATTGTGCATTCCTTTTCACGTTACAGATTCAGTGGACCTGACTCCTATAATTAATCAAACACTTCACCAAGTATCGGGACAAAACTTTGGATATATGGTTTACTTTATCGTCGTAACCAACTCCACATATTCAATACGTAAGCTCATGAATAGACAGAAGTGATTTAGTCTTGTTTTCCCATAATTTCGTTAGTGGATCCTTCTAGAATATACTCAAGGAACTGTTCCTTCCTTGGTATAAAGGTTACGAATATATGATTATATACGTTTGAATTCATTTTTAAGAATGCATAGCCATTTTAGGTGAGCTAAACATTGGTGTTTTTTGTTTCTAGCCAATGTGAAGGTTAGGATTTGGGTCTCAACTTCTCCCGACTTAAACCGTAGTCGCGATATGCTTCTAGAAACTGACATCCCTGTGACCACTGTCACAGCACCTTACACCCAGTACACGGCAATGTCGGCTTTCGTCACTCCAGAAACCGTGGACAAATCATTCTGCACCTGGGTTTATGTCATTGTTGAAGTAGACCCTTATAATGTCATTGCAGAGATCGACGAAAGTAATAACATGGCCAGCTTTCTGGCGGTTGAATCGACACCATATAAGACTCTGTGCACACCAAATCCAACACTTCCATTAGGTGGGTAATCTGTTGGGATGTTTGTAATTATTTGGAGGAAATTATCTATCGTAACGGGTTTTACCATTCTACCCATATGGGGTTGTCTGATGGAGAAAAACGATGAAACCAATCGGATAGATAGATACACTGAACTGTACTTTCAGTCTCAAACGTCCAA
This sequence comes from Sthenelais limicola, assembly GCA_942159475.1. NCBI lineage: Eukaryota > Metazoa > Annelida > Polychaeta > Phyllodocida > Sigalionidae > Sthenelais > Sthenelais limicola. The sequence goes on along the minus strand of OW804097.1, from coordinate 71,711,216 downwards.
ATCCGATACACTACGTTCCACTCAACCTGAACTCGAGGGGAAATCGGAAAAAGTTCAGGTTAACCGAAAATTCAGTTAAAGAGAACAAATTCATTAAGTTGGAAGTCTGCAGGGAAATTGCAAAAGGTTCAGGTTGACTGAAAATTCAGGAAAACTTATTTCAGGTTAAGCGGAACATAGTGTAATTCTTTTTCAAAATATAAAAAAGGCGATCAGAGAGTAATGTAATAAATGATTTTACCCCAACAAATTATCTCATTCTTGCTGCGTTTGATGCCTTACACAGTATAATACATTGCCTACAGACCAGGCTACGGATAATGGAAATTGACTCTGACTTATGTTAAGTAATAAACAATCGTTTGGAAAACAAATATAATCTCCCTTTATGTAATATAAGCTATTCAACTACAAAGAGAGATTTAGAGATCACATGTAGCCTATGATGAAGTGAATTTGTTATTAGGAATATATCTGAATTGTATATATCTGTAATTTAATTGCGTTTTTTTTTCATTATTGATTTCAGATATATTTGGCTTGTTCATAGAAGGTATAAATATAGAAACAAGGGATTTCTCTTTCTGCCAGAACATGTATATTGAGATAAATATTACCGTAGTATGTCTCCTGAATCCGCTATATTGTCCACAAGCGGCTTCTAGTGTGACGCACGGAGGAGCTTCAACCCATTTCAACTTGGAAGTGAAGGTTTGGACAGTTACTTTTTCTGTATCCCGTAGTTTATGATTGTAGGTGTTTAATAGGTTGACAGTAGACCCATATGATCTTCCTCCTTGAAGCCTACCAGCTTGAATAGTCTGGTTGTTGTACAATTCTGTCTGTAATAATACTACAGACAGAATTGTAGAACAACCAGACTATCAAGCTGGTAGGCTTTATTGTAGGAAGGAATATTATTCTGGATGGTTTTCATGCGGATGGTTTTCTGAACAGCAGTCTTCATAGAACCACAATCATTGTGCATGTAGTGCACAATGAGACACATTTAATACACCTTTCTGATTTATAATATAGAACCTCTGTACAAGCACCAATTTCTTTACTTGTAGGTGGTGGACGAAGCATTAAATGAAGTTGCCCCCTTGTCTCCTGGTCTACTGGACCCATATTGGGTGTCCAAAGTCGTTACTGATCAAGATTCTAGCACCGACATAGACCCACAGAATGCTCTTCAATTTGATTTTGCAAGCCAACAAAGTAAGCAATTATAAACTAATAGAATCGCTTAAATGTAAAATACCAATGAAGTAATGCAGCAATATGCCTGTGTGTTTAGATATTGAGAGATTAATTAATGGTTAATATATGTAACCGATAAATATATGTTTTTAAAACTAATAAAACTCCAGGCATAGAATAAATGCATTTCGGATTACTAAACTTTGAAATTTATATACACATAGCTGGGAACGGAGCTTTAAGTTAGTAACATCTCTCCATTCAAAATTGCTTGTGTTATACGATTTTAGCCCTGTCACATATCAGAAAGCTGCCATAATAATTATTATGAGTCTAAGTTCCACTACTGTCATGCTGGAGTTTTAATGTGACACTTAAACTATGTGTAGATCAAACTATTTAATATATCCGAGCAAATCATGTTAGCATCATATGAATATAAAATCCATCTTTATGTGTTAAAAATCGCTCTTCTCTAACGCCCTATCAAGAGATGATGGTACACATCAGTGAATGGTTCTCGTTTAACCACTGGGAATTGTGCTGGCGGGCTAAACACCTTGCAATTGGATTGGTGAAAGGTAACAGTGACCAGATCCTGATTGAGCATGCCAATGAATGGACTAATCTTGCCAATGATTACGCCTATATCCCACTACATGTAGATTGTGAAGAAGGTGAGTTACTTATATATCATATATTATCTTAAGCATTTGACAACATTTGAGAGTAATGCCATACGTTTCATTTGTATAAACATTCAGCTTTTTTCCACTGAATTGACAATTTGAGTACAAACGAGTGGAAGAAAAAGTCTCACTCTGTATGAGGTCTATCCGTTCGTCCGTGGTGTCCTAACAGAAAGAAGACTAGAATGGTAACGATATATCTAACATCGACTTTACCGATGATATAACAATATTCTGAGAGTTACACAAGTAGTTCATTAATTATGCTATTGTTATGTCGGCATGTTATATTATGAGGAAAGAGTGTAGGCTCTTTATTCCATGATTTGGCCGTGAGCGTACAATATAATCGATGTACTTGCCGCTCACAAGGTGTACAATATAAACTCACTGTATTGTACAGTGACGTCATGACCGTTCGAGAGTATAAGGATAACACAGTTTGATGAAATTAATGCAAATAAAGTTGTTTTAGGGTAAGAATCATGGAATAAAAGCAAGAATAGCAAAGTATCACGTCTTTGGGGGCCTATATTCTCCTCGTATGGCCGAAAATCAGTTTTTCGGCCATACGAGGAGAATATAGGCCCCCAAAGACGCGATACTATGCTGTTCTTGCTATAGTACGCGTGTATATGTTATAAATAAATATCCAGGAGACACTGCAATTCTAGAAGGATGTGTTCTCATCATTGTCTAAAATACTTACTATATATAACGGTTAATTGTAGAACACCATTCCTTAAATCACACCATAGTAATTTGAATATTATGATGATGTGTAAGCAACTTAAGACAATACATGGCAAAAGGGTAGAAGACTGAAATGTTTAGCCCAGAAATGTTAAATTATGTAGAGACTATTTTAAGAGTATAACTAGTGATTTTCATTGCACAGAACCGGTGGATCTGAATAGCACTGACTTGAAAGTGAATAGTCAGAGTGCAAATGCATCGATCACCTATAGTCCTGACTTGAAGGTACAAGTAGAGATAACGATAGCCACACTGACGTCATATTGGCCAAAGACTGATGCGGATGTACCTGTTGTGGATATCAATTTCTATCTAGGAGGTAAGGACAAAGTTAAAATCTGATTACAAGATAACTGTTTCATATACATCTAAGAATCTCAAGCATTGTGCATATCTTGTCATACTAGATCTTGGTATAGATACTAGGAATAATTCTGTAATGACCCTAGGTATATGTTGAGGAGGAGTCATACATAATTATAGCAATAATAAACCTACAAAACTGTATGGTGGCTAATTTTTGTCTTGCAGACATGGATAATCCCGAGGGTCTACAAAACATGGAGTATATTTTGCCGGACAGTGTTCGGGTACAACTGCTCCCTGCAGAAGTTGCTGGCCTGTCAACTATCAGTTTAATTGACACAGACGTTGTGATCAAACCGGACTGGATAATACCTTACTGTCGCTCTTCTGTACTCTTAACTGTGGTCATAGACGCCAGAAATAAGGTCAAAATGAAGTCTTGTGCTATGCATCAATCATCTATACGCTTAGTCATTGAAAACTGCCCAGGTATGTTCTCAGCGATATCCTATATTAGGTGATTTCAGCTGGAAGTGAGGATGTAAACACAGTGAATGGTGCTGGAGCCAGTGTATTTTCATTAGTTTCCATAAACATTTCCTATTTTTTTCACCATAAATATCGGAAAAAGTATAATAAATACAAAATTACCCTCTGGTAATCCCCAAGTTCTATATTATACTTGGGGCTATGTGATTTCGTTCGTTTGCTACGTTCATGCACTGCAATCACTACCTCCATGTATAATAATGAATGTCAGGATCACCGTCAGGCAATTTTGTCTATTTATCATCAGGCAACTTAAGGCGACCTAGAAGTTCTTGGATGGTGAAATAGTTGGTATTTTTGTTGTTGTTAGATATGGTAGTAATCAGGTATACTCTTGATGATCTGTTTCAGATTAAATTCACGCTTGTGTAAAATGAGGACTTCGGTTTATCATGTTGAATTTCCTATGCCAAGTAGAAATGATGTTATCGCAATAAATGCTATTAAGCCTGAAATAAATTACGTTTAATTCTTTCTTCTTTCAGCAACTGGAGCTGATCTGAAGTTGAAGAGATTTCAGACAGCTAAACCTTATGCCATCTTGGGAGAAGATGTGGAACTCAAACTCGATTACAATGTGGCTTTGTTGGGTAGTGCTCAGATTTCTGTTGCTCTCTCATCAAATAATCCCCATTTCAAAGTTCATGCCTTCCTTGAGGATCCAGGCACTGATGAAGGTGAAAACATCCTAGATCTCCAAGATTATTTGATTGACCGGCTAAAATAGCTAAACATAACCTTAACACTATTGCACATATGTTGTATATTTAATCTGATTGTTCTTTCTTTGTGTTGCTCCCTGTTGTTTCAGTAACCTATCAATGATCATGCTTCATCGGTTTATACAGGCATGAGGCCTTGTATTTACACTCATTAAAGTATATCTCTTTAATCTAGTTATAACTGAATAAAACAACCTCGTTTACAAAGAGATCCAACCTGAAAGCAATAGAAACATGGTCAAATTACCTTTTCTTGCTTATCACATCTCTCAATGTATTTCTAAGTTTCTTCTTGAATTCTATTTTCAGTGGTTGAGATCATGGCGTTTAATGGTACTCTGGGGAAGAACACTCGAGGCTTTGATCCAGCCGTCACAGCAGTTGAAGGCCAACCCACTGTCACGTGGGACACAATGGATATTCTGCTTGGGATGCCCAGTGAACAGCGCTACTGTGATAAATCCTGGTGGGTGCACTTTGGTGTATGGTTACTGATACTGCTAGCTCTCCTTATGGTTCCATCAGATTGGACACTCATCTAAACTTGAATGTCGTCATGGCATCAAGCAACCATCACTCACTCACTCATTCACTCCTCATGCGTTGTTACCTTAGATGACGCGAGCAAGTTATATCCTTTGATGACCTTACACATTAAATGCCATAGGGTTCGCAAGCCTTTCCTTTCTATTCACAAGTCCATAGAAAGTCAGGTTGATAAGTTAAATTTTTCTATATGGTTTTACAGGCGGATGACGGTAAGCATGGAATGGCGTTACACCTATGAAGAAGACCTTATTAAAAACGACAATAGTTATTCGGATATAATTCACATTGGATGTCCAGGTTTGTTTATTCATCTGATGTGAAGTTAGAATATCAGTGAGGGTTATGTTATTATGTTATGTAACATTACGTAACATTGTGTAACCTCATCAAGATTTTTTATAACAAAAGCAGAATAATATATAATATAAGGAAAGAATTAAGGTAAGGCACCAGTAGAAAGGGGCCCAATATTGTATTTAATATGCATTAAAGGTTCATTCTACGGTACTTGCTGACATCAACCATTTGATTATTTGCAGACGATTCTTTATCTTTGAAGAATGCAACTCTTACTCTCCCAGCCAAACTTTGGCCCACTTTGAAAATTGATTTCAACCTAAGTATAGAAGTGGTTAACTTGGGCCCAACGCGCTTCAGTGCAGACGGCTTGTATGGAGTAGAAGTATGCTTTGTCCCCAATATTCATGCAATGTATGTGTCCCAGATTTGCGTGACCATAATGGATGATGAAAACCCATATCAGTTCAAAGACATAGCATGGAAATATAAGACGATAACGACAGCCGGTCTCCAAGGTATAATGTCGACCCTTTTCCCTGTACTTTTTCCATTTCATTGAAGTTGATCAATGCATAAGCAACAAGTTTGGGTATAGCTCACGCTCTTTGGCATAAGATAGAATACTTTGAAACCAAAAGATTTTTTATTGGCGAAAATAAGTAAAATTTGATATCTTGTAGGAGGTTTTATGGGAAATCACGAAATATAAAGTTCATAAGGTTAAACAATCTGTTTAACATAATGAATGCCCAAATGTCTTTGTTGCTAGATAGCTACAAAATGTATCGCTTTCCTGGGGACACGTTTCTCAAGTTTTGTAGTTTCGAACTTTACACCAACAAGCAAATAAATATATGATTTTACTTTATTTTCGGAACTGCTCATTTCAGGCACAATAACAATAGAGGACAGAAATCTTTGCCTAGAGGCCCAGGATATGTATTCTGAGCCTCGGTTCATCGTGAGAATAAACCCCAGAGATGGTCTCTTCCCTTCTTCTTTTTCATCAAATGATGAACTCAAAGTACCAATTGATCAAGAATTACTAGAATGTCCGACGGGTAAGTATATTCCATGTTTACCAGATTTAATGGAAACCAAAAAATTGCCTCTTCCATCCCGACCCCAAAGATTCGCCTCTTCCAGGAAGATATTACATTTTCATTATATTATATTTTCATTATAGTACATAAAATGGATAATTCTTAGGTTTTAATTGTAAAAGTAAATGATTATTCTGTATTGTCGATTATTAATCAATTCCGTCCCTGTATTTCTTCTACTTGATCTGGGAATCGTATCGTATAATGAGATGTTTATGGAGAATAAAAAAATCAAATCAAATATGATATAAATGACAATTTTGCTTCCTAGCTTTGAAGGGATGGTCATCTGATTATAAATATAAATTTGTAATAATTCTATACCCGAACTAAAAGGATAATTTAATTTCTTGGCACAACTCGACCACTGATATGATATTTCCGCCCTAAAATTTCAAGGTGTGGTGGATTTATCGATTAAGAAGTTTGGGTTACTAACAGCGGACGGACCTACCAGTGTACTACGGGAGGGCATCGGCACAGCCTATGAACTTGAGGTTGAGGCCAGCAAAGCCGGAGATGGTATGTTATTTACATTTTTTAAAAATAAATATTGAAACCCCTGAATGAAATAGAAGTTCTTGTCAACCCAATTAAAATTTTACCTAGAAATCACAGCGCTGAGTTTATACTTAGCCACTTCGCCACTCTCGATGATGCATTCATTATCACTTCAAGTGTGTCTGGTTCGCTATCTTAGAACAACCACGGTCGCGTTCCATATTTATATCACACCTGCCATGTTTAAATGAAGTTTAATGGCAAAATTACCTTGTGCAATCATCCCTGACATTGTTTAGGCCAACATGAAACTATGAAATTAACAACGTATTTGTGTCTCCGCGAAGCTCATCAGTGACGTCACTCTTCAGAAATCACATACATGTGGTTTTCCAAAACATACGTATTATCTATAATAATCGTAAAAACAGGCAAATAAGAGGGGGGAGGGGAGGGAAAGGTGGGGAGGGACAGAGCAGAGTGGAACAAGAGGGAGAGAGAACATGTGAGTGGGGAAGAGAGAGGTTGGGGAAGGAGGAGAGAGAGGGGTGGGGGAGGGGTGGGAGAGCAGAGGGGGAGGGGAAGAGGGCACAGAGGGGTGGGGGAATCATAGAGGGGGAGGTGAGGGAGATGAAGAGAAGGTGACAGGGAGGAAGGGGAGAGGGGAGGGAGGGAAAAGTAGAGAGGGAGGGAAAGGGGAGAGGGAAGAGAGAAGAGATGGAGGGGGAGAGAGGAAAAGAGGGAATGGAGAGGGTGGGGGAGAAAAAGAGATGGAGAGAGTGAAAGAGGCGAGGGTGGGCGAGCGGAAGGAAAGAAGGAAGAGTAGGGGAAGAGGGAGGGAGGGCGAGGGTTGAGGAGAGAGTAAGTGAGAGAGGAAGAGTGTGAAAGATTTATATCTAACAGTTCCTACCCATTTTTATATACCTTTCATAGAGAATAGGATATACTATGCTAGTAAATGCCTTTCCCTTTTTGTTTGCTGTTTCTAGGATACATCGAAGGCTCAACATCTGTCGACGTAATCTATTTAACGATGTTCCTGAGCCTGGACGAACACTTGGATGATTTAGATGTTCGGTTTCGTATCCCATTGTCACCGACTAGTCAAGTACCAAAACTTAGATTTGGGGTACCACGCATATCCACAAATCCTTTCCACATAGATCTTCATGGAGCCGGTATGAAATTTAACAAACAAATTGCAGAACTCCGACCCTGCTGTGGAATGTCTCACATAATCGGATTGATAGAAGACAGGCAAAATGGCGATACTATAGACCCAGATTTACAAAACAACGTATGGGTCGAACCGATCAAGATAGATTGTCATAACGACGTCCTAGCCATAACAAATTTCAAACTCACACCACATTTCCCCGAGAGCTATCTTTTTGTAGGTGTTCCAATAAGAGTTGATATAAACACTTCCATTTGGAACTTTTCTCCACAGAACGTACCTAATTACAATGACGGTCGCTACCTAGCGTACATATCCTTTTACCTTTCCTCAGACAGAATTCTAGACTTAGAAATCGACTCTATTGTTGAAGTTATCGAAATGGAAGAGATGGTCCAAAACCTGACAGCAGCTCTGAATTCTGGATCGGCAATACAGATACTGGGTACAATAACAATTCGAATGCCTCAACCAGCATGTACGTCACCATACCTAGTGGTACACGTCACCCAAGGTGCCCATCTAGACGGCACCGATGAAATCAAGGAAAATAATATCTTTTTCCAGCCTTTATATCCTAATTGCTCTTTACGATTTGTGGACTTTGCCGTAATTCCAGGCACTTTCTCCATTACTCAAGTTGCCCCAGATACGTTCAGCTTTGTAATGGATGTTGCTATTACTGTGAAAAACAAGCCAGCAGTAGGAGACGGCATTGTACCACTATTTGATGTCCAGTTTTATGTTTCTTCTGACACTTACTTTGATGTTGACGATTTCAGTATTGACTATAACGATTATGAACTGCACGATGCACTCACAATTAGTGTGGATAGCTATCTGGAAGTTACACTTCAAAGTTATTTAAATTACCTTGTGCTCCCGGACGATCTACCAAGGTCTCTCTGTGGATCCCTGGTTTACCTGATTGTAGTGATTGATTACTCTAAGAAAACTGCAGAACAGTCTGAGGGCAACAACTACCTAGCTATTACTGTGAATCCAGCCTGCCAGAGCGGTAAATATAACCTTTTGTCTTACATACTCTAATAATAGCATTATTGTTGTTTGCTTCTGTCCTGTCTTCTTGACAGATGTTCTGTCGTCATACTGCCAGTCTTGTATTGGTCTGAGACAATTTATTCCATAGTTGGAAGTGCAGCTCCGCGTTTCATAATGTAACACATTACAAAATTCTCAAGGCGTTCAAAATTATTTTAAAGTTACCTAAATTATCGAATACAAAAGAAATTCACAAGACATTAAATCTCCCAACTCTATCGACGAGGAGGGACAGTCACTTACTAGATCTTGCATTCATGAGAACTAGAATCAAGTAAAATGTAGATAGAAGAAAAGTTAATTTAAAACGACTGGCTGGGGGGAAAAACTGATTGTGCCGCAACCAAAAAATGAATTATTTAAAAGATCTTACATCTACGTCCTAACAAGTACAAGTTACAGAAACCAGAATCAGGTTTAGACAGTACCTTAGAACAGTTTATTTGTGTGAATATGATGAATACCTATCCTCTGACTAAAATCAATGTCAGAATAAGTATAAAGAGGTAGCTACCGATGAAATGAAGGTTTATCTTGTTAAGTAAACCAACATTTGTTATAAATTATTGCTTATTGCATGGTCGATACATCGACAATCTCTGTTTAATAATCACAATTTATGTTATATTTTAATCTGTGTAATCTGTGTAACTCTGTATTGACATGTATTTGTGGGTTTTCACTGTAGGGAAGTTAACACTGGGTGGGGGGAGGGGGAGGGGGACCGGCTCAATTAGATCCTTGTATAGGGATACAGATGACTAGTATAACAAAGTGAGTTAATTAGAGTCAAATATAAATTGAAACCGACTGGACATTGAGATTGAACATTTTATCAGCAACATGTCGGGGACAATCTCTTAATTATTGCTATGAACAATAAATAAAGCAATACATGATTATAATATTATGGGAAATGAGCCAGGGAGGAGAGGGGAAAAAGAGGGAATTACGGACTTAACCTGCTCTATTCCAAGTGCCGAAGGCACTTGTGAAACAGGAATAATGGGCGCACGTTAAATTTATTGTTATCTGACCCATCATAGTACTACCATAACGAACGATCGCTGTGTTAGATATGCAATGGGCCACAGATGCGTTGCACTATCGTTTAGAATATAAAGAAATCTATCTCCAGCAATGGTCTATTAATAGGTTTAGGCCTACCTTCCTATAGACCAACTGCTTACCCTGGCTTTCGTCCGTCCTCCCTTCTGAATCACACAAGGATGCTGCTGTTGGGTTTGGAAGGGTGCTATACCTCTCCCCAGACACCCCTTGCTCCACAAATAATGATAATAACTAGATTTTGGTATGGTTATCAAATAGTTTTTTTGTATTGTATGTATAGTTCTTTAAATCACGACCAGAGAATACTTTATGATCTATTACTTTCAGATATATTCCAACTTAACGATGCAACAGTGATTACACCTCCGATAATACGAAGGCTTGAGGCACCAATCCACATCAGTGCAGTAGTTACCAATGCAATGGCCGAGGATATCCTCGCAAATGGTACAAATCCTTCGTTTAACTTCAAGGTTTGTACAGTTCGTAGATAGATACATACACAATTGCATCAGATTATCAAAACAACTGTTGATTATCAATAGCTTAAATCAATTTTATGAAATAAATTAATTTTGTAGATGTTTTGGGATATAAGATATCCCTTCAAGTATAGGACCTTGGATCGTTCTCGTTCTCTACTTAATAGCTATGTCTGATGACAAGTTTCTTAACAGATGATTACTATTTGTCATGTAAGAATTAAATATATATCTATTATTTGTTTAATCTTAGGTTTATCTAAGGATGACCGATCAAACAGTAGCACATGATGTTACTCCAGAAATGTGGCATTATACTCTAGCTGAAGAACATCTGCCATACTCAGATCTTCCAGCCGGCGCGAGTGCAACCTTTATGAGGTCTCAGTAGATGATTTTTTAAACACGATTTGTTTAATTTTCTATATATATGTTAAGCAGCATTTTCCATAATTATGTTAGCTGTCGTATTATGACATTATAAGCTTCAAACACAATACAATAAAATTGACAGATATTGTGGTTTCTTCGCAGGGTAAGTGGGGACATCAAGTCAATCGCCACTATGTGTGGGTATGGACCTGAAATACATTGGAGACTGAGGTCTGGAACTGTCGACCTAATATTAGAGGTGCAGAAAGGGAGTGAGCATCACCAACTGATGACCCTTAGCGAGTCGGCCATCGTAAATAATCAGAAGGTCTTCCCTGTCCAGATAAGCTGTGGAGCCAGTAACTATACCATTCTATTCTACACAATTTCTGTCAAAATGTGATGTTTTTTGATAGATTCCAATTGGTTTATCAACATCCACATCACTTACAAAATAAGGTCCTGCAACTGTTCGGGCAACTCAACTCAACAACAGATCTACATTGTACAACCCTATTTTCTATATGAACATAATTAGATATGACTAACAATAATACACCATCTGCTTGAATTTTGCTTTTAGAATTGACACAGTCCCATGAAGCTATAACTCTAGCCTTGTCTTTCAGCTTATGAGGACTTATCAATTGGTACGAGTCCACCTTTCTTTGTACAATCTCTAGCCTTCAATCAGCCCAACGATTTCCAGCTGTCCGTAGATGTCCGTAGAAGCGGTTCGTATACATTTTCTTTAACGGGAAAATGTAATATAGGAGATTAGCAACCATAAAGGACCTGTATGCATGGGGTGATACTGCAAAGATATTGTGGAACATACCATTCACTGAGGAGAATATAACGTCCGCATTTAACCGAAAATATTCTAAAAGCTGAATAATAATTATTTATTACGTTTCATTATTTCTACCAAATCTAAAAATTCTTATGACATGGGTAAGTATTCTGGTCCTCCTGTTGTACGGTTTTCGGAAAGCGAACAATGTAGAATAATACAAATATTTGTAACACCAGGATTGATTTTCTCTGACAGGGAGTACAGTCTAATCCAGGCGGAGTTTAGGCCTATAGTTATGAAAGTTCTAGATTCCCAGTATGATCAAATTAAAGAATTAATTATCTGGCTTGCTAAAAATCTTTCATTCGAGAGTCCTCGCATTTTACCCTTGATTTAAAAAAAAGAAAGTTATTTATACTGGGTATCCCAAGTCCCTTATCAGGGTTTTTCACCTGCCCCAGTTTCAAGAAAATATGTACACATTACATTGATTCAGGTAAAGCATACGGTCTAAGATTTACAGGTTGTCGAGCATTATTTGGAATTAATTATTTTGCCACTTGTATTTATAAAGAGGTTTATAGAGTGTTAGTAATTTGTCTTAGCCCATGGGTTTGCAACATACAAGAGGGTTATAACTGGAATCTCCACGTTGCCACTAGTATGAGTTATTCACTCATGGGGTGTTAGTGATTGAGTGTAAGTAAGTGTTAGATAGTAAAAATACATGTCTGATTAGAGTACAATTTTCTACTTTCTTAGTTTCTTACATTCCACTCTGCCACTCACATAGGGGTCTGCTTATGGAGTGTTAGTGGGTAAGAGTAAATAATGAAAAGCTATTTCGTGACACTTTCATTGTAATTTGTACAGTTTACTGTTGTATGGTTGTATATGGTGTCTCCACCTACCGATATGCTATCCTAACTACTACTACTACACTGCCATCCAGATATATAACGGCTACGAGATAGATTTGTATGATTTGTATGGTTTGCTATGGTTGCGTTGGGAAAGAAAAACAGTTGCCGATGAACTGCCCAGCCGCCCAGCCGCCCCCCGACCCTACGGGGCCTAGGCGCTGTTCACTCAGTCAGTGAACAGCGCCCCTGGTCTCAGTTGATGCAACTACGGAAGTGTTGCCGACGGTAGCGCCGGAACGGATTGTGTGGGAACTAAAATGCCCCTGAACACGACGGTGGGAATGGCTGCCTGTCGATGCCGACTTGAAAATTAGCTGCTATATTTACGGACACTGTTTATCGAGTGAGAGCGATGGGACAAATCCGCCTGAACTAAAGTGTACAGAAATGATATCTAGGACGATTTGAATAAGTGAAAATCTTTGTCACCGGGAAAAATAAGGAGAACGAGCCAATAAGTATAGGAGTCAGTAGACGCTAAGCGTACAATTATTATGGGGGTTGCAACGGGTATTGAGATCGATAAGAAGTCTTTGACTTTTTCCCTGGGAAAAAGCGGAAAGGTTGCCGTTCGTCTAGTGTTAGTTATTGAATAAAGAAACTCACATCAACAATCTGGTTGCTACAGTTATCTCTACCTTACCAAGCATAATATAAGAATTATAACATTTACCACTTCCAAGAAGAAGTGTTAGTGGTTTCAAGTTGGTAATAAGATAATGACAGTTCAATTCAAACTAATACAGTAGATATTTATGGAAAAAACATAAGAGGGGCTTTTAGACAGACACTTGATATGGTCGGAGTTCATCATGGAATAAAGAGGGTGTACAACCATATTTTTTTGTTCGTCTTAAAAGCCTCTATGGTGCAGATATTTCGTTGTCTGGGGGAGAGTTCATTCAATGCTTTTGCAGTCTTAACTTGGATTGTATTTCCCCCATGTTTGGATTTATGTTTTGCCCTTTTCAATAGGAATCGGCGGTTGGATAGGCCTCACTTATGAACCTACACCTGTTTTCCGATATGAGATATGGCTCTCGGCGGGCGGCCTCTCCAATAGAGTTAAATATGACATACCAGCAGTAGTCACTGAAGTCATGAATAAGGACGTCACCACAGACACGTCTCTCGACCTTACAGATAATAATGGATTCCTAATAAACGGGACAGATTTCCTGTTCTTATGCAGCAACCCAGATGCTGTTACGGCGACTGTAAAAATTGATACAGAAAATGAGAGAGATGAAGCCCATGAAGAAAATAACATGCAGTCAATCGACAACATCCCATTCAATCATGCGTCTTGTCCGGGTAAGAGATGCAGCTTGACTTTTAGCATACGCTTTTCTATATATGTGATCTGTTACAGGAAAATGAGTCATAAGTCACAAAAATGATATTTTCCGAAGTTATTTATTCACAAGATCTCTTTGGTGGAATGTTTTCATTCTTGGGGTATATAGTGCTTGAGGGCGTATGCATTATATATACATGTACACAATTTAAAGACGGTGTATTAAATATATCCTTGCATTTCCAAGGTGATGTTATATAGCATATTAGTTTCTTCACTGGTAAATATCCGCCTAAACATGTTGCAAACAGTTATTTTCAAAGATAGAAATATCAAACTTAAAATATTGAAATACCTATTATATGTCCTAATATTTACTATCATTGGAATCGGCTTGTCTCAGCCTTTCAAATATGATGATATCTCAAAATCCAGCGACTTGCGACTCATTTTCCTGAAACACATCACATATAGCATAGTGTAGTATGCACGATAAAACAATATAATATAATTCAATAAGATATAACACTATATATTATGTAAATTCAAGGTAAGCGGTCCAAAGATAATCATTCGGGCTCCCGTTCCATATCATCTGTGCGTTCGATTATTACAACAGAAACAGGCTTACATGAGCTGATATTTTACCAAGTGAATCATTTTGCCTATCGCCATAAGTTAACTCTGATGGAGTACATAACTCTGTTATTTTTATTATTGTTTGTTTTGGTTTAGACAGTTGTGTATTACTGACTTTTGATACAAAAATATCGTCATTTCTTAACATCAATGTCAAATACAAAAATATCGTATCTTAACATCAAGGTCAAATATAAAATGTCAACACTTGAAAGCATCATAATCACAACACTGTGGCATATTATGACGGACCATGAGAGCTACAGGGAGAGTCTTAACTTAGTATTTCGTTAATTCTATTAATTCTACAATTATCAGAGTAAACCATTTTCCATTTTACCTTGCAGACCGCGGCATTGACATCCTTGCCCAGAGTTTCACCCTGATGGGGCTGCAGAACGATGTGTTTATGGCGGGGACAAGTTTGGGTTATGAGGCCACGATTGTAGTTACAATAACGGGCTCGAGGACATCTCCCTCCTCTGGCTATGACTACCACTTTGAGTGGGCCTATGTCTTATCTCATGACAATGTGAAAGACGACGATGACTTTAAGTCAGGTCCGATTACACCTGAGAGTAATCAGGTCGATGCCCTCATGGTACATACCAACAATCATGCTATGCTTCTTAGACGTCTAAATCATATGATAATATATGGAAAGTTAAAAATAGCATACCCTTTTGTGCTGTATGTAGCTCTGCCAGTTTTTAAAATCTTTTTGAGCAGTCATGAAAATACAGGAGAAGAGACTTGTGCACCATAATGATAATGTATCCACGCACCATATATTGTTTGTTTGTTTTTTAATGTATTGTTTGTTTGTTTGATAATGTATTCACCAATCAATCTGTTTGTATTCTTCTGTCTCCGGACATAATGTGATGTTATGCGTGTTTGTGCAAACATGCGTACATACATATTGTTGCGGGAATGATTATTCTTGAGATTAAAAGGACCTTGTTCTAAGTAAGGTAGGGGCTCGTCATCATCCCAGAGATGATCTAGAGATGGGGTGGATGCGTGGGCCATTCAAGCGATGGAATCGGCTTGTCTCAGCCTTTCAAATATGATATCTCAAAATCCAGCGACCTGTGACTCATTTTCCTGAAACACATCACATATAGGATAGTGTAGTATGCATGATCAAACAATATAATATAATTCAATAAGATATAACACTATATATAAATATGTAAATTTAAGGTAAGCGTATAACCGGTCCAAAGATAATCATTCGGGCTCCCGTTCCATATCATCTGTGCGTTCGATTATTACAACAGAAACAGGCTTACATGAGCTGATATTTTACCAAGTGAATCATTTTGCCTATCGCCATAAGTTAACTCTGATGGAGTACAATAAGTAATCGTCTTCCCACGAATCGTTGAGCGATTCGTTAATGAGGGAATCACCCCACCCCCCTCCCCACATATTCATTATGCAACAATATATTGATGTTATTGATTGGAACGATATTGATTTTACTTGTTTTTCTTGAAATGAATTGGATTCATTCCGGATCGCAGGCAGCCATGGACCAAGATTCTACTACAGTTATACCTCTAGTTGGACAAGGATTTAGGATAGACCTTAGCAAGGCTACCCATCCATACTGTTGGAAGCATGTGTATGTAGGTATATTCGTGGATGAGAGAAACTACCACAGCGAAACAAATGAGATTAACAACGTTAAGTTCAATCCAGCCATTCTTGACTGTGGGGGTAAGTGTCTTGAATTACTATAGGCACCACTTACAAATTGTGATGATGGATGAAATTTATTCTAATTCAGTAAAATTCATCTTTGTGGGTTTTGAAAAGAGGTTAAGACGTATACCTCTAAGTGACAGTTCATAAGTGACTGACATATCTAAATATTAGATACTCCATTATAGAAATCTAGATAATATATATATGTGGCCATTTCCACCAATTTGACATTTGGGTCCCTAGGCCCCCTAAGAGCCCCCAAATAAAATCTTGCATTAATCAGACGAGTTCTTATTTTCTATGAACCTTATATATATATGTGTGTATTAAACCGCCAAGTATGGAACCATTCTGATTATTAGTTATTTTTTTACAGGGGGGTAGGAAAATAGCTCTCAAATATGGAAAAAAGCCAAAAATAGCATGTAGATTAACGACATATCATGTGAATGAGAACATAAAATGCAAGTAAAGTTATTATTTTTCATTTTAGTTAGCACCATATCATATAATTTGTGTAGGAATAGACTGCGAAATTAGTATAAAATGAATAATGACTGTTAAAGTATAAAAATCTATCACAAATTGAGCTTGAAAACATATTGCAAGGATATATTTTTTGCCCCACTTCTGTGCAGAGCCCAGCAAAGTAAAAAAAATATGAATAGAGCAGAAAACCATTCGATTTAAAAAGTGATAACATTTTACCAGACACTAATGTTTTTTCCCAGTAAGGACTTGTGTCTAAAACTTAATAATATATTTATTTTAAATGTTATAAATACAATATACTAATTTCAGGATACTCACATATACAGACATTGCTGTACAAGTATTTCTTCACTAGCAGTATTATCATATGTATATGAATTTATTGCATATTAATTTGAATCATTTTTAGATACTAACAGAGAGGTAATTTTGAATATTTTAAATTTCTATAAGCAACATTAAGGGTTGCGGGGTAAATAGTAATTAATATCAACATAGACAATGTATTAAAAAAATCCCCAAAAGAAAAAATCGGGGAAAAGAAATAAAAAAAATGAAATGCAACCATTCAACACTGAATCATGGATATAGAAATAATATTTTCACTAGAGAAAACAATATTACAGATGTATTAATCCTGGAACACATGTAATATTATGTTGTCATTTAACAAAATGATATTTGCACTGGACGAAATCATATCATAGACCAATTTTTTACATTCATCACGGAAGTGTATTCCTGGAACATATACATATTTATATATTACGAATGGCCTGGTTATATTATTCTTTGAAATAATAAAAAAAACACAAAGAAATGATAATTGTTGTGTGCTGGAGCTGGAAACCATATTTTTAGTTGTATACAGAATTTCCCACACAGGGCACAAAAACACCATAGACAAAATCATATTTGTGATGTGTTGCAGGAAAATGAGTCACAAGTCGCAAAAGAGATATTTTTCAAAGTGTTATTTCTACAAGATCTCTTTATTGCAATGTTCTGGATTTTGGGAGGCTTAGGCTTGATATATATATATGTCCTACGAATCTATGCACCAGATTTCAGGACATTGTATTAAATATATCCTTGCATTTTAAAGGTCTTCTTTTGGAGTATAATTAATCTCAAAATTCATGTTTTGCAACTTGTCACCCATTTTCCTGTGACACATCACATTTATATGTCGTTAATCTTCACTTATGTCGTAGGTCTACACAATCCATTTTCCGGTAATAAGCATGTAAAACCTAGTCGGAAATTCTAAGTATCGGTATGTAAAGACTGATATTACACAGAATTAATGATAAAAGTTCATTATTAAAATGCTACCTCATAAGACCATAAAATCGTTAATCTACATAATGTCGTTAATCTTCATCACCTCTGGTTCCCAGTATGGCTGGCGCCATGCATTTTGTCTGCTCATGTTCAAGAAAAACTCTAACCAATACAGTTAATGTTCATTACATATCCAAATCCTATGCATTTTATCATTATTTGTTATGTATATGTGGAATTTCGTTATTTTTAAAAGAAAATCCACCTTAATAAATGAGATGTCGTTAATCTACACCAGGGGTACCCACACCAATAAATTCTGGATTTTGATGGCTTTTGGCAAAAAAATATTCACAACTTAATAGAAAAATGTTCAGTTTTGATGATTATTTAGAAATTTAGCATTTCCACGGTTAAATGATTGTTTAAAAAAATGATTTTTGCCCCCAAATGGAATTTTGGAAAAAAAAGATTTGGGGTAAAAATGCCAAAAATGTGGCTTCACAGGTTGGAGTTCCAATCAAAAAAAATTAATATTAATGGTTATTTATATGTATTAAGCCCATTTAATCACTTTCCACGGTTGGGGGTCAAATGTTATCAAATTGGTGGAATTGACCATGTACATATTTCATGAATTCCTAACATAAAAGAGATATTTTCTATGTGCAAACTTGACCATCATCTACTATCATCTCACATCATAGAAAATTTGAATGAGTGTGCCGAAAATCTACATGACTGTTCGCGATATGCTTCGTGCGAGGACTATGATTATGATCTCAAATCGCTTGGTGGTGAGGCATATAAATGTCAGTGTCTCAGAGGCTATGAAGGGGATGGTAGAGTCTGTGAAGGTACATGCATTTAACATTGAATCTTCGCACATTAAGGTTTGCAGTCCAACGTCTAAGCATAGCATGGGATAATAGAAACATGGTTTAGGAGCCAGTCAGTATAGTTTTGTAGCTGATAAAAAAAATAGGGACCCGTTCCCCTTATACTATGTATTATCATTAAATGGAAGAAGCTTTCAGTGTCTATAGGCTCACCTTTCAATTCGAAGGGTATCACAATACCCACTTGTTATATTTCAACATTTTCTCATTTCAACGTCCTTTGCGGATGGTACATGCTAACTTTTAATGACATATTTATTTATTTCACCAGATAAAAATGAATGTGAACTTGAAACCAGTATCTGCGGGGATACTGAAGGGACAACCTGTGTGAATACAATCGGCTCATTTGAGTGTAGATGTAATGACAATATGGTCAGCAAGCTTAATGAGGATGGACAATCGCAATGTGAAGGTAATTGCTATTATGATGTTATGTTTGGTATATATAACATTTGAAAAAGAATTGGATCTCGACCAATAAATATTCAATTCCTAGCTCAACGTTCCATTCTCTCTATATCATGTGAAACCATAGCTCTTCACGTGCACATGTTTCAATGGGAAATTGATCCGTATTCCATCTTCTAGATAAAAACGAATGTGCCTCGGATATCAGCCCATGTCCGCCCAATTCCGCGTGCCTTAATACAGATGGGAGTTACTTATGCAGCTGTGATGATGGCTATGAAATGAACGCTGATAATGAATGTCAGGGTAAGAGTTACATTTCTTATAATTGATATTATGGACAAATATGCATTACTAATTACTTCACAGGCAAATCATTCATTTGTATAGATATATATATATATATATATATATATATATATATATAATCATCCAAGGAGTAATTTCCTAACAAATAATGGCTGATATTTACCCATGTTTCATTTTCTTCAGATGTAGACGACTGTGTTGGAGATCCCTGCTTAAATGGAGGGATTTGTATCGATTATGTTAATTCATATAAGTGCGACTGTCCGGATTCTGGGAAGATATTCAACGGGATACTCTGTGAGAAAAGTGAGTTATGCATTGCGCTTCTTGCCAGGTTCCTTGATTCGTTACAAGTATTCCTATAACGATGAGATAGTCCTATTAGAGGGTTCCACTTAAACAGAAACAAAATTATGATGAATAAGGTGAAGACAACTCAACTAAAACATCTCGCAGAGAATTCTGTTCAGTAGTTTATTCGTTGCGACCCTCAAAATACAAAAACATTTCTGAGACGTCCCTCTCTCTTATTCTTTCTTTCTTTCTTTCTTTCTTTCTTTCTCGGCCTGATCCTATTTGACACGACCTTTCAGCTTTCACTTTCCTTTTTAAAATTTATTCGACTGTCGCTTAATTAACAGTTCCATCTTCTCTTTTTACCTTTTCCGCATATCTCACATAAAACAACACCACAAAACGGTTAAAGAAAAGGTAAGGTATCAACACAAAAGTCTTATGGCACAAATCTCATAGGGACTCATCAAAATTTGAGATGGATGTTAGGTTCAATAGTGGTAATCTGTATGATATATGTAATATTACAGACTTTTCCACTTTTTGAGCAGATATTAGGCACACCTGAAAGATATTTTTGGAACAGATTTTATTGCAGGGTAGACAATACAGCATCGGTGTCGGTCATCTCGGTGACGATGTTCCCACTGCCTGCCTATTCAACAGTTGCAGTGATACATTTTTCATTTTATAAGGGGAAAAAAAATAGAAAAAAACAGAAAAAACAACAAAAAACCAATTGCTATTTCAATGTTAGTAAGTCATTAGGTATGTCGGTCGAGGGGGAAGACCGGGTGAGCTATTGGCTAATCATCATAATAATAATAATAAAGGCAAATATCGGAGTATTCCTGCTTGATAAGGGGAGATTGTATAGTGTATGCCGCTTCGATCTAATCTGGTTCTCTAGGAATAAATTCTTTCTTCATATAGGTTTTAATAGCAATTGGGTCCATGTTTCTGATATTCTGGCCACTATTGTTCCAGACATGACTAAGCTGGTAGCTGACTGATTGCCTACTTTTTTCAGTCTTCGGGTGTAG
This sequence comes from Sthenelais limicola, assembly GCA_942159475.1. Lineage (NCBI taxonomy): Eukaryota > Metazoa > Annelida > Polychaeta > Phyllodocida > Sigalionidae > Sthenelais > Sthenelais limicola. The sequence goes on along the minus strand of OW804097.1, from coordinate 71,690,274 downwards.
TTGAGATAATACTATGGCTTCTCCATGTCTTGTCTCTCTAACTGGGATATTAATATAGGTTTCATATTGGAAGAGCTTTTTAGCTAGGTTCAGTTGCAAGAATTTTTTCCTATTATTGTTAGTCATAACTTTACAGGAACTATGCAGCTCAACTGTAGGGGTATCATATCTGCCTTTCAGGGCAACTCTTAGAGCTTTGTTCTGCACACGTTGTATTTTAGCAGTTTTTCCTATACCAATAGGTGTCAAGAACAGCAGTGAATAGTCTATGATCGATAAGATTAATGATTTAACAAGGCAGATTGCTGCACTTGTGGTTAAATACTGTCGCATTAACCCTAGCTGGTATACTCTAAGTCCCATATTGCGAATTAGCTTCTCATATTGTAAGTTCATCGTCATTCTGCAATCCAACGTAATACCTAAGTACTCATAGCTGCTTACATATTCAATGATAGTATTTTCCGTTCTTATTATAGGTGGATTCCCAATTCTCCATTTACTAAATATCATGCTCTTGGTCTTATTCATATTCATAAGAATTTTGTTACGGATTGACCAGTCCTTAAACCTAGACAGGTCTGCTCCCATATTGTCAGCTAAGTTGATTAGGTTAGCTCCAGAGCAATACAATATAGTATAATCCGCATACTGAATTATTTTGCTGCTAATTGGTAGATATCTCAGATCGTTTGCATAGATTAGGTAGAGCAAGGGCCCTAACACTGATCCCTGAGGGATCATTAAATCGTGATTAACGCTATTAAAAGCCTTACTGAAATCTATGAAGGTGGCTACTAAGTAGTTATTATCATTAATTGTTCTGTCTATATCATATATTAATTTATACAAGGCTTCTCCCGTTGACTTTTCCGCTCTGAAGCCATACTGATTATCTGTCAGTATGTTATTCATCTCGAGGAATTGGGCCAAATTCTCAGCCATGATCTTCTCATCATTTTACCAAAGATATGCATGAGACTGATTGGCCTTGTGTCACTAGCACTTACTGGATTATTTTTTTTCAGAATAATTTTCACAATACTCGTTTTCCATTTGTTAGGAAAAACACCTGTTTTCAGTGAAGCATTAAAAAGATATAGAAGTTGCGGTATCAACTGGTAAGCTGCATCTTTGTAAATCCTGGAGCTAATCCTCTCGCATCCAGATGATTTCTTAGTATTAATTTTAGTGATTCTCTCAAGTAAGACATTAGCAGTAGGCATCGAGAAGACGAGCGGAGCAATTACTGTTTCTCTCTTCAATTGAGGTGGCCTGTCTGGGATAGAGTTAAGAATATTTGTGCCAATATCACAGAAATACCTGTTTATATGTTCAGCAAGATCGATACCTTCAAGGACCATACCGTTTTCATCCTTTAGATGTGTAATCTTAGTGTCCTGTTTGTTCTGTATTTCGGATATAATCCACCAGAATTTCTTACTGTCATGCTTATTTTCTTCCAACAATCTAACGAAGTAATCTCTTTTACCCTGCTTCAACAAATTATCAAAATTGTTTCTAGTCAATCTAGCTAGATTTCTATTCTCCACAGATTTATTCTTATGAAATTTCTTGATCTCATTGTCCCTAATCTAATAATTCCTAATCCAATCAATTCATCAGTATACCATTCCGGTCTGTCCTTTCTTAAATTGAACCTCTTTAGTGGGGCAACCTTGTCACTGATTCTGATTAGTTTATTATATAGAATATCCCATTGCTCATTCACATTCTCAGATGTTTCTTTTTCTGGAACAACTGACTGTTTCTTCATTACTTCATTACTACAAAGCGATTGCAAGGAGCTTGTTTACTATGTCCTACTTTCTGTGAACTGTGAAAAATTAGTTTCATCCACACACAGCCACTGTTTCTTGGGCATTACTTACAAAACACTTGTCAAACATATTATTCTTTAACAGAAATTAAATGTATCATAATATATGATAACCAACTTCACTTTGGCCGGATTTCTGGTCTATGAGAAGAGCCTAAGGGACTTAGTGTCAGTCTACTAGCTAATAGGCAAACACCACTTTGTAGTATATGCAAATGAGGGAGTCACTCAGGCACCCAGTGAAGGAACATTTGACATAACTTTGTGTGAGAAAGAATATCCCAAATCCAAGATAGTTTCTGTCTTGATAATAAAATATCCATTAGTTCGATTAAAAATGTGTTGAAAAGGATATTCTAAAAAGAACATGTGGATATTACCTATTACACATAGATATCCTTATCGATTTGAGACAAAACAATGGAAGATCCACAAGGGTCAGTTACAAACTCCATGGCAACAGGTCAATTGCCACTTGGTTCCATCATCAGTAAATAGAAGTTTCTAAATAGAATGTGTGATTATTGTGTCTAAATAAATACTTCTTGTACAGCAGAGGGTATGGATAAAAAGCTGAATAAATCATTTGATTAGATTGATTATAATATTGATGAAATAGTTAAAAGATTGATCAATATAAGATATTATGAAATATTCGATCACTAGGTTTAAAAAAGGGGCTTAAAATTAACAAAGATAGTAAGAGTGGGTAGTTGGAGGGTGGGAGAAAAAGTGAAGAGAGGGAGAATAAAGGTGGAAGATGGTATAATGTTGTTATGGAGAGGGAGGTCAGTACTATATGGTATGGTGTGAAGAGATGATTTATTGAGTTTAAAACTTGTATTTAGTGTCTTTGAGAGCAGGGTTCAATACCTGATTCACTACTTTAGCATAGATCTAGGGATAGGTGCAATTTGTCTTCGATCCCTATCTACCATTTTTTTTAAATATTTTTTTTTGGATTTTATTTAGCGGTACACTATATTCTCGAGAGGTCCAATGGAAAATTTAGAGAAAAAGCCAATCAGTATTACAACAAACCAATCGATTTAACATTATACATAAAGATGTTTTAAGTCAAACAGATAATTCTAATTACCATAGTAACATAATAGGCTTATGACGGGCGTAAGAATGTACACAGTGATAGCCCAAGCAGACCGATATGTCAATTTACAGTTTCTACTACAAGTAAGCCCAGATCTAATTGCTGGGTTACATTCCATGCATGGTGTCAAACACTACAACATTTTTTTGTATTTTTTTCATCTCCATTATCAGGTTAATAAAACTACACTAACTAAACTACACACGAATGATAAAAACAAAAGGTCGACAAGTATTTTAGTATTCAATTTCTTTGCATGTATAATATCAGTAGGCATTTGACATAGGACATGTCATGATAGAATACATAAGCTTGGATGTGGAGGTTGCCACATCCCTGAGCATGGGATCAACGGTCCTGTAGCTATAGGATCGTTGGGCAGGGTTCAATACCTGATTCCAACCTCGTTTGGAATGAAATTAAAACAATGGTGAACATCACTCATCAGTTGCAGCTTTAAAGAAAAACGGCAAAAAACGGCTGCGACGAATTTTTTGCGACGAAATATCTAATCAAGTTAGATATTTTGCAATTGTTGGCAACAAATAAATGTGTTGCCGACAACCTATTTTACCCCCTCTTCCACTAGTGATTTGTGTGCGCCGAATTTTTAGTCATGTCGGCGACGAATTTTGCCTGTCGGCGCCGTTTTTTTAACCTATAGTGGAGTCGCCCTATTAGCAATTCTGCAATTGTAACAGCTGCCCTGTTATCTCTCATAGTGCCTTTTAGTCATCGAAAAGTAAAATAAAACAAACTTGTTTTAAATTTTAAAGCTGATGGAAGATGGAGTGGATGGGGTGAGTGGGTCGGCTGCCTGGGCAACTGCGGTGACAGTATTAATAGGCGCTATAGGAGCTGCAACGACCCTAGTCCCACTTTGAACAATGGAGGTAAACCATGTGCTAGAAACAAGGACCCCTATAATACCCTGGACATAGAGGAAAGTCAAGAGGAATGCTTAGTCAGATCATGTGTAGCGGGTACGTTTGTGTCTTTCGATAGTTAAAACTTCATCCATGCCAAACAGGTATAAGCGTAACTTTGAAGGGGGTCTCCACTGGCTGCGGTAAGCTCTGCGGTAAGCCTTGCGATGATGATTCTATAGGTGGAGAGGAGTGACGAGGTCCACCCTATGTGGTTCACTGGCCACCTCGTCACCCCTCTCCACCTCAGAACCATCACGTAAACATCGCAAGGCTTACTGCAGAGCCTACCGCAGCCAGTGGAGACCCCCCTTTAGTCACAGTTCATCATTTTATATGTGTGTGAAATTCTAGTTGTCATCGCCTCTGATTTCTAGATATATTTATAATTTCACATAATTTTGACAAATAATTACAGACCACCTTATGATAGAACGAGCATAACTTCCATATTTCTCCCCATATAGACTTTTCAGCTAGCGGCGACCCTGATCGTGGATGGTGTGAAAGAGACCCGTGTGATCGCAAACATGGAGGAAGATGTAAGCTCATGGATTCTGGAAAGAGCTATGAGTGTTTCAGTGCTTTAGGTTATGAAGCACAAAGGGAGCCTGAATTTAATGCTTATCGATACAGCAAAGGTAAAACTTTACCATATATTATTCATTAGTAGGTAGACGTGGCAGTATTCACCTAAACCTGTAAAAAAATTCTCCCCAAATGGGTAAAACCAGGAAGGCTGGAAGAATTTAAAATCATATATTATTCATTGTTGTGTCATAAGGCTATGGCCGGATGATGGGTCATTGGTGCCACCTCTTGGACAATCCCCCTCACTACATCTCTTCCCATCATTCCTTCCCGTCTTCCTCTCCTCCACCTCTTCCTTCCACTCCCCCTTCCTCACCCTCACTCTCCTCTACTCCACGGTGTAACACACACGCACCTAAAATTTTTCTTTCCCACCCTCCTCTTCCCTTCCTTTCAGGATATTTCATATCCGCACTCCCATCTCTTCCTCCAACCATTTTTATTTCTAATATCATATTCTATAATTGAAATTTTTCATTTATTACTTATTTCATTAATTATAATTCATCACATTATTACATAATTCTCTTCAATAAATTTCAATTCTCAAAGCCAACGACTTCTCTCATATGTCCAGGTGTGCACTAATGATAATAATAATAACAAGTAATAGTAAACTAACAGCTTCCAAGTCATGTGCGCGTTTTAGCCAATGTTTTAAGAATACCTAGATATACGAAATAAAGAATATCGATTATATTTTCTTAAACGACTCAACAATTTTCAACTTTATCGTAGATATTGACGAATGTAAGGAGACAGGCCTAAAGAGACATAACTGCCCCGAACATTCCAAATGCGTCAATTTGCCTGGTTCATTTAGGTGTGAATGTGAAGAAGGCTATGAGAATGCGGATACATATTGCAAGGGTAAGTGAAACTAAAAAAGCCCTAAAATAGTCCTTCCGGTTGAATCTATTTAGGGCTATTTTAAGTCGATTGAACACCTCAACCTATTTAGGACTAACTGATGAACTCACGAACGGATAATTAGGATCGCTAAAGTTCTGTTCTATTTGAAATCAATCATTCAAGTATGCGCTTAATAATGGGAACCTCATATTTAAACCGCTAAAGGAGGGGATGTGAGAAAATGGCATGAAAACCAGCATATTGGAAGGAATTCTCTGACAAAAAGTTTGTGTTTCAACTTTGGGGGAACTGTGACTTTCTAACCCAAGAGCATCTGAGGAGTTTGTCATTAACAGTCACATACCATCCCCAAATCCTGCTTATCTTATCCCTATAATTATGATGCACGAGTCACGACTATTTATATTTATTATATTAGAAGCAATAATAAACCATTTCAGAAATAATTGACTGTCCTGATGCATGTCACGAGAACCAAGTCTGCACTGACACTGCCGGGTCTTACGAGTGTACATGTAAAGAAGGCTATCCATTCAATGCTGTTCTAAAGCGGTGCATAGGTAGGTGTGATAAAAGTATGAAATTCACATTTCCAGGAATATAAAATCATACGAAGAGGTTGGCATTTATAATGTTATCATTATTTCACGGTTTCAAGTTACCGTATACATATTCATTGGATCTCCACAACCTTGTTTAACTCCGAATTCGATGATATAATAAATATATTGGTTTTACAGAACCTCGACTCTTTACGTATGGAATTAGAGCTGGTGATACGGAGGTGACTAGTGTGAGCAAAAACACAGGAGAAAGAATTTCCGAACTCATCGCAATGAATGATGGTCTGCCGACACACGGAGGCACGCAAGTGGATAATTTCTACGTAAGTTCGTTTTATCCGAATGTCATTTTACCATCGAGGAAGCAAACTTATAAAGCCCCATGCCCAGTGAGCGATTTAGGTGGACAGTCGGCTGAAAGATGGAAAACTGTTGGCCGCTAGTAAGTGTCTTTCATCTGTCATGCATCTCCACTGACCTGACTGCGCTCGCCTTCTCCTCCGAAAAATCGGCTCAGTGGACAATGGGCTTTAGATAATGACTATTGCATCAGCGCCAAGGGGACGGGGCCACTGTTCTCATATGTGACGTGGTTCAGGAAAATGAGTCACAAGTCGTAAACGATTAGATTTTGAGATATCATTATATTTGGAAAGAGGAGATCATGCCGATTCCAATGGTGATAAACATTAAGGACATTTAATAAATATTTCTATATTTTAAGTTTGATATTTTATTTTCTGAAAACTAGTTTTCAATATTTTTGTGTTGACAATTACTAGTAAAGTAGGTAAATGTACTCCATATAAAGATCTTAGAAATGCATGAATAATATTTAATGCACTATCTTGAAATTTGGTACATGTATTCATAAGACCTTACATTTCCAATCAACCCATGCAGCCTGTCTAATCATGGACATGAGCAAATGTCGTTGTCCATGTCGCATTATTCATTTTGAATTTTTAAAAAAAACCGTATCAATATGAAAAAAGTGTTGAAAAAGTATAGAAAAATGCTCCATCTGAGAGAATATTATAGAGAATCGATCTTAAAGCCTTGATTTACATGTTCCTAACACCCTAAATCTAACCAATTAAAAGGCTGGTAGATGGTTGAATAACAATGATTTTACCAGCTATTGAATTGCTGACAAGTTGCTTTTACCTGAAATAAATGTTTCTGATTTTATTCACGAGTAGACTATTAAATGAATCTAAATCTAATGTATTTCTTCATTTTTATTCCAGATCGTGGAGAACGGAGTGATAGTGTTGACCAACGAGAAAATTACCCAGAAGAGGAATGATACACTCCGTCATCCAATGCCGCTAGCACCAGATATCATCGAGGGTTCTGAAAACATCAAAGGCGTTCTTGCACCATTCTGGGCGGACAGCAGTAGCGAGCAATTCTTCCACAAGGTTTAATTTCAAAACACTGAATGAATGTTCACATATAAACAGAAGTTATTCAAATGCAATACACACACATATATGTATTATAGACGTATACGTTATACTTGCTAAATGCACTTAACTCTGCAAATTGGCCTTTTCAGATCTTCTACAAGACATACACCAACCAGTCGGATGAAATCTTGCCGAAAGTAACAGAGTTACTGAATGAAATGAACATAACCATGACAGCTAAATTTGTCCTTAAAGTTACTTGGGATAACATGGCACCGGACTATAGGTCAGACCCTACGGAGGTAAGTGGTTATACAAGCAGAGTTGTCGGACATTATACATGGAAAGGGTACTGACCCAATGCCATTATATATATTGTAAACACTATGTTATGGCACTACCTTTAATCTTGCAGAGAAATACGTTCCAAGCGATTGTGGCGACAGACTTTATTCGCTCCTATGCCATCTATATTTACGAGGAATTTGGAATGAATTGGAAGCCCACCAGCTACAAGTAAGGGAATTCAACTAGTTGATCTAGTTCCATGTAAGGGCCTAGTCCACTAAGCCGATTCTCATGCGATTCTCACAAAATTTAGTGCAAAAGAGTCCTCTGTGGCGCAAAATCGCATGAGAATCGGCTTGTTCATACATCAGCTTTAATTACGTCAGAAGAGATGGAATATTAAATTTTTTGGACACCCCTGCTATAAATAAAACCTGTTTGGCGTAAAAAAAACAACCTCATTGATTTAAAACTATTTGTTGTAAACTATTTGCTATCTCTGCCATTAGCACCACCGTCCGGCAAGTGCGCTACAAGGGTTTCCCTGCACAAGTTGGTGTGGTTCTGAAAGATGATGACAATAACTACTACGTCCAATCCGAGGCTTCCTCCGGAACATTCTCCAGTGTAGCTGGAAAGCCAAACATATACCGCATCTCAGAGGTTGACGTACAGAACCATGGTAAAAGAGGAAGGATTGTCTATAGATTAGATAACAACGACCCAGTCACATTCTCAAATAAGAGGAGACTCTGCAGTGAATGGTATATGGTAAGTACCAAGTAGTTTTCTGTGGTAAATAAAGATAAAGTTCTAAACCACCTTTATTGCCTTGGTTGCTCGTTCGTTTGAGTAAATACTCTCAGAGAATAGCGCTCGATAATAATTTTGAGATAGAGACAAACGTTCAGACAGACATTAGCATAAAATGGGTGTGACACGTTAACAGTAGAAACAAATTAAATTAAATTAACAAATTAAATTAAGTGATTTTCTCTTTTCCAGAGACAAGACCCACCTGGACTTTGGACTGATAACCTCAATGGTGGGTGTCCACCTATTCTGGACCAAGCCAAGGTAGATAGAAGTTTTAAACAGAATGAACTCAACCCACTAGCCTACAAGCGCATTCTACCCAATGTGCACAGTAAGTTTATGGTTGAATGTTTTCCAAAGAATGTATGCTCGATGATCTAAAGATGCTTTTCAATCCTCTATATGACTGAATTTTCTGGTATTTTTTAAACTTCCACCATCTTTATGATGCTGAGCGCTTTACTAGAATGTCGGAAGTGGAAGTCTCAATCAAAAATAAAACTGACATCATGAACTAATATATCGTTTGATTGATAAACAGTTTCATTTGTTTTAAATGTACAGATCTTGCCAGAGGAGACTACAATGTAAACTTAAAATGATACAACCCAAACTTCAATCTGAGTAAATCGAATTCAATCCACTGTTTACAAAAATGCAGTGCGGTCTCTATACGTTTCTTGTAATCCATATAAAAACAAAACATTTATTTTTTCCATTCAAAGAGCCCAAACACAATCTTTGTCAGCATAGTTCAAAACCTAAAATGTACCTTTATTCTTGATGACTTGGTTTCAGAGGCCACGTGTCGCTGTGTGTATCGGCCAGATGGCGCCTTAGTCAACAACACACTAGAAGTATATGATTACAACTCAGTGGGATTACTCACTAGATACGCTTCAGTGAGTTACATTATTTTGTTCGTTCGTTTAGACAAGTACACTCCGAAAAATTAATCCCATACACCCCGTAATTTTTCCTATTTAAAAACTCATTGGCTAACGGAATGGAATTAAAGAAAAAGGATGTTCTGAAATCCATACTAGCTAATGGATATATGAGCAAACGTTGTTAGTAATCATAAGTATAATATTGTTATGTTATTGTGGAATCTAATACACTGCAGGCTAACCCTGATTTCTAGATAAGGGCAACATTACACTATAAGGCAATAGGACCCTAAATACTCGTAATATACTCACAATCAACGTGCTAAGGGGAATCTATTGAATCCTTTCCTTACAGAATGAAATGCTTCATCAGCAAGAGGATGTTGATCCCTTCAACTGGTGTTGCTTAGAGTCAGGATCACAGAAAGAGAAGTTCTGTAACATGTACGTCGCGAAACGTCCACTTGTGGGCAGCGACAAATATGAAGGTCGTCAACTTGGTAAGTGGACAATTTACACCTTTGCATATGGCTTTTGTATTGTTTAGAAAATGAAAATAACTTCAAATGTATGGTGGCATGACACTAGATAATTATGTAAAAAGCATTCTGGATACGTAAAAAGATAAAAGACTTATTTGACAATATTGTATATGGCCTATTTTGGTTATACATTCTTGACACATTTAACATTCAAGTACAAGTGTGATGTAACTTTCAGATTCTAATGTCCAATATTTGTTTCTTTCCAGCATTGGTCGCTGGCCATATACACTTCATCACCTTGGATAAAAAAACATTCACGTTCAGTGGATATGGCGAGTATTACCTCTTAAAAAGCAAGAAGTCGTCCCCTGTCTCCGCACGGGTCATGGTGCGCACTACTATTCCAAAGTATTTGCGATACAGTGGTACCCAGCCACCTATTGTCAGGTAAATGTTTCCAATGAATTAGTTTGACATACCATCTTAACAGTAAGTCACAGCTCAATATATCATTTTTCACACTCATACAAGGACATACATAAACATAGATATCAAATCTACATGTGGGATGTGGGGTGTCTAAATAGATGGAACATAGCAAGGGGGAAGTCTGTACACTTGTTATTGACCGAGGGAGTGCAGGAAGTTAGAGGGCGTTAGCCCGAGATCTTCCACACTCCCGAGGTCACTAACAAGTGTACAGACTTCCCCCGAGCTTTGTTCCATATTTATTACACCCCAAATATAAATAAATGAAAATAAAATAAGTAATTTCAGTTTTTGGTGGACCTACTTGTTGTATGCGCCAAGGGTGACATAATTTACATGTTATGCACCACCTTGACCAAGTGTGACATACAATGCTGAAGGTATAGGCAACTTCAGCACAGGGGTGTAATAAGTGGTTTTATGCGCTGGGTCGGCCCAGTGGCATGAATAAAATGTTGTGGGTAGTGAGTTCAAACCCGGGCACGATTACAATGTTGACTCCTCCACTAGGTCTAGAGGCAGACCGCCATTGCGGTGATCTAGTCCTGGTAAAAAATGTAAAAAAAATCTAGCATGACATTTTTCATAGATCCCATATTACTTTTTGCCATTTATAAATATCGAATATGTAAAAGATAACTTTGGAGGTATAATAAAGAATAATCTATATTGTTGCATGTCAGGATATGAATCAACTTCAACAGAACAACAACAATGATCCCCTGGAAGTTGTATTCATTGAGACAATTACACCTCTCTATAACAATCTCTGTGATTATATATTTTACACTGGTATCAAAATGTCCTTTCGTTATAGCGGTATTGCCGCGATTGTGGGCAGGGAAGGGACGAGTAACCTCCAGGTCTACCTCACCAGCAACGACTCTTTAGAGGTTTGGGTGGAGTCAGCGGCCTACACACCCGGCATGAGTCTGACAGCAGCAGCTGTAACAGCAACATCAAGTAAGTCCATCACCAATATTAAATTATCACAGCCTAGGCTCACTGGTATACATGTTATACCATATTAGGCTAATCAATGATTGCGTTACAGTTATTACAATTTCAACGCTTTAAATTTATTGTGTAACTTGGTTTTGAATGATTAAATGATGTATTAATAGCACACAATTCGTCTATTTCACTGCACGAAATTACTCCATACTGTAAAGAACATTGTAATTTCAAATATCTGAACCGTTATATATGTATAACAGACTTCCATTGCCATCGCCTCCACATGAATTGAAGTGTGATCTAATTTCGGTTAAAAACATCAAATACATCGCTCTTGCTGCAACTGTCACTTTTATATGGAAAAGAATAGCGTTTGATATCAATTTACAAGAAGTAATTTGAATGAGGAGGAATTGTATTCCAATATTGTAGAGCCAATATTGCATTTCAGTTTTATGGGAATATGCAAAGGCTAATCTCAGTATTATATAACTTTTTAAAAAAGCATTTGGTGTACAACAGGTAAGTAGCATAAAGGAAGATTTAGAAATTAGGTAGTATTGACATAAAGAGGATGTATATTTATTTCTACTTTATCATCAGGCTTCACAAACTGACCTATGTTTTTGTACTTTCAGCGAAGGCTACGCTTGTCTTTGATGAAGGTGTAACTCTTGTAGTCCAAGTACAAGAGGGGAGATTGCTTGTTACTGTTGAAATAACCAGTAGTCTTAAGAGGGACTACTTGGAAGGTTTGCTGGGAAACTTTGATGGTAACCCTGAAAACGATCTAAAAGATAAAAAAGGAAAAGATTACGATAAGAAAATGGAAAGCAAAAGAAAGAAGAGAGACCTTACTTCAACTGAACTGCGGAATTATTATAGCTTTGGAGAGGCCTGTAAGTTAACAACTAACAGTTTCTCCAACTTAACAAAATTCCTTTTGAATTGGTGGTGGACCAGATTATCAAATATCTCTCTTACACAGATACAAGTTATTTAATAAAGCCCCGATGGTAAATAATAAAGTATGCAATGGGCATTGCTTGGAGAAATTTAAAAACAATTAAAAAACAAGCAACAATTTTCATTTGTTCCCAATGGGTTGGGGGAAAAAATAGTTAAGTATTCCATACACAATCCCCATACTCAAGTGTTCATTACTGTGCTAAAAGTCGCAGATTTAAAGCCAATGAATTGCTGCGTCAGATCCTTTTGCATTATCATTTTGTTGCAATGCTTTGTGACTTAAAAAACGGTCTAGAAAGATGATAAAAAACCCTATATATTTCAGGGTCATTGAGGTCAGTGCATGGACCTACATATGCAGATAACCACACCCTCTTCAAGCAGTACACTCTGCCTGACTCAGCAAACATGTACTTTGATGATGAGTACAGAGCTTTTGATGATGAGTACGCAGAGTATTTGACCAACACTAATCCCCCAAATGAGGCAGAGATAAACACATGCACCATTGACGGATTCTTCTCAGACCCCTGCCTTTACGACCTCCGTCTGACTGGAAATCCTGTCCTGGCGATACAAACTGGGAAGAATTGTATCAATCTACCTCGCGAACAGTCTGAGCTGAGTAAGTACATACAGTACATGAAAGCATACTCATATTAGTTTGAAAGTTACATCTTCTATCATCGGTCCTGGGTATGACCATAAAGTGCCTTTCTGTCTCTTTTCTCTGTCTCTCTCTCCCTTCTTCACTATCTCTATTTCCTGGGTATGATCATAAACTGCCTCCCTCTCAGCTCTCCCGCCCTTGATATAACCATATTAAATGTGTTGATAAGGGCGTAAAGCAACCAATCTCACTCACTCACTCACTCACATCTTCTATCAACAATGGTCAATGGGTTGTTCCTTCTAATGTGCCACAATTTACATTGATTACGAGCACACTTTCATGCAGTTTCGCGCAGTTTTGCGCATCCTGCATACTTTTCTCATTGTCATGCATTGTTATACACGATAATTTAACGCTTTTATGATGATTACTATTTTAAGAAATTATACCCTATGCTAGTACTTAGCATAGACTACAAAAGTATGGTAATGGTAAGAGTTACCCTATTAAAGGTACCCTATTATTACTATAAAGACGATTTATGCCTCACTGCATACGATACTACCACTACTGTGACCATTTTACTTTCAAAATGTTCAGAGGTCTTGATATTATTGTAATTGTCTCAATACAAATGCCCAACAATCGTTTTAGCTAACTCACCCCCGGAGTTTGTCGGAAGGACGCCTCTACAAGTCAATGCCAAGGCCGGAACTACACGTAGTATTGACCTTCTTTCTAAAGACCTGCACCAGGAAAGTGCTGTCAGAATAGAAGTTAAGGAGTACAATGCGGACAATCAGCTGATTGATACACATACCGTGTCTGCGATCCCATCCGCATCAGACAGATTCCTATTTGAAGGCGTGCATAAATGGGAGGTACCTCACTCACGGGTTAAACTGGAGTTTGTGGCAACTGATCCTGAGGGGGCACAATCAGTCATTGTTCCCTTGTTGGTGGTTTGTGTGTGCCGGAATGATGCCACTTGTGTCTATAGCGAGATGCAGGTTAGTTCTGAATACAAAATAATTTAGATTTCATTTACACTCTTATTAAACTCGGTCGCGAGGGACCACAGATGTTTTCTCCGAAGATATAAATATAAAAATCAGATGTTTCATGTTGAGGTGATGGAACCTATTTTGAACGTGATTAGGCTTTAATGGTAGACATAGATGAATGTTAACGTCTGCTAGCTGGACAAATTAAAAAAGTATCCAAATTGCTCCACAGTATTATCATACAATTTGCCATTAAAATTCATGAAAAATAATACTTACTCATTGTAATACGATTCACAGTAAAGGCAAGAAAAATAAGTAATTTTTCATCGAAATAGAACTATTGAGAAACATATGTAAAGCCAAGATTAAAAATGGTGGAGAACATACCCAAGATATAATATGGATATTCATCCAGATTATTATGAAGTTATATTTGGGTTTACTGGTGTTGGTGATGATAAGAATACTCTAATACTTCTATATCTATAAAAGGAAATTATTTGCTGCCAAGCATCCAGATTTTTGTGAGTTCCTGTATGAGATGAAAGCATGTTACCTGGCAGCATGTTACATGTACAGGAAGCCCAGGAAAGATCAACCCTATTTATCCCGACTAATAACTGCTATATGAGAAGCATAAGTAGTTTTATATGCCGAATTATATGTCGGGAAACTTCATCTGAAAGTATGTTGGTGCTAGCCAATTAAATTCTTTTACTCAAATAAAAAATACTAGTCCATAGCTGTTTATTTATGTAAGTAGTATTAAGGCTATTTACATAAGTCAGAAGTGAAACAAGGTAGAAAATTATATAGTATAGCATAGGCAAGAAGTGTAGAAACAAATACAGAGGTGAACAATAATGTGAAATACTTTTACCATACCTTTATGTGCTGGTTATGATATGCAGGTTACCACCCATACACGCCAATGTACACATTTAAAGTCATAAGGTCTCATTTGTAGTTCTTATACAACATGTTCGATATTCACATATATTTGTATCTTTATATTATACTCTTTAAAACAACAAAAACAGGAGCCTGGGGCCACACATGTAACTGTCACTTCTGAACATGTTTTTTGTGAAATAAAAGAACCATTGGGCTTCATTGAATAATAATGATACAAAAGATCATAAACATAAATCTTTTTCTTTCAGGCAAGGAACGGGTCCTATGCGCATTCTACGTGTGAATGCAAAGCAGGTTATAGAGGAGCTTATTGTGAAGAAGATATTAACAGTTGCATGCCCAACCCTTGCTATGGAAGTATGTATCATTCAACCTGAAGATGAAAACCCGTGTATTGCTATTCATCTTCATTAGATCCATATCAAGAGATATGTTGCTAAACATATACAACGGAATCTTTTTTTCAGATTGTGTTGACCGTTCACCACTAGAGACATATCACAGCACTGATGATAGGGAATTTGTGTGTGAAGCTTGTCCCCCTGGCATGGAAGGCGAAGGCGTTTCTTGTACAGGTATAATTATACCTCATGCATTTCATTCATGGCTTGAGGGTCAAATGTCTCCATGTTAATTACTTGGACGCTTTGCATCGAAAGCTTTCTATGAACATAATTTAGCTTTTCTTCTGATTAAGATTGTTATTTTCTTCAAAGAACCTAGAATAGCCCTTAACCATGCAGTACCTTACTAGGAAGCTTGGTGATCGGTATTTATTTCTTTTAGATTAATAATATACGAAAAGGCAATACTTCTTTTCCCAAACCTGGGTAAAATATTTGCATCTCAGTCTACTGATCTCAGACTTTAAATTCCGTGCTTCCTACCACTTCCCACGGCGACAGCACTCAGTGACTAATATAATATATGAATATTGAAGTATATAATTATAGAAAATATGTATAATCGAATTATTCAGGTTTAGAGTGAAAGTACGTTCTGATTCAAAGAAAACTTGTGTCTTTCTCTTAGATGTTAATGAATGCATGCTGCCGTCTAGTGATGAACGCAAACATCTATGTGCTCAGATTTGTATCAACACTGACGGCAGTTATCTGTGCGACTGTTCAGAAGGCTGGTGGTTGGAGGATGATAGGAGAACATGCATAGGTAACGTAGTCACCCTTTTCCCAACTCTTCTAATTACGGTTAACTTATTGAAATCATGTTTCGTATGTATTTTCTGGAGCTTTATATATACTCCAGAAATAAATATTATTTAGCCTACATGTAATTTAAAGGTAGCCCTTTCATTTAAATGTCTGCATGTTTTATGCAAATGTCCTTTCAGAAATGTTTGTACATAATTATCAGTTTAATTTAACGAGTTGTTGCTTTAATTAGTAAATAACGTACCATCAGCCAATGCAAATATTTCAAAAAGAAATTAAAAAGAATTAGAAATCATTTCTTTGCCTGATTTCTTCTGTTTCAGACCGCCCGGAATGTGAACTATTCC
The DNA here is from genome assembly GCA_942159475.1 of Sthenelais limicola. Classification (NCBI taxonomy): domain Eukaryota; kingdom Metazoa; phylum Annelida; class Polychaeta; order Phyllodocida; family Sigalionidae; genus Sthenelais; species Sthenelais limicola. The sequence continues at coordinate 71,674,013 of OW804097.1, read as the reverse complement.
CACTTTATGACTGCGATCCGAATCTAGGGAATTGTACAGATCTGCCCAGGGGAAGCCACACATGCTCCTGTGTGTCAGGTTACGAAATAGGCCCTAACAACATATGTTCAAGTAAGGTTGAATTAAAACCCCAATCTTACACTTAAAGTGTTTGTATTATCCTTTCACTTTTAATATTTTATACACGGTTAAATTTGCCTTGTTATCCTAATTTGCATCCAGCTGAATAGATATGGTATATCAAATTCAAGTTTCACATGAAAAAAGGGAACTAATTTCAGCGGTTCAACCTCTTTCTTTCAGATATAAATGAGTGCCTTGATAATAACGGAGGATGTGGAGGAAAGTGTATTGACACACCAGGCAGCTATGTATGTGACTGTCCACTAGGGTCAAAGATCCACCCTACTAATACTTCAGACTGTATATGTAAGTAAACACACTGAGTTTCTTCCTAAGCTCTCTATACTTAATTATAGAAACTATCCAAAACCGTTGGCATTAAATAGAAATCAATAGAAACATAACATACCAATATTAAAAAGCTGTTATATTTGATAACCCCCAGGAAAATAAATTGTATTTATTTCATGCAATATTAAGCTGCATGTTGGGCATCAGGGGAAAGTGGATTTCTCTTCCAATGATTTCTGACAAAGAACATTTCTTTTGTTCTTCCTAAAGTCGCGGATATGTGCGCTATTGAAAATGAGCCGCTCTGTTATGGAGGGTGCATTAGCCAGGCAGGGCAGTACAGATGCACATGTCCCAGTGGAATGAACCTCCAACAAGACGGGGTTACCTGCGAGGGTATGTCATTATTGCGTTGTTTTTTTAAAAAAATATCTTTTTCGGCATCTTTAAAAGGGAATCATTGCCTATGGTCATTATTGTTACACACATATTATTTCGAGACTTCTTGAAATAAGGCTTTACACACGTTATGTAGCAACGAAAATCAAAATATTTAAAGATATATGCTTGAAGGTTTTTTTATTAAAAAAAAAGAAGATTTTATTCATACTGGGTCACCCGGTCCAATATCAGAGGTTTTCACTCGCCCCAAATTTACAACATATTCACCGTTATAATATCTATAGACAATTTGATACATCACGAGGTTAGGAATGTCGAAAACTGAGTGCAAATAGAATTTATACATAAAGGTTGCCCCTCCCTTTCCTAGTCACATACATATAATTTAGTTGTAGTTACAATTTCAAAGTACATTGTAAATCTGCATCACCCAACTCATTCAGTAGAGAACCAGGGTGTGGGGAATTATGATTGGAGTATCAAGTCCTTAACCAATTCACATGTAAAAGGGCTTTCAACTTTTCTTCTTGATAAATCCACCAACCATTTATAGTTATCTTAATTCCGATTGATTCCATAGGTAGTTGTGCTCACAAGAACTGTGACGGGGGAAGGTGCTATACGGACAGTGAAGGGAATGAGGAGTGTTTCTGTGGATTGGGGAAACGGATTGGGCAACAGGACCCGGACACCGGTATCATTTCCTGTATAGGTAAGTTGATGATTTGTCTGTGCTTAGGTTCTTTTAACTGGATTCCCATAATATAATATGAAGGAAGAAACTCGCACGGATAGCTAATGCAAACTCTAATTTGCAATACACTGATTGGGCTTCAAACTTTGAGCTATATCTCGCTACTTCTACATGCATGGTATTGGATGGATTTTCCCTGAAGAAGGTCATCTGATTCCATAAATTTTGGATCAGAGTAAAGACATCATGTACAGTTATAATACCTCATTCATTTTGTGTCTCCTTATTCCCATCCTGTACGAAAAAATATAACATATGGTTCCATATGTTCGGGCAAGGCAGGCCCACCCGACACTATTCCTGGTAAAGTAAAACAGATAGAAAATGTAGGCACTATCATTGAAATCACCTCATATGTAGCAGGTTCAGTTTCTCCAAATCTTATATTCAGAGTACGATTTTGCTCTATAACAGATATCGATGAGTGCAACGAAGGGCTGTCACAATGTAACAACTATGCCAAATGCAGAAACACGGAGGGGTCGTATATTTGTGTATGCGATCTCGGCTACAGACTGGATGAGACCAATTTCCGCGATTGTTTGGGTATTTTTCATTCCTAATAACCAGTTTTTATTCGTATAGAATCAATACGATAGAAGTACACTGGAAACAATTTAATTAAGGTTTTTTTAGCTCTTAAAACATTCGGGGGGGGGGGGGGGGAGGGGTGTCTTTGTGACAAAGTGTTAAAAGTTAGCAATTGTTATTGTATTCCTTTTCAATACCTGTCCATAATATTATTATTGTGAAATATTGTTTAAGAATAATTCCCAGTTATGATATTAAAAATGAAAACACATCGATTGGTAAAAGCTTATCCCCCTGTCATGCGACCACATCAGGGACAGGGTATAAATTATGTTATAATATGTAAGTCAGGTATAAATTGTGATATCAAATAAACTTTTCCAGACCAGGATGAATGTTTGACCGATCCGTGTCATGGTGGGTCTAGTTGTATTAACAACCTCGGCTCGTTTAGCTGCAAGTGCCCGAGAGGATATGTGGATAACCCCAATGCGGATGGATGTAAAGGTTAGAGATGCTAATTCCAAGCTATAATACTTATGAGTCAGATCGTCAGAAGATTGCTGTACAATTTGCCTTCACCAATCCTCTCAAATATGCCAAATTTAAGACAGAAGTGAGGTTCAAAATACAGTTCACTATAACCAAACAGATAGTTTCAATCAAGGCAATATCAAATATATTCAGATATGCCTTGTTGGACCATTTTTCACCCTAATTTAGCAGAATTTACTAAATGTGTAAATCTGACGATTGTACATTTTCTGAAGACCTGACCCTTATAGAAATTGCCTTCCGCTTCTTCTTTTTGTTCCCCCCTAAACATAATTATTGATTAATACATCAATGTTGATGTACTTTTAATCTTATAAACATATTAAATTCGGGTGATTGTGAAGTTCTTCTCATGCAAAGGACAACTTGATTTATTGGTCGGTTTAGCTATGCAACTTTTGTTGTTTGGATGAACTCATAAGACAGTTTGGTGCATTTTGGAATTTTCAGATATTGATGAATGCTTACCCGGAGTGCGACGCAGCTGTTCCGCCAAAGCTACATGTATAAATATGGAAGGCACTTATAGATGTGAATGCAACCTTGGTTATACGGGTGATGGAATACGGTGCTATGGTATTTAATTTTCTATGTGCTATTGAGCAATATATAATGTACAAAGAATAATTATATGTTTTGTTTCATTTAGAAAGCTATCGATTTAGGTGTTTTATTTCAGCCCTCTGTTAAATTGTCATAACTGTTCGATCCCAAATAATGTACTAAATCAAATAAATCATGTTTTGTTCTGTTTAAATGTTTAGCATTGCATACTTATAATATGTACGTGCTTTTATCAGCTTGACTAAAACCAATTGTCCCATACAATAAAAAAAGGGCTCAATTTATATTCAAAGTACAAGACGTTCGAGAATTAGAAACAGACATCACCCATTGTTGAAAGAAATCTCTATGACAATATACTCAATAAATACAGACATAGCTTAGTTAATTGCGGTTTACAACTATTAGAAGTTAAAAATCCATGTGTGTGAGAAAATCAATTAATCACTTATAAAGGGCCTCTTCAACTAAACCGATTCTCATGTGATTCTCACAGAATTTAGAGCAAAAGAGTCCTCTGCGGCGCAAAATCGCATGAGAATCGGCTTGGTGGACTAAGTCCCTATTAAATAAAACATGTCATAATCCAGACATTTTTTATAAACATTAAACGGGTATTTTCATTTTTTTTAAAAAGTTTTTATTGTAAACAATTTCGGGGTAGACCCGATGTTCTCATGTTATACAAAAGCAAATGGTTACATAAATTCATAAGGTTTAACAAATACATGAGGACAGCCTAAGTTTACCCGTTTATACCTTTAATGCTTTTGAATTGAACTAAGTTCACCCGTTTATACCTTTAATGCTTTTGAATTTAACAATTCATGATAGTCAATTCCTTCTTAACAGAATTAAACGAGTGCTTGACCGATAATGGCGGCTGTGGCGGAGACTGTGTTAACCTGGACGGAAACTTTGAATGTGCATGTGCTGTGGGTTATGAACTGGAAGTCCCAAATTTGAAAAACTGCGTTGGTAGGTTTTAATGTTATGACTTTACACTGCTATATAGATCTTTCCGCCTTGATCATAAGACCTTAGTTAATTATTCTCCTTTCAGAAGAAGAAGAAGATTCAATAAAAAAATGATTCAGTAATAGTATACAAGAAACACAAATTATATTTAAATAAGTACTTTACTTGTCATAGATCAGTTTGGGTCGCTCTTTTTATTAGAGGTGAAAACAGACATTCCTCTAGTGTTGTCTATGTATTATACGTCTTCTGCAAACCTCTTAAAAATGAATCATTATTCCTTAAGTATAAAACAAGTTCTGTGACGATCCATTAATATATTTCAACTGTAATGACCCTGATTAATCTAATTACTCTATAATAGATCATTTAATTGCAGTATTATGGAAGTCTAAGTTATAGGATCAGATAACATCAAAATTCAGCTTAACCAATCACATACCACCATAACTGTGAAGTCTACCATGAATGTTTTGTATCATTATAAAAGTGTTAGTGGGATCGAAGGCCTCCAGTCATTTCATATTTCTTTTCATACAATAACTCGGTATATACCATTCACAGACGATCTCAATACCTTACACTCTATTGAGACCACCCTTGGGACTGAACGATTTGTGGTCTCATAGGAAGGTGGTCTCATTAGAGGGGCTAATCTAATAAGAGGAAAGCAATTCGGGATTGAGAGACCCTGGTCTTAATAGAGGGGTGGTCTCCATAGAGAGGTGGTCTTTATGCGAGGTTCCACTGTAGTTATAAAGACCGTTATGACACTGGTGGAGAACCCGGGTTCTTGGTGACACTAGTTACACATAATGTGAAATACATAACGGGACTATGATGAATGCTATTCCATACATCTCCATTACAGAGGTTGATGAGTGTGAAAGGCCTAACCCTCCATGCGAACAGGGTTGTATAAATGTTGACAGGTCTTACAGATGTTTTGCATACCCTGGATTCAAGCTAAAACCCGATGGCCATAGTGTAGAAGGTAATTTGTGCTCATTCACGATCAGGAACTATTTATAAGCTCATAATTTTCGCCTGAAAATGATATTTTCTAATTTGTCTATTCATACCCAAGCCATCTGAAAATCACCACAGCATTCGTTCATTTGACATAATTAATTATATCCAGCTGATGAGATTTCGAAGAAGTGTACACCAGATGCAAATACATGTGGAGAAGCAGGATTCTGCTTCATGAACGGCACTACAGCAACGTGTGTATGTAGAAAAGGAGCATACCTCAATGTGACTGAGAATAAATGTATAGGTAAGATTCAAAATGCTGAGATTATTATAGCAACCCATGTGTCCTGTGAAATATCTAGTAACTTACGTCAGGAATGAATGTTGAAAGGTACACAACACATATTTGTGTGTTTCCAGCTGCATCAATAGCTAAGAGAATAAGCTGTGTTTATTTTCTAATATGTATTAAAAAACGTTTAATCATTCTGCGTATAAAAACGTTATAGAAATTAGTTGTATTTTCTAGGTTGTGCATAGGGAGGTTAGTAAGTCTAGGAGCAAACCTCTGAGGGACTATATATACTAGAAATGTAACAGGCCCAAGTGCACACCTAACGTTTATCACACATAGGACTTCTTTTTTATGGTAGTTTAAATCAATTGCTACATAATCAATTGATCAGCAGGCCTTCTCGATTGTGCCTGTTGTCTTCTCAGTTGCTAACCAACATTTAACCTATAGATCTATTAATTAATTTGATTTTTTTGTCTGGCTCTACTTCCTTCGATCGTTCCCGTTCTTAGAAGATCTAATTTCCAGTGATTCTCGTATCATGATCGTCTTTAAACCTTATATTGACATATGTTCCTTGATAGGTGTTTCCAAATATATCCAATTCGTTTTACAGATAATGACCAGTGTGCAGGCATAGTACTGGAGGCGGGAATGACCGTCCCTCCCCATCTCACGCATCCACCCACTACACAGCCACCAGCAAACACTGAAACCACAGATAACGTAACCATGACGAGTCAGGCCGACACCGCTGCAATGCAGGGCACCACCGCTGACTCTATCACCACTGGGGTCCCAATGTATTACGTCAATAAATGTGCCCACTATTTTAATCCACCAGCCACTGTTTGTCACAACATACCGGGTGGATATACTTGTGAATGTCCCAGAGGATACATACAGCTTCCCGATGGATATAACTGCATTGGTAATTAAAATACGTTTTTGTAATTATTAGCATTGACAAGGTGTTATCAGTTATGTCATTTCGGTGAAATTTCAATCTTTCATCGCACAAGTACATAGAAATATGATTATGCCAAGCCATTCGCCATTGAAATAGATTTCCCGACATCATCTTATATGTTCCATTATTTCTTGTTTCCATATTATTTTCTTTTAGACATTGATGAATGCTTCACACCAATAGAGTTCTACAAACATCATTGTGATATTGAAAGCACTGTTTGTATCAATCAACCTGGGTCATACAAGTGCGTGTGTAAAGATGGATTCACTTCCATTCTTAGAAATGAATACAAATGTAAAGGTGTGTGCAATACTCTGGGAATCATTCACAATGGTTGAAATTGTGATTTATCAAAAAAGACCATTGCATGTTCATGATATTACGCCATATCTGTGTTTGAATTTAATGTGCCTTTTAAATATTTTCGGACATTCAATTTGATTATTGCCTGGGTTGATGGCGACACAAGGGAAATGAAATATTAAAATCAGGTTTTTTATGTTCATAGATTTGGATGAATGTAAGGGGCAGAGGAGCGGCATTACCGCAGGATGCCATGCGCTTGCAAGCTGCCTGAATTTCGCTGGTTATTTCCTATGTCAATGTAACAAAGGTTACCAAGGAGATGGAATAAAATGCACAGGTATTTCACGTTTATTTTCTTAGAAATAATTGACTTGTCACTCGGGCATTGCAAACACCATTAGCCTGTGGTCATGTGCCATTAAATCATAATTATCTGTTCGTTTTTTACCTTCAATACTGGAAATAATACTATTAATAATCATGTAAAATGTATTTAGTTAACATTTTAAAAACCGAGGAAACTTTGATCATTAAAATATTCTTTTTTATATTTCGTTTGTAAAAGTATGGTCTTCTCATGACAATAGGAAATCTGGAGTCTGTAAATCTGCCTATGAATACAAAATAAATAGAACTGAATACGGTATAAGATTCATGAGCCATACTTTGAAAATTTATCTAGATTTGGATGAGTGTGCAAGTCCCGACCTTAACACATGTGGTGGCAGTCAGACATGTATCAACAATATCGGCAGCTACATGTGTGATTGCTTCGGTGGATGGAAGAAAGATGTCAAAAGAGATGTCTGTATAGGTATGGACGGCAAACTTGATATCATGAATCAAAAGGCTAAAGATTATCCGAGCTATTTGGTGGAATATAACTAGAGCTTGATGAGAACAATATGTTATATTAGACTATACTTGTATCGGGAACAGCTGAAAATAACACCACATGATGTAAAGCTCTTTCTGAATAAAGGTAAGATGGATATTATAATATTATACAGTCTGGCATAGGTTTATTGATTTTATACCAGCGACTGTGAGCAACAGACCACATTGCTGAAACAATAAATCAAAGCAAAGTGAATAAAGAAGCCAGGAAACAAACATAAATTGTATATCATGTAAGCTTCTGTTATAATATATAATATTCATACGTATGACTTGTCTGGACATTTCAGATATTGACGAATGTGCAAGTGGTACATTGAAAACGTGCGAATACACATGCATAAACACAATCGGCGGTTACAGATGTGAATGTCCAGATGGACTTAAGAAAGATCCGTCGGATCCGACAAAATGCATAGGTAAATATACCGTAATAATCTCCCACTAAAAGCTTGAGGGTTAGTATATATGTAATAATATAGTTATGTCCTTATTGAAGCGCTAATGTTATTTTTAAATGTACTACCAGAGTGTTCTGTTCAGCTCCTATGCCTGGTTTTCTACTAACTCCTACAGTAACGAGAAATGTATTTAAAGGAGTATAGGCTATAGGTAGACCAAGCATGCCATCTATGTATTTAATATATACCCGATGAGCACCCTTGAGAGCATTCTATTTAGTGGGCAATATTAAACCTACACAAAATTAATGATTCCAAATATAATATGATGAGTAAAATAACGTTAACCTCAATCTACCACCTTTTAATGTGCATAACGGCTAACATAATATCAATTTATCTTTCGTTTAGTTGATACTGCTTGTCAGGATCGTTTACTGATGGGGCTCTGTAATCATCTATGTGCCCGGTCAGAGGGTATAGATAAATGTTTATGTCGCCGAGGTTTCAAAGAAATAAACAGATTGTGTTTCGGTAACTATGGCTCATTTTACATTACAAAGCGATTAATTCTTGGACACGTTATCATAAGAAGCTGGCCGTAATATTCATTATCTAAAGTGGGACTTGACGCCATTTTGAAACTTAGCCGAAGTCCCAGTACTTACCATCGTACATTTGGATTTCAGATACGCCAATAAAACATGATTTATACTACTGATGTAATTAGAAATATTTACATTTACAAAAATGTGGCCAAATAATTGTGTGCCAGAGTTATAATAAACATTTCCCTGGGTGTATCGAACGTTACTGGCGCACCTGTTGGCGCGTGCAAATCTCCTATCTTAGAATCATGATGTTTAAAGCAATTTTACAATCCAAGTGGGGAAATGATTTACTTTGATTTAACATATGTACTGTTCTGTGTGGCTGGTAGACATAGACGAATGTGAGATATCGCCTGCGGTCGGTAAGATACATCACTGTACATCTCACAGTGAATGTTCCAACACTTTCGGTGGCTACGAGTGTAAATGCCATCGCTTCTACCTGCCCGATACCGATGGACTGGCCTGTTCAGGTAAGTATTCTTATGGTCGCTCTGTTGGGAAATATTAACCTAATAAAGTAATAATTTGGGCATATACCTGACTCATAATTCTAAGTATTCTCAAAAGAATGAATGTGAAGTAACGTAAGGTCAGCGTATTAAGGAAATCCTTGCTGGAGGCCCATAACAATACAATTCAAAGTGCTCAACAAGACCATGTTTCATTATTCATATTTTTATTGTTCTTAATTCTTAAAAGGTTTTCTCATATATATATATATATATATATATATATATATATATATATATATATACCATTGCGAATTATGAGAATGTGACATATTGCACAACTTGTTATTGCTATATATAGCATATATATATATTTATTATACGCGCATGCTATATGAGAGGTGCTATAAGTGGGATGCTATAAAAATAGTCATATAGGAAGCGTCCTATAAAAATGTAGTTGTCTAAAAATAGCTCTGACTCAGCACTTTCGCTGTCTCCGCGGAGATCCCCGCGGAGATCCCCGCGATCGGTAATCCACCTGTGATTATGAAAATACATGATAAACACCACACCATTAAATAGAGAATTAAATTCTCTATCAAATGATGTAAGGTTTATTATTGTAGCTCAAGAAATGGCTACGATATGAACGTTTTAGTTCAACCAAGTCAGTAAGTAAACACTGCATGATCACACAGTCCTGACAGCTCACTCACACAGTCCTGACAGCTACAACAAGCCTACTGAGGGTGCTCTCAGCGGGGCAGCTGGGGCTCTCTGAGAGTTCTTTAATACTTTTTCAGTGATATCTGATGATGATCAAATTTTATGCACATATAATAAATATAGAATGGAACTCGCCAGCAATAATCGAAAATTTATAGGACTTGATTCGTCCACATAAGCACTCTGCCTACGGCATCGTGCTTATGTGGACGAATCTCGTCCTATAAATTTTCGATTATTGCCGGCTCGTCCCATTCTCTCTATATATATACTCCATATATACCATGATGCACATTAGAACAGAATATGTAGCTTGCATGCCATATTCCATTGTTTGACAAATAATATTTCCAGAGACAAATGGCAATTGGGCAATATGGAGTAAATGGAATGAATGTTCACGTTCGTGTCACGGGAGAAGGTCTAGTACACGTACTTGCGATGAGCCGTCACCAACCCTGAACCGAAAGTGTCCAGGCGAGAAGCTTGATTACGCTATGTGCCACCTCAAACCCTCCTGCACCAGTAGGTTGCTTTCTTTAGTTCATATTTCATATTCCCAGATATATTTAATGTCAGCATTATAGTTTCAGTGAATAGTGTTGAATTTATGATTATTAGAAATAAGAATGTTAAACTTTAGTTTACAATGCCCCTGGGCAATATTTTCATACACTGGAATTTAAACCCATTTTGGACAATTCCTTTAAATCTATTTATAATCTGTAATATCGATTCTTATAGCTGAGCCATGGGAAGCGTATCAGTCAATTATGGTCACCTGGCATTTACTGGACATGACAAGGGTAAGGGTTACTTATATAATTCCTTGCACTGATCATATTATATAGAAATTATGGGAATGGCACAGAGATTTTAAGCTTTTTTCATGTCATTTAATGCTATAAATTAATTATCTTAATTCATTAATCAGAAACGCATTATTCACCATTGATGTTTTCAAGCGTTGCCCTGTACATAAAATAAGGTCTAATAATCACACAATATGTCATCATCTCAAGCATTACACATTCGTAGTTGATCAATGCATTTACTAGATAGAACATCCATGATTAATATACGTACTTTTACTTAAGCTGAACCAACTTATAAAATATTCTGTAACCCATTCAATTATGCATCTTGAGTAAAACATATTCTGTTGCTTTTTCCTGTGAAAAATGAAGTGGGAGGATATGGAGATGATATACTTTCACACTATGTGTCAAGTTCTTAGCCATTATTGCACGAAATCTGTCAAAAACTTCGAGAGGTGCTGCAATAGGGAACCAGACAGGTATGCACTACATAAACCTGGTTCACACTGAAGAAATAAAATTATGTTAGTTCGAATATTCATAATTCTGTAATTGTTATTTATGAGAGTATTTTATAGTGTATTCGTTACAAAATGTTTTGTGTTAAATAAAAATATTTTAAATACAAAAATGAAGTACCGTGCACTGTATGTTATGGACACATGAAAAGGGATAATATCCGATATTGACTTTTTCTTCTAGCTTTGGTATCCCGACGACAGAAGATATCTGCGTGGCAGGTAATGTCCATTTAGCTAGAGGGTACCCACGTGAAAATGAAAAACATGAAACGAGGTAAATATATGACGTATCCTTGCATTTGCTTATTTTCTATTTTCTATCAGGGATTATATGCCGATACTACGTTTGGTAAAAGACGTGAATTCTTCTTTGTTTTCTGCATTTAATTCTTCTCGCCAACATCTTGCTATTACTAAATGGGGGGACTGTAATGAGAAATGTAGTATTTTGATGCAGTCAATCCTGAAGATTCGGTAATTTTCTCCGTTTCAGAGTGTTGCTTTCAGTAAGAGTGAGCCGGAATAATCCTCTATGTGGTCGGATTCCGGACAAGAAAACTAAGAAGAAAAGAGAAATTGGAGAGTATTCTATTCCAAACACACTTCTAGTTGATGTTTTGAATACAGAGAGCGCCAAGGAACGCCTTAAATTGGTAAGATGGTGTGCTAATTGTGTGTAGGGGCACAGTGAAATCCTATAATACTAGCATTATAATACAGTACCGTTAACCATGGAAATAGCGTCTTTATAATATCTATCATGAATAACCCTTACTGGACATTATTTTCTGTCTATGTCTATGTCAATTACCAATCACGCAAGGCTAATTACCTGAATCTGTCGCGGTCTATAATAAGATAATGATTCACATATAAAATTGTACATAAACTCCAGGAACTGAGGGATGCTGAGTTACAGGAGCTCATCGTCTTTTCGCCCCACACGGTTGTTCCGGGATGGGATGAAGATCAGACTGTGACCACAATCCGACCGTTGGAAGCAGATACAGGACCCCCAATACATATTGTCGCCTTGGCAGTGTTGTTCTCCCTGCTTGGTGCAGTGTTGCTCGGGGCTGGTCTATATTTCTTGATAAGAAGGTCAGTAGTTGATTAGTTGGAAGGGTTCTTATTTTCAATAGACAGCAATTATTTCACAAGATACTTTAAAGCGGTGATTATGATTGTATCTTCTTAGCTAACTAAATTTTACAAACCCTGTCATCAGTTCAAGGCAAAGCAAAGCAAGACTTACTCAAATAAAGAAGAATATGGAATGTTGAAATATTGTAATGATGGAAATTTTAGTCTGAGGTAGGCCTTTTCAATTGATACTGTTATATTATGGTGTGCAGACCACAAATGGGGGTGGAGCCTCCCAGCTACTCAGCCATTAGAGAGTTATAAATAAATACTTGAGTTCTACAACTGCTAGACTTAGGACGTCTTATTCACTACCTCCATCATTACATCTTATATAATAGATCATATTATCAATACGCATGTAGATTAGTGTGGAGGTAAAATTTGTGAGCCTGGGTGGCAAGTGAATAAGGTCAATTGTGTGCGAGTGGTGGTTCGTTCAGGGGTGCACAATGCATGACCTGGTCCTCCTAAAAGCAATACAACGCGAATGAACACAACAAGCAACCAGAAAATCGGTGTATCGGCCATCAGTAGTTCTGTGTTAATATAACATCAATTTCCCTACTGTTTCAGTCCCTTCGGGAGTGAAGAAAAGGATGTGGAATCCCGCGCTGAGACTCCCATAGAAGCCATGGTGGTACCTATTAATGCCGAAGAAGTGAAGGGGCGCAGGAGGCAACGCGCAGAAAAAAGGAAGAAAGAGCAGGAAGAGGCAGCAATAATTGCGGGAGGAGATACACTTCAGCCTCCAGGACCAAACAATGATACCATGTACGATGATGATCCTTCCAAATCTCAAATATTAGATGACCACCTGAGGGATGGAGAAGATGAGGAAGATGACCGTGCATCAGGAGCGCCTCAACTCGACAGAAACACCCCAGTGAGCAATAATGAGCAAGAAGCTCCAGCAGCCCAGGACGAGAAGGGAGATTCAGCTCCAGATAAGGATGGTCAGCCATCCCTTGATAGAACCTCCCCATCTGCTAACAGTCAGACGTCGCTGATAAAGAAAGATGACTAACACTTTTGTGATATCTAATGTGATGTGTAAATTTTGTATGAATTAATTTGTATATAATATCTATCAAAGGAAAGCAATATCAACTCGAACAAAAAGAGATTTTTTAAACATGTTTACGATTGTGTGATTGCTATCCCACAAAACTATGTGAACCACACTAGAACTGTATGTTTCATTCATTGTCACTGAATCTGGAAACCGATTACAAGCAAGTAATATAGATCTTGTCAGTAGTAATGTATTGAGAAGTGGCATGTTATTCAATAGTTTAATTAGTTGAATAGTTCTACCAAGGCTGATCAAAAGATTCCTTTAATTGCAAATAAAAATGAAAACAAGGTCAAGTTTATCTTAGGGACAATGATACTACTACTAATCAAGCTAATGAATTTAACGGAGATCTGGTTTGATGTGATGTGAATGAGTAAGAAATAAAGCCACACTCAAAGTTTAGAATTGTCTTTTACTAGCTCTCACTACAGATAGATGGCAGCCCAATACATGTTAACACTCGTGAGACACCTCTGGTGAGTACAGAAGGTGCCTTCTTGTGAACACACGGGAAAAGATAAAATCTTTTTATATTTTAGAAAATATACAATGGTTACATAGTAATGAATATTTTATATTTCCCAGATTATCACGATTAAGAGACACCATTATGGTCTATAATACTTTCAACTTGGCGTCTGCTGTTTTAATGAATGCTCTTAATTAGTTTTAGCGCTTGATAAGTAAACAGCACGTTCCCATATATATATATGCGACATTCTAAGATTAGAATGTAAAACACGCCTCATTTTGAATAATAACTTCATAAATATGATTGGACTCAAGCAGCTGGAGCCAGCAATTATACAATCTGGGAACACCGTCATAAGATAAACAATGCGATTAATTATGCGAATCTTAAGATAAATTATTAAATTATTAAATTTATTCTGAGGACAAATTGGCCAGTTGGAGCAAATCGAATATTCTAGGTCTTGACGAGAGATTATTAAGTAATGTAGGGGAGCGAAATGCGTGTCCTCTAAATTATTGCTGGCATATACAATTTGCACTTCCCGGAGGTACCTTTTTTATTATTTGCCTACATTAATATATGATTTTAAAGGCAACTGCCAGCGGCACTTTGCTTGCTCTCAATGTTCAGCAAAATAAAAAGTAAGATGTTACAGAAAATGGCAGGCGTTCTGCAGCAATTAACATTCCAAATACTAATAGAGTGCAAGTATGCAGTACTTCATGGGAATGCTTGCAATGTCAAGGTGAAAATACACTGTAAAGTCAAACGTCTTCATATGATACACAAAACAAGACGTTTTTCTTGTCCCCACTTTTAATACGTTGTTTTGGTGTGACGTTTAGCATCTTGTGTCTTTTACCGTCTTCCAAAAACGCTAAACGTCACATGTGTGACGTTTGCTGTGTGACGTTTAGCGTCCTAGAATGTACTACATTTAACATCATGAAAAAACGTCTTCCACAGCCCAGATTCGAACTCCCAACCTCTCACATTTGAAGTGAATGCTCTACCAATTGCGCCACAGACCCAGTTGATGAATGATGTACAATTTATGAAACATATTCAATATTAACATGAACATAATGGACAATATACACTAATGACTCTAGATTTGATTTGAAAACCTTTTGATTTAATTCATATACAGGTACATTGTTCCATATTTTCAGCAGTAACCTGATCATATGCATTTGGATTAATATCAACATTTATTTACATTATTTTTCCTTGTAGGCCTATCTAGATGAGAAATTTTCTAATTATCAGAAGTAGTTGGAATCATAGTGATATATGGTGTATCACAGGAAAATGAGCCACAAGTCGCACACAAATAATATTGATTTTTACATCAAACTGATTCCAATGGTGGTAAACAATAAGGACATCTAAGATGTGTTCCTATATGTAATGTTTCATATAATATATGTTTCAAAATGTTTTATGAAATAGTTCTGTGTGGGCATGCAATTACCAGTAAAATAGGTTAATATACTATATAGGATGACCTTCAAAAACGCAAATATATTAAAGACAATGTCCCAAAATTTGGAAAATAGGTTGATATGAGTACAGGTATTTAATCAAACAAAAAACCAATAAAGAGATCTTGTGAAGAAATCCCTTTGAAAAATATCAATTTTGCGACTTATGACTGATATTCCTGTAACAAATCACATATATTTAATTAATGGATTAGTATCCCTCCTAATTTATTTAAATATGAAGTGCTTACTATCAAAATGAAGCTCAGATTCATACGAATGCAGCTTTTTACTTTATATTCATAGCTCACTAATATTAGAAGCGTGATCACGGATGGCGCGTGATCGCGCATGAACATAATTTAAGACATCCCTAATATCCTTGGTGTATATAGTCTATATTCATTTCATATTCATACATACTGGTAAAGTCACCTAGAAATGTACAAGTTTCTGTGTGAAATGTGGGGCTCTGCGAACCAGTAGAGCAGCATGTGTCACACATATCCCTACATAATGTGACACTTTGTTAGAGCTCATTGTGTCACATTTTCACACCTCATTTCGCTCAACCATAGCAGTGGATGTGTGGCATGATTTTAAAGCAATGTGGGTTCACAATGCAACAGGATTCTTATAAGGTAAGTCTAATCAAGAGAAATTAGACAAAATCGCATAGTCCTCCTGTTTGATTAGAATTAACCAGGGATATGTTACATATTGTGTGACGTTTAGCATCTACAGGTGTGATGTTTAGTGTCTACTGGTGTGATGTTTAGCATCTCCAAAAAGTTTTGCTGCTTAGATTTATGTGCAAAACGTCTAAAAATGCGTCTAACGTCTTATGAGGACGTTATTGCGTCCTCTGTTGATACGATAGGAAGACACTAGCGTCCTATTCTGTGTATCAACTGAAGACGCGACTCTAACACAGTTTTTAGAGTGTATCCCAAGATGAGAATTACTAGCGGCCCATGACAATGATACATGTATAGAACTCAGACTAAATACATAAATCTATATCCTTATCTTTATTTGATATTTTCGTGCAATCGATGATTATCCCCATCCTAGAGAAACCTCACCCAAGCTAAAGACAGCTCTCCTAGAAAAAAAATTAAAAGGTCATTACTCTTGTTTAATTCAATTATCTTTTTTATGCAATAAACTGCTTTTCGGTTCCAGAAAGGTTGTTCCTTAGAAAAACGTAACCCCCACCCCACTCACAGACACGCCTAGTTTTCACCAAATTGATTTAATGTTTGAATCGCACACACAGAAGCTTCAAAATATAAAATGTATAAAATGGCCCACAGGACCAGTATTCCCAATTGTAAGTTTCCGTTCTTGAACCTACTGGTAATATGATAACAATAATTGAGATACACCATCTGGTATATAATACTTTTAGTATTCTAGTTAAAGAAGATAGTGGGTCAATGAATGTCCTTGTTGTGCCTTACTTAGTTGTTATGATGTAACGAGCACGTTCCCACTCATGTGAAATAGGAAGATTAGAATGTTAAACAAGTCTTTCATATAGTCTTTATATGATTCTACTTGGCTAAATAAACTGAAAAATTGTTGGACCAGGAAATATATACTGCATGAAGTTGGGCTTGTACTGCACCTATGGGGGCTCCTACTGCACCGATGTGGGCTCCTACTGTAAATTTAAAAAAAAAATGGATACATTGTACCATGTACAATGCACGGATGTATTACTACGAGACTTATTACTATGATAATGTTAGTTCTTTAAGAAATGATTTATATAAAATGATGTATGCATGTAATAAATAGAAATCAAGGTAACATAAAACAAGCCACATATATTGTATCAACCTCATCAAAGGAACAATCAGACAGTGACATTGAGTAGAGGGTGTCCTGGAAGACCTGCTTTCATTAGCATTCACAGTAAGAATTTAAGCAATCCTTTTCTGAATTCTGAACAATATGTACATGTAAAACAATGTAATAACAATATCAAATAAATTCAATACAACTTTGGGTTCATACTGCACCAATCTGGTTTCATACTGTACCTATTTGGGCTCGTACTGCACACAGTTTGGCTCATACTGCACAAAGTTAGGTTCGTACTGCACACAGTTGGGCTGCTACTGCACAAAAGTGGGTTGCTACTGCATGAAGTTGGACTCCTACTGCACAAAGTTCGGTTCGTACTGCACACAGTTGGGCTGCTACTGCACGAAGGTGGGTTGCTACTGCATGAAGTTGGACTCATACTGCACAAAGTTAGGTTCGTACTGCACACAGTTGGGCTGCTACTGCATGAGGTTGGTTTTGTACTGCATGAAGTTGACCTTGCATAGAGAATATTGTGTTGCACATTCTTTGAGTTTCCTCAGTATGGGTACACATTAATATTATGATCGCCATTATAACTACTACTTTCCCCAATGGAATCTTCTGTCAAGTGATTTAGGTACCTACCCATCTTAATAATTAAAAAATAAAAAATGTGTGAGTGTGTATGCATATAGAACTGGCAACAGTTTGATGTTAAGAAGTATTACACATAATAACGTTACAAGCTCTTTTTCAGGTCACTTAATTGTTACCGCGAATATTACACTTACAAAAACTTTAATTTGAAGGAATTTATCTTGAATCAATACATGTATTCTCAACTTTGAAGAAGTTTATTTCACTTTACTTCTGAGAAGTTCAAATATTAAATCTTTGGTTTATGGGGATATAAAACGATAATTGGAAACACCCCTCATGATATCGCATTGAATCCATGAAGGGAATTCCAATTTGTCCACTTTATCCTGTATCTGAATCAATTTGCCCACTTTATAAAACCTCAACCCAGCCTTTCAACCCCTCCTCTGCCTGATTCTCACTTCTCGCGAATCTTGAGATTGGCGTGGTCTTTCCTCAGCTCCACCTTGTGACAGCCAGCGTCTCTCAGAAAGGCATTTAAGATGAAGTGGAGCCCCCTAGGGTGGTTTTCGTGTACCAAACTGGCCACACTTAAAGGGAAGAGGGGACCGTGGTCATGATCATTCATCAACCGGGGCTTGGCGCTCTTGATCCCCGTCAACACACGCTCTTAAGCCCCGGGTTCTACTAGCGAAGCCCCTTTGGTCTTAGTAATGTCAGCGCAATGCACTCCGTTTCTCAGGTACTTGAGCTGAAGAACCCTTTATAGTAGGGCCACAATTGATGAGATTCACAAGCCAGATAAACAATGCTCCTTTAAAAGACTCGATGGGGGTGTATAGCTTCTGGTGAAAGTGTTTCTTCTCATGCTTCCTCCGAGACACTGAACACTGAACTCCATGCAAATGCAGTTCAAGAGTAAGAGAATTGAAAGAATTAATACAAAAGAATCAGAACATCAAGGTGGTGCATATCATGCAACTTAAGTTATAATGTCATACATGCGTACACATCAAACGTAAAATACAGTTCATTTACCTGATCATTCATGATTCAGCAGACATGTGTCAGTATAAGCGGCACCCTCACGTTCAGATGAAAGAACTTAGTGTACGTGATTTGAAATGACTAAATTAAAGGTCATGATGCCTGAGGCTCAGAGTCATGAACACTTACAATCAGTGCATATAAAGAAAGTACCTCTGACATTAACCAATTGTTGTATTCCCAAGAGGCACGTCATCGCAAAAATCTGAATTATCTAAAATATTTACAACTGTAGAAGCAGTTTTTTTTTTATTTACTGACACATCTGATTGCAAGATACCCTCGGTAAACATTGCAACTCATTGTCACTTGTAATATCTTCAGAGTCTTGTAAAACAATGGGTGTTGTCGTAGCAGTGATCGAAACATGAGATGAAATATTAAATAGCTGATTATCTTGATGAAAGTTTTATTCGTCTCAGATCGACTACGGCTTTAACTTTGATTTTAAGAAATGTAGGGTTTAGAACGAAGAGTTTTATTTCCAAGAGGAATATTTTGGGCCTTGCTGACATAATAGTCTTGTAGCTTTATAGACGTACTGATTTAAGGAAATGTTCAACTTGTTTTAATTCCGAATAGGCAGTACAAAGAATGTGCTACTATACATTTGATTTAAATATCTGCTGTTGATAGATAATGTGCATCCTGAGATAATGTCTTTTGTCCTTGTTTCTTCAACAAAAGAAATTCTGATAGTATTCGTTTGTATAAAATTGACTAATTTAGGCCATAAACATAACCTGTCGATTTTACAAGCAATGTAACGATCTGAAAGTCAAGGCCACACAATTGTGGCTAATAAAATTAAACGCTTCAAAATATGAGTGAAACTTCTAAGAAACTGACCGATATAACTGATACTATCATACATTTCTGCTATATGCAATACATGATTCATCCAGTCGATGCGTTTACTCATAAATAAGTCATACTCATAAGCTATTGATATATATCTAACCCTATGATTCTGTTTATTCCTTTACCGTTCCTTTAACTAGTCTAAATTAGTTTTCACTCTGGTAGGCCCCTTCAATATAATTTTTCTCAAATAAGTTTGTCCTAGTTATCGAAACGATGAACTACATAATTTCAATCAATGTTTAAACAATATGCTACACTTCAGGACTCATGCAGTCTTCCTGTCCTTTAGTACAAAGTAATATTTAAAGCTTTTATTCAGGAACATTATTACAATAAGGTAATTACTTTTCTCAAATGTTAAATGAACATGATGTATGATCGAGTATATCCTCGATGCTGAAGCAAATGAGGGCATGTGTAATGATAAAGATCGAAGATTGGTTTAATTCCCTTCACCATGTTAAATCTTAATTCTTATTCGATTTCCACATTCCACATTTTCTTTTGGGCGATCAATGTGTATCCTCAGTCTTCAGTGGAGGCTGCACTGGTTACCAAATGAAAGCGCTTGTTTTCATTTGACATGCAACCCGTAGCCTAGAATGATGCTCAGAAATAAAGCAAGTCACGCGTTGCAATTAAAAACAACTTCACTAAGCCTTTATAAACCTTCTGCAAACCTTTAATATGGTCGGGTTGTCAGAGCATTAGCACCCCAATCTAAAACATCATGCAAGCGCTGTTTAAAGCTGCTCAAAGCACATCCAAGTTTGGGCCATTGGTTGTTCTATCTGTTGGTTAGCATATCTTGTCCTTTATCCATCCCAAAGCTAAAGAATTCGGTCTTGCTTTTGAACGAGATAGTCTTGAAAGTTGTATCTCAATCAAAATACAAAGCTACATCTAAAGGGCCTATTGTCCACTAAGCCGATTTTCATGTGACTAAATTACGCCACAGAGGACCTTTTTGCACTAAATTCCGTCGGAGAACCGGCTTAGCGGACAAGGGCTTTAAATTGTCATAATGGCAAAAGGTATTTAATAGAAGAGAGGGAAGTTATCGCTGTATATCGATCTTGGTTGTTCGGTAAATGATGATTCAGGTGTAAGATGTAATAAAGTTGTTGTTTCTTATTGATTTTATTTGACACAAGCTTTCGGGCTAGTTTGCCCTTCTTCAGGTGAGATGGTTCACTAAATTCCGTCGGAGAACCGGCTTAGCGGACAAGGGCTTTAAATTGTCATAATGGCAAAAGGTATTTAAAAAACTAAATTTAGAATTATACATCTACCCTAGCGCCAATCAGAGGAGCATGATTTTACCAAATTATCAAGCCTTAGAAGAAAACAGTTGTTTTACGATGCCACAGGAATCTATAATTACAATAGCTGTATAATTGATATGTATGTAAGTAATATATAATGTATCTCAGTAACGTTCTATTATCAAAATTGCTGTATTGCCTGTGTGAAGAAATGAAGAAGAATCAAGAGGATTATTTCGTCTTGACCCCCGCCCCCCTACACAATCCGGGGTACTAGAATTGTCTAGCATGTTTTATTTGGCAGGACCCAGAGAGTCTATTGGTTGGTCTCTGTCATATGCATAATACAGTATGTATTATTTGGCATGAGGACTAGATGGAGGTCAGAAGGGCGGAATATGTCTAGCCACATATGGCAACAGTCTCAGATCCAAGAGCGCCAGAGAGGTCATCTCAGAGGTGGTATACACATCGTGTGAATCTTACAAATTGTTTATTTTTATATAGGCATCAGCAAAATATACATATATAGCGAGTCTAAAAATAGCTCAGGTACACATGAAAGGTTGATTAGAGACATGAAATGCTTTGTGTGTCCACTACGACAAAGCCAAGATGCTTGCCAGAGAACAACGTAGCGCGCAGAGCAAACAGCATCTTCCATGTTTGGATTCTATATAATTCTCTATATAGCAGTCCGGTACCATTGATTAAAACAAGTACAGCCTCTCGTGACTTGCTACTGTTTTTAAACATTCAAACGAAAACAACAATCCAAAATTCCGAGTTAAGTCATGAAATATTAAGATAAGCACTAAATACTGAGTTGGACAAAACGGGGGCAGTATTATGTGCCAGAAGAACAACATGCAATGTGATGAAACAATAAAATCTGCTAGCTTCTTGTCTTAGAGGATTATTCATCTCCTTGCACGAAGATACATTATTTATTCAGATGACAATAAATTTAAATAATGAAGTTTTTCCTTACTCATTAAACAAGAATGTTGTTTTAGGTCTAGTATTCAAACTTCGGGGTAGGCGCCTTTTCTTTGGGTTGGTTTCAGGTTGGTTGGTTAATGAGGCCCTAAATCATGTATTTCTCAGAAGCTTTCTGGCATTCACAATGTGCTAGTCTCTGGGATTTCCCTGGGTCACCATTACACATTAGACACTTTCCATTCTATTCAGGCTAGATAGCAACATGCACGTTGTAATATAAAAATATTACACGTTACATGTGTTAATTTCTCCGTATTTCTAATCAAAAGGAATATCGTTGCCAATCAAAAATTCCAGAAAGTTTTAAATACCACACGATAGGATTTATGATAGGACTACAATACCGAATGAACTAATTCCGATAAGAAAAATGTTTGATTTTGCACTGTCATTGGATCAACCTCTACAGCGTTAGTAATTTCAAGTGACGAAATCTAATTAAATTAAGTTCCACGTATAGGCAAATAGGCAATAACTAAACTGCCATGTCGTATACCGATCTCAAAGAAAGAGTTTTTCACGTTTAATGACCTCTCAACGGTGATATGAGGCAATATTCCTATTCACTGGTTACAATGGAAATCTGCCATGTTTCTTAGAGTCTGAAGTCATTTGGGCTTGTGACCACCGAGGCGGTACTATCTCTGTCCCAACTTGATTTCTCCCTTCTCGTGTTAAGATACAATTAGAAAAGTTTTATTCCGGAATATCCCATGGTCTGTACCTGTATTTAGCACTGCGTCTCGCCACACTGCGTTTCTACTTTCGCCGAGCTCAAATGATCACGCGATTTCCTACACGCCTCTGCAAACACACGCCCAAGGAATGGGAAGACCACAACCCATGATTAGACTATTAATTAATGCAAGCTGTAATCAAATTAATGAGCTCAGATCATAAATTAGTAGGCTGTCTTGTTTGGTGAAAAATACAAAACAAGGTAAAAGCAGCTATTAGGACAAAATGGCGCCTTCGACGTACCCTGCATTTTTATTAATCAATGTCCATGGCCCCCATGCTGGGCTTTATTCGCCACACTTAGTAAAAGGATAATTAAAAATCCTCGCATCTTTGTCGAAGAAGGTAGGAGCGAAATCAGTACCATAACTGAGGAGGCCGATTATTCTGTCACGCAATTCAGATGTATGGCATGTTTCATAGGCTTACTTTCAGACATGAATGTATCAGAGAAAGTACGGTACACGCTTTCCCAATCTAAATCAATCTCTAATTGTGCGACACAGAATCCACCAAACCGTCAATAAAATGGATAACACGAGCACTTCGTGTCCTGTGCGTGTTCGACGGAACCGGAATTTGGGATCTTGATCAACAGCCAATTAAACTCTCGCTTACATTGGGTCGTAGGGGTTTAGTCGGCGTTCTAACGTGAGAGGAACTGGGTTTAAGAAATAATGGATCGATGATACTCTACAGTCTTTAAATAAGTCACGTGATTGAATGAATTTACACACGCGTATTACGAAGGATCTAGTAGTAAACATGCACGTTCAGACACCTACAACATGAGCTAGGTAAATACAAAATAAAGTTACTGTGGTCACCAATTTTAAAGATTTTAGTGTAAAAAGGACAAAAGTGACACTTTATTTTTTGTGTTTTATTAGTTATTTTTTTAGATAATGATTCCCGATTTAAACCAAAAAAATGATTTAAACAAAAAAATAACAATATGGTTATTTCAAACTAATTGAAGATGAAAAAAGCAGGATGCCCTCTAGGGCTTTGAGAACTGAGACTTTTAATAAAGATTTGAAAGATAATATGGGTCTGAGAAGAATAAGCAGAAAGACACAGGGACCGACTCAAGGTTGTCAACTGATGAAGCAGGACTTCATGTCTTTATACTAGGTTGCTTATTAACAATAATTGGATAAGAGATAATGAGTTACGGCTTTGTCTTACCTAGGCCAATCACAAATTCCAATAATGCATAACATAAGCGAGAGAACAATGATTCGGAACATTTTCTAATCAATCTTCGGATGAGGTCGGTAATATAATTAATGGACTGTGATAAACAGTTCCATTCTAAAAGCCCATTGTATCAACCATTACTGGAGATACCTATGGTAATGGCCAAGGCACAATATCGCATCTGCTTATCCTATTTCCTTACCTCCTCGTCCGCCCAAAATGACACCTAATAATGACAGATACGCCGACTGGCGGTGGCCTAATGAAATTACCTTGACAGCCTCATAGGAGCTCTTGTATGGTATCTTCGGCAAACCGTCCATTTAAAACTGATTAAAAAGATAAAATGAATGGATATTTTATAATCGTTGTCCATGAGATGGCATTGACTAACATAAAACACTATCCTCATCAGGATTACTATTACACTATAAGGAAAATTATTCTTATTTCCATCAATTAGAATATATATTAGAATATAATAGAAAATAGGCATTTCACGATCTGTCTCTCGAACTCGTTGTGGAATGAGGAATTAATAGAAGAATGCATTTAAAAGAAATATTAGTCTTGTTATCCAAGAGGGAAGTATTTAAAGGTCAAACGATGAAAATAAACAAGTCCATTTCCAACTACAAACCAATATGTTCAATGACCATTCTTTTGTGAAAGTGAAAGATCGCCAAGTAATATCATGCAGACTGACAACTAAATGTAGAGCCTCTTATAGGAGTGTTTCCAAACACATTGCATATGATCATACATGATAATGTCTTCAACAGTACTAGTCCTTTTAATAACAGACACGAATAGGCCTAATAATGATGACCAAATTATCGTATATTTGTCGTCGGTAACATGTAATTAAGCTACGGAGTAGGAATTCAAAGAGAGTAGCACAGTTTATCATAAGTTCTCCAGTATTGCGTCATGAGGCTGCTTTCGGCAGTTTCTCAAAATTTCAACAAACGTGTGGGCAGTCAGAGTCATAACGTAACTTGGTACATACATATCCGCCCACTGCGCAATTGTTAAATTACACGACAAAAAATAAGAATGAAGATTTAAACGAGCACTTGCAGTTAATGCCTGACCAGAGATCAGTTAATTCCACTGTATATGGACCCAGGCTATATACAAATAATTCCACAGTGCAGTTTTTATTGATTCAACATTCTGAAACCCGTAATGGGTCTTCTCTTGTAAATCAGAGTCCCGGAGGTACGAAAGCTTGTTTAGCGAAGTAATGTCTGTGTTTTAAATGGAGCGATTGTTGCTTAATTGTAACCAAAAGGTTCAAGTTCATCTCTTCCTGGAACTAACGGTACACTTAGGCCCAATTACCAACTTGATAGATAGCTCGTGGTTCCCAGTTGACCCCGATAAATGGAGAAGCAGACGATACCGACCCTGAGCTCGCACTACTTATCGCGTTACCTCGGGTCATGCGAGACCAGGGCCTATTCTCGGTCCAAATCTCGTGGACGTAAGATGTCTTTTGTTAAAGCGTGATATATGAGTATGTGGGAGCTTTTGTTGTTTATCATGTTAAGCGGGGCTATCAGAGATCGTTGACTCGAAAGAATATGCATGTGTACAAACAGGTATCAAAATGGTGTTATGATAATTGTATTATGTATGTAGTTTTATCCTGACAATATGTGCTACAATATTCGATTTGAATACGATTAGATATACTAAGAAGCAACAAAACATGTCTCCGAACTAAATGTTTATTGTTAGGGTTGACTGGGTTAATAATAGGGTACAAAAATGAAGTCAAATCAAAAGAGGCTTTAGTATGTATAAAACAGGATTTGCGTGGCAAAATAGCTTCTTTGGAGAGAATCAAGTAGGTGATATGTGTGTCCATCCAATTCCAAGGCTGTCCTCCAAGTTACTTAAAGGTCTAAAATAATAATACATCTCTGTCAGAGAGTCTCACACTTGCTCTTGCCTTTTAATTACTTCAATGAGGCATGGTCTGTTGACTGCCACTGGTCGCTGACAGATTGGTTTGCGAAGAGAAAACAGAAAGCAAACTCTAAATGTAGCAGTTTTCTTTTATCATTTTTACTTCGAACACTTCTGATCAGACTAAATCAACCCCAAATATTACGTTCGATTATTGAATTAAACAATACATGAGGCCACATTATGATAAATGACCCTATTAAATGGATTGGTTAAACATAAGAGTACTTTGGGGTTCACAACTTTATACTTAGGTGGAGGGAGGGGGAAGTGTTATCTTGTCTATCTTGGGCAGTTAAGACGACTTATTTCGCCTCAAATACCTGTTGTCCTGTAACTTGTTGTTAAAATAGCATAAAAATTGCAAATAATTATCTAAGATAATATGTTTTTTTACTAAATTATTTATCAAAAGTATGTTGATGATGCTTAATACATCCCTAACTGTCTAGGAGTTTTGCCTCCTTGCCACATTTTCACTTACATACCGATTGATGATTAATGGCAGGTTTTTGATGGGTGCTAACCTATACCCAGATGTACCCTCTCCTGAATTCACTACCGGACATACCCATGATTCTATACATTCTCTCTCTACAAGGGATGCTATGAAACTAATAATTAAGAGGAGGTCATTGGTCTAGAGAGAGAATACACCAATTACCTCTTGAAATCACGGATATTATCTACAAGAGACCAGTTATACCCATTGCCCTAAAGAGCCCGTCACGAGTCGACATTTTCGTATACTACTCACTCACACAGATGTAAGATTTGAGTGCTATAGCATACGGTGGATCACGTTCATGTACTTTGGCTTTACAATGGGACAATTGTAGAAATTGTTTGAAAGTGGAGGACAAATACACAAGGGACTGGACGTATAATTTGAAAGAAATTATTAGGCAAACTTGGCCGAAGGTTGCGATGTGAAGGGAACATCTTAATGCAAATTGATTACTTAACAATGGAAATAAACTGTACCATATGAACAATGAAACAATCTCTATTTGTTGTGTCTAGGATATAAAATCCATCAGTTGCTAGTATTGGAAGCCCTGGAAATAAAATGGAATAGAATGTGTTTGAATACGGACTGTATACACACATCCACATCCTATACTCCTATACTGCATGAACATTGCGCAACACAGCAAAGCCAATTGTGCTATTGATGTGACTTTATAGATTAAAGCTGCTTTCTCAGCTATTACGGCAAAATGAATCTTACCAAATGTTCTCATATTATGACTCATGAGACTGAATTTATCAATATTCTACAACTATTATTTCATTTATTTATATATATAATTTGAAGTCGATTTGGCAGAGACAAAACGGCCGCCTGTGAGCATAATAAGTGAATCTATATAGCAAGACAGGATTTGGGCGGGTCTCTGAAATATAAATGTGGACTTTTACCATTAAATTATGAAGCCCTGTAGCAAAAAAAACCAGACAGAATCCTCCAAAACTTTGGTCAGATGAATTTCAGATTTATTGAAAAAGAGCAAACATTAGAATCTTTATAGTTTTGATCGACGTTAACTGAAGGTGACTTCCGCTATACAGTATACCTACAACTAGGTATGTATACACAGAACACCTTTTTTTCAATACATAATCAATGACACATACAATTTAATGAATATTTCCAAATGACAATTAGCTGGAATTAAATCAGTGCATTACCAAAACATAATGGTATAGAAGTACAGGTATATAGAGGTGGCATCAATTCGGAAGGCCCACCTTACGATTAATATTAAATACTCCTACTCAGACCTTATTCCATGCCAATTGGGCAATTCCTTTTATATCGAAAACACTTTCCACTCAGGTTTATCTCGCCTAACGTTGCGCCAGAAGGAAGTTGCTCCTATAGAAAAAGTCCCAGAGTCTTTGGAGTAGGCGCGCCAGGATATGTCCTATTAAGTAAACAGCATGACGCACGTGTCTCCAAGTGTCCCTCAGTGGATCAAGATAATCCAGCGCTGACGGTGCGCCATTTGCTCCTTCTTTAGAATTTTGCGGGTCTGTAGGGGCCTTCTTTAGATCACATGACATGCGCTACTATTTATCTTTGTTATGAGCGGCCGGACTCCATTTTACTTGGTGATATATGTGGGATTAAATGGAATCCCTGCCCAACCACATGCTACCTGGAAACCATTTCAGGAACAACTGCACAGAGACAACTTGCAGACTTTAGTAAAAATAGCAGATGATAAACTCAAGACCGTGCTCTGTATGAACCTTCTTCCCTTCAATATTACCATTGAAAGGATAGGGAAAACATGCTCAAAATATTGCGCGAAGGTCTGTTTAATGTTTGTCGAATAATTGCTGTGGCATATGGAACCCCTTTGATTCATGTCAGAAGGATGGCGGTCAAATTTTACATTGATCAACAATAGCAAGATATATACATGTATCGCTCCTGTAGTCATTTGAAAAGTTATGTTCCTTGCTTGAATTTGAGTGACTTTACAGATGGAAAGGTACTGACATTTGTAGTGACTCATATAGGTGTGAACAGCCGGTGATAACGTGTATATAATTCATTTATTCTTCAAATGATTATTCACAAATTATTACATATCCTGGTACTTAGCTAAATTCAAACCGGTCATTAAATTCAGGAAAAGATATAGATGACCTATTAGATAGCGATATTCACCTGATAATTAATTTATACCCCACAAAGCGCAGAAAAATGTATTCAGTCAGTACATAAGCGAGTCAGACGATGACGACCTATACACGTTCACATAAAATTATAGTGAATACTTGGGAAAAATATGATATATATAGACACGTAAAATGGACATCTTTCATGTCAGAAGGGGATATAGACATGTCATGCTATGACGACACTAGAAGCTGGCGTGTAATTCCCCAGAATTATTGCTGTCAACTTTGACTCGTCCGCGTTTTACTCTGAGTACGAGATTGGGCAATAAGCAAACAGTGACAAATAAGGCCAAGCAATGATCACGTTTCATCCTGTAGAACTTTGTACCTCATACAACGAACTCGCTAACGTAGAAACATGTTGTCCTATTTTAACTGAAAGCCTATATTCCACCTGCTTTTATACTGTTGTTCACCTTTAGTAAAGTTGCAATACTACTGCTTATGAAACTGGAATTAGAACACCATATACAATTCCGAAATGTCATTATACTTGTCATTCACTCATGAACTAGGCATGCTCAGTTATCTAATATAGCCCAAGGAGAGTACAGATAGTAAGTCTCAATCTGCTAAAATTGAGGTCAGATTATTTTCAATGAAAATTCTAATCCAAGCATGCTTGTCTATGCTTGTCTATATTAAAACATTCATATTTTTAATTACATTTGAGGCAAAATAATGCAATTCGATGGATAGAATGAAATATTTCCTAGTCTTTATATGGAGCCGTTCATCGGAAACAATTGCGCAAATGCCAATAAAATACCCGCATCGAATGAGATGGGAAAAAAGGTCCCAATAATTGTTTTTTATGCGTGAACAATTGGATATTCCCGTATCAATCACTGTCACAGCCTTTTCCAGGATGATTTCCATTTTTTCTGTCATTATTTCTATCAAGGAGCCGCATATCTATGAAAGTGACCTCAATGTTGGCAAACTTTAAAAGGATTAGAAACCCATGGTTTAACTGGATTGGAATGGAACCTCAATCTCCACTCTAAAATAATCATTCCACTTGCATGGAACCAGCTGGGAGAACGAAATCTGGATGGAAAGAACTTAATAATAGGTGTGTAAAGATGGCAGACACTGATGAATAGATGAATAAAATGTGCGTAGATAGAGACACACTATGGAGATTTGACAAAAACCATAACAGGATTATCCAAAGAATTCAAAGCTTCAAACAACATGCAGTCAGACATGCTTGAGTCGACAGTGTGATAAGATCAATTTTCAGCTTGAGTTTGTTCAATATAATTATATTATGAGGTGAAAATATCAATCATTTTGCACTCGAACCCCGCATGTAGTTTAAGTGCAACTTTAATCTCGTTTAGAGCTACATTTCATGATTCGATAAAATTTGTTCTCGCACTTATGCGAGACTTTCGGTGCATATTGGTCACGCATACTTTCAACATGAAAAGACAGTGTTCATTACTTTCATGTTCTTACCGGTAGGTTCTTGTAAGGTGAACCAGTGATAGAATTCCCTCCAGGGTGAAATTGCACATTAATATCGATCGCGATCGAACATTATTCCTCATAATATTGTCTGTTGCCACGGAAGCTGTGCACCAAAGAACAAATCATTTTAAGGAATATATTTCTCATGTGTATTCTACCAAATGATGACCCGGTGTGATAAACTGTATGAAAGTTATAACCAAACGCACATAGAACCAATTAATTATGTTGTTGGCCAAGATGAGAACAGAAATATGCATGCAGTTGAAATGTTTAGTCGAGTGCTCGCCATGCTTATCAGTATGCAATCCTTATAAGTGTATTTATTCACTCGATTCCATATAATTGTGTCTATTCACCAGAGCTACAGTAGCGAAATAATCATATTTGCGGGGTTCTGATGAACCAGAAGATGTATGGTTGTATTAAAAAGACCTACAAGCCGCCAATGTCCTCGAAAGTCACGGGATAATTAAATTAGCTTTCATTGCACAGACATTACTGAAAGATCGACCAATGAACAAAATCATGTGAGATTTTCATGGCAAAAATAACCGGAAGTGGGTGACATTGGGTCATGTGACAGTGACGGGATGAGGATGTGATCATTCTGTAGCCCGATTAGAGGCATTCTGAGTGGATGGAGTATGACTGAATGGGAACAGAATCGATGAAGACATACTAAACAGGAACACTTCCAGAATAATCA
The DNA here is from genome assembly GCA_942159475.1 of Sthenelais limicola. Taxonomy (NCBI): domain Eukaryota; kingdom Metazoa; phylum Annelida; class Polychaeta; order Phyllodocida; family Sigalionidae; genus Sthenelais; species Sthenelais limicola. Next base: position 71,643,273 of record OW804097.1, on the reverse strand, counting down.
GAATTATGACGGCGGACTTATCATGGTCTGATCCGAAACTTGTACATATTATTTCCTTGTGAAATAATAGGTACTAATAGAGGTTACATTTTAACCATACCAATTGAAAAAGTCTTCACTCACCTCCAATAATTCTAAGTAAGGGAAAGGAAGTGGAACACATCATAAGTGACAGGGTAGATCCAATATAAATGTCTTGGTAAGTGTATTTAGTTACCACTTACTCGTTTCCAGGAAGAAAATTGAGCAGGTGTAATGAAATGATAACTGGGCTTAGGGACGGAGAGAGAGTTAAACACGAATGAATAGCGTAGGATTGAAATAGACAAATGAGGCACAAGACAGATCTCCTAAAGGCGAATTATTAGGCAAATATTGCTAATAACAACTGTAAAATATTGTTCTTAAGAAAGCATTTCATTTTGCAATTTGATTATATTTCAGTTCAATTTTAATGCTCACTGAAGTGATTGAAATTCATCTGATTATTTATTCATGAAATCCATTTACATGAAACCCATGACATTAATGGTAGATATTTAAATGCAGAATCATACGAAATCGGCATCGGAAGAAATCGTTAAAGATGCCGAATGATAAGACCCCAATGAAGAGGGTTCCACTGCACCAGCAAGTGAAAAAAACCTGTGCTGGGACTTGTAATTGAATACTTTTAAGGAAGGCGGGGGCACAGGTGTTCTAATCATAATATATACGTTTTAAGGAAGAACTCCGAAGGTTAAGCAGGGATAGAAGTGGTGACGGTTGTTCGTAAACAGAGATATAGCTCCCCTACGGAGTTTTTCTTAAAAGCCATCACCTTCCAGAACCTGGCCAAGCCCAACTCAACTCTGTATGAGTACTAGTATTCACTATATTGCGGTATCGGTTGAACTTTTTTTCTGTTTATAAAACGGTGTCTCATCTCACATTCCGAAAAATTCAAACCACACTTGACAAATCCGAAGTACATGGGGATTACAGCGAGAAATTCACCATTGCGCCTTGGATACCAATACATTTGTGGCCTGACATTTGCTCCTCCCTGCGTGGAGGTCAGTTGAGCTTCTCATAAATATACCCTCACAAGGTGCTTTCCTTGGAATAATTTGCTTCCGGGTGGCACACGATATTACCGCTCTTGAATTATCGCTCAGTGGCACAGTCCAGAGAGTAACTCGTAAAATGTATAAGACTCAGCATGCAGGCTAGGGGAAGATCTTAGTATGCGTACCAGTCTTCCCATGTAGCACCTGCGTCCGCCGACTTAATCTCACCCTCCCATAATCCCCTCCTATATGGTTACATCCGGTGAGGAGCTAGCAAGGCCCGGGCAAGCGATCCTAACCACTCATACTCAGGTTGCGTGGTTTGCCAGCACGCGTGATGGAAATATCTATGTAAGACCTTCTGCGCATAATTACTTTTGATATTTCCCCGGGATGTGTCTGTCTGTCGTCCAAGTTTTGCCATTGACTGTGTGAGTGAGTTAGTGAGTGAGTTAGGGAGTGAAAGTGAGACAGTAAGTGAAGAATTGAGACCTCATGCATGATTTGATTATACTATGGCTCCAATGCCACCATACATGCTTCAAAACATTCTCTATTGATAAACATTTACCAAACAAATATGATAGGTCAATAGAGGGTAGACACAAGTCTTGACCACACAGGATTTGAATAATGGTTATCTAACGAGTTGGTTAAAGGAGCAAATATTTTTTTACAGCTTTTTGACAAAAATTAATGAATAATATTATTATAAGATAACATGTCAGATGCAATGTTAATATAATAAACGCATTTATTATGCGCATTCCATTTGAGAGGTGCTATAGGTGGGGTGCAATAAAATATTTTTACCGTACCATACATGTACAATACAAATTAGAATTGGGTTTTCTTTTTAGCTTTTAGATGCTTTATGACGATTCAAAACCCCAAAGAAAGGTTTATATATCAATATTTGTCTATGCTAGGGGCATATAATGACGTCCAATAAATACTCAATTACTAGCACCTCGTTCCATTCTCTCTATGTATATCAACTATATTCTAAATGGAGGTTTATTTCTCATCATACATTATGTTTGCCCCTCCTTTCCAGTCAAGCAATGGCCGGTCGTTTTGCCTCATCCTTTAGGAAATCATTCTACGTGTCTCTCACTGATTGCTGAAAAACAAATTTACTGAAATAGTAGGCATAATGCATGGTCAATTGGCTTTCTCATATATTTAGTAAAACCATCATTTCCGTATACTCTATCTATACAAACATTCCAATGTTTACTTGGGTGCATAAAACAAACATGTAGCTAATGAATTAATGCCGATAAGCAGGCTGTAGTCACACACCTGCCTATATATATACACGTGGTGCATCGTATCATTCCATTATTATTTGTGTTTGTGTCTAATAACATTTAGCAGTGGCTCAAAAGCGGACCAAATTGGCTGGTAGCCAGCGGGGAAAGTCTCTTCTCAGCATTAGGCCTGAGTGGCTTTAATAAGCTGAAACCTTACCGCGAGCTGTCAAGCTTAGAGATGTGGGCCCAAAGTCGCACTTGGAGGGGGTTGCTAGAGCCACAGAGAGGGCTATTAAAATGGGGTTGAATACACAGGGAGAGGAGCTAGTGAGCGGGCGAGAGAGTGAGAGTGAGAGATATCCTCTCAATAATCTTGTAGCTGGTCTCTCACAGGCCGATGGAAACACATGGTCTATTTATTGATAACACGATGATATAATATAGTTCAAATATATTTCCAATTAGACAACAGGCTATAATTTAAAAAAGAAAAGTCTTTCTTCCAGGGCGTGTCCGTATGATTTCTTTGGAACAGATGTGAGATAAAACAGAGCATAAAAGGAACAAATCTATATCTGTGTTATCGTAGCATTACAAGATAGCAACTTTATGAAATAGATACCAAGGTTCCATTCTGGGTTTATTAAACACATTTTGGGTCTCTGGTTGGGATTGTTCAAACTTAGATGAACTTATGGGTAGCATTGAGCCATGGGCACTCCCCAAATAGATGTAAGACAATGATTAGGTGAGCTTGGATTTGAAATATAAAACTAGAAGTAAGGTTGTTAATTTGGATTATATTCACTGATATTTCTCTGTATTCGATCACTGGTAATTTCTATATCGTCGATATCGTATACATGTATTTAAATGCCCAGTATGCCCTATTTTGGAAATCCAATATTAATTTTAATTCAACATATCAACACCTATACTCTTGATTATCGACACTCAATCGTATCAGCACATCATATCGCTATCCACTTATAGTTTATTACTCAAACTATCATGAACACACCTGAAAGCAATTGAGTCATGTTGACGACCTGAATTAAGACATACAAGGCGTTGAGAATAGTAATAAGTCGAATGGAAACAAGGGGACATCGGGTAAGTCCAATATGCACGTAATGTACGCACAGAGTCTATACAGGACTCTTCTCCTCCTTAGGCTGTCATGAATGCGCCGACGGGACCTGTCTCAAGAGAGAAAGCACAAGATCATAAATAGACACGGTGAAAGCTTTATTTCGCATAATGACTAAAACATACCTACTCTCGACGGTATAAACACATTCCGTAATGTTGTGTAGAATGACGTATACCACCACAGCTTGATTATATTTTCAGGTAACATCTAGGTTATAGGTGATTTAAGACGTTCGTTTCCTGACGATTGAATTAACCCTGTTGAAATATCGAAGGTAAACCATGCTTTACCTCATCACTGACCAATACAAATTATATACATGGTCTAAATGGTTAAGACCTCGACAACCAGAGAACAAAAAGCCATTACGTAGGGCTTATAAACATATATCAGATAATATGACGAAATATATCATATTATCGATCTTGCTTTGTAATTCACAATACAGTGGTTATATTTGATATGCTACGTCAAAAATGATTGGCATAGTATATTGGAAACTGATATTAGAATAATATATATATCGATTAGACAACGTTAGGGTCGTTGTCGTGCTTTTTCTGGGCATATATAAAACCTTTTGCTGGACTGTAAAGTGATTTTGACTGCTAAGTGTATGGAAATATTAAGAAGCGTTAGCTGTTTTATATACGGAATAATATATTTCGACATGATTGACTAAACTGAAGACAAATAATTCTTCTTCTTGCTCAGTATTGGTCACATTCCTTTAATATTTGGTTGTTAAACATTGCCCCTGTTGCATAACAATCTGCGAGCTAAATATTAACACTGAAAAAGTACTCGCAGATTGTTATGCAACGGGGGCTATACCAAACCTTTGCGTGTTTGGTGGTCAAGTATATACTATAATAGTCTATAGGCTTTGGGCTTCCAGGCGCTCCTGGTCTTTTTCTTTCATAAACTCCGAACTTGTAATCATACTTATACATGTTTTCAAACAACCTAGCTGTGTAACACAACGTTTGAACGGAGAAGATCCAAGTCCAGGGTATCCTAGGATACATTTGAGGCGTCCTAGGATGAAAAAGTAACACAAAACTGAAATGATAAAGATACAAATCATATAACTAAAAGGATAAATAATCAAACAACTCAACAACCGAAGCCATTAACCAGCATAAGCCCCAAACTATAGGGATTAAATAGGTCTCTCCGGTGTGGATCTTAATTGCCAATGAAAATTACAAGGGAAACAATAAGACCTCACCACGATATCCAAATTACACGAATGCCCAATATTACCGACCATTGCAGCAATACAGGAAGATAATTTAATATATTACATCTTAGGACAGATGAGCAATATTAGAGGCATGCACTGGAAGACCCGATTTGAAATCTGAAGTGTACTACCTGTTTTGTTCTGTTTTGTTCGTGTACTGTCTTAGCAAAATAAAGAAGTCATTATTATATAATGATAGGTTTTACACAAAGTAAATAGGTTCAGAGAAGGTCTTGAACTCCTTCAGACCGTCATCGTATCGATCCGCCTCAGGATTTTCCGGACTTAAGGAAGTGACACAACATTTATCACGAGAAAGTAATTCTTTATCTATGAGCAAGGCTCATGTCTTCCAGTACATGCCTGAATATGTAATATAAATTTAACTTTTTACTTACGAAATGCTTACTTACGAAATTTTGTGCAGCGGTCATTCACCTCATCATTAATGTTTTATATGACTTTTCTCCATATTATATAATATTTAGCTGATAATCCTAAATGGCGAAATGACACTTAAGACTGCATCTACTTTAACTTTAATATCCCCTAATCAACTTTGGCTACAGTTCATTCTCGACATAGCCTGATATTGTAGTTTAGAAGAAGTGCCTTTGCCACTGAATAACGAAGAGTTGATGCATGCATAATATTATGTTCGAATGTGAGAGTTGTTGTGCTGAATATATTCCTACATGCAGACAAGACTTTCATCATCAGGGAATGACTGTACATTTATGGGGTCCCCGAGGAGGCAATTTTAAACGCTGATTGTGTGCATCGATCATGTCAGATGGATTCCTTGTGACTTCGAAAACAATGCTTGATGGACAAACAAGAGGCATTACTTTAATAAGAGATGAGCAGGAGACATACGCATGTAATCTCTACGATGCCTGAAGAACACCTGCTCTTGGATGAAGGAGAGTTGGGGTGGATAGAGAGATACAGAGGGACGTCGGTAGAGGGACGTGGTTGAAATAGGCGACAGAGCAGGACTTGGACTGATTACATATCATGTCATGAGTAGACATTAGGCGCTGGAATTGCACAACACATAAAAGGCTTTGATAGATTGAAAAGTGGAAAAAGACTTTGATAGATCGAGGAGTTGTTTCTCATACTCCATCTTGGAATTTTACATTTTGATGAAGGTAGTCGACACAATTAAGGACAGTGGGTTGTCTGATGGTTTCTAACATCGATTCGTCAGATTCGTCCATCTCTTTATTCTATCAGTCCTGCTTCTAACTTGATACAAGATTTAAATTTTGTTTATTCAGGTCACAATTACATTTCGCTGATAATACGATTTTCTTAGTATTGCCTGGTTTTATATATACAGTTAATTCATGTAATCTTACTACAGGAAAGAAAGAGAAAAAGTAATACGAGTGGAGTAAGCAACCATACAGAATTTTGAGTACGATGGAACCGTAAAAGTCGTTAAATACTTCTCAAAAATCGTTGCGCATAACTGATGTTATAATCGACCAGCTCTATAATACATAAACATAAGTTCATAAAATAATTACTACTTACTAAAAGTTCTACCAAGACAAGTATAATAGTGAAACAAACATCTGATACGATACAAAATCTGAAGTCAGAGCAAATATGTTCCCTAAATTAATATTACAGAAAAATATATAAAACAATACGTTAAACAACTATCACCAGCGCCGTGCTCTTACACATAACCCATTTAACATTCAATTATTCGTTAATTCATTAATTTCAGGAAATAAAATCCCACCAAATACACCTAGTGTCTGTCGCTATAGCAGGCCAGTCATTACAAACAAGCATACCAAAACACATAAATCAATACCTCACAAATCATACTCACACAAGATGCAGATCGAAGACAAGAATAACTAGTCATTACATATCGATATGCCCCGGCACTCCTGCTAATTTACCAATACAACTTCTTCTTGGTATACCATTTTCCCCTCCGTTGTATTGATTTGATCTTTCGTTTAGAACCATTTCTAAGCTCTTAACAAACATTATCATAAAAAAGTACCTGTTTGCTTAAAAAAGCTGAGGGCTCGGATTTCCCTTCTATAAGATAAAGGTAGAAATTTGCCAAGTAAGTGCATGTTAAATAAACCCTACTTACGATACACCTTTTACCAATGATATTTAGAACTTTAAATTCTGTAATTTGTGTACCATAATATATGATGTTTTTGAGGCAAAATCTATGAAGATGCATGATTTTTCCAAGATGGGTAAGACAAATGTTTTATAAATAAGAATACAGTTTTTAGTATCGAGGAGGTGTTTAACTTTGATTAATCTCAGATAAACACCAGCCAGTCAATAATTGCAACTGGTTTGCTTTGTGATGAAGAGACTATTATTCACCGATTCAACCATCAGTATTCCTCCTAAAAATATGATGATATTTGTTTGATTGATAATCCCTTTTAGGGACCAAAGTAAGATGGAAAGGCGTCACCAAATTGATTTCTAATATTTATAAAATAAACATCCAATAGATATATAAAAGAACTGTCTAGTATAATGGGAGATATCGTTCTTCTCAATACTTTGACTAAATTGGTTAAATTTCCAGCTCGGCATAAAAAAGAGTAAGCGCCCTTTGTTGGGTTTTTAGTCTGACACAAATGTTTAAGCCATCTGAGATTTACCAAAATGAATACATTTTATAAGTGCAATAGGGCTAACTTGAGAAATATATAGTATCTTTATATAGGAAAGAATGAACTAGAAAGAGGCAAAAATGCATTTTTATTTGTCAATAAGTGAGGTGTTGTTACATGATTTGAAACGAATGTGTCACACATCTATCATTCTATCATAACACGGATTATTTATTTGATAACCTTAGTATTGAGTGTTGAAAGTATTGTTATTCGCAAGCTATAGTAACATTCATTAGATCTATACTGAGAGTAATGCCATAACCATGCAGGATTATTGTTCACCTTGCCCCACATTAGCCCGCATTAGATACATGATCTCAGAACAAACTGCACTCAAAATATACAAAGCGATGGTGCTCCCAATACTAGACTACAACTCTACTATTTACCACTTCCCTACACAAACTCACTACTCTAGGACTGGAGACACTCAGAGACCGAAGAGACAGGCACTTACTATGCCTCATGTACAAACGATCAAGAGTCCAACCTGCCCAAACAGAAACAAACACCAGACTCACATGATCACAACATCAATACAACCTCCCACTCCGTCTACCAAAAACAGAAACACACTAAAAAATGTCCCATGCTACCTAGGAGCCAAAACCTGGAACAATCTTGCCCAGTCCCAAAAAGACATACCAACATTTGAAACCATGCAGAAACTTCCTGCTGGACTGTGAATGCTTAAAATGCACTACTAAAATGCAGTCTAAAATAACAAACAGTCACAAAATGCACCGGCCATGCAGTAACTTCTCCCTGATCTGTGAAACAGAGATAGATATTTCACCCAACCTGACTGTCATCAACCCTTCATCTCAACCCTCTTCCACATCCCTGCCTCACAAAATTGTATATATCATATTTATGTATACTCTTATACTCAATATTAAAAATACTAGCGGTAGCATTAGTAAATAGCATTAGTAAATAGCATTAGTAAATAGCATTAGTAAATAGCAGAATGACCATGGCAATTTTGTATATGAATTAAACCCGTGAGCCTACATCGCAATTATGTTTCACTGTATTGTTTGACTTGCTGTATAAACATCCTAAATTTAAAAAAAGTAAACAAATCATGGTGCATCGAAGAAAATTGTCCGTAATAAACTTATTTATAGATTTGAAGCAATTTCCCACGATTTTCCTTACTTCTCTCTAGCCGGAACTCTTTTCAAATGATCATAATAGCGAGTACAGTGGAACCTGTTGATTCATTTTGCAGTCAGATATATTGGAAGTTAACCTGCGGCATCTAATTCTTGGCGCTAACCTTCTTTCTAAGTAAATCAGCCATCTAAACAACAAATGTAAACTTCAAATCCACCGTCGAATCACCATGCAGGATAACTTGCATTTTCATGCACCCATATAATATCCATTGGCCATTGTCTACAGTTAGAATATTCAAGAGTCTGTTCTCTGAGCGGATGATGAGGCACATAGAGTCTGTTTATGAGCCCACTGACCATCAGGTCAACTTTAGTTGAATTGTGTTTAGGTAAAAGCTTGTATTCACCCGTGCACGATCTTCGCAGATGTGTGAATTCCATAATGATATGTGTAATCAGAACAGTGTTAAATAATCTCTCAGCTTCTTGCAGTGCCTGGGCTTCATGGCCCTCTACATCAATCTTAAGAATCGCTTTTTTGAAATTTATGAAAGGCAAAATATCATCCATAAATATTGTTTTCATGCTGGTACATTTATTCGGTTCCACTTGACAGAACTGATTCACAGACGAAGCTGCAATATTCGCTGAATTTACCCAGATCTTGGCATCTCCTCGAGTGTTTGAGATGGCATTTTGTAAAAGGGTGATGAACTTTTGTATGCCTGATAATTTAGCTGCTTTATGAAATCTAACCACATTCATTACTAAAGGATCTACTGCTACAACCTTGTGTCCCATATTGGCTGCGACCAGGGAATAGTAACCCAAATTAGCTCCAATATCAATGAGACCATACTCAACGTCAGATTGTAATATCAATCGTATCTTATCAAGGATATGTGCCTCGTGTAAGCAATCCTTGTCAAATTTCTTCGTCAGAAAATCCTTCTTGTATTGATGAACACAAACAAGGGTCACCGGCTCCATCGATAGGCTTTTGCATCGGATATGGTTGTCAAGGATTGGCTGGGAAAGATCATAGAAAACCACACCATTTTTCATCAATTCAGTATTTCTTTTGACAATCGCATATTCATTATTCTCTACGTTCCTTTGCATTGGCCTACTCATATTCACACGATTTTTCGAATCACCAAATGACACAATCGTTCCATTGTCAGAAAGATTATTATGTTGCGCGTCCTTGTCATTTTCGTTTGTTACTGTATCAACCTCCTGATGCGTTCTGTTTATCTCCTCCTGTTCAGAATTTTCACTTTTATGATTCTCTGAATATTCTCTAACAAGCCTTTGTCTGTGTACTTCATCATTTTGACCCTTTTTGTGGAAATCTCCCTCTGACATAAATGAGGTTTCTGTTCGTCTGTGCATACTGACATACATTACCCCAGGTAAGATGAAACCCAGGAGGGTGATTAGGATAAAGACGAATTGGTTCCTTGTGATGCATCGGTTTAATCGAGATAGCCCACCTATGATGGTCATAAAGTCTTAGATTCATCAAATATAATCAGTTATCAAGTATATAACCTTATCAATTGCTTGAAGTTTGATGTGTTAAATAAACCAAACCGGCTTTCCATCTATCTACTTGATGGTTATACATTTAATAGGTAGATCTAATAGACCAAAATACATGGCTTAAAATACAGCTGGACATCTTTTACCAGTTTCATCCCCATATTGCTTGCATAGTTGAAAATGTTTAGTATATTTCAAACTGGATCTGAAGATCATACTGTAATTGTTAAGAACGTATAATAAAAGGAGTTTTTGGAGCTCCACTGAAACTAAAAATAAACTAAAAGCTCGGCTTACAACAAGAATGGGATGTGATGGTAAATCTAAACAGATGAAGATTGTATCACTAAAAAGAAAATGAAGAAAGGAACACTTACATGATACTGACGATTGGGTAACCATCGCACCTACACTTTCTTGAACAGCTTTCCCTACTAAGGCCAGGAGGATATTAGACACACACCACATCCTAAAACCTGGGTTCCACTGCCACGCTACTTCTCCCGCTGCTACTCCCGTTTCTTTGCTCCCGCTACTTTAGAAGTAACGGGAAGTAGCCGTTTCAAATCAAACATGTTTGAATTCAAGAGGCTACCTCCCGCTACTTGCTCCCGCTTCTAAAAGTAGCAGAACCAAAGAAACGGGAGTAGTAGCGGGAGAAATAGCGTGGCAGTGGAACCAAGGCTTTAGTTGAAGGATAAGATTCTTCATGGCTGTAGGCACCGACCCGATGCCATATTAAGGAAATCAATGTATTTGTGGTAACCAAGTAAGAAAATTGTTGAAGGACGTAAGAGATAACCTTTCAATTTGGGTTATGACGAAAACAACTATCGTTTTCCGGTAGAATGCAACTGATTTGTATTTGACATATTTCCTTGGGATTCAATTCAATTCAGAGATTCTTTTATTTGCGATGGTATTACAAAACAGGTAGTTCAATGTCTGGTCACAGGGACAGGCCCCTGAGACCAGTTCTTCCAGAGAGTGCCTTGAATCTTGACATCTTGAATATTTTGTTGCAACGATAAAGATAACTATTTAAATTATGGTTTACAATAATATAAGTGGTACAATGTGATGTGAATGTAAAAGAACAAAATGTGATATCAATGTAGAGCTATGACAAATTCTGTAGATGTATCAGGGTGTGACAATATCAGGGAAATTAACAGATTATCCAGATTATCCGTGATTGAATAGATTTGACAAGATTATTGCATGAATGAATTAGTGACAGGAAGATAAATATTAATTATCAAATGATGTTGCAGTAACACTTAAATCAATGATGTATCTACAGTCACCAGTTATTACATTAATGTTGCCGCATCAGTTACCATTAGATTAATTCAACAGCATACAAGTAGATAATACAGACTAGGTCTATAACGCACTTATATTCAAACGGAGGGACACCAAGGAAGGTGAATATTTGATTGTTGCCATGAAGCAAAAGGTGAGTATAAAAAAGGCAATTGGCACTGAATCAAAATTGATCTCATCGATGTTTCTGAGAACCCGGAAGTAGCTTAGACTTGTGTAAGGATATTCAATAATATATAGAATAATTTATGTCCAGTCGATGGGAAGGGAGCTCGCTGTACATAGGGTATGTATGTAGGTATATTGTTTATTTCCAGTCCAATACAGTTGTATAGTCACAGAAATATGGCGTCTCAAGTCTCACACACAATCTGATGTTTCACACAGTCCATAGTTTCAACCATGTAAAAACCATAAATATTAGGGCTACAGATATAATGTTAATATCAAATAAAAGGAAATTTTGTCTGCTAAAAATAATTTAATGTGACCTAAGCTCTTACTGGAATATTTTGAGCGTTGTTATTAAAAATGTGACAACATGTCCCCCTAGTGGCAATTTTGAGAACATTCCGCTAGATCAATGGCTTTAGATTTTTAGGACAATAAAAAGAGCATATCAAGGAACATCATCCTGCAAAAATAAATACTTTTGCAATTTGTTTGAGGTTCACCCCTATTTGGCTCTAGATTGCCTGGACTATCTATGCTAATCATAGCTCTACCAGGAGGTCCCTTCTATAATTAAATCATTATAATATTTATATTATTATATATACAGTTTGAGTTATACATTTTGGTAGATTCTAGGTTCGGGTATGACATAGTAGATCATCTGATCGCGCGGGCGTCCGATTGCATTCTGATGAACACTCCTGGGGTCCGCCCGAACCGATGTCTATTTATGGAGTGGTTTGATTCGATTGCAATCTGACAAACACTGGTTGTATCAACCTTTTTCATTGCTTACATGTCTCAACATGGTCTATTTTAGACTTATATGTATGGTGACAGACGGTCGAGCAATTGGCCATTTGCATTCTAAAGAGCACTCTGGGCGTCGGTCAACTGGTTGTCTGCACATGGGGTGAGTCGATTGCATTCTAACGAACACTTGATCGTGCCATCCTGTGTTGTTTTGTTCATTGCCTGTGGGAAGAGCAATAGAGCAGTCGAGGGGCGGAAGTTGGTCGATTTTAGAAGGTGGCTAGGGAGAGGGTACCAGTTCTAGTTCTGGTTTTTCTTCTTCTAAGTCATTTTAGGTTGTTGTTTTAGGGACCCACCTGAGTTCCTTGGCCTTGTGAGTAGGAATAGAATTCCTCTTCTAGGTAGGATTTAAGTTCAATCACCGTGTGGGAGTTTTTTCTCCCTTCGGGTGGTAGTTTATTATAAAGGTGGGGGGCCTGTACGTAAAATGATCTTTTTATTCTCTCTGTTTTTGCCAATGGGACTCTTAACATTTTGCCATTTACTAGGTTTCTCAAGTTGAGTCTCCTATTATCGATATATTTCTCATCACAGCTCATTATAAAGGCGATTTGTAGGAGGTGTGCTTCCCTCCTTTCTTCTAGAAATGGAATTTTGTGCCTTATATGGTGTTCTTTTACGCTATCTGTCTTTTTGAGATTATAGGCTATCCTCAAAAATGAATTTTGAATTGTTTGGAGTCTTTCTAGGTGCCTTTTTTGAGCTAGTATGTAGAAGATGTCACAAAAGTCAATCACTGGCCGTACCATGGTAGTATATACTAGCATGGTGTTTGCGACTGTTAGTGATTTCCTTATTTTTGACGTGGCTTTCAGTCTTTTGGCAATTTGATCGATCTTTGTCTGAACATGGCCATTGAATGTTAGGACTGCGTTCAGACTCAGTATTTTTGGTGCTGTTTTCTTTTTTACAGTTCCCAGGACTATGTCCATAACCTTAATTTTCTTTACATTTATTGACATTTTGTTTCGGTTACACCATTCATGGATCATGTTCAGATCTGTCTGCAGATCGTTTTTGAGAGAAATCTCATCTGTGCGAGAATGGTAGATAACGGTGTCATCCGCGAATAGTTGAACCTGTGATTCCCAGACGTCACAGGGGTGGCCAAGGTATTAATGATATGATAATTATGAAGCACATAATAAAGGTGGTGTTGATTTTATTGGTTTTTTCAAGCTTTCGGGCTATTGTGGCCCTTCATCAGGAGGTTGAATAATTTATGATATATCTTGCATAGAGCTAGGTAGCTTAGACCATGCCAACATATTTTCGGTCTTCTCTCCCTCCATTTCTTTATAATTTGATGTGATCCAAATCGTACATCCTCTGCAATTCCAGAGACACACTCTCACCTGAATTTGCATCTAAATTCGCAATTCGCATCTAAATTTGCAAATGTGTAGAGAGAAAAAGTCAAGTTGCAAATAATTTTTTCTGAGATCGCACAGGTTCACCGCCGATTCACACAAAAGTTCTAGGATCTCACATGCAAATGATCACAAGTGCCAGATATGCAGATTGAAATCACAACTGTGTAGTTAGGGCATAAGGGATATATACGTTTAGCTGTTATAGAGAGGAGGGCAGATGACAAAGTGTAGTGTAGATAGTTCTGAGAGTTCTGATCCCTGTTGTAAAGATAAGTGTATGTGTGAATGTATTGTGGGAATTCTTTCACCTATAGGTCAGAAATTAAATGCCTTCTACATGACATTCCCATCCGGCAGGGAGCAAATTTTAAGTACAAATTAAAATATAGAGACCAAATCAAAATGTAGAGACCAAATTGAAAAGACCACATTAAAAAATTCAAGTTAATAGATACAGAGACCGAATTTAAAAAGTACAGACCAAATTAACAATTTAGTCAGAATTAAAGATTACAAGACAGAATTAAGAACAGAGACAGAAGTACAGACCAAGCTAAATATTCTAAGACCAAATTCAACAGTACACAGATCGAATTTAAAAATAAACACCATATTAATAATTATTAGCGCTGTCACTCTTATATTTGGTATGCCTTTCACAGATACCAGGCGGCTGGTCATCTCCTATACTTGACTCACTAAGTTTTCAAGTCCTTTTCGCATTGGCCAATAGGAGTATCTCGAGATACTGTACTGGGGCATGAGTCAGTGCTCCCAGTGCAGCTTAACAGCTACAAGGGAGGCCACATATGGTGCGGGTAGCTACCGCAACCCTTGGCCGTCACTCCCGCACTTCCCCCGGTCACCCAGGTCACACCCATGACGGCCGACGCTCAGTTAGCAGGGGATGTTTTCGTTTTTGTTAACAATAATTGTTCTTTGATAATGTTGAATGTGAGTTTTCAGCTGTTGGATGCACATCCCTAAAACATCCTGAATATGCATTAATAAAGCTAATAAGTGAAAAGTCTTTATGTCTAATGAAATCTGTCCAAATCTTGCTCTCCTTTCTTCTCTTTGTCTTGTTAATGTTAAGAAAGGAGCCTGCCACTTATAGATGCTTAACCAATCTGTTGATTTACTTGGAACATGCATGACATCCAGTGAACACACAAATAAAATGCATAATTTTTTCTTCAATATTCTTTTGTTTGGTGGTAATATAAGCAATATTACTCCAGTTAAATCAAAATTAAAAGACGAGTACCCCCAGCCCCTACTGAGAGATATGGGGCAGATGTAAACAAACCATGGAAGTGGCCTACCTTCCCGCTAAAATCTCCCATGGTGCATTGCGCTGGCCTCCCCGGGCCCATAGCGATTCCTAACTAAGACCACTCCTATTACAGGTTGGCCATAGAAGTATAAGGAAAAGAAATTTCCACACACAATTTTCCGTTACTTAGCTTACACAACAGGGCTGTGGTTTATAAAAAATTGTAAAACTCTTGTGTTAAATTCGTGTCCATAAAGGGTAACACTCCAGTTAGTGGAGTGCTAGCTATCCCGGTCTTAGCACTAAAATTCTTGTGCCAGCCAGCATTCTGGTGTTTGCCAGCATTCTCATGTCAGCCAGCATTCTCGTGTTAGCACTTTTTTTTAATTTGTTTTTATAGTTGCTAAAATAATTTGTAGGGTTGATGGTTTCCCCTCTCTCTCTTCTATCCCGCACTCCTATCCATCTTACTCCCCCTCTATATACATGTATCTTTTTCTCCCTCTTTCCCCACTCTCTCTCTCACCCTCTCTCTCCATCACTGTTTCTCCCAGCTCTCTCTCCTCACTCAGCTTGTAATAACTTTGATTATTTTTGTAAATTGATACTCCATAGTTCTCCTCACTACATTCGCTTATAGTTGCTAAAATAATTTGTAGGGTTTGTGCTTTTCCCTCTATCTCTATCTCCCTTCTATCCCTCTCTCTGTCCCCTATATTGCTATCTCCTTCCCGACTCTCACTCCCTCTCTCTCCATCACTATCTGTCCCCGCTCTCTATCTCTCCTCAAGTGTGGTTACCAGAAGCATCTGACCTTATTTCTAGTTTAAATCCATATTTTTGTAGAAATATGTACCATTCACCAGTGCCCTTATCAGCAGAGTTCCAGTCACAGTCTCTACCAAGCTGCCCTGACTGAAATCCATTATTAACTTTCCCAATTTCGTCTATATTAGCTACAATATGTCTAGTTTATGTAGGGAAAAATCAATAGAAGCGATTTGAAAAAATTAAGAATTTTCAGCTCTGGATGACCAAATGACAATCATATGGTGGAATTGCTCATATGCTGCCCAAGGAATGTTCCACACAACTATTCTTCCAAAGAAAAACTGAAACTTTACTTACATTCATTCTCGTGTTAGCCAGCATTCTCATGTTAGCCAACACCCACCTAACACAAGAATGTTGGCTAACATGAGAATCTTAACTTTATGGACACTACCGCTATCCCCGTGCGAGTCATTGGTGTTAGTGCCCTGGCACCAGTGTCCTGGCACCGACTTTTTATGAACGCCAGCCCAGGCCACTCGTCGGTGTTTGTGAGAGAACACATGGAGTTTTAGCTGCTTCCTTTTAATGCCCAAGTATTATCAAACCTGATAATTCTCTGACTTATTGTCAGAAAGTCTCACAAGACAGGACCATTGGAAGACCTGCAGTTTGTAGAAATTGTATTCCTAGTTTCAATGTACATGTACTACGAAATATAAATATACTGATGTTTATTAAGAGTAAATAGACTGAACTGCATCTGAGGCCCATGTCCCATTGGCCAATATGTTCAGTAGGTGAGTGCCAGCCAAGTGGTGCAGCCATGCCTGAGGCTGTAAAAGGAGAAGTTCTTAGGGCCAGGCCAGCCAGCAGCTTAAGTTTGTTTCACTGTGACCAGAGATAAGGTAACATCATTAAGAACCCAAAAATTGCTTTTGTTTCACCAGGATGGCTGGAACATCATCATTCCTTACTGGGCTTGCTTCAGGTAGCGGTTGCAGCTTTCTATTTAGGGACAGAGATTGTTATGTAACATTACATAACATTGTGTAACCTTACTCATTATATTTATATTAATTATTAATTATCACCCATTTATTATACTACCTCATTACTAAAATTGCTAATTATGCTTAGCTACCCAGTATACTGTGCAAGTCTACTTATTCATGCTAGGCCATAGGTATCACATAAGGGCTCCGCCCCCTACTCCTTTACCCACATCCTGGTGGAAGATATGTAGTTGGATTCTAGTTCATTAAATCAGTTGCTTCGCTCTTCTCACGAAGACCACACGTTTGTTTGTATTCTTCCATCATACCTTAACAAGATCACTGTTGGAAATGTTGAAGTCTGCATGGTCTTGGACCTTTTGAGGTTCAGGTTTATTCTGTCATACATGTATACATCATATGCTACTGATAGGTCTTTTCTGAGTAAATGATGGGTTGGATGGAAGGTCTACAGATGTCATGACTAGTTTGTATAAATCTTCCTTATCTGTGTGCTGTGTTGTTGTCAGGCTGGGGATCCCTCTGTAGTTAGTGAAGCCACTGGTTTGGCGTTTGTAGTGTCTCAAAACAAGCAGAATGGATAGGGAAGGTGATAATACGTTATAATTATTCTATATGGGGGTAGCATTAGCTCTGGAAAGTTGATCCCCTCTCATCCATCATTAATTTGGGTGTAATCTTGGGAATTCTTGTCTTAGGGATAACTGTTGGTGTTTGATATAGCAGTTCCCAGTTTGTTGACGTTTGTTTTCTGTCATGTTTGTTGGCACGGTGTAGAAGGGATCTCATATGATGTCAGGTTGCCATGACAGTTGACTGGAAATGGCTGCTGTCATGTCAGAGTCGCTGTACGTGTGTGTAGTGGGTCGAGGTCAAGGTGACTGGTGCACCATCTTGTGAATTGAGTGTGAATTTGTTGGCATGATATGTCTATACTTATACCTATACTCCAAACTGATGTTTGAATATTCTTGAGGATTTAAGATGAGAGTAGGTAAGGTGAGATTTTTGGTGGAGCGTTATCATTTCCATGGGTCTTCTTGTGCTGGCTGTTTTGAAACACTCCATATGTGGAGTTCTATGCCTGAGAATCCAGCTTTAATACGACCATATCCGGCTCTAGGACGGACTACTACAAGATACAGTGAAATAGCCAAAATCATACATCCTAGCTGCCGGAATATCTGGGCAGGCCTTCTCTCAGAAGGAATCCGAAAGGAATTTTGGTGTGGATAGTAAAATCTGATCCCAAAGAATCATGTATAATGTGTAAGCCTTGAACATAAGAAAAAATGTATTCAATACCCCAATTTTTGTGTTGTGTTGTTTTGATATCGTCTGAAAACTACAGATTATAAATTCAAGAAATCAGATTTTGAAGATTTCTTGAGCTTGCTAATCAAGATAACGCATCAGTTTTGAAATATCTCATATCATGGGTGTGGTCAATTTATAGAATTGTTATATATCACAAGAGAATTTAGATCGGAAACTGCATCAAATGCCACTCGATAGAACACTATTACAGTACGTTCCCCTTATGGTCCATTCCGCATGTCTTGCCAATCAGTCAAACTAGCGGTTACTAAACCAGGGAGCGTTTTCGTGGAAGCTCTCCAAAATGCAAGTGTGGCAAGGCCCTGGAAATAAAAGATGAAACGGTCTCGCTTGACTCGGAGTATTTTGTAGCATTTAGGGTTCATGCATAGGGGTCAGGAGAACGCTTCCTGTTGGGCTGAGTCGGAGAGGCTCTGTCAGGAGGAGGTAAATGAAGGTCAGTCTATGATAGGGTGCTGAGATGACATCAGAAAGACAAGCCTGATTACATATGACTACACACGCCACATGTTGCCCAGTCGCTCAACCTACAGTCAGAGAAGAATATTAATATGTAGCTAACTCTATATAGGTTGGTACATGAATTGTAATTTTCAAATTATCAGTGATTCCAAGTCAAAGCAATGATAATATTGTGGTATTCAGTAAAACAAAAATGTTGCTTATAAATGTAATATGCCAAACCGTAACAATTGATGGAGTTCGTATAGGTGAAGGGGTGGAGTTATTATGATATGAAAAAAGGGGACATCAGGATAACTGAGTAATCAAATACAAGAGGATGTATTCAAATGAAACAGTAGCTGCTGATGTTGATAGTATTACTACTAATAGTAATGGCAATGACATTTTAACAACTTTTTTTTAGCAAAGATGTCGAAAACCGCATTATATCTATAATTGTGCGAAGTACCCAGTATCTATTTATTCTTATTCATCACGGATGAGTTAAACATTGTATTTGATTCGTTCACATTACAAAATTGTCAGTTTGTCTTGGCAATCTGATCACATTTGATTAGAATTTCTGGTTCTCAATTCCATATTCCTTGGTAAGATCAGGCTATGATTAAACGAAATAAGCCATTACCCTGCCACTGCCGGAAGTGATACAATTTCCTGGACACAAGTTACCCGATACACAACCCTCGTTTAGTTCCCAATTTTCCCAGCAGGTGTTCATAGCTAGAGGATCGGGTAGAATATTCAACTCCCTGAATCCTCGAGCGATCTCTCTGACGCCGCTTCCGAAAACGGGTACTCACATCCGTGATTTTTATTGCTTAAATTTTGTTGACAGATCACTGTCTGGAGCCCTCATTTGTTATGACATTTTTCTTCATTAATTTGCTCTCTGATATCCCTTTCCAATGTTTTGTCCTTAATGTAATTCCACTTTAACAAGATAAAATGGAGTAATGTGACACATCCTGAAAAGACATAAAGATGGCTCCCAAAGGCAACCAATGCTTTTAGCTTGATTTTTCTCCATGCTTACCGAGATTGTAGCCCTATAGAATTATTCAATATTGATGGACCTGTAATTGATTAAGTAAAATTAGTCTCCAGTTGCGTGTCACTTCCCCGACCCCCAGCCGACTGATAAGTAATGGAAGGTTGGACCTAGATCAGTAATGTTATCTGACATCCATTTCCCAAGTCTTAGTTTGGAGAGATAATGTGCTTGAGTATATTTTACGTCAACATTTACAATTATTCCAAGCGTGATTCTCAATTGTTAAGCACAGCATAATTTCTAAGCTAAACCTTACAAAAAAGCACATTCTGAAAACAATTGATACCGATACCGATGGCTATTGGATTTACTTGGCTTAATGTAGGCCAGCTGTCATGTTGGTCTTATATCCTTTCCTAGGATGAGAAACGATACAATCGTTCAGTTCAAAGGCTGCATATAAATGCACTAGTAAAATTGAAAACAAACTATATTTAAATAAAAGTTCATGCACTATTTCTTAATTAGTGTTTTATGAACACTGATGGAAACGAGCATGAACATAATATGACATGAGAAAGTCTCGTTTTAACATGCCTCAGAGAAGACATATTATATGGGGAACCTTGCTCTCCTTGGCAGTGCCAAGGTAGCCCGCAATTCCCCCATTTGCATAAAAAGACACCAAATGCCACTTGGAAGAATGCTGGGGGTAGTACCACAGGAATTCTGAGCTGGTCTTTTAGCGATTGAACATAGTCGAGAGCTTCTAAATGACCATTCATGAGATTACCCTCAGGACCTTCTAACATACCTGTACGAGGCAGATGATGGGCAGAATTTACATAGTTTACTGATTTAGATATCGATTCAAGCATCTATTTACACTGACTACGTTTTTCTAATCGCGATATACTCTTCAATCTAAGCGAAAAAAGACATGGCTACATGGACCTAATGGATTATCAAGATAGATCCATCGCAAAAGGTATTAAGCTTCGACCGCAGACAACGTAAAATGTGTTTAGATCCGTTAAATGCGTATCTGAATTGTCTATAATCATATTGTATCAGGAAAATCCTTTCCTCTGTTATTTCATCAATTGTATCAAATAGACACAAACAGTACCAAAATGTACAATCCTTATTTTAAAGTCTTCCTTAATAATCTCTGGTTGGCTAAGCCTTGATAACTTGCATCAATATGAAAATTGTAACATCTTGGCACAATTCCACTTCGGTTTTGCCTCAAGAAGATGTTTGGAAACTGGACCTTTTCGCATAACACACGAACGAACGCAGCATTAATAAAAACATTTTGAGAATATTTAAAAATCTTTATTTCGCTATATACAGCATTAGATCACCAAGGAAACATACAACATAATGCAATTGGGTCTGGATTGCTCAAACCCCACTTTCGTTAATTGCACCCAACAAATTTCGGGTGTTGGTTACAAAACTATGATAATTTAAAAGAAGGGTTGACATTCAGAATCACCATAATATTAACATGTCGATTAACACAATTATTTCATTCATTATTACACCTGTCTCAACTATTCAGGGCGGTAGAAGTACCTTAGGGATTCTCTTACCATGAGGATATGCTATAATACATACAAGTTTGTCTCTTCTCAGGTAGACTCCCAAGAGATTCCTATAGCATGGGATTGCAATATAGAATTTACGGAATGGACGAGACGCAAAATGCTATTGAGACAACCAACCGGCCATTTTACTCGTGTTCAGATTTTGTTCGATGAGAAGAAACATAACCCCCGCATACAAATATAACTATGCTACATCCCAGGCTCATTAAAACATCGATATTGAGAACTGGATAATGTTGATTGATATTGGTAATACTGCGACTTTGTATGTGAAACCGACATTTCAGTTTATGTTGCAATATCAACCCTTGTCATTTTAATGTACAATAGCTAAAGCTGAGATAAAACATAGGCCTGTGTGTATCATAGCTAAGGCCTCTTCAGAAACATAGGCCTCTGCACCCCAGTATTGATTGGAATATTTGTTAAAGCAACTTCTATTTATGGACGAAATTATATAGATGTTTGGAAATCAAACTTCAGTTGTTATCCTGCAAGCACTTTTTATTATTGTCGGCAATGGTTGCAATCAAGCAGCAAGTCATAAAACAATTGGAAGTAGTATACTATAAATATTTAAATAATGAATGTACCTGTATTCACCTAAATGGACGTGTTACTAAATAAGTACTAATTGGTCCTTTTTGGCCACAGACTATTTAGGCGTAAGCCCAAAACTCAAATTGCCTGTCTTTTTGCTGGGAGTTCTGAAATGTCAGAGCTGTAGCTAATTGAATGGGGACGAACACGTTGTAACAAAAATAGATTTTCGAAAGCAGCTTCGTCTCATGTTCCGTAATGGAGATCGTTGCAACTGTCTGGAAGCATAACCTCGGGTTTCAGTTCAGATGTATGAGGAATGATATAAGATGCACAGAACTTCGTGTCTGTCCTATTGTATATGCGACAAGGAAACCGTATAATTTAGGAGTTTCATCGAGATAAACAACCATCGTTCCCAAAATCTAAAAATGAAATGCTTCCTCCGCCTCCAGACAGTTACGTGTGTAAACTATTGCTTAGCTGCGGCTTCCAAATTGCAAATACTACTCTGACTAGCTAGGTAATAACACAAATTTATGTACAAATCTATAAGCAGTTGTCTATTCAAATATCATTATTGAGCCACGATTCCCTTTAATATAAGATTATTAATCAATGATCAATACAAAGGTCAATGACAATAAGGTAATATGCACAAGAAGGTCTGTCTCCAATCACAGTCAATTCTCTAATTATGGTTAACACACCCACCAATACATATTTAAGTTTAAAGCTGAAAGAATATCTAGGGAGGTCATCGGTGAAGGATATTGTTTCATTACAACTGATACGAACTGGCATCGCACATTACAGAATGCCTTCTAGCATGGAAATCAGTCTGGAAGTTTAGAATAAACCTGACCTTTCTCTGGCCTAGAATGTAAGTTATAATTTCTCTATATTCACAATTATATCCTACGTTTGCTATTTACATATATCATAGTCATCTAATTAAAGTAAGTTTCAAAATAGGACGTCTAAAGACTCATATGATACAGCACACAATTCTGTATTTTTGTCATGTTCAGTTAGATTTTGCCATTTTTAGCTCAAAATGTATTATTTTGTACAAGGTTTTCCTCTACATTAAAGATAATGAATTAATTCAAAATAATTTGAAAAAAAAATTCTTGACTTTATTGAAGTTCAGTTTTCATTCCAACACTCTAATCTTATAGACATTCAGAAATTCCCATCTTCAAACATTCATGAACGTTTATTTTAAAAAAAACCCCTACAGTTAGAACCTTTATTTAAAACAGTTTCGCGTAATCCTATGTGTTCCTATTAAGGCGAGTAAACGTGTGTCCATGGGGGCACATCTGCTGTGAAGATTCTACATCATAATATACAGGAATATTTTTGGGAATAACATTGGGTTTGTCTTCCGTCGTAGAAGATGGACTCTCGTAGCCACTCTCGCCGCTACGTCCCGTGAAGCTATTACCATCCCGGAGAGTATTCATATTGGTTGTGTTTTCCATCTTACATAGCTCTTTGTTGCCATAAGTGGATAAGTCACTACCCAAGAGTTTACATGTGTGTAAGTGGTGGGGTAAGGCATCCTGACATATAACAGGAGCCTGGACATCCCAGACATGGGTGTATTCACTGACGTCGGTGCCTATGTGCTTCTCCTGTCGTAGCAGGGCGGGATAACTCGTCCTGCTCATCGTCCCGAGCATTGCTACGTCCTGAGGACCACACGTGTCTTCTATGCTGCAAGGAGGAGTATTGTTGGAAGGATCGCGATTCCTGAAATGACATCAAATTCGATATTTACAATTTTTGTTTTAACACTGTTTCTTGCTAGTTCATATCAAACAAATACCGATTATAATGTAATAGGGAAATTGAATATTCTGCGCGATATTGTCGTACAGATATAATCACATGATCATAACTCAATAAATAATATGAGGAGAAAGTTGAAATATTCCTACATGTAGAAATAATCGAATTAATGTATATCTTTTCGCATTTCCACGTCCATAACCACCGTATTTCAGCAGCCAATCACATGAACGAATTTGAAGAAGTATGGGATTTAGGGGAGCGTAGAACATTAAAAGTTCATTCTCAGCTATGCGTGCGCAAATCAGACACACTTATTTTTCTTTTGCACGAACGTCATCTATTATATATAACATACCCGAACGTGTATATTCATTTCTAGGCATTGTCACATCTGTGAAAGCATGGCCAAGAATGTACGGGATTTTTTTTCGTGCGCACTGAAAAGATACCATAATATACCAAAGAAGTGCATGGCGGAGATTCTCCCACTGACCCATACGTCACATATACTAATGGTCAAGGTCATGTCAGTTGTGTGCCCTTTATGCTTAACCTTCACTCCCTGGTAGATCCCGATGTTCTTCGGTTGAATACATCTCGTGTTTGATTTTGATTCGTGTAATATTGTGACAACTTGAGTGAAGCTATACACATGGGAGCTTAGTTTCCATGTTAGTCCCAACAAAGACAAATTGGTGTGAAACTGTGTGGACTTTATGGATCTCGGTACACTCCTGCGCTGTGCACTAGGCACACTTGCATGACTCGGGTTCTTGCACGTGCAATAACAGGCCTCTTGTATTGGCCCACACTGTGCAAAACATCGATGTTGAATTTGTTAATTTTCCTCAATTTGTCCTCATTTGATTGGTGTCTCCCTGATGGGATGGTGACTTTAGAGTGTGTCTCTTAAAGCTAGCAATACTAATTGAGGTATTTTCACAACTGAGAATATATCTTTAGCTGCACTGGACAATTCCCAAATACGCTAATAGCATCACAAACTTCTTTAAGGGATATTTAAATTGATAATGTTATAAAACTAAACACATATTCCAAATTATTACATAGTAAACCTTTCTACGTTCCTTAAACTTACCTTTTCCTCCACATTAAGGCAATAGTGAGGAGACTGGTGCCAACGAGAAGGCCGATAACAACGCCGATAATAATGGCAAACACGATCCAAGCTGTAAGTAGAGGTAGGAAAATTAATCAGACATCGGATGCCTCTTCGCTAGGGGTTTACTTGATTGACACTTTATTAGTTATATCTCCCGGCAATAGCAACTTGCACTGATAATTAATGCTGGCTGTATCAAAAATGATGGATGGAATAAAAGTCTAATTTTGTGTGTGAGGGACACTTCATTAAATACTTGTACGAGGGATCATACCTCATCGTGGACAGATGCCTATATAAAAGTATTTTAGGAAAATCTCTACAGATTCGGTGATCGGCTTTTTTGCTACAATGATGAACACAATGCCAATGTTTATATAACTTTTTTATCTTTACCATGGCAGGAAGCAACCTTTTATATGGAAAATTAATATGAATTATGATTGTCTAGTGCCATACACAAATCAGGACATTTGAATATAGTTTTTACCTCTGTGGAAGGATGCATTTCCGCCAAATACTTTTTCTGACGTCCAGCCTTTTTCTAGAAACAAATATAACACACTAGTTACTAGTTATTGCCTTTCATTGGATTCATTAATCGTTATTTGTAAATAGAACAAAAATATCAATATAGATATTTAATCTGCGAGAGTAAAATCCACAAAACTTTAAACCCAAATTAAGTGAAGAATAGCAAAACACGATTCTTGCCTAAATATTGTATCTCAAATCTCTCTTATATTCCGTTCACTAACAATGCTATCTGTTCAACCCTTCTCTGAACAGAGGGGCCATAGACCTAATATAGGGCCTGAACCTAGCACAGTCATAATTAGAAATACACCGGAGGGCCTTATCTGGTAATTTTAGAGTGTGATACCTAGCTCTGATTTCTTTGATTAATAGACGGGGCTAGTCGCCACTAGGTCCTCAGCATAGGATTCTGCCTAGGATCGGAACTCATGATTGACAATTGCTGAGGAGATTGTTATAAAGGCCAGATGAGGGATACTCGGGGAAAACCCATCATAGTTCTCCATTAAGATGTGGCAGGGAACTCTACGATCTGCATTTTGGGGTAATAAGCGATAGACATGCAAATTTGGTTCAGTGTTTCTTTTCTAGACAAACCTCGGGGGTACATATTGCCAAAGGTATCTTAATTATTTTTAATCTTTCGTGTTTTTGTATCTTAGAAACGTACACATTGTATGTACACATAATATATCATATTCATATTCTAAATGTATTTCCACATCCCTACGCACTTTTTAAGTCTTAAAATGAGTACACATTGACATTACTTCTTTTGTAAGATTGCTGAGTTGGCGGAACTTTAAGAAGAAAAGATACTTGTAGGAAAAGCCATTTCACCTGTGGTACAGTTTCCCATCTCTCCTATCCAGCGATCTTCTCGACAGGTGAGAAACCAAGTTTCGTTTGTCTCATTACACCGGATAAATAGGTGGTCGCCTCTCCGGTTCATCCATGTATCACCGTTTGCTTCGATATCAGGACATCCTGTGGCTGAAATAGATGAGGGAAAAGGTTATAACGATAGGTAAGAGAAGCATGTCAGCGACTCAGGATCACAGGATGTGGGTACGGCAACGGGGTGTAAGACAAATGTATACGGTTCTTGCTTGATGCAGTTTCGACACAAATATTTCCAAAAATTGAAGATTATAATAACGGATTAGGCCATGGGAAAGTTTCCTTATTCATAAATCGATCAAATAGGCAGGTGCATTTTGTCCTGATATGCTTTAGTTGATGAAAGGCTTCCTCCGGTGTGAAGTTAGCTTGATCAATTCGCCGTAAAAGGTGAGATCATAGATTAAATAGATTGTATCTTCTCATTTGGTTCACACTGGTTGGGAGCTTTAAGTTACACGAGTTTTAAAGTACCAATCAGCAGTGGAATGACAAACTAAAGTAGGTGATCGCACCCACAGGGTGATTTCTATCAGTTTCCTGACTTCTGAAACCCAATTCCTACGATATCCCGCGGAGTCACGCGACAGAGAGAGGCAGCGAGAGATACAAATGGAGGTTGGTGCTACTGGCGTTTTTGGCGTGAAATACGATCGTGAGGACAGTCCTGAATAAGGGCTATAAACGCAGAGGGGGTATTATAGGGAGGTGCAAACCAACACAGTCGTAAACAGACCCCCAACCACAACACCCTATCCCCAGGCGAGAATGGAGATGGGGTCAGTGATACTCTGGAAGCATGTTTTTACAACCTCAGCTCCTTCACACGAGAAAGAGCCCTGCACAAGGCATTGTGGCAACCGGAAACACATGCTTTCATAAAAGTTATTTTATGCATGTCGGGTTTAGTAATTGACTCCGAACTTGCTACTAGCACCTCTGTTAAGAGAAGACATTGTGGGGAACGGAACTAGGCAACTTTTGTGGGGAAATAATTGCCATGCATAACACAACCCATGTGGGCTCTGGGAGCGAACCCGGACAAGGCGGGATCGCCTAGCTGAAATATCACCCAGTCATAACTGGCTACAAGAAGACCCTCACACCATTTTGCTTTCCATAAAGGATTTGGCGACGTGTTTGGAGTGACAGCTAAAATACGGAGGATATCCATGTCTCCTTTTGGGAGGCCTTGCTTGATAGGTCGCTAGTTGTAATGGTGGATTCCCCTTGTAAGAGGAAGCGATGGGTTGTAGTATATCATGTACTGTTTCTCTTACGTTTTGCTGATATAGCATGTGGGAAGTCTCGATGAGGCAAAATATGAGGCACTTCGGTAAAACATGTATCCTTACTTACCATAATTTAATTTACAAGACAAAGGTAATATTTTTCATCATCAATTGTCTCTAAAACCTTCTGTTGGAATTTGCTAACGTTACAACTGCTTTTCCATGAACATGAGAATAAGAAAGGTTTCAATTTACTTCGGGTAAGACACTATAATGGGCTATATGCACAATAGGCAAATGTTATACACTGCGTTGAGGCTTTAGTTAGTTCTGCCCTTAGCCCAATGTGAGCCAATTCGTTATGGAACTAGAGGGTAAAAAACGGCTCAGATATCCGGACACTCCCACTCTCCCCCAACTAGTATTGTTCCACCTGCGATAACGTTCACTTTTCCTGTACTACTTACAATCATTAGCCAGCTTTCTACAGCAAGCTGTTCAAACAGGGTTCCATGTTCGAAGAGATGCTCGAACGCGCAGCTAAAAATATCAAGAGCTGTGCCGGAATATAATGCGTTGTATGCAGTGTAGGCTTCTAGTTCTTATTACCCTGGCTTAATGTGTTAAATTAGCTGTGGTTTGGGAGGAGAGAAAACACTAGTTTATAAACGAAAAGGTTTTGGGAATTGTCATTATCCGTAAACATTGTGGAATATACAACTAGGATATATCGCCCATCGTTTGGTCATAACTAAAGTACATGTATTGGTAAGTATTGATACTTGGGCATAGATATTAAGATGCCTCGAAGATACCACATACGTATAGAGTATATATGGTCATATGTTCCCTCCATTGCAGAATATTTAGATGCCTTAGTGTATAGTGATACACTGTTTATATTGTTCAAAGACAAACATGCAACTGCAAAATTTGAGGATAATCCAAGACCACTAGAAGGATAAAATGCTGAGGTCAAATTCTTCTTACAATTGAATAATGGCGTGGTCCAAGTTTGGGCAAACACAATTACCTCCACAGCAGGAGGTCATAACGCGACAGAAGGTTTCTAAGGGTAACCAGTCATCTTTTGTCCCAAGCTCAGTGCAAGAACTGAGGTCAGGATGTCATCACTCGCATTGTTAGTCTTCAAATGAAGCAATTCTTCAGCTATTTGAAGATTAAATTAATGCAGACTTTATTCTTAGGAGTCTAACCCATAGTGGGTGTTTCTCTATGGAATCCTTTGTGATTAGACTGATTAAATTTACATTTTAAAGATTATTTTGCCAAGAGGCTATAAATATTGTTATGCTAAATTATACCAATAAACAAGGTCTAAGATCTCAATTTAGAATATCCATGTCCTGTCAGTGTGGACATAATGTACATAGGCCTATATCTGCAATTAGAAGGCCAAAAGAAACAAATAGACCACGACCTATATGAATGCAGACAGAATCTGATTTTCAGTGCTAGATGTCATTTTGTTTTTATTAAAATGCTCACCTCTATATTTGATCATAAAGCGGGGACGTCGAGGGTTGCGATGCACCATGACCTCTACATGCACCACGTGGTTCTCAGATTGGTAAATCTCGCGCTCGCGTTGTCTCACGTTGCACACATCAATCATGATCCTCTCCTGCCGTTCATGGACGGAAACCTGCATGGCACAGTCCCCAGCGGTCACTCCAAGCAGCTCCTCCTGTGGGTCCATCTCTCCGTCCAGGGTAATCAGGTCAAATGAGAATAAGGTCAAGGCCACGGCCTGACCTGACTTGACCTGTATCGCCCAGCGACATGTTAAAAGTTCAGGCATTTCGTGTGTAACACCACCAGCTATTATACCAGTCGGGGCTGTAAGGGCCATGATGTCATCCGATGTGCATGTTTGTGACCGGGCAGCATTAACTGAAAAAAACCCAAGGGTAAACAATCATTCGATAAGACGCTAAGGGGTGTGGGGTTGTTTTGTTTTGTTTTTGTTTTGTGTGTGTGTGTGAGGGGGTGGGGTTGACGATGCTGGTTGGTACCTGATTTCTTTTTCATGTTTTGACATATCAGAAAGGATTTTTGAACTTACCATGAAATATTTAATATGAATATAATATAAATTGTATATGATTTGTCTTTCATTTGATCATGACAGCTAAGAATGGTAATGGACCTATTGATGATATTTATCAAGAATTAAATCATCAAATTATATTATTAGGAGATGAGAGCTACCACACTGTGGAAATCTGCCTAATAAAAATGTTTTAAAAAGAATATATGTGTCACGATTCCATTATTGCAAAGTACAAATATTCAACAACGCAGATTTAGTGAAGACAGAAAATACAGTTTTCCGTGTTCATGACACGTCCAATAATCATCTACTTGGACTGAGGTGTTTGAGTAATGGATCCGATTTATTTTTGGAACTGAATGTTTTCAATACGTGTCGTGCAACAAGATAATTACATGACAGAACCAGCAGCAACTCGGTGAATAAATTGAAAAAGTGGGTTAAATTTGGCAAAACAATATTTCAATCAGAAATAGGAAAATGGGTTAAGAATACGAAGGAAATAATTTAATTGGCCTGTGATTGTAAGCGAAATAAATAGTCAGTTTATCTCCAAATTAGTTTGAATATTACACTACCGGCAGGTGACATGAGGATACGAATGAAAACAATTGATAGTACTGCCCATTAGGATTCCCATTTGTCACCCACTGCGCTTCCATTATAGTAAACCGAATTCCAAGACAATAGAAGACATAACATATCGATCAGGTATTGGAACAAAACAATGGATTAGTTTAAGGTAACTAACAAATAAGCATCACCGATCGAGTGATGGATTTAAAACTATTTGAATGTTCCAAATAACAATCCTGATGCGATTTCATTCAACCTACATTCAAATACGAACTGATGTTATTGGCATTATGTCTTTGCCTTGTGTGATGCTCATTTCAGCATATTATTGATTTCAGAAGGCAGCTGAGAAAAAACATATGTTCTGAATTGTATACTGAAGCAGGATGTCACTCTGCGTATGAAATGATAATTTTGATATCTTTATTCTAGTCCACTCAAACTGAAATAAGAATTCGATAGGCGATTCGTAGCAGCTGATACAAACACTTTTGTCAATTTCATAATCAATAATTGTCGGAGAAACCAGGTTTTTAAAAACATAAAAGGCACATAGCCCACATTTTAATATAAACAGTGCGTCTATATTTTAATATCGGGAAAATAATAACACTCATAAAATATATAGAGAACTAATGTAATTTTTGGAAAGAAAATTATAAAACCCATACGAGATCAGGACTTGAGGACATTCTCTACAATCTGCATTAGTATATTACCTTTTACACATCTGAAGGTCCCTTGGAGGTAGGATTTGAAATCTTTTTGACAGGGCTGGGCCACCGCCTCAAGGGTGGCGATCAAAATCTTACATTTCTGTCTCCCAGAACACTGACTGTCCATATAGTGCAGGACATCGGAGTAGCAACCTATTGAATGGTCATACTCAGCCGAGATACAACGCCCAGGTTGCATCCGACCATAGAGCGCACTCTTCATAAGAATGGCTTCATCAACGTCACAGCCCACGTCAAAGGATTCCGAAGCGCAGTATTCCGCTGTGGTGTCTGGAAAGAGACAAGAAGAAATTGGTTTTTCATTTTATCGTTTTAGGCAAGGATGCAACACTTAATGAACTTTTTGAAAGGAGTGTTTTGTCCCGGAGTGAACTCAATCGGTCAAAGAGACAGTCACAAATTTATGGGGATGGTTGTATCCCATCTTAGGGACAATTATATAATCATTTTTTATTTGTGTCATGTTTAACTTAAAATGGTTGTTTCCAGATATCGCATACTAACCATGCTTTATGTGTGAAAACCGATGTTGTCTTTATAATAGCTGTTTATATACAACGTAACACATAACATGATATAACACTCTTATTTAGAGCATAATATCTTGATAAATAGACACTTACAAAGAATATAGACAGACATAATCAGAAGGTTGAATCAGGTTGAATTGGATGTGCATAGTTTTTGATTCATGAAATGTCTAATGTTGGATTACCACCGCTCAAAATAAAACATAGACACTAAGCAATACAGCACAGAGTGTTAACATGACATAGTTCTTTAAGAAAACTATGTCATGTTAACTCTGTGCTGTATTGGTTTTAAGTGGAATTATATTCTACTCTTTAAGTTATATAGATTATAAATACATTATATAGAGCTGACAATATTGGTGGTAGAGGGGGTATTAAATAAGTAGCAGGAATTAGCTCACCATTTAAAAATACAATTAGCAATGACTGCAGTAAATAGATTTCGTAAAATATTGTCACAGAAAGGGACGACCCGTCCCAGGTAGATAGTGTTGTAATCTTAGTTCTTGGGGGTCACTGAGTCTGCCCATCAATCTCTCCACACCTTCCCACATTCCATTGGGACGGATGGGGACGGACGGACAGACAGACCCATCAATCTCTCCACACCTTCCCACATTCCATTGAGACGGATGGGGACGGACAGACAGATCTATCCATCATTCCTCACCTCTCCCACCTTCCATTGGGACGGATGGGGACGGATAGGGACGGATAGGGACGGATAGGGACGAACAGACTTCATCACATTGCTACTATTTTATGTCTATTTTATTGCTTGTGTTGTATATAAGGCCCCCAGTGGGCCGGGTAAAGTTGTCATCTGGCTTGACCATTCCTTGGATAATGAGCTGTGGACTTGAGCTGTGGAATAAAGGACTATACTGGATTGGACTTTCTGCTTGCTCTCTGTTGTTAAGCTGCCACGCTAACATGTTAAAGCCTTACATAGAGATGACTCAAAATAGTCAGTCATCCTCCCCTACGAACCTCAACAATATATATAAGGGAACATATATCCTAGGCTTAAGATGATTTCTGAAAATTGTACATCAAATGTCATCCATACAACCGTGTAGAATGCTTCATTGCCCCTGAGTATACATGAAATCAATGGTTGTCAATATACTGAACATTACAGTAGCTTTTCAATGTCATGTAAACTATATTATCAGAGCTTATATATTGAGAGATATCGTGTTTGAAGAACCCTTTCCACATGGGCCAGAGTTATATCGGACACGTTCCCCAGACCACAGAGAAATGAAGTGCCCAAATTACATTAAAAGTTATAATAGCTGGGCACAAACATCTCCAATGTAATAAACCACCCATCTGCGTATTTTCCCCTCTCTAGCCTGCATACCAATAGCTAACGTGCTTCTGGGATTTCAAGGCTGCGGGAAATACTCCCAAGGGTGCCATCTTGAACCAAAATGAAAATCTAATTGAGTCTCATTCCTATCTCTCCCGTCATAAACAGTCATGTCAAACTGGAGTTTTGGTGTGAGACAAGAACGCACAGGTCCTTTTGGGAATCTTTAAAATGCGACCTGCATCGGTCGGATGCAGCTCGTTTTATTTTTGGCGATTTATTCCAATGGTGAGCCCATCCAATGGAATCATTCATTTAGATTCAACAAGATAGCAGTATCCTTCAAGTAGATAAAAATGATATCCTTAATACACGACGACGATAAGGGTCTTCTTATATGACTGCTTGGAAAAGGCTTCACATTAGCCGGTCATGATAGCAGAGCCCCCTTTTCTTCGATGTCAAATCCATCAGGACCCTGCGAGCTGATGAATTGCTACCACGAACCTCAATTTAAAGTTCTCCAAAATTAAGAGGCTTATTGATATTTTCTTCTTGATTAGAAGCATTTGCGGACGGTTCAAATATTTGGATTTTTCAGTGCTGAAATTAGGAAAAGCTCTCAGTACTTGGCGTACCAATTTTCTTCCCATAGTTCTTTGCCAACAGGCATTTATGATTGGATGAGAGGGACAATTTTATTGGCCAAAGAAAGTAGTAGAAAGATAGAGAGTGCTCATGGAGTGGAAATCTGTAATAAGTGCAAGACAAACCATTTTTTATTGACCGTCGTGAAGGGCGGAAAATCGACTAAGTGCAATTAAAATGGATCTAAATTTGGAGATGTTTGACGGGATCTAACGAAGAGGAGTGAATGAGAAAAGCTGCAACTTAACAAATGAAAAGGAACGTGCACGTGTATAGTGGCCCTGTGAGTTTGCAACCTGGATTGGTGGGATAAGAGTAGATCTATGTAGGCACCAGACATGTTATAGGGATGTCGTGAATTTGATTGCTGTATAGGTCAGCCAGTCCTTTTGGTGCAGTACCAGGGGTCACTACAATCAGAGGCTTTAGTGGTTAGTTCCTCACACCACACCAGGTGGCTAGGTTTGGTGTAGATTCAAAGAATATCTTAATGCGTTAAGTTAATGCATTTCTATAGGAACCATTGTGGTCAAAGGAATATTTGGAAATCCGAGAATATCACGGATATCATGGATCTATAATATGAGGGCTTACCCGCAATGTATGATCTGAAATGGACTGACAAGTGTATGTATATATAAGATATAAAATATATACCTGATATTAATTGGCTTTAATTGTGATTCTAATGGATACACAGAAATATAGGGGGTATCTAGTAGCATTATGGGGGATTGGATCACAGCAATTGGTTGATTGAGAATGAGGCAGCCCTGATGGTAGCTTAGATGGTAGGAAATCATACCTGTAATATGGAAGTCGTAGGTTTGATTCCAACCTATAGGGCAGAATCTACTTTACTTGGGGTCACTGCACATGAAACAAGTATATGCTATAGTTGAACCCGATTTGGCTGTTTTTGCAGTAAATGTACAGGAAAGGGAGAGAATTGTTGACAGGAAGCAATTTTATGAAGGGAAATCGCACAGAGAAATCGAACACCTCAAAGGAAAATCTGGGAGAAAGGCAATACCCTATGGACACATTTCGGCACTTGAATAAAACACTTTTGGAGACGAGGTAGGAGAACAGTGAATTAAGGTTATCAGAGTGAAGATAATCGATCATGACAGAAAAATAATTATAGGCATAATTACAGGTCTCGGATGGAATTTGTAGTGGAATACTGTGAGTCATTTGATATTTTAGGACACTGCATAACGTATCCCCAGGAAAATTGAGAGGCGGAGAATTACAGTAGCTGGGTTATTGACCAATTGCCTAAAGAAAATTGCAAGACCAAAATCAAGGGTAACAATTTATTGAAAGAAAGGAAAGGCGACTAAAGCAGTGACTAAGAAGCTCAATGAAATTTTAGCGCGCTTAATTTCTTGATGTCCCGGAATGTACCCTTTATCACTTCAATCAAATATTTGTGTCCGCATTAGGAGAATGATTTACAAAAGAAAAAAGACCGAATGAAACCATTTGAGTTAATATGCTATTCTATTTATAAACAACTAGGGTGTATATATATACTGTCTGTCAGTGTTGTCACGTTTCTGTTGCCTAATGACCAGTGCCATGGCACACGGGACAATTGGCAAAGTCCTACTTTGTAACGAAAGACTCTATTTTAGGATCGATTCAGAGAAAATAAAACAAGGCAGAAAGACGAAGAAGTCAACAGATTCCACAAGAGGCTTCCATAAGAAATTGTTCAGCATGAAATATGTGGCCTTTACCTTCATTTCCTGACCATCCATTCTAGCGCAATATCTTTATTGTAATTAGACCAGGGCTGGGTCCCGACTCAGTAGGCTGCATGAGAGGACACATTGCATTTCTAGATTGACTTAGAACTTGCACAGATTGCTCTCTTCCACCTTGCAAACAAAGGGCAACTGAGGTTTTACTAGGAGTATTTAAGATTATAACAAAGGCCCTCTTCCTCAATGTATTTCCTCCGCTAACTGCCGCTAACCATCTCTATCCACTTCATGCTACCATGCCAAATGTAAGATTTAACACTATTGAATGAACTCCAAGTTCAATTTAGATGTCTGTCTTTTTTCGGGCCTTGGCAGCATTACAGATGCAAAGCCTCATCACATCGGGGGCATCGATGCTATTATTTATAGACAAATCCCCCTGGGATTGGGACACTGTGCAAATAAGATGATAGAAATGGCTTCAATTTCAGTGTTGTCATAGCAAAAGACATGAGCCCTATTTGAAATCGATTTCATGAATAAGCAATCGACTTTTATTTGATCATTGGAAAAATGTCTTTTCTTTTCATGTTGACAGCAGCGATTTATTACTTTCGCCTGAGTTGAAGACCTTTGAAATGCAAACCCATTTTCAGCTGCTATTTCTTTGAGAGGCTTTATTCAATTAAGTGTAACTAAGGAAGAAAGTTATCAGGTTTATTTAAGGCTTCTATGAGAATAATGGAAAATGTGAAGGGTAACTGACATCCAACTCATTACTGTCCAAAGGTTCTGTTCTTTTAAAAGTACGAAGTCCTCCTGGTTGGAATGGATAAAAGATTTCTCAGTGTTTCGCATGAGTGCTTTAAAAAGTCGTTAGTGCGTACTTCATTGCATAGATGATGGATAAAATTTGTCCTAGAAGACCGGCTGTCAGGACAAAAATTCCAAGGCTTCCTCAGGAAACATTCTCGGGGCCATTATATAAAAGATGCTTGTCCGAAGGTTGGTCCATTTGGGAATCCTAATTGGCATGCAGGAATATCCAGGATTTCAATTAAAAAGATATGATGCCCATTTATTCTAAAGTTTTTATACGGTGAGAAAGAAAAGGGTTGCTATTCACACAAGAACCCTTTGTGGTACATCAAGGCCGTGGGTATGTTCCAAGGATATTCTTAACATTTTTCTTCACAAAGGATCGTTTTCTTGATATAAAATCGATGCGGCTATATATACGGCAAGAATACTGTTTTAATTGGCACCTGAAAACTATCAAGCAGTTCTGATTTTTAGATAACAAATGGTAGAATCTAGTCAGGCTATACTTGACCTGTAATACACATTATTGTAATACCACCATTATTTTGCATATCGAAGTTATGACGGTTTTAATTTATGGATGTTATTTGAAATATCACCCCCATGGCGGATGAGAAATAATAATATTTAATTCGAAATTAAAAGCCCACAAGACTGTGATAAGTGCATTTGTTCCCTGATAAGAAACGGCTCTTGCTTCTCTCCTTAGATGATGGCGAAAACATAAAATGCAGCCCCATCAGACAGCAACTCGGGGTAAAATACAAAGTAAAAAGCTGAAATGTCTTAAAACGCCTTCGAGTGTGTCATTACCCTCTTAGGCGTTCTTATTCTAGTCTCAGAATGAATAAAACGTGAACTCAAGCCTACCAAAATGCCATGTTGTCACGTTGAAATAGATTTGAAGAGCTTTGGCTTGATAGTACTCTCTGTGAAATAAAAGTTTTATATAATATGAATAAGTAGGCCTAAACGTGTTTATTCTCTCGGCAACGATGTACAGGTTATTAATTCCGGCCTTCAGAGAGGTAGGTCACAGAATTCAATTTTCACAGTTCATAAAGTATAGCACTGACATACACAGAACACTGGATAGATTATGTACTTAAATATAGTTTCAGTGATATATCCTTCATTGAACTGTAACCATGAAACTTCATAGAATGCAATGCTTTAAGTGCTTGATGGTGGAGAGGGCCAGGTCAGGATTGTGGACTATGAGAGGCCACAGAAGGTGGCTCAAACTAGAGAACGCAATTCACTTTGGCACCATCTGTGTCGCCGGGCCTTTACAGCTTCTTCCATGCCTGGGGCCTTTCACGCTTGTTTTGATCCCAAGAAATGAACAGAGGACTAACCTAGGGGGTCTGTATGAATAAAAGCTACGCAGAAGGTGGATTCTCCAGACTTTGTGGGTACCAAGTTCCTCTACGGCAAATTGTCAGATCATGACCTATGAATTAGTATGGGTCATAGGCTTGTCATTCAATTCATTCCACATCTTACATTTTGGTTTCTACCAGCCCTGTCCTCTCGCCTTCAACATTGAATAGAGAAATTAACATAATTATGAGGGTCAGTGAATATTTTCTATTGTTTGGTCAGTCATACAGCGTAGGAATATTGGGCACTAATGAGCCAAGAGCGAAGGTCATTTACAGTTCGCCCATATTATTCACCCGGTATTCGGTTGAGGACCTTTCCCATTCATACACGCTTAATTAGATTGCCAACGCGTAGCCTTAGAGCAGGCATTGATCTGAGTGAAACAAACGATAAAAAATCTTTTAGGACGATTGGCTGATCATTTACGGGAAATCCCTTTACTGCAAAGGAAGGTCAGGAAGTGCTGAGTTCTGACTAGCTGAAGCTATGCCCATTTCTAAAGACTGTTCAAAGATGAGATTTTGTTTTTAACCATTTGTCAAGAGGATGTCTCTGATGAAAATGGGAACTCTGCAATAATTATATAGTTCCAACATCGATCCATAGTGCATGCTTAACGAATTCTCGGAAAAATTATCCGTATAAATCAAAGTTAGCCTGTTCCCCCTGTTTTCTCAATGGACACAATGAAACTATTGTATAAAAAGGTTCAACGTCGCTTACAGGAACAAATAATTTCAGAAAGGTGACTAGTTGATTCAGCCTCAATAAACACCATCGGGACCATGAATATCATATACAGCCATTTTGATTCACAACTATTTACTCCACGTTTGTGTATGTACCACATGCTATTTGTATGAGTGGGAGTAGTGTGGTAATTTGTGTCAATCCAACGTGTGAGGTATGACATTGCCATTCCCTCTTCCTCCCCTAGTACACATAAGGTAAACTGGTGATATACTTATACATAGCAACATGGGAGTAAATGTAGAACCTAAATTCGAATGTGGAACTCAGGACACTATTTCACTGTCCTTGATGTTTGTATTTTTCGCAACCCACTCGCCTCTCGGGTTGTGGGCCATGAAAAAAACCCAAACATCTCGGACAGTGCAATAGTGTCCCTCGTACCACATTCTCATCAAGTTCTATCTATGAACCAATTTTCTAATGACCTATTAAATAAGACCGATTAAAACATCCTTTTGTGCAGAAAATCTATGATCTACACAAAAGCAGTGCTATATAGAACCTCCTTTAAATGGTTTGAAATTGCTTGAAGAGGTTTCTCTGGAACAGCCATAATACTCTTGGGTCCCGTTGTCAACAAGACGCGCCTATATAAACACCATATCGTTATGTTTCCTTAACCTTTAAGATTTTAGATTAAGATTACAAACGAAATTAATTGCACATCAGCCGTCAGTCTAGATCCACAACTGAAGTAACTTCATAAGAAGCGGTTGGTCAAACTTTTGAAGTTTCTAGCTAGCATAGATTTGAATTCTATCTCATGCAGTCCTCTCCTTGAAAACTTCCAACAACCCACATTTTTCTCGTAAACAATTCCTACCACCTCCTTCTTTCACTTTTCCCCGGTGGGCCATCAAATACTTATTAATGATTAATCATAAATGCAACCTAAAGATGAGGAATATGAAGGGAAACACCAATAACGTGAGGGGTCCAATTATGGCCCGCCCGGCCGCTTTCGAATAGTATCAATAATGGATAACCGACTAACGTTTGCTTAGCCTGTGACACTCTTGATTGAAAACTTCCCAGTTGCCATACCCTAGCATGTGAGCACGCAATATCTAAAAGAGATTAATAAACTGTTCTTCTGGTCTCCGAGGGAGCAGGAGAACATTCATAATGCAGCTCCAAAATCCATTGCTTGAGCCGCAATAATAAGCCTCCCTTGTGTTGTGCCAGACAAAGAAAGTACTCGGTCTGGGGGTAGTTGTGTTGGTGTCGGGGTAATATAATATAGGCATGCAGTTCACTAACAGTATACACACTAAAGGCGGCAGTATATTATTTTCAACTCTACCAAGAACTTGGGAAGGTGTTTGAAATTTAAAATTTACCCTAATTTGGCATTGGGCTTGGTAGTTTTTGGCTATTCTGAGTAGAACTGGAAAACAAAATTGGTACAGAAATCGAAACTGCTCTTGTGATTCACTATATAAGCATTTTTGTTTTTAAACATTTTATTTCGATAAACAATTCCACACAGGTGGTATGTTTCAAGTTATCGAGTGAAAAGAAATGGTACAATTTAAGAATCAACAATATAATATTAATCAGTATCCGTAGTCTGAATGACTTTAGTGATTACATATATCATCTATATCATCTATATAACATTGAAAACATTTATAGAAATACAAATTATTATTCTACAATAGTCATTTCTAGGTAACATACTACCAACTACATTTTATAGAGGCTAAAAAACTCGACATTTCGACATGATATAATATGACGACAAGGAGCAGTACACATTTTTTTGGATTTTTTTGCCAACTAAAAACAAATACATAAGTCTATCCGCAATTTCTAAAACTACGAGGTTTGCGTTCAAGTAACCAGTTGGTTTCAATTAACTCAGGCCATACCATTTTACCGTTATTCAGATATAGATAAACGGGCCGTATTTCACGTTATATATAAACAAAATTG
Source organism: Sthenelais limicola (assembly GCA_942159475.1). Taxonomy (NCBI): domain Eukaryota; kingdom Metazoa; phylum Annelida; class Polychaeta; order Phyllodocida; family Sigalionidae; genus Sthenelais; species Sthenelais limicola. The sequence goes on along the minus strand of OW804097.1, from coordinate 71,603,449 downwards.
TTTCACTTCAAAGCATGTTCTTAAGATAAATCTTAATTTCCTGCCACGGTTTCACTCTGATTATTGCAGGAATGTTATTCCACATCATGGGGCCCTGACATTGTGGGCAAGAGAGATATTTTGCGGAAGAACAAACCGGTTGGATGATGTTAGGACCTTCAGCCTGCCTGGTGTTGCGAGGCATAATTTGTATATATACTGGATCTAATGATCTTCTAGCCATTATGCTTAAAATGGCGATTTTACCTCTTGCTATTATTTCATTGATGTTGTACATGGTTTTGATCTCTTGTGTGGATAGATCATGATTAAACGATATCAACCGAATCGAGCGCTTCACCGTACTTTGCACTTTCTTAATAATGTTGGCCTTTGCCATATTGTACATGAACAAACCATAATCCGCAAGCGGTAATATGTGTGCTTTCACAATCATCTTTGCTACATTGTTGTCAATAAAGAATCTTAACCTGGCAAATTTGTTTACCTTCATCTGAACAGTGCACTTCATTTTGTAGAAATGTTCATTAAAGCTTAGGTTAGAATCTATACAAAAACCAAGATACCTACTGTGCTTCGCTTTTGTAATGGCATGGCCATTTATATAGACATCAGCAAGGTTAGTAAAGTTAATTCTCTTTAAACGATGCCTTGTAACGAGTACCTGCAGCATACATTTCTTGGAATTGATGGTAAGTTTATTAACATTCATCAAATTCGCCACACAGTTAGCAATATCTTGTGTTACGGTGATGCACTCATTCAAATCTTTACCAGTAACAGTGACAGCAGTGTCATCTGCATAGATTGACATTTTAGCTTGCTCTGGGTTATTAAGACATCGTAAACAATTAGGAAGGTCATTAATATATATTAAAAATAAGAGTGGTCCGATTAAACTTCCCTGCGGTACACCGTTTTGTATGGCAATCAAATCTGAGAGCATATCATTGAGAAAGGTATTTTGTTTCCTATCTACAAGATAATTACACACAATGTTAGTTATCATGGGATTCACACAGTAGTAATCTAACTTCCTCTTTAATATATTATGGTCAATCCGATTAAAAGCTTTGGCGATGTCAAAATAGCTTGCCACTGATTATTTCCCAGTATCCATTCCCAATAATATAGGCTCAGTAAACTCAAAAAGAGATAAGTTAGTAGAAAAACCCTTTCTGAAACCACCTTGGCACCTAGTAAGAAGATTGTTTAATTCCATATGATTTCTCAGTGCTTCACATATGGAATTTTCTAATATGTTTGAGGGTAAAGGAACAAGTGCAATTGGGCATAGATTATTAAAGAAACGAAGGTTTCCACTCTTGGGTATGGCGACAACATTAAAGTGTTTCCACTCTAGGGGCATCGTACCACAATCAATACACATTTTTAATAATGGCGTGAAGACATGTGATAATTTGCTGAGGTATAGCTTTAGGATCTTTGTGCTTACCCAGTCGAATCCACAATTTTTGTTTATGTCTACTTTATCAATGAATTCTACCACCGCTTTCTCTGAAATGTTTATTCGTGTGCCAACAGTAATATCCGGACTATCACTTAGAAATTGTTCGAAGCTTCCTCTGGGATGTTCAGTGTTTACACCCATATTCCTAAAGAACTTATTTAGCCCATTACTGGCCTCTAAGCCTTTTAAGATTTTGCCTTCATGTATGAAGCTTTCAGGCATGGATTTATTTGTTTTTCCTAAAAGATCCCCTATATTACGCCAGAACTTTTTACTGTTACCTCCACAATTGTTGAAGGAAGATGTAATCTTCTCTTTCTTAGACCTACGTATGGCTTTAGATACCACTTTCCTTGCTGTCCTGGCAGCTTGCCAATCAGCCGGACTGTTCGTTCTTTTAGCTGTTTTAAATAACCGATCTCTTTCCTTAATGGATGCATGTACATCTGCACTTAATGATAACTCCCCTCTCGATACAATGTTGATTTTCTCAAGGGGACACTTGATATCTAGGTAGTTTGTCAGGTACCTTTTCATGTTGGCCCAGGTAATTTCGGGTGATACATCTTCAGACAAAAAGAAATCTTTTTCCCCAGCCATTCTATCAATATATTTCTCCAGATCATCCATATCAATTTTGTCGAACCTACGGGTGAGCTTAGATTTCTTTACAACCAGTTTAGAGATCTTCTTAAGAGTTACATATATAATAGCATGATCTGACAGATTGACATTTATTACCCCAGCGTCCTTTATGTGTGGATGGTCAGTGGCAATTATGTCTAATAGGCTAGCAGTGTTGCGTCCATACCTAGTGGGTTTAGTGATACATTGACATAGGGACAATTCTTTGATAGAGTGTGAAAAATTTCTAACCGTTTCATTGGATTTTTCCAATAAATTGATATTTACATCACCACAAATCAATATGGGTACCCCTTTATATCGATCTTGAATATGTTTCACGGAGCGATTCATTTTGTCTATGAAGCCCTGCTTGTTGCCCGTCGGGGGGCGATACAGATTTACAAGGAAAAAACTTTTCCTGTTACCAGGCTTAATTTTTAACGTTTGCACCTCAATATCTCCATCACATAAATTTAGTTCCTCCATTATCCATGGATCAACTATAAATTCATTACTGACATAGCAGCATAGACCTCCTCCGGATTTTGTTGAACCATCTATCAGAGTCGACCTATCAGACCTGTATAGCCTATACTGGGTATTATGTATAAGTTGGTAGTCAACATCCGCTTCGTTAAGCCACGATTCCTGAATCGCTAATATCTTTATATTGGCCTGAAGTATTGTGTCAAAGATTTCAGCCACTTTATTACGCAAGGACCGAACATTTAATGATGTGACAATTAGACCTTTCTCGGCCCCCAGAGATTCTAGGCTATCCGATACCATTCTTTACAACACTACAAGTACATCGTTCTAATTCAAGGTCAACCTTATCAAGGAGTGTAATTACACTGTGTACAGTTCCAGATAGCATCACGTTAAGGCGGATATTAAAACACAAGAGAAGTGGCATAAGTAAAACATCAACATTTGTCCCATATGTGTGGGTTGACAAGGGCGTACGGTCCATTGGACAGCAAAAGGAGCGACCTGATCAAGTTTTACCTATAACTTGTGAGAAAGAAAATACAACCACATAAAAATTATACACTTAGACAACTAGATATACAAGCAACTTACCCCGAAGGGGGCAGACCGATAGTATGACCATATGATTCGTAATCCCAGGAAAACGCAAATCCAAAACTCTATATCCGAGAGATAGGAGCCAGTGGTCGCCATTTTGAATTTTACAGTACCGCACTGAATTTATCAACAGCTATCATTGATCAATATATCGACCCTTAAAACAAATCATGAATATACACCAGCTATGATGCCACAAAATTCACATTAGATTCTTGAGAAATTGGACACACCCTTCAAGTTTGTATAATACTGAACATGATTCTGTGGACAGGACAACCATTTGTTTTACCGAAAGGCATTCTATGCCGACCTATGTAAATTACATCGTCCTCCTTCTTGAACTTGGCACACCAAGTGCGTGACCTAGTTCTGAAACAGCTGATCGTAAGCATTGATTCGCACAACTGGATTCAAACATAATACAGGTAATACAAGAGACATAAACTACTATCCACACCCAATATGGTTTACTAGGCACGGTACAGTGCTGTTAATTTCTCACGAATTATCCTAGTTTGACCTCAGATACGGTATTTCAAGGTATAAGTCGCGTCTATGTAATCATAACGCCACGAGGCACGAGAGAAAAATAAATGGCGTTTACCATATTCTCAGTTAAAGTCCGGTTTGGTTTTTCTAGCTAGGGCCCATTCTCTTCTCGATTCATTTAATGATCTATTCGCGTTGACTAAGTCGATTCTGTTAATACGTCTCAGCTTTGATACGTTTACAGAGTCCCTGCTTGCTGTTATCGGTGATGCTGGGAGTAACTTTCTCAACCGTAAGGCTGGAGGACGGGCAGAGGTGTTTCCATCAATCATCGTAGTCGAGGTGGATGTGTTATCAATCTCCATATCCGAGTCTTCATTTGCATCTTCATCTATCGAAGTGTTATTACACGTCACTGTGGTACCATTCATTTTGGCAGCAGCTGTTTCTTGTGGTGACGGATGACTGGAGAAATAACGACTCTGTGCTTGGTTTTGTGAGGTAGGCGAACGAGAATTTGGAGAGCGAGCTTTGGTTGTCGTCGGTGGAGGGGGAGGCGAGATTGGCACACACTTGGCAAACTCTTCCTTATGAGTTTCCCTCATCTCATCTCGGATTTGCATCAACAGGATCCCCTGACGGTTTTCACCCATCCATGTGTGGCTTTGAAGCTTATATGAACCCAAGAAGGTGCCACACCCCCATTTACCATCTCCAGTGGCCTCCACGAGTTCTATATCTTTGGTGCATAGGAGCAGACTTCTAAGATCGGGATTCTGCAAGAATTTCGCCTTCATAATGGATTTTAGATACGACTCTTCTTTCCTGCGCCACTCATCGTTAACAGTAATCTTGCTGCTAAGATCTTTTATCTCAAAAGGATCTCTCATGTGTACAATGCGCTTGGCTGTGTTGTATTTCTCATTTTTTAACGCCTTCAGGTATACAAAGGCGTGTTCAACGGAGTAGAAAGTTAATTTCTTTACAGAAATCGGGCAATAGAACATGTTCCCAGGCCACGCATGAGGCCCCTGGTAAGCCAAACACCCACCTACTTTTACGACTTTGAGTGTTTCTGGCTGGACTTGCGATGGTAGAGTATCTAAGTCATTGATACCATAGGATTTGCCCTTAATTTGAACTTTATCCCCCTTGATTTTCGCCGCCTCATCGATTTGACATTCCTGAGCTGTACGTGCTATCAGCCTTAACATGCCTCTGTTGCGACGTACTTCAGGGTTGACATCGTCATCGAAGCTCCAAAACTTTATAGAAGGATACTGTTCTGGATTGAAGTAATTTCTGTTAAATAGAGCACCCTTGGCTTGCATGAAAGATTTCTTGTCAGAGTGCAGATTGAACACTACCACAATAGGATCCGGTCTCTTGTTCTTACCCTGGAATTTGCTGACTAGCCTGTATACCTCGTCAAATCGTTGTTCAGTAAATCCTCTCAGGACCATCGCAACAATTTTAGCACATGTAACGTCTAAATCTTCATTGCGAGTATCCTTAACCCCGTTAAACACCACTGACTTTTGTCTGAGACGGGTGTCCAGGTCATTATTGATTTGTTTCTGGACTTTAAGTTCGTACTTGAGATTACCTACTATGGATTCGAGGTCATCTAAACGTTTTTCCAGCTTCTTGGTTTTGCTTTGCAACACCACACGTTCACTGATTTCATCTTTATGAGAAGTGGCCAAGTCCTTAACAAAAGCATAAGTGTTTTCCACAAATTCACCCGCTTCATTTTGTCCTTCAATAAGATCACATACATCGGCGTCAAGAACTTCCAAGGTAGGGGGAATGCTATCTCCATCTTCTCCATGTACGTTAACAATAGGAAAAATCACCTCACCATTCTCTGATTCCGTCATAATGTAGTCTAGATGTAGATATAGTCTTCACAGGAGGAATAAATGGTATCGAGAAGTCACTTTGGATAGCTTTCTTTAATTCAGGCGAATATCCAGTACTAGTGCTATCAGTGCTAGCTTTACGCTTGCCGGCCTTGGTATCCATGGCTAGTGCATACTATAACACAGGTGACACAGGTGACTGGCGCGAAACATGGACACATTACCCTCATTGTCGCTCATGTGGATTGTGAAAAAGTTCAAAGAGAGATATTGTCCAGAGTTTTCGATGTAGAAGGATTTAGTACCATCCAGTGTCTTCTAGTGATGCAGGTAGGTGTAATTACGAGCTCTTTTCAAATAAAAATAGTGTGATTGCAGGTTTAAAAATCGAGTTTGAGTCCACGGTGATCAAACACGTCTTTCGGTACTCGACGCCATTGCCTATGTTCAGTTATTATTAGTGTTGAACTAGTTCTATTATAGTGTTGAACACTGTATTTGACCATTGGCAAGCAATTAAATTCATTCGTAGGCTATATCATCAGACTTATTGATAAGCCAATGATGGTATTATATATCCTCGAAGTAGGATTTACTTGGAAAGAAGAATACCATCCCATGGATACGAGCACCGATTGACTAAGGTGATTGAGTAGAACTGAACCAAGATTCGGAATGTGAATCAGATGTTTTTCTAAGTGTTCTCCATGTAAAGATTATGTTGTCTTCCTGGCCAAACTAAGAATATTATACACATGTTAGGCTTGAATAAACATGTCCAAAACACCCCCAATATAGATGGGCTACGATTCCTTATTATGTAATAAAACATTGAAGGACTGATTGTTCTATAACGGAGTTGCCTATAAAACCTTAAATTTTCAGTTGTATTCCAGTGACTTTGTGAGAAGTGCCTGACACTGAACTATTTTGCTTCACATATACGAGTGGGGAAACGGTGTGAACAGGTCAATGAAAATCAATGAACAGGTCAATGAAAATCTATACCAGTAGTCGCTCAAGTGCGATTAAATATGGGTTTAAGGGGACATCTCAATTATGGAATTCTTAGTGTTGAAATGCACTGAAATTGATTGATTATTATAATTTTTATTCACAATCTCCAATACGCCAAATTTGATGTCTGAATGGATGCAAAACAAATTAAAATGAATACCTTCCTTCTGCTATATCAAACAGTGCAATATAAAGAAAAAATGGCTTCCATCATATATACGTGTTCTGGCAGTTAACATCGAACAAGAAGAATTTCTGGAGCAGGACATACACCTCTGCTTTTCTCATCTCAAAATTTTGAGGCAGTCCCTTAACGACTATGCAATGAGTGGACAAACGGAAGTGATCAATGGTTACTGGTTCGCCTCACAGGGGTCGCTGTCGATACCTCTTCTAGTTTGTCCAAATAGATCCTTAACCACTCAAGGGAGCGAACACAGGAAGGACAAATTGAGCAAGCGCAAACGGCTTGGTCACCATGGATAGACTTGTGGGGTCTCCTTGGCTGGTAAATAGATGGTAAGCGGAGTCCAAGGCAAAGTCATGCATGTTTGAGGCTGTCAAAAAGGCCACCAGCTCTGTGGTACATCCAGATGTGAAGGGTAGGGGAGAACAACGTTGAAGTTCCATTCTAAATAGCCTACTCCAAAAACACTATATTTTGTTGTCATCTGAACAGGGGAACCATTTCATTAAAAGATATTAGCTGATTCCGACTAGATCACGGTAATTTATCAAGACAACCCAGAGAAAAAACTTCTGGATTTGTCCCATTCGGTGATATATAAGTATATCAAGGTATTTCTACTTCTTTACTTATATGTTGAATATAATATCAAAACTATGTTAAACGTGTTCATTAAATCTTATCAAATGTTCCATGGGAGCACATAAAGTACAATGTATCCTGATGTTCTCACTTGCCCAACGAATTTAGCCAGTATACATTATTTCATAAGACACCGAATCCGATTAATACCACCCACGTCTTGAACGTGAAATGTACCTATTAAATCAACAGAAATACCATTCTGTGTTCTGTATTATTTTAATGTTGTGTTGCCATGAGAGACGTCTTGGGTCGAAATACAGTCCCGAACACTTTGTTTGAAAACTTAAGATGACATGGAATCCGGTAAATGAATCTGAAATTCCATTAAAGGACCAGGAAATAGGTGCCTGGTTCAAATCCAAATATTTAATGAGAACCTCCTTATTTTCTCCTCAAGGCGTTACCTCTGTTTTACGTTGGAATTTTCTATTTGATTTTAAATAACTCTGTCATTCTTTTACCTTTTTGACAAGGGGCCCGGACGCATCTATAAAAATCTAAATTTAAGCCAATATACCAAATAGTAAGATCCCCATGGTATGCTCTATTATTAATCGAGAGACACATTAATGTTCCAGGAACGATGTGAACCTTGCATGACGAATAAAATATGATACCACCAACGCCTTAGTATTTAATCTAGGAACAACACCTTCGTTGGATCGCAATGAATCCCACAGTGAATCAAGACCTAATACAGGAGCGGAAAGCATGAACACTGTTGCATTTTTTTGCATCTCCGAAGGGTAAACAAAATATAATCCGACATTGCAATGGTTTCAAACCTGAATCTATTACATTCAGAGAATATGCCTTGGGGATAAATTATTAAAGGTTATGCTACAGCAAAAGGAAAGCCACCGAGAATGAATTATCACCTTGAGTCGAGTGGAAAAGAAAACATTTTCGTTTAAGCTTGCGAGTTACAACACTAAATAAGAATGGATTCCTCCCAATAGAGGAGCAGTTTCAGAATAATTTGTGAAATTTCTCATATCCCAGAAGGTGATACTTGATGAATTATGATGGACCCAAAGGTTTCCCTATTCATTGTGATATAGACCGCAGCCTCTAAGAAGATAATTAATCTTCTACACCAAGCTCCTACAGTTAGCTTACTTTTCGAATAGGAAAGCGGAGTGTTAGATCACTAATACACACTAAAACTCAATGCATATATATCCATGACTCCAGCCATTCCTATAGAATAACCGATGAAAAAATATCTCCAATTGTGGTTAAAAAGTGTCTTAAAACATCAGAACTTTTAACATTATTTTCAACATCAATTTAAAAAGGCAGGATGTCCATGGCGAAAAGAAATATTCGGTGAATGATAGTCTTAAAACATAAATTTACAAAAGATGAGGGGAAAGTAATATAAGAGAATATGATTGGTATCCATTAGAAAATGTCCTTACTTCGCACCCACAAACACCGACAAGGAAGTCTTATTAGAATTGATAGATGTATCTGAGGCAGATCAAACGCTTTTAATAGCCCTCCTACCCTGGGCGTCAGTGGATGAAAATAATATGCATGGCATTACGATATGCCAGTGTTATTTCTATAGGATTGCTTCATTGAATGTCTGTTAGTCACCTGGGCGGGCCCAGGAGGCACTGGAGAGAGATTCTTTCAAGTGGCCTAATTACTTGAGACACACCAGTGGTGTCCGGGCGTAAAACAATACACATGATACCTAATTGGTCAAGACATCCTATTACATATATATTTGTAATGCCATTCTTTTTCATCATGCCCGGGAAAAGGCGATGACTGGAATAAGGCCCAGGCATAGCTGGTATAGTATGAGCTAGATAGAAGAAGGTGACAATTAGGACGGATGGGACCAGAGAGATACTATCTAGTTTAAGCTGAATTTGTATATATATATATATATGTGTTTATTGTCATCTGTGGAAGGTTTATAATTTTGAATTTTTGAATTATAAAACAAGAGTAAATACACTAAGTTTTATGGCAAGAATGACTGGCCCTGTTTTCAAACTTAAGAATTGCTCATGTGTGTTGTGTGTATATTTGTGGGAAAAATCATCTGAGTAACGGAACGGAACGGATCATATAACGATGATCTAAAGACGGACCCAAGGTTGATTCGAATATAATTAGTTTAAGATGAGGACATTCTTTCCTTTCAAAACGGATCCTTTACGGATTCCTGGAATCATGTACGAATTTCACTCGGAGTCATTCGAGATCCTTCCATTTGTACTATTCCTGCGCGCTCCTATGCCAGTAGTTGTGACATCCTCCTACTGAGTCAACTTATTTTATTGCTCCTGTCAGCGATCACTACGGACCAATTGATTGGTAAAACACATTACTTACTATCTTACTGTAAGCAATCACGTAGTGAAATTGGGTTGGATAAGGAGAACGTGACTCCTTTGACGTTGTTTGTCACTTTAATACTGACATGCTCCTGGGTCTTTTTCCACAAGGTCCTTCGCCATGATGGGCATATTCGTGAACGGGGAGACTTTTCATCTTTTCGTCAGTCAGTGTAGCAAAATAGCTTTGAAGAATTAGGACTAGACAGAATATTCGCCCTTTTGATTCTTTGATTAATTCAAACGATATGCATCCATGCAGGGTAATCTTAGAAGATGAATCGGTTAGAGAGTTGGTTGACAAACTGATCTGCAAATGATTCCAAAAAAAATCTTCAACGTGTTCTTCCCCTTGAGAATTTCCCAAAAGGAACAAAGAAGAAACGGACAAAGAAGAGACCTACTCCAAAAAACTGTTGTGTTTTTTGTTTGCTTCTTCGCGTGTGTGCAGGTGGCCAAGTTTGTCTGAGAAAAAAAGCGGAAAAAGGACGTTTCTAGGCACAAAAAGATTCATTCTTTTCCTTGTCCTCCTCCGAAAGTCTATCTTTAGGAGGGAAGATCCGGAAAGCCACCGTTATCTCCCGCTTTAATAGACGTGGATCTGTACCTGATGCATAACAAGTTCTTGCTTGGCGCCAGGAGATCGCTCCGGATGACACTGAGTTATATGAACCGTACAGGAGCGGCGCCAACATAGGGGAGGCCGTTAATAAAAATAATTACTGTATGTCTTACATGGTGAGGATTCGTCAGCAGATATGCACATTTCATCAAACGCTGTATTTATGTGTCTGTGTAAATAGGCTAATATTTCCTATAGAAGTATCCCGTGGGTGTGGTCACCAGATCTTCTAAAATTATCGGAGGCGTTTTCACTTTGATTTGTTCTAATTATGTCACGGTTGTCCTGCATTTGGGAAAGTGTCCAATACATTGATTTCGGTACGTAAAAGAGGCAAATGTAGCAATATTTATATTTATTTTGGTAGATATCCATTAGGTAGATGTAGATGTCTGGTGGCTACACTCTGTTTGAGTCCTGCTGAGAGTAAACATCAAATGTGCATCAATGTGGGCGTGGGCTATGGTGAAACCTGGGGTGCCGCTCTCAACAGGACTCAAACAGAGTGTATATAATATATGTATATGTATAGCCTGACACCATAAATAATTTCAGGTGAAGCTGCATTATACAATTCTATATAGCAGATCTAGATATACAATCAAAATTTAAACAAGAAATCTTTGCTAGATAATGGGGAGTTGATAGGCTTGAACCAAGAATCATGTAAGGTGATACGGAATGGCACTGCAGTGTGATTTGACTGACTTCAAATTAATAAACTTCCAGTCCCAAATCGAAGTTTGCATGTTATATTTGTTGATTGCGGTGTTGCAAATCTGCTGCTAGAGTATAGGCTGGTGGATTGTGTTGCTGATAAAGTATTCTTTGTGGTATTTACATGTGAAATACTATTTTCTCCACAGCTTTCTCTTGTTTTGGTCTAATGCTCTTCAGCACGCTAACCACAACGAATTACAACCAGCCAACCACAGACTTAAGAGGTCTTTGTAGGCTAGAACTCTCCAAGGCTTTTATGTTGGAGACTACTCTAAATTACCAGTTTTATTTTTAGATATTCTCTATAGATATTCTCTATTGATGAAGCAAAGCAGCAGTGGCAGAAATATCATTTATTCAGTTTTAATTTACAGTTATAGACTAGTGTAAATTTGATATGGAATTTAACTATTTTTAATGAACTGTTGTTATTAGTACTTCACAGTTGATTGCATTGGGAATACCAGTTGAGTGAAAGTAGCATCACAAGGTACATAATACAATACCAAGATAAACGGTCTCTGCAAAGATAAGATATTTGGGAGAACTATTATTCTTATTCCATATTTGAAGCAATCCCAGACTGATACCCTACTCGTTGTAAGAATTTGAGTGTGGGTAATTGGTTATGTTTTGTACATGTATAAGCAAAGAAAACGAGTAGGTCTACAACGTCACCCATCGATTTTCAGGACATAACTTTCTAGATAGGAACTGCTGTCTACACATGCATATAAATCTCACACCTTGATCGTTGTATGAACCATTGGTATTTAATATGGGCGGGGCAAGTGTTCAGCCATTCGCGAACATCTATTAATTTCATATTAATCAGAGCTGCTTAACTACAAATCATTTGTCTCTCCCCAGACACATCTGAGGATATTTTATAGGTCTCCTATCTAGACATCAATCACACAAGCTTGTCCATTCCTCAGTAACCCAACCTTAAGACGCAGATCTATAGAGGTAATCGATCAATATGTGCTCTTAATAAGCCTCATAACCTTCACCGACCTTAATGTTTATATGACATGATAATTTCTCCCGTGAGTAGACTCTTGGGGATAGATTAACTTGAGCTGATAATCTGGGCTCTTGGTTTATTCCTTAATCCAGCCATAGGCTGCTCTAGAATGATCTATAACGAATGATCAACACAAGTCAGCCGTTGCCGAGCAATGATTTCTGCTTCAGTGGATTTTGTCTTTCTTGAGGATGATGGGACATGGCTTTACTAATTGCTCATGCTTTAATTAAGATACATGCTTTCTCTGTAGCTTTAAAGTTTCTTGTTTGTGCCACAACTCAACGTGACTAATTAACAAAGAAATATTTTCAGAATCCTTATAAATACTTTTGTGTTTAGATCAAACCATTACAAGCTAATAAGCAGAATGCATGGAATATTTGGGATGCACTGCGTTGATTGTAGAAGGATCTACTTGCACCATATATACATTATGCGCTTGCCTTCAGGAAATATTAACTATTAAACAAACACTTTGGGGATAACCATCCAATTTCCGTGACCAATCTCATACTCAGGACAATATTTTACCATTCGACGTCCAATGATGAAAACAACCGTTCTTGTCATTAAAGAACATTTCCACAATCATAATTTATCCAAGTGCTCAGGCTTCTGTCATATTTATTTCATGAAAATATTTATGAAATGGGCCTCCAGGATATCAGGCGAGCTTTTGATTAATGGATTGTAATATGAATGGCAAATTGCTCATAATAAATCCCTTCATGTTATGAATGAGCCTAGGCCTAGGCAGCAATTATATTTCAATGGGAAATCATGAAATGGAGCCAATCTGCACGCCCATATATGTGCCCGTGTTTGGCACTTTCTCAAAGTACAGGACAGATGTGTCTGTCATATCAGGGTAATTATCTGTAATCTAAAAGGCATGAAATAGTCTTATACTTTATAATGAGTGTGATTAAATGGACTTCACCTCCTCAATGGTTGTCTCGTTAAGAAAGCCTCTGGTAAACATGTTTTCAATTAATATAGGCCTACATATATCCCGCATGAACTACTTAAAATAGGGATCTGAATACATGCGTGGTTTTGGTGATTAGCCCGAAACGGTACATGCATGCTAGGGGTTATTTCCTTCCAAATGTGCCCATTATAAAGATGCATATTGTGGACGAATAGCGCTCCAGAGAGCATATATTTCAATTGGTACCCCTGGTAAATGATAGTATATCATTATATCACCAAAACGTGTGATATTATGACTAATGAAACAGATTTGCTCGATTCAATAGGAGGGGGCAAATATGAAAAGCAAACAAGAACGATAAAAGAAAAAATAAATGGGGCAGTGCCAGGTATCTATCATTAAAGGAATTGCACAATGAAAGGGACAAGGTGTCGCCGTGGGGAGTCAACAAATAGGAGCAACTCATGCGATGTAGGTCGTCATAGAAATAGAGCAGATGGCCTTGAAGGAGTACCTACAAGCACCAGTACTAACCTTAAACGCCACCAGAATAGCCATCGCTTGGCCCTGGGGATGTAATAAAGGACTCGGGTCTAGTGATCTATTGGACTTAGGGTGAGAAAGCACAAAGAAATAAGTGATAAAAAATGAAACGTGGAAGGAGTCCGAAGGGCATATTGAGAGGGAATAAAAGGAATGTAAGAAGGCAACTTGGAGGCAACTCAAACTTGTCAGAATTGGTTGCCTATATTTAGCATACCATTCAATTCACAGCGCTTTTCTGTATAATCCCCTGCGTGATATTATTTCCCATATCATATATGTACTTGTCAGAGACCATGAATCAAGGCATCTTGACACATTGGTCTCTAATTTGACAGAGAATCTCCCCCAAAGAATAATTGGCTCAATAGTTGTTACCTGTTCGGTAATTAAATTCTACAAACATGTACCAATGCTGATATTTTGAGGGGTTTATCTAGCATCTGCCATTAAGACAACTTTCTGTTTCGGGTTATACGTTTTGTAAGTGCATACTAATCTAAGGCAACGATGGATTTTCTGTTGTTGGGTATCTCTACCATACAAGGCACAGAGAAGCAAACCTCACATAAATATGACAGTCGCTCCCACATGTCCTCGAATGCATTCGTATATTACGGCGCCGACACCAGGAACAAGCCGGAAGGGAAGACAGTGGTATGGTGCTCAACACTTCCGGTCCACCGGTGAAGATAACCACGTGACAGTCGGTCAGAATCGCAGATTTATGGCAAGGTCATGTGGGTTCCCTCGCCCTATTTATTCACAGTAATAAATCACTGATCTAATGCGATACTCCTCACAAGAAATCATCGATTCATTCGAAATAGATAATATTGAAAAGTTGTCAATCATAAAGTATTCATTTATTATGACATTTATAACATTTTTTTAGCAGCAGTCCCGGGAATAAAACGTAAAACGGGACTCTCGTCACGGAGAATAGTGTAGAGAACAAATATAATCAACTGCAACAAGAACTGTTGGACAATAAAATGATATTGTGGCATTTTTCCGTGTCTAGTGGCTATTGATTTTGCGGCTGTGGAAGTAAATCTACTCATAGGTAAGACTTTCTCAGGTTGCTGTTAGTCGTTCCACTAATTGTTGTCTTCTTTTGCTTGATTTCCCATTATATACATTTAAATGTCTTAACTGAGCGCTTTACCTTTTCTGCAGGCGCGCACATAAAGAAGAGACAATTAAAACGAGACAATTTTTAGCAAATCTAGACAAAATCGCGCTCATAAAAAAATGTGACTTTATAGCCATTCTCAGGCAGTTTTGTCTAAAAATGTCGAAGTTTTGTCTCTAAATTTATAATTTGGAGACAATTTTGCCATAGATTTGAATTTAACCTGGGCAATCAAGTAAGTAATCAGTGATGAATAAAGGTTTTTTAAACTTTCAAGACTTTAGACAATGCCTAGGCAAAAATCTTCAATAAAATCCCCGGCTTCAAGGACAATCTCCAAAGGTGTGCACATAAAGTCAGATTGTCCTTGTCCTTGAAGCCTGATTTTGTATTTGTCCCCGGTCTCTTAAAATTAGAGACTATATTGTCTTTTCAATTTTTGTCCTTATTTTCGGTAGTTTTCTGGCAGTTGGTGGTAGTTTTTTGTGGGGTTTATTTTTAGAGCCAACATTTTACTTCCTCTCTTGTTGCACATGCTTTCAATTTTGTTTATATGGCATTTCCGCTACGTCACATTGGTGACGTCACATCCGAAAACAATCTGTCCCATTAACCTAGTTTTGTGACATGACATTGAGCTATAGGCAGATGAGTAATTCTCCCAGTGCTTTCTGAGGCTAGAATCTGATTAATGATTATGGAATTCTAATATAATACACAGGCACATTTAGAAAATATATTACTTCTGCTAAAATAAATGGTTACTACACATGCACACATGTTCATTTTTATGAAAAAACACAATAATTATTTAATCACTAATTCAAACTGATCTAGACTTGTAAAATATCATTTTGGAATATTTGTGTCGCATTATGACATGTATAAGCTTCAAATTGATTAAATACTTCAAGAGTGACCTTCAATATTATATTGCATTTAGTTTGTGAGGGTGGGTGGATGCATGTGTAGGTATCTTTGATAAAAATAGAAGTTATTAGCTCATGACCTTTATGAACCCGAGACAAAAGACAAAGTGAAACACAAGGTAAAACAACCAAAATTGTCTCCAAATTGTGAACTTGTGAAATTGTGACAAATTCAATATTTCAAGACAAAACCAACTAAGGACAGCTATCTGAGTTGTCCTTATTTCTTTTTTCTTTCAGCCTCAAAATTGTCCCAGAGACATAGTCCCAGAGACATTGTCCCAGAGACATTGTCCAAGAGACATTGTCCCAGAGACAATAGATGAACTGCATTCAATGTAAAACAACCAAAATTGTCTCCAAATTGTCTCCAAATTGTTAATTTAGTGACAAAACTCCAACATTTCGAGACAAAACCACCTAAGGACAGCTATTGGAGCTGTCCTTAGTTTTTGGTCGTTAGGCCTTCTGATTGTCACAGAGACTGCAAAATTGTCCCAGAGACAATAGACAAACTGCTTTATGAACACTATATATATTGTCTAGAACTACTTAAAATTATCACGTTTTGATTGTCTCTCCATTATCTGTGCACCTGCTGCAAATCTTACAAAATAGCTTGTATCTCTATGCAAAAACCTACCGCCAGCCGCCAGAAAACTACCACAAATAAGGACAAAAATTCAAGAGACAATTACATTGTCTAATTTTCAGAGGCCGGAGACAAAAACAAAATCAGACTTCAAAATTGTCCTTGAAGCCGGAGACTTTATTGAAGATTTTCGCTTAGACATTGTCTAAAGTCTAGTTTTTTATGTGCGCGGGCCCAGTTATCCGTCTGTAGGGGTAGATAGAATAACTGCGGACATTGTAGGCAGCACAGTTTAAATATATCCAAAACCAATTTCAAATACTTGGAAGTCGGAGGGATTTTAGACGAACCATTCTAATAATAAACGATATTCAATACGAACTCCTCAAATGGCAAATGCTGTACACTTGGAAGCCGTATTTCAAGTAACATCTACTCTGTTAACCAGGCTGTACCAGTCCATCTGATACGGGTCGCAGGTGTTTCGTGAACTGAGCAGGTAATTTAGCACCTTGCAAAAGAATGCAGCATCATTTTATAGAACAAGCAAGATTTCGAAATAATAGCTTTCATTTGTGTTATCCTTTTTGTCCTTCAAATTTTGGAAGGAGACAAATCACTGTCTCTAAAATGATAAGTTGAGATCATGTATCTTAAAATTGAACATGTACTTGTATGAATATATATATTAATTTGATGTACATTCAATGAGCCCTTTACACTTTAGAAAATTGAAGTAGGTTTTATATTTTCGTATATTGTAATTGTAGCTATATCATCATTTCAGCTCACCCACTGCATGGAATATGCCAGCCACTGATAAGATAAAGAGGAGAAAGAGTAATCCAACATATTTAGTCCTACAGTGCGTGATATTCAAACTGTATCCTTATCGGAAGCATCGCCTTTATATGAATGTGAAAATATCAAATGCTCGAGGGCGGTATCGTCCAATGTATCTATGCTCTGTTGGTGCTTCTGCAGGCTTCTCTTCCGTATCTCCTCATTATATCTATTGTGCTGGGAGGAGCCTGGTCATTCCATACACACGTGCAATAGAACCAGGCGACAGTAGATGTCATCATTAGACCCTCATAATTAATGACAGTCCTGATTTAACTTTTTTCTTAGTTTTTTCTTCTCCGCGAGAAATATGTCTTTCTGTGCCAGTCTCCCCCCCCCCCCCCGGTACATTTTGCCCGGAATAACTGGTAGATATCACTGCGTTGTCCTCTGAATAGTAATAAAGAAGCTTAATTTGTGTGATTGGTGTTTAGATAGGGGCGCTAGTATATCAGATGTGTCTGTAGAGAGACAAATGATCTTAGTCTGGCAGCTGTGATTTGAATGCAATAGATTTTGGCGACAGTAAACTGTTTTTCATTGTACACAATATTAATAACAATTGAGTTGTCATAGTACAAACTAATAATGATAAGAGTTAATTGTTATTCCACGACCCTTCTATGATCATCATTCCGTACGAATTCCATTGGACAATATTCAAATGTGTACATGGCTCCATTTTCTGTCAGAATCTATAGACCTTTTATTTTTCTCACACAAATGCAAAGAAGAGCAGACAAAGGAGCGATTTCTCATCTTATGGTAAGCACCCGATGCTCTGAATATTACAATATAATGATAAAGGTGAATGTAATAAACTAAAGATTTAGACTCACCCATGGAATTAACAACTTGATCAGACGTATAAGCGACTGTTAGATCATTTCCAGGAATTCAATCTTATGACTTATGATTGATATGGTTTATTTTCTGTTACATATAATTCATAAAGTCGCTTCTAGCAAATGTATGACTAAACTGTTTTTGTGACAACGGTGATCGACAGAAGCATATTGACTATAGTACTCGGCATAGATGTAAACAGTCCCAATTCATATAACTCACTCAGAGAACCTGGGACAATTACATTCAAATTAATACTGATTATACATTCCTGATGGAGGTGCATGTGTCGGAATCCCGAGGGAAAGAATGTCACTGAATAATCATGTTGTAGCTGGAGTGTAAATATAATATGTGGGATGGAATAGTGGAAAAAGAGAAAACAATTGAAAAAATTTCGATAGGTTACCATGCTATCTTTGCATGAATTATAAAACCACACTCATTGTCTTAAGCAAATTTTGACGTGATAAGGAAATACATACTGAAGATGTTACCATGTTAATTCTTGTAATATTGTCTCTGAATTTTATCATAAATCGCAAGCTGAGTAACCGCCAGATATGTCTCCCAAACAATATCAACTGGACTAGATATAACATATTAAAAGTCTTCTTCAAATGCAAGCTTAAGCCTCTCTGTTCGTCGTACACAGGAGCGTCTGATAACAAATAAATCTAAAATATCCCATCTCAATATATAACTATGTTAAGGGCCTAGTCCACTAAGCCGATTCTCATGCGATTCTCACAGAATTTAGCAGAAAAGAGTCCTCTGCGGCGCAAAATCACATGAGAAGCAGCTTAGTAAATAGTAAGTTATCTGGGAATCATAGAATTTCGTACAGAATATTGATTCTTGATGTGCGAAACCATAGGTGTAATATCAACAGCTATATCAGCATACAGGTCCATAATATGTGTGAGTTATCACAGCACATGTATCCCAGAACAACATATCAGGAAAATGATTAATTAAGTTGTTGACGGAACCTTTCCCCTGTCTATAGTATAATATGGTTTAATTTCACGTTTCCTTTATTATTGTAAAAACTAATAAGTAAAATAAATTATGTCAGCTATGTCTGGGCACAAGCTATAGGTCATTTTCATTGCTTAGACAGGAGTAACTAATGGAACAGTGGAAGGTAATTACCTAACCAACAAAATGATTTTAAATTGAATTAGTTTCAAAGCAGAGTGAGGTATAACAAGGTAATCCCATTACCTATAGGTCTAGATGTGCATGGATATGAGTTCCACTAGGGAGCTGGAGGAGAAATGGTAATTCACTCAATCTGACTCACGGTCTACCTATTTCATCCTCACTGAAAAAACCTCCCCCATTGCCTATCTTTCTATTATAGTGAACTAGACGGGAATTAGAAGAAGCATATTGAAATGAAGTATTATAAATACTCATGAATGCAGATTGATTGACAAATAACAAATTTTCAGATAAAAGATAAACTATAGAATCCAGAGAACCATTATCAGGTTTTGGATTCTACTCCAAAAATATGTCCGAAGGAACATTTAGACGATTGATAGGGCATCAGTAATAGTCGATATGTTGAGAACATTATATATACAGATTGATTCATTACCTTCCACTTAAACCACAGACTACATATATCTTCCCCAGTAAATTAGATTAAATTTTGATAAAAAACATTAATTTATTGGAGACAGAGGAAACCAAACATATTCTTTCAGCAGGCTCTATCAAAGCTATAATCTTTCTTCACTTTCCTCGACGGGCCCATTTCAATTTTGCAATGTTAGAGCGTCATCAGTTATTCTATTTAGGAAGACTGGGAAGATTGAAGTTCACAGGAGAAAATGAAAACCACTAAACCCTTAGCAGTAAAACCAAGTCCTGGTAAGAGTTGCCTTAAAATCTAATGACTTTCGCTATCTATCAAGTTGGAATCTAGGTTCTGCATTGACCCATCAATCATTAGTCTGACAATTCCATATCTCACCAGCCCAACCTGGCTTGTCTGACAGACTGCTGGACGTTATTCAGTATCACAATCGGGTTCTTCCACTGACAAGCAAGTCCGTCGGGAAAAAATAATTGCACAAGTGGGTAAGATACCGGAGCAATGAATAGTAATTGGCACGAGGCATCTCAGTTTATTCGGACGTTTTAGCAGTCACATCTCTCTGTTTATTTATGCTCCCATTGCCTCGTTATAATTTCTGTTAATACATAACTATATACAGGGATGGGAATGGGGATTTTCCATTCATCCAGTCAGTAAATTGCTTAACTAATGCCATTGCAAACCATGGACAATCTCAGTTTGGAAATGACTCACAGTTAAAATAGATGGCTAAGAAAAATAAAGGAGTCAATCAAAATATTTTCTATTCCAATATTTGCAATTAACCGGAGGTTACTTCATTTACAAAGCCGGCAATATCCTGCCCAATGCCAATCAAGCACCCAAAACAATCTTTCATGTCTTCCGCTTATTTCAATGGGAATTACTGTTGGGAAATCTGTAGTTGAAATGCTTTCAAGGAAAATGATGTGAAGAGAATTATTGCCACGCATGAGCCATGAAATTCAGCGCTTCGATTGATAGAATAAGTCCGAAAGTTGATAGACCTTATTAGACCAGAAAACGTTTATAATGTCTTCAATACAATTCTGGAAAGGGAAATAGTTCGCAGAGAGCTGCTTTGTTTGTGGAGTCCCCAAATATTACATTGTAACAACATAATGAAAACACCCAGTCGAATTGACTGAAGTTACCTTTAGAAGATAGAAGGTATACTGAGGTCACGATTTTGTTTGATGCTGTCAACAGTTAAAGTTTTGTAGCAGATATCTAATTTGCAAATCGGTACGACAACAACGTAGGTATAATATGATGCAAATAGACACCCTGACTTGTAAATACAAGAATGTCAAGTATAAATATTATGGGCATTTGGTTCTGATTTCAGGCTGCATTCAAGTGCTGAAGGCACTTGTCAATTTACAAAACGGCAAACCTTAGAAGCGGCTTAGTGGGATGCTCAACGAATGCCTCAACAAACAAACATCCATCATCATACGTATCCTAGAACTTTTACATCATGTTTCTCACAAGATGATTCAAGGCGGCCAACCGACAACGTAAACAGGTTAAGGTAGACAAACAGGCTAAGCACAAATATAGATCACTAAAACTTTTTGTGAAAGCGATGCTATGAATCTTCCCTTATAAATAAACACTCGACTTGACATAGTACACGCATTAGGGGGACTCCTGTAAAGCATCACAAAGACATCAAACTTGACAAAAAATAACATCAAGGTTTATTGATGGCTTAAAACGGATTGAATGACGCCTACACAAACTGGCCTCGCTAACTTATACAAGTTAGCGCGTGACAGTCATAATATAATTATTTCTATAAGACATGTCGTCCATTTTTAAAGCTCTATCATAGATCTGTCTAATCTTCCTGATGGCAAAAACGTGGCAGAAATACCCAATCGCATCGAAACTCTTTGGTCCAACTATAGAGCCAGATTGCCTCGCTGGAGGTTAAAGGTGTTATGCACAAACAGGTTAAGTATAATGCGTGATTACGCTGAATAACGCCAATGTATTCCAAATTCCTCTATGCACGAAACTTATTTTTATCCTCATTGAAAGTGATTGACATAAAAAGAACTTGAAGTGTCGCCTTTATGCAAAATGATTTAAAAATATGAATGCGGTGTTTCCAACTCAATTAAAATCCGCAGGAGACAATCCTTAAAAGCAAAAACAGCGGAAAACAATGTACTTCATAACCTATTTTCGGTGGGTGTATTTAACACCAGAAGCATAGGTAAAAAGGACTAAGATCGGGGATCGTAATATAACGCTGTTGTGTATTTCACAGTTTCTCGGTCATATAATTTGGTCTTTTACATCTGTCTGAATTGAGATCATGTTTAAAACTACCGAGTTGAAAGCCCACGGTTACATGTTAGTAACTAGTGCTGTAGGACCCATAGCCTTTCGTGGTCGGAAACTTTCCCTCTCAATCACTCTCAACGGCATTGGTCGGGGATTGCTCTAGGATGACACTGGGCTGGGCCAATTACCAAAGAAAACTAATTTAAACTAGGTGGTGTCCACAAATTTTATACCTACCAAAGCGTTTAGTTCGACATTCCCTCTGAGTGAAAATGACGTGCTCTCCTGGTTATGTTGCAAATTAAGGAAATGTAAAATTATTATAGACCTTCGGGATGGGTTCTTAGGGCTTAGGTGATTTGGGGAGACACATGTGCACCGGTATTAGGGCAACTACTTTCCTGTGGAAGTGAAAGTAAATTATCTTATGGTGTTTACTTTGAAAAGAGGTTATCGACTGGGTTAAAACCAAATCATTTTACATTTGATTTCAAACAAATGTACAATAATTATTTGTAAACGGTATCTAATCTTTGTTCAAAATCTTCATTAACATATATGGTCGCATTTACAATTACAATTTATAATTTACAATTTAGACTTTGGACTCTAGATCTAATCAATTAATGTCTCTTGCTGCTTTTACATTGGCTTAGAGATTGTGACGGAGATAATGTGTTTAATACGAGGAAATGACAACAACGATTCTAAGTCTTTTAAAATAAAAATTTAGAATGCCATTGGTAATTAATTGAAATATTTTGTATATTTCATATGCACCTAGCTTTTATATTATCAAATGCTCTGCATGTTTTAATTGATTTTGCATTACCTTCATTGGTGGCATACATAAATTGCCCTACAATGTGACTAGACACCACAACCGAATATGAGTCCAAAGTATTTCTCCAGGAAAGCCACTATTTATATGCAAGGAATTATTTCCATGTCTAGTCCATGTGGACAACTCTGAATTGTTTCATCTGGGGGTCAATATAGTGCTAGATTATGCGAGCAAAATTCATCAGCGGCCTTCTTGTGAGGCTATGATAGTGACTGAGGGACAGAAAGGTCTGATAAGAAAGGATGGATTGGCCACTTTATCACGCTATACAGATATGGCAGCCACTAACGCCCCTGGTGGCAGTCAATAACACTTCATTCATTATCACCCCTGGCCCTTATCTCCTGTGTGAAAAAATTAGCCTCTTCTAGAGCCCCCACATCACTAGCCTCCCAGTTCCTCATTGTATACATTATACAATGTAATCAAAACCAGTGAAAACAGGCATGGAGACCAAGTGACAAGTCTTTCCAAGGAGTATTGTCCATGATTCAAACCTAGTCTGTTAGTATTTCATTACGCTTGCTGAATGTGTTTGGGATGTTTTCAAGTAATGTCAACCGGAGTCCTGGCAATGCCCCGGGTTTATTGCCTTTGCATTTGTGTGAGGCCTTTTGAAGGACCCCGAAGTAAAAGCAAGTTCCTTTGCCCTCTACAGTCTGATGGAGTTCACCACTGTGCTGCTACGGATGTGGAATATGACATATGGCATTGCTGGCAGCTATAAGGTAAGCAGTATCCGTCTCCTCATCGTCACCTAGCTTTTCCATCATCCCCATTCAGATACTTGATACATCATCACACAGCCTTCCATAAACATATTAAACAATATTGCTCATCCAAACATTGTAGGCCATTTAGCAATAGTCATATTGAAGCTATGAATTTTGTTGTTTTGCTCTCATAACAGTATGATTATTAACCTAATATTTCACATTTTCATATTCCATTTGGATCCTTTATAATAATTCTAAAAGATACACAACTTTTAGCCTATGAATCAACATGAAAACGCTACATAATATTCACTTTTATTTAGCTGGCAGACCTTCTGTAAGAAGAGGATTTTGTTCTACATCACATTAGTTGTATTGCATTGCATATGAAAAAAAGAAATTCAATATTTATAATAAAAGAATGTACAGGCTATATGAAATTTCTAATATTACATTTTATCATTCTTTTGGTATACCTTACCATCCCCATTCTTAATACTAAACCCTATCCGTATTCTTTCCTTACTGGCCTTTAAGACCCTAATCCCAGCACCTACAACCGCACGATCCCATCATGTCATGTTGTAACGCAGTCATCCTTCACTTAAGTCGCGTGACCTATTTTATGTTTGATGTCATCACATTACTTATGTTAACGTTTGCGCCCACGTATATTTTGTAAGCGCACACAGACCCATGCCTGCAAGGAACCGTTCCATAACAATTGTTCCCCAGTCACTGAACTAACGCCGCCATGCCATCCTGTTGTCGCAATTTTGGTCAGTAAATCTCTCACCACAACATACCCTAAAAACACCACTACTCACACCTCGGAGACTGCAAAAAATCAGTCATGCTCTCTCAGGGGTATTTGATGATTCGCAGATGAGCATCCACTGTCATATGACTTCTGCCGGAGAGTTGCTTCCCTAAACCTTGGGCTGTGCGACACGCACATCAATATTTTTCTCTGTACTAGGCTAATGACAGTCTCTACCAGAGGCCAGGAGAGGGCAGGCACATGCACAATTTCAAGATTGAACAACTCCCCTAGCTGTTCATAACAGAAGAGATTTACCATAGGCAGCCCTGCGTTTTAATATACCACCAGCCTATATCATACACATCGGCCAATGGTACTATAAGCCTTCTTCTCATCGAAATGGAGGCGATGCTCGAATAGTGCATCATGGTATTAAAGTGTATCAAGAATTAGATATGCTTCAGTTAGACTGGACGATTTCTGAGTGGGAGGGTGCTATGTTATGACAGTGATGTATGGACTTTGGAAATTTTAAGACTCAGTGTGAAAGCAGAAACTTTGGTTAATCTAAAAAAGGATAGGGGATGGACATCGAGGGGAAGGAGACTGGGATGAACAGACAAAAGGGCTTGATGTAGAAAGTTGACTATAGCTCTGACAAGTCACTTTAGAGGGTAGGTCCCCAGGCATATATATATGATATACATGATTAGATATAGGTCTTCAAGTTTCAATCATATATTGTGTCTTAGAATGTGTACATACTGCGTTTGAGAGGCTTTTCAAACTGATTCAGCTGTTCCAACATCGGAACCTGATATCGATTCCCCAAGCGATAGGCAGCCGCGGGAAGGCTACAATCTATAAATTATCAACTTATGTGCTTAAAGGTGTGAAAAATACAGCTACACGAATATTTCGCAGGCCAGAGTGGGATTGCTTATATCTAATCAAGGATATTGCTCATAGAGGGCCTTCATAACTTTGATCAAAGCCAGGAGTAGCTCTAAGTGCATTACACAGAGTCGCTCTAATGGAATGTGTGCTGTGGTTAATTCCAAGCGCCCAGTTTAGATTGTCTGGATAATAGCAGGGCATTGAATTAGGATTGAATACTGCTGCAAGCAACTCCACGTCGGGATAGGGACAGACTCGAGTTCATCAATAGAAGGCTAATATTTAACCCGAGTGTAAACTCTCTGTGCTGATAAGGTGCATGTATAATCCAAAGGGGTAGATGGAAATCATTGCTTTGTATGTCCATATGATTTCTTAAATGAGAATGATGGTGATTTATTTCTGTACTGATCAAAGGGCAGGATGTCATTCATATAAATGACCCTTTCGGAGGAGGTTATGGGTGGTATTGGAGGACAATTCTAAGGGTCGTCATATCAGGTACTTGCATCTAATTCTTCTCTTGAATAGGGACAGAAGGTCTCTCGGGGAACTTGAGATTTAGTGTGTTACTTTTATATAAATGCCGTTAGTTCTTGCTACATATATATATGTATACATATAAACGAAAATCCGTGTTTAGAGGATTGGTAGTTAGATCTCAAGCAGGAACTCACGAAGAAACCCAAATTCTAAGAAGTTAGTTTTCAGTGGATCGTCAAGCACTTCAAAGACACTGTTAGTTGATGACAGATTACGTCAATACATTTTAAACTCACATTAATAGGTCATTTAAGAGATATTTTATTATCTATCATAACATTAAATGGCTGTCGTGTAGATTGTTCAGGATTTGTACATCAACCGATACGAGCAACCAGTGCCCATCCACACATAGTAACTATTCGAGCAAAATATCTATTTCAATCATACTATACGGTGCCGTCAGATAATTGACATCATCGTGTTTTCAAATTAATATCTGTTTTTCCATAGTAGATGCAGTGATTACCAAAGGTCAAATTAAGTTCATGTGTGGTAATTATTTTAATTTTAAAAATGGAGGCCGAAAGTTTTCATGTGACACCAGCAATAACGTCTGTATCTTATATATATTAATCAAGTCTTTCCGTCCCTTGTAGTGGGAAATAGAGAGAGAGACACACACACAAACACGGAGGCAGCTTCCAGATCACTCTGCGTATGAAGGGTTAAGATTTGATCATAGACACTTCTTGTGTCTGAGTGAGTCGTATGCTACACAGATGTATATGTCAAGTGATATGAGCGTGCTCCGCCTTTCACCCGCTGTAACTACGAATTGGCCGCACGCTAGAAAATCAATTGCTCATGCCATTCTTGAAAAAGGCTTTGTTTGTTGGGCTTTCCAGAGTTAAAACACTGGCGCTTGGAAAAGAAATTGATTATTTGATACCAGTCACTCTGAAGTCCTTATGGAAATGCTTTCGAGGGGGAATATTCAATTGTAAATCTTGCAAAGCTTACGTGCTAAGCACCTCACAAAGGCAAACGCCTGTCTTTAGAATAATACGCAAAAATGCCTTTTACTTTTGAAAGCAATTACAATAGATTATACATAACAACGTTGCACAGCATATCTCCACGTAGAGTATACATATATAGTATTAATTGAACTATAAGTCCAACCACTTTTAACATTCACGACAGATATCATCTTTCCTTATTACCTTCCTTTCCTTATTACAATGTTATGTAAAGTCCTTGTCTCTCAAGGTTATTTATTTATGGAGAGCTTTTCTTAATCACAGATTCCAGATGTGATGTATATTCAACTCGACTCCTTTAATGTAGTCAATATATTTTTCTACACATTTAGGCTAATGGCGAATATCATTGGGGAATTCATGAATGCACATAATTTATATAGCGTCCTACTGAGTTGAAAGTGGACCTGTGAAGTCGTATGTATTCAAATGCATCGCTGGTCCATAACCCCTATTAGCCATTTTACACCAGATTCCCAGCATCAGTGTCAGCGAGGGTCTGCGGGAAACAAACTGCATGGGAGACAGACTAGCTAGATGTGCTTTTGGCTATTGATTGCTTTCTGAATGGACTAAATTAGTTGTTTTATATTGGACTTTAGTGAGTCCACCAGCGACCAGCGGATGGGTGCAGTGAATTCCTTATATCTATCGCCATGTGTCTGGCTTTGAAATGGGTATCGCAGGTAAATTCGACAGTTTCATGAACAAAATAGTTTCAAAATTCATTGTCGCCTCTCAGTTGTTCATGGGGATGTCGTGCATTAGTATGACAGTCTGGAATAATATATGTCTGGAATTTTATTTTGATTTGAAAAAGGCTACGCTATATCTTAATACAGTGCTCATTCTCCGAAAACATGTCTTGCATACATGTTTTATTGCCCATTTCTCAAACTGTCCATTCAGGTTCAACATAATGTCGATACAAATTCATAATTCGGTGTCAAGAGTAGCTGAATAACATAAAACAGTTTGATGTATACATAAGCTTAAATATGTGAGTTGTTAGTTTGAATAGTGAAACGGGGAGACACGTCTTCCTGGAGGAAGATGAGTGTTAACACCGCATCTCAGCAAGCTTCTAGTCCCCTCTCGTCCACGGAAGTCTTATCGGTGTTTACCACGCATGTCCGAACTGCCGCAAAGGGTGACGTGGACATGCGCACCCGTGGTGTCGCAAAATTGAATCGAGCTGAAAGATTGGGCAATTTTTACCGGCAATCTTTGCTATTCAACATAGCAAGCTAGATTAATTGTCCTGGCAAAGGCGCTTATCTATCCATTCCATTGTTACGAAAACTACTTAATTCTTTTTGTTACGATTCCGTTGGGTCTATCGGTCGTTTAGAGAATACCAGAAGAACGTTTTATGCTTTCACAAAGGTGAACGTTCCACACCAGGTCAAATCAATGTGTGATTTGGTTTTATTTCTACTGAGAGTGATTAGTCGCTATCATTAAAAAAATATCCCATTAAGCAGAGAATACTTTTCAGGGTGTTATTTTTGTTTTCATCACATTTTCAGCAAGATTAGAATGCCAATAATACCATGGGTTTGTAATGGGAATTCCAAGTCCGTCCTAATATTTATTTTCCAATTGAAATATCCCTCAACGCCTGGCTTGCTTTACATTTTCCCACAACCTCTATATTAATGGTTCACGTTGTTTGTTCATAAATATGCATTAGGACATCTTACATACGATCGACATTCTGAAGAAATTGGTGCCTGGGCGACCTAGGAATTCCTGTACATATATATGTACCTTAGAGAGATTTCACGAACATGGCAAAAATGTCATATGTATCTTTATAGGATAAGATTTTGGAGGGAAGAGTTTTTAAGGGAGCTAACTTCCAAGCGATGCAGACAGTGCTGTGCATTAGTGTGGGAATTTTTCCAGAACCCGACGTATGCTGTCACATATTACCATCACTTTCTTTGCTTAGCTCTTACCAAAATACACAAACTCAAGAAATGTATAGCTTAGAGGCAGTCTGATGTCTTAGTATAAAATATACCAGATCCTCCTTGTGTATAACATACTTCAGATCACACAGATGCGTCAGTAAAGAAAACTGACATTTTGGTGTTTGTATTTATCCAAGGAGGCAACTGTAGTGATTCTAAGCGTGACCTAGCGAATAGAACATGTTTTAATTAATTAATATCAATATCTAGCATCGTGGTAATTAAATATGCTACCCAAAATATTGATATCTACTAACGTAAATGTACACTCCATTTAACTAGGGATAGCATAACATGAGTGAGTGAGTGAGATTGGTGGCTTTACGACCTTATCAACACTTTGAAGCGTTATATCAAGGGCGGGAGAGCTGAGAGGGAGGCAGTTTATGATCATACCCAGGAAATAGACATAGAGAAGAAGGGAGAGAGAGACAGAGAAAAGAGACAGAAAGGTCCTTTAAGGTCTTACCCAGGACCAGGCACTTTAAGCATAACATTCTCACAGATATAAATATATATAATTATATAAATACATGTATTTTGTAAACATTCATGATCATTGTCAGCAATGCTAAGAAGTTAATTGTAGCAGTATAGGGATATGAATGTCTGTTAGGTTGTAGTGATACACTGACAGAAAAGCGGGACAGGTATCTGAATCAAATATTTCAGCAGGAATGAATTTCCAATTCCATGCTCATTTCCACGACCCAATCTTAAAGGCTCGGATCATGAATTCGTCATTTCATTTCCTTTTATGAATTAACTCGGTACAATTAAAGAATTCCCACGTGACTCTTTAATCATGGACCCAAGTTGACCTAGTGCAGGTCAATCCTTCTGCGGTAATCCTCCTCCTAGATATGGGAAAGGGCCTGTGGGATGGTTCGCCTCCAATGAATTAAGCCCCAACTCCACAGGGAAGATTTTGGAGCGCCATTTTGGTCAGGTTACTGCATTTATTTGTTTTAGTCCAATCACTCACCAGAGAAGTATTCGCCATTCTAGAAGCTCTCTCTATATATGTCTTTATTTATCTATATGAAACATCTGGGACCACCCACTAGCAAGACGGTATAGCAGGAGATTGAATATTGAGTCAGAATGTGCTATTCAAATATCAAAACTGGAGTGGTATCATCCTATTCTATAAACTTCTAACAACAACCACACTTCATTTATATATTATACATGTATGTACGTTCTTCCTATTCCATATATATAGTCATCAGCATATTTTCATGCCCCCCCCCCCCCCCCCCACACACACATCATTAATAACTTAATGATATTACTGATAAAGTAAATTATATCTCTGAATATATCGATAAGAATGTATTAACATTAATTACTGACAGATATCCCCAATGTGTACCTGAAAGCAATATGGCCTCACTGACGGTGAGAAATATCAAATCTCGATCGAAAGAAGAGCAATATTAAAAAATTGAAGAGATCTCGAGCCTTTGGTAATGCCAATATTTTACGTGGGGCCTTACATGCAAGTGGCGATTGGCGGAGAGTTGTGAATCATATCGCGCCCTTCCCTTGTATATATATGCAGCGTTGCGAGTTTAGGCAGCGTCTTCACCGAAATGTTCATGACTAACTTGATTAAGACTGAGAATGTTTATAGTTTATCACAGTATTGAGTGGATATCAAGCCAACCTTACAGCAGGCCTCGAAATCCTCCTGAGATCCCAAGCGACCTAATTATAGCAGTATCATCCCCGCCATTCCCTCCCTCTCCTGGGACAGTCATTTCAACCTGTCAAGCCGGGGACGAAGGTAGAAAAACAGAGTGTATTCGCAGAACTTCGACTATATATATGGATTAAGAGGTTTACTTCTTGCATGCGTTGCTCTATACATGTAATGATATATCGTGATATCGGGTCCTCTGTGGGAGTTTAAAGACGTTTCAAGGTGATATCTCCGACAGGATCGAACTACATGTGATTCAATGTAATTTATTATTAGGGAATTCTTTGCGATTTGAATAAAATATAAAGGTTAAGGAAGGTTCTAGCTGGTATGTTCCTTGTCTCAATAAGAGCTGTTTCTAGGTGCTGTTCACGATTCAATTTCTAATATCCTCTTTAATTAAGTCATGTTAAAGTGCGCAGGTCATCAGAAGGAAGCCACACATGCATATTAATTGGAATCGATAGACACAAATAAACAGCATCGTACCATAGGAGAAAATATAGGAACTTAACATATGTTAGCTTATAGTGAAATGATAAAAAGAAAGAAGCTGCATTCGTGTGGGACCACGTGATACTCGAGTCAGTGGGAACATCTAATTCCCTCGAAGATTAGAGCAAGTACCAGCACGTAAGCTCTGGGGATAGATTCGCTGACATGCAGCAGCAGAGTCCAGTCTCGTCAGGGTTCTGCTCGGGTCATCGACTCGGTCTTTGAGTTAATAATTAATCAACTCCTTATTCCTGGACTTGATCCCTTCTAAATCCCTACAACACACACCCGGCCTACCCTCGGCAGGAAGTGCCGCCAACACCGGTCCCTCCTGAACGCGGTTGGGGAGTAAGAGCGCGTTGGGAACAGGGTAATTTAAGCAAGGAATAGGCATGCTGGGACAACTACACTTGACGGCATCTGAGATCAGGGTTGCTTTGATTAATATTTGTTGATTTTGGGACATTTTGTGCTCGGGGAGACACAGAGAGAATCTCACTTCATCTGCTGCATGCAACCGAGTGTATTGTTTACAATTTATCACCTTCAAATCAAATGGAATCAAATGTGTAAAAAGTACTTTACATCCTGCTTAAAGACAAGGTTGTTTGGTCCACTATGTGCGTGTGATGGCAGGTAATTTATTTTGTTGTGAATCACGAAGGATTTGGCACTGCCTAATGGAAGAAGACCGTTAAGATTTGTCTCTACCATGACACTTTTTGACCGGGAGATTCCTGATTTTAATGGGTGCCAATACGCAGGGAAAGGTTCCCACATTTATTCTGATGAATGGGCAAGAAGGCCATGTTTCAATATGCATAGGTTGGTTTATGTGCCTTGTAATTTAGCGCTGTGGTTAGCTGTGAGGTGAAAATGCCAGCCTGCTTCACCATTTCTCTCCCATGCCACTGCACCTCCTCTGTCATAATCGACAATGTTGTGGTTACCATATGTTCCTTTTATCATTCGTATTTTCTCTCATGGCTATCTAGAGGGTTTCTTTTACGACTTATATTCGGCTAATCATCTCACTCACCCCTAGTGAACACTGGTATATGTACAAGAACCACACATTGTGAAGTATCTTATGACCTATTAGAACTCACATATGTGGTCACATCTCAGACACATTTACACATCCAGTATTTGAGAAACTGATTGACCTTAGCCAAAAGAGACAGACATGGAACTCTAAACTAATGAATCAGCTTTCTTCGTCCTCCTCATCCTCCTAAATAAGAACATCACTAAGTTCTACTCAAACATTATTTAAGAATTCCCCGTGCTACGAGAAGACTAGCTGATGCTAAAACGTCACACCATCTCAGAGCAATAAAACAAACAATTTTCTCCGGTAATTCGAGAAAAATATTCCCCCTGAAATATGCTAATGCCATGAAATGCAAGTCACTTTCTGAAAGGCGATTCCCCCAAAGACTGTCCATGGTCGGCGTCGGTGGCAATTCTCAGACAGCGATTTAAATGGCCCTAATCCTGGGGGAGAAAGTTTTGCCTCCCTGCGCATGCGCGTAGCCTCGATGTCACCTCGATTTTCTTGATTCGAGAAAACGGGCACGCAACTTCTAGCGGCCTCAGCGGAAATGTAGAGCGACTAGGCTATTGAGAGCTGGTCAAAGTAACATATTGAGCATTAGGAAGGTGTTTTTTTAATAAATGTATTTCTACATAAAGTTTAACTTGTTTAAAGTCAAGAGAATAATAGAATGAAATTACGCAATTGGGATTCCCCATTCCACGTCGATTGATCCTCCTGGTTCAGTATGTTGAACAACCTTAGCGATGAATATATATATCATGTATGTATAATGTAGATATTGTGTACACGTGTATATATAAATATGTGGAGGGTAATGCATTTGTAATACTACAATTGATAATTATATTGAAGGCAGCAATGAAGCAAGCTAAACTTTCCCATGAGTCATCATCAATTATCGTACTAGTTCCCTGTAATTAAAAAAACGAATTTGTTCCATGTGTCAAGGCCTAAAATGCAACACTGTTATTGTTAACGGAGTGTTAAGTGTTGTTGAACAGCGAGTCAAATGACATAGGACATGCATTAGAAACCACTACATGTGTAACTCTTTATACCGAAGTACGTGCGAAAATAAAAATTGTATATGTATTATATATGTATGTATACAATTAGAGATTTCTTTTCGTAAAGATCAAATGTACAACAGAAAAAATACATCAGCTAAAATTTAAGATTCGTTGCAGTCTTGAATGAATGAATGCCTTCGGAAAAGAAATTCTCTCATGATTTAGAATTTAGTGTCTGATGGATATGATAATTAGACGTGACGCAAAACTCTCTCATATATAGGCTTTGAGGAGGTAATGGTGATGGACAAAGGCTATAATCTATTTATGATTGGCGCACCAATGGATTTACCCCTTTTGGCCCAAGTGGCGGGCCCCAGGGGAGTGACTGGGCAAATAAACATGTCAAACTAATGCAACCCTAGGACTCATTGTCCTGCTGCTCTTCGAGGCCCACTCTTTCCACCCCTCCAACTTCTCCTTCACCATGACTGATATCTTATATAGCGTGCCGCTCAGTGTCTCATATGCAAAGCTAAATTCCCTGTTTCAAGCCAATCATTTGCGGTTGACAAAGCATGCGTTATGGAGAGTATAGCACCCACCATATATTACATAAAGTTGTTATTTTTCGAAGATGGATTTAGAAGTAGTTATAAAAGAGTTTGTTATATAATATTAAAAGGGTAATAACGAAATAGTATATGCTTGTTTTCTTTATTAATGAGATCTGAAGATGTATATGGAAGTTAATTTGTAATCAGTCCTTATCACGAGCACTATCTTGGATACTCCCTTCAGAATTCCTCGCATGATAAATCATACGAAGATAAATAAAAGAAAAAAATACGAGCAAGTGTCTATGACAATGCCGAGAGGTACGCTCATCCCGCTGGAGGGAGTAAATAAAATATGGCTATCTAAAGTGATGCGTCAGAAGGAGAAGAAGGGTCTGGCGAAAACAAGAGATAGGAGCAATGAAAGCCCTAATGGTGACCATTCTATGTTTGACTTGGGGCTGTCAGGGAAAATACATCCTCCTTTATATCATCCTCCTTCTGCCAGTAAAGATGAGGTCTATTGTCATTTACAAACACCTGGAGGCGCTGAATATATGCCATGGGCGATAATGCGGGAGTAACAATGTATATTGAATGTCGAGGCAGTTTTTCTCAATCTTGGGAGCAGCTGCGAGTGTAATGAATTATTATTTTAACACGTGTTGATTGATGACTTAAGGGAATCCATTTCCTGACTGGAGTTTTTTTTGCAGGGCACGTATGTACTAGTTTTCTTTTTGAGTTGAATTTACATAGGAGGAATGTAAAACCTGGGGATTATAACAAGTCCTATGGATAAATGTGTCATTAAAGCAATTAACCTGTCTCGAATGCTTACAGCTGAAGGTGTTCTCTGAAATCAAGTGGAGAATCAGATTGAAGGCGTCTTCCAAGAGGCAGCTTAATAAGGCAGATTACTAATGTTCCAATGTTAATGTTCTAATATAACCTGCTCATCCTTAGTCTACTTCTGTTCAAGTTTCTCTATCCTCGCTCGATCCATCTCCCTTACCATATATTCTCTTCAGCTTTCTTGTTACCAAGCTCCATTATTCCCTTCCATGAAGCCAATCACCAACATTTTTACTAGTCTGGTATATATCATGCCTTTGTTAGTGTCACCAAAGAGCCTTCCCAGGCCCACACCCCCATAAAGTAAGACCAATTTTCTCTCACCCACCACCGTTTCAATTCCCACTTTCCTTTAAATTCTATCTCTTCCAAGCGCGGTTTAAGCTCGGCTTGGGCCAGCGAGACGAAGTTTGGTAAATCCAGCTAGCCGGCTGCGCATCACGAGGCGTCAGGGTTTATGGAAGAGGTCCAATCCAATTTCCCCGAGTAGGTGCAAAGCTGGGTGAGCAGCTCCCAGCCTTTGCGAGCACCTCAAAGAGAGTTGGTTGGGAATATGTGAGCGGGACATGTAAATCTCCCTCGGCCCTGGTATAGGTTCCAAGTGTTGACAGGACCGAGAGTGATGAGTACAGGGACAAGATTCAGGGGACCACCCCCAGAGCCTATTCACTCTGCACCTCACCACATTCCCCTCCACACATTTCCACTTTTGCATTAGGTAGTATGTTATATCCATCCTATTATTCATGTAGAAATGCTCGAGCATGTTTTTTTTCGGGGGCGAAGGGTTGCTTATTCAAATGAATGCAATGTCATCAACGGTCCAAACATAGAACAGTGTTCATGAACGAACCAATGACAGAGGAGTTTTTACTAGGTCTGTCATTACAACTTGAGAGAAATGCTGCTTATAATGTTTCTGTTCTTGTGGTTGTTATTATTGATTCTGTTTGCTTTGAGAATGCCGAAACGATATGAATATGCCGGGTGTATATATATGATATAACTATCTATATTTAATTGCCTCTTCAATCATTAAGGTTGTAACTTGAAAGAGCTCCATATTTGTAATTTCCCAAACTTTTCAATTGAAAAGGCGATAAAAGTACTCGAGAGGGTTGCTTGTACGAGCCGCTCCAAGGGATATGTCATTCATGACATGGCTGCTTTGTATTCCTTATGGAAAGCTCCCAAACAACTTCATCAATATCCCATACGAAGCGAAATGCTCACAGAAGTTACAAACAGTCCCTATGGGCTGTAATACCTGCGTCATTCATCTTAATTTTCCGCTGGACAAATCACTCCACTGGGTGATATAGTCCTCACCTAAGTTCCACCTCCAAGTCGGAATCCCCTTTCCTTGTATCGGTTAGCCACTCCTTCCCTGAGTTAACTCCAGGCAGTTTTAAAGGCCTGTAGAAGATTCCCCGATGACTGATTGGCATTTCTTGAGGTAGTCCTTCCCCACTGAACACCCCATAAATGTAGCATGTAATGGACTCTTAGGGGACACTGTGGGAGCCCACCGAGGTTCCTCATGGCAGTTTTTCAGCCAGGTAACTGCTATGGATATGGACAGGCACTGAAGTCTAATGGTCATTTCTTATTTGGGAAAGGGCTATAAATACCTCAGTGTCAGGTGGATTCGTATAAGCAGAGAGCCCCTCTCAGGTCGCCTTATATAGCCCTCTAATATACACGTTGCTATACATTCTATTTATTATACCGGAAACAACCTTTATTAGCATTTAAAACTTTCAAGCCCTGTTACAGAAATGGTTAATTTCCCGGTAGCAATTGTGTGATGAAGGCACATTCTATATATAATGAATTGCTAGCTCGATGTTATTGATTGGTTATGTGTTGGTGTCATATGATATCTACTCGCTACATCCACATCGACTGAATCATTAATAGACCACCGGCTGTTCCTCCGACAGGTTGTTTGGGTTGTGTTATATCCTCGTGCATCCTTTTCCTGGCCTGCTGAATGACAAGTAATCCAGAGAGAATTCTGTCCATAATAGTCCGTGCCACATGAGTAGATTAATTAGAAATTGAATCCCGCAAGAATATTAATCTCAGATCTACTTAAATATCCCAATTAAAAGCCTTCAAACTTTAGATCATGATAGAAGTAAGAGAAATCACCAACATGACCTCCGTTTGGTGCTTCATATCAAGTTTATGTTGCCTCGGGAGCAAATGCCCATTCAAAAAGTATACACCGTGGCGTGAACACACAATTAATCGAACAGAATCAATCCATAGGAAGGGAAACACAAATATGTAAAAGCCATTAAAGCAAATTACTCATCTCGTGAGAACACAAAACTATACATTATGGAGTTTGTGCGCTGACTATAGAAAAACAAGTAGCACCCTTGCCCCCTTGAACCCAAGAGGAAGCCCCTTTTGGTTCTAGTGATGCTTAATTACTCCTTTGGATGAGTGGCGATGCTCACCGTGGGACGTATTGCCCTCTCATCCTCCTTTCAGCCGTGTGTCATCAAAGGTGGGCACGGCACATAGTGCCGCAGATTCTTCGCATTATATAGGCTGGGGGTCACTGGAGTCGGCTGCTACGAGGCTTTGAACAGACTCAGAAGCTGCCTGCAGACTGTTATCTTCATAAAGTTTTGATGAAACCCCGAGGCAAACTTTGATGATCATTCATGTCCGCATCACCAATAATCCTTGCTTGTATTGCCGTGCTTAATTCCTCAGCGGCCAGCGCTGGTGACTACAGTGTCCCATGTATATATCCATCCCCACACGCTTCAGTAGTCATACTCCCCATCCCAGATTTGTTTCCTTCTGAAGTAAGCCTAATTGATTTGCATAGGGTATTAACTATTGAAATTATAAACCTATTAGCTAACTTGTGTTAGCTTTCTGGCGAAGAACGTTCTATATTGGCACGTTCATAGTATACTTCAATATGATTGAGAATTCCGCCCACGTTTTGCTTTAACACAGAAAGTAAGTAGACATATATATCGAGCCTATGTAGATTCCAATTGGTATCTTCGCTCGAACGAATGTAGTGTTCGGTTCCTACGAAGAATAATGACGTGAGATGTGCGAGATGAAAGAACTCTCGGAACTTTAGTATAGTGTGCGGCAATGACGCGACAACTACTCATTGCAATTCCTGAGCTTAGAATTCAATTATCAGCGACTCAAATGTATTAACCTTTCATGAAATTCTATACGAGCAAAATTAAACTCAATGCTGCGTTGGCAGAATCGTTCGTTGTTCATTTTGCAATACTTTTGTATGTAGATCCGAAATGTATGAAACATGATAAAAGGCTTCTTTATCAACAGTAATTTACTTCAACAGGACTTTTTAGCCTTTGCTAATGAAATATCTACAAAGCTTGCAAACCTCCCATGGCTGGAGAATCGCTTTCTTACAGCAACAATTAATGTCGACAATACACGTTTCTAAATCTGTATTTACTGCCAATAAAATTATAGGTTTAGTAGGACGACAAAGGTTTAAGCAAACACTGACATTACTTGGTTTTGGAGGAATCTGATTCTAACAATTACTACTACTATCGACATAATTCGATGGCTGTATTTTCCCTCGAATACATTGACAGCCTGGTACAAATGGTAAAAACACTTCGCTTTGCTCTTCCATAATGTTTGGCGTTTCCCATGGGAAAATGGTGGCGGACCTGAAATATTTATATATACCTTCTTGCAACGACCTGACTTAGCTGGCGAAATCAGAGTCGGGGAGGCTAGAGCCACCAACGTGGGCTCCGAGTCGAGGTTATTTGCCTGCATTATTTGAGCCGTCCTGTCGCCAGTTGTCATACGGCTTCGAGTTACACCACTTGAGTCGGGGCAGACGACATTTGCCTATTTTTCGCGCCATTTTGTATTGGACTGTGTAAATTTGTGACAATCCTCTATCTGGCAGCGGATGCCGAGTCTAACCCTTTAGTTCAACATGGCTACGGCTATGCAGCTTTTGCCAATGACAGGTCCGCACTCGCCAGTGCGCAACCAATCAGATCGCACCATGCTATTCACAACACGGGTAATCGCAACGGTAAACATTTATGGTATATATTTGATCGAGGCAAGCGCCAAAAGAGTCTGGGGCACGTTTCACCATGACGAATGCCATTCGTAGACAAAGTTGACGTCATATTTTATTTAAAGGAATGAAAGGAGAACGACCGATCCCGAGGAATGCACTTGGCAGCAGTCCATCTGAGATGATTGACTCCAAGTTTTAAATTTTTCTTTTCAGTTCAGCAATTCTACTGTACTATATTACCCTGGATACCGACATTCATTTCATATTCACGCAGCATCTCTGCATTTATAAATAGATGCAATGATAACTCATGGCACATCGATGATGCCTAAATATGGATAGATTTCAGTCCATGGTAAAAAGACCAACATTTTTGTTATAAGTGTTGATAAACATTCCATTACATATAATTATGTTAAAAATTGTAGGCCCACCTAAAAAGTAACCTTTGTGCTGAGATCTTCTTTATTAATTATAATCTATCCACTGATAAAAACTGCTTATCATATGAGCTGTAAATTTCAAGCTGTGCCCGACGCAAATCAACATTTTATCATACTACTTACATCCAATGGAGCCTCGCACCGTAAGCAGTATAAGGAAAAGTGTAATTATATCAGGCACGGCACCTCATGAGCTTCTAGTTCTACGAGGAACAGCTTGCTTTGGGATATTGAATGATAAAAACGAAACTCATTCCCAGTTCAGGTACAAGCCCAGTATTTGTATTCTAAATGGCTGATGGGAAAGTTGGATGTTACTGACAAGGTAATGGAAGTTAAGGGAACATTTGCTTTCTTTTTGGTCCTTGGAATTCTTCCCTTACTATACCCGACAAGCTCTGGGATGTTTCGGCGGTAAATATGAGATCACTGTTTTTCCATCATAGAAATATATATGATCCTAAAGAATGAAAAAGGAGCAAACCAGCGACCATTGTCCCAAGTAATATAAATTCCTCGTGCAAGATATTTCTAATACAGTGCCGGTGGAAATTGAAGGATATTGTATGGCAGAGAGATTTTCAAATGTAACCATTGCAAGCCCCTGAGGCATGAAAATGAGAACACATACATGTATGGATAAATTATCAACGTACGTTAACCCCCGACATTTAGTGGTGAATTTAGAATTTACCGGGGGATTCGTTCCATTTTTTACGGCATATATATCATTATTCATCACAAATCAATAGAAAATACTAGGTGTAATTAAATGTTATGTTTTTACTGCAATGTTTTAAATGTAAAAAGTTTAATTATTATATGCGATAACCCGACGTCAGATCCAAAGTGCATACTAAATCCCAATTAAGAGGTTTAATGTGTTCAGTTATTCCTGTCACGAACATTCAACATGATATTTTAAATATACAACTTAAAGCTTCAATATAAATAGCTTGACTTCTTAAGATCCACGTTTTATTCCAGATTCTTACTTTGTTTGATAAGCCCCACCTTAAAGTGCCCCACCTGCCCCGCCATATGACTGATATACTATTGGATTGCTAGTATATATATGCGTCATAACATGACCATAATATTGTATATCATATAATGTTGAATAATATACTAGTTATAATTATTAAGCCCGAAATAGATGTAGAAAGACAAAAACGTCCTAACTTGTAAATGAACACCATCATATTCAGCATCTGACGGAAGATAGGGTCTGACCCTAGTCACTATATAAAGACTAATAGGCTGGCATATGCGGCTATTTACTCCTGGATAAAGAAATGTTCCAAAAAAAACCAAAACGTCAAGAATCATTGAGATGGGATCCTCCTTGCAGTTCAATTATTAGAGATAGTAAAAAGTAAATGGTACGCAAAGCCCTTGTTCGTACATACAGACACTGTGTGAACTTAGGAAGATTCAAAGTAGATGTATATTCTGGCATATAAAAAGAACATGCCATGAGATCATGAATATATTTAATGATTCCGTTCTGCAGCTGTTATTCGCGGGTATAGAGTGTAGCGAGGCGAAAGTTCTATATATATATAGCATTGTCTATAAGGTAATGCGCGGGCATTGTTGAGGCTCACCTAACCACAGCTAGTCACATATGTCATAGCCATCCCCCGCCCCCTCCCACTCTGTGACCGCCGGTCAAGCTCCACTTTGCACTGCGCCGCCAACACTTCAATACCTATCAATTCTTTCTCCACTAAAAAATATATATACATTTATTGGCTAGAAACTTCATGCACACCTTTAATTCTATAACGAGGTCAAGCCATGTCCATTAATTTAAGTAAAACTGACTGTCGCGGCAGGTACAGTACATGGTGTGATTGGTTATCATTGCACTTATTTTGATTACCGTGCTTATAATTATTAATTTCAAATGGGGAATAGACCAGTAAGGATTATAGTGCTTATTTTACCATAAAAATGTGTTTACCCCCGGCTTATAAATCGGGCCGGGCTTATAATATTATAAACGGGGCCAGGCTTATAAACGGGGAAATGCGATACACTATAATTATTATTCGACAGACCGATATTGCAGGCCTGCTGGAGCACCATTAGTGCACAGGCAAGCCAGAAATGGAGGTTATTAATCCTTTTAGTGTCTGCTTCGGGTGGTTTGGGTGGCCCTGGACCGTTCAATGTAGAGACTAATTGACAATAATCGAGAGATTTGTGAAATGGTGCAAACAATTTTACAAGTTACTCGTAGGTTTTCCACCACTTCGATGTGATATACTGTCTTAAGGGTTACCTTATTGCACGATATTCTTTGACCATGTGGACTCTTACCTGAAAAGAAAGAGAAAGGAGAGACATGAATTAACGAAGCAGATTAAGCATTCATTGTGGTGTTAACTTTAAATATCATATAATTATAATTTGATATAATATTTTAAACAACCTTTATAATGTATTTATTTTTACTGGATGAATTTTAACTCGCACAGTTGACCTGATATTGTTCACTATACCAACATTATATCTAAATGAACTGACGAGAAGAGGTGGTTGATATTATTATTTTATTTGGCTCGCTGGCAATATTCATTTCAAATCCAGCCCACAATAAAGGAGGTAAAAAAATGCTTGTCCACCCGACTGAAGCAGGTTTTGAAAGTGTCTCTCTTGGCGGGAGCCTAGGCCTGGTTGCTAGGCAATGGCAAACAGTTCCGGTACACACCCAGTCCGCAAATACAAATATATATATAATCATATACATCCCATATACGAAATAATTGATCTGGATTTGAGCGGCTCAATCATGGGAAATGGAAGTTGAATGAAAATATAAATAAATTGAAAATACATGTTGGTATTCACAAGAAACTGAAAAATAAGGAAAGAATTTAACTTGCACCAGTCCTCTCAAATAACCCAAATTTAAAAGGAAAATGAGGATCAAAATACTATTTAACATAAACTAACATATGTGATGTGTTTCAGGAAAATGAGTCATAAGTCGCACAAAATGGATTTTGAGATATCTTTATATTTGAAAAGATGAGATGAAGCTGATTCCAATGATAGTAAACATTATGATCTAATGAAGTTTTTCTATATTGTATTTTTTATGTTTGATATTTTTATTTTTGCAAAATTTTCTGGGTGGGCAATTACCAGTAAAGTAACTAGATATACTCCTTAGGATGACCTTCAAAACGCAAGGATATGTTTAATCTACAGTCTTGAAATTATGTATTCCTGCTACTAACAGCACTTCACCCACCACGAATGAAAATGAGAATATTCCAACAGAGAGATCTTGTGAGAGATCACGTTGAAAAATATCATTTTTGCAACTTGTGACTTATTTTCCTGAAACACATAACATTTTTAACCATCGTAGTACCAAACATACTCAGATGCACCGATTACAAGTTTATCGTTTTCGGCCAAATTTAGTTGGATTTACTAAATGTGTAATATTGCTGATCGTACATTTCCTGACGCTCTGATCCGTCTACATGCCACTTGACTTCGCTCTGGCCGCTTCCCTAGTCTTTTAAAAAAAATCCTCGAACGTTTTTATCCAATTGAATGGTAACTCATGCAAAACGATGATTTGAGGCGAAAAGGTTATAATCTCATTGCAAGGGCGTTTTTTCTCATGCAAAAATATTGACTGAAATAAGATCTAAATCGAAGTAGGTGCTCATTCATTTCTTATGCATCACACGCGATGAATTTGCGTAATCTAATATTCGAAAATATTTTATACGAGTGTGACACAAAATGTTCACGAGTG
Organism: Sthenelais limicola; assembly: GCA_942159475.1. Taxonomy (NCBI): domain Eukaryota; kingdom Metazoa; phylum Annelida; class Polychaeta; order Phyllodocida; family Sigalionidae; genus Sthenelais; species Sthenelais limicola. The sequence goes on along the minus strand of OW804097.1, from coordinate 71,560,916 downwards.
TGTTGTGACGGCTGATATTAATAATGGTTTATTACCGACATTATTATATTATTACATTGGAAATCAGTTGACAATAGCAAAGATAATATAAAAATAAACCCTGATGAAGGTCCTATGATGAACCGAAACGTTGGTATCATTTAAAATAAAATCACTCAGCAACCGTTATCCACAGTTGTCTCCTTCCCGGATGTGGGTGTTGTATTCCCTTTCTACATCATAATATTAATTCCCTAAAAGAAATCATCTAAGAAATTCCAGAATTGTATTAAAGCTGCATTCTGAGCTTTACGACAAAAACATCACCAAATATATTAATTGTTTGACCTATGTAGAGATCAAGTTAACAATTTTTCACAGTTGTTAGAACTATGTATACATGAATTGGAAGTCGAATCGTCCGAAGAAAAACGAGCGGCGATGAGCGATAATAAGTGAAACTATTGCTACGAAGAATTCCGGTGTGCCACCGAAAAAATAAATGTGTACATTTACGAAGTACTGCTTGAAAACAACCGCAAAAGTCGTCGAAAATGTGGGTCAAATGACTTTGAGATGAGTGGGAAGAGAACGAAACAAAACATAAAACATCTCAGTTAACATCCATAAAAACTAAAGTGGTCATAATTATGTAAAGCTTGCAGTGCGTGCACGAATATGTTTTTGTTTCGTGGAGCCTTCGGACTGTTATGAAATTGACCGAAAAACACATACCGGTACAATAAAAACAAAGAAGGAAGAAATATAAATGTATATGTTTTGATGAACCATTAAAGGCTGCATGGTTGTAAACATTGTTCGGAAGCACGGAACGCAAATGGTCTAAAGCAGCCGTAAGCAGTAGCTCTTTTGACTCATTTTACTGAAATCATTTAAACCATAACTATCCCCTCTCATCAAATAACACCTTTTAAAACCCAACCAACTAATGGGCTACATCATCTGTCTCCCGAGGAAAATGACTCACTATGCTTGGTTGGTCGCATTCTCTCGCTAGTTGTATTGACCTTCACCAAAGTCGTTAATTATTTCCTAAATAAGCAACATCAGGTGACTCTAAATAGGACCATGGGAATAATATTCAAGACCTCCAAATGGGTCCTCTATATATCGCCCAATCATCAGTTGGTATGATCATTACCAAGCAGGTATGGATCCTTAAGAAGGACGAAGGGGGCAAAAAGGAGTTTGTGCGAAAGGTTACAACTTTTAAACATCTCCGTAGCTAAATATTGTTATCCGAAAATATGATTCCAAACCAAGCTTTTAAATACCATAATGGTTCTATGGTTGTATGACCTCGTGAGACCCTATCAAGATTACAAAGATGTACTAACGAAAAAAAGAATGTGTCCCATTTGTACCCAGCCTTGACAATGATCATGAACACATATCGTTCCCACACACAAAAACAATTTATGGATCTGCCCTGTATTGCAGCAAATGTTATCCACATTGCAGAAAGAAATGATACCTAATAGACTTAAATGCTTTAGAAATCATTGTCGCATGGGAAAGCCTTAATACTGTTTAATAACAATCGCTTCTTGCATCCCATTATCCTTAGTATGGAGATTGGACTATATCATCTTATGACATAATCATTGTCAAGGAGACATTGATGTTTGAAGTAGAAATTGGTTCAACAAGGAGTGGAATTTGCTTCAACAAGCGCGGGGCAAGTGCTGCCATTTATACCAATCGTTCAAATATGAATCATTGGCAGTGCGCCAATGTGAATGCTAATGTTTTAGAATGGCTACGTCAAACACACCTTGTTTGTCGTGGGTAAATGAGAAGAGATAAGGTCCTTCACAGTCATAGATTAGCTTGAAAAAGAATGAAGTTCAGAAGTGTATGGATCTTCTTTTAATCATTGCGTTTGGCATTGCTATTATCATTGAGAAAGCCTATAGCGAATGCTATGTCAATCTCAACAAAGACTGTTAATTTGGTGTATTTATGCTGCAAAACTCTAATGCTCTCGAGCTGGAAATAGTTCAATGCCGGGTCATGCTATGAAGTGGAGTTCTGTAGTCTCTAAACTTAAGAGCTTTGGATCAATAAATCTCCTTCACATACGAGGAAGGAGGAGGAATCATAATAAAATCACATCTCCTCTCCGTCATTGAAGAATTTCAAGTCAGGAGGGGAGAAGCAAGGCAATGACAAGGACAAATATTTTTGCTCTTCTAAAGGAATGACGCTTAGATAAAAAGCCTTTTTCCATCGCAGGAACTCCGGCTGATTCTAATTTAACAGAGAAATCAATTCTATGCCAAAATTTTAATGAATCTTGAAATCTATAAAATAAGCCTTCGGGGTCCTATTATTTCCATGGATCTCTGTTGTTACCGCCAGTTCGCCTGCATCAAATCAAATATTGTTTATATGAACTATTTCTGTTTGCTACACCTATATTTGTCTTATGCATCATAAAATGCTTGAATAGGGTGCAACAATTAGTTTCGAACCAAAATTAATCAGTACTGATATTGGTTCCATATGTACATATAAACATATTATACAGATAAGTTAAGTATTTAATTTAGACAGACGCTTACGTTCGTAGATACAACATATATTTTCGTTTCATCCCTGATAGTCATTGGTACCTTTTTAGAGATAAAATGAACATCTGATACGTCATGCCTCAGCATGAAAGGCTTGTTAGGACAACCGACCTAATTTCCTGAAAGGTATCACACTTCAAATAAGAATTATGCATCCCATGTATACAAATGGATTGAAGATGGGAGTGCGCTTCAAAACCTACATTGATTTTGAGAAAATGAGGCCAGGAATTTATATTATAGCTCCAGTCATGTATTCATGAATGCCAAAGCATTTAAATTATTACAATGAGAACTTTATTATAGTTCAGGCCATTCAAGTACAGAAAAGGCAGAATGACGGCTTGTTCAAATGGGGGACACCAATCCACTCGGATTTATTTTTTTTTACGTCAGAGACTGCAAGGTCGCTTTCCCATTGTCCACTTTGCCCCGAAGTTGTATTGAGTGTCCGAGAGATTGGATGTCCAGAAGTAAAAAAAAATCCAATATATTGGTCGTGGTATCATACAACAAAGGTTAACTACCTTCTAGTCTTGACTTCCAATCATCCAGTTCTGTGCCGTATATATTGCAAGATATGATAGAATCAAGCAATCCCACTTGGAAGAGTAAAAGGAGTATTTATTCAAATTGGCAGTCATTGTCGATGTATCTTAGAAAAGTGACACATATCATCGATTCTATTTATTCCATGTCCCTATTACTTGTTTTTTTATATGATTGCTACTTGAACTTTCAATTGGAGTTGCATATGTTACGGATCAACACTATAAGCAGTTAAGGTTTCTAGTAAAAAATATGCCAATACCAAATACATCTTTACTCGATGTCATAGGCAATTCTGATAAAAGGCACCAGAGACAACATTTAAAAACTTTTGATCGATCTTGCGTTTGATCAAGGTTATTGTTATCTGCATGTAGAACGTTTGTTTTGGACTGAAGGGTTAGTGAATAAAAATACATTCCGTGTAAAGCTGTGAGATTTCATAAAGAAGGACAAATGGTTCTTCCAGAATCTCAATGAATGAAACAAAACTAAAAACCATCAATCACTTTGATACAAAGTGGAACATTTTAAAGGACCACAGAACCTTCACCGTTTCGTTGACAATAGAGTATCAATTCAGTGTTCCTAGGGATAATGGCATTGCAATATACGAGTGGTGTCTTAGGGGTGGGAAGGCCGTCAGACAGGAAACCACTTGTTAGTCTAGCGCATTATCTCGTCCTCCGCGTGACTTTGAACGCGTTTCTTGCACTGTTCAAGGCCCGGGCTCTCCATCCATTTGGTCATGTGACATTTGATTATGACTGTCATTAATCACAATAACGGTCAGTTCCACTGGGGGGCGCCAGTGTGGTCGGGACAGCTATTTCCGGTCAGGGAGCATTTCATGAGCAGTCATCATTTACGCACAAACTCTTAAGACGTACTGCCAAAGCAAAGAGAAAGGAGAGAGAGGGGGGGGGGTGGGGGGAGAGAAGCAGCACCGTAACTGAGCGAGGGACAAATTTCCTTTTCTGACCGTCGATACATAAAATTGCAATACGCTACAAACTTTCATTTTGGTGTTTTGTGTTTGTTTATGTCATAGATCTCTATCTTGATATGCCAATGATCGCGCTCCTATATAAAGGAGACATAGAAGATAGAATCTTATCTCTCGGTGGTTTGGTGGGGAGATGTTTCCCATAAATAAGATAACATGGCTCCTTTAAAGAATGGGATAGCGTTTCTGTCACTCCATGCTTTCATGTGACAGTCCAGTGATGCATTTACTCACTGGCCTAGGCTGGGCCTAGCTCTCAAATAACGATGCCATACATTGATAGGCTATTTTATCTTGAGGGTTATTATGCCTAGGACTCTTGGAGCAATCCAGGCGACTTAGTACCAGCTCCTGCATATATACGGATCATGTTGGTCGATAGGGAAAATGAGTTTCCCAGCATAACCTGCAACCTTATGAAAAGCCCCAGACAGACCTGTGAAATGTGATACATAGATAGAACCTGATGAGAATGTGGTACAAGGGACACTGTTGCACTGTCCGAGATGTTATAGTTTTTTCGTGGGTTACGAAAAAAACAAAACATCGAGGACAGTAATAATGTCCCGAGTACCACATTCGAATTTAGGTTCTATATACTCCCACGTTGCTATGCTTATCTTATATGGCTATCTTTACTGGGGACAGGAAGTCATACCACATGCGTGGAACTGCTGCCAATTACCCGATATTCACGCCCATACAAATAGCATGTGGTACATACATCAACGAGGAGTAAATACTGTAAATGCTCCCGCAACGCGTAATTATGACCGTGATTTGTTGTCCATTAGTTGAAATTGAATCCTTCATAAAGGTTGGGCCTTGAATATCAGAAATCTTTCAAATTTGTACCTCGGTGGATCATTTCGGCGCTGATTTCTGGTTTATATTGAGGTAATTTAGTAATTGTGAGGTTACATCAGTATTTATGTATATCCCCATATATCTTATATAAAATAGATGTAGAGGTCGAACAATAACAGATGTAGGTAGGAGGCCTCCCCGGCGGCTTACCCGCAAGCCAGAAATATCTTGCATGATGAACGAATATAAAAAAGACAAATGATTGTTTATACTTTCAATGTATACCCCTGAGCAATCCTGGGTCTTACATAAAGGGAATACAACATTATTTAATCAGTCTAATAAAGATAAGAAGAGTTTACAAAGCTTGTGATTGAATTAGTTAAAAGAGATTGTTTGGCGTTGAAAGGAAAAAGATGGCAGACAGCATAAAGATTTATAATTGTCGTTATTTTCTATTCGTTGCCGCTTACATTTGTCATACCATATTCGTTTAATTCACTAGGGATGTGTTAGTCATTTATAAAATCTTCCTTTTGTAGCAGATTCCATTGAAAAAAAATCACGTCTGAATTATGCTTTGTTTGATGCGACAGGGATAGTTTTTCTTCCCGAGGCTTTTGTTGTGTTTTTCCCTTCAATACAATAACAACTGATTCTAACACATCCTTGTATAGTTATGCATCGGGGAAGAAGGAAGGCGGGACACGCGTCAGAAATTGACCTTTTATATCAACATAGGGGCTTTAGGGATACTAGGCAAAGAGCGAAAATAACCTTTTATGGTAAGGTGAGGAATAGTCTCCTCTGTCCTACACACTTTATAACAACCTACAGTAATTTACTATGCTGACATTTTTTCAGGCAAATGCATTTTCTTTAGAAGTGAAATGCATTAAGGGGGTGGGGTAGTTCATATAAAAGGTTCGAAAGCTCGATATGTGACTGAAAGCTTTATAGAAGCAAAGGCAAGACTGAGGAGAAGCCTCTCAGGGCGTTCCTCCCGCAAACATGGCAATTTGATAGTCGATTATTATTGGGGAACCTATTCACACCGATAATGCCCGAAATACTCGCTTTATAATACACAGGAGCTGTCATTCCCTACGACCTTTGTCTCTCTACCAAGCCTTCGGCCTGTGATCTCCTAATATATTGGGTGTGACAGCTCGAAATGTGAAATAATATGGACAGAATGTTGCGGAGAATATCAAGATTTTATGCCTTTGTATCTTATTATGTTGTGGTAAATAACTGAAATCAAACGTGTAAATCTACGGTTGTAGCAATTGAGGGCTATCAATTGCATGTGTGTAGTGCCTTTCGCAATTGTCCAAGGATAGAGTATTTATGACAAAAGCAGACGCCTTAGCATTCTGCATTGTGTGTTGAAGGTAGGCGCGCATGCTGCAATCGCCGATTGTGTTGCATTAAAATAAGCATAGCAAATTCAGAATCCTATAGCTAGAACTAACTGTTGTCGGTTGGAAAAACAAGCCTTCCTAACAATATGCATAAGATAAATTTGAGCAATTGTGAGGCCGGTATAATATTGAGCAGTCAACGTAATCTAAGTACCGGTATTACAAATATACATGCATGATAGATGGACAAATTCAAAATATTCTTTAAAAAGGTATGCATTCACAAATCGTACTTTTGTCCTTATTGATACATGTGCGTGTGTTCTACTTTGGATTGGACTTTAATTTTGGTTTGATTGCTAAATGAAAAACCAATATAAATTGCCAGTACGCCAGTTGAAGATCATTCAATCCTGGAAGGTGACCAGAACACATCCGGATTTTAATTTCAAAACTCTCCTTCAAGGCCCGTAAGTGAGCAGATCATTTTTAACAGATGTAACTGGCGTTATCAACACACAATAAAACAGATTAAACATTGCCTCTCATAAGATTTAATATAACAGTGACCAAGTGTCATATTTTTTGTCTTTGTTATGATATGAATTACCCTCCAAAACATTTTAAAAATCGTACCCAATATCTTACTCCATCCCTTCCCATCCATGGCTAAGAAGATTGAATCTTCGCATGTCCCTGACAATCGTTAACTTTAAACATGGATGATAGGACAAGCAATACGGTACTCCTGAGCAATTGGGCACGGGCCCACAATGAGCTGAACGGAGACAGATGAGCGAGCAATTATGAGTGATGGTTCTGAAGGAAGAGGATAGAGGGCAGGCAGGTTTACATGCGGCTCCTTTGATGTCCTCTTGTGTTTCAAAGCCAGAAATTACGTCTTAATGCTATGTGTATGGCTGGTGAAAAATGACCACTTTGAGCATTGTAAACGTCAGTTTTGAGGGTGTCATGTATCATTGGGATCGTGTTGCACCTACGGATGTTTGTTCTTAACTACTCACACCTAGGCTATGTGATAAAGATGCTTTGTGTCTGCAAGAAACTAATGGGTGGCGGGAGAGGTCGAGCAGACACAGTTCAATGTTTGTTAAAGGCAATTACAACAACACTTCGATGATTCCTGGTTCTGTTGTTCATAAGTTGCATGTCATTTATGATATTTTACAATGGTTTGTGTAATCTAAACCTAATGTCAATCGTCGATTGAGAGTTTAGTTCTTACTAAAGTATGGAATTAGAACTAAATTAAATCAAGCCGGACACTATTTTCCCGTGGTAAAGTACATACAATAATTGCTGTCCTGGTATTGAGATTGATCTATAAGTAATCGTGGTGTACCAAAACAAAACGATATTCAACACAAGTAGATACTTGTACATTAATCTGTGGTATCAGTTATAATGGAGCACTTTGATAATCTATTCAGTATAAGTGTTAACATTGACCCAAATATTGCAGTTTGCTACATAGATCCTGGATACATTTGCTACATGAAATGTAATTCTCAATGTTACGAGTATGTGACGATAGAAGATTGATGAATGAATCAATTACACGATATCGGCAGCATGTGCGGTATCGTTAGGAACCCAGATTCCACTGGGCAAACATGAAAAGGATAGATACACGGTATGGTGGTTATATCAGTTGAATCGCCAGACCGTTTGAAAGTTTTCGCGATAAGCGAATTGTCTGCGATCCTCTCGGTACCGTACAAATGCCTTTGCATCTGAAACATAGGCCTGGGTTGTGTGAGATATAGATTTTATCATTTGCTAACATCAATGCTAAGTGATAGCGAAAAGCGATGAAATGAGAGTGACCACAGATGAACGGTTGATAACAGAGACGAATCGCCTGATGCTCTGCTTCGCCGCTAGTCGCTAGATGATGAATGGATAGGCCGCAGGATCCCTGACAACAAAGATGGATTTTGGCCTGATCATCCAAATAAATGTCTTGCCGGCCTCATAGCTAAACCCCCCATGGGCCGCGAGTTTCTGAAGTCCCGAAAGCATTTTCTTACTCCACCCATGCAAGTCCACCCCCTCCGCCCCCGCTTTCGCAACATTCTCTCCCCGTTCTCTTCCTAGATATCCTGACATCTTTGCTGTCTAGAAGATTAGTTGCTGCTCAAAAATTTAGAATGAGCTCCAGGGTATGAGATGTTGTAATTAATTGCGCTATTTTTCCCACTTGAGACATTCCAGAACGGAGTTTATTTAGATGAACTTTCGCGCCGACTTCGCTACAACACTATAAAACATATGGGGCGTTCAAGTAATCCATTAACATTGAATATTCTTTTATTATGGGCGGCTTTTAATATTTTTACGGAAATGTCTAACTGAATCTACTTCTTGGCGGATATTGACCTTATTCAAATGAAGCAACTATATATGGCCAATGTGTTCATGTATGGGTTTTTACATAGAGTATAGAGGTAATGCGTTCTCCCTAATGGCTGGCTGTATGTAATTCTTATGAAAAATAATGCTGTTATCGGTTTTTATGCAATACTCGACAACGTGATAGGACAAATAGTCTGACTGGGATGACACTATATCTGATCATTTGCTCTCGCGTGAATTTATAAATATGTTTTGGCTATAATTGAACTTCTGCCCATTTACATTATGATTTAATATATTATTTCAATGTAATCACAGTGTAATTTTCTAATGTCTGGGGTTTTCATAGAAAACAACTCAGGAAGACAATAGACTGTTTTTCTATAATATAAATGGAGATCTGAGTGAAATTGATACTTGGATCCATTTCAAACAAATAACAATCATATAGATATATCTCGTCAGAGTTGAGATGATAATTATATGTTTATGCTTGTAAAATACGTTTCAGATAAAACATGTTCGCGTCAACCCTATAGTTATCACAACATCAAAGCTGACTCCCCGGCGCTTTACATTGGTGTCCTTGTCTTATTTCTTTTCATTAGGAACATGTATTTTACCCCATTTTTTTGCCGCCAGTAAAAGAAGACCTAGTTAGTTAGGCGAGGAGCGTTTTATGTCATTGTTTTTTGTGGTGACAGGCAACAGTTGTAAAAAGTGCCAAGTGTGTAACTAAGCCTGAGGCAGTGGGTTTTTCCATGGTTTATTTTTATTTCCTTGCCTTCATTAACACAGTGACAGTTAACAGTTTTATCGATCAGTGGTTGGCTATATACCAAGCCTGTTCTTCTTTGTCTTCTCTTGTTCTCGATCTAGTCATCGTCATCAGGGCTTATCCTGAAACAAAGTGGATATATAATTGAGCGCTGTAACAAATATACCTATCCCAAATATTATTCCCATCCGTTGTGTCGTCTAGTGGGTCGTTTCGTATAATCCTTACAGCAGATCATGATACCCTTTACATCTAGAGAATTATTAGGTACGTTTATCACGTACTAGGTGAACCTCAGTAAGTTCTCATTTCTCCGGCTTTCCTTTCGTTATTCTCTTACAATTGGCTAATTAGCTCTAACTATTAATCCTCTTTTTTATATTTTCAGCGTCAGTGCTCCGATATTTGCAATACACCACATTGCCTGTTGAAACATGTGGGAAAAAGTCAGTGCAAATGACAACTCCTCCATTCTCTAGGGGCTTGTTTGACATCATCGTGAGTCATTCATATTAACACCGTGCACACAAAGAACAATGATAACACTGGAGTGTTGCATAACTTCATGGTGCAAGAAAAACAAGTAATTTGGAGTGAATAATAGCATGCCCTTTTCTTGTATGAGAAGCTTTTGCATAGCTGTAGATAAAGGGAAGTATTTGATCAGAAATGCCAACATACCAGGCATGATATTATGTCATCAATATTACCAGTCCCTATGTGATATCTTAATAGAAAGATGTAACCTTCATGTACATACGTAAGTACTGTCTAAACCTATATTATCTGTGCCATGTTAAACGATTATTTGCCTGTCCAAATTATATCGGTGACTAACTGTCTGGCGGTGACATTATCCCTATAGTATATGTATTATTCTGCTAGCATAGAACTATGGTATTTTTCTATAATGTTAAAATTATATATGCACACTAAAAAAATATGCCTTGCATCAGAAATAGAGTCTTGAATAGTTCCAGATCAATATAATTTTAATAAATAGTATGCACTAATCATATATATGCCGATGTAGTCATGGTAATCACATTGGGGTTATTTTCGAAAAGGGTGTTAGCGCGGAAGATACCCACCGTGGGAAATAAAGCTTACCAAGCCTGCGCTGCACCAGCTCGACAAAGCCCATTCTCTCCAATGTAGTGATTATACAACGTTCCCCCTTGCACTTGTTCAGTTGGGATGATTGCACGCACCGAAACAATTGCATCGCGAGTATCAGTTCCCAGGAAATGTAACGGTACCAGATAGATCAAAGGCACCATTCTCTTCCTATACCCCATTCCAAATGTATTCTTCCTGGTAGCACAGGTGCTGACCCCTTCAGCCGAACCCTGTTGGCATAAGTGCATTGGTTGATTGTTATTTCAGCCCTTTTGCCGGGTAATTTCCAGCATAGTTAAACATGGAGCGCCTCGAATCTAACTGGATTTGCAACTAATGGTGTTTCTAAGGTTCACTCATCAATAGAAAAAAAATTTAGATAGGCGATCAAAGAGAAATACTCAATCATTCAAGACATGCGATACAAAAAATAAAACTCGTCTTGTGTTTTGTTACTGTGAAGCTTGGTCATTTATATCTCAATCGTGAATTGCAGGCCTTATTTTCATAGCAAAAATCTCTTTGTAGTTCGATAGATTAACATTATCTTTTTTTGCGATTATGAAAAGGCAAAAGGTCTCACCAAATCTTCAAGAGATACAGAGTATCCTCCCGAAACAAACTAGTTCGTTTCACCAACAAGCACACGTCTTCTCAGTCTCTGACCTCATTCTTTCACCCCTGTTGCAGATAGATATATCTGATCTTGATCGAAGTTCAATGCATGTATGTACAATATAGGCCTACGTCTTCCATCTCACCCTATACATGTTCCTAATCATTATTCAACAGTGACTATAAATTCTACTGCATTATCTGCATGAGAACATGATCCTTTTCCTTATAATTGCTTCAATAACCTTGATGAATTGTCTCAATACAATTGATGGCTTTGTGGAAGAGCCTTCTCTTATGTCTTTGGGGAAAATCTCTAATCTTCGGATTCATTTGCCGTCAATGTATTAGGGCCATTCTCAGAAAAGTCTTGCATTTCGGAGTTGGAAATTGAAAAAGAAAATGAAGTTAAAAGGACAGACTTGGAGGTGTCATTTCCTGTCGGTCATATGATAATACATTTCCATATTTGTTATGAATACATATAACTAAATAATGCCCAAGGTCACCAAAAGATCGTCGTCGCGTATCGTGACATAAAATCGGCGGACAATAGGTTATGGCTTATTCCAGCGGAATTTAGATATCAAGAAAAAAATTGTCATTTTTTTCAAGAGTTAAGAATCTATTCTATTGGTTTATGGTGATTTTTCATATCATTTTATTTTGTTCTACATATCTTTACAGCTGTGATTATTGAATATTGTGCTACGGACATATACTATTTATAGGGGGTTTCCATCCTCGCCCCAAAATGACCTTGATGTGACCTTCACAGATATTCCAAACTGTACATAAAAAATGCTAATACTATAATATAAAAACTAATACTAAATACTAATATCTAATCCCAGAAAATCAATCACTATATTTTCCTCAGCCTCAGAGACCCACAAAAAGCAAAGACACCATATGCAAAGCTTTTCTGAGAATGGCCCATTACCAATCTATATTCATCGCACAAATGTAAGATTCGGCACTGCAATATTATTTTAATTATTTCCTGCATTACGCTCTATCAACCAAACAGATGCACGTATGTTTAGATGTCTAGCCTCTTTCTTTGATTGATTACATTCATTTAGAACCGATAACATGTTAAGGTTTCCTTTTACATATATTACTATCATTCTAAAAAATATTTGCGTGTAGGAAATCTTGGGATTCCTTTAACCAGACTGGCGCCTGTTTCTAACAACTATGCCAGACAGTTTGTTCCAACATGTATTCCTATTTAAATAAACGAGCCCAATTCATAAAAGGAATCATCCGTTTTATTCTGAGACAAAATTGATAATTATAGATAACACTAGATATATCAGATTCAAATTTTGATTGCAGGACAATAGAAATAGTTGTGTGTTAAGTGAAAGGTAAACACCAGTCCCCTTGCTTTCTCTGACCTATCGCTAAAATTCTCTGGGTCCATCAATGCTAGGGCAGATATTCTTGGACACCGCCTGCGACATTTGCCTACCATATTCAGACTGAAATCTGGTTTGAGACACACCGAGAAGCCCCTAAGTATCCAATGCCTAGATCCTACAGCTAGGACGATTGTAAAGCAATAGTAAATGATATATGTGTGGGAATGTTTAGGGGGGGGAAATTTCAGTCAAGGACTCCAAATGTGTTTCCCTCAATGGAGAGGCATTTCTAGCATGCACTCCTCTCAATATCATCTGATTATTGCAGTAGGGGGTTGTATAATTAACTGGGGCCTGCCAGGATAAAATATTATATTGCATTTGGAGCAAGATGGATGAAGAGCCCGGCAAGCGGTAGATTGAATAGGCTCTATTGATTTGGTGGAATGATACATCAGGAGGAAGAATCTGGACTACTTTGTCCTGAGGTGCATTGCTAGTGGTTACTATGGGGACAGACTTCCAAAGAGGTCGGCCATATCTGTATTGGGTCATCATAACGATGGTTGAATTAAAGGCAGAGCTATATTTGTAATAGCCAAATGAAGTGAAATGTTCAAAGGATACAGCTTAAGTGTTTATCTAATCAGGCACGAACGATGACGAAGGTGAGGATGTAAAGCTGATAGAAATGATTTCGATTTATCTCTTTATATAGGTTGTTTTGAGCTTCTAAAGACACATTCATTACTTGCAAGTCTATAAATAAGATAAACACGATGGTTCTATTCAAAGAATGTTTCCACACCCAGTATTCAAAATGTCGGGATATTTCACCATATTTGCAAAATATCTATACATCATATTAAAATTCTTTTCCTTTACACTTACTCATCATCAAAACCTGGATCGAATTCCATGAGCCAACCCCATCCATCTCATGAAACCGTTCCTGGGTTTTTCGGTTCTGTTCGCACCTCAAGCATATTATATGGTCAGGAAAAAAATACCGTGAAAGTGGGTGTGGTACGAGTCGGTCACCTCACCCCATGCACACAAAACAAGATAGATTGAGGTCAGTGACATAGAAATAACAAGAAAGAGGATGAAAAAGGCCGCCGCAGAGTCTGTTTAGTGGCGGGAATCATGAAATTTCTGAATCAGCCCCGTATTGGAGTAACAAGATCTACAAATAGGTCAAGACAGTTCCTGACCTTTGGCCTGGACCAAGGTCCGCTGCGCATGCGCTGCGCATGCTTGTGCACAAGCTCCATCACAATAAACGAATTGTTTTTCGTCGGCCGTAGCCGCCATCTGTCCTGTGGGTTGATAGGTCCATCAGGACGAGGAGGGAAAAATACAAACATTGCTTCCTCTCTCCTGACATGTGTGCGCGTGTTTAGCAACGTAATCAGGCTGCTCTACAAACACACTACACAGTACAATCACAGCGTCGATTGTTAACATACAACAGGTTACTCTGGTGTTGTTCAGTACTGGTATGTGAGCATTTTAAAATGTTTGGAGATCTAGCGCTGAGTGGTCTTTTAAGGAGATTTCTATATTGTAGATTCATATATATGTGGGAATGTGGCTTATATGAGAGTGCTTGAAGCCATATATGTTTACTTACATGCACCAAACAAACACATAAGATCATACACTACGTGTCGTCAGCAAGTGCAACCCTCGAGGCCCTCATTCGCCCTGCTCATTTCTCCCCCGGAACACTAATTTCCTTGTATTCCAATCGCCTCGGGATCTCCTTAAGCCCACTTTAAGTTTGCTATGTCGCTCCATTGTAGAACATGGAGTTAAAGCAAATTTCTTGAGAGCAGCTTCAAATACCAGGCGAAAAAAGGAATGTTTTTTTTAAAAAATAATTGTTAATGAGAATACGTTCAAGAGCAGTTTCATTCTAAAGTCCGATGTACTGCTTTGTACGAAGCCACCTGCTCTGGCAGGTGTCAGAAAAACTACCACCCAGAAAACTAGTACCAGGAAAACTACCACCGAGTGTAGCCTCTCTGGTATGATAATATATACTAACATGGTATTACTGCATTACATATGATGCACATAATTATAATGTAATATGGTAATAAACGAACAAAGAACCATGCATATACAAGAATAACATTCCAAAGCTCGGTGAGCTAATTTTTCTGGAAAAAGCTTATTCATGATATTCCTTTGCTTGACATAATGCTCACGGCTGATCCCTTCTCGGCGTGGCCCATAAACCATCCATCCGTGTACCTAACATAACATTGCCATGCCCTCTGGGTGCAGTGCTTTCTATGATAGTGAATATACCATGATAAAAATAGACATAACCTTTTCATGGAGCTTTGTTGCACAGTCCCCTGCACCGATGCATAAAGGAAATATACATTGCTCTGGCGCGTGAGAATGTCAATAGTAGGAGGTGTGGATGCACGGTAATGATATGGAAATACATGGGTATTGGTGTTGCTGTTTGTATTATCCGAGCTGGCTAGACAATACTCAGGGTCCAGGTTCAGATTCGGGAGTGAAGGCCACACACTATGGATAAATACTCAATTGTGTGTTCTCTGTCTCTGTTCCCTCGGAGAGAAATCATTGAGGGGGAAACAGCTCTCAGATTTCTCTTCAGCAGGTCTGGTTGATATCAGTAGGAAGTGGAGAGGTAGGCCTACTCTATAGATGTCTCAATTCCACGGGAAACCTTATCAGGAAATCTCAACTAGGAACAACTTAAGATTGTTAACTTGCGCTCTCCTTAATGGCCTACGGTATCGCAATTTTTTCTTCCCTTAAAGAAAGGGCAAGGGGAACGTGTCTCATCACTCCAGCTAAGGGTCAAAGGGAGAGATAGAAAATGCATTCATCACAATTTGCCATGTCGCAGAAACGGGTGCACAGACTAAAGGACATAATGATTGTATCAATGGGAATAACTACACTGATCCCCCTCCCGAGGACCAGCTCCAACAGATATAGGTCAGATTAGACGGAATATTTGCCCACCTATAGTGGAACTGATAAAATAAGCGTGTAGATACTGAAGGAGATATAGAATACTGATTGAGTTATATAACCTCCACAAATGCAGTCTTTCTATCTGCGATTCTCCTCTCTATTTTCCTGGATATTTCTTCAGAAGAAGGGCGCGATAGTGATCAAAACGGACCATACTGATACGTCCCTCATTTAAATGACACGAACTAGAGGGAACTTTCGAAAATATCTTCATGTAAATCTAGATAAAACATTTGTATTATTTGTAGAAAAAAAGGGTGTGCATAAATTTTCAAATTTGCAAGTGGTTTGATGCAGGGATTTTTCTTATAGTGGAAGTGCTATATAGCTACCTCAGATATAAACATTAGAGATCATAAAGCCATAATATTAACCATGAATAGTGTATTGAGTCAGATGGTATCTGTTTGATAAAGATAAGATACAATTCGCTTCACAGCTATAAGATAGGCCTACTCTGATAATTAGACGCTCTGTACAAAGAACTATTTGTCTTGCAAATTCATGTCACAATATACTGCAGTTTAGGACCACTTTTATGCAGTAGAATTGAATTGAAGAGACATATTGCACACTCGTAGTTGTTCTCTTCCAGATATATTCTCACAACCACTAGAATATTGACATGCAATCTATGTGAGTATCAATGAGCGCATGATGCAAATCACACCTCCTTTCTCAGATCTCTGAGGGACTGCATGAAACAAACATGTGCTGGGCTCTAGAACCAGCTAGAGCAGACCCGGGATGATTGAGTCATCTTGGGATTCCGTTGTTAGTTTTTAACAATTGCTTTTGGGGTTTAATACTCTAGTGTTTGTTAATTAGTATACATCAATCCTGGTACTTTAACGTCCAGTCAGACACATTAAAATTGCTGAATGGATCCCGGGGACATCATCTCAATATAGATTCTCCAAAGGAAAACAAGTCTTTCTTCTAGCATTTATGTAAAATGATTAATAGTCTGGCCAGTGTAATCTTGAGGAATTAAATTCCAGATCGGCTTGGGGCGGTAACGTGGCTTATCTCTTTGTCAATATCTACTTCGGTTATTAAATGAAAAAATTGGAAATGTATCGAGCTAATCCTGATCTAAACTGATAACATTGATAACGGCACGTTTTCGATTTGGCAGGCGAAATGGCAGCAATTCACAGGGGCCTCAATAGTGCTGATATTGATGGTTATCTGTGGAACTTATAAGAATATCAATATTAATCAATAGACAAATGTTTGAAACCAATTCTCTTGCTCATTGCTAATTACAAGGGAAGGAGTGAGAGACAATAAATACGGCGGCAGCAGTTCCATGACTCCTAAAACCCTCTCATTACACATTAGGAATAAATCATACTGGTTTTAATTGTGTTAATTATGTTTGTTCCCTTTTTCATATGGCTTGATTGATTATGCTTGGCTGAAACGTTTTAATTATGATAGAATTTTCTCACATTCTCTTGCTAATACAGTCAATGTTTCTCCAAGGAATCTAGTATACATAGAAGCATTTTATGGTATCACGGTTAGTTATTCTATTTCCTTGTACACTGTTATTAAAACTGTTTGATCATCAGAAGGTGTCTGGGTGTTTTGGTAAGGACTTTTCTTATTGAGATCACGCCTGCTTCCGTCAGTTCTACAGGCGGTTGAAAAGGGTTGAGATATGTAGTACATGTTTGGATGCCTCTTCTTCAAAGTAACTGCGGTAGATTGACTGATCTGTTTTTACCACTAGGGTGGATTTATATAACTTGTCATTTGATCGCTACGTCTAGGCTTACATGTCTACATGTCTATGTGTCTGAAACGTGCATCTTTGAATGCATCTGCATATTATAACATGCAATATATTCGTCAGCAATTGATGAAAGATGAAAAGCATGAAAGTTTTAACTACTTTCAGAATTTCATCCAGATAGACCTGTTCCTCAAAGAAGATCTCCCCACGAGTAAATTTATCATTAAGGCGTTGAAATGCATAAAAATCATGAGATACGCCATCCTATAATGGTTTCAGTTCCTTGATGGATGGAGGGAAAATGTTGTTTTAAAATGGTACAATGATCCAACTGGTATTTGGTATCAAGATATTTATTTCGAAAAAAGAAAAACATTGCTGCCAGGTCCTTTCATTGGGTATCCAATATGCATTATATACAACCCACTTCCAATGTGCGAGCCATAATACCAATACTTGAGTCATTTTCGACACTCAAGTTCTCATGAACCAATTCGCAATAGACAGCCTCAGTGCTGAAAACCGATGCCTTGAGTATAGGATATCACATTTTTAATTTATGTTTTATGATAAACAAAACGCCTGTGTGCATGCTTTCAGCATCAGACTTCATTTGTGCGAACGACACGAAGTCTCAAATACGATCATATAGAATTGTCTTCCCATATGGACCTTTTAAAGCGTAACAAAGCCAATGATTTTCAATAAAGCATTCATTGCTTTTCCATGCGTCATGTGCCGGGTGGAGAAAACTTTGCGACACATCATAATCAATGGCGTAAAACCATCTCCTTCGAGACGGACTTACGGCTAGGCGACAATGTATTATTCATCGGCCATTGATAAACTTTACAGGAACGGGTTTATGCTAACATTGCGAAAGACAAAAAAGGCATTTCTAGAAGGGGATAAGATTGTATTGATTTTGGTCCCTCGAGTGGAGGTCTAGATAAACCTTTTACCACACTGCCTTTCCGATTAAATTAGACTCTTCTTGGCAAAATCTTCAGGTCAAAATAATATTGAGACGGTATTTAAATATCAGAGGTAAACATGATTCTATTCACATCGACGATTTTCGATCCATAAAATTTGCACTGTTTTATGATCGAGAGCTAGGAAGAATGGGAAACACAAGTCTATCTTAAAGAGTTATCTATCATCAGAAATTGAACTCTCAAATTGATTTATCGCTACTAATATAAATCGCAAAGGCAGCACCACAGGATGGGAAAATGGAAAACGAACTAAAGTTTTAATTCATCGTGTTTGTATTACATCGTATGGCTCTATCAAAAGCAAGCTTTGCATCCGTCAGCGAATAATACTGATTACAAAGGGGTCGTGAATTATATGAATGCCTGAGGAATAACAAGCGAAGCATTTACCCCATTACCCTTAAAGAGAAGTTTCTTTAAACGCAATACTTGGGTATGAAATTGAAATAAGGTGCTTCATCAGACATAAGCAGAATATAATAGGATCGATTGAGGCTTTTGAGGCATCAAGCAGGGGAGGTTTATCGCAAAGCCTATTCATCATTCCATTTCACATTTTCTCGATTGTAATGCAACCATTTCCGAGACCATCTCCTCCTACTTTTCCTTCTCCTCATCTCTACATTTCAAAACTTTTAATAATTCACCACAGCGGGCGAGTGGGACTTTGTAAATAGGAAGACCACCGACTTGCATTATGCCAAAGGTACTCAGAGCAGCAAATTCTCATAAAAATTAAATGGTCCCCAATCGAGACATGAATGGTCGCTTGAACCAATACATTGAGGAGACGTATTTGAAATAAATTCAAAGGCATTTTACCCTTATGCTTTAAACAAGCGATATTAAGGGAGGAATTCCAATCGATGGTGGGAAAGGCGGATGTTGCCAATGAATGTCTATTACTATCCACATGTAATTGCTGCGACTAATTGGCGAATGCTTGCCTCCCTGTTTGAAGAGAAAGAAAATTAGAAGGCATCCCAATTGCCTTTAGACAACTCTTTGGTGGTATTGCTTTCAGGATTGTAATGATCTCTATCCCAATATTTGCCTTAATTTCACACCACATACAGCGAACACAGTCGTTACTATGTTATGTAATTGTAATGATATTTTTGCTGTTACATATCTTATATCTATAACTATTTTGCCGGACTCGTTCGTGACTGTCATTGCCATTACAATTCGCAAATAGGTTAGAGAATAGACATTTCTCGAACGCCCCGGGCTACCAGTCACAGGACAATTAACACCGCTGACCCCATAATGCATTTTAGAGTCGGAGTTTGTATGGAGTGTGTATTTTCGGGCGGGAAGAGGCGGCCTCCCGGTAGCGTTCACTGACTCTAATTAAGCGAGAAGAACGGAGAGAGGAATGTGTCTCCTCGAAACAGGAAAATCCATAATGGAGCCCAGGTGGAGGCTCTCTCAGCGGTGGTGGCAACGATATTGGGAACGCAGAAGTTGTATTCGGGAACCAATCACGGTTTTTAACAATTTTCCCCCTCCTTCGAATCCAACTCTTCCAATCGTTCTTAGGTAATTTCACATCCCGAGATATTCGAACAATTAACAGAGCCTCGTCCGACTCATTAGAACATTTTACTCGCCAATGTTAATTAGTACGACCATATTGGTAATAATCTTAATGAACCCATTAATACAAACACATTGGAAAATAAACAGATTAAGACGTCATAGAAAAGTTACCTCGGGTTCACGAACACCCCACTTCGGAAGGTTTTATCGATGACTTCACATAGTGATGACGTACTCGTGATGGCGTAGTAGCGTAGGGAAAAGTCACTGTCTGCCACCTAAATTGCTCACTTCTCTTCTATTTAAGCCATACTTCGGATGAAAAGAGGCCACCATGCGAAAAAAAGTGGTACAATTTCAGGTTCTGAGGACATGGTAGAAAGGCCACTGGCACTTTGATTGGCATAGTCCAAAGTGTAAAAAATGGAAAATTATGCAATAAATCGATATCCAAAAGCTTAACATCTCCTACTTGATAGTATGAATAAGGTGCTCCTTTGAAAGTTTCGTGGAAAATATAAATACAACTTTCTTTAATGTCCATTTTGGGCTGGACGTTTCAGAAACAATTAGTGACATTATTATGTTGTTAATATCTCAGTTTCCTATGTTTGCATTCACATTTGAAACTCTTGGTATTGTGCATGTAATATCTGGAGTATAAATTTCAAAACTTGGAACTTTAGAGATTGGACTGACACAGTTATTCATGTCCGTTTAGGCTTTTCTGATAGCTACTTTGAAAGAAATCAAGCTGCCATTTGCTTGTTCTGTAATATTTATATTGGCCTGGATGTGGTCCTTATTTCTTCAGCAGTCTCGTTATCACCCATTCGCCCCATACGTGCACACTCTCAGAGATATGCACAGTTATGACTGGACGCTGTTTGGGACTTATGGCTTCGCTCTGGCACATTTTCATTTGATCGGGAAGACTTGGCGAGCACTCAAAGGCAATTAAAAGTTATTACCGACTTTTACGCGCATCCAGAGAAGCGGAGAGGCGAGATCTATTGCAAATGTCACCTATAATACATCGGTAAAAGGAATCCTCCTAGAAGAATACAAATTTCTCTCTTTGAATTTGAAAGGGAAGTGGATGCTGACGCGACACTTCACACTTGCCAAAGAGAGAGCATTGCCTTATAGTTGTGGGTGGCAAAGCCTAGGGGAGCTTCGTTTTCGAAGAGAAAGAGCGGAGGAAAATAGAAAGAGAGGGAGGGACGCTTTCCAAATGCAATGGGCAAGCAAGAGGGAAGATAATAGGAATAACTTCACACATGATGGTGCATTGTCTGCGACACTATGGATCTCCCCCCTTTTTCTGATGTTTCCTGACAATGTAGCTGATTGGCTAAGTACTGTTATCCTAGGAGGCTAAAGGAAGCCTTGACAACCCATAGGCAAACCGTACAGCAGCAAAATGTCGTGATGGTTGTCCGAGGGATCCGAAGTGTCTTGCAGAACGGCAGGTCTTTGCAGAGACTCTGAGCATTGTGCCTGACAGCGCTTGTGAAGTTGGATAAATGACATTTCTCTCACTTTAGTATGGATAGAAATGACAAGCATATCACACTCCAGCTAGGCCTATTGGCTTATCCAAGCATCACGAATCCTCAGAGCATAATAACATATTCGTCATATCAGCCAGAGCGCCGGATGGAAGAGACCCTCCTGCCTTTGCTACAATCTTAGGCCCTAACCTCTGATTTGCAGAGGCTATCTCAGCAAAAGGAAGTAGCCAATAGGGAACAGAACAGACAAATATTCATCTCTTTTCTGAATCAAGAATTAATCTTCTTTCCAAAATATATTCATCAAAAGTTGTTTTTTTTTCATGAAAAGGAAGTTTTATAAATACAGGCAATTAGAAGTTTCAATATGTTTTCTCTGAAGGAACATATATTCCGTCTGGTTCATATTTTATCAGAAATCAGAATGTATATAGACTCCGTAGATATGTCCCTTTTGGCTGAACTTTGAAATAATCAATGTACAACTAGTCTATACTGTAAGGGTATTACTGTATTACTCTAAAGAACGTATTAGATGATGTAGCACATACGGTATCAATCATAAGACATAGTTTACTGCCTTAATGTGAGTGATGAAAGAGATTCTAGTCATGTTGCAAAATTGATTAAGGTCATTAATTAGAAATTCTGGTCGAAATTAATACATAAAAAATGTCCATTATAAGAGTACATTTTATATGTCTAGCTCCATATTCCAGAAAAACCTTGGAACAGAGGCATTGAAAAAGATCTATACGAGATTATTGATAGAGAGTTCTGCATAGCATATTTGCTTCTTTATCTTTAGGCATGATTACCGTAATAACTCATATATGCGTAAATGTATAAAGTATGTCAAATTTGTCAAACAAGAAGGTGGGCGAATGTTGGGCTTACACATATTCACCAATCAATAATGATCATTTTCAAGGTCGACAAAAGAATCTAAGAAAGATTACCCAATTGCGTCAAATCCATCAGAAGTATGAATTGTTACCATTCAGTGCGTATGGGTATGAGTATAGTGATCACCATTTATTTAGCTAAAGTGCTTGAACACCTTATCTGGCAAATGACTGGGGTCACTGCAGCAAACATGTTTCATTACTGTGTGCAACCTCGATAGTAAGATGATAAAACACTCATTGTACTAATTTAGTAGTGTGGATAAAAGTGATATACAGAGATAACACGGTGAGAGAATAGTCTTACATGCGATCTTTCCATGCAGCACGCAAGTTCCATGCAGCTTCATAGAACCGGGTTTCATACCGATTTAAAGATCCATACATTTACGATGCATTAGACTTATCTTCCAGAGCACTGTGGGGGAGCAATGACGTCCTATAGCCTTTTCAAACACAACACCGTTCTATTTAATGGTAGATTTTGGTGGCTTCAATTGGACTGGTCTCAGTTTAATCTTTCCGGAGTCATATGATATGCCTGAGTTATTATGGCTTCATGTCCAATTCATGTCGATTGTCATGAAAAAGAAATTTCAAATGTGCGAAGTAATTAATTAATGTGCCTTCTCTACACCAACAACAATCTTTCGTTCTACAATTTACTTTCACGATATGGCCACAGGGAGACAGCCTTTGATATTTACTGTTCCAAAGTAAGCGTCAAATGTAAACTGATGAGCATTTGACAGCCAATTATGATTTCTGGTAAAAATATTAATAATCCCATTGGCCCTCATTCACAGATTAGCAGTAGTAGTTGTAATTCTACACGTGGAGCTTTAAGGTCACTAGCAGATTCCAGACACCTGGGAATGTAACTAGATCGTGTGGGAGGATTTAATTACTGAAGCGTCAAGTGCGAAAGATGAGATAAAAAGTTGTTTTCATCCTATATAGTCATGTAGTTGAGAAAGTTAATTAATGTAATTATCTGGAGTTAGTGGTATCTGTGCTCGACTTGCCAATTTATGAATCATCCTAGCTTAATTTTTCCTTTCTTAGAGGACATCATCAATTACTAAGGTTTAGGCAAGCAGGTGTAACCTCCATATCCTTTTAAATTGTAGATTGCTAAATTCCGTTCCTGCGATTTTAATTGAACAACTATTTATCATTTGTACCAATGGAGATTAAAAAAGATGTCAGACATGTTATAAGAGTTAACACTAAAAATTAATACTGTATAGCCAGATTAAAAAATAATCGCGTGGAAAATTGAAACCTAAAGTTTGGTCCTTGATATAGTTTATATTTTGTATTTTATATTTGATACATTTGTATTTTACCATTAATATTAGCTGAATAAAACGCGATGCAAGAGCTCCATTGAAATTGAATTGAAGATATCAGACATTTTGTAGTCGTCAGAAGTTCAGATTGTTCGTTACAGATCCCTAGTGAAACTCAGGTCTGAATGTAACACCACAGATTGATCTATGCAACAAAAACTCTTTCTAAAGACCTATAGTATACTTCATTCCAGCAAGGCAATCGTCTCCCTTCCATTAGCAGTATAATATATTGTTTTACCGGAGTATATATCATTACACAATTAACTCACCAAGCTTAGTGTAATCTGTGCTTAGATAGGGCTTTTAAAATTCCTCGTCAGGCAGTGTTCAGGTGCAGAGTTATAGGCAGGCCTATATGTACATGTATGCAGCATTCTTTACTTCACTCACGTGACTTCGCATGTCTCTCCACGGGCAGTCTTGTTAAGCTTCGACCCTTGACACGGTCTGGATTCATCGATAACTCAGATGCAGCGTATTGCATGAGTCAGGGCACTTTCTAATGACAGTTAAACACCTTAAAGTGCTGCGAAATGAGACAGATATAGATGTATCGGCATGCCATCAAGGGAAAACAGCATTGATTTCTCCTGTCATATCTGACACAGGGGCAGCTGGAGGTTGATGCCAATGAATAGTGTAATTAGGGGATCATGGGGGTCCCAAGGTGTAAAGAATGGTGTGGTTTTCCATGGTTGAAGAGGGTGTTATCGGTGTATTTCTCTATAACGCTGCTTGGAATGCCAATGAATCATAATCGATTGATTGTAGAGCATAATTCTTGAAGCCTTTGTGGCATAGACCAAAGTAAAATGGAGAAAACCAATTCCAGAAGGTTTGGCTGGTGATATAACTACCCCAAATATGAAAGTAATGAGGCGGTTCCCACATTATATTCGAAAGCTGGATGATTATGAGATGATTAATGTATCTTGAAAACACACACCCTCCATCATCGTTATAAACACCACAAACCATTTGTTACCGATTCATTTAAGAGGGTCTGGCAAACTTCTTATTGGGATATTGGATTTTAGCTGAGCTCAGGTGCATGTGTCAATTTGATAGGCAGGTCATTTTTCTGATGTAATTAATAAGGAAATCACATTAGGCCATTGACTTGGAGCTGACCTAATTTTAACATCAACATTCTAACGACGAGGCCATGTATGGAACAATGATAACACACTCGAAATAAGAATTACAATTACAGATATACAAAATTAAGATAAATGGAATAAATAAAACTACAAAATACTCTCAGCAAAGGTTGAGTTGATCCACTGGCTTCAAATAAGATCTAATATCAATTGGACATTGAACGTAGTGGTATATACTTAATACATTTATATCTATTTTCCTGTTTATGATTTATTATTTCCTAGAGATTGTATTGCAACAGAAACCAATCCGCTCTAGATAGCTCGAGCCTATACGATATGAGTGGCTCTATAGTATCTTATGGTATAAGACGGCATCAATTCATAAATCTTCCCACCTCCACTAGGAGGCTCTGACAAAGCTCACTGGATATACCACATGATCTGTTAGGCTTAACAGCTCCTTCATCATGGTCTATCGGGGAATAGTTTAACACCACTTCACCCATACCATGGGAAAGAAGCATAATCATAAATAAACTGAAAATATTCATCAGACCGTTTCTCCTGCAAACACTTTGGAAACGGCGGATATTATTGCCCTAAGATTGTTGGGGAATTATTAACCGGGGGTGGGGAGGACAAGGACGACGGAGAGAGGGGTGTGATGAATCGTCCAAATCAATGCTGATTGAATGTGTTTCCTGTTCCCATTTCCATGGCAACCAATTCAATAACGGCGTTCACATCTAAATTAGAGTAATAAATGGAGTATGCGGCAGCAGGTTCTGACCGAACACTTTAAATATGAAATGTCTCTGACCAATCCTGTTGTCTTACAATGACAGAGACGACCGGACATAGGAAACATGTTTGCATTAAACCGTCAAATAAGGCATTTCAGTCATTCATATTCTTTGAATTTTTAATCATTAGCTGAATTGACGCGCCCCTCTCTCACTCTCTCTCTCTCTCTCTCTCTCTCTCTCTCTCTGAAGATGGCTTAAAGCATTCGCTCAGCCGACCCTGCGAAATCAATATTTTATTCCATACAACAGTCAAGTACAAACTGTGGCTGTATCCTATTACAGACTCTTAAATAACTGCACTTTCATCCCCACCACTTTATTCCCATAACGAGGAGATATTTGTAATGATGTTCCTCTCTCGTTGAAGATGATAACATCCCTTTGGCTCGCCTGCTTGCAATATTTGTCTAATTCAATATTTCTTTGCTGTAAGTTTCCATTTAGTCTACACTCCCACTGCGAACGTTTTCTTACTCACAGAGCCTATAACTTACGAATTGCTCGAGCAGGTTGTATACAACCTCCGTAACAACCCCATTCCTCCGCCAATTCCCTCGCCTAGCTATATCATATAGTCACCCCAGCCCGACTCATTACAAGCTATAAACCCAATCTGAAGCAGGCCGCTCTTATTCGTTACATACATACTTATGACCAAAGGTCTATGGACACTATCTTTGCCCCAGGATACTAGAGGTTCGGTGGTTTGGTGAGCAGGGGCACTGGGAGGCCCCAACCTTTACAGTCCAGAGGTGCATGATTACAAACTTCTTGGCTAAGATCTCTGACCCCAATAGGGGGAATCTCTATATTTCCCTCGAACTGGGCGCATGATGATCTATTGTAAGATCCAAGCAAGAATTGATCTCTCCCCAACCACAGGCCTTTCCCCCAAGAGGCATGTTCGATCAAACACCCAAATGCCTCAAACACAGATTTGCTGATCGGTTGTATTCGCAAAGTTAATCGCATGGCAGATATGGTTGATATGATAACATGAGTTCATTCACCTCATAATGCGTCTAGTTACCGTTATCTATCTACCGGTGAAGTTCATTCAGTTCCTAATGATAGGAAACAAATACTCAAGAAATGGAAATGACATTTCGAGGAAGATGTCCGCAGGCGAGGGAGAAGAAGGGCCCAAGGCCATCACAGAGGGGTTGCGTTGACCCCCATTAATTCCCTTGGCCTACTCGAGTGTTTGATTAACCTTGGAATAATGGTATGCGCAGACAAGATGGTTAGAGTGGGTGTAGGCCCGCGCAATGGCTCGGCATCAATTAAGGAATTGTCCTACAACAAGAGGTAGAGCAGCCAAAAGGTCCATGCCTTCCAGCGTATTCAAGACCAAGACCTTATGTTGGCTACTAGATCAAGGCTGGGCTATTGCGAATGATTAGTCATAGCCTATATCAGTTGGTATTTAATCTGTGCGGAAATCTATCACCATGATCCTGGACACTGCATGTGATAAGCTAGAAAATCATATTTCTGTTCGGTACCGTTTCTATTGCATGCATGGTCACCATTCTGAGAGATTTTGCCAGACAGACAAACAACCAGAAATGGTGGTTCAGAATCCTAACACTTTTTACGTTGACATTTTGTCAGATGGATCTTGATTAAATCTATCTATGGAACCTAAACCGCCATAATTATTCATCGATAACGGAATTAGGTCCAAAATAGCTTATAATCTGTTCCAAATTGCACCTCGCACCAATAACAAACACTTTTTCTGTAGGAAGATCAATATCTTTTTATTGAGGATCCGCTACCATTGGCTCATGACTGACACCACAAGAGCATTTCCAAACACCACCGACACAAGTTCTATGGACCTCACTGGAAAACTGTAATTGTTTTGGGAATAGGGATTTCCCCCACGGGGAGACGGAGAGAAAGATGGATATGCTTCTAGCTCCAGCAATGATAACATTGATCTATTAGTTGTAAACACTCCTCGTTCGGTGGGAGGTGATGATATTTGGTCCCCCAATGACACAAAGATGTTTGCAGCGTGTAAAGCTATGCAATTGGTATATCAAACAATGAAAGCGGAACCAGAGACCCATGAATATAAAAATTTATCAATAGAGCAGCGAAGGAAAATCGTTCCCCCGGTGAACGTAACTAAAAGAGTCCTTTGCCCCTCTCTGATTGCTTCTCTTAAATGTATAGGTTCATAGCCTATCATTTTTTGTTCACTTAGGTATCATAAAGGGAGAGTGTTTTAAAGTTGCTTCGCAATTTACTGCCCAGAATTCATTCCTTGATATATTGCATCCTAATTCAGTCAATTTTCGAGAGTCTTGTTAAACTCGATATGCTTTAGTGGAGGGGAAACCGTTTAATACCAAAACAGGTTTTCTGTGTTAATAAAAAACAAACTACAATATATATATGTCCCATAAGGACCCGTTTACTGTCACTAGCCACTGCTTAGTACAGGGATATAATTCATCTCTAGCATCCTTCAAATAGATCAAAATCCACAGAGGCAGTTACTAATGACGAGAGGAGAATGTGTCATGCCACTACTCAGGGTTCAGGGTTCAGTTGCTTTCGCCACTATATAAACCCTTCCAACAACATATCTCATGCTAGGCCCTTAAATAAAGCTTTTGGAGTTGTTATGTTGTACCTGAATGAAAACGCATTACACGGTTCTCTATTGTTTTATGAATGTAGATTGTCATAATATGTATTCCGGTTTAGTGAAGCCTTTCCGTGCATTGAGTACCGCCTGTGTGAAGGCTTTCATAGAGAATAGTCTGGTTATAAATATTTCCCTTTGATATACAGAAGCGAGAGAACAATGGTGGAGGCACTGACCCTGCATGTATGGAATAATTGTGATACATAGTTGCTTTTTTGTAGAAGTGTTTTCCAAAGTATATTTCCCAATACTTATATATGTTCTCTAGGACCTTTCAGGTCTAGCATTTTTCTCAATCTTCAGTTATTCCATTCAACTTGAAACACAACATATATTTGTGATATAAGAGAAATGGTTGTAGTTCTACTCTGGCTATGC
Source organism: Sthenelais limicola (assembly GCA_942159475.1). NCBI lineage: Eukaryota > Metazoa > Annelida > Polychaeta > Phyllodocida > Sigalionidae > Sthenelais > Sthenelais limicola. The sequence goes on along the minus strand of OW804097.1, from coordinate 71,532,334 downwards.
TCTTTTGTACAACCTAGTACTCTGTATAAATTTTCATCGGTGTAATGAAATACGAATAACTCTGCAGTTCTATTACACATATTGTCAACATAAACTTTATGCTTCAGGAAAAGCCAGTGGTCCTATTTATGAATTTATATCCTGAAAGACATCATTGAAAGGTATAACACGTTTAATATGCGTTACCAAGGCGACGTTGCCTAGCCGACGCCACGCCCCTGCCGCGCTGATCCAATCAGATTCCGCCTTCTTTCCATTGATGACGCGGGAGCTTTACATACATTCCAGCTAGTGTCTGTTGTGATCTTAAACTTATCGGACCTGTTCCCATCTGATTTAAACATTTCAAGGGTTTATGCATGGCTTACATATTGGGAATATTCTACGTATACATTCTATTTATTAAGGTGAAATAAAACCCTGTTTCTTATGGTTCAGGCCATATCGGAAACGACCCTTTTCTTTCCAGTGCAGGTACCAAATACATTTACTATGCCAAGTATCAACATGAATCATATGCTTCATGAAAGACCAGTGGCCCTATATATTTTTATTCTGGAAGATAGCCTTCAAAGTTATAACATGTATACGTTAAGTATTCACAAAGCTTTCTTTCTGGGGAGGACATCAATATAATTATAATGTATCATATGCTATCTACCAGGTTGTAACTGCCTTTCTTAGTTGGCACTGCTGTTTAAAATATCTGACCTCGTTTCTCGATTCTCGTTGGCAGAGCCCCATATAATGGCATGACCTTACCTGAAAAGAGAAGAAAAAAGATCAATAACTAAAATGGTCGATTGTTTGGCGGGCATCTTCTAGGTGTACTATAGATAATGATGCTACATCATGCTAATGCTTTATGACTTGAGAATGGGTCATTAGTGTTGTTACCAAAACATTCCCTAGTCTTCTCTATTATGACAGTAACAACAAAAGCATGAAAAGGTTGATCTCTAGCCAGTTGTATTATTAATCATAACCATTCCTAATCTTTAGCAAGCAGCATTTGTGTAAAATAGAAATTGTCAGAGACGGCTCTTAATATTCAGAATCCCTAACACATAACAAGAGTACTTGAAGCTTAAATTGCCATTACTATGTGATGTATTACACTGGAAGTGAAAAACATGAACAGACTGCTGTGTACCCTCACAATCTAGTACTACGTGTTAGGATAACTAGGGGTACGTACCACTAGTTCCAAAATAATACCTTATTATGGGCATATCTGACAGTTTATTACAGAACCAATCCCAAACATGTGGAATATTCAACTATTGTTTTCATTCTAAAGGTCAACGTATGATTTGAAATATTATATAGTGACACGATAGCTGGTGCTCTTAACTAAAGAATGCGGTCTTCCAGAACCACCTTCACTGAGACCCGTGGTCACCCTTGGAGTTACAGCTACAGCATTTCACATACTACTATGGGCGTGGATGCGAATGTCCTCGTATATATGTGTGGACATAATAAAAGAATGAGTCTATACATGTAGTAGTCATAAACGCATTTTATATGGTACACATGGACATTATCATTTTTATACGTTTGGCCCCACGTCACAAATAGATACATGCCAATACAATAATACTCCCCAATATATCTATGTGTGTGTCTCTATCAACGTGCAAGGAATGTACAGGGTGGCGTATAAGGGTATTTTTCATTTCTAAAAGCACATGTACAGTCTGCCAATCCATTATCCACGACGACTAAACTCCATCAGTGACTGCCTACCCTCTTCTGCCAAAGGTCTGGACACCCCCTCTTAACCTCCCTGTTTCCCCTCAAGCAAGCCAAGTCTTATTCTCCTGAGCTGCTCTTCTTGTGTTCCTTGGCTTGGCTCTGGTCAAATTCTATTCGAGTTCTGTTTGACGCATAGCGACAGCAGCCAAGTAACCGCAACCCGAAGCCTTCATGCCTGAGTTGAGGAGTAATTCGCCGGGAGTGGCAGATGGTGATACAGATGACACTTCACCGTATCTATCCGCCGTGTTATGTAGTTCCTCAGACAGGATTTACACGCCCAGTCACGCCCTCTGTTGTGGGTTTTATGCATCATTGGATCTGTCTGGATCAACACGGTACCGTATTTCAGCTAATCAGTGTCACCTGATCTCCGTATGAATATGTGAAAAACCAAGGGCCGGGTGATGGACTGGAAAATGATGGGATCAAGCAAGAACTAGGAAAAAATGCCAACTCTGTTAGGAAAGACCCACTGAGAGGCAAATGGAATATTCTGAAAGAGTCTACAGCCTGAGAGCTCGCTTGCAGAGAACGTGGATGAATATGTAAAGGTCGCTTAGGCGGGGTAATGCGTATAGATCGCCTACATGGCACGGTCGACTAGAAGTAAGAAGTGGAATAACAAAAGCATCGATTTCAACTAGGATTCAACATTGACATGTATACAGCTAGTGGGTGAATATGGAAGAAAATCCAATTACTCCTAGGAAGTGAGGTCTCTGGGGAATTGTAAGGACGAAAGGACGAGGGAGGGATGTATGAAATTTCCAAGAACTTTGAACCTAGTACATGTATTCATAAGTATGTGAACAGATGACAAAGCCAGCCTGCTCTGGGATTTAAAGTTTGCTCCTCCATTCATGAAAAAGGAATTTCATAGGAGCTGCAGACATAAATTGTATTATTTGTATTTATAGTTGTGTTGATGGTGGTACATCTTCAAAAGTACTTTATCGGGAGCTTCCTTTCAAATATATACAAATTGAAGCATAGAGGCGGGATATAATCCCTAAAGAAATGTACTAAGGAATTATTTTCTTCGAATCTCATCCAGGATTAAAATCCAAGCATATTAGTTTTCCTGTGTCCCAAACTTTACTCAAACTTGATAGAATCGACTCCTATTGGTTACAACCAAACCAATTACACGAATCTGACTCTTGCTCATTTTTTATGCACAGAACTATTCTCAGACATTTTAATAGATATTCGAACGCACGTACAACGTGAGGCAATTCTGTCTACCACGTTTCTGAGTTAATGTATAATTCATTAAGGACACTGTATCTTCGCAACTTCCGATTGCAATTTTCTAGATACAGAGATGATAAATATTGACCTAGCCAAGTGTTCGCTCCAGCAAGTCACGGCAAATCCGTATAATTAACAACAATTCAGTCAATGTACATGTGAAGGCAGACATAGAGTGAGGTTGCAAAAGAGGAAAATGGTTTGAGATACAGGTTGCTAGAAAAATAGCTATTCGACTAAGCAGTTGTCGTCCTTGGCATAGATCTGTCTTTGCCACTCTAGTTGTATAGACACTTTCTAAACACTATATACATTATATATTCGGTGACTACAGACTTATATAATATAACATTGTCGGAAAGTATAATATTTATAAGTAAGTTAAGTTATTGTCAACTCAGAAACATTACATCACATTTGATATGGTAATGATGAATTCCTTTTTCCTTAGTTCTATTTTCAACTGCCACCAGGTTTGTGTAAAAATTGACTGCAAATATAGAACCTATCCATCGACCGATCTATTTATCTATTATAATATATCTATCTATCTATCCATCCATCATTTCTATCCATTTATCCATTCATAATGCCAGATATGAACAGATATCGGTATTTCATAATATGATGAGCTATGGTATCCAAACAATGAAGTTCCACCTACTGACTGGCTCTATTTTTAAGAGTAGTGAAGGAGCTTCAGGAGAGTGTATTCACATAAAGTATGTCCTGATCTTTGATCTCCTCTGATCTTAGTGCACTAAGGCCCGGATAAATGTTAAAACAGAGTATTGATACAATGCTGCTCGCCATTTCTTATGTATAGATCAATAAAGATCAGCTTTTACCTTGAGCTATTGTTATTTAATTCCTGAAGGCGTCTAGGGTGTTTACCATAAAAACAGCCTGGATCAATGAACTACATCAGAGGTTGGTTCTCCAACAAATGTGCTAAAATCAGACCTGACATTGACTTGAAGTACTAATGGAATACAACTTGAAACCACGATGTCTCCCTCGATGGTTAGTTACCTAAAAAGAAAAATCTCAAAGGAATACAAATACGCTTATGTATGTGCTTTAATATCATAATGGAGAGGCGCTATGCATATTGAAAACAAAATTCAATGTTCCTCCGAAAGTGCCCGAAGTTCGATTCTCATCACTGGCTTCCAACAAATTTAAGGGCTATTGATTAAGTGAACTAATTTCATTACCCTTTTGTGTTGCCGTCGCAGAAATAATTCAGAATGTTATTCACCTCTCTATATTTTAGTGATAATGTGTCAGAACAATGCTGCTAAGATCGATGAAACCTCTGTTGGATCTGATATGTGGTGGCATTGGTGACCTTTTAAGAATTCCACATGCGCATCCCTTCCTACCCCTCCCTCTAAGTATAGACATTTGTATGATGTGGCTTGTCTACTGTTTTGGCAGCTGCTCTAAGCTTCCCTTCAAGTCTCTCTAATACCATCGGACTCTTGTCAAGCCAATTTGAAGTGTTAGTGGTGAAAACCATTGCCTTAGGTTACAAAGAAAAGGGGAGACTGAAACAGCAGCCGGCATCAAAGCAGTGAATCGTTCCCATGCCATTTACGGTAGTGTTTAATCGCGTTGACAAGCCGAGTACAAGCATAGTGATTACGCCTACTTTGTCTACTTGTGGGATTTCATGAAGTCTGCAAATTATTTGCTATTTGTAACATTGGATTTTAGCTAACTAGATGATTCTTCTCATGGATAGAGAGCGTTGAAATGATATGAATATTGCAATTTACCATAGTCATGCCTTGTCCCAGAAATGGTAGTGGATGGAACCCACATTATCAGCATTATTCATGGTTTAGACTGGAACCTGGCTAAGTGATAGCAGTGAACATTTTAGAATTCATTGCCTACTGTTTGTTCGCATGGGAAAATGTTTATTCCACATATCTCAGAAACCCCTATATCTGGATTTTGTTTTACACACATTTACATGTGCCCTTGGCTATGGGTACTAAAATACAAATACATTGCAAACCTAGACAAACATAACTGAATTCACAGTTGGCTGCGACAAGAAAAATATTACAGCCGTGACAGTGTATGTACAAGGGGGATCGAAAGACTGTAGAGAGGAAGAGAAAATATCAAACGAACAAGTGACTAGTTGTAGTGATGTGATGCCAGAAGACAGATGTTTCACGATCAGGATGGGAATGGGAGCCGTACGTGACAGCTCATGGTGTGACATCTAGCTGGTGTGTCATGTCAGTCTCCTTGAAGACCACTTGCAGGAGAGGATCCACATGTCAAAGGTCCTGTTGGCACACCTCCTCAACACCGCCAGAGCCCACTATAGGACCCTGTGCATGCTATCTGTCTCCCTCTCCCTCCCATCTTCCCTTTTGATAATGATAAGAAGCTCCAGTGGTAACGTTATCAACTATCTGGAGATTCCTCTCCTCCGACTCCCTCCTCTAATGCACTAGATGCTGCTAATGGTCCAGAAGCCACGGGTCCTTGAGTAACCCCTACAAGCAAGCATCCTATTATCCCTGCTGCTATTAGATTGCTAGTTGTTACTTTTTCTTCTGTATTTCTTGTTACTACTACCAGTGTTTCTAGATTTATTCACTAATGACCGCAGCAAGGCGGAAGAGCTTTATCACTTTTTGTCGGTAATTAATGGTGTGATGAGATAAAAAAGCCCCGGATGGAAGTAGATAATAGTTTGTGGCATGCTGGAAATGACAGTATTCGTACATTCTGATCTGTCCCCGCGAGGAACGAATGTATCTCTAATTGGGAGCATTAATAAGTCGCCTAACAATCGTTCCAAAGGGAGTGTTTGGACGTGAGTTGTGGACATGGGTGTACACTCACGAGGACTGACTATGAAGTTACCCTTTTAACTGATTATCAAATAATCATTCTATAAAGTTCAGTTGCAGTCAATCAACGGTGTGGAATAGTTTGCATCTGCGCATTTCATTAGGCTGAAATTGCCAGACAGTTTGAAAGCATGGTTGATGCAGAAGTTGATGGATCATCTGAAGGGTGTTTGAAATATTTAGAAACTCGCTTAGGGACTGTTCATAATCAACCACTGGGGGTGGGGGTGGGGGAGGCGTGAGTGGAGAATTGGCGAAAAGTTCTTGTGCAAAATTGTATAACCCCATTGAAGTCTCTTGTGCAAAATTTCTTGCCCCCCCCCCCCACCCACACACCCACACTTACAGAGTCTGCGCAAAAGAAGGTGGACCTCCACCTTCAGAGTCTGCACAAAAAAAGATGCCCCCCCATTCACAGTCTGCAAATAAGGTGACCCAATGAAAATTCTCCTCCCCCCCTCCCAGTGGTTAAAAATGAACAGTCCCTTAAAACTCTCTTGAAACTTCTTTTTCATTCAAAGGTTCATCACAATATCAGATTGTAATCTGACTGCAACCAACGCTTTGCATGCATCACTCCAGCACATCTACTGTGGCATAAAGTGACTTGAACAGTCTGGAGCAATCCTTTTGTATTTAAGAAACCATGAATAATCAAGCCATGATTTTGTGGACTTAATTCCTGTTTTTACATAATCCTTTTAAAAACGTGCTTGTTGTTCGTGTAGAAGGCGAAGGAGACCGATGGGTTTGTCACGATGCTGAATGATTGATACATTTACGAAGAAATTATAAAATTATTCTCGAAAAATGATTGATATTTAATCAAGACTGAGGGAAGGATTTCCATCAAAACACAGAAACGTGGACTAGAAAATGTTGTATTTCCAGTCCCCCTACTCCCATCAATCACACAGAATGATTGACATTCATTACTTGAACACCAGGAGGAAAAGTAGCGAGGAGGCAGCAAGTCTTTACTTGTTACTTATACCTGACAAGTATTAATAATAAAGCTATACCTCGCCACAATAAAAAAAGGGAAAAAGAACGAAATCTTCCATCCTCCTTTTATTTTCAAATGAGGAAATAGCAAAACCACAAAATGATGTTCCTATCACCAGAGATCTCAGCAACTGCTCATTTGACTGAGAGTTTTGAATATATAGCGAAATGAAATTGGTTATTAGTTAAATATATAACGAGAATAAATTGGCTATTACGACTATGTCCAGATTTATCACCAGCTGATATCATCAATTAAGAATACCAATTTACTGAGCATCTTGAATCTTAGGAGCTTGGTTCGGAGAAATTTCTGGAGCAAGCACGCATGTAGAATGTTTTCCCATTACACTACAACCAGTTTATATCAACAACAGGCTACTGCAATCCATAAGAAACCAACTACAGGAATGTCTTGCCTCCCAATATAAACATGGATAAACTATGCACTGACTAATGTTTGGCCTTCGCAGACATCGCAGACATCAGCAGACTGACAACAAACTCTCATCCATCCTCGGGAAATCCTTGTAGGTCTCCATGCACATAGATAATTCTAATGTCTCACACGAAGCAGCCTGGCATCTCATAATTAATTTATAAAAGAGGGCTCAGGCCCTGAAGACCGTTTCATCAAGGTGGCTCATGCGATGACAGTTTCAGCCTTATGATGTCGGGGTGGCTGGTGTCAGAGGCGGTTTTGGCCTTTCACTCCTTGATGTTGGTTTTAGAGAGCAGAAAGGAAATATATTCCCTGAAGTGGTGCCAACCAGAGAGATTTCCACCACTTTAAGACTTTATTTCAGACTGTCACAGTTCACGTTCAGAAAGTAACTTTTTTACCATGACTCCCTTAAGCTTATATATTTCTATATCGATTTCAAGTTGTCCATGTCTGTCTTTCCATACAGTGCGAGGGTATCTATAATAATAATTATACAGTCTAAAATATAGCAGCTTTGTTCAAACAAGAGTTCCAATATACATGTATTTGTTGTCCTCTTAAAAATACTACTGTACTTACACTTTTTTCACACGATCGAGTTTAACTTAGTAATTAAGAAACAAAGGCACTCATCAAGGAGCTAACCATGCAGGCATCTGTTATTTCAAAACACTGGTCAGAGCATATTTATATCGTTAAATGCCAAATGCTTGTAGATGTTGAGTTAAAACGGTTAAGAAACTTTGTAGTGGAGGTGCAAGTCTAAACTTACCATTTCCCTTTGGATTCTCAAATATCCAGCGTCTAAGTATTCGGAAACATAAAACGATCTCTCTGCCCACGCTTTTTCTAACAACTCCCACACAGCATACTTCGATTTCCAAATTAACCCTGTATCCTTAAAACAGTCTTTAGTAGATGGGCCTTTATAATCCATGGCTTTTTTAATGCAATCCCCATGTTACCATTAAGATGGCAGCTGGAGATAACAGGCTTAATCAACAGAGCAGCTTCTTATCAGTTGCTGTGACGCTATCATGCCGAGTCTAATTGGCGAAAGCCATTGAAAACCTAGCATTGATTTCTAATTTTCTTGGCTCCCAACCATTACTGTCATCTGATACGATACTTTTTGAGTCTCCAAAACATTCTACCACCCTTTTAGAGAGGAGAATTCTTAACATACAGATTAAATCGCAACGTCAAATTGTAAACATGATGATTGGATATGAAATCCTATCTGTGATTACTGACATGTGATTAGGCATTAGACCTTGTATGGGTTTTGGAAAGGGAGGCGTACTATTAAATAAGAAATAAGCATTCCTTAACTACTGCTTAACAGCGGCAAAAACCAGCTATGGTCCTTCCATGCCAAACACTTTTGATTTTCATCCAACATACGTCAGACGATGGAGGCTATATGCGATATATCAAGAGAACCAGATAAGAATCACCGGGGCGAAGAGTGTCCTATCGTGGATGAACACCAATTATATGCCATTTTGATCCAGGCATAACCGATGTATAGATAGATAAGATATACCAGGTCTACTATAGGCTCTGAAATTCCACAAATCTACCCACGATGTTTTTATTTTTTGTGAGCTAAACTTGAGAATAAGGACGATAATTCAAATTTCGTTCTGAAGTACTTGGACTTTAATACGCCAAATATTTGAAACAAAATGGAAACGACAGAGAAAGATTGTTTGTTTAAAGATGGTATATTCAGCAAAAGCATGGTACAAAGGTACGGAAGATTAAGCTCTATCTCTTACTCTTTCGTATATGTATTCTGATATTATATGATTGTAGTTCATAAAGCTGTCCCTTGAACTCAGGATGGGATTATCTTGCAGAGGACGTCAGTAAGGCTGAATATCCATATATGCAGCTGTACCATGTAACAGTGATATGTTTATCAGGCGTTGGACGGACTATCATATTTCATCGCAAACAACTTAAAAGTATGTAAATAATACGAACCACCTTCGAGTTACAAATTATTCAACAGATAAGTGTATGCAGCATGGTACATAGCTTAATTATGCATGATATATATAGGGGCCAGCAAAACTATCGCCAACACTCCAAGTGTAGGTTCGTAGAGCACTTACAGCAAGGGGATTGAAGGACTGGCTTAGAGAATGCCAACGTTTCAAAATCAAGGGTCATGGGGCTGAGTTTTCGCACCAGATCAGGAGATATCAGGAGCTCCAAATAGCTCGAGGCGCGGCCAGCTGAATTGGCGACAGGCTCTGCGCAGTCGCTGCTGGCTCGGGCGATAATACAGGAAACGAAGCCACTGGCTTTGTTTGCTTGCCTTCGATTGTAATCAAATGCTATTTATATATTGTGTACGAGTGGGTAGGGTAAGATCCAAGTTCGAGATCTTATTGTATGGGGTTCAAAAGAATCCATAGGTTTCCAATGTCCGATCATAACTAAGTTCTATTCCTCTTTCTCCCATAAGTGGACTTGAATAGACTTATATTTTCCTCATGAACTCACTCACACTTCTCAACAAAAATCTCAAATCGAAGGACATGATTCTTCTCAGAACTTATTGAATGAAATCACGTGGTTCCTTCGTTAAACATTCCCCTACTGTTCTTTATCAATTAATCTTCCTTTTGAATAGGCCAACTAACACATCTTCGTTGCATCTTTTATATTTACATATCTATTCCCTTTCTTTGCATATCAATTAGGAACAGACGTCGGAGGGTAACGCTCTGAATAGATATGGAATTTATTATGCATACATATGCATGGGAAATACGATACTGTAGATATGCAAGTGGAGACATAAAGAGCGCTGTATGAATGAGTATCAATTTACACTTCTGGAATGCATTTGATTGATATGAATACTAGTTTGTATCGACAGTAGCTATCAATGTGTATCGAAGTCTTAGATTGTGATATTATCTTCGCCTGGGTATTAGTTGGCCCTCTTGGATCGCTCTGGCAAATTGCTGATTTCTGTTCTACGCAGTGCGGAACACATTATTTAAATTGATTATGCAATTAAACCACTATCAACATTTTCGACTCGGAAATCACGACACTTAAAACCATTCGCCCAATCTGCAATTAGAGACAGGCAAGATTTAATCAATGGAAAGTGCAAAGAAGCTGCACTGACAACTTTAATGGTAATCACAGGACGGGCTAATACACAAAAAAACGATTTCCCCCACCTCTAGTATTACCAACATCCATGTAGTACTGATCACGGCTAAAATAACGAAGCTCTTTCAGTCTAAAACTAGTAATATCGGGGGGATAAACAAGGCCTAAATTATCTTAATCCTAATATCCCACAGAATAGATGGAATTCATCAAGCGCTGCTTGTGGCTTCATTTATACATAGATTCGATATCAATTAGATTAACATCACCATAGCTTACATACTCGGTCTACATGGAGAAAATAGGCAGTTGATATAGGAGAGCGATAGCGTTCCAGAAACCAAAGGCAAAGCATCCTATTGAATGATCGATGCGATTTCGGGCAATTTTATCGTGGTGTTCAGTTATATAAGTATTATATAAGACTTCACTAGGTCTCAAAGGAGTCTGGTATCAGTATTTAGAGTAGATATAATGCACGGTTGATACACCAATTATACGTTTGCTAATGATTCACGGATTTCTTACAGAGCCAGACTTGACATAAATGGCGCCCTGAAACTAATTGGGTTATATCAGTACTGGAACTATCTACTTGCACATAAAACGTGGTCGTGCATAGAGGATAGGAGCTATATTTGTCCTCAGAGTCTTACCCCATTGGAAAGGTTAATCTCCCGGCACAAGACCATAGAGCGTTATCGTTCGGGTCTTGCTGGGTCCCAAGGGTCCCTAAAAAGTCCCAAACACAAGTCCACACTTTCCTTAGCATTCCCCTGGTACAGCTAGCAAAACGGCGTTGACAATCAATTTCGCCGACCCAAGGGTCGCTAGGGAATGTGGTATCCGTGGATAGTTAATCGGTTTACCCCATTCCCTGGGGTACTTGTCCATGGAAACCGCTCTCTTCTGTAGGAGGGAAGGATGGGCTGAGCTGAATTTCCTGTCAAGTGTTATATTTTGGCTTTGCAATTTCATTGCCCCTGGCTTTGTGTTTGAGCGAAGATGCTAGTGGGTTCGAGTGGAAAAGGCATGAAGTGCCGCGGAGAGGACCTATCTCATCCAGGATTGAAAAATGCACATCGGGAACCTTACCCAACTTGGCAGAGCCAGCTGCAAACGATGGAGGCTGCATAGGGGGCGGATATTGAAAGATCGTGTGAATATACCAAATCAAATTGAAAGTTTTCCTCGCAGAGGGGCACTCGGGGCTATGGCTATACTTGTTATCGTTTTATATGTGAAAACCCCTAGCTGGTGTCGCTTTGATATGTAACGAGGACATCCGTACCTTGTTAAACGCATTTCTGGAGTCATCAGTTAGAATTCACCACATTCTACCATGTAGTAATGCTGACCCAACATACAGGTTACACAGACACGACAGTGTCGCATGGATGTTCCAGTGACGTCGACAGCGAGGGTAAATACCCAGGGGGATAGTGTAGAAAGTAGTCACAGATGACATGCTTCATGTACTCAACCAGCATGACTGAATGGGACATAATGAAAGCCATTGATAATATAAAGAGATGTTACTGATTCCTTTCTTAATAGTAGGGATGTACAAGTATAGTTCTCTCCAGTAGCATATAATTATGCCTGTAGATCATTTGGCCGATCGTCTTATCAAATATCTTTTGCATTGATATCATAAGATTCGGTCGCATCATATGTCCCGAGCAAAATGCGTTTAAAAATAACACTTATCTAAGTAAATAATGGATTGATTCATACATTAATCAATAGAACTTATTAAAAAAACATGTAAATTATTTAAAAACAACAATTCAATGAAACTTTTTCTTTCATCAAACTATCATAACATATTAGATATGAGACCGACTAAATGGAATAATTGATGGTAGGCCTATATCAAGGAAAATGTGTACATGTTTTCACTTCGTACACACCAGAAACGCCCTCTGCGCGAAGGGATCAGCAATGGCTAAACCCTCTTGGGAAGGATCGTGCGAGTATAGCCCCGAGTCAGGAGTACGATAATCAGTTTCCCACTGGAGGAAGCCAGACCAGTCCACGATTTGTCAAGAGTGGACTAAGCTGAAGTAAATACTCTACGGGTGCATTCAACTTGATTTCAGCAGCATAGGTGTACTTCATTCACCTCCCTACACAGATCAACGTTTTTGGTTCATTAGATTTATATCAACTTGCTATTCCAGTATGCACATTATAATAGCAAATAAAAGTAGCAAATAGTGCTTTGATAATTTTAGTATAATGTTATATACTACATGTAATTATCAAAGCACTATTTGTTGACTAAATAGCCCTGTGGGTGACAATGACTTGGAATGACTGAAATAACAAGTGGGGCATTCCCAGTATCTCTCTGTAAGAGCACCAGACATAATGGTGAGGCTGTAGGTTCGATTTCTGCCTGAGGCAACTCAGTCATTACCAATAGTTTCATCAAACCCCGAAACGTTCTGTAATCCCACCTCAAACGTTCTAACAGGGTATATTATCGCGCTGGGAACAACCTGTATCTACAGGAAAGAAAATGATTCACCCATTAGATTTGGCCAAATGGGATGCTACTTAAGTCAATCAAGGAGCGGTAGTATATATTAATGGCGCATGACGGTGGCATGTCGTATGTTGATAACAGCTGTACTTCATTTTCAAGCACAATGTGACTCGCATATTGTAGCTCTAGAAGGATCTTGACCCACATTTTACGTTCGTAACTTTCATTCTTTTATTTGTAGAGTTCAAACGATTCAAAATTTAATATCATATGACTCCGCATCCAGGAATAGGAAAAGAATTTCAAGTTGAATAAAACATGTATGATTTGTAGATTAGAAAATATGAACCATAATTTACTTTGGGGATCATTTTGTATTAAGGAATAGAAAACCGAACCATTTTATAAAACATTGTCATGTCTCTGGTTATTGCTATAGAAATAATAAACGAGAAAAATGGCTTCCAAAACAATTTAAGTCAAATTAATGACTTTTCAAACAATAAATGAATAAAAATAGGGCGGCGTGACGCCTTAATCGGCAATCTAATGCCACTTTAACCGAAGAGGATTTGAAATAAGAGAACACGCAAGAATTGAATACGGGAAGTCGGAATTAGTCAGCACCATTCATTGGAAAGGTTAGAATTCCTGCCATCGAGAGGGTTAAGATTTATTAAAGCAATTTCCAGCCGACCCTGTTTTGCGGATACTTGCTGCTCTAGTCGGGGTAAACTCAAGCTAACTAATTACTAAATCCAAATTGCTGTTGCTGAAATATCCTTTAGTCTCGTATTTAAAACAAGGGCATCGTCTACAGCTGCTCGTTTTGGCCTCCTTTAAGATATCCCAAAATTGTATTTGATAAATTGTTATGATTCAATAGAGTATTAAGACGCTCAAAATGATCATCGCTTGTTTATATTTCTGTCAAAGCATTAAAACCATATGGAATGCTATTATCAGCATTAACTGCTAACAAATCAGTCAGAGATCACTCACAATAAGTACGACTGTTATACTAATATAACAATAATGTGATAAATATACATAATTTATATTATTGGTCATTACCAAGATTTCAATACTTATCACAGTATACAGCCAAACCTTAAGACTGTATTTCAGATTATTTCTTTTGTCTAAATAAAGAAAAATACAAAAGTAATATTTCGATAACAACTGGCTTTTAGTTTCTGATATATTTGAAAGCAGACTTGGTGTTCCTTTTGCAGATAAGAGCGTAGTTCTGTCACGTGCGCGTTATGTAGTAGGAAACTTTTGTCCTTTAATCTAAAGTATTTGATGTAGCAGGTACCATGAAATAATTATCCTTTATATTTCCAACCGCAAGTGTCTTCAAATGCTTAAACATCGGGTGTTAAGTATATGTCAGTTCCAATTTAATGCTAAATGTAATACCCTAGTCACGGAATGCTATATTTTAACGTACTACTAACATATATATGCAATTCGAGAGAGACTTCTGCTTTTAAAGGTATAGGAGCGAGTCTGAAAATGGGAGACGATATACATTATGGTTGAGTTATAATAGCGGTCATTCTAATAGAAATGTGCTAGTTGTGATCTAGCCTCTATTGTCTCAATCAAAATTATTTCTCATCATTTTCGCATATGTTCTCTTATCACCATGACAAATGAACATTTTTCACTGTGGGAAGTATAATCACAATCATATTGATGCAAATCCCACATCTGCCAATGATGATCAGTTAGAATAAACCAGTTAGAGGTCTGTGCAATGACGAATATTAATATGAAATGAATGGCTCGTTTAATAAGTTGTTAGTGGCCAGAGCTGCCACTATAACTTTAGAGGTCTCCAACTTTTTTTGATCGGGGCAAGATATGATAATCTCAAATAAAAATATAGCAAATCTAAACTAATTTGGACCGGACATTTTGTTTATTATTCCGTAAAACGCGAAAAAAAAATAATTTCTCATTGACTCCCATAGTAAACCACCGGGATTTTTTCAAGTGCCTCTACCAAAAGAACTAAAGGGGAAACATCTTTTTTTTTATTTATTTGTTTCTTCTGTAGTAAGGAACAATCCCTGAAAGTTGTATGACGATTGGACTGGTAGTATTCTTTTCATTGAACTGTCCCGTATACCTTTAAGATAAATGTGACTAAGCGTTTGCAAGGATTTCCCAAAGTAGAAACAAAAACTTAAATATTTCTTAAACACTTGTTTTTGCCCTCATGGAGCGACTAAAAATGCTCATCTTGGGCTTTACTTTATCGTTTTGGTGTTTTCCACGCCTCTTTGAGATTTGGAATGACCGTTTTGTTTGGGCCTGATGGCGTTGTCCATTAATCCCGAACGATCCGAGCGTCAATGCCTTTAATTGGTCATTCACCAAGCACCAAGCCAATGAAAGAATGCCATGCAATGTTTCAATCTGACTCAGTGGATAAAGCGTCATCTCCTTTCCCTCCAATCTTTAATATATTATGATATTATTTCTATGTACAGTTTATATCTGTGCTAAGGCTCAGGCTCTGTGCTTGTTATTTATGGATGGAAAAAAGATTCCTTCCTCATCCTTAGCCTCTTCACATAGAAATATATATCCCTTAAAGGCACTTTCTATTCATAATTCATCCCCCAATCATGTCAGAACATGAACTCGAAATGACCTTACGCAGGTTGCCAGGAAAGCCCTACCGTTATACAACTTTCAAAGCTATTATCTTCCCTCACATCCTTTTCATGGCAGTTCCAGTAATCCCCCACTTTGACTCATTTCCCGTCCCTTGGTGTCCGTAGAAACAACCCATCCAATACCACCGAAACAAGATCATTTCAGCATGAGGAAATCTCTGAGAGTGAGACCCAACTAGGTTCTCGGAGAGTGCTAGTTCAATAACTGGCAGAAAGTCGCAAAGTCGCTATCACTGAAATGAAAAGCTCGGGTCACCACATAAGAGAGATGGTGAAGGCTATTAGTGTGTACGAAAAAAGGAAACAAAGCCCTTGTGGTAAAAATGTAAATCACACAAATGTCACGCGTATTCCAAGACACGGGATTCAGCAGGTCAATCCATGGGCCCCTACCACGAGTATCCCCATCTTTCAATGACTGTCTGTCTCGCCTAAAGGAGTGAAGAAATGATGAATAACCATCTCATATAGGGAAAATGGAAAATATCGAGAATTCATCTTATAATGCTTTAAAACCCATCTTTGTTTTTGCCATAATGGGTAGGCCCACGAATAATCCAGTGAACTCTGATTACCTTTTCTAAAGAGCATGATTTGAGTCATCATTTTCGAGTCGGGAGAAGACGCAGCTCTAGATGGTTGACACAAAGTTCTGTCTAGCTCGGAGAGATAGACGTTTATATTTTTCGAGCCGATAACGCCTGAATGGTTGGTTTCCCATTGGTTAAAACAGTATCACATGATTTAAAGAAATGCCACGCCACCGCTCGCTTGCTATTACGGGGATGTTGGTTTAATCCTCTCCCTTAATCTTACATGAAATATTGATACTTATAAACAACTCTTGCTATGTGCATCATTATGGTTCCTTGGTTCCTTCCTAAAGGTATTCTCATAATAGGTTCAACAGAGGTCCGAGTGATTAGCATTCCAGCTTATGGCAACTTCCTTTAGGTAGCGTGATGAATGAGTGGTGATATCCCTGAAACACGAGACACAGACACTTAGCATAAGGTATAAAGCATCTTGCATCGCGATGTTTGTTCCTTTCACTATCTTTGAAAAAAAAACATTCCCTTTCCTAGCAGAACGAATTCGCAGTTGCCAATGTGGTCAGCCATCCACAAGTCAATTAATCAAGTGAAAATCTCAGCAAATGCAATTAACAATGAATTTGATTCTGGAATCGCCACGAAGAGCGTTTTGCCAGGCAATATAATTAAAGAAGAAAATTAGATTGGCACTAGTTGTAGCGTATGCTGAACAACCTTCATTCGAGGAATACGAATAATTTGCCTATGCTCACCATATCACAATTCTTGCAGTTGTTATTGTCAAATAACAATGTCAATTCAAGAACCAATCGATCTAAGGTTTCTTCTTCCTTCATACTTTACACAAATACACCTGACCTTGGATATTGCAATGGGAAGAATAAGAATAAAAGCTGTGCCATCACAAACACTGAACTTCTTATTTGTAACAGTCATGATGCCTATAATTTTATGTAAGCGACATCAAAGAAAGTTGTCCCATAATATGTTCAAGACACAGTACTTGGCAGGCACAATTTAGATTTTAGCCTGTCAATATAAAAGTACTGCCGTGGGTTTTTTAATAGTGCACTGTCTCAGCAATCCTAAGATGTGTGTTCCACCCAAGTGTATGATTTCGTAGACAACATAGAAGTTCCAAAACATATCTGGCTATAAAATATGCGCTTTCTGATCAATTACTTCTAAATGATTACCCGAATAATGGATAGAAATTGATAAAATAAAGTATATCACCCAGATTAAACGCAAATCAATGGAATCAAAGTATTTCTCAAGGACAACAGGAATGAAAATATTTTTGTTACATTACACCTTTCCACTTAAGGATGCAATCGCATTGTGAATCTAAGTGCGTGTGGACAAAAGTTACTGATCCTTAAGATGTTTCTACAAAGATGTAGGTTGAGATAGGCGGATAAGGAAGGCCAATTTTCCATGCATAACTCTAGCATTGGAGCGATCTCTTTGCCTTAACTTATCTGACACGCCAGACATGCATGTACACCTCTGCTCGCATGTTTGCCTGCCAAGTTGTGAAGGTTTCTTGGAGCCATGCGCAATCTTGCACACACAATCTGCAGCTGTGATTCTGAGCGTTGAGGTATTTCCGTACTCATAGATATCCATACCATACTTCTACTGAAACATAAGTCACAAAGCAAATAACGGTATTTGCTGATACAATGTACTCGTATCCATTCGTATTATTTCTTTATTCTTCCAAACAGTAACAATTGAGCGTGGGATATTCTCTTCTATAGATCTAAATACTGAATGGTATTAGTAAATCTAAAAGGATACCTAATATGAAATGATGGCTGTTTGTCGAAAATATGACATGGTCAATTACGGGGACTTAGAATAAACGTTTAACTATAATATGCTTCAAATATTTCGATAGCTTGGGGCATAATTGTATGTTTTTGTCTTCAACCATATAATTTACAGTTTCTTTCACGAACATCTTCCCCAAGACACTAGGAGAAGATCAACTATATAATATATAATTATATACGATAGTTAGACAATGTTTTCAAGCTGCATTCTCAGCTATTACGACAAAGAAATCTTACCTGATTTACTCATTATTATGACATGCAGGACTGAATTTATCAATGTACCGCTGCTGTTATGTTTATACTAGAATTTGAGGTCACACTGGCCGAGAGAATACGGCCGTCAGTGAGCGATAATAAGTGATCAAATCCACCATAGGAGAGAATTTTCTTGGGTCTCCGAAATATAAAAGTAGACTTTTACGATGACTGTAGCAAAGACAACCGAACAAGATCCTCCCAATTTTTTTAAGTAAAATGACTTTTAGATCAGGGTTGGAAAAGAACTGAACAAAAAGTAAAAAAATCTTTTTCACCAATAAATGTTCTGGTTTGTTTTGTGTTTGCGAGTCATGACTTACGTACTTGCCTGAAACATAGATCCCAATCTGGTATCTCGGATTGGAAATTAGGGGTTAAACGAATTAATATTAGGGGATTATATTTTTTAAAATCTGTGATAAAAACGATTATTGCAATTCATTAGCTCTTAATATACGGATAGGCAGTTCCATCATAACTTTTATGATTTAACCCAGTATTCCCTAGGCTTAAGAAGACGCAAAACGTAAGCCATGATGAAAATAGTGAGATTCTGGTCTTCACTGAAATGAATAGTTTCAGGTATAATTTGGGTTTTCACCAAGAGGAACATGCCCAACTCATTTAATATTCTAACCTGCTGAATTTCGGATGGGTTTGAATTGAATACATGCCACAGTAGAAAATCTCAATCTTGACGAAAATATGTTGGTAAAACTGTTTTCATGGAGAATAATTTCTCAAATAACTCAGTGGACGTGCAACTAAGCCACTAACCCAATTTCATTTCAGATGTTATCTCTTGGCATCAGATAACACTGCCAATGCCTCTTTAGCTGGCCCTTGACACAGACTCACGGTACATTTGGCTATGAGATGCTTTCTTGGCTCCTGTTTAGCCATGCAAGTCTTGTGCTGACCAAGCTCGGTTAAAGCATTGCAATCTGACACTGACAGACGTCACAAGAGAATGACAAGGCGCTTGCACCATCTAATGTTGCCACGGAAACATCTCACGTGACATAAATACCAGTCAGAGAAGCATGCCGCCTTTGTTTGCATCTCCTTTTTATCTTCTACCTGTTTTTTCAACTTTTCTTGCTCCCTTTATCGACAGGAGATCAACATGGTGTACATCAAGGCCGTCCCAACTTTTTTCCTTGGACAAAAATATTAAGCTATGAACTAGTTGTAGTGCAGCAATTGTCGATGAAATACACACTCTGAGTTAATATTAAAATAACATGTGCACCGTTCATTACTTCATTACATTAATGACCTATCACACTGATACGTCAATAGATTGATTTGATTTTTAACAGTTTATATTACAGGTACACTCGATGTAATGTCATTATAATGACATTACATCGAGTATGATGCTTTTTGCAGACATGCCTGCTTACGAAAGATTACACAGATTACATTATTTAGTATACAGGAATACGATTATTATTACACGTGACATATACGACTAAATTAAGTGTAAAGAGTTTGGGTAATAATTTATGATACATAAAGGGTTCAAGTTTTAATACAAATGTATAAGAAGCGGCGCATTTGCTTGATTTCTTTTCTATTTTCCAGTCTCTTATGTCACTATATATTTAAATTTCTAAGTAGACTGCAGATCACCATCTATCGCAAAAAACCCTTTTTTTTAATGTTCTATAATATCGACAAATCTATACATTCAGCGCACGTGCATACGTCTTAAACGCCTAGTCTGAGGTGATACCTGGTAATCTTCTGTAATTTTAAATAATTTTCAATGTGTCATATACAATTGGATTTAAGGAGTAATGTCTTTAATGTCACACCCCTGTTTTGATATATATATATAATACATGTGTTCATATAAATGTATGGATCTCTAATATGAATGTTACCTTCCATCAGATAAGACCTCCGAGAACTGGCACCTGCACCATATATTGGTAACTACAGGTTCCTATCAACCTCAAAAGGGTTATCTGAAAGGGGATGGTAGGAAAAGACACTAACTACCGGGTCAGCCGCAAATTAGCCACAAGCTGTCAACGACTCTTTCTGAGCCTTTTCACCTTTCGACGGTTTGTTGCTGATTTTACGGTCTTTCTTAAGAAGGGGGAAGTGATATTTTGGCAGTAATTGCAGCGTTCCCAGTCTACTATGTGCTACAGCCAGAATACTGGTACTTTGGGCCATATCCGAATCTACTCCTTTCGTCCCGAATGTATTGAGGTTAACATTAGAATTCTATCCAGGATAGTGAACGGGGAATGACTATAATTATGTTCCACTAAAACCTGATTAACGTAGAAATCTTCGGTCTGAATTGGTATAATTATGAGTCTGAAGGATGTATATTTCGTCCCATCATTTGAATAGCCATCATACATTTAATTATTTGGATTGGATGAAGTTTACTTCAGTACCAATGCTGCATTATGAGTTTGAGTTTACTCATTGACAACTATAGATACTAGTTTTTTGTAATGCGGGACTTGGGGCAGATGAAAAACCCAATTTGGGGATCCTGTATCCCAAGTATAAATAAAATCCTAAAAAAAAAGAATATCTTGCCTTGCCATAAAGGATATTTCACACTGTCATTCCCGAGACAAGCTATATAATTTTGTCAATGTTCTCTTTTCTCTTTCGTGGACAGGAGCTTGCGGCGGATGCCAATCATTAGTTTCCAGAAATGATCAATGGAACTCCAATTAATAAGATTTATTCTTCATTATTTCATATCTGACTAATTGGACGTGGTCAAATATGAGCAAAGAGCACCAAGAATTACTACATCAATTTTCTGCCAAACAATTTACCTATTTAATAATGTATCAATCTATTTTGCCAAAGTTCCTGAAATCCATGACTTTTGCAACAGAATTGTTTTTTAAATGCAGTAATTGCAGTGTAATCAAAACTGTACCATTCAGATAATAGAATATCATTTTTTGCGATAGCAATACAATACCATAAATGGTCTTAACTTTGAATCATAGTAAACTTGTACAACTATAACAGAGATATTCCCCTGAGGATTTTAGTCTTATAGATAAACTATTAAAGTCCAAAATAAGAAATGTATGTCAGCCAATATGGTCATCATTTTCCCCACACATTAAATAGTTCCTTTACGTGACTTACCAATATGTTTGACTCGCAATTTAACAGATAGAATATAATGTTTATAGATTTATAAAGTTGTCTGAGTAAATAGTTGTCCTTTGTGTTTCCCGTTGGTTATGAGCGAGAGCAACATACTATGCACCTTAAAGAAATGTGCTAGTTTGGTGAGCAAAATGTAATGTGTAAATTTATATGACCCAATATTCAACATTTGGGCTTTACCGTGTGTGACCATATATATATATATATAGTCTGTCGAGGGAGGCATTTTAAGCATAGCAGATATTTGAACGATTATATTATATGAACAATTGATTAATAATAACATGAAGGAGAGGTTTGGCGAACATAGAATATTTATTCCACCATAATAAAGACAATAATAAAGTTCAAAATTCAATGTTGACACAAGCACTATGGGTCTGTTCAGCCCGAGTGTAGAAGAAGGTGTGTCGGTTATATGAAATGTTCCAATGATCCTGCGCTCCTATTGGCTGAGCGCGTCACGTGGTTGACGACCGTACACAAACAACAAGTGGGCGTAGCCTCGTCACAGCTATATGGCGGCAAGGTCTTGCCTATACATAGTCTGTCGAGGGAGGCATTTTAAGCATAGCAGATATTTGAACGATTATATTATATGAACAATTGATTAATAATAACATGAAGGAGAGGTTTGGCGAACATAGAATATTTATTCCACCAAAAACCACGCCAAACCCACCGAAATAATTTATTATAATCTCGAAGATGTCTGAGCATCTATAGTTAACATTCGTAAATGCGAAGGAGTTAAATATTGGAATACTACAGATGATTTCCAATTACCTCTTGATTTAATATCAAGAATTGAGGCTCCTGAAGCAGCCATAAAGCTAGCTCCACCTCTACGAAGGGAATGGGAGGAAAATTTACCTTTTAGACCTGCTTTAATAATCAAATTATTAAAGACATGCATGAATATATCATAGGTAAGAGGAGGGCAAGCAGGGCATGAGAAGAGGGGGACATTGGGAGGAGATTTGTGTGAGAAATATAATTTCCTCAGCCAACGTACAGCACATAAAGCTCTACAGCTAGTATTAGCAATGGGAATGATAAAGGGAATATCAGAAGTCTTTGAAGACATTACCTTTACCTCCAGTCCCCATTCATAAAATTCGATATGGGACCTTAGTAGAGAGTGCTTAGACAAGGTAACATGAGAGACCCTTAACAAGGATCTAAACATTAGCACAATAGCAGACCATACTACTATCTGCAAAGGGGATGATCTATCTACCACCAAATACATTCGTTTTAAATGGTTGGGTAAGAGAGGATCAGAGGGTGATGGGGCCGACCCTGGAATTTTAAAAATACCCTGAATCACTGCTTTAATAGCAGGACTAGACAGGGACACAGTCGGTAGACCCAACATCTTAAGGTGAAAAATGACACCACATAGATAAGATACTACTGAAGATGCCTTCATAAATGTAGATAAATAGGCAGCGTACATACAAATTTTTTCCTCAGTAACAGGCAATGATAGGATATCAATGGACGACATGAAGTCTTGGTAAAATCTCCATTGATGCTGCCTTTGCTTTAGGGTAGAAGGGGACACAGAAGACTGACGAAGATACAATACTCTACTTTTCCACACTTGTATTCCTAAAATCAGAGAAAATACAAGAAGCACAACATAAGTGAGCAGCCCCTAATATAACATTAGCTTCCTTGTAGGTGGCTGGGTAAGGAAGCCTGGAAATAGTGTCAGCCACGATATTACTCTTGGTGTTAATATAAACTGGGACCAAGTGAATATCATATATAAAACAGACCCAAAAAATCTCATACATAAGTTCCATACATATAGGACTCCTACTGCAACCATTTCTGATCATATGTATAACCTGGGTATTATCTATAAGGCAGGTAACATCATACCCCCTTAGCCTATCACACCAACGCTTCAACCCCACTAATACTGGGAATATTTCTAAGACATTGATGCTATCTTCACTATCCAAAAATTCAGAAGTTGGGCCTAAATGGGCACATTTAGTGTCAATAAAAGGGTTTTCTACCCCTCTCCAGGTCCCACCAACCCAATCCTGATCCAAGACAGCACCATACCCTTTCTTGGAGGAATCTGTAATAAGAGGATGGGGGAAACTGGGTCTATCTAGGTGGCGAATTCCATTAAAAATACTGGCAAAAGCCCTCCACCAGTCTAAATCTTTTCTGAAACCATCGTCGATAGGCAAAGATTTTACTTTTCTATCCAGCATATTTTTGTACAAGTCGAAAAATCGACGACAAAAAGTCCTACCTCCAGGGTAGACAGTAGCACAATGTGCCATATAACCATTCATTCTTTCTAAATCCTTTTTAGATATGTAAGTGAATTTGCTAACTTTTTGGATTAAGTCCCTAAGCTTAGCTAACTTGCCAGGAGGAAGAGATAGGGTCATATCATCAGCATTAATTTCTATGCCCAGAAATACACATTCACGAGCAGGAGGGGAAACCTTTTTCCATGCTATGTAAAAACCTAGGTACCTCAGCAAGCTAATCACTAAATTCTGACGAGCAACACAACCTTCATATGAGTAGTAATTGATGAAAAAATCATCCAAATAATTTACCACAGTAATTCCATATAATGAATTGCATACATCTGCAATAAAGTTAGATATTTCGTCGAAATAGCAGGGCCCAGTTCTAAGTCCAAAACACAACCTGTTGTCACAAAAATATCTCTCCACACCATTCACATCCCATATAAAACCACATAAATCTCTATGCTCAGGGGCAATGGGAACAGCTCTATAAGCTGATTTAATATCAATAGTGGCCATATAGTCACCTCTATCTAGCAAATCCACCACATCATCTAGACCTTTGTAACTAAATTCTCTTACCAAAGAGTCACAAAAATAATTGACTGACATATCCACAGGTAAGCTACAATCTGTGATGGGTCTAATATTTCCATCAGGCTTGGGCACCGCCCCTAAAGCATGAATACAACGAGGTTTACTGTCTACTTGGGAGACCATACCTTCAGCAAATTCATCCCTAATAATAATATCCATCTTCTCACGAGCCCCAGGCTGTAGGATAGAGGAATAATTATCGCAATGGTACCCGGGTGAAAGGGAATCTACGATTGGGAAACCATCTGTAATACCCACAAACACTTTCTGGTGAGCGTTACCATCAGTGTCATTAACAATGCTATTAATATAGGCAAATCTGCAAGGTTTAAGTTGAGAAGCAACACCGTCTAGCATAAACAAGCAGTCACAACAACCTAGACTGCAGCAGTCGTACACATCAACGACATAACCGGCCGGCGTAGGAGCCGTGCTAAAAAGTAATTTTTTGTCGGAACAAGCATGTGACAAATTGATATCAACATCAAAATCATTCAATACATGTACAAAATCACCATTTTCACCAGAATTGTCATTTAAATATCTTTCATTGTCCTCCGTGAGAGTAAAGTTGCCTTGCGAACACACTGTAGACTTCACACGTGAATCCATGTCCGCCATATTGGTTCCGTTGTCAGATACATATGTCTCCGTCAGCACAGGAGAGTTCTCATCTTCGGAGTCAGCCGAAGCAACAGTTTCGAATTCACCATGGCAACCGCCATAAACACAAGAATTCGTATTGTTAATTTCACCATCCGGAACAACACAACTTGTATTAATATTCTCACGAAGAGCCTCATCCTATTTAGAATTTGAAGATTTGCTCGAACAAGATTTAGAACCATGTTCGAATGCACCACACTTTTGACATTTATGTACGTAACGACAACTCTGCATGGAGCAGCCATTTTCAGAGTTGAAATTAAAACAGATCCCTTTCTTCACAACTTTAGCTTTAGAATCAACTTTTGCTGAACGCTTTGAATTTTCAAAGGAGAAATATCTGAGTATATCATCTTGACGAATGTCTTCAAATGCGGACAGTCCTACCCTGTTTGCACGTTCACGAACAGAAGTGTCATAATCCAGACTCGCTTTTAGGGAATAGACACCACTTGCTGCCTTGTCAGACAATAATAAAGCATGTCGGAGAACACCCTCGATTTCTTCTTCCGGACGATTATCATCGAGCAATTTGATAGCAAGTCTAATGGTAATCGACAAGAGTTTCTCAATACAATCCACAGTCTCACCTTTAGGGACCTCACGACTACGATCGAAAGGTTTAGACGAACGGTCTCTTCCCCGGCTGTACGACCTGGCTCTCCGGCGAGGACCCCGCCCATCGCTAATTCGGTAAATATCACTGTCAACCGAAGAAGAACGTGATTGGTCAGCTTCAGGATTAATGGTGACGCCCCCAGACTCTTGAGACTTCTTCTCGTTGGATGATATGAAAGCTTTAACGATATCTTCCAATGCAGTCATTCGTACGGCCATGTCGTCACCGCCCACCGCTCCACCAGAGCCAGAGGCAGACCCGCCCCCTTCCTTATCGCTGCCTTTGCCGTCAACTTTAGTTCCTTTACATTTCTTGCCAGTCGGCGGATCATGGAATTGCCCACACGTCTTGCAATTCCTAGGATTCATCACGAAGGAAATAAGGTTAGAACAACCAAAGTTCAAAATTCAATGTTGACACAAGCACTATGGGTCTGTTCAGCCCGAGTGTAGAAGAAGGTGTGTCGGTTATATGAAATGTTCCAATGATCCTGCGCTCCTATTGGCTGAGCGCGTCACGTGGTTGACGACCGTACACAAACAACAAGTGGGCGTAGCCTCGTCACAGCTATATGGCGGCAAGGTCTTGCCTATACATATATAATACTTTTTATTCAAATAAGTTATACAGTTATATAAATGCGGAGTCAATAATCGAATAGGTTGTAACCCTCTGCTCATTCGCAGGTTTTCCTGACTGGCCTTAACTATTTTCTCCAGAAAATAATTTGATATTTTGATAAGGAACTTAATCTAACACAATTTAACTACAGTAGATTCTTTCGTATAATACAATCACTCGGTAGTTTCAATATTACTCACAGTTAAAATTTTGATTTTCGTGTATATAATCACTAGGTGTAACGACGAGTGAAAACAACAGAATCATTCTCAACTGCTAAGAAACACCCAACAAATGGCCAACACTGAGTGCAGAAAG
The DNA here is from genome assembly GCA_942159475.1 of Sthenelais limicola. Taxonomy (NCBI): domain Eukaryota; kingdom Metazoa; phylum Annelida; class Polychaeta; order Phyllodocida; family Sigalionidae; genus Sthenelais; species Sthenelais limicola. Next base: position 71,505,753 of record OW804097.1, on the reverse strand, counting down.
TTGGAGCCGACCCACATACAACTCAGTGACCGACGTATTTGTTAATTCTTGAGATGAATGTCCCTCTTCACAGCCACCAGAACGTTGGGAATGTCTTACGTCAAGCAATCTGACTTTGACCTTCTGCTTGGCATTTGGTGGTCAGGTCGACCCTAATTATGAAGGTTAATTAATAACAGAATTGTTTTAACTGGACAGAAAAGATGTCTCTGGTTAAGTGACATTAGTTCGAAAATGCTTGTTCCACAATTTCCTAATTAAAAAAAGTAATTAGAGAAAACGGTTCCTGTTCCAAAAGCATATAGGACTTTCTTTAAAATAATTTGATCATTTGGACAGTCGGTGACCACAACTAGGCAAATTTTTATTCCCAGCAATCTATTTCTGCGAGTACATTCTATATAAAATAGTTTTATTTTGTGTAGTAAACTGCTGGAACATAAATCCAGCCATAGTCACCCAAACATCTGACCTCAATACAGATAATCGCTTTTACGTCCAACTCCTGAACTGTCAGCAGGACTTGCAGGAATTGGTCCGCACCACTTTGCCCATCCATATTTTTTTCTGCCGCCGGCGGTTAAAATTTACCATTTCCTAAAATACCCGTAAGGAGCACCTTAGGGATAATATATTCTCGATATTTTGAACCTGGCCGCTGCCTGCTCTGTGGTGAGTGCAGAAATAATCCTGGCATCAGCCAATCAGGCAGATCGTGAGCATTCGTCACGAGCCTTTTCAGCCAAAGGAATGGCTTTTTGATAGTAGGAACTGGATGAACTGAAAAGGCATGCGGTCAGCTTTTTAATGTATTGAAATGCTACTCTTCAACACCTGTATTTGGTATTTATTTGGAAGGTCAATAACCTGGCTTAATTCTTTCCGTCAGAGAAAACAATTGTGTTATAGAACGGTTAATAAATCTCCTCCTAGGTATGTGAAAAATATCATAAAAGAATTTGCCACTTTTCGGGTTTGCTTTTTTGTTTTGGGGTATAATGACTAAAAGGCATATCACAAGTAAGCAATTAAGTGATCCTATGTATTTCATGTGATGGAATATGATGGTCGTGACCTTCCACCTCGCTATCCTGATCCAGTAATACAATCTGGATCATACCCTGGATCTCACCCATCCAATAGGCCTGCTTAGAAAAAGGATGTCCAAAAATTTAGCCAGGACCGTCATCATAGATACTTCAGCCAAGATATAATATGTCAACGATAGAAAGCTTGGAGAAATGCTTGACAAAAGAACGGATCGATAGACCTAATGTCTGTCGAGGTTTCTGGATTAATTTCCATCATAAACATCAATCGATTGATACACACGAATAGCCGATGTGTTTATTTGTTAACGGCAGTGTTAATATAGATACACCCCCCTTCACCCTTCCTCCGTATAATGGACAAGAGAAACATAACTGTAGGAGTGAAAAGGAGTGAAAAATACTTTTACTGACATCATCCAAAGTAAACATGGAACGGGCGGATCTATGTTTCTTGTCACAGAGTATAAGGAGGAGAATCATAAAGGGATGAATCTATGTAATACAATTTATCACAATAATCGGTTTTCCCTCTAGAGGCCAAGCGCTATCCATTAGGTCCTCAGCATAAAGCATCAGGAATATTTTCTCCGCTTCCCATCGCGTACAATGAGGTACTAATCAAACCAGCCTTGTCTTTAACCTGTCCGATCTTAGCGTACTAATAAACGTCTCTACAAGGACCCAATCTCCTCTAAGAAAAACCCTAGCTAACACCCTATCCCTCAACCACCCTCTTTTCCTTCCTCTTCGTGTACGATCACAGGTTTTTGTGCCAGGGGAGTGGGCATGCGTGTGTAGTGATCTCACTTCCGGTTCAGGGCAGAGCCCAGCAGAGGGTCGCGTGACCAACACAAGAGGACAATTTTTCCTTGATATTTGATACCCTTACAAGCTGGTTTTAATGATCGCTCTGGGCTACCGGACTGACCCTGCATGTCTTTCTTCCTCTTCCATCTAGGCCCCCCTATCATTCTAACGATTCATAGTACAATGTCAAGGAGATTTGGATTTTTTCCAGACCCCTACAGCCATGTATAGACAAACAGTATGTTGTGTGTTACACGTTCATGTCGCTACAGGTAATTAATAATATTAGCCTTGGCTCGTGCAATCCACATTACAATATTAGCATCTTTGATGCGGAAATAAACAAAGCAGCGATTCTTAAAATAAGGGGAAACATGTTGAAAAGAAAACCAACCGAGACTCTGTTCATGTTGCGTCATTGCTTAAACACTCTTCTTTTATTATTCATACGTATACTATTGCATGGCCGTTTGTTTAACATGCAAGTTCTTTAAATGAACATCTTGGATTCGCATGAACTGGATGCAATGTGAGCCAATTGTTGGACACGCCATGAACCGTTATTCGTGCTACCCATTGGAGGTAAATATGAATGGGTGTTCCGATTAGGAAATCAATCATTAATCATCCTCAATTGCTATGAAATCTATACATTATCTCCCCTAAAATCATGGAGATCATCTCATAATCAATAAAAGTTTATTTCTCAATGCCGAAGTCCAGTAATGAGGATTTAATGACGAGGAAGTGCACGATAAATATTCAAATCACCTTAATGTTTACTACACAAAGCATAGATCTACATTCTCCAGTCGACCACAGTGGAAAATCACGCTTTCTACCCGAAAATCTAGTCTTATAACATCGCTCTGCACTTTGGAAGTAGACAAAAAAGGTAAATGACTCAGAGTTCTTGAGAGAATTTTCAAAGAGAAACTTCTTTTCACATTCATATTCCACGTAAAGGTTGGATGAGAGGCCGCGTATACAAGGCGCCACCCAGAGAAATAAAGTGGTCAGGATCAACCATGACCGACTTATTTAACCTTTCTGTGTTGTTCATACCATGCGGCCATAGAGATTCTATGAATGATTTATATCAGCTTGGGAGAGATCAATAACCTTAGGTCCTCAGTTTTTAAGACCTCTTAACCATCATAAAAATGTTTTATAGTGAAGCATGAAAATGATTATTGGAGAATCAAAAGAGTAAATCTATGAAAGTATGGATCGATTGTAGCATTATTTATTTTGGTTATTCTAATAGTCAAGTGATTAGGTGGGGCATGCGATAAGAAGAATACCCATGTACCATATATAATAGGTTAGATTCAACTTAGTTAAATGGGCGTATGTTGTAAGTAGTATATGTAAATGAATATTACACGCTGGCTCAGTAAAGGAGTAGCGCAAGTGTGTATGAGTAGTATATATAAATGAACGTTTTCCTCGGGCTACTAATCACATGCGCATCAGGGACTCTTCATGAATAGGAAATTCAGAAAAGGTATAAGAAGATATCTTCATTTGATTTACGAATCAAAGTCAACAAACATCTTTTCTAAGGTTAACCGAAACTGAAAACACTAATAACAGCATGCCTCCGAATACTTATTCATTACAGCTTGAAGTTTTAAATACTTTACAAGTAATAACTGATGCATATTTTATAAGTAATTTTCCTAGGGTTATTAATCAAAGTCAACAAACCCCTTTTTAAATCTTAAACAACACTGAAAACACTAATTACAGGATGCCTTCCAACGATCATCCATTACAGCTTTAAGTTTCAAATACTTAACAAGTAATTAGACTGTGACCTGAAGCCGCTTGCCGTAGCTTGTGTTTGTAAGTATTTATATCAATTATGTGTCCGGTAATGATCAATTATTTACCCGGATGAAAATCAATAGGTCTTATTATCACAAGAAACATGGGGGTCGTTGATTAACAACTCTTTATATCGTGGGAATGGGTGGGATGCACGCCTATTCATAAACCATTAATCAAAATGGTATGGTCCAGATGTTTACTCACGCAGTCCCCCTATGAATGTTTCATTGTACACTCACTCCCGAGGGAAATACAAGTTTATTTGATAATTTCTGGTTACTTCATTACGGGTTTATCCTATGTAAATCTAAAGCTAAAATTGTATCGATCTATAAAGAAAGTCCGAAAATTTACCGGCATTTAAGCATAATACTTTCGGGACAGAATGTGGTAATGCAAATTATTCCTTACCATACTTTCGAGGTGGTTTAATCCAAACTGTTAGACATCACCTCCAAGGCGTGCAACACTTGTGTTAAGGGTTAAAAGAGTTCAGCCTCTCACCTCTGCAATAATGTTTTCTTTGCGTGTAAATTTCCTCCAGGGAAGGACCAAGTGTCCTGGTTCTGTTTGTACCGGATCTAATTCTATCATGCGACGCATGAGACTATCAATGAAATGTAGCAGGAGAAAGTTATTTCTCCAGGCTTGAGAAAACTTAGTTTAAAAATAAAACACATATAGTCTTGGCCCAGAATTTGACCACTTAAGATTCGCAGAATGTATATTCCGAACTGTTAAATTTCGTTCCGTTGGCAGGTAGGTTGATTTGGTCTTTCTTCGGTTCTTGGACTAGGATAAATCCCAATTGGTTCCCGAGGTATTACAGTAAGTTGACCCTTCATTGCAGGGGAATAGATAACTATTGAATGTTAGGTTCCAAATATCTAGTCGCAGCCCAAACCATTGAATAAATAATTTCTTAGAATGGAGTAGAATTGATGAATTTCAGTTACGTTGATGGTACTGCGTTAATATAGATTATAAAAGAATTTACATGGCATATTTACTTTCGTGAAATATTTCATGTATGATGAGATACATTGCTTCTATTCTAGAGTGTATTAAGTGGGGTCTCCCCTGGCTGGGGTAAGCTCTGGGGTAAGCCTTGCGATGATGTTGTGCTGGTTCTGTAGGTGGAGAGGAGTGACTAGGTCCTCTTTACATGGTTCACTGGCCACCTCACCACTCCTCTCAAGCTACAGAACCATCACAACATCACAAGGCTTACCGCAGAGCTTACCGCAGCCAGTGGAGACCCCACTTTACTGTTTAGAAGGAAATTGTAGAACCGAGTTATGGAACACAGGTCAACTTGTCATCATTTATTATGCTCGTGAGATCGTCAAATATGAATATTTCATTAACACTTTGCATGGCATAAGTCATCATAACTTCAGAAGAAAAACATTCTTGTCTGGATATGAGTCGAGCCATCTAACAAACGTCTAGCTCTGGTATCATTCATCATTCTTTCCACCAGGGGGCACTGCGATGGTGCGTCCGATGGTGTCTCGGGCAGGGTTGCCCACGGAACGAGTCCCGACCTGACAGTGCCCTTCAGCAATTGGATCAATGTTAGCAAACAAGCCTTAAGCGGGCCGCATCACAGGGGAAACTAGGCGTGAGACACCGCCCGCTTCCGGGGCTTAGACTTCTGGGAATGGAATCCCTGAGGTTGCTGATTGGCGCCGCCAGGGGAATCTTATTATTGAGGATTTTTACACACTGAAGTATAAATGTTACTATAAGACATATATATTAGGTTTTCATATTTTCTCTTCCAGAAATAGATAGATTCTTCGTCCGAAATATGGAGAAGAAGAAGAGAATTGGGGTCAAATATCGATGGGTTATCAAAAAAAGTCATAGAAGTATGTCGCATTTTCAAGAAAAAGTGATTATGAGCGCTGGGGAGGTGGAAAGTGTTAAAACGGTAGGCCCTCTCACTTCATTCAATGGGGGAAAAGAGAAGGGGCGGGCCTGTAATCAAAGGCGGGTTTGATTGACAGGTGTCTGACCAAGACTACATGTAACACACTGATGAATTCAAATTCAATTTCGAGGAGGAAAATTTAGGGCACGCCATAATGGAGCTTGTCAGAATAGTTTGCAGGACCGCTGTCAAAGACAAATCCAAGAAATTCACATCACAGTGATGCATTTGAAATTGAAACCATTCCGTGCTCCCCTGGCACGTCCCTTGTTAAAGTTCCATGAGAGAAAGCTTTAGAAAAACGACAATTTTATGGTATCATTTTACTGGTAGGCGAAGAGCTTCATTTCCCTTTTTGGATCCCTTTTAGCAATTACGATTGAAAAGTTCCATTTCAAGGTTACAATAGTTATCCGATATTGGCAAGACATATTCAATGCCCTTGAAAGACGAAATACAATTCACTTCTCTTATAAGAATTACGTTATATATTATTATTATCTGATCAAACACTTACCAACACATTCATACTGAATTACAGTCGGACAGCTGACTTACCTGAAAGCAAAATAAAATATATTTTAGATATCATATATTACAGCTTTTTATATATGTATAATATCAAAGTTATATCATTGCCACATTCATTGTGGTGATACCAACACAGGGAAAGTATGTAGTCAACATCAGATTATTTGTTATTTGTATCCAAGAAAACATCAGCTAGAAACGATTCAACGTTTATATTATAATATATGGTTATGTACGGAGTACTGTCAGATATCCTACAGAATACATCCTAGAGATGTAATTCCAAACGATAGCATCAGGAATTATAAGAAGAGCTTTCTTGTCTTTGATAAGCCGTTGGCACCAAGGCAAAACTAGTGCAATAATACATTCCTGTACGGAAAGACAGGTCTAATCGAACCAACTGACTGCGATCATGCATACAAATTGTGTCTGATGAATAACAAAAACCTGTTATATCAAAGCATACATATATTTGTCCATACTATCTTTGCAGGTTCCCGATCTTTGAAGTAACGGTATGACAAGAGCAATTAATCAAAGATGTGAGAAGGTTTGGCCACATTTGGAGCTAAAACAGAGGGCAGCTGGGGTAATTGGAATTCGTCCGATATAATTCCTTTTGTAGCGGCTGTAATGCTATGCGATAATGCTAGCTTGAACATCTTGCTCACGTGTCTTGATCGTTTCTGTCCATATCTCGTGATGCAGACAAGTGTCTTCTTTCCGTCCAGAATGCTGCTCATTTTGAAAGACATTTCTTATTTTCTGGTTATGTTAACTATAATTGTTCAAAAGTGTAATTTCAGGTCTTTATGTTAAACTTTCCTTAAATTTCTTTAAGAGAAACACCATAAGGAGATGCATTTTATTGATGTAGGGCAGCCTTTGGATAATTTCCTCAAGTGAAGATAAAATAGATTGAGGTTGTTGCTTGCAAATTCCCCGTAGAGTAGCTTCCGACGAGCATTTTGCCCTGAGGCCGGAATGGTGGAGAGAATGATAAATGACAGGATTATCACATACATTTGTGATTTATACAAGTGATCATCCTTCTTAAATGTAAAACACTCGCCCTTCCTGTAGGGATTCTTACAACATACGCTCTATTACCTTTACAGAATGGTTCACAATGTATTCTTTGTAATTCTCCAGGGACCCATGCCTAAGAATCTGACATCTCAAGGCGATTCTTTATCGGTAAATCAGATTGTTTGCCTTGTATTTGTAAAGATAGGCCATGTACCATGGGAAACTCATAAGTAAAATTCTCAGCATCACTCGCCCCACCCAGCGCCCATAGTCAGAGAGCCCTCTTCCAGCATGTATGAGAGATAATCCCATTATTTACAGAAGCATTACAAATATGAATCAGCATTCCATCTTTCGCCTATAAGTAGATTATCAACACTGAAGATGAATGGATGGAGGTCTGTTTTGCTACAATAGCTCCGGATGCAGCTTTATTCAGACCAGTCAAACGCAAGGGGTACCCATTAAGACATAAATCAAGGTAGTCTTACTGACGTTGAAAAGGGATAGTACTTAAAAAAACTATGAATATGGATGAACAAACAATCACATTGAAATTTATTCTTAATTGAATCAAATAATTTCCAACAAGATTGAAGAAATTTAATACGGTTTCTGATCCCTTTGTTCACACCCCAAACATAGTGTAAAACGATTAGAATTAAAGTCTAGTTTCAGAATTGTAATATTAGTAAGGGAATTTTAACAGTATAAAGACACATTCACATTACAACGGCCGATTGATTTACGGCTGCCGCACGGCAAAAACACAATGTTAAAGTATTACAGCCGGCTAGTATCGGCCGGCTGGCTGAGGTAATAGGAATGGACCTGTACTTGTCGTGGGTGGAGAAAATCGTTGTGTCCTATCCGTGTATTTAAACCTCTGTTATAGGTACTACGGAAGGGTTTTACCCTAGGTACTTTACTCAATTATAACGTTTTAATGTCATTTCATAACTATGTGTCAATGTCAATGTATATGAGAACAGTGCATTACCACTGTCACCTTCATAATGGATTAGGGCCGACCGCCCATTGGTCAGTCAGCACCTGTCAATCAAGGTGTAAAGGATTAGCATAGTTAATGATGTCTGTTGGTCCCTTACTGGATGCACCTGTTAAAAGGAGTAACCTGCCGTAGACCAACTATAGGTGTTACCATCAGAATACACTAGGAATGAAGAATAAATAATACTTTAAATCTACTTCAATTCGTTCCTCATGTTACACCAAGCCTGAAACTTCCATATATACATAAAGAAATAGTACAATTTTCGGTATTTTGATTTTATCACGAGGTAATAGCTTTCATCGTATTCCATTCAACTAAATGGGTAACAACAGTAACAAAGGCTCACGTAAGAATTCTCCAATTTTGTTTTTATAAAACAGGAAAGGAAACAAAAGACACATACAACCAATGTTATATTACTACTAATGAGACTAATGATGAATTATTTATGGGCGCCAATGCTAATGAGTGCTAAATTTAAAATTCTAAAATAAGAGCTTACATTTTTAAACAACCCACATTACTAGGAATACTTGATCACTGACCCCAAAATGGGACATAGACAATTGGTAGGTGTCATATATGCATACATAATTATATGTATATCATGCCTGAGTATACGAACCTTACGAGCTATTTGTTATTCATAATCATTCAACTATTTTTTTTATTCTAGTGTACTGTTTAAGTATTCCACGGGGATTTAAATAACCTGTTCCATAGTACCTCTTTTTTTTACGCTTTGTTTTAGCAGAAATCTTACTTAATTTTAAAATAAATTTCGGTGTGACCAGAAATTATAGAAAAAATATTCTGGATTTTTTGTTCTCATGATTTTAAAAAATTGTGTTCTCAAAGCAGAGATCGGTTGTTTTTTGACACATAAAAAGACACCTAAGAAGAGGCATATATGCGAGAAATATGTCAAACGACTGCTTCAAACACGCACTGCTACAGTGCATATATTCCAATTAAACGTAGATAACTTCATCCATCCTTTTAAAAACAAATTATTTCCTCACGCATGACTTAAGTAACTTCATCACTTAAGCCAGTGTGACGAGGGGTAGAGGCAGATGATTTGATGCCTTATCATTATTGTATTTTTCTTACCAAATCTTAGTAAGACGGGTCTGGGAGGCTTGCGAAGAAAACATGATTTATTGACTAGTCTGCCGCACATCAGATCATAAGCGAGGAGTTACTGTCAAATGCTGATGTCATTAACTATGTTCTGCACTTAGGGGTCTTCAAACCTCTCCGCTGCGGCACAGGCCTGACAGCCTCGCCTCTTAAATGAAGACATATAACTGAAAATTGGTGTCGTTACAGACCGGTAGCGGGGAAGCAGCCGGAGAGAGAGACACTGGTTAAGGAATGCTGTCCTGTGACTAATACATGATTTACCTAAATTCTTTTCTTACTTCTATTGTATCTCCGAGTCTTTTCCCTCTTTTTAGTCCTCGAGAACCTCCTAATCTCTTGTTTATATGGGATACGAGGGTCCCTTACATTTACACTTCATCCTTCTAACATTTGCCCCTCCAAATCCCCATTCGCGATAGGATTACCCGATATTCATCCTTGCCGATTCATATCAATTAATCGCGACCTCTGGTTGTTGCGGTGGCGTTATCATTCAGTTGATGCCATAGCAAGTTTTAGTTCGTCATTCTCGGAAATTGCCGAAGAAGAAAGAAAAAGAAATGGAGAGGACGGGAAAAAGTTGGCGGCAATTGACTGGAGAGCTATGGATGCAGCAGACATGCCTTTATATGGACCCAAATGCATCCATCCTCTCGCTTATGCCGCTTTGACATTTTAGGAAATAAAGGCTCCAATATTGCCTAAACTGTATAATCTGTACGATCTCATCTCGTCCAGGGATTACTATATACAAAGGCGTTGGTCTTATAAAAGCAGAACCTCTCGCTTAGGTACATCATTTTATCCTCTCTCTGAGTAAACAGACGTTATTGTGAAATGCTTCGGCAAGCACAAATCATTCACCTTCTATCATAAAAGCCAACCAGCCTTCCACTCTTTTCTCGCCTTTCTTTTTTCTCCACGTTTCTTCAAGTATTAAATCTTTCCTCTAGCGCAGATAATCATAGATAGATGCACAGAAGATGCAAGGGATAGAAAGGACAGCTGTTTACTAAAGAGATACCGAATATGGAATGGCTAATATGGGAGAGGGAGGCAGAATCGCATCATCAACGATAGAGGGATGTTATCTTCTTAAATGTTATCAATGCCTAAATAGATGAGAGAGGAGGTGCTGATAACATAAAGAGGGAGAATGGAAAGAAAGGAAGATGTATTCGCTTCATAATTGATTGGGACATTGCCATCTCTCTGCTTGAAATGTTCACCAGCTTCTCCAAGCTAGATGGTCTTCCTGAGAACAATGCCAATGGATAAGACAAAGTGAGACGCTGGATGTATTCTCAGAATCTTACGCACTTAGCGAATCGTCGCATTTAGGAACATTTTCCCATGCATAGATTATCTACACTTGCAGAGACTAACGATCCAGTATATTATTAGCATGATAATCCAGGGGAATTAATATGAATATGTACATTTGAAACATATGCACATGTGAAATCATCCTTTCCTGGATCATTCAAGACTATGATGCAATCGGGTTATCGGTCTTAGCATTTCAGATACATATTAACATCTGCATTATTTCATCATACCCCTTTGAATATCCTTTTTTTTGTAATTAGTTGTCTTTTAAAGATAACAACCCTTGGTGGATGAATGGACGACAGGCCCGAGATACTTGAAGTTTTCACCATCGTTTCCTGGGGGGAAATCATCGTTGGTTTTGCCAGGAATATTATGATGAGCTTTTTACACCGAGCTGTGGAAAAGAATCATCCGAGCACCATAGAAATTCTGAAAATACCATAATCTTATGGCGAGAAGTTTATATACTTTGTCATAAGTTAAAATACCCACAGTCGAGACCTCGGCGCCTATATTTGGGCGGGAGCAGACACGTGGCCGTTGGGACCACGCCCCTTTCCCTTCATCCAATCAGATCAGCGCGCCAGTCATTATGACGCGCCTATCACGTGAGACAACAAAACCACGTTCTATTGTTTACTTCTCACTTGTTCGCAGCACCGCTCGGACGTGTATAGACTCAAATTTTTTTCTTTATCTGATGTTGTATCTGTTTGCTGAATAATAAACCTTGCATTGCTTGGTTTCCGGCCAACCCTTGTCTTCGTTCATTCATCATATTATTATCCATAGCATCGTACGACCAAATATTAGTAGATTACTATATCAACTATCTGATAGTTCCTTTCCTGTGGATAGTATTCCTACCTTGGCATTAATATTTGAGATGGGTTCGGATAACTTGGTGTGACGCATATTTTGTAATTCCCTTCTTGAGACGGGCCTGACATTTTCTCCCGGATGTAGAGCTAAGCTACATTTTCAGTTAACATCGATCAAAAACCTTGAGTATTTTATCCATGTTAACCGAGAGTGCAGCTTTAAGGGTAAACAGAAACTTATAATAATGTGTCTTAGAGGCATGGTTTGACGCATTGTTTTTAATATTGTATTAGGGTAAAGTTACAAATAAAAGTACAACTAGCGAGCTCACTTCAGATGTTTTTAGTAGGTCTTCCAGTTAATTAAAGCTTCACTCTCAGTTAACATCGGTCAAAAACTAATTTTTTTCTACTTTTTGTTCCATTCTTTTGCAACCAACCTAAAAGTAATTTGATCAAAGTTTTGTAGGATTTTGTCTGGGTTTTATTTGCTCTAAGGCTTCTAAAGCGTCCTCATTTGTATTTGGAGGACCCGCTGTTATCTTTTCCAATGAGGACCTCAATTATTGCCGTCACCGGTGACCGTTTTCTCTCGGCGGATTTACCTTCAGGTTCATGTATAAACATTATAACAACAGCAGAATATTGTTACATTCAATCTTACCAGTCATAATAATAAGTAAATTTGGTAAAATGTCTTTGGCAGTAATAGCTGAGAATGCACCATTCATGCATTGTATAACGGAAACTGTACTAACATCAAGAATAATATCTAATATTAGTATTCCAGAAGGTCGAACTTGGATTGTAAAAACAACAAAATAACAGGCACACATATATCTCCCACCTTGGTTTCCCTACTGGTATAAAACCCCGGCTTAAGCTCTTCATGCTGTTCGGAGAAGCAACACTTAGGTGATTCACCACGTGTCAGTTCAATGTTGGAAATAGTGCATGGGTTGGTGAGACTAATCAGGTAAGTCCGCCGCATTTCGGTGTTTTATTTCCTGTCAAGAGCCAAAAAAAACTACACTGGAAATGTAGGACTGCAGACTATGTCAGAGAACACCAATGTCACCAACTATTGAAGCCATTATATAAAAATGTTACATAGTCAAAAAGGTGTTATCATTCGCAAACCAGTCAGACGTTTTCTTCGAATTGCAAGAGCTGGGGTAAAATCTCGAGACTCGCTGCATACATATCATGAAGGAAAGAGAACTGTATTGGAATGGACACAAAGGAAAAAACGCTAAGGAGAAGACATAAAAGTGAAGATTATCCTAGCTTTTATATCGTGCATGCTCAATCCTATGACACAACATATATATGCGACCGATTCTTGAAATTCGGGCGACGAAAAGACTATCACTTATAAATACATGAATAGAAAAGGGAGTGTTGCTTCTGAAAGATACAACTGTAGTTCGACATTCCCTTAGAGGAATTCTACGTGTATGTAGTGATAGGATTCTGGGAGTAAACATCGGTTTGGGCGGATAACGGAACTAATTTGATAAGATTCAGCACTATTGTTTTTCCTTCTAATTGAAGGGAGCAGCAAAGGAAATGGAAACACTATCTCTATGGACGCCTGGTAAAATGATTGATTCTGCTATTTCAATGGGTGAGACTAATTATTTCCGAAAGAAAATATTCTCCGGACACATAATATTATTATGTTTATTATTAAATGTATTATTTCTATCACTAGAGGTTTTGTATGGTCAATATAGAGAGTAGATGATTGCATGAATTCCAATAGCCACCACCAGGATTTTTGCTATGTATCTAATCAAATCGTCGAGATCTCCTTTGGGTAGGAGGGAAGGGATTTATTATTGGCTCAAAAAGACCTCGGGGCAAACAGCTGTTCAGGTTGTGGAATATGATGTAGGCAAGCCAGCTGTAACAATATGTACCTACATATATATGTACGTGTGCATGTATGTGCGTCTCGTGAAAGATTCCTCTCACGCAATCTATTACTTTATGTTGTAAATACCGGAAACCCGACATCAAGGTGACATACTTATAAGACACAACTGCCCGAGTACTATTCTTTTCTGGCAATAAATACATGTTTGTTAATATATAAAAATCCCCTGAGCACCAAATATTACACTTTTGTTACAAACGCCTTTCGAGCACTGTGTATATAGAAACGAAATATCCGTTGAACAGTCTTTACCTTAGAACAAAACACTTTAAAAGCATTGCTAATATTGATCAATAGTCAAGGGTGGTACATCGTCCTTTTCATACTTCATACATATCTCCCAGTACCGAATATATTATTCATGCAATCCTTCATGGCAAACAATTGATGTTAAAGACATCTTCATGTGGCCAAACTGTGTGTGTTATGTCTTAACTGACACATGTATTGAACATTTATTATGTTAGACGGCTCACTATCACCTGCGGCCCCTGTCATTGGCGTAAAATGAGTAATTGCCAATGCCTTATGCAGCACGCAATGGAAATGAATTAGCGAGTAATGCAAGTGCTTCATCCGTGAAAATAAGACGAGACGCTTTCAACAGGAAGACATTATCATAAGGCTCAACTGAAGGGGCGAATAAATATCACGGGGTTATAATCTATGGACTTTCACTACTTCTTGATGATATTAATTAATCTCGCTGGTGTTGTTTGGTATAAGATTTGCATCGTCAGTCCAGTCATACCACAAAATGTATTCATGCTTGAATAAGGAGTGGTGTCAGTATTGATCGAAGTCACATAAAGTGACTTAGCCCAAACACGGTGTCACCAGTCCCGACAACCGGCCACTTGTCGCAATGACAACACCCCCTGTAACCAAGACAACCTATCATCAGGCTTGACACGTGACACCGATAAGCTGCTCCTATTGGACAGGCAGATAATCGGCTGTGTAGAGGTGGGCGTCTGGCGAGCGATCGTTACTTCTGGCTTTGATCGCAAGTATTTTAATGCACAGCTTGGGTTTCGTGTTGTTTGTGAGTTATGACAGCTACTCACTTCCGATGACCTCGGTTTCTCTTCGAATCGCTTTCCTTTTATCATTTTATCACACTGTTGTAGTAGGAAATAATGGATATATATATATATATATATATATATATATATATATATATATATATATTATATATATATATATATATATATATATATATATATATATATATATATATATATGTAGCTTTTCTTCCTGTGCCCCAAAACATACTTTCAATGAATGATATAAATTTCTTCCCTAATATTAAGAAATGTAGATAGCTCGAAGAAAATAATCCATGAACACTTATACTAATAATGATAAAATGCTTGATCACAAATATATAATACTGGTATGCTTTCCAACAGGAGCAATGTATGTAAAGGCGTAAATATCACTGCTGAGGTTTCCAGCATATGAACAAACATTGACTTCAGACCGCCCCTAAACACTTTATGATGTCCAATGAGACATGCTCCCAAATGGGCGAGTCGGGGTGAGTTTGACTAACATAAGAAATGTTGAGAGTACACTAGGCACTCTTAAGGGCACACCAAGCCAACAGCTTGTCACTGTACATTAAGGTAGAGTGTAGCATGCCATCTTGTTAATGGTCAGCAAGTGCACCTACCATCACGCCACTTTCCGGGTATGACGGACATGACTGGGGTTTAAGGAAATGTTTGCTGATGCATTTCACATCTATGGGCATGTTTGATTCATAGGCATTGCCATCACCTTCTGGACTTCTTGTATCGGTAGATGTGATATGAATGAACGCTCAATGAAGGTTATGTTGATTTGAAAGTAAATACAAACGAGGTGTTATATCTAATGGATCCTCAACATAGAATACTGGAAATGTGTCAAATATACATGTACATTAAAAACAATGCAAAGTGGGGATTTGATTCAGAATCCTGCATAATGTCATATTTGGGATCTCTTCCCCTTTATATATAAATGTTAAGAATGGAAAACCATTATGAATATTTCTATAGTCAAGACCCACTATAGATGTGATATGCGATGCAAAAGGGACAATTATGTTTTAGTAGTAATATTATTCTAGCCTTAAAAGTAGGCATTATTCTTCCAAATGTCCATAGATTTCCATCGCTTGTTATAATTTCTTGTCTGGTGTCTTCACATTTGACTGTTCTATGCGCCTATCATAACAACTAATGTGAAATGTCAGGACAAGAAAATATTAATTCCAAAGGGCCTGGTCTATATTAAAAAGGAATTTTGACGCAGTCGAAATAATGGCCAAGCGAATAATTCTTAAAGAGGAGTAAGATGAGATATTCAGATGCAAAACTCGTCTGACCAAGAGGAGGTTGATCTAGACATAGAAAGGATAGTACAAGGGCATGCAGGGCATTGAAAATGGAACAAATGATACTGCTGTGATGGGATGGGCGCTGGGCTGAAGCCAATAGCCAGATCAGGCTTGACAGTACAAGGAAAGCCCATAACCACAAAAAGCCCTGGCCGCGACACCCGCGCTGTAATGTCCTGATACCAAACCTGCCTTTTGCCTGCATGATCAGCTTTATATCTTATTAAATCCTTATCAGATGTACATTGAAGGTACTCTCTTAGGCTGGGGTGTAAGCTCTACAGGGGAGAGGTTTCAAATGCCCAAACCTTGCCAAGCAATCCGGGCAGGTGCAGCCGCTGAACAAAATATTGTTTACCCCACAGTGTTCTACCATTTATTTACATTAAATTCCCATCAATCACTAAAAATTTGATAACTGTATTGAAAATCCTTTCCAGGAATCTGTGTTAATACAAGGAATGGGCAACTGTGGGTGATGCATCACAGGATTTGATTATAGCTCAGATTCTAAACTCGGATCTTCAGTTCATAAGACACAGCTGCAGAAATTCTTTCTCTTAAAATAACACCCAGTTCTAATCAGCTTGATACCAGATTAATAATAAGAATGAGAATTCTTAGATAGTCAGGCTGCCGAAACTATGAAATATGAGGTGCTGTGTCTGAATAGTACCCCAGGGATCTAAAGGAAACATCATCGCTCTTCATTCTGGGAGATATAAACTTTGACCCCTACAAGCGATACCGGAAATACATCTCAATTGGTGTGTTGCCACATACATCTTACTTAGGTATTTTCTTTTATACATTTTGTCTTAAACTGATTGAAATGCAAATGTTTTTCGACGTTTTCCTTCATACTCGGCCATACTCAGCCATATACTCACTGTATTGTTTGAACCTTGAGTAGTTCCAATAGAAAAGAGTTATAATGTAGTGAGCTAGGTTATCCTTCATTGTCATATATCTCACGTTCAGAAGCATTTAACTTAACATTTATCATTTAACTAATCTTCCTGTGTCTTGTCCTTATCAGGTCCTCTTGTAGCAGGGGTCTATAGTCCCTTTGTATAAGAGAAAGAAAATCAGATATCCCAAATCGATGTCATACTCCTTTCAAAGGAGTAAGTTCTCTTCTTTTTTTCTTTTTGAACCAGGAATTGGATTCCATTAATTTCTTAGTACATGATTCATTTTGTTCTTCTTGTTTGATTGACCTCAAAAGATATACCAAATATCTTGGCAGGTGAAACCGAGTCAGACATTGAGGAACGAAACCGTTCACCGACCTGTATACACATAAATCATGAAAACCTTACATGAATAGCAGGCTCCTCGGAGTCGGCAACAGGACATATGAGTTTGGGATATCCTTGATATCCTTTGATGAATTATAGGAATAGGATGCAGGATGTATTGAAACCTGAGCCTCGAAAGGTTATCGACCTCTCCGATGTAACCATATAACTATTGTCTGTCTTAGATTGGAACATATATGGGCTGACTTTTTAATAAAAGAAACATTCCTGAAGCGGTATCAGGTGTCAGTATGTAGTTACAGGCTATACATTCTATATCATCTCACTCTTTGTCTGCTGTGCATATATTTGAAATCTTTGGTGGTTTAGCTCTTCAACACCGACTATATATGAAATCCTGTACAAACAGGTGATATGGAGCAGGGACCGATGCCTCTTCCATTTATACCTGCCTCATTGGGGTCCAGGGCCTGGGATCAGGTGGTCCATATCTACCTGTCAAATACACCAGCAGAGATAAAATAGATAAGGTCTATCTAAGCACCAGTGGCACCATCTGCAACTTGCCACCTGAGATTTTAAAACCGGCTTCTTTTCTTTAGAGGCAGTGAGGCAAGGGGTAGGCCTACCAATGGCAGAGAAAGCGGTAGTACCAGTGTGCAGATGACTACCATAAAACACAACTCATTCCCTAGCCCACAGCGAAGGTTAGTTCATTTTACGACTTGGGACGAGTCCCTTGCTGCTTGTTTTCTAGGCTGCAAGGAATAAGGTACATCATGGAGAAGGTTGTCGCACTCAATGCGATAAAGGCGCTGGAGTGAAGGATGGAGAGAAAGATGGAGAATAAAGACCAGATAAAAGTCTCCATGAAGGCAAGATCATTTCATGAGCGTAGCATTAACGGCTCGCATTTGCCCACTCAGTAGCAGAACAGATGAAGGCATAAGCTAATACTGGTAGATACTAAAGACTCATATTTTTCTTAAATGTTCCCTGTCGAAACTGAATAGAACAATCAATCTACAACTGATCGATACTAAAAATGATGCCCGCTACAATCCATATGAGGAGTACCAGATTGTAACTAGATCGTACTAGGAGCGGGGGCTATAATACATGTGGTGTTGGTAATTCGTGCATGTGGCCATATATCAAAATCAGCTAAGAAATGTATTCTGTCGCTTTGATTCATACCAACACTGCATGTGCACATGTACTTGAGTGCAAAGCTCTTCCTTATAAGGTCGGAGATAAAAAGTCTCTTCTCAAAGAACCAATATGCTATGATGCATATGGAAAGGAATGTCCCCATATGTATACTCTAAACGCTGCAGAAGGTTTTGCTATATATGGTAAGCTGGGTCAGACAGAAAGTATACTTCTATGAAAGAGATGGTGGGGTCTGACAGATACAACGCCATAGATGTAACCCTGTAGCACCTCCGCAAATGGGTAGCCAGCTTCAAGTCTGATATTTAGGCTTATAGCCATGACTCACTATATCAGTTTTCTGAATCATCTAACAAAATGCAGAGCAATATCCCAAAGACTTTGATCCTTGCTGGAGAAGATTCAAAAGCTAAGTAAAATCAATCTCCTCCTATCCTAATACAAAACAGATTTCTTGAAGAGATGTGCCAACTATTGACTGGTTGCATGGCAAATGGACGTTTTGCGTGCATAACTCAAGGGTGAATAAAAGAACGGAAAAGTGTTGCGGTCTCCTGTGATCTTCTGTATCACTTTGAGTGGATCCTTAAATCAAAGTGCCACAAAAAATAAGGTCTTTCTGGATGCCAGTATACATGTGCCTTAACCTGATGTTTGCTACCAGTTCGTCTGGGAATGAAGCAGGTGGATGTCTCCGGCGTCATGGCTAGCATAAATCCCGGGTCTTGTGTATGAAGGTGTTGTCACATGAAAGAACTGTTTAATATGAATCTTAATAATATCACTCGAATGATCCTATTGAGAATAGTAATAGGTCTAAATTTGAGATCTTAAAAATGTCTTAGTATCTTATCGTAAGTCCGTGCCGTTCTGTATTTAAGACGCTGACTTTCGCAGTAAAAGTTAAATGTAATAATCAAATGTCACCATATCAAATAATGAATTATTTGTATGTGAAGAGACATTCCAGCTGTAGAATGTATAATGAAGGAACATTTAACTGTGATTGTTAGTATTGTCGAAGCCATAAGTTGCATAATTAATTCTTACTTAATAATTATTTTCCTTCCTGAGCTACCTTTCCTTGGTAAGGAACATGAACGGATGAAATTTGCATTACAGACAATGCTAGCGTCTATTCCTACGGCAGGGATTTTCTACACCAGCAAGGACAAATACATTAGCAAGGAATACTTTAAGTGAGGATTTTGCAAAAGGCCCTGTTGTCTTTTCTTTCTGTAGTTATAACTCATGCACCTCTGGGTGGGTTGCACGAAACATAAAGGTCTTAACCCTTATTGTACCAGAGACCATGCCCTTTGCATTTCTTTTTTCATAGAGGGGTCTGAATGTATTTAGTAATAATAATTATATTTAAACCAACTCAAATTCATTTTCTGAACTTGTTTGGTTAACTGACTTCATTGTCGAGTGCACGGTTCGGCTGGTTCTCAAACAAATCAGCATTGATTTTAATGTCTGAAATGCAGCTTGTTTCTCTGCCGTGTTTTGTCGATCTCGTTACTGGCAAAGACTTTACACTGTAGACAAGAAATAATGTAAGGTATGCTTATCTCCTGAAATCCCATCAAGATATCATATCTATCATCTGAGCTTGTAACAGCGAAGGAAGCAATACCTTAAGTACAGGTGCCTATGCCCGACTGGAAATAACTAAATCCTTAGAAGCAAACCTAACCGCTTCTTTGAGAAGTAAGCCTGGGAAAAAGTATTGTGTGAGAGGAGTAGGCAATGAGGTCTAGTTATATGGAGGGGGTGGAGAGAGAGAGGCTGGGAGCGCGCGCGTACTGTTTTAGAGACAGTATTCACCTAACATCCATCAACTTGTTTCTCATTAAGGCTGAGCCCAGCCACATGAATTCCAACCCTGTCCCGCCCTCTCCACCATTATTAACACTTCCAGAGGATGGCTGTCTCTCCTTTCCAAACAAGAGCCTCTTTTGAAGCGCGTCTTTTTATTATATATACTCTGGTTCTAACCCTAGAGGTACACCCACGGCTCATAGGCACAGCTGCAGCTGGATATAATGGGGGTTTGATCCTCATTTTCCGACATCTCCAGTCATTTGAATGATGCACATGTATATAGGTGATTCATCGGGTAGGAGGATTTCATGTTAAGAGGTTGTATCTATAGCAATGCAGTGCAGTGATACCCTCAAGCATGGTAATAAATGACTGCACATTGATTTAGCAAGCGCGTTTTTATAAATCAATTATTAAATGAATCATATCTCCGATGATGTATTCTTTCCATGTTCAGGACGCTATTGTATTCAAGCTAAATAGCGTTTTAGTTGCGAATGCCTTCCAGGTGTTGACCTATAATGGAATCGGTGGCCCTAGATATAAAATGAAGCTGTTCAAATCGATCTGAGTTTGACTAAATTGAAGGTCAATAGGAAGTTCTTCAAGGTGCATACCGCCCCTTGTAAATCGGGTTAAACATGCAATGATTAAATCATAAGTTGTCTATAGTGAAAGCTGCAAACAATATCTCCACTCCATGAGATAAACCCTTAGGCGATTCCTGGACAAAGGCCCACCTGATTTGTGGTAAAAAGGGATTTAGTGATTGAATCAAGGTGATGATTGCTAGACAAAGGGCAAATTGGTCGATAACTACTGGCAAAAGTTCATTAAGCATAGAGACCTGTCCGTATCATTTAATCACAAATGGTTTGTCACGATTGATGTGGGATGCGGCTTAGTAGAAGTATGAATAATTAAGATATGTCTGATACACTCCTGATAATCGGGGAGACAGGCCATGAAGAGGCATTAATTTGTTGTGGCACAATTGGCTAAATAGTTTGGCTAGGTATAAGCCAGGCCATAAGGAGGTAAATTGTTTCTATGAAAAGGTGCAGAGGTCTCTATTGAGTGCATCTGATACCAATTATTTAAGGCTGGTGAACTCAATATGAAGATCTTAAATCTGGTTAATTTATAGTTCTACTGTGCTTCGTTGGACCGACCATTCCTTTTCAAGCCATCGGATTAAATCTCTGAAGAGTGAAGCTTGAAAAGGTTTACTCTAGATTAGTTGCTTAACATCTGGTGTAAGCAAACCCTTGAGTTTAAGGGACATCCTCTCGTCATGAACGTATCAGGAATTGGGTAGCGAATCCAATTTTACTGTGTAATATTCTCTCAAGTGCGCTTGAGAGTTGTTGATCGTACGTTATCCATTTTATTAGCCCATGCTGATTATGCTTGGCATTCGAATGCTTGTTGATGTAGTTTATGGATATTCCTCCCAGATTGATGCTCGTTATTTTGAAAGGAGAATTAGATTAATACAGGCGACCGGGAGGCTATCACCTCACACGCCTCTGCAGTTAATCCCGTTAGGGAGCTACGATGACCAGTGACTTCAATACATGACTATAATATAGGGCCTGGATGGGATTTAGAGCAAAGAGGGTTCAGCCAGGGGTTACTATCACTGATTATGCACATCAGCCTATATTCTATTTAATTCCACAGCTCTGTGTAAAGACATGTTAAGTTTTTTGGTGCTGCAGGATAAATCCTCATTATAGTGAAATCTTTGTGTCTGTCTATTCAATCTATAGGTTCCTGGGTCCTATATTCCATTGTTTATTATTTTATTGTTGAAACTCCAATTTAACAATGGTTCTGCTTGAACACATTAAGTATAACATTAATAGGAATACATATCAATACACAACTCTTATCCACAATAATTATAGAAATTGTAAAACAAACTCACTGTTCTTGCATTTTCTGAGAAGATTCTGAGACTATTATTGGCATAATGTGCTTACAATATAATGTGGTCTAAACGGGTAGCCATACCTCTATTAATAAAATCGTATTGATGGAATAACTATAAGCAGCTATCTTTCCACAACTAATATTCATATTGTTTCAGAGTACTCCTACATGGGAAAGCTTCTAAACAGTTTTAACGTTCTTCCTTTTCTTGTGAGACTGATTACAATTACTGTCCCCGCCCCGGGATGTTTATGAAAGGTCTGTGTTTCACGTGCCAAGCAAGGCCTTTCTGCCAGCATCTGGCCTTTTCGACGAAAACGAACACAAAGAATCCCGGATTTCCTAAGGATGAATGGACATTGTTTCAATTTTCTATGCTGGTTTTTGTTACTTTCCCACGCTAAGTTTACGCTTTCTGCGCCATTTCTTAGAGCAGTTCGCTGGCCTTATTTTTCATTCTACGGCGCATACAATCAAAACGGGACCTTTCTTCCAAGACATCAGGAGCAATCAGTAATTTTTTCCCGTCTTCTGCAAGTATGAATGATATATCAGATGGTTACACTGTCGCCACAAACCATATACATGGATAGAAGGGATGTAAAACGGAAATGTGATGTGACCTGCGTATTGCATTTGCATTTCTGGGACATTTATCCAGAACGTCATATCTTTGCTTCAGAAATAGTCAGTTCTTTCCCTCCAGCAATCGAATGCGCAGAGCTCGTCTTGGTGGCTTTTGCAATGGCCCAAACGAAGCAGGTTATGCAAGCAGGCATAATGATTATGATTAAAATTCGGAATCTTGCAATGAATATCTTTGGAGACCCCATGAGAGCAGAAGAGGCATTTTAAATTCAGAAGCAGTGGAATATGTGGAATGCCTCAACAATGTTGCTCCCCCTAGATCCAACAGCAGCTGCAGCCAGCTTGTCCCTTATGATCCATGGCTTTGTACTTCATCTTCTAATAAAGAACACAGTGTTTATCTCCATGGGATTGTAAATATTTTATGCAGGACATGCCCCGTACAACAGCTTTAGACGTACCGTGTACTCTCCTTGCATCACTTCTATGTAAAGCGTGGAGTGATGATGCAACAGTCATAAAGCATTCCTTTAACAGGAGGCGGAAGCAAGAAAGAGCATCTACCCAGAGGGTTCCGTGTAAAGTTATTTACAGCAACATGTATTTTATTTTATATCATATGTCATGTCTAATAACGGCTTAGTTAGTAATACTTGTAACGCTATTCAATCTATTTTCTTATATCATATCTAGCTCATTATTATATAAATGTAATAACCTGAGGTGTACGGTGAGGAGGAGAACTAACAACATAACTAGTCTAGCCTATTATAACGTTAGTTTATTCCCAAAGGCCAACTGGGTAGAGATGATATCGGATCGTACAGTAACAAGGTGTCAATATTATTTATAGGTAAAGAAGTAACGTATGAAAATTAGCTCCACCTAGTGGAGACTAATATGTGCAGATAATTAATGATTTAACCCAACATTTGCGTGCGCAGCATGTGCACGCCTATATATGTATAATAACAAAGCATGTACCCATAATATACACTGAGGTATGAGGCATAAGTAGTAGCATAGCAATAAATATAGCAATACATGTACCCATAGCAAAATGTACTGTTCTAGTTTGTATTGCACCAAAGTATTCATCCATTGCAGGAACAACTTTCTGGAGAGGTTAGATAGCATGGAATAATTTATATATGCTGTATATTAACACCAAGATGTCAAGTGTACATATGTATACATATAGAATCGGTCTCAATATAGCTTACGCACTCCTATATTTCTGTATTCCTTTCCATCGGGGTGCTGAAATGCCCCCTCGCCGGTAGAGACGCTGACTATGAGACATGCTAGGCGTGATCGAGAACCATCAAACGAAGAAAAAAGGTTTGCTGCCAGGGTCAGATTGACTGAGAGCAAGCCTGAGGCTTTCATTTCATGGCTTGCATCCCCATTTGGAAATTGAAATGCTTTGCTTGGTAACTCCGAAATATAGGAGAGAAATGTTTATAACATGTGTTAAGAAATACATTTTAAGAAAGATGCATAGTTAGGCAAAGATCTTTTTCATTTCATGACAGCCTGCGTTTATTAAGCTTAATAATTTCATCCCTTTTTAGTAATTTGGTAATGCAACCAAAGAATTATAAAATACAATCGCAGTCAGTACTACTACCGACTTAGTATTTAGCTAGACTGTGAAATGGAGGAAATATCCTATATACTACTAAATTGTAAGAAGACATAAGTTCTCTGGAATCTGCGTAGGGGAAAACAAATAAATTCATTTCCAATCAGTGAAAGCGACTCTCGTTCCTTTCATAATGGTTTCTTCTCTTGTGTAAATAGGCTAGGCCGATAAGGAACCATTCATTAGAAGGAAGGTTGGAGAGGATTAGTGGCCCTGGTTAATCCCTTGATATGATTGTATTTGCTACAAGTGCACGTCTTATCGCTCTTGATAATCCTTCTCCGCGTCCCCATTAACGTAGCACGTCAATAGCTGGGGTCGCAACCCCGCCCGACCTTATCACCGTTGCCATGGCATCGTGACAATGTTGTCAAGACAACTACTCCTCCCTGGAAACAGGAACCAGTGTTGAGCTAATCAGTTGGGTTACTGATAGCGTTGCTAAGGGCTGAGCCGCTCGCCATAACTCAAATCCTTAACAGGGACAGAGAGTGTGGGCTGGTAGCAGAGGGCATCGGGAATTCCTTCAGTGGAAGTTATCTATGGGCATAGGGGTGGAACTTTTGTCATTATAGCGCAAGCTGCTCTGGCCCCAGACCCTTTTGGTTTGGGAGCTTGGCCGACGGTTTAAAAAGAAGGGCCTTCAGTCAAGAGTTCCTAGCTTGAACATTAAGAACTGCTGTATCTTCAGCAAAGGGAAGGGACCCAGGGGGCAAACCGACAATGCTCTGTTCATCTGAAAGAACGGGTGAAAATCAAGTTTCCGACATGAGGTCGTAAATTAAGAATAACGAGGACAAAGTTTGGAAGTGAGTTGTAAGGGAGCGTGGGAAAGGAGGAGAACTAAGGGTTGTCCATCGACATTAACAATTAAAAGTAGGCGCTTCGTCGTGGTGATTAACCGTTCCCTTGCCAAGGTCAACAAATATATAAATTTGGAAAGGTCCTTCGACTTACATAAACCAGGTATTCCTTACTTAAAGCACTGGAGAATATACGGACCTCAATTGTAGGTGAAACATTTTATTTTCAGGCAATTGCAACTTGAAATATCTTGGAAATTTATGTTTTCAATATTTTTTCTATATTTTTTCTATACCATATTTTAATTTGTATTGAAAAATTTTACCATCTTGAAAGTGAAATTTATATACGCTTCATAATTTAAACGTGGCAAGTCTCTATTATACATGAAAGTACCGCTAAAATAGCTCAGTCTACAGATATTACCGCCGGTCATTTGCCTATATCGAACAGAGCAATATTGTACATGGACATGGACTGGTCATGTTACATACATATCCTTTTACTTCTACTCGAACAAGCAGATCCGAGCCTGTTGTCCACCAAAGACCATCCACTCCTAGATGCTGACCTGGGGTTTCCCCATTATTTGTTTCTGTCAAAGGGTGAAATGTCGGGTTGGGAAATCAACAGCCCAGAGTCTGGTCCTATTTATAAATCTGATTCACAATCACTGGACAGAGATGCCACTTCTATCCAATCAGCGGATTTCTGGAATGAAGCAGATATTTCCCAGTGACCAGCAAGGGACATATATTGGACGCTCGAGGTCAGATATGTCACATAGCAAGAGCCAGATGCCGATACAACATAATATCAGTATGGCCTTAGATTTGAGAGCTGATATATTTTCTATGATTGTGTCTTTGGGTCATTGATGTTTTACAAGAATTGAAATGCGGCCCTGTATCTGAATCTGATATGGCTTCAATCGCCATTGTCAGAACTGGGCCACTGTTGATATTTATGATTTGCTTCTTTTGCCAAATACATAACAGATTAAAGGAACATAAACAACGTACACTTTGGTTCTAGAAACAGACCAAAACTTATATTATTCATATTAGAACCTCTATCAAAGGAGGCGGCCGAATAATTGTTCAACTTCTTGAGCCTACGACGCCAGGCTCATCTTTCTATGTGGTCTTTTGTTTTATAAATTAATAAACCTCATGAGTTCACATAGGCCTATACAGATTTTATTTTGGGAATTGTTAACACTGTTCAGCCTGTTTTAGCTACAGACTGCAAATCAATTACATATTCCTCTAAGCACGGGGTCAAAATCGAGAGGAAAGAACCTAGACCAACAAGAGAATCCATGCGTTAGAAGTCTTAATTGGGACAAATAGAGCAGAATTTGGTCACTGGAGTTCATCAATGGGTTGAGCGGCACTTGGACGTGGCTGCACTTTTAAAATGGTCGCTTCAATTGACTTGTAGCATTCCTCTAACGAACCGTACTCCAATAATCACCGCCACTACAGCGAAGAGCTTTTTCTGCATCCTACTTCTATCAAAGAAGACCTCGTCTCCTCTTTTTTTTTCAATGGCTACCTCACAGTGACCTTCATCTTGATCATCTGTCCTACGAGGAGCTCCTCACAAAATGCACTGGATCTATGGGTAATCTTTTCTGCAGTATCCGCTTTTCCAAGGATTCATTCCAATGGACTGCAAAACCATATTGTAAGCCAGATGTGCCCAGTGGATCACGTATGCACTAAACTGGTGAGTGACCTATTATACCATCCCCCAAAACACAATAAAATGGAAATTCCCATGGGTGTGTGAGTGTGTGTGTGTGGGGTGTGGGTGGGTGTGTGTGTGTGGGGGGGGGGGGGGTTGCAATTATCCATGCATACATGTACATTCTGTCCTATGGGTACATTCACAGAGATCATCTGTACAAAACGATATCAGCTAATGAATCATTGGTGAGGGACGGAGATAAGGCCCGTGGAAAGCAACATGATTAATTTCCACCAGTGATAACGTTCCCTTGTTGTAACTCTCATCCATGGACCTATGAATTAAAGCAATGATTTGGAATGCTCCCAGTCATGTAATCGTGTCTCACACTATTATCAGCGGGGCGAGCAGAGCTTAGTAGCCCTCACACGAATGGTGTTAATTCCTCCAGTAATCAATCTGCATAAATACTTAATCACTTGGCTATCAGGAATCAGGTGGTGGCAAATCTGCAATCTAACAGCACGTACTGACCATCGCTAATGCTATAGATAATGAAAGTCTGGAAGGCAAGGAGCGAGTGGTAGCCGCTATAGCAAATGGATGAGATCAGACGTGGCAGGAGGCATTTAACTGGAAGCAATTAACAATAGAGGGATTGAGGACAAGTCTATTTTAAAGGGAAATCCAAGTGGGAATCAAATAGATAGCAAGTTTGCGTGGGGAATGAACGTTACGGCGCTGGGGTCATCATTAAATTAAAAAAGAAAGCGAATTAGAAATGATTGGTGCAGGACATTTAGTTTTTTCTCCCAAATTAATCAATGAGAAGAAGATCTCTGAAGGGTCAAGATTAGAATACGAACCTCGTCATGAAATTGGAACACAAACAACCCTCGGAGCAAGTGATGGCAAATGATTGGTGCAAGACATTTATTTGTTTTTTTCCTTTAAATAAATCAACGGGAAATATCTCTGTAGTGTGAAGTGAGAATGAGTATTAATTATGGATAATAACCTCCCGGCAAAAGCTAGCACTATTCGGCTCAAAATATGAAAATGTACGTCATAATTATTAATGTTAATCAACTATCATACATTATATATGACAACTTTTTAGATGAATGGCAAAACAAAAGTGACTTACACCTCCTTCATGAACTCGATGGTTGTCCGACAAAAAAATCTTATACGGTATTAGGAGGTCTTATATCAATCATAATAAAAGTAATATCTAGCAGGTCCTGATGGCCTCTAAAGGAGTGCTTGGCAATATTCAATAATACCTTCACTCATTTGTTAGGAAAATGGCAGCCGCGCTTCCTACACAAATAGCCAAATCACATTGCATGCGTGGGTGGGATGCCAACCTCATTAATTTCTTTCCAATATGGTAACCAGTTTTCCATGCACATTAGGCGCAATACTGATCTTTCAATCATGCAAAATTGGAAATATTCTCCTTATTGAATTACCTTGCTTACAAAGGTTAATTGATATGTAATATGAGTTACATAAGAACGTTTACGGCCTCTTGCTGGGACATAATTCATCTTCTGTCACGTTCAAGGTCAGACACACATTTATATTGAATTAGAAAGCCTTTCATCATGACGCATAAGGAAAAAAGAAAGGTCCATTAACGCAATATGGAAATGGAGCAATAGCTTTCAATTGTCTATCGTATATAATTACATAATACTTGTTACAGAATAATATAAATTATTGAGGAACAGGGACATGAAGCTGCTTAATTGATTTGATTTTAACATCTTAAAAATTTCATCATTATGTATCAGCACCACCTCAAAATTTCACCGGTGTTTAGACATACCCATATCTTCCCCCATTTATTTTCAGGAGTTTTTCAAATTGGCATTTAAATGTACATATTTGACACAAATCTTGATTTGATTTTTGTCTCTACGATTCTTTTTGGTGCAATGTTGAATTCATTCTAGATACCATCAACATGTACGCATTTATATATTCTCTCTAAGAACGAGGAGCGCTTTGTCAAAGATCGAGACATGCGTGTTTGCCTCAATGTCGTAGGATCTGGAGTTACTGAGCACCTGGGATCCTGCAGCCCCAGGGGTTTTCTTAGCCGTGGAACATTTGTTTCGTAGACCAATTTACGCAGGCAATAACCGTAAGTATAAATAAATCGCTACTATTCTTAGTCAATGTGTTCGCATATGAAATCCTACGCCTACTTATCATAGCAAATATATGCATGACATTCCCGAATTTGTTATGTATACCCAATCTCAATATATTTATTTATCATTATCACTTGAATTCGATCAAGCAACGATAATCTCACGATAGAGTGCAAGCAAAAGAAAATCGATTCTCCAGTTATTGACTTTAGACGACCAAAATAATGTTCAGAACAAATATGAAGAAGTTTAAGATTTTCATTTCAAGAGTGGGGGAATTTCACTTAATTCCATCTCCAGCACACGAGTAAACCCTTGCATAATAGTGTGATAAGGCTTGGGAAGTTATTTTTGCGTTTGCATCGAATTCACTGACAATCAGCATGGTGAATGAGATAATCTATTCCAATGGGATTATCAAACTCCATGCATGACGCCTGAAATACCTTTAAGTGTAACAAGGAAAAAGAAGCTTAAACATAATAGAGGGATTACCTTAGAACGATGGTTACCCTGAGATATCCATTCACACGCTATTGTAACTATGTGCACTTCCCTTCAAGCAGAATTTTCTAATTGGTTTTAAAATCTCCGTAAAGTACTCGTTCCAAGATGAAAGAGAAATATTGGAAGTGAAGAGAAGTGGCAGCGAATATATGCTTTGCCTAATAAATTTAATGAGGAACAAAGTTCAAACATCAAAGACTAAACATCCATTGAGGATAAGTCGGTGGGTGTTATAGGAAACATGCAATGTTAAGCTTTGTCGCTAGTGAACTTTCTTTTTATCACCGATTATGTCTGTTCAGTGAAAGAACGCATCAGCTAGTCCCAAGAGGTATTTACATCACTTTTTGTTCTCTTATTATACATCAATAAACGCACTTACCAAGCTACTGTGTATTCCTTTCCTACTCACGGCATACATTGTCGTTTATTTAACCGCACCAATCAATTTACAAAATTCCTTTCACAGAAATTGGTTCCGTATCTCCTGTACTAAAACCGACTACACACGTGTGTATGTTTGACCTTGCTTTGATTAAGAAAAGAAGTAAAATAATATTGGCTGACAATAAGCATGAAAATACATTGACGAATTTTCTCTGAAGAGCCAAAGCCTATCTTAGATCGTAGATTTTTTTCTTCAATGAACCTCCTTTTTGAGAGAAAAGATGCTGATCAGTTAACAAGAAGATAAATTGTACCTTGAGAAGCAATTTACCCGAGCCTCCACGGAATAATGAACCTTCATTAACTTACAAATCCTGAAAGTAACGTTCCATTCAATTAGTTTCGGATCCGTCTCTTTCTCTCTCTCGCTTTGTTGCTGTCGCAAATACCAACATTTCACAAGGCCTTTAAAAGGCAAAGATCTTGGTATTAAGAATCCTGACAATCTCATCAAACCATTTAGACACTGAAGGATCAATAACTGATGTTTAATAAAGAAACAGATACTTGCTCGAGAGTAATTCTGACAACTTTAAAAACAACCTCCTCCCCGCCGCCTCAGAATTAATCGAACGCACCGCTGAGGAGGGGTGGTCATTTATTTTAGGACAAAAATCTTGTGTGGCAAACAGAACGCCTAAGAAAGGTAGTTACCGTTACCATCTAATGGTTGGCTAATTATGTTTTTTAATGTCTCTTTTGTTCCCGCAACTTATCATGATTTAGCTCGATGCCTTGAGTGTCTCTTTTTTGTCCGCCCGCAAAAGGAAGGCACCCGGTTTTCCTTCCCATCTTCATTTGCTTTTTCCATTTCTTTCCTTACATTATTTGTGTTCTCCCACTCAGCCGGAAACAAAAATATGCCCGTAGTTTCATCCATGCTTTTGCTTCAATATCTAACATTTTGTAAAATTTTAATCGTTTATTCAGGCCTAGTATTAAATTCAAAAGACCCTGTTCTCCCACCTGCCATTCACACTTATGATCTGCGGTTTCTCTTACCTGCAGCAGCACTGGCTAGATACCTGAGAACATTATATTAAACCACGAATAGACAGAAATGTACCCTACAACCTATATATATCCACCATTTTACAATGTCACAGCTTTTCACTTTACGGACGTGCCGGCCCTCAAGCATTATTTACTTTTCGAATCCCGATGCCAGCAGCAGCACTTCTTTGCACGCCTTCAAATCCCACATTAGCAGATCAACCATCGATTACAAGAGTAAACAGGGGCAGACAGGAAACGCTTGCCATTACAAGCTGCACGTTGATAGATCACCCATTAACTTAATAACAAGGACCTGCTTTCGAGAAAGACAAGACCCTCAACAATACAGGCCTAGCTAGGCCTCACTACAGCGGGCGGGTATAAGAGAGTTCCTTCAAGAAGGATTATCGTGCATTGACATGACTCACTCAATGACGGTGTTATATCTCCGGTGTTTAATCATAAATTACATAATTATACAGTACTTAGCAATTTTCAATATCAAAGATAGTTCAATCGAGGATGTAATGGGAAATACTTTGGCAATGTTGTCTTTGTTGGAAACAATCAAAGATCGAGAAAAGTGAACACTAATTCACAGGTAGCAAACAATGTAATGGAAATGGAAATGATATAGGAGGAATTGTGCATTCCGATTTATTGAACTATGCACTGTAGTATGGCAAAAACGGAAACATTGTGCCCCAGGCCCTTCGCTTGATGCTAGTGTAATTGCAAATTAAATAAAACGCAGTAAAAATAGTCCTTCCGAGTTAAGCTGGTTATTGAAGGCATTATACAACTTTGCAAACGTCATTAACTACATCTGCTCGGCCCAATATACATTTGCAGAGCGTTGAAATGTGTACATATATTTCAATCTAGTACCCCTGTTACAAAGTATCTCATACAAAAAGGACACCTTTTTTGAATAAGCATCAATGTGAACACAGTCTTTGGAAAAGCAAATATTCCGGAAAGATTTTAATGAGATGTGACTGCTTTTTGGAAATAGTTCATTTAATATTTCATAGTAAGGAAACAATCAATATTGCCATTAAAATTATTCTCGTCTGATATGTCCTCTGGTTGATTCATGTGCCATATTTATGCTTTCAACACAAAGCATTTCACAAACGCTTAGATCAGTTGCGCAAATACCGTGTTTTGATCCTGTAGTTATGACGCTGACTTTGTAGAGGGTTTCTTCCTTGAACTACTGGCCTTTTCTTTTAACCATCCACCACCGACTAATTGACATCAGCCTTCTTGCCAATTTCCAAGAAGCAATTTATCTTCTAAGGTCAGATGGGGAAGTTTCCCTTTCAATCATTTGTTGAGAGAAAACATCAAATGAATATGTCTTTCGAGTTGCCACTTGTGCGACGGGAACAGGTCGAAGGGAAGGGAGTGATGAGGTATTTTCATCACAAAGAAACTTTAGTTTATTTAGAGGTCAAAGATCAATTAAATTGTTCTGATTTGGCCATTTACTACACTTCACCATAACACCCGAACACCTCCGACCTGTACTGCTAACCAAATTACCAGCGTTTATGAAAAAGCCGCTCATATTAATTGGTTAAATCATCCAATACATTGTCTTTTATGTCTTTGTCTTCATCCGTAAGGCGCGAGTTCACCCAGAGACAACCAGACAGGAAGAAAAAAAGGATAGTGGTCAGCAAAAATTCTTTCAAACCAAAGGAACTGATGGTGACCCCGAATAAGGAAACATGGTGCACCACAAACCTATTCTAGATAGAAATACAAAATTATTCTTTACCCAACTGTGGCTATCATGTTATGATTTAAAAGATCGAGTGACCCTTCTGTCCTCATGTTGCACTCAGTTAATGTTGTGACAGGGAATGTTGGCTTGCTATTAATGCGAATGTTTTTTGATAGAAAATATTACAAAGTTGAACTGAGAGAACTATGCATTTCCTGTTATTGGTTCTTGATAATGTTCATGGGATGAGCAGTTTTGGCCAAGGCTTTGTGTGAACTTGATTAATGGTGGCAGAATACTTTTGTGATTTGAGCAATACATTATGTACTTCTAAATCTCCCGTTGCACATATTAGGCCCTTTCTAATTCCGTATTATGGGCTAATTAAAATATGTACAATGATACAATGACACAATCAACCAAAACATTGTTAATGGTCAATATCGAAAGCAGTACAAGATTAAAATTAGTGGGAGATGGGGCTTTGCGTCTCTGTTACTGATCGAAAGGATACTCAGATAAAAGTCGTGAAGCTGAATTAGTTTACTAAAGCTTTACTAACGTTCATGGGATCGGATTAATTTGGGGATAGTCTCCATTCTAGCATCCGTTTGACACAGGGAAGCAGGTTTTCATGGGAACAATTTTGCTTTATCCTAGCCAGCTTTGAAGGGATGATCCAAAATTCCATCTGGGTATTCTAAAAGGTTTCACTCAATTATGCTGACATATCTTCTCGACGCCGTAAACGATGTAATATGCAGGATGTTGCGACAAACACACATTTGAATTATCAGTTTAGATATACTGAGAAATCATATCAAGTATGTGTACATTTTCATCATGATATATTATAATGCTAAATGTTTGGGGTTGGCATTTTATGTATGACTATATTCAGTACCAAACAAAGAGATCGTTTCGCTATAATCTGCTATGACACAGGGTGCATCATCTGCATACAGTGGCAATCTTTGATGGGCATATTTCTAAGAGGGTGAATAGCATAGCGAGTCATGAAAACAAAGCCCCTGGCATATAAATGTAATATCGAGCAATCCTATACATATGCGCATAAATCTAGAACAAAACAAATTCCAGGACCCCCAATAAAGCATTACTACATTAACGAAGTGGGTGTATATAGAGGACTGCATTGGTACACCATGGCTGCAAGCTCGTCCGCTAAACAAATTAATTACCTAATTGTTCTCATGTATATTCCCATGGCCATGTAACTACATCAGCCTTTAGACTGTTGTAAACATAGAATAGGGGTCATTCAATAGATTTATCAATGGTTGTAATATGGCTTCTATTTATTGTTCGGGGCCTTTCGGTTCCAAGGTTGCTGCCATCGGTCTTATGTAATTGCATATAGCAGAACTCTAAAATGGAGATGACGTCACAGTAAGAAAGGCATTGTGATGTCGGTGGAACGCATTGGTGGTTTGAATGCGGACGATTGGGGACTCAATACTCATATTTGACATGCCATGCACGATGCTAATGGTGCACCATTGTGATGACAGTCTGACTGAGGCTATATATTTAGTTCGCTATACTATTCTGCATCTCTGTCCTTTTCTGGGTGAGGATTTCTTTTATGTCCCCGTAGGCGACCAAAGTATAGCCACTTCACAGTTTACTGAGATAGAGTATGATAATGGAGGTCAGAAGCACATCACATCGGAAATATGGCTTGATTAGCAAGATCACAGGGATAGCTTTGCATACTAAATCGGCTTTCAGTCTTGCAATGTATTCACCTGCATGACTCTATCATTAAGGAAGAATATAATTGCATCTAGAATGATCTCCAGCTCGTGGATTGTAGCTGTCTAGCCTGTCCCTAACTAAGTGCTCTACAGAATACCTGCTATTGGAAAAGGAGAACACCAAAGATTCCTTCTATCGATCTTGACAATATACTTGATTCCTTGCTTGTCAGTGACGGAAAATAAACGCCATCGGAAGCAGCACTCAAATATGATGATATAGTATCAACTATTGAGACACAATTCTAAATATAAATTCTTAAAAAAATGGCTTCTATATTCGGTAGGACAGGGCACAGCTGGTTATTGGTTCACTGATGAATCCTACTTTTGTTTCAGCACATTGCTCTGAAGCTATGATGTTCGGCTTTCGATGGATACATTCCAAATATTCACGTACCAAAATCTCAGACTATTCACAATAACATAATAATATTTTAAACATCTTACTGCATTGACATCCGGATGAGTATAATTGTGTTCAAATTGTATAATATCTCTTCTTCAAACAAACAGGTCCATTGTCGAGGAACAGTAAGAATTAATTTGCAAAGGTCATAATTGTGTAAAAAAAATCATAAAGCAGATATTTATGAATAGTATTTTAAAAACAATATAAACACTGTCCATGCCAGGGATTTGCCTTCAGCCTACAAAGATTTTAAAATATACACGCAAGCTCTGGACATAAAAGAAAACGTAGTTAATAATGTCCACTGTGAGATGAAAAATGACGAAAACCTATTACAGGTTACACTGTCCATTTGAGATTGTGTCCTAAAGCACAGCCACAGCATCTGGCAGAACAATGCCCTCGCGATACGTCTATGCACTTAAGAGGAACCAGCCTTAGCAAGGCCTATATACACCACCGCCCCCTGGAGAGCGATGGTATGACTTCAATGGACGGCATAGAGTAGAAGCAGAAGGAGACGCTGAAGGAGCAGTGGGGGTATTGTGCGATTTACAAAACAAATCCATTCCTATATGAAATGAACGAGTACTTCAGAACCATTCCATCCCTTCTGTCTCTTCTTGGTTTACCTATTCCTTCTCCAGTACATTTTGTATGCAGAACGAATTGACAATTTGGCCTTTCAGAATGAATCCTCAAGAGCACAT
This sequence comes from Sthenelais limicola, assembly GCA_942159475.1. Lineage (NCBI taxonomy): Eukaryota > Metazoa > Annelida > Polychaeta > Phyllodocida > Sigalionidae > Sthenelais > Sthenelais limicola. Next base: position 71,470,253 of record OW804097.1, on the reverse strand, counting down.
CTTTATCATATATGTATGGACACATGACGGTAGTCTTGATCATATATGCTCATGTCTTTCTATGCGATAGTTTATACACGACATGATCTTGTACAATGTGAACTGTCCTCCGGAAAAGGGATGTTACAAACAACATAAGGGTCCAAGTTTGAAGATCATTTGAATGGTAATTGGCTCAGTATTCTTATCCAGGGCATGGGTGCGCAAAGCAATTGCATAGCATTTCATTGGCTCCGGATCACTCGGCGTTTCCCGGACAAAAGCTTTTTCTGACAAAGGTATCTCACTCTCTATCAGCCTCGCCAACGAATTTAGTTACTATCGTCAATGTCGAAACGATATAATTTGTAATAGGATATACTATTTAGTTTTGCCCATATAATATATTGAACCCGTGAGTGACGTCTCGATCGTTGCATATCAGGTGGATACAGGTGGGAGCACGCCCAAAACATTTTTCATAGAATTGTGAGAAAAAGCTGTCAATTTTACATCAAAATTACATTCCTCCTGATCTCATTATTTTGTTTGAATTCATGTCAAGTTACGTCGTTTTGTTTCATTTGCATTTTCTTTAAAATAACCCTTGACATCAATGATCATTTGCGAGCAAATCCAAAAGAGGCCACATATAAATACTGGATCTTCGTATAGGGTGTTTTTTTATGGATCGGCAACCTGGTGGTGGGTGTGGGACATTCTTGGTAGAAACCAATTCCCTTTTTTCAGTTTTAGGAGGCACTACGCAAAATCCCTAATGTCTTATCACATCTCAGTTGAGAGAAAAGGCAGTGAGACTGAACACGCCACGGTACTTTAATATATTGACGCGTATATATACCTTATAGAATTTCATCATATCTGCCTATTGATTCTTAAGGCCCGGGAGATTCCAAGTCACATCGGGTAAACCCCACGAGGCGCCTCGCTTTCCATCGCAGAAGTGTATAGTCGAGATCGGCGATAAATGTTTATTACCGTCGACGCTGTCTATGAAATCTGACATTACCTTGATTAGTGTTACTAGGGAAAAGTGGTTAGAGGTTGTGAAGGAGCTGCTGAAGTATGGAGGGTCTGTGTTTAACTCCTATTTATTTCCACACGCAGCATGCTGAGCAATAAAGAAGTGTTGTGTTCCCGTTTTTTTAGGAGATAAGGTGCCAACGGTGTCATCTCTCGATTTAAATTGAGAAATAGAGGTTAGAAGTTATTACAAAACACTGCAGGCACAGTTATTTAAATATGTATTTTGAGATATGATGCTCGCAATGCGTAAGACTGATAGTAATGCTTAATATAATTAAATACCCCAGAGAAAGAAGTGAGATGTGCAGCAGTACATACAATATTGGTAATAAATTAATTGAACAACGATCAATCCTCCAAACATTTTACATGACACTCTCTCACTCATTATGTTTCATCCTTATATTGTTTATTAAGACAAAGCACTCCGGTGTTAAGACAACTCTTTGCTACGACAAACTCATTATCAAAATGAAAATTAATTGCATCTTTATCAAATTGTGTCTTTCAGAAGGGATACCCAGGAACATTTTCCACAAAACGTGTGGAGGATTACAACGGAGGTTCCCGGACATTGAAAGAAATATCATAGGACTATATTTGTAACATATTTTTGTCATTTCACATTTCATATGTCTGATAGGGCATGGGTGGGGAAAGCATATATATGAGGTGTCACAAATTTCACTAGAATAGACATCAAGCAAGCGTTGACATTTTGGTATGCATCTGGAACATAATCTTTTTTACCATGGAAATGTCACACATATACATATTATTGTACGTTTGCTGCGCATGTCTCAAGGAAAGTAGAAACTAATGGTTGATTATGTCATTCATGAAAATCATCTTTACATTAGATTCTGACAACTTTAGAGTAAAAGCATTGATCTAGTTTTCTCTGGCAAACGAAGTCTCCTCAGTCCTTACTGCCTTTTTGTGTCACAACATTCATTAAACTTCGTAATAGTTTCGTGCAGTGGGGTCCTCCTTTTCACAGGGATTCAGTCATGCACACTTACCTCTCCCCCTCTGCAGAAAAAGACAGAGGAGGGAGAGACAAACCAGACACTTGCTTAGGCCCAGCTAAGTAATTAGCAAAGTACACAGGAGCCAATCAACAAGCTTCCCATGCCAGCACCAATGGCAAGTGTGCTAATTTAACGCTGGTTTTTGTCGCACCGCCGGCCCAGGCGGCAGTGACTAGAATTTCATCAGGGGAGACTTTTTAAGCGGATGGCAAGTGAGCTAGTGTATGAGTTGGGGATTGGATGGCATTGGATGTGTATTTACCTATGTCTTTAGCATCACATAACGCTAGGGACCGTGTTTCTCTAATTTTCCGAAGATGTGATTGGTTCTAGGAACAAGTCATTTCAGAAAGGAATGTTCCTGTCCTACTTACATAGAACATATATATAATATATATGCATGGGGTAGCAGCCACGTGAGACACGGTGTCTGAATCAATTATTTCACTTCTATTTTGATTACTTCAACGCTGGCTTATTTACATGGATTCCCAAGATTCAAAATAATTAACATTTGCAACTAATGCCCGACATAGATTTTCCCACGCACATGCACGTGTGTGTATGGAACTTGTCTTTCCACAAACATTAACATGACTATTCCAATCATACCCCAAGATTTTATGAAGAGGGAGGAATTAATTGTCCTAAATGAAGTCATGAATACACAGACCTATCCCTCCGACTGGCTAAGCTATGTGAGAAATTAGAACATGAAACATTAGCAGTAGCTCATTAGAGGTGCTCTTTAGAACCAATCAATTGATGAATAACAAAATACCATCACGAAAGCCTCCTAATGATTCTATATTGACTCCTGAAGAGACACAATGACAGAGAATTAAAGCGATTCTAAATGCCGTTGCTCTCCCTCAATCCTCCCACTATCTTTCACCTTCTGTTCCCATGTCCTACTATTTAAGCTCATTTTTTATTCCAATTTCTGACAACATTAATCGCTGGCACCACCAACGTGGGCTGAAGACATGTATGGCATATGGTCTCCCTAATATCATTATAATCTCCTTTTCCTTAAGTTGTTCCATTCCTAATTCCTCCATTTTAGAATCATCTAGCCTCTACATAAAATAATTATAGCATTTCTGAGTGTTATCATATTCTTTTCATTCTGCAAGTCATAATCGAGTGAGCGGCATCTTCACCCAGTTTAAAACGTGTCCGTATTCGGAAATTTATTATTTTATGCCTTTATTATTTTAATAGTACATCGATTAATCCATGCTATAGCTTTTTGCCTCCTTTCTCTCCTAATGCCAGTATAGATCGATCGATGGACATTTGTCTTGCTATGATTATTTCCATATATTCAAGTGTTTACAACTCACTTCGTTTCCAGATACAGACACTTCATGATTCAGATTATAAAGTTGATCTCGCTCCAGACGCTAAAGCACAAGGGGGGAGAAAGGTAATAAAGTATTCTGTATTCTAGGGAAGTATTGAGAAGGGGAAATGTCAGCATGATTCAATCCGGTGCTAACGATAATCACAATTCCTAAACCTGCACTGAAATACAGATTACACCTTGCATAGCTATTTCAGTGCTCTCTCAAAATGGCAGATATAATGTTTAGGTACTGGGTTTTAAAGGAATAAAAACGCCAGTGTTTGCCTCTTTTCATACATTGAAACTAATGTTACATTCCATTGGGAATGATATGGATATGAACTCCATCGATCCGTGGTAAATTTAAAAGCTATCAAATGAGGAAGTTCGATATCTATCTAAATATTTCTCTATTCAACCCCTTCCAGACAGTCATTTGATATCAAAAGGGAAAATAATCGCCTGAGGTTATATTGCACCACAATCGTTTATAAATCCACTTATCCAATAGGTCCAATAAGACACTAACGGCTAAACTTTCAATGAAATGATTATTGTGTTCGGGCTTTTTAGGGGTCTCAGATCTCATATCATATGTGTATGGCATATTTGTCATATCATAGGAGGGCGTACTTGGAGTTCCTTGCCTGGTCAGTCACATTATCCTCTTCCTTAAGTGCGCCCGGCCGCAAGAGGATGGCCATGATCCTCCATACTGTTCCAGTCATCCAGGATCAATGAATAGGATCCACGCTTCTCCATACTAGGCTTCTCTGACCCCAACACTATGACGCGGCCTGAATCATATATACATTCACCCACCCTAATATTCCACCTTCCCCATCGCCTCCTTCCTTATCTCCCTATTTCGAAGTCACAAACGGCTGTAGCTGTTTAGACAGCAACTCCGAGACTCTGCTTTCCCCTCTTTTTGTTACTATTTTTTCTCCGCGCTTCCTATGTACACCTTGCTTGAAGCGAACGATTCAATATTGGTAACGTACACTATTATAGATCTACGTTTTGAAGTACATTTTATCACTACTCTTTTCCCCATCTATCCCCTTTTATATATTATATCAAAATAATAATGTTTAAACCCATCTATAGGTATACATTAATAGCATCGCATCACTTCACCTCTCTTTCTCATTGTCTGTTCCCCCCTCTCTCCTTTTCTTTTCTCTTTTTTCAGCGTGTCCAGTCCTCTAGCCTTTTGCTTTACGGTTGCACCGTATTCATTAGAACAGTCACGTCAGGTCACGAACTGAGATTTGTCATAGGATTTCCTAGCCCTCCCACGGGCTCGATATGGAATGGGAACAACAATGTACGGCCTTGGCTTTGTGTTTGGTCTATTGCAGTTTCGATAGGAACTCTCAATAAATACTCATGTTAAAATGAGTGATATGCACAACGGGGGAAAGCAAGTGCACTTGTGGAAATCACTAAAATACTGGCATAGTTTCTGGTATAAACATTTATAATACCTTTCATGACGCTGGCGTTTGAATAAGACTTTGTTATTTGGGTAAAACCAGTAGACAGGGGAAAACTAACAGCCAGGGAAAAAATTCGTTGACAGATTCTTGAGGCGCAAATACTTCCTTTCATCCCACTGGTGTAGGTTTGATTAGAGCTGTGTAGCTCTCACTTTATTTATCTTTCGATTCTGTATTTCTTGATCACATTGAAAAGAACATTAATCCTTTGAGCCAGGTTTAGGATCTACAAAGACTCCACATTTGCTTAAGTTACGCCATAATAATCCTTCAATGAATAGCAGATTAGCAATAACATAGCTATTAAGAATAATTAATTTTATTACCAATATCAAATGGACGGGATGGAATAATTGTGCACTACTTATTCACAGATTTAGAAGAGTTTGATGTGCTCTAATGGATGCGTAGGCATACTTTGGTCTGCACATGCACTCATACAGTTACCCTGCTGTAGTTCTGGTTTGACAATGGCAATACCACAGATTATTTTGATTTATAGACTTTGACGCCATACACGACCCCTTTTTCCAAATTTGAAATATTGCATATAGACCTACCTTGATCGGACCCAATCGTTCTTTAGATTAATTTTAGAAACCCCCTATGGCCCTCGGCCCTTTGATGTTTTGAATTAAAAAGTATCGTTTCGGCGTGAATGATGTATAAGTTTAATTTCCACGCCCTTTTTTGATATTACAGCTTAAGATAGATGTTTCTGACCATGTTTGTGAAGGCATGTGCCAATTCCCCAGGACGCATGCAATCCTTTTTAAAGCTTTTGGCCAGACGAATTGCTACCCACTGCATGAATAATATTGTCTTCCCATTCCCGCCAACACACAATCTATTCTTACTGTGGTCCTTAAGATGAAACGTGTTAATTATACCCGTACTACTAAATTCTCTTAATTTGGAAAAGAAATAAAGGGAAAAAATATAAAAATTCTTTAAACAAAGCCATCTTTAACAAAAACATTCCAGAAATGGTCCAATTGTTTTTGATCATATGTCAACTTCTCCTAAAAATAGTAATTTCTGAATAGCTAAAATCGGTGGCTATCATTGCTTTAAATTCCATATTCATAGCGTTACCATTTCATATGTTTTTCACAACCAAAACATTGAACTCCTCTTGAGGCGGGAATCCAAGATGGCGGCGACCATAGGCGTCAGTTATCGTGAGATCTCGTCTTGTTTCAGTCTCGCCCATACACTTTCTCTTCTTGTTCACACATTTTCGATTTTTCTTTCTTGATTTTTTCCCCTATTATGTCTTTTAAAATTTAGGTGAAAATTCTCGGCTTTAGTATATTCCAGTCATAAGCCGAAAAACTACCGAAAATTTCAATTTGTGTCAATGGAATCAAAAGAAAAACAGGTCTTTATTCTTGGGCGACGCTTTAGTTCCTACATCTATGTATAACTCGGTGGACATACAAACTCCTTACACACCCGACTAGGATAACATAGGCAAAGGGCATGAACCATTGATCGTATAGGAGAAGAATGGGACAAAAAAAGAGGGAGAAAATAACCTAAGTTTAGATTGTACCAATGGCAAGTGGCTCCAATATCATTCCTCTATTCATTTTGTCCTACTTCCAATCCAACCCTGGTTGCTCTATCAAAGCCATAATATACATAGAGAGAATGGGACAAGCCAGCAATAATCGAAAATTTATAGGACGAGATTCGTCCACATATAAGCGCTCTGCCTACGGCATCATACTTATGTGGACGAATCTAGTCCTATAAATTTTCGATTATTGCCGGCGAGTTCCATTCTATATTTATTATATGTACATAAAATTCGATCATATGTTATCAGATATCACTGAAAAAATATTAAAGAAGTCTCAGAGAGCCCCGCTGCCCCGCTGACAGCCCCAGTGACAGCCTCGCTGACAGCCCCAGTGACAGCCTCGCTGACAGCCCCATTAGTAGGCCTCAACAGAGCCTACTGTGTGCTACTGAAATTGTCGAACTAAAACGTTCATATTGCAGCCATTTATTGAGCTACATTAATAAAATCTATATCATTCAATAGAGAATTTAATGCTCTTTTTAATGATGTGGTTTTTATTATGTATTTCTGTAATCATAGTACCAGAATCATGGGTGGATTACCGATCGCGGCAATCTGTTTACATGCCTCGCGGTGAGCCAAAGCTCCGCGAAGCATATCAACAGAGCTATTTTTAGACAACTACATTTTTATAGGACGCGTCCTATATGAATAATTGTATAGCACCCCACTTATAGCACCTCTCATATAGCATGCGCATATATAATAAATAATATATTGGTTTCAATATTTACTACACAAATTAAGGAACTCACTCATTAGTTTCATGCTGTATCACTCCACCAAAGAGTGAGTTCTTTATGTTTATTCGTGCAGAGCTGTATTTGTACTTGGATGATAAAATGATAAAACGTATCCAAATAGGTAGGCTTCTCCCTGCCATGCGTAGCCACCTATCAATCAGTCATTAGGTTGTACTTTTACACTTCTAAGTTCAAAGTCATGTCATAAGCTTTCGTAATTTAAAAGGGCAAATATCCCTGATATTATTCATTCTATGATCGATTAGCAGTCAAATACTGCCACATCCGACAGTAAAGAATCGCTTTAAAGTTAGTACCCATCATAGACATAAAATGCATTGGGATACCCAATGGAATTCCTCTCTGCTAGAATGACGTTAGATACTTCATATCATTATGTGTAGTTCAGAATTGTTAAATAAGTAAGAATTGAGGATTGGAATATGGCTGAGCCTTATATCTTTTAATATTTTCAATAACCTCTTTAGACATGAAAAGGCACCACAAGGTAATATATTGTTTATTTAGTAACACTATTATCCATTATTGAATTGATCTCAAACATTACTGGGTGAAAAGAAATTGAAAATAAAGCTTCTGTTAAACTTTAGAAAAGCTGTAGTATTACCTATGTGCGTTGATTTACCCAACACGTCTTGGAGATGAGTGGAGTATTCTATTTGACTTACCTGAAAAAGAGAAAGAAACATATTAGTAGAGTTCATATTTGAGATTATGTCTTTGTCTATTAATATGATTTCACTTGGATGCCTGACATATATGAGTAATCAATAAAAAATGTTTTTAAACAGGTAACTTGATGAACAGCAACTGAATCTCATAGAAGAAATGTCATATCCCCTACCCGCCTCTGGATATCATCAGGTCTAATTAATCCAGAGAGGATATTATGATCGTTTTACCGACCGAATTTATGATGTACGTGAGATTCAGAAAAGGTCCTAAAATATGTATGCAGGGTCATATTAGATAGAATGGGTGCAATGTACTATATTGTACATGTTCATATATTGAGCCCGTTTTAGAAACCCATTCTTTAAGTGCATGCCTCGCTATAGAGTAGGTATTTCCGTCCTGAAGAAGCCATCTTACAAGGAAGCTACTATTACATTAGAGATAGATACTGATTGAACTCTAAATGCCAGAAGTGACACCCAGGCAGAACCTCTGTCGAATACCTCAGGTTATATTTACCCATAGAACAAGTATCACTATAGTACCAATATAACCCTAAATGAAGTGGGCATTGGTAGTCTATAAAGCATCTGAGGCTTAATCTTAACTTAGACACTATGGGAATCGATTGGCTTTTAACATGTTCTTTACCCTACACTAGCGGTCACAATCTATATTGGGGGACTATACCTAAATTCCAAGCTAAGAAAAACAGTTCAAACTAGCCTTGGCATTTAAGGTAACAATAGCCGTTAATGCCACAGACATGACCTGCCAAATGTATCCCTAATAATGAAATGGTCTTGATTCCTCAGAATAGCGTGGAGGTTAGAGGCTCGAGTAAGCGGAAAGCTCTTACTCTTTCTCCAACGATCCAACTTTCAACTACTTTAGCTACCACTATCCACAATATATATGTTTGAGAGGTGAACCCTTTACTTGTTACCAATGACAAGTAATCTACTGGAGTTTTAAAACAAATTAGCAGTAGGAAACCAATACCTGAATCATGTGCCTTCAATAACGGAAATAGTCTGTATTCAGAGTCATTATCAACATGGGTAATCCTTCCTTCCATATGCAGTAGTTAACCTTGAAATAATGATTTGTATCGTGCTATAATGGAGCATATTGAATATTCTTGTCTGCTGCTAGTATATATATATATATTGTTCTTTTCTGATGAAATCTTGCCTCATGCATATTTTAATTCTCTGGTAGATCCCGGTAAAATCCAGCAGTTATCCTTACCTTCTTGGGCTAGCGCTGTATTATATCTAAACTTAGCTGAGGGTTATCCACAAGCAATTGTCTGTTGAAACTGGCTTTGCTGCATCACTGAATAGTATAGGATTCATTAACGACGTCAACCTTGAATGGCTCGTCTTTAGTTAGACCAATTCTAAGATCAAAGCGCGACGCCTCTAAATCTTAATTTGCGTGTCTTCTGGTTCCATTGGTCAATTAATAAATTTATTAAAAGTGTTTTGGACAAGATTCTCCAACGGATGTACACATGCCATTTTTTTGTTACTGCTGCATGAGGAAATAAAACCTTATACAACAACGTCGAGAATTGCCCATTCTTGGCCAATGGTTATTTCCCTTTTGATTTCAGTGTAGAGACAAGTCAGAAAGTGTCTTAAAGCATTTGCGGACTGACGCCCCCACGTCCACTGACCCAGTCTGATGTTCCTCCACCTTCGAGATTACCCCATGCAACCGCACTTCAAGCAGTGTTTCACCCAATCGATCACAGATGGCGTAGTCTGATCGAGCGGATGGACGGACAGTAGAAAAAGGGCGGACAGGTTAGTGTTGTCATGGTAATCGCTCACGTAACTAATGGTAATGACTGAGTGATAAAGTCGAAAATATGGGAGTAAAGCCTTTGCTGGTGGACTAGGCATGAACGACTTTGGGTTGGTAGAGGGAGAAGGAAAAAAGAGAAGGATGAGTGAGGACGGTTGGGTTACAGAACTGGACTCTGTTGATGACCAGGGTTGGGTCATGTCTCTCATCATTACCGTACTTAAGTGTCAATACTAGGTAACCAACAATGGATCCTCTTCCTCCTACAGTTTATTGCCGACTCCTTCCTCCGTCGCGGAGAGAATATCTAGAGTTTCTGTCTACTCCATCTGTTCTACCATACTGCATTCATTCTTTATGTTTTTTTCGTACCCATGCAGAAGGGGAAATATTGTCCTGTCGCCAGGTTCTAGCCGCATTTCTATTTGTTAGTGTCTCTCGACATTTTCAACATAAGGCATACTTGTTTATATTGTACCTTTAATTCTTCAGGGGCAATTTATTAGGAGATTAAACATGTGTATCTAAAGGTTGTCGCTATATCGAAATAGACGACTATATCGCTTTAAAGGGATATGGAATGACAAACAGTTGCCAAGAACATAATGGCAATTAAAGCTGCACTCTCATTCGACCAAAGTTGTGAAGGTCCAGTTCTTATTGCTACAGGACTTCATAACAGTCCACATTTATATTTGAGCTGAATATTGATAAATCCAAAGTTGGCAAGATTTTTTTCGTCGTAGTAGCTGGTAATGCAGCTCTAAAGTGGCATTGTTTGCATTTGAGGGGTGTTTTACTTCTCTGCATGTCTTCACCTTCAGAAGTTGTGGCATATCTTTATTGTTTCGTATCTTTGGTTTGTAATTCACAGTATTGAAAAACATACATTCTCTAAATTGATATGAGAATATCCTCCCATCAATGAGAATTTAATAGAGAATGGTTTACGAATGTGTGAAGCCCCCTATAACATAATGACCCAAAAACATCAGAATTACAAATGATTCCTTTAAAAGCAACAATCAACAAATGACAGCTGTGATTGATAATCTAACATAGTTCAATATGTGTTGCTGTAAAATAAATTGTCCATTATTATTCATGCAAAGAAAAAAATCCAGATTTGCTGGCATGTCTAAAATATGACCTGAAACATTAGTGTCAAGTTAAAATGCGAATAGTCTCATTGCATCGCTTAGTGATGAATGAGGCACTTAGGACGCGCCCCCTTCGCCTTGAGGTGGCAGCCCAGTGAACAATCAACTACAACTATTTAGGAAATTGAATCTTTTTGTTAAGTACTTACCCCCATCCAGTCATTCATTCTTAATGGCCAGGACTTGCTGACTTCTAAAGACATAGGGTGGTTTAGGCCTCCTGAACATTTTTCTACCTTTTTATCTCTTAAAGAGCCATCGGCTATGGGAAGCCTAAGCATGGATTTTCCCTGTCATTGACCATTCGATCTTCAAGCAGTACCTTTTTCTTCGAGTTAAATTCAGGAAAGGAGAGGATCGATTTAAACTCCGTGAGTGGAATATGAGTTGTATACTCGTTTATCTATCGTGAGTCACTTTTAATTTGTTCCAAGATCAATATTTAGATCTGTTTACTGACTGAATGTTTTCCTTTATAAAAACAGACTTTGATGGTGTGATTGAAAATACAAAAGAAATGACCAATGAAAACATTATTGGATAAAAGTAGTTTCAGAGGTATGTATTGAGAGCCTCATAGAAAATGGAAATATATTTGTTTACTCATTGTATTTGCGGAGAGGGCAATGTTGAGACAAAAACTCCAGCACAAACGCAAAGACGCAGGACTGGACATGAATCACAGAAAATCAACATGCGCCGCCTGCACTTGCATAAACCAAGCATGTTCAATACATACAGACACAACACGTCTGTCTCTGCCTGACAAATCTGACCGCCGCCCGCGGCCATTTTTGCTGGGAACGAAGCCATCTGGTGTCCTATTGCCACACTAAAGGAGCGGAAGTTTATGTATGTACATATGCAAACTCGGAGACGTGCGGAGGCTATTATCACATTTATATCGCGCAATACTAGAAGAGGCCCACCCCGGTTCCGCGCAGAAAAAAATGTGGGCTTGTCCTTCTTAAATGGCGACTGCAAATAAAGAGAACTCCGAAGGAAATGCCTCATGTCCTACTTGTACATTTGCAGTCTTATAGTCTATATCGAGGAGAGAGTCATGTCGCAGTATGATACCCTTTGGTAGAGGGACAGCATGTTTAACGATGCAAAAAGTTATTATCTGGACCATTCATTTTTCAAACACTTGGTGAGGATTAACCAAGAATATCCTTCCATAACATGTTCAAAAATCAAGTAGTGTGAGTATACTGGCAAATTGGAAACCGTGCACGTGTGCGAGTTAGATAAACCAAACAAGAACATTAAAAGGTTATATAGGTAGCCTATAGAAGTCTGAAGTAATTGCCAAGTTCTCACCTTATTGGTTAGAAAGTATCAACGCTTAATAACAACACTGACATTGCTATTAGGGCCAGGAATCCTGCTGCATGTTGTGAGAGTTGTGGGCATTCGAACCCCACCGCAAAAGAGGAGGGAAGTTTTATTGTTCTTTTCACCCTTTCCCTCTCATATTTCATGGTCATTTTTACGCGGTGTCGGGTTCTGGTGGACGACCACAGAAATTTATGCCATCCACCCAGGCAATCCAAACTCAGTGGGGCTTCTTAAAGGCTGGGAATTCAATGCTTAACTGGAGACACTTTGTTTGAAATTTCCCAAGCCTATGGAAGGGATTTCTTCCGTTCAGGGTAGGAAACCAACAATTTAAATAAGCATTTCCGTTTTGGGAATGATATTAGCTTATTGGTCTGTTTACAGTCTTGATTTCTGGTCGCCACAGCGATTTTTGTTACATAAGGCACAGTCAGCAACAGTCATAGGCAATTTTCGTGCAGTTGCTGATTATTTGTTTCCTTTAATTCGCTGAATGGAAATTGGTACTTCGTTTCCGAACAGTTTAATTCGTCCAACGACTGCCGCGATCATACACAATGTACAATATGTAATAGCAAGCTAATGAAATGACAATTATAATCAGAATAATTCATTGGCCGGCAAAAAGAGGTTGCTATTAACATTGCAATAAACATTCAGCAAAGTTTAAAGGAGTTCTAGTATCACAATGTTTGAAATCAATGACTCCGGGATCGTGTCTGCGTCTCCTATTTTACCTCGATAACTGTCTCATCATTACCAGATAGCTGTTTTAAATTGGTATCTTGGATGTGTTTCGAACATTTCAGCTTTGAATAGAAAGTTAACAATATTACTAATCGGCAGTTCTTTTCTTTAAATGTGCCTAATTAATGGGCGTAACAGGTTATGTTTTAAAGACACCATTTTCTGCGTCATGAAGTAAAAGCCATGCATTCGACGGCCGGCGCTTCTCAGGCTTCGTTTCCCACATTTATTCCCTCGGTAAAACAGATAAAATGATTTCTTTGTCTCTGAAAACAAAGACTACAGTTTGATATGCACAACGCCTCTAGAGAGGCTTTTTTTTTTAACCATACTTAGACTCCTGCATTATTTCCTATGTGAATGACTATTTTGTTGAAATGGTCGTCATAGATTGCATCAACTGAATTGATTTCACATTGAACTCAGCCGTGCATGTTCTATTCTATGTATACCAAATATGAACTTTAAAAGCATATTAGGCAACCAGACGAGAAGCTAAAGGTTTGGCTAGGATCTGCGTTTTTCTGAAGCTGCGAAATAATCTGAGAGAAAGCATAAATATATATCCCAGTTCCGTCTTGGTGCCGGGATATAAATTCTTATCTCAGACGCAGCATACCTCCTCCGACTGTCCTGCTGCCTGGGGCTTAATTGTGGCTGGCTCCCTCCAAAATAATTTTGAGCGCTTCTCTAAATCACTCACAGAACAGAAATCCATGATATAAATGCTCCTGGGTATCAGTAAATGCCAGAGTGTGCAATTATGTGAAGATCCCAAACACAGGAAGGGTGGGCCATCACTGAGCCGATTGTCTGTCTGACTGCATCACTCGGCTTAGTCTGGGCCAAGCTTCATATATATAGAGATATATATATACAATTGGAAAATATCTCGACCTTATAATTCCGGGAGATGTCTGTACATACAGTCTGAAAATCATGTTATTTATATTCCTCTTTTCTAGACAAAAGTCACTTGCTTTCAATTATTATCTTCAGTGTTTGTGTCTCTTTGTTTCCCTTTAGAATTTAATCGTACAGATTCCCTTTGCTGCCTAATGTCATACGACATTTACACTTCTTGCTTTAATATTGTTTCCAAGATAGGCGCCACATGCAGCCACTGTACCTTCTTCAATTCCATTATAATAATGCCATGAAATGAAACGAAAAAGTTTTTATTGCGAAGAAAGCATCATGCGCTTTTATCTGAAGGATGTTGCCCCTCTTGGAGTGTGAGCGATAATACACAGTGTTTCCAGTTTTGTCCATTATTCGAGTGGGACCGAGACATTAACGCGATCACCGGAACGCAGATTTTATTTAAGGCAATACCATTTCCAGACTTCCTCTGGGCCATTTTATTCCATTCTCTCAAATATCAAATCTGATGTCTTCATTTGAATTCCCTCACTGCCGGGACAGTGTTTGGGAATCGATCGCAGCCCAGCTTCGCTATTGGCTCATACTAAAGTTATTTACCTATCAGGAGAGGGAGGAGACTTAATCTTACAGAACCCAGTCATAAAATTTCTGTAGGATTCAATTTGTCATCCCCAAATAGTGCAGCCACTCATGTTGTCGCATGTCATTAAAAAGTGTTTTTGAGCACATACATACATCGGATAATGCTATTATTTGCAAAAATCCTCTCCTTCTCGGGCTGCTAGGAATATTAGCATGGTTTAATGGAATATATAGACGGCGGAGGACGAGAATATGGTCTTCCATGGAATCCATTCACCGCCAAGCTTTTCTCCTAAGGGGATCCGATGGAGCAGACGACAAAAGCATCTTATTTTCCCGCCTAAATTAGCATGATGAAATCTGCCATGAGGGGTAATGGAGACACATGACTTGCAGAATGAACATCAGGAGATACTCGACCAAAGATGGCATGACTGGCGCCCCAGGCACCTCACATCTCTTTGAAAAAGGGGGTCTTCATCCAATTCAGTGAAAAGCGTAGAAAAGCATTCCTTTTTTTTTACAAATTACGCTACAAAGTCTTGTCTTCTAAATCCGGTAGCAGTTCTCGGTTCGCTTGGGCCGATGACTAAGTCGGCGGGAAGCGAACATCCCCCATCATCGCCGATCTCGCCTCGTCTCGGAGCTCTCAAGAGAGTTGGGCCTGTGCTTCCGGGTGAGCATGCGCACTCCAAAAACATCGAATCAAATCACGAGGAGCGTGTTGTTCCCGTGTTGACTTATCTCTGATTGCGCAGGCGCAATGGGGGACCAACTTAGCCCTGACCCTACATTGATATTTTTCAGAGGCGGAGAAGAGAGTAGTTTATATGCTGGCGATAGACTGTGGATGGCTCCCTGAAGTGATGTCAAAGTGGACGATGGAACTTCGTCCCTTGTTGACATGCAGGCATTAACATGCACTCTAATATTCTTTATGTGCATTAGATAATCTTCTACTATGTATTCATATTACCTCACAGAAATTGGGCTTCTTACTATTTTGAAACTTAGAAAGAATTTTTATTTCTAAATCTATTTTCCTAGTTGGTAGGCTATTTCACCAAGAAGAGATTTTCATATATAGAGTATTATATTTTTGCTTAAACTACACACATTATAATCGAGGTGCTCTGTGAAATTTATACTAAATACTGTATAATTATTTAAAATACAAATGGTCCATTTTCTATGATTTAATGTGGCATGTCATAGAAAACTGGTGTCCGATGAGTATTGTATTTCGGTAAAGTCATTTACAATGATTTATGTCGCGTATGCGTAACTGTTGATTAAAAAAGGGAGGGAAAATGGTCTTGTCAGTTCAACTGTGGTAGGAAATTCATCATTAAGTGCCCATTCTAAAAATTGTTATAAAATATATCTTCCACCGCTGTTGCTTTTCGTGCTTCTTTATTACCTTTGTCATAAACTAAGTATTCACAAAGATCCATGGCATTTGCGAGAAGAAAGAAATACAGAATCTCCGACTGCACTTCTCTTTGCATTTGGAAGATACAGGAATGGACTGAAAAAATAACCCAAAACATTGCCTAAGGCATGTGAACCAAAGCAGAAAGAAGGGATGCATGATTTTATCGCAAGGAGGGTGGGAAGGAATCTTTGCCAAATCAATGGAGTCGTGATCTTTTCCGCTACTTGGTGTTGCAAAAACATGGTTTTCCCGCCAAAAGTTCAAAAGTCATCCGAATCACAAGGACCCGTCAGGAATTGGCAAGAGCAATGAAAGGGAAGGGACTGTTGTTTGGCAAGGCGACTATATATCCAAATGCCTTAGGTTTCATGGCGATCTCTGACTTTTTGCAATCTTTTAAAAATACAGTTTGGCAAATGAATGAATGTCCCTCGAAATTAAGATTCGGTTCAAATTCCTTCTGTATACGTAGGTTTTAGTATGATACAAATTTATAATCATTAAATTGGTTGATATAATCAGATAAATAAGTTTGCAAAATATCAGATTGTTGGGCAACATGCTTTCTATTATATTAAAGTCAGTAACCTGGGAATAAGTATTATATACTACCTGCTTTACATAGCAAACGTTTCCGAAAAGAAGCCAGATGTCATACTAGATCCCTCAAAAGACAAGTGTATTTTTTCCAATTTCAACGTATGATTATTGCGAATTGCTAACGATATGCTCATATTCCTCTCACGTAGACTTCTGATACAGAGCTATGCATATTCACCACGGTCTTCACAGAACTCGTTTAATTGTAGATGTATCTATGGCCAATGCCTTGACAGAGCCTTTGATCTCCGTCCTATATCGATGATTGCTAGATGAGATAGAGGATGGAAAGGTTTCATCTCTTTAATCGCTATCGTCTGTCGCGAGCAAGAGAGGGATTAAGAGTGATTGCTGATGCCCCTCCTGTCAGATAAGTTACTTGAGCATTTGTCGGTTTATCTGGTTGTAAGGTGTTTTATGCCTGTTTAGATCTTAAAGGTGGAAAAGGAATTGGTTATGAAACAGAGAAAGGATGTAATACATTTGGGCAAAAGCTCGAAAGATAAAGATTCACACAACCTCAAGGATGGGCGATTCGTCAATTTACCTCTGAAAGTGCAGTAAGTAACTTATGGCCTAAATGTTCACCTCAGATACTACTTCTGTTGATACTATGGAGAAAGTTAAAGTGAAGTTTAAGTTTTTAGTTTATTCGACCTCCTCGTGCAGTGAGATTTGTACGTGGGATTTACTAGTTTGTGGCTATTCGGCGATATAGGTTTTCAATATATAATTATGATGCATTCGTTCATATCCTTTAAGATCAAATTCTTAGTTTGTGTGAAAACAATTTGTTCTGGCTGACAAAGCTCTTTAGAAATTAAGATTGAGTTCAACCAACTCCCCTGGTATTGAATCTTTTTCAAAATATTCAATCCTGAAGGTCCCCCAAATATTCCTATTAATTTTGTGCGTTTTTACAATAATGGTATTAATTCATTCATTTTGCAATGAATAAACATTGCACCCTAGTTGTATTCATCAGCGTGATAGAACAAAAGACATCGTTTTAGCTCAGAACAGAGAGACAATTCTCTGTCAGGCTTGTTTAACGCAGGTTTATATCGGGGTGAGGTCTTCTGTGCCTATTGCATGATCTATCCGTATCATCTCTCATAAAGCAAGTGGGAGAACATAGTCACTCACGAAAAAGGCAATGCCGTTGCGTGTGCCTCAGTCAGCGCAGCCTTGTCAACCACCCAAGTCTTATATATCCATTCCTCTCTTGATGGGCGTTCCCACATGTTCAGTATCCGTTTGACTTCATTCCAGATAAGCCAGTTAGGATTGGCAATATTTCCCCTGCTGCGTTTGAAGAAGAACTGCAGAGGATTATGTATTCGGTCTGTGAGGCAGTTGGGCTGGAGTACAGGGTGATTAAATGGGCTCGAGGGGATAAGCCTCCCAGAATTGGTACCTCATATTAGGGCTAGTTAGGTCTTCGCCATGACGCAATACATGAGGGCCCTTGTTGAATGCCTACGTGCCATGAACAAAGGAGGTTGAGGTTGGGCCAGACTGCCAAAGAGGGTTGGAAGCATTAGGTGGCACCGTGTATCTTGTAATTCCATGAGCGAATGCCTCAAATCCCTAACAAACATCACAGGGAGATGTTATGAAACGTGAGCATTATGGTTCCTATTTACTCTCCTTCCCCATGTGTGTGCCTTTCGCACGAACCATTCTTGGGTCAAAAGAGTGAAATTGAAATAGAGAGGGAAGTGTATGGGATTTTAGTCGCCTTCATCTTCCATAATAACTCTTACGAAGGATGATGCGGCCTGGGTCTCTCAGGGGTTTGTGGCATATGGCAGATTGGGGACATACATGGCGGGCTTGCTGTGGGTATTAGGCTCGTAAATAGGAGGACGATAATATAAGAGAATGGGCGCTTGTGAGACAATAGGCGTGCCATTGTTTGCGTTTCGATTAGAAGCGATGGCTCCAAATATCCTGAGAAGGAGGACATGTGGTTATGTTGCCAGTCTCTGGCGGGATGAACAAGCAATCACAACGCCCGATCATATTGCAAATACTTAGGTCAAGATGTATCGGTCGGTCTGTTGGGGCAAAGGTAGTAACCGGTCGGGAGGTCTGCCTCGTCCTCTCACTGTGTGATATGTTATGGAAACAAATAGGGCTAGCGATTAATCTGTTAAAATATGGTCGCAAGGGAAGGAGGCAAAATAATTCAGTCACTGTTATGATTAACTTTAATGTTATAACATCTATAAAGCCTTTTAACTTCTGATGATTAACTAAAAACTTCTACTTAAGGAGCATTCTGTTCTGAATAATAGTATATCAGCATAGTGTAGTTGTGTGCTGATCTTTTTTATTGGATATTATTCATACCCAATACTTCTCCTTATTAATTACCTCACGATTGTTACTGTCACTATTGAATGGTCCCGTTTCCACTCTGCATAGTCAAACGTTAGTTTATACATATCAAATCAGCTCAGAGGTAAAGGAATGGCCACTCATAGACTACATTAGTCACAAAAAGAGGGTCGTTACTTGAAGGTGTCGCCGACATGCAATAATCTCACGCGATGGAAGGGTACCCCGTGTGATAGTGGGTTATCTTGTATACATGTATGCAGCTAACAAGCCTCCGAGTGATACAATTGCAATTTATCTATTCCTTTTCATTAGGTTCCTATTGGTTGTGATGTGTAGTCCATATAATAGACAACAGTATTACCATTACGACAGCTATTATTAATGCATGGACTCTTCAAAATCCTAAAGTTACGACTTATCCCAACTACTAATGTTATAGAATGATACATATGTCAGTCTAGGTATAATGTTTCTTGCTGACAAAACATGCATCATTTAAGCTAAACTATCACTATGTGATACACGTGGACATGGGTTCATCCTAAAATTGTTTATTAGAACTTGTGTGACGTTCGCATGCCTAATTTTCCCATCAAGACGCTAAAAGATAATACAACATTTTTGCTAAACGTATTGATAATTAGCATGACATTGCCATTGGCCTTATATGCAATTATTATGTGCAAGCGAATTCTTGCAAGCGAATCCCTTACAGTGATACCTATATTTACGATAAAAGCATTTCCACTTATCTCTAATGTCAAACGGTTCCTAAAATTTAAATGAAGCCCCGGGTTAGTGTATGTGCTCATCATATATCCTCGATATTTTTAAATGGTGGATTATGAATTATTTACGCAGCATTTAACTGTGATCTCCAGATTAGACTCTCAAAAAGCAAAGAATTTCTGATAATTAACTTGGGATCATATAAATGGGAAATGTTATTGTAGCAGCCATTTATAATCAACTGTAGATCATATATAGTTAAGGCAAATTACCAGAGAAAAAAGATGCATTTATCGCATTTGGGGGAACATTAGCTTTTTTTATATTACGAAGACACATACAATTCACCCATACAAAGAACATTGATCATATTGATTTCTACAGGAATAGATCTCTAATGTACAAATGAATGTGAAGTTTTGTATAATGGCACAAAATGTTCATGATTCCTATGAAAGTGACTAAATAATAGCTGGTAGTTTCAGCGATTATATGGAGTAAATATTGGTCATACGCCTTCGGTTAAGAATGATATATGTCTTCATACTTCTAAAAAAAGAGAGATGAGACAAATAATCTTCTTGCTAAACATAGACACCAACTTATATGTTGGTTGGTTGGCGGCGTAGATATGCCCGATATTTAGATCTGCAATTGAACCATGAATTATTCATGTATTGGGTATATTTCCAGCATACACAGTGAACGAGCCTAGGCATTGGAACTGCGATAGTGGCACGACAATAATCAAGCACATCAAATAGCGTTGTAATAAATTATGACGGGCTTTGCCTTTCCCTGTTGACCGCGCATATCAGGGGAAAAAATATTGTTATTCTTCTTGCCCATTCGACATCTGTCTCTTTCCCCGAGACCAACTCTTCATGAGAAGCTACACTATTTATCAATCGTGCAAACATTGTTATCTCCGCCGAATTGATCATGATGGGTGAGTACCACTGTTTTGAGGAAGGCACGTATTGTGTCCCTTGTATCACGTTGGTGGAATTGGACGTGCCTCTTGTCTCTCTTGCCTTCGTTCTGCACCGACTCAGCTAGATGCTCATGAATACGCATCTTTTTTCTCTGTGATATCGTGCCAGGAATTAACATTTCTTGATGGTAACTCTCTCAATATCTCAAGATTAATCCAAAAGGTTATTGAACTGAGAGTACCTCGGTATGTCAGTAAAGATTGTTCTAAATGTGAGAACAACATTGTCAATTTCCTATTTTAATGCATATTCATGTCCCAACTTTTACTGTTATCATTAAGATCTGTTGACCTCCACATTGATATTTTGAGTTTTAATGTTTAGTAGAAAATATATTATTGCACACGAATAGGTTAAACCAAGTTATAGGCACAATTCACCTATAGGAAAATCATCACTTAGAATGTAAATCATGCAAATGTACACATTGCAAAAGCGTGTTGCTTCTTGAAGAATATTGAAGACAAACCCCAATACGTTACATGGCAAAACACATGAAATTATATCGATATTCATTTGAAGACATGGATGAATATTTGCAGTCATCTGTTAAAGCATTTGCGTTCCGAAGTAGCGATATGTGCACATACTTTGAATGTCGATCGTTACATACATATAGAAAAGCAAAGAGTTTGTTTCTAAAGTAAAGTTGACATTTGTAGGCACCCTCACTTGGATAGGCGATACATTGAAGGGAACTATACTCAGTAAAACGTGTTTTTTAAAACTATAGGTCTTTTAAAATTCAATGCAGCAGCACATCATTGTAACTCTTGCAGACACGCGCATAGTATTCATATCCTTACAACTATGTTAATATTTGATGCTGACAGAGAAAGCGAATTAAAACGAAGCTGGGTCAAGGAAAATTTAAATATTTATGATTCCATGAATGATACAAAGGACTTGAGGTAAGATGGTTTGGGTGTTGGATCATCCATGTGCGCTGTATATAGAGAATGCTGGATGGATTACCGTGGCAGAGTCGTGGGCCAATATCTAACTTGATTTAAAGGGGTAACGATATTTATAGACTGCCTGACTGATGATGTATTGAAACATCCGAATATAGATGGTTGTTGAGGAGGAGGAGATGAACGCATTGTTCCATTCAAACATGCCTCTATGGACCTTAAACTGAAATTACGGCCTAACATGAATGCCTGATGTGGATTGCAGACCTTTGCACAACATTATTTATACAGTAGACGTGTTTTGAAGCATAACGAAAAATGGTTGCCGTTGTAATTGACTTGATACGAATGGCAGTGAGCGGACAGAAAGTAATATTTCACAGGGAAAATCTACATTAAATGGCAACATTATTACATTTTATTTTCCAAGGCTTATGTAAAAAATAAGTAATGAAGAACACGCAACTTTTAACCTATTATAAAAGCAATGTTAGAGAGTCAATTCGTTGCCATATTTTGGTAGTAGATTTTTCGTTCATTCATCTTCGAAAAGAATTGAGATAATTCATTTGTCATATATATATTTACGGATGAGCGAGATATAGAGCCTACTTCTGTGGTTTCAGGTTTCATACAGAGGCATTCACTTTCATTCTTCTAGTTCAAGCCTTGATATGAAACAAAGCGATGTTAGTATGTTGGCGTGTATACACCCATATACAATGGAAACTTGATCGATAATGGAACAATATGTCATCCATTGAATACTTCGTCTAAATTACCTCTATATATGAGAAAAATACATGGCTCAAATTATCTGCAGGATTCGGTCTCTATACAGTAGATTCTAAATGTACAACTACAAATCCGGTCTGCTGATTAATAATTGAATAATTACCGAATAAGATAATTCCTTTTCAATATCCTAGATGATTCCTTAATTCAATGGTACGTCTCTCAAAACCATATAGCCCCTAGTATGGTTCCCCCGCTGCATCTGCTCTTTCTACCTACCTCCCTTGTCTAGTTATATAATTATGACATATTGCAGATCAGCCATTCCAGCCATCTTACAGTTTAATGTATATTGCATGAATTAAAGCTAATAACAATAGTGTAATATATATCATTTAATTGCTGTTGCATGATATTAAAGTGAAAATGCGTGCACCAAATGTTTGCACATACATTTTGGTGGCTTGATATATAGAATGAGTGAGTGATGGGAGTTTTTACGTCTTGTTGAATGCAAGGGTATATTCATGGCAGTTTGGTAAATATAAGTAACATATTTATAAGAGAGACTACGTGTTATCTAAAATGTCCCTCGATCAAACGTAATTCTATACATCCATATACAACTGCTAGGTTTCCATATCCGATATACAAATAACATCTATGTATACTTCTATAATGAAACATACAGCCTTTCTCTATTTTTTCCAATACCGCCAGACATTGTTCTAACCATAAAGTCACCCGACGTAGGCAAACAACATATGAGAGGAGGAGGAGAGTTCACATTAGCGGGAGACGGGTGTTGATACGGCCGCATGACGGAATATATGCTATTTCCGGCAACTGAGCACATGGGTTAGAACAAAGAGGAAATATGGATAAGTATAGATATATTGCTGCCTGCACTCAGACGAATACAGGTTCTTTGTTGTTCTGCGATGAACCTCCAAGTCATTTTTAACAAACGAAGTTGTCCTTTCAGATAGTGTTGCCTTTATAATTCATTCTCGTGTGTCCACATGCAATTTTCCTGGATCGATGTATAAAGGTAAAGCTCTGCGAGAAGCCAATCTAGGGTTCTTCATAACATGTACCACAAAGAACAAATGTGTGTGTGTTGTGTACATACATATATAAAGGAACCTTGATATTGATTTTGAAGAGGTTGGAATGTTATTCCAATTTGACGATTTTCTCTATGCTAATTGGCTTCCATATGTCTACTAGTCCTTTTGAAAAGGTGGCATTCGCTTCGCTAATTAAATCCCAGTAAATTCGGTCTCTCCCCCTGGCTTTGATAGACTGCGTGATTTGACTTTTTAAAACGTCACCCTGCTTGACGTGAATGACTGACAATCCTATCTTTGCATCTTTGAAAGTAAGAGTATATTGGCTCTTTAATACATGCTTTACACTTTGAGCAATTCTAATAAATAGGATCTCAATTTTAATAAATCCTAATCTCATTCTCTCGCACACCTCCTTACAGAAATGTGCAACTATAGATTTAGTATACATTCAACACCACATTCTCAGATATGAGACTCTGCACCTGTGCTGTCTCGAAATATTTAAACGAACCAGGATTTCCGTGTTCAACATCAACCAAGACACCCACACTTCCTCAGGCTAAAAATATCAACTTTGTTCGCTATCTTTTAAGGGACGTTTTATGATGGTACGTCCGACCGCTTCTCAGCATATTTATAGTTGTAGCATTGTCGTTTATTGTTATCATAGCGTTTGCTTAAATAGATAAACAGGTTTTATGTATACTAGGAATCAACAATTGTAATACTCTATGGACACTAATTATGTATATATCTCCAAATATATATGTATACATGTCCACATGAATCACATTTAATTCAATAGATCACAATTGCAAAAATAACTTTATCGGTAACCTCAAATGAATTGTCAATCTGTTCAAAAGAAGTGGCCTGGGCCCAAAAATATAACGCTCATTTATTAGCATGTTTTTTTTTGTAAAAAAAAAAGAACCGTTGGGCTCCATTGAATAATGATGGGATTGTTGTTAGCTTCTCTCTTTGGTAATGTTAAAGAAATGAAATATCACATGTTTCTCATCATAATCATAACGATTGTGCAAGTTGGAGATCGTCAGGCATGGTCTTCAAAGACAGGAATTTCAAGTGAATACTCTCTAAAATAGTAGGAAATGCACTCCTCAAACCTGCTTTGTAAATGTCAAATCACCAAGCAAACCGCACTTAGCATTAATGTAATGCAAACATGGGGTTTAATGCTTTAAGTATTTGTCCTAATATCAACAAAGAGAAATAAATAATCCCTCAAATCAATATGATGGCGCTACATTAGCACCAATTCATCTAACACAGGTACTAATCTGATATTAATACCACATGGATGATCAACAAAAAGCCCCTCAAATCCCAATCAAAACCTTATTTATAAAACACTCAGTACCTCACTCGGTCCTGCACTGACCCATTCCTCCACTATGTGATGTATAGGGTTACTGTAGTGTGAGTGTGGGCATATTGTGTCCAGGCCAGTGGATCTCTAAGCAAGGGTCAGTGGATGGGCGTGGGGAAGTTTGGCCCATTACTCCCACGCTGGACCATGGAGGTCCTTTCATACGGTTCATCAAGCGTGTATAACCTAATATGGTGTGTTACATAAGACTCCAGTACCATTATGACAAGGCCTATGTGATAAGTTGAGAAGGTCGATGCTTGACGCTTAGGTTGGCCTGTATGTTACATCTTATGGAACTCATACATGTACAGCTTTTGGGTAAGACTTGTAAGTGCCGAAACTAAAATGAGGTTTTCCTGTTGTGAGGATACAAGCTGTATGTGGTGCCATAATGGAATTTATATCTCATCATAGCAGTATGTATTTGGGACGGTAGGAATGAAATGGGGAATGTATTAGAGGCCAATATTTCTTTAATAAATGACTGGGGAACTTTATTGCAGTCTGTGATTTATTTCTGAAAGCCCATACTCATATAGAAAATCTATAGATATAATATATTGTAAGCTTTTAAATGTCAGGTCATGTCAGTGGTTATAACTCAACATTAAGTAGACCAAGACATAGTAGATGCAAGCCAGTATTCCCGCTTATCACAGGGTACACCATGGCCATGCACTGATTCAACCTATTTCAAACGAATGTCCTCAAAATTCACCCTGAATCAGTCATTTTAATCAAAGCAATGGTACTCCATTGTCTACGTAACTGTACCAATCAATAGTGAGCCCTTTTACTTGCTTAATAAGCTATTTATTATTTATATCAAGGGTATGTCCTTCAACGTAATATACAGGTGGTTCGTAGCTGAAGGGTATAACCAATATATATTTGCGTAGGAATGTATTGTATCCAATTGTACACAATAAAAGCTGTGTGTAGATCATTGACCTTACATATATTTGCTCAACTGTTCCGAACTCCTTCCAAAGGAGTTGTATACATTTACCTGTTTACAATTCCCATAACCAAGAAAACATTCAATAACAGTTTTCTTTGAAAACCTGGTAATCGAGAGACCAACCTTTTGCCTGCCTTCCACAGGAGGCCAATCCATAGACCTAGTATAGAGGTAACTATATCAGAGAAAAATTAATCGATTTTATCCAATCTCGATTCTTAGTAAATAAGTCACTGAGAGGTAAGTTGTGAACACAAAGTCCTGCTTCTCGACGAATATCAATGCCTGTCCTGATCTAAAGGAATCCCTACCTCCTTTTCCAGCTATAGGTTCTATATGACATGCACTAATCAATTAGGAATAGAAGGGGCGTGCCCAGTGTTTATCTTGGCTCCTCGGAGCGAGTAAAGACGTGAATTATTCAGAGGGGCATGCTTTCACTTATTGTACAAGCTAGAGTATACTGGAATCCTGATCGATGCCACGGGTAATGGGTTCAATGATATCTAGTCGCGCTGTTACTCATGCCCAACGTCGGCATTGTAATGTCTTCGGACTCTTATTTACCACAGCTCAATAACCATTAGAATTAACCCTACAAGTTTGTAACAATAGTAGCAATGAATGTATGCAGATGAATGCATCACATGGTTCTACCGTCATGGAGGGAGGTGGAGGCAGTGATATATGCGATATCGATATGCGTGTATCTACTGTCTTCGGATGGTTACAATATAAAACATAGCATTCGGAGAAATCGAGATCGATTAATCAATATTATAAAAAAAAACTGGTTGTCCTATTTCCCTGTAATTAAGATATACAGCTCTGGAAGTAGAATTATGATATTATCAAATTGGCATAATGCGGGTCTATCTATGACATGCGGAAAGGAATCGGTGGAAGGTGGAGATGTATTGTAAATACTCCCAGGGCATTATGCTGTAAAATTGCTCGTAATCTGCACAAACTATTAACCTGGGCAAAGGGAATTGATATTAAAGTGTTGTAGACCAATTATCAGGATCCTGGATAGAAAATGAATGGTATTTTATATTCAAAAACAATTCCCCATTTGTAGATTGGTCTAGCCGACAAGCAGTGAAGCATGTACTTAATCCCACTTAAATATTTTCTGAGATAAATATTTCTGTTTAAAAAAAGATATATCATGAAATGTTGTTCTCTTGACACATTGCCTTTTGCATAACTAAGACTTCGTTAATTAATATTTCCCCCCAAATCCATCATAATTAATAAGACGAGATCACTATCCATTTGTCTGGTGCTCTCACGTTCTTGGATTCTTACATAAAACAACCATGTTATGTGACCTTGGATCTGACCCCAGCTGTCGACATGACATAAAACCAACACAGCAAATATATACTCCTCGCCGTAGGCTAGAAACAACTAACTACCTTGATGGAACAATATTTCATGTAATGAAAGTTTCCATCCTCAGTAAGGAGACAAACAAGCCTTGTATATAATTCCTAATTATGATCTCACTTTACAGTTGTCGGTGAATCACTGGTGTCATTATACATCTTCGCTTAAATTCACATGGATTAACTTCAATCAAATACCACAAATAATTATCTGGGGACGAAACATCAGTTTCATTAAATCCCCACTAATTAATTATCAGATGGATTTCACCGTCCCTCGGTATTTATTTAAATCTGGGCAGCGGTATTGGATGATTTATAATTATTGTTTTTGTTTTCTGGTGAGACCTTTATTCCCTTAAGGAAGAGAGGCGACATATGTTATGAAAGCCTACCACTAGAATCCTTTTGATCTAACCGCCATATTATCTCTTTGCACTCTCCTGCCAGAAATATAGCAATTAACAAATTAATTAATACGAAGGAACAGTACAGTGGTACTGTCCCAACTAAAATATTTTATCTCTTCCTCGTTGGACTCGAAGTATCAACAACTCTTTTGAATCATTCTCTATGATTGCCTTTTTTATTCAACCTTCTGAGATGAAGATGAATACAATTATAAAGCAGTTCTCCGCCGGTGTCGCTTTCCTAGGGACAACATGGATATATGGAATCTGCAGCGTAAGCAAGAAGCAACGGTTCACATTCTGTCAATAAAGAATGTTCCAAGAAATGGCATTATATTAATTGAATTTGGACTGCAATTGTGTCTACTTTTTAAAATTCCCTTGTTCGTTTCTTACGGCAAGACAATTCGGGGAGCCGCCTTGAGGAAAATTGACAGGTCACCAGAAATAGTATTACTTTTGAACACAAGTATCCTCTTATAATTGTATTGCTAAGAAATGCGTGGGAAAGTGTCCCAGACATGGGACAGGCATTTTATGTAGACTGTCAAAAGAATTTGTTCTAACAAACTTGTCACAATTTTAATAACTTTATCTTCTTTACACCTGGGCCAAAGGTTCAAAGTCAGCTGAGATTTATGAACACCCTTTAATCCATACCCTGGAACAATTGAAATTTGGAATGAGAAGCTCATTGGGTACTTCAAATCACCCGCATCGGAACTATTTCTGTGGGATTCTCACGAGTCGTCATTCTGTTGTTTGCGTTTGCATTAGGAACGTCAATCCATAAAAACATAGTATGCAGATACCTGTCTTAAATATGAACGTTTTCCATTAAACTTGTAAATTTCATATTTGTCTTGAATCCGGTCGCTCCCAGTCCACATTAAGGGGGTGTTCAATAAAACGCTAGCTCCAAAAACATTAAATCAAACCACTGAGTGAAGTGGTAATCGAGTTTTCTGCCTGTTTGAACATTGACAATATAATCAATGTCTCTCGAGTCTTTATCAGCTCTCCTCTACAAATGAATCATTCCATATAAAGGTTTGCCTTTTTAATAAGCTTTTAAGGGAAGCCCTCCCCACTTTCTAAATAATCTTAGTCACAACTATTGATTTTACATTATTGTTTTTTAGACAATTCGGTTTGACGTGTTTTCACAGGACATGCAAAATGGTGAAAATTGTCTACCGTTCTCCGAGCAGAGAAAGGGATTTGTGATAGTGCTCTCCAATCATCTTGAAATACAAAGCGGCGGAACATATTTCCATAGTAAGAATATGGTGATATGGATTCTGTATAGATTGTTTTAAACAGGAAAAATAGATTAAACAACTATTTAGAGGCAAAGAGGGCATCGTCTTCCCCTATTCAATCCTGAAACAGTTTTCTTTTTTGCATGAATATGGCAACGATATAACATTTTCCATGCGCTGAATTATGACTTATATAGATGAAAACCAGATGAATTTGAATGGAAATAGTATAGATGTAATATCATTAATTATTGACAGTAAGACTGGCCATGCCTAACGCGGAGCTTCCTTCGTGAGACCCAAAGCCGAAATATATTTGCGGATAATCAAATTAATTGGTTAGTAGGGGAAGCTACTTGGCTCCTAGTGGCCCACTATTGGCAGCCGCAAGTAATGATCACTTATTATTGTAAATTAAGTTTCCGGCTGCATCATTTACGGTCGATGTTAACAAGGGTCCCACAACCACACAACGCACAATAATGCACGCTAGTGGAATTGTGGTCCATACGCTTTATACAACACCCTATAAACATAGTTAGCTCTTCTTGTCGAGAGCCTTGCAATTATTGCATAGATATCAATGTATGTATGGTATGTGAAAGCTAACATATACATGTACTACAATCGATTCCTGAAGTCCTGGAATGTTTTATTTATTTCTATTCCCAGCGGTTGAGTCAGCTTTTAATATTCAAATGTAAGTATAAGCATATCATAACGTGAGCAGTTTTTCCTGAAAAAGATTATGACAGGGAATCATCACCATTGCTCATAACGCTTTGCGCGCCAACCCATCAATATAGCTATTGAGTTACAAAAATAAATTCAAGAGAAAATATGGCAGCTCCCAAAAAAATGCACCGAAACTGGCCTTCGGTATCCTGGCTCTTCGTCAGAAGCATTTTGCCCTCGGTAAAAATATTGCCAGATGTTTTATCTGTTTCTAAAACTTGTTCAGAGACACTCTAAATATGGCTCTTTGGTAGGAACATTATATAATTGCATTTAGGGAGGCCTGGATCCAGTAAATCTAAAATAGTCCCAGGTAAACGGCTTCTACCCCTTCATTTTGAAAGGTGCATTCATAAAAAATAATAATGATATTTTCATCTAGGCACTCATTATTATATGGGAAAATGTAAATATATTTTTCAGAATATCCTATAATAACACTACCAAATTTTAAACCAGATTCTTATGAGAAATGGAAAACCTCAAGAACAGAAATCTAATGAAATACAAGAAAGGGTTATCGCTGAATTGTTAAAGAAGCCCCTGCTTCCCCTTGTAATGCGAAGCCACCCTGTGAAATTTAATGATGTTGATATAGCTTTGGTACTATCTGATCTAAGACATGTACATGGAATATGAAAGAATGCTGAAATCTTTGTGTTGATGCCTGCTCCCAATATGTCAGGTGAACAAACAGAATCAGGGATATTGATGGAGATAAATTCTGCCGCGGTCATTCAAGGATGTATATCAACGTTTACAATTGTAAGGTCATTTAGAACGCGCGTATCCCGGTATCATCGCAGTATCCAGTGAAGTGTGCACAATGATTAAGTACCTTCACATTCATCAAATAATTCTCAGGGCAAGAAACAACGTTTAAACAATGGGTGTTCTCCTGTGGGAAAGTATATCAGTTTGCAAACCTTTGTAAAAAAAGAAACCTTTTCAATTTCAATGGTGTCCCAACGGTCTCCTTTATTCCCAACACACATAGGATTCCTAATATCTTTTGGTTCTTACATCAAAATACCTTCTTGGTGAGATAAATTCTTTAGCTATACCTATATGAAAGGAGGTAGTAGTAACTAAATACCCATAATGTCTTTCATAATGTATGTTGTAAAACCTTTAAAATATTGTATTACTTGGTCATGTAGATGCACAATAAATTATTTTAAAAAGTTAAAACTCTCAATTATACAATTGTGATTAGACAATAAAGCAATGAATGGTATATCGAAAATGTGCCATGCACTATCAGATTTCCCCTTGCCCCCACTTCTCTCCCCCCCCCCCCACACACACACACACATTTCCTCCATATCGACTAGAACCTGCTTTAATATCTGACAGTACAAATGACGCATTACCCTTGATATTTCTGTATATTGATCTTCATTCAGTCCGCATAAGATATGAATGGCAACTGAAGAGAAATCTAAGTGTAGTTAAAAATGATGTATACTTATTTCATGAGAGCACTTGGAGTTTTTATTCGGAAGTCAAGAAATAGGAACCACTATCTTAAATAGGACTATTTACCCCTTTGGCAGCACGCACCTTCTGCTGAATATTCCTCTCGCATAAAAGGATTAGAATTTCTCATCAAATTAGCAGCGTCACGGTATAGTGCTCATTGGGCGAAGGTGGCTAGATCTCAGGAGAGTCCTTATGATCCAAGTGGGAACACAATTAATCCATTGTATATTTATAAATCATGTTCTATAAATATAAATCATTCTGACGAAGCCAATCAGCCTGGCATAGGGCCCAAGAGGGTTACCATCCGCAAGCTCTAACTTTCTATTATTGCTCCCCGAATCCGTCAGTTTCTTTCTTTCACAATGTCGCATTCTAATGCATGCAATGCGAGTTGATCTGTCGGTTCTTAAGTGTGGTATGCTATTAAAAAATGGAAGTGTTGGAATATGCTATGAACTTTAGATCAACATTTATTTCCACCACTTGAATATGGTTTTAAGCTCTACCAATAGAATAATCTGATTATCAAACCAATTTCATTTGACTCGGGATTTATCCGACCATTAATATCAATTATTGAAGATTCATCCTCACGTACGTATTTGTAGCTTTCTCACATCAAAACATTTTATCCAACTCCTTTTACACTATAAATCACTTCAATGAAAGACTACTCTTATTTAGTCAGTTTTGTTACGTTTATTTTCACTGTTTTGTATGTATTGCATGTTTTGTAGTTCATAGAGTATCAATGCAAACGTAAGTAATCAAGATTCTGACGGTACTTTGATCGGCTCCACTGGGTCAATAACGTAGGTTTACCTTTAATTTGCACTTAATATTATATCTAAACCAACTTGCATTTTCTATAGAATAATCCTGGCCATTGTGCATTGTGATTCCCCTCCCAATAGAACTCTCTTGTCATATTAATGTACAATAACGGCCACAGCTGCCGATTCATACGTATTTGCTCATATCTACGAACGAAACGAGCTACATTCTATCGTTACCACTGAGTAAATATATAAATAATATTGCTAACTACGCACCGGTAGAGTTGAATAACACGACACAACACCAACGGATTGCCCAGATGAAGCATAAATAGAATATAATAGCTCCCCTGGTTCTTTCCAGTCGAGTATCTATTAATTGCAAGAGCTGGCTTCATCTTTTGTAATAGGCAAGGAATCCACACTCGTGTAGTTAATCTGTTGAATTGGGAATTCAACATCGATTGTATATTCGGATGCCTCAATTGTTTGATAATATTCCCCTTTGAGTATATATGAACAGTTTAAGAGAATAGTTTCAACGCCTTCTTGAGGTCCCAACTAAATTCTAGAAAGGAGTCAGAATACAGTGAAAAGTGTGAGAAGAAGGCGAGGTAGCTCAGGGGATCTATTTGTGTTATCATTAGAGGCTGTGGTAGCTTGGCATGTAGACAGCTATTACAAAAGGGCCGGGGACTCCTGGGAATAGTACGGTAGATACAGAGATACAATTCCGGGATCCAATTTAGCCACCCCTCACAAAAACCGAGTAGAAATCAGACACGTACCGATTCATCACAATGAGAAAGTCCATCATCCATCGGAAGGTTACCGGCGAGCAAATAGGAACTCTATATTAATTGTATGGTAACAGAAGAGGATGGGCGACGGAGTCTTATCCTTCAAAATGAAATCCCCATGTCTTTGATAAAAAGAATGGTAATGCATAATTCTAACCCGGCAACAGTACACTCCATATAGATAGAATGAGGTGTACAGTGGGTTCTCAATGAGAGAACACTAGATATGTCCGGACGGTTTCTTTTTGGACCGTGGGATAGTTCTAAATGATGAACATGGGGAGGAGCCTATTGAGTTTAATTTGCCATACAGGTAGGGGGACTCCATACTCTGCATGGAATTTGGATATACTGGATTTTATTGTAAACAGATGTCATTGACTAACATTTCATAAATGTCAATACGTTACAGAAAAGTAGAAAACATTCGAAAAGGTCATTATATGGATATTATTTGGTCATTACATCGAGATATATTTCTTTTAGAAACAACTGATCGACCATCTACACCAATAATCTAACGTATCGAGGTCGAATGATAAAGACCTGCTTTCTCAGATCCAGTCTTTTACGAATAATTTGTATCCATCTACTACACATAATAAGACAACTTCCTTTTGACATTTTTGACCGACAAATTAGAATTGGGTTCCGATGTAAACCCTTATCATCGTGTTTCAATAAGAATGCATGCAGTGATTACTATTCAGGATCAAGGATGTTCTTGTCTATTCCAAATCCAGCGGCTGAATAAGACGAATAATTGACAAGAGGGAAGGTAAGTGGATAGCAAGCTCAGTTTTTCGCGGGCCTCAGATTCCAGACATCATGAAACCGGTTAATTCATTTATTGTCACGCACTTACATGATCATAACTGAGGGAATTAAGATAACTTGGAATCAATTCGCCGCGATTACATATGCAAGAGCCAATTATATTCACACGGAAGTTAGTCATAATAAGCAGATCTCCACTTTAAATGATAGTCTAAATGCGAGAGAATGCGTAGTTACTGAAGTATCCAATGAATGATTGGTCTCACAGTTAAGAATTTAAATCAATGAGAATGGATTAAAATGTCTCGATGAAATCTTTGATTATGGGGTTGAATATGAGAAAGTTTGAAATGATTGCTGGAATGTAGCGTAACGTTGTTGCCTCTTTTTAACATAGCTATGTAGGCAATATGAGTTGCCACTATTTTAGAGAGATTTTCCAAAGCTATATTAGATTTTCTGAAAGAATCAATCTAAATCCAGGTCCCAAATGATGCATAGATAATGATACTAAACAGCGGGATCGCATTTAACAGGAATCTACAGTAAATTTAAGTTAAAACTTCAATCGCGTGTCTTCTCTCTTTTCCATATGATGGAGTTCCATCTAACTATAAACGCAGCTTGTTTATATAGACCAAATGCATGTGATGTAGTATTGGAACTAAACGATTAATAGAATTTCAAATCACCGTCAATCTAGTAGGTCTATTCCTTGCTCGCAGAAGAAAAATAACTCTCTGGGTGATGAATATATTAAACAGTAGAGGAGCATTTTTCTCAGAATATTCACATCATTCATGTTTAGCACTAGATGTGAAGTATGTACATACATGTATGAGAGATGCATAGGCCTACATGCAAACAACTGAAAGATATCAAATTGATGAAATGCTTGTCCAGACAAACGCGAATGAGTGCCTAACTATCACGTTATCAGTGTCTAAATTATATCCCGTCTGTCTGCTTTTATCCCGGTGGCTAATGGATGCAGTCATATATATAGGGTCAAATGGATGCATGTATACGCTACATACGCTGTTGACTAAACGAAATAGATCCCTCGCTCCCTCAGCTGTTGTGCTAGCTATAATGTGTCCTCCACATTCGGCTACGGCACATCATTCAGCCTCGGGTTCAAAGTCGCTCATGAACTATTTCTTTTATATACAGTCAACTCTTTGTCCTATATAGATTTCTGGGCCGTCTTAGAACAAGGCTGTAGTAACAATATAAAACTATTCTTGTTACTATGTGTACTTGAATGCCTGAAAAGATCATACGACTTTGTAACTGCAAATTATTTAAAGTTTCAAATAAACCTGTAGAGGACTATCAGTAATATGAGTGTCGCTGCTTAACCTCTCTAAAATTCCTCCAATCTTTCAAATAAACCTGTAGAGGACTATCAGTAATATGAGTGTCGCTGCGTAACCTCTCTAAAATCCCTCCAATCTTAAGAGTAAAGGAAATGATTGACCTCTCATTATATCCTTTTTGTCAGGTAGTCAAATAAAGTCTGAGGGATAAGAGCCTTGAGCGACACCTGAGAAAGACCAAGTTGGGCTCATCAGTGTCTCCGGTCCACCACTGGTTAAAAGGAGCCGTAGCCTTGTCAGGAACCTATAGGCTTTGTTATGCCTTTCAGGTGTAAGCCAAAAGCCACTATTGGACTCGTAGAATGAAATGACCTTCCTCCGCTATAGATAGACACCTCCTCCAGCCTCTGTACCTACTCCCCCGGGTGAGGGATGATGGAGTATATTGTCTCTTACACTTTGCCTCATATGCAGATCTGTATGCATTCATGGTTCCAACCCACAAAGACTGCTGTTAACATTACACCAGTATTTACGTGGTAGAGAGAAAGCACCTTTGTGAAATATATCCATATGTCAAATATGTATATCAATGTTTCACTTCAATATGCGAAACAGGTTAAAGAGTGAAACAAATAGAGGAAGAAGTATTGTTTCACCTCAGACTTATATATAATATAAATGTTTACTTCTGCAAGGGACTAGACTTGGCATTGAATATGTGTGAGTGTTTAGAGAGACCAATCACAATGAGTACCATGGAGGGGTATGCGTTACAAAAGGTTGATTGGATGATCAAAACTATACCGTTATGTAATAGGTCACCTGCTAACATTTATACTAGCGAAACAACCACACAGAATGATCGCTATTAAGTACCACACCGCTTGACTTGGGCGGCCTTGTTCTCCATCTCCCTCTTATTGTACACACATGCTAACCTGTCATTCTGTTCAACATTTTTCCTTCCATGCTGCCAGGTTGTCTAGCATTAATATAGGTTGATAACATACGATAGATAGATAAGTATATACCTGAATATGTATAGTTTAATGACGTCCAACCTGCCATCAATTTAAAGAAAGGTAATTCGTCCTGCTGTAGAAGCTGAATGACGAGTAAAATATCCTTGGGATGCCAATGTACATGATAATACTTTCTTTATTATACATTTAACTATTGTAACGATCCTAGGAAGTATCTATATGACTGATTTAATAATCTCTGGGGTAACCTCTGGGAAACCTTCAGGACAGACGATATTACCTGCTTATGTTATTGCTTTATTTAATATTTCATCATTTGGACGTTAACCAACGTTCATGTTAAATATTACCCTTGTTCCTGTTAAAGGTTATAATCTTGTCATGTTTATATTTATTCACATGTTGATGATTTTATTTTAAATCCCTTGATGAGACATGACTACCGCTTTTTCTGTGAAAAAGCCGACAGGCTATACTTCCTCAGCACCAATTACATCATATCCGATACATCGAAAAATGCAATAGAGAGAGAAACGCTATTTATTGCCCACTTTTCAACATCACTGTATAGGAATCTGCAATAATCCCCACTGCAATAGCATCTACAGACATTTTCCTCTCAATTTCATCAGGAATTGATGCATCATTACTGTTTATTAACAAAGCTAGACTCCAGTTTAGCCACCAGAAAGATGCACAGAATGTTTAAAAGTTGAGCCATTCCTGCACAAAGGCACAGCAAAGCAATAAACATTTGGGCCTGCTATATATAGCCCTGTTTGTTCATGCATGCTCGTACCTGTAGGGTGTGAGTGCATGGATAGTATAGGGCCTATTAGACACAAAACAATAACGTATTTCAAGGTCGGAGAGAGGGAAAGTAGGGGGGCGGGGAGGGGGGGGGGGGTTGGTACAGCGGAACACTCCACATTTATACAAGCAACTAGCCTAAGAGTAAGATCCCCACACAACCCAATCTAGCGGTTATTTCTTTCTAGACGTATTGTGGCCCATGCGAAAACCATTTACGCCAAAAAGAAACACAAGCTTATGACTGCCACCCATACCTCTATAACAGAGAACCTATGTATCTCCAAACCCTATCCAACAGACTTATCTCCCATAATTTGATCTTAGACTCTCTAATTCTTTCACCAATCAAAAGGGAATTGCATCAATAACTAGATGTGTGAGTTTAAAAGAAATCCAAGTCCCAGATGTGAAGATATTAGTGAAATTAAAAAATAAAATGACTCGAAAATGAGACAAATATAAAAGGGCTGCCTTCACTGGGATTCGAATTCACAATGTCCAGATTGGCACTCTTAGATGCTAACCACTTGACCATAGGGGACTAGACCATGCATATTATAACATTCGGTATAGCCATTGATGCATCACATTTTAGGTTTATTTTAATCCCCCATTCTCCTCATGGTGAATGAGGAGAATGGGGAAATACATTTTGAAGGTACCTGTGTTAGCCGCAGGCGATTTAATGATTAAAATTAGTTATAAAAATATATAGCATCTGCAATCTATTTCTTTAATATGCGAATGCAGGACTTCTAGGTCTGCACGCATCCTGGATGTACCTGTAAAGATTAACATGACCTTTGCAATGAAATCTCTGTATCAATTGGTTTGCGAACAAGGACCTCAAACTCACCTCAAGAATTTAAAGGAATAAATCAGGACTTACAAAGTATTTTCTCTTTATATTTAAACAGAATATTATCCCGCTAGACCTTTGACACAGGGATTAGTTCTTTCCCCCACTACTTTTGTTAAAGATATTATTAGTATTTACTCGGAGAAGAAAGCTATTAAATATCGATAGCACTTAAGCCTCGAAGAGATCCAGGGTCGATTACACAGAAGTGCAACGCTGGCAAATCATCTCACTGGAAAGAACATAGGCAAGAATCATAACGCTATAATCATATCATAATTATTTGATCTGAATTTATTTGTATTGTCAAATGTAAATAATGGTTTAAAAGTTTATGTTAGTGGTTTGTATTTGACAGATTTTGTTTCATGTTCCATGAAGGCAGAATTTGAAAGCCTTCCACCAGGTGTCAGATAGTTAGCATCGGAAGGAATACTTTGAACCGAAGTAATTCAGAAATGTCAATGGTCAGGCATGAAATATTTACATGTATACCTTTGATTCACACCATGGCCAATTTATGTCTGCCGGGAAGTGCATGATTCTTCCTCATATATATGTTATGCATGTACAATGTTTCATGAAATTGATATGAAAAGCTATCGTCATAATCAAATTCCAAGCGAGCTAATATCTGTTCTTTTATTAAACATTTACTTTAAGAAACATATAACAGACCGATACACATACCAATTTTTTAAAAACAAATATCTTCCTTGGAATATAGTTTTAAAATAACGGCCCTTGTGTACTGCTGATGCATGTACACATTTTCGGTCTCAATGCTAGTGATGGTTTCCATTGCAAAATAATATTCGTTGCTTAGATATGGGTAACCATAATCAAACTTCTTCCTGATATCAAAATACTTGGAACATCAGGTACGTACCAAAAGGCGAAATCGAAATGAATTTGAGGGGGTATTTCAACCAAGGTTGTCAAATATCGTTTTATGAGCCAGTATGTGTGCAATAGGCCAGGCATATTCATAGAAACCCTGAAATACTCATTGAAAAAGGAAAGCAATGCCTATTTAGTTACGGTGTTTTTCTTTCATAGACAATGACATGGTCTCCTGTAAACCCACCTGATCCCAACTTATTAACCCGAGAAGTGAGTGGAGATGTTTGTCGGAGTCATTTTGCCATGACTTCCCAAATACAAAGAGCGTGAGTGATGAAAATCTAGAATTGCAGGCTCAAAAACCTCTAGCATTGTGTCAAGCTTTACATGGCAAAGATGAATTTAGAGTAGGCCCACACTGAGACCATTGTCATTGCAACCAATTTCTTCCAATGGGTCACGTGGCCGACCGACTATATTACTTGGCACCATGCGAAGATAGGCCTCCCTGCGAAAGAATGTATAAAACCAATGTCGTACAGCTACTTAGAACCGTACTAATGAAGTTGTGACATGAGATAATACTACAGAGAACCTCTCTATATATAATGTTTTCCTCCACGACCATTCAAATAATTTGCAACCTACAGTCTTTCATGATTTAGCCGGTACTAAAGGACGATCTACTGTTTGCCCACAGGAGAAAACAGCAAGGGCTAAATCTGATTTAACCGTCTGTCCCTGTTCAGGGACCACCTTTTTCTCCTGGGATATTTAAATCGTCACAGGGAAAAAAGAATATTTCAAAATATAGCATTTCAAGGCCCAGCGTTGGCACCAGGGAAGGTGTTAAGCTGTGGGTGTTTGATTTAACTGAAAGCAGGAGCTCAAATTCGCTTAGTTTTAGCACATCGACCTATTTGACATGTCTATTACACAGTCCTGCCCCCTATAGCTTTCTTTCGATACCTGCTTGTTGTTGGGGAACGGCCAGTCAATTTATCAGCTTAATACTTTGGCAATCGAACAGTCGGTTACATGGTACAAATGATCTCTCTCTCTTTCCACCGTTGATGGCATACTTTAAACCGGCACTCACTCCGTCTACCCCCGTCATTTCACCCGCTATAGCTTCTCTCCATTTCGTTTCTGCTGCAGCCATCCACCACATCCTCCCGGCCACGTTCCCCTCCCAACAAACAGTTGGAGATTATCTAACATATTCATGAACTGTAATATAGACTATTGCCGATGGAGAACTGTTCCCTCGTGGATTTTGCTCACTAGAAACTCAATGTATAAGAATGACTGAACGGGAGGCGAACTAAAACCACCAGCTCCATTTAACAACCCCTAGAAAAAAACCTCGCTTGCTTTATATATATATAAAGCTTGTGAATAGGTGCAGGGGTGTACTTGTGTTCACATCCATATACACATACATATATACATACCAGCTGCCAAAACGCGGCAGTATTTCAGTAAGGGCCCGGTGGTGAGAAAAGCTACCAGGTGACCAATGAATTGCTCAATGGAGCATATAAAGCAAATCACCACCACCCCAGTCTAGTAATTAGTATTCCTTCTAAGCCTTGAGTCCACCGTTTTATTAGACCATAAAAGATCGACGAGCAAGGGCCTTAATTCACTGGCCGAAAGCCCCATGTGAGGCTCATGCCTCTTGCCCCAGAGGGGGCTTGAAGGGGGTTGGAAATAGCTGATGGCCAAAGTCGGTAATGTTGAGCCCATTTTTGTCGGTACCTGTTCCATCCCCAACTTCCCATGGCTATTCACGTCTAGTTTTTAGATACCTATAACCTGTTCAGACCCCTTGCCACGGGGTTAATACGAAACACCAAAGGCTAGTTGACTTACCTTTGCCCTCAATGCCATCTGTTAGACGGCTGGTAGCTACCCCAAGGCTGTGTACAGGGAGAGGGTAATGTTGTACCATGTGAAGAACCATTAATGTACATAGTAAAGGACAGACCACACGCTGTCGACACACTGTCATGTATCCTTGATGTTTTGCCATAGTTTCAGTGTGTTTTGTTTTGTTCTGCTTTTCAAAGAAAAAAGTAGATCCTCTGACTTTTTATTTGGTACGGGGCTGAGTAGGGTCGTGTTCGTTTTATAAAACGATGTTTTTCTTTCAGAAATGGCCAAGGAACTGCTTTTTATTGACTAGGACTCCTTTGTTTTATCCAATGCTTTATTCAATATAAAGCACGACAGAACGTAAAAGCAATGGGTATGTTTTCCTAGTTGAGGAATGACTTTGACTAAGATGTTCCCTCCTAGTTTTTAATATGGCCGATTAAAGTTCAGCCTTTTTGTCTTAGCGCTGATCTTAAATCTTGTGTCTTCAAACCTGAATTACGCAGCGTCGCTTCAGCGTTTTATATCACCGTTTATGAAAGTACTTCTGGTCCACTGCCCTGCCCTCAAGTACATATAACCATCCGGCCTTTGATGTTCCTCTTTGGAAGAGTCCTTCCTCTCTGCTTATGTAGACGATTATCAACCTTGAGGACTTGGCAAAGAGAAACCAGTGAGATAGAAACCGTACTAGCTGTAAAAATATATCACTCACAGAAGCAATGACTTTAAGATGTCACCAGCTCTGGCTGTGCAGTCTTGGGCATCCGATGAGAAGCCCGAGCTACTGCTTCCCCCGCTTGGAGTTATAAGTGAATGCTGTATAGAATGGGAGTCGCTCCAAGATAGGCAGTCGCAATGCAGTAGCGCAAGTGGATGCTTGAGAGCATATACGAGCCACTCCACCCAGCGGATCAGACTCCCCAGAAAAATATCCAAGTCTAATATAATTGCCCACGAACTGAAATATCGATTCGAAATTCTTCCTTTTCTAAATTGTGTATTTTATTGGATCGGGGAATGCTGCCATTGAATGTATTTGGGACTATAATGTGTGGGGAGATTTGTCAAGCCCCCTTGAGTTGGGCAGGTATAATCAAAGGGTGTTACGTTGGTTTCAGGCTTTGAAGTGCAGGGTAATTGGTAGGCCTGTTCACCTTGGTAAATAGGTGGCTGCGTACAGTGATGCAATGCTGGGAAGTCCCGAGTTAGAAATGACTCCAATAGGCGATCCAAACACAACAAAATCCCTATTGTCGTGCAAGGGATGCCTGGTGTGTAAAAATATTTTCAAAAGCACTTGATTATTCTCCCATCAAGCTTCATAAATATCTCCTCCCCAACAGAAAAGGCCCAACTTCCCTTGTCCGAGTATTATAATCAGAACAGCAATTCTCTCAAGTGGCCTGTCCAATAAAATACCAACACTGATCGGTTGTCCTTTTGATAGGTTCGGCAAAATGACTGGTTGAGCACCGTATATATTTTTTCGCTTCTTCCCTCGACAATATGAATCCAGAAACTCTGAAAGGGGGTTGGATTGTATTGCGGAGTGCACCGTGCTGTTTCGGGGAAAATAATGCAGATGAGAACTCTTGGAAATGAGATCCTGAGAAGAAGATGGAGTCTTTACCAGCCTCTCTGAGCATAGATCAAATGGTGTCCTACTCCCCCTGCTTTCTTAGCCAGCCAAAGGGCCTAGAAGCAGGGCAATAAAAAGCTAGTGGCTCTGGGACTGAGGATAGATTACCTTTTTGTCTCTATTTCTTTTATACGCTCTTCTCCTATGGACACAATAACCAATATGGAATGGCAAGTTTCATGAAGATAATAGCCAGCACTCATCGACAATGATTCCCGAGATCCTTCATATGTTTCAGAACATCTGCGTGTAGTTGTATACGTATGATCTCAAATCCCTTTTAATATTAATGGCAGGCAAAACCATTGTTTCCAAGTCTTTTATCATCCCTTGGACGCTCTTCAAGGACTGCATCTGCCTTGTGCCAGTAACAATACACTTCTCAATGTAACTGTTCCCAACGGCGCTCGGGAATTACGGCACCGCTTGGGTTATCCCAGTAAAAACGGCTATTATATTGAGCACATTGATCTCAATTAAGGGAGATTTTAGGTAGGTCTTAATTAGTAGTTTTTAATCTTGTTGTCAGAGTTATAAATCAAGCACAATGCTTCCTCCTCAAGAAGTGCTGTTGCCTATATATGTATTTCATACAATTACATACGGGTACATAATACACATTTGCGATATGCATGCATGTACAGATATAGTCTTAATATCTCTCGGGATCAAAGTTTTGTCTTGGGTATGTAATGGGATACGTGGGCATTTACTTCACCGTGGGTAGACTCTGCATTTACGACCATGCTAGGGCACCTGTGATCGGAGGAAGATATAAAGGAGAATAATGGGCTATGTGTCCTTCTTGGCTGCCCTAACAATACCTTGTGATACAGTACCTGGATGACCTCTTCCCAGACCCTGATCTCCCTCTGTGCGACAAGAAAGATAGAACCCGGTCTCTTTTGAAAGCATACGCCCAAGCTCACACTCGGAGGTCAATCGGGCAAGGCAAAGAAATCTATTCGTGCAGGTGCTTTATTTTGGAGTCGCTCTAAGCCCCCTGAATGACCCAGGTGAGAACATAATTTGAGGTGTTTTCGTACACATTGTACCATGGAGACAACAAAGATGCTATGGTTAATTTCCTTAGGTTGTCTTCGAGGGAATTAGTTCCTCGTCAATTTAGCCTCACTTGACCTGCTTACTCTGAGAGGCGCTTAAACCCGTTGGGTATCGGTGTCAGGGACCGAGAGCAATTTCCTAAAGATTAGTGATCGCTTAGACACAGGTGCTGAGGGTATCTTATGACCTCCTCTCTCATACTGCTTCTCCCTTTCCTCAAATAGTTGTTATCTATAGCAAACCCAGGAGAAGGAACTCTCGTGTCTTGACCTTACTTGAAGCTATATGAGCCTTTCGCCCGCTAGAGTAAACGTGTGAGGAGTGGCTTGTTGTAAAAATCGCTTGCTGTGCAGAATTACCTTCTTTGATGTTTATTTATAATTGTCCTTGATATATAGAAGCACTATTTTGTGTTAAGAGTTAGTTGAGGTATGATTTAACTTCATCAGAGATCCTGTGTTAAGTTTGGGTCTATCGAGCTCAATCGCTTAGGTTGTATGTATCTAGAGTATAGCTGTTCTATCCTGTTCTGGCTGATTT
This sequence comes from Sthenelais limicola, assembly GCA_942159475.1. NCBI lineage: Eukaryota > Metazoa > Annelida > Polychaeta > Phyllodocida > Sigalionidae > Sthenelais > Sthenelais limicola. The sequence continues at coordinate 71,427,030 of OW804097.1, read as the reverse complement.
GAATAGTTCCTACTCATCAATACAATCAACACTGGTTGGTCGCAGAAGGGCTAAATCACCCCCAGAAGGTTCTACAAGCGGCTAAATCGTCCCTTCTCAGAACATCCAAACACACACGGAAGGGTGATTAGTCACTGGAGGCTGTACCTCTGGAGGCTGTACCTCCAGGAGAGGGGTTACAGCACCACTTTTAACACCACAGCCACCACCACAAACACCAGCGACGCTCAGACAGACCACTGAGATACCAGCACACTACACAGGAGTGCCACCGATGAAATGGCTTGCTCTGTCTGGCTTTACTTGCCTTTTACTTTAATTTCCACCGCCACAGGTTTTTTCTGTCATATATACAGCGCACTTCCCCCTATCATTCAAGTCTGCTGCCAGGAAAGAAATTTCTGCTGTCCTAGACGCAGGGCCAGTAACGTTGGCGGATAATTGAGAGTCTTTCCACTGTAACTGAAGCCAAGTGTTTACAATCGGATACGACTCTTCCTGGGCACATGTGAACTAGTGTCTTTTCCTATAGGCTGCAACTAATGACTATCATCTGTACCTTCTATATAGCAATATCGAATCCTCCTGAAGCTTCCCTTGGCACTTTTCTAGATTGCTCGTTTGCTATTAATAGTTTGTCCCTAAATTTAAGCTCCTTAAGGAATTCCCAATATCGACCCGTCAATCTCCTTTCAGCCGCTACTGCTAATTCTAAACGGTCCGCCCAAAGTAAAGGTTCTATCTCTCCTTCTTTGTGCGTGCAACGGGTACAAGTCCTTAGTAAAGCTCCGCTCCTCCCGCTCCTCCTCCAGCCCCTTGTTAATGGTTTAGGGGGCGGTCCAGCACTACTGGCCGTGTGTAGATCAGTCAAACACAGGAGCTAGAGACTTCTCCACGTGTTTCCTTCCGTGCGCAGGCGACAACTGCTCACTCAATGCTCAGCGACCCGCGACTGGCGGGAACCGGCGCGACGCCAGCTCCAAAGCGGCATTTCCAGGCACCACTCATGCTCTAACCGGGGTTTGGGTCTGCATAGCACAAAGTGGTCTCTAGACTGTATACCAGAAGCCGGCAAAAGTTATCGTTTGAAATCTTCAGCTCGCGTGAGATGAACCATGCTAACACTGCCTATTGTACGTATAAGTTCCCACTCGCCAGCACTACCATTTGACTATTGATTCGTATGTTAAACTCTCTACGTGATGCAATTGTGTTAAAAGAAAATAGTTGAAGGTGCGCCCCTTTATGCAATTTCTATCTATAGATACCAGCGACGGAACTATTGGTGTGGGCTCGGAAAGGCCAAATGGTCTGCGTTTTATGGTTCTATCCGCATGTAAAATTACAGGGTGAAGAGGGATCAAAGCTGCCCCAATGTGCCTGGCGATCGTAGCCAATTTCAAAATGAAAAGGATCGATATTTATATTTTGCTCCTTCCGGAAATGGGGTAGATAAATCCGCATTAGCGTTTACGAGTATCAGAAGTTGGACTTTGATGGGTTGTGCAAATTGAGGTGAAAAAATTGGAGTCAGGTTAAAACCATATCCAGAAAAATGAGACTCTCTTGTTTCCGAGCGGCAGGGCTTGATCAATTACAATTTTGGCTATGTTTTTTTTTCAAGCGTAATTTTTGTACTTGTCATGTCTTTAAAATGATTTAACGAGCATAAATGAGCAATGATATGGCCAATTAAATTATGAAATAGGGCAGCGTTTGTAAGTCTATCCCTGTTACAAGAGTTGGACGTTTGGATGAGCAATGATTGTCCAGTGTCTGATGCATGGTACATTGTGAGCAAAATACCAGCATTTATTCTGTCTCATAACATGGTCTCATTTCATCTCCATGGGTTAGATCTAATCTGGTAGACGTAATGTATTAATCTTACCACCCAGAGGAATTATAAATTTCTATCTACTTAGTCTGATATATATCATAATGTTAAATCAGTTACAGAAATTCAACCAATTAAAAAGTGGCAAATTGAAATATATACAGTTTGAACAGTAAATTTATTTTTCAATTCAGATTTTTATTCTGGTATTGGTGGATTTACATAGCGACTTTTTTTCATTTCACACAAGTTAGGTAATACCACACACAGATCGCTCACAGGCGGTCTTCCCCTGCTACCTGAGGACATCAGTGATAAGATAGGAGCTTGAAAAGAAACAAGAAGAATTATGAGAGACTATCTATATGTCAGTACTGTTCTTTAGAATCAGACCTCAGGTACGACAGTAATATCAAAACCTATAAAACAAATAATACAATATAACGTTTCATGCATTTCATCTGGGGTATTTCCATATGATTCAAACCCCAATTCTCCAAATAATTATGATAATGATTAGACCAAGAATAACTATTTACAATATCAACCTGCACGGATGACTAATGTTACAAAGAACTTCTTTCTTGTCCATAGCATTTAGTGGCGTTGTGATGATTCACCAATACACGCATGAAATGCTCATGACCTATCCCTCCTTCAGTATCACAGACTTTTTCCCGGGGAATAAACAATGACAATGTCTGCAACAACCACTTTGAAAGCACTCAACAACAGTTTATAGTGGCAAAACTCAGACCTCACTAGGTTTATATATAGGACAACACGCACGTGTCCCGTTTCAACACTGGCTGCCAGGACTTGTAAATTATGAACGTTTACCCGTAATAAAACAGAGCGAAATGCAGCTGCCTCATGCTGTAAAACAATTTTTATTCCTCCTGACCCCTTGTACTATGGAATGAGGCCATTTTACTATAGGTATACACTAGTGTTCTACTAGTTTACATGTCAACTAAATCAATTACTAGAGAACGCCACCTTGCGGATCCAGATAAGACTACAAACTGCCTCTCGTGTGGGCCTGTAAGGTCGCCATATTTCGTTAAAGAGCGAGGCCGCAGTGAAAATTGATGTGAAGGGATTCGGTTCCTTTCCAGTTCTCCCTTCTTTCACATCTCTCTCCCTCTCAATCTATTTCTCTCTATTTCTCTTGCTTTTCTTGGTCCTCTTCATCTAGCTATCCATTGGGTGGGGTAATGAAGCGCACGAAGGTGTGGTATACATTAGATGGTGTCTAAGACGAAGATTGTAGTATTTATGGATTGTTACTACATACGTATCCTGTACGATTACGATTAGGCTTACTCAAATCAGTGATGCAGTGTCTCCCTACCCTACCCCCACCCTCCCCATAAGCCCGTGGCTATAGGCAGGTGCATGTAGATTTGAAGGTCTACACTGAACCATTTATAAAACAAAGTTATAACTTTCCTTCTATTAATCGACATGGAAATATCTATAAACAATGTAATGTTTCTTCTATACACGTTTTGCTACCTTCGGTTTTCAGGTTGGCCATAGTGTAGATAAAGTGACTGGAGTGTTTGTCTGAACTCATTTATGGGCAAAAACACCAATATATTTAGAAAACATAATACGAGCAAGCGTAGGGGTCTGGATGGTTGAAATGGTTGATATGAGTGCATATACATTATACGCAAAACCAACGCACCTATTATTATATACAGGGTCTCTACCGTCGCAGATATATATAGAACTGTAGAAATATAAACATCTGAAGGATTGTGATTTTTGCTAGGCGAAAGGTAAGATATTGGTATTCATAGGTAGTCCGATGGTCTCAGGATTGGTCGATAGATTATGAGGTGCAAACTATTTCGCCTACATTGAAGGCTACAATAGCTTTAAACTCATCAAAGATACAGTTCTCTGTTAAAACATGTAATTTCTTTTTTAAAAAGATATTCTTTGTTTGGGATGCGAAATACAATATTATCATTTTCGGTTTTAGTGTGAGGTTTTCGTTGTGCCCTGTGTTAACAGCAAAGGGTGTGTACAGAAAACAGTGCTTACTTAAGGACACCTTATTTACAATATATATCTAGTACATTTACGACGATGGAAGCAAAAGAAAATAGAATAAAGATGAATTTTGATTATCTTGAATGAGGTATTGAGATATGGGTGAGGATGTAACGAATACATTTCGCTCCGTTATTATAAACTTCTTCATATACAGTGTACATATAATATTATATAAATTAAATACGCACTATTTTATATATTGAATGGTCATTAATACAATTGATGATGTCCAAACGATTCATAGATGTTTTGTGACGCGTTTCATTAATTATGTTTGCTGCTAAGTCTATTCCTTGCTGGTTTATTAGATTGCTAGTGACAACGAAAGTTACATACATGCAGTACACAACAGGCCCAGGTCAACCCTTAATTCCTCCTACTTAGAAAAAGAATCTCTTCAAATATTTTTCCTCTGTTTATAACGCCTCGTCTTGGTGATGGAAGCTCTTAGAAAAAAATCTATATATATAGTTATTTGATTGATGGAAGACGAATATCTTTGTAGGAAATTGTCCGATCTCCCAGACTAGAGCCGATAGTAAGCGATAGTGATATATAATGTATCAAAACACAATACATCATAACTGTCTTAATCTGGAATAGTGTGAGGAATAGTGAGGGTTATTTTGGAGGGACAAAAATAAACTTAAATTCATGATTGTCAACGCAGTAAATCCTCATACACCACTCTAACGACAGGGATGACAGTGATGCCTGTATCTTCCTTGCCTTCCAATACTAATACTAGGGAAAGGATTTCATCGATGAATGAACCTGTCTTTATTAATCAGAGGGGCACCGAGGCGTGGTATCAGCTCTGCTTCCGCCTATGGAAAGAAATGCGATTCTTTCCCGTTCTTCAGATGTTAATTGTGATATCAAAGATTTGGTTTACTCATAGAGTTATTCGTCTAAGAGGATTAGCGATTTCAATGGGTACAAATAACGTACTTTGCCAACAACAATTTTCGATAGAAATAACACGTCTTATTATAGGTATGACTCAGAAACGATCGCATTATCCGGTGCCGAAACTTACATTCATGCTCATCCACCGCATAGGACACGGTAGAGAAGAGTTCCATACCATACAAATCTATCCATTTTGTAAATTGAATTTACCCTATTAGCTGGGATAATAGTATTTGCGTAATCACCTTGACATTTATGCTATTTAAAACCAGAATGACTGGCATTGCGTGAGGGATAAAAGTAGCTAAAAACTATACATAAATTGCTCGACTAGATTTCCATATAAAACCATCCTAAAAGATGGATAATTGAACGGGATTAAAGTCGGTTCATTTCCCCTCCCCCGTTCAAATCATAGCTAGGCATGCAATATGCAATCTACGGTCCTGCCACCTTGACCCATATTGCTATGAGATATGGATTACTGGTGTAAAACTTAGATCGAGACATGGAAACAACACCAGGGAGTATTAAATGCTAAAATGATTCTCTTGAATGTTAGTGAGTGACCTACTGCACCTGAAAATTCATTTCCTGCAATATAGAAAGGCTTATGCTTATGCAAAGAGGAGGTGGTACATTTACCTCACGAAGTCAGCCAATAAAAATATTTTAAAAAGTAACATAAGTTCTGTTTAATCGATAATAATCTTTCCTTTAGTGACATCATGTATTTAGTATACACTCACAAGGTTGTATATTGTTTTATTTTTGACTTTTTATTGAACAATTATATTTTCCCGCAAGTAGTGCCACAAAAGTCATTGGGATTGTGTCAATGAATAAAACTCGGGATGAGTTCGACTAAACATTGACGAAACAAAGATTAATTGATTCTATGAAGTTAATGGATACTAAAAAGGGATCCCGTCTTATGCGTATATCTTTGTATACGCTATCAGCACGATTCCAGTAAGCCTTAATTTGAAAGCGCAGGAAGCGGCTGTGCAGTTATGACATGTTTGTTGAATGAGAAGTGCACCACGCAGTAGCGCACCTCACTCTGCTCGTTATCTGCTAAAAAACTGTTAGCGTACACGCTAATTTCCCAAGTCGAATAATAACCGTAGGAAATCAAGCGTAACTTTAGCATGGACTGATATCATACCAGAGGAACTACGCCCTTAAGATCACAAATGCTTCTTTCAAGTTTTAAGCCTGGGGTTTGCCATGTTGTGACACAATTTGCATCGTCTCATGCACGACTTCGTGCAGTGACGTTATTGAGTCATCACAAACAACAATAAAATCATTGACGTTGGGATTACAATTCCCCTCTCAGTGTCTCAAGTTATTTAACATTGCTTGGTGTTTGACAGGAATGTGTTTCATGCCATCGACAGAAACAATTCAATGGGAAAAAACAATTCAATGGAGAAAAATATCTGATGTGTGACAAGTTATTATTCAATTGGCCGACTGTTATATTATATGTAGCTTAATCAATCAAATCGTTTCGCTCATGTTATTTTATCAAGTTGTTCAATAGAATTCTTTTAATGAAAGAAGATCCCTCTCTGCTCTCTCATTGCAGGATATTTCAGGATATTTCTTTCAAACCACCCTCAACGCAGAATTACCAGTAATTATTAGTATAATAGTAATGAAGTGATCGACACAAAATTAGTCAATCTTCGAAATGTGTGATCGACACAAAATTAGCCAATCTTCGAAATGTATAGTGCTCTATATCTGTCGTCGACATTCCTTTGCTATGTTTTACAGGAACTATGTCCCCTGTTATATGGTTCAAATAGACGGATTTCACACCTTCCCTTGTGAACTGTAACACGTCATTTACTATTAGATAAAAGATTGTGATGAAAGCTTATCTGATAACAGCATCGAGCGCTGTGTAATACTCTGTGGGTTTTCTGTACAGACAACACTAATTGCCCTTTCAAACATCAAATCACTTTAAACTGTCAACTAAAGGAGAAAATCATGACAGTAGAACTGTTTTCCTTTTTCAAACCGGATGATTCCTTGATTGTTAATAGACATTCATATTTAGAAAATATTACAGCCTGAAAAAAAATCAAATATCTCTATAAACCGGCTTTACTTGAATGTATATTTAAGAACATATAACTGTTGAATGATTGATTACGTATGACCCCTCGGGAAACACAGTGCACTAAAACAGACCAACAGTCAAAGTGTTATAACTAATTAAGTAATATATACCTGATAACAATAAGAATACTTGTATTTTCAGTCTTTAAAAAGATTTTAGTATTTTTCATTTGGAACCCAAATAACCTACGTCAGATTGCTAGAAACGACATTCTGAGTAATAAAATAGGGCGTTCGCAATCCGACCAACAACACGATCTCCTCTTCTCACCATTAAAGATATCCCCAAATCAATTAAAATAACCAACAGGAATGGGACGATCCTGTTGACAATATTGAATATTTGGGTGTGGAGGCAAGCACTAATAATCTGAAACGGGCGGGGCTACATGTATACACACAGTGGCATGGGCGTTCAATATAAGAAACCCGCAACCGTTCCACGAAATAAGAACTGCTTGCCGAGCAACGTATCATCAGAGGCTTTAAACCCATTAAAATGTTCGCTTATCTTTTCGTGCCATCAAATCTATATTTTGAACCTAAGAAGCAATCCTTTCATGGGCCCGAAGGGCGTGTTGGCTTTTTAAAATAAGACACAAGCTAAAAGCAGGGGACCAAAATACCAACTGTTGCCGATGGATTAAGTCCCTAATATGATAATTAACTAATAATAAGTGAGAATTTTCGCGAGCTTGTAGAGAAATGATCATTGAAGGCCTTTAGGACCACAAGCTTGGGGAATGCAGCGCCAGGTCATAAGCACGTTATTATAGTCTATGACCTCAAATGATGGATCATTTGTTTTAACTCATTTTTTCAACCCAACGCCTTTCCCTAAGGAGGGAAAATCAATCCGGCAATAATGGTTTGCGTTATCTACGCAATGAGGAAATGAGAGTGTTATCATTCGGTTTTTAGGAACGATGGGAAATGGAGCGATAAGGGATAATAATTTGTCTGAGGCTTAATGGACTGAGCATGATAGTAGTACTAATGAGCATGCATCAGTGTCTCTTGGGATATTAGTGTTAGGACAAAGGTACACATACTGGACAATTCTACTGGCGATGTCAATATACCCACGGCGAGGAAAGAACCTAGTTGACGTGATGCTTCTTAATATGTAGTCGTGTTCCAGGAAGATATGCTCTTATAGATCTACGTAACTATTATCTCGATCTTTGTTCATATATAGAATTCTTATTGTTCTCCTTCAAAGTATGTGTTGCTTCTGATCTACTTGAGTGTACGATGATTCCTGTTTAGAAAACTACTGCTTAGTCTGTTTCTAAAGAAAAACCCGGGTTGCTTGCCCCAGTTTTCAAGGCTATCACGATGGTCTGATCTTTTTAATTGGAAACCCTAATTGTCCTAGATTGTAAAGGATACATCTCATTGTGATCATGAGCTTTACATATTCTGACTGACATTTTGCATCTTCTGACCTTGAATTCCAATAATGTTACGTACAATATGTATTCCGCCTTCATGGAGGGCAGTGTATGGTACGCCTATAGATAGATCTACGGCACTTCTGTAATACATCCAATTCAATACAAGTATATATATCCAATTTGTTTTCATTTCTCACTATAAATCATGAATCAAACTTTCCAGAATGGGTTTATTCAAACAATACTATCATAGTTTCATGGAGTAATTAAGTGTATAATCATACACAACCTGAGATTTTATACTGGCTTTACGACATTCTACAAATACCTGATCCAGTAAGTATATAACACTGTTGTTTCTTTATGATAGAAACCGACTGACTACGGGAAGAGTATATTTTTTCACTCAGTATATATATGGAGGTCTTGTAAGGCTTTATTCCACCAATACTCTTGTGGGTATTTTCATACTGCTGTGTGAGTATTCAGTAAGTTCCACCTGTGTATTGGGAGAGGAACTAGGAGACTAGGAAGAACTCTGCTTGGTTTGCTAAAATCACCCCAGGTGGAGCAGTAAAGAGTGCCCGTCTAGATGACTGTATCTTTGTGTGCCAAGGATATGGCATACATCATTTATATTCCCTTATCCCAAGGGGACCCTTTCCATGCGAGTACCACCAAAGTGGCTTATTTTCGAATCAGAATATTTTCACTCCAACTAGTATTATGTGATCTACGAAATAGCATCTAGCTATCTATTTTTAGCGTACAATCGTATACATTCGTAGAACCCCTTCCATGACTATTCTAGGGCCAATATTGTCTCAAAATTATCACACATCTCTCTCTCTCTCTCTCTCTATATATATATATATATATATAGTTTTAAAAACACCCATTTATTGGGTCTTTTGGGGTTTTTTGTCAGTTTTAGACTCATGCTATTGGGTCGTGATAGGCTTATCGGGTCCTTCGATCCGCTTATCGGGTCATGACCCAATAACTTGGTGGACCCAATAACAATGTTGCTTTATTTCAATTCCTTTTTTAGTTTTATGCATTTTTAGCCTAACTTTCTAAAACATGTTTATTGGGTCCTCCCCATTACTACCCCCTGTCAGCTAGTGACACCTAGAGAGACCAGAGGAAATTACTATATATATATAAATGCCATTGCCAATCATCTGCTTTGAAAATATCAGGTGACAATTTGACCTATTTCTCAAGGACCCAATATTTGCTGTCAGAAAGTTATGAATGTAGACCCAATAATCACTTATGAAATGCAAATATATATATATACTGACAACTTAGTAACATTCTACTTGAGACTGTAAATTCTTCTTTAACATCATATGTCTTCACATATCTATTAAGAAAATATTCTGATTAAGAAAATATTCTGATGAATGTGCACATAGACATATGCATATTCTTAGAAATTATGAATTTCAGAGATGACAGTGGCCGATGTCTGTGGACCCAATAGTCCCTTATGAAAGTGATTCATGTAGCATCACTTATATGTGTGACAACTTCAGTAACACTTCACTAGGAATTATAACTTAATTTTCAATATCATACATGTGTCTATGCATCTGTATAAAGAAATGTATTATAGTCATTGCATATTACAAACACATGAACTGAATGGGCAAGGATAAGGACCCAATATGGTTCATATATATATATTATTGGGTCTATACATTTGGTTATTGGGTCTATAATTCCGAATCAACCAGCAATTCTTTTATAAGTACATACCAATAGCAGAACATTAATTAATTCAGTACTACAAATCTTTTTTTACTGTAGATTAGGAATGATTTTGTTTGCTATATTAGTTTGCTATATTAGAACATATCATTTAATACTGAAAACATATAGACCCAATAATGAATATATAGACCCAATAATACATATGACCATTTTTGTTGACAATGTTGTTATGGAAACTATGAATTTCAGAGATAAAACAGTGGCCGATGTCTGTGGACCCAATAGTCCCTTATGAAAGTGATTCATGTAGCATCACCTATATGAGTGACAACTTCAGTAACACTTCACTAGGAATTATAACTTAATTTTCAATATCATACATGTGTCTATGCATCTGTTTAAAGAAATGTATTATAGTCATTGCATATTACAAACACATAGAATTTATGTCATTAGCACAACTGAATGGGCAAGGATACAGACCTAATATTGTTTATATATATATTATTGGGTCTATATATTTAGTTATTGGGTCTATAATTCCGAATCAACCAACATTTCTTGTATAAATTTATACATACCAATAGCAGAACATTTATTCAGTTCTACAAATCATTTTATATTGTTCATTAGACATGATTTTGTTTGCTATATTAGTTAAGAACATATCATTTAATAATAAAAACATATAGACCCAATAAAGAATATATAGACCCAATAATACATATGACCATTCTTGTTGACGATTCAATGACAATTTGAAATCATTATTTAGAGAGAAATGTATTCCCTCTCATAAAATGTTCCACAATGTTCTTATTATTTAGAAAAACAGTTGCTCATGACTAGAGTCATGTTTCAACAAGCCAGTATCAGAGTTATTATACTTATTGGGTCCCTATCACGAGTTTACTTTAAGTACAATATCTGCCTGAAATGGCTTGATCCATTGAAAAGAAATAACTGGTCTAACTGGTTTTAGAGGGCTAAACTTAATAATATTCTGTTGTTTTAACTATACAAAAGTATTTGATGGATGAATCAGTAGGAAATGCTGGTCCACATGTTTATTTAGACCCAATAGTATCTATATACTATAGATGCATTTGAAGGACGAATCAGTAGAAAAGGTCGGTCCACATGTGTATACATAGACCGAATAGTAATTTTCTAAAATCGTGATACATTATTGCATTTAGTTTGGATCTGTTTACAAAATTTTGGTTATTTAGAGAGAAGTTTATTGTAGAATAGACATGGTTTGTTTGCTATATTAGTTAAGAACGTATCGTTTAATAATAAAAACATATAGACCCAATAATGAATATATAGACCCAATAAAACATATGACCATCTTTATTCACAATGTTGTTATGGAAAGTGGGATCAGAACATATGCAATATCGTTTTCCTCTCTTTGATTGACAATGAGGGGGACAGTGCTGAATTCTGGGACAGACCCTATACTGGATTTCGAATTATAGTGATAGATCTAGTCAAGATATACAGACCCAATATTATATATAAAAACATTTATGGTTACATGATGATTCAATATTGCGATTTCTAATGATAGGGATATGAAGAATATCAAAGTAGTACAGTCTTCTGCAGATCCAGTCAATAATTTCAATAGTTTGAGGAACAAATATCTGTTTTTATATTATTGGGTCTATATATTTTTATCATTGGGTCTATTTGAATCACCTTCTTCCAGTATATACAGGAGCATTTGAAGGACGATTCAGCAGAGAGAGGTGGTCCACATGTGTATATAGACCCAATAATATTTATATATAGTTTGTGATACTTAGTTTAATTTAGTTCGTGGAGAGTGGGGTCAGAACATAAGCCTACACAACATTTTCTTTACTCAGCCTAACAGTAAGGCAGAGAATTCAGAGACAGACCCTATGCTATAGGCCTATATTGAATGATATCAAGATCAATAGACCCAATAATTTATATAATTTATATATCAAACTTTAGTCTACATGTGAGTCAATCCCAATCATTTACATTTGGTAATACAAACATTTAGATTTGCCATCAAGTGCTCTCTTTATGATGTAAAAACAATTAAAATGACTTTAGCATCCTTCTGAATTAAATTGCTATACCCCCTGGGTTAAACCATATTCTTCTTAAAAATTAAGTACTTTACAAGTCTTCAAAGTGTAAAAAAAAAGCTTATATGGTCAATTCTGACGAAATGGAGGCAGTTAGTGTTTTTTTTATTCCAAGGTTCATTGAGCTTACATTTTTATTTTTTTGTTTATTTTTCTTTCCCATTTTCTTTTTTATTTGTGTAATCCCTTCAATGATCCTTACATATTGGCCTTGGAACTAGTAAATGGAAGTCAAAGTTTGAGTTCAAATGGATTTTTCCCTTTTTAAAAAGGGATTTCACACTTGAGCATGTAAACAACACAATAATAATCCAGTTGAACAATCTTCATGACATCAAAATAGCATCATCTTGCTTCGAATCAATTCAAATGGAATCACAACTCATTTACAATCACTTTCAACCCAAAATGACATTCAAAAATATATACTTGGCAACCCTTGAATGCTTTTCAACAAGGGAATTTATGGAAAAATCTAGAAAAAAATAACTTTTTATCCCCAAATAAGACAAAATTCTTTTGGGTTCACAAGAAGAATAGCCTAAATACCATCACTAACATTCATAAATGTGAAAAATCCATTTGAACTCAAACTTTGACTTCCATTTACTAGTTCCAAGGCTAATATGTAAGGATCATTGAAGGGATTACACACATGAGTGTCAAAACACCCCCACTAATACATCAGTTGAACAACTTTTATGAAATAGAAATACGATCATCTTGCTTTGAATCATTTCAAATGGAAACACAATTAATTTATAATCACTTTCAACCCCAAAGCACAGTGGATAATATATATTGGTTCACACTTAAACAATTTTTAGGGCAGAAATTGATAAAAAGAAACAATAACAAATTGCATTTTTTTCAAATAATCAAAAAAATATAGTTTTGGTCTGCAAGAATAAGAGCCACATTCTCGATTAAACATTTCAGTGTAATAAATGAATTTCTTTTTTACTTCTATGTACATGCTTAAAGGCTCAAGTGGTAATCATTGAAGGGATTTCATGTGTGAATGTCGAAACACACACAATGATACCCCAGTTTAATGATTTCAAACAGAACCATAGTTAATCTATACAAAAGAAGCCGAAAATATAATATTGGGCCACTCTTAGATAATTTTCAAGGCAGAAATTTATTAAAAAATCAAGGAAAACCCCCCAAAACAGCTGTTAATACATTTTAATCAACCCTTGGACCCTTCCCCGATAAAAATTCATGAAAAAAATGAAGAAGAAATATTTGTTCAACCTCAAGTATCAAAAAATATATTTTCGGTCTGCAAGAATAAGAGCATATCAAAGCATATCATTAACATTTCTAGATGAAATATATAATTTGAGATCATAATTGGACCCTTATTTACATGCTCTAAGGCCAATATGTATAAATGACCATTGAAGGGATTCATGTGTGAGTGTCGAAACACACACTCATTCATCAGTTGAACAACTTTTATAAAATAAAACAAGCATCACCTTGCTTCGAATCATTTAAAAAAGAACCACAACTAATGTATACCCACTCTAACCCTCAAAAGAAGCCAAAAATAGATATTGGGCCAGTCTTAGATCATTTTTAAGGCAAAAATGTATATACAAAAATCAAGAGAAAATGACATTTTCACTCCAAATATCCAAAATTGTATTTTTACCTGCAAGAAAATGAGCCACATTCACATGAAAAATATTTCTAAATGTGATAAATCAGTTGTTAGTCATTATTGGACCCTTATTTACATGCTCCAAGGCCAATATGGGTTGTCCATTGAAGCGATTTCATGTGTGAACATCAAACCACCCACAATAATATATCAGTTGAACAACTTTAATGAAATAAAAAATTGCCTATAATTTAGTTTCAATCATTCAAATGCAATCACAACTAATTCATAATCACTTTCAACCCCCAAAACAGCTATAAATATATATTAATCAACCCTTGGACCCTTTCCAATATGAAAATCCATGAAAAAAGGCAAGAACAAAAATTTGTTCAACATCAAGTATGAAAAGATATATTTTCGGTTTGCAAGAATAAGAGCCCCAATCACATAACAAACATTTCTAAATGCAATGAATAAATTTGAGATCATAATTGGACCCTTATTTACATCCTCAAATGCCAATATTTGATGAATATCGAAGGCATTTCATGTGCCAGCATCAAAACAAACACAATAATAACATCTGTTGAACAACTTTTATGAAATAAAAAAAGCATCCCCTTGTTTTGAATCATTTAAATAAAGAACCATAATTAATGTTTACACACTCTAATCCCCAAAAGAAGCCAAAAATATATATTGGGCCACTCTTAGATCATTTTCAATGCAGAAATGTATTAAAAAATCAAGAAATAATGTCATTTTCACAACAAATATCCAAAATTATAATTTTGACCTGCAAGAATAAGACCCTTATTTGTATCCCTAATAATTCTAAAAGTGATAAATCAGTTTCAAATCATTTTTGGATGCTTAAACGCCAATTTGTGATGATCATTGAAGGCATTTCATTTTTCCACATTGAAACACACACAATAATACATCTGTTGAACAACTTTCATGAAATAAAAAAAGCATCACCTTGCTTTGAATCATTTAAAAAAGAACCCAAATTGATGTATATTCGCTCTATCCCCACAAAAGAAGCCGAAAATATATGTTGGGCCACTCTTAGATCATTTTCAAGGCAGAAATGTATTAGAAAATCAATAAATCTAATGCCATTTTCACAACAAATATCAAAATTATAATTTTGACCTGCAAGAATAAGACCCTAATTCACATCACTTATATTCCTAAATGTGATAAATGAGTTTAACATCATTACTGACCCCTTATATACATTCTCAAAGGCCAACATGTGATGATTATTGAAGGCATTTCATGTGTCAGCATCAAAACACACACAATAATACATCTGTTGAACAACTTTCATGAAATAAAAAACCATCTCCTTGCTTTGAATCATTGTATAAAGACCCATGATTAATGTATACACACTCTAACCCACCAAAAGAAGCCAAAAATATATATTGGGCCACTCTTAGATCATTTTCAAGGCAGAAATGTATTAAAAAATCAAGAAATAATGTCATTTTCACAACAAATATCCAAAATCATAATTTTGACCTCCAAGAATAAGACCCTTATTTGTATCCCTAATAATTCTAAATGTGATAAATCAGTTTCAAATCATTTTTGGATGCTCAAAGGCCAATTTGTGATGATCATTGAAGGCATTTCATTTTTCCTCATTGAAACACACACAATAATAACATCTGTTGAACAACTTTCATGAAATAAAAAAAGCATCACCTTGCTTTGAATCATTTAAAAAAGAACCAAAATTGATGTATATTCGCTCTATCCCCACAAAAGGAGCCAAAAATATATGTTGGGCCACTCCTAAATCATTTTCAAGGCAGAAATGTATTAGAAAATCAATAAATAATGTCATTTTCACAACAAATATCAAAATTATAATTTTGACCTGCAAGAATAAGACCCTAATTCACATCACTTATATTTCTAAATGTGATTAATCAGTTTAAAATCATTATTGGACCCTTATATACATGCTCAAAGGCCAACATGTGATGATTATTGAAGGCATTTCATGTGTCAGCATCAAAACACACACAATAATACATCTGTTGAACAACTTTCATGGAATAAAAAGCCATCTCCTTGCTTTGAATCATTTTATAAAGACCCATGATTAATGTATACACACTCTAACCCACCAAAAGAAGCCAAAAATATATATTGGGCCACTCTTAGATCATTTTCAAGGCAGAAATTTATTAAAAAATCAAGAAATAATGTCATTTTCACAACAAGGTCAAAATTATAATTTTGACCTGCAAGAATAAGACCCTTATTCGTATCCCTAATAATTCTAAATGTGATAAATCATTTTTGGACCCTTATATACATGCTCAAAGGCCAATTTGTGATGGTTATTGACAGCATTTCATGTGTGAACATTAAACCACCCACAATAATACATCTGTTGAACAACTTTCATGAAATAAAAAAAACATCCCCTTGCTTTGAATCATTTCATAAAGACCAATGATTAATGTATACACACTCTAACCCACCGAAAGAAGCCAAAAATATAAATTGGGCCACTCTTAGATCATTTTCAATGCAGAAATGTATTAAAAAATCAAGAAATAATGTCATTTTCACAACAAATATCCAAAATTATAATTTTGACCTGCAAGAATAAGACCCTTATTAGTATCCCTAATAATTCTAAATGTGATAAATCAGTTTAAAATCATTTTTGGATGCTCAAAGGCCAATTTGTGATGATCATTGAAGGCATTTCATGTTTCCACATTGAAACACACACAATACTACATCTGTTGAACAGCTTTCATGAAATAAGAAAAGCATCACCTTGCTTTGAATCATTTAAAAAAGAACCATATTTAGTGCACACTCAATCTAACCCCACAAAAGAAGCCAAAAATATATATTGGGCCACTCTTAGACCAGTTTCAAGGCAGAAATCTATCAAAAAATCAAAAAATAATGCCATTTTCACTCCAAATAGTCAAAATTACAATTTGACCTGTAAGAATGAAACCCTAATTCACATCCCTAATATTTCTAAATGTGATTAATCAGTTTAAAATCATTATTGGACCCTTATATACATGCTCAAAGGCCAACATGTGATGATTATTGAAGGCATTTCATGTGTCAGCATGGAAACACACACAATGATACATCTGCTGAACAACTTTCATGATATAAAAAAAGCATCACCTTGCTTTGAATCATTTAAAAAAGAACCATAATTAATGTACACTCACTCTAACCCCACAAAAGAAGCCAAAAATATATATTGAGCCACTCTGAGACAAGTTTCAAGGCAGAAATCTACTAAAAAATAAAAAAATAATGCCATTTTCACTCCAAATAGTCAAAATTACAATTTGACCTGTAATAATTAAACCTAATTCACATCCCTAACATTTCTAAATGTGATAAATCAGTTTAAAATCATTATTGGACCCTTATATTACAGATCCAAGGCCAATATGTACTGATTTAACGACACTTCTTGTATAAATATATACCAATAGCAGAATATTTATAAATTCAGTTCTACAAATTAAGTTTACTGTAGATTTGACATCATTTTGTTTGCTATATTAGTTTTTTTTTTTTAAATGTTTTCATTGGCCACATGGGAACAGTTGGGAACATATCATTTAGTAATACAACCATATAGACATCATTTAATGATAAAAACATATAGACCCAATAATGAATATATAGACCCAATAATATATATATATGACCGTTTTTGTTGACAATTCAATGACAATTTGGGAAATGTTTCAGAAATTGTTATTACTATTTAGAGAGCAATTTATTCCTGCTTATAGAATATTCTGCAATGTTCTCATTCTTTCAAAAACAGTTGCACAAGACTAGATTCATGTCATACATGTTTGATCAAACCAGTATCGGAATTAGTATACTTATTGGGTCCCTGTCAAGAGTTTTCTTTAAATGTAATATCTGCCTGAAATGGTTGGTTCCATTGCAAATAAATAACTGGTCTTATGATTTAGTGGGCTGAACTTAACAATATTCTGTTGTTATAATTATACAAAAGCATTTGAAGGATGAATCAGTAGAAAAGTTTCGTTCACCTGTGTATATAGACCCAATAATATCTATATAATGTTGTGATACATTATTGCATTGATTTTATGGAAATTGGGGTCAGAATATAAAAAATATTGTTTTCCTCACTTTGATTAACAACAAGGGGAAGTGTGCATGATTTCTGGGACAGTGCCTATAATGTATTTCGAATGATAGTGATAGACCTAATAGTCAAGATATATAGACCCAATATTATATATAAAAACCTTTCCCAGGTTGCACAGATGCACTTTGGACGCGCAGCCCTTGCACAGCCATGGACTACATCCGGATTCAGGGAAAAGTGCAGCCAGTGTAAGCCAGCCTTGCACATCCGGCTGCACTTTGGCTGCAGTTGGCTCGGCTACACTATGGTTGCACTTTGGTTGCACATCCGGCTGCACTTTGGTTGCACATTGGGCTGCACTTAGATCTTTTATTTTAGTATACCTGGGCAAGGGCATAGGAGTGTACTAATTATTATTAAGGGAATTTATTCCCTGAGCATGACGGTTTGTATGAAGTGCACATGAACAAGGTGAGTTTGGCACTTTATTATGCAAGGGCTACTTCTACAGCTGCCAGTATTTAGTGAAAATTAAAGAAAGAGACTAAACATCCATGAGCTTTGGTTTCATCCATTAACTCATCATTTGTCACCAGTGGCTGGCCCTAAGAGTGAAGGCCTATTTACCTCTGACTTCTTTAATTTGATTGTGGGAGACATGGGTCCAATGGGGCTTGTACTAAAATGGATGTACAGGACTAAGGGTGTTATGATTACACCCTCTCTAACACAATACATAGATAATTTACAGAAATTTAATAAAGAATAACTGTATGTGTTCACTCCCTAGATATATAATGATTAATCATTACCGCGCTTAAAACGCATATAAATGCATTAGAAATGTTTTCAATATAAATTTATTAGGAATAATGAAGGGATTGTTCTTACTGCCACCTAGTGTTACAGTGGCGCCACCTAGTGTGAAAGGCGGCGCAATAGTAAGTGAATGGTAAGATTAGGCCGGATTAGTCTATGATCAGCATAAAGAAAGCAAATAGGATATCATAATTTCACACTATAGTCCAATATATTCAGGGTCTCTGCTACTATGTATAATCATAAATTGTCATAATTTTTGTAATGATTAAAGTAAATATGCCAGGATATATCATCATGTGCCTTACCACCGCTCTCCGAAAATATATTGATAAATCCAGTATATATATATATAGGCAAGTTTTTTTTTAATGTATGAAGCATTTCAATAAATTAAAAAATAATTGCCTTGAAATTCTAAGCAGACTGCATTAGATTAGCGGAGGCAAGATGCATATGTGTATGTATATTTCGATAAAAATAAATTTCGATAAAAATAGGTTGTGATTCGGGATTTAAAAGGGCCTATTTAAATCCTGAATCCCGACCTAAAATAGGCGCCAATCCCGGTTCCCTTCCCTGATAATTAACTGATTAAGGGTTATTTGAAAGTAATGGGACCGATTTCAACGCCGATTCACCGATATTTAAAATGATTTCCGACACTATTTTTTTTTTACCGAAAGCCGTAACTTCTAAGCTATTAGGGGTGCAATAACGTGTCATACATCAAATGAACGGTAATTTTGTTGTCTACAAATGATTTAATATGCACAAACCTGTAGGAATGATATTTTGGTCGGTATTTGGTATGAACGAATTGAGGCGTTGCCTTGCAAATAAGATTGAAATATTTGACACAGCCTTCCCAAATCGTGGTGAAATCAATCCAGTGTGGGTTGATTTCACCACGATTACACTTTTTCCCTATATGAGTAATTCTCCCAATAGGGCATCATTTGGTTTTCCAGCCTAGTTTGTCTACAACATTTATTTGCGATCATCACACATGGATATAACCATAAATATAAATAAAGAGATGCTTCTGTTTGGGCACAGTAATTGTTTAGGAATAAAATGAATATTTGGATTAAAAGGCAGTAGAACTTCTGGTCACATCCAGGCACTGTTTTGCTGGCCAACAACAATTCTCTGGTTCTGAATTATCATTCAATTTTGCTAACCGAATTACTGGGTAATAAATATGACAGTAAATCATTGATATATTGGGTTAAATATTGCCGAAATAAAGCAAAATAATAGGCAAAATTGAAGGTATTTGAAGCATAGTGTAGGAATCGAAATATTTGTCCCAGCCTTCCCAAACTTTTATGCTGATATGCCTTGCTATGTGTAGGCCTATGTCGAAGATTGTAGAGATTCAATGAATTTTATTTTTTCTAAAAAAACGACCCCCTGAAATCAAATGCTGCCCGTTTGGGAGAATTACTCATATACTCCATACGAAAGTCTACAAAACACAAGGATATATTTAATACAATGTCCCGAAATGGCTTCATTACATGAGTGCTAAACACCTGTTGACTCTATATTTGAGGTATGTGTATTCTTGGAATGTATAAATAGCGAAATGTACATGGCCTGGCTATTATAAGTCCCAATCGAAGACACTACGGACGCCGCCACTGTAGGCGGCTGTATAGAGGGTGGGAAGGTGTTCATATTAAGAATAGCGGTCGCGCATGGGCGGCCGTATGGCCGGCTGCGCCAGCAACATACAGCACGGCTGCACACTAGCCCAGCGGTATGGTGGTCAAGCTGAAGACTACCGTCCCAGCGCGACGCCCGTACAGCTAGGCAGCAGACGTAGTATTTTTGTACTTTTCCCGCATCCGACGGCAGGTGCCGTGTTACTTGGGTTATGGTTTCATGATAATTCAATATTGAGATTTCCAATGACAGGGAGTACAGTGTATTAGTCATTATTATGATGAATATTAAAGTAGTAGTTTTCTGTGCATCCAGTCAATAATTTCAAAGATGAGGAACAAATATGTTTTTGCTATATTATTGGGTCTATATATTTTTATTATTGGGTCTATTTGAATCACCATCGTCTGGTAATAATTGACATATTCCCATCAGAATAGTCATTATGATTTGATTATATGACGGAATTGCATGAATGACACTTGATTAACTATCATAATTATGAATTTGATCATAGAAACGATGTACTTCATATGCAAAACAGTATATTACATATAGACCCAATATAATATACATTATTGGGTCTGCATAATTTGATCTTGTCACATAATCTTTCTTCTCAAAAAAACTGAGGGAAAAAACAAATTGTTGTGACCTTGTGATTATATTGTGACCTTCAGCTGAAGCAAACGATTAAAATAATGTATCAACATTTTGTATATATACTATTGGGTCTATGGACCCAATAATATAGTATATATATACATACTATTGGGTCTATAGACCCAATAGAATGATATATACATATATATATGTTATTGGGTCTACATAATTAGGTCAAGAATTAGGTCAAGAATGACCCAATATACTTATTGGGTCTGACCCAGTATCACTGTATGAGAGAGAAAATTTTGGAACTCATTTTGCTGCGAATAAATCATATATATAGGAAACCCCTAGATATATATAGCATGAGCTCATGACGAAGAATATGTTTGACACAAACAAAATGTTATATATATTATTTTTCAATGTGGACCCAATAGTTAGGTATTAAAAGACAGACCCGATAAGCTGGCAAGTTTAAGTATATATATATATATATATATATATATATGTGTGTGTGTGTGTGTGTGTGTGTGTGTTAATTCATGACTTGGTACGCATTCAATTCAATTCTTGCATTCCTTTGCATTGGATGACAGTATGTTATTTGAAGGGACAATGATGCCGGGTTAGAAAACTCCCAAATGTACCCAAATGCAGGATAATATAACTCGGCCTTCACGCATCAAATAGCCAACCCATGGATAACAATGTATAGCGCATATATATGATACATGCCTTACGTTTCCCCTTTCGGGTGCAGTCATTACAGAAGATGTCTTCTGTATCTCATTATTTTCTATGATGAAGCCGATGATTCAATTGTAGTAAGGACAAGAAAAGCAGAGGAAGTCAAGGCAATTTGTCTTTGTAAAAGCATTGTAAGATTTATTGCAATGAGGATACTGTAAATACATAGGCTGGATGAGGCAAGGGACTATGGAACAATGGGCAAGCATGCTCTTAAATTAGGGGAAAGATTTATGGGCACATCTTTCATCAGCTACACTATTTTGGTTGGTAAAAATAATTTTTAGTCCTTCATAATTTTCCCGGCAGATTTATGGATAGGAATTTTAGCTGTGATTCAGAGATATGTAACAGCTAGGTATTCAAAATAGATATTCAAAACGCTATACTGGTATCACTTTAAACTATCGTTTATATTAAATATTAAAAAATATGATCCAAGAAGCTGACCTAGGCCTATTGGTGTTAATATGCAGTCACCCAAATATGGATGGATATGGATGGAGTCCCAAAATTATGTCCATTACAAGAATTATCTAGAATTTCCCATTATCCCAGCCTCCAACAGCATAGCTTATTCCTTGCGTTTCCTTAGTCTAGATTAGTAGAATCTTGCCCTGCTTTGGGAGGTTGCATTATCCCAAGCCGTCTTGATGCCTGGGGCCTCTCATATTGCCCAACTCTACTGTTTAAATTTGGATATGGTTTGCGATTGAATATATATTTTTGTAATATTATTTGGTACCTACTCGACTTACATAGACAGTTACAACATAATCCATGCCTTCTAGAATGACCCTCGAAGTCAGTGGACATAAACCCAGGGGAACTTATTTGATCCAGATACGATGAAGCCTGATGTAGATTTATTTTGTTAAAATGCAAACACAGAAAAGAACCTCTCTATAAATATATGTTGGCGAAGATTATATTTTGGCTACAGCGACAGAACCTCTGCATGTCGTTATGTCGTCGTTATGGTTCCTCCAAGTCATGAACTTGTTGTAATATAAATAAGACAGAGACATTTCGTTTTGAACTTTCGGGGTTAAGTTCCGAGCAACGGCCCCTCTTCAGCTAACCTTGGATGACTTTCTGACAATCAGCGGCTGCCTGTATTGAGGACAGCCCAAGCACAGCCCGGGCCAGTGTCAGCCATAGCTTCGTAACGCTGACATCATCAAGAAAATATATGACGTAAGCATAACCCGTCACATGAACAGCACACCAGTAATGCCTCGTTCTGAGTCCCATCACAACCCCTGGTGGCGTTTGTCTTCATTATCCAACATGGCTGTGGTTGCTACGGTCACTTTCAAGTGCGGGTGGTGTAGACAGCTCGCTGTGTTTTGAGGCGCGTATCAAAGCCAGCACCCATCATTTTATTATGCCGTAGAAATGTACAGAACGAACGACTCCATTGAGACCGAGGCTAGATACTATAGTTTTGTTCGGATTTATCTCCGTGATTAGTGTGCAGTTTAGTGTACCCACAGGGCTATTTCTCAGACACAGGTCCTGATGGTGATATATTTCTTCCAGTTCTGCTCAAACATTATTCATAACCCCGACCCTAAAGTTCATCTGGCATATAGTTTACTTTTTTTCTGTTTCCCCAACATAGATATTGCAGAGTGCCTTTGTGGATAATCGTTGTGTACAGCTATACTACACCGATGCCAATGAGGGACTGGGGCGAAATTGCTACCAGGTGAAGCGTGTATCCCATAGGTTCAGATGATACAGCTGCAGTGTTATATTATGCATGTTAACACCCTCACAAAACTGTGGTTTGTTCCCGATAAGGGCTTAATTAGACACATTCTATTTTCAATTATTTAATATAACAATTAGTGAACCTTTATTTGAAATGGCAATACTAGAATCATAACATGACACCCGACACCTGATTACCTGAATATATAATCCCCCTCCTTACCTTACCCATGCACATCCCTGTTTGAAACCTTTTGGGTGCCAAAGCTAAACACAACCAATCATAGAAGAAAAAGAGGAGAGAGGCAAGAAGAGTTTATATGTGTCAGCTTCAATCAAAGTAACAAGCTACCTACAGGACCAATATTAGCTTTCCTTGACACTTATTTTGTTGCTCTATTTCAGTTGAATCTATGTGGGCTTAATTATTATTATCAATTAGTATTAAAAGTATGTCAAGAATAATTTAGTTTTTATATCGAGTCACATAATGTACTTATTGTAGGCCTACACATTGGGTACACAATAGCTGCCTGGATAATTGTGTGTGTGTGGGGGGGGGGGATAGGGGAGAACCTACGAAAAACTGCTTGTGTGAACATTTACAGTGTTCCTACTCCCACTTTTTACTATCATATAATTGGAACAGGACGGTAGGTTAACTGTGTCATTCAATGACTCAAGTTAACGTATTTCATATCCAACATATAAGCGGTCGAAGGCCACCACATTGGCTATTAAACACAGTGTTAACGAAAGTCACTATGAGTAGTTCTAGCCTCCAGTATAGTTCTTTTTTACACTATCACTTGGAAATATAATAGGAAAGTCCCCACTTTTACGCTCATCATGCCTGTAGAAGCAGTTTGTGATTGCTTGTTTTTCTGAACATGCAAAAAGTCACGGTGGAGTAAGCTTGTCCCTTATTGGACTTATTGGACCAATTACAGACGTGTTTACATCGGTGGTCACTACGTTTCTGTATTGCATGCATACAGGAACCAAGACACTATTAAATGTATGTATGTATGCATACATTTCTCCCGCTCGTAGGGAATAACCCATTCAGTTCTAGTAAAAAGTATCTTCTCAAGTTACACCAAGTATGGTCTCAAAATAATATCATTGTCCATTACGGGTAAACTGTTAATTAAACTGGTGGTTCATTAGGGACATATTTCTGGTTCAAATTGATGTAAAGGACATAATATAAAATACAGCCACCAATGCATAAATGTAGAAATTGTGTCAAAAAGCATAAATTTTAATAGGCTTCTCACATCAACTTTGGCAGAAAATTCAAATTGAAGAAATAGAAAAAATAATATTATGGATATGTACAATTATTTATGTTACATAGTAACATGTGTCCATTGCTCATTAAAATATCCCCTGCATCTTTTTTGTTCCAATCTCCAGTCTAACTATCTCTGAAACATTCCTATCAATTTCCCAGCCTAATTACAAATTCATAATGTTATTACCCAGTTACTTTAGTCCATTATATCGTCTAAATCTTGTTGATATTCAATGTGTAATGACCCTTGAGGTTTGTGTTAAGGAGAGGCACAACGAGAACAAAGTTGAGCTGTTGATAATCTGGTTTTATTAGGCTGACATGAGGTAAAAGGATTTTGCTATATATGTTACTTATTTTATACTTTCATCTGGTAGTGTGGGAAGGGATAGAGGTTGAGGTACAGGTGGTACTTTTGTGTATATTGGGCTAACAAGATTGAGACTGGAACAGGCCTGATCTTAAATACTGTTCAACAATACTAATGAGCCAGGGGAAGAGTAGGGGGTATGGTGGAGGTAACCCTGGAGGAGGGGGGAAGCTACAGGTGTGAGGAGTGGAACTCTTCCATGGCAGTTACAGCCATAGCTAAATCTTATTCTCATTTGTGTTGGAAGATTTACAATTTGTATCGGCCTGGGGTATTGGAAGGTCTTTATTTCGAATCGAGTACCACAGTGCCCAGGAGTACCCTCAGTGTCAATACATGTTATAACAGAACAGAGATTACAATTAATAAACCTGGAACAGCATAATATACTCGTGTCTCTCCTTATTCCCCACCAGGATCCCTAAAAGTAGCCAAGGAATAATTTAACACATACAATGATGTGGTATAGGAGTAAGTACAAGAAAAGGGAGTATATAAAGTAATAAAATGATCACAGTTGTAAAAGAGCTCCGCCTAGCGTTAAAACATCCTGAAACACAATGTGCGTAATATGCGTAAAGGAAATACCGCGTATGTAGCGTGCGTACGCACGGCAAGTAATATCACGATTCTTCCTATACAAAATGTTAGCAGTATATGAAGAGTGGACCTTGAGCAAGGCATTACAAATGTTCAATAACAAATTGTGCGTAATAAAGAAGTGTCCAAGAAGAAATGGAAGCATTTCTAGCATTACAATCAGGTATTATGTATCAATATGACCCAGTTTTCTTTCCAAACCTATACACTTAATTTATGCGAGGTCTTGGTTCCTCATTGATTATCATTGAGCCGCATTTCAGACTAACATGGGCCCATGCAAGATAGGCTGCTCACGTGAGCAACCACAGTTATCCCTACCTGTCCTGCATTTCTTGGTGCAATCATACAGTCGTAAGCATTTAAATCCATACAGAAAATATGCATATCAATACATAAAAGTTTTCATTCGTTCATGGGACTGAATAGCTAGGGCGTCCATTTGTGGTGAACAAATTCTGATGAACAAATGAACGGAGGTTTTTGAAGATGGTTATTTCGAACCAATCTACTTATATACAAGTCCTCTGTCAAGATAATAACTTAATAATATAGCAAGACTTGGCCATCCATAGGGTCAATCGTACGGGTATCATCTGTCAGAATAATTATGGCTTTTTCTGACTCGTGACTCCCACGCTAACAATGATTCTCGCCTATATGAAAGACTGACTAATGACTACTTTGTGTATTCACTTTCATACCAAAGAGTATGTCTATGCTCTGTCCTCTTACAATGTGATTGTTTCATTAGGGAGATCGGAGCTCATTCTTATCACAGAACAAACCAATGTTACACAATTAAAGTCCAATCAGGCTACCTATAAGTATGTCCATGTATAATGTTGCTCCACCTTCCAAGGAGATCAAGGAGATTCCTCTTTCAGGAGGGACGCTAAGGAGGGACTGTATGTGGTGCCATCTGGAGTTACAAGAACGCATGTGTTTCTGAAATCCGCTAGATAATTCGAAGGGAAACATGCGCCTTTCTAAACGTAATGAATGATTATTCAGTTATCTATACACAAGCTTACACACAATGTTGTAGAAGGCATTACCAAGCAAAGTTTTTCATAGCAGTAATTAATTTGTAGATCTAAAAGGAGCAACACATATACGAGCGTTATTGCATGTAAAACTTTGCTGCGTCAGGCTTTTCGTTAACTATTTCAAACTAAAACCTTAAGTGCTCTGTTACACAAACCTGGTTGAGAATCTAAATATTAAAAAATAATGGTCTGATTGAGTTTAAATTTACATCAATATTGAAACATCGCCACTCATATATTGCTGGTATAGTACTGGCTATTGGCATGTACCCCATCCATCGACACAATTTGGATTACATACCACAAGATGGCGCCACTATATAAATGCTTCATTCACTCTTTACAGGCTATTGGCAAAACAGATAAACAGAAACAGTGCTTTCCTCTTACGAATTTTTCTAAAAGACACTGAAGGCTAATCTTTCATGAATAACTATGGAAATTTTGAGTAACCCGACCTCTGTTCCCGGGGTGTTTAGGTGGCAAGGTCTATCTAAGTGGCTCCTGTCTGTGTCTTAAGAGAGCCACATACACTTGTTTGCATGTGCACTTGTTTCATAGCTTTTTTTTCTTATACTCCACCATTTTATTCTCACGAATGACTTTTTGATGAACCTCTAGATCTCAAGGAAAGCCCCAATCGGATCTACTTACTGGTATAGCTCCGATTTCACATTGTATAATAGTTTAATTGCTTCTGGGTCAAATGATGGAAGCACGGTCTCAAATATCGATCCAGATGGCGCCAACTACACTGGCCTGTGCATGCTCGAATTTGGGCGCAACACTACAGCATTGCCTTTTTTGCAGCATTGCCTCTGATTGCAACGACAAAATAGGAAACAACAGACCCTATACGAATATTAATATTAACTTTCCATTTGTTTTAATAATAAATCCTTTTCCATTATAATGCCCATATTCAATATTAAAATGGTATCAAGGACATGTCCTTCTTCCCTATTATGTCTTGACAATTCAATCGTAGTTCAGATTGGTTACTGACTGTTGGGTAACTACACATACACATTTTTGCTGTATCTAGGAATAAATCCTTCCGCTCTACATAGGCCTGTGTCCTAACGAATCCGTGCATGTTTATGTTGTCTTATTGCGATAAAGGCACTGAACTATTGGGTTTCAACAACATGAAAGAGATGAAATATATAATATATATGCATCTTTTTATGCATCAAGATGTATAATCTTCCGCTCCTCTGCAGCAATATCTTCACCTCCCAGAGCCCGCAGTTGTCCATAGTTCTGAACA
Organism: Sthenelais limicola; assembly: GCA_942159475.1. Taxonomy (NCBI): domain Eukaryota; kingdom Metazoa; phylum Annelida; class Polychaeta; order Phyllodocida; family Sigalionidae; genus Sthenelais; species Sthenelais limicola. Next base: position 71,398,932 of record OW804097.1, on the reverse strand, counting down.
GTTTGGAATTCAAATTTATATAGAGGTCCGCTTTTGAGTTGAATAATTACCTCTTGTCTCTCACCCAAGCCCACACACAATTTCTTCAATTTCACTGTTTGCTTTGAAATGGGAACAGCCCAGGAGATTTCAATAAGACCTGTGGGGTGTTTAAGATTGGCAGTATGTTTTTCTAGGTGCTCTGACTATATCTCACAAGTAAACACACAGTATAGCCTATAGGTCGTTATTGGAAGCATTTATAGATTGTATGTATCTTGTATTCTAGCCAATAGATCCCAGTTATTTTTAGCACAAAACAATATATTGGTGCCTACGAAAAAGTGATAACAGGTGAATTGCCTACTTCAGCCCGTTTTGCTTGGAAGTAATAATGATGAAATTAAAGCTGCCTTCTCTCATAAAAAGTATTATGACTTATAGGACTGAAGTTATCAATATTCTGCTGCTGTAATACGTTTATTCAAGAATTTAAAGTCGAATCAGCCAAGAGGAAACGGCCGCCCGTGAGCGATAATAAGTGAAGCCACTGCACAAAAGGTTTTGGGCTGATGTTAACTGAGAATTCAGCTTTAAGAGAACTGTATGTCTATCAACGAAAAATATAGACCAGCAGAAACATGTTCATTAACATATTTTGGTTGAGATTTACCCTTCTAGGCTACATGAATCCAGTCAATTGTTAATATTAGTCAATTATATTAGCCCATTAAGACAAGGTTCCATTTTGAATCCCCAACAATAGGGGACCCTATTCCTTCCATTGGATCCTCAAACAAAGACAAAAAATGCCAAAAGCCAGAATCCATGTTTTTCATGACAAGACTTGGGTGGCCTGGTTGTATTGAACTCAAGTTGGTATGAACAAAATGTCAATACGGCTTCTTTTACCACTTCTGCAGACCTAAGTTATTTCTGCCGCTTTAACACATGCACCTCACCCGCATCACAATCTAGGAAACTGCGGGCATACAACATCTTTATTCATCCGCTCACGTCCGCTTCCGTTTGCAAAGAAACAAAATAGTTCCCAATGATGCCAGTTATTGTGTTCGGCTAGATCGTTGCGCGCTTCCGGAATATTCATTTTGGCGCCATTTAACACTGCCAGACGACATTTCGCCATGCGTGGACGATAATAGGGAAAAGCTTTGAATAATCGGCGCATGCGCGTGAAAGAGGCGCTGCTAACGTCCGGGTAGGAATGGGTTGTGTTAATTGGTATAGGATCGCCGCGTGATACTGCTCCTTACTGACCTCTGTCCGGCCAGCCCGCCCACAGCCTCCATTCTCCCGTAAATGATCGCCTCGTGAATAAACATCCCAATGGTTAGTATATTTAGCAGTCTGCCGTGACATATCGGTCAAATGTGATCAAGCCCCATGCTTGCTGAATGCCCTTAGGGTCTTCCTATAGAGAATAAAATTGCTGCGAGGATGGGCGCGAGCCACGTAATGTCAACGCGAGCGAGCACAGCCAGCGGACAGTGAATGCAATCATTCTTCATATCATCCAGGAATTAAATCTGTCTCCTTCATCATTGGTGTAAGAGCGAAAATCACATCATTGCATGAGCCAATTGCATGGCGAGGGTTTCTGGACAATGGAGCTTTTTTATGGAACTGCTTGGCTACCCTACCTACCCCTTAATGCCATGAAAATAGGGCCATTTGTTGATTAATTGAATACAACTTCCACTAAAATGGCTTTTTTTGCTTATTTAATTATTAGTGCACATTTCTTAAAACCATCAGAGAATAAATGTATCAGTTTCTATAAACATCTTAGTAGTATATCTAGTTGGTCAAATATCTTTAATTGAATATTATTTTCACAAACCTAAGTGTATTGACCAGTATCAGTATGCTCTTGGATTTTCTAATATGTTGATTATAAGGATTGCTTTTCTATCTCTCAACGAACATGGCTCAGCGTGGAGGAGAACATCCTTGTATTAAAAGTTAAAAACGACCAGGCCCTACCAATTAGTTACGCCATAATCTCTCCTATGGAATTCCATCCGCACTATAGAATACAGCCTACGTAGATAGTTGGGCAGGAACCCTATCTTGATTTAATAAAGGCTGGTAATGTTTTAGTAGTGATAAATGTCCCTATTAGCCGACTGTCCCTACTGAGTATTTGTAATGCTATATAACATGTTTTGCGACATCTAAATTACCTTAGTTTTTAGCGTAATTAGGGATACCTCATATTTTCTCTGAAAACGAACTGACACACCCAAGCAACTATATTCATCAGACACATGTAACTAAAAACTCGTCCCTGCTTCTTAAAATTGTTAGTAAAACATACTTTGCACCCAATTTCACATTCAAGATTTGCGGGCTGAAGCCTCATTTTTCAGTAATCCATCCAGTTTTATCTAATGACCCGAAGATAACTGGTTACAGGTGGCTTACAAATATAGGATCCACTCATATAATCCATATTGGTAAGGCCAGAAAAGCTTGAAACTTGAATAAGAGGACTCATATACATCCATTACATATCAATAATGTTGTTATTATGATTATATCATTAATATTAATATTATCATCAAAATAGTAATGAAATGGGCACGAAAGCAATACCAACAAGCGATCCACCCCACACGCAAAGTATTCATTTACTCAGGCTCCTACATTCTATTATCCCTTCTCATGTATTGCCCTTCACCGTAAAATAATAAAAAAAAATATATAATGAACTCTGTGGGTGCTGTGTTAGGTGTCTACTTATTGTAAATAATGGTAGGCGTATATATAACATGCATGTTATATATACGCCTACCATTATTTACAAAAACGGATGTGGAGCAAATATCACCACTCATTGTCTTGATTTATGTATTGTTGACAGTAAACCTGTCCCTGATTTCAAAACATGAAGTTGTCTTGTTATTTAAAATAAGAACAAAATTACCTTAAAAGCCCTTTTAGTACATTTCCCCCTTCAACCCTTGTCCCACTTTGAACTCTGTGAATGCCATGGATCTTTTCAATGCGCCAGTACAAATATATCTACCGATCCTATTTCTTTTCATCTTCCTTTAGCACCTCCCTACAATTACTTGTACCATCGCCTGTATAGGGGTGTACTAGTGTTGTCCATGCAGAAGACATACATATATAGAGCAGATTATGCATTCCATGAGCACTTACAACGAATGCTCGCCTCGTCAGTGAGATAACACTCACACCCAAGAGAGGTACGTATAGGTCTATTCCATCGGTGAACAAAGGTCTTGGTCATTTTCCCTCAGTCTCCCTGGACCTTCCCCTCCGGAACTTTCCTTCCTGCCCCCCACCCTCCACCACACACACACACACACACACACACTACATGCCCTCTCTCAGTAAAAGAATCAAAAGCTATAGTATGACAGTATGATAGTCAGTGGGATAGTAGTTATTACATAAATAGAGAGCCAGAACAATGTTCAAACATATTAAAGAAATATAATTGACGATATATGCTCAACAACATCTGTCCTATCAAAACTGAAATGACTTATTCAAAACTCTTGTAATAAGTTGTAGGCAAACCTTTTGATATACTGGTATAACTGAATAAGCAGAAAATTGAATTGAAATTGGGAGAGGGGGGGGGGGGGGTAAAGGGAGAAAGGTCCAGGGGAAGGGAAATCCGGGTTCCTTCGGTCCTGTAACCTTCGGTCCTGTTACCTTCTGTTTAGTAATAGCAGATGCTATATATTTTCATTATCATTATACTTTCTTTATTTGCAAAGAATATTCGTGAAAAACCCAATGTATATTGTCGTACCAGGCATTCATTCATACATGGTGGGGGAAGTAGAGTAGAGTCCCACTTAGGCGACTAGCTTTTGGAGCTGAGCGATTTGTGGTCACATAGAGAAATGGTCGCGTTTCTTTGTTATCTCCTTTTTGGGGTCTGAGTCAAACTGGTCTGAACTACGAGTTGGTCGCATTACTGAGGTATGCGTAATTCATACACCGTTCCTTCATATCATCCTCTTTTATACATGTAGTGCATATAAAGTTGGAAGACTTCTGCCATACACGAGAGTCTTACTTGGCATCACGCCAACTGTACATTCATTGTTGTACTTATGACCTAATTAATAGCGAGGTATAAACAAGATTAATGAGATAATCAAGGCTCCCTTCTGCTGTCTCACAGGAGGCATATAGAGTCGGCCACCGCAGTCGTAAACTCCCCTGAGACGTTCACTAGAAACCCCAAGAATGATGCACCATCATGCGCTGCTCTTGTGGAACGGGAGGATCATGACATCCCACCAGCAGGTTTCTTCCCACATGCTCAGATTTATATTCATTCTTATTTAGAGATTGAAGTCACTATATCATAAAAATGTCACTTTCCTTCTCTTACAGCCATGCCTTGGGAATGTGGTGTGTCTTACACTCCTGAGATTTTTTTTGAATTGATGACATGAAGTGGGGATTCTGTTTGTTTTTAAAGATTTTTTATTCATCTCTTTTTCACATTTATCATATTCTCGGGAGTCAATACTCTTAAATTAGTGTACACAAAGTGAACCTTTTGGGTAATAATAATTTGGCCGAAATAGATGTATTGAATGCACAACATAAATGGAACCTCAGATAATATATTTTGACACCAGCATATTTAGGTAATGGGTAAATAGGACGTGTACATTGACGCGAAATCGGGGAGCCCTTTTCAGATTTATACATTTGTGTCGCACCTGCCTTTTCACACAATAACACACGAATTGAAACCTACTGGGAAAACAATTGAAACGCATTTTACCAATTTATAACCGCTCTCATTTTCATGAAATTAGTATAGTCGATTTGTTTGATGAGAACCAAATGTACTGTTCTTTTGGTTGGCTGCAAAATAGAATACAACGTGGTGAATATTGGATCGAAGTTATTACGTAGATAGATGGGTGATGGGGGAAAACCTAATCAACGAATGTTGATATTTCCGTGTATACATACAGAAAACGATGGGAAAATATTGATATTAAAGTGAAGTGGCTAAAAAATACTAGTCACAATGAAGTCTTCACTTTGTAACTAAGCTGAATCATATCACGGCAAGTAGGACAGTGCAAGGAGGGAAAAAATCAATGGAATGTGGGGGGTGTCTTAATGAAAATGGAGTATGACGTATGCGTGACCATGGTGTTATAACCAAAGCGCTGTTGGCATGTCACGTTCCCCATTATGACGTCACAGTCTAATGTCAGGTCCACCCTAATTATATGTATAATGTGTTCAGTCAGAACTAATTCTGGGAAAACACATTATATAGCCATCAACTGGAAAAGCATCATGAGATTAAAGTGGTCCGGCCACTGGCAACAAAATCGTTGGCGATGCCTTGGCGATGAGCTAGTTGATAAGAATTTTGTAAAACTATGTGCATCGTCTTTGCATCGACTTGTCATCACTAAAGCAGTCCGGCCACTGTCAACAAAACCAAGTTGATGCAAAGACGATGCAAAGTTGATGTAATTGCCGGCGATGCAAGTCGGTAAAGAAGCTTATTGGTGGCTACATCGTCTTTGCATCGATAACCAGAAAAAGATCAGCAACTATAGAACTAATTCTCTTGCTTTTACATATGTAATCGCATCGACTGGACATCGCCACCACATCGCTACGGACATTACCTCCATTGACAATGCACTGATGCAAAATCACATTGCCGAGAAATATCAAACATGTTTGATGTTCATCGCTACCCTAACCGATGCAATTTTTACATCACCCACTCATCACCAGTCATCGCTGGCTATTGCCAAAGGCATAGTGATGACAAGTCGATGCAAAGACGATGCAATACATTTTACAAAAATCTTATCTACTACTTCATCGCCAACGCATCGCCAACGATTTTGTTGACAGTGGCCAGACTGCTTAAGCCATTGGCACAACAAGCGATGATTGGCGATGAGTGGGCAATGTAAAAATTGCATCGGTAAGGGTAGTGGCCATGAGAAGTCGATGAGATTCCACATATAAAAGCATGAAAATTAGTTCTATAGTTGCCGAGCTTTTTTTCTTTGTCGATGCTAAGATGATGCCACCAACGATAACCCTCTTCATCGACATGCATCGCCGGCAATTCCATCGACTTTGCATCGACACCATTTTGTTGACAGTGGCCAGACCGCTGTAATTAGGCGTGATGAATGTAGACTTAATAGGGAGGTTCAGCTAGTCTAACCCATATATGTATAAAATGTAGATCTATGCATCCGTATCTCTGATATACAAACATACATTAAAAGGAAGAAAGAGATTCAGAAAAACATGGCAGGAAAAACGTAACGTAACATATCAAGCAAAATCTCACAATTTAATTTTTATACATGAAAAATGCAACATAATTCATAAAAAAAACCATACGGATACGGTTACGTAATTGAGATAGGTTTGCTTGCTGAACCTCCCTAATGACATGAATTGCTTTTGTATTCAAAGACACATGTACACCCAAATACCTGGATATACTTGAGATAATCAACAGTACCAGGGTGTATCGTGAGCAACCGTCGTTTATTGGCAAACTATAGTCATAATGAAAATAAATCTTGCGATTGCCCCGACAACCAAATAATATTCCAGAGATTGTGAGATTGGTTCTTAGCTTAAAAGGGGCATCCGAGCCACGTTGTGACATATAGAGCAGTGGCCTTTGGGAAAGGAGATAAATGAACATTAACAGGCTCTTAAATATGTTAAATATCTAGAAAATGGATGGGAGTAAGGATACACGACATGGCATGGTGGTATTCATTAAGACAAGTCCATTCCACAGAATTCTCTCGACCACTCCATGCTCTTGAAGCAAAGGATAGTCAAGGATGTTATGAAGGGGGTGACATGTGAAAATGCGAACCACCTTTGAGTCCTAACTGTCAATTATCCTAAAACTAACCCCAGTCTTATTAGTTTGTTTAAAGTAATTGAACATAATATTCTGCTATGTCAATAATATAAAGAAGCACGATCATCCCCCCCCCCAAAGACCTAAGGAGTAACATGTATTGGCTTACGGTCCTATTACATGAACAATAGGTGGATTATCTATCATTTGCCCTATAAGCCCTTCATAAAACTTCATATTGCCGACAAATCTTATAACTTAATGAAGGATTGGTAAAGTAAAACATGTAAAAGGAAATCGGCTCAGGGTGTTCCTCAACCGAACAGATTCACCTATCGTATGTTCGATAGAATCAGTTGGCCAACCAACAGTTATATTTTTCCTAAATCGGTCGGTCAATCGGATTAGTGGGTCTCATGCTTCATCTTCAAACATTGGGGGTCCAGAACCCTTCCAATCCTCCCTCCCCTTCTCTTCCTTTGCCAATGAACCACCCCTTACTCCGGAATGGGATGTTTATAACCGAGCGTAACAAGCAGAGGGCAGCGCACGAAGCAGCAGGACTAGATGGAATGTAGCACCCAGAGAGACATTGAAATTTATCAGGTGCGGCCCATAAACAGCCATGTCTGTCGGCTTGCCAGCTCTGAGGTGGTATGCTTCCTGTGGCTGAACACTCCTCAGAGGGATTCTTACGCCTTTTAAGACATCCCTCTAATGCAGTCAAAATTACCTGTCTGGGGTGATCTATTTAGCTTGTGATAATTCCATTAAATAATATGACTAGTTGGTATTTTTATCAAGTTCAATTCCGAAAGGCGCAACCTAGTTATTTTAAGGAAAATTCCGGCGGTTAAAACCAAGGCCATTTGCGATCCATGATTGTTGGCTCTTGTAAGATGTGAATCCTGGATAGTCCTCGCCATGAAACCGAATGATCAGATCTTTTTTCCAGAAAAAGGTTTCAAATTCTAATCAATTTCTTTCCAAAGAAGGGTCGTATTTATAAGACAAACAAAAAACATGCGCACATACATACATACGTTTGAGGCTTAGGGGCTTAATGGTTAGGGGCTAAATATTTGTCCATATTTTCAGCAAATGAGTCTTAAGGGGCAACGAATTGCAGTGCCACCTATTATCTTTGAATGGTACTTTGTTTGTTAACGTAGGGGCTTCCTATTTGTCTGTGCCTTAGGGGCTTTGTTGTATGTGTCTAGATCCAGCAAATGAGTCATAGGGGTTACGAATTTCAGTGCCACCTATTATACTTGAATGGTACTTTGTTAACTTAGGGGCTTCCTATTTGTATGTGCCTTAAGGGTTTTGTTGTATATACATGTGCCTTACATAAACATGTGATATGGATTGGGACTTTTTTGATAAAAATATTTTTAGGGGCTATGTAAACTGAGAATATGTATAAGGGCTATTTTGCATGTATCTTAAGATAGAATATAATGAGACTCGTGTCTAGGAGACTGTATACGATGGTCACGAGTTTTTACTGATGTGACGATCTCTCGAGAGGCCGCCAGGCCTCGAGAGAGATCGTCACATCAGTGAAAACGAGTGGCCATCGTATGCAGTCTCCTAGACACAAGTCGAGTTATATTCTATTTTTATATCATGATCTCATGTTTAGAAAAGAAGTCAGAAACGAATTCTTTATTTACCTAGTTCGTACAACGATCCGCCATTTTGAGTGACAACTCTCGAAACGTATGACGTTTGAATGGGTTCATTTTTTACTAGGGGGCGTCATGGAAAAACAATGCCCGCGTTTTGAGGCGTAAATTACGCAATTCATCTTGTGTGACAGAGGTGTTCAGAGATGAGACATGTTTAATGAATAAATATAAATCATTTAAGTATTATTTCACCATAGAACATTAACAAAATGTACTGTTGTCTCAGATCAAATTTCACCTGGTCCTCCCCTAGCTAGTACAGTCCATCGGTCATTGACCAATAGAAAGCCTCTAAATGAATACGCCTAAATTCACGCGTGGTTTCTCTGTGACGTTATACAATGGTCGGATTTCACTCTGTTCCAGGGTGTACAACCCCCGATCATGATATAATAGGTGCTACATACACTGGAAATATGATTAGGGGCTATTTTGTATGTATCTTAGGGGCTATCCCATCCGTTTCTATGGAAACAATAGCATTTTCAGGCCATAAAAGCAACAATTTTTTTTTATGTTGTAGATTTTATTACTTGTTCTTCTACTCGACAATAACATAACATAGGAGAGTAATTCTCTAAATGGGCAGCAAAAATAAAATTCGTTGAATCCCTACAATCTTTGGTATACATATTGCAGGGAATATCATCAGAATGCAGGTGAAGTTTGGGAAGCCTGGGGCCAATATTTCGATTCCTATGATTCAGAAACCTATATTTTCCCTATTATTTTGCCTTATTTGGGCCTCATTAAGTCTGATTAAGCAAATGATTTAGAATAAAAATGAGATCTATTACTCACTAATTCGTCTCGCAAAATTAAATGGAAAGCCAAAGCTAGAGAATTGATGTTGGCTGACAAACAAGGGCCTGGTTCTAATCAGAAGTTTGACTTGATTTTGTAAAAAAAAAATATCTATTTTATTACTACATGTATAAAATCATTGTGTTGGAACTCTTCTCTTGGGTCTCTTCTTTGTAACAATTATGGCGTAACGGCAACACTATGGCGTAACGGCGGCATTACTACACAAGCTCACCTTAATTTAACTACATCAATATTTAAAAATTTCTCACCGAATTCAAGCAAGGCTAAACAATTATTAGAAAGGTCGAAATTACACATAAATGATTTTTTTAGAAAACATACTGGTCATATATCACATGTCGTAACACTACATAAAAAAATATTCACACACCAGTTCAAGGAATTTTATGTAAGGGAATAAAAGGTTTCAGAAACATTGTGGGCTAGTAACTGTTATTTTTATCAAAATGTATATATGTGCATCTTTTTGTTAACAAAATACTTATTGCAATTTGATATTAATGTTTTGTCTTGGGGTATTTCATTATTTTGAAGCTAATAGATGTCGTAACACGACACAAATATTCCAAAACAATATTTTCCAATTCTAGATCAGTTTAAATGTATGATTAAATAAATATTGTGGTTTATTCCCATAAAAATCAACGTGTATGCATGTGTAGAAACCATTTTTCTTCAGCAGGAGTAATCTATTTTCTAAATCAGGCTGTGTATTATATTCAAATTCCATAATTATTACATATTTTTTAGCCAGAAAAACCTCTTTTATCACAAAAGCGGTGAAGATTTTGGCATAAGAGCTTTGAAAGTGTGGTTTCCACAGCCTCATTTTGTATGTATGTATGTATCAATTTTATTTCCATCTTTTATACAGTTACATTGACTAGGAAAAAGGGGAGAGGCTACAACTAAGCCCTCTCTTTACCTCCTTCTGCGAAACATTAGTCTCTCAGATCTTCCAGGTATCCCTGAACGAGGATGTGTTGTTACAATAGTTTATGCTTGTGGTTATTTGCTGATTAGATCCTAACGAGATCGTACATTAAGTGACATACCATCCAGATTATTAGTCTGGGATTTTGTGATAACATCAAAATTAACAGATAGTAATTAGATACTAAAACATCCTTAAAGGCAATGTTTTTATCGCAATTTATGATTACCATTTACGATAACAGGTTATTTACAGTTTACAGTTGCAGTTACAAGCTGGTTTTTGCCCAGAACTCCTAATTTAATAGACATTCAACATTTGTAGCGTTTGTACTAACGGTACATTGTGTAATATATATGGGTTTACAGACCATAATTAGTAATTTGAAGTTATATAATGATATATATATACTCAATTTTGTATTGAGTTGAAGTACATTAACATTTGGTTTTTAATTCTTCATTTTATATTCAGCCTTCCGACAGACTGATCAATAAAACTCTTTCCTCTTTCCTGTTAATAAATTAAGTATTGTTAATATTACTTGTTAACCTTCCTGTCCTTCTTTTGATCTTTCTAAAAAGAGTTTAAACTCCTCTTTAGAAGTACATTTTTTCCCCTCTTTGGGTAGATTGTTCCATGAAAGTGGTAATAAATAGTAGAATGATTTCTTTATCTTTTCTGTTCGAGGTAGAGGTACTATCATTTTTGTCCCTTTATTATGGGACCTTAGGTTTAGGTTTCTTTCATCAGTAAAAAGGTGCTTTTGCACTAAGTCGTAAGCTATTTCAAGAATGTGTTGATCCCTTGTTTCATTTAAAAGCTGTATATTATTTGTTTGTTGTAATTCAATTCTCCTTATCCTTGATACCGCGAAAATAAGCTATCCGACCATCACGCCACCTGGAGGCGGAAATAAAGCTAAGGCGGGAGCTTCCGGCTATGGCTCCCGCAACCTTAGAAACAGAGTAGGCCTAAACATGATTGTAAGATTGCTCGGCCTCTACTCTTTCAAATAGGTAAAATTATATACCTATGGATAGCTGAGAATATACTCTTTTCATATTTTTTAATCCCGTGACCATCTTCACATTTTTTGCTGGTGTTATTGCCGTTTTCGCGGGTGGCGGCCGGCGCGAACACCTAAGGCGGAAGCTTCCGTCTCAGCCTACTGGGAGATAATGCAGCCTACAGCGCCACTGGTGTTAAATGCGCACCCTATCTGACTATCTGGGTTCAGCACAATTACATTCACTCTTCTTTTTAAACCAAACACCACCCTAACATAGGAATTTTGCAAGACCTGAAGCTTGTCAAGGAGATTTTTTGGTGCACCCATGTAGATAAAGTCACCATAATCAAAAAGAGGCCTTACAGCCACTTTATAGAGGGTAAGGATATCCTGAGGTTTCAATGCTCTTTGTATCCTTTTTATCGCTCTAAGTCTCCCTGAGGCTTGAGCGATCTTTTGATTTAGGTGATCTTTAAAAGTAAGAGACTTGTCTATGTTTAGACCTAAATATGTGTAGGTATCTGTATATTTCATAATTTCATTCCCAAGTTTAAACGAGAATATGCTAGAGGTGTCAGTTTTCTTTTTGGGAAGGATTTCTAATATGTTGCTTTTCGAGATATTAATAGAAATTTTGTTTTTTCTACACCATAAGTTAACTTTTTCTAGATCACACTGTAATTCCTCATTAGCCTCAAGTCTTGTTTTCCTAGATGTATACAACACAGTATCATCAGCAAAATGCTGAACATGCACCTTTGATGCCACTTCATTTAAATCGTTGATGTACATAAGAAATAACAACGGTCCAAGTCCTGTGCCCTGGGGAACCCCTCTTGTGACCCTTAATAAATCAGAGGTTTTATCATTTATACTCACTCTTTGAAATCTATTACTGAGGTAATCGGTGAACCAAGCTATAGCGTTATTATGTAAGTTGAAGGTTTTTAATTTTGGCCAAGGAATTAAAAAAAATTGGGTATATTTATGTGTGATAATCCCAAATACAGGTTGTAGACACCCTAGGCTGGAAAACCAAATGATGCTTGATTGGGAGAATTACTCAGGAACAATGTACTTGGAATAAAATGAGTTGCTATCCAATTACTCTAATGGATAACAGGTATAACAACTACTCTGTTGAAGAAACTAAGTCATGCAAAATGTCCATTTTTCAGGCTATTCCATGCCTTGTGGAGACCGTCACTTAAACTAATAATTTTACCACAAGCTAACACCAAATTTCAAGACAGATCTATATATAGCGAAATGGAGACTGGGAGTTAAGCCAGAAATCAATTCGGTTAATGTACTTCCTTCTAATGTGGACAGTTAATCATCTTCAGGTAATGCCAGTTGCTGCCCTTGTCCCATAAGTAACTAGTGGGATTGGTCTGCGAATACCATATAAGGCAACACTTTTAAAGTCTGACATGTTACACTCTCTTCTCATCCTGTCACAAGCGTTCATATAAGTAACCGATGTAGTGATGCTCAACATACATTACAATTAAATGTACTTAACAAGATCAGAAGTGCACAGCTAGTTGACCATATAAGGGAAAGCATATGTATGGAGCACACATATCAAATACCACAGCTGGTAAAGTTTTTCCCAACTAAAAATAATACTAGCTGTCATAATGACATGTTTGGTCAAAACATACAGTTGAACCTTAATATTATGTCTGGAATATGATTTACTTTCCCCCAAGATATTATACATCACTGAAACCATGCAAGTTTAAACAATTGAAAAGTATCCTGATGAGCTTAGAAGAATGGCCAAGGCAGAAAGCAATCTACTGTCAGCAATAAATCCGCTCATACTATGTTGAAACAGGAGTAGGCATTACAAGGAAACAAATCCATGAAAGGAAGATGTATGACATGGACACCATAACTGTGTCTATTAACAACAGGGATCAAAAGGAAGACCACCAGTGGGTGAAGCGATGAGCCATACTGTCAAGTTAATTTGATTGATCCTGATGTAGTGCTCTCACCTGAATAAAAATGATTTAAAAAAAACAAAAAAATTGCCTTTCAATCAATTACAGAAATGAAATGTTCAGTTCTAAGCCTACAATGTGCAGTGCTTTTAGTTTGGGCACAGGAATCCAATACCAAGGCCTGAAGCATTCTTAAATCCAAAGTAAAAATACCACGCAGCTCACAAAAATATTATCAAGGTACACATTTAAGAATAGAGAACAAAAACAACGCGTTCTGGTTCAGCAATATTATTGAGGATCAGTACAATAAAAATAATATCATTAATTTTTACATCTCTTTTAACATTCTCCAATATCAATAATAACCATCGAAGAGAAAGAATGTGGTTCACATATAACAAGAACAACATGAACAAAGTTATATTTAACAAGTCCGCCAAGGTGATGATGACAAACAGCTATAAATCTTCAAGGATGCTAGATCAGTCAGTATGTGAATATGAATTGGAGACAGTGATTGCCTAAAACAGTCAGTGAGTGAACCCCAAAGTAGTATAGACATCGATGGTCAGTGATGACAGAGTGTGTAAGATAGGGGAGTATTAGATGGAAGTCCACACCTTACAACTTCACGTAATGCCATCTGTCAACTTCAGACTCGATTTGTGCCGGGTCACCAATGTCTTCACAGTCAGTCAGAGAATCATCTCTGGATTTGAGTTTGTATGCACTGTCTTCAACTGTCACATTGAAGCAGTCAAGTCCTCCAGCGTCAGCCATTTTGCTGATGAGGGATCGCCACTGGTTGTGGGTCTGCTGGATAACATCAAGAGCAAAATCTTTCCCCTTAGCTTCACCATTGAAAGTGAATTGGTTCTTGGGTTTTCCTGATGAAATCTTGTATATGTGGAACCATTTGGTGGTAGCCTTCAGGAAGCCAGGCATTTGCTTCTCAATATCTTGGATGTCATTCAATTTTTTCGGCAAGAGGGTCAGTCACGTCAATTGCAAGAATTTTCCAGTTGGTCTCTCCTTCATTGATGAGAGCCATGATCCCAAGGGCTTTTACTTGTACAATGGCACCGCTTTTGTGTACCGTGAAGCCAATTTTGCACACATCAATCGGATCGTTGTCTCCCTTGCAGCTGGTGTAAGTGTCTGTGTGGCTGGGGTCTTCCCATGTCTGTGGCATACAGCCATAGTTCCAGATGTAGCCGTGGTGTGGGAAGCAGTTGTTGACAAACTGGAGCTTACCCTTCTTTTTGTGTTATTTAATGGGGTTCATCTTTTCTGTGGTGGCGATCTCCATTTTAGCATTGGTCCATCTAGGCACCTCAACAACCATGTTGAAGACATTATTTTCTTTGTCTGTGTGGAGAGGAATGTCATGGAACAGTGAGATAACTTTTCCATCCTTTTTGAAGAAGAGTTGATAACCGAGGCTGTTCAAAGATCCAGACTGTTCCGTTGTGAAAGACATCTTTCTAAAGTGGTAAGGTGTAGTCCTAGCAATAAACCAGGTCTGTGAGAAAGGTTTGAGTGTACAAGACAGGTGATGGGTAGCCCTGGCAGTCTGACAGACGACCAAGCAACCATCTTGGAAAATGGTGGCAATCTTTAAATTTCAAATGGCCCAGGAATATAATATTGCTTTGACATTGGTAAAATGTATGATTCAATCTCAAGATCATTCAAATTGGGCAGTAAAATTGTTCTGGACAATTCTATGGCAAAAATAGCTTTTTCAGGCCATAAAAGCAGCCATCTTAGAAATGTTGGTCATTTTGAAATTCAAATTGTCCCTGGCAAACAAGTATGGCTTCTAAATTATTAAAAAGATATGATTCAACATTAAGATCATTAAAATCAGACTATTCTAGCCAATTATAGGACAAAAATACCATTTTCAGGTCTCAAATGGCAGCCATGTTGAAAAAATGGTGGCCATTTTGAAATTTCAAGTGGCCAACAGCATTTTTTAAAAAAAAGTTGCCCCTGAGGAACGTTAACGTTCTTCAGGGGCAACATGATGTATGTATATTATATGCCTGTGTGTACATTAGGGGAACCCCTTCGGGCACGTGGGCAACACTTGTTGCTGGAGCCATGTGGCCAATTCTTGCTCGTTTGGGCAACTAGGGCAAATTTGGGATATCTATGAAAATTTTGGGTTGTTACACACTTTAGTTTTTTGGGTTTTTTTATAGATTTTATTTATACTGGGAGTCGAAGGTCCCCTAACGGGGTTTTTCGCCTGCCCCAGTCTTACATATGTTGACTGAGCAGGGAAAATTGATAGCTGATAATTTAGCAGTTATAACAACATATATACATGATTTCACTTTGCCACTCAGATCTTTATCGATGGAGTGTTAGTGGTCTTGATTTTATGTTATTTCTGGTAGACTTGCTGTTTTATGGTAGATGTATTAGTATTTATGCAAGTAGTTGGTGTTTGAAGTTATAGTGGGAAGGGTGGATACACTTTGCCACTCAGATCAATAGCGATGGAGTGTTAGTGGTCCTGGATTTAACAAGTGGTAAATTCAGTATTCTTGGCTTAGGTTTGGCTTTGCCACTCTGATCACTATGATGGAGTGTTAGCCATAGTTATATTGGATCATCAGTAGGTTTAGGGAAAGACTTCTAGAAGTAACCTTACAGGAAGTCAAGTGTTATAGACCATAGACTTTCGTGTTAAATGATTTAACTTGCTATAGGTTATGTTTTCGGTACAATTTATACTGCAATCATTGAAAGCGCGGACGTCAGAGTAAGCATTTGTTCAACTCAAACAGTGATTGGTGTCTATGAGGAGTAGTTGGTTAGTAGAAGAAGTTATGTTGAAAGGGGGTTTTTGGTTGGGTTATAGTTGGGTATATATATAGTGTATGTGGTATCATCTAAAAGCATACATCATGGCGTTGAATATCCTATTGTTTATTTCCATGGTAACTGATAAGGAATAGAATGGTAACCATGGAAACAAGGTAACAATTTAGGGCTTATTTTGGTCAGTTTTACCCTTTGTATTTAGGAAATCTGAGAAATTCTTCCTTACAAAACCACTAGATTTCCTGTACTTGGATACGTCAATATTTCTCAATGAAAATATATGTTGTACTCTGTTCCATGGTAACAGATTTAAATCAATTACACCATTTTTTACTGAAATGAATCATACGATTTTCTTCTGAACCATTCACCCTCATATGATTATACTATCAGTTCTTATCAAACAGATCAAGATTAGTAGTATGAATCATTTTTTTCCATGTTCCCAACTTGGGTCGTCATGACTGGTTAGGGTATATACCATTGACTGAGGGTTCTGGAAAAAATATGATTTTTAAAAAATAATCTGGTATAGCCATGTGTGATATCAGGTGAAAGCTCAAAATGTGGAGAACTAAAAAAAAAAGATTGTTTTGAGATTAGGCCAGAACTGTTACCGTGGCAACCAATAACTTGCAAATAGAGTGCCTAAAATAACTTCTATCTTACAAATTTCACTAGTTATGGTTTTCCCCTTGGTTGCTATGGTAACAACCTGATGGAATCGCATCAGACTTCCTTAACTTAACTGTTGAATCATTTACACTGACTTCTGCATAAGTACAAAAATGATGATCCAACTTAAATAGTCAAATTATATAATTCAAAATGGGGTATCTGTTTCCACATTTCTGTATTATGGTACTTCAATAACTCCAGCAGAGTTGCTCAGAGCTAGCTAGGAGAATATGACGTTTCCAAGGTAACATCTATGGTGTTAGGTAGTGTTTGGTATCAAAATGTTTCAAATGACGAGACCAAACTTGATCTATATCTATTTAGATGATATATCAAATAGTAATCTTCATATTCGTATGAAAACAAAAGATTAAACTAAATTTTAAATAACGCAATGTGTTGCCATGGTAACCAAGAATTCGAACATCACTGTTTCAAAATTGTAATCTCCATCTAAACTGCTTTTAGATGTTATAAAGATTTTATGTCCCAAATAGGTGTCAAATTGTTGTTTAGATTAAGATAGAGGTAAAGTTAACCCAAAATTCTCTGGGGAGGCCAGGCTTGAAAGAAATGACCTTAGATAACCTTCAATATCATTTCCTAATAATATATGCACTAAATGTATCTTTTAAATACGAAAAAATGTCTCTATATCTTTTCACAAGATTTACCAGAGGTCATTTTCCAAATTCCCCATCAGTAATTTCCTGAATATCCCTATATTACGCAAAATAAGTGGGTGATAATAGGTGCATTTACTGCATTCAAAAATGTAAAGGGCCCAAAAGCTACAAGCTAAGGCCATTTTCTTGGGCTGCATAATATCATGTGCTGCATAATATCATGTGCTGCATGATTGCATGCTATTATAGGCATGAATTGTTGCAGCTATGAAATTAGGCAGCTTTTGTTTACCAACATTGGGAACGATGTGCTGCATAATCGCATGGACTGCATAATTACATGTGAAAATAACAAGAAATCTTGCAGCCATGAAATTAAGCAGAATATGTGCTGCATTATTTCATGGGCTACATAATTTCATGCTTTCTAGGCATGAAAGTATGCCACGCAATTTGGCTGCATAATTTCACAGGCTGCATATTTTTATAGAACACCGGCGCTCTGTCACCTACTCAACGACCTACTTACGAGATAAAACCCACTTACAGCAGAACCCACAGATCTATGGGCTGGTGTAAGGCGACCCATGTTCAGATTTCACCCATGCAGCCAGCATAAGGAGAATTGTACATGTTAGTTTTACATTCCTTAATATCTCCATGCATATTTCAGTCAGGCCAAGGGTGTCACTGGTCTGTTGGGATAGAACTGATGGACTGTCTACCATGGCATGGAACATCTTCATTTTTTAAATCAAACATAGCAGTTCCTCCCACTCATAATAATATTGAATTAGGGGGAGGGAAGGGGGAATGGGGTATATGGGTGCGTCGGGGGAGGGGAGGGGGGAGGGAAGGCAGGGTAGGAAAAGTGGGGAAGGTTTTAAATATCTAAGTATATTCTCTAGAGCGGTTTAAGGAGAGCTCTCAGAAATATAATACAAATATGGATAATAGATGGAACATCATCTTATCAAAGGCTAAAGGGAGGGGAAACGGAAGGAGGGAGGAGGGAAAAGGAAAGGCGGGGGAGGGGAAGTATACATAGGGGTACGGCTGGATCCTTATCAAATTGATAGTTCAATCATAAGTCTGATGTTGTCATGCGACCAGACTTGACTAGCTGACGATAGTGATTAGTGATATGAAAGGGACGATAATATAGCTAATATGAATAAATATAGGTATAAGACTGATCTTTATCTGGGTATATAGGACGAACATAACGCTACTTTCTGGGCTACACAAATACATTGGTGTTATATGTTGATATGGGACGACTGAGTTTATTATATTGATAATATAATATATCTTGATGTAAATGAATGATTAAAGTTGTAATTGTGTATATATGATTCTGAGAATATCATAATATCAGTGTAAACTCAAATTGAGCGAAATAAAATTATCGAAATAAAATAATGTATCTCTCACAAACAGTTACAGGCGGTCTGATGGTAATGGCATGAAAATAACTTAAAAAGGCTTTTCTTCTGGACGCACATAGAGGGCTCACTCTTTTATAGCAACTTAGGTTTGAGTAAGGTGAGGTTACCTGGGTGTTGTTTTGTTTTTTTAAAAGAAATTTGATATTGAATATAAACTATGTACTGGAAATTTCTACCCGTGGTACATGGGGGCCCGCTAGTAAAGTATGGATAGTTAGTCAAGACCTAGATTCCGATGGTCGACCGCCAAACGTCCCCATGATGATTATGCTTCCCGGAAGTTGACGGGACAAGTCTAATACTTACGATTTAATGACCTCATTTGCCCTCTTAAAAGAATAAAAATCGTCATCAGCAAGCGACATGCAATATGCGATAATTTGTCTTCGCGGACCTTCCCCCATCACAATGGGGGAGAATCGCTTTCATTGTACATTGTATTGAATCTGAAATATGAGCGCTGATATCACATAATCTTTCGGGGCATATCAGATTCTGCTTACAAATGAAATACAGAAAAGCCAACTACTGAGGGGTTGGGGATGTTATGTTGCAAAAGGAATCTCATTTTTAAAATAACCTCACTGTTCAGGTTTCTCAGAGAGAGGACATAGCATGATAAAATTGATAAGAATAAAAAGAAATACACTGATCAAATAACCTTCACATTGTTTGACAAAATAGCTATTGACATATAAAAAGCATGAACAATTGTCTAATATCTATATGGTAGTCTGAGAGCCCAAGTTTAGTTCAAGAAAATCTGTGTATCTCCTATAAGCCATTTTTTCTCAAAGTGGTTCTTTATATGAAAGGTTTTGTGCATCTCGTCCGTTTGTTTTCCTTTTTGCTAAGAAGGAGCTTGTCTTTCTAAAAGATGGGAAAGGGATATCACAATGGGGAGCTCGATGGCTTCTTGCCTTGATGCAATGGCTAAATTACTTGCCTCTTATTCCTGACATTCAATTCATCCACTCTCGCACCCAACACAAAGTGAAGGCGACTTCTATGAGGAATTTAATGGAAGGATGTCACACAAATAACGGATTGAGTCACTCGGTTCGACCTTTGATAACAAATCCCTCGTCCCAGTCTTGGAGTTGAAATAATGTAGAGCCACTTTTAGCAGTCTTTTCCGCCATTCAAATCATTTAAGTGAAAGGCGCTCACTGGCAACAAGAATGAATTATCTCAAACGTATAAAGGAAGTTCAGCTTTAGAAATACTGAATAAATCATGCATATATACATCCAGGGATGTTCATCCAAACTTGCCTACCACTGAATTGTGCATTGGAATAAAGAAAGCAATATGACATAATATAACAGCGAAGGTTAAACATATGAAAACTTCGTCTATCATAATAATCTTACTGCCATGTTCTTGTCATGGATACAAATGTGTCACTGGGTGAGGATAGTTATATTATATATATTGCACCCATCACAAATGTTGGTGTACTTAATAATTTTCGAATCATTTGTCTACATTCATCACAGCTTGGTTCCATACACGTCACAACCAAAAATTGGTCGATTTATAACCTACGGTGTTTTTGTATCTAAAGTGGCTTTTGAGAATAAAGGATGTTCCCCCATTCCCATTCCATTGCACTCTGAATGGATGTGTTCGACAATCATTATAAATTAACAACAGCATCAATTACAGCTACATCCAGCTCATTTAAAACTAGATATTCCATCAGCTTCTTGCATATTAAAATTTCGATATTAATCTCCAGTTATGATATCAAGATCATTTCGATCAGCATCAAATCCCACCACCCGAAATAGATGCGGTCTCAATAGCTCCACATTCTGTTCGCGCAGCAGACTATAGGGCAATTCGTTTACAGAGCATCTAACCTTGGGAAGTGCATGAGACACAGGAATGAGAACAGATGTGTTGTAGTACATTAAATTAAATTAAAGATAATTGAGCGTTATAGCATACGTAGGCATATGTTTAGGTTGGATTCAAGTTTAGTCCCGTATGCCTTATGATTCAGGAACGTAGTAGTAACGGTTTTACAATCATATACGGTAGTAAACCCAAGGTTGTTTTATATATTCAAATACCGTACTCCAAAATATCAAATCTGCATCAAATACTCCCAAATGTATGAACTATTTAAAAGAACATGTAAAGCCTTACAAGTTACAGCAGAATTCTTTTGCAATACATTGCGTATAGATCTGACAAGTGTTTGCTTGATCGCCAACCTCTTATTTGCAAAGGTAGACCATAACCGGTGACCTAATTTTGTCCCTGTCGTCTCGCGAGATTCAAAGTAAGATCCCCTCCATTCTCCTCGTCATGTGATAGAAGTTACCCAGTGTAGTATCCTATCTGTCATACAATCTAATATGAGAAACGGTTTATGTGTCAGCTCAGGTCAATTGGACAAGAAGAGAAATGAGAAAGGGAGGTGCGTTATTATGAATTACAGTTTTTAACATTCATCTGACAAGGACAGTACTTGACAGTAAAGCCAAAAGCAGAAAATCATAACAGTGTAAGGATGGTGAGGAAATGAGGGTTTTGCGACCAAGGACAACTAAAGAAAAGAACTAAGGGAATATCAGCAGGGAAGCACCTGCATACATGTGCACAATTATGACGCTAAAACATAAGGAACCATGGCTAAGGTTTGAAAAGATAATTACACAAACGGAGATAAGGAAGGATCTCTCGCTATTCTGAATTCCCTTATACCCTCTCCCTTGCAGACACATTTCCCTTCCAAATCAATAAACCATCCCTGTTGCATCAAGATAATCTATTAGACCGAACATAAATCTGAGTTACAAGCTCATATATATGACTCTCCTGTGTACCAGAAAGTGTCCATAGTAATTTGATCCGGCAGGAGGGTGTGATCATATGGTGGTGTCATTTTACGAATCTGTCAACTTCATATTGAATCCTTATTAATGTGCAGCCATCAGGCTAGTTATCGAACGATTTGCTCACCCCAAGCAATAGACCCAACAGTTTGGAATGGCTTGAGATCGTCGTGACGCAGACCATGGCGTATTTTAGATGGCTTGAAATAATTAAATTTCTCTGAATCAAATTAGTCATTTGACTAGTCTACTAAATCAATCTAGTTTAACAGATGGTTTGCCAATACAGACTCCTTTCCTGCCCTTATCAATTGGGAATAAAACAGCTAGGCAAAGTTATAGATATAATTTTTCAAAGGAGGTCACTATCAATTCATTCTGAAATCATGAAGTGGAAGAACTATACACACTCTCCACTATTCGTTATTAAATAAATTTATGTAGGCCTATGTAGGAATTGTATTTGATGAATCTACTGAACTTTGGTTTAATTTAAAAATAGCTTCAATATAGTAAGCTGGGGCAACCCATGGTTGTATACGGTTAGTTTCATTTACATATGTAATTGATGATTTGTTGAAATTTTATTTGACCGTATAATTATATACATAAATACTACCATGAGTGTCGGAGGGCTTGAATTATGTGCATGATTACATCAAGGATTCATTCTGACTTTGAACATACACAAAGATAATATAGTTTGGACATGTATGAATTCATGTACCTAATATTTGTCTATATATACAAAAGTGCAATGACTAATATGAACTCCATCAGCTTTATTATGCCAGAGACCAGAATTATCCAGCTCTACACAGGTCTCATTGCTAGAGTATTATCAGCACAACAAAAAAAGGGCGAATTATGTAGCACTAGATTCTACCGCATCGCTGTTATGGAAAATTATTCTTAACATCAGCGTTGGAAACGATAAAATGGTGATCGCGAGAGGCCCGAAATCGAGGCCTCTTTATGTCAGTGATACTACTTTGTACTTCCGTTTGTGTACTGAAGTGAGGAGATAGTAAAATTAGAGATAAAACGCAGGGTATGCGGCCCCCTTATCTCTCACCCCTTCACGCTCCGCTTAAAACAGTACGGGCGAGGGAGTGGTGCTTATCACCCATGTCTCTCCTAAGGCTTCAAAAATCTTTGCATCTCTGGATTTTCTATGGTTCCGCCAAGGATTCTCACTGATACAACAAACATTACTGCATGCAGGTGCATACAAGTTGTCACAACTGAACTGCAGTTCCCACTTTCCGTTTGTCATAGTAATCAAAGTACGGTATTTATTGTTACACTGCGGACACTAAGAAGGAAACTAGTTGTATTTTCCTTTAAAAAAAACTGTTTCCCGGGTACTGGAAATGGCCAAAAAGTGCCTCCTCTTTTCCAACCAGCAAAAATAATACTATTATATGGGCTATAACGTTGTTGTAGCCCAACCACAAACTGAGATCGAACCAGTTCAAATCGATAAGGCCTGTGAAACATCAGTAATAACAGAAACATATCTTGTAATAACATTGATCAATCTAACGCAATAATAATGGCTAGAAGATCACTGTGTGTGTAGGGGGGGGGCGGAGGGGTGATGAAAACTGACTGAGAGAGAAGAACAACACTGATGTCCGAATTTAACATAAGTTATCTTCGTCAGCTAATTCCTCGAATAATGAAGTTATGCTTTATCAGCTGACCTGTGGGTGCCCTGGAAGCATCTCCTAGTTCCTTCCACATTTGGGATACATCTAAGCGTCAAAACACACGTTTTAGAAATGATTCTCGTTTTAGCAGGCATCAGCTCAAACCAGCCAAACATATTGTCCCATTGTACTCCACAGTACACCAAGTGTGTACTGTGTAGCACGGGAATCCAGGTCAGAATCCCACAGGACAATATCCCATCAGACTAATCACTGCGAACAAAATCCCACAGGACATAATCCCCCTGGATTGAAAGGCACCAAACCTCACAATAGAGGAAAAACAGTATATCCTCGTATTAATGAATTAATTGGCCATCCAGGCTTCTCACTAAGAATGGGCAAAGAATGAGGAAATCTACATATTATGCAACCGTTTAAGATTTTGCTTTATAGATGCATGTTATTAGCTCTTATCCATATAATATACGGGTAGAGCGATTTCTACGAAAAAAGACGTAGAAAAGAGGGGTTTCTTTGTGTCACATGTTCTTGGAATCTGGGGTCTCCCGATCTACTTTGTTGGCCTCTACAGGTCTGTCAACCCTGTCTGGAGGTCATTATGTGGTTTGTGAAGGTATCTGGGGTGAAATACTGAAAATGTGATTTTGAAGCCTTTTTTTAAATTGGGATCTCTACACTCTGTGTATAGCCTGGGAAAGCCCCTGTGAGACACTACGTCAGTTCCCAAAACCTTTCAGGGGGACCTAACTACATGCAGAGGAGTGGGAGAGTGAAGAAGAGGGGAGGTAGAAGGTGGGGGTATTGGAGAGAGGGAGGGGATGGAGAGGGTGTAGGAAGGGGAGAGTTAAGAAAAGGGAGGGTGGGGGAATAGGAGAAGGGGATCAAGGGGGAGGGAAAGAACAGGAGAAAAGAGGTGAGGGAGAGGATGTAGGGGAAGGGGAGAGGGGAAGGGGAGCATGAGGAAGAGGGGAGGGAGATCAGATGTAGGGTTGGGAGAGAAAAACAGGTATGATAGACAGAGAAGAGGGTGAGGGAAAAGAGGGAGAGGGGGAAGTGTTGGGAGAGAGAGTGACCATCCAAGAAGAGGGAGAAAGAGGCGAGGGAGAGGATGTGGGGAAAGGGAGATAGGGGAGGGGGAGCATGAGGAAGAGGGGAGCGAGAGGGGGAAAATCAGAGATGGGGTTGGGAGAGAAAAACAGGTATACATGAAAGACAGAGAAGAGGGGGGGGGGGGAAAGAAGGAGAGGGGGACGTGTGGGGAGAGAGGGTGACAGTCCGGAGGACGGGTACTTTGCTAGTAATTTATAAATTCACAGATACGCACCAACTTTGTTAATGAAAAAAGGTTTTGATGATTTTGTTCTTTTTTTAATTCTGTGAGATTAAGTATACTCTAGGGTTATGACCTGTGGGAATCTAGTAGTAGGGACTATGAACTGTGGGATTTTGTCCGTCGGGATTTTGGCTGGTTACCATAGCAAGGATCCTTCTATTCAAATATAGTTGCTTAAAATAAGTCTAGAGAACAAAAATAACTTTTCATCAATTGATTTCCGAAGTGTTTTTCTGCTGAATGGATTTTGACCATTCCATAACCACCAAAACATCACCGACCATGCTCACGAGCTAATTCATTGTCATAAAAGAACACCGCTTCGCTCAGGGTTTGGAAATGGGTATTTGACTTTGGAGTACCCAGATGCATTAGCAGCACTCCCATTGACCTATCAATGGCAGTATCTTCTCTCAGAAATGCTTTCTGTCATAGAGGACCTGCTTTTTAACAATTAGGTCTAAGGCAATTATGTGCACCCAACTGAGTACCTCAATACATGTTATGGTTATTGTGGATGTAACAATACATCGATGATTCCATTGAAAATAAACCGTTAATTTGGAGGTTCCAATAGTCGTTCCTATTGGACCAGAATCATTAGGACCGAGGCGCCACCACCGGTGAGATCATTCTGAGGAAGACATTGTTTTATTCCCATTGGGGCAACAGGAATCATTTCAAACAGATTAGAAAGATATTGGAGTCTGGAAACATCCATCCCCATTCATCACATAGTAGCTTAGATTAAATCCTGACTCATTTTGTATCTCATCTCATTTGAAGCTATTCTACGCGTCTGCCGTTCATTTCTCTATTAGGACTACCGGAAAAGGCCTACAAATTAAGAACCAACGCCCACATTGACTACAAAAATCACAAGTTGTGTATTAATTAA
Source organism: Sthenelais limicola (assembly GCA_942159475.1). NCBI lineage: Eukaryota > Metazoa > Annelida > Polychaeta > Phyllodocida > Sigalionidae > Sthenelais > Sthenelais limicola. Next base: position 71,373,301 of record OW804097.1, on the reverse strand, counting down.
TCTCAAGACCGAGAACGGCTATAATGATTGGTAGAGAGAATTCCCAACTAAAATGGCATTGTAGGATAGACTTTGCTAATAGAGTGGTCACAAAGCTATAGACAGAAAGGTGGCAGGCATTGCTATTATTTGATTCAAAAATTGTTCAAAAGAAACTTAAAGGTTTTTGTCCAAGGGTCGGAGCATTACACACAATTTTGTTGACTTGCATCTTCAGAGAACGCTGTGATATCAACTCAGCATTTTGCTCCTCATTAAATCCGTGAAAAAAGAAGAAAATAGTGGCTTCCCCAACAATATTATGTCATCACTCCCAGCATTTCGGGCGTGATGTTTTATTGGCAATGTCAAAGAGATACATCGTCTTAATCTTCAGGGTATTTCCCAGTTACTGACATTTACATGCATGAAAATATCCGGCATTATTAGAGCAATTTATCGTTGTGCTGACGACATTTAAACGTGACAACGAAGATCAGAAGCATTGGATCCGCTGGAGGTCAATAAAGAAACTCTCAAATAGAACCAATTCCCGTAAATTTTAACGACGTCCCAATGTGGTAAGTCTATATATAGTATAGGGGTAATTCCCTTTGATACTCCACTTATATTAATTCTTCAGTAGATAGTTTAATAAGGAATTCCATACATTTGCAGTGATCTTTCTCACTGGTAGAAGACCCGACCTCTGCAATTACCTCACTGACAGATAACTGTTATTCAGGTGTTTAGAGGTTTATCAGAAGGTATTTCCCCCCTGTAGTAATAAGCGGTGTTGAAAGAAATTCAAACTTTTATCATTATTGAAAAGGGTATGTATGGTATAGAATCACTTCCAGATGCAATGCTCCAACGTGGATTGAAAGTAGAATACAATCTATAGCGAACGGATACTTTAGTTTCTGAACAGTTGCTTTTACATCCGTCCAAATGAGGGTAGGCCATTTAAATGTTCAATATAAAAACTCATACATGGGGATCAATCAAAGATGAAAGCTTTTGTAAATTAGGGCCTAGCGTTAAAACAAATCCAACAGACTTCCTAATTCATACTCATTAGCACCAAAACTGCCACCAATTGATTCGCTGAATAAAGACCACAAACAACCAGCCTTCCATTAAAAAAGTAAATCCCTGTATGTTCAAAAAAGGTCGGTGTTCATTCCATCCATGGGCTTGATTACACTTCGATTGCGTTTCTTTACACTGCCGTCACACAGTACCACTTAAAATCAACTTACATTTTTTATGATTTTTTTTTCAAATATTTAATGATTCAAAGAATCGACTCTTGCACGTTTGTGGCTTTTCTCCAAAGGGAATTAGAAAAAAGATGGAAGTCAATCTCCGACGTACTCATAGGACTTGAATGGTATGATTAAATTAAATCAATGGCCGCAAACACTAAAAAAGATGCCCTGGATTTTTTCGAATGTTTTAGGCCAAGCTAAAAAGATAAATTGCTTTACATCGGAGTGATTATGCCCCTGAGACAAGAAGCAGACACGCCCTTTGAGGGCCTCCCAGTTTTCTGTTTAGGGACGCATTTAACACATTAGTGTCAAGCATAGACCACTGAAGAGAAAGATGGCGTTTAAAAAACGCAAACCACAGTGTGAGGTTCATAAAGTCCATGACACATTTGGGAAACAAAGAAATGTTGAGACATAGCATTTGAGGACAAGACAAGACATTTTTTTCTCGGCCAAGGATAATTTGATCAGGCAAGTATTGATGAAGGGGAGACGCTAATTACTAGGCGGTAATTAGCATGGAGAATACGAGCCTGTTTCCATGGTGACAGCTAGAGCTTTGGGCCGATGCCATCCTCCCTTAAGGGAACCTTTGACGAGACTGTGTATGCATTCACCTCCAGAGGAAGAGGGAGATAAGACAGTGAGAGCATGAGGAACGGGGAACTTTGGTGGTGGCTACACTCAGACTCTTACCCTTAGGCAGAACAAAGGCAAATATAACAGAATTATCTGAATGAGTGTAATTTCGTAAAGAGTTGACACAAAAATCCAGGTAGTCAGAGGGGAATATCTGAAAATGCAGTACTGTAAAATATTAACATTGTCAATGTTCATAAACTTCATTCAATATCACTTCACCTTCAACAGTGGTATCAGAATTATCAAACATGTCTAGCCCATTTTTTCATCTTACCTGAGAATGAAAATACATGTACATACGGCCCGGGACATGACCATGCTGTCTGTAATCTGCTTAGGCTGGGATTTAGCATAGGTCCTGAGATCGGAATTTGGAGTTAAATCGGAGATTACCTGTTATACTAAAATTGTTATCTCCCATGGAAACAACGGTCGGGATTGAGGGGATGGAGCCTCAGTAAAAGAATCAAATTCATGATGACGTTTAGGCTGAAATAACACGATCACTTAATAGTCATTATTTCTTATTCATTTAGGAAATTGATTTTTCAAATTTCATCCGTACATCCTTTTTACGTAAAGTGAATATTTTGATCTTCATATTTTTTGCCGTCATCGCTTGCAATGACGATATAAATAGTTTTTTTAATGATATTTCTGAAGAAGAAGAATTGTTTCGAGGTAGGTTATCACTGTATATCGATAAGACCCGGTAGATGATTATAGTTGTTGTGAGAGGTAGGAAAACCCCTAAGTATTAGATCTGGGTTTTATTCACTAGCTTTCGAGCATTCATCAGATCAGAATGTTTCAGAATTTTTTTTAAAAAAAAGAATACTGACTAAATAGTAGGTGACTCATTTTCAACGTTCAGGTAATAATATATGTTTTAGACCCATTGATGGACTATAACTATATAGAATGGGCTTCGCCTATCTCATAAAGCAATATATATCAAACAGTAATATGTCAGTCAAGTCCCAAGATTAACTTTCTTTATAAAAAGCTTATTGGTGTTGAGTGGCGCTGCACTTTCACTTCACACTAGACTGAAGCAAGAGTCTGACTGTCCTTTCGATGCACATGTAGCTGACAGGCGGGAATCGATGCTGAAATATAGCGACCCATATTTCAATTCATCCACTTCAGTTTAAATTTGGATCGTTCGCCTTCCCCACCCCTCCAACTCCCTCGTACCCTATTTTCTTTAATTAGTGACAATAGAGCCATCAACGCGAGGGGTGCATTTGAGCTGGATGGACCTGCACAAGAAAAGGGTTTGGCGTGTATGAACGGGAGGTATTTCTCGAATGAAGGATCCCGGGGGTAGGGAGAAGTCTGGTCTGGTTAGGGGCGTAGGGGGAATGAGAGAGGAAGGCTCGGAGGATAGAGGCCTAGGGGGATTGAATTGTACTTATGGGATTCGTGCTTTAATGGGGCTTGTGTAATTACCCCCTCCCCCTGGCTCATGGATTGCACCCACATATTAATGTGTCTATCTAAGGTTCCATGGTAGGAAGGAGAAAGGAAGGGTAATGTTGACTATAGTGCAATATTCAATATGTTACTTAAGAGGCAAAGTAAAGCGAAAGCACTCCAAAGAACGGCAAAAGTTTATTCATCAGCAGCATTGATTCCATTGCCACTACGTCAATTCAAACTCCTGACAATACCTACACCCACCTCTACATCTCCCCTACCCCCAACCCAACCCCATCCAGCTACCCATCCTCACTGTCGGGCGCCCACACCCTTTCTTTGACTAATGATCCCGATTTTTTTGGACCCTGGAGTTTTTTATTGGTTCAGGACGAACGCATTATTCGGCGTCGGGGGAATGTGTTGCGCCTACTTGCACCAGTTCCGCACTAGGCAGGGAGATGATACCTTATTTGTATAAGAGGCCAAGAATGGAAATATGGGTCGTTCAGTGCGCTGTGGCTGTTTAAATCCCAGCTGGCGATGACTCAAAAAAATCTTCAAAGAGGATGGGGTTTTTTTTAAATAAAAAAAAGCTGAGTTAATTTACTTGTCAAAAAAATGTGTGACTTAAACATAAAAAGTGTGGAGAAGTACCAAGTGTATAATTGATTGAGTGAAGTTTTTTTGCTCTTCATCTTTGGCGGGAAATGTATAAGAAGCAGTCGCCAGTAAATTTACTGAAGTAGCCATGAATTGTTTGCGGCCGTGCTTTGTGCATTTGATTATTTGCAAAGCGCGAATGTCATAAAGAAGTCAATATTTGTAGTAGAATAGTGCGAGATAAAAAGCGCATTTCATTTCCCACTGCCGTGATTTACAGGGTATCGTTTCTACATTTCGCACTACGTGTTGTGTGAGGTATCTTGATACGTTTTAACGACATCGCCTAACATTTAACATTTTTATAGCACTTATTGACTATCATGGGTACTAGACATTAAAAGAATGTTGATTATGAAATAAAAATGCAGTTACGGATGGCTGTGGTTTACAGTATTTTAAGACAATGATATTAAATGTCAATTTGGATTGGGCAAATATCCTCTGACTTTCAAGAGGAATTACAAGGGTTCCCTTCGATTACGGTATTTACGTTACAATACTCCTGTTCTCGTTGTGTCTTCACATTGCAGTTTCTACGTATGACCGCCATGCAGTGCATGAGGAACTCATAGAGTTGATCCACCGGCCGTGGCAGGACTGGCGTGGGAGTGTGTCATTGAAAGTGGCCACTAAATAATAGATTTCTGCAGTATATCCTATAACTGTTGAAATACAAGTATCTAAATAGATTAGATGGTAATGGAGACAATGTATATTGGGAAAAAACAAATACATAAGTGTAAATACAACTCCTTGTGACTCTCAGTTTCCTTTACCCTGAGCTAGCGCTTGGCGCTTACTGCATAAAGTTCGTCATATCTTTTATGTAAATTGTGAATTCACAAACTCCACCTGAACGAGTCCGGCAATATGTCTAGATATCATTGTTTACTTATGATTCATATAACTAATATGAATGAAACTATTTGCCATAGTGTCTACATTGATCAACCCTCCCAGAGAAGTCTTCAAGTCCGACAATTTAGTGCGATATGTTCCACATCGCCGAAATGAAACTGCTCTGATAATGAAAGCATCTTCTCATTAGGGTGTTCACCCCCCCCCCCCGCGTCCCCCCCCCCATCTCCTCTCCATCCTTTCCCCCTACATAGAAGCTCGGTCTCTCTTTCACTCGTTCACTCCCAGCCACTCCTATTCCGTCTGAGCTCACAGATGGGACTGTGGGATGAAACCAGCGACGCGACTAAATGACGACCGGCGAGAAATCCTAGAACAATGCTTTGATCAAGGCTATTGTCTTATACTAAGATCTGCGCAGATCCCCCAGCTGCTCCGCCCGGGAAAACTCTCCCCACTGTTAGATTGGCCTGAAACCAGATGGGTAGGAATGGCAGGAGGGTATTTGGTGGGTGGTATGAAGAGGGACTTTCTAGCGACTGTGTGGTTGTGAAGTAGGTGGGAGGAGCAGTGGTAAAAGCGAACGGGGTAGAACAGGACTGCAGCTAGCGTGGGGATGACGAACAGGAGGTGGGGGGAGAAAGGTACTCCCACCAAGCCATTACGTTTGTTTAAAGAATGTGCATTGAAGAGAGGGTGGGCGGATAGGGTAGAGATGAGGATGGGAGGGTTGGGTGAGTCTAATTAGGAACCTTGTCCCCCTTTCGGATGTGTTTGTTGAGGGAGAGGAAAGAGGATTGGGGAAGTGTTGGTCTGAAGGACAGATAGACACATAGCAAAGATCCGCTGAACGTAATGCTTGCCATAGGATTGCAATTTAGTGGAAGCAATTATATGTGGACTAGGTACAGTGCAGAAATTAGCACACATAGTAATAGTGATTCGGGTGTCTTTTTTCTTTTTTTACAATTCTTAAGTTATTTTCCAATACATGTTACCAGTCATTCGGCCGTTTGAGGTATTTGTATTACAAAAGGAATTTGGTGATAGGCTATATTAAACTTTCGGCAGACCCTATGAGTATCTAGGGAATTTCAGAGTGGATGAAATATATTTCAAACTGGCATTTGAATCTGTAACCAATTAGGACTTTTTGGGTTGCTTGCTTGCATGCAGTGATGGCAACATGTTTTATCTCCGATTACCCTGGTTCACAGAAATGATTCCTTTGGGCGTTCACGCATATGTAGGAAAAATGTTTATAATCAATATTGGCTCCATGATATTTCATTTCTTATAGTATGGTTAATACCTCTATGATAATGAAATGCCACAATCCGAAAGATAAAACCGTTATCCCAGTCTCTCAGTTATTTGTCACAAACAAGATACAGTGATATTTGAAAAAATAGAACATGTATTGTTGTTGTTAGTTCTTTAGGAATAGCATTTATGAATTATGTAGAATGAGAGGGCCATGGGCGCCTGGTGTTAGTAAGAAGCTAGGGATAGAAGGGCTAGATAAGATCCATGAGGCTTTCATGGCAATTATAATTTATAGATAGTGTATCTCAATGGGGAACCAGGGTATGACGATATCAGTGTGGCAGTAAAGAACTTGGTGTGGCTTGGGATTTAATTCAAAATGAAAGATGACTTGATAAATCGCAATTTTCATAGATCTGGATTTGCTTATCTAAAATCGTGAAGACATACACTCTTCGCATCATATTTGTTGTATCAGATATAGAAAAAAGAATTCTAAGCAAAATACTTATCCTTTTATCGGGTGATTGAGTTGTTATGTGTTTGGTGAAGCAAGACATTGTACCATTTCTAGCGTAAAATAATATCGTATACAAGCTCTGTGCTCGTTCATCAGCAGCTCGTTTGCTCAATTGATACTTGCCTATGAAACAAAACTATCAAATTGTTGAGATTGGAATGCAAAATTGATGCCCTACTCTTGCATACACGATTCGAATGATGCTAGTATTCCGACGTCACAAGATCCTTCGGTAGGGGAAGGGGAAACCTTACTTGCAAATTGACATTCAGACATCAATTCATTAAGGAGACGGAAAGCTTGTTTTTTTAATCATAACTCGCTCTGCGAAAATCAGATTAATGTAATGGATGATGTCATTAGACTTTAATATGGGGAGCTGCAGTATACTGATCACAATTTCTTTACAAAGTCATAGAGATACTAAACGACGAAATTTTCTTTTTTAAATCTCGTGGATAGATAAACATCCAATGTCGTGTGTGTTAAGTACTGGGTTTCTCACTTTAACTACAAATATCTAGTAAATAAGTTTAGCATAAATAACATAGCAGTTAAAGTAATTAATTAGTATTTTCTCGCTGTAGTACCTAGCAGTTGAAATATCGCTGCAATTTATTTCACCTAGGACAAATGGGAGGTAGCCTGAATTTGTCAAATGCTTTATTCGCAATGTCATTCTACCCAAATAAATAGAGCATAAATTTATGACCATTTACAGTCTGAATATGCCACTTTATTCATGAATGTTGACTTAATATATCGGTTGCAAATAATATTCATTTCCCCAACCAAAAATGGGCACCAGATTTGAGAATCCCTAAAATACAGCTGACCCCCCAAAAAAACCATGGATGTGTATAGGAGCTTAAGAAGTACTGCGAAACGTTTAACAACTAGACTGATCATTGATTGCCTCAAGATATTATGAATCCTGTGTCAATATATATATATATGATAGAAATGAATTATTACCCAGAGAAATGTTTCCAGAGCACGCACTCGGGAGATTAGAATAAAAAATGCAAGTTATCATGTTTGAAGACTATAATACCCTGTCATCCATTCGGATCCCGCCTACTCAAACAGACCTTTTATTGATACGATTTTTATTACATTTTCTAATCCAGTGCCCTCAGGGAAAACTCCATCCATTGTTTCCCAGAGACTATTTTTCAGACGAGGTTCTCGCTCATGTTGCTCGTATAGATCTAATCAGATATCGTGTACTTTTTAGCAGAGAAAGAACAATCGTAACAATAAACGCTAATGTAACATTCTCAATGAATATAATATCCTCCTTTGCGTGTTCATGTAAAAAAATGCGCCGTTGAAAAACATGTCAAGCGGCAATTTCGTCGTTTTGGAATTTAGCATATGGCTGATGTAACAACTCACATGAATGCCATTAAAAGGGCCCATTAAAACATGTGTATCAGTGCAAATCCTCGTCGGAGTCCATAACCTATCCTGTCCTTTTTCGCTTGGTCTCTTGACGCGACGACCCAGTTTTTTTTTATTGATTGAGGCATTAAAGTTGTAGCAAGGCTAATTTAATATGGGGATGATTCTGGAGATTATCTTGATTTAATTTCGCCATTAAATTTAAAACTAATCCCCTACTTCTTGCTATCTATCGTAGCGTGCGCCTTTCTCACAGAAAGTCAATATTGGATTGTCACTTCGATTTTTTTCACTATCATGTCAAGTTGTACGGCCTCCCCTCTTGTTTTTTCCACACTACAAATATTTGCTCACAGGTTTTTCATACATTTATGTTGCATTATAACTCCGTCGAGTATGATCAGTTCCCAATATAACTGCTCTAATAAAAAAATGTTTCCCTTCAGCTGAAAGTACCAGAAGTGGAGATGTTCTCCACTGGACCATCAAACATCACAGTTACCCTTACAACCACATGTACTCTCCAGAGGCAAATTCGGAATTCATGTCATTTTATTATGTTTGGAAAAGAAAAGAAAAGAAAATAGTTAGTGCAATACAGTCCTTTTTGTAAAAGCAACTATAGCTGACGATAATGTATATAATCGCAAAATCTGCCACCAAGTTACGTGTTGTACTTGCTCGTAAATTGGTTGCCCATGCCTGCTTCTATTAAATCATGTATGTTGTTCCGTGCCCACTTTATACAGGTACACATAGATTAGCTTGATGACTTGCCCATGCCACCTTGCTTTCCTCCAAATAAGCCTCCTTTAATCGGCCAGCACCTAACGATGATGTGTGATGCCATACAGGCACCTGGTGCTCTTCCATTGAACCCCGGGCATGGAACCGATGGCAGACAGCGAGGCCACCTCCTTCCTACGCGCACATGTGGTCGATTCTCACGAAATAGGTACACAAGTGTATTTTTGCAACATGTTCTAATAATCCTGAAGTTTTGCATGTGTCAAGGTAACACACTGGACAATCCAAATCTGACATTTCAGCCACTAACTATGAATACCCAGATGTGCAGAGAAGTTTGAAATTATATAATGAGGGTCTGCATGATGATACAAAACACATCAGAATATTTATCTTTATTCCACTGTAAAGTTCTTTGATATGTAAATCTACATCTTTCTATGAGGAAGACCAACTTAGGTAATCTGACTAATATGAAAAAGCTGATCCATAGCATTAATTTCTTATATTTTCCACCCATGAAAAGAAATTAATACACATTATATTACAAAGGAAAATGGCATCATCTTCTGTCACTTTGTATGTGTTCTCTAGAACAGCTATAGAAAATGTTGTTATCTCTTGATTGTGAAGCCTATATAGTATTTCATTCAAAATCACAAGTCACATGTCCCCCATGCAAACACTTCTTGAGTTATGACCCTTCAAAAATGCGTTTTGTATCATCACTTATAAATCACACTTGGCCAATAAAGCCAAGAACTATTTTTCCCTTCATGTACATATTTGGACTAACTTGGAATACCAATTTCTCTTTATTCTTCAATCCCAATGGTCTCCTCACACAATGACCATCATTTTGATGCTAAACGGCCATTTTCTTAGAATTCATCATATGTTGACTTTCATTTATTTAACTACAATGTAAATCTAATGGAAAAAAATCTAAACTGGTTTGACAATTGTTTTTTCCCATTCAATTAGAATGCTATGCTATAGGTAAATGTAATTCATTCAATCAAATGCAAACTAATAACTTCCTTTGTCCAGTGGATCAAACCAACTATTGTTTTGTATCATCACTGTGTTTTGTATCATCACTGTATAGGCCATTTGGGCACAGCCTGGCCCCTCTGAGTAGGCCATACATTGTCTGATTCTTTTGTTCTTAACCTATGTCCAGCTCTAGTGGTCCTTGCCCCCTCCAGAAGGCTCTACATCCACTAAGTCTGTCATTTGTGCCTATGCCCATTGGACCCCAGACTTTTTCATGCAATGCAAGTTGAGATTGATTGCAGGAGGTTCAAAACAAGTGGGTGGTAATTACCCATTTTATGATTTTCTTCACCCCAATACACCCCTGAGAAAGAAATAATATCAAAATAACAAAGGCCCACATTCTCTAGGGGTGTGGTGATTGAAATATCTAAGAGTTTTGTATCATCACTGTGTTTTGTATCATCACTGCATAGGCCATTTGGGCACAGCCTGGCCCCTCTAAGTTGGCCATACATGGTCTAATTCTTGTGTTCTTAACATATTTCCAGCTCTAGTGGTCCTTGCCCTCTCCAGAAGGCTCTGTATTATCTAAGTCTGTCATTTGTGCTTATGCCCAATGGACCCCAGCTATATTGTTTTCATGCAAATTAAGTTGAGATTAATTACAGGTGATTCAAAAAGTGGGTGGTACTTTTCCACTTGACCTTTTCCACCACTCTATGCCCCTATGACAAATCTAACATCAAAAGAAGAAAGTCCTACACTTCCCAGGGGTGGAGAGATTGAAATATCTGTGTTTTTTGTATCATCACTGTGTTTTGTATCATCACTGTGTTTGCATCATTACTGAATTTCTTGATAATAAATGAGACACCTGATGACATACTTCACATTTTAGCTGTCAAAGGACCCTTATCTTTCCCTTTATTGAACATTTTGCTTTCCTTTTTCATCAATATATGAAAAAGAAAAAATAATGATCCAGCAAAATTCTTTCACTATTAAAACAATTCATACACTAAATATCACCTCCATATCCTTGGATATCAGAAATTTTATTACAACCTTGCTCTTCCTTCCTTTCCTTTTGGAGGGTAAGTGATATAAAGAGAGACAGTAGATGGCATCCTCATCTGATCCCTCCTTAACCTATTTCCATATTCTGAGTTTTTGCGAGGTGAGTTTGGGATATTTTCTAAATCTAAAATTGGTTCCTCAACTAGCACCCAGAGCAAAGGGGCCAACCATAACAGTACATCTTTTGGGGTTAACCTTGATGGGGTTACTGGCATCCATTTGGTCCTTAGCTTGGGTATTGGGGTTAACCTTGACAGGAGCACTGACATCCATTGGTTCTTAGACTCAAGCGATGGGGTTAATCTTGAAAGGAGTACTGGCATCCATTTGTTCCTTGGCTCAAGCAATGGGGTTGACCTTGACAAGAGTACTAGTACTATACTGACACCCATTGGTTCCTTAACTGAATCGATGGGGTTAACCTTGACAGGAGTACTGGCATCCATTTGTTCCTTGACTCAAGTGATGGGGTTAACATTGACAGGAGTACTGGCATCCATTTGTTCCTTGTCTCAAGTGATGGGGTTAACCTTGACAGGACTACTGACATTCATTGGTTCCTTGACTGGAGTGATGGGCAATAGGGTGTGTAGACTGGACAGGCACAGACAAAATGCCCATTATTGTAGCGTAATAGCTCTCAGTTATTTGTGTATTTGTGAATATTTGTTCAGGCTGGCTGACAGACTGTGCATAATCCTGAGTTGAAGCCAAGCAATTACCCACCAAAAATTAATAGTATAGTATATATATTACTGTATATTTAAAGGCTGTCTCTGTACAGATGTATAGTTTTGTTGCATGATTTATATTTTTTTCTTAATTAAACAATTTTTTTTTACACTTTTACTTAAATAAGATAATTTGGAATATAGGTTTCTGATATCATTCATTTTTTGACATTTTATGATTATCAAGGTTCTCTAGTTTCCACAAATGTATAGTTTTAATGATTGCCAAAACATTCCACTAAAATTACATAGTGAACTTTACTACTTTATGTTTGTCACATTCTTGTCACCTCCTTGCTGCTAATGCATTTCTGGCACACATGTCTGTTATGTATATTCTATTTGACTATCAGGGTTGACCCATGTGATGATATTACATACTTAGAGTGACACAGAGTTAGTGATTAAAGATATAAGAGTGATGATACAAAACACATAGTGATGATACAAAACACATAGTGATGATACAAAACACATAGTGATGATACAAAATCACATGAAAACAGCAAAGTTTACAAACTTTCAGACTTGAAACTGAATATGGGGTATAACACAAGCAACATTAAAGGAAATCTATGATATTGAAGACTATAGTTTCCAAGAAATCAAAAAGTTAAACATAAAAATAAAAGTCTTGGATTTTGTAGCATTGGATTTTGTAGAGAAGATGATAAAAAAGAACAATTCTCAGATTTAAGGCAGGAAAAAGTGTCTGTTGGCTCAGGAGGTGGATAGTATTGATGTTCAGGTTCCAAAGAGTGACACAGGAGGGCTCTCCTGCTTTCATTTTGGCCCAAACATAAATGTGTTTTGTATCATCATGCTAACATTTTTTAACAGTCCTGAGATTGCAAAGGGATATTGGGCATGTTTATGATTGGATTTGAATGAAACTCTGGGTTATAATGATTAACATAGCAAGGCATTCATATACCAAATATCTCCCACTAATGTTAATATGGAAAAAAACTACAGGGGAAAACATGGCTTTTGTATCATCACGTTTTTTGTTTCTGTACCCCCTACTTAGGTCATATGAATGTGACTTCTTTTCCTAATGATTGGTTGTAGTATGAATTTTGAGGTTTAGACATATATATAACAGACTAAGGTTATTGATGATATAGAGACTTGATGTCATATATGTATATCTTGGTATTCAGAGGCATTAATAAGCAATGTGTTTTGTATCATCACGTTTTTTTATATTGTCAATATCATAAAAAGTTTTAAAGCTGAGTGACTAAGATTTTGAATACTCAATCGCCACAAGACCCCTCATATATGTACAAAGTTTCATAAGCCTAGTCATCAAAATGACGATTTTATTAGGATAATTGAGAAATGACCATTTGTGTACCGATTTCGTGAGAATCGACCATGTATATATAGTTTAGGTTTCTAAAACATATTTTAGTTGAAAGTATAATTCCCCAAATGTACCCCGAATTTAGGGAAATCCACTATCAAAGGTCATTTCAACATTATTCGACAGTTGCTTAGCCGGACTTTGATAACAGTGCATTCAACTTCAAGTATTCACAGAATTTCAGCCAGAGTTTTGTTTTCAAATTGATCAAAACTGTCAAGTCGACCGACTGTATGTATCCTATACTGGTGTAGTTTAGACCTCAGGCGACCCTACATATGGAGGCGCACTTATGTGGTTTTATGTGGCCTTGTATATAAGTGATAGTATTTAATTCTACATATCTATCCAGGATTTACAGTAAAGTGATACGTATGTGGTTTTGGGGTATTCCTCATACAAGACAAATTCTTTCCTTCCACAGAATAACAAGGCATAACAATAACAAATATTCCCTTTTCTCATTTTAATTTCAAAGTATTAGGTATATACCATAGAATAAAAGATACAGATATAAATTCAATTTTAATTAACTGGACGTTCCTTCCATAGCTTGTGGAACAAAGAAATGTCCGTATATGTTAAATTCTCACGAACCGTTTCCGATGTAATTTTTCAAAAAGTCGATTTAGCGATGTCGATTCGATTCAATAAAAAATGATCCGCCCAACACGATTCGGTTGTTGTCCTCGTATGAACAGTATACATATATAGGCCTATATATGGCACGCATTCTCAACTTTTTCAAATGCAATGAATCCGGAGTAAGAAGAGATCTACGCGTGGTGTTATGAAACGTGCATTCTTAAGTTTCTGTCAATTAAGATATTTCACTTTTGCTTTCACCCTAATTTTCAACTAGTATAGCTGACAAAGACTGAATGGGAGGGGAAAGGCTGTGTCAAAATTGACAATCGCTTTGTGTCAAATGAGCCAGAGACAAGGATTCGGTTTGTAAGATCTATTGGGTTTGGAGTAATATCCCAATTGCATATTCCTCAGGGTGTGTGTTTCAACGAGCAGATCTCGGGTCACGTGTTTGCGAAAGCGATCACTTGCTCATCCCCATAGTTCCTGAAAGCGCCGCTTCAGGCGGTACTGCGCTGCAGTTTCTCTGGTGCAGCCTCCTCCTCCTCCTCCTCTTCACGAGACACGCGAGATTTAGAGCGTGATCTGGCGAGCTCGCGTGGCCTTCAGTCTGAACGTTTCTCCCGCTCAAGTAAGATCGTACACTCGCACGCGCGCGCTCAGATGATCGCCAACCTACTCGCCTTGAGCAAAATCAACTAACTCGGTCTGGCTTTCTGAGTTGCCCATACAGCCATTCATTCATGCGCTCTGACAGCAAGTGCCAATCATGCTAAAAAGGAGTGGAGTAAAAGTCGCGAGCATTTTACAATACAATAGAGAGTGAAATCCCCGATCGGATAATCATTATCTCCATATATACACAGAAGAAGACATCTCCAGATAGTTTATTTTGAGGCCGATTAATTTGGATTTTGGAATATGATAAGAAACTTACACTGAGAGCTCCACACTAACCAACTTATCAATCAATTGATTGGAATAGGGTTTTATTTCGCTCGCTTCCGATCTGATGCCAATGACAGACGACATTTGAACAAGTGGGAGGAACTTCTGTGGATTGTAGATAAATCGACGGACATCAAGAAAAAGAAGGAGGTAGAAGGGAGGAGAGGAGGAAGTAGCAAAAAAGGAACAGCTCCCTCCTAAAACAGTCTGGGAGCTATTTTTCTTCTTTTGCGTTATCTTCGGGACTATTGATGTTTGAGTGGGACCTGTCAGTTTTTTATGTAACTTCTTCCTTTATAGCCTTGAGATAATAGATCACTGGACAACCTATCCATCTATTGCCTTCTAATATACCTTCTACCCTCATCGACCTCATAAGACCTTTGCAAAGCGATTGTTGCCATCTTACTATAAAGAAGAAAAAAGGATTGGGATACGATAACTATTGCCTTCGGAAGAGGAAGATATTATCATAAACAATCAGAGCGGGCGAAGGATATCTCATTCGAGTTCAATATTTAAAGGGATTCCTCCTTTTTGATCTCCTCTTGCAGATTAAAGATCCCACATTGTGAACGTCGGAACGTCAGAAACTTTGTTATCAGCTAAGGGACTCGTTAACAACTCACCAAGGAAAGTTTACCGCTGTGAGTTAATGCCTGAAATACCGATAGGAAAACAAACTGCTTACGAATTGTAGGAACCATACAAATGAAGGGAACGATAATGAAGTATACTCTGTTATTATGCATCACATTGTGCATAAAACTCATCAATGGCATGGGAATACGAGGTGAGCTAAAATGTTTGTATCGGCCTGTCTTGGGTGTGCATGTATATAGGGGTTCATGGGGCGCTTTCTGCCTTCTTCAAGTTCATGTATTATATTATACATCAATGCATAAATTGCATATATTTACACTAAGTTGTCTGTAGGTGTTGTCCTCTCCGAACACCTCCTGTGCAAAGTGGACTCCCGAAAGAGTAGGGATGATGTCTCACCATTTTAATATTTTATTAGCATGTGAAAGGGGAACTTACACATTCCCAACATCAAAGCCACCATATTGATATATCCCGGTGGTGCTTATGGTTTTGTGGGGGGAATCCGCCTTGGACTGTGCCTTATTGATCTATTTATTATCACGTTCCCCCCGATGGTATTCGCGTACAGGTGAATATTTATGAATTTATGATTATATATAAATACAAAATACTTCTGGTGCAAGGTCTTCTGATCTGAGAATACACATGTACAGAGGATTTAATCATAACCGAGCTTCGGGTTCAAGAGCCCGGAAGATCAGAGAGAAAATCCATTTGTATACTAAAAAAAGAGGGAACATTTTCAGCCAGGGGACATATCATGAATATAACTGTGTTGGTCAATATTAGAAATCGCACACTCATACGTGCACAATACACATTTTTCTCTCCATCTACAATCCCCAGTGTATTCCTACAGGTATTTGATTATCTCGTTAGCATACGATGCATTTATTGAAAGCTGTAGCTCAATATACCTGATATGAATTGGAAAGTCGATGAAAACGAAAGTCTTCCTTTTTCCACAGCAGCACTTATTCATGTGATCTACGGAGGGTCGGTGTCCTTTTTATCTGCCTCAGAGAAGACATGTTTTGTTGTCGAAACAAAAACCATTAAAGGTGTATGGAACTTGCAAACCGTGCACCTGAGCATATAATCTCAATGACTTCACCCTTGAGGTTCTTCCCAGGTCCAAAGACCCCTCTTAGCCTCAGCAATGGTAGCTTTGAAAACATATAAGATCTTTTGTTATTTGTATGTGTAGAGAGTTCCCCTCTTTAGTTCCGTGCATTAAGTACCTGGCAGAGTATCAATGGTGCTCCTGTGAGCCACCTCCTCCCGTTCCTTTCCTTCTCTTCATCCGCCTCTTCGTCGTGTTCTTCCTCCTCCTCCCCCATCACCTCCAACATCCAAAACATTAAGCATAAAGGCTTTGATGTGGTATAGCCAGGAAGAAGAGGGTGTTTTTCGCCCTGCCCACGTTTGTTGGGTGTTTAACAGGTGCTCATGCTTTATACACTGTATCAAAGACCTTCCAGGGGGATAGAGTGACAGAGACAAAGGCACAGGATCTATTACACACAAAAAGCTACTCTCACCTAGCTCCCAGTTACATAGATAGCTCTCTAGTCTCTCCTTTGGAATTTTCTTGCTTTACTATCGACTCCTATCCATTGATTTCCGGTGCTGTAATAGACATAGTATACCAAATAAACCTCATGAGATATACCACTGAATTCTCTTTAAATCTTAAAATATTTTTATGAATAAGAAGTCTATGGGAAATATTTAATGGTATAAAAGAGCATTATGAGCTTAATGCATAGATATAAATGGGGATTCTACCAAGATTTTAAAAATGGCAATACGTCTGCCTTTCTATACCTTAAGCTTGGATTAGAATTCCTTATTAAAAAGGCAGGCTCATTTCAGAAGTCACTGTGTCCATAATGAACCTTGGCTTCAATATCGCAAACTCCTACGCATTTCAACATTGATCATGGAGTCACACTTAAATGACCGTAAGCGAGTATTCCGATTACCTCGACATCTTAAAAGGATATCCCTGCTACCACAAAGAGATGTAAAAGAGGTGTAAACCCATTATCACTGTAGCATAATCGATGATTAACGTACCTAATTAAATTGAAAGTCAATGCAAACCTCAACCTAAATCCGCATGATTGGAGTCTGACATGCATCGATCCCAAACATACAGATGGTCTGAAGACTGTTCTTGATACTATTCATCGTTTATAACAAAGCAGATCCAACACCAGATCAAAATCTTTAGAGCTAAAGACCGACGTTATTTAGCATACAACCAACCCGCGCTCTGATTATTATAGGAAACCTATTGGGTCCGCGTCAGTCTCGCGGACTCAGGGTCAGGCTATACAGACTGTAGATATTAGATCTATATCTAAGGTTAAGGTAGCATTTTCCGCTGAATAAAGGATGTGTACCGGTAGTGCTTTACCCCATCATTGATTTATACTGAAATATCTCACACGGGCATATAATTATAGATGTATGAAGATAACCACAGGAAATAAATACATGAAATCCCCTGTTTAGAGTGCATGCACTATTTATATTATGATGTGTTGCGTATAGGGATCTATTTTCTAAATACGCTTGGTGAATATGATCAGTTTTATTCTGTTTTTGTTCGGACCGAGGCTTCCATATCGTTCCCTGAATGAAATGTATATAGAGCCATGTAATCACAATTGTCATCCATATAACAATTCGGATCTTTTTATGAATAGCGGTAGTGACAAACAGGATGTTAGGTAAGGGTCATAAGGAAAAAAGTTTGTGGGAGTGGGAATGTGGAACACTCGCTTGGGACACGTCTGGAGGCCAAACAATCTGGCGGTAGTGAAAGCCCCGCATTTCTACATCATATATGATATGACATTATTAAATATAGGGGTGGAATATACATACATGTTGGGTAGGAAATTGGCAGATGCACCTCTGCTGAGAAGGGACTATGCCTACAGGGGATCATTCAATGTAGCAGGGTGACCCCCAAGGGGCTAGTGGTATCCATCCTTGAACTATTCATTAATGGGTGTGATCTCCACGGCTGGATTTAATTAAGCTCGCCTCTCACGACCGCCCCTGTCACTGGGACCTTTTCACGATAAGACATGGGGTCAGGGAGCTTAGGACTTGAGACTAGTTCCACAGAGAGTAATGTTTTTTGCTCTGCTTGAATGTCATGGTGGAAACTTGCAAGGAAAATTAAATGTACTGGAACTTTGCAATCTAGCACTACAACAATCTGAATAATTTTACAGCTGGGTTGTCATTTCCTGCATGTATTGATAGATCAATGATGTTTAGGCAACAGGTTTAGGACTGCCCATTCTAGCACCACAATGGTTCAATATATATTATATATGGCTTTGAGAGTTGTTATGTACCAGAACCGTAATATTAAAAACCAAGCTTTGTAAGAAGGCAATCAGTCTTTTGGAGTATGATCAATGTATACATATAGGCATGAGCAATTGTTATGAATCGGTGCCTTACTGTTAAATTAATATAGGTCGCGATACACATTCATTTTTGAAAATTACTTCTTGGTTATTTGGTACCCCAACATCAATCTCCATTGGCCGCCATGCTGGATGACCTGCCTTAAAACTTTAATCAAAGGAGAGCTAGCATTACCCATTAACTTAAAAATACCACACATCAAATGTTATCCGCTTTTCCGATGGATATCTTCATTGGCAATGGCTTCCTGAACTGGAATCAGAGCATTAGCCAGCCACTCTGAGTCATTCTTGGTGCCTATTGAGCAGCTCTCGTAAAAGCTGATCACCTCAGATTATGGCATCACTTGCCTCGTAATGGGTCTTTTTATCTTTTGCATGAAAAGAAATCCAGCTCTTCATTCGGACGTTCAAGGGGCACCGTGAAGTTTTTCGTTTCTAACTTAGACAAACGTTTAGCGACTGAAATGCATGTATATTTACTGATGGCTTCAGTTTTGCTGCGCAATATTGACGTGAATGTTTAATTGTAATTCCAAAATAAGAGAACGATTATGCAAATAGTTGACGGACGTGTGTGTACGAGAGTCGTCCTATAGCGTAA
The DNA here is from genome assembly GCA_942159475.1 of Sthenelais limicola. NCBI lineage: Eukaryota > Metazoa > Annelida > Polychaeta > Phyllodocida > Sigalionidae > Sthenelais > Sthenelais limicola. Next base: position 71,354,152 of record OW804097.1, on the reverse strand, counting down.
TTTTCTCTTTCCTTCTATTTCGATGACTTAATCATGTTCTCATTTCATCTTAATTAAGGGCCCGTACCTATTTATGTCGGTCTCGATGAAACTTTGCTGACACTCTGACAGCTCTATCTGTCTTCCTAAGCAAAATCAAGAACCCAATCATCCACATAAGGAAAATAATCAATGGTCCGCCTGTGTCATGGAGACAAGCAGCTCTTTACATCTCTCTATACTTCATTCATGTAATAAGTATATGATATATATCAAGTATAGCGTTTTAACTCCATCGCATTTCTATGATACCATACCGAGAAGACTAGAATTGGTGCTACTTGGGGCTTTAAGCCAATTCATATTCACCTCCACCATCTACCTAGAAATCGAAAAGCAAGAGAAAGAGTAATAAATATGAGGCGGATCCATGTTAGTATACCCACCCTGTAGCAATGCCAATTGGTCTATTACATAACTATCGATATATAAGGTTACGCGCAATGCCTATAGTGCTTAATGAGTAAATAGAGTATGAAAACGACGTGAGTTAATGCTGTGGTGTCTTTATATCAGAGCCGACCAATGTTTGACTTGTCTAGCACCTGGATATATTAACATCAGACAAGAATAGTGGACTGCCCAAACAATGGTTATATAATACGCCTGCGACCACTTCTTGAAAGGTCAAGGGATTGATGGAGAACAATTTCTAACCAAACATATTATTTTCCATGAGAAATGTTCTCGTTTATTTCATGATTATGACTATCATTGTCTCTCCCGAGGACTAGCAGTACTATAGAGTTGAAGCTTGGTTGTTTTATGAGCACGCCTTCTTGAAGATATAGACTATATCGCTGCTTTACAAATGCCTTGTTCTTTAAAGCATGAAATGTGAACAGACAGTTTTTCTCTCCACATGCTACGGTTCTAGACTCTAGGGACCTGTCCCTTTATTTATACAGAACATGTGGATCATTAAACTTGTACTGTTAGTAACTGGACAATCCCAGCAGGCTCTCCTGTGCTGTAGTTGTAAATTTAGAAAACTTGAATATCAGCCAGAGGAATGTTTTAGTTTTGGCAGCTGTAAACTTGATGTTCTCTATTTCAGATTGTCCTAGTACTCGTTTATGAAGCTCCTGTTGGGAATATTTGCGTTTTAAATCCTTTTGGTCGAGGTAGTTCTTGCAGTGAATGGTGTTTGGTTCATCTACCTGATTACAGTTGGATCGACCTGGAAATTGCAAATTTGTAATTACTGGTTAAAGCTTAGATTTCTCTACACTGACATCTTTCAATTCTCATATTCCCCTGGTGTAAATGTTGCTCGCTTTGTCTAAACAACTCGCTCGGTATCTGGCAAAATAAGATGAAATAATTACCTAAATTATAATGACTATCCCTTCAGTCAACATGTTCAATCAAGCCCAAGGAACATAAGTCACAAAAAAGCAGGCGTACCTGTAATAATAATTACAGAACTAAATGTTATACACATATGTATAGAGAGAGAACACGAGACAAGGGGACACACACACCTAGCAAAAGGTAGATAACAGAGGAAAGCTATAGAACAGAATTCTGGAAATCAATTGCCATGGAGAATAGTGACGGGGAATGCATTAAGCAGAGTCAACACCTAGGATAGATATTGCTATTAGAGCCCCATGCGTGCGTCGGACTCGATACACAATTCCATATGTCCCTATAATGGCGCTGCTGGTCGATTGAGTTGTGCACAACATGAACAAATTTCAGCTAGCAATGTGCCCATGAATTTTCAATAACGATCGGCTAGTATTGATGTTACAGGGGGTATTCATTTGATCACTGGCTGAGTCTTGAAATGGGGCGCTGGATTGGGAGTGGATCTGGATAGAGGACGTTAGAGCTATTTATGTTTGGTAGAATGAATGGCTTTTGTATGATGCCCCATATATCATCTATTTTTTCAACAAGTTTTATTAGTGGTTTTCATTCAAAAGGTGTGATTTGATTTGTAAAGTATGAAACTCCCGACTATAATACGAAGTACGTTAGCTAGTACTAACCCAGTCTCGTCCGACTGCCAACTGCCAATTTATATCAAGCATCAGTGGTGATTCCAATTTTGAAATGCAGGCAATGCATGGCACCGTAACAAGGCACGTGTGCTGATGTCTTCTCAGATAGACTAAAAGCATCATTCCAAATTGACAGAGGAGGTACACAAAGAAAGATATTCCGCCCGGGATGGGACAGTAGGAAGCAAGGATCTATAATTGCATGTCAGCAGTCCAAATACTGGGGTCTTGCGATTCATTCCCGATCCCTGTGGATAGGACGAGAACTAGATTAGGTATATCTTTGGGCTATCAAGTAGCGTCAATTATATCTTCCAGTCTGATAATACATGTTATGTGTTTATAAGTGTTGCTTTGAGCTACATTCCCCATTTCATGCAGTAGCCAGTGCCAACCTCGAAGAAATATGCAGCGTGTGTCTCTAGACCTATATTTGAATCGACATAAACGGAAAAAAATGCAATTATTCTAATAAACATTCTACATTCATGTGTCCTCTGGCAACAGATAATGAAATATTTATATTAAACGATTCTTATCTATTTGGGATTATGTATGGTTATTCGATCCTTTCAACATTGATCAAATTTTGATCCATAAATTACATCATATCATTGGTCTGTAGACAACCATATTATAATATTTTATTGGGTTGTGTTGGGTAATTCTGCAAGAGGTTTCTCTCATAAATGGTGAAGAAAGTTTTAAAAAAGGATCAGGAAGGCTTCCATTACTGCGATGTATTTGCTGATAGATAGCGTATTTCATTGAGATGGAGGTGTACGAAAACAGGTGATTAAATCGTCTAAAAGAATGCAATTTAGCAATGTATGCTGTCCTCAGATGATTGCATAAATGGAAATAAGTAAAGAAGAGAGAAATATTGCCAACACTTACCTCTTAAACTCTTGCGGTTTCAATCCACAGTGTGAATAATAAAACATGCAATGTCAGGATAACATAAGTATCTCCACTGATTTGATATCGCCTCTCAATTTAAAACAAGTTGCTTATCTGAGAAGTAGGACTCGTGTTTCTTTGCTGGTGGCAATAAGCGGCAGTCTGGCATATTCACATATCAGTGATATGCTGATCGAATAAGAACAGCTTATTACATTATCCAAATCAATTGCCATGTTTCGAAGATAGTCATGTAGGAGACGATACACAACAGAATTCAAAACTCTCTTAATAAATTGGCAAGTAGTATGGCAAAAGATTGCGTGACCCATGCGTGATATCAGAGAATGCATCGCTGTGGGGACAATTTCCGAAGTTATTAAGTATCTCATATAATCCTTATCCAATAAAAAAAAAAAAAAAAAAAAACCCTAAAAATGTCGGGCCCAATGCGGACGCCGTGCTTCTTTTTTTAAATGATTTATCGCACTTGAACAATTATCAGGTTATTACTTATTATTATTGCTTTTCAACTTATATCCGATCTCATGGATACCATTTGAAGGCCTACTGTGCCAACATGTTGCTTTCCATTTGGAGTTGACTTCCTTGTTGAAACAATTCCCGAATGCACTACAATCTCCCGAAAATAGCAAGAGGATTTTAGAATGACGACAATTAGGTGAATAATTAGGCAGCCTTAATTGGGGGATTGCTAACCATTGCGGAGTAACTCCTCTTAGATTAAGTCAATTCAGTCAATCTCGGCAACTCAACTGGGAGGTTTTCAAATTAGGTATTCAAGCTTCAAGGCGTTCTGTAGCTATGTATAAATGATCGATCATTGCATGTGCAATAAACTATATTCTTCGATTTACACAACAAATATGGAATTACAGGGACTGTATACTGTATCACAAACCCATATCCTATGATTTTCGTTCATCTATTGACAACTGTGATACACGCAACACTATTTTGCTCTTTATTTGATTAAATCAAATCTGTATTTGTCTTACGGTCGTTTTACTTACTAAGTGCGTTAAAACTGTTATAACAATTCACACAGAACCCTTATAAAAACAAATTTGTCACTAGAGACATCGATCCCTCTTAAAAGAGTCAAAGGGGAAGTTTTTACCAAGCATTCCCGATGAATAATTCAAGAGGATTATGGATAAATAAAATGGATAAATAAAAAAGAAACGGTTCAAATATCACATTGCGGCATCTCAAAGTAGTCCGGAAATATGCACGAGAAACCCTCGTCTTGGTTGAATAAAATAGTTTAATATTTTCTCAAGTTAAAAGGATGATCCGATCCGCTGGGCTTAAACTGGATAATTTTATTTTGAGAGACATGAAGCCCATTAATCAGTTTTATTTATTTTTTACTCCAGTCCAACAAAACAGTTTTGGAAGATTGATCCCATGCTTTATTGTCCAAATTTCGTTAAAAATTGTTTCCACTGAGCATAGTAAAACGAAATATAAAAAAAGTTGAAAGGCTTAAATCTCAAATTAAAACAGTCACTTGGCAAGTGCGGTCACTAAGTTTAGCTCAGAGCTTTTATGGTGACGCGTTATTGTATGAGTGCCATGTCCTTTAACAATAAAATGAATAGAAAATTTCTCACCCGGGCTTAATTCTTTGGGAGCTTTCTCCCATGAAAGAGGTTTCAACCGAGCCGGACGCTGCAGTCCATGCAGAAGCCACCGATGTATCATTTTGTTTTATAACAGCTAAAGTGGTTACCTCTAGGCCACCTACTGCTCTTAAAGGTTACATCTGATAGAGGCAACGCTTTTAACCACGTAGAATGCGCACGGTTGGATGAAAGCTGAGAACAAGTTATTCGGAGTGAATTAAAAGAGTCAGGACGACTGCTGAATATGGGAGTAAAACAGACGAACAGTCCTATAAGAAGTTGTAAACGAAATGAATTGCTTCATATAGGCCCTGTCAGCCTAAAATGTTTCTGTATAAAATCCCTTTATTGTTTAGTAAGTTATATGGAAATATCACTTTTCGCTATTTAGCTTGATCCAGACAATGCGATTTGTCTCACACATCAGACTCCCCACTCCAGATATTATAACGCTTTTTCTGGCTGCGCCCCACCGTCTTTAGACTGTCATGGCGGATTATTTCTGAGAAAAAAGTAAGTGATGAATGTAAGGATTTATCACAAATCCACGCTTTTATTCCCGTTTCGAGAGCGGTCGCATCACTTTGCAGGGACCATCAAGACTATTGCAATGGAGAGTGTTTTTATTCTATATACGTATATCATCGCTTCTTAAAAAACAGTTAATATTGTTCACACGAGTAATCTATAATGATATGTGAACGTTTGTTCGAGTAAGAGGGGGGGCTATTTCGAAAGCGGAACTGCCCTCCTTGATTTCACATTATTGGAGATCATGAGTACGAATAAGATTATTGAGAGTCGTTGATGCTCTCCTCCGCTGAGATCCATTCTGCCGGAGGATGAGGGTGCAGGGGGAAGTTGGACGGCAATAAACAGAAATTTCCGCCACCCCAAAGGCAATAAGGCGTTCGTTGATTGGTGAGCTTTTATGTGTAGTGCTTTTTTGTGGCTGCGCCCTACTGTCTTCAGTCTGTCATGGGGGAATTATTTCTGGCCAAAAAGGAAGTGATGAATCTGGGGATTTATCACGAATCCGCGACGTCTTTTTAACCCCTTCCTTAATAGAACACCACCAGCACCCAATATTTTAGCATCGGTGGGAATCCTTTTCTCATTTGCACACACCATTCTCATTTTTGATGAATGCCTTTTGAGAGTGGTTGTCTTCTCTGCTCGTTAGTATTCCACGCAATGAACCCTTGTTTTCATTTTAAAATTTTAAAGCGGGAGATTAATTTTCATTACACGCTTGAATTAAAAATTACCATCGCTTTGACGCCTGGCGCCAGAGTCCAATGAAAGAATCAGTGGAATTCTGAGAAAAGAAAAAGCAGAATAAAACTCGATTGAATTACTGTTTTCCGTCTCGTAACAACCGGTGCACTTATTGAATAATTGCCCTTCACTGGAATCATCAATGTTGAATATAAAGTCATCAAAGGAATGAAAGTGCCATGGAATAAGTGTCTTAAAACGTGTTTAGTTCAATGTAACTTTATGCATTGCAACTAGGCCACTGGCAATGGGTTTTCCTGATCTGCTGTCGGCATGTCTGAGGGGAGAGACAATTGATGCAAGATCCTATCCCCCCAGGGATTTATATATATGTTCATGTAGAACGAGAGGCCTCTTCGTCAACCATTGACCTTTAGGCTTGATATTGCTCCTTTCTGGCTTGGGAGACATATAAATGCTATGTTGGTAATCGATGAGAGTCAGTCTATGAAAACGGAGATATTTGACGCCAAAACTCCAATACCTGTGCCCAACAAGCATATTATGCCAAATGATACTGGCAACCTACAGGCTAAGTATGCATATACATGTATATATGTGCATACATGACATTTTACTTTGAAGAGTTATATTCGCTTGTGGTAGGTCCAACATATAGAAGGAATAATAGCTAAGACCAATTTCGTACACTAGTAGCAACAAAACCTTGTTCATTGTAATGCGATGGAGCATTTTATCTGAAAAAAAAATAGCTCTCTGTGGCGAAATATCAAGTTAATGTGTATGATAGATTGAGGTTCTATCCATTGATCCAATGACTCCATTTTACCAGAAGCGATATCCTTATTCTCTAATATAATTGTCACCTACCGGAATCATGTATAGGAAACACAAACTATAATAAACACAAATGAATGGGTATAGAGAAGCTAGATATAGCCGAATGGTTAGAATCTGTGTTGTACAAACAGCACACTGGCTATATCGACCAAGGTGCGTGTGGAAGGACAATTGAAATGGCGACGCCACACAATTCAGAACAAAAAGTCTCAATATTTCTCAGCGACATACTGTACTGTCCCTTCTCTATCCCTTCTGTCTGTCCTCACCACCTTATAAATATATATATACAAGCAACCTATTTTGCTTAAATTGCTTTTGGTGTCCATAATGCGCCATGAGTTTTTAAATGTTTAATGGATCTGTATCCTTTGATTTTCACGGACAGTGCCCTATAGTGTCTTAATGCAATCGCCGACCGAAAGAAAATGATAGAATCCACTATATCTATTTTCCTATCGTATCTCTCCCCTAGCCAATACAGTATTCTACTGCATCTCTATCAGTATTGAGGGAGACAGAGAAAAGGATTCGATTGGGAACACGCAGAACAGTTTACATTACTTACTCAGCCTTTGTCGATCGTAACACGCAAACGCTATAACAACCCGAGTATTCTGTGAGCCTCCCCACGGCAGCATGATAGAGGAAGGAGCGGGGGAGAATCCGAGATATACAAAGGGAGTAAAAGGAGAGAGGCAGAGAAAATAGATTCAATGAAAAAAAATTGTCATGATAACGACGACGAAGAGTGCGTTACACAGCCACCAGACTCCGGCCAGAAGAACCACTGAATTGCCCGGATGCAGAATCATGACGTCACATAAGAAGTCGTCTGCGCTCATAGCCAAATTTTTCCTGGGCTGATTCTTACTTTTTTTTTTATCCAGGAAACGTTTTCATTGACATGAGCGGTTTTCGTATTTTGTTCTAGGATCAGAATACCACTTTATTTTTCGGACATGTCTCGTTTTGCCAACGAAGAAGGTGCGTGCAGATTGCCGAACAGGGAATATCTTTTTAACCTTCTTGTATTTTCTTATTTCAGTCCATGCGATGGAGCGCAAAAAATGCGGTCATGCCAACTAGAATTTAAATGTTAGGAAATCATCTTATCCCCTACCGATTCAATGCCACTTTCACGAGTATTTGTGAATATGCAATCGCGACATTTTTTTATCGCGTGTGTATAATTTAGAAAATGATCTGTCCCGGAAGAAACGCCATTTGTTGACATATTGAATAAAGATCCGGTGTTGGGAAAAAAAAGATGATATATATCTGAATTTTGCCTAAACATTCTCGGTAAATTCAGAATTACGTCTAGGGATATATGTCATTATTCCGGGCAATATGGTCTTAATATCTGTGTGTGAGGTGTGGGCTGGGGGGGGGAGGCATTTCCTATAATAGGGTGGGTCCGCAAGCAAACCTATCTCCATTACGTGACCGTATACGTATCTTTTTTTGTGAATTACGTCGCATTTTTATGTATGAAAAGTAAAGTGTGAGATGAAACATTTTGCTTGATATTTAACGCTATGTTTTTTCCTGTACTGTTTTGCTGAACCTATTTCTTTCTTTTAAGGTATCAGAGATACAGGTACGTTTACGTGTACGTATAGGTTAGGCTTGCTGAACATCCCTATTGTATTAAGAGATCTACGTATTATAAGCTCTATGGAGTTTGACTCATTGTAGGTTATTCCTGTGTTAAAAAGGATCTAAGAGATTTAGAGATCATGAGATGTTATGGAATTATTCGGGAGATGAGTGGTTAATCTCCAGGTTTCTTCTTATATTTATATTGAGAAATAGCATGAAATAGGGATGAAAAGCGCTTTAATCATCTTTTCCCATGCCACCCAACTGTTGCAAACAGTCCACAACAGAGCTTAACCACAACAGAGACTCATTTCATGAAGATCTAGGTCTATAAGTACATGCCCGAATACCTTATACTATTGTGGAATAAATCGTACTGGCTGTGTTTTCATATTGGTACGAGCGATACAAGGCAATTCTTGTATTTGAAGACAGTTACTTACAGACGGTGGATTCCCATGGAAACACTGTCACCAATGCCAAGAGAACTAGCCTTCGGATATGTACATGCCACGTGCGTGCGACACGCTAGTAACGAAGAAAACGATGACTGAATGTCCCTGTCATGTGTCTACCTGCGTCAATGTCTTCTGGGTAGAAGAACAGATCAAAGAGAGATGCTTTGTAGAGTGGCTGGTTAATAGGACTAAATTTGGGATGCATAGTACGCAGAGTACACAGGACGTCTAGATGAATAGAAGCAAGCGTTCGAGTAAATAGAGTGTTACATATATAAACACATATGGCAAATATTATGTATATTTGTCTATAAATACTGCAAGGTGATTGCTAAATAATAGTGCTTAAACCTGTACCGATTAGCGGATCTGCTTGGTGCATTCTCTATACAAGAAATCATACACAACAGAACAGTATTAGAACCTGACGAAGGGCGCTATAATTATATGCCTTAAACTGAGACCTCTATAGTTAACAAACCAACACCAAAATAAACCTTTTTATTTCCCCATCTTCTATCAGATAATAACAACACCCACTCGGAATAGTCGATATCAAGCGATACTCTTACATCTCCGATTTCAGAAAAATATTATGGCAAAATGCAAAATGTTGCTGGTGAAAGAGGATAGAGAGACAGATCAATGTCAGATGTGATGTCACAATCTAGATAGGCAACAATGAGAATGAGGGTAACCGCAAGAGGAACAGGATGGCAATCAGTAGGAAAAAATGTTTAGCTACCTATCTGGGAACTTGATAGTAGATGAAATAGATCAGGAGAAGGACCAGACGACAGGGGGACAAATGGGAGAAAACTTGCCCATTCGATAGGGTCAGACCTGAAAGTGAATCACCCGCCTGACCGAAGACAAAAGATCTAAGAGAACTGAAAAAGAACAGCCATAGGGACAAAGGGGACTCGGGGACAAAGCAAAAGAATAGAAAGGGATCATATTCAAGGAAGAAAGGCACAGTAAGGATCTTGTAGCCATGGTCAATAGGAAAGGTCGACAAAAGAACATTTATAAAATTCTGGCGGATTTGCCCGAATTTCCACTGCATGGAAAGTGTTATAAGCAACAATTCAATATTTGTAGAAGCTGAATATTTGAACCAACGGAGATGGCTTTATGATAAATAATGCAAAAAATCCCACTCAGAGGCTGTCTCATATATATTATATATAGCAGTGTGATATATCTCTTGTTATCTTTCTTTCATTAAAGGTAATTTCTTGGGGCTTTCGCCTATCTACGAACAGTACTAAAGAATATGATTCACCAGCATTCATCCCTCTAGCTTCCCTGAATGTGTACATAAGACACATATATATAGAAACAACAAATTGATATGCATTGAATTTGTATTCTGTCTAAGATTTATAGAATGGGACAGTAGGTCTTCCGGCCTGTCCAAAAAGAAATAAATTAAAGTATTAACATTATAAATACCATTATCATAGTCATTTGATGTTTGTGTTGGCGAATATATTCTCAACAATGAGATTATATTACTGTCGCAATATTTCTCATTCTCAACCTGTCTTTCGGAGAGTTCTACTTAGTTTACATTTGTCTATCTAAGAGTTTTACCTATTTTGCAACTGTGCTTCCTATTATGCTTTACAAATAAGTACATATTTGCTTATTTACAGCATTTTACAGGTATTAATCTCGATCAAAGGCATGTCAGTACAGTAAAGTGCAGTACACTACGTTATACCTTACATTAATGAGAAAATACAGTGATAGTATGTACACTGTGACAGTTAAGCTACGTACGATAATTTCTATCAAACTACTGACTTAGAATCTAAGATGAACAAGAACAAGAATTTATGGTAGTTGTATAAGACTTTTGAATAAAATTCACCCCCAGTAAAAATTAATTGAGATCATCACAGTATTCGAAATTTAACAATTTAAAAGTACAAGAAAAAGTAAAAGAAAAAGGCGGTTACACAGTTATTTGCCGATATCTCGACCATTACACACCTGGAAATGGGATTTTAGATATTATTAGACATCAATCTCCGTTAGTAAAAACTGGTCATAGGATAAATTGTATTCCTGATGCAAATAAGATTTAAATTATTTCCTTATCCCCAACAATTGAGGTTCAGGGGGCAAACCATTCCACAATGATGGCATAGCAAAAAGGTAGGACTTTTTAAGAAACTCGATTTTTTGGACGGAGGACTACCATTCTCTTACCCTTTGTAAGATTCCTAATTAAGGTCTCTATTATAAGTACAGAAGGACATTGGTTGTTACGTTAATGAGGAACTCATGGAATACATATTTATAATACAAGCTAGAGATAGCTCTCCAGGTCATGTTACAAAAGGCTACACAATGGATGTTCCTCGCCTAGAGCAATGTCATTCTTAAATGTTATTTTCTTACATGCGCCTTGTTTAATTTCATTTGTCAGAACCAAAGGCCTATTATGAAAAATGAATAGATCCGTAGCGATAGAATTTGAGTACATCTGTTCTTTGTTCTATGCTAAAGGACTGCCCTGAACATTTTTTATAATCTTTCTCCTACCAACTCCAAGGCAATCCATAGAAATGGAAGAGAGGTCTGGTAATTACAAGCCGACAGGACACCTGTGTTGGCCCAAAGTGATTGTTTTGCATGAAAAACACCAATTAATCCTCATGTGCAGGGACGGAAGCGCCTTTTTCTACATTCTGAACCACTTCGCTCAACCTCTCTAGATAAACATTATGTCTTGCACTCAGAATGATGCCTTTGCAGATAAAGCACGAGTTCATGCCTATGTATCTTACTATCCGCTGGAAGTACATATGTTTTCTTTGTAATGAGGATAAAACATATATGTTTGTTTGTTGCCCATCAATTCTTATTGTGTGACACACACAGAATGTTGCGCAGGCTTGAGCAAATTCCATGCCATTGAAAGCATTTGTTCTACCTTTCTTTCCCATTTTTATATGCCTTCTATATTTGAATGGCAATTACAAGACGTAGGATCTTTTAAATCCACCTTCAGAAATGTATTCCTATGTTCCCTTTGATAGGTAATTTGCAGTACACTTGTTAATAGGATCCCACAGTAGCTGCAACTATTGCAAAGCATGAACAGTTAGTGTCATACAGACACAAACTTTCCTTGGCTTACAATACTACTGTAGGTATTGTGGTATAGTGGAGACGACTTACTGTAGTAGTGCACGTCCAGAACATGGGAACCCTACTCCAAATTTTGATATGTTTATAATCAAGGACAATAGTTTCCTCTCAAACGGCAATAAAACACGAGTACTTAGGCCCACATGCATCCATGGTGATGTGAACTAATCTGGTTCTTCATAAAATTAACTCAAGGATTTCACTGTATAGACAACAGAAAAAGGATGATTACCATGCACGGTCTATAGGAAGAAAGATGGTATGTATTGCCAGATGAACGCAAATTTCCCATGTATTTCATGATACACAATGGCTCAGGGATGTTGCGTGAGATGCAGCAAACTCTTTTCTCAAAGATCACGGCATTGGATTTCCTTGAGGCATGCATGTGGAGTGAATGACCTTGCGAGCACTATACCATCCCCTGAATCGTTGTCGTAGTCGTTAATTGTTTAACTCAGTCCTATGCCACACATTTTTAGTATCCCTCAGTTATCTGTCCATAAATATTGTGTTGTAACATTAGGTTTTGTACAGCGGTTGGACTCTTGATGCCGTCAGACCGATTGATTGTCAATGTGTGTACCTATTCCTGGTTCTGGCTATCAGGAAATGCACACAGTGAACCACCAAAACACATAATAAAGCCAATGATAAAAAAGAACGACAGTTCCTGAGAAGGAAAAACCTTTCAAGATTCTGGATGGAAGTTGGTAAATTACCAGAAATTACAATTGCTGTGAGTTCACATCCTGGTGACCGCAATCACAGTACAAAAAGTTTTCACTGCACGAAAAAGGGTTGTATGACCGTGTGAAATGTGACGCGAATGTAATGATGGTAAGTTACGGTATTTCGCACATATATAATTATGTTCAAACAAGGGAAATCTTAAATAACAGCTACGAATCAAGATAGATTCTTTGAGCTCTTCCTAATCTGAATGGACAAACGAGGAAGTGTCTTTCCTGTAGACTTTCTCCTCTGACACTAGTTAGACAACCTACCGCATAGGGCATCATCATTCGTTATTTTGTGCTGCTTGAAAAGACTTGCCAGACTAAACGGTCATGCGATAAACATTATCAAAGTTGGATTCAGATTCAATTAGACTTTTTTCTGAAACGAAGATTCTATACAAAGTATTAGCGACGGAATATTTGGCTTAATTAATCATCGTTCAATCCACAACATGGTAACGCCTCATGCTGTAAGTACTGGCTGCAACTGTTAATGCATGCTTACAAGGTATCTATATACGAAGAAATTCCCACTTTCACATGGGGACATTAAAGATCAAAGACTCACAATCGTGAAGATCAAATATGAATGTCTAACATTCCACTTAAACATAAACTTCAAATGCTTTCTAGAGTTGCGGCGAGTCCAATCTGGTGAATAACTGTTTTAGGTACCTATTCAAATGTCTTGGACGAACCAAAGAGCCGAAGTGGGAAGGCGAGTCGAATACAGCAAAGCAGAGGCAAAACACGCGAATGGATGAGTAATACATCAAAGATGACACGAAAAGAACTTGCACCCTCGATCATATTAGATTAACGCCGCTGATGGGGCAATTTGCACAGTATCTTTGAAACCTAAATGATAAATATAGCCACATTTTAAATCATTAGGGTTACCTCAACATCTATATCCGACATGCATTCATATAGTAGTGCGCCCAATAAGGGAAAGCACATAGTCAATGCCTGTATCGTATGTATTCAGTTTTCAAGATCCAATGATATATTGTATCGCTCTAAAATTTTATTTTAAACGATTAGGGATCTCCTAAAAAATATGGACTACATTAATGATAAAATAAGCCTTTTGCACCATAGTTATGATATTTTTTTGATATGGGAGGTTTTAAAATCTTAGAGCGGTCTTTTGTTTTTAATCAATTTTTTCGATAGTTTCTATCATTTTGATTACTAGAACCCTTCTGTTAGTACATCCAAGAAATAAACATACATATGCCATGATTTTATTGTCGCACTAGCAGAGCATCACTGGGTTCGTGATGAATAATTCCATTGTCTTCTTATCGGGAAAATGTTTTCCCAGCCATAAAAAGCATGATAAATCCCATGGCGTATAGCAAATGCGTGACACTAATATGACCATATCCTATCGCTTCTCATAACCACTGTCTCCATCACATATTGTATGCAATCATCTGCCAGAACGCAGCCCGACAAATTTCCCAACATAAACTATTTAGTACCAGGCCAGTCGGCCCAATCGATTTAATCCAGACACTTAGATCACAATAAGCCCAGCGTTAAAAATTCAATTTGATATAATTCATAAAATACTTGTTGCTCTTTGTGTTACATACACGTGTATATAAGTAGCATTGGCTCGGTCGAATGCAGCGACGTGGGATTGAATACTTTCCTTTATTATCGCCCTAGAAGAGGTGTTCCTGCTGAGTCATTATCGCGGGCTCGCGCACGTGATTTGCATTCATATGCAGTGTTGCGCCTCCTTTAAATATTTAAGCCAGACTAACAATATCGTTCGTAATTGCATTATCTGTATCCCGGCCCCCGTATCGTTCAGGTGATCAGGGATAGGGATCCTATTGTGAAATGTGATGAAAGAGGGATGGTTGGACGCGGACAGTAGCCTACTGTAATGGGGAAGCGATTTCAATAATTTATGCTAACACGTTCTATATGCATATGGTCTCGGAAGATGCCTAAAAATATCAACTTTACAGGTGTTATCAGTGTTCTATTCGCCTATGTACTCGGCTAAATAACATGAAGGAAATAATATTAGTAAAACTAAAAATCTGGTCTGCCAACAACACATATAAGCTGTATAACTTCGTATTGAAATGGTTTAAGGAAGTTACAGGGTGAAACTTACCTTTATATTGAAATCCTATATTATACAGAATTTCGAGCTAGATATATTCAGGTGAATCATAGTTCATAACCTCTCAGGCATCTATTGATCAGACTATATAAGGATACATACATAGTTGAATCCACCCAACGTCTTTGTGATGGCGACTGTGTTGGTTGGAAAATGATACATTTTCTAGTGATGGCGTAGATGGAAATATTGTACACCTAATTTTAGCTTGAATAAAATATCAATAGGGTACAGCATATTTCATTATTTGATCATTGCAAAAGGGCAACAGATGTAACACTGTATCCTTTTCACATGACTCATAAGATGAAGTCAGGTATACTAGCCCATAGGTCCCGACGTCATTCCTTTAACAACTTTTTAATTTATATGATATCACTATATAAGATGTAGTGTCTCCTGCACTACTCACGATACTTAACAAGATAACAAAATGTTTGGCGATACTTCAAGCTCTCCGGGATATCAGCAATTTGGCGGCAAGGTTCAATGTCCCGAAAGACATCGTTAAATTGGAATCTTAAGCATGCATGGCGTGCGCGATGATGGCCAATGGAAGAAAGGAAGTAAATTTAGGCGGAAATACTAGGAACAAGAAGACAGGTGTTCCCTCACAGGTGGTACTTGCAGGTGGGGGTTGGGTGGGTTGGGAAGATTGTGATTGGGGGGGGGGGGGGGGAGTACACCGGAAATTCAGCGGCGAAGCAGGTCGATAAGCAGAGTGTGCTGATGGAAGACAACAAAGCTGTCCTCCTTCTCTAGCCTGCTAAAAGAAATTATAACCATCATTGGGACATCATCTCTGGGCCATTTTACAATGGGCACATCTCCACGGGCAGTTGGAGCTTATAAATTCATTTGAATGGCTAATAGTGTTACCTAGTCTAACGCTCCAAAAACCAGGGACCACAAGGGAGATGTTTTCCCTAACGTCTATCAAATTTATTGTAATCTAATTTCATACTCATGCAAATGAGGTTCGAGATCGCGTATAACTAGTCAGAATTGAAGATATTCTGTATCAATTTTGCGAATGGAGAATGTTCGCGCATTTTATCTTTGTAAAATTTTATATAATTAACCTAATTGTGGCTACTTGTTCGTGACGTGGGATTTTGGTGTGGTGAAAGTAGGGTATTTGATCACGGGATGTTATTTCGATACGACCAGGAATACCCTAGATATCCCAATAATATAAAACCTACATTTAAATCCTAATCTTACCTTAGATAAGGATGTCTTCTACATTTCGGGACGACTAATCAAACCATACATATCCGTGTAGGAAACAATATTAATAGATTCACGATCAGACTCACACTTGACTTGTGGTGTTTCTCCATGTCATTGGAATCTACACTTCTGGCAGGTTTTCACCTCCTGGATGAAAACGATGTGATTTTCCTACGCCCATTATTCTTCCCAGCGAATATTTCCCCTTAAACTCTCTTTATTCCAGCGCAGCGTGTGAACCGGAAATAAAGATAAAACAAGACACTGCAAAGGTCCCTTCATTGTAGGCAGTCGGGGAGAAAAAGGAATCACATCGACAGAGACACCAACAATGGAAGAGACAAAAGTCTGACAAAAACTTCTTCATCATTCCCACATTTTTTCCATCGAACACATCACATTTCAAATTATTCATTTGTGAAAATACTTTTGTTGAAAAAAAACAAAATCCAAAAGGAGATTGGAGCTTGGACTTTGAAGTTTGTCCGGTGCCTCGATGACCTGGTGTTAAACCCTCAGTGGATTATTGGCATTTTTGAGGATTATTTTCACCAGCAGTCGTGAATCATGATGTTTGGTCCGAGCAAAAAAAACCTAGTGAAATTCAAGAAATTGCCAACCGATCTCTAAACCCAAAAGCAATTAATGCTTCTGAAAGTGAACCATCAATTTTGACTGGTAATCACACGCAGAAAAAGTTAACTGGCCAGTGAGATCTAATTGACTTTTTACATGTTTACATGTTCAACTTGTTCAATAGGTCTTTCACGAAGTCTTGTCTTCTAGGGGAGTGTAATATTATAACCATCAAACACTACCACCAGGGTTGCACTGCCATATATACTCCTGGGGTTGATTTTTTACGCCGCTGTGCCTCAACCCATGGATTCATTGAATCTGGCAACAATGAAGCCTGCCTTCCCCCATTCCGAGCCCCCTCGTGCTGCGTGGACAATAGACATGCACATAAAGAATGCAGAGTTTCATATTGACTGAGGGGATATTCATTTACATGACAATGCTTGGGATGACACAGCGTTCAGGCCCAACCTCACTCCATGTTCTCGACCACAGGAGCTTGCATGAAATCGTTTAGCGGGCTTAGCGGCGCTGTTCCCGTGTTTGGATGAGTATGTAGATGTAATGAATTACATTCGGAAAGACCCAAGCGGAGACTGGTCCCCTACTCTTATACACTTTTTGTCAAGACTTTATTACTAGCCATTGCCAAGTGGACTGAAATGTCAAGGTCTATATATACTATACAGGTCTATACACACGATACATTAATTATAAAGCACTAAAAACAGAGTTATAAAGGAGATAATTCTCATGCTCTGCAATACATGGATATAAAGTACAATTTGATGAAAGGTGATTACAAAATCTTTTGTCTCTTATGTAATCTTCTTCATTCTAAGACTATTTTGAATGAGTCGGGTCAACCAAGACATTTAGGCTTTATTAAAGAAATGACGTCCATATACTTTCTAGTTAAGCATTTAGTATCAAGAATTCGTAAATTAGAAAATGTAAGTGATAGTTGTTGTTCTTTCCCTTTGAAACGTTTTCGGAAATGGTGTAGCATCTTTTTCAAATAATCCTGATAACCCTGAAATACTTATCTCGGTAGATTCGGGTCAATTCTTGGAATTTATCAATTCGTTTCATACGTACCTACGCCAATAGTCTGATATTATCTCCATTTAATTTATATAACAAAAGCGTTGGTGAAGATTATACATTTTTATCATTATGTAACGACAAGGCATAGCATTAATTTTTCTTTTTAGAAGCCATAAAAAAACATATATAATAGACGGTTCCATCCGGAGAGAGGTAGATTGAATGATGCCCTCCCAGCACAAAAAAAGATAATTCCCTGATACAAAAAATGGCTAATCAATGGACCTCAGTCTGATACTATCGTGAGTATACCAGGGACATAGCAGAGGGGAGAGAGACTCTATCTGAAGGGAAAAACATGAATTCCCCACAATGCAAACAGAGAAAAGCGCAGGAACAAACAGAAAAACCGGCTGTGGCATTAGAGAGTAATTGCTGCACTGCTATAACGTAGCATCGTGTGTGTCATATGTGACTTGGCTTCATAAACATTTGGCCAATGTTTTATCAAGCCTATTCATAATCATCAGGCCTGGGTGTGATTATGCTGTTTATTAGGCAGTTCCGGGACATGCAGTTAGTTTACGAGCATTATTCCATCACGAGGGAGGGTTTTGTTCTCTGAATTGCATTTCCACTCACCAGAAAAGACTACTGTCAGGACATGAATGTAATTGTTATTGTTATCGTTATTGTTATCATTTATCTTTCGCCATCTCAAATCAAGACAGCATTGTTCAAAGAAATGAAAGAGAGATTTAATATGAGATTTGGTGCAAATGTCAGGCTTTTGATGAGACCAAGCTGGCATAAGAATGAAACGGGTCGCCCTATATTGTAAAACACAGGGTAAGGTTACTTTGTAAACAGTGTAAACAAGAATGGTTGATGATTGCTTCAGTGAGGTAGGGATGAGAATATGTCATGATAGGTTAGTGTGAATCTGGATGCAGCTTGTGAATCATCCTCAAGACGTAATACTACCTGGTGGCCCACATGATTGAATGTGTAACTGTCCTTAAAATGTATTTTATTTGTTCTACATAGATCTATACGCTTTCCATGTTTAGAAATTATGTGCTTTCTTTCAATATTAGGGTTATTAGATTTGGTGACTTAACTTTTCTGTTTTCGGACGTGAAGAGAACGCACTATAGTACGAATCTATTACATGTATATGAATCACACATGCATATATATATATATATATACACACATATATGTGTTTCTTTCTTAGTAGTCGTATCTTTAGTTGTCTTTCTCTTTGTCTTTATTTGTCTCAAGGAAAGGTTTAACACGTTCCACGGGGTACTTATGGTATTCTAGTGAGAATCGAAAGTGTAGGCATGATCCTCTAGTGATACCAAAATGCGAATACATATCGAAAAGGGAAACAAGACCGTTTGGCAACAAACACCTTTTTCGGTTTCTCTGCTATAAACCATACCTGTCACCATAGAAGACGTAAGAAATCAATGCTAGAAAATCAGGCACGACACGTGTTTATATCCATTATGTGTCTTGTCTGTTAATTTGTCCTTGTAGTATTGATCACCTGCGTCATTCTACGGGACAGACATCTCACAATTTCATGCTGAAAACCAGAACTCCAATGTAGAATGCACATGACTAATGTAGTCATAAAAATGCAAAGGAATCATGACGTGAGACCTTGGGAAGGCCGCGGTGTAATTCCACTATCCTCTTCGCCCCCATCGATTTTGTTGAAGGTAAATAGAAATATCGGTCTTCAAAAGACTTTTCGTCACGAACTGAACTGTCAGCCACACAGTTTGTATTGATTTCAACACGTGCGCCTCACTGAAGTCGGCCATCTTCATAACAAATAATTTGTCTTCTCGTATTATCACTCATCTCTGCATAATGAAATGGTAAAAAAAGCAAGGTGGAACGATATATATTCGCGATAGGAGGAGTTAACGTTTCAGAGTCATTCGTAAAATGTGCACCAAAAAGTACTTTACACTCTCCTCGGATAATTATATAAGATGAGCGATTTCAAGTGGCGTTCAAAAAATCTTAATTAAAATATGGCACAGTTAATTCGATGAAAAGGCCAGGTATAATGAATCAAAATGTCAGTGGAGCATTTCCTCCGCGTACTTGCAAGTTATCAAGAGTTCATAAATACTTTTTTCTGATGTTGATTTATTACACGTACGGAATCCCTTCTCCTCAAAAAAGGCTTTGTAATAGCATCTCTCGAAACTTCCCATTCATTCATACTCTCAATTACACTCACCATTACACTCGGGTTTTACCGAAAAAGGGCATAAAAACTTCAAGCCAGTTGGCACTTCTCTCACATTGCCCATTAAAAAACAAGATCCTGCCATGATAAATAGGACCCGGCCTGACAACTATAGGAGTGCTGTTCTGTCCACGAGCAGCTGCTGACTTTACCCCATTGGGAATTGCTCCTAATTACTACCTACCCAGCTGAACTAAACCTGATTAACATAAAGCAGGCTGTAAAGCATTATAAGTGTACATGCAGTATAGAGAAAACCCCTCCTGACATACATCTTTGGAAGACCTAGACCTCCTCATCTCCTTATAATTTTCTCCACCCCCAAAGCAGACTTATAGAAGACTTTGCTCATATTGAATACATTTATCTCTAATGAATAATTTATCTAGAGTTGGGACTTGGAATTCGTAGTGGAGTCCTATATGTTTCTGCGCTGAATAGGGAGCTGCATCATAACAGGGAAGATTCCAAGGCAGTGAGAAATCTCAGCTTCCCATGGGGCCCCGCCGGGATATGATTTACTCAGGGTAATTTGAAAAATTGTGGCCATGTCTAAGCCCCTTGCGTTAGAGTAGTCGGGAAGGTGCTCGGGGACTGAGGGAGGGTATTATTCAACCTGAGGGAGGTCTCGCATGTCGGATCAACTTTTGAAAATAGCCAAGAAATTGTGGGTCACTGCATTTTATAACCGTTTTATTGATTTTTGTTTTGGGTAAATGCATAAGAAACATCAAAAAGAATTGTTTGCTTCTCCCCTCAAACTCTTGGTAAATAGAATTCTGAACTATTGTATAGAGATGAGGGAAATACTCATTGAAATACCGCTTGGAGGGATAATATTCGCCTTGATTCCGAAAGACTGCTAATTGTAAAAGTTCAGATTGAGGAATTAGATATCAAGAAATGCCTTCTCGCATAAAACAATGGAAATAAACGCCAAACTTCTTCCGAGTGCCATGGGACCATCTCCTTAAATCATAATTAAAACCGACCCATGAGTTAAATTGGAATTTATTATTTCAGTCGGACCATTAACACATTCGGAAATTTATCGCCGTTCCGTTGGACATAATGCTTTCTCCTCTTACCCCCTTTTTAGCAATGACATCGAAGCCATAGCAACTGCCATTCCTTACCCGGTCAAGAAGGTACTAGCGATTTAAGCCACGTAACTCCATACCACGCATATTCACCGATGCTTTGAATATGATCAATACACATTGTATTTGCACTGATGCCAAGCTCACATCACTAATTAGTTTACTGGATATTTTAAGGCACTAATTGTCTTGTGGGGATAATTAGTGAAGAGTGGGTGGCAGTAGCTGTTCATCTTCAACGACCAGCACGACCGGAAGACGTGTAAACAACCCTCTTTTGATGGCAATATTCAGAGTGTGTTATACGATCCACCTCCCAGGGTACTGCTTGTTTAATGACCTTCCGGTTAGAATCAGACCACTTCCGGGTAGTCATTAAAAGGCCCCAATTCAAACGTTCGTCTTTGACTTCTTGGAAAAAGTACTTAAATTTCGCCAGAATGTTTTAAGTATTCCAAGTAAATTAAAGTAAAATTTATTCCATTCCCACTGTTGGCAATAGAAATAAGCCGGTTATTTTTTCGATTTTCCACATTATCCTTTGCCCACCAGATATGAAATTCCATTTCTACACTTGACTTATTCTCCCGAACATTTTGCGGAAAGACACGAGAAATCGTTTTAAGTCGTCAGTAGCTTGTAGACTTTAGTGTTATTGCCAGGTACCAGCGTTTGACTTGTTTATTAAAGGTTTGTTTCAAATGCACTACGCTACTTCATAGGCCTAAATACAACACACACACACACACATGTCAGACAATGTAGACGCCATTGTGCAGAGAGCATATCTTTTTAATCCTCCCTCCATACAAAACTGCAAGCACAGCTACAAAAAGCTTCTGCTACGTATGAAAGAAAGGCTCTGAGATGGGCATTGCATTTAGATGGAGAGAGTGAAAGAAGAAAGAATGAAATTTAATGTAACATTTCATGCTAAGGCTAATTTCCTTTCACGTCTCTTATAATGAGGTAACAATGGATGGGCATAAAGAATTACTTGGCTCTGGATGGGATGTAAATGACTGCAGCCAACATGCAAATAAGTCTTTAAGGCACCTTTTTTTAGATTAATAGCGGACCAGTTGATTGAAATCGGGCGCACATAGAAAACAATGCCCTACTTAGATAACCCACGTTCGTATTCTGTCTTGGCAGCTTTGGTTCGGTTCATATCCATTACAAGTGACCATTGGCCCTGATGTGGAATTACTTTGACCATAATGGCACAGTAGCTTGTAACTCAGAGAGCGTTGAGGCATTACCCGCATTGCATTTTACTATCACCAAAATGCCACATCTTTCGCCGCATCATCATCTTCACCCCCAAAGTGGTTTGGCAAATGTGTTTTAATCCTCTATTATAGTTAATTGTTAGAGACAATAATTATGTTGATTATCTAGTAAAGATATTTTAGATAATGTTGAAAACATGAGATAACCATGTGTTCCTAAATATGTGAGAGCATTCGTTTGCTCTAAATCTACCACAAATCCCTTCAATTAATTCCTAGTAAATAAAATTCACCGAAGCTCAAATCATCTAAGAGACAATTGGCATTTGTTTTTTTCGCAAAGTAATATTGAATGTTGATTTAATAACATTAGAAGTGATAGCTCCTCTTACGTTACAAACGTACACAGAAACCTTTTTTGGTGCAATGTTATAATGTTATAAGACCCCTTCGAAGTATTCGTTTTGCTAGCAAGCCCCATGCAGGTTTTGCTACGTGGTGCAATAGTAGCAGTGGCATCCAAGCCCCAAGCCCTCCCCAACCTTTCCCCTTAGAACGGAGGCACTGCGCATAGCGCGTGTAGATAACATATCTCATGGGAGCCATAATTAATAGATATCACTCTAAGGCCAAAGTGTAATGGCTTGGAAGTTTTTGAAAAATTGTTGACCTTACATAAGTCCCCGGCAGTTAAGAGTGCCACTAAAAAGTGAATTCTTATCAGTGATCTTGTCACAATCTCGACATGAATGCAAAAACCACTTCTTCAAGGTTCGTAGCTTTCGGATTATGTTATTGACCCTTGAAAAGAAGAATATGATTCTAGAATATATAATATAATATACAGTTAACATATTTTAATGCAGCTTATCCATAAAAGCTTTTGGACAGCTTTTGAATGAAGAGTTTCTCTGTAATTAAAGAGAATATTAAATGCAATTGAGAACGAATATTGAAGCACCATTAAAATACTTTTGCAGCACATATCAAAATCTATCTATAAATGATTTGGTTTTTCGAACTAAGTTCATATCATTGGAAACAGACACCATACAGATAACATGGTATAGGACAATGGCCTTCTCCTAAATTTCCCAAAGGCAAAGGAAGAAAGGTAGTTCAATATTTGCAATGGTTTTTAAGAGAATCCCCCATGGACAATTTCGTCCAATTTGCACATCAACATTCATAAAACTCCGGCCCATACTCATTATCCAGATGGAAATTCTGAAATTTGAGATACTGACTTTTTGCATAGAATTTCCTCGAAATCGCCACCATGATTGAAATGATTATAGAAATAGTGCTCATCAAAAACTACCTGAACTGAATGAAATTCGTAAAATGAGAAAAAATTGGTATTTGGTTCGTTTTTAAAGAGGATTTTACGAGGCATGGGAAGGGACGTCAGACCAGCCAGCAACTATTCTTGCTTCCGCTTGCCATTATATAACTCAAAAGTAATGGGCAGTTTTGACGGATGGCTGCCAACAATAAACGAAGGATTGGAAGGTGGGTGTTGCCACCGGTCTATTGCCCTGTGTGGGGGCAACATGAAATCCGGGTCAAGCGAGCACACCTATAATTGTGATGGGTAAATACGACCAGCGATCCTTCCCAGGCGATAAATCACATAATCTCTCTCATAAGCTCCGGATAAATGTCCACTAATCTTTATGGCCTCGTCACAAAACAACCCATCTCTACATTCCTCTGTCTCATGATGCCCTTACCCTCGGGCAAAGAGGTACGAGGATCACCCAGAGCGAGACTTGACCCTCAGACCCTGACATTGAGAGGCGCAAAAATGAGCTGCTCTTGATGTCCAGTTGTGCCAAAAGTTGCACCGTTCCTGAAATGGCAAGTGTCCCTTTCAACATTCTCCTACCTTGACGTCTTCAAAATGTTGGTACATTAGAGATAACAGCAATACAATAATAGCATCGCTCTCGCATGTCAGCAAAAACAACCTTCCGCGAAAATTTCCTGCCCTGACACTGGTGATTATATGATTATTGTGACTAATGTCTGAGGGTCTTCACCGTGAGGCAGTTGGTCCTTTATTTGATTGTCGGTGCTTTTTCGTCTCCATCTCGCCTTACTTCGGCTATGCCTATTAACGTGAATAGACCCTTCATTCTCTTGTTTAAACACTGCTACTGCACTCTGCCATTGACATATGGCTGCAGCAATTGTGCCTCCGAACAAATATATAACCAACCAGAGTTAATTAGATTCGTGAATCTATAGATCAACTGAATTGCACGTGGAGTGGTAAGATATAATTATATGCGTTAGACTAGGACCTTTCTGAAAGAGGACGCAACTTAGAGACATGTTTACTAAGGTCAACAGATGTAAGTTACTCCCAATGTTAGGAAAACCCTTGAAGTGTTAATACATAACACCAGACTAATGCAAATATCTGAAATTATTATAGGAAAAATAATCGGCAATCTACTTGAGATATCGGTAGTTCCGATATCAACCGCTGTTTAAGAGGTGACTTGGAGGTCGCTAAAGTGAGCCAGAAGTAAGATGTTAGTAACACTACGAAATTTATTACCTCTATGATATGTTATCCCTAGTGGACATTGACTCCTGCGGGGAATATTGAGAAGCTCCATGCAAGAAGCCAGTCTGATGGAGTTGATTTGGGGAAGTCTGTGGAAGCCACTGAACGGTCGGATAGGTCGTATCTAGTTTGATATCGACTCAATATGTGGGCCGAGCTTTTAGAGGACTTATTATGATGATACATGCTCATAAAAGTAACCGGAAAAACAGAAGAACCCACTCAGCGAGATATGCATGAATGCTTCAAGTACGTGCCGGGTTGGACTGACCATCTAATGCTTTCCCTTTCGTTTTATAACTCATTCCTAATTGAATAGGGGACCATCCAATGGCCGGAACAGCTGGCGGGGTAGTACATATACAACTTCGAAAATCCCTTGATATGGAATGAATGAAATGCTTAGCCCGCCCTGTGCTTTAGTCCAAAGGCCTGACCGGCAGACAGTACCGACGCTGAATTGCTCCCCTGAGGAGCTCGTGGGGGATAGCGGCAGGGTCGCCTTACATTTATGAATTTATAAATTGCTGGGAAACCTTTCCGTGAGCGATTGCACAAAAGAAATCCATAGCCTGGGAGGGTAATGGTGGCTAGCCATGCATGGTACGGAGGCATCGTGGGCATTGAAATCAGCAGCGAATCGACTGTTTATTGTTGTTCGCCTATTATTTAATCAACAAGTAGTCGGTACCCATGGACAGCATCGATTGGTAGCTATGGATTGGTATTGTTTTTAGCGTTTCTCAGGAACATTCATGCCCGACCATTGCTTTGTCAGGATCGGGATAGGAAAGTAAGGGGTTGAGTGAAAATTGTCTCATAAGAAGTGAAGGTAAGCGATGGGGAAGGGAGGAGGAACGGATGGACCATTGTCAAATGAGGTCATCAGATAAGATATAGGAGTGCGCGTTACGAACGTGGCACATATTTATCGTTGTAGTGAGTAGCAAAGCATAATATATATGGTCTCATAGACACACAGAAAGAGAATTTGAGATAAATAACTGTGCAACGACCTCGAAATGCGTGCAGCTAGGATTATAGTCAGTGACACTAGCGAGGGCCTGGAGTGATATACAAAGGGGAAAATAGAATCGAAAGGCAAATGATTGGCAAAAGTGCATGTAGGGCAATCGCGGACCAAAGACTGGAGTTGATAATTCGGTATAGCGCAAGAAAATCGAATATGAAAATGATATAATTCCCCTTGAATGTGGAGGAAGTAATCGTCCTCTCAGGATAAGTGGACTGTTTTATGTTATTCTGGGGCGTGCGAGTCACAAAGTGCAATTTTGGGAAATAGTTCTGTCTCCTTTTTACACATTCAAAACGGTTTTCTGATATAAACTAATACATCACTTCGCAGCAGATTGTTTCAACATATAGTGCATCGTTTATATTCCAAATAACTGTCACTAAATACAGGAGAATTTGATATATGTATTAGATAGATTTGCAAGGGCTTATTTTGTTATACACATGTATTACCTTACTATGCAAATATTATTGTTGCAATACAATTTTATATTGGAGTTATTGATCCAACTCAAGGCAAGAATAAATGTGGGTGTAATTTCCCGGGTAGTATATATGCCTACATTATACTTTTGATATTTCCATATATCTAAATGTGATCAACAATATCAAATTCCTATTGCACGTACAAGAGAAATTCCATTTCCTTTGCAGAATATTACAGATGAATTTTGGCTTTTTAATGACTTATAAAACATCAAAACATGTTATCTATCTAAAAGTGAAACTCTGACATTCTGTCACGCAGAACAACCTTCCATTTATTGGAAACCAGCAAAGCAAAGAAGAAGCAAAGCTCATGGGAGTGGGTTGGAGCCAAGATTCATGGAAAATATCTATGTGTCGATTCATTGGCTACAGTAAAGCCTATTGTCTGGGGTGTTCATAACTGCTGGGTCTATTTCAGATGTCTGGATAACGACGATATCTTTTGTTGCATACAATTTCTCTCTGTAGTCTACTGGCCCTCAGAAGGATTCTATTAGGATGGCAGCCGTAATAAGCTCATCAAAGGGAAGAAAAATCTTCTAATGAGAAATCACACAGTTGGCATGAGAAGAATATGTTGTCGAATGGTTGCCCTATATACCCAATGGTGAAGCAAAGTGTGGACTGGTGTTATTCTAGCAGAAAAATGTATGAAAATATGGAATTATTAGCTATTGAAGCTATTGTGGGGATATATTATCATAGTTTACATTTTTGCCTTCACAATTCAATATTGGTTGCACGATATTAGACCTTGTCTGAGTCGTGCTGTACACCTCATCTCCGTATATATGCAAAATTAACGAATCAAACCAATTGTATAAACTATATAAACCTATAAACTATTTCTTATTATTTGTAAATTCTGAAAGGAAAGTAGGTATACATAGAAAGCAAAAAGTGGGATATATATGATATGCATGAGGCAAGTATGTATTCATGCAACACACTGCATATAGATATATATGTATGTGTACCTTTGACACAGGTATAAGATGAGTATAGTGATCAACGTATTATATATGCCACAAAACCTCTATCAAAGCTTTCATGGTGGCTAGTGATGCTGCACTTATAGGCTAATTCTAGTTCATTTGACACCGCGGCGAAAGGTCTATTCCTACAACTTTATTTCTTTACTTATACGGAGCGTCCGTACTGTCCGGTGACCTGTGCTGGAGAGAGGTCGGGTCACGTGATGTTCCCCCTGGGTAGACAATAGTCAGGTGGTGCTCTAGTCCAATAATGGGTGAGAATTACAAGCAATTCTCCCACTAATTCGAGATACTTCAGTATGTGCCATCTTTCGTGCTGACCTTTTGATATATAGCCAATTAAAACATACTTATTAGTTTGGAAAGCTACATAATATGTGTTATTATGCAGTATACAAATGTCACAACATCGTCGCAATGATGGTCTTCCAGTTGCCTGCCTATTATTATGGTGATATGTGTAGATTAGATTCCCAATGTAAGTGGAGAATATTTCATTCGGAATCAGATTTCATCATTTTATTGGGAAATATGGATTGAAAATAACATCAATGCATCTCACCAGTTTTGTCGGTATATATACAGGCCTATATATGGACCACAACTGTATCTAAATGTTATTTCTATTGTTATGGTCATTTCGTTTGTCGTGTTGATACATGAATAAAGCCCACCTAACCGATCGATGGGAAAAGTCATAAATTTCATATCATATTAGGCCAATCGTTATTTGAGACATCAGGTTGTATAACGCAGGTTCGCCTTGGGTCACACAAGAACAATATAGCTTGGTTTTTATGCGTCACCATTGATTATTGTGTATTGATCAGTCAATAATGAATTTGAACAGACGACTAGTAGGCCTATAATGGGTTTGACCGCAATTGGTCCCTTTCGTAGGCATCCCCCGTTTACCAGTAGAGATTGATTTATTCAATGAAAGCTAGATAATCCATAGAAATGGAGTGCACTTTCACGAATTACTCACTCAGACGCCTCTGAATGAGCTGTCGCTATTTATAAGAAATTACAGTAAGATTATAGCTATCTCTGTCCCAATAAAAGAGAGAATTGTTTTGCTTCAGTCGGGGAGTACTATCTGCCTCCCAGTGCCGATGGTATGAGATTCCTATATGTATCGAAATGCCTCTCCCCCGTACTATCACCATAAAAAAGACATTCGCAACTGTATACAGGATAATCGATAAAACAGTCGAGTAAATCAATCTGTCCGGCCAGTAGTTTCGTACAAAAGCGCGTAACATACTGACAGGGGCAGGTTCTTGTGGTTGGTTTGGTGTTATGTAGGTGCGATTTTTCAAATGCCAAAAGCGTGCTGAAAACAGGAAATGATCGGTGAAAAGACACGAGAATCCAGTTCCAGATAGTCTAGAGCAAATATCGAGAGCAGAATCGGTAAATTGTAACTTTTCAGGGCCCGTATACTTAAGGAGTAACAGCTATGTACCGGCAGTCGTGCCTTCTTCCTCTTATAGTGTCGCATAAATCAGGTCTCACTGTCGGAAAACGGCTCTATGTCGCATTAACGAGCAAATAAAAGACCTTTCAACAGTCTCTGAGGACTTGCCCGTCGCTCTGCTTGCTCTCTTCTTATTGGTTAACCGAAAGCGGAAGGTGTAAGGGCAGCGTTCGCGAGCCCCGTGGGACACAGTAGGCGGCCCCGTAGCAGGGTTTAATAATAGTGGCGCATGCATCCATGCATGGCGTCTGCTGGTGCTGTAGAATAGGGGAGTCTGAACATTTACCCTGTCAGGTGTTTTCCTCGGCATTCCTGCCTCATTTCTGATCCAGCATCACTCACGAATACCGCAAAATCCTAATCTGATAAGAACGATAACGATCTGTTGGTTTCCACCGCGTGGTCTTAGTCGATGAGCGGCTGGACCCAAGTACTCACGCTGGATTTCCCTTGCCTCGGATAGCGTTTTCATTAGTAGTATCTTCAAAGTGGGACTGGCTGCAGGCTAGCCGCGCCATAGGCTTGGCTTGGCGCACTAACGAAAAGGTAGAAGTGGGTGGTCGTACTCATTAACTGCTCTGTTAATTACCAGAGTGCCCCAGAGGCAAAAAACTAACGCGCCTCCAAGACGCAGAAATAGGCATGGGCGCTATTTGTAGGTTTTGTCCGAAAGGACGCCAAAAGTCCAACTTTTGACACATTTTATGAATCCCAATTAGGAAGAATTAGAGGAGACTCATATTTTATATTTCCGCTCCCACTTTATCAAAGTATTATATTGATTGCTTTTGTATAATGACATAAATGTGATGAATTGTCGATGAATGGAGACTATGGAAATGGTCCATGAGTCTTTATATATAAAGAGTAATGTCTGCAGTACGAGTTCATTTCCAGGATGGGAAAATATTATGATACACCCACGTACAGACAAACAACCCAGACAAAAACAACCTACTCACTAGAAACATATTTGCCCTAGATTTGAGTAAGTTCAACCAGGATGATATCATCCCTAGGAAGATATATTTATACACTAGTAACCTCTGCTACCTCCAGGCCGTGGGAAAGGGTTTGCGAGGCACCTTGAGGTGTGCTTTTCCCCTCTCATCTACCTTACATCCCCCACTGGTTACAGCAACTAAAACAGTCTTCCGATAGCTCACAGCTACCTCAACATCTGTTTCCATTACTCGTTGGCTTCTTTTAGTGGGTGAAAATAGTGGTATCCTACATGATTTGAAGCATAAAGTGTTTCCACCGACATCCAAACTACGCTATATTTCTACTCCCTGTCTACTGCTAAAACCAACAGTAAATTAATGGAGTTGTTTTTTATTACATGCCTGCCTCTAAGATCTTGTTTACATGCTACCTGTCGTCTAACCCTCTTGCGTGATGGTAGAGGAATCCGAAACATATATCTACAGACTTCCCATTGGCAAAACATTCCGCAGAACACATGCGCTATCAGGGCTGGCACAAGGTAGACCTAGTAACGTGCATGGCCTACATGTTATACTTTCAGTTTTCAGACATCCCAAGTAACTGGGTTTCTGTGGGACTAATATTACACTCTGGGAACTATGGTACCTGTTTGATTAAAATATAGTTCCTTTATCTAAGAGTTTATATAATTTTTAAAATATTGATTTGCCTGGGTGAGATACTCATGAAAATGTGTTTTTCCGAATTTGTGAATGCTTTTATAACTTCTATTCTTTTTTCAAAACACACTGTTTTAACATTTCACTGTCGAATTGCTTTCCAATTCGTATTCTCTGTATTAGAGAGGTAACACTAAGAACTATTGGTTAGTAGTCCTAGCTGCAAGCCATCCAATATTGGCAGTATTTCAATTCTCAATCTAGAATTTCTGTAGAAAAAATCCTTTGTACTTGGGCTATTTGTTACTCTTCAATACTGTGCACATCACGATTAGAACGAAACTTACACAAGCTTGAAATCAAGCTGATCGTTTTTTAATTAATCGATAAAATATTTCCTACTTCAAAGAACCGTTTTATCTTTCCGTCAGCTTGAATAGCTGATGAATACAAGGAGGGGACTCTTTTGTTATCCACCAAGTACAAGGCCAACTTTAGAAAGGATGTGGAGATTTGAGAAACAATGACATCATTCAGTTCGAGTTATATATAGGTCATAGTTACCTTTGAATGTGACCACACCTTTTATTGGAATCTTTGATATTCGAACTACACACTAGAATAGCTTGAGTAAGGTATGATGAAATTTAACTTGATGAATACGAAGAAAAGCGCCACCTGATAGCCATATTCATTCACATAGCAGACTCCTCTGTATCTCTCAGCTTGGGGTACATAATGGTTGCCCATAGCTTTCTGCATTAGAAAGACTGTTGAAACGATTCATCAGTTTCACCAAGGGCAAAACGTTCTGCTTTATAATTTACTTGCTGGTCATTTGACCATTTCCTTATCCCCGAATACCTAATGAGAACTTGAGAGACGTGTTTCATTGATTCTAAATGGGCAGCATTGTATTGAATATTTTATCCAGAAGCTTCAAGTT
Source organism: Sthenelais limicola (assembly GCA_942159475.1). Lineage (NCBI taxonomy): Eukaryota > Metazoa > Annelida > Polychaeta > Phyllodocida > Sigalionidae > Sthenelais > Sthenelais limicola. The sequence continues at coordinate 71,322,775 of OW804097.1, read as the reverse complement.
AGTTCAGGTTTCTACTGGGGATTTTTGACATTTCTTCTTCTTATCGATTACATCCCCATTTTTGCCTTTTGATCAGTTAAATAATTCGCGGATTGGAACGAAAGCAATACGTCCACAAATCTGAACTGCTAGTAATATGACAATGGGGACAGTATTTCCAGTATTGTTATGAGGCTATGTGGGCCCTCATCGATATGCGGAGCAACATAATAACCTTTTGATATGAGACAACAAAAGGCCCTAGACAAAACATTCAACCCCATTAAAATTTATTTTCCGTGAGTTTCCTTTATATAGAAAGGGTCTATTGAATTATCTGTATGATCCTATGAATGCATTATATTTCTCCTATTCATTTTCCAGCCATTTTTTTTAACTTATAGGAGACGACATGAATAATGTTAAAGCCCCGCGTCCATTGAAAAAGCCACGGACCCACCATTTAGGGTCCGACAGTGGACACACGTGGCCCCCTAGTGTCTGGCCAGTCTGTTTATAAATGCGTTTGCCAGTCTGGCGGACAAGATTGACCGCGTTCAATCGTCTCTTGGTGCTCAAAAGATTTCGGCGGGTCACCGAACTAGAAATAATGAGGACTTTAATGAAGCTCCAAAATGTTGGTCAAATGATTATTAAATGCATTGAAAAAGTACGGAACGAAGCGAGAATTAGAAAATCTTTTTTGACCGATGTTAACTGAGAGTAAGCTGAAAAGGGAATATACTCTGTGATTTTAACCAGCATCTTTTGGGTGGCAGCATCGTTGGTGGCAGTGGGAAAGAGTAACAGTCGTTCCATTAATGAGCATCCAGATAGCATGTACACCAATGAGATATTCTCAGTTTAATTTAAAGATTCGAATAACTTATACTGCTTCCATGATATCTACATTTTATACCATTTGCAGATTTTGTTTCTAAATGTTTCTAAACACCTTACCTCATTCTGTTAGTATTGCGTATGCTTTCCCTATAAGCAACCTCATGCCATGTCATTTATTCCTTTATAATACATGAACACCTAGTAGACTAACTGGAGTCCTTCTCTTTGACATGCAGTCATATCGTTATATCCAGGCCAGTCTACCAAGATTCAGGGATAAAGCTGGCGGTTTACCTCATCACTTCTTCATAGAATCACCTTATCAGAATAGGTAACATGAGGAGGTGGATGATGGCGATCATGATTTATCATTCTCACTGACTCATACTAATCTTCTGCTCAGACTTGTCCCTCTAACGTACACAAGTTGCATCAACTGGCTCTGCCATACAGCCACTTTCTAAGAAACTCCACACCTTTCAGAGGAGCGATCAATTTCCTATTTGTCTTCGCCTGCAACGTGATCGAGTAATTCCTTTTGATATTGATTCGGTTTTAAAAGGGAACATAGAACTTATATTTAATTCAAGGAATACCTTTAAAAAATTATCTACTTCGTGTTTACAAATGCATCATGCAGTATTTTATACACCTAATCATCCTACCATCTATTCAAATTGAAATGTATCAAACCTGTTTCCTCGACACAAAATATACCAGTATATTCATCTAAGTTACATTGGGATGGACACAAATTGCGCTTGTACTCTTTCATACTTGTTAAGTTAAGACTCAATGCGAATATTTGAATATTTGTCATGTTCAAATGAGACTTTAATTAACATGATGTAGATTATCATAAGTCTGTATGAATAATTGCTATAGCTTATAGATCATATATATATGAATTTATTTTCATACACTCACTGCGACTTATGCTGCATTTGTGTTGCTAATATAAGGTCCTCCACAAAGCATACATTAAATACTGTGGCAATGTCATTCATTACCGTCCCTGATTAGGTAGACCTCCCGCTTATCATATATACTAAGTATCTAGTTTCGCTTGTGAAACTTGGAATCTTGCCTTGTGCATATTTAATGAGCTTCCTGCTATACTGCTTAATCAGTCTTCTCTTGATTAGCAGTTTTTGATGAAGGAGGCTTGACTTCGCATATTCGTTTTGAGCCACGCGAGAGAAGCTAATTGCATATGGGATGCTGTTAACTTTTAATGGTTCATTATTTCCAATTAATTCTGCCACTTTTACACTCAAAGGTACGGATCTAATTAAGGTATCTAGATTTGATTCATCATTATTACAATTCGGCTGTTGCGCATGATACTACATATATTAAATTTGCCTCGCCTCCATGCCAATTATATAGTATGTATGACAAGGGATGTCCTATTAGAAACCAAACTCGCTAAAATGAAATTGCTTATTATTGCATGTTCTCAGTATGGCATTATGATAAGCAAAATTTCAAATACAACACAGATAGCTTCATTGGCGGAAATATGACAAACAATTCATAACACACCTCACTACCACAGCTCATTGTGACTTAACACTTCGCTTATCAGACTATTATCAGTTTCCTTGTTCACGACCTTCCTAGCAACATTCTATTTCCTTAAGAAGTTTCATTATGGCTGTCACCTTCTTACCTCCAGTAACACCAACGAGACCTAACCACAGGTATATGAATAAAGTACAGTAGGCCAAAGTGCTTGCGAAGCTCAAGGCCTAAGGGAGTTTTTATTTACGTCGGACTTTTAGCAGTTAATTACTCGTGCCTTTTGCTTCACTCACTGACTAACATAGGTTCTGAGGCTACCTTGGCGGACTACGCCTTGACATTTGCTAAATTAGAGGTTATTTTCCATCTTTTTTGAACAAATAGTTCCCCGCTGTGTCAGAAAACATGCTGCGAAAGCACTTAGTCATACTCGATTTCCCAGTCCACCTAGGTTAGTGGGTTATGAACAAAGAAAACAGTGCGCAAATAAATAACTTTCAGTCTCCTTATGTGTTATAACTAATAAGTTATGGGAAGCAGAACCATAAGGATTCGGCGGGCATATCGTTCGGGGATTTCCGGAGCAGTTCCGAGCAGTCACGAGCAGCCTGAGCAGTTCAACCAATCAAAACACCTCCTTGTCTATGTAACCAAGCAACAGAGTCACTCTGGTATATAAGTAGCTCCCGTCGTAAGAAAGAATCATTCATCGATCGGGCAGCAAGCGAGCAACTCCTCCGTGCTTCAACTAGCAGTAATCTGATATTATTGTACAATTTTAAACTTAACAATTTTAAATCAGAATGGTGAAACGTTCAGTTCGTCACTGTAATACCTGTGGTAACAGGCACAGCAAGCCAACAGGAAAAAATTGCAAGTTCGCGGAGGGGTTTGGTGGCCCGGAGATGGATGACACTGACCATGATTCTTCTAACGCTCAGTTTGATGAGAGGCTGGCGCGTATTGAGAAGTTGATCGATCGTATGGGGAAGAAGAAGTCTAGGCGTCGTTCCCCTTCTTGTGATTCTTCAGGTGAAGCGGATGATTCTTCTTCTGATTCGAGTGTTTATCGGCGATCCAGATCCCGTAGACGGACGAAGAGGAAGGCCTACGATCCTAAGAACTTCTTAAAGAAAGGTGAGCCCCTTGACAGCTTCGAATCTTTGATGGTCGTAACTCTGAAAAATGTAATCAAAATTCTCGATGAGGGAAAGGATCCAATGGGGCTCGTGCGTCATGGGCTAATTCTGGCTGAGAAAGCTGCTTCAAAAGTCTATAATTTCGAGGCATTTCTTAAATATGATGCGGCGGTGCGTGACAGAGCTAATCTTACAGGATCTAGAGCATTTGATGGCGTTACACAGGAGGATGTTCTCCGTTGCTTTAGCTATGAACATACTAAAAAAGCATCAGGTGTTGTGGTCGCCGACAAGAAAGGTCGAAAGAAAAGCGATAAACCATGTCTCAGATTTAATGCCGAAGCGGGTTGCACTAACAAGAGTTGCATATATATGCACAAGTGTGTATCATGCGGTGAAACTGGCCACCCCGTAAAAGATTGTAAGGGGAAGAAAAACAAATAGGAAGTTGGGTCCCCTCGCTCAGACACCCACTTTGTTGACATTAGTTCCGGAAACCCTGACGACTCTCGCGAGATTATGAACAGTGACGAGATTGCAAATGGCGACGCCCATGACAATCATGGCCATAATGGAAGCGATGTGTTTATTTCCGAAGGTTCTAATTTAAACTTGGTCTGTGATGCGGGGGGGTCCCCTATTGTACTCACCGATGAAATGATCGATGATTCTGTAAATATAACTGTTGATTCAAGGTCCGCTGACCTGTGTATATATTCCAACGATACTGACATCGATGTGACTGATTGGAGTGATAGCGTGCTTGTGTCTGAATCCGTCGTAGCTTCAACACCAGTTCATACTCCACTATTTTCTTATACATCACCAGATAACAATCGTGTGGATGTATTTCAGACTTGCTATGATGGAACGTGTAATTGTATCCATGTTTTGGGTGGTTTCCCCACCCAACTGCGACCCTGCCGCTTCGCTAAGTTTTTCTATGATGGTGTCGCATCGACCGCTCGTCACTATGAACTTTTGAACTTTATCTTAGATGGTTTTCCTATTGTGGATGAAGAGGTTAACCACTATGATTGCCAGAACTATAAATCCATTAACGACTCTATGGCCAAATCCTGTATGAATAAGATTATTGCTAGTGAGATCGCCGAGAACTATATTTCTGCTACACTGGCCGCGCCGTCTTGCATTCACGCCATGGGAGCCGTGCCGAAAGGAGTTGACAAGATCCGCCCTATCACCGAACAAGAACAGAAAGATGCCATTGATCCTTCATTACAATTGACAAGATCCAACTATAAAAACCTGTTTGAAATATTTGTTGTTATATGTCTGGCTTGGCAATTAAATTGGTGTAAAATGAATACACTCTTTCATCTCCTCTTGCACTGTAATATGATACTTGACTACTTACTCTGGAAAACATTTAAAAATACATTTATCATTCCAAATTTATGTTTGTCATTCACTTGGATGTTACCTTAAAGTGGTGGGGATTAGATCATAAGTTGATTCTACAAATTGTATGCAATATAATAAATAGCCCTGATGGGAGGCATACAGCAAACGGCAATAGTATCTCATGACTGGGTGGGAAAATCAAGCTGGCTATCTTTAAAGGCAATTCCATACGAATTTGCTATCCTTGTCACATAGACTTGCTTATACAAACACTATGTCGTCCTCGTATTGAGCATAATGCACATTTCAAAAGCATGCATCTGTATATCTTAAAAGGGTTATATTTCCATAGTCACCTTCTGGACAGGTTCTCAGTTGGTAGCTATTTCAAAGCATGCATGTTGCTTCATAGAGAGATTTATGCTTATGATGCGGGACATCAAATCATTTAAAGGGTTTTCGATTCATTTCAATTGTATGCCCTCTAGGTACATCAGGATGTATTGTGTTCTTAAAGAAAGGCTATTAAAACCTCCTCGCTTTAAGTTCAAAGGGAAGCTGCATTCTTGTGTTATTCATTTCTATTTCTTTCATTGGGCAATTCCTTCCCTTTATAACCCTAGAACGGAAATATGACAAAGCGAAGCTTTATAATAGAAAGGTATTCTTGTCCGAACAAGTGAAGGCCACTGTAGCACTGCATATGTAGGCTAGCTATAGATCTTTCATTCAGTAAACTCTATTGCCATATGCTACATCTTTTCTAAATAGCTTCCCTTTCCAGTAAATATAGATATGAAAGATAATATAATCCGGCCATTAAATAATCTTTCTTGTGATACCTTACATAATGATTGAAACTATATATCTCAGTGGTGTCAGTTCATTATTTATATCCTTTAAAACCTTTCGATCCTATGTGATGTACACAATCAAACGGCAAGGTTTTGGGCAATATTTGTCCGTTCTTTGATTTGATCTAGGTTAAATGAATCCCTCAAAGGGCTGCCTTTTATTATGCCTGATTCCTTTGACCAAGAAGAGTATACGTGATACTATCCGACAACATAGCCAGCGGCCAAATAAAGATGATGAAATGTTTACATTATATATGAGATATAAAAGTGACCGATGGTCAACTGCATTTGGCCAGCACCCAAGGTGATGTACGTGGCCTAATGAGGTCAGAATTTCAGGTGTGAAGGGGAATAGAATATGATAAAGCGCCCAGAGGCTAAGTTTCCAATTTATTAGCCGTTATAATTCCAGTTAATTTGACGCTTGAAAAATACATATGAAAGATGTGCCAAGGCCGTTTCACACAAAGACCTGCTGAGACCTTCAACAATAACAGACAAAAGATACAATCCACCCCAAATAATATGTTGGGTGGATTATAAGGAAGACAGATTCAATTATGCATTGCATGGCTTTCGAAGTTTTGGGATCTGCATCATAATATTTTGGGCTATAATCTGACAACTCAAAATGAAATTACAAATGCTTCACGTCAATTCAGGGCTATATTGTATAGAGTGCATATGTTTTCCATGAAGTATTAGGTTGTTTGGCATTCTCAAGTAGATTGCTATTAAAAGATAAAGAAAAGGATATCTATATATGATAAAGCCATAATAGTTCTGCCCTGGGATGTTTGCAAGCTGTGTATGAGCAAACGTATCACCTTACATCAGAATCGCCAGCGTCCTATCCAATCCGCCTCCTCAACCTCATCATCATTATTATCTTCCTACAGTTTCATATGGAATGATAGATGTGTGAAGCCAGAGTGCCTTCAATCCTGGCTTTCCTACAAGGCTTCCTTGGGGAATCATAGTCTCCCTCTGACTATCATTAATATTTCTCTTACATTTACTAGTCTCAGTTAGACCTGCCTGGCTAGTGGGTATACCGACGTAAGTGTGGATGATACAAATAAATCCCAGTTCCAGGTCGTGTCTATGCTTTGGCTTTGGCTTCGGTACAGGCATGAAAAAGTGGGGTGTCATTTTCTTATCAATTTTTTCAACGAGGTTTTTTAAGCAGCCTTACAGGCCTCTTGCTTTGGGCAAGGTTTTCCTTATGTCGTCTTAAGAACTGAAAATTTGATGTGCGTGATTTAAAAAGGGTCTTATGTAAGAAAAGGACCTTAGAGAGCCACGAAATCTCAAACTCATGCCAAAGCCAGTGGTCATATTTACTTTGAAGATGAAAAAGGTTATTTAAGACAAAACTACACGTTTGCTCCTTCAGAAAATATCCGTCACTGGAAAGTAAAATTGCTTTTACCGTGCCCTTCATTGCCGTATATCCCAAGCAATAAATATTTAAAGGTGTGCGGTTCCAGAAGTTTAGGTGTAAAACATCAATATATATTTTAGAATAATTGCTGCTTTGATGTGGTGAGTCGGAGCTAAGTACCGGAAAGGTGCAGATCAATATGTTTGGAACCGTTGTGTTCGATTCTCTTTCATTTCTTACTATCAAAGACTGGTTTCCCTTTTATTTTATTATTTTATCATCTTCTTTCTTTCCTGACTTCTCCAACTCCTTAACTTTACCTCCCCATCCCAAAATATGCAGCATTGGTCAGATTTTCTTTCTTTCTCTCATTCACTCGGCTTTGGCTGAAATATAATATAATTATGTCAATTGTTATCATCACCTATGTCTTTTCACTGGGAATATACTGTGTGATGTATTTTAATCAGGCTTTGTAAAAAACAAAACAACCAAGAACTGTGTGACTCTTGTCAGCATCAAATGCCATTGCGCAGGTACCTGTGGTCAGAAACCAGAGATTTCAAACACCACCACTATTGAAATTGCCTTTCAATTTTCCGTCACTCAACAACGATGCAAAATCCCTATTTCTCATCTAAACATTGAGCGCTATTCATTCCATGTCGTCTTAATTTGGGAGTCTTAAAGCGTCCCTTAAAGGAAAAGGATTACATATATTGCCAACACGCAATGCTGCCAGCTTCTATGGACCACCACTACAAAGCTGACGAGTATACAAACATGACATTTTTTATTTAGAGAAATTAAAAGGCCCATGAAACAGCTTCCACAAAGTTTTGAAAATGGGTAGCCTTGCAACATAGTTGCAACACTTAACCATGCATGTATGCATAATAGGACATAAAGCCCCAGTGAGAAATTGAATCGCTCGAGGCCCTCGAACGTCGAGTGTTGAGCAGCTTCCGTCGTTTGACCCATAGGTTGGGGTGGAGTTCACTTCCACAGCAAGTCTTCAAAAGCGATGCCTCATTAGGAGTGGGAGGTGTTGCCTAGAAGAGAACGGCATCTCCAACTGAGAATCAGTTATTGTGTGGAGGTATAGGGGAACCATGGAGGAAAAAGGAAGACGGAGATCAAGGAGGAGGTGGTAAGGAAGACAGATTGTTGCCGTGAGAAATACATGATTATCTGTTTCTCGTGTACGTAACAGGAGAGGTAACGAACAAAAGCTTTCTAAACACTATGAAGGTCTGAAAAGCTTAAGACAGTGGATTAATTGGGGCGGGCTGTTAGGGTCCATTTGGGTAAATACTAGCTGAAAGATATTCTGAGTGCAAGTATGAGCTGAGAACGATCTAAAACAATTGAAAGAAAGAAAGGAGTTCACAATGGCACCAAATCAAGCAATTACAACATAATGGCCTGCAATTTTTCACTATTATAACTGGCCTGCTGCATAAATATTTCATTGTATCAATTGATTTAACAATTACCAACTCGACTCAGATAATTGCTCAAGGCTCATTAAGTTTCATTTCTATAATTGAACTTACAATGTAATAGATTTGTTACGTGAGCAGAAATGAAATAAAAACTTGCCTTACCATAGAGAAAACATAGGCAAAACACATCCAGGTCTCAAAAAGTATTTTGGAAAGAGAAACTGAGAAAATGTTTAAAAGCAATGGCATATTCAATGGAACACGAGGACTAAAAATCTATGTGTCAGCTGGATAGTCAAAGTGAAAGGCGGAAAAACTTACTTTCGCTCATGTTAGTTATTTCATGGCCAATCCCTTTCAGAAACCCTTCATTAGCTGGGAAAAATCCGGAGGTAGGACGAAGAGGATATCTTCAACAAATACAGGATAATATGTTCTTCTTGGAAGCTCACGTGATCCCTGCTTATGAATATTTATGAGCTAAGCTTTGCATGACGCAACCAATGACGTACGAGCATCTCGTTTATATGATTCCTAGTCCTTATGAAGCGTTCTTAAGATCGTCTTACAGCGTCATGTGAAATCCCAAACGCAGGGAGAAGATCTAGCGTGTCCCTATAGCCAAGATCCTAGTACCCCCATCAAGACTATTTGGCGCAGGTATAAATAAGTATTAATGCAATGCCTGGATAATGGTCTTGCTTTTGCTGGCGAGCGGGCTAAAGGAATGTGAATGGGGGGACGCTACATAAACCAGTGTTGGTTAGACACAATCTGATGCATTGTAAATGTACAAAATAATCAGCAGGGGATGCGCATCTGCATTATTTATTCCGGTTCCCCGGCCTAGTGTTGTATGGAATTATTTGATTAACGCTATTAGGCAACACTCTTTTTAATCTTACTGCTCTTGTAGCCGCTACCGCTAATGCTTTGCCAGAGAAGAACTGTTAGACTCGGTATTTCACCATTGGTCTAATTACGTAATCATTCCTTGCCATTACCGTGACGTCTAATATACTCTATAAAGGAATGTACTCTCTATTTGTAATGGCTGTTGAAATTAGTCTTCAAGGTGATCTGATACATGAGGGACTTTGCTATGAATAAAGTAAATGATTCCATTAATTATATCTACGAGTATCTAGGCTTTTTATAAGGGTTTTGACGTGGTCTTATCATGCTAGGCGCATTTGGAACCTGGGAACAGGTGAAAATATTCTATATGTTCCTATATTTGGTTATGTGTTGCGATGTTTTGTGAATCAATGGATCTTAATTGTATTATATAACACATATTCACGCCGTCGTATTTATCATAGCGATAATTATAAAGAAATCCTTTTATTAATGAGGGCCCAAGCACCAGAAGAAGAGGATGATTCCATTACAATTATCAACGTTACCACGCAATGAATCACGGAAAATCAATAGGAAGAAACACCCCTGAGATTTCTGCTGGCCTCCAGCTGCGAGGAGAAAGGAACCGATAAGCGCTATCTATCCTCTGGTTATGAATAATATAACACCACATACTCCTTATCGGTGCTATCTCTTCACAATGAATAAAACATTATGGACCTGTGGAGGTAGCAAGTGTTCTTTGCCTTGGCGCCATTCAAACTCATATTCTTATGTATTACTGTCATACATAGGCAGTTACTTGTAGCACTGGGCCATAGAAATTGCCTCCAATTCGTTCCGTCCGAACCGACAAACAGGGTATGATGCAGAAAAAAAACGGGGTATGGGCCTTAAATGTCCGAAGATTACTTGTAAAGTTGGAGAGAAAGTTCTTCACAGCCCAAGAGAACTCTTGAGAAAATACACTGATGGGAATTGTGTGTATTTTGGAGCAGATAACGCCAATTAATGAGAGATGTGCATGACGACGCAGTCACAGGTCCCTGATGATATTGATGAAGAGAGAAAATTCAGAGTTTGTTTCTTTCATCTTTTTTTTATTGATGAGGAGGGGGGGGGGACTTTTGTGCGAAGGAGCAAATAAAAACGTTAAGAGTGTTATTAAGAAAAAGAAAGTATCAACTATAAATTGAAGTTATTTGAATCATTATATGGGGGGGGGACATTCTTCTTTGAATGATGAATGCGACCAAGCGACGTAATCAAAAAAAGTATTGGTAATGGTTTTATTAATAATTATGAGGTAAGCCTTATTTCATCTATCGTACTAAAGATAAGTTACCAGCGACCAACACAGCCACTCACTGTCTGATTAATTGAACTAACATTCCAACAAGATAACTAGGAGGTCATTTCTCTTCTGGTTATCGCACTTCTGGCTGTCTTTAGAAGCAGTTTGAAATAATATTCTTCTTGCATCAGATCACAAATTGTACAGTTTCTGAATACATTCATACGGCTGTGTTTACAGAGTCTGCAGAATGTCTGGAACTGATATATGAAACCAAGTGTTTGTCCATGAAAGGGGCATATTTTCCGCTGACTTTGACTTCAGTTTGTTCTTGTTATATGAAACTTTGATGGAAGGCCTTCCCTCTGTTTTTCCTTGTGATGACAGATGGATAGACCTGTCATGTACTCTCTCTTCTCATACTTCCTGATAAATTCGGAATTGTATTTCTGTTCCCATGGAAAAGTCATCATTTTTCGTGCAATTTGAAAGCCGGCAAAAATAATTCCTAGCTCATATGTCACGTACTATGACATAAGGTGTAAAGACAATTTATCAGAGCCGAACATAAATACCGTCAGTTGATATTTCATTAGAATTCCTAGAGCAAAAGCAATGCAATTTGATTTTTGGGTAGTAGATATACATGCTCATTGAAGAGGGAAACTCGTAAAGCATCTGTTGAGAAAAATCTTATTCGAGGCTTCGATATCCTAAAATGCCTATCTCAGCAACTATTTAAATTAGAATCATGCATTGGAATATGCGCAGTGCATCAGATAAGGCCTAAATGTTGCAGTGATCCCTACAAGAAATACCCATGCAAAGTGCAGATTTTAGGGCACACGGGTATGCACATCAAAGTATGATCTGTGACACCGTTCAGCTTCTAAGGTCATGTGCCGAGTTAAAATGAAGCTAACTTGCATCTGTTAACAAAGGACGTTTTAAAAGGGGCGTGAGCAATGAGCAAAGGACCTTTAATGTAAGTATTCAAATGAGCCAGGAGAGCAAATAATGCTTCTCAGCCTTTGCATCTTCTGTTTGTTAGTGTACTTTGATGAATCTATAGTATGGGGATTTACATAAAATGCCGTGCCTCGTGGGGTTGGCAACATGGGATCGCATCCCCATGAGTCCCCTCCTTGTCAGAGTTTTAATAGACCCAATTCATCACGAAGGGAGATGTCAGTGAAAAGTGGAAAACTCAGGTGAGATTTAAAAGTAGCGGGGTTGACTTACTTTGTCGTATACTTGTTACATGTCAGGGGAATAAGTTCACGTCCACCTGGTGATATCACTTAAGAAGTGTATCGTTGTCTTTGAGGATGGTTTGGTTCAATGAAGTATCTTAGACCGAATATGGTTATTGATTTTAGTCATATTCGGTACCTCGCATGTTTTACGTTCGGTTAAGGCGTCCCTTTACTTTTCTAAATATGATGGGTTCAAGGTATAAATGCCTACAGATTTAAAGCTGCATTTTCAGCTATCATGTAAAAACAAATCTTACCAAATGTACTCATATTATGACTTACAGAACTGCTTCTGTTATATATTTGTACAAGAATTTGAAGTCTCATCGGTCGGGTGAAAATGCCCGTCGGTGAGCGGTGAGAGGGTCCTCCAAATACAAACAATGACGTTTTAGAGGTCCTGTAGCAAAAAGAAGATGGAAAAGAATGGAACAAAAAGTAGAAATGTTCAGTCTTAGTCCGATGTTAGCTGAAAGTTCAGCTTTAGCCGAAAGTAAATTTTAAAATTCAGATATTTAAAGCCAGATATTTTATATCTCCATGTGATTGACCTGCTTTAAATTGTTTTTAAACAGGTGCTTTTTCAGTACCAAAACACTCTATCATTCAGAATTATTGATGCGGCAGTGAAAGTGTTCTTATAATCATACGCAACACTTATGGATGTTGAACATCCTCTAAATTGCTCGAATTCATCTGAATTGGAAGGTGAAAATCTACTTTGGGATATCATAAATTCTATTTTGGCTTGAGAACATTCAAGCGAGAATAACTCTGACGCTTTTATCCACTCTAATTGCCTACCTTCTGCCTAGTTATTTGTATTATATCTGTCCTTGCAGGTGGAAAACATCACTCGCCATAAAATTCTTTTGTCCTAGGAGATGACAGTGGTGACATTTTTGAATTAGCCCTTATATATTTAGAACCCATTCATCTTTTTTTCATCCCTGGAAGGAGACGGTGACTAATCCTTTTCTAAGACCGCCGGCTTTTTTGCCTTCCCTAAATAAGGATGGCCCTAGGGATAGGTAACCTTTAGGTATTAAAGAAAAGACAATGCTAAGTAGGTGATTGATCAAAGTACTCGGTAAACTAGGAAAGGTACGTGCCCTTATGTTGGTGGTCTTCCTTTAATTGATAGAGGAAATGATCTCCAGATGAAAAATACATTAACGAAGTAATTAGTTGGGAGGGTTTTCCACAAGAAAGTGAAGACCCAAAAGTCAGAATGATTTTGTTATGGTAAACATGTTCTTCCTGCCATTTCACCTGAGGTCTAGTACAAAGTGTAAGAGAGGCGTCTTGTCCATAAAAAGTGAGCACACAGGGGTGCATTTCATCAGTTCTTATTTATTTCTCTGCTATATACTTACACGAAGTTGTGATTGCTGCTGCGAGGAATTATGCAAGAACTAAATGCCTTTTCACTCAACCAGCCTGCAATATTGGGAAAACCTCATGTAGGCTTGTTCATAACCACCAAATACTTATAGAATAACTGGCACGTTTTTGATTAAACAACAGTGGAAGTCTTGGGAAGAATATCCATAGAGTGGAGTGCAACGCATGCGGTAAGGTAGGTGAGACTATCTGGCATGGTAAAAAGCATAAGACTTGTAATAAGGAAAGAAGTGTTGAATAGCAATTAGCTTTACACTAGCATATTTTCTACTCAATGCCACTATTCATATATATATATAAACACCTTCCTGAAACTGTAATGGTATGGTGAGGGACAAAAACGATGGTGTTTAAGTTTTGTATTCAAACTAGGTGTTAACACTATTGCAGCAGTATTTAAGCAAGGGGATAGGCGTTGTGTCCTATTCATAGGAAACATCACTTTTTTATTCTGTAGAAATATCTACATACGTCAGCAAATTCTGGGAATAATACGCCTATGTATAATGTTTCTTTCTGAATGCTTAATAAAAAATCAATTATATTGAGCATATTATTGGAAAGATTAGATTGCTTTATTAAAAGCATCCACCACATTGTATTTCCATTGTCCAGGGTAATCCTTTACCAGCTAAAGACCCTTCAGAATGAATAATAAGTCATGTGTATTCGGTGATACTTCATAAGCTTGGGTGACAAATACCTTTACATTGGCAACAAGACTTACATGTGTCATAGCCCATACTAGATCTACACCAGGCTTCAAGTGTGTCTGAGAGAGTCATACATTTACAACTTTCGAGCTGATCCATGTCTCTTCGGCAACCTTAGTAATTCTTCTGAAGGCTCTTGTGTAATGTTCACGTCAAAATTGGTATCTAGGGACATAGTCAGACAATTTCAGAAAAGTCATCTCAGGACAAGTTCCCTCCGGCTACTTTATTTTCCACGGTATGCTCTAAGGTCAATGCCCTTCGGAATTCCTAAAAAGAAAATCCACAAAAGCAAGAATGGGTCTCCTCGAGGTTGGGTAGTGATAGTAATAAAACTTAATTTGGCCATCAAGTTGAGTTGTATCCGTAGGAATGGCAGTATATGGAAAGAAGAAAACCATCACACGCACACTTCTCGTCAACGCGCTTCAATAAGTAATGTAAATATATGGACAAGTTCCAGCTCTTCCAGTTGAGCATAAATCTGTTGAATATTGTGGTCGAGTGTAAAACACATACCATTGGATGTTCCTAAGTCAATATGTATATTTGGCAATGCTGAAGGTGGCTATGATTTCATGGATATTGTTAGGCTTTCTGTGAACATCAGCATATATGCTCTGATAGCTTGAAAATGTTTCTCTCTCATCCGATGATACAAACTGTGAGGTTGACATTTTAGATAGATAGCCACTTAGTTTTCACCTACAGCCCAAGGTTCCATTTACCTGTAAATAGAAATGAATTGGTTTACATAGATTTAGGTGATAGTATAGTGGCCCTGTGTATAAGGTGGAACTGGAATTCTAGAGCAAAACAAGATCTATCGTCCAATCCATTATTGTAAATTTCTATTGGTCTTTTCCTTGAGGCTGGGTTATTCCTCTTGCCAATATCTTCATTCATAAATGGATGGGATTTAAGCCTAGCAAAAAGACGCTTCAGATATGCTATTGAAATCAAGAACCCTGATGATACTGTTGCCAGCTTCGTCCTCTGCTTCCACATGAGGCTGGGATGGCTGCGCCTTGGTTTGAAAAATGAATTAAATCACCCCTGCGAGAGAAATACATGAATTTGTATCCCTGGTGATTGAAACATTGAGGCATTACATCCTCCATTAATCATTAAGTGACTTTCTCCAGATCCTGTACCCACTTGTTGATCATAAAACGATAGAGGTCTGGTTTAAAAAGTTCCTTTTTTCTTAACTTAATTGTCCCATTGCAGAAAATGGCAATACAAGCATGTGGTCATGGATTAAGAAAGCAGCCCCGCGTTCCTTTAAAAGACGCCATCTCTGGACGACAAAACAAATTAATTAAGGAAGGCTCGGGTGGGAGATGACGACAAGCCCGCTAGCTCGTCACGTGGGACGGACGTCATGATGAATGAGGCACTCTGGGAAGGTTTCTTGGGAGACATTGGAACATGGCGAGAGAAGATGGAGAGGGTTAGGGAGTGTTCGTACTTTTCTGATATTGATTATAATTACAAGTTTCTGAGACAATCTAGACGAGGCAAAATTAGACCTATCCTAAAAGAGACGTAACTTGATCGAGCCTTAGTTCAAAACATTCCCATATGATCTGCACAATTTGGGAGAAAATCTATGGGATGGTGGTTTTTACTTTGGGCTATAATTGTACATTACTATAGTTAAGGCGGGATGCATTAGCCTTGGTATTCCCTTGACAATTCGGCCTCAGAACTATTTCTGGGAGTCAGACGTCTACTCAGGAATCTACATTAGCCTTCTAACTCAGAACTGCAAAGTTCATTGTCATATTATTTGCGAATTAAACTAGCTGAGTCAGGCTTCACCTTTGGAGCAATTAGAGTAGTCCTTGTCCTAAGAAACTAAGTGAAATCATCAACGGAAATAATCAATTGCCTAACAAGCCCTGTCCAATTAAAACGTCAAATTAGAATTCCCTATATGTGAGAGATTTGGGCCTTGCGTTTTGGCATGAGGTCTGGTCCCTAGGACAGGACATACGGGTCTGGGAAATGTTCTAAGTATATAAAAGCAATGTGCCACCAGATTGTATAATTTGTTGTTGGGAAAGTACATTTATTTCATTGAGATGGTATATACATGAATGGCGTTAAGTAAAATGTTTCTAAACACATTTTATACATCTTTAACATACATTGTTAGGTTAGATTTCCAATTATTAATTTCTTTATGGTATACACATCAAATTATCTATGCCGCTCCCTTTGTCTTTTGTTATATAATGTTTCTATTAATATACTTCTAACTAATCATAAGAATACAAACTCTAATGTTATGTCAGCATTTCTTCTTAGGTAAAATACAATTATAAAAATTAATGAATATATATCTTCGACCAAAGAGCCAGTAATTGTAAATCTTCATAATTGATAAAACTTAAATCTTCAAGTCTGAATAAAATTCTAATTTTTCAAGGATAATCACAAAATTCGCCATTAAAATATGTTTCTTATTTTAGGCACGATCTTTATCCATACATCACGTGCACTATTGTCATTGTGCAGCTGATGGCATAATCCGGTAACATCTCACGAGGAAAAATAATAACACTTTTAGAGCATTTAAACAATTCTGATATATTGGACCGAGCTTCACAGTGGGAATAGAGATCACAGGCCGGGAATCTGACATAATAAATAGCCGAGTCACTCTCTGGAGGAATGAGAACAGCGCAGAGAGTTAGTCTGAAGAATAACAGAATGCTCCGATGCTTACATGCTCTTTGTTGGGCCATTATAAGCTTATCCAAGCTTCTGTTATTGGGATAAAATATTTAGATGTCCCAGCGACCGCGGTACGCTATGCTCGGTCTCATATGGCTGGCACGGGAATGGGGTCGACTGTCTTTGCGGCAACTCGAGTATGATTAACGACAAAGAAACATGTGGTGAATCAACAAAGCACCCTCCCCGTGACCACCATTAAGAATGGGGCCTTGTGTTTCATGGAAGGTTTATAATGAAAGCTCATGAATGTGACTACCATCGCAGTTAACCACTCAGGTAACCAGCACCTCCGCCCTTCCATCATGAGCTAATATGAAAAGGAGAAGGAGGCCATCAAAATTCCATGCTTAGGGGATGAAATGTTAGTTAAAACCGTCGGTTCATGTTGCATATTCATTCAAGGCAGTGGTTATCCCGGGGTGACCACCAGGTATCGGGATATTTGAAACTGCACCGAAGTCGCCAGAGGAAGGGCGTACTAATAAGGAAAAATATCGCATAGTTTCTTTTGCCACTGTTCCTGACTGTTCTTTTCTCCTGGTATCAATTCATTAGAAAAATGGTTACATATCCTATAACAAATATTTGTAAAAAAAAAACAACCTTCGGATGATTTTGCATCTTGCTTGCTAATCCTTGCATATATATGCCTCAACCTATACTGGGAAAAGCAAGCGACTTACTTATTTGCCTCTTATGTCAGGTTCGGTCCCATGCAACAGGCAAAGTATTACAGTGCATGTTGACCCGACCCCCATTTAACACACCGCCATTTGATGAATGGTCGTGCTTGGTTACCCCCTGCGTTGATTGATACATCATCACGTGTTTTATATACGGCCGACCGGATTAATTGTCTATCCTAAATTATAGGTATTGGTACACAGGTCATTCAAATATGGATACATGACATATTACTCAATACTCTTTCTCCAGCGTAGATTTCAATAATGTGACATTATAAATGGTGTTATTTTGCACCTAACAACGACAAGGTAACCTTTTACCGTGTATGCATTCTAAGTTCTACCATTTCAAACCATCAAACCATATACCAACGAAAACTCAACCAATTTCATGTGATACTTGCAATTACCATCCTTTGTCCGATATGTGTCATGTTTCAAAGAAACCAAATTTAATTTACAATGCCCCTAGGGCAGTAGTTGCAAAATTTCAGCCCCATCGACGGATGCCATGGATAAGGGGACCAACGAGTTAGTGGCTGCCATGGCAACTTCTCTTAAAACCACTAACTGGTTTAACACTTACAAGTAAACCATAGATATATGAGATAACCCATATCAGATCCGGGGCGTTCATTATAAAATACATCACCGAGTGTACCATTTCCTAAGGTTTCTCCACACAAAACATACCCAGAACTATGTATAGGATCAGAGGCCCCTATATCACATCATCCTTTTCATGCATATAAATGTTATGTTAGAGAAAACATTATCGAAATCACCTATGACTTATTCAATAGTTTCAGATTAATAGCTTTTGATTTTTTGTTACATAAATTTCGATGAAAATATCGACCAGGGCTTCATTTGCAATACTATGTTACCTCATGAATTCCATATCATTCTGTCACATAACACAGTTCATATAAAAACCTTGTGGTTTGCATTCATATAATTTTAATAGAAATAGGCTACACACATTATATGCCATGTGAAGTAGATTTAGATACCCACACTGATACGTGACCTTAAGGATTTTTGCAAATTGCTCAACACTGTATGTATGTGTACATGGCGCTCGTTCTAGAGTCTTCCCAACTTTACCAGAGAAGAAGCGATACTGCATGGGGTGAGAAGGAGCCCTTAAAACTTGCCCAGCCTTTAATTGGAAAATAAAACTACTAGACCCGATCTTGAGTGTAGCTATATGCATTCAACCATGCTAACGCTGAGACTCAAGATGAGAGGTTGATCATGTCCTTAACTCTAACTTCAACGCTTAGCAGATTGAAATGGTTAACTCCTAGATTATATTTCATCTGCATTAATTTTCCAAGTAGAGATTTTGCTAAGAAATGCAAAGCAATTGTTTGAAAGATTATGCTGAGCCTTTCCGGGAACAGGATCCATTGGGTTTCAAAGGCACGCGAGCATGCAGTGCAATGTTTGTCTTTCTGCATATACACTGCGTGTTCTCGTGATTCCAATTAATTAGATCTACCGCCATTTCATTGACATCCTCGACCTTGGGGTCATACCCACTCCATGACCCCACTCGCCATTGAATACCAAATACACTAAACTTTACTGCACAAAGAGTGGCCACGCAGCGACGCGGACTGTGCCTTTAAGAAGGTAACAGGAACCCATATATACAGAGAGTGCAAGGCACGCACCTCAAACGATGTAGTTGAAAGCCATTCGTTATCAGGTAGTGCGATTTTATCTCAGAATGACTGTTGAATGACTGTTGGTGTAGATTACATATTTGAATGCCGGACTATCCTGCTGGTAACCCTGATCAGTGATACTGGACCTGAATGCCTGATCACCTGTTCTAGAGACGGCAGGTTGCAGATTAATGATGATTGATCACCTAAGGGTTATAACATACATTTATCCAGTGGGCTGCACTGTGGAAACACTGTTGGCAATGATTTGATTAACCCTTTCCATTGTGTGACCCGACGAAATTGGAATATGATATTACAGGTCAGGGAACGTGAGGCAGCAATACTTTTACCAAGACGGGATCGGTATTGAAAAAAAGATGATTTCCAATTAAAATGCCGCAGAGTGGGAACCAAATATCTGTAGTGACCGAACTAGTGCTGTAATTCTTGTAATCATGCACTGAATCATTCTATTGAATTGCGGTATTTCCCATGTCATTAATTAGTATTTAACATCAGTCAGACTCTCCAACTCCCAAGGGGCTTTGTTACATTGATCCCGACTCTAGCCATTGCCAAAACCCATGCACAAATACACACATGTTCAAAACCAATCATGACAACACTCTGCCGATTGCATGCCACTTGGCGAGTGAATATTTATTTGTGCACATTGCTAATCATTCTCCTTCCTCCGCCTACTTTAGCTCCCGGAGGTCCTCATGTTCATTTCCCAGCCTTAATTTCCCTTGGTGGATTTTTTGAGTGTATCAGAGGTCATGAAAGTCACCCCCGTGCCCAAAGGCGAAGGCTGGTATTTAGGTAATCAATCAGGAGTTGCCTTCCCACCGGTCCATACAGATAAGGTGGAACCTTTGGCAGATGATCTGCAACTTGGGCATTCAGTGGTGTCGTTTGGGTGTCATCTGCAGCAGTTACATGTTCACGAGGGAGACACATAACGGATAGCATCGAGGTATAGCTTTCAGATTTTGGCATACATTTCTTTAAAAGTAAACAGAACTGAATAAAAGAAAACAGACAAGTCTGTGCATGCAGATGGAAATATGGAAAACATGGAAAGAAAATCAGAGGAGATGGAAATGTCAAGGAGTACTCTGTCTTACTATAGGGATAAAAGGCAATAGGGTTTTTAAATATTTTAAGACGAAGGAATGTGGGTTCAGGCAACTGTCTTCAAACTGGGGCGTGTGTCAAGCTAGTCGTATATCAAGGAACCCCAATGCCAGTAACGCTACAGGTGCGCATGCACTGAGGACTTGGATTAGTTTGGGTTCATACATGATCCGGCAATAAGAACGCTTGAAAAAGGAACATTTTGTTTTATTACCATTCCAATGAAAACATAAAATATGATTGACATATTTTGCTGTCACAGCAAACATTTATATTGCTTCTCATGGAACCTCATGAGACTTGGGCAGATGTTGCGTGCGCAGATCGATGAGTTTATCATTGTAATTATGACACTGCCATTACCTTTTGGTCCATATGATAATAATGAATATGTGAATTCACACAATCATCCCCATGCAAGTACTATTAAATTCCAATCAATTTATTGAATTATATATATTAATAAAGCTGCACACATAAAATCTACCATTCAAAGACGGCTTTGTCTCAATAGGGTTGCAATCGATCGTTAACAAAAGCCTGGTACAAATAATAGAGAGGAACAATGGGTAGACATGCACGGCGTGTATCAATATTTAATGACATTGCGAGCAGGGCTGAGATAATGGGCTAAAATGACTTGATGATAACGATCGCATACAAAGAATTGTAAATTTCCCTCCTCAAACCCATAGACAACAATGTTCTCTTTACCTAAGTGGTTATCAAATATTTATTTGCAACTGGGTCCTGCATGACCAATTGGGTGAGTTCTTTCGTGATTGTGACTCAGGTTCAGAGACCAACACATCTCCATACAAACGTCTTCGTGACGGGCTCCATTTTTAGTCTGATATTAGAATGATTGCTGTGCTATTAATTTTCCTCGTAGCCTATTTTTATCCAATTTATCATTATATATTAGGTTAAATTCTATTTTTGAGACAATCAATTGTACTCAATAAGTGAAAAGGTGAATACTAAGTTCTCGATTCAACATTGATTGCATTTTGTATAGATTTTGTATAAGGCTTAGAAATACCAAGAAAGGTCAATAAATGAGTTCGCTTAAGAGCGGAATGTTATTGAAGAGCTTAACAATCTTGTCCATGGTTGAGCATATAGTACGTTGATTTCAATCAGCATCTATTTTGCTAAGTATTATTTCATCCTATGAGCGTTTTTGCTCATTAAAATGATACCCTTCGAAGGACTTTTTTAAAACACGATTTCCAGTTATTTTAGTTAATGTGAGGTTGAATTTCGTAGCGAATAAAAGTGAGTAAAGTATCTTTTGTACTTAAATATATAGTTTGCACTTAATAGAACATATAATTCGATATATTTAAAATAAACAAATCGGCCCTTATTACCTTATCAAAGAATCAGAGCGGATATTATCTGGAATTCCCTGTTATATTCGGTTAACCTCGTGATGTGAACTCTCTTCTAGCCTAGTCTCTCACAACATCCACTCATAACAACTGGAAATACCTACTCTATCATTTATTTATATCCCTAAATTGCTGGATTGAATGAGTATGGGAATAAACGCCATTATGAGCACATTTCTGGCATAACAGCCTGTATAATATTTATAATTTGCAATTCCTTTCACGCGGTGGATATTTTTCCTAACAATAAAATCTAGATAAACTACATCCTGGTGACCGATATTGAGAATTACTGTGAAGTGAAAAGATGATTCTATCTGTTTTCCTGAATCCAGATCGAAATGAGGGCCATTCCCGAACGACCCCACTAGGTAATAAGGTCGATTCTTCTCTATCTCACAGATCTAACGTCATGAGGGGATTATGATCTAATTTCATAAATGAACGTTAACTGAATTTTATCGCAGTAGCTTTTACGGGACACGTCTCATCTTACCAAACGCTGACTGGACCAGAATGGCAGCCCTAATCACAATAGCCTACGGTGACACATACCACTGCTTGTGACAAGTGTGTGAAGAAGTCCGTGGAGTTGATCTATGTGAGCATAAACCAAGAATAAACTGACCACTATCCACTTACATCCCGCTACACCTCTCTCTATCCTTAAGGCCCCTAGCTTTGCATCTTGCATCGTAAGTGAATTAAGCGACACATAGAGAGAGATGGCTCTCTCAAATGCAATAAATGCGTTTAGAGGTTATTAAATGCAGGTCCCTCCCTACAAGGCCGATGCTAAAGCAAGATAAAGAAAAAAACAGATTGTAGAAGTAGGTAGAATCGCACAGGCTTGCGTGTTCGCATTAAGCAGTTCGTTCCAATAGAATATCACCATACCAAGATCGCTGGATCGGCCTTCTAGAGCCATATTCTCAACGCAGACGGTCGAATCATTACGGTCATTATGTGAAATGGATTCATTAAGGACATTTCACTCCAGACGAAATTCCGTCAGACAGGGATCTAGAAAAACCATTAAGGATCAATACCGAATGATGTAGTCTTGGATACAAAAATCGTTATCGTAGACTAAATATTCAACATTGAACGTCTGTTCATAAAGTTATTCAATCTTGGGGGAACAACATAACATGGTAGTCTAGTATATTGGAATAACTCAAGCCTTTCTTTTAGAGGATCAATTGTGAATGGCTAATTTATAAGTACTGATTTCGAGAGTCTCATTAAGTACATTCAGCGAGTGACTCTCTTTGAAAATATTCAGAATTTCTTAGTTCGGACTGAAACGTACGCTCTGAATATTTGTATTATAAGGTAAAGAAACTCGACATAAAGTTCATTTACAAATGTCACAGGAAGTTGAACAGACGTGCAGCTTGATTAGGAGTCACCTCAGAAAAACAGATTTCCTATTCTAAGGACATACACAGAAACTATTTCCCATTTCGTTGTCAAACATCCATGTTAGGTCTCATGTCTGGATGTGGAATATAATTGTCGATTATCAAACAATAACTTATTTCATATTGCCTAGAATTATCTTTTATTAGGACTACTATATAAGTTATGGAGGAGCTCCCTGTTCTTGGTACCCTGAAGGACCCATGCTTATCTGTTGTACATTATTGTAGCTTCGATTACTTTCTTTTCTTCTCCACTTTCATGACATTTTCTTCATGCTTAAACCTATAAGAATACCGGAGCGAATCATGATTTTATGATTACTACAATTTTTTCATATTTTTTTCTCATTTGATATACTACATGAAATAGTATATAGAAATTCCTAGAGAAACCAGTTTTGTGGTTATTCATTAAAGGCAATTACCAATTGGGGCAATCAGTCTAGTTCATACATGTATACACTAATGGGGCCATTACAGTATGGGCTGGGGCGTCCTTCTGACCTCTGCCATTGCTAGGTCAACATTTTGCCAATGGATATGTAAGCGACGCTCATTATTTATTTGCATCACATCATAACTCCGGGAAAAAAATATTGCCACCGATTTAGAATTTACTGGAAGACCTTGGGAATGATTGTGGCAGACTATAATTATGTTATCTTTCGTAACGTAGGTCTTATCAGGTTCTGTTAACATATATATTTGCGTGAGCACAACATTATTAGGCCTATATGGTTCATTCCAATGATATTACGTGTCTGTAATGATACCTGCATGTTTCCGAGCAAGCATGCTATGTCCATTATAAACACATAGGCCTACCGTACCGGTACTCATAGATGGATATGGGGCAATTGATGCTTTGGGGTTCTGATGACGGTTAGGAAGAAATCGAGTCAACAATGTCAATTACAAAGATACAATTGAGTCAATCCGATCTTGTTTGGAGTTGATGAACTGAAATAAGTTCCTGTTCATGAATCATGTTGCCCGGTTTGTTGCAAAGTGGACTTTTCAGATTTTTATATTACATCGTGCCCTTAGGATCTAGGCCTACTTTTTTAAGGACTTTAATTTACCTGATGAACTTTCTAAGGCTAGTAAGGGCCAGCATAAACCCCGGTCCCCCTGCTTTTCCGGATTGGGAATTGCTTCCCTTTTTCGTCTTGTCCAGGTCATCAATATTGATCAACAACCAATAGTTCAATTATACATTTGGGTATACAGATCTTATATCGCCTTTGCAATTTCTCTTACAGACATCAAGGATTATTGCATGAGGGAGAAATTCACAGGAGAATGCAAAGACACTGAGGTGCTGCTTATAACGGAAGCAAGGTACGGACGCATGCGCACAGGAAGATGCATTAGCGAACAGTTTGGCCCGAGTGGATGCTCGAGTGACGTCTTAACCTACATGGATGGACTATGCTCCGGAAGACACTCCTGTACAACAGACGTCAGGTTTCTAATGGATATTACGTCGCCATGCCCTAAAGATTATATGTCGTATTTAGAAGCAGGATATACCTGCACTGAGGGTAGGTTAGGCTTAGTTTTTCACTTCTTACATTTATGATAGCCTAGTCAATAGGCCTACAGAAGTTGAACGCGTAGATCTATTTCTCACTAGTCAGTAGCCTTCTTGCTATGTAAATCTTTTTTCGTTAATTAAAAAACCAAGTAATCTCACCCACGCGTCGCTCGCATTGTTTCATATATGTATAAATACCAGCACCAGTGGCATCCAAATGTTTTTATTTTAAACTATATCGGCGTAGCCTATTGCTGTTAGAGTGAGAAGTGAGAATTGCACCATTATCACCCCATATCACCATAAAGATTATCTTGGGTAGTGTGAAATCTTGAGGGTGAAAAGCTGCTTTTGAAAAGTAATCTTTAGTCGTCCCTGACTGATTTAGCCGAACTTTGCACTAATAAATTAACGAATATTCCTTCACCTTCAGTTGCCATGGGAAAACGAGAAGAGTGTCACCGAAATGATCATGTGACACTGCAAGGACCGGAAGGCAATCTCGCTTCTATCATAACCGAGGAGACGGCGTACGGCTCTTCCGGTTGTCCCTGGAAGCTCCAAGCACTTCCCGGGCAGAAGCTGAATCTAACTTTGTATGACTTCAACCGCCCCTGGACTTTTAATGTGCAGGAAGATTATGTCAGAACAGACACCATGGAGGGCTGTCCTGTCAGTCTCGTGGTGGAAGATGGGAAGGAAAAGAAAAGCATAAGGTTGTGTGACACCGGCGATCGAATCAGACATTTGTATGTTTCCGAGTCAAATGAGATTCTAGTGCACTTCTCTATTGGAAATGAAGGGAATAAACATCACTATTACATGGTCAATTACAAAGGTATGTTAAGAATTATACTGTATCCTAGGGCCTAATCTAGAGTACTCTCTAGCCTAGGCTATACCAGCTGGGAAATAGGCCAATAGGTGTACATTCCAGGTACCGCCTCTACAATACGAGCTGCTTTAAGGAATAACTGATTGGTATGGAAGCGTTGTAAAGACATTTTTAAATGATTACCTGTCAAATTTCTCACAACCGATCATTATCTATCATTTTCTAACATTTTGTCATTTCTTTTTCAAAAAAGTAATTGCCCATTAGATACTTCTGATAAGCTGGTAAAACATCCTGAAATATTTTAAAAGAAAATCTCCTTCAATATCACTACAGTTGCCGTTCCCTCCTTCTTTTAAACACTGTACCAGCACACAATGGTCATCAGTAATCTATAAAGATAGCCATGTTCTTCATCACTGCCCAATCAAGGAGGAGGGGGGTCCAGATTTTCTTTTTTAAAAAAACAAAATAGGTGGACCTTGTGCAAAACTAAGTAGAATCTATTGGAAATGATGAATAATTTACATTTTCTTCTTGTTGTTCCAGCCATAGCCTGTCCTGACCTGGCAGTCCCTAGCGCTGCCTGGATGAAGAGAGAAGGTGACAACGCCAGAGTACAATGCAATACGTCAGGTGAAGTGTG
Organism: Sthenelais limicola; assembly: GCA_942159475.1. NCBI lineage: Eukaryota > Metazoa > Annelida > Polychaeta > Phyllodocida > Sigalionidae > Sthenelais > Sthenelais limicola. Next base: position 71,296,631 of record OW804097.1, on the reverse strand, counting down.
GTATCTTACCTGTCGCGATGGTCGCTGGATAGGCGATTTAGGCAATTGTTCAGGTGAGAATAGTCAGTGCAACTGTCACTTCATTTTACCGCTGATCGTTTTTCATATCGCAACAAATACAAGAAGGCTATTTATTTGTAAATGAAACTCTGTTGTGTCAAGGGAGCAACTGTTATTTCCAACTGATACTTGTTTGAAAATTGAGTGTTTAGTGACTCATAGGCGTAGAATGAACATAGAATATTATGTCGGTCAATGTTGGTTACCGGTGTATAAAGATACTGATACTTGTTTGAATATTCAGTGTTTAGTGACTTATAGGCGTGAAATGAACACATAATATTATGTTTGTCAATTTTGGTTACCGGTGTATAAAGATAATAATAAAGTTTATAAAAAAATAATCAGACGACGGATATGAATCGCTAGAGATGTTTTGTCCTGTCATCTGCATGAGTTCAATGATCACTGGGAAATTTTTATTTAAAAGACCAGAGATGTGTGAGTTGGCTGTTGTTTAAATAATAAGAACAGAAGATAAAATCGAAGCACGGTGTGAATTTCTTTATATGTAAAAGATTTACGTAAAGGTGCTTAAACGTAGATGCACTCCGTCTTTCGCTCTCTGAGACCCATATATGCTTCTTCAGTCGCCATTCACAAAAGCCATTTCCGCTTCCGGATGCTGGCACTGACTTGGCTTTGCGTCGACGTCAAGCAAATATCAAGTTACGTTCATGAATATTGCTTTTTAATTGTTGAAAATAATGACTCGGACGAGCAATATTTTGGCAACTCATTTTCCGCTTTATTTTCATTTTGGCAAGGATTGATGCTTGGGTGAAAAGAGAATATTTTAGTCCGAGTGAAAGGACAAGACTTCTGCGCCATTGAATTTTGAAACGCCTTAACAGTGCATCATTCATTTTGCAGGCGCAACATCGCATGTAGAAGCGGGCTCGCGGGCTGCGTTCCCCATAGGTAAGTTGCGCCGATCCCTTGAAAACTACAGGCATTATATCTTCCAAGAATTAAATCTGTGAAGAGATTAAAATATTTCATTTGAAACAGAATTATTATTGGAAGACAAATTTTGATACTGTTCATGATAAAAGACGTTTTAACGAAACCAATAAAATGTGCAATGTGTCCCACTTTTCTATTGATATTGCTTGTAGTGAGAAAGTCGTCTCCACAGCACTTGTATCCTGATGTCTTCTTGTACAAACTGGGTTTCAGGTTTGTAACGTCTGATTGACTGAAATTGAAACTATACTTCGACTCATATTTAAGGGGGAAAAAGGTCGATTGTATATTTCATTGCAGTAGGTCTAGTACTATGAATGTCATTCAAGAAGTAAAACATACAAACGCTGATAAATACATCCTTGGGTATTAAGTGTTTGTCTATATATTCCCATTGTGTTGAAAATCTTCCAAGTCTAAATTATTTATATATCCAAAAGTAGTTTTTAAAGCTTAGCCATATTGTCAAATGCAATTGCTTTTATATGTCAACGTGAAGGCTCATGTGGCCGACATGAATCTTCTGTATTAGCCGAAATGTGAGATCCCATACGTCAAACCATGAGAGATATGGTTTATACCTTCTCTTTCTTTCCCTTATCTCGTGATACTATACTGTTACTGAATTATGAAGAAAGACAATCCAGCCATTTATCTTATATGCTGTCTGCGGAAACATTTACTTAACATCAGCAATATATGAATATGATAACGTAATGAGCTTCGTCATACAAAAGCCAACCTTCAAAGATCATTAACACAACACTCAGTATGAAGAAATTTTGTTCCTCGATATTTTTATTATAGTTAATGTCTAAGCATATTTCTCATAGAAATAGAATTCCCGTCCCCCGCGTACGTGTATACATATTTCCCCATGCATCAATATAATATAAGCGTATTTAGTGTTATAGTTTTCTACATTGATGTTAACAGTCATATTGAAGAGAACACTGTCATAATGAAAATAACATTTTCCTCACAAGAAACTAAGGAGACAATCCCCATGCCGAACTTAATATTGCTATCCAATATCCAAAACTAATTATATCATACTGAAAGGACTAAATGTAGAATGGCAAATGCATATTCCATTCTCACCTAAGATTCGGCCAAACTGGACAAAGAAAACATTTGATAATGACAGATTTCAATCCGTTTAAAAGAAATACTAAATTTCTTATTAAACCTTCCGTATCGCAGAAGAGTGTGGAAAATTAAACCAAAATCCTCTGCTGATAAAGGGGGGCCAAATTACCTCCAAGTAATTTCCTGGTAACGTTATCGCTGGGATTATAGCGAGCTTGTTTATCATAAATAATATGGCAGGCCCTCATCCGTATCTGTCACATGCTCTGGGCATCTGTCTTTCTCGGATAGATTGTTTGGCTGCATTTTCTGTTTGTTTCCTGAGCTTCTATCCCTGATGTTCAAGAAGACAGAGTATGAGAGCATTGCTTAGGCCAAACCTTAAAATCACCATGCCCGCTCAGCAATTGAAGTCTATGGATGACTCATGGCATCTAATTTCCAATTAAAGTCTCTCCTTCCACTGAGTGACCCAGAAAGAAAAACGACCTAACTCACTGAAAAGATGTTTACTGTCTATTCAATGCATCTTTACGAATCATCCATATATTTGTGTCATGAGGGTCATCAGGAAAAACTACTTGTAGAGGATGCTTTACCCTGTTTTGATACGATAATTATATGTATGACAATGTAACATCTGCTTCATATGTATGAAAAGTATTAGAATAAAGATGTTATAATAATAAATAATACTTTGTTTGAATTGAATGTGTTTCCCCAAAATGAACCTAAAACAAATGTGGCCAACTGACAGCAACATTTTTTTTCATTGCAGGTCTACTTCTTGCAGTTGTAATAGGCGTCGTTTTAGGAGTTGTCATTGGTGCGTGTCTTCTAGGTGTAGTCTTCTTGTGTAGAAAAGGGTAAGTAGTTATCTTCTATTCTATCACTTCCGGTGGAATATTAAGTCGATATGTCGGTTATATTGATTTAAACTAAGTTTCCAATAGTATGTGGGACAGAAAATGGAGAATACGTTATATTTTGCTTCAGCTAGTTCAATTGATAAACTCTATCGGGCGGTATTCATGCTCGTTTGGTAGGGACTCAAAAGTAACCTCCCCGACTTCATATCCAACCTAGCTTTATTTTCCTGATAGCTAAAGCCTTGAGCGAAAGACGCACGAAGAAGCCTTTGTCGCTAATGGCATTTGAATGTTGTTGGCCTTCTGTCATATTTACAGAGGCGTGAAACATGGTTTCAATCCTTTCTTTAAATGCAAAAAAGTCTCACTGCTTCTATTGTGTTAGAGCGAAGTGGGAAAAGTTGTACTTTTTGTTGGGAACAGTCTCTAGCAAGAGCGTAGATTAATGTGATGCGTCCCAACAAATATTTTTCGTTTGAGTATGATTTAGAGTCTGTTGGGACTTTCAAAATTTCTCCGCTAAAAGCAAGCAAGCAAGCAAAGAAGTCCTTGTAGTGCACTATTTATCATTGGATTGACTTTCTTGCTTGAATTTCAAGTGTAAGAGGCCAGCACTGTTTTCTCAGTAAAATGTTCTCAGTAAAAAGCCTCATGAGCATGAGGCAGTGTAGGGAGACAGTTATTGGATTGGCAGTGTATTATGTGCGAGCACCAAGTCATATCTATGAAATTTATTCAAAGATTAATGACCAACATTGAGGGGCTGCTGGTGCACTGTTTGGTGTATAAACCTGAGGTGAGGCTGGGGGATTATGCGCAAACCGTACATCAGCAGACCAAAATTGGATGTTATTAATCTGTTTTAGTCTTTGCCTGTGGTAGTTAAGTCAATATAGTCTGAAGGTGAAGGAGTATTCGTTTAGGTCAAGACAGTGACTAAAGGTGCTAATAGCCCATTCCCAGAACCGAGAGGCAATATTTTGAAATGTTGGAAGATATGTTCATGCATTCTAGTCACGTCTATCAACTATTCAGGAATGTCGATTAGTTTGTCCACATAATTTTCAAAGAACTTTTTAATGGGTGAACAGCACGTTTTCAAATGGAATTGCCATTTGAAAAGAATGGTGAGTTAATTGGAGATTCAAGCCCTGTGTAATTTTAAGTGTTATGAGCTATATATTTAAACGTTTCACCTGTAAGCATTCTGTAACAAGTGGCTGACATCCCTACGGGATTCAAGATTTAGACGAGCATAGGATATATAGGATATATGTACTCAACAGACAAATAAATATACATGATAATTACGTCCCTCTTATTATGCTCTGTGTAGTGAAGAATCGCAATAGTTCCAGTCATGTCTTGAGGTCTGTCTCATGCTACAGAGATAATAAGGACGAATATCCGATGGATAGAGATGAGAACGTGCCTATCTTAGGTCTGTTAAAGAGAAAACGGCTGGTGAGAGGAGCCATCTCACTCCCTATTTCTAGTCTTCAATGAAGCTAATATGAAATTTTAATTGGAAAATTAGAAGAGGCATTGTCTGAACATGCACAAAAGGGAAGACAGTGTGTAGTTATGACATGAAATATTTGGTTGAAATCCTTGTCATATTGTGTTCCCTTCCGATCAAGCATTCTGAGAGTGAAATTCGCTGTTTGTAGGCTTGGGAAAATACCCATCCATTATCCGCTAAAATAAGCAGCTCTCTTTATTTCGCATCCATTCGATCTCCTTACTCCAGATGTTTGCTTATAAACATTCTCGGTTTTAGAGAACATAAATACGTATGGGTTTACTACATTCAAATCTTCTCTCGGGTCATTCGGTGTATGAAGTAGTATGAAAGTATCAATTAGTTTTCATTAATTCCGAATTAATTAATAATTAACAATTTACTTAGGGTTGGAAAAATCCCATGGCCCGGTTGTCCGCACCACCGTTGTCAGCACTGCGGACAACCAGGTTTTATCTATCTTAAGTGTGAGCGGACAACCACATATTTTGTCGGACAACCATATTTTGAAAAGTGGTTGTCCTGAGGATAACCACTTTTTGAAGCGATGTTTCCAACCCTGTTACTACCTCAGCACACTCTTAATATAGGCTCATACTCTGCAAAATTGGGCCCCACATTATATATTAAGATGTGTAAGTAATACTGTATAGTATAGATCCAATTGCTACGACCCTGGGTATTTACATCACGAATAATGGACAATGATTCTCCTAGCCAAGGGTAGTTAAATGCCAATATATATCAACCGAAATGTCAAGGAAGATATAGAAATTTAGGTCGTTTGAGAACAGATTAAGACTTTAAACATAGGAGCAAGTCTTTTCGCTATTAATAGTTACGTCTGAAAGCTCTTCTTCCATTAATATGGATGAAAACTGTACTTAATTTGGGTTCCTTGATATTATTGATTACAGAATTGAGGAACTTTCTCAGGTAGGTGGGTGGGATATTTTTTTTATTTATTTGCTTTAATTCCCCCTAAAGACCAATGTTAAAAGTTCCCATGCATGGAGAGCATGGCTCCTAATATTACATGAATATCATCTAAGATTTGGACGTGAATCTAGTGGCATATCTTGTGGAGATGTTTGAGCCTTGTGGAAAAAATAGATTGTGTGAGTCCTTTCGTACTAATACACATTCTAGATGTACTATATGCTTCTTTCAATTCACCAAATTGAATCACGTTCACTCAAATGAGACATATCCGTATGCCTATATCGTGTTATCGTGCCTGTATTTTATTACCAAATAAGTGTCCCTTTGAGGCCTTTCAAACAAAGATGCATCATTAATAAGCGAACCTTTCATGATGTTGTATATCCGAAATTCACAAATGAATAACTTCCTACAGACTTCATGTAAAATCGAGATAATTTTATCTTTGCCTTCGCTTAAAATTTCATCGGCTTGGCTTAAGTATAAAACATACATAAATCAAAGGATACAACGCCCAACTCTGTTTTTACCTCTGAGATTTATAGACCGGAAAATAGCATCCTTCATGAATATTCAAGGGTTATGTGGAGGTGTTGGAGGAAATGGGCGTGCAATATATCTACTGTGACATGTGTAGTACATATATAATGCATCGCCTTCTGTCATTTTCTACCCACCGTAGACTTGCAAGCAGAAGCAATGTATGCAATGTGTTTTCTTCTCTAGTTTAAAGTTAGAACGCATACGGGGCTAGCAAGAGAATTCTTAAGGTCCATTCCCATTACCACGACTAGCCGGCCGATACTTGCCGGCTGTAATACTTTAACATTGTGTCTTTTGCTGTGCGGCAGCCGTACACCAATCGGCCGGTGTAATGTGAATGGGCCTTTACTTAGATAAAAGCTTTGAAATGTTAAAGTGTGTTCGTCTATTTCTATCACGGGAAAAAAATGTAATCACCCTCTCAAATGATATTAGACTAATATTGAAATGGAAGGGAGGTTTGCCAGGTCGGATCTAAATGATAACAGAAGCTAGAAATAACTTTACAATATATTAACCCCATTAAAAATCTAATATCCCAATTCGAGTCAATTCTCTATTCACAAACCCATTAAGCACGTGCTATTTGGGTGTTCCAAAGATTTCCTTTAAACTAAAAGAGTCTTTGATCCAGTGTCCTTCCTTTGATGATCTTTTGTCGCATAATGAGTCGGACAGTTTCAATAGCACGGGCAAAGTGCTGACAGTCAGATCATGGATCTGCTGTGTGCATTATTTATATAGATCTTGCTGATTTCCAGCTACATATTATCTAACATTTTTTTCATTTTTTTCTGACCCAAAACAAATGATCCCCGCCCTCATGTTACAGCGAAACATATATCAATGGGCCCTTTTGTTTACCCACTCATTTAAAAGCAATCAATGAGACATATGGTTATGAATAAGGGGGTCTTGATGGAACCTTTATAAAACATAGAACAAAAGAAAGATCATCATTATTCAAAGGGCCGCTTAAAAAGTAATAGATACTAATTAATCATCAGATATGGTGCAAAACAAGCATTTGTCCATTAAAGGTTCAATGCTCGGTATTAATAATGCACATCGGTAATGAGTCGTCGGCCCTTTGTTCTGACACGAAGGTCTGGAAAGAAAAATAGGATGACAGGTGTATTGGCACAGGTAGATTCCCATTGATGAATTTAAACATTTTACAAAGGGATATGTTTATAAGTAAATTACTTTTTAAACACCGCAATTAATAGTCTTTATTGCTCTGCTTCTTACCAGTGTGTGCTATTTGAAAGGGTGCCAACCCTGAAAGCTGGTATGGATTATATACCTATAGCTAATGATAAAAGCTTTATTATTTTATATCCTACTCATGATTACTAAAGACACGTTTAGAATACCCCTTCTCAGTTGGTTCTAATGCAGATAAAACAAACTTGTGTGTTCCATATATATATATATAGGAAAATACCAAATGAGCCGTGAAAATCAAACGTTCTTCAACGCAAGGTCAGAGTATAAAAGGTAGGCTTATAAGTAAAATCATAATTAAAATAAAGCCTGTCGTGTGTAGTCAACATAAACCATCAAAAATCAAGTTATTGGAGAACAGCTTTCCCACGGGGTTCAAAATATTAGCCTGGTCCTGGGTATGACCATAAAGTGCCTTTCTGTCTCTTTTCTCTGTCTCTCTCCCTTCTTCTCTATCTCTATTTCCTGGGTATGATCATGAACTGCCTCCCTCTCAGCTCTCCCACCCTTGATATAACCATATTCAATGTGTTGATAAGGGCGTAAAGCAACCTATCTCACTCACTCACTCACTAACTCTCATTGCCATGAATATGACTCCACATGGATGTCGTCATGGCATTAAGCAACCATTACTCACTCACTCACTCAAAATATTAGCTTGGTAAGGACCTATGAGGCGCCGCAAGGCAGAATTCGCAATAGCCCTGCATCAGAAAGGGAGGCATCAGTGTGAATACAACCAAAATGCCAAGCTCATACCGCTTTCCCTGAAACGCGCGTGTGTTGATCAAATATTAACTATATCTTCTCTCTTTCAGGTTGAAGATGCGGGACCGCGAGGAGGGAAACTCCATCCTCCACTCCCGGAGGCCACAAGCCCCCGTCACGGAGATTCTCTACACGGAGACGGAAGGGGGCACCCGAATGATCACCGGAACCAGAACCGTCGTTCCACGTGATCCGCGCGACCCAAGGTCACCGCGAGGCGGCGACTATGGCTGCAAGCGTCCGTCCGATAGCAGCACTAGAAACTCCTTAATGGACGAAACGAGGAAAGTTATTCCAGACTTTGTCCAAACAATAGACGAGTCAGGGCGTATGAACACATGCCTAAGAAATCATGTTTATGAAAGTCCCAAATTCCAAGGAGGACCCATGGGCACGCTTGGAACCCGTCCGGGTGGGGGCCCACCCGTCTATCACGAGCTGGATACAGAAAATGATCATGAACGTTGTCCAAGACACATTATTGACCATTGAGTTCAGATCCTTCTATAATTAATATACCAAGATGAATACACAATATAGGAAATCATGAATAATTATAATAACGCCTGTATACATGATGGATTACGACATTAACAGCACTATAGGCGGTGTATTCAGCGCATAAGGTGTGACTCTGAATATTTCATGGATATTATACATGGATCTCGAGCACTACGCTTCGAGGATCTAGGGGGTGAGGGAAAATGGTTTCAAGGAAGACTGACTCCGCTTGCAGATCCTCCATCAGAAGTTTGTGATGAATAGGGGGTCTACTGATGGCGAATAGGTGTCTGGTATGGGAACTAATCCAGTCGTGAAATTAGTTGGCTTAAGTGTAGGGTTCTATCAATATTTCACAATAACCACAACATAGGCGAGGGGATTGTTTACAGACAGCAAACACCTTCATGATACTTTTTTTTAATGGATTTTGTCAGTACCTTAATCGAGACGTTACCGAGGATACTGCATTCGTCCTATATGTATATTTAGCGTTATTTGAACGTTTTCTAAATTGAAGCATTCTTACGAATATCGATCGATAACTTGGTGTAGTGAAATTTCGTGTCGAATTCGCGCATTTAAGCATTGAGAAGTTGAACATATTCAAAGGGAATGGAATTATTATGTAATATTAATGTTGTATCCTTGACTTTTAAAATAAGATATGTGAATTATAATGGCCCAACACTGGTGGAGAAAAAGTAAGGTAGTAGGACTACTTAATGGACTGTTTGACAGTGATATGTACCCATGCATTCCATACAAAACTAAATGTACAAAAGAGATGCTTTGTAACCAATACATTCACCAGACACTATGATATTTCCGATGTGATTTCCGATCTTGCATTGAAGACTATCCCGCCGCCCACTGAATAGAAGATCAGGATAACTTAAGATGCTCCTCAAGTGCAACAAAGGTCAAAATACAGCAGTGTGCTTACAACTAAAATGTCATGATAAAATAATGAAACATGTATCGAGGTTCTTGTTAAGTTAGGGAAATCATTTTGAGAGTTTTTCCCCATTTTCCCAATAGCCCTATACACAAATTAGAATTCTCAAAGTACCGTGTATACCCATGTCATGTATTCAGAATGAAACCGATTGATGAATGTTTTACTCGTGAAATAATTGGCAGAGGCCAACAGGATATTCTTGTTACTGGTCATTGTAAGTATGTGGGATTTCTATCGTGAAATAAAACAACTATTGCTCATTTTTGACACGAAAAATAATTAATTTGGTATTCAAGAGAATGATAATACACAGGATATACAATATAGGAAGCCAATAATACCATTATTCTCCGTGATGTGATAATAACTTTCAGCATATATTATATACTATACGTAGCTAGTAGCCAAAAATGGATAATGGTATATTATTTATTAATCATAGTTTACATAGATATCTGATAATGAAAGTGTAAATAATATACTAAGTTATATTCTCGAGGTGTATCGTGCATTAAACTCAATGCTTGGTGTTTGCATGTATATTACACAAATTATTTCATCAAAATATGATGTGCTGCTTTTATATTAAGTTTTGACTGAATAAACTATTTTTAAACAATCTGTTTTTGAATATCAAAATAGTTTCAGTGCGTTGGACATCAGAACATCTAGACGCCAAGAAGTAGGCCTACCATTAATTTGAAAAATCAGCGAATCAAACCTTTTTGTCTTCAGATAAGATTAATTTGACAACATTTGCATCTCAATATGAAGCAACTTTTACCTGCTTCTGCAATTGATGGAAGTGGAACAAGGGGACTGAAAGTTTGAAATAATGAATGATGCAGGCTAATAACATCGTTCCAACCCCACACTAAAAGGATCAGTGATATGGCATTTGAGTTATGTGAAGGGTCAGGATTATAATCTAAATGACCGGTGGTTGTCTAACAGATATTGAAAGATAAAGCTTGGCATGCTGTTCCTATTTAATTCACCGATTCTCACGATAATGTAGGGGATCCTCATAATATTGACATCATATTCAGTTGAGAGTATTAACATATAGATAGGATATTAATGTCGATATGCTTATAAAGTATGTATGTAGGCCTATCCATGCAAAAGAGATCACATTATTGGTTGGGTTGAGTTTGGCTTGCTGAATGTAATAATCATCGTCCCTACTTCCGATATAATTATAACCATGTGTCGACACTAGCATATAATTCTTTTATTTTTACTCCGGACGAATTTGGAGTTAATTCAAATAGCCTACCCAGAGGCAGAAGTGTATTCAAAGATAGTCTATCTCAGCATTTTGATCCCTCACCACGCAATGATTGACATGTGGATGTTAACATTTCTACATCAGAGGAAAGTGTGTCTATTTTTAGTTCCGAGTACAGAAAAAGTCGTCGATAATTTAGAAATAGGTTCCCCTCTCCTTCCCTTCCCAGATATTTACCTTTAATATTCAAAACAATCCGACTGAAGCAAATGATCGAGTAGCGCATTGTGTCGCCACCTAGTGTATCGAAGCAAGGGTAAGTGTCTTGCCAGTAATCGAAGGTAAAACTGACACATGAAGTCCTTTTGGATAGCTTTAATTTAGGGCTAATGTAACTTAATGTATGTGTGGTGGTGGTGCGGGGGTGTAGTGCGTGTAGGCTATATTAAACAATATCTGTAACTAACTTTTGAATTATAATGGACTAAGTACACATCCGGTGATGATTTATGATGTTAAAATCATTGAGGTATAGGCCTATATTGTAAGTCCAATTCTCAAACATATGGACCACATTATTATTAAATAGATATAGCTCTCATGCATTTTATTCCAAATCCCATTCATAGTTGGATTCATTTAGCCACGGACTAAAGTGGGCACCATGAAAAACACACATACGGTATGCGCTGTGCCTCCAATCAGTAGTATATGGAAAGAAGCTAAAGTCACGGGCTGTTTCTCAGACTGAAAGTGAAATGTGTACTATGTTGTCATGCTTTATGGCATGGTTAGGTTTTGACCATGTCGCAATACATGTGAATGGACTAATTCCACTTCTGGTGATGATTTAATATGTTAAAATTGACTTAAATCAGGGAGGTGGTATATTATTCATAAAGTCCAATCCTCAAACATATGGATCATATTAATATTATTAAATGCATATATAGCTCTCATGCATTTTATTCCAAATCACTGTAAATGTATGATAGTAGGCTATGCAATTGATAGTTGGATTCAATTAGCCACGGGCTAAAGTGGGCACCATGAAAAGCATGTATACAACATGTATGTAGCCTATGTATGCGCGGCGCCTCCAAGCAGTAGTATATGAAAAGTAGCCAAAGTCACGGGCTGTTCCTCAGACTGAAATGTGTAGTTTGTTGTCATGTTTATGGCAAGGTTTAGGTTTTCACCATGTCGAGATACATTTGTGTAGTAAACTTCTCCGTATTACACATTTACAGCCATGTGCGCCATCTGCAATGGAACTGTGATAGGTACGAGCGTCAACCATAGCCGTTCAATTGAATACCAGGCTAACGGGAATAGTAACGATTCATATAAACAATGAATATTGATTAACCTTCGCTTATTCCAGACACCGCAAAAAGAGGACAGTGGGAAGAACGTAAGTTTTGATTTTCTTCAGGATTTAGAGATGGGAATAAAGAGGAGCAAGAGTAGGCCCTAAGTAATGAACATGTGGCGCCCTCTTTAATATAGGCTACTACTTGCATTACTTCATCTACCTATTCATCCATTCAACATTCATTTCTTCAACAGCTAGGCCTACACACTAACACCTCTACAACATTGTTTCTATATATAATAGCAATGCTGCTCTCATGCCAACATTTTGCCTTGGATAGTTGATACCATCTATACATTATCCTTTTAGAAATCCGGAGGCCTGAGACTGGTCGTTTATGACCCCCAATAGCCGGAGAGCTGGCAGCCTTCATGATAGCCTTTACCTCAGAAATAAAGATATAGCCTAAATGATACAGAGTGTCCATCAGTCTGAATGTATTCGTTCATCATGAATATTCCTCCCCAGTAACTGGACAGAGAGTGAGTGTGAGAAATTGATATTGTATACCTTATAAATGCACATGGTGTATAATGGTTGATACAAAGGTAACACAAATCAGTATTTTAGGTTAATTAAATTGTGAGATTAATTATAGGCGTAATTCAATTAATAATTGCATGAGTAATTAATTAAGAAATATTATTAATATATGGCCACCGACTCACATGATAAATAGTGGGAGAGTGGAGGAGAAGGGTGGAGGAAAGGGAGAGGGGATAGGAGCGAGGAGAGGCTGGGGAAGTGAGGGGACGCGCTATTACTGCATGGTAGGTGGCAGCAGGGGGCATCACTCTTATCTGTTGTTACCAGTGAGGATCCCAATGCCCTGCAATCACTATAAGTAATTACCAGATTTTGAATAATCAACACCTGTATGGACATTCCTAACGAAACCAGCACATTTAGAGTCAACACAAATACTACCACTTATGACGTTCCCTCCACTCTAATCTTAAAATCATTCGACGTGAGATAAAAACAGACCACTGGTGACATTATCGTAGGCATTTATTTATCATCAATACATAGTCACATTGAAAGAACATCAATGTCCCAAAGCGAATTGAAAACATGTCAATGTCAATATTTCATAACTTATATCACCTGACATATTTCCATGTAAAGGAAATCAAATCGATAATCTTTGAATGCCTCAGTGGGATTTCTGAGATGACATTCTCCTGTATTTTGTCATAAATCAAGGAGGGACACAACCGAACAAATAAAGTACTTATTAATAACCTCGTTTAAAATTGACCAGAATTCCCACATGTCGTTCATCTTCACTGAAAATGAATAGATTAATGATTGATCTTAAGCTCTGATTAGTGTCTTAATTTAGATAAGCATATAATTAGTGGGGTGAAACCATTATGTTTGAGATGTTGATGTATATCAGAGAATACAAAAAAGAATACAAAAAAGTTCCCCCTACTCTCAAAACAATTTTTACACTCGGGATCAAGAACCTCCATCTAGTCTTAGCAGATTTCAGCCAATTGTATGTATACCGGTGTCTTCGGAATTAGACTTAACATTTGAAGAATTAATCAAATAACAATGATGCAACTTGTACATTAACAATCGTAACAAAACCCAGAGGCCTGTTTTGTACTGCAGAATAATTACAATCACGGCTATGAGGAATGTATCATGAATAATGGGAGACTTTTCAAGTTTATATGCCGTTATTTGTAACTGCAGGTGGGAAAAGAGATAGGTTGACCATCACATAACACTAGAAGGCACAGAGATAAGTAAAGTAGCAGTCTTTTGTAAGGACAACAGTAGCGTACGTGAACATTTTTACATCATAAGCCTCATTGATTACATGTTAAAGTAATTCGCAGGATCTTAAGTAATTCGTTTATCATAGGTGATATCCCAAGTGTATATCAAAGCCAGAAGGAGAAAATGTGTCTGAACCTGTAGAGTGTTTCCCCCGAATTAATACATACATACATACATACATACATACATACATACATACATACATACAAGAAAACCCATCTGGCAATATACAATACACTTCGGTAATAAAATATGAATTCAATGTATACATCACAATAGATAAGTAGAAACAACCCCGAAATTTAAATCAAATATCAAAAGCAAATTTCTAGATAATGATGAATAGGTCACTGAATAAGCCCTTGTTAGTGCATCTCACGTATTCCACAAATGACATGCAGCTATCACTATCAAACCAGAATATGGATTAAGCAACCAGAGGCGTATATATATACATGTGATTCTTGACATGTCTATCGAGACCACCATCATCTAGGAGATAAATGCAGATGGCGATATCATTCAAGGAAAACATTATTTTCGAGTATAGGTTCTTTTCAAAGAGTTCGACAAAATTTGATCACACAGATGGTGTCTTCACATATTTTTCGCACATAATATTCAGTAAAAGGTTCTGCAACCGATTTAAATAGAAATTATCTTTAATTTAAGTGCTGTATTCTTCTTTAAAGTTGGGTGTTGTTCGATACTTCTGGAAAGAATTGAATAATTCCGAAATGAAGTTGGTCCGATTTTAATCACTCCTCAAACAATCAGGTAAAACGGTGTGTTGTGTTTATTTAGCACATGGCTGAGATTCTTAGCGATACCGTTATGTTTTTCTCAATAAATTTACAATCCTTACCAAAATTTTGAGATGAGCTAATTCCAGTCTATATATAACCTGTTGCAATATTTCAACTTTGACTACACAGGAATACATTAACAAAGACGATATATAGTGGTGTGTCACATTTAAACGAGAACATGATGAAAACGAAGGGTCCACCAGTGTACATCTGCATAGGAATGAATCCTACCTTGTGGACCAATATGTACAAACTTACATTCCTACCCCCACGCAATAATGTGTGAAACCCCCAATAGCAGACCCCTGGGGAGTGTGTGAACCCGTCTTACAAATCTTTCACCTAGAACTGTTTTTAATGACGTAATAGAAGATAAAGTGACACCTCCTACTGATCCTACTCCCTAGTTCTTTTTTTAACGAAGTCTGAATTGAAACGCCTTGGATCAGCCACGGTGTATTTATAACGCTATAATGTACAGTGGAACCTCGCATAAAGACCACTTCTCTATAGAGACCACCCCTCTATTAAGACCAGTTTCTCTCAGTCCCGAATTGCTTTTCTCTTATTAGATTAGTCCCTCTAATGAGACCACCTCGCTATTAAGACCAGTTTCTCTCAGTCCCAAGGGTGGTCTCAATAGAGAGGTTCCACTGTACTCCAAAAATATTGTAAACTTCACGACATAATCTAGATATTCATAAATGACAAATATACAAAGGCAGGGAGAAGACATACAGACAGCAGTACAAAGAGCTTGAAGGCACTTCCTAGGTCATAATTACGGTGATTTTCTTATACAAACTTGGAATAGAAATACTCTTGCCACTACTCACAGCACAAACATGTGATAATTCAATTTCAGCATTATTCATGACTCAATATTCCATAATTGATCGCGATATCGCTCAATATTTTGTGAAATCACCTGCGACCGATCACGACAGTCTATAGCTTACATATTTTGTGAACAACCCTAAAATAAAATTCGTGCGTGGATAGTACATATACAGGGAGTGGCCTTACTTGAATTGAACAAGCTACCAATTTCTAATCAATAGCACAAATGAGAAAAGTCCGCTTCTTTTATATCGAGTCGCTTAAATGCGTCTCTTTGCAACAACACATAAATTTGATGAGCCAATTAATGTAGCATCTTAGTATATTGAAGAGGGAGTGGTCAACAAAAAGTATGCTGATGTAATTGGTTACAGAGGAATTGGGTTAATTCACCTCCAGTACTGCAAGCAACATAATTGAAGTGTATTTTCAATGTGATTAAACCAAATACACGTGGACACCAATGTTTTTGGACAGGTAACAAGTTCAAGATAAAACCAGTAATATTTTGAATATTGGAACTAATTCACCATACTTGCAAGGTATGGAAACACTCCAAATTAACCAATTCAGATACAACCTAACCTAACAGTTTAATTTTATCAAATTTATACATCCTGATTTCAATATCCGTATTCGTCAGTTTCTTAACGGGCACGGACATAGCTGGACATTGATTATATTGCTACATGGGGGAAAAAATCAAGAATATTTATGGATGGCAAGGGAGAATCTTATTCATTGTTTTAAATACTACATCGGTAGGAGACTATCATCACGTCCAACATCACTTTCGTATTCTGGAATCACCTGTTGATCCTCCCCCACAATACCACGGTACTCTGGCGACTGTCTGCCCCTGAACATTCCTCGACAAATAAAATCACATCCATCCTGCAAGGGAAGATATCAGTTTAAGTTTAATAGCGTGAGTCCACACAATACACTAGATAGTCAAAGGTAACTGAATGACCACCCAAACCAACTAAACAAACGACGATTCGAAACACAAAGACCAAGTTTGGTAATTTGGCTTCTAAGCATAATAGAATGATGGGACAAAGACCAAAAGTATCCTTATGTTAAGGAGAATATATTTACACATGAGTTGCAATAATATGTCATACAATTAGAAAAATTGATGCCTGCACTCGAGCTCTGTTATGATGCCTGTCAACTGTCTGGCTGTTATCACTTAATTAGGTGAGGGCGGTCAAGCAGCGAGGGCAGGGGCGGGCATTAGAGGCAGATAAGAAATTCCATTAAAGATCTCTGGACTTCAAAAGAAATGCGACATTCCAGAACCACACTGTTTATGTTTGAAAAGGAAAAAATTAATTTAAATTTCTGAAAATTAGACCAAAAGGTGGCGGTCTAGCTACATTTAATGCATGGAAATTTATAGGATTATAGGACAATTCAAGCCGCTATAAATAGGGGGGTCTC
Organism: Sthenelais limicola; assembly: GCA_942159475.1. Lineage (NCBI taxonomy): Eukaryota > Metazoa > Annelida > Polychaeta > Phyllodocida > Sigalionidae > Sthenelais > Sthenelais limicola. The sequence continues at coordinate 71,279,685 of OW804097.1, read as the reverse complement.
TTATCTAGAGGAATGTCAATTAGTAACCCGATCTGCCGTAGAAAAGACTTGGGTTTCAATTCTTTCAGAGTGCCTATAAGAAAGCTCTTCGAGCTAATAATGGGCTACCTCTGTTCGCTATTCTAGTTTACCTCATGAAAGAGCAAGGAGATAATTAATAAAGATAAGGAACTAAAAGTAAACCAACATAGGCCCCCCGCATAAATGTATTCCTACCATGGAAAACATAGAATGTTACATCCTTGAAACAAAACACATAAATAACTTACTGCTTGTAGGTTTCCAAAGTCTTGCCAGAAAGACAAATGAGGTATCTGGTCGATTCCTTTAGCTCCACCGACAAATCTTTGGTAGGCGGCACCAATGGCTAAATACGCAGCAACAAATGTGAAAAATCTGCAAATTGACCATTATGCATATAATTTTTTTATGAGCAAATATTATATCAAGCGTCCTTAATCAAATGGAGAGATTTTGGCACAAGGATCAGCAAAACACTCCCTAACACAAATGATCGGAGATGACAGATTTTTTTAGCGAAATATTTAGCTTCTTTGGTCGAATAATAATGACGAAATTGGCCTGAGATTTATGATTTATGCTACATAAACACTCCGACTAAACCAGCCACAGTCGACCATTAATGTGAACAACAAGTATATTCTCGTTGATGCGAAAAAGAAATGATCGTGATGAAATAGGTACGAGTAAAAAATGTACATAATAAAACATAATTATATGTTCAACGACAGAAGGGCCAATGAATTACAAGATTTCATATAAACATGTTTTTCCAATACAAGGGGATTATATTATAATCATTATTATAGAATTTTTATTTCTCTTCAAAGCGTATAGTTACATAGGAGAAAAAGAGTTGATTGTGACCTGATTGTAATATTATTTCTATTCCTACTAGTTAATTGTGAAAGAGCATTTGTCTCAGAAAAATTAAGACACTTTTTACTTACATAATGAGAAGCACTGAGCCGGTACTTAGTTTATGAGACTGACTGACAGGAATATTGAGGTCACGACACAAGACTTCATGTTGAATCTCAAACATATAGTAGCAGTCTTTCTCCTTGTCCTTCTGTTCTTCAACCACGCGGAGTTTAGGCTTTAAACAAAGAAATGTAACAATGTTGAGTTCCATCCGACAATGGAATACTGGTGATAACTACAGATGAATTCAGCTAAACTTTGAATCGGTTGAAAATACGGGCTTGAAAAAATCGGCTTAATTTAAATGTATTCCTAAATGACGTAAATTATTTAATAGAATTTTTAATACAAAATTACATAATTTATTAAGATATTCATGACCCAATTAAGTAATTCATCGTTATGATAGCTACCATATATTTGAGAGGTGCGTTCATGGTTTTAGTAGAAGATAAAGACATTAGATTTGTGAGCTTGTCCATTATATTGTATGATAGGATGTAACGAGGTTGGTTTCTGACTTACTCTACACAATGCCCACAAGTTTTTGTGGGCAGGGGGTGCCCGGTATCATAATTTTGATTTAAGTTGAATTAAATTGCATGGAAATGAGGCATAAAGCCACATACATATGTACAGTAAGGCATGATATGTTCAAATGGTAAGTTTTATGGTGATTTGTAGGTTCAAAATGGAATTAGTCAAGGGTACTAGGATTGAAGGGGGATACCCGGACGTGGATCAGGGGATGCCCGGTCCACTCTTTTAATATGCTTAAAAGAATGCCTATTGTGTTTATGAACAAATTCTCACTTGTACCTTGAAAAAGTAATTGCAAGGGACATTGATATATAATAGGAGGATCCTACCTACAATAATAATGCTATTTTTCTATCATTCATCAACAGAAAATAAGTTGTGTGGCATGCCCGGTATCAATTCAAAACAAATTTGTCTCAATATCCCTGCCCTCCATAGTCCTAAATGTTTGTTGAATTAAGCATATGACATTTCTGATCAATGAAAACCAATTTAACATGACCCCTTTTGAAAAACAATTATTAAATGTGCATAGAAATTCAAAGATTCTTGGATTCTTGTTAACTATAAGGCTATATTACTCCTTCCTTTAACCTATGACAGAAACATGCTTCACTAGGAATGATTGAAAACAACTTTTTAAATTATAATTTATGATAAGACAGCTGAATATCACACAGGTGGTTGATTCCTAAACATCTTAACAATAATTCCACACCATACAGGTGCATGTATAATCCTTGGTCACCCTCACTCTGGTTGACAATGTCCCCAGTGACTCTTAAAGATTGGACATTTGATTATAGGACTGACATACTGAAAGGAGGGCTAATAGAAGGCTAAAACTTAACAAAGTTGTCATAACTATGTACAAGGAATGAAACCAGGTGAAATCTGGTACCTAGAATGCATACTTTTTTTCAGAAGGGAGATATAATGTGAAAAAGTAGTGAATTCTGAGGTCTTTTTACAAGAATATCAACACTCAAAGTGACTTTTTCATACAAAACTTACAAATAAGTATACTAATGTGCACATTTTCATAAAGCTATGGATGTCTCCTTTCCAATGATATCAAAATCATCAGGATTTATTCATTTGTTTGCAATACCCATTCAGTATAATATGCAAAGGTCGCAAATTCCAAGGAATATCGCAATTGCACATTCTAAAAAGAAAAATAGACCCATGTGTATACATATCGTCTTGGGTTTTAGATGCTAATGTTAGGGCCTCTAATGTGGAATGGACTGCCGGCAATTCAAAAGGCGAAGAACTGGCCTAAATTGAAAAGCTTTCTTAAAGCTAATGAGGAGTGGATAATTAACTAAAACCATGTCTTTTTAGTTTCAATACAACTCTTCTCACTCGGCCTTCCGGTGTAAGCAATTTGTCCTTCATTGTTATGGTTGGGCGAGAATGTGTTTTATTTTTGAGATGCTTGATAAGATGGTGAAACAAGTGAATTTGTCTAGAACTGGTGCATAAGAAGATGATCTTTGTGTTTTTTATCTATGCAGAATGTATAACTATGTGTTTTAGACCATGTGTCAGGGCATCAAAAGTATAAAAATAAAAGAGTGTATGATTATGATCTAGAGTCTTCCAGTGAAAGTAATGGTATGGATATGCTGAGTATACTGCTATCCAACTTAATAAGTATTTCAAGTGTGGGGTGGGATAGCCAGGTGAATCCTGTCCTGATACATCTGCTATCTCTCCTCCCCCAAATTTGTAGACGAGGGTTGAACTTTGCATTGAAATATAGTAATGAATGAAATTGTAATATGAGGGTAAATCTAAAAATATTGTAATGTAATGGTGTAAATTAAGTTAAAAGAATTAAAATAATTAAGTTGAAAGTCAGTTATAAAAGTTAATAGTATCTATGATTGTAATTTTTGTCTGTGAATGAAATGTATCACATCATGTGAGATTTTGTCGAATAAACATTTTAAAAATATAAAAGACCTTATTATTCACACATACCTCTTTGATTTGGGCACAAGTGAACATAAGCCTGGCCATGCGGTTCTCTCCACTGCAGTGTTTGTTATATTCTTCACCCCCGCGATAATCAAGGAACATCCAACGATCTGCAATTTAGCAAACAATTTGAGTAAATGAGGAGAACATATAAAGAACACACATCTTCAATCGCTTTCAATTTAGAGTGTCAAGTATTGAAGGTATTGGGGGGGGGGGCAGATATTTGGGGTTAATAGGTATTAAGAGAGGGAGTCATAATTATCATATAAATGTATATTCACTAATGTTAAGGAATCCTGTAAAATGTATTATCACTAATGTTAAGGAATCCTGTAAAATGTATTATCACTAATGTTAAGGAATCATAATTGCATTATCCTGTATGTTAGGAAGTGTAGATCTAACCATACATTAATTGTGTGACATGAACACATGATGCTGACCTATAGGGATCTTGAGGAACACATGGTGTTTAAACTGCCTTTTTAATGACATGTTATCAATCCCATGACCTGAGCATGGTGATGCTAATGACATAATAATCATTATTCCATGATAGGTGTGCGTATCCACAAAAACATGGCCAGATTAGCCAATGGCATATGCATGCCTGGATTTCACTAGCGCAGGCTGCTTTTTCGAATGCAACCAATTTACAATGTTATTTTGATTGGTTGCGTAAATTTAGTCGCGCCAATCAATGACGCTCATTTCATGACCCAAGGCTGTAGGCGCCTGCTTTTGCCGAATTGGAGGGTTGGGAGGGAGGTAAATAATGGTCAAATAACGCATAAACATATATCATGGCATAGAAATAGAACTAAATTTGAGCTGCATATGAAATAACGCATTCACAAAACAGTTGTGGCTTTTGATGAATGTCTTTCACACATGCCGAAGGCACATGTGAAAGACATTTCTATCTCTATATTCAGAGTTCTATCTTAATATTCAGAGTTCTATCTTAATATTCACCTTCTGACTTATCATATCTTTCCCTTTTTAACCACAATTACTTCTTTGCTTCCTGATAGATTCATTATTATAAAGAAATGATTGAGTGAAATACTCGGTAGATTGGTTTTAGACGCAGCTCTGGACTAGTTGAAGTTAATTCTTTCACTGAGATAGATACTGCACCAAAAGAAATGAGTGAGTAACAGACGCAGACCCACAGTGTAAGAGGATACCCACCCAGGGGTCAGACAGGTCACAGCAGGCCTAGCAAACCAGTGTTAATGTGCCGATTGAGGATCATGGGGAAGGTGGGATCTTACAGAGTGGTGGAAAGGGTTTACCAAAAGTAAAGAGATAAGAAACAAAATGCCGCATGCACACATATTATATGTTAAGAGGAATATGGTATTCTTGTTTCTTCTATTCGTGATTTCTATACAATCATTGATACTATAAACTTCGTGAAATTGAAACGAAAACACAAAACTATAGGAGAAATTAACCAGATATGTGAAAATGAAGCTATGATTAATGTGATTAAGCTATTTAAATACCATAGGATTCACAAGATAAATAGAAATGCATGAATTGCTCGCATGCACTCTGATCGGGGTCTGGAGAACTCAGACAGTTCTGGGCTTGGACCATCGTATAGTCGGACCGTGGTATGGTCAGACCAGGTATGGTGGGACCAGGGGGTTAGTGGACTCAGACCAGGCATAGCTATATAGTCATAGTAATTTTTGTATTAATCAGTTTTACTACGGACACTCCACTACTACCTTTACTGACTTAGGACAACCAATTTTAGGGTTAGGTTTAGGGTTATTTTTCGTATGGTATGGTTTGGTCCAATTCCACCAACCCGGTGGTCCAAGTCCACTAACCCCCTGGCCCGAGTCCAGTAACCCCCTGGTCCGACTCCACTAACCCTCCCAGTCCGACATCAGAGTGGTCCGTCTTCTCTAGGAAGCCTCTGATCTATGTGACTAAGGTGACTGAAACATTGGGGATAATAACTATACAAAGAATACATCTTACCCCAGGCTATGGCTGAGACATTAGATATACGTCCGATGACCACCTCTTTATCATCATCCCCATCCTTTTTGATTGTCTGAAGCACTCCAACATCTTGGTATGTCTCACCGGACTTGACGCCCTGACAAATGGATATCTCGTAGACATATGTTTGATTATCCTTCACGTCCTTTGTAGAAACCACCATCCTTCAAAGAATTAGAAACTGACTTTATATGTACATTATTAATACAGGAAGTTTCTTTTGTACAAATATTTATTCAGGCATGATTTTAACAGTTACAATAATCCCTTCAAATACTGTACCGTACTTAATTTAATACAAAACCACAGTTCACCTGTCCAAAGTTTGGCTTGTATTATAACTAAACCACCCCGGAAATTTAGGAAATTTTGTATAGAGGACATATTTAGAGTAAAGCCAGATGGGGAACGGTCTACTCGGAACGAAACTCACTCAAACCAGGGTCAGCTCAGACCAAGGACAAGTCGGACTAGGTCAGCTCAGACCAGGGTCAAAGTCAAGTCGGACCATAGTTTGGTTCATAGACGAGTTGACCCAATGCCAAGTCGGCCCAGGGAGTTAAGCCAAGTCATCCCACGGCCTAGGTCAGGTCGGCCCAAAGGGTAGGCCAACTCAGCCCAGAACTTATGCCTCTATATTGACCAAGAAATAAAAATATTTATGAGCTAAATAGCCTAAAATCACACTAACCCTATTCCATATTAAACTAACCCAAACCCTAAAATTGGTTGTCCTAAGTCAGTGAAATGAGTAGGCTAGAGGAGTCTGGCTGTGGGCTGAGCTGGCAGATGGTGTATGCATACATGCATGTAGTACATGTATACATACATGTATATATGTACATACACACATGTACAGAAATGTATACATACACATAATATAAACATGTATAATGTATACACATACATACATGCATACATAATATACATAATATTCACCTGAATTCATAAACAAATGAGACTACTTCAAAGTTTGTAGTATTAAGTGAAGAACTCAGTGAGAACCCTTCTAAATTTCAAGTAAGCATGCGAATGTTTATGCTTACGAATTAACATAAACCATGCCTTCAACTGTATGTCTTTTAAAATGTCAGCGTTTTAATGAAAAAGGGGTTAATTTGAAAAATGTCAGCGTTTTTCAGAAATAAGGGGTATTTTTTAGGGCTGAAAAGTCAGCGTTTTCATGGAAAAAAGGGTACTTTTTCAGCTCAAAATCCGCGGAAAAGGGTATGTTTTCTGATAGGTGGAACGAGCCTATGTCCTACTTTTTGTATAGGAGTGCAGGGACCGGGAAGAAGACCCTCTGCTACCAACCACTTCTGATCAAGCTGTTAAACTGCCGCCGCTGGTACCACCACCACCACGTTAACACTATGATAACTCCCATATAGAAAGCGTTCTCCCGTCGACTCTCAGCTCCTTGCGGAAAGTCGCAGCAGGATAGACAGGGTCCCCATAACAGGTCCGGACCCTGTTTATCTTCTGAGGCTAGAGGAGTACCAGTGGGAGTACCAGTGGGATGCCTGGCCGACCGGTCCCCGGGTAAAGCATGCATGCATGTGTGTCAGTGGTTGCATTCGGGAAGCAAATGCTTGGTGGTCCAATATACAGACCTTAGTGGTTGCATTCGGGGAGCATATGCTATAGCCAATATCACGTCATGCCTCACTGCTCATGTCTCCCTGCCACCTGAGTTAGTGGTCACTCCACCATACCTCAGTAGCTTCAACACCTTTCCCTGCACTTTGTAGGACTGACTGTTATCTTTGCATCTCTCCTCTTCCATTCTCTTTCCTTCTCTATCTCCCTCTCTCTCTCTCTCTCTCTCCTCTATCCCAGAAGTCTTTCGACCTGGATGTCATTTTTCTCTATGTAACTTTTATTTCATAACTTTGACAAATACCTACAACTTAAATAATTTCGCCAATGTCACTTTAATATTTCCAAAGATATGTATTGAAATCGGGCATTCTTTGAGACGGCCACCGCGCTCTGGTCATGTGATACAGGTGGCAACGACGGCCGCCATCTTTCTTTGGTGACGCCATGCAGCTAGCAACGCGTACTGCCCGTGTATACCGACCGCACATTCACAGGAACTATGGGGAAGAATTGGGCTGTTGGAGAGAGTAAAAGTGTCTCCCCAAGTTGTGCCTATTTTATTACATCACACTTCAATTTAATATATAATAATTTTTGTTCAATAATAGGTGCATGGTCGGGTCTATTCACAGTCACACTTACGACCCAACGTCACCCAACCTTTAAAGATCTTTAAGCCATAGTGCCTGCGCGACTGGTAGAGGCTATATATATTATGTGTGAATGCACCACCATCGTTCAGTATACGTGAGTGCTACGTTCTGAACAATATAGCAGCTATTAACAAACAGTTTTGTCCATCAAAAATAAATCATCCAAAATCGACATTATACTGGGAAAAAAAACTGATTGTACCACCTTCACCCCTGAAGAAGAGAGCAAAGCTCTCGAAGCGTTGGGAATTAATAAAAGGAACATCTAAAATTTCAAATCGTCATTCTTCCACAGTCTACCAAACATTCACGTGGCCCCTCTTCTTCACCAGTTAGTAGTGAAAACTCCCCATTCTTATACTGAAATAGCTTCTCATACAGAGCAAAACTAGCCTGGAATTCATTAAAAACAGGAATCCCAAAAAACTAAAAAGGAAAACAGCTAACCCAAAGGCATGGGCCTCTCTCCTTTACCAGCTAAAAATTAAAAATGTAATATGACAAAATAATGAATTAAGCCAATACCATCACAGCCAGGTTGTAAAGCTTGGAAAGAAGTATATCGATCCAGCTATGGCCAGAAATCTATGTCATAATGTCACTCTGTACTGGGTGAAACCTTACATTATAAACATACATGTCCTGATTTAAAAACAACAAATCATGTAGAATCGATATCACTGTCAATGCTACCACATGTAATATCGATAATACCTACTGTATTGAATGATTCCAGCTATGACCAAAAATCTATTAAATAGATAGGCCTATCACTTTGTACTGAGTGAAACGCAATATGTAGCTAAGTCTATGTCCAGACTATGTCGGATTATTGCTCTTATTATTATTACTCTTGTCATAGGCCTACTTTGTTAAAATCGTACTATAATGTATGATTACCGTAGCAAACTTCACAGTCATGCTAGGCCTAATAGGTAATGTTTGCCTATAATAGACCGGTGGAAATTAATAAGCTAAATGCTGTTTTAACACCCTCGCCCGCTGCTTCCCGTCAATGGGAGGCAGCTGACTTGGGTGTAAAAGTTGTTGAAAACAGGAAAGGGGGTAGGGACTGGGACTTATTTAGTGGGTACAACTACCTGCTTTACGGAAACAATCAGAGCCAATAATCATTAATTTCTGGCGATATCTTGATCCAGCTACAGTGGCCAGGTCTTCTTGATAGTCATGAGACATTTTCTCACTTCAATAATCAGCATTGACTTTAAACACAAGTGAGAACAACTCCTAAAATCCGTCCTTCAACGCCCGCGCACACATAGCGCACAGTGCATAACAAGCCTAGCAACACCTTTGTATTCACCTACGCGGGAGTTGCTGCTGTCGCGACCGCAACGCCACCTGCGAAGTACCCGGATTCCCATCTCAAAGAATTAGGCTATTAGTAAAACACTTGAATGCTCTTGAAATTAATTCTAATGTTTAAAATACAATTTCTGACAAACTATTCCTCCCAGAACAATATTGATTTGGGATAATGTTAAATAACGGCCATTTTGAGGAATAAATACTTATAATGAGTGCACCCAGCTAACACACTACGTAATTTCTACGTTGTGATTGTTTACGTTTTAGCAACGTAAATCTGCATGGAAGAAATAACGTGAATGCAACGTAAACATTTTTTTCATTTTTTTAAACAAAAGAAAATTAAAATTAAAGAATAATAATTTTTTTAAAGAACAATTTCTACGTTGTATTCATGTTATTTCTTCCATACAGAATTACAACCGACCAAAAAATAGAAAATAACGTCGCCACAACGTGAATACAACGGAAAATTGTTAGCTGGGCATAACCCTGCATGGGCCCAGTCGACCTATGTATAGGTTATAGAGCCTATATCAATGGGCCTGAATCAGATTTGGACAGAAAATGGAATCTCATTTGAAACTGTGATAATCTTGAGATTTGAATGAATATTAGATCTAGGCCTATAGAGAGGTCCATGGTCGTACGCATATCATCACATATCACATATTTATTTGTGATATGTTCTGATTTCTCTCTCTCTGTCTCTCTCTCCTTAATTATACAACATGTAAATATTAATCTTTATGTAATAGGTATAGTGGGGAGCTGGTCCTACTCCTCTTCCCGTCATCGTCCTCCTCATCTCTCTCCTCTCTCCTGGAGGGGGGGGGGGGAGGAGGAGGAGGGGTGTGTAAAGCACGATATCCACATACACGTCGACTGTCCGTTGAGCGGTCACCGTCGGACGGTTACCCTAGCGACCGCTCGACGTGTAAGTGGATACCGCAGCGACCGTCGAGCGGTGGGTGTGCTCCCGTCCGACGGTCCGTCGACGGTCCCCCCTCCCGTCCATATCTAAAAATTTAGATTTGGACGGGAGGGTCACCGTCCAACGGTCCCCCACCAAAAAAATATTTTTTGTTTTTGATTTTTTTATGACCTGAGTACATGGTCTTGCCGTCTGGGAGTACTGTGGAGTACTTAGTACAACGATTAGTCGATTGGAATTGATGTAGATTAATTGGGATTAATTTAGATGAATTTTACACAAACTGAACATATGGGAGAGTAAAGAGGATAAAAAAATAGGTTGCCCGCCCAGGTAATCTACTGACAAAATCAGGTTGCCCGCCTGAATTTCTGGTTGCCCTAAGAAATTTTCAAGTTTATTTCTATGTATTAGATATTCAGTATTCTGAAAATTTTCAAAAAGAATGATGAGTGACGAGTTAATTTGAGGGTTTGTACCACAAAGGTATGATGTTCTTAAACTCATTTAAGGTCACTTTTGATGAACAAAACGAATCGAAAAGTGAATCTTTTACTTTTCGGAAATTTGGTCCTATAAGTATAATTCAATATTGAATAATATAGAGATCGATTTATATATATATTTGGGTTGGATAAACTCCCCGGGCTCATTAATTATTAATGGAGAAACATGTTTTATCAAATCTCAGCATTCCATTGTCTAAGAAATAACATATACCAATATTATATCATTTAATGTCTAAAACTTGATAAAATTGAATATTAATAACATTAATAAAGTATTCACATTACCACAGTGAAAAGTAACCCAAAGTTAAATAAAGAACATGAAAATTCGCTATAATAAGGTATATGCCCCTACATCTATTACAGCTTAGATCTTCGTATATATGATGTGTTCCAGGAAAATGAGTCACAAGTCGTACAAAATAGAGAAAGATGAGACCAAGCAGATTCCAATGATAGTAAACCTTAATATATCAAATAAGCACTTCTATATCTTAAGTTTAATATTTTTATTTTGAGAATAGAATTTTAAAAATAATTATCTCGAGCTCTGGGTGGATAATTACTATAATAAAGTAGCTAAATATATTTCATAGGATGAGCTCCGAAGTCCATAGATATGTTTAATACATGATCTGGACAGTCAGCATCTAGCATATTTGGACGTGTAAGTAAATACCGGGGACCGTCCATAGCCACCGTCCGCTGTGGCCACCGTCGGACGGTGGCCAAGGGCGGACGGTCAACGGTCAACGGTCGTATCAATTGGACGTGTAAGTGGATACGCTATTTAAGTAGAGTGGCACAGGTATGGTATAGTGGGGAGGGACGAGAGGAAGGAGAAGGAGTAGGTGAAGGGAAGGAGGTGGGGGAGAATAAGGACAAATGTAGTTTGACTAAATACTATATTCTAAGTTAATTGATGTATATCGTATCTTGGAAGTGTATTAATGAGTAAAGGTCTAATTCCGCAATGCTAATGTTGAAATTACAAAAATAATCTAATCTAATAACCATAATATATATGATATGAAAACAAATCAAATCAAATGAATTGTTAGATAATAAGTATCTTTTTGATAGATCGAATGATATTGTATTTTATTTAGTCAACAGGCAGTCAAGGAAGACCTGCAAATGAGCAGAGAACTGAAACCTATTCCTTTTGTATCAATGTAACTGTAATATATTAAACAAAAAAACGTTCAGTCAATTGTCGGATTCCTATAAGAATTAGAAACAAAACTGCCCCTTCAATCCAAGTGCCGAAGCCGAAGGCACTTGTCATTAGTAACAATGTGAAGTACGGTATAGCATCAGCTACGGACTGGTCCCATGACACACGGATGAACTTACGGCTGTTTGATGTTGGCGTCGACTAACAGCTGGAGGTTGGCCATAGCAGTGCCTTGTGCGCAGCTTTGTTCCTTCCAAAATTTGCAATTCATTTCCCCAGCATACACATCGCCTGATATAACATATAAAGTCAATAATAAAAATGCAAGACCCATGTTTCTGAAACAATTTGCGAACGTCAGATGCCGGTATTTACGTTTGTGGAAATCACTTCCGCCTGACACGTGATTAGTGTTTTACATTTTCTACGCGTCACCCGATGCAACGGTGGTGGCGATCCTGTACGCACCGAGTTTTGACGACTTGGTGAGGCTATCCATGTTGATGGGCTCAGCTGGGTGAGGGAGCAGAGATGGACGATCAGGGCAATTTACTCGTCCACTTTTGGATGAGTAGAGATGTAGGCCTAATAGAAAAACGCTTTAACCACCGATATGTAATGTTCCCAATGGAATTATATATGTTGACAAATCTGCAGAGCAAAAAATAATACCTGATGGTCGATTGATAGCCTATTGATTTTAATGGCGTGAGAACGTGATTAGCTCGTGATCGGAATTGATGATTCTGGCCAAAGTTGGCGCAACTTTCAAAGCAATGATGCAAGGTGTTGTGGGTACCAGAAGTAGGAAAAATCACGCTGATATTTTTGCAAATCTATGAGGATTTAGGTATATTTTCTCATGAATATAACCAGACCAATTGTTATAAGAAAAGAAGAACTTGTGTTTTGACATTTTCTTGCAAAAAACATTTCAACATTTCAACGTATCAACATACATCATTTAGCATATAGGCCTATATATAATAACTGATATCATGTAATTGTATGGCCATATTTGTAATAAAAAAAAATGTTTCAAACTTTATTATCCATAGGAAAAATGAAAGGAAACACGATCTATTCGATAAAGCGTCAAAAATTAAGAAAATGTATGTTAAAAAACACAAGAGTTTCGGATCAATTTACATTTCATATTTTATCCACAATGTACCGGTATCATATTACTATCGAAATCTGAATAAAAAGACCGGTTTTTGAATGTAGAAACAGAAGAGTATTAAAATGAACTACATTCCCACATGGCTGAAATGCTACTTTAAAGATTTTAATATTCAGCGTGACGTACGATGATGGCTGGATAGAGTAGGAAAACTTTGCCAGGAGGTCACTGAATGCTAGTTATTACATATTAAGCTGCCGAACTTCAGATAATTACAGCCCTGTATCGTGGTAATATGTACAAGAAAAATTGGCAATTATATATATATCTAATTTCTATTTTTGACGTCACTTTGGCAAAATCGTATGGACTTCTGTTTTTTTCTTATTAGACTCCTTGGTGTGTAGTATTAATTTGCTCAAAATTAAACCCAATCTTGTATATGAAAGAAACACTATAACAAAAAATGCGTGGGATAGTGTCCTCGGCAAAAATGTCTTCCGTGAAAGGAAAGGTATAAATTCTGCAGAATGGCATGTACTGTTTTAGTGGGACTTAGGAGACATCTAGAGAGAGACACAGAAACTTGCGCAAAGCAAAGCAATCGATGCTCTTAGCATCCGTCTGCTATGCAATAGCTCTATAGGTGTGGAGGCAATTGCTCGGGATAACAGCTGCGGCAGCAGCAGTTGTTCTGCTGGGGACGTCAATCCATGCCATTGGCATTGCCTCACCGAAGCAGCAGTAGCAGCAGCAGCAATGCAAGCAGATCGAAGCAGGAGAAAAAGCAGAAGCTGCGTTTGCCATCGAGAGGAAGGCATTTAGCGTTCCGTGATCAGACCAACGTAGTGTTTACATCGAGGCGAGTTCCAGCACATTCCTATTCAGCATCCATAAGCGTAGAAGCAGTGGCGGACGAGTGAAGCAAGCAAAACCATATAGGATAGATATCATTCTGCTCATATCCTTCAGTGGGGCTTCGAGGGATATATCATACATGTTAGAGTGTCGAGGTAGCCTTAGGATGGTGTTATGGCTAAGAACTTAAATGGATCTCTACTTGAAGGCTGAGGAAACGGGGATTGTGAAGCAATCTGGCCAGAGTGAAAACAGGCGGAGGGGCACCGCTGTCACACTCAGAGGAGGTATTGTAATACCATTGGCAGCTTAGTCAGCCGCAACTCTGACAGCCTCCACGCCTGACCACCACTGGCCGAGGCGCCAACTGCATTATAAGAGGATAGAAGCCACAAATACTTAAAGGAACCATTCTATAGGGAAGTCACCGACAGAAAACACTAGTTAGGCGAGTTTATTGAAGCCAATGTTGCCCATACACAGTTATACCGTTGTTGGTGCTCAACGATAAAGCTTATAAGCATTCTGATTTCTCGAATTGTTCTGGTTCTTGTGGTCATGTTTAAGATGCACTTGACCCACGCACACATAGCTCTGGCCTTATTGACCTTCTCCGTACAAGTGACTGGAGATGATAAGGCGCAGCTCAGAACAACTGATACAACAAATATAGATGCTACAGATTCGAAAAACCTCCCTGTAGTATATGGTGGTGGACCCTTGCCAGCTTCAGCTAATGGAGGGAAAGATAGCAGTAGTAGAATAACTTCAAACAGTCACTCTGGAGTACATGAGGGTGGCATGGAACTAACCCCGTGGTGGCCATTGGTCATGGCCACTGGAGAAAGAGTTATTGTGGATTGTGGGGTGTACGTGGGGAAGGGGCTTCCTGGAGATGCTGGTGAAGCCTCGGATACAGAGGCGTCTAAACCGGATTTAGTTTGGATAGACAGCTCAGGAAGGGAATTATGCGAAGACCAGGGAAGTTCGAGGTAAGAGATAAGCTGTTATAGATATTGTTGTATCCATCTTTATGAGTAGTAAATATATCCTTTGCAGTAAATACAATTGTGTTATCATATTTCTCACCTAAATCTAATCGAAGAAGCACCCATTTGTGTAAAGGAACTGCTCATAACATATTCAAAGGGTAGAATTTAATCCAGATGCACTCTCTTAATAGTAATCGATCTGTATATACCCTGAGGTATAACATCATACACGCATATATTATATACTAAACTTGTATATACGCGTCCCTGCAGAATATAGGAGCGCAGGTAATGGATTAGATTAATGGGGGCATTGTTCTAAAGGCTTTTTGAAACCAGTTAACCGAGTGTAAATGGATATTATCAATACCGAAGTTCGAAATTGATGCTTTTACGATCAATATCCTTAATGGCATTTTCATTACCGTACTGGGGGATGCTATAGCTTTTTATTCCTTACCTTCTTTTGATGTCGCACCAATCAATCATTCTCCGTAGGATCTACATTGTGTCACGCATCGTCGTGTATTGCGCCTTCGGACGCCAGATTTTCAAGAACACAATTTTCCTTAGTTCTGAAGCAGGGAAGGAACATTCGAAAATCCAACGATTGTTATAATCTCGGAGAACGCACATTGAAACATACATTTGAGCCATTCAGAGTGCTCTTTGTTTGGCCATCAGAAACCACGCGCCTGTCCTTCCCACCAGTCCAGTTCAATTTCCACGCTAACTTCAATCAAGATAAATGGCCTCTATAAATAGGTATCGACCAGGGACCCATACCAATAGCATTGATCTGAAATCTCTATAGGCCTGATTCCCGGAGGTGTGGGACAACATATTACTGCAGAACTTAACACATGTTCCATACATGAAATTATCGTACATGAATTTATAGGAGAGGGGGGGGGCTGTTACACTTACATATCAATGTCTATTATAGCACACATCATATATTTATCAATTCCTTTTTAATTGTTGCCATAAATACAATGAGTAACAAATTATACCATTGCACCCAATCTGTAATTCATTTAGTTTCATTCAATTGTTCGAAAATTTAGCATTTCATTCAATATCAAGCAACTGTTAGCTCGATAAAACAACGCATGCAGTAGTCATGAACGTGGTGAAAAATATAAATAGTTCCTGATCCTCATAAAACGAGTTGGCAAATGCCAATTCTTTTGTTTCATTCCAGGGAAAATAAATATTGAAATATAAATAAATTTCCAAACATGACTCTCGGTTGAGACAGTTATACTTTAGTACATAATAGTTCACATGAAGTCTTTTGGATATTGAGGTGCAAAGCCCATTGAGTATGCATACAATATCATATGTCGAATACGGTTAATTCATATCCCTATATGATAGCCATGGAATACCCTATGCTGTATTCCCCTTCCATAATCATGCTGTTGCTTTCAGTTGTTCCTTTTCTCTTTTTATTCGCGATATTTACAATCGAATGCGGCGAGGCGATATAGGTAAACAATCAACTAAAATTATATCTATACCACTTCGTGTTAGGTATACCATTCACTCTGTATCAGGATGGGTTTATTGCCTGCCCTATATGAAGTCACGAAGATGAAATTGGTTAATAGGACAACCTTTGATCGCCCTGTGTTCGCCAGCAACACATTCAGGAAGCAGGACAAATATGGAAACAATATAAGGCATTATATAAAGTGATAAATGACCGCTAAACTGAATGACTGCGCGAAGCTGAGGCCAGTGTGCGTCATTCCTTCACAGTACATTTACCATGAACCAGTCTACTTCCCCCCAGTCTCAGACTGATGAAAGCGTCTTTGATGACCTCATATACTGTAAGACACTGAGCAGGGTAGCAGAACTTGGCTCGAGTGACACTTCAATACAAACTATTGACACGACTACTGCGGTGGGTATTAGACCAGGACTTGGAGAGGATCAAGATCCGAGTTTCAGTATTCTAAGGTGTAGAGTAAATGTGTATGACAAGGAATGGTGGGAGATGCTGATAACCCGTATAAAACGCCCTACATTCCAATTAATTGGGACCTATTTCAGTTTGTACTTAATTCAAGGCCTATACTTGAAGAGAAAATCGAGGGGAATATTCTGACTTTCCTTTGCAAATGCAATTAAGATGCAATTGAGAGGAAACTGTGCATGCCATAAGCGTAGTGGACGAGTAGGGACTAAGGAAACCGTTTTCATGGAAAGACAATACCTGCGGCAGTGTGGTGACATAACAAATTTACATTTACATGCTACAAGGCAGTTCTATTTCCAACAGCCAAGTAAAAATTTCCTTTAGTTACTTTCCATTGGTACAATTGATATCACATTCACAAGGCAGTATAACATACGAAGATAAAGCAGGAACAGACACCCTCTTTATATTTGTTTCTAAGTGTATAAGCCGATTTCGACCTGTTATCCCGGTGAGGCTTTCTCTCCTTCTGATTAATTAATTACCAGGCAATGTTGGTGGATGTTTGATCCCACATAAAGAGCCACTTGGGTAAATTTGTCTCTGCGATAGTGTTTTTGATCTTTATGTATGCCCCAGTGACTATAGCTTTGTACTTCTACATTTATTACAGAAAGAGGCAGGGTATACAAGAGTTGTGCTAATGGATTTAGTCAGTGGCGGCAATTTTGTGTAGGACACATTATACAACAGTAAAGGCGTCAATGTGTTATTGTTCCTGGAAACGTATACATATAGCTTCTTCTGTCTGTCTCACGATAGTGTTGTTCTCAGACTTGTGTTGTTTAATTGATAATGAACGGGAACACAAGGACACACATGTATAACAATCAAAACCATCAAATTAAATTAAAACATCGAAATATAGAACCATGTGCGAATTTATCATGACAAATTAAGGTTTACTTAGCTGTCTATTTAATCAGACATTCCATATAACCAAATAAAACAAACTTAGTATATGTTTGATGCATCCATGAATAATTATATTGATTCGGATTGATTGAGGAAGAAGAGAAAAATATAGCTTGTATTCATACGGACCAAGAAATGATTGAAAAAGAAAATAAACAATACGAAATCCCATGGGTAACCTCTGCTGAATCAATTCCATATGACCGTGTAGCCCCTAAAGCAATTATTTCCTAACTGTGTCCCAACACCTGTAGGTGAGTGATGTCATGTATATTTTTGTCATCGGTTGCACCAGATTTCCTAACAATTTGGCATAGTTAGTACTGCCTTTGAGCTCAAATAGCTTGGAGTATCTGGTTATAGATTTATACAATCATCAAATTCTATATATGATTCTAATCATGTTACGATGGTACTACTTTAGTTAAGCATAGAATAGATACTAGTAGTAGATAAATATCTCGATGTCACTCTCTCTACCTAAATCTTATTTTCATAGTGAAATTTATTAGTTAGCACTCAATAGTAATTATATGCACCATAGAGACAGCCCCAGGCAGAATAGCATGGTTCACCCCGCGAGCACTGGTTTTGACAAAATGTTGTCCAGCTGTATAAAAATGTTGAATAACAAAATTAAAAAATTCTGTTGTGGCATTCTACTGCTTGATAAGAAATTTCTTTCCTCTAATCAAATGGTATGGGTCCATTCTGTAATCTTAACTAGAATATATTGTTATATTTCAAGAAAAAAAATTAATATTACCTGTTTGAAATTCTCAAAAAGTGCCAAAAACTTCGATGGGAAGTTCTTGCTCTGGGCTGTTGTATAAGTTAATTAAGCAAGGATTTTTTTCTGTAGGAATTTTTCCCTCCCTACATTTTATTCCTACATAAAATTCCCAGCTCGTAGGAATATTCCTTGCTGTATGGGTGTGGGTCTGCAAGGTAGAAGGTAAATAGGATGCATAGGATTCACTCATTTCTTGGGTTTAAAGATTAATATAACACATTTCCTTCAATTTGAAGAGGTAAAGTGGGTAAAATTTTAGATACTTTGATTCTTATACCTTTAAATAGGATGTAGATTACCCTGAAATGATTAGATTTTACCTCCACAGGTTTGACCTGGAAAATTACCCTTCTTGATGTAGGAATTTTCCTACATTGATACTTGTAGTTGTTCCCTATGTAGGAATTTACCTCAGAAGTTTTCCTTCTGAAGTAATTTCCCTCATTCTTTCCTTTGAGTTAAACATGAAAAGAGTGGAAAACTAAGAAACACCATTTAGGTGTTCCCTCTGGAATTCCTTAGGATTTATTGACTGCAAAAATGTAATTTTACTAGCCATATATATCTGCTATTATTATAGCACAAAGATTCTGCTGTAAGATGATTTTTCTGTTGATTATTAACATAATTTGAATGATCTGACTATAAAAGAACAAGCCTCCCAAGCTGGCATTCGAACCATGGACTTGAGAGGTGAGCCTCTTTTGGAAAACAAACAAGCAGCACTGGGTGGGGATTGAACCACCGACCTGAGAGTTTCATTGTTACCAATTCAAATTTGTCCTTGACCCAGTTTGTCTCAAGTGTTTGAGCTTGCTTAGCAGCTGGGAAGGAATGGTTCAGGGAAGGAGTAGACTATACGCTCAATGCTTTTTAGTGTAGGAATTTCCCACTGAAGTAAAGAAAACAAATGTAGGAATTCCCACACAAAATTCCTTCATTAGCTTATACAACAGGGCCCTGGGCTTCCCTGAACTACTTCTTTAATGACATCATACATGATCTAAAAGGGGTTCCATAACCTAGAGGGAGGGTGCAGGAGGAAGGGGTGGAATGAGGAGATGGGAGAGAAGTGGGGATAGAGGAATAGAAGGTGGTTTGGGGAGGGAGGGAGAATAAGATGATTAAGAAATATATATCATGGGAGAAGGAGGTTAGGGAGGAGGCTGAGAGGAAGAGGAAGAGGGGAGGACAGGTAGAAACTGTAAATAAACAAATTCATTCCATTGTTTTTATTGTATCCCATCATATATTATATCTTTGTGATCATTTGTATAATATTAAAGGATAACTAGAAAGCCAACGATTTGATACTCAAACCGTGAACTATACATTTGTGTACGTATGTAACACAACAAATGGTAATGTAGGCGGTTCCTAGGTTTGAATAGATTTTCAGGCACCTACTTGTGTATGTATCCGTCAGTCCGCCACCTTGCATATTGATTTTGTCCATATTGACGCACGGACGTATTGTACATATCGCATATCAATATGTCCCAAGGCCA
Source organism: Sthenelais limicola (assembly GCA_942159475.1). NCBI lineage: Eukaryota > Metazoa > Annelida > Polychaeta > Phyllodocida > Sigalionidae > Sthenelais > Sthenelais limicola. The sequence continues at coordinate 71,259,809 of OW804097.1, read as the reverse complement.
TGCATACACTTAATTTGATATCACGCGCGCGAGATAATTTTGAGTTAACCATATATGGGTATATACTTTGCACTCGAGGAATTACATCATAGTATATAATCAGACACAATTTACTCCTTAGCTGTATGTCATTCATAAAGCCCTAGTCGACATATACCTTCTTCATGATAGTGTTTAAGTTCCGCATGAAAGCGCTTGGAATAATGCATTAAGTATTGAAGTAGTTTCCTTTAAGATCCTCTATCCATCTTCAAGCTTCTGTCCTATTTATGCCAATCACTGAAGCAAAAGCTATCAACTTATGTCCTTCTGGTGAGAGCCAGACACGTAATTGATGTAAAGCGGAGAAAATGCCTTTTCATTATCCCGATTGACGTCATGAAGCAGTTCCTCTTTTAAAACAAGATTAAAATCTATATTAAACTTTTAAACATGACGGCAGCGTGACGGACTTATGCCAATTGAACTATTATATATATATGATGTGAAGGGATGTCTTCTGATGCAAGAAAATGTTACTATGAAAGGGGATTGGATATGTTCAAATAGTTATGTCTGTGCAGTAAACAGCCCAACATACTTCCAATGACATGAATTTCGATGCTACACATTTTATGCATCTATCCTCTCACACTATAAACATTTTAATTTTCATCCGATCGAGTTACCAGGAAAAAGTAATACGATAATTATTATTTGTACATATATAATATATTCCGACTGCCTTTTCATATACAGAACCGGATTCATCGATCTGCCCTGTTTATTTATAATAAATATCCAAGGGTATATACTATCAATATTGTCTTGCTTTCTAGATGCATGGTATGTGGCCTGCGTTTGTGTGTTATAGATACAATGGGCCATGCAGTTGCTCTATCAATTCTGCATCTTATCTTTCACAAATCGTTTCCCTTCTGTGGCAGCACACTTAGTAACTCACTCAGGGGATACGGAGCCCAGTGGACTGCCGCACCCCATTCCAGTTCTTCCTAATTGGTAGTTAGCCTGCGTTAAGAATGTGAGGGGGGTGGGACGAAGGAACTGAGTCAACCAGGGGACGAAAACCTGATTAAATTACAGATCAAATTATCCCCTCCTCTTGTCTAACGCCGTCGGTGATTTTATTGCTCTTGAGGCTAAGCACTGCTTTTACCAAGCAGATAGTTTTAACGGGAACCTTCATTTGCAGAGTATTTCTGGTGTCATTTGGCGTTTCCTAATGGTTTATGCAAGAGTTGCAATTAGTATCTTTGCTTGAACATGACTGTGGATCCATATATATGTTAAACTAGATCTAAGATACAAAAATGTAGTTATAAAAGAAGGACATTTGTTATGATTACCATCAAATACGAAATCAGGCCTAAATGAAATTGCCTACTTCCATAAAAACATGTTTACTGCTCTGACATTTATTACACCCACGCCAAACAAAATGATAATGTTTAAGTTATATATATGTGACTTTGCCGCCTATCAACTTCAGGAATATGAAATCATAAAATGCACCATCGCACTTGATTCTTAGAGTTACATACAGTCCTTCTCCAGCTCGGGAACACGCCCATGGAATGAGAACAGATCAAGTGTGCTTCGGGGTGATTTATGTAGTTCGAGTGACTCTTCAAAGCGACCTGCGTTTCCAAGAAGGGCTCCGCGACCCAGTGTAGGTCATAGACGATAATTGTAACCAGCAGATTGAATAAACGAGCTGCCATAAATTACTGTCAATGGTCACTCTACGAGTAGGTTTAATAATTCATTATCTCGTTGCTGGGTCAATGAGTTTACTCCTAAATAATACCCATTTCAGAATAAAAGCCCGGTATTTTAAATGTAGATTCCCATTCCTCCAAAAAGGCTGAGGTGTTCATTTGCACTAGTTAACAAAACGTGCACGATTCTGGAAAGATCTTCTCACGCAAAAGGAATGGAAGGATCGCAGTTTGTCATTTGCATAGCAGGAACAGGATGTGTGTATGGTTGGGTCATCACTTCTCATGGGGATGCAATCCGACGAGGTGGGATAAAGGGGAGGGGGATGAGGTGACGAGAAGAAGGAAGGGGGCTGAGTATCGATGCATTGGACCTACCTACCTCCCTCTCACTCACTCCCAAACACACCTCACTAACGCATTCCTTCCCTTGTGACCGACTCGTACTAGACATGTCATGTCTCTGTGTGAACTGTTTTGCAAAATACCGAGTAAACAGATATGCAATTTAGGTATCGCGACGATAAATTTAAAAAAAATGTCTTACAAATGCTGAAGCAGCAGATCTTAAAGGCTTCTACTGTTTGTAGAAAATACAATTTATTGCAGAAAATATCAATGGGTCATACTTTTAAATATTATCACCTAATAGTATTTGAGCCAGCTGAGATATCACTGTGGGTGTATTTATAAAGAAGAGCATAGATATGAACGGGACAGGCTTCAGGGATATGACAATATGAAGTTCATTTCCCGGGCCATATTATACTTTCCATGTACTACTACCCTTGAATGGCCTCATCGGAACCATACTCCGACGCTACTTTCCTTATACTACTTACTCTTTTCCGCTGAAAAGATATAGCGGTCACCTTTCTTATACCGCGTTTTCCCTGTCATTATGCTATTGGAAATCACCGTAGGCGCTAATCTCCAACAATCGGTCGTCCGTTCCATTTTAAGTGTAATCGGGGTTTTATATATATGTGTAATGTTAAACTATGCAGAGCGAAAATATGTTAAAGGCTAGACCTGAGCGCAAGTCTTTGTTATGGCTTCAGGCGCAGTCTGGGACAGCTAATGGGGACACGGTGGGAGGGGGTTCCTAACCACCAATAACGAGGTTTTGTCTGGATTGAAGGGCGAGGGGATGTTTTAGGGCGCTAGCGCTTTGATTTTTTAACCTAGTCTGCGGGTATTCAGAGTCTATTCGCCCCTTCTCTTCTGTCTATCTATGTACCTCTCGAACCCCTTTGCCGATATCTTGTTTGGAAACATGGGGGAGCGTGCTTTCGTCGCTTTCCTCTTTGTGTCGTCTGCTGCGCGAGCGCAAATGAGAGGCACAACATTTCAGAGTTTCAAATCACACTGTTTAAACTGAATCAAGTGAACAAGTCACCTATTGATGGTGTTACATTCAAGAGAGCGCTGCCTGTGCAGGGGCTCAAATATATGTATGGAAAAAATTATAAGACATCAGATAAAGATGATACCGAGAACTAATACTTCAAGACTTACCAACTACACGTAGTGAAATACCGGTTGATCTGGCAATCCACCCTCTTAGGCATTTTTATCCTTGTTTTAACATTAATTGATTTTTATCACATACCCTATATATGTAAATGGAGGTGTTAGTCAAATAAAATTTAAATTAATGTTTTATTCATCGTTCTAGGCAGGAAATGAAAAGAAAGCAATGTTCTATTTCCAGATAGACATTTGTCGGGAAAGTGTTCACCAGAATATGTCTCCTTGAGAAGACTCAACATTAGGGAAAACCTTCTCCTCAGTAAAGAGATTTGAAAATGGTTTTAGACAATTATTTGGCTCGAGTTGTAGCCATCGGTGCTATAGTCCCTGGGTGCGGTCAATTATTCATGCGCGGCTGTGAGCAGGCACGTGGCGTAAATAGGTCTTGTGCACCTCCGCACTGGGAATGAGTCATGGCAATAATGTCATCGGGGTCCTCCAGGGAGTTGGAGGGTGACTGGAGGAGGTAGGAGAGGATCGGGGTGATAACAAGATGCCCCTGACCCGGAGGAACAAAAAGGTACATGACCTCCAAGCTAGTATTGACCATGCATGTGCTGGACAATCCATCATGTTTTGAGGTACATGGGAGACTTTGGCGATTATGATAGAAACTAGGAAAGACGTCAGTCCTCTGGCCTTCCCTCAAAGTGAATTTCACTTTAGATCCCCCCCCCCCCCCCCCCACCACCACCACCAACAACAACAAACTGTGTCCTTTCTAAACAATATTATGGTCACTGAGGAAATCTAAAAATAGAAGCGACACAATAGGTACCATCATTCAAAACATAGTCAAATCCTACTGCAGAATTTCTTCTTCCAATATGTAATTCATGGCACCATTACCTGACGATGTGCTTCATTCGCTAGCTATTCAGCAAACTAGTCTTCTCTATAATAAAGCTACTCTTACAAGAGAAAGGTTTTACCGGTCGTGCCCGGTTGGACTCTGCTGAAGGGACACAAGAATAAAGCATTGATTTGAAGTGAAACGAGGGTAAAATCACAACAGATTGTCAGAGCGATTAGCGGAAAGAAATTATCGAGTTATTGAATGGTATAGGAGTTGGTGGAAATGTCAACTACACAAAAATCTCTACATCGGATGAGGATGAAAGTAACATACTATATAGAGAGGAACGCTATTACAAAATGGATTTGGAATTTGAATAAAGGAAGTGGATATGGAATTAATCCAGAAGGCAGAGGGAAGAGTTTGCGAGAACCACCTCCTGAAGTATGACGGAAGCATATATATCCTTAATTGCCTGCAAACTTAAATTAATGATTTCGAGAAGCTTCTCGCTTATTAGATATCAAAACGACGTCATGCAAAAAAGAACAGAAGGGAGATTTCGCGAAACACGTGACAGTATCATACATGAAATCATGCTTCCGACGCCAACACAGGCTCAGTTATTGGCTTTCTAGGCAATCAAATGTCGGCCGTCTAGTTTAATTTAAACAATGCCTGTCACCATTCCAACACTTTTAAAGTTAAATTAGTTTGCCTAGTGCAAGCTTATAATGGTATCATTGCATGTTAACATTTTCCATGACCATGATAGTTTCCGTTTGTGAAATTATTTCTGAAATTTCAATCCCAGGGCCCTGATAGACCGCTTTATAGTGATTTTCACGTTGACAACGTCCTCATAAATTGCTTACAATTTGCGATTGCTATTATATATAGCAGAAGCTACCTGTACGTTGAGGAGAGGCATCTACAATTCATTATAGTTCCCTCTACTCCAAACTATTTTATATGGAATAAGCTAGACGCGGGACACTTCAGTTATTGTAGATAAATGGGAAGTGCTATTTTAGCTGATTAAATAATTGATTACCACATCACATGCTTTAAAATGGTTTATTTATTTTCCGACGCTTTTGTATTCCCTCTCAACTCAGTTTTCTGAGTCATAGTGTATGACTAGCAAATAGACCCAGAACATATCGATTTCCTAAATATAGATTTTAAAATATTGCGAGATTATTATAGTACAGGAACATCCCAGAATCATCTCTGTAGGAAGCTAGCGTGCATGTCTATTCGGAGGAGGCTTCTATCCTAGATTGGGATAACTATACTCCTACGTCTAAAATAATAAAACTTGACACGACACAGAAACTTTATGGAGATGCTAATAGTGTGTATGTTTTTAGTTGAGACTCTTATCCTGTGCAGTAAAGAGTTTAAAATATTCCAGTAACAAGGTATTTTTCTTTCAAGGAAGTTAAAATAATATTGATGTAGGCTACACCATCCTCAGGGAAACGGCCGCTTTCATTATCTATTATGGGTGATACTCGATTCATCAGAGGCGTAGCGGGCATAGGAGAAAATCTGATTACCACTTAAGTTACATTTTTCAAAAGTAAACTTGATTTGTTGACTTTAGAAGAGCCAGGGAATAGATTTCGTCGCCTCGACATAAAACAGACACGATGGCAGCCATTGCATAAACAATTCCTGGGCAAGTAACTTGTTAACCCATTCGTCTGATTTTAACTCTTACTGTTCTGGGTCAGTGATGGGAGTTCAAAAATAGCGTTAATTTATAGCTAAACCAAGATATTTGAAATGTGATCTCTTCCATTTAGATATTAAATAGCACTCTCTACTTCAGTGTGGATACGGATGTTTTCAAAGTTAATAATAATTATCTGTACACAATACACATTTCAATCCATGGTTATCAATAATACATTTCTAAAGCTTAAATATTTTTCAGAAACTCTAAATTGAGCACATAGAATGAAATAAGATGTTCATTAATATGAAACGAATTGGCACGGGAACTGCCATTGCAATGAGAGATGGGTAAAATCAAATCATTCGATTGCTCACGAGAAGTCACAAAATAGGCCTATCAGTGATTGGCGAAATATCCTGAGCCAAAACATTAACGGCCAGATAATACGAACGAATACAACAAGGATGATTTTTGTTGTACATGAATGGGTCAATGGCCATGGGGTGATTGAAATATCGTGTGAGAATAGCTGCACTGCATGGCTTACGCTACGGAGTCGAATCTTTCCGTGGATGGAGAGAACCATCCCCTCTATATCCTGACATAAATATGTTCCTCCCTATGTCCAAAGAAGTTAAACTGCTGAAATTGTATAATTGAAAACCCTAGTATGATTATGATGTATACGTGTAATTGATCAGATATCAAGGAAATAAGCTGTAGAAGGCTTCATTCTCTGAAGCTACTAGCATCACACTGACTTAATTCGCCGTATCATCAGCCCTTACTACCACAGACAAAGGGTATCGATAGCAATCTCTGTTGCCAAGGTAATGGCTGATATCATCGACTGCCCCTCGTAAGATTATTGATAACCCTAAATAATAGTCTACTAGTCCTTTCCACGATGATGCTTCCACTATCCGTCCGTCTTACACTGCCCAGCAAACTTCGACTCAGCAACTGACCTGCCTGTCCTTCCCTGACCTAATTGTACTTCATTTGCTACATAGTGGCAAGCTACATTTCACAATCTTGCTACTGCATACTTTGCATTGCATTGTACTTGGCGGTTCTATCTAGCCAGTATGCCTGTCAGTCTCCCCCATCCCCAACGGCATTTCCGCCCTTCCTCCCCCAACTTTTGTCCTGTCCTCCATGCACTAGGAACCATTTATCAGTTTGTAATCTCCCCTGATTAGTAGGATGGCCCCATTCTTTGTTTATATTCTCCCCTGCCCCGCCCCGCCCCATCTGGATGCTGACCGCTCTGTTTCCCCCTGCAGTCAACATTGCAATGCGTGGAGCTAGTGCAGTAGTGGAGGATGTGGTACCACTGGTCGCTCTGTCTGCGCTGACTAGTGATGCAAATCACTGTTGTTCGCCCATCCGATTCATCGATACGAAATTAATTGGAGTTGACTTAATGATGAAGTTTAGTTTTTAAAATGTTTATTCAGCATAAACATTGTACATATGTTTATTATTATGAGTGACTGCTGAGAATAAAAATGATGACCATGTTTTATGGAGAATTATCTCGGATTGAAGCATCTCGACATCGTTTTTAGCAGTGTTAATTGATGCCATCCATGGCTCTGAAACAATAGAAACCCCTTCAGTGCGTACATGCATGACATAAGGCTTGTCTTCTTGGAATGTCATTTGCGTTATTTTAGCCTAATCACACATGTTTTATATTGTGAATCAATATTGGCATTGGCGCTGGCGGCATGTCAGCCCATCAGAATAAATATTGTTCATGAAACCATTTGTATATATATATTGAAGTATAATTTCCGATAAGTCATCCTTCTAATCACAGCAACTTTATACGTAATAAACAGGGATGATATTTTACCGATCCGGACCCGAATATAAAGCATCACGGACTCTAATAACGCACTAACTATGCTGCATTTCCCAGCGTGTATCAGCATGAATAAACAGCGCCATCTGGACGGAGATCCTGAAGTGTTACTGCGCATGCGCTTTGTCAACCTCGGTATTCGCAATTAACATTTCAATATGCCCTCGGTGAGAACTTGCGACCAGCAATCTCCATGTCTGAGACAGAGAGACAAGGAAGTCAATCGGATGGTGGGAGAGATGACCCCCATAACTCACTCGGACAGACCATATTTTGCTAACTGCATACTAAAAGTGTTAAACTTTGTGACATTAATTAATGACTTTAGATGTGTCCTCAAATATTCAGTCGATTGGCTGAGCTTGTAGACCAATCACTTTGTCACACTTCTTATCACACTTGATGAAATAAAGGATCCTTTATGTGTATCAATATGATATGGGTTTATTATAAATGATATATTATATTGTATGCAGAAAGGAATTGCAAGTAGATTAATGATCAAATAATAGATGTTTCCCACGATCCTTGGGTGGTCGTAAAATGAGTTTAGTGGGGAAAGTAGAAATCGGCGAGAAAGTGATTATATATTCCAATAGATTGTTTAAAATCGGTAAGTAAAAACTATTTTCTGAGATAGCAATTACGAGATTAGCATTTGCAATTTTAATTACGTCTCCCCAATATAAAATAAATAGGTTTTCGGGAAGGAAGGAAAATGACATGGGAATTCATGGCAGAATTGTTTAAGCACCTCAAAAGGTTTAAATATCCCCTGATTTTATTATACATTATCAGTGCTGGAAAATGTAATGACAGAAATGACGTTTGAGGATGTTTTTCCATTCAAGGGCAAAGACTGTAAAGGAATGTAATTCGCTGGTGTGTGAAGAGAGGTATAGAAAAGGGAATATCTCAAAGGGAAGACGGCAAGTACTTACTCAGTAATATATGTTCACATGGGATTTTGCCATGCAATGTCTGCACCCGATCTATGCGGCAATTGTAAGATTTGTTCAATATACCGAGAAAGTCATCGTTTATCTCATCTATAGGAGAATCTTCTCTATGGTCATATTAAATTCGCTATTGTTTCTCAATAGTTTCAAATACCCTAACTGCCCAATAATTATTTGATCACCAAAGCATCCATTACTTAATTGTTCCATCTGGTTCCTTTTTTCCAACTGTTGGAAGTTCCCTTTAATGTTTTTCCAGTACATTCACGTCATCCGGGTCTGTGGGTTATCTTGGGAATGAAATTCCTTCTCACGTCCCTTTACATGTCTCACGTGTCTATGATAAATATTCGGTTCATTTTATATTATTCTTGTATGTGACTATGGGGAATATTATTATCATCGCACAATACTTAGCTATGAGAGCTATTATAAACTCAGGTTGCATCTTCAGAATATTAGAGTTATTTTAGCAAAATATTAACATCTATTCTCTAGTCTTAGCTTACAGATTAACCAGCACGTTGTGTGGCCTCACAATACGTACGACCATCGTTTTTTTTACATAAAATATGGCACATCCCATCTGCAATGAATGTACATTACATTATAGCCAGTGACAACGACCCTATCACTATGATATAGTGCACTGTGCATCACAGCTAATTACATTACTGGACGAGCGAAGGTAGGCACAGATCCTAACTGCATGCATACTACAGCGCCCTTCTGTCTCTCCTCTGAATCAGAGACCATTGAAGCATATCGTCCCACTGTATTCAATATGTAGCCTTGCATGAAACTATACAGTGCTCGCACACCGATCATGTGTGGGAATACTGTTCCAGTTTCCTGGCACTAATAAAGCATTAATTAGCCAGGGTTTAATGGGTGCGGCTGCATGTCATGCCTTGCTTCACGTACACAATAAAGGCCTCAACGACACCGGTCCTTGGAAGGTCATCATTTGTGTATTCCATTGATCCCCATTTGGAATTGATTTAGGAATTTGGTCAGTCCCCAATATGTTAAACGTATCGAATTTTTATTCCAGTTTTTATAATACAGTTACCGGAATAGATCAACAAACGCTACGGTGTAGTTCTTCAATTTTGCCCTTAATATTAAAATTACAGCAAAGTTTGACAAATAGACTTTTACATTTACATTCATTCATGTGAGTAAGCTACAACAATATCTAGCCGAAAGAAGGTTATGCGTTATTCATATTATTCTGTTTTTCCATTCATACCAATATTGTTGTAATGCGGACACTTTCAATTTCTATTTTGATTTCGCAACAATGATTTTTACATGGTTTGATGAATGACAGCATTTTGTATAATATATGGTTTCCCAAATCACTCAGAGGACTTTGATATACATAAATATATTATCCCAATTGTTTGACTCCTAATTTCTAAGAGAGTATTGCAGTGCAAGGGCTAAACTTACCCATACTCCCTTAATTTCCCTATCCAATTTAATGCTAGGCGTGCACAATTGATTTTCTACCTATGTCCCATGACATCATATCTGGTCTGAGAACTGCGCAGCTGCTACGAAGTATCCTTAATGGCTCGGTTGAACGACTTGATGTCCCTCTACGTGTTAGATGAGGCGCAGGTGCGGAGCCTGTGATAGATGTAGTCATGATACAGGTAGAAGCATCGCACCCTCCTTAGAGCTATCACTATGAATTCCCCCACGACTCTCTCACTGTGTTTATCCTCGCTCTATTCTACATCTCTCTGTCCTCTCTGTCCTCTCTGTAGAACCTTAACTCGCCCCAGGGCGATCAGGATAGCATTGCGGGTTCAAAATCAAGTAGTTGCTACCTATTAGTCTTCTTTTTTTTAAAAAAAAGTCTTGTCACGGAGGGACAAATGTAAGTAAATGCGGTGTAGGCTAGTAGTGTGATTATCAAGCCATAACACAAGATTGTCCTCTATCACAGTCAGGGTTTTTTCTCTCCAACGATAAATCTTAGTTGTCGCGCGAAAAGTGAGGCCAGATCCTTAAGCGATCAGAAAAAGTGATAAATCAATATTGCAGATATGGATATTTTATATACCTAACATATATAGCATTCACAGACAAGAACCCTTTATGGGGCCAAAATTGTTGACCAATATTAAGTATTGTGTTGGTTGTTTTGATGCCCTGGCATCGAACTTTCAATCATACTCTTGTAGTATAGAACGAATCACGAAAAAGGTATCCCGTGGAGTAAACTTTCAAGCTATTTGGTCATGTAATGAAAATTAAGTAAAAACCCCTAGAGTTAACACAATGAATAACACACTGCGGAGAGACAGCACAATCCCTGGGCAAAGCGAAGTCTATTGTGGTTGCGTTAAAAATTAATTAGACTGAGATAGTTTTAATTCCAATGAGGTCGCCTGTTGTTAATCAAAATAGCAAAAACGCTGGTCCTTGAGGGAGATAAAGGATTCAAGTCGGCCTTCGTCCTATTTTATGCTGAAAGCGCCCGATAACGGAATTATGAAGCGGCGAATTATTGACGATTTAAATATAAGATTTCACTGTCCATCGGGTAAATGAAACCAAATAATCGCCTATGTGTTTAATAATTGAGTATCACGTTGAAAAGGAATTAATCGGGCATTCCATATGCACCAGTTTTTTTTGTCCTACGAAGGGAAATGAATGGAAATTGTTCTTATCCTGAGCTTTGATGGGGTTGCCTTGATGTTAATTCTATCAACTTGTGAGACAATAAATAATTGAGATCTCTTAATTCCAGAATTGAACGACACATTTTTCACAAGCTAAGACCATGACACTTCGAACAACGGTTCAAATGATGAATCATGTGCCTATTACACATAGATTTTATATGCTTTGACATTCGACATTACTCCTCAATTAGTCATTCTGCTAATTAGTTCCCTTAATTAGTCGGGGCAGTGGTGGCAAACTATGACTCCAAGAGGGGTGCTTTAAAAGATGTTTCATACTTGTAATGTATATAGTGATATCAAACAGTAAGGTGTTTAATACATCTGGATGGTGTTCTAACATGTTCTATTCCATCAGGACACATAATGTCTTATGATGCGTTTGACCTCCACCGATTAACATGAGATTAAAGGGCATGAACATGTAAAACAAGACATGATTTACTACCAGGCATAGATAGTACAGTTACAATGGGCCACAGAGGTGTGAAGGACGCCTTGCCAATTAGCAGTCAATTACTTGCTAACCTTTTACAAAATAAAGTATCATTTCCTATGAGCTTTGAAATTCCACATTGAAGTTAAAAAGATCGTTTAATGGGACTTAAATAAATGGATGAAACATTTAGCAACATGGAGTCTGTCCACTTTGACCTTCATGTGAGGCAAATGAAGAGCTCCAATACTATGTTTCAAGCAAACGAGACACACGGCTCTCGCCTATCCTGTAGGTAACGTTGAATTTCCGGGAAGCAGAGACAATTAGCGTGGCTAATTGTTGAGGCACACCCAGACACTGCGGTGACAGACCCAAAATGAGTTCTGAAATAGGACCCAACATAGGTAGAAGCAAAAGGTCAGAGAAAACACTCCGGTGTCGAGTTTTCAGTTCAAACTCAGGTTAGAGGGTCGCTATCCCAAGATTTCTATTGATATTTTTTTTAAATAATTTAATGACATTATGAATGTATTTATTATATTTATAATGTTCATGATAGCTTTGTATGCTCTATAAACGTATGCTTAGTTTGAATGGTTTTATTTAGTCATGAAATTTATTCTTTTTCAATTTTGTACACACTACTTCTTCACGTCTCTATTTCTTAAAAGGTAAGATTTGTTCGGATATCTAAATTCGTAGTTCTTGTGTTTAAAACATAATCTATGAATTTACTTGCTGATTGTTCTGTAATCCTTCAAACGTGTCAAGTCATAGTCAAGTTGTGAACATAAGGAAACCCGGGATTATGTGAATCGATAAGGGGTTGTGCGGATTTTCTTTAGATTTTATAATCGTTGAAAACGTCTATAATCCGAGTAAGATCCGATTCATGTAAGAGTATTTCTCGCGAATTCCTTATCTATTGGGATGATATACACTATGTTCATTTTTTATAGAGCAACAGTGACCGGATAATTACTTGATTAATCAATTAATTGATTTGAACACATCCCATAACAATAATAAATAAATCCCATAACACCGCGATTCACGTTTCAAATTAGCAACATATAACGAAGGGCTTTTGGGGAAACATTTGAATGAAACCTGAGGTCCGCATATATGGCACAGCGGCTATCTTCTGACCGAATTCGTCTCAGGCTTTGTATTGACAATGTCCTCGCTCCTTTGCGAGGTTTTATCAAGGGCCTGTGTTAATTGGAAGGAACGTGGATCTATCATAGGGCAATTCCAATACATTAGATCCCCGTTGCAACCTTAATAACCCGGTTCATATTACCCTCGCCTAATTCTCCCACCCCTTCGAGGCCTTCGAGTCTTTCCGCGGACGCAAATTCACGTTGCGAACGCCCCTTTGCCCCCATGGAATGCCCCCTGAAGAATGTAATCTTTGCGGCCATGTGAAGTCTTCGGTGATGCTAATTCCCCGCCAATGATAAACTGCCATTGTCTCCGAGTCTGGATCCCTCATCGGCGCTTATTTTTTCAGGCTCCTCTTATTTCCGCCCAACTTCCATCGTTCTAATGAAAAAATACCGCATGCATGCCGCTAGATCCGGACAATAGATCGGAGTCACGGAATCGCAAAAAGGAATTGCTCTGAGGAACCGTTTCTCAACCCGTCTGCATGATATTGGATTTGTTGTCTCCAACGAGGGTTATCTCCTGTGAATATCTCCGCAGACGACATTTTGACCCCTCACGGTCTTGTCGCGCGTCCTTCTCCATATCAAATTTTCCTGGCAAAGCAATGGCCTCAGGGATGACCTGATTAAAACATGGAGGGCTTGTCGCTTTTGTAAAGTTCAATGTACATGAGTTCTTACTCCCGGCCGATATGCCGCTCCCTTGGCAGCCATGTCAAATATAATTTCTGCGAAACACCGTTGGTGCGTCATGTAAGCTGCAGACGACTGATAGACAGGTACCACGTGACGTGAATAGTCCCGCGCAGTATCAGGGCGACTGCCAGAATATACCCAGGTTTTTATGTAAAATTCCAGTTGCCGCTCATGTCCGTACAATTTGATTAATATAGTTATCTAGAAAGCTGATACAGGGACTGTGATTGTTTCGAAATCTCGAAGTTTGAATTTTTAAGTATTGTATAACTAATCCTTCTTCCTTTAAACTATCGCACTCGCCCAGGAGGTGATCGGATTCCACTCAGCGTCACGTATTCAGGTGCTTTTTAACTAAAAGCAGAAACTGGCAGTTTTCTTCTGGAGCGAAGTTCTACCTCACTACACTTCACGGGCATGCCAGAACACGCGTGTCTAGAGTACAGCTAAACTGCGGTCAAATTCCCATCAAATTACTGGCTGGAAAACTGTTCAAAAATAACACTTACGCAAGTGATCCATGGTCTAGCTAGCAAAACTACATTTTGGCAATAGCGCTCTCGTGATTACAAGGTTCGTGCGGCGGCCATTAATACAGCGTGTCACCAGTAGATAACAAGCCCAAACAGATTACCCGTCATGCCTTTCACTGTGACGTCTCGTCTCATCATTCAATGTGTTGTTGCAGCACGCGCATCTTTAATTGTTCTCTGACCCGTATGCATGTTCACAATGGTCCAAGGACACATCTGGTGAACTGCATAAGGGTAGGGCTTGGGGTAGAAACCCATGGGTCCACTCACACCATTCCTTTTAAGGCCCCTGTATGAGAATTTGTCGAATTTGGATTAAGCAAGGATAGGGCTCCCGATGGAGGGGGGAGGGGGGTCTCATTTCTCTTGTCACTACCGAGAAACCACATTCTAATGATACTTAATTTTACTTAACTATATTAGTAATATGGCCGATTTTTTTGTCACTAAGGTCTATGCATTGCGATTTGTCTAAGAAAATGTTTTTGTCAGTTGCCTCTGTCGATTGGGCGATCATAAGAACAGGCCATGTTGATCTGTCGATTTAAGGCATCGGGAGCACCCAAGGACCTAAGGATGACGTTTACAAAGTATTCATGATATGATTGAAGTATAATTAGTTACTTCTTGGAATTTAAGAGCCTATATCATTTGGTCGCGCGACTCGGGTAAACGGTATAGATTTACCTAGGTCATGCCTAAACTTCTGCATCAACAATGCATATAGGCCTAATTATAAGTACATGTACCCCGATTATCCATCGGAACAGATATTCATTATTTGTAAGGGGAACGTAATTCCCGTGTCTTGAAACAAACGGTAAATAATTTGCTTCTCTCACACTGCTGAAGAAACATATTATTTGATATGTAGCTATGATATACTACTTTGTCGATTGTAGTATGTTGTATCAAGAATTAGATTAAAGGTTTTGTTACCCAAAGCAGGATACAAAGGACGTGTAACTCTGGACATGTGCAACTATCTGAAATAAACTTGATCTTAAGGAGATTTTAGACTGATTGCCAAGAGTGAAGATCAGCTGATCAGCTTAGTGCACGTGACCTATTTACTGCCCTAGAGATTAATCAACGGTTAGATTAAAAAGTCAGTACCATAGTGAAACTGTTTGTGTCCTAACACCGTCCGGGAGTGGGAGAGACCCTTATTGTCCATGGCATTCGTAACATCAGTTTTGATTGGTTGTCCCATGACTCACCTAGCCTAGCATTGATCACAGACACTCAGGCAAAAACCAGCTGCTAGATGGCGCCTTTGTTTGCGATCATGTGACCATAATGCCACCAATCACATTACAATGCTTGGTTGGACCGTTGGAATCAAGCGCAGGCGCCCACGTATAGCTACGCACTTTTAGAGAATATTCACCCTTTGCTCCTTGTTTATGGTTTAGAGTACGTGTAGGGATATTACCCCTCCAACTTTCTGATAGGCTGTATATAAAAGCAATTTATATATTAGCCTTTATTTGGGTATGTTCCCTAATATATGATATATATATGCATCTATCTGAGGGTGAGCAAAATGTCTTCTTTCCTCCCCACGAAGATGGTAATCAATTTGATGAGAATTTGCCCTTACAGAACATTCTAATCAAATTGATCTCCTAGGTTCTGGACCTAGGTTTTTCAACCAGTAAAGTCTGCATGACTCAAAATACCACGGATGCACTTCATGCTACTTCATAGTAGTTTTAGTAGTAATAAGAAGGACGTTTGTTGTCAAAAATGGTCAGAAGAACAAACGGGTGTCCCTTTTAGAATTCTGAAAATACCAGACAAAAAACTGTATACATTATTCAATTCTCGACCCATGTCATTTGGCCAAGCATTTAAGTCTAGAGCTAAGAATTAGAAAAAAAACCAGAATGCTTGTAGCAGACTTTCCTTTATAAATCTGCAGAAATAATAGTATCTCTCTCTCTCTCCCTCTCCATACATATATAATATATATATTTATCTACCCGCAATGATGTGCCTTCTATCGCCTAGAGTGAAATGAAGGAACACTCGGGATTCACAGGATACCTGACAGTTGGTCGTGTTTTATGCAATAATATATGCAAATCGCATTTTCCAATCAGTCATTTCTACTGTGTGGAGTAAATCCAGTATTAGAGATGTTTCAGAACGAACGTGAAGTGCATGGCTTCAAATGAGTTATAACATATTGAAATATGCATGTTTACTACAGTTTACAATCAAGAACGTTTAAAAAGTAGTATAAATAATAAATATTCCATTTCAAATAGCCAGTACCTACACAGGATACTATTTCTAAAAATCAATTGTATCACTAGTCATGCAAGTGACATTTCATTAGGATCCCATTCAGAGACAAATTAAATTTGTCATTCAGTCAGGTTCATACGGATCCAAACATCACCTATCGTCCTATGTGAATGACAATCAGTCTCCATTTTCAATTGTTCGTGGTTGAGGATTTTGTCTGCCACCACATATAATAAATTGAATAAACACTGGCGTTGCCATTTACAGTTGGATGCATTACACCCGTCAGAATTGACTCCCAGAATTTTTTTAATATTGTGTCATGCAAGATGACACCCATGATACCTTGGACAAACGTGTGCACGGCTTTTTCTGATGTCACTGGGTTGCGTGAGAAAAAATATTTTATGATTGAAGTGAAAGGATAGACAACATACATTGAACTCACTCGAAATACCTAATCGTCATAGTTCGAAGATAATCTTAATATTTCCGATCCTTTGGGGGTTTTTGGAAGACCTTTCTTTATGGGATCATCACCAATTTTTAATATATCAATGTTTTATTTGACGTAAAGACGTAAACGTTCATTAATTTATCAGCTTAATTGTCACTATAATTTAATTGATGAAAAGCAGTATCCATGTTAATTACAAGAAATTCTTTGAAGGCTCAATCACTGTTTCTGCTGACTGCTTATGGACAATGCCGGTGACATGTACATGTATGGTACTGTGCGTCTTTTTAATATTTCCAGATAATATGTTTTTCTTATCTAAGGTGAGTGTAACGTGAATGGCGAATGATCAGTAGTTATGCACTGCTTCACATGTACTATAGATACTAACGCATTTGAGATACGGGAGGATTCGTTTGGAATATCTTCGCCTCATAAATGAAGCCACTTAAGTATATCATTGTATAGCATACACTATAAATCATCGCGAAGTTCCTCCAGGAAAGAATGGAAACTTAGAATGGGCAATAAATATACCCAACATTTCTTGGTATTGAATTCATAGCCTGAAAATCCTTAAACTACAAGCAAAGGACTTCTGCGCCATGATATGCACCCCCACCCCCCTGTGACCCGGAAGTGGTGGCAGAGCCCTCAAGCGCATGATCAAGAAACCATCAATCACGTGATAGACGAGCATTGAGGTGATGGCGACCATTTTGTGGTCTGGCAGACCCTTGATTAGGGCAGACTAGAGAGGAGGACGGCTTAAAGGGCTTTGAAAAATGCCCCAGCGTGAAGGAAGGGGGTGTGGGTGCATGGAGGTGGAAAACTCCCCTAAGAGGGTTGAGAACATGAGAAGATTCCCTTCTCGGCGGTGAAGGTTCTCGCGGTGTCCACAAAACGTACAGTTGGGCCTGCAATGTGGTCCTTGAATGATGTTGTCGGAGAGGTAATTTTGGCTTTGGGACATGGGCACCTGTCGCTCTCGAGATAGCATACCCTTTCTATTAATTCAATTTATGGGCAGCCAGGCATCTGATCAGTGCTAATGACCAGTGATTATTCCTTTGTATTTGTATCGGAACACACCATGCAGTTTAAAGGCCTGATTAAGTTGGTCCTGCAGAGATAATATTCTCCTGAAGACACGGACTGCGTAAGAGTCAATGCATAGAACGATCTTTATCAGTATCATTGCACCTCTAAATTATACGTTATAAAGCTCCTGTCTTATTTTTTGCGGAAAGTTAGGGACAGTAGTGAGTGTTGGAAGATAGGGAGCCAGATGAGGCCTGGCTATGGAGTTTTAGATCAGATTGCTTCAAGTATGCCAGCGTGTGGTAGACAATTGGGTTAGCGAAGCAACCAGACTAAAAGCCTTGTCTCAGAGGCACCCTATGTTTATACAGGCAATTCCCCCGGGTAGTATAGGATTTGTTTGCTATTATTTAGTTTGGATATTCCCTGATTGTCTTACAGCACATTGTACGAAGGAATTTCATACTGTATGCATTATCTTTTACGTGAAGGGAGTTCCTGCATTAAAGAAATCCCCAAAGATATCCCCATGTCCACAAAAAGCACCTTTACAGTATATTTATTTCATTTTACGGACTGATTTCCATGCATATGATTCACACTTGCTACCATGTACATAAAGAACATAATCATGAATTTATGTTTGATTAGGGTTGAATTATATCGTATATGGCATAACTCTAAACATCCCCTATATTAATGTATAACCATCTTTATAATCCTATTCTTTTTGTTACTCAAACAGTTATTTGATTCTTCAAATTTAGTTCTCTATTTTATAGTTACTCCCTCCACATTGCTGGCAGACAATCGGTGGTCATTTTCGTGAACTGGTTACCATAGTTACCGACATAGGTTCTCGAGCACGTACGAGGAGTTTGATAATCTTTATGCAGCGATTTCGTACTACACTGTGTCTCTGTTTTTTTCTTCAGAAATTACTTACATCATAGTCGTATAAATAGTACGCAATGGAATGTGATTAGAATTATGACCTTTGTTCTTGTAATACATCCTCCAATCGCAATACACCATTTAAGCTTCTTTTTTTTTTTTAAAAAAAAAGAAGAAAAAAAAGGGCTGATATCGTATATTTTTCTTTCTGCTAATATCAATTTTATTGTGTGATCGGGTTAACCCATCTCATCTTTTCGTAAGGATTAAATGTAAATTACCTGTCCACAATTTCCTTTATATGAGTATATGAAATAGTCTCCACCTATTACGCACTTTCACTACAGCCATATATATATACGATATATCATATATATATAACATACGCAAGCAAACCTTCACGACACATCCAGTCAGTGTACCTGAATGTCGGCTGCCCTCTAATGATCTTTTACAAAATTATTAATATTTGATGTGAGATTTATGTGCACTCCCATTAGAAGGAGGGAGTAAATTGCGTACAATATGCTAGTGATTATGTGATCGAACGAGATATAATCTATAGTGATCATTTGCAACCTAATAAATGTTTAAAATGTTGCAATAGGGGACACAAAGGTGTGAGGATGTTGGCGATCGAGTAATTTATTCAAACGTTGAAATATTCAAAAGGTCATTAACCGATATCAGACACAAGACCTTTTCAGTTTTTCAGTGAAAATAAACTAGAAATTTCAAGAGAAATGTTACCGCTCTCTGTCAAGTGAAATATGTCATGACAAAGCCTTGAGAGGTGGATTACCGGGCGAAAATGAGATGACAAATTCAATTCATGCCCCAAAGTAATCTCCCTTGTTTGTGTTTGATTAATGACAACTGTGAAACTGGCACTCTGTGTGATCGCGTTCAATTTGGGATTTTCTATGATGCTGTCTAGCTAATTTTATGAATTTAAATTCCTCTCAGGTGTTCTACACTAATTGCATATTATGTGCACTATATTGTATTTAGAGTACTTATTTGATATTACCACTTGTACTCAACGTGTTTCTTTTTGTTTCAGGTGAGTACTTTAAAGGACCGATAAGAAAGAGTGCATAAAGGACGGAAGGTTGGTTAACAATTAGATCAGCATGTTGTAAGTATGTCCCCTATCGGAGCTAGCAAGAGAATTAACCCCTTGCTCAGTTAATCGAAGGTCATAAGAGGGTTGTTCATAAATGACAGAACTCCCATCTGCGACATCGAATTGTATACTAGCAGCTGAGGAATTAGTCCCGTAATTGTCAAGCACAACAAATTGCTCGTTGTGTCGTTGTAAATTCTCTGGGATTGGAATTATGCCCCATTTTCAGACATATGATAACTCTTCTTATAAATTAGAATGAGTAGTCTGTACTCCTCAATAGGTCACGGCACCAAAATGTAATGACCCGATGTTCGGTTGAGGAGGAGAATAAAGAACAAGAGACAAGCGTTCAATATCATTACTGTATCTGTTAACGTAATAAGACGTGAAAACAATGTGATCATATTGTACAGAGGTATGAAGATATGGGGCGCCGATTGTAACATCCACTATTTTGTTTGAAAAAGTTACATTCTGTCACAAAAGACAAACATTTTAAAGCTCAATTAATCAATTATCTATTTTGTTCATTAACATCAATTTTGTTTCAACTGAAACTGAATGGTGTGGTAGAACAATCGATTCTGTTCACAAAATATATTCTTTAGACAAAATACATCAATTCTTGGTACAAAAGTTATTCTGTACATACAACTTATCAATTCTGTGTACAGAAGTCATTCTGTATATAAAACACTGCAATTCTGTGTACAGAAGTCATTCTGTACATGAGACATATCAATTCTGTGTATAGAAGTCATTCTGTACATGAGACATATCAATTCTGTGTACAGAAGTCATCCTGTACATAAATCTCATTGATTCTGTGTACAGAAGTCTTTCTGTACATAAAACTCATCAATTCTGTGTACAAAAGCCATTCTGTACATAAAACTCATCAATTCTGTGTACAGAAGTCATTCTGTACATAAAACTCTGTGTACAGAATTCATTCTGTATATAAAACTCATTGATTCTGTGTACAGAAGTCATTCTGTACATAAAACTCATGTCTACAGAAGTAGATGCACACTGGAACTCCAATAGCTATTCTGACAGGGTACCTGTATACAGAATGAATGTTTCTCCCTATGCTAATACATTCTGTAGGTGGGTTCCCTGTCACTCTCAATGGTCTAGATGAGTACTTGGTACCGGATAACCGGGTAACCGGGTAACTATCTTGATTGGCCAAGGCAGGAGCTCCTGATTGTTGGTCTATGATTGTGCGCCACTTTTGGATTTGCAACACATGTTTGGATTTGGAAGATGGCTTTACCAAAGCTAAGTTAAGTTATTTTTTTAAAAAAGTACAAACTATTACAAATTATTCAGTTTTTTTTCGACTTACTTTTTTTTTTGACCAATTTTTTGTTCTGTACACAGAATTGATATGTCTCATGTACAGAATGACTTCTGTACACAGAATTGATATGTCTCATGTACAGAATGACTTCTGTACACAGAATTGATATGTCTCATGTACAGGATGACTTCTGTACACAGAATTGATATGTCTCATGTACAGAATGACTTCTGTACACAGAATTGCAGAGTTTTATATACAGAATGAAATTCTGTACACAGAATTGCAGAGTTTTATATACAGAATGACTTCTGTACACAGAATTGATAAGTTGTATGTACAGAATAACTTTTGTACCAAGAATTGATGTATTTTGTCTAAAGAATATAATTTTGTGTACAGAATGTATCGTTTTAAAACAAATGAGTGGATGTTACAATCGGCGCCCCATATGAAGAAGTGTGTATAAAAGAATACCTATAAGAGTACATAGTTAGAAAAAAGGTATATTATGAAGGCTCATAAAGTACAGCTCCATCTGTCGGTGTAACTTGTTGCAACAGTGGACGCAACCCTTTCGGTGGTCTTGCAAGGTAAGGTAATGTACATGTATGGCGAGTAGTATATCGAAATATTTAGCATATTCAGGCTATATTACAGATATCTAGCCATCCCTCCTTATAAGGCGTGTCTATACAAGGCGGAATCCCATCTCAGCGAATGGGTCAATGCACCACACATCGGTACTATAAAGATATATCAAATATAAACATCAAGTGGGATTTCGTATTATTCATCAATTTAAACTATGATGAACCTACCGAATTATGTGAAGAAAAAACATTGTTCACGCCATTGGGAATATTTAAAAAAATAATATACATGGTCTTTAAACCTTCAAATCCCAATCAATCTGGTGATTATGACCTCCTGCACGTTTGATCCTTTTATAGCAATCTGGTGACATGGAAATTATAATTTGCAATATTTATTTTAACTTATTAATGTTACTATTTTGTACTTTATTTTAAATACCTTAGCCTTTCCTTGGTGGATCTATGACAGAATCTGGACAAAATCTCAAAGTAAAATTGGCCTCGGGAGCTTTGGAATTGAATTCACTCGGATAATGCCAAGTCATCTTAAGCATATCGTATAACGACAGCTGTCTAACAAGAACTAAATAGGGGATTCTCAGGTGACCCCAATACGCCTCAATTTCTGCCTTTGGTAGTTTTCCCTCCCTATGATAATGAGATTTTGATATCAACAATCCCCTTAATCTATTGAAACCTCATTTGGTGCTTGCTACTTTCCAAAGCCTTCCTCCTGTTTTGTTAGCTGGCATTTCAACCGGGTTATATCAGTCTACGAATGAGTGAGAAAAGAGACACACAAAGCTTAAGTGAGGAAGGTGACGGGACAACATTTCCATTAGATGAAAGCATTAGTCATTATAGTATGGATCAGGAAATTAAAAAAGGCCCTTGAGTGATGAGGCTGTCAAACATAAACAACAAGAAATTGATAACAAAACTCAAGGGTGCCATCTCATCATCACCATCTCATCTTAGCCTGCTCCCCTACAGCCAGGAACACATTGATTCCCTTGGAATGTCAATGATGGCCGCGATCCATAAAGCCCTGTCTGAGAAGCACTGTGACCCTTGGTGGGAATGAACGTCAACAACCCAGCTCTCCACTACTTTTGATATCAACTTGATATTCACAAACACTTGTCGTCTCCTTTCCTCAAGAGAAATATTAGAGGAACCTATTTGGTGTACTGCTTATGAAACGTGGTGTGTTTAGGGGAAAAGAGTCACATGTCGCAGAAATGATATTTTTCAAAGCTATTCATTCACAAAAACTTTTTAATGGAATGCTCTGGGTTTAGCCCTTCAAGTCATATGAATCTATGTACCAAATTTCAGGACATTGTATAAAATAATTATATCCTTGCGTTTGGAAGGTCATCCTATGGAGTATTTCTAATTAATTTACTGGTAATTGCCCACCAAGAAATATTGCAAACTTTTTTTCAAACATAAACATTAACATAAAATATAGAAACACTTCTAAGATGTCCTTAATGGTTACCACCATTGGAATCCCTTGATCTCATCTTTTCAAATATAAAATATTTTTAAAATCCATATTTTGCGACTTGTGACTCATATAGTCCTGTGCTTTAAGTTATAACAAAAATTGGCCAATGTATAACACCTTTATAAATGAGTGCGGTTGTTTACTTG
The DNA here is from genome assembly GCA_942159475.1 of Sthenelais limicola. Classification (NCBI taxonomy): domain Eukaryota; kingdom Metazoa; phylum Annelida; class Polychaeta; order Phyllodocida; family Sigalionidae; genus Sthenelais; species Sthenelais limicola. The sequence goes on along the minus strand of OW804097.1, from coordinate 71,236,375 downwards.
TTCAGACCTCAAGCAATTATACTTTAGGATCATGTTTCAAAGATGAATTCATTGCAGTAAGGAAGCAGGATGATGTGTCGTCTTTTTCTTCATAGCCCTGAGATACATCATTTTGTTTTACTTTCATTACTGTTTAATTAATTATGGGATCTCCTTTTGCTTTTCACAACAGTTCTATTCGTTTTAAGATCTTGCATTAGAGTAAATATATTGCTTTGGAGAAACAAAATGCCTTCCCAGTGCACCTATTCAGTTTTACCTTCACTTTAGTTAGTTTTTTTCTAACAATTCATAGCTGATATAGGTCAATTGTGGGCTGATATTAAGTGAACTACTTTTTAAGGGGGCCATTACCAGTATAATCATTTCCACACAATGGGGGTGGGTAATCTGTTGTTCTAAGTATGCCGGAAGTAGGCACATTAAATGTGCAAGTCATGACAGGCCGATATTCTACCACCTCCCTTGAGAGTAATCAAAGATATGATATCATTTCATGGATTATTATTTGATAAGAACAATTCCCCTTTCCATTCATATTTGTTCAGTCTTCTATCCATCATACTTGGTAGCTAATGATAAAGCTATTGATAAGTGATGCTATCATCCGGTCATATATCTACAGCGCCACCGCAGAATGCGACAGTGCAGGAAACTGAACTATCATTGACTTCCGCTTGATGACGTCAGTGAATTCTTCTGTAACTCTGCTTCCTTCAATGATGTATTAGTGGTCTGAAAGTGAGCCTGTTGTCTGGAGACTTCTTGAAAACTAGTATCTCCAGATTGGATGGTATTTTGTCTGATATGGTATTTAAACCGAACGTTTATTCAGGGGCAGAACTATTTCTTATGTCTCGTTTCTATCATCGCCCAGGGAAATGAGCAGAGTGGGGAACCACAGGGGTGAAAAAGAGCCTCCATCCATGAAGCATAAAAGGAAATCCATAACCAGATTGGCCTAGAGCATGACAAGGTAAATTGTAATTACTGGCGTAAAGTAATGCTAAAAATGTCCTGAAGTAAAACTCAGATGATCAGTCAAAATGCAGTTCCATCGTGCGTCATCACGCATTCTAAGTAAAGAAGAAATTCTACCCCTCACTATCTGCTTCCATAATGCACAAATTAATAATTATACCCCGAAGCTGGCCCTACCAACACAACTTTTCCCTTTTCATGGCCTTACTAAGAAAAGAAGCACAGTGGCTGAAAAACCAACATCAAAATAGATTACACTATTAGACTAGCTTCCCTTATGCTTTTCCATCATTCTATGTTAGCATCCAGCCGAAAAAGGACTGATTCTGGGTTGTTCTCCAGGCTAACTGTCTGTGTTAATCCGGCACCCGGTGTCCGTCACCTGTGCATACATTCAATCCTTTCGAGGTATTAGTAGAGTTATTATCCCACTGGCACATCCGCTCCACTCTTGGCTTTCTAAAGTTTCACATGTCATTGGCTTCGATGTCGGCTATTCATGAAGCTAGTCTGCAATACTGGCCATTATGTTACCCTACCATACTAACTGATGATAACCCAATCCCTGCATCTTTGTCCGACACACATGTCTGTGTCCATACACACCAGTGTTAACTTTATAAACAGGCAGAAGGCTGTCTTGATTGCTTCAGACAATATTTTGACATGTCTGGCATAATGAAAACATTCCCACCAAGACATTCCGTGAATAAAATACTTTGAAAAAATCGCATATATAACAGCTGCCAAATATCAATCACTTCGGTCCTATATATATGGGTCAAACAATGGGTAAATTTGGTCCAATTCTTTGTGTCGTAACATCTGGGAATGCAGCTTTTTTAAAATCTATATAATAAACGTGAAACGGAGATTTTTTGTCATGCATGTTCTGGGAATCTGTGATGTCACCAGCTGTTTTTCTGCTCTGTATAGGTCCGTTGACCCTGTCCAGAGGACATTATGTGTTTTGTGAAGGTATCTCAGGTGAAAATGCGATTTTGAAGCCTTTTTTAAATCGGGATATCCACACTCTATTAATAGCCTGGGAAAGCCCCTGTTGGGAACTAGAAGAGATTGACGTCATGCCTCTATGTCCCATCGTCCGTGGTAATGCAGGATTCCCTACCAATGTGTCCTGCAAGGTTTCCTAGCAACGCAGAGAGAGAGGGAGAGAGATCAGAGAGGTAGGGGGAGAGCAATGAAAAAGAGAGAGACTGAGGTGGGAGGGGGAAAGTGAAGAAGTAGAGGGAGAGGATGGGAGGAATCAAATAGTGAGAGGGAGAAGAGGATAGAAAGGAGAGGCGGAGTGGGAGAGAAAAAGACAGGAGGGAGAGGAGGAGAGGAAAGGGGGAGGGAGGGAGAGAATGAACGAAGCAGAGGGAGAGGGTGGGGGAAATCGGATACGGAGAGGGAGAAGAGGATACAGGGAGAAGAGGGGGAGAGAGAATAGGGCAGGGGAGAGGAGAATGAGAGTAGGGATAGGGAGAGAGAGTGGGGGTGAGAAAAGGAGGAGAGATAGGGAGAGAGGAGGAGGGGAGAGAGAGTGAGAGCTAACCGTCCAGAGGACGGGTACTTTGCCAGTTTAACATATTTATACAGCCATCTGTGATAAGGATATACAAGGCTCACGGGGACTAATGTGTATTGTCCATGATCTTCCGCCAAGGACTGTTAAGTGCAGTGCTACTACTATGGAAGGAAAGGAGCTTTAAAACCTATAGCAGACCTTGACCACATTAATAGTCGAACCGGTAATATATGCTTCATACAGGTTGTTTCTAGTCACAGCATCAACGCTGCTAAAACTATAAGCTTGTTTCTTGGAAGTGCATGGTATCTACACAGGAGAAGCTCCGTTTACTTTGCCACCAGTGTCTCTCGGTTCATAATCTGATCAAATCTGCAGGAACTAAATGTTTCGTGCACGAAACATTTAGTTCCTAAGTAAGTGCAACATACATGTTCTCGATTGGAAATTCAGTACCCAACAGGCTCCCAAAACAATGTAGAAATTTATTGACAATAGGAAGAAGACATCTTAATGATAGAGTGTGTTCATATAGCAGATAACATGATATGAAAAAATCATCCCTATGAGTTTAAACCGTCATTTTGATGTCAGGCTTTTTGTTTGCAAAGGGTTCTTACTTATATTTTAAGCCTGGATTAAGAATGCTCGGTTTTTTAATCAAGATATGGAGACTCCTTTCTTTCACATTTCACAAGCAGCCACGTTGTTCCCAACGTTGCTCACACCAGCACATAAACAAAATACTTTTGCAATATATGGTTAATATGGAAATCGTAAACGTTGGTTTGTAAGCAGTAATGACAGAGACACTGTTATTATCATTTATCTATACATCATGTTTCCATCTGTTCATGCGAAAACCTCTTGATGAAATTTCAAAAAGATGTTGTGTCCTGAAATAAGGTTAATAAATGGGCAGATCAATAGCTTTCTCCAAACAGCAATAATGACGACATAGGCCTTATTGAGAACATCAAAAAACAGATTTTAATATCATATATATAGGTTATAGAAGTCTATGAGCACTTCTACCAAATGTGCGCCATTTGGGTTGAAAAACAACAGCTCCTCCAGAGGCTAAAATATTTATCTGAGATTATTTTCTTGGTATTTTCGGATCCGGAGGAGAAAAATCGCTTAGGGGGAAGTACCCTACGACGTTTTTTTTAAAGTTTTTTTTTAATTGTGCGGCCAAGAAAATGCTTATTTTCCTGCCAGCACCACACATAAAAAACGAGGTTTTTCCTATCAAAACCACTGTTTAAAAAATGCAGCCAGTATTCTTCGGGTAATATGTTGGTACGGTTAAAAAATCACTATTTTCAACTTCCCAATTTATACCATTTTCAACTTCCCAATTTATACCGGGTCTGACTAAAAGACGCACAGCACCGAAAACCCGCATAGCATCCGCACAGCATCCGCACAGCACCGCCGCTACTTGCGCAATTAATATTAGACGCACCACTTTGCTATTTTGTACATGAAATATTCTTTTGATAACGATGATATTTGAGCATACAAATTATGGAATACGGATCTCAAAAGGCTGTAAATATGGGTATTATAACTGGAATAGTTTTACTGGAAATAACTGTCGAAGTTCGTGGTATTTAGATTAATCTACTGTCATTAAATCACTGTCCCAGTCATATATTGTAATACTTGTGGAAATTACTGATTTTTCTTCTTTTAATGATATATTCCAATTTCCAGCCGTCCAGTTTTTCCACAATATATGTAATACTTTAAATTTAACTCTCTCGCTGACATTATTTTTTGTTACCATTTGATAAATCTCCTATAACTTCAATTCCGCTTTCTAGCCAGTCAGCATTTCTGGTAGGTTTTCCATTTTTTTTTTAAATACTTTGGTTGTTCCATATTCTCTCTAAAAATACCTGTAGACCCGACTCTGGCTTAATACTGTAATATGCTACGTTCCATATTTTTAACACCTCTGTGTAGAATCCGCTCAGAGATTTCTGGGGCATAATTTTACTTGTTAGTACATATCTTATCTTTTCAACATAAAATGCCTCTGGTATTCCTACCCATTAGGTTGGTTGTTATACATCAATCTCTGAATCCATTTGATTCCATTGGTTTTAATAATTTCATCAATACATCTTACATTTAATCCACCGTTTTCATAGCTTTGTTTCAAAAATATTCTGGTATCTTCATACAGTGATCATTTTCTGAACAGAATTTTTATTACATGTATATACAATAAGGCATTGCGTTGATTCTAATTCTATTCAGAATATTTAATACAGTTGCCCACACTTACTAGCATGAGTACGGAATGAACCACCAGTAATTTCTACAGAAAACTAATTTAAACACCATGGGAAGTGTTTGCAACTTCGACAGTCCATTACACTAAAACTATTCAACTATTCAATCCCATATTTACTGGCTTTTGAGTTCCACCCATCATTATTGATATCCTAAAATTTCTTGGTTATAAATGGAATATTTCATGTGGAAAACTGTCTAATATTAATCGCGCTAGTAGCGACGGTGCTGTGCGGGTGCTGTGCGGGTGCTGTGCGGATGCTGTGCGGTTTTCGGTGCTGTGCGTCTTTTAGTCATACCGATTTATACCTGAGGTGGTAGCGGCAAGCAAAAACAGTATGTCGCCGTAACGGGGGTCTAGAGGGGCGGGGATCTAGAGGGGGTGAAAACTATTTTTTCTAACTTTCTCCCTACTAATTATGCCTCTAAATACTTAGACATAACTTATATATTCACACTTCATAAACAACCAAAACAAGTATTCAAGCCAATTTAACAGGAACACAAGGGCTTGGCATCCTCCCTAGTTAGGGAGATTAGTTCCCATCGATATTGTCGCCTTTGTATTAATGACTAAATAAAGTATCAACAACAACAACAACAAGGGGAAAAGAGTGTTATTGATATTTTTTTTATATATTCTAAATATAATGGGTTATATGTGTATAATGGGCCAGAGGGTCAATGCCCTTTGAACTGTGCCGCTGCCATTACCATTACCATTAATGAATGGTTATTTTGCTGTAACTTTCCTTCTAGTTGGAATATTTTCACAACCTAAAGAGCGATATGACCCTTATATCAAGACCTATCATGTATAAGCTAATTCAAAACATTATGCATACATTTCTATTATTTATTTCTAATTTAAATTCTCATTTATGTAGAAATCTGGACCTTTCCCCTCTGCCCTTACCATCATAATTGGGGTCACTGTGTCTCCCAAGCTGCCCTGACCACAATATTCACTATTGACGTTCCCAATTTCGTCTATATTAGCAGCAATATATCTAGTTTATGTATGAGAAAAAGTAATTCAATGGAAGTAATTGAAAAAAAATATGAATTTCCAGCCTTGGATAGGCAAATGACACATTTTTGGTGGAATTGCTCATATATAAATCTAACCATTAATACTGATAAGCGGTGCTTTCAGCCTTCGTCTCGTATCCCCTTCAACCTCGCTCTGACTCATCCATCTCTCCATTACCTGTCTTCCCTCCCCCATACTAATTTAAAGAGTCATTGAAGAAAGAAACCTCTTGTAAACAACAGGAAATGGAATGCACCACAGCGATATGGCTCGTAACACCAGGCAATACTTTCCACCTCTGACGAGCTTGACATTTCTAAGGTTTCGTACTAATACATCATATTTGATACCATCATGTAATACCCAAATCCTCTCTCCGTAATGAAGTGCATGGCCTCATAACAAGGGAATTGAACTGGTTTTCTTAGACTAACCTTAATTGACATAGTCCCTATTCTGAACAATGGAGGAAGGCCTGACAGAAATGGCCTGGAAAAAATAGCAGGAGATCCATGTTCTTAGAATCTATAACGGTTAAGGAGCGACAGAATCTATGAGTGATATGATAAGATATGCATATGGAATCTCTCCATAGATTCTTGTTCCAGTCGATGCATCCCCACGGATAGCCACTGGGAGTACCCATTATTCTTTACTTCTAATATATTGGGTTGGTCTAGAGGGAAATACCTTTGCTGCTCAGAACCTTGAATTTCAAAGCGATGCAATTTTAAATATAGTAAGGCTAGACGCTATAACAGTAATATTACTCATGAGTAGCAGTGTGTATAATATTATGTTCAAAGGCACATAATCCAATGGAAATAGCAAGTTGTGTAAGCATCGAGTTGTTTAAGATCATATTTCATAACTTTTGTAGATACAGTTATCTATCTTCGTATACCAGCCCCTAGCCTTTCTGGAAAGGCTCCATTGTTTCAAAATGGATACAAAATGCAGATTTCTATGGCTAAATTCCAGATGACAACAAATATAAGAAATGTCATAACCATCCACCGAAATGTCTAACATTATGTGTTCCATTTTATTGCAAACAGTTGATAACCCAGTGAATGGTATCAAAACATACCGCGCTGGAAGAAATGTCAAATAGTCAGATGTGTGTATTCCCCTTTGCACATTTTAGGGCAATAAATAATATATCAATCGATTGATCTGCCGAACTTTTTGTTAAGAGACGGGTATAAGAAAATGTCTTTCTTGCCAATACCCTTGGGCATGGGAGGAGAACAAATTATTGGTATGCATCGTCTTCATGATAAGATTATCCCATCGAGCGTGTGATAGAGATGATATAAGATTTCTCTGTTTTGATACTCATCCCTAAGTCGCCTTTTGTTTTCGCTGCCGCTAGCTTGAAGATGTTCCAACTTTCCGGTTATATATGAATACATAGCTAGCAAGGGGCAAGTCTATATGAAGGGAAATATTGGCGTATTATATAAAATTCTTGGCTGGGTGCCAATTACCGCTCTGCAACTAGCTGCAGGCCTGCGTCCCTACAAAGCTTTCCCCCTGGTATACTTTTCGCACTCTCTGTGTCTCTGCACCTTGTCTCGCCTTTTAACGGGTTTTATAATCCCCAGCTCCTCTGCATTCAATGGAGGGCTCGCATTAACTAATATCGCGCGTCTCGGAAGTGTGAGAATATACGGGTTAAATATACCAACTGTTTGAAGGCCATTAACATTTTCACCTAAACGAACATTTGTCATGAATAGTGGCATTTTGGCCATCTATATCAGGTGACGTTTGCTATTAGCAAAACTCTTCCATGGGAAGAAGTGATAGTTATGTTTGTTCGTTTGATACATTTTAAAACATTGCTGCCTGCCTTTTCCCTCTTGCATCGCTGTATGGGGATCTGTTAACAACTAATGCTGATTCATGTTTTCATGGATATGCCAGCTCCTATATAATTATATATGATTTCGGATTATTGTTGAAATATAGGATTTCATTTTGATACTCGAGATTGATGTTTTTAGAAAAATCACCGAAGATTATCCTGTGCATTCATACCGGATAAGAGGTTGACATGAAATCGTTCAACTTATATACCGACTTGTACTGCACAGAGTTATAAGGATGGGAGATGAGAACTAAAGTAGTCGCGTGGATCACCCCATTAAAGGAAAGTAGCAACATTTCCCCAAAGCCTATGTTAAGTCCCTTTAGTGGGAGACGCCCCCCCCCCCCCACTATCCCCCCATGGACAAATAAATCGGAATCCCTTTAGAGGAATGGAAGTCTCTATCCGTATTTCGGTGACTCTTTTGCAGCTTTTCCAACGTGTAAGATGGAAAGGATTCTGCAAATATGAAATACTGTATTATATATTTAGCCTACATATATTTATATTCATGAGTGTTATTTAGGTTTAGCAACCAGGGAACTCAAGATCTTGCTAATAGTATAGGGTAAATAGTCTGCTCTTACATAAGAATGAAGTTGTTAACAACTGACTTAATCCTTATTTCATGCTTAGATGGAGTGGGTGATTTTATGCCAAGGAGACCAAATGAAACTTTGTGCACTGCCGATTAAATAGATGTGACCAAACAGTTACTACTGTTTTCAGGCAAATTCTTACGGGACACAATGCGGTATAACAGTATAGTCATGCATTACGCTGAGGCAATACTCACGTACGTTCTCTTTAAAAACATATGGAAATGTTATCTATGAATATATCTCTCGCATATATTCGTTCGTGCATTTATTCAGTTCCTATCTAATCTAAAGCAATGTTAATGGCCTTCCTTCTCCCTGATCAAGAATAGCCAAACAAATAGCCAAAAAGCCAAACAAATATTGAATAAAACGATTTTGGTCTGTAAAACAAAAATAACTCAAATATATCAATTCCCAATACCACAAACGTTACTCCCGTTACTTTCGTAAATGGGATAATATCAAACTGCTCTATAGATTATCTATAGAGCAGTTTCCATTTTACTGCTCTATCTTCACATCGATAAACCTAATATTTCCCTTGGAATTGCACCATAAACGGAGGCGCATTGTTCTTATCCACCAAGATCAAATCTAAGCAAGCACTTGAGACAACGCTTATACTTCGGAGACAAAAAAGGGCTACTGGCAGCATTGCTTGGCAGAATTCATTTCCTTCCGAGAAAGGATCACTCCATCTGTAATTATTATTTGTCTGGCGGAAAGCTTGAGTGAGCAGTGATAGAAAGGCAGTGGACGTGGCCTGTCGAGTTCATTTACCACACCTCCTGTAGGCCAGGGCTGAACTGCCGCCACAGATTAGTGTCAGATGGCCGCACTTGGGAGACTGAAAAGTGTGAACACCAGTCGATAAAGAAAACTACATTGACAACCTGATAGGGAAAAAAACTTTAATGAGTAAACTCGTGCTTACGTCCCTAGAAATGTGTCTCGAGGCTTCTTGGTGGTTTTTTTATGGTCAAATTGTAAGATGTATAGTGACTGTAATTAGGCTTTGTAACGAATATATCATTTTCAAAATAGCAAGGCGATTCTTAATTCATTACATGTACACTTGAAAATAATATCTGATATACGTGAGTGCCTCATATATATGTACCATTGATGCTATTTTTATACTTATATACTCAACCCTGATGAAGGCCTGAGGAGGGCCATTAATCAGAATGGCTTCGTATAATTGAATTTCTGAGTGATTCTCACCCGCATACGAATACACCAGCGTCCCAATATACGAACATTTTATATGTCTTCAAGGTTGACAGAAGAGCTTTCCTGGAAATCCTGGACTGGGCGATCCAGCTTGATAGAACGATTCGCCTGTCCAATCAGTATAGTAGGTTCTACGTAAACAAACGCATGGGCTTGAAGACTGGCCACCTAAACAAAATACACGGTTCTTACAAGTCAAATTATGATATGAATTCTTGAATATAGGATTACTTATTATTTGGATTCTTCCATCCATTGCAAGCACATGTTTATAAATCTCAACTAATAAACAGATTCGCGCTCCACTGGAAATAGAAAGTCTACAAACATGTTTACTACTGGCTTTTGACGGTTCAGAAATATGGTGAATGTTTCATGACTTGTCTCGTGTCTTGTTGTCTAAACGTGTGGTTACCATGGGCACAGATGACACCTTTGTCAAGCAATGTTGTCCTGCATGTTAATTCGACCGCATCTGATTGAACTATAGTAAACACACGTTCCTTAATCATATAGTTCGCTTAATTTTCCCATGAATAAACAAATATTAGATTTGAGCCAACAAATCCAATGCCAGATTATTCCATTTATTTGAATCCGTTTCTCCGAATGAAGCATCAAAATGAGGTCTATATCTAAATCGCCATTATTATCGTTCTTAATAATGTTAACAAATGATCAATTTCAATTTTAAAGGAGCCAGAAACTCTATTTATTAAAAAGGTAACATCCGAACTTACATTTCAAATTAATTTAATAAATGGAACAGAATAATCATAAGATTCTTTTCAATAACGAACAGGTTTTTAGAGATAGTACATTAAGGAGGGGTCTCCTCATTGTTGTATATAAACTTATATGTATAAGGAGAATAAACCGTTTAGAAAATAAGGTATTAAAGTCATAATGTTAACAAATGATTTGTTGCATAGTAAAAGAGATGAAAATGAGACACAGACAGTATTCTCCCCCAGATTCGTATTGTTGGATCGGGGAATTTGTTTCACACTTACCAAGGAAATGAGTGTATTTTACCTGCTGACATGTGCAGAATTTATGATAGATAGTTTAAGGATCTGAAAACACGAACACGTTTGTTAGCGTCATCACTCGGTTTCTTATTTCATGCAATGTTCCGTTTTCTGTCATACCGTTCGAAGTTACGTCAATAACATGAAGGTATATTAATTGGATTTAAAACTTGAATTTTACACAGGTAAACATATTCGTAATTGTATTGTATTATTCTTGGGCTTTGCTCTTTCCACGTCACTGTGAATCAAGGATATTTATATCACACATCATTAAATATACTTGCAAGTGCGGATGGCATGATCTGATTCTGTTATAAAACTCTTGACAGAACATGTATTATGTTATTAACTCTGAAATATTCTTCAAAGAAAAGGTCAATCATTCAAATATATTCTTGTATTTCAGGATATCGTGCAATCTTCGACTCAAGAACCATCCGAATGATCCGAAACCGGGAGCATATAAGGTGCTCAGTTTATCGATTGGAAATCTTAGTCAAGAGGATAACGGGGTATATGGCTGCAGCAGTCGGTGGACGGTTAATAATACAAAGGTGGTTAACTCCAGGACTATATCACTGACTGTTCTTCCTTCAGGTAAGGCGATGAACATAGAAACGCTTACTATATCATATAGTTTCTTGTTATAGGCCTACGCCCGAAATTTGCAGTTTCTGCCAAGATAGCCTGGTTATTGTGGTAGCTTGTGATCTTCTGTGAGTTATTAAAATAGCTGAGAGTGAGACCTTTATGTTCAAATTTATCTTTAGATTTTTGACTAATAGCTATTCTTCTTACCATAATTTTCTAAATAATTGGTTTAAACTTTAAACTTAAATCAAGTCTCACTTATAGTTGACCTCATGCATACATATACACCGCGGGTTCACTTGTTTGATAATCTTCATATGCAAGCAAAGAAGTGTTCGTTTGACAGGAATTGTCATTATAAGTATTAATTGGAAAATTGCTAAAAGATGCATTCCCCTGTTATGTTTGTTAACATTTTTGTCCAAAACAAGTAAAACCAACTACGATAATGACTCTTTCTGTCCAACCATTTACAGACACGTTATGTAACTTCGAGGAAGAATCTATGTGCGGTTGGCGCGATCTTGCGGATGGAAATAGAACAACACTACAATGGCGTCGTCACGATGCTGCAGAGAAAAGTTCTCTCAATTTGGCCAAGGGTCTAAGATATGACCATACATACGGTGCTTCCAAACACCATGGTAACTAAACAGAAATACTGCCTGCCTTCCATGTGACATATTCATTAGTAACATCAATGTATAATATATATTATTATTAGTCTTCATAAATCAAATACTCTATTATGTATAGTGAGCCCCAAGTAAGCCCTATGTTAAGCTTAATACGTGTAACGTTAGGCTCACTAACACTAAAATGTCACATAATTTATTTCTGCTATGAATAGGTAAATCCTTAATTATGTGAAAATCGTTACTAATAATGTATGGTATCTTGAAGATAAATTATAGTGCATAAGATAATAGTTTATACTATCTTCACAATACTCTCAAGGACCGGAACCATATTTATGCAGTGTAAACCGGGAGTGTAATCCAAATCTATTCATTGTTTTCTGGTTGTTTTCTATTGATTGTATTGTAAAATGTCATTATGAATTATTGTTCAATTTAAATAGCAAGTAAATTAAGTAACTGTTCATCGTGGTTTTCAGTTTCTCACTCTACGACTATTCATATCCTAACGTAGATGTATTTGCTGAGGTTCCCCACATTATGAAGATCCTCTTCTTCTAATTTCTAATGAGATGTTTTTATTAATTTTGTAGGGCACATGTTGGATATCGATAGTGTTAGAGATAGACTCGCGGTGGGCGGCAACGTTGCGAGGTTACAGTCGCCAGTAATAAATATAAAATCAGCCAGATGTCTACATTTCTGGTATATATACAACGGCAAAGACAACGGTACGTAATAGCTTGTCGTGAATGTGGGGTGATTCACTCAATTCACTCAAATTCACTTCGCAGTCCTTCTATATACACTTCATTAATATTCAAAAACTTAAAGTAATGCAACTCTAGTAAGAAAGATCCTATGTACATTATCGAATAAGAAACTTTTTTCCCTTGAGTCTGTGAGAATATCCATGTAAAACATCGAAACCAGCTCAATAAAATTTCTTTTAAAAAAAATCCACTTAACCTGAATTCGAGGGGCAATAAAAACAGTTCAGGTAAAGACAAATGAGATAATAAGTCACGATTGCCAGCCCTTAATTGATACACTGTCTTTCTATCTAACGTCCTATTGGCATAGCATATAGACATAGCCTAATTCTAAAGTGATGTTTTGAACATAAATAAGGAACTGGTATGGCATTATGTATATAACAACTGGTGATTTATTCGATATATAATTGTATTTCTGATAGAGTATTTGCGAGTGGTCAAACATAAACCAAGAAACGCCAACAAGAGACAACCCACAGAAGAGGACATGGAGGAGGGGGAGAATAATCTCTTCTATCTCAATAATTCATTGGTAGGCAAAGACAATTTATTTCAAGGCGAGTGGATGTTTGCATCTATAGACATTCCCCCTTCGCCTTTAATAGATCAAAAGGAAGCCGACCCTTATGTTATCACTTTCGAAGCTATGACATGCAAGACACGCTGCAAGTCAGGATCAATAGCCCTTGATGACGTCAGATTCTTCGAATCAACGTGTGAAGAAGTCAACTACACATGGCCTGATAGTAAGTACACTTACACTGTTTATACCTTTATTCCAATCAAGGAAATATTGCTTCGAATCCATTGATGAATTGATCAATTGTCTGCCACCTAACTGTATAAGTATGATATGGTAATATTATTTTCTAATCTGTCAACGGAAAATATCTCGCCATTTTATTCTCACATTATATTATCGTGTACTTAGTTAGTTTCTTTAGTGTCTACTAGGTGTGTAGCATGGCATATGCACTGGAAGGCCAGATTCTTAAACCTGAATAGCATATTCACATTCGTATCTCTTCGTCTTGCAAATAAAGAATTTATTATTATTAATATTATTACTATAATTCCCTGGTTCAAACCATGTTAGTGAAGTATTTGTTTTAACGACTTTTTATTGGATGTAGGATGGCTTTATTCCCAGACTAATCCCATGATAGATGCCTAAAAGATTCAGCGTTAGGTATTTTTCTTTAATTTTGTTCTTTAAAAAAACACCCGACTTAATTATATTAGAGTGATTAAAAAACGACTTAATAGCTTACAGGTGGAAGAAAGAAAATTTAGGTGGTGATGTTGATGCGAGATACTAGCCTAGATATTCTAGTCTCTGATCGTTTCCTCTCATAGTCATAGCTCATTCTGCTGTTTATTATAAGGACTGCAACAATAAGTTGGTTTGAGAGAGCTATAGCACTCGGCGTTTTAATGGGAATATAATGACATTTTGCGGTCTTAATTGAATTATAATGGCACTTTTCAGTTTGAGGCGAGAGGGTTTCCCTTCGTTTGAAGGATTCTCTCAACTTTGGGTCTAGACGAGATGTGACCGACCCGCCCTCTGTGAGGCGGGATAAGCCTACATAAAAAATTGTTACGTCACCCAACCCATCAGTGTCCACTCCCTATATATACACAACCCGTACTTCTGGCCTTATTTTTATTGTTTCCCCCTGTAAGTGTCGACCTGTAATTCGTCTGAGAGAAACTTGACTTAAGGGTGGGTTCCACTGGCCGGCTACTTCTCCCGCTACTCCTCCCGTTTCTTTGCTCCCGCTACTTGGGAAGTAGCGGGAAGTAGCGGGAGGTAGCCGCTTCAAATCAAACATGTTTGATTTGAAGCGGCTACCTCCCGCTACTTGCTCCCGCTTCTAAAAGTAGCGGGAGCAAAGAAACCGGAGCAGTAGCGGGAGAAGTAGCCGGCCAGTGGAACCCACCCTTTAGTTAGCTACCCTTTTATCTGGAAAAACTACCTGCGTTCATGGTCTAGCAATGCTCTTTTGAAAACATTCATGCACCCTCTACCTGTTGTCACTCACTCCCGTCATGTTTACATAGCTTCAACCATATAGCCACTGCCACCCTTACATAACACCCACGCTCACAGGCTTGTTGACAACATGTAGGCTATTTATAGGGCGGGAGCCTACTCAGCACATTGGCGATGTGTAGGCTCGGTATTTAACACTAAATCAAGTGGATATTGTAGGTAGGAGGGGCAGGGAAAGGTGGGGTGGGTGGGACGATCATTTATTTTTAAATATAAAAACAATCTAAAATCGTTCAGATCTAGTGAAATATAACCAATTTACTTCCCACAAGTAAGTGTAATTTTCTGGACTGCGCTACGAGTGCAACTCAAATGATGGATTAGTTGATGAAGACAAGACTTCTATTGCATCGAGTCATGAAGTAAACCACAAGTTCCTGTGCAGACATAATATCTCATTTCTTGTGTTTCCCTATAGGACGGCTCAAAGTAAGGCTTTTGGATGGCAGGAGAGACAGTGAAGGACGGGTGGAGATATTACACGATGGGATGTGGGGCAGTGTGTGCTCAACTCAATTTGGAAACAAGGAAGCCGAAGTCATTTGCAGAGCACTTGGCTACGAGTAAGTAACTTCACAATGACGTCAAAGTTCAATTTGATTCAATACAGTCCAGAGTTTGTCCGGAAAGAACTATCAGCAGGGGTTAGCTTTCCTCCACCCTAATCCCTAACACAAACATGTATCAATTAGTCCCCGAATGCAAGTGGTGTCAGTATCAATCAGCAGGTGGTCCACCATCTTTAAACTTTTTTAATTTGTAAAACATACTAACTAAATCATTTTTGGAAGTATTCTCCTAGCTATAAGAACTATTCTCATCTTTATTTCATCAATGTGTGACGACTATGAGGAAAGATATTAAAGTTTTGTAGTTGTGATGTGACTGTGAGTGGGCTGTATTCTTATACAAGGGAGAGAGAGGCTGGGTTAAGAGAGGGAGAGAAGAGAGATAGGGGTATGCTCAGTGATGAAACACATGGTTTTGGTTAGGTGTGACAGTGCACTCGGCCGTGGTGCTGTAATGCCCTGTTATACATAATACCATTCGCCGAATGGTATTACATAAACGGCCCTACAGGGCCACAAAATCCCAGTTCTGGCCTATACTAAATAGGGCATTTTTCAAATTGACAGCAGCGCCATACAGAGAGCGGCGGAAACGGCCCAAAGTATGAGCTAGGCGGGCAGGCTCACAGAAGCCTTATGTATTAACCATAGGCTTCTAACTTTCTACCTTTTCTCTCAGAATTTGAGTTATTGTATGGTACTGTAAGCTATCCAATATTATTAAATGACATGTTAAGATTGGTCATGCTTAATAAGAGAACATTTTATCCGCTAGATTTTAGTATATGGCAACTTTTGTAAGAGTGTATCAACAAAAACAAGTAAGCGTAGGTGTACAGCCTGCAGTGGGTCAGCGGCCGTGTGCACCTAGGGACACACACACCCCTGCACGTCCACTGGGAGCTCGAGTGGAGGGTGCACGGTTTGGCCCGCATAGCTAGGTGGGTCAGCTGGACTGGGCATGTGCACAGTGGTAAAAGTTAATCCCACAGTCACTGGTACGCACTGGCGACGGAATTTGTGAAGTGGGGTATTCAAAGCATTTTTATTCATACGTGAGAAGGAGGTGTACACAAAGGAGACATACCTGGAGGTAAATATGAGGTCTTCCAGCGTTTTTCTGACTAGTTGGAAACACAACAAGTTGATTCATTTCCTATCTTGTATTCATGTTATTATGGATGTCCATTAAAAAATGCCACTTGCTCATATCAACTCATGAACTGTTATGTCACAGCGTCAACGTTTGCTACTCTGATCGCCTCATCGCTTTGAGCGGCACTGTCGAGTAAAATGCTTAATTGAAATGGTACTTTAAAACTAAATGTAATTGATATTTCAAACCCTATATACATGTAGCTAGATTATGTCTGTTATCAAAGTCGTATTTATTATAAACATACATTCTCATTTCAGGAGCACAACATTTAATGCAACGGGAAAGAGAAAAAGTATATTTGGGCAAGCTGCAGATGACGTCATCATTTGGCTAAAGAAACTAGGTTGTGGTGGACATGAGGAGGATCTCGGCTCATGTATTGCTAAGAACGAGACTTGGGGTGGGACAGACAGCTGCAGCCATGATGACGATGCCAGCGTTATATGTGGAGGTAAGATGTGGCTATCAGCTGGCATACATGTTTCCTGTGAATTTAAAGTAAAGTAAATACATGAAAAAGCAAGTTTTTCTTTGGTCATTTCCGAGTTAGTTAATTTGTGTGCGTTTCCACCCTGTGAAGTGTGATGAAAGATATGCACACTTTTATCATAGTAAATAATTGCATATCAGTGAGCCCACACTTTTTATTCCTTTTTCTTGTGTGTTTTTACATGCTCGTTCTATTCATAATAGCTCTATTTGAAGATAGTTTTAATCATCCCCCATCATCATCACAGAGTGTACTTAAGAGTGCCTTTCACCATTAGCCTATGTTATAACAAGGCCCCATCCATTTTATGTATTCTCCTTCAGGCCTTTTCTGCATAAAAGAAAAAATCAATTCAATATACCATTCTGAATTCAGACCCAGACTTTCTCCCGATGGTCATGGAAACGACAACAAAACCTACACAAGAAATTACAAGTCACGCGGTGACGTCAGAAGAAATACGTCCGGACACGACGTTGCCAACTGTACCAGCAACGCCTGAGAGCACAATCGCAACCACAATGTCCACGCCCAAACCCACTAGCGAGGGAACGCCCACTTCCAAGGCATCGCTTGGTACCACAACAACAATGACATCCAGAAAACCTCCATCCACAACGTCATCGGTTACTAGAGAACCTCCTGCCGGTGGCCAAGTAAAGGTAGCCTCCGCCCAAACAGTTATAACGGAAGAAGTAATAACGGTAACGCCATTTGAGGGCAACACTAAAAATGACAGCTCTGAAGGTATACCTTAGCAAAACTGTTTTGCTTCTTGATAAAGTGATAGACTTTTACCTCTAATTCTGCCCTTAGATAAATGAAATATATCTTTTTATATATGAATAATAGATAAATGTTATATATAAATAATAGATAAATAAATAATGGAATAACACGAAACTCGTCAAAAGAAAGGAAAACAAGTATCATTTAATTATCGAATCTGTATCCGATATTATATCGTGGGCATTTTGGGAGAATTGAGTATGATTAAACCTCAATTAAGGCTTAAATATATGTTTGCTTGCTGAAAATGAAAACTACGCAAATTTGCCTTCTGACGTTTTCCCGAATCTCATTGTTTTTATAGATACAGGTTGGACAGAGGAACCAGTACGCACCAAACACCAGAAAAGGAACACAGGAGCTGCTGTAGGTATCTCTCTCACAATCCTTCTCCTCACCGCCGCTGCCGGAGCATGGGTGTACCGGCGGAGAACGAACAGGAGGAAATCTAAGTACATAGTCTTCAGTAATCCTAAATATAGCCGAGAGCACCTGCCTGCCAATGATATCAGTCTGGACAGCCCACTAACAAGTGGCAGTAGCATACTAGCATGACGACCTGAATCGCGGGTCTGAACAATTAATGTCTTAACTTAAAATCAAAAACAAGGAGGAGTCTTGAAATCAGTTAAGATATCGAGATGATTTTTAAACATCGAGTAATAATTGCATGCATGATGCGCAGGCATGTTGAGTTGAAATAAGATTGGGATGAATGCTCGGTCGACCGAGGAAGAGAATGGCACTGGTTGCTTGTAAAAGAAATGATTATTGGTTTCGATACAAAACAAAATGATTAGATTAAATCTAAATGAAGAATGTCTGGTTAGGTTGTCCACGGATTTTGTGGCGTCACTATAGATATTTGTGTGGCATCTACAAGGGTGTTTAGCAAGACGTCATCGCAGGACGAATTGTGACGTCAAAAGGACGGTGTGTCCCTGTGGCTTTGTGATGACATTTTTTTCAGTGTTGTTTTGGGGTTTTGATAATGTACCTTGCATTATCTGCCTTGTGTTTTGTACCCATATCATATTGTCTTATAACACTTTGTTGAGTATAATATACATTGATATTATTAATCTTAAAATATCCACATATGATCAAATAGATTGGGGGAACATAAACATTGCCATATGATTGGTTGGTTTATCAAAGCTGATCGACTACCAGTAATATATAACGAATGTTAAACATGCATACATACCAATCAGATTGGGAAAAGCAATGAAAGTATAAAGGATATCCCGAGATATCCACTGGTTTAATGTTATGTAAATGTGAAGGACTCACACGTGTTTGTTAACGCGCATGCTAAAACGCCGGACCCGCGATTGTAAACACTTCAACACCCATTGACTGTACAAAGTTTGGAAGTAGTCGCTTTTTATTGTTAATAATTTTCATATGCAAGGAACAATAGTTTTTGCTGCCAACTGCAATAATGAACGGGCGATTTGATAGGCTTGAGCATATTTTCTACTATCACAAATAATGAGTAAGTCATATATATATATAATCATTTCTTGAGTGTCTCATGACATATATTATATATTCCGTAATGCTTCGGACTGCTCTAGTCTGGGTTGGGTATGTATATATAATTACACATTGCATCAGAAGGATGGCATTCATTCTGTATTTTCCCTCCGCGATTCAATTTCCTTTTGGATAAATCTAGTGACGTCTTCGGAGACCACTATCCGTCCGTAGTGATTATTCTACATAGGACGTCAACAGTTTTTTACCATGTACAATATTTCTGTCCTTCATACATCAAGCAGCCTTAGGAATGTCCGGACTTTAGTTTGTTTCTCTCCCCAAGAGATAGAAATCTGCCAAGCCCTGTTTTGCGATCATTTCTATCCTCTCGTAAAAATATATATGTCACGCACCAAGCAATATATTTGTAATGACCATTGGGGTGTTTTCTTTCTGAAATATATTTTCTGGAAGATTGACGAGAGCAAAATTGATCTGATATTTTCGAGTCCTAATATGTTTCCAGCAGTAGCGATGGCGACGTGTTCTTAAATCAATATCAAAGTATGCTTCAAATGGCTGAACAAGATTTTATTTTTGTGGGATTTTAAACCATGAACAGTGAACATTTAACTTCTCCATTATGTAAGGCCCTGTTCCCAACACAATTGTCTCTGTGGTCTGTAGTTAGTAAGTGTTGAAAGGTTTGTTAATATTTTACCTTATTGATATTATGTCCCCTATCATTTATATATGGATTTAATTACAAGTTACCATATTTAGATATGCATATTCACTTATTTGTTGCGTTAAATTTTACTACAATACTACATTATGTATCCGTGTCAATGATGGTACAATAGACCAGGCTGTAATGTTTATTGAACCCTTTCCAACAAAACAGACGGCCACATCGAGTATGACTTTTATAAATGTTTTGCTATCAGTCAAATTGAGTTCGAAATCTTTTCTCCATCCTAGGTACGGTTCCACTGCTGCTTTATTTTCGTGAGCGTACGTATCATGTCGATCTGTGTTATCTGACATGTTGGAATTTAGCCTGCCACCCTATACGTACGCTACTTTCCCATTTTTTTGCCTCTCTCGATCTCTCGATCTCATTATTTCAGTTTCTCTCTATTTGTGTCTGTCTCTATGTCTCTCTTCTTCAAATCTCTCTTTTTCTTTTTCTTCCTGATCCCTCTTGTTATTTCTCCCGATGTCCGCTTTTCATTCTCTTCCTGATCTTTCTGTTTAACTATCTCTCCTGCTCATCGCTATTTTCCTCTCTCCTTTTACTCCCTCTGTAGTTCCTTCCTTCTCTCTCCCCTTCCCATCTCTCTTTTTCTATGCCCCTCCCCCTCTATCATGGTCTCTCCCCCGGAATTATTTCTCCACTATCATTCATTCTTATCCCACCCCCGGCTATAAGGACTGTGCTATTTAGCGCAACATACGTATTAGCCCAACATGTGACACAAATCTAAATTTATCTTTATTTGCGCTAAAATTGGATTAGCGAACGCCAAGGAAGTCAATCGTAACGTTAGCCAGGATAGGTCTACTTGGCAAAGCATTGGAATCCTACCTAAATTTAAATTACACATGTCCCCACGCTTTCACACAAGGAATCCCGTTTACCTTTGCCTCTAAACCTGAAGTATTTTCTGTACACGTTTTTAAGGAGCAAATGTGGCTTAAATACTGTTATGTGGAACTTTAAATACAAGATTTAAGAAGAATTTAGAAAGTTCGCAATAGTATACGCGAGGTTGCATATACCCTGTGTATAAATAGTTATACTAACTAAAAAGGTTGCTAGGAGTGGTCTATCGATATAATGGGTGCCCATTATGTTTACGTATCTAAAATGTCAAACTATACCTCTTGAATTAAACCATTGAAAAACCCACGTATTCCAAATTGGATGATAAATGTCAATAGTGTATACGTGTACATATCTATGTTTGTGCTCCCATATGTTAAATCCGTGAAATTAAAAATAAGATATGGGTATAACATGCTACTATGCTGACACTTTCATCCAAATCCGAACATGAACGAAACAAGAGTTCGTATTGACAGACGATATCGCCAACATAATGATATTTTGTTTCATGTCATGAGTATCATAAATTGTATACAAATTATGTCAATGAAAATAAAACTTTTGAATATAAGCTTGCTTTGTATCTATTCCATTGACTAAGAATTACATAGGTATGTGTGTGTGGGGGGGGGGGGGGAGGTGTGTGTGTGTGTAGCTTGTGTGTGTGTGCATGCATCCATGATCAAATTCCTAGCTGGATTATAAACTTCGTTTGGACGGAGAGTACAGCGAAAGGAACATATGGGTTCTACCTTCGGATTTCTAAGTATCTTCAAAACAGACTGGAGCAAATTACTGTACCTCTAGGCTATGCACAATTTTGGAGCCGCGGCCTTTGTCTCGGACATGACATTGGTGAATAACATAGCCTTGGGCACCACCGCACTATTCTAGAGAAAATAAGTAGTACAAACGTCCACAGACCATACATGGCTCACTGAAAGGTTTACATGAGAGAATAATTTGTGATCAAGAAAATAAATTATTTTAATCCCACACTTTCATTCGACAACGAATATGATGTGTACATATATTCGTATCAGTAATACACAGACAATAATGGACTATAAAAGTTGGTTCTACGAATCTAGCTGATAAAAATTCGTTTGTTAAAATTTGACTTATGTAGTGGAAATAAGGAATACTAGGGTCTACTAGCAGGCCGATTGTCGGAGTGCCAGGAGGGAAGGAGTCTAATAGCAAAGATCTGAGAAGCTTAAGGAGGGAGTGGATGGTACCTTAGAAATCATACACATGTGGTGTTATTGGGTTTCACTAGAGTTTATCTCTAGGTGCTGTCTGCTGTGGGTTAGTTCAGCTGATCTACCCCAGTGGGCAGTACTGGTCCGCAGTGACTTTTTAGTCTATGTATTAACTTTTACCTGTTGCATTTTACATATAACAGCAGTCCAGCTGTTGTTGCCAGAGTAACGGCAACCTGGGTTAACCTTATTTTGCTAATGGTTATGAATGTTCTTGTTCTTGTAACTAGTATCTTGTTACTCTTATATTGGCTTGTGCCATGTTTACTTAAACCTGCATGTTGCCTAAGACACCTGTGGTCATGAGTCACCTAGCTGGCTAGGAGGCCCGAGATCCTCAGACTTGGGCAGGATTGTGTAAACTGACGCTCAGCTTGCAATTCCTCACGAGAATAAAAACCCTTTGCGAACAGGTAGTGACTGCCTTTTGTTCCATTTGTTTTATACATCGGTAAGGTTAAGGGATACAAACCTGCGAGATCAATACAATTGGTGCCGTGACCAAACTTAACCAACCGGTTTTGTTAGCACTGAAGTGCTGAGTTCACTTGCTCGGACCTATTGTGGATTTCTGGAAAAGACCAAGCTTATGCCTGGGCAGTGGGCTATATGCTAGTGGTAGATCTTTGCTATGCCAATGGGTAGCACTGTGATTCACAATCCACTAGGCACCGGGCTCACTTCATTTCTGGGTATCTGCTTGATCTGAAAGGATAGCAGAATGATAGCAGAACTGAATTTCGGACGGAATTTCGGATTATGGAATTTCGGATTTCGGAAAATCCTGTCCCAAGGGTGCAGGGCTTCAGGTATGAAGGAGCAATGGGATCAGAACTCACCTTTAGGTGTCAGTTCCTGGCGTAGGAAGCTAATTTTGCCCCAAAGCTGGCAATAATTAGGAACTGGGATCCGAAGGATTCATGGAGTGGTTTTGGACAATACTCTACGTACTCTGTGCCTAAGAATTTTTCTTAAGGGCTTAATCGACCAGTATAAAGCTGCTTGGATGAAGCTAAAACAGCCGTTTGACCTTCTCCAGGCTATTCACTGGGCCGAAGTATGGGAAGTTGTAGTTTGGACTTAGTTCCTGCTGCTGCTCTACAAGCCGCCTTCTTGGGTCCGAAGGCTGTAGCTATTCCACTGGAAATAGCTGCAGCCAAAGCTTCCCAGTTGAAGAGACGCAGAAATGCAAACGCCAAAGAAAAGGCCATGGTTCAGGTCAGCCGGGCACTAGCTTTGCAGGATTCTGACGATGATAATCAGTCTGAAGATCTTAGCAATGCCGTAGTGCAAGCTGTCCAGGCTTGGCAAGGAAAGAATAAAAAACTGGTTCCTCTGCTCAGCAGGTGATGACAACTGCTGGAGCTAAGGGGAAAGAACCTGGCAAGTTCGGAGGTGCTACTTCTGTAGTGATGAGGGACATTTCGCCTCTGCTTGTCCCAAGAAGGTAGCTCTTTTCGAACTCCTGAGGAAGGCAGACGCTTCTAATGAGAAGCGTGCTACTTCAGGAAACTAGGTTCGGCTCCTGTAGAAAGCGAGACGGGAGCCTGGGATAACATGCTTCTTAGTACCATAGTCCGCGAGGATCTTGGTAGTAGTACAGAGACTGGGAATCCAGCCCAGGCACCAGTGTGTAAGATAGGGTTAAAGCTTAGCGACAAGAACCTACCCGATCCGATAGCTGGAGGTCCGCGGCCGCTGCCGGACGGTGGATATCTTCCTATGGTAGAGGAAGGCTCAGGTAAGGGCCCTTATATCCGTTGGGGGTAGCCCGAGTACCAAGCTGAGTCAGGGCAGGTTATTCTGGTAGATATAGATCAGAAGAAGTCTGCTCGAATTCAGAAAGTATCTGTTCAACAACTGGAAACTCTGGAGATCCCTTCTAAGTTATTAGTAAGGGAGAGATGGTGTGCCCCTGTAGGCATAGGCGGGGAAAATGGATTTTTCTTGGTTGATCCGGGTGCTACAACAAGCTTGATCACCAGGAAAATTCTATGATTCCCTTCCACATGCGCCGCCTATGGTTTCGGTACATATGGCATGCTCGATGGGTAATGGAACGCCTATAACTACATATGGGAGTGTGCTCTGTCCGTATGAAGTGTTAGGTTGGACGTATATGATTACATGTCTTGTAGTCAGTGGTTTAAAGGGCCCTGAAGACAAGATTCTGGGTGCAGACTTTTACCCAATGTAATCTGGATTGGTCATGACTTCTTTATTTGGAGAATTTCGGACATTCTGCCATGTGCAAGCAATGGAAAAAGCACAGTGAAAATAAAGAAGTTTCCTCTATTAAGACCATGAACGTGAGTGATGTGGATATTGGCCGGACTGTGACACTTAGGAAAGCGGTGATCATGGAACCAAGGTCTATCACACTTGCGGAATTGGACTTTGATAGTGGCTCAGACGCATCAGATGCTTGGATGTTCGAGCCAGACCAACGATTGCTAAAAGACTTTGCCTAAGGGAGCCTGAATACTTATGTTTCAGGTGGAGGTTCAATCGCTTTGGTAGCGTTTAGCAATCCATCCGGCAGCCCAATGAAAATTGGCAAAAGAAGGGTGGTGGGCAAGAAGAGCTGAGTTACTCTAGTGGCCGAGAACTCTGTCTTATCTGGAGATGGCGATGGCAATATTATCAGAGAGGCAATTGTCAATTCAATACAGGTTACAGAATCACCTGTGGCGGATGATGATCTGATAGCCCCTGACATCTTAGTACCACCAAGTGCAGAGTGTCCGCTGAAGAACTTGGTTAACGATTCGGATTTGTCTGAGCAAAATGAGAGAAAGATCGCTCTTTCAACAATTTTGCATTGACTATCGTCAGCTGAACTCTGTCACTATAAAGGATAGCTTTCCACTACCTCAGATCGATGAGTGCATAGAATCACTTGGTGGAAACCAGTGGTTTTGTACTCTTGATCTTGAAAGTGGGTACTGGCAAGTAGCAATGGATGAAGAGAGCAAGTCAAAAACTGCATTCTTATCCAGTGTTGGGTTATTTCAATTTAAAGTTATGGCTTTTGGATTGTGTAATGCCCCCGCCACTTTCCAACGTATGATGGATCAGATGTTGGATGGCCTTCGATGGAAATCATGTCTGGTTTATCTGGATGATATCGTGGTTTTTGGGAAAACTCTTGATGAGTGCTAGATAACCCGAGACTCGTCCTTGAGCGTATTAAGAATTATGGTCTTCGTTCGAAACCCAAGAAATGTGAATTTTTCCGCCAGAAAGTGGAATACTTGGGTCGGATTTTGTCAGGCCAAGGCATTCAGGTGGATCCGAAGAAGATCCCAGGAAGTCAAGGACTGGCCAATCGCTAGTAATGCAAGGGATGTAAGGCAATTCATCGGATTTGCCTCCTTTTACCGAGACTTCATGGAAGATTTTGGTAAATTGGGGATTCCTTTGCAAGGAATTGTAACCGCGGCAGGCAAGGATAAACGATATACTAAACCTATAGAGTGGACTCCTCGTTGCCAAGATGCACTTGATACATGCAAAGACTTGCTGATCTCTGCACCTATTCTGTGATATCCCTGTCCGAAATACAAAACGTCTTCGGTGGCTACGGATTTCGGCGGGTGGGTTCATCATAGATACGGATGCAAGTAGCTTTGGCATGGCCGGGATTATGTCCCAGGTTCAAGATGGAAAAGAAATGGTTCTAAGTTTTGCAAGCAATAGACTCTCGAAGCCACAGAGAAACTATTGTGCAACGAAACGTGAGCTACTCGCTGTCTTAACCTTCCTACAGAGGTTTCAACATTACTTACTGGGTAATAAGAGCTTCTTTGTTTGGACAAATCACGCCTCTTTGCGTTGGTCACTCAATTTCAAGGATCCGACCGATATGTTAGCCCGCTGGCTACTCACCTTACAGGAATTTGGGCTGGATCAGAGCATGATATTGCATCGGGCAGGGAAGCAGCATGATAATGCTGATGCGCTGTCTCGTTTACCTACCAGAAAATGTGGAAGATCAGATTGCCTAGATTGCGGTGCGCATGATGCTATCATTGCCACTAATGCTGTTTCCCTAGGGACTCAGCAGAATGTGTTGCAAGAAGCTCAGCAAACCGATCCACTTGTAAAAAGATTGCTTGCAATGTTAGAGGGAACCGAACCAATTCCTAGCAGGGAAGACCTTGCTGGTGAGTCGGCTGAGTTTCGGACATTTGTGAAGCATCTTGGTAGTATGGAGTTGAAAGATGGTGTGCTATGTCTGGGTTGGACGAGACTAGCCACCGATAGGAAATACTGGAGGAAAATAGTCCCTGTTTCCATGAGGAAAGGGTATACATGGTCCTAAAACTTCGGGTCACTTCGAAACCTGCAAGAATGTCTGGTCAGTAAAGATGAGATATTTTTGGCCGGGTATGAGATATGATCTGATGCGATGGATACGTGCCTGTCCTGAAACAGTGGATGAGAAAAGGGCACCAGTACATGAGGGATAATCTCGGAGTATCTGCCGTTCACCAGATAAGAGATTATAACAAGCGTTCTGGGCCCCCCAGTTTTGAGGAGGGGGAGATGGTGTATCGATTCTGTCCCCCAAAAGCGAATAAGAAGCTCGGACCCAAGTGGGATGGGCCCTATAAGATCCGAAGGTTCATAGGAGGTACCACCTGTGAACTGGAGACAGCTGAAGGTCTAATGCGATACCATATCGATTATCTGAAGCCGGCATTTGATGAAAATGGGCCAATTCAAGCAGTTAACTTGGATCAGGCACCAGAATTCCAAAAGCAGGAACAGGCTGGTATGGAAATCTTTAGACTAGAAGCTGGAAGAGTGGTGCCAGGGAAAGACTGTCCGAAATTGGTTGAGAAAGAGAAGATTACTATAGGCGTCAAGCCTAGAGGTAGACCTAGAAAGATCCGAAAGGATAGTTCGAAGGAAGCCTCTAGTAAATCTCTGCCTCTAAAGAAAAGAGGGGGTAAAAAAGGAAAATCTGTTGCCAAACCTGACAGTTCCTTAGCAGATTCGGGACTTACGGCTGCCAAGCCTGGACCTTTGGGTCCGGGAAAGACTTTGTCTAAAATAGAAAAGTCTAAGGTAGCTACAGTCTGTCCGAGGAAGCGCGGGAGGCCGAAGGTTCGCACAGATACCTCCGACCAGCCGGTGGCGCCCCCTGTTGTTTTGAAAAGGAAGCGCTGAAGGCCTAGGAAACAGCTAGCCAAAGCTGCTCCTGTACCTCCAGTGCAGCCAAAGTAACGACCAGGTAGACGTAGGAAAGGAGCTGTGGCTGATGCAAAGCCACCAGATCCTTCTTCTCCTGGCATAGCAAGGGCTAAACGTTTACGTAAGGCCCCAGTTCAGTTGCAGATGAATTAATTATGGTACTGGACCGAGGGTGAGAATCTCCGAACTGATTTCTGCCCAAACTAAAATTACACAACGAGAAGTCAGACAGGTGGTGTACCGAACTAGAATCGCCCTGTCCCCTAATGATAAGCAGTAAAAATGGACTTTATTTAGTTAATTCCATTTGTGACTGGGAGACGAACATGAGTCTCGGAGAGTACTCGACCTTACTTTGGGTAACGCTTGTATGTTAAACTGGAAATCCAAAACGTCTTTAGTGACCACGGACTTCAGTGTCAACATCGGAATCTATTTATGAACGAATAGGGTGTTGCTTACGCCCGGGGTGGGTCTGAGGAAATCAGGGAATGATTATACCTCTGCATCGTCTCAGCAGAGACCCGAATAGCTGAGTGGGAACACGCGCCCAAGCTATTTTCAGGCTCAGAGGGTGAGCGCGGGAAGGAACACTGGTGCTGCAGTAGTGTGGCGACTGAACGCAACTCTGGCGTTGCAGTGGTTAAATACGCTGGTGTTTTACCATTTCAGTCAGTCTACTTCCTGCTTCCGCGAAGCAAAACCCCGAGACTACCTCTTAGAAAGAGAACTGTGCAGTAAGTTTTATCAAGTGATGAACCTTGTGAAATATATTGCCCTGTGTTTGTAGTCCCTTTGCTCGAGTAGTCAAGTTGCATGAATGCTGTGGGTCGTATATTAACCGTGTTTTGGGGCACGTTGATAATGCGCGGGCTGGCGTGGGACCTATAGCGGCCATGTTGTTTTCGCCATTGGGGTAGGAATGAATGAACGTTGCTATCCGAAGGTGTTAAACTAAACTTGAACAGCGTGTCCACTGCTGATATACCAATATAACGTTCAATCTTTGTGTTTTGGAGTAATCAACCAACTCACTGTGCCTCAAGCATGGGTGTGTTTGTGTAGTGATGGTTTAGATTTCTCGATACCACTACGCTCTATGTGTGTAGTAGCTGACAGCCACAGCCGAAGCGTGTCCAAGAAGAGTCCGAACATCCATCTGCAGTAAAAAACAGGTATTTTCTGTGCTTATTACCACCCATATCATCATTATACTTTCAGGTACCGATTGATTAATGATGTCTACTTCTGGCGAGTACGAGAACATGACTGAAGACCAGTTGGCTAGCTCCCTCAACGCCAAGCTGTCAGAGTCCGATCTGGATGTTGATCTGGATGGTTCGGACTGTGAGGTGTTGTCGGATGAGGAAGCCAAGGTCATGGAAGGGTCCCGGATCCTTGTAGGCATGGGTCAGGCCGACGCAGATGGTTCTGGGTTGGGCCCCGTAACATGTTGGGGTGAGATTATGGAGGCCGAGGACGCTAAGATGGAAGTTGCTAAAGAGAAGGCGGCATCGGTAATTGACGAGGTTGAGGTTGAGTCCGAGACTCCCAAAGCCAAGTCTATACCTTCGGCCGCAACCTCTAGACAGAAGTCTAAGTCCCCCAGAAAGCAAGACAATCCGAAGATGAAGGATGGAGAGATGGATTAGTCCCCGTGGACTCTATCTCCAGATCCCGCTGATTCTTCGGCGGCAGTGACTGAGGAGCTCATGGGTTCACCGGCCAAGAGCACTCGGTCTTCTGCCCGTCAGAACCGAAAACCCCAGAGCTCGGACCCCAAGTCGAGCTCAAAAGGCAAGGCACCGGCCTCAGCGACTGGAACTCCTAAACTGAAGTTTCGGAAGCTGAAAAAGGTGCATGTACATCGTGCTAAGGTGAGGGAAGATCAGTTGGCGCATTTGGGCTCGCTGACCAAGTTCAACGCGGAGTTGGACAAGGCCTCTGATATTGTCCCGCTGAACCCTAGGCACGATAGACCAGGCTCACGTCATCTGATGGCCACAGAGTCCGACTCTGAAGATGACCATGGACTCATGCTTCAGTATGAATCTTGTCTCTACCCAGGGTTGATCAAGGCAGGGAGGCTGGAACCTGGAACCAGTGAGAAGCTCCGGCTGGTGTCAACTCTGTGGGAGCCTGGATTTCAGTGTCCGTACCTGGTGTGTAGGCGAGTGAAGCTCAATGCTTCAGGTGTCCGAGCTTTCTCTACTCAAGAGAACAGGTGTTTTTCAGACACCTGTGCGAGGTTCACGCCCCTCAAACAGAAGTGTGGATCTGTCCGTATGAAAACTGTCGGCAGCAGCTAGACAGGAAATCAGAACTGGTCAGCCACATAATGAATGGGGAGGAGCTGCTGCACAACCAGGGAAGGCCAAAGGCGATGGAGAAGGCAGCGAAGGTGAAGCCTGAGTGGAAGCCCTTTGGTGCTTACATTCGGACTACCCATCTTTCGCTGGCCCATCTTCGGACCCTTCGAAAGGCTGGTGAGGCGGAAACTTCCAGAGCTGGTACTGGAAAATCCAAACCGACTCAGACCCCGGTTAAGGCTAGCACAGTGGCTTCGGACAAGCCAAGTGCTAGTACTAGCTTGAAGGCCGCAGCCTCCAAGCGTCCGAGGACTGAGAGCCAGTCGAAGGCAGTTGAGTTAACTGCTCCTCCTGCCAAGAGGAGCAGACGTTCGAGGAAGGCCCAGAAATGGGTGGACGCAACTCTGGCCGATCTGCCTTGTGCCTTGGAAACCGCCGCTCTGGTGGAAACATCAGAGACCGGTGTAAACCAGGCTTTGAAAGCCCTGCAGGTAGCTGCAGAGGATGCCAAGAGACAGGTCAAGGTGACTTGTGACTCCTCTGAAGAAGCTTCAGGCAGTGAGGGCGAAAGTGGATGAGGTAGGGACACTGAAGGAGACAATAAGCCAGCAGACTCTCCTCATCCGGACCCTGAAAGCATCTAACCAGGAGAAAGAACAACGCATCCTGAAGCTCTTGGAGGAAAACACCAGACTCCAAGGCTTGCTGTTAGATGATTCGGACGAGTCCAATCAAGGTGTGAGCAGGTCGGAAAGCTCCCTGGGTGGAAAGCCGACCTCTCTCCCTGCCAAACCAGTCGAGGATGCTCAGGCCGCGCCTTCTTCGGGCTCGAGCACAACTCCTGGTTTGACCGTGTTGTCCAGTCGAGATGGTGGGACGTTGGAGGTAAACGACCAACAGATCCATTTCCTCTCCAATCTCCTGGACCAAATGAAGTCCCAACGTGAGCCACCCCAGCCTCGGCAGACTGTGGCTACGGCTGCGTTGGGCCGGGCACCTCCTGAGCAAGGTATGTTTGGAGGTATGTTCGATACTCCAGACAGACCTTCTGCGAAGGACATGCCCTGGAAGGAAAGACGACGACAAAGCTGACTGAACGGAGGAATCGCACGGATGTTGATGACTGGACCGCCCCTTGACCCAATTGAACCACTTCGGACACTGCTCGGACGCCCTGGATCCAGGATCGCAACCTTGGTGTGAGGCGCCGACGATTCTAAAATGTCTACAAATTGAACGTGAATTCCTTTTAATTTCTGTTTTACAGAAAATGATTGTTTGCTTGTTAGTGAGGACATAGTATGCTCCTGCTTGTCGAACAAAAAGGTTTTTCATCAAATTTTTCTTACTTCGGAGATTGTTAATATTAGTTAGGACACTGAATGCTCCTATGTTGTCGCTCAACCTGAAGTTTTCATAAGAATCATTTGTTGTTCATTTTCGTGAGGACACTTTATGCTCCTGTATGTAGACATTTTGCAACTTTTTAATACCCTGTCAAGTTTTAAAAACATATTTTTCAAACTCTTAAAAGAAAAGAGGGGGTATTGTGGTGTTATTGGGTTTCACTAGAGTTTATCTCTAGGTGCTGTCTGCTGTGGGTTAGTTCAGCCGATCTACCCCAGTGGGCAGTACTGGTCCGCAGTGACTTTTTAGTCTATGTATTAACTTTTACCTGTTGCATTTTACATATAACAGCAGTCCAGCTGTTGTTGCCAGAGTAACGACAACCTGGGTTAACCTTATTTTGCTAATGGTTATGAATGTTCTTGTTCTTGTAACTAGTATCTTGTTACTCTTATATTGGCTTGTGCCATGTTTACTTAAAATAAAGTACCGCCTTCAGTACAATGGTACCGCAATAGGTTCTTTTATTAAATAAAAACATACCTGTAGTTCAGAAATATCCCTAGTATCTTTTAATATGTTGCTAGAAGCATTTGAAACGTCTGAAATAGACTCGATTCAAGATTCATGACTACCGCCATTTTGGGGAAGATTACCCACAATCCTCCTTGATTTTGACGTCATCAAGGCTGAGCCAATCTTGGCTCCATACCGGCCGATTGAGCTGAGGGCGTGGTTGGGTTAAAGTTTGAATGAAGTTTTACTCCCTTCAGATCCCTATTAAGCCATTTTCTTTGCTATTAGTGATTGAGAGAGGCTATAACTAGACTAGTATGGGTTTGTTTGAACTTAGATGGTTTGAAATGAACCCTGTACAGTCCGAAAAGGTTTTTGTTATTGTGAGCGATAATGGGGGGAAGACAAGAAGTTTGTCAGTTCCGGTTTTAGTAAGACTTGTTTACTCCTTACAAAACACCTTCTCTTTCTTAAAATCAAATTTCAAAAAGTGAAATCTGGCCAGGAATAGCATGTAAAGATTCAGATCTAATGAGAATATGCCTACTTCTGCTTTATATCATTGCCAAAATGCCAGTAGGAGGAAAAGCATGACCACGTTGCACTCGCTATGCCAGCATAGAGCCAGGATTCCATCATGAGTGACGTCATGAGTCCTCCGAAGATGTCTGCCAACATTAAACATCATAATCCAAGATTGAAATCCCTCCAGGACTCTTATTATTCACCATATTTATGTTCGAACCTAGCTGACATTGATTTTACCTCAAGAAGTAGGGATAGGGCTATCATTATACTGAAGGCGGTGCTTTCTTTTAAACCTGCATGTTGCCTAAGACACCTGTGGTCATGAGTCACCTAGCTGGCTAGGAGGCCCGAGATCCTCAGACTTGGGCAGGATTGTGTAAACTGACGCTCAGCTTGCAATTCCTCACGAGAATAAAACCCTTTGCGAACAGGTAGTGACTGCCTTTTGTTCCATTTGTTTTATACATCGGTAAGGTTAAGGGATACGAACCTGCGAGATCACTACACACGTTTGACTAACGAACACTATTAGTGATTATCCCGACATTCCCATTAATTAGTCTTAGCATAATAGTGATACCAAATGATTTCATCTAAGAGGTATTTTCTAAAATAAATTGTTGAGATTTATTTTTCGAAGATAAGATATATATGTACAATCTTAATACCAGTGAGGTCGACGCAATGATATTTAATCGAATTCGAAGTTATAGTTGTCCCTGTAAATATTTATACCTCAAAGGCATACTCGGAGATTACCCTACCTTTCCATTTTTATTAACTTAAGAGAAAGACATACTTTTCGAAATCTCAACTAGATGATATTTTTTCCACGTGACTCTAGAGTAGTTTGATCTATATTGAATTCTTAAACAATATAGTTGGGGAAAACTACCTGCCCTCGTTTTTTCACGATTAGTACAACTGAACTTACCATTTCGCAATGCTTTTCCACATATATCCACGCTTTTCTTATTCCTGTCAGACCAGGCTTTCTCCTGTCCCCATAATGACCCCTGTCGCGTCCCAAATAAAGAGACCTTCACTTCCAATCGTATGGTCTTTGTTGAAACAAACAAGAGCAAAATTACTGTATAAAACCATTTATTTATTTGTAAAGCAAATTACAACCTGATGCTTCCAATTCATAATTATTCTAATAGGTTTGTGGAGTTCAAGCAGGAATAAAATATCCTCGCTATCATTATCCACACGCGGGAATAGATTACTATTTAATCACATATCAAATCTTTTAAATTCACCTCTAACTGCATGTGTCTGCTTATAATTTCTATTTTTATTTCTATTTTTCCAATCATGCTGAATATTCTATATAAATTACTTCACGTATGGTGCGTTTTATTGTTTTAATCGTCTCTGCATTTGCAAGATATATTTGCAAAACCGTTTTACTTCATTCTGGTTTGTACGGTATCTTCATACAGTACATAGAAATTTTCCTTATATGAAGATTAACCGTGCGCATCCTGAAGCGATATATATTTATAGACTGTCTACACAACTTGAAACATAATTAATTTGCAAAGACATATATACATGTAATATATAATATTATACAATATACTTGCCGAGAAAGAAAAACAGTGTGGCATTTGGTATAATCATACGGATTTGACTTACAGTCAATATCACTTATCAAAACCTAGACCACCTTGATTTATTTAATAATCACCATTCGTTTCATAAAAGGTGAGATTGCAATTGATGTTTAATAGGTAAATGCGAGAATGGTTAGATTTTGTTAAAGAAGAAGACGAGCATTGTGGTGCATAGAATGAAAATGGACATGGCTGCTCGGTGTGCTACAGCTCCACTCACAATCGCATCATTACATAAATCGGAACTACAGCATGTCCTAGTAGCGTCAACGATGGGAAATTGGTCCATCTTTGTGGTGCCATTTTTACAATCTTCCGCACATCCTCTTACTACATGTACGAGTCCCAGGAATGAGTATGCATCAGTCTGGATGTTAAAAAAATATCAAACTATGTACAGTGTATGATACATAATTCATATTTTATCATTCATAATTTGCATAGTATATTACAAAACTTCAAAACGGCGATCTTGATTAATTGGCGGGGTACAAAAATAGGGGTACACAGAAAACGGTTCAACATACTTCTGTCAAAGGTGAACTTTCTATCCGTTACTAGGCTTATACATCACCAATGAAAGCTTATCACAAAAACCGCCTAGTTTTCTTTCGACTTCAGAAAAAAAAGCTCATGACCCATCTAGATCCCTACAGAATCTGCCTCTCAATTCATATTACGACCCAATGTCGGATCGGGAAAAGACAGGCATGCATATACATGTGCAGTATTCAGATGGTCAGTTTCTGTTCTGCCTGTTGATATTTTAAACGAGCTAAAATCATTAATCTCAGTTCATGGTAACAAAATTATGTTGAATACAGACCCTGTGTATAGTCCTGCATGCGGGTCGCTATTTTACGTATCGCTGAGGCTATATTAGATGTATTATTTGAATAGATACCGAGGTTGATGATATGTATAATGTGAATATGCTAGATATTTATGCAATTAAAAATGTATTTTATAGAAACAAAGCATAACCCAATTGCAAATGAAATTCATTCTATAACAAGAAACATGATAATAGTGACACTTACATAGCAACTGCCAGAGCAGTTTTCATTGTCTACTTTATACAGCGACGCGGCCGTGTTACAATTCTTATCAAGTTTCGACACCGTCGAGGAAAACCAGCAATCATAGCAGTTAGTCCCCGCCGAAGATGCTGTTGGCAAAAAAGAAATCTATAATTTTTGAATTTTAAAATCAATAACAAGTTATACATTGGGTTCAGGACTATACCGATTGTTTGACCCTAATCCATATGTGGTGTTAACTCGTTTGATGCTCATGACAAACAACATTTGTCATATCATTCTAATCGGCCAGCGTTCCCCATAGAAATATAGCACAGAATACAGTTTGTCAATATATAATATCTGTTTTTAAAAATGTGCTGGTCCCCACGTGCCTGGCATCTCTTCTTCTCTTTCTTCTCTTTGCATTTTGATATAATTTGCATCTACTCAAAGACTGCTTCTAAAACAAGACGTACACGCGTCTTTCCAGGGGTCATCGCCCAATTTCACGTGATATATTTTTTTTTGTTCAAATATTTTTATTTACATACAGGGAACATCTCAACTTACACTGTTTTTCATAAGAGCCCTGTATCTACGTTGTACAATATATAGTAGGGCATCCAAGGATATACCTTCTTATTATAATTCAATATTTATACATGAAAACACATAGTAGTAAGTAATTTACTAATTTCTTTACATATATTCCTTGCTGTACATTTACTATATATAATATAACCAAGGAGTCAGAAAATAGCATTATTACAGTAAGGGTGTAGTATATTATACTCTATTATATATACCGTATTATATACAATAAAATGTATAGGAATTAGGAATAGCCACTACATACAATAGGAATAGCCACAAATGTGTGCCGACTAAAAAAAGTATAAGAGTACATACCCAATCCACAAAGTAGAATGACAACAACACTGTAAAGAATGGTCCTGTCCATTGTAAGTATCATCCCATGCAAGATGACCACCGCCTCTCAAATTAGGTCCCAAATGGTGGCCTTGCTAATGGTTACCTCAGCTATATGAATGTTTACTCCTACGACTTTTCCAGGTTCGAAAAGAAAGAGATCCCTTTCACTATTAATGATTTCAAAGGAGCTGGCTCTAGGGTATTGAATGAATAAGTTGCTTTTGTTGATGAGATGAGCCTTGGGTGAGGTTGCCACGCACTCCCACTCTTGTTAAAGGAAAGTTGCCTGGAGACCTAGTGTGAGATGAAAAAGGTCAGAAGTTCTGGCACAGATTCCTGAATGGTCATTGCCGAAATGTTTGGAAGTGTACATCTGTCGTATTGACCTTGTATGGGAGTGACGGATATTCAGACACAGATATTCACCAACACATCCAGGCCTCAATGCATAATTTAAATATCCCATGTAAGAAATTGTACCTCCTGGAAAATCTTGAATCTAAACATTTGCAGTATCTTTTCATCAATACCAAATATATATTTTTATTATATATAATTATAAAAAAACGCCTGTCCACCAAGTGGATGTTTTCTTGCGTCGCCTCTATTTACACAGTATGTCAATTATTAAACCTCTTCCAACAATATATTAAAGTATCCTATGTGGAGAATGCGCTTACATGATAACACTGAAAAAGAATGACTGACTTGGTAAGTGAATTATTAATAGTCATGCATGTACGTAGGTCTATATAAAGTAAACTGAGCAATGAAATAGTAAAAATTAATGTTTGACCACACTCAAATAATTATAGAATTATTTCTTTGATTCATGATTTCACTATCCTCAGCTTTATGGATTGCAAATAATTGTTAGTCCATCAAGTTCAGTTAAATCATATATATGATACAGCTCATAATGGTGCAGGGAGAGGTATACGACTGTGTCAGTTATGAGAAGCAGGGGTGTACTCAAAGCTATATTTTATGGGAAAAATGAGGTCGGTCAATGATTTTTACCTATTGCTATAGGTTCCAATTTTCCTCCCACCCTCGAAAGAAGCTAGCGAGTGAATCATAAAGGCGTCATGTAAATATCACACTCAATTATCTTCTTTCGATATAGTATCAGTCCCACATTAATATGGTACAGGAAATAAAGGAAATACCGTAACTGAAAATCAATCTAAAATTTTTAAAATGCTCAAAATGTTAATTTTCGACTGTAAAAGGATGTTTAGAAAATGTTTAAAAAGGTATAGAGTGTGTGACCTTTTGAATCTGTAGGGTATTGTATGCATCAAGTACATGTTAATAAATTAAAATTGGCACAATTGCTGGTCAGTTTGATCGGATGTCGCTTTACACATTTTTTACACATTTTACAATTCTATACAAGTGCAAATAAAGTGTACCTCTCGCTTGTATATAAAAGCCTGTACTACTCACTCTCCACATTCCCCTGACGAAGACTACGCTAAGCCGAAACGCGTAGGGATTTCGCCACTGTTTTAAGCAAATAAAACATGATTTAAAAACTACACTCGGAGTACTTACTTGTTCGGCGATCCACCTATTCCATCTTGATACAATAATTCCAATCACACGTATTCAAAATAACTAGTTAAGTTTTTGTAAATTTTTCTTAAAATGAAGAATTACTCTTAAACTGAAGAATTATAAACATTAATTTATCGTGTACTATAACACTACATTATCAATATAATACTAATAATAAGCGGGATCAACATTAAATTCAATAATCATATTTTTAGTATACACTGCTTTCAAGATGGGTCATTCTGCTGCCTCTGACCTCCATAATGGGACAGGAACGTACTGAACATGTTTGATATAATAGGACCTGTTTCTAAGCTGTAGAAGCCTGTAGTCAGCTAGCTGTGCCAACATGTCTCATTTGCACCAGCTGTCCCTACACGAGGAGGATTCTTTTCGGAAGAAACAATGAGCTAGAAAAATAGTTCTATCTGTTATCTACTAAAAGACCTCTGTGAACAATTCAGTTGATTTCCTGGACTAGACAGCTATTTTTTTAAGTGACAGAATTTCCTGTGAATGCTGTTTTGCTCGTATTAAACCCCACAAGTCAAGCTATCGTAAACCAAATAGGCTGGTTTTGATACCATATCTGATAATTCGCACGAGAACTATAATGATAAGTTGTTAATTGTTTCGGTCATACATTCGTCTTCACACTCCCTTTATTTGCTAATATCTTATTCCTGAATGCCCCATTAACTTGTTTTTGATCAATCAAACAAAATGTTTTCCCTTCAACGAAGGAAATGTACGTTGCTGTTCTGCCGATAATAAATGGTGGGTGCAAACTGAGGCAATCTTTTTAAGTGTAAACGTATTGCCACAGCTTGTAGCGATTCGCATTGTTTTCACAAGTTGCTGATTCAGATATAGAACACCAGGGAACTGTACGTTTCACACAGATTTTTCACGATCCTTTCTAACTTCTAAGTGTTACCATTCATTCCAGGTGGCGGCACTTATAGACTTACCCTAAATGAAGAGAACTTTGTATGGCATTTCAACAATAAATACAATCTGGGGCATTCTTGTATCGCAGATGGTCCCTAACCCTTCCTTGACTTAATGTTCAAAGTTTTTGTTCATGACATTTATCGAATTCTGGGTTGTTCAATTGTGTAGTGATATTTGAGATGAGTCATTAGCAACTAGAGGACAAATTAATATATTTGGAACGAAAGAACGTTTTAATTATGTCCCAACATTGTAAACTAGAATATATATATGTCCACACAGGGGACAGGTGAAAAGCCCTGATCATGAAGGGCACCTGAATCACCCACTTTAAATAAAAACTTGAACCCTGTCTTTGGCGTCATGTACAAATAAGTTTATTCTTCCAATCATTCCAGACTAAATCTATGGCATCTTTCGAGGATTTAGCGACTACCGAAAACTCACGATACCATGTGCAAAAATGAAGAACATTTACAATGTAATAAACAGGTGTGCATTAAGCGACAATATGGACATCTTTTTGTAGATAGTAACTCTGTCGGCAAACTAATCTGTTTTTAAAAGTATTCATCAAGTCGGTGATCAAGTGAATTTCATAATAGAACTATTAAGAATATATCACAGCGTACGGATTCAGTTCATAACAAGAACTAGTCTGTCAAAAATCATCTTGACACGCACTCTGCTGTACGGACACCATTTTTCGGTTTTTTTTATATAAAAAAAGATGAAAGTGTTTCCCTATGAGGAAAAGTTATTTGAGAGGTTACTAGATAGAATAGCAGGTGGATTAAAATCCGCTTTCCTCGTGGGTTGCTTTGCATAAAGTTGTAAAGCATGGCGTTTGGATAGCTTGATCATTTCTACTTCCAACACATTCACAATGAAAAAAAATCTCTACTCTCATCAGGAAAAATACATCCTTCAATACATAAGATAAAAGCTTCACACAAATATGCAGGTTTCCTATAAATATTTACACAAATTTTGAAGAGAACCGTTCGAAGTCCTGAAATTAACTGAGCGTAGATGATCCAATGGCATTATATAATATTTTGACATAGAGAACTGCCACTCTTAATCTTTAGGCATCTTTTAATTCGATTAAAACTTTAGATTTACCGAATTTACATGAGTATTTGTTTTATTTATGATAATGTTTATTTGAGGCTGAATAGGAGAGCAGCAGCGAAGAGGGAGAGCATGAGTATCGATGGTTTGCTGATACCAGCAGAAGCGACGATCCCTGTATTGCAATGATTTCCGTCGCAACACGTTTTATTCACGGTGATAGTGGGGACTTTGTCAACTTGTGTGGGTCCATTCTTACACTCGTCGTCACATCCTCGGCTCACGAACGTGCTGCCAGCCAGTTGGTATACATTCGTCTGTTACACATGAAACAAGGAAAGTGTGCGCGTTGAAATATATTTAATATAACTTGCATTCATTATATCACTTAATGACGAAATTGTGTCATGTCTAAAACAGTAATGAGTTCATGGCTATAAAGGTGGAAACAAATGTCAGACACTTACATAACACTTTCCCTCACAAGTTGCATTGTCCACTTTGTGGAACTCTGTGGCTGTGTTACAGTTGTCGTCGGCATGGCTCACAGTCCAGTACCAGCAGTCAAAACATTTTGCTCCTTCTACGACAGCTGAAGAAAGTAGGAAGAAATTGCCGTTTTTACCGTTATCTACATATATTGCCCAGTCATTAAAATTTAACCCTCTAATGTCGTCTAGCTAATTTCATCCCCATCGTAATGAAAAGATATGATTTTATTTTAACAGAAAATAATATGACCAGTTATAATGAGGTGAACTTTAATCGATATTGTTTTGAAAAATATTATGCACTTGTCAATTGCAACCCCAACCACCCACCACCTAGGGGTGATGTGAAATGTCCTGGAACATTTTCCGGGATGGAGGTGTTAGGGGACGGGGTTCAGGTTTGCAATTGACAAGTGTATTATTCAATGTTGATCCAATGCATGTTGATACATACCAACTCCGCCCAAAATGGCTGCTAATGCAAGGTAAATCGTTAGACGCTCCATCTTTGGTCAAATATGGCCTGAAAGTTAAAGACAATACGTTTACTGCCAAGGCCAATGCACTCGAAATGAGTAATGGTACAAGTCTGACTGATAGGTTTTTTAAGTGGGCGTTGATACAATCGGGCATGATTCACACTCTGTATAAGATATGGAGTTTCCTCGGTTATTTCTGAGAGGGAGAAAAGAACAGCTTAAAACGAAAGACATCGGTGCTTTGTTATTGCCCCTATCTCCAAAAACATTGTATGCCCTACTGACACATCTCCACATTGCCTCAACATCAGGATTTACACTCATTCCAGCAAACAGACCAAAGTTAGGGGTTCATATTCACAAATCGATCAATTGTTTTGTCCTTCTGAAATGAGTTATGCTATAAGCGATATTCTGTTAATAATAGTGAGTGAGTTGGGGATAGTGTTATTTGTTATAATACATTTGTCATTATCACAATTATCACATCTATTATTGATACTAATATTTTCTCCACATTACTATAACAATTATATGTAGGCAGTCCTACCAGCGATTGCCTCAACCAATATTTGAACTATATGTCGCGAAGATGCCAGCTAGGAGGATCAGACATTCAACTTCATGATTAGTTTAGGCTAGTTTTCACTTTATATAGCACTTGGGGTGGGGGGCATAAAAATAAGAGGAAATCCTACGATATAAGATATATCTTACAATATAAGATGTACCATACGACGTATCTTACAATATAAGATACTATTTTAAATGTTACTTGTCTGTTTTGAAGGAGAATTATATCAAGGGGTCATTTGATTAGAATAAGATTAATTGTTTCGTATACTCTTATAGTCTGGCTAATTGTCAACAATATTCTTTTGATAGTTATGTTCGTGTTTCCTGCATAAAACATGTTTATCTCCGGAGATGTGCATGTCCTAGAGTATAAGATAAAATCGTTTGTAAGAGTAATTCGTACAAAAATGCGTTCACGATATAAGACACATTTACATGATCCTACTCCCTTATAATATTGTAGCATTGCTAGAATTTACAACAACTTTGGACCAGCTATAAATACCCTCCTATATTTGATAACTTATTTTACAAATTATAGTTGGAGCTATTTTACCGAAACAGCATAATGAACTATGATAGCCTATAACAACATCAACGATTTTCGAGTAGATGATCAATCACAAAAACTTTGATTGACCCAATCCTCTTGGTACACTGTCCAAAGATACACGACGTGTCTCAGCAATGAGAGGGTATCTTAAATTATGACATGAATGTAAGATCTTATATACTGTGCTTGATTAATTAATTAAGTACCACAACAACCAATATTATTTTGTTAGTGAAAGTCTCTGAGGAAATGATAAAATAACTATATGTAGATTATTGCGTGGATTAAATAACCGATTCATTTTATAAAAAAAAAAAAAAAAACGTAAATAGTAAATAGTAACATTCTTCGTAATAAAATCTTAAATTTAAGATTTCTCGTAAATGTTTTCGATATTTTCTTAAACCCATATAAGATGCTCTTATATTTTAAGATGAGGTCATACGATGTTTCTATGAAACAACCCCAGGTTTGTGTCCGTAGTAATACTTGTTGATCTTAGTTCATGGCAGCATTCTGACTATAACTGATACCATGCAAGGGGTTTAAAGTGCCCTCTGTTTGTGTGAACCGAGTATGTGATTGCAGTTTAGAGTGTTGAGGTGTAGCTGCGACCCTCTAAAACTCAATCTTATCCAAGGTTTACGCAAACAGTGTGATCTAACCACTTTAGAACAGATTTGCCGTGCTTTTCCAAGCTTTCCAGCATCGTTGCAGGGACACTGCGTTCAATACACTGTTTAATGATCCTAAACCTCCTTTATTTCATCGAATAGATGTATAAATTTGCAGTTGCTATTCTCAATAGACAATGTTGCTTCCCTCATCACATGCGTGTTTCCATGGCAATGGACTAAACAAATGCAACTTCGGGATCCTTGACGGGGATCCTGGTCAGTTACTAGCGAATTTCGGATCCCTTGAAGCCGGGAATCCACGGGGCGATTTAAAATCCCTATCGGCGTCGCCTTTAAAACGCCCAAGTAGTTGGACGCTGATGGACGCTGAAGGACGCTAAAGAAGACGCTCAGATTGGACGCCCAGTGGATTCCGAGAGAGTGATCAGCATTGACGACCAAAATAATTATTCTGGCGTCTGTGACCAGCAATTTTATGGGCGTCCATCTGGACGCTCAACAACGCTCAATTTGAACATGTTCATATTAAGCGTCCAGAATCCACGCGTTTCCATTTGGTACAAACGCCCATGTCAATTTCAAACGCCAGATCACAGATTTGGATCGCTAGAATATTACTCAACAAAACTCCCAATGCCCTGGCCGCCAAACGCCCTGTATACATTTCGATCGCTACGTGGATTCACGGCTTAAACGGCTGCAATACTCGCTGCAACTGTCGCCGCAATCGTCGCACCATTTCAAATTGTCGTCGATTGTCACTGACATTATAGCTGCAATTGTCACCGGGATCCTAGCGATGCCTGCCTAAATTTTTAGGTTGTTTCTATGGCGACAGGCTGAAAGGTTCGTATAGGGAGTCCGAATTCCATAATAGTAGCCATTGAAAATGATTGAAGGCAAAAGCGCGCTTCCGCACGCTTAAGTGCAATTCTACCTAAGCATGTTATTATTGGAACCGTTCTGTCTACATCTGTGTCAACTCGTGTTGGTCTGGCTCTTTTGTATCTACTTGCCACGATCAACTCTTCATTTATTTGCAACCGTTAGAGAATAGACTTGTCCATGTACATAATTATATTGTAACATTTACATTTTTCACTAGGAAGTTTAGAGTTGAAAAGAATTATATACGTCAAGGTGTTTCAACGTGTAATTTCTTCACCCGTAGATCTTGAGCGATTCTGCGTGGGTGAGGTGAGGAAAGTTATATCATGTTGATGCAGTGTCAATGTCAAAGAACTCGGATCAAACTTGTCGGTGACAGTAACCTTTTCGTGTTGGTGGATGTGCACCCCTTAAAATGGACGCAGGATGCAGGGTTTTTTTTATACTGGACGCGGGATGCAGCCCCCTAGTGGACGCAGCTGCAGGCTGGTAAAATACCTATAGTACGGAGGATAAGGGGAAAAATGTTCATTTTGTGATAGATCTGAGATTTGGTACACAGGTTCTTTGACCCATTACAATTCATTTCAAAACGAGACCCCAACTGGATACGGTGTGTGGCAGCTGTGGCGGCCATTTTCCAAAATGGCACAATCTGAATATTCAATGTATCATATATTGGCTAATAATAAAAACAGAAACCTAATTTTGGTGTCTATACTTATGTTTTCAGTGGCAAGGACTCCACATGTGACAATAGTTTTTTATTTCCTCATGTCGGCCATCTCATGTGGACTTGCAACGAGGAAGATTTAGGACGAAGTATTGTGGAAGTTGTGGCTATTACTGCTCTTCTGCTCTATTACTGGCTATTACTGCTCTGAATTTCGTTGTGCAGCAGCCCTCAGGCCTCTCACCTTCTAATTCTCGCCTCTCATCTCTTGTCTCTCACCTTCCAAATCTCTAACATCATAATGCTTGTGGTATAATAGGAATATTAAGGTGAAATCTAAGATGCTCTTAGGAGACAAAAATTTAAAGGTAAGTTGATAGGATGATTTGATTAACAGGATGGGGCATCTCATGTCAGCTAATGGGATTATATCTACCTTTTGAAATTTATTTCAAAAGAAAGGAAATTAAAAAGGCATCCCATTAGTGTAGTTGGAAGCTGTAAGAAACGGAACAAACAAAGGGGCCAGAAAAATGAAAATAGGTAAAGAGTTTATTGATATTTTAAATCTGTATCTTCACACACATTTATATGTATATTATTTTATTCTCCCTTTTCTCTTTACTTCCTCTTCCATCTCCTTTCTCTTTCTGTCTCTCTACTCCTTTGTCAATTGCAATCTCCCTGTCTGTCTCCCTCTTTTCCCACTCACTCTTCCACTATTAACTGATTAGTTGATGCTCAATCACCAATTGATTCTATGGTATAGTGATTCAGGTGGTCGCTTGTGAATCACAACATTGTCAGTTCAAACCCAAGCAAGGAAAAGTTTCTCTTTGTGGAGTCAACAGCAGTCAGGCAGCTGTCACCCAATACTGGGAATGCCGGCTTGTCTCACACAGGCTGGCAGACTAGAGGAGTCTAAGGGATTACAAGATTTCTTCATAGTCCTTTAGCTTTCTCAGGATGAGTTTTACTATGTTACAAATTACGAATTACGATGATTAGAAGGAGAATTTCCCATAAAACTTTATAGAAATATGAGGTTGGGGCTGAGCGTGTAGCATTAATTAGGATTGTGGACAAGACATATATTTCAATGATTTTCTGTAAATTAGGCAAACAAAACCTGAGTGGTCTTACTTGCATTAAAAGCAATTTCAGTGTTAAAAAATGTGTGATAAAAAATGATTATTTGACCTGTCTACCCTGACCTGATATAATACTTTTCTTAGTTTTTATAAATCCTTGTATTAATAAAACCTTGCCTTTGTGACTTTTACAATGCTTAACATATGAAGCAATAAATCATTTTCAGCAAATATTTGTATATAGCATAACAGTTGGATAACCTTTAATTAAACATTTCATATTCACCGCACTGGGGGTAGGGGTGGTGAGGGGTATGCACATTAGATTTCTGAAAACTCCTTGGAAACAGGGATTTTGCCACCAATGTGCAAGAGAATTCTGCCAGTTAAAGCCTAACATAGATCATTAAGAAGCTGGAACAACTAGAGGATGCA
This sequence comes from Sthenelais limicola, assembly GCA_942159475.1. NCBI lineage: Eukaryota > Metazoa > Annelida > Polychaeta > Phyllodocida > Sigalionidae > Sthenelais > Sthenelais limicola. Next base: position 71,191,478 of record OW804097.1, on the reverse strand, counting down.
ACACCAACAGTAGAGAACATATTTAACATTTTAGGGATCTGATTCTGTTGTAATGGGATTGGTAGACTTGCTCAAGTCTTTGATTTGATTGTTCGAAATGGAACTTCAGAAAATAAAATAAACTGTCTTATTGGAATCATCACTAATATGCATTAGGGCCCTATAAACAATAGCAGTCTTAGGGAAAAGGGCTAGTCTAGGGGAACGGCTGTAGCAGGGATTTTCACTTGCCCAATCGGATGACAAACATTAAATTTAACTTGCCTAATGTCATTCTTTAGTTGCCTTGGGCTTTTGGGCATGGGGTTTTTCAAGCTCTAAAAGCAGTAGAAATATATATAAGTAGATATTAGGCCTACCTTCTGTGTCACTGCACTGACAGATTTCTGAGTACAGCTATGTAAAGATGGCTGATGATTATAGTAATTTCTTTCACTAATTTCCGGTGGATAAAATGTTTATATATATTTTTCTATCATCCATATGTTAAAAATGGTATGTCTTCTTAACAATTTGATTGATGATCTTTTCTTCTTCCTTGTCCTCAGTCCCTTTTTGGGTAAAACAACTTTGCTGCCTTGTCTGCCATTGTCACAACCCCCCCCCCCCCCCCCCCCCACACACACACACAAGGACAAAGGGGTATCCCACACATTGTCTGATGATGACATCATAAAAACTATGCATAAAATGCCTCTGATAGTTTAGTCAAATGATGAAAAAAGACATAATATTATTCTAAGTATATTTCATTGTTAATCATCTTTTCTGCAGATTTTATTGTGTTTTGTATGTTTAACACAAGATTTACACAGTGATTTAAACGTGAAAAAGTGTGATGGTGACATCATTATATATATTATATGACGTGACTTCTAGCAGGACTTCTAGCAGGAACTATAACTCCCATGGGGAGCTTACCTTTCTGTTTGGCTGGACACATTTCTCTAAAAACTGATGTGCGGTCATTTAGAAATACCAGCCTCAATGATCTATACATGAGCAACAAGATCAATTAAACTGAAAGGAGCAATCCCTTAGATTCATATGGTATATAAATTCTACAACCATTAATTTGATTGAAGGAATTGGTTTCTTTAAGCCCCTTTTAGTTAGCACTATACATTCATATTCTACACAGTAGAACTACCAGAAGAAAAAATGTATTCTGAGGATGCACAAACTTGGAAGGGAGTTCATTTCCATCAAGAGGATTGGGGATGGAAGTCTACTGGCCTGCCTAATGGCCCTGACCAACTATTACATTCATTTGCTGCAGCTGTGAGAGCAACTGCAGCAGTCTAAAGTGTTCCTGTAAGATTATCATGGAATGCACTCTCATGGCCATGATGGTGAATGTGCAAACTGCTCATGCACCATGTACCAGACTAATGAAGTCAGGACAACATTTTAAGTCCCATATACATTACATGGCCAATTGATTTTTCTTGTGGTAGGTTCCTTATCTCAGGTATCACAGTGGTACTTATAATAATATGTTTAGTGGAAAGATGTTAGCTAATAGCTTTGGTCCAGTGAGTGGCGGCTGCTAGTCGGCGCCTTGCGAATGTAATTTTAGACGTGTTTAGGCCGTTTTTGTATTATTGTTGGCATTATATGAATATTTTGTTTCTCCTGCCTTTCCCATCACCACAACTCATCAAACCCACCCGCCGTCCCGACCCGTCTCGTCCCGGCCGTGTATTGACAGCAATACACGGCCAACCAAGTATAGGATGAAAAAAAAAGCTGCGGACCCGGGCGAGGTTTGAACACTCAACCTTCACGCCTGCAGTCCAGTGCTCTAGCCGCTGAGCTACGGAATTGGTAGTAGCAGAGAGGTTGAACTTTGCTAGTGATATGAGTAGGGCCAACCCATGCGTAGTGGTGAAAAGTGGCTGAAATCGTTTGTTCTAAAAGTGTGCGGACGTCGGCCTTATAATAGCAGTAGTATTAGAGGAGGGGTAAGCGAATGGCGGAACTGGAATTGTTCGTCACATGGGTTTTTTAAAAGTTAGATGCAATATGCCGGCAAGCTCTCTCCTATGTTGCCCCAACCGGGAAGGGTAGGTGCGACTGCACCAAATCTCAAGGGAGTTACCTTGACGGCAACATAGGTGCCGCCACTGAGGTCGCTAGAAGTCAAGTACAATCTGACTAAATGAGACTCAGATTTTTCACTTCAGAGGATGCATAAATTTGCAGGACTGTTTTCTTGTAATGTCTTTCATATCAGTACACTATAACTTGCTAAATATTGATTATACTGACTTAGTTCTTATTTCTTAAATGAGTTTGATTTTTTCCCTTCACAGGATGCTTTTGCTGGTTGTTTTTCTCATTTCTTCTATATCAGTAAACTAACATTATTTTTTTTAATAAATTTTATTGATCGAAGTTTCACAAGTTGTGATAGTTCTCATTCGTCATTATAAATATTGATTATATGGACTTTATTCTTATTTCATTGCATTCCCCATGCCTGGAAACATTAAGAAAATGTATAAATTACACTTGAATACATGTTGATTTTACACTGAGTTATGGCATTTCAAAGTTTTAGTGGCAGCCATTTTGTTTTTTGCAATTTTGGGCATGTTCCCCTACCTAGATTTTTCTAGACTTTTAGTATGTTAATAAAGGGCAATCATACTACCCAAAACCGTTGAGAAACCTTTTGTTGCAATTTTTCCGAGGTCAAACCCTATTTTTACTGGACTAGTATGCATGAAAAGAAAGTTAGTGATATTTCTTGATAGTCTCTCACTATAGTAAAGTAGGTCAATTTAGCTAAATATACTCCTATGGTTGACCAAAAAAAGGTATAAGTATTTGGTATAAGTATTCATGCTACTAGAGGCACTAAGCACCACAAGAATCGAAACATTCTGACCAACAGTTCTCCTGGATAAATCACTTTTGAAAAAAAAACAATTTGGCAACTTGTGACTTATTGTTCTGTGACACATCACCTATGATTACCTAATAATGTCCGTGTAGAATTATAAATATGGCAGTGGAGATGTTTAGACCCACCTTATGGGAAACTATATTATTCATCAAAGATGCAATTTATTATTTCAACATGTACAAGCCCACTATGTACTCACTTCCCTGCCTACCTTTGACATATAAGAATATGAAGGAACTTATTATAGAATATCATCTAGAGTTCTTGGCATATGCTTCTTCTCTCTCTCCCTTTTCTCCTCCCTCTCCCTCTCTCCCTCCCCCACTCTCCCTCTCTCTCTCACACACTTTCTCTGCTCAGTCTCACTAGTTTTTTCAGGCTACCATTATAAGTTAAGCCATGCAAAAGATGGACCTTCCACTTTGGAAACGGAATCCACAGACTTCCCAGTTGCACCTTTAAAGGTGAGAGGCGAGAGGTGAGACGCGATAGGCAAGACACGAGAGGTGAGACATGAGAGGCGAGACACAAGGGGCAAGACACAAGAGGCGAGAGGCGAGATTTGAAAGGTGAGAGGCGAGAGGCGAGAGTTGAGACACAAGATTGATAGGTGGGAGGCAAGAGGTGAGAGGCGAGATTTGGAAGGAGAGAGGCGAGAATTAGAAGCTTTAAGGTGAGAGGCGAGAGGTGAGAGGCGAAATGGCAGCCATAGGCTTCTGTATTACATGAATGGAAATTTTAGGGATGTATACTTAAGACACAATAAGGTATAACAGTATATACTGTGGAAGCCTATGGTATACAGGGGCATATTTAGGGGGGCGCGGGGGCGCGCACCCCCTCCTTTTTAAAAGGGTTGAAGAATTAACATATAGGTTGAAGGGCTTGAAATATCATCACATGGCCTTGAATCCTGTTGGAATCTTATAGAATGGCCTTGGCATGTTCTGAGATTCTCAGTTTCTTACAGAGGGGTGTGTGAGAGGGAGTGTAAATAAGTTATGATATAGTTCGATTATAGTTGATGACATAAATGCATCTCCAGGTATCAAAATGTACACCTAGAACACAAACTATTTCATGGGACCTTAATGTACAGAAAAAAAAGTGAAAAACCCAAACCCTTAAGTTTAACAAATAATTTCTGGTCAAGTATTCCGCACAGAACGAAAGTTCCTTTTGGGTGATTTTAAGGTTATTTAGTACGTTCGTCAAGGTCGATTTCAGGGTTGAAATAAGTGTCGAGGCACTGACTCTGATATTTAAAGCATTACAGAACAAAAGCTGAGCAATTAATTCGAATATAACATATAAAATTTGAAAGTGCGCCCCCTCCTTTTGAAAATCCTGGATCCGCCCCTGGTATATACTGTTATACCTTATTGTGTATACATCCCTAAAATTAACATCAGTTACCATCACGCCTGTATAACACCATTATATATAATACTTGTTAATATATTTGAAATTTACCAGGATATTATAGAAATTATAACGTCTGTAGACATCCATGACTGTCTTCATATTAAACCTGTACCAGGAATAAAGGATATTTTCAACATCACTCAATTCTCCTTCGTCCTTTGTGTTACACCACTTGTTACAATACTTCCTATTTTGTTTTTCTTTCTGAGACATATTAAATCTGTTTTGCATGGTCAGTGTAGTACATTTGTACACTGGAAACAATGCATTCTCAGAGCGATAGGAAACCTTCTTGGAGAATTTATTCGCACCTCGATAGAAACGGTGTAAAGACTGGAATTTACAAGGACGTCCACAAGCTGTTGCAAACTGGAGCGAATGTCACCTCGCAAGCAAGGTGTGCCATTGTAGTAACATTCCTGATACCAATTGGTCGATGGTGTTATCGTCAGCGTCCCTTAACCCTTTTTTTATAAATGAACAGGGGTAGGTCTCGCGGAGCAATTCGGATTTTTAAAATTATAACTATTTTGCATAGTTTTGCACAATACATATATTGGTATGAACGACCATCTCAAGTTAACCACTTTTGTTAAGTAAAGAGGGAGTGGGAGGTGGAGGGAGGGTCCCGGGAAGGGGAAGGCGGGGAGGGAGAGGTAGGGCAGTGAGGCTGAGATGGCCCTGTGTTACACACTATCAGACACTAAAATATTTACAGTATGATTCACAAAGGTCTGGGAAGACTATCCTCTCTATAGACCATCTACTCGATCGGCCCTGAGTTACTAGTTACGTAGAAAGAGGAGGATGGAGAAGACGAAAACTCATGCAATGGGCGTAGTATAGGTACTACACCGGAATGCACTTACCTCTGCCCCACAATCACAATGTGTATGTGCCAATTCAAAACTGCAATATAGCTTCCTTCCCCAAAGAAATATATCGCCTTTTCATATTTATATATGTTGTTGCAATTTCTTAGTAATTATCTATGTTGTCCTTTTTGCAATATATATGTATATATTATACATAATTATTATATGTAATACATGTAAATATATATTATATATTTGAAATTTACCAGGATATTGTAGAAATGATAACGTCTACATCCATGGCTGTCTGCCTGGTTTATCTCCACATTCCATTGCGACCATGTCACTGTTTTTACACCCACGGGGGACATGTAGCGCCCTTAATATAAATAACTTGCACCAGACGTATGCATGGGGAGCTATACGAGTACGAAGCCACTGATTCTAGTTTATCATAGTGGTTGAGCATGCGATCCAAGGATACACAGCATTAGCATTAATTTTGCCAATATTATGAAATATTGTTCTTTAAGCTGCAGCCATCACATGAATGCTGAACCGAAACTTTCGATTTTAGATCTTTATTTTGTTCAAAATATCACGAAAGGGACGAAATAACAATCATATATATATAGTATTATAGATGTGTTTAATAGTTTATACATAGTTATAGTTACATGTTTAACACATATCATGTTCGTTTTCTGCTTAACACTTCAATAATGTTAATAGAAAACATTTTAATAAAAGGATTCAGAATCCGTTTAACTGAATTGAATCCTTTTCCCACGAGGTGGCTAGGTCCATTTCCATTCTGAGAGGCTCTGAGCCTAGTAGATGGTCTATAGAGAGGATACTAACCTAACTGTTTACCAACTCCTGGACCAATATATCTCACCAACTATAACCTTCACACTAATTAATTCACCCCCTGGCTCCATACAGTTCGAGTTTCTTCTCCCCGTCAATACAAGTCTGTCCACCCATTGCCCCAGCAGATTTAGTATCTTCGCCACCTCGTGGGAAAAGGATTCAATTCAGTTAAACGGATTCTGAAGACTTTTATTAAATTGTTTTCTATTACAATTATTTAAGTGTGTGGCAGAAAACGAACATAATAATGTGTTAAACATGTAATATCTATAACTATGTGTATATAAACTATTAAACACATCTATAATACTATGATTATTATTTTGTCCATTTCGTGATATTTTGAACAAAATGAAGATCTAAAATCGAAATTGTTGGTTCAGAAGCAAACTATTTTTGTACATATTTACAGACAAATAAAAAACCTCTGATCTTATCTTATCTTTTTCCAAATATGCTATACACCAGAAGCATATACATGCGTGGTGCGCATAGAAATGTTTAGTTTGTATTCATATGAAACTATGGAAAAGTGGTGATCACCTTAATTACATTCGATTACCAGAGCTGAAGCTTCAGTCTACATGTAGGTATTATGACACATGTTGAATAAGCGCATCAACCAATTCAATCGATAAATTACCAATAGCATTCGTGCATTCCTATGGGATTTTGCGCAGTGAAAACCCACTGATGAGTCCGATTCCATCAATTCTGACGTTGATGGAAACGGTAGTTTAGTTCACAAGTTGGTGCCAGTATACGGTATAAAAGTCTACATGTTATTAGATAGGGATGTTATTTTCAGCTCTAACTGGTTTTCCAGTTATGAGTATATCAATGGGAATAGGTTAGAATAGCAGCGCTTTATGCCATCATGTTCACTGATGATCACGAAAGCACTACATGGATGCTTGTTCCAGCTTCGTGATACCTTTTACTTAGACTTTCCTACTCCAGTTCAACAATTGTATACCTTGCAAACTACTTAAAGTAAATCTGTAGGGTAGATTTACATCGATTCTCGAGTGTAATCTCTTTCGGAGGACGTAAGACGAACACATCCATTTCCAATTCTCATAATTAGCTCTCCAGGTGATAATGCACAAATAGATATTTCATACTCAATCACTCAAAATCATCGTAACGAAGGATAAGACTTCACTGACAGAATGCAAAAATGATAATCCGGGTATAGTCGGTCATGGAATTCTGTCCGAGAATGCGGGCGTTAAAATCTTCCTTGCAAACACCGCGTAATAAATACCTTAGAAAATCCACATTCAAGTCCTCCTGTTTAACAGCTAAAGTATAAGATTGTTTGACAGATAATGCCCAATGTATGTTATGCCATGTTTCTCTTTAGAAGACTGGGACTATTAGGATTGAGAATACCTACCTTGTGGCACCGTACTCCCCGGTTTGAATCCTGAGTGAAAAGTGAGGAAGGGTGAGAGTGAGTGGCAGAGGGATAGTTTGGGAGGTGCATGCGCATCTCTCTGCCCCGCCCTTATACATTCGAACATAACATAAAGTCCCTTCACCTGTCAGTTCGCTCTCAGTATCACCACGAACATAGCGTTTACCCTACAGAAATATTGCCCATTTATCACGACGTCTGATGGAATCAGAGTGTTAATAATAACATGTGGCTTGTTTAAATGAATATTGAATTAGGAAATAAGAGCTAAACATATTAACAGTATAGCGGGGCCCCGTGTTCCACGGGTAAAAATCTATCAAATTTAATTTCCAGGGGTGGTGCAAGAGGGAGACCCACGCGGTACCCCTTCCTTTCATTTGTGTACACTCTAAAATGTAGAACAAACAAGAAGAAAAATATATCCTTTCCCCCAAGTTACCCCTACCACTCCCAGCCCCTACCCCTGCTCCCTTCTAGAAATTGGCCAACATGGTCAGGACCCCGCCCTCCCAATCTTTTCAATGTTTTACATCGTAAAATGCAGATCATATAGTAAAGAAATTGTACGTGTGGGATTTTTACACTTCCTTATCTTGTGAAATACCTTGACTACCACCTGTACCTTTCCATCAACCCTATACTAATAATAATGATAATAGTATTGTTTATTTGTCCTTATAAAATTAATAAAAATAAGGGCTACACTTCGGGTCAGGGATCTATGGACAGGCAGTTCTCCAACAGTGGTAAGTCTTGAATATCATGAATTAAATAAATATTGATATTAATTTTCTTTTAAAGCTATGGTCCCAAAGAGTTGGGAAAGAGAACAATGTGAGCAGTAAGTGAATATCAAAACTGGTACGTGAATGGTCGACGAATCCATAATCAATACTTTGAGCTATGCAAGCTTCAGCTGGGTGTTGATGCACTGTTATGTAACAATACCTTAGCTACAATAAATGAGATATTTGATATAATAACAAATAAGATATTATCAAAACTACTGTACTGACTACACATAGAGAGTATCTATTATTAAGCAATGCGAGCATTCGTTAACTATTAACCATACAGTTCAAAGTGGTTTAACGCCATAAATTTAATTTTAATTTCAAATCCCAAAGTAACAGGACTGAAGTGTATTTTGTGTGGGAGGGTTGGTTAAAAGACATGACGATGGGGTGCCATGTTTTAGAAATTAAAACGTTGTCCACTGAGAAACCACCTCATGAAGCTCGTATAGTCAATAACCTTTGATGAACGTTGGCATCATCAATAATGTTAATACTTGGCTTGTTATCCATGAGCGCATTCTCTCAGCTTATTGCCACAAATGGAAAACAGAACCAAAGTCCTTCGCGCCTCTCTTACTATTTTAGCAACCATCGCCAGGATTCCATTACTGACACGCTCGTTGCCTGTCACATATATATATGCAACCATGCGAGTGACGTCAAAAGTATGACGTCACAAGTATTGGAGTTCAAACCAGGTTGTTCTGAAGGTGCTGTGGTATTAAAGGCCAAACCCCCGACCCCTACCTAGAAAAACCTTTCCCTACCTAAAATAGAAGTGACCATGCCTGATTTTGGGATCTCTTTCTTTTGTTACAAAAAAAAGCAAATAAATCGGGAAAACCGTTTTTTCTAACCAAGAACTGTCAAAAAGCACATTTCCCCTGTTTAAATTTTTTTTTATGAAATACTAGTAGACATTTTTTTCATTTTCTGAAAGGTGGTTTCCTACAAGAAAAAATAATAAAAAAAAGTTACCCCCCTACCTAGTTTTCAGCCAGATCAATCGGAAACACACCTATATTTTTTTGGCCTAAGATGGCTTTACTAAAGATACAAACTTATTAACTAAAATGTTGAGTCCGCTCCATTAAAATGAATTCATATCTGTAATATCTAAAGACATCTCTTAAAAAACAGGGGAGGACATTCATGTATAGTGGTATTTATAAGCTGTGGGAATACAATCACATTTTCGCACTTTCTTTATCTCTATACAACAAAACAGCAAAAGTGATAGAATCTGAAGAACTTTGTCTAAGATGTATCACCTATGTAAATTTTGCTACCGAGGATCTATATCACATTCCGTTTGCTACTATAGGTCGCAAAGAATAAAGGCAAGATCAAGAGATATTCCTTTAAGACATGACAGGTGCCCAAGGCACATATATATACCTCGCCTCAGGGTCACAGGAAAATGCTATGGTTATGTTTAAGGGTCAACTTCTATTCTTGGTCACTCCCTCGCCATTTCTCTAATGTTGATATGCAAATTTTGACCCTTGTCAAAATATAAAGTATTTTCATTTCTTTGACACTCAAAATGTTAGGGTAACTAATACGACAAGTAAACACTTTTCGTGACAATATTCTAATTTAAATCATGTATGTGTGTACAAATGCCACAAATATACATGTATATAGACAAACCTAAACAACTCCACATGAAAAATAATTTAACGCTTTGAGGGGATGATAATAATGCTTACAGGCTATGATAGTTCATGCAGTGAGATGTCATATTGAAACGTCATAGCTTCTCAACCCATGCAACACTTTATATGTAAACATATATTTACCAGGTAACCATTAGCCAAAAGTTGCTACCAACGAAGTAGAGGTACTATGCATATTTAATTCATGTCAGATCTATTGAATTTTATAATATACATTATATCTATTTGCACTCTATCTGTAATTAGGCAGTAATGACAACAGGTTGAACTGGTGAGGGATTTCGATTTACCTGATACATAGAGGTTCATGACGGGTTGAAAGGATATCAAAACAACAACATCCTCATAATATTATACGTTCAAGCTTACTATAGACCAGTCAGTAGTCAATAACCAATGTCTGATTCGGATTCTGCTAAATTATCAAGTGTTATTATACTAATGATGGTGTATCCTCATTCTATAACTTCTTGTATTTCGGTACTATAATAAAAGCTATATATATAGGGATGATTTTGTTTTCTGATGATAAACGCCAGCTTAAAGCCGTCATGAAAAGATAAGTGGATCACTTGGGCATGAAAGTGTGTTCATGTGTGTTGTGGGTTTCGGCTCCATGGTTTCCAGAACGTCTCAGACACTGAACCACATGAAAGCATACAACTTCGCAAGGATAATGGCATGAGGCATACAATAAGTATTGTACATACATAAACATATATATGACTACAGGATGAAAGGGGTTGTGTCCTTCAGCGATATTAGTCACTCCGACGTGGTATCCCCCATATGCTATTTACTTCAAAAGAGTTTATTGCCAATGCGGGATCTAATTCCGTGTACTCAGGTTTAGGCTTATATTGAGGATAGTAACAATGGAACAGCTAGGTTGCTTTAGAAAATGTAAATTGTAATATTGGTAAAACGTTTGATTCATTGATTCATTGGTAAAATTCATTTTGATTTCTGATAAAATTGTAGAATATGATTATGTCATTATATATGGGGAGTTGTAGCCTACATTAACCACCATCCGATTTACCTTAATTTAAAGGGTCAGTAAACCCCGAAATATTATGAGCAAAATCCATTTCCTTGCTATTATTGAAATGTAACCACCCGGTTTTACTTAATTCAACTTATTATTTAGTGAGTTTTACCCATTTAAAGGAGGAAAAAAGTAGTTCCACTGTTTAATACTCCATTCAAGGCACCACTGTTTGCCTACGTCACAAAGGTGCGTCAATCTTGAAATGTACATGCAATGAACATAATAAACAACTCTCATAATTGCTGCTAGAAAGAAGGAGGGTGGGGTGGGCGGAAGGAGTATTACCAGACAATAACAGTAACTCTATTACCAGACAATATAAACAAACAATCTGTATTACCCATTGATTGTTCCTCATAAGGTCAGAGTGAAATGTATATGTAATGCTATTTCTCTCTCTTTTGATACACTGTGGCACCAAGGTATCACACATTTGTGATGTGTTTCAGGGAAATGAGTCACAAGTCACAAAAAAAGGATTTTGAGATAATGACCATATTTGAGAAGATGACATCAAGCCGATTCCAATGATAGTTAACAGTAGGGCATATAAGTACTATTTTATTTTAAATTTGATATCTTCATTTTTGGAAAACAGGTTTAGTATATGTTTGAGTAGAGAATTATTAGAAAAGTAGCTAAATGTACTCTATAGGATGACCTTAGAAATGCATGGATTTTTGTAATACACCATCTTGAAATTTGGTACATGTTTTTATGCTACTAGCAGCTCAAAGAACACCAAAAATGAAAACATTCCAAATAAGGGTTCTTGTACATGAATTACAGTTTTGTGACTCATTTCCCTGGAACACATCACATTTTCTCTCACCAACTTTTGTGTACATCGTTTAAGGGGAGGACTAAACCCAATTATTGACCTCTCATTACAGATGTCTTGAAATACCTCTATTGAATAACTGTTTCAATTGCTGGGAGATTGGGGGGAGGGTAGGGATATTATGTACATTTTTGGCGCACCTTTGTGATGTCACACAGCACTCTCAGTGCCCTCTTGTGCTAAACAGTCCTTTTCAACTAAGCTTTCTGAATTTGTGCCTGTAAGTGACTATAAGTTAGATATAAATGAAGGTAAAAAAATTGAGATTTGGGTGTTGTATTTATGGCTGCATAAAGTTTGTTGTCCTAAAAGTGACCATGAACCCATTGACTTACCCTTTAAGTCGATCTCTATACATGTGTGGTAGAAAGGCCCGCTGAATAACAAATCCTTACTTAATGTTTTCCTTCCTTAGCAATTATTCCTTACTAAGCTAAATTGTATTCCTAAATTTATTCAAAAGTCTTATATAATGTACAAATTAGTGTTGTTGTTCAAGGTTAATACTGTACTGTATTGACTATATTGACTTAATCCAAGTCAACTTCGGTACTGTACTGTACCAAGATCTTGTACCTGGATTATCTTAAGGAAGACAGGTGAAACTAACACTAGACGAAAAACACATTATACAAAGCAGAAAACAACAGATATACTAATTGTAGATTAAAGAACAGTACTAAGAATTCAAGATGTATGTGATTTTTAGCGAATAACTGTAAATCGGTATTGTATTGTATTGTAAAACGTTTATTTTCAACCTTGGTTGCAATAAGGGGGCGTGTTCTCCAACCATGGGAGGTTTGCCAGCCCTCTTTTGTTGCTCTTACATCTGTCTTGGCTGTGAACAAATCCGCTTTCGTCTGAGACGAAAGCAGTACACAGCAAACTAATCAGGAATAATTAACTTCATTTTTTTTGTGATGGCAATGTAATCTTGACAGTCAGTTTTAATCTTAAATAATACAATAAGTAATAAATCAAGTTCAATGTGCTTCGGTTGTTATACAACTATATAAGTAACATTTTGGTACTTGGTTATGGAGGTATGATAGCAGGTTGGTCATTGTACATATATCTCAATCTATAAAATTGTTGTCGTCCCATATGGGATTTGCTTTCACATGGTTCTTAAATGCTTTAGGGTCAAGCAGTCGGTGTGCCATCGTCTGGAGCCTATTCCAAGAAAAAGTGACGCGAAATAATACAGATTTTCTCATTTGTTCGTTCTTCGGTGTTATTTGTTTTAGTACTTTTCTCCCTTCCGCGAAGTTTCTAGTGTTAATTAATTTAAGGTCAATATTTTTTGGATTCCTCGCCAGACGATGGCCCGCCTGTAACAGATGCAATCTATGCCTGTGTTTCAGTGGCAAAATGCGATTATCAATATGAGTCTGGTCTACGTTAGCCCTGGGTGGGAGTCGGAATATAATTCTTAATATTTTGTTTTGGATGACCTGTAATCGGCTTGTACCCGCCGTAGTATGAGAATCATGCAAAATATCGGACTGGTCGATCAGTGGCAATATCATGACTTTATATATTAATAATAAAGTTTTTGATGGTAGCTTATCCCTGAGTTTTGCCAACTGCCAGCTTTTGAAATTTAATAATTTTGTCAATTTTTGTACTTGTTCTTTAAATTTTAGGGTTTTATCGATTGTTATTCCTAAATACTTATATTCCTTCACCTCCTCGAGGTGACTTCCATCCAAGGCCAGTACATTTTCTTGTCTTAAATAAGACTCATCTTTCTCCCACCTCGACCTCAGAATGTTTTGACCAAAAAAAGTTTGTACCTTTGTTTTTCCAAGATTTAAAGAAATTTTATTTGTTTTGCAGCAATAGTTTAATGCATTTAAATCCTTTTGGAGATTTTTTGTAATTTCGACGGTTGATTGGCCCACGGCATAAATTATCGTGTCGTCAGCGAACATTTGTATATTTGAATTTAGAATATATTTAGGTAAATCATTAATGTAAATTTTGAATAGGAGTGGGCCTAAAGTGGTCCCCTGGGGGACACCACAGGTTATTAGTTCAGTGTCGGATCTTAATTTATTGACTGACACTGCTTGAAATCGGTTTGTAAGATAATCCTTAAACCACTCCAATTCCCTTCCCTGAATTCCTATTCGTGCTAATTTTGACAAAAGTCTTACATGGTTAACCATATCAAAAGCCTTTCTGAGGTCGAGGTAGGCCGCTCTCACCGCCTGCCCATCATTCAGTACATTATAAATCGAATTAAGATAATTCAGCAGTGCGTCCTGCGTTGAATAACCTGACCTAAACCCATATTGTGCATTGTAAAGTATACTATTATCCTCTAGATAGGTTGTCACCTGTTGGTGGAAGATTTTTTCTACTATTTTCGCTGGTAATAATATTGATGAAACCGGTCGGTAATTACTCGGATCTGTATTACTACCCGCCTTGTATAGGGGTGTTACTATAGAAGCCTTCCAGCTTTTTGGAATCTTACTTGACGAATAATGTTTTCTCAATGATTTTCAAAAATTGACTGGCTAGTACTTTCAAGGATATTTTCAATAGCCATGCAGGCATATCTTTAATGCCAGAAGATTTACTGGAGGGGATGCTATCTATTATACGCTTTAGATTAATTACAGAACTAGGTATATATTGGAAACGACTATTCAGATCTGAATTTACATCATTGTTGATTTCTTCATATTTGACATTTTCATCGTTATTTGGTACACTTATTTGCTCCGCTAGGTGATTACCAATGGAGGCGAAGAAGCCATTGAATTTGTTAGGGACATTTTCTTTTTTGATTTCCACATTATCCTCTATTAGGCTTATGTCTTTGTACTGAGAGCGCTGCTTGCCATTTACCATAGGACCTAGAGTCGACCAAAATTTGTTTGGGTTATTACTGTTTTGTTCAATTTCGTTCTTTATATAGTTATTTTTCAAGTTTCTAGATAAATGGTTTACACGTCTTCTCAATTGTTTGGCCCTATCCTGAAGACTACTACTTTTTAGCTTCCTCGAAGCTTTAAAGAGTGAGTCTCTGGATTTCATAAGGTCTAGCAGTTCACCCTTTATCCAAGGCTTCCTCGCCCTCACATTGGTTTTCTCTGAGATAGGGCACAACTCATTCACTGTATTTGTTATTGTGTCTAACATATTGTCCCATCCCACCTCCGGATCCCCGGACTCCAACAGTAACTCCCAATCATGATCAAGCAACTTATTGGTTAACAACTCCTTGCTGTAACGCCTGTATGATCGACATTTAAAGCTAATCTCATTATATTTTTCTCTTTCTTTTTTTATGATGGTGAATATCGGTTTATGGTCACTTATGTTCGCGTTAATAGTTCCACTTTTCATAATAAATTTCGAGCTTGAGTAAAGTAAATCAATGGTAGTTTGTGTTGTATTGGTTATTCTAGTATACAGTTTTATAAACTGTTTCAGCGAGGTTGAGTGCTCTAAAGTCAGGAGTTGGGATTTAGCAGGAGATGGGACACTATAGTCAACGTTGAAGTCTCCGACAAGGATGATTATATCTTTATGGTCTAACTTCCCTATGATGTTTAGAATTCTTTCCATGGCCTCTGTTAAGTTGCCACTGGGACTTCTATAGATATTTATTATTGCATAGGTTTTGTTTATATTTTGTTTAATCCTCGTCGTTTGTACTTCAACGTTGGCCGTACATACTTGAAGTTCCTCACCAGCGGGCAATATTTCTAGTTCATTTGCTATATACGTTAATAGTCCTCCTCCAGTTTTTTTATCGGTCTGTCTATCATTTCTATACAAGTTATACCCATCAAGGGTGACCATGTTATCATAGACCTTGCTATCTAACCATGTTTCGTTTATACATATCACTTGACTCTTGAATTGATTAAATAATACCTCCACTTCTTCCATCTTATTCAACAAGCTTCTCACATTTAAACTTATTAACTTAAATCCTTTTGTTTCATTAAACACTTTACTATCACTAAGTGATAGATCTACATTACCGTCACTATTTCTAAGATCTATCAGTACTGACATTCGAGCTAAGCAAGGTTGGCAGTTCGCCCATATCTGGCACTATACTATTGTAACTTCTACATAATAACTCGTAATACTGAATGTGTAAGTTTCTTATCACTATTAATAGCTTTGATACTCAGGTAGCAGATGCTTCTGAGAAGCATCTGAATAACAATATCACCAGCACCCGCGTATGAAAACGAGCTAACCATAATATGTTAAATTTTTTTCTAGTGAGTATGACACATAAACCATTTTACCCTCTGTGTCTTCTTAAAACGTCAAACGACAACAGCGGGAAAATTTTTGCCCACTCGCGAACTCTCAATATTCTTAGAATCATATTAATTATAGCGGCCTAGATGGATGTGACCGTGTTGCATTTTAATTTTACCTATTTACTGATCAGAGTGAGTAGGACTCTAGGACCATATTACCTTCTGTGTCTTCTTAAAACATCAAACAACACTGCATAGTAATACATATAAGTATAAGTATAAGTAGCGGCCTAGATGGATGTGACCGTGTTGCATTTGAATTTTACCTATTTACTGATCAGAGTGAGTAGGACTCAAGGACCATATTACCTTCTGTGTCTTCTTAAAACATCAAACAACACTGCATAGCAATACATACTCAAGGACCTTATTACCTTCTGTGTCTTCTTAAAACATCAAATAACACTGCATAGTAATACATATAAGCCTACTCACAGTCTCTCCATGTCTTAAAAATCATACAGAATAGTGCGGTCGTGCATGGCTATGTCTAACCTGTCCACCATTTCTGACGTGCCCAGTGGGTGTATCCTCTTGGGGTTAGATGGCAACCATCAAAATCGAGCCGACAGTAATAGTTCTGTTTAGTACCCTTGCAGTTATGATGGACGAGGTCGGCTTCATTGCGGTGCCTGATTGCCGCGTTGATACCTGTTATGGTCTGATTAAGAAGGATCTGCTGGCTGTTGTAGTGTTGGCCGTTGTACGTTGCTAGGCTCATTCCCGTAATTGGGGCAAATATGATGTTGGCTTGGCAAGGAAATAGGACTTGTTTCACTCGTCTCTCCACCGTCTCCATGTCCTCCCTGTAGACCTCTACTGCCTTGTTAATTGTGGGATGTGCGACTGTTACTACGCCTTCCTTTTTGCGCGTAACTGTGCATAATCCTCCAGTAAAGATGATGGTACCTGGGCGAGTTGTGGCAATTCTGTCTTCCGCCATAAAAGACGAAAGCTTCAGGGAAGCCCCCGGGAACGACATGACGTGTAGATGGTGGTATCTCGATGCAGATAGGTAGGGCTGGAGATAAGGTATAGGTGGAGTAAATGCAGAAGTGGAATCTATATAGGGACAGTAAATTATTAAGTCACTAATCCACGTCCAGCAGGAACAGGATATTGGTCAATGTTCAATGTCAAACTAAGTTGGATATCAAGTATTAAGTATTGTCATCATCTATTACAGCTAGTAACTTTGTAATTAACAACTGAATAGTCAAATGAAAAGACCACGCATTGTATACATAGATTTCACTGACGTCACGGCCCTCGCCATGTCTGGGGTCCACTTAGATGCCTATGTATGCTGCGATACTTGAAAATACCGATTTCTGGCTGTTTTAACTTTTACCAGTTTTCATCTGCCTCAATAATATCTTCTTGATAGGTTAGATAACCTGCCTTTAGTGTAGTATTACCCAAGTATCCTGTCTTGTGAGGTTTATCAACTTTGTTTTGATACCCCCGCCATAGGCGGCAAGCGTAGCGATGACCCGAGACATGGCGGCTACCGTGATACCCCAGCCTACTGGGTGACGTCATGTGAAATCTATGTATAGTGGCACAAGTTTAACCGTGACCAACAATAATGGCGTTGTGTATAATGGTTGTACACATGTTTATACTTAAAATATGTAAAATCTTTCGTTATATCATTTAGGACAGGCTGGAAGACCTATTAGTAGAGGCTCAAGCCTTTTTCTGTATCAGTTTTGATTGATGATTAATAAAAATTCAATATAGTACATAAAGTAGGAATGTCCTTCCTAAGCAAGAAGAAATATAGCTTAGGAAGGAATATTCAACGTAAGGATTTTATATGCAACAAGCCCCTCAGAATCCAATATAGTTTAGAGTTATTGGCTTTCTCCATTCAATACAGCACATTATTTTATCGATTTTAACAGTAGAATACAAGCATAATATAACATAATTCACAATGTTTATCAGTACACAGAAAGTAAATTACGAGGTATCATAATTATATGGCGTAATCATGTTTTGCTCTAGAATCCTGGTAACAGGTTCCAATCCCAGGACAAAATGTCAATCAGTGAGTATAGGCGCTTGTTTCAAAAATAGAAAATACAGACTTATTAAATAAAGAGTAGAAGTTCAACCACCAGGCATGGATACATTATTTTTGGCCTTTCATGGAAAGGGGGTAACATCTCCTAGGTATACCCAGGGTTTTCCAATGGTCCCAGTGTTTATAGAAAGTTAGGGACAAAGGTGGATTAAAGTAAGAAAGACAGATATAATATACAAATAACATTCCAAGATTTCAGAGATTAATGCACCAAGGTTAACCACTAACGCAGTGTGACCATTCGGTACAGTACTTAGGTAACCAAAGCAGATAAACACAATTTCCCACCATATAAATATGCAGAAAAGAAACTCCAAAATAAACAAAACAATTGTGCCAAGGTTAACCACTTTTGCAGAGTGTGACCATTGGTAACGAAGTAACAAAGTTAACTGAGTAAGGATATCCATACATATAGATACCGAAGAGAATTAAAGAGTCAAGGTAGCCACTAATCTGAGACCTAGACAATTAATCCAGGGTAGACATTAGATATTTATGTTGCACAGATTTTAACGTTTCCACAGTCGCTATGTTTCTTATTCTAGGATGGAGAGCATTCCAGGCTGTTGCAGTTTTAATATTGACATCATTTTTCCCTATCTGAGTTCTACACTTATAGGTTGAGATAAGTGGTGCATCATTAGCTCTGGTGTATCTATACTTATTTTTATCTTGATATTTATCATGCTTACTTCTAAAGTGGCCAAAAAGTTCCAGATGGTAATTCCTACGATGTGTTATAGAGGCTCAGGCCCATCTCAGGGCTTTGTTCTGTAGTTGTAGTGAACAGTTGAGTATTAAGCTTCATATAGGGAGTCTTTGCGTTGTTAATAATAGCATATCTTATATTTAGCATCACCCCAGATATATTTTTGCACCAGCACCTCAATGTAGTGTTAATACAAGTATATTTGTTAATGTCACTTCAGTTTCTGCTCTCGCCCTAGGTATTCACCAAATATATTGCTAGAACCTATACGTATAGGTCTATGGGAGACAAACTATCGACTTTTACCATGGTAATCACGGATCTGCCCCAGTCCCGCTTGCCAATGAGCAACGTGGCCACACCCTCCTGGTCTCGGTGACTGGTACCATGGAAACCACCCGCCAAACAACCGTGGTGGCATAATGAGGACCCCCTGTCCCCCTTCTATACAGGTATAGAACCAAAAACAGATTATATAAATTGTATTTGAGTTCAATTTCAATACATTGATATTCTCATGAAGTTCAATTTGAAAAGTTTACAAAAATATACATTTTTAAATTTTACCATTTCTGCACACAATCATATTTAGACGGAGGAGGACCACAGTCAGGATGAGTACCACACAGCTGAGTACCTCTTACCTCCTAATGCAACTCAGGAGACGCTCTCATAACTTAGTACAATGTCAAATTTATATCTAGTAGCCCAGATTTCGCGACTGTTAGTACACACGCGAAAATAGTATCTTCTGGCAGCAGAGCAATTACACTTAGGTATGATGGGGTGTATCAAATCGATGGGTGAGGGGGGGGGCTGTACTGGGTGGTATATAGTGTACACTTGAGCTATTGTTTCTCAGTGCCTTGGCTATGGATGCATGCATGTGTCCACTGTTTTAGTCAACGCGCTGGGGAGAGCGCTATGGGTGTTTGTAAGTCACTAACACGTTGGTCCCCAAGTGGGGTGCCGTCAGTGGGGGTTTCCCAAGACTAGCAGCCCCTATGCATGCACTGGGAAAACCCCGGAAAACCCCTCAATGGTCTATGACGTCATTGATACCTAGGCTTATGTAATCGCAGGCACACCTTCCTCCGCCTCTTTCTCTCACTACTTTCTTGACTCATGAGGTGAAGCCTCCTGTATATAAATATCCTGACACACAAGTTATGAGAGCCACTGCAGGCAAAACATTGAAGAGGAGCTGGGTGATCCCAATCCACCACAGGTAGATTCAGATCCTTTGATAAATCTATGCCAGGAACCTGATAATAAAGTGGCCACCAGCAGATGACAAGGGATGGCAGACCTTTGAGGAAGATCTCGACAAGATCCTGGAAAATACCCTGGTCGGAGATGTGGACAGAAAGATCTCAGCATTGGCTACACTAGTGTACACAGTAGGTCTGGAACAGTTTGGAGAAATAGAGACAGGAAATAGAGGCAAACTACAAGATATACCAAACAGACGCCAGCAGGAGATTAAATCCCTAAGGACAGAGATAAAGGATATCACTAGGCAATACAGGAAGGTAAGTCAGGAGGAAAGGATAGCACTCAGTGAACTGAGATCCATCTTGAGGGTGCAGAGGAACAACCTACGAAGAGCAGAGAGACTAAGAACAGCAAGACGGGACAGAGCGAAGAAGACAACAATGTTTGTAGCCACCCCATACAAATTCACCAAAAGTACACTAAAGGAGTCTAAGTCAGGAATGCTCAAGAGCTTGAAAGAAGTTGAGAGACATTTAGCAGAGACACATGGAGATAAACTGCACCAGGGACCTTTAGGCCCATGTGATAGAATAGAGAATGTGCCAGAACCAGAGGTACAAATGAATGCCAAGGAACCTTCATGGAAAGAAGTGGCAGATCTTGTTAAAAAGGTGAGGTCAGCATCAGCACCAGGGCCAAATGACATTTCCTATTTATAAGGTATATAAGGAGTGCCCTAAGATCCTGAAACATCTATGGAAATTAATAAATGTGGCAGTTCTAGCCAGGAGAATGACCTCATATATGACCATGAATGAGTGTATTGACACATCAGTGCAGAAAGGGGGAGTGCCTGAATTCTCAGGATGTATTGAACACACCACCATCATCACACAGCTCATCCAGGAAGCCAAGGTCAGCAGGAAGGACCTGACAGTTATGTGGCTAATGCCTATGGATCAATACCTCACTTACTGATAGAGGAGGCACTTAGGCACTACCACATACTGGAACATTTCAGAGGACCCATAAGGAAATACTTCAGTAACATACACCTGCGCTTCACAAGCAAGAACTTTACATCATCATGGCAGAAGCTAGAAAAGGGCATAGTTACTAGATTCACAATCAGTTATCCATTTTGTCATGGGCATGAACAGGATAATTAAGGCTGGAGAGAGAGACCAGGGACCCAAAGACAGCAGACAGCAGACAACAACCAAGCAGAGGTTTCATGGATGATTTAACTATCACAACTGATACCCTTATTCAAGCTAGATGGATACGTACTGAGATCATTGGAGGAGGAAGCAGTCTGGACCAGAATGACCTTTAAACCTAGGAAATCAAGGTTGCTTGTGATGAAAAAAGTAAAAAATCACACAGCAGTTCCAGCTAACGGTACAGGGGGAGAGCATCCCACCCATCATAGGGAACTTAATCAAATACATGTTTAGGCATGTGGTTTGATGATACACTTGGAGAAAAGGTTAACATCCAGAGGATAGAACAGTAAGTCAGCAAGGGTATGTGGTACATAGGCAAAACAGTTCTCCCAGGTGAGGACAGGACAGAAGTGGTCCACTACCAACGCAATGGATGATGCTGAGAGTAGATTGAGGCATAAGGACATTGTAGGAACAGTAGCCAAAGGGTTACAAGGGCTGGGTACCACAAAAGCCTGCTACTGGAAGAACATGGAGGCAGCTGAAAGGGGGGGGGCATGGTCTAGAAGGAAATAAAAGCCAGAGAAGAAGAGGACAGGCAAGTCAGGGCAGTAGAGATGGGTTGCCAAAGAGCATGGACAACATGGGAAACAGAGCAATTAGTGCTTACCTGAGCTGAAATATGGAGGTACCCTCAGTTCCAACTACAGTTTCTTCTTCGATCTGTTTTTACAATGTACTGCCAACACCTGCAAACTTGCAAAGTTGGGACCTTGCACAGACTGCCCACTATGTGTGAAGAGAGAAACCTTAGGGCAGATCCTCTCTTAATGTCAAGTAGCCCTTTCCCAGGGGAGGTACACATGGTGACATAATCAGGTACTACAAGAGCTGGTAGATGTGGTTGAGAGAGAGCAGAAGAGCAAGGTGAGGCAACCAAAACAGAAATCAATGCAGATCAGGTCTGTGAGGGAGGGAGAGATAGAAGCCAAGATTGTGCACAGCGTTTGGGGCATCCTAAATCAAGCAGGATACTGGAAGCTAGCAGTGGACCTGGACAAACAACTGAAATTCCCCAAGATAATACCAACTAATCTCAGGCCAGACATTGTGGTCACCGTGTTGTATCTTGTGTTATAACTTGTATATATTTAGGATATTGTAGAGCTATTGTATGAGAAGAAATAAATACTATCTTGGCATGCAAAACATCCAGGAAAAACTTGGGTTCCCACCAGTGTTATATCTTGTATTATAACTTATATATATTTAGGATATTGTAGATATTAGAGAGCTATTGTATGAGAAGAAATAAATAGAGACCGGAGGTTTTGAATCATAGGATCCGACTGAAGAGTTTATTGTTGTAGAAGACCCACATGAGTGGTAATATACCAGTGTCCTTCACTCATTGATTAACATCTTTGTATGTACTCTGCTGTTACCTGAGCCTCCTTCCCATGGGAAGAAAGATGCAGTGAAGCCCATGAAAGGAAGAGGAATAAATATCAGACACTGCTTGAGGAGCACAGAGAAAGAGGATGGCAAGTGTGGAGCTACCCAGTGAAGCTAGGGTGTAGAGGATTCCCAGGACAGCACAATCAGTGTGGAGGATATGTTCTTGGCACTAGGAGTGACAGGGCAGGCAAGAAAATCAGCAATTCAGAGAGTGGCCCAGGCAGCTGTCAGAGCATCATACTGGATGTGGATGAGAAGGGACACCAGTAGCTGGAGGCCCACCACCAATGCGTAGTGACCAATCATCACTGTGGACCCCCCATCCTGAGAGTGTACCAAGCTAGGAGTCAAACCAAACAATGAGGGATGGCCTCGGCTGAGGACAATGGTGATGCAGCAACAGAAACACCAGTGCTGTATTCAACAAACAAAAAACATTAACATAACCTAGTCGATCAGATGTGTGTGATTATATAAGGAACACTATTTTTGGTATTGTTGTTGTCTCGCTGTCATATAACATATACATGATACAACCATTTCATAATGAAACTGTATTAAAAGAATGTCACAGATTTCATTGAGATATTAAGTCTACAAAAGTTAGTTTGGAGAATAACAGCTGCTCACACATACAGGTAATATCGACAACATTAAACTTATATATATGAGTCATTTAGTGTTATGTTTATTTTATAAGTGGACTTAGTGTCCCTGAAGCCATCTGATTCAGTCCCTATACGTGTATTATGGCAATATGAAATATGAGGTTCTCGTCAGAATGGCCCTAGAAGGTATTAAAATGTTCTTCTGGAGCCACATGTTGGTGTAAATAGGATCTAAGATGATGTAAAATTATGTAATTAGATTAAACGAGATAAAATTATTGAATTTGAATTAATATTAATCAATTAGATTACCTTATCAATTAATTCAATTTTGTTAATTAATTAAGATAAGATAAAGAATTTGATTAAAAATTATATAAAGTGAAGGGAGAAGAAGTGACTAGTAAAAGAGATGGGAAGTGGGTGGGTGGGTGGGTGGGTGGGTCAGAGAAATGGATTCCTTAGCTTCACGGCAACACACTGCATTAAATTTTTTGTCTCATGGAATACACAGGTAAGAGAACATTATGGGGGAAAGACTGAACTAAAATATGTGATATGATCCCAGGGATCGAGACTAGAAACATACGAGATGACTGATTGCTAATTATCAAAAGTCTTACATGAGTAAAAATTTGGTTGAACGTAAGCGATATGGATATTGTAGGTGGGGGATGATTCATTCAAGAAAAAGTGATGTGATACTGGTTGTAGGACTAACACAACATCATCTATAGAATGTCAATGTTTATATTTCTTATTTGCAAAAATGATGCAAATAAAAAATATAAGCCCTGATGGACGTTCCAAATTTCCTTGATACTGTGGTAGACATCCCCGCCAAGGTGGTGGCATATTTTCTCTGACATCCCCCTACCATTGGGGATTGCAATTGACAAGTGCATTATTAACTCTAAATAGTAATTAAAAAGTGCAGGAGACTAATCGGAAATCCATACTAAAACCAAGCCTAACCTAAGTCAGTGAAGGGAGTAGTTGATTGTAAATGTTAAAAGGTTTTGAGAGTCCATAATTGTATTCTTTTATAGAAAACACTTCATTTCTGTCTTCGGTCTTTGGAGTAAACTCTTCAAATACGTTACTCATAATATTCCTCATATGAAATGATGAGTATTCCTTATATGAAATGATGAGTATGCCTCATATGAAAAGTCTGATAACTCCCGGTATCATGTGTATTCCATTGATCTATATACTTGAGGTCGGTAGATGATTATATCATAATCAGACCGACCTCAAAGTATAATTTTGCCATTCTCATCGTAAATTTTGCATCTTCCATTATTGCCTTTATTGAGTAAATTAGTAACTTCACCAATCCGGTTTTCGGCTTACGGCTGTTCTTGTGCGGCTAACGGCTGACTAATAGAGAACCGTATCTGTGCAAGGATGAAAAGCTTGGTGAAGATCTTATGCTAGGGCTACACCAAGGTTTTCATCCTTGCGGCAGATATGGTTCTCTAATCTGGCACCATTGGATTACCATTAGCCGTATGGTGAAAAACGGATGGGCTGTAATGAAAAATCTCTTGAAGTTACACCTTTTACTCCACGTTGATGTATGTACCACATGCTATTTGTGTGGGCGGAAGTAGTGTGATAATTTGCACCAGTTCCACACGTGTGGTATGACTTCCTGTGTCCAGTAAACATAGCCATATAAGGTAAGCATAGCAACGTGGGAGTAAATATAGAACATAAATCACTCGAACAATAACAATTCATTTGAAAGGTTGTTATTTCAAGACATGGTTGAAGTTGACGAACAAGGATTCTTGAAGAACATATTTCTTTCAGGGGCCCGTTGCACCACTTTTTGGTGACATCGTAGCCTTAACATTATATTAAGGATACGTTAAGGATATATTAACAATACGAAGGTTCTAGTGTTGCATGAGATCTATCCTATCCTTAACTAGAGGCGGGCATAATGGTAAAAGTGGTGCGTTGCAACTGGTAGCAACATACCCGTACATTGTGTCATATTTTTACATTTTTGTACATAAGAAAATTATTTTAAATCATGAAATATACTTATCATATATATCATCATCATTTCTGAGAAAAAATAAGTCCCGTCCCTCCCATTCTCATTATCAAATTCTCTATATATGCTAGTTGCTCTATTATCGCTCAGAAACGAGCAGACAACGGAGATCACTTAGCGCTACGATAAGGATATCCCATGCTCAAAGGCACGTCGATTAAAACCCCCATTTAAGGACACGAAACATGGGAAATTCCGGTTGAGATCTGAGGAGATAGAACGGGGTGTTTCGGCGCTCACCAAAATTCTTTCTTTTTTTTCAGATCCGGAGGGTACAGTGACCAATGAACTGGCACAGACATCGATAAAGATATAGAGAACTACTTGGACGTGAAAGACACTCAGAGACGATCAGTAATTAATAGAAAATCAGTCGGATATTTCTGGGCCGAAAGCCCGCCAAAGCTAGCGTGGTCAGCGGCCATTGCCCAGGAGGAACCCTGGAGGATATTCAGAATCATTGAGGGGCAGTAGAGACAATTACGATATAGCCACATAGGACTAACGTAAACGGTATGGACTCACCAAAATAGTGTTGATAGCAAAATTACGAAGAGAGCAGGGATTTGGAAGATAAAAGGAAAAATAGACAGACACCATAGGATATACCTCCATTATCGCCACGCCGAATCGAGCAGATTCAGAGTACGCTGGAGGAAAGAATATTCTGGTGGGTTTTAGTGACTTCAGACGTTTGAAAGACCTGAAAAAGAACTTTTGTTGTGAATACATATGTAATGAACAGAGTATAAATGAGGAATAAGATCAGAGCCCGAAGTGTCAGAACAGCAAAACTTGCGAGAGCTAGGAAAACAAATAGAAACGACCTTGACCTTGCTCGAGTGCCCTCGAACTTGGAGAATTCAACAAACGGACACATGTCGGTTGAACCACTGTCCAAAAAGAGGAACAGAGTAGACGAATCTAGCGAGATAAGCCCGGATAAAAAGGCTAGGAAGAAAAAAGAAATGGGTGACACAAAAAAAGATTTACTCGAGCTCTCAGAGTCGAGTGACTCACAGGAGGAGGATGAAGGCCAGGAGGAGATGGACCATGGCTGGGAGGACGAGGACTTGGAATTACAGGTCAAGAATCTACCTCAAAATGAAGAAGAGGAGGCATTGTCAATGAGAGAACTAATGCTAAGCATGAACACTAAAATCTCTGAATGTCTGACGGAGATTAAAGGTGTGTCGATAAACAGAAACTCCATCAAAAAGCATGCGACAGTGATTAGAGCCCAAACATCGGTGCTGAAAGAGGTTAGGAATGATGTCAAAGTAATCAAGGAAGAGGGGCAAAAGAAATCGGTGGTATATGAGGCCCTAAAGAAACGAGTAGAGAAACAGGATGGAATAATACAAAGGCAGGAGGAGGAAATCAAGAGAATAAAGCAAACCATGGTATGCAAAGAGGACGCAGCGTTCATGAGAATGGCTGAAGAGGCAGAGAAAACTGAATACGACAGGCTTCAGAAGGATAAAGAGGCTCTGAAAAATTATCTTGTGATGGAAGGGATCCTCAGAAAAACCTCGGAGGAAGATAAAAGGTATCTGCCGAAGGTTATGGAGAAAATCTACGAAGGCATAGGAGTACCACAAGGCCTAAGATACTATCGTGTGGGATACAATGTGAGGCTGGTTTTCAAAGAAACGTGGCAAGCAGAGGACCTCTATGAGAGGAGATTTGATCTGAAAAACTTGTATTTTGACGGGGTGGGACCCCAGAAAGTGTGGATTAGAAGGGATCTACCGAAGGTGCTAAGAGAAAGGGTAGCACGAGCTGAGTTTATTGTGAGACAAGCTAGAAAACTAGGAACGTATGGTAAAGCCATGCAACATGAAGGAAATATCTATCTTGGAGAGGGGCAATATGCCCAGGTGATCCCACACGATAGGCTGGATCTGTTACCCAAGGAGTTAAGTCCAGTGGCGCATTCAAAAGTGGAAAATGCGGAAATATTTGCTTTTTTTGGACACGATTCCCCTTTGTCCAATCATTATATAGCTGAGTTTAGTTTGAATGGTGTCCAGTTCTCGTCGATGGAACAGTATCTTACATACTCGTGCCTCAAAGCAACAGAGGATCCGACTAGGGCTAGAGCAACTCTCGACCTACATGATGTGGGTATGCTTAAAAAGACACTCAACTCTGAAAGGAACGCAGGGTCAAGAGTCTATAGGGAGTGGTTTGCAAGAATCAACACCATTGTTGAGGAAGGTCTGAGAGCCAAGGCAAAAGCCAACATACACGTGGTGGATTACCTAATGAGCACAGGTGACAAGGCTTTGGCCGAGGCGTCCCCTACAGATAGCATTTGGGGTGTCGGAATTGGGCTGAAAAACCCTGATATTTTCGATAAAAGCAAATGGCCCCAGGAGGGTAATATCATGGGTGCCCAGTGGACCAAACTCAGAAAGTCCATAAAAACGTCAAGAACAGCCAAGAACAAGACCGCGAAAGTTTAGTGAACGGAACATTGCCGAGCTGAGCCTCTCTCTGAACAAAATCCAAGATGGAGGACAACAACACAGATTCGGCAACGATGCAGGAAACAAATCAAGGAATACTGCTGATTATTGACCAGGAAAAAAAACACTAATCTTAGCTTTATATCATTAAATGTGAATGGTCTGAGCCAGATCAAAAGGAGAAAAGCTGTCCTAACTAAATTAATAGAGAAGAAAAGAACTATCGTGGCGCTACAGGAAACACATAGCTGCACGGACTCGGAGACCATATGGCGCGGACAGTGGCCTGGCAAGCTATTCTGCAGCCATGGGTCGTCGAACAAGGGTGGTGTAATGATTTTATTCTCCCCAGACTTGGATGTTAATATTATTCAAGATAGAAATGATCAAGAGGGGAGATTTGTATGTGTTGTTGTAGAAATATACGGAGCGAAATTATGTATTACATCGTCATACTTTCCGAATGCATGTTTCGCCAAAAAACAAATTGATATGTTCACGAAGGTGGGTGCAGTTCTCAATGAGCTAGATTATGACAGTTTAATTGTCATGGGAGATTTTAATTTGGAGTTAGATGGGGATCCGAGAGATAAGGCTAGAGTTAAGTGGTCGGAGTTTTTAAACGAGTTTGAATTATGTGATGTGATGGCTGAATTTGATGTAACGGGTCACACATGGAGGAGAAAGCATCAAACATCGAGATTAGACTATATTTTTATACAAGAAAATTCAAGAGTGAAGGTGTTAGACGTGTATTCAAAGATAAATACATCCTCCGACCATAAGGAAATTCACCTGGTCTGCTTGGGGGGGGAGGGGGGAAGGGGAAAAGGTTATTGGAAATTTAACAATAAACTTCTGTGTAGAGAGGAATATGTTGAAGGGGTAAGAGAGATAGTGAAGGAATACGAATTCTCAAAAACTAATATCAGCGACAGTTTTAGATGGCATATAATAAAGAACGAATGCAAAAGTCTAGCTGTAAGAATGAGTGTTCAGGATGCTAGGATAAAGAGAAACAGAGAGAACGAGTTAAAGGTCAGATTATCCGAATTGGATCAAATACATGTTCTTAGTGATGAAGAGATAGATGAAATGAAAAACATAAAAAATACCTTGGAAGATAGTGAGCTAGCTAGAGCTGAGGGAGCACTATTTAGGGCTAAGGCAACCTGGGCTAGGGCGGGTGAAAGGCCCACTAAGTTCTTTTTACAGCTCGAAAGGAAAAATGGGAAAAAGAAGTCTATCAATAATATGTTCGTTGGAAATAAATTAACCAATGATATTACTAAGATAGTGAAGGAAGGTAGGGAGTATTATAGCGAATTATATAAACGAAACGTAATAGATAGTCAAAGCGCCGAACCATTTTTACAGAACATGGATGCCAGTATAGATGAAAAACATCACGAGAGATTGTCAAGAAAGATCAGTGAACACGAAATCTGGCTTACAATTAAGCAGATGAAAGATGGTAAATCCCCTGGTCACGACGGATTGTCTGTCGAATTTTATAGATACTTTTGGCCAGATATAAAGGGAATATTTTGTAAAATGGTAGCGGAGGTAGAGAAAAACAAAAAGATGTATTGGGACCAATATCAGGGCATCATTTCTGTGATACCAAAGAAGGATGTGGACATACGATATTTAAAAAACTGGAGACCCATTACTCTACTCAATGTCGATTACAAGATCATTTCGAAAGTCATTGCTGAAAGAATTAAAGGAGTAATTAGCGAGGTTATTGATGAAGACCAGTATGGCTTTATGCCCAATAGATACATTAGGGGTCGCAGTAAGAAGGATTCATGACATTTTAAGCTACCAAAAAATGAAGGGAAAGGGGGGAAGAATAGCCACTGTGGATTTCCAAAAGGCTTATGATTCCATCAATTGGGACTTTTTATATCGAGCATTGGCAGCCTTTAATTTTCCCGAATATATTATCGACTGGGTTAAAACTTTATTATCCGGTTCTGTAGCATGTTTCACAAACAATGGGCATATGTCAGATTTCTTTGGTGTACAGAAAGGTGTTAAGCAGGGTGACCCAATATCACCATATTTGTTCACGGTTGCGGTTGAATTTCTATCTAATTATATAAGAAAAGAAGAGAGTGTTAGAGGCATTGTTACAGGGAAAATCGAGCACAAAATAGTGCAATATGCTGACGACACCACTATTTTCACAGCTGACGAAGACTCAATGGGGAAAGTAATGGATATTATTCGAAAGTTTGGGGAAGGGTCGGGACTCAGACTAAATTTAACTAAGACAAAGGGTATAAAAATTGAGAAAAAATCACTTAACAATGATAAGAGTTGTGGAATTGATTGGGCGAATTCAATAAAAATTCTGGGGATACACATATTTAATCCTTACTGCAGGGAGAATGAGCCCAGCAAGAACTATGAGTCGGCGTTAGCTAAGATGATTTTGCCTATAATACAACATGTAATTTCTGTTGTTCATCTAGATAAGAACATTGTCAAGGAGATAAACAAGATGACTAAGATTATGATGTGGGGATCGAGAAATGTGAAAATCAGCTTCGACTTCATGAAACAAAGCTATGAAAATGGAGGGCTGAAGGTCAGATGTGTAGACGAAATAACAAAAGCAAACAGAATCAAATATAGATATATCAAATATGGATATTAGAAGCGTTTCATCAAGAAGATATTAGGAAGATACTTGCCTGTAAAAACATGCCACAGATATCACTAAGTGTGTTCTATACAGATATTTTTAAAGTGTGGAATGAGGTTTATTATGATAACGAACCAGTCTCAGGTCTTGAAGTTTATGTAGAAAGATTATGGAACAACAGAAATATTCTAAAGAAAGAAAAACCGATTCAAAATGATCATTGGTTAGAGAGTGGTATCGAAACAATAGGTGACCTGTTAAATGATGAGAAGAAGATCATGTCTGTGAACGAATTAAATGTGAAATATAACATACACTGTGATATAAGTGATAGATTAAAACTGGTGGCTGCGATCCCCAGAAAATGGTTACAAATGGTGGCAAGGGAAAGATTTGTGATACCAAAGAAAAAGTATATTATGTTCAAAATCAACAACAAATTGCTGAAGGTTGAAGACTTGTTAACCAAGAATGTTTATGCTGAGTTGGTAAAGCAGGCGAACCCAGACTATGAAAAACTTGATAGTTGGGAAAGTATTCTGATAGAGGATAAATTTGTTAGTTCAGAAAAAACTTGGAAAGAGAAATTTGTTATACCAAACAAGAGCTATGATGTACCAAAATGGCAGTCGTTACAATATAGGATCATACATAAAACGGTGGGATGTAACGTGTATTTGACTCAAATCAAATTTAAGAACAAAATATCATGCGATTTCTGTCCAGAAGAAGATACTATTTGCCATTTCTTCGTTAACTGCAACAACCAGAGTTTACTGTGGAAAACCTTAAGATCTTGGTTTCAGAGAAGTGTCTTAATTAAAGGTTTTAGACCGAGTGAGTTGAATTTAACTAACATCCTCCTTGGATACAGCGGTAAGAGCCCTCAGAGAGATTTTATTAATTGGTTGTTTTCTGCATTGAAATGGTATATATATAGACAGAGATTATTCCACGAAAATGTAATGGTTTTCAAAGCCTTTGTCAATGAAGCAAAAATGCATCTTAGGATCCTGGAATATAACAATGTTGCTCAAGGTAAAGGGAAGAAGAACACAAATTTCTGGAACCAACTTATATGTGAACTGGAAGAATAACATGTAACACTTGATGAGCTATGATTGTGTTTTAATATCTCCATAATAACTGTTAGCTCCGTATAAAACCTGTTAGTCCAGGAGGGATGTGATGAAAGAGAAAACCGAAAATACAAAAAAAATATAAAATAGAGAGGGAAACGATAATTGAACGTTGATTAGAATTGTATGAGCCTAGTCGGCAGGATATGTTGAATAAAACCTTTTAAAAACAAAAAAAAAAGGACACGAAACATGATTTAGGGACACGATATTGGCAGTAAGAGTGAAGGATATTTTAAGGACACGATTTTAACTTAACGATACCTCATGCAACGGTCCCCTGGAGTAATTGAATAACGTGAATAGGAAAGACACACATATATATCTCAAATACCAATATTCATATCAAGGAAGGTAAATGTCTGTTTCTGAAGAACAATGATTCTTGAAGTACATATTTCTTTCTGGAGAAATTGAATGATGAATAGGTAAGAAGATAAGACACATATCAAACAACAATATTCATAAAGAGCATGGCATGGTGAAAAGGGTATTATAATATCAGTGAAAGTCAATGTCTGTTAAGAAGAGATGGCTCAGCTAGAACTCTTGGTCCCAGAAGTCCCAGAAGTCCCAGAAGTAGGCGAAGCGCCCCACGAAAGTTCAGAAAAAAAAAATTTCTCGATTTTGTAGCTCGACGAAATGTTCTGACCTGGCTGTCTGCCTGCTGCTTGGACGCTGACGTGTTGACGTTACGGGACGTCACTTCCGGATCCTGGTTATCCCGCTCCCGATTTATAACCACATCGATACCGATGCGAATCCTAAATTCGAATGTGATACATAAAACGATAGGGTGTAATAGCGTTTTGAAACAGATAGGCTGCAAGAAGAAAGATATATGTAAATATTGCAGCAACAGGGACACTGTATGTCATTTCCTTTTCGAATGTGAAAAGCCCAGAAATATATGGAGAAATTTTGAGCAGATCCAATATTTTGCTGGGTTATAGCGGCAAGAGTGGACACAAAAGCTTCATTAACTGGATGATAATTGCTGCAAAGTTTTACATCTACAGGCAAAAAATGTACTAGGCCTATAACAATAACACGAAAAAAACAAAAACATCCCTAATTGTCCCTTGTACCACATTCTCATCAGGTTCTATCTATAACTCACATCGTAAGAGCTCATACCAGCCGTATCATAGTGTATACGTTTATATCGAATTGTTAAAGCTAAATAGTAAATTTATCATGATTTATTATGTTTTGATGTAGATTTGCACTTAAGCTAATTATACCAGTAGCTCTTTGTTATGTATACTAGATCAATATTACAATATGGATAGCTAGTGTATCGATAATTGTAATGTTGCCTTATAGATCTTTTCTGGTCTGTTATTGAAGTTCGTGCTGAATTAATGTAAATTTAAAATCTGAATCCCCATACCTGATCTGAGGTAGTGTAGAACGTAAATCGATTGTTGCCCGCCAATATACAATCAATGAAATCAATTTTGTTCTGGCTGGGCACCTGCTGAGTACCTATCAATGAACATTTTCATCTCCACCGATAGCCTCGTCGCCCAGAGTCAAAGCTTCAGTGACAGCTGAAATCTATGGAAAAATACCTCCCTGAATCAAAATAAAAAGTAGAATACTGGCCACAGCACATATGTCGTCACAGTTGAGCCATACATGGAGCTGAACAAAAGTCGTCTATAGCCTTCTCATCTTAAATACAGGTTAACTAACGAGTTGGTGGAAGAGGACCAACTATATCTGTTAAAGGAGCGTGAATATTGCACGAGTTATATACGCAGTGCGCTAATGAGTGCAATACTCTAATCGACTGAAACCAACTGGTGTTATATTCATTATATATGCTTTAATAATATGAATAGGAAACATTTTTTAGTCATAAAGTTGAATCTAAGCGCTAAACAGAAAGCAAAAGAATACATTGGTTGCCATGACTACCACATATGCACTGTGCATAACTCAATATTCTGCAGGAAGGTAAACAGAATACGACAAGAATAGATGCAAGTAATTAGTCCAAATCAATTAGGCTAAACACATATTACCTTATACTAGCCGCGCTCTGGGCCAAAAAAGGGGAACCAGGCCGGTAGTAAACACATATCGTAGAACTTTACACATACTCTTGTTTCCCACGGAACGGAGGTTGTGAATAGTGGAACTGACCCAATAAACATGGAATATTGCGCTTTTATTGTTTTATGAAAGCCTTTCTGTATTTCCAGTAAGACTCTTGCCCGTATCAGCTTAAAGAAATGTGTGCCAATCATTTTATCTCTCAAAAATATATGCCTAGTTTGCCCCTCCCTTTTACAATAGAGTTTTTTTGGAGCCCCTTGTGGATTAGGAGACACACTTTTTGAACATACTCCATTATATCTGTATATTACGCCAATCAGATCATATATCAGACCATATTTTACCCATTCTAAGTCCAGGACAACAGATCGTTTGCCAAGTAATAAACAACCATGCAACTACTTTACAGCAAATAGCTGGTATTGAAATTAAATATTAATCGATGGTTCAGTCACTGATTGCAATCTATAGGTTTTTTTAAAACAATCATCCAAAAATTACCCCAAGGTAAACTACCAGCCAGGAAAACTATCATGCATAATATACTTTCCTGGGCAAAAGGCATAAATTAAGGAATAAACTAAAACTACAACTACACTAGTACACAAGGTCTAACCCCGCCCACATGCATTATTAGTTCTCTATGACCGTGTCCAAAAGCCAAGGTCATAGCAAACAAATAATGCATAAGGGTGGGGAGAGACCAAGTGTTCTAATCTTTTTAGAATATGTTTGGGCCATCAAACTTAAAAATGTAATTATTGTTGTTTTTAATTTGTGGATATCCATAAGGCACGTAAATTGGTCGTTGAAAAAATTCGAATTGGTGGAAGTGTCCGCCATTTAAATCTAATAGCCCATTGATTTTCTGATTGGTTGAAATTTGAATAACGTTTCTGATTTGCTGCAGTTCAAATTAACACATAAAATACTAACAAAACAAATCTCTTCTTTTGCATGCCCCTCTACTTCATGCTGGGTAAGGAAACTTTCACATTGACATTCGATATTAAATTTTATTTAGGATGATTGAAGTAGTCGAGTTGCGTTTCCATGGGCAAAATCCCCACTTTACCTGTTTCAACTAACTGATCACTATTGCTTCTGGACATCCAACCAAGCATAGGACGTCGATCACTAATCATTGATCCGTATACATATTCAAATATAAACATATTCTAAGACATAATATACATTTATATAATTCTCTGGGTCTAGTTCTGTGCACACGTATAACTGATATTTATTTCTCCAATGGAGTGGCAAACCATCTTCGTGATTCATCCCAGGAAAATCAAGATGAAACACCAGACAATGTCAGGAATGGGGTAGAGAAAAACCAAGAGAATATTCCACAGAAAGATTTGATCAGTGAAGAGAATATATGGGATATTGGATGAGCATGAGATACAACTGTAATAATCCTCCATATCCCTTAATTAACCAATCAAAATGGTTTCCAGTTTTTTTATAGAACAGAATTGGAATCGGATAAATACATGTAAATAGTGTAGTGGTGGGTGTGTTGTCTGGAAGTCAATCGTTGTATTGGTTGATTAATGGCTCTTGCTGAAACTATCTTCTGCTCCTGTCCTCGATTCGGCGAAATAAAGTGGTTATAGTTTCTTGCTGTTTCGTTATGTTATTTTGAGTTAAAATGAAGATATTTCAGTAATTTCGGCCCAAACCTGTTTAAACGAAATATATCCCACACTCGTTCTGGCTGCAGGCGATATGGATATTATTTTTCTTTAATAATGAATGCAGCAATCCAACAGCTTGTACATTCCTTTATATGAGATGTGATAGTAAAGTATTTATGTGGGCAGTGAACTTTAATTCGTTTATAGATGCTATGAGCACTACATGGGGTCTTTATTATGTTATTATGCTTATATTGTAATGCCACTGCGTAAGGACTTTGCCCAGAAATAAAAGTCATTGGGTGAAAATGTCTAGAAGTTGAGGTCGAGAAGTATATGATCTGACCTATTTCAATGTGAACAGCCATGTTTTTATTGTACATGGGCTCCCCACTTTTCTACAGCTAGGAGGAAAAGCCTGTAATAAAGGGTGGGAATGCTAGAGCATTTCGGTTCAGTGACTTAATTCCGCACCCAGTTCTGAGCCAGGACTATAGTGCCTGGGCCAGCACTATTTCCCCTCAAGGCGGATAACTTCGTGTTGATGCATCGGATTGCACAAATACGAATACACCACCTTAATATCAGCCATATATCAATTATCTGTCCTACATTCATGATAT
Organism: Sthenelais limicola; assembly: GCA_942159475.1. Lineage (NCBI taxonomy): Eukaryota > Metazoa > Annelida > Polychaeta > Phyllodocida > Sigalionidae > Sthenelais > Sthenelais limicola. Next base: position 71,155,453 of record OW804097.1, on the reverse strand, counting down.
ATTGTGGCAACAAAAGTTAATATTCAAACGTGCATAGTATGTCACCTGTGAAAGGGTCACTTAATTGTTCTTTGAATTATAATAGTAGATAGAAGTTATCAAGATCACCCAGTGGTGTATGGTTTGGGGCCTCGAGGCTCATCACCGAAGTCTGAGCTCGATCAGTAAGTCTGGCCTTTTCACATGCGACCAAGCCTTATTTTGACAAGTACTCTACCCAACCCTTCCCGAGAAGTAATTTACGTGATGCATACAACTCAGGTAACCCTCAACACAATGCCTTAACCCGAGTTAGTTAGTACCGGATATACGGTTGTTGGAATTACTAAAGGAGGATTCACTTGGCTGTTACCCACCAGTACCTACCAATATACCTTGGCATGAGAATCTCAAATAAGGCCATAACCAAGAAGATGCCATGGGTTGCGGGGTACTTTTATAAACGAATTCCTCGGCATTCACCTGTTAAAGCGATGGGGTTTTTTGTATCATTCATCAAATGGGTCATTTGCTGACTGTTTTGATCCACCTGCTAATGCGATGTATTTGTTGTATCATTTATCGAATGGCTCATTGATTGACTGTTTTGATCCAACGTGTATTCCAACATCTTCGATTGAAATGAATTGAACATGAGATTGAACATTGTTGCCTTTCTATATTTTGATATTCAGGGGAATTTATTTTACGAATTAACTATAGAGGAACATGTATTTCTCGGTACTTATCACTGAAAACGTCATCTAAAATGATGGCATTGTATGAAGAGCACTCAGTTGGGTTTGCATTACGAAATCATCAGGCAAGAACATACATACAGAAGAACATACAGATTTGCTTGTTCCTCTTTGATACTCATTCAGCTTCGAACTTAATCAATGGAGTTATATTATACCATTCTGATCAATTGTATACTTGCAGTAAATATTCTTAGCGCATACTAACTATGGATATTGGAGCAACTTGGTGTTTCAATATTTGATCTATTATTTCATTATTTACTGCCCACTTCCCAGTGTTTTGGATGCTCGCATGATTATAGCGGGGAGTTATGGTAAAGGTGCCAGGACTCCTGGCTCCAGGTGGAGGGGCATCAGGTTCATAGTAAATGCCACCGGCTGGAATGTTGCCATAGTTGCTATGGGAACGTGTACGAATACCGCGGCAACAATCGTTGAGTTAATACAAAATGAATTCTATGAAGATCTATGCGAGATGAGTTCGAATTGAAAGCGTTATCGTATAATGGACTAATGGTCGATTCTCACGAACCGTTTTAATTTTTGGGTCGGGGGCTCAACAATAAAATTGCTATATTGGCTATTCCATTATATAGGATGTTATTGAACTGAAGTCTGATGGTAACAGTTTCCGATGGGTGCCCATTTTATTTATTTTTATTTTCTGAAGTGGGAATCATAATATACTTCCATTGGGCGTTACTGCATGTAACGCTCGATTAGTTACAATTCAGAAGAGGGGCAATATTTTTTTTATCATTTTGTGGTTTTGTCTTCATCATTCTTGAGAAAGAAGCTATCATTATCATTATGGGTTGCAAGGAAAATGTTGTGGTACCAAAATAATAATGTATATCATTTTGTAACATGATAATTCTGAAAAACATTCAATGATGCTATATAGGTATTTTCTAATTTCAAAATGGCCACTAGAAGTAAGTAATGAAAAAAACACGACACATAATGTTCATGACTTTATTGAAAAATATTTGTTTAAAAGAAGTTAGCCTGCTAAAAAAATGACATATGTGTGGTGAGTTAGGTTTGCCCGCTCGCTGCAGTGCTGCCCGGGCACGTTCTGAAATGTGACCCAGGTATCAGCTGACACAGCCGGTTGGTAGCCGGAGGTATCCGGAAGGTATATGATTTACATGCTTAACGAAAGGTGGCGTTCTATGCCTAAATGAGTTCTTATTATGACTTTTTATAGGTTTGATGTTATTATTATACTTGTTCTGGTATTGAGACACCCAGTACAATCGGGTCGTTCTTTGTCCAAGGGTTCAACTTGCCTTTTTATATACGCAACTCGATCTATACAGTGCTACTAGAGTGCCCTGGACTTGTGTTTAACTGGTGAATAAAGGAAGATACTGCTAGCAAGGACTATTAGATCTGGGTTTTAGTGTTATTGCTCGAACTGCAATCACGAACCGGCCGGGTAATTCACTACAATTTGGTGCCGTGACCACTGGTTTTTGCTGGAAGTGGAGTGAGACTCGCCAAACATATGTTTGGAAGAGGGAGAGGACGGGTCCAGTATGAGGACGAAACTGGTAGGCCTAATTGGTTAGCACCCGGTATAAAATGGCAGATTGGACTGACTATGATGAGGTCAGGGATAATCCAGAGATTGTTATTGAAAGGGGCGGTGCTACTGCTATGGTTCATTCAACTCTTCCTGCAATATATAGGACAGCCGGACGAGGTAGGGGTGTGGTCCGGGTAGGTTTAACACCTGGCCCTGGTTTTGATAAAGTGGTTGGTCAACGTAAGAGACAACCTGGGCCTATAGCTCCTCCATGTTCTCTACCTCCACCTCCACCACAACCTGCATGGTATGAAGAGGAAGAACAGGATTTGACTCAGATGTGGAGAAATGATGTGTTGAGGGGAGCGGGTAGGCGAATGACTTTTGATAAAATGGACACTCTTATTGGTTCGCAGCGTCGACGCATTGATGGAATGAATGAATCGGTTGCTATCTCGGCTAGACATAGCCGAGATGTGCTAGAAGCTGCTGCTAGGACAGCAAAAGATCTAGCTAAGGTACAGGAGGAGGATAGGGAGTTACGTCAGGTTATCCAAGATCAGGCAGATAGGATGAAGGAACTGGTTAAAGAGTTGAAGGCAGCTAAGGAGTGTGATTCGCCCGCTGGTCGGGGAAATTATAATAGCACTCCATGTAGGAAGTCTCCTCAGTTATCGGACAATACTTATGCCCGTATCATGGGTGAGTTACCCGAATTTGGTCAGTCTCGCCGGTGTGGAAATGTAGAAGTTAATCAGGGCGGGTCACGTAACCCTGAGAAGAAAGAAGTGGTGTTGTATAAAAGTAAGGGCGATACTGACTCTGGTCATGGGATAACTCACCCGGATAATACCGTTGGTGCTGATGAAAACCCGGGTGGGGGTGATAATCCGGTTGGGAAACGTAATATGCTTTGCTCTATGGACCCGGCAGCTACTTATGACCCGGTGCAGAGTAAGGTACCGTATGGTAAACCTGGACGTAATATGAGTAAACTGGAGTTAAAACCAAAACCATTGAATTTCCCAATGTGGGATGGTAAAAAGGATTGGCGGGAATATCATCGGTCAACCCTATCGGTAGCCAGAGCCATGAATTGGGATGATGACACTTATAAAGTGCAATTGATGGCTGCAGTGTCTGATCACATGCCAAATATAGCGGTATTAAAAGCTGAAAAGTATACACTGGATGAAGTATTTGATATGATGGATTATGAAAATGAGAATGAAAAACCGGCTGATACCAGGCAGAGAGAATTCTTTGCTCTGCGTCAAACGGCTAATCAAAGTCCTTCTAACTTTGCTCAGCTAGTGTCTTTAAAGGCTTTGTACGCTTTTGGTGAGTGGGATTCAACATTGCACTCAATGGCCATCAAAGTATTCCTAGATGGTTTGATGGATCCAGAAATGGCTAAATATGTGGCGCTACAAAATCCTAAGAATGTAGTGTTGGCGGGTGCTAGTGCCACTAGATACAGGGATGTTTGTAAGGAAACTACTAGATTGGTTCCAGTATCAACCTTGGAAGTTGGGTTGGGCCAACCACAATCTAGACAGTTGGCTATAGTAGAGGCTGCTGGAGCAACGGGTGGCTCTACTGACTCGGCTGAATTCTTTTAATTCAAAGCTTGGCAGGCAAGAAATAAAGGAAATGGAGAAAATAAGAATAAACCGTTTGTGAAGAAATACCCGTACAAGAGTGGTGCTACAGGTGAAAAACCTCCACCTATGTGTTATTTTTGTAGGGAGGAAGGCCACTTGTTCCGACAGTGTGAGAAGCAAGTTCAACACCTTGCAGCTATGGAGGGTGTGGTCCGGTTTATGGCCAAGTTGAAGGAAAAGGAGGAGGCGGGAAACGCGACAGGGCCTTCCAAGCAGGCGTAGGAAGTGCCCGGTTGAGTTCTATGCACGCCATACCTGGTCATATAGCGAAGGCGGAGTTGGCCGGCGGGGAACAGGAGGTGTGCCCCGGGAAGCTAGGGGACGCCCGACGGGAAAGTTCTCGGGGAATTGGTCACACAGATCGTTCTTTACAATGGTCAGTTCTGGTGCTATGCTCGGCGGTGAGCGTCCGGGGTGGAGACCCGGGCTATTCTTATGTACCCGGACAAATTTTGAGGTTTGAAACTGGTTGTTGGGGTACTAGGTTACACAATATTATGGCATGTGACCTTCAGGACTATGGCATACAAATCTCTGATCTGTATTGTCCCAGAATAGAGGGGAGGTGGTATGTGAGTGTAACTGTAGGAAATGTAACCGGACAGTTTTTGGTAGACTGGGGTGCTCAATGCACACTGATTAAGAAATGTGTATTTGATCAGCTGTCAGTGAGACCTCATTTGATACCGTGTAGAGTGACGTGCTATGCTGGCACCGGACATAACCTGGTTACACATGGGTGCATAAGAGTTGCATTAGGAGTAGGTGATCAATGGTTTGCTCTTAATTGTTTAGTTGTGAGTGGTTTAGTCGGTATAGAGGCCGGAATACTGGGTATGGATTTTATAATCTTACACCAGTGTAATTCAGACTGGTCGGGCAAATTCACCTTGGAAGATGGTGAACACACCGTAGCGTGCAGACCATTGCAAAGTGGATCTCTAGTAGTGAATAAGACTGAAAGTGTTTTCGTGGACGCTTTCTCGTCTGTTTGCTCAGGTAGAGTTCTTGGGTCCCCCGGTGGAGGCCAGATCTTTGCCCCAAACGGCTCTGAATTGGGAAGTTTCTTGGAATATAATGATCCGGTTATGGAAACTCAAATTGGAAATACATTATTAGTAACTAACCCGACGGGAGAACCCATACTGGTTGAGCTGCACACAGCTATAGAGGGAGAATTGGCTAATGAGAAATATTCACCTATCGTGGATGTGGAATTACTAGAACCGGAGGTCCCAATGTCTCTTGGTGATAGTTGTCCCCTGGAGAAGTTGGTGTTAGGGTCAGATTTGGTCCGGGCGGTTGACTGAGGAAGACTGTTGAATTTATTGCTGTCATACAAGGATTGTTTTCGGTTACCGGGTGAGATATTGGGCCATACTAATGTAGTAACGTACCGGGTTGATACTGGGGATGCAGCTCCTATCAAGTCTGGGTGTAGAAGATTACCGCCTGCTAAGCGGGAGGCAGCGGAGAAATAAATACCGGATATGCTCGATAAAGGAGTAATTGAAGAGAGTAATAGTCCTTGGGGGGCTGGTATTGTGATTGTAAAGAAGAAAGATGGTACTGACAGGTTCTGTGTAGACTACAGGCCATTGAATGCCGTCACAAAAAAGGACTCATTCCCTCTTCCAAGAATTGACGAATGTATCGATGCATTGGGAGGTAATAAATGGTTTGTTACACTGGATTTGGAAAGTGGTTATTGGCAAATTGCCATGGACCCAGCTAGCCGGGAGAAGACAGCTTTTGTCTCTTCCATGGGCTTGTATCAATTTAAGGTCATGAGTTTTGGTTTATGTGATGCTCCAGCTACTTTTGAGCGCATGATGGAACAAATGCTGTCAGGTCTGAGCTGGAAGGTTTGCTTGGTGTATCTGGATGATGTGATTATATTTGGTAGGACCCTGGACGAAACTTTGCAGAATACTGAGCTGGTCTTGCAGAGACTTAGGTCTTATGGGCTAAAATTGAAACCCAAGAAGTGTGAATTCTTTAAGCTGGAAGTGCAGTACCTGGGCCGGATAGTGTCTGAGGGAGGGATCCGGCCAGACCCCTCTAAGTTAGATCGGGTCCAGGAATGGCCAGTGCCCTCTACTGTACGGGAGGTACTTCAGTTTTTGGGATTCGCATCTTACTATAGGGAATTTATGCCTAAGTTCTCTGAGATTGCTGAACCTATTCAAGCTCTGGTAATAGGAGCTGATTCAAAGAAGAAGGGGGTTGTCTTTGATGAAAAATGTATGGAGGCATTTGGTCGTTTGATGGAATTGTTGACTAGAGCTCCTGTTCTGGGGTACCCGCAACCGGCTGGTACTATAATCCTGGATATGGATGCCAGTGGATTTGGTATGGCCGGAGTCCTGTCCCAGATACAGGAGGGAAAAGAGGTTGTACTCAGCTATGCAAGTAATAGTCTGAGCCGGGCCCAGCGGAATTATTGTGCTACAAAAAGAGAGCTATTGGCTGTGCTAACTTACTTGGGTAAATTCCAGCATTATATCATAGGAAGGGAAGATTTTGTTCTTAGAACAGATCATGCCTCTCTACAATGGCTGATGAGCTTTAAAGACCCATCTGGTATGTTGGCTCATTGGTTAACTACGCTTCAACATTATGGTATTACTGCTAAACAGATTTCTCATCGGGCTGGGAAAAATCATCTGAACGCCGATGCATTGTCCAGATTACCTGTCTGGAAGTGCCCTCGTGAGGACTGCCCTGACTGCGGTGAGCATGATGCGGTTATTGCTGTAATGACAATGGAATATGAAATGTTTGCGCAATTGGCTGGTGATCGGTTAAGACAGGCTCAAGCTGAGGATGAAGTGTTGAAAAGGATAGCAGTCTTGCTAGAAAGCAATGCTCCGTGCCCGGAGAAGAAGGACCTGTTGGCCGAAGATGATGAATATTGTTTTTATGCTAAGCTGCTACCTAAAATGGAATTGGTAAATGGTTTATTGTGTGTGAAATGGGAAAGCGACAATGGTGTGGTGTATGCAAGAGCAGCCGTTCCATTCTGTTTGAGGAAGGAGTTGTTCCGGACTTTGCACGGGAACAAGCTCTCAGTCCACTTTGGTGAGTTCAAGACATACCAGGCGGCGTTAAAGAAATTTATCTGGCCCCGGATGAACTTGGATATAGCTGACTGGGTGAGAGGCTGCGAGGCTTGTGCTTCTTGCAAAAGCAGAGGTGGGAAGGGTATTACTCCACTAAGAAAGGAATTGCATGGAGTGCGTTGGAGCCGGGTCGCTTTAGATATAATTGGTCCATTTAAGAAGACTCCGAGAGGGAATGTCTGTGTAATGGTGGTTACTGACTATTTTTCAAAATGGGCTGAGGCATATCCCTTGCCGGATCACACTGCGGCAACATGTGCTATGGCATTGTTCACTGAGTGGATTTTGAGATATGGGCCGCCTGTATCCTTGCAGACGGATGGAGCTCCGGAATTCCGGTCGGCTCTGTTGAAGGAATTATTGGAAATGTTGGATATTGAGAAGCTGATGACTCTACCATACAAGACCGATGGCAAATGGGCAGGTAGAGAGATTTAATAGAGTATTGGTAGAGCAGCTCTCTTGCTTAACAGAATACGATGATGTTAACTGGGATCTGGGGTGTACTTATGAATTAAGGACAACAGATGGTCTTCTTCGCTGGAATGGTAATTTATTGAAAAAGGCTTTCAACTCAGATGGCAAACCGGTTCAGGTAACCAACTTGCACCGTGCTCCGAAGTATCAGAAACAACTAGTGGCCGGGAGAGATATTATCCAAGTTGCCCCAGATGGGAAGGTGATGCCGGGTACTGAAGCTCCTGTGATTACTCCGGGTGACCGAATTGTGCATCATGTTAAAAGACGTGGCCGGCCGCCCAAGGCTAAGACTGTAGTAGTGGGAGATAGACCGCCTCTACCCGCTGCACTGTCTCCGGGTGAATCGAGTTCAGAAAGTGAGATGGAGGAAGAAAATCTGGTTTCTGATGTTGATAAGGTATTACCCAAGGCTCTGGACAATTTGGTTAAATCTGAGTATTTATGTCAATGTCCCAATTTATTTTTAATAATATTTAAGCCTATGTGTATGTTGTATTTATATGTGTGTCGATTGTTTACTTATTTACTGGTCGATCTTATGAACGGTGGTAGGGAGGGGGTCTGACCCCTGGGCGGAGAGAGCTGATGCAATGTCTCTGGATGATGAAATCCCCCGGCGACATTGCATGTGAGCTACTCCGCCATTAACCTGGAGGCTGATGCAAGGGCCAGCGCATGCTCAACAGCCCTGGTGGCTGACGAAATGCCCACTGACCATTGCAGTACGCCCGGGAAAGATGATGAAATGCATCCCAGGTCTGGTGCAATACCTAGAATATATAAGGGCCCCCAGTCACTGTATAGGCAGACTTCTCCTGGAGAGCTGTACTACCGTATGCTGTATGATGATGAACTGACTGGAAGCCCTGCCACCTTGAACACTGACCATGCTATAACTTGCTATACATGAACACTGTGTTATATTGAAGTCTAATAAAAGAAGCCATTCTGTACTCCACGCCTTACCTTATACCTACTGAAAGTACAAGCCAAGCACTATATCCCTTTTGAGACGTCTAACCAATCGAAGCTACCCCTATTTATAAGTATATCGCAAGGGATCCGAGTAATTAGAGTAACTCCGTAATCCATTAGTAATAATCCCTGATTGTAGTGTCTACGCTCTACAGACATTAACATTTACTAAAACGTCCGCAAAGGAATTTAAGGCAGCCTGATAGATTGGGATTTGAATGAGGTCTATTGTTTCGTGAACTGGTGCTAATAAAAAATGACACAACCAGAAGTACAATGGTTAATACACGGGAGATGTTTACGGTAGACATTTCCTGTGCTTATGCATGTAGCTTTACTCGGATACTTCAGGTGCATGATTTCCTGACCTCTAATTGTTTGATCATGGTATAATTTCTTCCGTATACGCCTGTTTGAATGTACCAAGCGGGATTAAATCAACCTGTTGGGTGTCAGGAGGGAATGGCTTGATTAAAAAGGTTTCTTAGGCCATGCTCGGTGGCCCGGCTAGATGGATAACTTGACTTGGTGTTGGCAGGTAAGTAAGTAGGTCGCTACGAGGGGGCTGCGATTGAAACCAGCTCGGTGACAAGCAGGGAGGGCTATTTTTGGATGTGTCCCTACGTTCTGATTGGTGGATGGTGCATCAAGGTCAGAGGATAGAGCGTGAGTCGGCAGTATGCGGCAGAGTTACGTTCGGGACACACATGCTGAACTTGGTGTCTCTCTAAACTGAATTGTACTTGCCCAAAGTAAAGTTTATTCCCCATTGGTTTGTGTGTACGAGGAGATTGAGTTGGACAGTCTTGTATAACATTGGTGGTTCTCATGACTGAGACCAAAGTTGAGATGGAGGTAGAAAGTGGTGATGCTGGTGGTGACAATATCACCCCAGTCGAGGAGACAGTGGTTACTACTCAGGCAGAGGGTGGCGAAGCCGGGCTTGAGAAACATGGGGATAAGGAGCAAACTGGACATACCTCCTGACCTAAGGAGAAGCAGGAGAACAGAGACAAGTCTAGGTCTCGTTCTCGGCGGTCATCTTCAGACAGCAATGGAAAGAAGAATGACAAGAAATCGGGTGAGAAGAATGACAAGAAATCAGGTGATAAGAAGACTGGTTCTAGCGGTGGAGACAAGAAATTGGACAAAGGGGGAAAGTTAAGACTGGTGATAAAACTGGCAAAGTAAATCCGGGTAAGTCTGGCAAAACTAAGCCAGCCGCAAGTGACCCCGGGCAGCAGCCGGGTAGCAGCCGGGGTAGTGATGTAGACATGGAGGAGGACGAGGAGTTCCCTACTATAGCTGCTGCCGCGACCGCTAGTGGTACGACCCGGGGAAGGAAATTGGTCCAGACTACTAATCCTACTAAGGTGAAAAGGCCTAGGAGTAGTAGTATTAATTCCTTGCAGACAGTGGAGGATATAAGAAAGGCTCATCAGGGCACACACAGGAAGGGTCAGCCAAAACGTCAGTATGATACTGACTTTCCCATCCGGAGTGCTGACCGCTATAGGCGCCGTACTGTGTTAGAAAGGGTGAAATTAACCCAGCGGAACGTGGCAGATATCGACCCGGCTGAGGATAATGATTCTAAACTGATAGTGCCTGAGTGCCCGGAGTCGGAAGATGAAGATGAGTGCTTGCAGGAATGCTGGGATAAAGCGCCAATCATGCCGATGTATGAAGCTAGGTTCCATTTCCTGAAAAGCTGGTCTGGTCGAGCAGAGACTAGTGATACTGTTATCAGTGGTATGGTGAAAAATAAATTGGAAGGTGTGTGCTCATTTTGGCAACCCGGATTTAGGTGTCCATTCACCTTTTGTCCCTACACTGGTCCTGAGTTGAACAAGGGAGGAGTAAAACGGTATCGCACCCGGGAGCGTTTCTTTCGCCATCTGTGTGAGGAGCACTGCCCGGCTGTATTGGTGTTGACATGTGCCCATGCCATGTCATGCAAGGTCCGTCTAGATAGACGTTCAGATATGGTTGGTCATCTAATGGTGGCACATAGGGATGGTAAACCAAAGGCTTTATCGTTTGCTGTTGGTTTCAGTGTGCTGACGGATGAAATTCCAAATTTTGGCTGTCAGCGATACAGTAAACTTGGTGTTCTAGACATGGGGAGGATTGAACTGGGAAGACAGGGTAAAGTGGTTGGAAAAAGGATCTCTAATGCTCCTATTGCTCCTCCTCCACTATTCGGTGCCTGGGATCTAGCCGGACCAAGAGGAAGGGTAATTAAAGGTGGTGGTTGTGCTCCTTCGGCCGCAACTGGGATTAACCCGGACGCTGTACCCAGGTCTGCAGAGTCAGGAGTGGTGTTACCCACTACTTCTACTCCTAGTGTGTTTCAATCGGAGATACGTGTGGAGGTCCAGGCTGCTAATACCTCAACAGTGGGCAGTTTAGACCGCACAAGTTATAATGATTCTCAGGAAACTGTGGATTATTCCCCTAATTTGGAGTTGCTGGAAGCTGGTGTTGTCCAACTGTCTTTACAGGGAGTGTCCGGAGCTATGGATGAGGGATTTGCTGATATACAAGCAGCTACATGCACGGCGATGAAGAGGATTCAGTCGGCTGTGGATTTTGCCTGTCAGCCGCTGGAGAATCTGGAAAGGTGCAGGGTGGCTGCAGAACGAATTCCAGCCTTGGAGAGAAGGGTGAAAGAGTTGGAGGGTAAACTCAAATTCTATAAGGATGTGGATGCTCGCTCTAGAGAGGAAATCCTGTCTTTACAGGAGAAACTGGCCTGTATGGAGGAGAACGAACGGACATCTCCTGCTCCAAAAAGGAAAAAGGTGGAGCCGGGAGTAGATAAAGCGGTTGGGACATATAGGGTGTTGGAACCATCGGTCTCTGCTTCCTCAACAAGTGAGAAATTGGATGCTAGGGACCCGGCTACTCCCAATGTGCTTCAGCAGACTTTAAACTCGGTTATTGCGGAGAATCGGAATGCTATGGCTAGCGTTTTTTGCACCATGATGAGGGAGAGCTTGTAATATCGACTTATAATCCCCTGGACATGAGCCGGGATTATATGGTGGATGATTTACAACCATCTGCTTCTCAGGTTGATTTGTCACAAATGGTCAGGCCCCCTCCAACTCCTTCTAGAGTTTTTGATCGAAACTTTATGATGGCTGGCTTGCAATACAGACCCCAGCCACACCCGGGTATGGGGGCGTTCACTAACTTGGTTGACAGCATCTCGGCTGCTGGTATTGGAGCAGGTGTGGGGAGTTTAAGTGCCTCAGGTAGTATTTGTGAGATAAAGGTTTCTATCTCATGTAGTAGTATAATAAATAAGGAGTCTTGGTGTATCCTGTTTGTGGTATAAACCCGTTCTGTTTATTGTCAGTCAAACATGTCATTATATGCTCATATCATCATATACAGTCAAAGAGAATATCCAATCAGAGTAAAGGGGGAACCCTGTAAGAGTTAGGCAGAATTACATAAGCCAATCATAAGGCTGGTTACATAAGTCATGTGACCCCATGGCTCTCGGGCCATACCATCATTACCTGGGTCAGTCTAATATAGAGAAACACATGTTAAAAGGGTATATAGGTAAGTAATGTCATGTCAATTATAATAAGCTAGATGAAAGATATAATCCTAGTTCACAGTAATTATGTGGCTCCAGGCTGTCTGGGAGAACAAAGCTTTCCCCCAGCCATCCCAGTCACCCAACAATAACAGAGACCCAGCCATGCTGGTGCCTGCTGGTCACAGCATCAAAGGTGTCTTATCCCAATCAATGAACCTGTCTACAAACATAATTACACCTGGGCCAACTGGCTCCCTCATGGTAATTAACCCTGTAACATAAACATTCATCTAAGCTGACCACCTTTCATTTAAGCCCATATGTTGCCTTATGGTCTTACCTTACATATGTCAGTGAACTAGGTTTAATTACAGTAAACAATAACAGTAGGATAAACAAGGGTAGGTATCAATGAGAGAAGTCAGACTGGGCGGCGCCCATCTGTCATTAGGAAAGACTGGTAATTAAGAAATCAGGGTTTGACTTAGAATTCCTTGAGAGAACTCAGAATTCATGGTATATGTGATATAGATATATTAACATATTCCACCCGGGTTTCCTCGCAACCAACCACCGTTGCAAAGCAGTTCACCTGCTGGTCATCAGGGTAGGCCGGACATGGTGTTTACGAATAGTTCTTATGCTCAAGGTGTTGTGGATACCACTCCCACTAGATCGGCGACCCTGGAGGCCCAGCGGTTGGAACAAGATGGTACTACTGAGTCTGACACTGGTTATCCTAATCCCGCTGAGGAGGCTAAATTACTGGGTGAAGGTAGTAGCGAGGGTATGCTTTCTGTTGGTGATGAAGATGAGGAATTAAAAACAATGTAAAGTCATGTGTTTAATTTGGTAGTATTGCGGATGATAAATGGTTATATCTGGTCTTGAATTGTTTATATCTGGTGAACCTGACGGCGGCGTGGGAGCATCATTCCCCAGCGGTTGACTACTCCATGTGACTACCCGGACGGATGCTGTACATGGTGATACCTTGCTAGCAGTGCTACGCCTCTTCAAATACCTTTCGTGGACTTTACCAACTACCTGGACTGTGATTACCAGACTATTACAAACATACACAAAGGACTAACTTTCACTACCTGGATTGTGATTAACCTCATCGTTCTAGATGAATCTACTGGTTCCAGATACGTGACATCTACCTGGATTATGCTGTGGGACAATATATATAAGACAGTAAAAATATTTTTCGATCTGATCTTCTGATAATAGACAGACGAATTTCTCGGTGATTTGTACCTTTTATACTGTATGTTTCATTCGTTTGATTCTTACCACGCATACATCTTGGATTGTGTATCCGGTAAATTTTTATTAACTCGTGTATATGGGTTTTTATTGTGTTGTCATATGTTCTATTTCAACCTCATTTTACAGTCAATATGTTTGTCTGTGTCGGTTGGCCCCGCCTAAAAGAAAAAGGGTAGGGGGCATTGTGGTGAGTTAGGTTTGCCCGCTCGCTGCAGTGCTGCCCGGGCACATTCTGAAATGTGACCCGGGTATCAGCTGACACAGCCGGTTGGTAGCCGGAGGTATCCGGAAGGTATATGATTTACATGCTTAACGAAAGGTGGCGTTCTATGCCTAAATGAGTTCTTATTATGACTTTTTATAGGTTTGATGTTATTATTATACTTGTTCTGGTATTGAGACACCCAGTACAATCGGGTCGTTCTTTGTCTAAGGGTTCAACTTGCCTTTTTATATACGCAACTCTATACAGTGTTACTAGAGTGCCCTGGACTTGTGTTTAACTGGTGAATAAAGGAAGATACTGCTAGCAAGGACTATTAGATCTGGGTTTTAGTGTTATTGCTCGAACTGCGATCACGAACCGGCCGGGTAATTCACTACATATGTAGTCTAGTAGTTAATATTTACGTGAAAACTAAATTGCTACCAAATTAAAGGGCAACACAAGACCTATTCAATAGAAGAAGTTTTAAAACTGAAATGGAATAGGCTATAATGCATCATAAGCCCTAAAACAGAGAGTGAAATGGTTTGTGACATCGACCCAATATACATTTATGCGATAATATTAAGATAATATATGTTGTACTCAAAAACTCTATACATTGGAAGTATTGACCCTTTCTGTCTGAATGACTTGCGTTTATTCCGTTGCAACGGAATTAACGCAACCTAGAAAGAAAGAGTTCTTTCAAGAACCCTTATGGGTTCTTCGGCTTGTTGACATGGCAGAACCCCTAATGGTTCTTAGAAGAACTCTTTTTTGAAGGTTCTTAGAAGAACCCCCGTTTGGGAAATAGGTAGGGTTCTACAAAGAACCCTGGATTTGAAGAACCCTCCAGCTGGAAATGTCCGGAGTTCTTTAAAGAACCAAAGGGTTCTAGATGAGGGTTCTTTACTCAGAGGTTAGGTTATTTCAAGAACCATAGATTGATTTGTCAGTGGTTCTTTGTAGAACCTCATGGTTCTAGTTGCAACCCATGAATATGGTTAGATTGAACATCTACAGCCCAGATAGCTTTTAAAGGTACAGTAGCATAGCTGCATCCTTTAATTCATCATCTATCATCAGCACTGGATGTTGACAGACCTTACCAGCTCTCACCTTGCAATAATGGAAGTAGATCATGAAACCTGAGTTCACTTAGGATGGTATACAATATGGATGTGCATGATGAAGGGGTATTGTTATTACACCCTCTCTAAAATATCCCATACACAAATAGAATATATGATAATGATGTCCAAAATGTTCTTAATTACAGAATAATTAATATATATATAGTGCATAAATATCATATATTTGCTTTACTAGTGTTTTCAATATAAAGTAATTAGTAATAATGATGAGCTGGTTCATGCTGCCATCTAGTTATTAGGTGGCGCCATCTAGTGTGATAAGGTTCTTTGAAGAACCTCCATGAGCTAAAGAACCCTTTAAGTTTAAGTAGAACCCTAAAATTGACAAAGAACCCCTATGGTTCTTTGAGGAACTCCTGATGATCCTGAAGAACCATTTTAGATGTTGAAGAACCCTTAGGTTCTTTGGGGAACCAGAAGGTTCCCCATAGAACCTTAAAGAACCCTTTTTTCTTAGAGTATACATCAACAAGACCACAATACCAAGTAGAGTTGTCGGTAATATCTGTACTTATATATATAGATAAACGGTAGACATCATAAGTATGATATTGAAAGTCCCACCACAATTCCAACAATTTCGATGCAGATGTGTATATATAAAACGGCACCCCATATAACCATATCATGGTCAATGTGTTGGTTTTTCTCATTCATACTGAAACCAAACACTTAATATTTTGAACACCAGGTCTCAGCACTGATAGACAATATAATTCATGAGGCGACTTTCTGCACAAGAATAGACAAATAGACACGGATTTAATGTATAGTGAGTAGGTTGTTGCGAGAACTACCCCGTATACCCTTTCATAGGGACATCAACGGTTTTAACTAAGAAAATAATGTACTACCCTTTATGAAGAAGAATACAACAATGTACATTGGTTAGAAGAAACAATAATGGTTTCCGATGTTTATTCTTGAGGTGGTTTTCAACAATTTTTTAGTTAAAATACTGCATAAAAATGTTTAGCGATGTAGAAGCCAAGATGGCAGGCAAAAATGAATAAAAGTTGTCGTAAAAAAAAATGTACTGCCATCTTAGGTCAAATGATAAAAAAAATTAGGGCACATTATTTCCTATCGATTGATATCAGTCACTTGATTCTAAATTCAGTAAATATATTTTTTTCATTGATTAAATTTTATTCTATTTTTATTTTGTATTTTAAAGGCCGATAATTTCCTCAATGGTTACAGAGTGGAAATTAGCAGATTCGGAATGTGGAGATTTGGAATCAATTTGGAGATTCTGGAGATTTGGAATCAATCAAAAAGCATTGCTATGATCCAGAAATAGCTCATAACGGTCAAGGTCAAAGGTTATGAGGTATTTTGCAAATTACTCTCAAAATAATGCACTGACATCTTAGGTAAAATAAAAACAATTTTAGGGTACACTATTTCCTATCGATTGATATCAGTCACTTGATCCCAAATTCAGTAAATATTTAACCATATATTAAATTTTTAATTAAATTAATTCTATTAATTTTTTGTTAATTTTTTTCTTTCCTCAATGGTTACAACGTAGAAATATGCAGATTCTGAATCAGGAGATTCTGGACATTTGGTAACAAATTGGTATGACCTAAACTGCAAGGTTCACCAAAAAATGTCTGGAGTTGCCATGCAAACCCCTCCTGAATTTTCGCATCACAACAATGTACTTGAACCTATTAACTGTATGAAGCATCACCAGGCCAGTATGTCAGTTGGAGAAGCTACATCGACAACGAAGGGGCACACTTCAGAGATAACCAAAAAGCTAGGGACGATAGTTTTTAAAAGTTGGTAAAGAACGCCTGCAGAAAGGTATTCTTTTTACAGTAAAAAAAATAGACGAGTACGGGATGAGTTGTAGACTTCTGTTACAACAGATCCAATTTGGAATAAGATAAACAAAGCATCGAAGGTGCAGATGTCCTTATCCCTTGTTCAAATGATAAGAATATGTGTCAATTTAAACAAGATCTTGCTTCTTATCACAAGAAAATCATGCGATATTGATATCCTAGCGATAACTCTTATCACCATCATTGAGAAAGGGCAGGTTAATTTAGACTACACTTCATGCGACAAATTCGTTCTACCATCTCCATGGTACTGTTTATTTGATATCAAGGAACTGTTCTGTCCGCATGCAAGCGCATTTCTGCAAATGAAGCCACATTGAAAGAAATAGTTACGAATCATGAGGGATCCAATTTAAACCATTGCTGAAATATATTAAACTCGTTAAGATAAGTTCATACGGTGCCCTTGGATATATTACATTATGAAGTACACACATACACATGGAAAAATGGCTTTAAATCCAGTGACTATATTCTTCCTGGTGATTTTCTGTCAAATACATATCGTTGACATGGTTACAATCAGAGATATAATTGAGGACATTTCTGAGTCTGGACCGAGTTTAGCGACGTGGGAAACGGATATCTTCCTGACAAAATTAATTTCGTCAAGCAATTTACAAATACCAGAGGAAAAAGTAGATAATCTTTACAGGAATCTTCGGTTCGTTCCACGGTCCCCCTCTTCGCCAATTTATTCGATCCTTGATGGGAGGCAAGCATTTGATTTGGATTCCATCTTGGAGACTGAAGTAGAGGATATTCTTGAAAAAGTGAATGGCCAACACGAGTTCGACACCAGCATTACGTTGGCGGAAAATAATACCGCAGAGGAGTGCTTAACAGAACTTAAGCCTCTATTTCTTCCGATTCTTAATATTTTGGCGACGTATGTGCAAGACGCTGTGTCAAGAACAGGGTCAGATCTTAAATGTAGAATAATAGACCCAGTATGTTTAACATGTAAAGGTCTTGTCCTCCCTGGCGTTGTAGGATATATAGATTCGTTGATCGTTGATCCAGAGGCAGAGATTCCGTCTTGGGGATGGAAAGGTAAGTACCATTTATCGTATTCAAGACAATGTTATATGATGATATATGTGTGTGTGTGTTTTATGTATTATAATATCTTCTAGGGTGGACGAAACCCCCCGGGTATAACCCTTGTAGGGCAAAACCCCGCATAGGATACACCATTCAAAATTTAACCCTAACCCTAAATGTGTCTTACCCTGGATGGGTTCTGCCCGGGGGGGGGGGCTGGGGTCTGTGCGTGGGGGGGGGGGGGGCGGGTTGCCCGGCGGGGTTATCCAAGATACCATTATAGGTATAATTGAACATTGGTACATTGAAACTGATGCAATCATCCAAATCATACTCTTTTCCCCAACACCGGATCTTTATATTTCTTATAATGGCATGTTATTGGTTTTTAAGTAGCCAACAGAATAGATCCCCTCGAATATATATTGAGCCATAATTGTTTGCCACTTGTTAAATTTCTCCTGAAAAATATAGGCTTACTTTTCATAAATATCAGGTTGATTATAATTACTTCCTTTGGCAATTACCAATATCAATTAATCAAATACTACATCATAAATTGAGAAACAAATATTGGAAAATCAAAAACGGGGCAAAATGTGTCATGAGGTGATCCACGGGACCAATGAAATTGAACTTCTTATCCTTAATTCCCTCCCCATAGACCCACTTGACACGGAAAATCATTTATCAAAGATTACCAATGCTATTCGTTGCTTGAGTGTCCAATCGTGCACAGACAAGAACACTGGCCAATATACACACTTCGCATACACCTTTAAACACCGTACTGTTTAATTGAAAACGTCTTCATAGTTTGTCATTATGGCAGGGGGATATTCATTACTCGCGTGTTTTTTGTTGTGGTCGTGTTGTTTCATCGGACCGGGTCTGGGACTTGAGGCAGATAAATTTATTCGGATGGCTTTACAGGCCCCTTATGACATTTTTGCCAACAGTCGCGGAGATGAATACTCGAGTGAGGGATTAGATGCAGCCGATTCAGTTTTCAGTCTGAGGAACATTTTCCAAAATATGGACAATGAATATAATTTCGATGGATATCATCTTGCTATTGATAAAAGTCCAAGGAATGACAGCGACATTCCCGGGGATAGTGCTGAGTGTATCACTGATGTTTCCCCTCTTGTATCTCCAATTCTGGATTTTTTTACCAAAGAAGCTGCCAAATATAGGCAGTATGACCTGACTGCGTTCGTATCAAAGCTTGCATTCAAACTGGTTGACGTGGTTCTAGTCGACTGCAGTAAACCAATCGCACAGAAACTTTTGATAAATCGACCGCCAAAAAGTGAACCTTTCCCAAATTGGGGATGGCAATGTGAGTTAGTAATAATGATTTGTACCAATTGTAGTGTTATCGGTATGCACTTGCAAGTGAATCATTTCTTTATCAAACTGACACTTCATAAATGGTCTCTTTTTCAAATGAAGGGACTTGTGTAATCTATAATAATGAAATGTTTCTGTTTGGATAAAAAAATAATCCTGAGGAAATTCCAAAGCTTACACTGCATATGATAAGTTTGAAACATCATCAACCATTGTTGTATAATGTTTCAAGAGTAATACTTATTCTATCTACGGGGGATTCCAACCGTCGCTAACTGTGCAGCATTTAACGTAATGACATTGCAGATTTCCATTTAATAGAAAATGCCAATGTTTCGACAAATCATGGAGCTTCATTTTTCTGGTTCTATGAAAATGAGAATAGCTAAAATTACGATACAACATAAATGCATTTATCTTCCGATCAACACATATCAATAGAAGCAACAGCGGGTCACAATATGTCCTACATATTTTCGTCATCCCAATAAAATTCTGTTTTGTTTCTTTTCAGTTCTAGATGCTATGGCCAAACCTCCCACGGGCATTATGGGTGGGCAACTACAGTGGGTTGGAAGTTATGAAATGTGCAATAAAATAGATACAAGCTACATAGTGAATGTCAATGGCACAAACACGACCAGGCCAATCAAGGGCAACTATTGTCGGATCATGCTGGGTCCAATAAATGTAAGTTACTACATTCATATAACATGAAAAGAACAACATTCAAATACTGAAAAGATCCATTTGTATAATAGTATACATTAGCTTAGTCTCATGGCAGTTCTCTATGATGTTTTGTCTGAATACATTAAAGAAAAAAAAGAAATGTATTATGATAAAGAATATTTTAGAATGTGTTTTATGCCATAGATGGTGATCTGTAGTCTACTAATAAATAAAAATATAGTGACATGAGACAAAATAGAAAATAGAAACAGTAGGTTATATCAACTGACTGGGTCGCTTCTTATCAATTTGTATTAATACTCGAACTTTTTATATATTATGCATCATTACCCGAACTCTTTATAATTACTTTCCCCATTTCCCCGTATACTAGTTAATGTTATCTGTACAAATTAACTTTTTCCTTTCGTAAGCAGGCATGTCTGAGAATGGCATCATACTCGATGTTTTGTCATTTCCTGTAATAAAAACTTTTTCAAACACCAAAACCTATAAATTTAATTAAAATACCTGCTTACTGCCAATCCAGTCAACAATTGCTTTGCTGCGTCTTGGGTATGGAGCATGCCTACCCCACACGTGCAGTAAGGATGCCCTTACGCATTATCTCATAGGTGAGTGTACATCTTTATTAAATATTGTCTTTAAAAGACATACTTTTTGAGAAATAAGGATTGTGAGTGAGGTGCCCCTCCCCCTGGCTAGTCAATAGGAATGAATACATGGCTTTCAGTATCTCTCCTCCTACAATCCCCAGTAACCAGTTGGCCAGTTCTCTCCTGGTACCATGGATTGGTTTATATAAATACAGGAATAATTCTGTCGATGAAGGACTACCGTTAGATTTTATCAGTCCTTTTTTAATGATATTTGTTGTGGTCCAGTCATAAGGCGACCCTGGATGGAATAATAAACAATCCTCCTTGGTTTTTTTATGATAAAATAGTTAAAGAACTATAGAACAATGTGTGCTTGAAGCCATCTCTCATGGGGGTCGTAAGATCAAATTGTGTTGATTATAGAAAACAAACGCACTTAATTAAAGCGGTACTATTATGCGGTATACTACTATTTAAATGGTAAAACATAATGTTTCTAAGCTACATGAAAGAAGTGTCCATGATTTATAAAGATGAATAGGCTCTTAGCCTCTAGATTATCAGGTGATAATGATTCAGGACCTTATCGGAGATAAGATTACATTCAAGATTCAAGGTTATCGCAAAACGAGGGAATATCCGTGATTTCTCTCCCATGTGCGCATGTGTCCTTGTCAGGTAATCAACACATGCAAGTGATCGTTATCACAGGAAAAGTCATTGTCTTTTCGTTCAAGACGGGAGGATAGAGTAAACAATGTGGTATCATAACTTGACCTGCTCACAAATCACCTGAATATATCCCCGTGTTTGTATTACGATAACGTTCCTCGGAAAACAAAACCTGTAAAATGGGTTTATATTAATTCTGCAACCATGGTATCTCTAGCTGACCGGGTTATACCTTAATTATCATACCCACCATGCAATTGTAATATTTCCGAGTCTTTCTCTTACAATCCATATTAAATTAATATTCCACAGTATTTAGTGCGCCTATATAAGATAACAAAAATATATCATATATCATGTAGGCTATATCGTTTTAGTTACGTGCTAACTGTATAATAGACGCTTTCTCGTTTATTAATAATTGTAACGGTGTATGAACTCACTCGTCAAACACGGTGATTGTAATATTATTCTAGATAATCCTGGAATCGTAGCTACTGCATTAGGGGCCGTTGGTTTAGAGGTGAAAGAAATATTCTGTGGTCATGAACTAGACTACGCTACAGACACTCGTGCTCAGACGGCCATGTAAGTTGTTACCTTTTAGTGCAATTCAAACTCATCATGTCGCCGAAGAATAATTCAAATATCCAGCGCATCTCTCTTCTATTTCCATTTTGATTTTAGTAAGCATATGGCTAGTGCGTAATTCGTATTTCACAGCGCAATGTTTGGCAAGTAGACAGAATGCCTCAGATTTCAAGTGATGCTATCTTCGTTGATATACTAATATGATGCCAACACCCAAATATATATATTAAAAAAGAAACAGTGGAAGCTAAAATAATATTATACATTAAATTAAATCCTTACATCTCTTTTCAGAGCTATTATGGCCATTCTGATAGTCATAGTTGTGTGCGCAACAATATATGATGGCCTTTGCAGAAAGCTCTGGCTCCAGAAATGGATCGACGAAGATGCCATGTTTGCACCTAAAATAACAGACCTAAGGTTAATTTCCTTTTCTGCTGACCAGAGTAACAGACTAGAAAGAAAGGCTTCTGGCCATTTCCACCAATTTGACAACATTTGGGCCCCTAGACACCCCCTGAGCACCCAAAAATATTTTTTGCATTCATCAGTTGATTTGTTATTTTCTATCAACCTTATATACATGCACATTAAACTGCCAAGTTTGGGACCATTCTGATTATTAGGAATTTATTTACATGGGGGTCGAAAATAGATCCCAAATCTGAAAAATATGCTAAAAATAGCATGACGAATAATGGTACATATTTCTACATAAATGAGAATTTAAATTAGAAATAGATAAAACAAATATGCACATAATGTATTGAACTATTTTGTACTTGATAGTTCTCGACATAAGGATCATAACACCTTTTATTTGGTGAAAATATTCTAACTGGAAGAAAAGTTACACCCAAAAAACCATTCAGTAATGGTAATGATAATGGCAGCGGCAAGGGTTATAGGTCATTGACCCTCTGCCCATATATAATGTATATATATCCCCCCCTACATGCATACATGTATACAAGTATATGCATACATATATGCATGTGCAATTGATGGATTCAGGAAAACTAATCAAATTAAATCAACAGAGACATGTATTTAGTTCTTGCATAAAACCAAAAAATGTTCTTGATTCCACTGCTATTTTTTTTTTCAAAGATTTAGTTAAAATTGTTACCACTGTAATCGTCAGGCGACACTGTAATCGTCAGTCGACCTACCACAAACTATAGTACGTATTGTGCTTAAAAAAATAATATAATGCTAATATTTATCTCCATGAAATAAGAACAGCCTCAATAAATTATTAAAGTAAAAAATTGCTTAATCTCATATCAATTAAGTTTCCTAGGGCCCTCAATATTGTAATCGTCCAGCGACAGGCCCCCCTTTCCACCTAAATTATACTTTGTACTTATTATCAGAATGTGGTTCAATGATGACCACCGCCAATTATAGTTAGTGGTCTTTATAAATTAAATATTGCATGTTCTATTATTTTAGAGACAAACCTTAGTGATAACTACATTTTTCTGAGAATTATTTTATATTTGTTTAAAATGTAATCTTCAGGCGACACCAGGCTACCCCACTCATATTATTTTCTGTTTTTTACATCTGTTATCCAAAAAATGAAGCTTTTGAGAAGAATTTTTACACAGATTATCTTAAACAAACCTGCTATCGTGGCAAATATAAAGAAACAAGGAATTTGCTTTATTTCTTTAAAATTCCACACTTTATTAAAAGTGTAGAGGGTAATAACTAACGATTTGCAACTAAAAAATCGATTTTTTTTTCCAAAAAAATGTTTTTCTCTCAGAAAAATTGCCTTCAATAGTGTTCCCGTAGAGGATGTGATCATATCATCAGCAAAAATCAGCAATTTTCTGGGAATACATCATTATTTAAGCAAACTTATTTATTTCAAGGCTTAAAGTGCCATGTTGTCAAATTTGTGGAATTGGTCTTCTATGGGGTGATGTTCATGGTCGAATTATGCCGAACAATCCATCAAACAATATTCTAATTACGATGCACATACGTTGCCCTTTTCACAACCCAACAATTTGCTCCAAACGACAATGTTACTTGCTTATAGATACAACAACAGAGACATCATTTTCCCCATTTAAACGCAATTAAAAGATTGCTGGTTAACCATTACGATTCTAGATTTAAAAGATCATTGTATTTCTCGCAGAAATGGAGTTGCCAAGTCTTCTCAGGTTCATACAAGTACCAACACAGACGTGCTAAGACAGACTAGCATAGTTTCTACGTCAGATCTTATTTCTTATGGGGCAGATGATGGACAAAATGTGTTACATCAAACACCAAGTAATTGATTCCGATAATTTATACATGATATTTACTTTGAATAATGGAATCGCTCAGTAAGATCAAACATGCATGTCATGTCGTTCCTAGGAGATTCATCCTATAGATGGATTAAAATCCTATTCGAATCCATTTGGTACCTCTTTTTTAACTATTTAGTTTAATTCCTGACGATCTGCAAATCACTTTGCAGCACTACTTTTGAGGCTGGAGGCGGCATTTGTAGGCTTCTCAGCGCTAACATCATTCCGTAAGGTATGCGATGTCACTCACGTGGGGAAACATCATATTCCTACAGCGGATGCCGTGCGCTTTTTAAGTCTGGTGTATGCAATGGGAGGAAATACTTTCCTGTTTGGCATTATTTACACGGAGAGTATAACCACTAGTAAGTGTTCATGTTTATCAAAAGCATATATGCACACGCAATATAATATAGGAATCTTATGTATAATATGTACTTTTAAAATGTAACGGTGTCAATAAAATTTAATATATTACTAGAGTAAACAAAGGCAGAATTATTTAGAAAGACAACTCATTTTAACATTTTTAATTGTACGTCCGCTTGACAATTACAAATGTTAATAAATATTATATCACCGTATATTATATCAAATGAAACTAAAGTGAAATTATCATTATAACTTTTTATTAATTATTAGTGCTATTTCGTCCCATCGAGCTGTAAATTTATGCAGTTTTGCTCCACATTCCCCCAATTAGCCCTAGGATGTCTGATGATATTTTTTTTTAATTTTGCAGGTAACCTGGTTGCTAAAATGCTGGAGCTGCCACATTACTTTATTTTCCAACCCATTGTCAACTTCGCTTTCACGGCGGACAGTTTATTAGTAGTCAGGTAGGTATTTCCCCAGTGGAATACATAATGTTTAAATATAATTATGGTCTATCCTAGTCTCCGTCCCGCTTGGATTAAATAATGAACTCTGTTGATTACTATTAGAACTTAAACTACTTCCGGCCGACACGTCCCACAAATATTCCTCAGAAGGCCTGGGCTCATATGCCTTACCCGGTATATCATATCCTAAGTCGGTTCAACAAAAACAATAAAATAACAATAAAATAAGATAAAGTGGACGGATCCGCACGAGTGACGGTTCGTCCCACCTGTCCCATTCATCTAGCACAATAGATTTTAATTTCTTTTAAAAGATTGTATTTATACTTGGTGTTCAGGTCCCCTATTCGGGGGTTTTCACCTTTTCCAAGTGTGACCGTTGACCGTTGACCGTTGACAGATTTAGGGACAGACCCAATGAACCCCAAGAACTAATACTCTAAATACTTAGGTGCCATCCATCCCATCATGCCAAATGATAGCGTTAAACATACATTCTCTAACAATATATAATGTTCTTTACAATGGTGTTTTCTTTTCCATTTGACGGATGTGTTGTATTGAAGACCTGTGAGTGAACCAGCTTTTGATCAATAATCATCTCATTCATTTCAGTGGAATCATGGTATCATATCATTGGATGAGGAGGGTAAAAAAAGCTGGTTCCGTGTCTGTGAAACATGTCTTGTGTTTCTATGTACGTCGGTACTGGAGGTAGGTTCCATATAAAGGGTCTAGCAACAGATGGTCTCTTAATAGTGGAATGCATGTACAGTGGCTGAGGAAGAAAACTGGTTCCTATGTCTACCGATACATGAATTGAAATTCTTCATCGACTTATTGAATAACTTTCTTTTATTCTGTTGAATAATCTAACATTTAGGGAGGGTTTGGCCCCTTCTCCTTATTCCCTTGTGATTGATGTCAAAAAGTGAAAATAAGATTGATATATATCTCTTCACAACTGGAGGTATTCACAATCTTCACCGCCAAAGGCGTAACTTTGTGCAGTGCGTGAGTCTCAAATAAAACACCCTATTATAGAATTGATTTATCTTCACAGGTTGATGCCGATGATGCTGCTTACGATCATGCTTTATAGTTGCTTGTATAAATATCTCGTTTCCGGGCCCATTATCCCAAAGCAAATAACCGATGCTGAAAATTGCAAGGTCAATTGGTGGACAAATCTCCTTATGATTGGAAATCTTGCAAACACAGACGCGATGGTACGCAACTCGATCAGCAATTTCTTTTGCTTGTATTTGTATTCAAGTCCAACCAGTCTAGGCTCAGAGCCTCTCAGCTAAGATAAGAATGGTATCTCAGTGATTGGACGCCTACTACGCTAATGTAATTCCTGGCCCTGGAGTAGACGTCCTAATGTGATTCTAATGGCATTTTGCGGTTTGGAGCGAGGGGCTTTCCCTTAATTTGGAGGAACTTTCTCAATTCTGAGCCTTGACTGCAATTAACGCGATGTACAATTAGGTATTATGTCGGCAAATGATATAGAAATATGTTACCCAATGACACCCACTATCAACCCTATTTAATTATTTCGTAGTGCCTAGCATGGACTTGGTATGCACCACTGCTGTTCCAGCTTCAGCTGATCACACCGTTGATTCTGGTCCCATTCAATGTGTGAGTATAGGACGGTGATAGTATTAATTTAAATATCATATGTATTGTCATCATGTATACCATTATTCTTGCAATCATGTATACCATTATTCTTATACAATTTGCTTCTAACATTTTGATTGCTGCGTTTCCAGCCACATTAGATCAAACAGTGGCAAAGATATTGGCAGATATAGTATTTGAAATGCCATTCCTTCAGTAATCCTTCACGCATCTTAGCTGTCTTCCATGTTTAACATTGAGTTTTACATAACTTTGTTTTGTACAAATTTCCAGTCCCATCGTGCTTTAAAAGAGTATTTACTTCTAACGCAATGACACATTGTATTAATTATATTATTCACTATTTTTTACATTAAAAGGAAGAAATGGCTTGGATGGCTTGTACTAGGTATATTCTACGCGATACATATGATCACTCTGAGTGTCATAGTGGACCAAAAAGTGTAAGTAATCATGCTTCAAAATAAGCAAACTATTTATTTAAACAATTCCATAAGGTTAACATAATGTGATTGAGTTTTATGTACATGAACTAGTTGAATGATAAAAGTACTTGTGACTTACTTTAAATAATGGTGATATGGTGATATTGCTGAATCCATTGAGAGAAATAATCTTTGGCGTTGAGCTTCTGTATATAACATAACTAGAAACTGCATGCAATACTCTTTCTAAGGATAGCATGAATTCGTTTGAGTCTGGTCCCATGCAATGTTGTCCAGATATTTCATGAAATAATATCACCTCTGATATACAGGCATGTGCCAAAACAAGATTTTCAATCCTGGTACTACGATTACTTATTGACGCCTTGGTGTAGAGCTGGTCCCTATTTTATTGGTTTGGCTGCTGGAATCATCCTCACCAAGAGAGAATCTATCCGGGAGAAATTATCCCAAATAGATGGATGTATGAATATTTTAACAAAGGTAGGAAACCAAATCTTGGTATATTCTTCTAATCAATTTTTCACTGTCAGTTGTAAGTTTTATTGTTTGGACATTTTAATTTATCACAGTGGAAATCACGCCCGATGTATAGTTAAAAAATATTTCCTCGAAATATATCGAAAACCCCTTGGTAAAAGACTAACGAGCTAACCTTTTTTGTACACCTCCATCATGTAAGACACAATAAACTGCTTTGAATTGAATTGAAGATAGGTAGTCTGTCGATAAGATAAGACATTAGGGTCAGTTTACCGATCCTGTAATCAAAAGACAAAAAAGATTGGTGGGATACAATGTCAGCTACTTCAGTAATCCTGAGCACATCGCTGGTTCACAAAATCCACAGTTATCTTTTTTTTTACTAAAAATCTTTATTCCAATATCCTGCCTTCTGGGCATATATCATTCTAAACATTGGTTCGTTGATCATACCTAGATTATTTCATTTGGGCGCTTTACTGACACGCAATACTTTTATTATTTTTTCCTGCTATTTTCATTTTCTGTCACTTCCTGTCTACCTTGCATACGTTAATCTTGATAGCTCCGGCCATTTTATAATACCAAACATTTGTGTTATCAATTTAAATGTGATTCTTATTTAGAAATGGACAACCAAGCTATTTTTACCCAATGCACTTCTCCATATATATACGAAAATCAAAATCCCAGCATTATATTACTTTGATTGAATTCTTCTGATTTTATTTGTCTCAATCTACCACTGACTTCAACCCAGATCTTAATTAGTCTCCATGGGTCTTGGGCTTTTCGCCCCCATCCCCATCCCCACCCTCCGGGACTTATCATTGTATAAAGAATAAATTAATAAAAATCATTAATACATTTTTATCGAAAAAAATATTGCAGGCCAGTGCTATAGTCATATGGCTTATAGCTATTCTCACAATCATGGGGCTAACATTTGGAACATACAGCTATAATAAAGAAGAAAATCCAGTTCCATGGACCAGGGAAGGGAACATTACTCATGATGTATTGGCCCGCTCAGCATGGGGCCTTGCGGTTGCTTGGATGATCCTTGCATCTGAAGTGGGACTTGGAGGTGAGTGTACATCCTAAGGATAATGGTAATCCAATGTTTCATTAATATTGTATAATCGTTTTTATTATATGCGCATTCCATATGAGAGGTGCTATAAATGGGGGGCTATAAAAAATATTCATATAGCACGCATACTATATGAACTACTTCATCACCAAGTTGGCTACTTTTTTCAGATTTACCCATGATACATTTGTGATTACACATCAAGTTTATGCCCATATAATAAACTAGCAAAGTACGCGTCCTCCGGACGGTCACCCTCTCTCCCCACACTTCCCTCTCTCCCTCTTTTCCCTCCCCCTCTTCTCTGTCTTTCATACCTGTTTTTCTCTCCCAACCCAATCTCCGATTACCCCCCCCCCCCCTCCCTCCCCTCTTCCTCATGCTCGTTTTTACATTCTCAGGAACTGAGAATGTTAGTGGATTGAGTACCATTCTGTCAATCATCTTTTTATCGTTTAGATCCCACATAAATGTGTTAGCTGATTGTGGGATGTGTGAGGTAACAATCAGTGTGAAATCATCTGTCTGATCAGTTTGCATGTTTGCAGAAGGCTTATCTACTCCACCCATTTCTCACATCCACCATACACCACTTCACCCTGCCCCCCTCTGGTTATTACATAATAAGACAAACCAGGCCTGCCCCTAACCCAGTCATGGTTGGTTGCCCACGCCCTCCCTTGCCCTCCAGTTCCCTCCCTCCCTCCCTCCCTAGCCTTCCACCCATTACCCCCATCTCTCTTTCTCTCTCTCACTCTGAGTGCTGTTTTAGTGTATTCTACTAATTTTAGAGAGATGCACCTGAAAAACCCAAAATCATAATTACTTTAACAGACCTTTTACTGACCTCAGGAACCCTGTATATGACAGTATATACCCTGTATATGACAGTAAATATTCTGCATTTTCAGTTTAAGAAAATAAATTTCAGTAACTATGACTTGACATCACGCACAAATAATTGATCCTGAGAAGTTTCTCCTTTGGAAACGTAGGGCATGAACATTAAGTTAAACTGACTATAAAGTTAAATAGAAAAATAGTGGATTAAATCATTGATTAACTTAATTAATTAATTAATTAGTAAACTTATAACTTGTTCTTTCCCAACTCCATCTCCGATTTCCACCACCCCCCCTCTCCCTCCCCTCTTCCTCATGCTCTCCCTCCCTGCTTTCTCTCCGTCCCCTCTCTCCCTTCCCCTACATCCTCTCCCTCCCCCCATTCTTTCCCTCACCTTCCCCCTCTCCTATGCCTACACCCTCTTCTTCACTCTCCCACTCCCTCCTCTGCATGTAGTTAGGTCCCCCTCACAAATAACATACAAGAAAGGAATGACGCTGACGGAGTGTTGGCTAAATTAACCAACACAAGCGTTAGCTAATAGGTGGGGTGTTTATAGTGGTGGAGAGGGATATTTTTTCAATTTAGGCAGAGAGAGAGAGAGAGAGAGAGAGAGAAGAGGAGGGCCAGCTGTATGTATTGAGGTGGAGGTGGAGGAGGAGGAGGAGGAGGGGGACAGGGAGGGAGTGTGTGGGGCAGGGGGGGGGCAGAGAGGAGGAGGAGGAATGAGTGCACCAACTCACTCCTCCTCCTCCTGGTAAATTTGCCCCCATCCCCATAATTAAAAAAATGTATGCCTGCACCAGCTCTCTGATAACACCTGTCAAGTATCAATTAATGCCTTATTAGATCCAGGGTCAATGAGATGGTTTATCATCTGATGGCCCAATGAAAGAGAGCAGATGTGATAGATAATGCCACCAGGGGCAGGGCAGGACTTAGAAGTCAAATTAAGTCTTTTAACTTAAGTTTGAAACTTAAATCCTCTGTGTAATGATGATGTTTTCAGTCACCCCCCCCCCCCCCGCTACCCTATCCCTCCTCCCATCTCACTCTATTCTGACCAACAGCCACCACAGCAGCATCCTGTTTGGTTTTGGTCACTTATAACCACAAGACGACAGGAGGAACAGGGACTGGAGTTTATGGAGGAGGACCTCTATCCTCAAGAATTACTTATCAGCTGGGCAGAACAAGTGGTGGAGGAGGAGAGAGAGACAGAGGGAGTATGTGGGTGTGTAGGGGTGGGTGTTTGGGGGGGGGGGGGTTGCCAGTGGTGGTGGGGAGAATCAGCTGGAGGAGGAGGAGAAAGAGGAGGAGGAGGAGAGAGATTGTGTGAGAGAGAGGAGAGAGAGAGGGAGAGAGAGAAACGGTGAGAGAGGAAGGAGTGAGAGAAAGGAGAGAGTGAGAGGGACAGGAGGACCAGAAGAGAGGAAAGCATCATCACACTGAGGATTTAAGTTTAAAACTTAAGTAAAAAGACTTCTAAGCATGGTAGAATTATGGAACAAAGATGGAACAGACCAAAATTTATCTAATATTCAGGAGAATATATTTACACATGAGTTACAATAATATGTCATACAATTCAAAAACATGTATGCCTGCACCAGCTATGTGGTAAGACCTGTCAAGTGTCAATTAACACCTTATCAGATTCAGGGCCAATGTGAATGTGATGGCCAAGTGCAGGGAAATGGCCTGTCATCTCTTAATTACCTTTAAGAAGAATGGAGATAAAGAGAGGAGGGGCAAACAAATACAGGACTGGAATATACACTTATAAATAAGGTGGTGGTGGTGGTAGTGGTAGTAAGGTTGAAAGGTGGAAGCCAGTGTAGAAGGAGAAAGTAGGGGAGGGGGAGGCAGGGGAGGAGGAGGTATAGAGAGGGGTGGGGAGAGGGGTGTGAGGAGGTAAAGTGCTCCTCCTCCACCACAACCACCACCCACCACCATCTCCTCCTTTCAAGTCCCAGAAGTCCCAGCTGAGACACACTATCTGACATAATAAATATTTATTTTCATTCATTCCTTGCTCTGTGTGTGAGAGAGAGGGACAGAGGAGGGGAGAGAGAGACAGACAGACAGAGAGGGAGAGAGGAGGAGAGAGAGAGGGAGAGAGGCTGACTGAATTCCTGCTCTGTGTCTGTGTGTGCCACCACCCATCCAGATGTTAGGGTGAGGACTGGTGGGGACAAATGTTGGTGGCTGTGTTGGTGTGGGTGGTGGTGGTGGTTGTGTTGGTGGTGGTGGTAGTGGGGTTCATCAAGTTGAGTCAGTCACCAGTCTGGGCCAAGCCCTGGCCTCTAGAGGCTGTCTACATCTGATAAGCCCTACCATAGGTAGTAGAGATTGATAAGAGCCTTCTTCTTAGTAGAAGGTGATCATTGATCTAATTACTCCTTTGATGTTACCCATTCACATTAAGACAGAAATAGGGGAGATTCGAAAGGAATAATGTTCCAATTGATTCAAATGTAAACCTGTCACAAACTTTTTACTATGGCAAGCACTGAGACATGAAGGACAGATTTCAGGAAAGGGTGGAGATAAAGTGGGGTAAAGGGACGGGGGAGCACCTTTCTCCCTATGGATATGTTTTTTCCCCCCAATTGACAGTTTAAAAGCTAACGCTTAATAATAAGCTCCAGAGAGGGTGGACAGAACTCTACAGATAAGTAAAATGGTTTGTAAAGCAACAAATTCCGAGAACATGTGAGACAAAGAAACCCCTATTTTCTACCTCTTTTCATAGAAATCGCCCTACCCATATATTATATGGATATAGAATAGAACTCGCCTGCAATAATCAAAAATGTTATTGGACTTGATTTGTCTGCATAAGCACTCTGCCTACGGCATCGTGCTTATGCGGACGAATCTCTTCCAAAAAATTATTGATTATTGCCGGCTCGTTCCATTCTCTCTATATATTCAGTAACTGTGTTGATGTGCGCAGACAGTATCACCCTGACCCTGGATATAATAGTTATAATAAACATCCTCCTTATTTTATTTTTTTTAATAAATTTTATTGACTGAATTCTCACACAGTGATATGTCTCATTCGTCATGAAAACAGATTTAAACAATATTATCTACACAATATGAGTTACTTTCTTCAGTTTAGCTTTTAACCTTGATTAAATTATTATCATCATCGTACATTTTCTACATTTTTTTTTGCCCAGTAAAACAAATTACATAATCAATCCGCTAACCATACATTGATAAAAGAACAAACAGTACATTTCTTTCAACTTCCCTAAAGTGTATCTTCGTAGAGTACCTTGTTTACTTCTAAAGAGAGCATCATGCTCACACTAGTTATGCTACTTTCCATTTTTGTTTGTTCGTAACAGCTTCTCTGTCTTACACTCAGTACTTACAGAATGATTGGTATTTCCGAATGTTTGAGGAAATTTTTCAATGAGGACCATTTCAGACCTTTTTGAATCCCATTTAGATTATTCCAAGATCACGGACCCATGTACATTGGGCTACTTCTTAATTTCGCAGTTTTGGGTTGCGGAATGATCATGTTTATCCCTTCTGCTTGCCTAGTTTCCCTTGGCATTTCTTGTATATAATCTTTAATATCCTTCAAATTGTACATTAGTCCAACTAGTTGTATATAACCTCTTTTTTCTCCAGTCTGAAAATTATACTGACTCCTAACATCAACAATATCAGCACATGTTCTAAGTTACTCTATTCCTTTTTCACGTTGTAATGTGATACATACTTGTAATAACATGGTCGCCCCTTCAATTGCCCCATTTAAAAGTGGAAAGCTGAAATTGATTGTTTCTTTTTTTATAATTAAAGAATGTTCTAAAACAATAATCAACACAATTTCTGTTTTAAGGTGTCATCAAAAGCATTCTCTCCTACAGCTGCTTTACGCCTGTCAGCCGACTCAGCTACCCAGTCTTCATCATCCATGCAATATTCATATTCAGATATGCCTATTCACAATTTGATACAATTTACATCACTTTTTCCTTGATGGTGAGTCAAACATGCATTTAGATATTTTTAAAGATCATCTTTGATTGTTATATATATGTGGTGTTTTATAGAAATCATACTGTGCAAGGATACTACCACAGTATGGAACATATTAAATGTCCAAGATGTTTAATATTTAGCTGTTTATTGAAACCAACATATAATACTGAAACCCTACGCGTTTCGGCGCTAGTAGGCCTTCATCAGGGGTCTGATAATACATTCCATGGAGGCGGTATTTATATGGAGAGAAAAGCACAAGATGTAAAATGTGTAAAAAGTGCTGCAGAGGGGCTTAGATAGCATAGCAACGTGGATAAATAAAATAGAATAAAGTTAAGGTAATTTATTAATGCTTTCTGACTTATCGAATACCAGTTTTATTACAGAAAAATATAGCCATGCCTCATTGAGCTCCACAATATGACACATTTAATACCTATCTGTGTTTGCATTGTTTTACAGCTATACGTCTACTTTGGACATATTATATTTGTGTTTCTCCTGGGCTTCATTATTGCCTTGATATTCTACTTGCCCTTCCAAGGCATTGACGTGGCCATCTGTGCCAAAACCAATATGGACATTGCCGTGGCTGGCTCACATCCCGAAGAACTGAAGCAATTTAGAGCTAATGACGAAACAGCCCCATTAGACATAGAGCCTATATACGATGAGCCTCGATATGATGAACCAATTGAAGCTTCAAACTTAGGAGAAAAGACTTCCCAGCTCTGAATTCACCTGACAATTGACCTTGCGTAAACTAAGAATCATATTGATTTTGAACATTGCAGTCTATACATCTTCATTTCTGATATGTGTATGAACGCTGCTGTTTCAGATGAATAGAGGAAAGGTGTCTAAACGGCAGTTCCGATATATGCCACAGTGGCGTACGTGTGCTTTTGTTTCTGTTCGGAAATTGGGGAATTCGTCCGTGTCAATAGTGTAAATACTACAAGTAATGTAACTCATCTTTGAACTTCGATCGCTACCGAGAACAATTGCAGTGATGCACGAGGTTGCATTATAAATGTACCTTTATTGTTTTAATCATTTATATATATTCATATTTGGTATGCATGCAATTCTGCATTACATAAGCACCATGTAAACATAACATAACAAAGCGCAACAGGGAATGGAAATTGTCAAGTTATATCCCAAATTTTAAATTAATAAAAACCCCTCTCCCCGCTTCCAAGTTGAAGTGCGTTTCCCTCTATTTAAATCACCTACGTATACTTCGCTAAGCATTATTTGATAGACGATCGATATGGACCTGAATATGATAATCGTGGGTATGAGTATGATAAAGATGCATAGACCTAAAATAAAGACATCTAAAACAGACTTTTGTTTTATAAACCTGATTTATTCGTATTGTATTTGAAACGCTCTGGAATCTCATGACGTTTCATGATATTCATTAACATTTTTTACATGTACCAGCAATCACAGTGGTATCATTCGATTTCACAATATCACAGAAGATAAGGCATTCTAATATAGTATAGCTGATGTTAGCACCAAGATGAGTACCAACCAAACCTGGACGAGGAAAGAAGATTTACCATAACAAGTAAGGCTCAAAAGTGTTAGAACATGTATGACAGAACCCGTGTATTAAACCAGACATATAATAAGGATAGCTATTTTAGAAATTAGAGCAAGGTCCAACCCAAAATTAAGCATAGATGGCTATTATATACACAAAACAAAGTACAGATGAAGGGCATGAGTTCGGCAAATAACTTTCCTATAACATTGCATACAACTATTGACATAAATCACAGTCAATACCTGTCAATAAATATAAATATGAATTTGAATGAAACTTCTATATTCAAAACCTATTTGGGAACAGAACTTGGTCAAGCTGATTCACCATCCCCTTCGCCTTCGGATGTTTTATTTATTCGGGATGCTAACTGAAGAAATATGTAGATTCCGAGACTTTCTTTAGGTCAAATGCACCTGAGGAGAACAAAGAACATGGCAAAATAAGCATCGGAAAGTAATCGAGTCATGAGAGTGCAGCAGTATAATGCGAGTGAGGTATCTATTGTCTGCCCAAATTGTCCAAATTATTGATGCTGTATATTTATTTAGAGAAATTAAAAAATGAACGACATATTATATAACTTACCTCTTGCAGGAACACGCAGCAAAACATGGTTTATGAAGTCTTTGGTGAGAGGATCTACCTTTTCAAACATGTCATCTCTGCAAGAAAAGAAAGTTAAATTACAAAAAGGTTATCTCTACAAATCTTTACGGTACCTTTAACAAAAGAATCAAATCCGACTTCGAGAATGACATTAATATCTAACGGAGATTATAAAATGAATCTTTGTATGTATCCCCACTAGTGTTTAAAGGAAGGGATTCAATGAAATTTACTAGCCTTGAACCCCAAAAAATATATTTGATAAATCCTAAATTGAAACCAGTTTCTACCCTCACCCAGGATGGAATCCATACGTGCGGTACATGAATAATGCCAAGTCTTCCAAAACGGCTTGGGAATGCAGAGACACGAACTGCTCACGACAGATCTACAATGTAGTTAATGAAAATACATAAATATCCGCAGACCACAGGGAACGAATTGGTATCCAGATCTAATTCAACAATTGGCAGTCCACGAAAACCATTATTCCTCTGACATAGGCTTCAAATAACTGGTCTTAACTTGCATTTCAGTGTTCATACAATTTACCCACTATACAATAGTTAGACCTGTCATTTATGCTAAAATGATAGCGTTTATACCACGAATAAGACATGTTTTCGAGAGAAGACATTTACAGGTGTAGGTCTGAGAGATTTATAAATAGATAATGAATTTGATGAAAACCTTATTCATCACTGCTACATCAGAGGCATGCGTCCAGAAACAATCATGAACCGAGACAAACGAGACTCCGGCGTTCTGACAGAAGATTGCTGTTAACATCATATGGGTGGAGTCGAGGGAATGGATGAAGTTCGGTGGGAAGCCGTTCTTTTGCCTCATAGTGTTTGGAACTCTGAAACATGACAGAACATAAGAGAATTACACTACAACTAAAACAAAAGCAACACAAACAACTGTAACACGATTACTATAGATGGGAAATTTAAGTACGTAATATCATATGAAAGAAAAAAGTGTAAACTTGTACATACTCGATGGGATCACATTTTCCTAACTTAGGAATGACATGGGCAGGATTAAAATTGCGGTAGTAGGGCTGAATGACAGGCCAGCCAAGGGGTGTCTCCCATTGCATTGGCCTATAGAAGATTCCTGATACTATTTTAGCACATACTGTGAACCAGTCCTGCGGAGAGAATCAAACATCGAGAAGATGGGAAGGCTTATTTGCTTAGTCTATTACTAAATGTTTATTGATCTCTAACGGGAGTTTAAGAGGTATATATTCTCAGATATACTTTTCACCAAACCCCGCTTGACCTTATTGTACATTTATTTTCAGAGAAAATGTAAAGAGACTAGGGAGAATGGACATCGCATCATAAAATATCGATATGCGATCTTCAAATTTAATTAAAAGTACTCCGAGTCTTATATCAATATCAATATCAACATCAAACCATTTTTACGATATTTTAAGCAAAGTTATGCATTGTGAAATAGGCTTTTGAGACTAATATCAAGATATTTCTTAGATAAACACAACCAGGGAGTACAAATTTAAAGCTTCCAAAAAGTTATGTTACCTGGATTTCTTTCGTGGAAGTAAACATTTTTTGAAGGCAGTAGAATGTTTTCTGGGTGAGATACAAGGAAGCATCAAATACTTTGTCCTTAGGAAAGTCTTCAACGTCTTGCAACTGGCGTTCTATTTGCAGCCGAGCCCCAAACCTGGTTACACCATACACAGTCGTCATGATTGTCTGTTTAATTACCTGGAAATAATTGAATCAACTTAGTGCTTTACACTGGACTGAAACATTGTATGTATACATACATAGATTACTCTGAATAATCTGAGATTCCTATAGGCAATACTAGGCCCTTGTCCTATATTGTAATAAATTAAAAAGCAATGTCTATAATTCGCTTTTTAATAGAAGCAAGGAATTACAGCAAATTCTCCTCTTCCCTACCCCCGCCCCCGAGTGGTTAATCATGAACAGTCCCTAAGTTGTATCTTTAACACAAAAACTAATAACAAGATTGACATACCTTCCTTTTAATGAAGTTTTCAAGAATCGTGGCTATCTCCACGCCTTCTTTGGCATCTTTCCGTCTCTCTACCTCCACCTGCAGGAGAAATGGTAAATTGTACAGACGATCCATGATTATACACTATCCTTGATAAGGGACCCCCTAAATAAATACACCCATATTAACAAATAAAGTCCTGTCCCTCCTTTGTGTTGGGTTGTCTTCCCTCACTTAAATTATGTAGTAGTTGTACTCTTACAATAGTCAATGTTAACACGTGAAGGACTATGGTGTACTTCTACCTCCACCTACCATAAGTTTCCTTATCCTCATTACTGTATTCTTGTAAAATTGGATAAGTTCAATATTCAGAAAATATACATTCCACTCGACTATTATTAGTAATTGTAGCTAGAATTCTACTAAGAATCATTTGCAATCATTCGTTGTTAGCATCGCTTTCTCCACTGGAAATTTATCAGCAATGTTGTGCCAATTCATTAGGTCATTCATTCATTCTCACTGCTCATTCAACCAAACATACCAAGTCGACAACATCACTATAGACATCCTTCGGGTGAGTATAAGGGAAGAGGTTCACAGATTGAGCACCAGCCTGGTCACGGCCAAGGGCAGCATAATGCTGAAGTCCATTGCAGGAGCCATCCTGGTGTACTGGGTAGCGGCAAACGTAGTCCTCTGGCTTATTGCTTCTTACGGCTTTGGTTATCTCCATACAACAAGCCAAGGTTTGCCAAGGTTCATCGGATGTCTGCCACCACTTGCGACCCTGTCACCGGCAAAATAAGAATAAGAAAATAACTTAAGAAATAAAAAGTAGACAGGAGATGGATATGGCAGGGGAAAAAGAAACTCTACATAGCATTAATTACACCGACATTAAATTTGCACGATAGATATGGACACTGACTGTTGAATCTGGTTTGTATCACTTAACTACATGAAATTGTTTATAAGATCATTAACTAGAGTTGTGGCGAAATCTATATTGGCTCTCGACTTACCTCCCATGGTTTGTCTGCAGAATCCATTATTTCAGGGATCACTTCATTCGCAAATGTAAGCCTTTCAGCATTGGAAGATCTAAAGCAAGAACATTTGTTTAACATAGAACCTAGTGACTATTGAACTAAGAAACATCGAGGCGCTAAAAAAGGGCCATGAAATTCTACACACTTGTTAAAGGAAGTAAACATCACTTGTCTTGTACAAATTGGTCGAAATAGTCCTAAGATGGGCATGTTCTAAGAATTATTTACCTCAGGTGCAGTATTTGAAAAAAAGGTTCCAATTTCAATGGCAATGATAGAACTAATTTAAAATCGATAAATATTTGTTTGTGTTATGTAAAGATTACCTTTTCTTGAAGCCTGTCAAGTTGATTAGATGTATCTTCAGCCAGTCTAATCCATCAGTTCCTAGCTTCTTTCCCTGGGCAAATATTAGAAGACTTCTTGCAAGGTCACTACCTACAACGAGAGTAAATGTCCAACCATTATTCCTATCCGAGATTTCAAACTTATGGATTTAAGGGTCACTCATCAACGCCATGATAGATTGTGACAATAAAACTTCCTTTAATCTCTTAACCTCCAGTGGAATTTCCCATTTCTCACAGATGGTAGGTCAGTTATATTAGATCAGTGGTTTTCAAAGTATTTGAGAGCAAGGTAGTCTGAAAAATTAATGTTAGTTCACAGAAATCTATCGTCATTTATAGACGTAATAGGGGTTGGCTAGGCCTTAACAGATGGTTAATCCAGTATATTTAAACCGTTGGAGGTGACTGTGTTTAGTCTTGAGTCAGGTGAGTTCAGGTGGAACGTGTTGGATTGGAGGGAACACTCCACTTGAGGTAACGCACGTCACCCCAAAATCCATAGTCATGAGGGGCAGTTGAGGACCAATTAAATTAAACTTACCATGGTGATTGAAATGCAATTAAATTAAACGTACCAAGGTGCAATTCAATTAAACTTACCAAGGTGATTGAAATGCGGAGGAGTAGCATACACCCTCGAACGGAAATCCATGTTATGGGGAAACCAAAATACTTCATCTCGGTACTATAATGTAAAGGGAAATCAGTATGATGAAATCAGGAGTGCGATACCATAGAGTAGGACCTCATTATTCACATTGAAGTGACCCTCGGTAGAAAATATAGACTAGCCGTGCGTGAAATCGAACCCACAACCTCTTTATCAAATGCGTCTGTTGCATTTATTTGAATTGCAGAAACAAGATTGTTATGTTACCTTGGAAAGATCAGAAAGGAAAAGATAAGATCAATGTATAACTGACGTGATTCGCAATGGAGAGACGGTAAAGCTGAGTCATCCAGAGTGAATGCATTTCTTGCTGTTCCTTTTTTATACGTTGTCTTTCTATGAGTACTTCAAGTTTTTCTTCATCTGTCATTTCTCTGAAATTGTTCAAGTCATGATAATAATATGGATACGTATCACAATTCTTGTTGAATAGCTGATCATACAAGCTCATAGTGAATCAGTCTGTATTTTTCTCTTTGTTGTGTCAACAACTGTTGTCTTTTTATTGTACCACAGACACAGATAATTACAGAATTTGCAACTAAATACTCATACAGAACTCAATGCATACATGGTTACATAACTTACAGAGTAATTTTCGGAGGCGCATCGAATGAAGTAGAAGGGCTGGGTATTGTTAATGAAGGGTCACCACCGGCATTAAAGACATTAATAACGTGGTCAAGAATCTGAAATAGACAGTAGGATTGCACTAAAACTGAGTCAATCACCAAACTGTACAAAACAATAATTTGACTGAAATAGTAAGTAAAGAGTATCAATTATTTTGGAGTGTATCTACATAGGACCAGTGAAGTATATATAGTAGCTGAATTGTAGGGTCGGGTATATTGAATCTCTGGCATTAAATGGTAAATGTTCCAACGATCAATTTCACGGAAACAACCCTATGTGTTTCATCCAAATTGAATTATTACATACGTAACACTTTCCAACATAACTTGAAATACAATCAGTAAGCAGTATGCCAGAGAAAATCTTAAGTTTAGCCTTAATTATGACAAAAGCATTTTTAAATGAGCACCCTAACTGGATTTAGAATGGTGACAATATAAAATTACTGATTTAATTTTCAAATAAAAAAGTGATTAAAATACCGGTTGGTTTATTCGCCAAGGGGTGGCACTAAGCGCATTCAAAGCGTCGAAAACAGGATGAAGTTTGTTCCCGGGAAGATGATAGAGCTTTTCTGTTTGTTCCCAACTCTGCGTTGGATTAATGATGAGGTTAGCTGGAAAATGTATTAGAAGGATTTTTGAATTAGAATAATTCCCCAAACTAATTAACTTGCTTAGTTTACATTCCAACCGTTACAACCATACGATTAAATACATTATAAATCACATATTAGTAAATATAAATTGATATCCTCAGTGACGTTAGAGAGTTGCTGAAAAATCAATATCTTAACAGCTGCGGCGAAATAATCCATATTGGATTGATTATAATATAACACCGTCATAAATATTTTGTTAAAGTTGTTATACCTGTTGTTTCTATAATTAAAACACTTTAGCTTACTTGTTGACATCAAATTTGCTCCACTGCTTACGGAGTGCCAAGGAATAGGCGGCGTCAGAAGGGGCATACAGTACGTATCAAATGAAAGCTCCTCAATTTGAGCTGACCGATAGAGTCGTACAAGAAGGGGATGCGGCTGAAATAAGAAGACCAGCAATTAACGTTGTACGTCCCTTTCAATTGAAGGTATTATTTTCAAGCGACCACTGATGATAAAACATTGGATACCATAGTTTTATCAACATACTTTATAAAATGCATTTTGTCTAAAAGATAGAAAAAAGAATGAGGTAGTATAGTAGGCCTACACACCTAAATATACCAACCTTATGTATGTAACTTTCAAGTACATGTAGTCAAAAATTGTTAAAGTGAGAACAAATTATTAGCTATAGGTACTACGTTAAAGTGGGGAATACTTACTTTGATGCATTCGTGGATGATGGGTCCTTCTTGTCTGTAGACAGTGTAGAACGCTGGGATCTCATGACTTTCAGTGGTTTTGAATGGACAGGTCAAAATGATACGGTCAACATTATACGATAAGTTACCATCAATCTTATATATTGCTTGATACACATGATTTGTCGTAGTTTTACATTATCATATTCGTCAACAATTCAAAAAAATTACACGAATCAAGACCTCTATAACTGACTATCAGTATGTTCTGCTTATAAAGTAATAACTCACCGCTCATCAGTATTCTTTAAAAGATTCGCATCGATTTTGATGTCCATCAAAATTAAATTATACAGCCACCTTCCCACCTGAAATAAAGAAAAGAAACGTTTGATAGGGTCGTTGTCTCTGGAAGAACGATAGAGTCAAGTTTGCCAAATCAGTTGTTCACAATCCCTACATCACAAATATCATTATACTGGAAGAGGTGGTTCCCTTGCTTTACCCATAAGGTAAACATGTTTAAAGCTGTATACTTACCATACGAGAAACGAGCGGAGGCCATGTTTTCGGTTTTGTCTCAATATAAGCACCATCGGTGAGGCGGTTAAGATGACTTTGCCAACATTCCCTATCATTCGGATGAGTTCTATACTCTTCCAAATAGTCCTTCAGATATTCTTGGTACACTTGCGAAAACTGGGGAGCGGTCAGAAAATAGAAATTAATTCAACACCTAATAAGAAATAAAAATAACACATGAGCTTGGTGTAAGCAATCCTCGAAATAAGTTAATTGAGAAAGTAGGGCCAGAGTTATTTACCACCTGGCAGGTCCACCCATAGTTGAAAATATTTTGGAAGTTCAAAAATGAGGATCAAGTACAACGCGTGCCGAATACATGCATTATCTTCCAAAACGTACATCAAGATTAATGATACCAGGCATTTTCACTGAAATTAACCTTTCGGACATATCCTGATTTCAGTCGATCGTGTGTAAGATAGTGGTGATTAACTCGACGGCCAAGTTCGCGCTGTAATATTCCCAAACTTGGACTGAAACTTTCCGTTTCTAGAGCTATGGTATCAATTTCCTGCATCATAAGCTTCACAAACGTGGCATGTGGAAAGAGCTTTAGGTAAGGAACAACAGATAGTTGTTGCATGTCTGCAATTAAACAAATATCAAATTAAATACAAATACCTGGTAATGTTTAACTCTAGATCTGATA
This sequence comes from Sthenelais limicola, assembly GCA_942159475.1. NCBI lineage: Eukaryota > Metazoa > Annelida > Polychaeta > Phyllodocida > Sigalionidae > Sthenelais > Sthenelais limicola. The sequence goes on along the minus strand of OW804097.1, from coordinate 71,112,821 downwards.
TTAATTGTCTATACATCGTGAATGAATAATACCATGTCATAATCAGAGGATCTCAATGGAATGAAAATATAGTGCTTTTTTATTCTTATGAGATCTGGATATTCTGAAATCCCATCGAAATGGCACTCAATGGCTTTTAATAATTTAGAAAGCAAAATATGGCCTATGATTATTTATAACATGAGGAACACTTTGTTCGATAATTTTATGCACAAGAAATCGCATTTACTGACTTTGCTTCTTCTTATCTTCTATAGCTACGTCTCGCTTGAATGCTTTGTCTAAAACCATTTTCCAACTCTGCTTTGCTTCTTGTAATTTGCTTTTCTGTAAAACATTAAAATTAAAATCAGGCTGTATTAGCATAGATTCAGAACACCTAATATTGATAATTTACCAAAATGAATGGATCTATACTTAAAGAGTATATAGTGTATTTTCAATTATTCTAACTTTAATTTTGTTGAAATAATGAAATTCAAATAATTTCACATAACAACACTTCAAAACATTTGGGTGCAACAAAATGTGCATTCCGGGGAATATTAATAACATATTTATTGGATCCTTACGGCATTTTGGACTTGGATACTCTCTGTGTTCTTTGGTAGAATGGTACCAATTGTTACAAATCCCTTCTGTTCCATTTTAAGTTGTCTCTGTGCCTGATTCTGGAGGTGCTGAAGACTGAGTATTGCCTTGTGTGGATTAGAGACCGGTGCCTTGAAGAAGAAATCCCACATGAGACGAAGTAGAGATCAATCAAGAATAGGCCGATAGAATATACTTAATTCCAGTTAATTCACTACTGCATTCATTTTATAACGAGAAAAGACCAACACAATGACTTTATTAATAACAGCCACGTGACAACCTTTTTTTAAAATAAATTTATTTCCTGAAATTTTCAGTGCGATATTTCTCATTTCGAGAAGAAAAGATATGATAAGTATACATCTAGGATGAATTTATAAGAAATCTGATACAATGTTAGAAATTACATTACATATGACTTATTAAATAGTCTCCAATTGACTTCCCAAGAGCTACTCTAAAGATCAGCACCGATAAGTTAGCAACAGCTGGAGGTTACAACATTTGCCAGACCGAACATGAACATTTACGGACTGGTAATTTAACGCAAACAAGACTCCAACATTATTTCATTTGCAGAGTCCTACCTTAGGTTTCCTACTTCGGAGATTATTGAGGAGGGGACATTCATAGTTCGGTAATTCATCCAGTTTGCTTGGAACAAATTCAGGTTCAAGCGCTTCGATAGCCTTTCAAGGAAAGAAAAGTGAGAGATATGTTTAATCTGAAAAGAAACGTGTGAAAAGGGGACGATTTCATGTTTTTTTTTTGTTTTTTTTAAAGAATTTTATTTTCATATTTAACAGAAAAATTGCAGACGAACACTTCGCCCAAAAGTTAATTCAAGCGATTTTTAAGGCAATCTGCCGTGATCTATCTAGACAAAATATAAACATATATAATTTGAAAAATGACATACATATTTAAGAACAATTATGTTATTGACCTTATAATGGTACAAGCAACTTATAGCTGTATGTAGGACGATGTACAGTCCTCACTCGCTTGCTACCATGTGACGGGGACGGCGACGGGCAACTTATAACTGTACTTGCAATTGTTCTGTTTGTCTTATTGTTGTGATCCTTACCTTCAAAACGTATTCCAATTCGTCCTTTTGGAATGAACATTCTTTCCTGAGTTCTTTGAGGTTGAATCCCTGATAAATACATATTGTATACATAATTTTGAGACTTACCTTAAGTTAAATTCAAATTTAATTTTTATGAGCAACACATTCTCATCAAATATGTAAATGGGAACTTGAATCATCAATAAGCTATATATGTGAGCATTACTATTTAGGTAGATGAGAAAACTCTATGCCGCCTTACCGAATCTTTTATTGAAGAGAGTGTTTCCTCAACAGAATTTACATCAATGGGGTTTTGACGTCCATAGAATTCCAAAAAAGTCACATACGTCTGGAATGTTGGTGCGACTCCTGTGTCCTGCATCTGCTTCAGAAGCCTTTTCATCGGTCTCATGTCTTGCTGTTTAACAAAAATTAATGTATTTATTATTAGAAAAGATCTTCTATTCATAGAATCCTATATCACCAAAGAAATAGGAGTGCCATGTTATCATTTTGTATCGTTCTATAAGGAAATGTGATAACAATGATAAAACATGCTTATACATGCAAAATAAAACCTGTCAATACACGTTCCCATGTCCTACAATAATATGTATATTGGAGTATCGCTCGCTTCAAAACATATATTTATTGGATTCGAGATAAAACATAAGTTAATGATAAACATCTCACACACCTTTTTAGCCAATGCTCCCAGGACCTTATTGAACAACGCTGGATCAGTTATAGTGTAATCCTGTAACAGTTTCTTTGATTTATATCTAGCCTTTTTGTTTAACTCCTTAATACCAAGAGCCGCGTATGCCCTTCGGACCTTCAGAAAATAAGAACGAACTTTATTTAAACCACATGACAAATTATATTTATTCAATTGTTGATCTTTAAAAAGGTCCTTTCATGAAATATTCAAGTTTGAGTATTAGATACACATTTTTCTATATGAGTGCGATATGTTTGAAGGCAGCACTCTGAAACGATTTAACATGATAAGATTAACACTAGGGATTATTCGTATGACTTAATCAGCTTCTAAAAGTATCCTGATAAACTCACCAAGCCAGTATGCAAGCACACATCAACATAAGCATTTACTTCTTTCATATAGTGTTTGTTTTTGGCATTAGCCTGACGTTCCATCTCTTTCTCAATAGCCATTGTGTGCAGCTGACTCATCTGGGACAATTTTTCAACCACTTGTAATCCGTCTTTTATCTGCAATACATAGCTAAAATTGGAGAATGTGCGAGCGACTTACAATATGGAGCATAAGAAATTTCAACAGACAACAAGTTAAAAAGTTAATAGCGATTACAAACCTCCGACATGTCCACCAGTGATTCTGGTTTCCAAAAAGGAACTTTGTAGGCTTGTGTGGGAAGTTTTCCACTCTGTATCAAGTCTGACAGGTACTTTTCCAATTTCCGAACCATCTGTTTATCAGTTTTGGCATCGCATAAAACATCATGTACTTCTTTAGTCAAGTTAGATTCTAAATCTTTTAAAAACTGCTCAGCTTGTGTGACAGTATCCACATCGTTCGAGGCAGCTTTGCTTTGCTTCTTCTTTCGTTTCTTTTTCTTTTTCGTTTCAGTTTTTTCAGATTTAGTGCTATGCTCGTTTGATAAAGAACTGGTGTCCTTTGACTTTGCATCATCGATCTCGGATGATCGTTCCATACTGAGCTGTGCCCCTTTCTGCTGAGTAAAATCAATATGTTTGATGTCATGTTGATCTTTGTCTATATTGTCTTGATCGGCATTCCTACTTTTTTCCATCTGCTGTTCAAAGCTGATGACGCTATTTTTCCAAGCATCATCAGGTGCTTGAAGAGAGCTGGCATGTGTTTGCTTTCTGAAGGCTTTCTTTTGAGATTCTAGCTGTTGATATCGCGTTTCAAGAACTGAAACAATACAATTGGTGTTAACCATCGTTAACGAATAACGGCATTTACTTTACAAAACAAGGAAAATATCTAAAAAGATAAAACATCACGATTTCTCGAAACCTCAAATTTAGTACGGTACATGAATCAAGCTATTACCTTCAGTCAATTCTGATCTTGGATCTCGTTTTTGACTTCCTGAAAATTGTTTCCATTTTCCCACCTGCTCAGAGATTTTAGCAGAACTTGTTCCGCGAGAGAAGAGAGTGGGGATACCTGCAGAAATAATAACCATATGACATTGATAAACAGATCAAGAACGTATAGGTATATTCGAACGTACTTGTGCCAGCATAGCTCAGCATGTGAATGAATCGTCCACTCCATGAAATATATATTACTATCCTATAGTCTATACACAGGGGAAGAATACGGAGTGAAAAAAATAATGCTACATTGCTGGTTTAACTATCGTTTAATTCCAGCATTTCCTAATTTATTTTTCAGCAAATTCAGCTTCAAATTCCGGGAGATTTAATTTGTCATTTTGGAAGGTTGACGATTTAGAAAATGAATTAAGGAGCCTTGAATGTGCATAATTGTAGGCCTTTGGTGTCGGCCCTTCTCGGCGGCCCTTGTATGACTTTGCCTTTGGCTTTGCTCAGCCATTAAATTAATTAACGGAAGAACAGTGTTAAAAGTAAATATATACTACTACTAGTCAGTCGTATATGGCCTAATCGTGAAAACGAAAAAGAAAGCGCAATATGCGTGCATATTGAAAAATGGCATGTACGGCAACTTTAGGGGAACCAGGCTGAACATTACAGTGTACGCCGTATGCAGACGACGTTACTGGGCCTGGAATGACGTACCGGGTTTGCCTGCCCTTGAGGCGTTCCACGAGTGGCGAAGATGAGAGCAAGAAGAACATCTAAACAAATCTACGGCTAATCGTTGATGTGCAATACGCCTCATCTCTGGAAAAGGTCGTTGGGTCAATAGTCTCAAGATCTGAGACATTTTTTAAAAGATTTCCTCTGTCAACGGTACCACTCAGACCCCCACATGGGTTTTGCAAGACAAGTCGATCACTAGCGAGAGTGTGCCTGCAAATTTATACCCCACGTTAGCGGTGTGCTGCTTGGTCGGAGTACGCATCATATATCTAGAAATTAACGTTTAGATTAGGAATCAACTATAAGTTAATTTTAATCAACCATATAAAACAAAACAAACTGAATGGGCATTTGAATATTATATCATACCGTAGTCCCAAACTGTATTTGATACTTTAGATTGCATTCTCGTACAGTATTTCCCTGGAAAACCCCTTATCTCATAAAAAATATGCAAAACAGAAAAAGCCTCCCCGGCGATTAAGTCTTTTTAGAGTTTAAAATTGACAATTGTTCATTAAGTATTTTTATACGCACATAAATGTGAAATAAGGATAGTTATTTGAAATTCGAACTTCATGTCATTATTATGTTGTTACAAGCGGCCCTTCAGATTAACACGAATAGCTGGAACAAGTTTTTCAACAATCCTAGAATGGTATGAAGTTTTCTGAGTCCACCATACCTTCACGGCTTCAGCATTTGAAGATTGATGGCGTATTGATACCTGTCATTTCGGCCACTTTATAGGTTAGTGTTTTAGGCAGTAAATCTAAGGTGATTCATGCGAAACTGATTACCCTCTCCGCTATTTTCTCACCTGGGCCAAACTGGAACCACAACAAGGCTTACAAGCCCACATCCTAGTGGGGTTGAGACGGAGGCGCCCCGAGATCGAGGCGGCCAGATGGAAGCGTCAAGCGCCAGGACCGAGGCGCCCCGGGCTAAGATCGAGGCGCCCACCGCTTACATCGAGGCGCCCTCCCGGGCTAAGATCGAGGCGCCCACGGCCACGGCATAGCCTACATCGAAGCGCGCACGACCTGGTGTAGCGGACTCGGTGGGACACTATGCCACTTGCTTTAAGCTAAAACTTATGAGCTTTTACTTTTATTAGTGAGTTTTTAGTACGGACAGTCAACTACTACCTTTATTGACTTAGGACAACCAATTTAAGGTTAGGTTTAGGGTTATTTTAAGTATGGATCATTGTTAGATGACATTTTCGATCTGAGACCGTGGGCGCTTCGATCTAAAACCGGCGGGGCGCTTCGATGTATGCGGTGGGCGCTTCGATCTTAGGTCGGGAGCTTGGGTCTCAGCCAGGGCGCCTCAGTCTCAGGGCGCCTCGATCTCGGGGCGCTTCCATCGTACAATCGACTAGTCTAGTCTGTTGACTGTAGGCACAGGCTAGGGGTCGGCACAGGGCCAGCTAGGACTAGGTACGGTACCGTAGGGCCAATGCTCTGCCTCTGGGAGAAGGGAACGGATACTTTGTCTACCTGGGGGTAAGCTGTAGCAGCCCGTGTAGCAGCAACTAGTTTGTCTAGATTAATTTTAAGATCTGTCTCGAGAATGGCCATCTCCAAATTAGATCACCTTAAAAAGTTAGGTCTAGCCTGGCTCTGCCTTTAGTTTAGGCAATTATTTAGGCCTATAATATTAGGCTACCTTTAATGGGGGGGGGGGGGTCGCAGAAAAACATGGCACCCTCTGATGGGGGGAGGGGTCAGAAAAACACACCAACATCAGGGTTGATGGCGCATTGAATGATACCTGTCATTTCGGCCACTTTATAGGTTTGGTCAGTGTTTTAGGCAGTAAATCTAAGGTGATTCATGTGGAACTGATTACCCTTTCCGCTATTTCTCACCTGGGCAAAACGGGAACAACAACAAGCCCACACCCCGCCCACATCCTAGTCTAGTCTGTTGACTGTAGGCACAGGCCGGGGGTCGGCACACGGCCAGCTAGGTAGAGCCAATGCTCTGCCTCTGGTCTGGGGGAAGGGGATGGTTACTTTGTCTACCTAGGGGTAAGCTGTAGCAGCAACTAGTTTGTCTAGATTAATTTTAAGATCTGTCTAGAGCATAGCCGTCTCCAAATTAGATCACCTTCAGGGCCCGAAAAAACCTATGTTTACTTGCCCGGGGCAAGTAAAAAATGTCTGTGGGCAAGTAAAATTTAATGTTACTTGGCCGATTGGGCAAGTTAAAATCTCTACGGGGCCTATTTCAAACCCTGCAAATAAATTTGGGCAAGTGAAAAATGATGTTGGGCAAGTAAATCTTGGCTGCCACTTGCCCAAGGAAGTTGGTAGGTTTTTTTCGAGTCCTGAACTTGTGCAGAGCTATCCCTCAAATAGCTTTAGCCTAAAAAAGTTAGGTCTAGCCTCTGGCTCTGCCTTTAGGGGGCTATCATTATTTACCTTTAATCGGGGGGGGGTGCAGAAAAATATGGCACCCTCTGATGGGAGGAGGGGTCAGATAAACACACCAACATCAGGGTTGAAAAAATCCTGCATCGTGTTAATGTTTGCTGAGGCAATACTCTCACCAAATACTCTCACCATCTTACGTGATGAATAGGTTCAATAACCTAGCCCGGGGTTCCAGACCCTCTCACAGAGGCCTGGGAGGGTGTATCATTAGTTGTTAGCAACTTCCTCAGACTTGGGCTTTTTGCGCTGTTCTCATCACCGCACGACTACTCACAAGCCTAGCTTCAAAAGCGAAAATTGATTGTTTTATTATATTAATAAACTCTTCGATGTCTGCTCCAACCATTCTCTAATTTAAAACAGTTTTGTGGAGTAAACTGTTCGCGGTTGAGTGCCTACGCACTATAGAACTGATATGTGAAACACTGAATTCATGGAGAGAAAAAAATCTACGGTACTTTAGACAATGAAAGTTCTTTTCTTTTTTTTTTTAAAGGGTTTTATTCCAACATACCTGCCATCTGGGCTCATACAGTGCTAAGACATTTATTACGTTGACCCTATTTTTATGTTTTTTGGGGGTTTTCGGATTTTCTCTCCCTCCACTTCTTTAAATTTAACATTTAACTTTCTGAGAGCACCTAAACAAGACCTGCTCATTTTAACAAACCTAAATTTAATTTTTCTTTTAAGAAGACAGATAGGACATCCTACAATACACGCCACCACTTTACCTATAACTATCCACCCTCGCGTCTTATGGTGTACAATGAAAGTTCTTATAGATCTGCATGGTTATTCGAGCCCGAGAAATTCTGACTGTTTACGCTCTATTTTGCTTTAATATAACATTGGTTGCTACACAGTCAGAGTGCAACATAATGTTTTTCTATGCTAAAATCAAAGCCCCCAATGAATCCTTTAGAACGGTGACATTTTCAGGCTAAATACCTGGGTCTCTACTTACTTCCATCATAAATAAAGCATTGAAATGATTTGTGTGGTATTTATAGATGTACGTCATCACATTCCATACTCATGATTAAAACCAACTGGTCCAAATATTTTATATTTGTTCACGAATTGTTTTTTTTTAACCAAATGCGGATATCTCTTGTTGTTTTGTCATTGTTTTTATGCGCAAATTTTTTTTAAAAAAATATAAAGATTCATGTATCATTTCCTCTGCTATCATAGTTTGCATAGTATCTATCTTTTCACAAACTTTGGTCATGATATGGCGACTGGTTCTGAATGATGATATCATATCATGTATGTTGACTTTATTGTGATCTAGAATATAATTTTCTCCCAAATCTGTATACAACGATTATAAATATACTTAGGTATAGTCGTAGACGTAACCTTTATAACAGTATTATTTTCTTTACATGAAAGGTATCACGTAAATTGTGAAATTGTAAGGAAATAAAAATCTGTTTAAAAAAGAAATTCAATAGGTATGTGGCCATGCTTTCATCTGTTCTTTTTTACTGTGGGTGTATGTGCTTGGGAGGGGGGTCACAAAAATATGGGACCCTCTGATAGGGGGATCACAAAAACGTGGGACCCTTGGATGGGGGGGCACAAGAATTTATATGATTGACTGCCAAAATCCGATGCCCCCCATAAGGTAAATAATGATAGCCCCATTAACACAAATCAGTAGCCTAGCCAACCCTATGCATAGGCCTAACTTGGTGTCAGGCCAACTATTGAATAAAAACGTTTCCAAAAAAAAACTTAAGCGTACATGTGGAAATCAGCAGCCATAGATAGCCTTGGTCACCCCTGTGCCGTACGTACTGCCATAGTAAAAGTGATTTTTGTCCCCAGAAAATCCTGATAAATACATCATCTAAGGATTTAAAATTTTAAATCATAAAAAGTGATTTTTGTCAATGTTCAATGGACAAATTAAGGCTGCTGAATCAAGACTGTTTTAAAACCATCATGCATTGTGTACCTGAATAGTTTAATTATTTCTGCCATTATTTTCTTTATTTCAGTGACCATCTCCTCCGTTCATCATGCATGAACTATTTGCCCAGGTTCTTGATCATAAAGATTTTCTTTATTTCAGTGACCATCTCCTCCGTTCATCATGCATGAACTATTTGCCCAGGTTCTTGATCATAAAGATTTGTCCAGGGCGGGAGACCTCTTCTCTTTGCCCGATGCCGAGATTGAAGCTGGACTGACAGCTGTGCTTCATAAAATCAAAGATATCACAACTGCCCTGGATTATATCACCAACACTAACAATCAAAGTGTGGTGGAAATATGTATTACTCGGGTCACTTCATGCATAAGGTAGGTTGTAGGCCTATTGTTATTGTTTGCAGAGCTACATTATTTTTTCGTGCTCTAGGGTGCTCTATTATGCTTTAATATCTTACCAATGTTATTTAATGATGTCGGTAAAAAATCAAGGCAGTTCGTTGCCTATATCTCGGTGAACTAATTGCCCGTTATGTTTGACAGTTTCTCTAAAAGGTGACTGCTTTGGTTACTATCTGTTATTGTTTGATATGTTCATGACATGATATATCTTTATTACATCAGAGCAACTGGTTCAATAGAAGCCCACTCAGGAGCCTTAGTTTCCGTACTGGACTCATGCCTACGTCACAATCTGCGGCCTTCAGTTCGTGGGGACGACCCCCCTCACGCCAAGATAGCCTCCGATATACTCAGCTGTCTTTTTCTGGTGAGACTTAGTCTTAGTTGCTCTTCTTCCAGTTTTAATTTTCTTAATATTGACCATTTTTTCTTGACCTTGTTTTTGAATTAAGGAAAGACATTGTTTCTACTAGACCTTGGCTGAAGCTGAACCCAAGGTTAAGAATAATTTTTATTTTTATTTTATACTGTGGTGGGTTATGATGATTTATTTAAGTCAGAGATATAGGCTTACCCCGGAAAAGAAGTACATTAAAACATTGAGCCGATATCATGAGTCTTGTTATGCACTAGTATATTTTAATATCCCAATCATATATTATATTTTCTGTGTGGTTATTTTCAGCTAATCTTATTTGTTTAATTGCTTATAAAATTTCAGAATTACTCTAAGAAATTTGTGATGCAACGTGCCTTACCTGTCGCTGTGCGGTTTCTACATGCTGGTAACAAAGATTTGAGCCGCAATGTTTCCAGCTATCTTTCCCTAGCAGCTATAGAAAATGTCGCACTCCTGGCACAACACCTTCAACCGGTTGTTGACAGCATTATTTCAGGTATAATTAATGTGTTGAGACCCAAGTATTGTATGTGTGGTTAATTCACAATTAGATTAATATCGAGTTTGTCGTCAAAGAAAGTTAACATATGTTTGGGGATTTTATACTTCTTCAATTCCTTCTTTTTTATTATGCTAAAAAAATGCCTTCTCGAAGATTTAATTCGCGGTGTCTATTGATACGTTTTATCCAGTAAGTGACTCTTTGTTTATGCATTTGTTAGGAAATAGAGCGCTTGTTCGAATATTACCCCAAGTATATCGAGAGAAGAAGGAGCCAATTCATCAACATATCTCTGGTATCATCAACCAGCTACCGTCTTGTGATACAGCTGAAGTCAACAGTATTCTTCAAGTGGCAGCTCTTGTCAGTAAAGAAGCACCCCAGGTTAGTTGTATGTCAAGTCAGCATATTTTTTTTAGACAAAAAATCTCTTTATTCAGGGGAGAAGGACACATCTCATTCTTTTGAATGATTTTTGTTTTGCGCCCTTCTCGTTGTGCATAGTTTACATGGTTACATAGAGTGCAATTTAATACTTTATATACTACAATAAGTTTCCAATGGTGTTCATGTACCAAGTTAACACCATAAATTAATTATTATAATTATAGTCATGTGTATTACACCAGGTGAAATAATGAAGAGATGGAATGGATGAGTGGAACGATAGTTTACAGCAACTTAAATTACCGCCGCATATTTGGCGACGCAACGTCGTCGTCGTAGAAACGCTCCCTCGCAACATGCCTTACATCGTTTTCCTCTGTCATGACGGGAGATGGCGTGGTGGGGAACTTCAGAGGGGGAGGGGGGAGGGGGGGTATTAGTGAAGTTCTACCCATTTAAACTGCTTTTCATAACATCTACCCAGTATAGAAATGCACAATAGAAACATGCGTTATTTATTCTATTTTCTTTTTTTATAATTAATTTGTGGGGTGAAACGTTTGATGTGAACAGGGAAGGGTGGGAAGGGGAGAGGGAGGGAAGAGGGGATGACTACCCATGATAAACGGGGGCAGCTAGTGATAATTTATAGCAGTCATTCGGAGTACAAATCTATTTACAAACAACATTCAGTCGCTCCATATGGAAAAGAGGGGTTTCTTTGTCTCGCATGTTCTCGGAATTTTTCATTTTACAAACCATCTTATTCATCTGTAGAGTTCTGTCCACCTTCTCTGGAGGATTATATGTGGTTTGTGAAGGTATCTGGGGTGAAAATGTGATTTTAAGGCCTTTTTTAAATTGCAATCTCTACACTCTATTTATAGCCTTGGAAAGTCCCTGTGAGATACTACGTCATTTCCCACAACCTATGTCAAGGGGTACCTAACTACATGCAGAGGAATGGGAGAGTGAAGAAGAGGGTGTAGGAATAGGAGAAGGGGAGGGGGAGGGAAAGAAGAGGGGGGAAGGGAGAGAGGGGAGGTGGAGCATGAGGAAGAGGGGAGGGAGAGTGTGTGTGGGGGGGGGTCGGAGATGGGGTTGGGAGAGAACAAGTTATAAGTTTATTAAGTTAATCAATCATTTAATGAACTATTTTTCTGTTTAACTTTATAATCAGTTTAAGTTAATGTATATATTGTGCGTTTCCAAAGGAAACGAATTCTACGGTCAACTATTTGTGCACAATGGCTAGATTATGAATATCAGACGTACTGTAATCTGAAATGCCTCAAATGTCTGTATTAGAAGAACACAGGAGTGGAAGTAAAATTCAGTTTATTAACAGCTAGGAAAGTTGCACGCTCCCTGTTTACAAAGGCAGTTGGATAAACATGAAAGTACAATGCAAGGGAATTAGACATAAGACATCAAACAACATATTGTAATCTAATAATACACAATTGTCTTTTAGTCTTTGCAATTCCGAGCTTGTCTGTCTCCAAGACTTGAAACCCAGAAATCCCAAAGGGTGTAGTAGGTGTAGATCACTCAGATTCAGTCATGGGTGGTCCTCTCTAAATGGGTTCCTCTCAAAACCTATACAGTGGCCTTAAGTGGCAACTTGTCAATCAAACCAAGATAGCCAATAGAATACAACAAATGTCAACCAATAGGATGTCACACTGGCCTTCAGGGATTTACTGCAGAGATGGTAGAAGGTTGTCAATCAAGCAGTCCTTGCATAAGTGCAAAGTTAGTAGTGTTGGCGTGAATTACACCACACAGAGATGGGCATCCAGATATCCTCCCAGATAAGTGTCCACACTCCTCACACCAATCCTAAACCAACACCTCAAAATGTATCACATGAACTTGCTACTCAGGATGATTGACAGAATGGTACCCAATTCACTAACATTCACAATTTTTTTTTTTTTTAAATACCGTAGAATGTAAAAACAGGTATGAAAGTCAGAGAAGAGGGGGAGGGAAAAGAGGGAGCGGGGGAAGTGTGGGGAGAGAGGGTGACCGTCCTAGATGCAGAGGAGTGGGAGAGTGAAGAAGAGGGTATAGGAATAGGAGAGGGAGAGGGAAAGAAGAGGGGGAGCATGAGGAAGAGGGGGGGGGGGAAATCGGAGATGGGGTTGGGAGAGAAAATCAGGTATGAAAGTCAAGAGAAGAGTGGGAGGGAAAAGAGGGAGCGGGGGAAGTGTGGGGAGAGAGGGTGACCGTCCGAAGGACGGGTACTTTGCTAGTAGAACATAAAATGGATTCGTTTTCGGTTTTCGCTGCTCGTAATGAGTTCTGATGTTATTCTCTTTGAATTTCAGTTGTTAGAGAGGCAAGTTGCCCCACTAAGTGAACACCTCTCCTCCCCAGCCACCTCGGGCACGGTACTGACTACATTTGTGGACATGGTCAGATGCAACCCAGCCCCCTTCACCAGCCACATGGCAGTTTTGAAAAACACGGCCGACCAGCAGCCACAGACCCTGGGCTCTGTTGTTATTATTGTTGGTGCTGTTGGTCGAATGAATAATGTAAGCAACCTGACATAATACTCGTAACAATAAATAGCAGTCTAATTCTGACAATATGTTTATGACAAAGTGAAAGAAGAAACGGATGCAATCCTTTATATTTGCTCACTGGTGCCTAGTTCAAAATATAGCAAAGTACAATCCACGCAATGCAGCTAATTACGGACATAATTTTATTGCCTTGATAGAATGAATTCGCAATTTACATCTTCTAATAACTGTTTTACATTTGATTATTGCCACAGATTGAGGCTGGAGAATGTATCCGCTATCTTGTAACATGTTTAAGCATATCAGACAGTCACACAATGCCGCTAATTCTGAAAGAAATCAAGAGCATCGCCGAGCTCTACAAGTCCCATCTCTCAGATCATATGGAGGAAATACTCAAATACTCTCAAACAGCACCGGTCTCAGCCCGTATTATTATTCAACAGCTTAAGGATATCTCCACCAGTAAAAGGTGTGTATAATTCCTCCCTTTTCAACAAAAGGCATCACCGTAGATTACAACGGAGTAGAGCAATCCCTAGGACACTCTAACGATTTGTTATGTTTATTTTGATATATTTATTTCATGTCCACACTTTAAAAAGATCAGATACCTTTCAAAAGGAATCATATCTTCCAGGGGAGCCTGGAAAACAAAATAGTTACTTATATAAATTTCAGTTATACTTTCGAACATCATTACAACATGTGTTTTAATCTGTATCTTGACTGCAAGGTTTTATTCTTTGTTAGAATACAAAACCCCTAACATTTACTGTATATTTCCTCTGCAGTGTTAGTCCCACTACCCCGGTGCCTCCCTTGTCGCCAGAGCGCCGTTCTACCAGTAGTCAGACAGAAGGAGCCATCACTGTGATCACCGTAGGCAACCCGCCTCTACCCCACCGCGACCCCGTCACCATGACCATTCTCTCCTCGCCTCTCGCCGGCACCATGAGTCTGCCCAACTATAAACACGCCAGTACGAGCACGAGGGAGATTCGTGAGATGTACCGGCCCAACTCCATCAGTCCCTGCGGTAGTTCTATCACCATGGTTAGCACTACCAGCGGAGCGTTCCCTGTGCCGCCCAACATGCACAGCTCCTCCAGACAAGTCAGGTACGGTAATGCATTCTCGCGTCCGTTTTGATATCATGTTCCTCCTGCATGTTGTAATTTAAAAGTAGTTCCTCACTGTGGACCATTGTTCTGACGGGGAAAACACAGCCGATACTTAGGACTAAATATTTATTCACACCCCATCCTTGTTGACCTATGATCATATAACATAATTTAAAGGAACATATATGTATATATGAACGATGCAACGACGATCCTCTCGTCGCCAGTGCTACCATGCTACTGAGGAGATAAGACATTCCTCAGCAGTTGGTATCCAATACCTACTTTAAAAAATAATTTAAAGGCGCGTTCTTAAGATTGATTTCTTTATTGATATTGCGCCTCTAGTTCTTAAGAAGTAATAGCAGTCATGCACGTTTTCCTTTTCATGATAACTCCTAAACCCAACTGGCAATATTGTTCATGATAATTGTTTTCTTCAGTGTTAGGAATCTCGACACACCATTGGCTCAGCCTATCCAGGATCGCCCTCCTGTGACTGTGGCCCCAGTGGGAAGCGTACACAGTGTGGCCGTGGGACCAGGAGGGAGCGTCCACTGCATTTCCATGGCAATGCCGGATGAACCCAGACCATCAACTGGTACCCTGGGCCACGGAGCCTCCAGGTCCCTCACTCCTGTGTCAGCAATCACTCACGTACCTCCCCTTCATGCTGTACCGACGTGCTATCCTCCAGGACAGGTGAACATTCATTTCTTTATCTTTCCTGCAAGGGGGTGGCGTTGTAGAATCCCCTAGCGACTTACAAAAAGCATCATTTCACCTCCCACCCAGTGCACGCCGACTGGGTTACCAAACTTTCCAAGGCCGGCCATGTGTATAGGTGCCTATGGTTATACGCATGTAATATAACCTTTGCTAATATTCGAAAAGAGCTGATAGGACCAAATATACGAAAAGTATGGTGTCAAAACGACGTAAAGCATAGTTCGTGGCAATTTCCCGTCTATATCTAAATCCTTATGTTTTCTATGTATTCCAGCCTAATGCAATTCCATTCCGTGACGCCGTTCAACAATTCTGTGAGAAACACCTCAATAAAATCAAAGTGTATATTGACAGCGCATCAGCCCGAGTGCCGATTCCTATCAAAGCAACTCTTGATGGTATGTTTCATGCATTTTTCATTTCTATCCTTTTCTATATACATGAATATATTGGGTCATATAGGACCTTCGGCGCATTGGTGTTCTCTATGGCTATCTCCATTTCTCTGAAAGCTTTTCTAAGCCACTGTCTTTTCCTTTCAGAGTGGAAGCACAAAAAGAGCTGTCGAATTCATTTCATTTGTTTCGGACAAAGTATGCATTGCCTTTATAGTCACAATTTCTTCACACTTAAGACAAAGATACCTCGCATCTGGATTCACATGATGTTTCTAGCCACCCAGGTTTGTTGAATAAATTATCCTACCTTCTAATTTCAAGCTGCTAGAAATGCTGTGACCTGTGTTTATCTATGTCCGACTCGCTGTTATCAACAGTATTTAAAATAATTCTTAGGTGACTACTTTCATTCGCATTTTTGTCGTGTTGGTTAAAGGATCGAGACACATCAGAAAATGGGCCGAACCCCCGAAGGGGTGAATCCCGTTTTCTGATCGTGTCGAGATCAGTTTGAACCCCAACAGAGTGCCATTTGCTATTTATTAAACACTGTATTTGAATTTTAAAAAGTAGATTTAACTTGTTTAGCTTCAGGAGGCTTGATTCAATGCAATTCGTAGGCCTAAATTACCTGGCTTGAGACGACGTCATTTGTACATGTTTGTGGGTCAGGCCTACGCTGCGCCAACTAGATTGCGTATTTTTGTCACGTGTAACCATGGAAGCCCAAACTGATTGCGTGTGCAGTTCGGATCAACCAAACTGCACCTTTCTTGCTCACGTGTGTAATAAAGATTGTAATGTTTTACTCTGATATGGAAACTAATCTCTACAGATACAAAAGTGTTCTATATTTTCTTTTATGTAGGCGCGGTCTCAGCGAGCGGTAAGTCAACAGGACCCATCTGTTGGCAATTTGAAAGCTGTCTGGGACAGCATAAAACCTGACTCTGGTAACAGTTTCGTAAGAATCGTCACGTCATCTTTCCCATCCACGAGAGTAAGTTTAACTAATAATGCCTGGTGGAACATTCCTATTCCACTCTCACTGGTGGGATTTTTTCCCATTTCAAGTATGTCCTCAATCAATAAGGATTGGGTTGTTGTTGGGTTTCGGGTTTGTTTGTTTTTTGGGGGTTTTTTTTGGGGTTTTTTTTTTTTTTGGGGGGGGGGGGGTTAAAGTTGATATCTGCTTGAGATGTCATTATATCTCCATAGAGCTAGGATTGCTTCTTTAATACTCCACGTCCTACAATGTATTAACCACCTTACCCATGTATTTGCCTAATAAATACTTCTTAAACATATTAAAGGACCAGGACCTGTTGCTGGCTGAGCTGAAGAACAACAGATTCTTTGACGTGTTTGAATTTGCCGCGGCTGAGAACCACTGGGCTTGTTTCATGTGTAATCACCCTGAGCGCGCTTCTGGACTGCTGCAGGACGGCAGCCCCGCTATTGAAGGCAGACTCAAAGAGAAGAAAGGTCGATGGAAAATATTCAAGCGATGGAAGACACGATACTTTACCCTATCAGGGGCAACAATAACGTACAGCAAAAAGGATTCGGTAAGTGCTTCTCCCAAATCCTTCACTTTTACTCATGTGAGATCCCGATGCCAAATTCTAATTGAGATTTAAGATTTATAATTGGAGACTACATCTGAATGCACACTTTTAAAAATCCATCGCTTAAATTTAATCTAATTAAAAGGTGGTTCTTCTTACTATAAAGGATTGTTAGCTTTGGGATACCACTTTTAATTGACATATCCTTGACTTTTTTTCCAGCGGAAGGAAACGTTGCCTGTGAATCAAATTCAAAGTGTAAAAGCTTTGCGAAAAGGAATGAGGGATCGTCCAAAGGCATTTGAAATATTCACCAACGACCAGACATATGTTTTCAAAGTCAAAGATGGGAAAAATGCAGAACAATGGGTTCAGTGCCTGCAGATAGCAGTTGCACGTTCTCAAAAGCAAGACAAACCTACGGACTTGGATATTCAGCTATGGGACCTAAACCAAAAAAGTGCAGCTGAGCGAGACAAACAATCACAGACCAAACTGTAACTTCGCTTCGTAACTTCACTTAAACAATGCATCAAGAAAAACCCAGATCTCATCTGGTGAAACATATCGGCGGTTTTCGCCATCTTCCAACCTTTCGGATACGTTTCCTTGGGGATTAGGACTTATCGTGTGTGAAGAGTCCATGTCCCTTTCATGTATGCGTTCATTAGAATGATTACATCTTTAGGGACATGTGTTGTATAAATATGTTTCAATATTTATTTCGGGCGTAACAAAATTAGTGATAAAATAATTCCAAAGCCATGAGGCCAACATTATTTTTGTGTTCATGATTGTTTGGTCGAGATTCCATTCCTTGTGTGGATTCTATTAAGCATTTTTCCGGGATTTACACAACTGAATTAAAAGCGGCAAGGCCTATAGAGCCGCAATCGGCATTCTCCGCCTGCGAGAAAATATGCATGTAATGAATGGTTATTCACTCCGGAATAACGTCCCATACCAAACAAATCAAGTAAGAATCAAATAGTTTGTGACACATGTTTTATAATACTTGGCATAATCTAACGATTATTATATTTTCATCTCATAGATTCCCAGTATTGTTGGCGTTTGTAAATGACATGGCGGTCAACCCGAGGAGGGATATATTTGTTGTTATGGCGTCGTGTATTTTATAAATTAGAAATATCATTTGATTTACTTACCCTAAAACACAGCATTTTTGTATAGCATAATTTAACGAAGATATTTTGTATATTAACAATTTTATTTAGGAACCTAACATTATCATTATTCAAGCCCCCGACTATTAATTCAAATTCAGTTTTCATGTATCCATCCCATTGCCTTTTGTTTTAGTCAGTGTGTCTCAACGAAAAAGACACGCGAATTCAAGAGCATTTATTATTCCCAATGAGTTATAGAAAGTCCAAGGTGAAATATTTAAAAAAAATAGCAGAAGGATGATTGCATTTGGTATCATACCTCATCTTCCAAGATACATTCTTCTTCATGTATCAGTATGCATATTTGAACGTGTATTTGATTGACCAAGCTAGCGCCTGACGAGACCCTTGGGGGTCGAAACCACAATTCAATTGGCAGGAATTAAGCTGGAAACCTTTAAAATTTACATTATATATGTTGAATATTCCAGATACTAATTATGTAAGCACATGTCAGCATAATTACTTAATCTCCACTCCGAAATAAAGCATAAACAGAGATATATAATCTGTTTGAGGCTATTGGGTTAACCTGGATACTGTTGCCCTGCAACAACTCTAGGTTGCCAACTGACACCTTTCGCACTATGGAGACAACAAGTGTTACCAGGTGAGCCAGGTGGAACGTTCTACTGAGCAGCGCATTCTCTCAGTTGTGGTAGCTCAGTCGGTTGACTCACGTGAACCAGTATGCATATTTGATGCATTTACATATTTCTAATCGGGTTCATTTACTTACTGGTTCTACCGATGGAGCCGGTAATTTGTACCTGTTTATAACAAAGCATATATGCCTTATCTAGATTCCCATTTGTATTTGTCTATCCCATACTTTACAGGTCTTCTGACCTGTTTTCGTATCTGCAAATTTGCCTTAGGTTTTATTCCTCAATTAGGCCTTTCATTGTAAGCAAGTGTATTCTACGTATGGGTCTGGGGCTTTTCAATTGGATTTTGTCTAAAAATCTACCTAGGTGCTATGTATTGCTGAAAGCACTTTTAATAGCAGTATGATTGTGTGACGTCTTGAGAATTGTGTTTAAGGTAGTGGGTATTATCAATTAATGCCTATCCATACATACATAGTAGCCACATTATCTTCTTTCCATTTGTGGCATTCTATCCTTTTGACGATATCTTCGGTAATTATGTCATATCTAAGTATTATTAGGTATATTTCCCTGTTTGCATCACTTAAGATCCCTATCGTATCAGGAAACACTTATGTCTCCATTCATTCCTCTGTCTTTGGCTACTTGAAACAATGATATCACAAAGACTTATATCAAATGAATTTCCTTACCATTAATGTATTGGTGCTTTGTAGCCTCGTTGTTAAATTCTGGATATCATGCACCATGATATCCGTCCTCCAAAGAACCGACAGTTCCAAGAAGTCTATTTAAATATGCTGTTGTTGTAGATGTTAAACTAACAAAGCTGAATGTGGCATGGTCATGCGTACCAAACAAATCGTCTTCATTTTTGTTTTAATGCTGAACAGGGATGCTCTTTTAATGTTATGCAACCCTTGCATTTGATAAATGCCAAAGTGCGACTATTAGTGGCCAAAAATTTAGTGTTGTGTATTTGTGCGTCCACGAATCCCGTAAATGGATGCATTTCGTACTAAAAGCTTGAAAATTGAATTGTGATAGGACATATTCCTTTTCTTATTTAAAATACTGTATTAATATATAGTCTTATTCGCATTAGTTAATTTTAGCCCGATAATGTGGAGTTAGTCCCAAACATAAGATCGGACCCGTTAATATAATGTGCCTATTCAAGTTGAGTCCCGCAATTCCCTTCTGGAATCGTTAGACAGGTTTCTTACCGAAAACCTGTCTGTCTGTATTTGACAAGTGAGTCAATACTGCTACTGAGTGTCATGTGGCCCGAAATTACAGGAGGAAGATTTTCTCATTGTCATAATATTGTCATAGGTCGTGTACTCTCAAGATTTATTTGAATTCAGAGGAATTTTTTAAATATTTGTTCTGCATTCTGTTCCCATTTATATTAATATTCAATTAATTATTATGTATGTGAAGGTGTTTTACTCTGGCCCTGTACACCGAAATTATTTTGATCAAGTATTCTTAGTTTATCTATGGGACCACTATTTGGCATTTGATCGACCATGTTGGACTGTCGTATTGCTGGCTAATACTTTAAGCATTGAAGGGAAATTGAGATTGGTGTTATTTGTTGGAATGGTACCGTAGATGACTTCCTTGAATGATGTTTGTTATGAAAGGTTCGAACATCTTTAGATGTTCTTTTTGCATTTTGTACATAGCCAATTATTGTACAGGTGTTATTGTATCGATCATGAATTATTTTACTGTCCTCGAATATATTTATACAAATATATCTTCATGTAACATTATAAATACAGTCTTGTGTTCGCCTTTTTATTATAACTTTGCCAATGGAAAACCACCCATTCACAATTGCTTATTGTGTTTCGATTACGATGTCACCATCCATATACCCGCACCCGATTGTCCAATGGTATCAGGGAGGAATAATACAATGAGTACCGTTGTTTCCTTGGATCGTGGCCATGTTTCTCTTCATCTAGATCCGGGATCACGTCGTGCTTATCACGATTGCTAGTCATTGCTGTTGGGAAGATCCCCATACTAATAAAGAAAAACTAAAACAAACAAAAACAGAGATTATGCTCACTACAACTCAGTCCTGCTCAGATTGACAGGCAGGCAAATGAGTAATCTGTCCCTTTATAAACATAATACGACGGTACGGTACCAGGTACGAATCCACTCTGCGGTACGCTTTGACTAGGCCTAGTAGGTTTTAGATAGTCTGCCTATCTCAACAGTACTGCCGTATACAGTAGCATAGCCATAGCACTAGTATCGGTCAGCAAGTGCCTGACTAAGTAGGTTTCTGCTCTGCGTTGACAAGGCTGAATACCGTGAGTACGCATTGCCACCCGTAGGCCGTATTATGCACTTTGATTGTAGTAAGTATATCTCCCTGCCCCTGGTTTTAGTAGCTATAGGCCTACTACGTACGCTTTGACCTAGGTTCAATATGCACCTCTGTCGGGATAGGCCGAGTTGGTGATACAAACTAGCTTTGACCAAAGCATGTCTTCACAAGAATAAAATCATGGATAAACTGGCAAATACATATATTCGGGCACATGGCACAAGAATTAATCACATTATCAAACGTTTTATTGATGTTTATTTCCATACGGGGAGGGGGCGGTTTGTTTCGAGTACCGAAGACACTTATGATGGGAAGCGCGCTGTTTCCATTACCGAAGGCGCTTATGAACTGATGGCCTCTATCCTGGCCCCCGGTTTAGATTTAACCAAGGTACCAGTTAAACTGGGCGATATTATAGTTATTTATACAGCGTGGCTGCCGACATCAGTAAATATGCTGTACTTTGAAGGGGCGAGGATCATTGGTGAATCCGATGCAAAGAAGAGTTCTGTCAAGTCACTGTGCCTCTCTAGCAAGTTTAAGGTATAGTTGTATTATGCCTGTTATTGCCAATATTGGTCTAAACGTTAGTATAATCTATTTTATGCAGATTTTTTTTATATTTTCTGTTAGGCGCCTATACTATAGCCTAGGGACTTCAAATTTATTACTCCGCCCCCCGCCTACCCTTAAAGTCTTGTGCAAAATTTCTTGGCCTCCCTTGAAAGTTTGTGCACAATTTCATGACCCGACCCCGACCCTATACATCATTGAAATTGGTGTTTCTCTTATAGGCCATCAGCTGAGACTCAAAATAGGCCTATCGGTATCGCTAGAAAATGATTTTCGTTCCGGATCTTGGGCACTACTTTTTGACACAAGTTTCCAATTGCTAATACCGGTACTATATATATTTTACCACCCCAAAAGTTCTACATGTAGTTCCTGCCAGTTTCTGAGAAAATCGGCATTGATTCTGGCAGTGTTAAGCCTATGGGGCCAAAAGCCTTGATTCATTTTTAAATGTAAATTTAATAATCTCATTTATTTGATGAACCTTGAATTTTGGGTCATACCAATGTTTTTTTATGGATTCCAGACCTCCAGATTCTCTTAATTCCGAACCTGCCAAGTACCATCCTGTAACCTTTGAGAATTCTTTTTTTATTGATGTTAAAAAAATAAAATAATTTAATCAATTTAAAAATATTTATTGGCTCTAGAATTAAGTGACTGATATCAATCGATAGGAAATAGTGTGCCCTAAAATAGTTTTCATTTAACCTAGGATGTCCGTGCATTATCTCCTGAGTTATTTGCAAAAGACCTCAAAATAACCTTTGACATACCTTGGCCTTTATTAGGTCTTTTGCAAATAACCCCGAGAATAATGCACTGACATCTTAGGTCAAATGAAATCATTTTTAGGGCACATTATTTCCTATCTATTGATATCAATAACTTGATTCTAAATCTAGTAAATCTTTTTTATCTTATATTTGTATTCATTAATTTTATTTATTTTTACTTTTTTTTCCAACGTGGAGAACTAAAATTCCTCAGTGGTTACAAAATTGGTAGATTCGGAATGAGGAGATTCTCAATATCCCCTAGCGGAGTTTTAATCCAATATATTTAGACCGCGTGGAACTAAGGACGACTTAAGATAGAATGTAATGAGGGTAGTATCTAGAAGTCTGTATGTACGATGTTCACAAGTTTTTACCGATGTGGGGATCTCTCGAGAGGCCGCTAATAAGCTGCAATTACATTAAGCAATATGTTTCTCTTTGCAGAATAAGAAACAGCTCTTCGCTCTTGTTTGCGAGACATTAAAATATCGACCAATTATAGCGACATTGTTGGAGAAAACGAAATTGCTAAAGCTAGAGAGGTGCATCTCCTCAAAAGCATTGGGTGAGGTACTAATCTATGATCTCGTCTTCGGAAAAGGCGTGGACAATGCTCCGAAAAAAATAAAGGTAGGCCTACTTATAAATAACACATGCACTTATCCGTACCCCATAGATTTGAGTATTATATATGCCAAGGAATATACAGGAGGAAACCAAGGGTAGCGCGTTTAGTACTTTCTCTCCTTACATAAAAGATTAGAATCAAGCCATTCCCGGTTTACCATATGCTATATATTGGTACCATTAATTTGATTGCCTCCTTGACTGTCCAAAAAGATTAAGTGCGTTTGATTGGTTTTGCCTAATTAACAATGTGATTGTCTATTGTCCATCTTAAAAGGATGCCATTAAAAAGCACCAGTCAGCACTTCATTCTGAACTTGCTCGAATAAAAGTCAAATCAAAGGCAACGAAAAACGAAGATCTCCTATCGGACAATATCAAAAGTGAAGGTATGTATGATCACATAGCCTAATGCGATGTCTTCAACCATATTTGCTTTCTAGTCCCTTTACCTTCTCTCGCCAGTCAAATGGTAAATACCTATCGTGACAGTATTGAAAATCTATTAGACTATATTTAACGCATCAATTCTTTAATTTAAAAGCAACATTTCATCCCCAGGCATTGTGAGAAATTCAAGAATCTTATAAGATACACTCCAAACAACATGTCGGAATGACTTAGGGACTGAGCGTGATGTTTTCGTCTACCCGGTTATATGAATTTTATTAATCGATAGGAAATCCTGGTGATGCGTGTGTGGAACCTTGAACATTATATATAACGTATGTAAACATATATTTACAGTGGCCCTGCCTCGATTTGTCCGTGTTAATTTGCTCAAGACCACAGTTGAAGATGTCATTGAACATTTCAAGACAGAAGGCTATACATTCGCCGTCACCCGAGGTGTTGATTATGAAAGGTTTGAACGAAATACCCACTTTGCTCAGTTGTTCGGTGTGATAATTAATATCCTACGGCTAGATAAAAGAAACAAAAGTTATAAACGTATTATAATTTACCTCATTTGTCAAATATCTCTGAAACACACATGTTATGTCTGGACTGATACTCTTTAATTAGCTCTAAGCGGTAGGATTACTATCTTTTCTAGGTATAAAAACCTGATTCTCAAACTAAAATCGCGACAATTTGCCAGAGACATTCATCTACCCGAGCTACTTGTATTTGCTCCTAAAACAGACCTTCACGCTCACGTTCTCTACACGCGTGGAGACATCATTCTTCAAGATAAGGTATGTGTTGTGGTCTTTCCCTCTTTTGAAAAATTAATAAAAGTTAATTAAATATAAGATACAAACAGGCTTCATTAACTCTTTACTGAAATTTACAGCATCATTATTATTTAATTATGATTTAAAAGAGTGGGTCCAGTTCATCCTTAGTAACCAAGTTTGCGCCCTATGAGACCTAACGATCGAAACCACTTCCCATTGACACCCAAGAGAATATACCCACAGTCAATAAATTATCAATCACTGACATAATGTGAAATTCCACGCCTCTGGGGTTTATTAAAAAGCCAACAGGTCGCAAGGAGGATGGGATTTCTTTTCTATTGTCACTCAAATTTGCCTCATACTGTGTACGACCGTTTGAGTGTTCACATCCCAGGCGTTTATGGGTCGATTTGCATGAAACATTCGTCATCATGTGTAATACGTCGCCGAATTTGCGTTAATATACATGTATGTATGTGTGGATGACGACTAACCAAAGTTAGAACCGATCCAAATTATGATGTTGTTGTTGTTGTTGTTACTTTTATTTTGTATACTTGGCAATGTCAGTGGGTCAAGCTCCGAATATATTGGAGGATTTCAAGCCCTACTGGACACTATCGGGACAATTTTATAGGAGTAACAATCAGCCATTAGTTCAACGATCTAATGGCCGCTCCTATAAATATATTGGTTTCATGTAAATAATAGATTTTTGCAAGATGGTTTCCGCAGTAACAATTAAACAATTTATAGCGAATAAAGACAGTATGTAAATTACAATTAAATTATTTTTAGATGTAAAAATAGTTTTATTGGCTTATTTTTGTGAAATCCAGTTGTGCCCATCAAGTGGATCTTTGTTGTTCCTTCTTCTGGCTTTTCATTTTCTTTGCTTACACTATGCGAGTACTATTTGCCTGGAACCTTTTGGATTTTATATTTTGTAGGCTAGCTGTTTGCCGGCCCACATGCTTTCCCCATCACCCGGGAGTCATGTCATTGATTGCTGTGCAGCACCAGGCAATAAGACAACACATGCAGCCGCCTGTATGCAGAATAAAGGGCGAGTATTTTGCGTCCAGGTTCGATTTTTATTCTCCCAAATCTTTCATTTTTCAGTAAATATTATAATTACCATTAGTCTGCTTGTCATTCCTACCCCTATTAATGTATGAACTTTCTCAAATTGGGAGCCTTCTGCGTCAAGAATGCAAAATAATATTGCCATCTAGATGTGATATTTATTTTCTTATTCTTATAGAAAAATCTATTCATTTGATCTGGACGCTCGTCGCCTTGCTACGATGGGCACACTGACACTCAAGGCAGGAGTTCTCTGTGCTGAACTCATTCATAAGAACTTCCTCCAAGTGAACCCAACAGATTCACAATTCTCCCAAGTGAGCTTTGCCATTGTGGATCCTTCTTGCAGTGGCTCTGGTGAGTGAAAAATCAATTTGCCGGGTTTTTTTCCGACAACGCATACAATATAAATTAAATATATTTTCATATTTGTTGACTCTTGTCAAAGAAATGGCACTTTTAGTTCCCAATTCACAAATAGCACTTTTAGTTCCCAATTCACCCGTCTCCATTTAAACGCGGTGCAAAATTTCGAAGCAATTTTACATCTTTCTGTATTGCTAGGTATAGTGAGTCGCATGAATTCAGTCACCGATGATGACCAATCCATAACCAGCCAACGCTTGCAGAACCTCTCCAAGTTCCAGCAAAACATCCTCTCCCATGCCCTTACATTTCCCGCAATGAAGCGAGTCGTCTACTCCACTTGCTCCATACATGCACAAGAGAATGAACAAGTGGTGGAAAATGTTCTCAAGAAATTCAAAAATAAATATGAATTAGAATCAGCTCTCCCTGCAATCCCCTCCCGTGGAGATAGTAGCTACCTTGAAGGTGATAAATGTGTCAGGCTCTCTCCAGAGAAGGATGGAACAAATGGATTCTTCGTGGCCTGCTTTGTAAGGAAGGAATGTGAAGGGGAGGACGAAGACGAAGTTTGCTATATTGAAAGTAATGTCTCTACTCAGCATTCGGAGATGAATATCACGAGCAACGAGGAACCCAATTCCACTGATGTAGCTAAAAGTAAGAAATCGAAAAAAGATAAAAGGAAAGACAAGGCAACCAAAAGCAATGAAATAGCTCCTGAGACCGATGAGCAGTTAGTCTTGCCCGTGACTGAAGCCTCAACAATTTCTTCGGAAGACAAGCTGATTTCCAAGAAAAAACGCAAGAGAAAAAGGAAACAGAATGATATTGCTACAGGCGATGACATAAAAAAACAGTCTCTCCAGCCTTGCCCCGTAAAGGTACCAAAGACAGACTTATCAGAAGATGCGCAAGGGAAAAAGCGCAAGAAGCAAAAGAAACATCGTCGCCACAAACCTGTTACATCCTAGTATATTTTAATCAAAATAAGGAAACTAAATAAACGTGAGAAAAAAATTAACATTTTAATTCATTCGCTTCATTCCATATGAACTCCCAACGTTGTAACATTACTAAATAGATAATACATGCTATCAATAATCAGAAAATCAGACCAATCTCCGAAATGGAAGAAACACTTGCTCCCCAGTGATGATGTACTATTACGTAACACCTTTAAGCAAACTGATACTGATCTCAGTTTCCCTTTGAACTAATCTCACAATCTCCAAGAGCCTTATTTTTTTATCTATAGCCTGTTAACTATTATTGCCAATAGCTCCTGATATTGGTAGATATCGAATGCGACTAAAGTCACTTCCTTTCTGTTGACTCATTGTTTATAAGGAAATCATGTATCTAATTAGTTTTATATAAGTGCCTATAAAGCCAGTTTTTTTCTACCTAATAATAGGAATCCGACCATTAAATTTACTAAACGTTTTATTTTAAATATAGGCGATATTATTTTTTATTGACACTTTTTGGAAAGAAAATGGCTAAATATTTCAAAATGTATATATCCTTGATAAAGGGCAAATGTCGCCCGAAACGTCGGACCCCCAATAAACAAACCTACAACAAACTCCAAGTCCTCGTCCTACTTCCGTTTTGGGTGAATCATTCCAACTAAGATTTCAAAATGTATTAGCCAGGGGCAGATTCACGATTTTCAAAAGGAGGGGGCACGCTTTCAAATTTTAGTCAATCAGGTTTTGTTATGCAATCCTTTAAATATTCAGATGCCACTCACTTATTTCAAACCTAAAGTAGACCATGATGAAATCAGTGCGGAATACTTTTCCAGAACTTTTCTTAAATACAGCAGGCCTCGTGATTAAGTGCCCTATATCCGTAAACTTCTCCGAGCTGGATATTACGTAACATGCATACTTGTTTAATTAACACCCTTTTAAGATGGCATTGGAGATTGAGGTCAACCTCCGTGATTTAGGCATAGTTTGGGTGGCAGGCTTTGCCCAAAACTCAGTTGAGATCTCGAACTGTACTTTATTATTTTCCGGGCCCAATGATAAAATTCAGGGATGAAAAAATTAAATGGGGCAGAAGACTAATTTATCATGGGTAAGAAAAAAAATAATACTTATGCTGATTTTAGAGATCCATACCTACTTAGTATTAGGACATGACGTGAACCTATCTGGTACAGCAGATTAGATAGTTTGGGGAATCATGCTACAGCTCTGACAGCGGTATCCACCTACACAAGATAGCCAAGTTCGATATTTACAAACACTGAAAAGGAATGGCGATTTAAGAAACAATAAAATCGATTCGATTTGCCCTATCAGCGCACATTTCGCTGTCTTTATTTTTCACCTGGTATGGTACAAAATATTTTCAAGGCAATCAACTCAAAGTTGTTTTTTCCGTCGTTTTCCTGGTGGTTTCAGACTGCAAGATTGGTCAATCAAACATGACCTCTTTGCATACGATTGCATTCAATTACAAAGTATTTCAGTTACAAATTAATTCCTTTTACAAATGCAAAATTCACGTGTGTAAATGTAGAAAATACTTTTTTCTTCACTTTGAAAAATGAAAAATGCACCAAAGAATTGCATAATGCATAACTCCACGCATAATTGTTAAAGAGCTGGTTCACTTTTCAAGGTAGTATTAACTACATAAACCAATCCACGAAAAAGAAGGCAGCCGTTTGAATTACCTTTTAAATTAGATAATTTCGAGTCTTTCTTTAGTTCAATATTACTAGGGCTGTGCAAAGATGGATGATTAACAGGGTGCTGTCAACCTTTGTTGTGCGCTCGATCGACTTCTCTTGCTGCGATTAAGGTTGGTCTTACAAGCTGCAATCAGATGGTCAACCATCAAGCGACCAAGTTGACATGGCCGCATACTGCCAATCTCCTTCTGTGCTCATGGTCATTTTTTTTCAAGTTTCAATCAAATAAAGAATTTTTTTCCTTTACTTATTCCAAAAATAGGCCTTTAAGTTCAGGCCAAGATGTTAACAGTTAAAGGAGGGAGGCCGATTCGGTGGTTCGTTCTGCTGCATTTTTCTTCACTGGTTTTACTGTTTTTTTTGGGGGTACATTTCATCATTACTTTTTTTTCTTTTTCAAATTATAATTACCTCCAGAAAAAAGATGGTAAGTGATAATCGTACTCAAGGTACAAGATTTGTTCACGGTCCGTCTGTTTGACTGGACACTCAACAGGGATGTCATTTGCTCATTTTTATCATTGCTTACTGAAAAACTACGCTGGTTTGGTTTCAATTCAAGGTTGTTAAGCATGGTGATCATTACAGGTTTTAAAGCCGGCTTATTACTTCCAATGACACAGGATATTTCCTCGTTTTAGTTGTCAGTTGGTAGTAGTAGAAGTAGAAGTAGGAAGGCTGATGGTTTCCTCGCCACCAAATTTGGATGGTGACTGTAGGGATAGAGACAGCAGTTACACTGATGTTTGACCGTCACCACCAGCAGGTGCAGCTGCTGGAGCAGGTTTAGACTCAGTGGGGGCTGCAGCTGCGGGAGCAGCGGCTGGTGCAGCTCCGCTGTCACCGCCACGGGAATCACCTCTGGCATCACCCTGAAAGACAGGACAAGATGAAAATAGATTACCTCTTGCACTTTCTCGTTCATCTATTGCATTCTTTCTTCAATCTTACATATATCAATGTCATATTTTAGTGTACAAAGGTATTTATTACTCCACATTTTGCAAGCATGTTTTATAAATTATGCAAATAAAGTTATCTAAAAATGGGCAGATATGTGTATTAGAAAATATTGAGGTACGGATAACTAGATACATATGTATCTTTGACATCAACACAATAAGTCAAGGAGCTACTTACATCAGGCTTGGAGTCAGATGTACTCTCTCCTCCCTCCTGCTGCTGCTGCTGCTGCCTGCCACCACTGGAGCCACCCTCAGACTTCCTTCTTGGCCTCCGGCGACCAAAGTTTGGCCCTCCACGGCCTCTTCCGCGGCGTGGGGGTCCACCCTCACCTCGTGGTGCTCCTTCCTCACCCTCGTCACCATCCTGTTTAAAGTACAAGAGTACCACGAATTAAATCAGGGTAAGCATGGAGTATGTTCATAGAGATGGCTAAAGGGAACGCAGTCCAAAATAATTTACAACAGGAAGATTTGGAAAATACTTCACGAATCTGGGTTTATATGATCAAATTAGGAAAGCCATGGGTCTATTGTATTCAATTACTATAACTTTCAAGTTTGACCAAACTCTCATAAATGAGTTCTTTTATCGGCAAGTGCCACTTTTAGAAACACACAAAGTTATGAAACAGTAATTGAAAGAAACAAGTTATTAACTTGAGCAAGTTAAATAATTCTGGGTCAAAGTACTGGCAAATCTAAGAAAAAAACTATTTTGGCTTGAGAAATGTTATTGAAAAATAAAATTGCCCTACAACATACCTGATAATAATTACGTCTTGGCCTATAATAGCTGCGATAATAAGGTGGTCTGCGAGAGCGGGGTCTCATTTGACCCTCTCCGCCTTCATAGTCGTCTCTGGGTGCAGGACGGCCTCCACGGCCACCTCCACGCCCCCGGCCGAATGGACGGCCACGGGGCGGGCCCCAGAAACGTCTTTGACGCCAAAATGGGCGGCGACGGGGCGGACCACCACGTTGACTGACTTCGGGGGACTCCTCCATTTCACCCATGTCCTAAAACAGAAAAAAAAGTCATGAGTCTGGAAGACAAATATCTGAACATATTTTTTTTAATCAGGGGAAGGCAGAGCCACTAGTCTAGTTTTGAAAATAAAAATATATTCACAAGATTAACGATGACATGGTTATATGACTAGACATGGATAGTAAATTTAGTAAACTATGTAATTTCGTTTTTTTCTTTTTGTGTGCAGGGGAAATAGACCTAACAAAGTAGTTAGTCTCCTAGCAAGAATTCTAATGTTAAACCATAGTGCCTCACAGAAACAAATGATTTCCATAAAGCCTGATCTGAGAAATCTTGGAAACATGAAAATGTCATCAGATTATACCAGTTGCCTTCTGGGAAAATGTTTTTACCTCTTTTGGGGGTTGTCCCCTACCGCCGCCGCCTCCTCGTCCACCGCGTGGATACCATCCACTGTAGCGACGCCGATCAGCGGCATATTTGCTACCTTGGACACATCCACCCTCGGGACCAGTTACATTGGAGGCCTCATTGCCTTTCTCTCCTTCTACGACGTCAAACTCGACTTTTTCGCCATCGCCTACACTTCTCAGGTATTTGCGTGGGTTGTTCTTAATGATGGCAGTCTAGAGTCATAAGGAAGTTGTTTGTCATATTATAGTGCAGTCAAACAATGAATACTGTGCTATGGATTGGTAATACTCTGAATAATGGCCGTTATAGCGTCTTTGGTTACTCGACCATGCCTAAGAGCTACAATGCGTGTGTCCATTAACAAAATTAAGTAACTTGATCGGAAGGAGTCCAAGCTATCATTAATTGATTTGAGGATCTCCTGGAGCAAAATTCTTGAAATCTCAATTGTAAACTCCAGTAAGAATTACTCACTTGATGGACAAAGACGTCTTCCTTTGTGTCATCCCTGGAAAAAATAACCAAATTAAGTAAGTCTTCCATAATTTATGACGGAAATTAAAATAGTGACGGTCTGTATGTTTTACAAACGATGTATTACATAATGTGCACATTTCCATAGCAAAGATATGTTTTTTTATTATTCATTTACAGGCGAGATCATAAAATTTCAATACATTGTTATGTAGATACATATTTAGATCCACTGGACTATGTTTAAGAATGACAGAACATCAAAACACGCGTGACAAGTGTCTGCATGCGAATGATTAAGTTATTAACCACTTAAATACTTCCCGCAAAAAAAAGGTTAAGATGCAAAAATCATTCAAAATGAAGTGGTATTAACGTTCCTACAGTGTCACTACCTCGATAGTACTACTGACGGTAGTACAGTGGGCACATATCAGCAAATATGAAACCGTTCTCCAAAGTTGATTTGAGCAATTCCCTTGGTAGATAGAATCGGAAATGGGGGAGTGGGTCTGACTTAACACAACCCGGCAGGAGCAAGCTGCAAGGAATGTGTTCATTGGCAAGAGAAGGTAAGACCAAGCAGATCACGCTGTGAAGGCTGAAACATGTGATGACGGGCTACAGCCTACAGGCCATCTACTAGTGACTCACACAAACTCAGATAACCCCATAAAACACGGCTCAGCTTGCCTTCCACCTACCACGGCAAAACATTCTACGAGTCACAGGCAGTTGGGGCCAACAAGATCTGAATCATCAACGCAGAGATCTATTCCAGGCACATTCGACCAAGGAAATAATGACCCAAGGAGAGACCCATATAATATGAAATAAATAAATAGTTTTATAACTCCATTATTGATATGAGATCTGATAATGGTCAAAAGGAGTCGAATCATTCAAGTCAGTTTAAAAGGGTCTGAATGTCAGAATGAACTAGCATGTTTTGCCTTGAGTTGTTTTTGTCCTCGCACACATTTAGACGCAATACACAAAGTTGATACAATGTTTTTCTTTTGAGATCATGTGTGATACGATACTGATTAGAACTAAAAGCATGGCTCAAATAGAAATAACTAGGGTCAGGGAGTCAGCCTAGCTACCAATAAAAAGTTTATATTTCGATAGGATTTACTAGTCTCATGTATGCTCAAGGGAACATTCTGAATCCGATACAAAGCTATACCATAGTCGATACGGCATTATCATACACAGGTGTTCCCCAATTAAGAACTAAACAGGGCTTGTGAGTGTTGCAGCAGCACATGGACCTACTCCTAGGTTTTAATTTACAGCAGCTTTCTCAGGGATCAACCTCACTCTTCCAGCGACAGCGCTTTCCCCATGAGCTATGCCTCACTTTGGTGAACATACACTAAAACTACAGCATGAGTTCAGGCAACTGGTACTAACACCCTCACGGCCTCAGCCTGCACATGCCGGAACCCCATCATTATGGGTGAGCTAGCCTAGAGGGTAGCAGTGGAAGAACTAGCCCAGCTAGCGATGGCCCCGCTTCACTCTACGAGTAGGTGGAGTCCTCCCACCCCGTCTGGGTCGGTCTTCCGTCTGGCCCTACTTCTCACATCCAAAGCTCGCTCAACCGGTGACCGAGAGTTCCGCCATACCGTCTCCATAGCTAAGCAATGGCGGAGCCACGTGGCCTGCGAATTCCTAACTTCTAATCCTTACAGCCCTCTACTTGTCTCTACACGCCTTCACGAAGAGGGAGAATGGAAAAGGAACCAAGATTGGGGAAATGTTCTTGCTGAAATATGATAAACTTACCTATTAATGAAGCCATATCCGCTCTTCACGTTGAACCATTTTACGGTGCCAGTGACCTTGGTTGCTGAAGAAATAAACCAATATCCTCAGAATGGCCCAGCATTGTTTATCAACAAATAACTATATGATATAGGTGGATAAGCAATCGAGAATAAGAAATAAACAGACTTGCAGTGAGTTCAGAAAGTAACTAACACAGTAACTAGGCGCACGAGCGCGTGATCGGTGGACGTAGTCACGACAAGTTCCAAGCTATCATGCCGGCCGCACTGAATGTTAACCCACCAGCGAAGTGCTTTTTTCTATCTCAAATATCTCCAAAACAGTACAATTTACAGAAAATCTATACCTAGAACTTTCTTTTCTTTTGCAGCCGGCTTCTCCTCGACAACTTCTTCCTGATCGGACATGGCTTCAGATGGTACAAAAAGATGTTAAAATTTCTCCCTGTGATAGGGGCTCCCGACAGCAGCTTGCTTTTGTTCTCACTGCTAAAGATGGCCTCCGTCGGCCGGACTCGCCAGGCCAGTTCTCCATGATCTGATTGGTTCACAGAAAATTACGTCATCTTTAGCGTTCCACGAGGACATCTAGTGGTGTCTGGCAATACTTCTGCGCTAGGTTGACATCCAATTTTGTTCTTTTTTTTATTTTCGCTGTGTCTGGCTTCCGCGCTAGGTTGACATCAATGTTGTTCTTTTTTTTATTTTCTCCTGCCTAGTAAGTGTAACACGGAGGTGTCATGTGGGCACAGGTGTTTTGGCTGTCTCGGAGACAGAAACACCGTTTTGTATCGAAATTTGCAGTACCAAATCAACAGATGCCAATTACCATGAATTACAGTATCAAATCAACAGATGCCAATTAGCCTAACAACAACAAGAAGCCTGTATTGTTCACAATTGTTGTAGAGAAATTCGGTCTTAGTGGTAGGACGTAAGTCCTACCACTAAGACCGAAATATCGGTAAATTAATGAATGTAGGGAAGGGGGGGACGATATTACTGTTTCATGTTCACTGTTTATAGGGGAGTCCTGTGTTACCGGTGGCGGCGCCATCGGCGCTAAACGAACTACGGTGCGCGGCCATCCCGCGGCCATTGGGGGACATGAGTCATTATTACACCCCTGTGATGTTGCTTCCTATACCTTCAGCATTGTAGGCCTATGTCACACTTGGTCAAAGTGGTGCATAACATGTGAGTTATGTCACCCTTGGCGCATACAACAAGTAGGTCCACCAAAAATTTAAATTACTTCTTTTATTTTTAATTAATTATATTTTTTATTTATTAATGGGGTGTAATAAATATGGAACAAAGCTCGGGTGAAGTATGTACACTTGTTAGTGACCTCGGGAGCGCAGAAGATCTCGGGCTAACACCCTCTATCTTCCCGCGCTCCCTCGGTCAATAACAAGTGTACAGACTTCCCCCTTGCTAGGTTCCATCTATTTATTACACCCCTGCGATGTAGTTGCCTATACCTTCAGCATTGTATGTCGCACTTGGTCAAAGTGGTGCATAACATGAAAATTATGTCGCACTTGAGCGCCCTTGGCGCATACAAAAAATAGGTCCGGCAGCAAAGCCTGATCACCGGAAGTAAAAAATTGTGTATTCATGAGCCGTCACTTCCGACAGATGAATTGGTCGGATGTTCACCTAAATAAAGATGAAAATGGAAGAGAATATCTATCATTCCGAGAAAAGTTAACAAAAACAAGAACGGGAGACAGTACCTCAGGCTGCAGAGCCTTCTCGCCGAAGATATTTGCCACTCAGAATGAAAGATGTCCTGTCTATTTTTATTCTAAATTTGCTTCTCACAGGCCAGAAACCATGATGGAGGACGATTCTCCTTTCTATCTTTGCGTTAAGAATAATGTGAAATCTAGTGACAAGGTCTGGTATTCTTGCCAACCAATGGGCAAAAATTCAATAAGTAAAATAGTGCCTAACATGGCTAAAGCATGTAACATTCCAGGTCAAATTACGAACCACTCCCTCCGGAAGAATACATGTCAAAACCTTATCGATTCGGGGGTCCCACCAGTTCTAGTTTGCCAACTCACAGGACATAAGAATGTTAATAGTTTGGCATCGTATACCACTGCAAACATTGATCAGCAACGGGCAATGTCAGACATAATCACAGCAGCTTCGAGCAACAAGAAAGCCTTGCCTTCTACAACATTCCACCGCCCAGCCCTCCCCCCCTCTGCCTCCGCTGGATCTCTGACAGTTGCTGCCGTCGGTAATCAAATCATGCCCGCCCAAATTCCCCAATCTCCGGTCGATAAGATACTACAAGCTAGTACAGGCATGTTCGCTTCCGCAAATATATCGGGTAATGTCAATCTGAACATTAATTATAACATCCAGACTTCTCAGGCTCAGCTGAATGTGAGCCCAAGCCAAATCGCAATAGAAAAATAAATTAACACGTTTTATTTAGGTCAAAGTAATGTCATAGAGTTGACAGCATTGTGACAGTACCACAAGACTTTTTGTATTTTCATATTTCATACGGGTTGCATTGTCATATTCCATAGGAGCAATGGTGACATGTTATTGTTTATATTGTTGAAGGATTTGAGCTATAATAAAAGCCTCAAACTGTTAAAATACCTTGTATTTCTTTCCATTTGTTCCATGTCTTAGCACAAGTGAGTAATCCAAAATCGAAGAAAGCAAGTGAACATGACGCCGAAAGTAGATCGGCACTGTGCAGGGGGACTATTTCTTCATCTCAACACGTTGAAAATATTACTTTAAAATAAAGCAACGGCCTCAAAATAAAAAGTTCAATGGAAAAATCATATCTAAATATGCGAACCTGCCAAATTATATCGACGATAATAATTTATTTCATAAAATAGCCACGGCCCGACAGGCTAAGTAGATCGAAGCTTTGTTATGATTTTGCGGAACTCATATTATCGCCCACTAGAATATTTTTACCGATTTTCTCTGGAAATAATAAAGCTAGGGACTTTAAATGAAAAGTTCAATCGTTGAATCATATGTAAAGATGCGATTTTGCTAAAGTATATCATCGATAATCATTTATTTCATTAATCAGCCACGACGGCAACACAGGCTCTGACTGACAAGGCTCTCATCGAAGCAAGCACTCTGGCCAGAGGGACTATTTTCTTCATCTTTCGCAAAATGCATACAAAATGGCGGTACAAAAAGGCGGAAAACTGAATTTAGTTCTTTTATTTTCATTTATTTATATTTTCTTATTTATGAACGGGATGTAATAAATATGGAATACACCTCGGCCGCCATCTGGCGAAGTATTATGCATCAAGGTTGCGGCGGGATACCGAGGGACGGAGCGCAGCGTAGTCCCGAGGTATCCCGCCGCAACCGAGATGCATAATACTTCGCCAGATGGCGCCCTCGGCGCATTCCATCTATATACACACAACAGTGTTATAGCATGGCGAGAGTGTGGCTTTGAGAGTTAGGCCTACTTATGAAGAAAAGACTCAAAAGTACATGAAATATTTGTTTTACATAAACGAAATCTTTCAGGCATATAGACACAGCTCTAAACTTTCGAAAATTGTAGCCTATCTAATGTGAAAAAGCAAGCAAAAGTTCTTAGCTTCTGGGGCCCTACGCTGGCCCCAGACCCCATGCCTAATGGGTTGTAGTAAAAAATGTTGTCCTGAAAGCCCATGTTCTCACGCTTCTTTTGCAGAGACATCATTTAGCTCACTAAATTATGTTTCAATGCCCTTTATGCTTGTGTTTGCCAATGTTATGAAAACTTTTCTGGAACAATGCATAGGTGTTGTGAAATAAGGTTTCGGCCATAGTACCACTCTAAAAGTACCAACCAACATCACCCAACCCATAAGCCATAGTACCTGTGCGACTGTTAGAGGCTATGATGTGTGAATGCACTACTAGTCCAGTCCCTGAAGGTGAAAAATAGGTCCTACCCGGCAAAAATTGGTATAAAGACAATTTTGGTGTCAAATGAAGCGTAATTTTGTGTAGAATAACATATCCAAAATCCGCAAAAATCCGCTTTGGGGAATTTTTTGGGGAAGAGAGCTTTTTTAGCATATATACACACAGCCTTCCCACATGGCCTCTTGTGTTTCCTATTACAACCCGCACAGGTAGGCATTTTGATATCACAAGAAGTAGAATCCGACAACAAAAGAAAATTCAATGT
This sequence comes from Sthenelais limicola, assembly GCA_942159475.1. Lineage (NCBI taxonomy): Eukaryota > Metazoa > Annelida > Polychaeta > Phyllodocida > Sigalionidae > Sthenelais > Sthenelais limicola. The sequence continues at coordinate 71,075,614 of OW804097.1, read as the reverse complement.
CAGTCAAATGATGTTGTCCGTATGGATTCCAAAGCAGCACTGCGGAGACCCAGGGCTCCCTCAGCTAGGTAGGAGAGGTGGTGCCGCCTAGTGTCAATTCCATATATATATATATGCTCCCGCGCTCGCATATAGACAACATATAAAAGTAAAATCAGTTTGCATGGAGTTGTATGTAACATTTGTTTGTAAGATTTCAATCACCTTCATTGCAGACAATGCAGAGTATAACTTGCTAAATATCATTGTAATTAACACATTTCACTAATTAATTAATTTTGGCTAATTATTGAGGTTTTTGTAAAAAAAATAAAAAAATTCAAAAAGTCAAAATTTAGTTTAAGGTTTTAACTTTCTAATTTAGATGAAGATGAGACACCTAAAATGTAGGTGATCATATAATTTACGAATTGTATTACCTAACATTTAGCACAGTAAAGACTGTGTTTCTTTTTTTCACTTCTTTTAATCTCAGAGCCAACATTAGGACCAGTATTTAAATATATGACCAAAAGTTATCAGGGGCTATGTTGCATGATACGTTTCAATTGAAAAATCTGCAGGTCTCATCATATTTATCTCAGAAACAAAAACTATGAAAATCCGCTTAAACTGGGTTTAAGTTTCCCTCTGTTAATGTGTAAAGGAAATAATAGTGACGGGCAAGTTCCAGGCTTCCTCAGGCCAACCACACAGTTCAGCATAGTTTATCGCCGACGTGAGAAACTCCTACCAGTCTTCCCCATTACGGAAAGGCTTGAGATTCTTTGGTTTAGGATTTTCACCCTTCCCCGTAGATCCATATAATCGAATGTCCTTCGGTATACAACCTTGTCTAATTGTCAGCTACGAATACTATAAACATTTGTTGGTCCAACCAGTACAGGATAGGACAGGAGTTGATTAATCACCTCATTTACTCACCAGAACCCTACCAGTATAGGACAGGATTCTTTTACACTATTTTACACTATTTTCATTAATTGTTGTGGTAAATCTTGTTTACTTAGAATATCGATGAACCCAGTACAGGGCTAATATTGAAGGTGCTTTAAGGTACCATGGTAATTATATTGGTTAAACAAAAATAGTATTATTTTTCATTCATAGTGATAGTCATGCCTGTGCATGGTGTATGTAGGAACATCAAATCAACATCGACCAGGTTAATAAGAAACAAGTCTGCTGTGTCAAGACCATCCAAGAGCACGAGCACAAGTTACGAACAAAAGATGATAGACAATACTAAATATATTAAAAATGAATTTGAGGCGATTTCAACAACCCTCAAAACGAGAACTATGCGTTACGAACAATAATAATCATCACTGCGGAAAGGACAAACCAAAGACAATTTGTTTAAAATAACACAGAGACACATAATTTTTCTTCAATGCTATAAAATAGCTGTGATACTACATTGTAATTTTAATTGTTTATTTAAGGGTTACCAGGAAGATCTCCATTGGAGAGGGATCAATAGCCCTGTTCTTTATTGTCATTGTATATGCTGATATGGAATAAAAGTTGTATAATAATAATAATAAAATCAGAAAATCTGAAAATGTCTCGGGTATTAAAATGGCAGATGTTTAAGCCAAAATCATCCAATTCGCTGATGATCTAACCATAACAGTGAAAAATGAAAGTTCTCTTGTAGAGGTTATAGGCCTAAACATAATTAAAAAATTCACAAGAGCCTTTGGCCTAAAGCTAAACGAAGCAAAATCAAAAGGTTTCCTGATAGAAGGAATAGCCTACATAGGGCCTATATCCCATGAATCTTTAAAAGAAATCGAATGGGTAGAAAAAATGAAAATTCTTGGCATTAGCCTACGGTACCTTATTATATCCGAGGAATGAAAAAGTATTATACAAAATAAACAGCGAAGACCTTATTAATAAAGTCAACAATGTAGGCCCTAGTAAATGACTGGAGTAAAAGGTTTCTCACCATGAAAGGTCGATTACTAGTGTGTAATAGGCCTATATTTTTATTACCAATTTTTCAACATGTCATGTCATGTACGGTATTTCCTTTGACGAAGCCCTTATAAAAAAGATCAACAAAATTATGTTGGATTTCGTGTATAAAGGACCTGGTCGACCTATCAGTGTGGCTTTTATTGCACAAAAAATAGAAAATGGAGGCCTAGGCTTAAGGTTGATCGAAGAGATAAATATCACCAACAAAATAATGTGGGTTAAAAGATATATGCTGCGGTAATCAGCAGTGGGTCAAGCCACTAGAGCATTTCGAAGGGAAAACCCTAGACCATGTTTTTCTGGCAAGAAGTAGCCCCAAAAGATATTTAAATGGTTTTTACAAAGATTTATTTAAAATCTGGAATAAAACATATAGGCCTACAAAACACGAGCCACAAACTGCCAACCAAATTGTGAAAGAAAGACTCTGGTACAACAAGCATATAATGGAAAAGATGATTTGGTATAAAAACAAAATGATATACAGACCAGATTGGGAGGAAATGGGGATCACGTCAGTAGGTGATATTCTATATGAAAATGGAAAAATTATAAATTCCTACCAAGCTTCTATCATAGAAAAGAAATCGCTCTAGCTATGCCTAAAAGATGGCTCAACATAATAAAACAACAAGGCGTAACAAATGAAGCCAACTCCATAGATTGTTATATTGGAGAACAATGTGTAAATCTCATTGAGCGTAATGCAAAAGAGGTAGGCCTATATCAAAATCTGATTTTGAGCAAAAAAGTTAACAGAGAAAAGTTTGACAAGTGGCAGATTCTTCTCAAACTTGACGACGAACAATTTGATAAAGTGGATTGGAAGAAAAACTTTTGTCTTCCATATAAAATCACCACAGAAGCCAGAATCCAGGTTCTTCAATATAAAATATTGCACAAAACTCTAGCATGTAATAAACATTTAAAAGATATTGATGTCAAAAAGAGTGATAAATGTGACTTTTGCTCAGGAAAAGATGATTTGGTTATCTGAATTCAGATTTGGTGACTAGTGGAGAGGGGCCAACGCAGAGGGTCTTGGCGTAAATTTGACCGGAAGAGGGGTCAAGCCACCTGTGTTTACATTATGTGGGTGCAGGTTCCAATGGATGCAGAGAGGTACCGTAATAAAAGTCATTTTAGAGACAGAAAAACATCTAATATTGCCACCAAACTTGAGGATATATGAGACAACACCATGCCCTATCTTCATATTAATTTATTTTCCTTAGATTACTATGGAAAACAATTATTAGAACAAATGTCTAACAGGTCATTGGATGCGCTGTATGTACCGTAGTGGCCCGTTCATAAGCCTGGGCTTATATTTGTTTCGACCCCCCTTTAGCCCCGGCTTGCAATTGAGATAGGCTTTTAATTGAGAATTAAATTTTAGAGGATTTTATTTTTTCATGACCCTCACACATACAATGTTACAAACAAAAGCCTGCATTCGAGATAGGCTTATAAACAGGTCCCGGCTTATAAACGGGCCACTACGGTAGTCACAGGTTGAGGGCATGATGCATGTGCCTACCCCGTGGGTGACAGGGTGTATGGAGGCACATACAGGTCTACAGCTGTGGTCAGAGCCCCACCCACCCTCAGACTGGCCCCGCTCTCTAGCTGTAAGAAATGAGTGCCAGCTGTTCCTAAATGGGGCTAAATAGATAATTCGGATGTTCCGTATTACTCGAATGGATTTATGAAAATGGGTATTTAAACCTTGATAGTAAAGGTGAAAAGATATTCCATAAGAAGTTGAATGTAGTTGAAATAAATAACATTGATATTGTATTCGGTATCCCCTTAAGAAACTTAATTACAACGGTAATTAATTGGATAATGTTACAAACAAAAGCCTTCGTGTATAGGCAGAAACTATTTGGTAAAGGTGTTTTAAAGCAATTGTTGTTGATGTGCGAACTCAGGTCCAGATGCACAGTAATGATATGTTCCCATTCATTTAGAACAATTAAAAAAGAAGAAAGAGCAATATGGCGAAGGCTAAAAGCAGATATTGAAGAACAGATCGATTTCCTAAAATAAAAATGAATAAAACGGGTAATCACAAGCATCAAGATCGAAGAAATAACCGGGCATATTAATGCACAAAGTTCATTGTATACTTTAATAATATAAAATGCTGAAACCTTACCAGTAGCATATCTTGCTAAAACATAATATGTGTTGCATGAACTTTTACTTGACTTTAAATTTCCAGCAACAACAGCGCCACCACAAGGAAATAAAAAGAATTAGATATGTAAGAGCCTAGATGGCAGGATAAAGAAATAAAGATTTTTATAAAAAAAAAATAAGTATGAAGTTGAGCCTTCTGCTTTTGGGTTCCTGACAGGGGACTCCAAGCAAGATATGTGCGGCGTTAAAGCTGAAACTTCATAGGAAATCATGTATACATTTTCTGGGCTGGGAAATCGTATCCTATTACCTCATCTATGTATTTTATGTAATTCTCACCTATTAAAGAAGTGGGGAGCTATTTTACATGGAATTAATTATAGCAGACAGCTTGTATGGATGCCGCCATTGTTGTAAGTCATGTGACCTCTGATGACGTATGATACCCTCAACTCACAACAAGGTGCAGGCCTTTGCCCCTATTTTGCCCCTGCCTTGCTTGAGTGCTCATATATTTTCTCAATTGATTTGAACCATTGTTCTATATAAATGAATGATGAGCATTGCACAACGAGTATGAATATGCTATAAACAAATGCTGGGGAAGGTGTTAAAGCTACTGGGGGTTAGGGCAAGGCAGGGGAGAGGAGTCAAAGTGTCAAAACATAGCTGCCGTCACCGCTATATTATAGCGTTTTGTTTTGGTGTAGTAGGAGGGGAGAGTTGCACACTAAAATCGGGGTTCTCTTGGGTGAATAAGGTGTATATGTGATCTGTTTTATAAAAGTATGAATATCCAAATATTCTCACTGTTAATACATCATATAATTATGCATCTACCAATGCTTTAAACTAAGCACTTGTAAGTTCAATGTTTGTTTACATGTATATGCCGAGTAGAGTGACCAGTCACACCAACTGGTTCAGTGACGTCATCAATAAACATAAATTACCACCAGTTGCGCTGTTGGTCACCAATATGTCTGCCTCCTTGTAAGAGAGAAACTGACTGTCTTTTCTTATGTTTCTGGTGGTAAATAATGATGTCGATCACTATAATGATGCACAAATACTCTTAAGACTATAATGTTGCTGCTATTTGCAAAAAAATATTCTAGTTTTCTAGTTAGTGTTTCGGCTTTAAGATCATTGACTAGATTTCTGTCAAAGGCATTGTTTTTACCGGCCCATTTAACCAGGGTTTGCCAGAAGTCATTTACATTTTTGCAATCAATGAAGAAGTGAAAGATGTCGTCGCACTCGTCACAATAGTTACAATCAGGGAACAACTTATCTTTGATCGATTAATGACCCTATTCGCTGATTTATACTATGTATATGTTTACTGAATAAAAGTTGTATAATAATAATAATAATGTCGAGCAAATACTTGTTGCACACTATTAGTCTGTTCACGACCAAGAATTGAAACGACTGCAACCTTACGTTTTTTGTGCAAGTGTATGGAATTTGGTTCCATGCCTTGGATTCTACCTGTGTTACTATAAACCTTATAATAATTATTTATGTAGGCCTAGGCCTATTACTAATATTAGTCCACTAGCCTACATTAGTCATTATTGTTTTGCTGGTAATCAAACACTTAGATGTTAACGGTAGGCCTACTTTATTATAATTACCTATTGATGGTCCGGTAATCCTTTAATTATTTTACAACTTTTAGTTCTCAGCAGATAGTGAGTTTTTACCGGTAGTGAATTGCAACTTTTAAATAAAGGATGTGCTTTGGTCGGTGTTAATTTGGACAGAGAACATATAACCTAGGCCTAGCCTAGCCTAGAAACTTAGAAAGAACTATACAAGATCTCGATATTTATCATTTTCCCCATGGCCTATGTGATTTTCAGTGTTATTTTTGTTTTCGCAAATCAGTTTAATTTGTCTCGGCTTCTACAATGCTAAAGAAACTAATAGGCCTATTGCCCTTTCACGTTGGCCCTCATTCGATCAGGGTTTTTTTTGTTTTATTTGCCTTTTCACTCTTTTTCATACTCAACCCAAGGTAGGCTTACAGCATGCTTTCTCGAACCCTCATAAAAAAATGACAGATCATCCGTCATTTCTTAACAAACTTGCAGGACCTACCCAGGGACCTATCCTACCTTATGAGTCAAACTGCGTTTCAAGTTTGGTTTTTTTTGTGCTAAATTTGGGGGCAAATTCAACCCCCAACGGCAGAATTAACCATAGGCTTAAACAAGACAACACACTACTGCCCATTTGCTATAGTATCTTTCGATACTAGGAGGGTAGCCCAGCTGATTTGCCTAACTGCTATTTTCTTTTGCTTCTAATTTTTAGTATATAGTTCTTTTTTTGTATTTCTTTTTTTCGTATTAATTTGTGGATCATGCGATTGTTGGGTGTTCCATTGGATTGCTCAGTTGAACCTGTGCTCCTACCTCTATCCCATCAATACCCTACAATATGAAAGTATAAGAAGTATGTAACATTTACAGCTAGACTGTAAACTAAATCACAAAACTAAATCACTTTGCTCATCTCATCTCACTAACCCTCATTGCCATGAATATGACTCCACATGGATGTTGTCATGGCAACCATCACTCACTTCCAAACCTGGCCTCCTCCACTCTGGGCCACAATCAGCAGGAGGCATATCACAGTGATGTTACACTTCAGTTACATAACTTATCTGATGATCTCCTCAGATATTTCCTCTCACTGAAATCAGTTGACACAGATGTACAGATGACAGTCTACAGATCCAAAGATAAAGATCTTACAGGATGTAGCTTGTAAGATCACACTTGTAGGCCTGGCCTAGTAGGAATGCCTAGTAGCCAACCCCCTGCCTAGTAGCCAACCCCCTGTCAATCACAGCCAACAGGACAGCCAACAGGCTTCACTCACTCAGTCTGTATACCTCCCTCCTTGTCACTCACAGCACTCACTCAGTCTGTATACCTCCCTCCCTGTCACTCACAGCAAACAGGCCAAGCCAATACACTCCTCCACTTAACAGCACCAGCCAACACAGTCAAAACAAACCCATGTGGCCACTGACAGGCCACCCCTCCAATTTAGACTAAGCCAGGGGTGCGACAGAGCCTTCAGTATAGAGTATACCTTTCCTATAGTGATACTAAAAGGAGGCTGCGCCCATTCAATCGAAATACAACTTAAAACAGAAAAACACTTAGAGGCTACCCTCCTAATAAATAGATGGATATTACTGTAATATTGAAACTTTCTACAGATGGCATCATAATTAGCTTTGGCCTGCTTCAATTCCCCGATCCCCAAGCGTAGGCCTATTTAGACTCGTAAAGGTGCGTTAGATATCATCAATAGTGCAATTTGACAAATATATCCACCGAGAGGCAATAATAAGTTCAGATGTTTTTTTATAAGAATTTTATTTAAAAAACACAATTTCAACACTTATTGAAATATAACGACCACTGTCATCACATCTAGTTTTAATATGACATAATTATTACATAATATATTACGGTATGTAATCTCCATTTTGGCAATGGATATTGGTCTGACAACCGTCGGATTAGAGAAACTTTAGATAATGTATAATACATAAATAACTTAGGTACGGTAAATGCACCATCTTTCGGAGTAGCCATACATGCCACTAAGTTTATCAGATCAATACAATTCCACACAATGGAACATAGTAACATAAAAAGGAATAATTCAACTAACATGGTGAGATTTTAAAAATGTGTTACTCTTGATTTTGGTGAGATTTTAAAAATGTGTTTCTCTTGATAATCTGCTTAACCTTTTCAGTTTAATTTTAAGGGAGGTTTAAAACGATCGATACGAAATTTGTCATCACTGATAAACGATATTATCCCATATATAAAATTAATGCAAAAGCATTCAATAGATAACTCATCCCCAACCCCCAAAAGAACGATATATCAACTAATATAAACCACCAATAGAAAGTCAAAAGATAAAACGATAACAAATAAAGCATACCAATGTAAAAGTTATTGGTGTATAGATATTTTGCAGTATAACATCGTAAACAACTGGCACACTGATCAGGGTGCACACAAAAACATGTACAGTGGTTACATCACAACAGGCATGTATTTATACTAAGATATACTATACTGTATATACCTTCCTGATCACAACTAGAGCGCGGTGGATGTTCAATGCCATACGGGAGATGTACATTACATCTACTCATGCAAATTAGTACCAAATCAAAACATACTTTGAATGCACAAATGAATGGAATGCTGCATGAGACCTGTCTACACGTATACCAAAGGTTTCAAATGACTAGAATATAATTTCGGAATAACCTTTCTTCATAACAAAATACCTCAATCGAATCGAGTATTTGAACAAATCACATGTATATCCACTTCTTATTCTACACCGAAGTAAAGTTTAATCCTGTTGCAGGATCACGCTAATGAATATTATTGATTGAATGTGACTAGGAATGATTATGCATCTATGTGATTATGAGGGAACAACATAATTCACAATCAATACACATATTATCTGATTAAAACATAATTTCAGTCCTAAGACACACAATAAATACATGTGGTTAGTTCCCATGGGATAAGTTGAACCGGGGAGCTCCCTATTTGAACGAATTATCAAATAACAAACGGTGACCAAACTTGAAAAAAGAAATGAACAAGTGGACAAAATATTAATGATATAAACATCAATTCTGCAAAGACAAATTGCTTCTAACTCGCTTTAAATGATAGGATGAGTTGAAGATCTGGTGTAAAAAATGAGAATATTCTGTTTTAAGCGTTGCAAACTGAGGTGTTTAGGTTTAAATACAGGCCAAAACATTCCTAAAGAAAATGTAAGGTCAGAAACCTTGATATACTCAAGGGGGTTTATACAGTATCTTTAAGTAATTAAGGGAATGACTCCTAGATCTATGTAAAGAATGGAGAGTTAACCAAGGTACAGACAGTAGATAAAACTGAGGTACTGAGTCTTTAATTGTATAAATTTGGTTGCGACGGATATTTTAATGTTTTAGGTAGGTACCCTTATGTAACAGTAAAGTATAACAATACAACGTTTCTCTATAAATTGTGAAATTTATCTAAATAAAAATCTGTTCAAAAAAAAATATAAATGGGATCTTTATTTATATCCCGCCAGGTAGCACTCGACACTTACATCTCATGGCACTAAACAGGATATAAATCTCGACCTCTACGAGGCTCGTTCACCAAGTTCTAAATATTCCATGCAACCAAATGAATCGTAGACAATATATATCAAAGTTCTTAAAGATATTTACTTAAAAAAATCATGCTTAATAAGTGTCAATGACACAAATCTCAGGATGGCATTTAACCATAGGGAATCTGGAAGAACTTATGGAGAAACACATGAAACTAAAAAACTACCGATCACCCTGATGCCTAAATTGACCTCTCCACGAGCGGGGCTATGCTCCGCCCACTGTCTCACAGGACTCACATGTGGTGCCACCTCAGACAAACCAACCTACAACGGCCACTGTATAGCAGTAACACTGCCTATATAGAGGCGTGTTTTGATCTTAATTTGGACCCAGATATTAAATTTCTCTATTTTCTCAACATTCAACATATAGATACCTACACTATGGATACAATTAGATACTATGTCATATGGGCAACGAAAAATATGCTTGATAGAGAAAGAGGCAAAGGTTTTACCTTGGAGAAAGGTATGAGATTAGTTTGATGTTTGAAGTAAGGTTTGATAACTAAGATTAGTACTGGTATGACTAGGGCATATTGAAAATTGAAATTAACATCCGTTGTGGATGTTGATATGTTGAGTCAGTATTCAAGCATATATATGGTATTATTTTGTTTAAAATGGTATGATGGATGTTAAATACTTTCATATAAAAAGTAACTTCTGTACTTAAAACTAGAAGATTGATATCAAGGCAACTTATAAAGAACTGTTTAACTTTAATGTTAATTGTTTGAATGTTTGGCCTTAATTGAAATAAAATAGTAACACGCCATGATGAATAATACCATGTTTAACAGCAGGTATAAATATATCTAGTGGAGTGTTTAAATAATCAAGTTAAATTTTAAAAAGGGATTTAGGGAGATGGAGAGAGATTATTGCTAATGTAAGGTATAAGTTAGATCTTAGTTACCTACATTTGTCTCCTGAATAAGGAGATTTTTAAGAGGGATCTATCTTTTTTTACAAGTTTGATTTGTTATTCTGATGATTTTCTTTACGTTTCTTAAAACCATCCGGCCTGGTGAGAGTAGGGGTATTGGTGGGTCCATACCACCCATATAATAGTCCAAAACACTTAAAATCCAATGAAAAATCCTATATTTGGGGTAAAACATGCATTGTTTCTATAGTAAATTATAGGCCGTGTTAACGTTTGTGTCTGAGGTCCGAGTTGTAAACATGCAGTGCGTGCAATACATGGCCATGTGGGGCACATCTGTTTATGTTTTCAAGCGCGCTGACTGGCTATTGGTTATGTTAGGTGGGTGGACCTTCGATGCTTGTGGAGAAGTTAATTACCAAACGAGTCCCATGATTAATCCGGTAGGTGTGTATACATTTCAACACCCATTTTTGTTGAGAAACTCACTGTTGTTCAGAGGAAAAAAAACCCTCTATTACTCAAGGGCAATGGCAAGACATAGTTGTCTCTTATTTTCATCGTTCGCAGGGTCTAAAGACAATGATTTTGATCTTGATGGCGTGAACTGAACGTAAGATGATAGTGCACGTTGGCGATAAAGCCTTAGCTGAGGTTACCTCCGTAGATATAGACATGATAAAAGTGATAACACGAGGATGTGAAGAGACGCAGATTTCTGAGGCAATGCACCGCCAAATACTAATGGATCAAAATCGAAGCACTGTGTTTTGCCTTCAACCACTTCAAATTTCTGGCCTCGACAAAATTCCTCACCCGAATGATACTCATCCCCTGAAAAAACAAACACAGGATCAATATATTATTAGAAATGTGAAATGTCCCAACTTATACTTTATTGAGGAATGATCAAGTTTCTACTGAAAAAACATCGTAAATTAAAGGTAAGATTTAGCTGGTGTTGAAGATCTGTTCACTAAGATAACAGGTTTAGACTACTAGCACTGTACTAATTACAAAATCCAAGACTGCCAAGAAGTAGACTAGGAATCTTATGGTGAAGGCCAGTGTCAGTAAATGAAGATTAGTATGCACATGATTGGTATAGTTCATGGATGGAAGTGTTTAATATCGCTTTTTAAGTTTTCTGTCTCCCCAAGCTCAATATTTGGGTTGATACAAATTACTACGATGACCAAACGTACATTACTTACCGATTGATATGCCGTGGTACCTTGCCCCTCTGCAGGCGTCATAAAGGACTTGACAGTATTCTGAACAAACGTGAACTTTCCTAAAGTGAATATAAAAAACATTCAGCTCGTTTGCTTAACAAGTACTCCTCTCCAAAACGTATATATCTTGCGGTTTTTTAAAATTTTATATTATATTTTTATATCTTATACTTTGAAGCTCGTAAATATGATCACACATGTGTCTTAATTATCAATGTTGAGGTTTTATACTAGGATAGGAAGCATATTCTACCAAGAATTACATCGTATTTTACTTAATTATTTAAACACAATAGATGTGTTCCAATGTCCCTAAATGTCGAAGGCTTATTGGTTTATACATATTGAAATGTCTGGGAAATGGGATATAATACAGCATATATGCACTGGATCAAATCGTAATGCATTAAATTTGCGGGGAAAGGTTACTTCCAGATATGGAATACATATATGGGATAAACCCCATTTGGGATAAGACAGCAACGGGTTCTTTCGTCACATGTAACTATTTAGGACTCTAAGAAGAAATATACGTACCCAGACCAATCAATTGCATAAATTCAGTATTTTATACATATAAAGATAAATGTCCATACCTATCGTACCAGAGGTACTGATCAGGGCTGCAGAAATAGCACATGAGGTAATTGACCATGTGAGCGCAATCTTTGGAGGCTCCATCTAAAGGGTACATGCTTCCGAATACTGATGTTACTTCGGTTCGTTTACAGCATGCATTGGTTGCATACCAGGTGCAATTGACAAGGTTTCCTTGGGGTGATGATATACGGGACTCGCCTAAAAAAAAGAGGCTAAAGTGTTATACTCAGGTATTATTTATATCTATGTTAATTATTTGCTTTTATGTCAACCCTTATGTATACATAATATATATGTACTAGCATAGTATACCCGTCCTTTGGACGGTTAAGAAAAGGTAGGTTGTCTAGGGGAGGTATGGTCAAGGTATGGCCCCTTCCTCTCTCACTCACTCTCTCCCCCCTCTCTTCCTCTCCTCCCCAGTCCTCTTCCCACGTCCCTCTTCTCTTTCACTATCTTTGTCTCACTTTCTCATCCCCCACACCCTCCCTGCCCTCTTCTTCTCCCTCCCATCTCTTCTTGCTCTATCCCCTTGTCCCTCACTCTATCCGATTTCTCTCACCTGTCCCTCTACTTTTTCATTCTCTACTTCCCTATCCCACCCTTTCCCTCTCTCTCTATCCTCTTGTGCCTCACTCTATCTGATTTCCCCCGCCCTCTCCCTCTGCTTATTTGTCTATTTTCGTAACTTCATAATGTACTGGGTGAGTTGGATAAATAAAACAGTAGGCCTATCTTATCTTATCCTATTCCTACACCCTCTTCTTAACTCCTTTGCAAATAGTTAGGAGCTCAGAAATTACCTTGAAACAACAGTGCTTAAAATGCACCACAAAATGACTCAATGACACAAAAACTTGGCATCTCTGTAGTTAGGTTTCCCTGGACGTAGTTTGTGGGAAATGACGTAGTATCTTACAGGGGCTTTCCCAGGCTATAAATAGAGTGTAGAGATCGCAATTTAAAAAAGGCTTCAAAATCACATTTCCACCCCAGATACCTTCACAAACCACATACGACGACATCCAGAGAGGGGGGGGGCAGACCTCTACAGATAAAAAAATGGTTTGTAAAGCAACAAATTCCGAGAACATACAACATTAAAAAAAACCTCTTGTCTACCTCTTTTTGTAGAAATCGCTCTAGCTTTATATTATATGGATATGTGAAGTACCCCCCTATACTCACGTTGGGTACATAAGAAAGTTATGCTTATGTCATCAGAAATTCTTATATGGCACCACATATTGAAACAATTAACACAATGCTTACACAACCTTTGAATGACACATGATAGGATAATTAGAAATAAGGTTGTTAATTTTAAAATGATTGACCCCCCCCCCGCCCTCCAACCCAATGTTTAAGCATTGTAGTTGGGAGTGAGGCAGATTACATAGGCTAGGACCTGGGTAGAGAAAGGGATCCAGAAAAGGACCGGACAAGGATAGAAGAGCGTTTTACATGGTTAGTTTAGTAAGATTAAGTTTGTTATCACCCCTCCCCCCTCTCCTCCAAACACATCCCCATAGGAATAGCATAGGAATATCAATAATCGGTTCTAAAGCATAGATGGATTATTTCTTCGGACAAAATTTGGAGGAGACTTAATATAGTTGCGATTTCAGGGTAAGACAGTCGGCTATGGGTATGTTTAACATGAGAACGGGATGATCTGCTTGGGATGTGAATAAGGTAGGGTTTTGACACTAGATGCCCGGAGCGACAGATGGATACTAAATATGTTGGCTGCGCCCGCCTTCCTTGAGAAAGGCGGTTTTTGGTCGCTGATGGTCCAGAGTATAACCGCGAGATATTAGGATTTGTAGGGTTTGCTATATGGTTAATGTTAGGTTATATGAATAAAGAAAAACATTTGCCGACGCATTCCCCTCCTCCCGTTCCCCCCCGCCCACACAGCAGTTCGCTTCAGCAGCAAACAGCGCTTCTAAGTTCTAAGATCGCTAGCCGCAGCGGCTGTTCCATGCTGCTTCCCTGCCGCTGTCCCATGCATGAACCCTTTGCACATACGCTTATAGCGGGAATGGCCGCCAGTTTGAATCCTGAAAGCCCCTTTGAGATGGCTAAATCTGCTTATATCATCGTTGATATACACAATTGATGTATCGATTCCGGCAAAAATTGCGAGGAAAACGTCTTTAGATTGTCATCATTGCAGGTTAAATATGCAGGGGAGCACGATCATGTGGGCAAAGAGGGGGATAAGTCTCACATCTCTCTATTTGCATAAGACCCATAATGGCGGGTGTGACGTTTCTGTGAGTAGTGATCCTGCCGATGGGGTACCCAGACGCTTCGTCCCAAAACCGCGTCGGCCCAAGGCTTAGACCGCGTCGGCCCAAGGGGTACACTGCGTCGGCCCAAGGGGTACACCGCGTCGGCCCAATGAATCTGACACTTACATCTGATGCAATATAGTTAGACAGTCAAAATACAATTACTGTAATTACAATGTAAAATCAATAGATCGATGACTCATTTCCCTTAATCATGAATTACAATTAGTTATTCTTTGTTGTAATAGTTGAGAGATTTTATCTGACTTGTAGTAGATAAATGTCCAATGTCAATGTCTTGTCGGTTTTGATTTAGGCCTATGTATTACTCTAGTTATCACCTAAAGATAATCCTATACGTGATAACTAGAGTAATACATAAATCAAACCACCTTCATTATAATATCTTGCTGACACACTATTATTAATGGTAGAGTAGGCGAGGCCCTCGACGGAGCACATGTAGGCAAGGTACCTGCAGACTGTTGGAGGTGGTGTGTAGGCTCGGTATTTAACACTAAATCAAATGGATATTGTAGGTAGGAGGGGTAGAGAAAGGGGGTGGGGGTGGGACGATCATTTATTTTTATATGTACAATAGCCTATATAATAAATACTTTTAAACGCCTTGGTTCTGTTAGCTCTGGGCCGAGTTAGTACTGGGCCGAGCAGGCCTTGGGTGTGGGCCGACGTGGTTTTGGAGGTGGGCCGACGTGGTTTTGGAGATGGGCCGACGGGGCTTGGGCCGACGCTGTTTTGGGACAACGTGCCTATGATTCTGCCGATGGCAGCTTCTTTCAGAAGCAGTTGTCACGAAGAGTCGAGTGGAACGGCAGGAACAAAAGTCAAAACGGATTAAAGCTAATTAAACCTATTAAAAGTAATAACATTAGAAGAGTGTCAATATTATTAAATAATGGCACTGTGACTCAGTCTCAAATGAGCGCGGCTTCGCCTCGGTCTTGTTCCCTGGGCCCATAGACCGGCCTCAGCTACACTGTACACAACCTCTTAATCTAATCGCCCAATATACAGTGAGATTATGGGTTAGCGGAGGGATACGGGGATGATACTCGGTGTAATTATACTTATAGGTGAGATCATTCATTATACCCGTGTGACCTTATCTTATCGTGTCTCACACAAAAAAGGGGCTATTAGTATTACGGTAGGCTACGTACTCAACTCAAGGCTAATTTAGGCTTGGAAACGTTTAAAACTGATAGTACAAAGTGATGGTAAACTGCTACACTTACCAAAATAAGAGCATGGTTTTCCCGTGGAATGTTTAGAGTCAGAAACAACGAAATGTAGAAGAGTCAATATTATTGTGGCCCCGATGATTATTTTCAACTTGGAGGCAACCATTTTGGCACACAACTTTGAAGTCTAAACATCGGATCGAACGATGGTTGCCGAAAGTATAAATTGAGAGAAAATGCATGAATGGTATGACTATTTATTAATTTCGGAAAGTCCCTTTACTTTTACGTAAGTTTTTGCGACATTCTGTAGATGTGAATAAAGAAGAAAACAGAATGTACAGAAAAATATTCTTTATTATTGATGTATAAAAGTAACAAAAAGTACATAACAATTGGAAACAAACACATCACATTTTGTAGATGCTTTTGCAACCTTGACCAGGCCGTCATACGACAACATGGCGATCTCATGGCGGCGCCTCCGTGGCACGCTTCGTCCAAGTAATATTCGTCGCTACCTGGTAGACCCGGAGCAGGCATGGCTGGTTATGACTGTACTATTTCTGGCAGAATGTGTTGTTAATGTGATGGTCATCCAGCGTATTCGATGTTGGTATTTTGTTTATTTACAATCACAATCTTTACCCAGCTAACAATTTTCCGTTGTATTCACGTTGTGGCGACGTTATTTTCGATTTTTTGGTTGGTTGTAATTACGTAAATCTGTATGGAAGAAATAACGTGAATATAACGTAGAAATTGTTTTTTAAAAAAATTATTATTCTTTAATTTAAATTTTCTTTTGTTTAAAAAATTGAAAAAAATGTTTACGTTGCATTCACGTTATTTCTTCCATACAGATTTACGTTGCTACAACGTAAACAATCACAACGTAGAAATTACGTAGTGTGTTAGCTGGGTAATGAGTGGGCGATAATATGCTATAAATCCCATTTGTTTTGCTTCTTGAAAGTTGAATGGGGGGGGGGGGGGGACACACACACCCCAATACTGAATGGGTAACCTAACTTACTTTGGAAATTCACCTTTAACCTACTAAATGATGCTTAGGAATTTCTTAAATATATCAATCAACCAAAATTTATTACCAAAATATTTATAATCTATTTAACTAAAAAAGATACAATTCTGAATCGAGTCTTGAGTGAGTGGTTGCCTAATGCCATGACACGAATCGAGCCTTTATTAAAATTAAAAACTAGGAAGAAATCTTGATTAAAGTTAAAAACTAGTAATAAATGACTTAAACATTCTGATCGTCCTAGTATTAGTAAACCTCACACTGTTCCCGGTAATTTTCTAAAAACATGGCCCTTAACATACGAATATATGATATCAGCAATAATCATATACTAGTAGTACTTAAATTTAAAGTCTGTCCCACTTCCAAGGAGAATAATTTCGCTTCGAGGATTAGTCACTTCTTGCCTATCTCAACCGAATCAGCAACCCGCTGTTCTTTACTTTGCTGCTTTCTACAGCGATAGGGTGATAACTATATTGTTATATTGTATGTCTTATACCCCAACAGACACTGAGATTGATTGGAAAGCCTACATGCAAGAAGTAGAAGGTGTAATCAATGGAACATATGATTATATGCAACTAAAAGGCGACACAGGCCCACTTGTGTATGTAATAGATACCATATCTTTTATTCTTTAGAAACTTATTATATCTGACCACGGCAGTTTCTATTCCTTTAGATTTCCTATTACAATATCCATCGGTCATATTAATGTTATAAACCAGGGCAACATGCCGAAACATGTATACATACATAGATGTTTGTTCTCATACCGTATATATTTTTGTTCTTATCACTTAATAATCTCTACTCTAACGCCTAACATCTTTGCTACAGGTATCCCGCTGGATTCGTTTATATATTCATGGGTCTTTACTATATAACCAGCCACGGAAATAATATTCTCCTCGCACAATATTTATTCGCCATCCTATATCTAGGAACACTTTTGCTTGTATTCAACATCTACAGAAAGACTAAACTGGTATGTGCTTAATGTGTTTCCCTTTACTTTATGATCTGTTGCGATAATTAAATGCATAGTCACAGGATAGATAATATTTAATTCTACCTAGATCATAACCTTTGGAATAATACACTTTAATTTCTTGTCAGTTGTCTGTTGACATCAAATAAATGTTTTGCAATTTCGTTCAACGTCTAACATGTATCTCCCACTTTTACAGGTGCCTCCGTATGTCTTCTTCTTCATGTGCTGTGCATCGTACCGCATTCATTCTATTTTCATCTTGCGCCTTTTTAACGATCCTGTGGCAATGTTCCTTTTGTATGGAGCAGTCAACCTCTTTCTATACAACAAATGGATGCTAGGATGTGTGATGTATAGCATAGCCGTATCGGTTAAGATGAATGTGCTTTTATTTTCACCAGCCTTGTTTGTTCTCCTCTTACTGAATCATGGTGTCGTCAAGATAGTACTACACATCTTTGTCTGTGCGATCATTCAGGTAAGTAAAACGCCATTACTTGTTGGGGAGATTTGGATTTGATAACTGGAGGTACCGGAATATATGACTTGCTAAATCTCAGAATCTATTTTAAGCTATCTTTATGAAGATAACATGTGCAAAAGATACATTATAAATCCAAGAGTACATCTTAACTTCGTATTCCCCTTGAAAAAACCCTGAAATACAAGGATTTTGATAAAAAGTGGATTAGTACCAAAATTTGGAAAGTCTTTTTATCCCCTTTGCATGTTATTACCCTGCATAAAGGTCGATTTGCGATTCTTTCATTTCAACACCATAGTATATCAACATTTATATGTCACTCCGGGTTCTCTTTTCAGCTCGTTCTTGCAATTCCTTTCTTGATTGCCAACCCTTTCGGTTATATCATCAGGTCGTTTGACCTTGGACGTCAATTTTTCTTCAAATGGACGGTGAACTGGAGATTCTTGCCAGAGGAAGTTTTCCTCAATCGTTATTTTCATCTAGCACTGTTATCTCTTCATGTACTCGTCCTTCTTATTGCTGTAGCCCGCTGGTCGAGGCAAGTATACTTATTTTTTTTATTCATTTAAGGCCAATATACTAATTAATCAAAGCATACTCAAAAGTACGCAGTCCGCCATGGACGTTTTGACGCGTTTAAGATATCTTCTTTCGGTAAAACACCTATTTATAATTATCTCATTTGATAATACCCCAAAAATTTCACTACGTGTTCATTGTTAACTTTATTTACTGATAATTAACACTCAAATTAGAATGTCATGTACTTTTCAATTTATCCAGGAAATTCCAATCATTACGGAAATTCTTCTTAGTCTACAAGATAATACCCCAACAATTGAAGCCCTTTCACGCGGAAGGTATCCTTTGAGTTGAAGTTGAAGCGACAGCCTACTGTAGAACATCCATCATTTTTTAGAATATTTATCTCATAGCTTGAATTTTGTGTTTAACGCTTTTCACTTGATTAAAAATAATATGGGTTTTACTAACACCCGTCAGGTGGACTTTTTTTTCATCCGCAGTAGCATTATTTGGTTTTCATTTTGACCTGAATTCCTTGACCAAGTCTCAGCTATCGTAAGGCCACTTTTCGTTGCCAACTTAGTAGGTATGGCATTTAGTCGTTCACTGCATTACCAGTTTTATGTCTGGTATTTCCACACTCTTCCTTATATCTTGTGGTGCACCAAACTACCAGTCGTTATGAGGTAAGAAATTAGTAGACATCAATATCCGTTGAATTATGAATATATAAGGAAAAATTAACAAAATGGAAATATAGTTCCATGGCAAAAATCTCTCTTGTAGATAAAATTTATGATTCTGATTTAATATGTACTCCACACTTTGCCATCGATTCCCCAAGATGGCCCGGCAAATAATTCCATATATGGGTCTTAAAACATTTTTTAATACTTAATATTTATTATTCCAGGCTCTTAATCCTCGGTATTCTGGAGATGTGTTGGAACGTGTACCCTTCCACTGACATCAGCAGTGGTGCGCTTCATGTCTGTCATTTCGTAATATTAATAGCTTTATTTGCCTCTTCATACCAAGATGAGCCAAATGAAAAGGTGGAGGGATCTAACAAAAAGGTCAAAGCTACCAAGGTGCAATAATTAATTACAATACAGTATGAATCATTGACTGTCTAGACTTGGGTTTGGAGTTGTTTTAGTCATTAGATATCTTTCACCCACTTCACTACTGTTATACGTTGATTCTTCCAGTCATTTTACCGCGCATATATATGTTGACGTTTGATCTCACATGCTGGATACCAGTCTGAAAAGTATTTTGGTGTAGTGCTAGACAGATAGATATGCCGGTCTTTATTTCATGTATCATTGTTCCCGATTTGATCTGATTTCTCTAAGATGTGCCTGCTTTTATTGTGTTGAAAAACAATACCAGAAGGAATGATATAATAATATATATATTAAAGAAAGCTCTGGAGAGGCATTTTTGTAGAGATGTAGTCAAATTCTAGTGGAGAAAGAACCACGGATTTCACTCCCTTGTTATGGTGCCTTCGAATAACATTATTTATCTCATTACAATGGGACGCATGTTTTTTCCTAAGTAAATTGTTATCAATAAAATAAATCCCATTATGCCTCATAACCTAGCGGGTGCTCCCTACATTTTTCTTTCTCTATGTACCCAACTGCAGTTAAGTTGTTTCAGTGTTGATTTCAATAAATATACTATATCAAAATATAACCTCTTGACGCGCTGTGCTTTGATGTGTTCCTGGTTTCGATATCAAATCCTTATTCTTAGCAACTTGTTTTCGTAATTAAATGAGTGATATCCCCAATCAAACGAATGCATATATATAAAATATGATTTAAACATTTATTGATTATATTACACACTGCAACGACCCGAACCGCCAGACGAGATAAATCTGACCCGAGTCCTTTGTTGACAATACAGTGAGATTCCAATCAGTGTGGGGTCCATTCATACACTTCTATCATTTCAATTCTCTCTCTCTACATATATACGCGCCTGGTGAAATCTAAGGACGGAGTTCAATATGTATGTACATAGATATTTACATGCTCTCGGTTTATATATTCATGACATTAAAAGCCTCTCCCTATAAACCCTTGTTAAATCGTAAAACTCCGATCATCACAATTATCTCCATAACTGCTGGGAAAGCACTTGTGAACCCAAAGATGTACCAAAATGAATTACAATCCCATGTATCAAATAGGAAGTAAGACAATGAGATGGCACCGGCAGCGTGGGCAGCAGTAGCTAGGAGGAGTTAAGGCATTTATATTATAAAAATCAAAAGTATTTTTTTATTTATGCGACGGTGCAACAGTAGAAACAACAGTTTAGTTGTTTTGGATATTTAAAATAATATACCGGTAGCTGATTTCACAGAATTAAATTTTTACGGTGTACGTTCTTGTGTTCTTTTCGCTATTTTGTAAGTTGAAAGCCCAGATTCATTAAAACCGTGGCAATTAAAAACTACTAAAAAGTGAAAATATCAAATTGTACGGTAAAGGATACAGAGAAGTGAGGCCGTATGCATAAACATGGAGAGTCCACCAAAGAATCCAGAGAGTTCAATGAAGAACAAGCCGAAAGATACTGCTATTCCTATCATCAACCTGCGAAGATACAATACATGTATACAATTTACTTAGGTATGGTATTATGACAGTTTACAATATGGATCAAGAGATACTATGATGGTTTTTCTATTAGTTATTTATCATCGGAAAAAAATCGCTTTCAAATATTAAAACCTAAGTTGACGGGGATAACACACATGCATGAGCTTGTTTATTTAAATATGCATAAATTCAAAACAATATGTTCATAGGTTGTCTTTGACGAATTATCATCGTGGCAATATATTTTCCGCCGTGTATCTAAAGGAGCGATTTCTACAGCATTACATGATACTTACGCTTGGTCCTTAGCATTGTACTCATCCTGAGTGTATTGTAATGGGAGGCATGCTTTAACATTTTCTTCCTGACAAAAAAGATAGGAACGATTATTTAATTGATGTAGAATCATTTAGATATCTAGTTAAGTTGAGAAACGACCACATTATGATGAACCATTTATACCCCAAATTTAATAAAAGCATTGAAATAGGTTATTACTTTGTACCATATCATACCTATCATATCACAATTCGAGATTCACAATATTATTTGTTGTTGACATTAATTAGAATAAGAAGCTCTGTTCTGGGAAGTAACAAAACAAGGTTCCGTATTTTTTTTTCAAAATCACTTCTCAGTTTACTAATGTCTAGGACTTACCCGTGATAAAAATAGCACGATGCTAATGATGAGATGGGCCACAATAGTAAGAAATCTGGCTGGAACAAGCCCTGTTGTTTGAGTCATCTTCAC
The DNA here is from genome assembly GCA_942159475.1 of Sthenelais limicola. Classification (NCBI taxonomy): domain Eukaryota; kingdom Metazoa; phylum Annelida; class Polychaeta; order Phyllodocida; family Sigalionidae; genus Sthenelais; species Sthenelais limicola. The sequence goes on along the minus strand of OW804097.1, from coordinate 71,053,591 downwards.
TGTCCGTTTATCACCAAGCCGTTTCCAAGGTGTTGATCAAGCAATTTGTACAATCATAACAAAAGGTTCCCCTCGGCAGATAGAAAATCTTAATTTAAATGGAACATTACATTAGTAAAAACATTATGGAGTTTTACATTAGTGAAAAAACAAACTATGGAAACCTTTCATTGAAATAGAATAATTAAAATGCAGTAGGAAATGTTGATCCTTCTGGTAGAGACAATCATACATGCATTTACATATAAATAAGTTACGCGATTTTTATTAGATTAGTTTAAATCAGTTATGTTTAGTAGGAAATTGTATTTAAATTGTAACTAAAAAGTAACCTTTGGTTAAACTATTTCATTTTTCCCACTAGAGCATCGTTAATACTGGATGTAATGCAGTTAGTGTCACAGCCGGGCCTAAGCTCTATCTCAATTAATTAGGACTAACCAACATCTGATTCTTTCATTTGCCTACCGCTACAATGGCAGATTAAAGGGATAAATGAGCTATATGACTATAAATAAAGGTCGTGGAATTGGATATATATGTCATTATGTGTATTGGCTAGAGGTTGACAGAGGCAACTCAACAAGAAGTCGCCAAGTGGCCATGCCATGCATAAAACACCTCAGCTCGGCAATTCGACCCAAGCTCGGCATTGGCCCAACACTATTGGGGAAATCTGCAAATAATTTCCAAAAATCCCTACGTTCCCATATGTACACACACTTCAAACCTGTCCCATTCTCAAGCTTATTGATTATAAGAGACATTTCACCGAAAAATTTAAGGCCTTACTCGTATAATTACGCAGTTCCAGCATTACATGCTTACGCCTATGTCTATGCATAAGATTCAAAATCTGACATCGGTGGCTTGACTATCGTTGAGCTTCGTCTAACACGAGGCCCGGGTAATGACATCATAGTCACGGGGATTCCCCACCGGAACCCTACCCAGAACGAGGCCCATGTAATGACGTCATAGCAGCAGGGAATCCACATTGCCGTATCATGTGTGTACATGATCGGCGATGGGGTCCACACGATTAAAGCTAAAAAACAAAACGATTTGGATGCGTTGGGAGATGCCATAGGAGGGAGGGAAGCAGGTAGGGTCTTGATAGTGTTAATCGACAAAAAGAATCTATATTTATGAACGTAAATAGCCCATGACTTCTCCTCATTCCCATCAAATTGTGACGATAGACCTATCTGGTGCCACAATGCTCTCCTAGACGAAATGGCGCAGTGGCTTCCCTTATAGAGGGAATCCTGATTCTCCCATAGGCACAAGAGCGCGCCACCAGCACACCTGGAGCGGCGAAATTAGTCTAGGAAAGTTGGCTCGATGTCCCGATTTCCTATGTTTTCATCATCCAGGTGAAAAACCAATGCCAGATTTGACATCCTCAACATTTTTAAGAAGGAAAACATCGGGGTTCATACGGTCTATATTGTACTCGTAATGCACATACCATGATTTCCCAACGCATGTCTAGCTATCTCCAGTCCTTAAGTCTTAACGCTCGGCCGTACTCGGTAACACGCTCGTAGTGACGTCATAGCAGCCAACGTATGATGTGCAAAACATCGCCCGTCATCGCCGATCGTTTTGCGCATTTAATTCAACACAAACCAAACGATTTTAATGCGTTTGTTGGTGGGCGGGATGGTGGGCAATGTCAACGTACAAAAACATTCCATATTTATGAATATAATTATAAATACCCCAAGACTTCCCTTCATTCCAATCAAATTGTGACGATAGTCCTGTATACTGGTGCCACACACACCCCTGGATCTAACTTTATAGACAATGAACATGTATTTTGAAAAGATTTTATTTGTGTTCAGTCTATGAAGTGACAAGGCCAATGTCTATGTCTATGGCTACACATATGATCACACTTCCCTGATTCATGAATGTTGTGCTGGTACATGTCAGGGCGTGTTTACATTTGTAGTATTTAGCTAATATATTGAAAAAAACACGACTTTGTCTAATATTAGCATGATTTAATACCATACGTCTTCTATGAAACAAAGAACTAATGTTATATAGGACTAGTACGTTCAGAAGATATGTTAATAAACAAAAATAAGAAAGTAACATTGCTACCTCAGCTCAAAGCGCGCCGATATCCACCATGTTTACATCTGACCTCGTACTATCTCTGTGAACGCGAGATTTGTAACTGGTACCCGCTCACACCAAACAAGACAATCCGGGAACCCGAAGATCGTGAGCTGACGCATGCGTACATTACAGGCCACGTAGGTTATAGCCACATTTACAAGGAAAATGGTAAGTTAACTTGCAAATGATTCCATTATTTTTGCTCTAAAGAACAATTATCAAGAAGGTTTGCACCTTTACTGTTATGGCACGGTATGCGTATTTATATATCGCCACAAAACCTTTAGAAATAGACTGATTTCCCGCTTGTGTATTGTATTTGTCAGGAGCCGGGTCCATGTCATCCATGTCATGACGTATCGTCCGATAGTATTAAGGCTAGCCTAGGTCCCTTGGCTCTATTCATGTTTATAAACTGGCCGGTAGTTTCATGTTTACGATTTGGTGCACCGACTTTTACTGTTTGTGTCAAATGTTGTCTTTTTAATCCTTGATATAGCCGGCTATGTAGGTAATTCAAGTAAAAACATATGCTGGCGACACGATTACGAATTTACGTTTACACTGTTGACTGACTGTTGACAACTCGACGTGACTGTTTACAAAGACACCACGACATTATAACATATTTTTGGCAATTATCACAATGACCGCATGTGTAAACTCTTCTCTTGAACCTTCTCTTGGTTAGAAATTATATTTCAAATAAACCCTCCTTCACCACCATAGTATGCAGTAGTAAGTAGTTCTCTCCTCTTTCAATGTGCACAGCCAGTGCAGGGGTGGGGCATTGGTATTGGTAGGGTCTACGCACACAACGTTGCATGATTTGTCTATTCCAAATTTTATACATTCTATATTATACATCTTGGTGGACATTAATTAATAATTATGATGGGTAGCATACGTTTGGTTAAAAGTGTATTCGCTCTGGTCCTCACAGGTTATTTATCTTACACGTCTTAAGACAAAGGTCCCCGGCAAAGGTCTAAGCCTCTAGAAATCCCGTTTCCATTTAATATTGTTATGTCACTTATAAACATATCCACTGTCTGATTGCCACTGCTAAATAAACTGTTTATTTTTTTTAATAAATTGTTTATTAATGCCATGACTCAATCTTTCCTCAGCCTCTGCGACTCGATATCAAACGGAAGCTATCAGCTCGATCTGATAGGGTGAAGTCTGTCGATCTTCACCCATCAGAACCATGGATGCTTGCCAGTCTTTACAATGGAAATGTGCACATTTGGAATCATGAATCACAGGTATGATGAAGTTGTTATATCACCAGAAGCATTCTACTTAGAAATGCACAATTTTACATTTGTTTTGGAATGTTAGTCAAGTCCCAACTCATTACGTCGGTGAAGGTATAAGCATACGGCCATTAATAATTAAAATGTTAGGTACTTTAATATATTATGACACAATGAGTTTATAACAACACGATTGCCAGTAGAGCAGTTTAGATATAATTATATGTGTGTTAAACTATGTTTCTTTGGTAAAAGATATTGGAGCTAGATAAATACAATTAATCTAAACGAGATTCTCTCCAACCCCTGACTCTAAAAGTATTACTGACATGTGTTTTTTCAATCCTATTCCATGTATTATATATACATACCAGTGTGTGCTATGATTCATTATTAATAATTACCTTGATTTTATGCTTTTACTTCGAGAAATAACAGGGGGTATATCAGCAGGAGCTTACTGAACCTGTTGATATTAAATATATTTAATCCATATTAAATTTCTCTGTAGCAACTCATCAAATCCTTTGAAGTGTGCGACCTTCCTGTGCGCGCTGCAAAATTTGTGGCGAGGAAGAACTGGATAGTCACTGGATCCGTAAGTTCAGCTTCTATGTTGTGAATTAATGTACCTTTATATCGCAGACGATATACAGCAAACCGATAACTTAACCAAATTTGAATCTAAAACATTGGAATTATGTAGTTAAGGGGAACCTTGTTCTATTCTGGCCTTTCAGTTGTAGTTGTTACCTTTGATTCAAACCTATGTATAAACACCAGTTCTAAACATGATCCATGCAAGCATAATTACGGACTGACACTTATGTGATTGAATAATATCATCCAATTATTCTCTTCCAAAGGATGATATGCACGTACGTGTATACAACTACAATACATTGGAGCGTGCGCATCAATTCGAAGCCCACTCTGACTACTTGCGAGCAATTGCAGTTCATCCTACACAACCCTTCATTCTCACCAGCAGCGGTAAGTTTTCAGTCTGTTGCTCTGTGATAATGCTTTCAAGATTGACATTAATACATTCACGACAATGATTGCCTCGCAGATCTTACCCAATCCTTCACCTGCTCTTGTCTTTATTCTATTATAGATGACATGCTTATCAAATTATGGGACTGGGAGAAGAAATGGTCTTGTACGCAAGTCTTCGAAGGTCACACCCACTATGTTATGCAGATCGTTATCAATCCAAAAGACAACAACACATTCGCCAGTGCATCATTGGACCGTACCGTTAAGGTAATACATCCTTGCCAAATATTGGTATTTTAGTTTGTAGAACTTTGAAATATTTTTATTCAGAAACAAACATTTAATATCCTCAATCTATCAATTGATTTTGTTCTTCATCAAGTGATATTATTGCTTTTGCATAATGCATGAACAATTATTATATTAATATTTGTCTCTATTAATTTCAGGTTTGGCAGTTGGGATCTCCAACCCCCAACTTCACCCTAGAAGGACACGAGAAAGGTGTGAACTGCGTCGATTACTACACCGGCGGTGATAAGCCATATCTTATCTCCGGTGCCGACGACAGACTTGTGAAAATATGGGACTACCAGGTATTACACCGATTTGACATGTATTCTAAATATTTACCTTTGGTTCTTGAGATCTGAAGATTGTATACGTTTGTTTAGGCCATCAGCTGTACCCCAAAAGAGTGAATTTCGTTCCGGATTTTGGGCACTACTTTTTAGTAGCAGATTCCTATTGCTAATACCCTATATTATAATATCCCAAAAGTTCTCCATGCAATTCCTGCCAGATTTTGAGTAATTGGGCCTTGTTTCTGACAGTGCAAAGCCTATGGAGCCAACGGTCTGGCTTCATTTTAATGGTCATTTTAATAGACAATCATTTATTTGATGAATGTTGAATCTTTCGTCATACCAATGATTTTTTTACTGAATCCAAATCTCCGGAATCTTCTGATTCTGAATCTGCCATTTTTAACTTTTTAACTTTTGAGGAATTTTAGTTCTCCATGTTTGGAAAATAAAATGTAAAAAATTAAATAAATAAATAATAAAAAATATTATTTTCTATATTTAGAATGGAGTGACTGATATCAATGAATAGAGAATACTGTGCCCTAAAATTGTTTTCTTTTGACCTAAGATGTCAGTGCATTATTTTCAAAGTTATTAGCAAAATGCCTCATAAAGGTCAAGGACAAAGGTCATTAATCGTGAGGTATTTTGCAAATAACTCTGAAAATAATGCACTGGCATATTAGGTCAAATAAAAACAGTTTTAGGGGACATCATTTCCTATCAATTCATATCATGCACTTGATTCTAAACCCATTAGATAGTTTATTGATTGATTAATTATTTAATTTTTTAACTTTTTTTTTTCAAACATCAATCATTAAAATTCCTCAAAAGTTACCAAGTGGAAATTGGCAGATTTGGAATCATGAGATTCTGGAGATTTGGAATCAATCATAAAAATTTAGTAGGACCGAGAATTCAATGTTTACCAAATAAATGATGGACTATAGGGAGAGACGGCCTCCGCTCATCTGGTCATGTGACAGTGCATCCACACTTCTAGGAACGAACTGATTTTGTGCAATTTTGAACAATTAATCATATATAATATTAGAATCCATATCATAGAATATATTCATAATGAACATGAGCAACATTTCCGCAACATTTATTGCCTTAAATCGACAGTAATGCTGAGATTTCCCCCATTGTTTACTTTCACCCCACTGCCGGGCAGTGGGTCGGTACTTGGGGGACTCTGGCCTTGACGACCATAGCAACCAAGCTTAAAATCTCCAACTTTCCCCCTCGATTTCTTAAATTATACACAATTGTCGGAAAAACGGAACCAGCGACTGCAATGTATGAACAATACTTGATATATACATGTATGCTCATAGCATTTTGACCCTTTTATGTATGGTTTCAAAGGGGTTGAAAACAGGTATTTTAGCATCAGCGTCTATGGAACTCAGCTGGTGTATTCACCCGAGTTTTTGCTGCCGATCGTAGCGCCACCTGTAAATACCCGGATTCTCGTCTCAAAGAATTAAAACTACCATTAAAAATGAAGCCAGACCATAAGCTCCATAGGCTTTGCACTGTCTGATTGATTGCTCATTTTCTCAAAAACTGGCACGAATATCATGGAGAACTTTTGGGATATTATAATATATAGTACTAGCAATTGGAAACTGGTGTCAAAAAGTAGTGCCCAAAATCCGGAACGAAAATCATTTTCTAGCCATATTCTGAGGCTCAGCTGATGGCCTAGTTCTCGTTTGCGCGGTTCCTGACTCAATATTTATGTTGTATGATCAAAGTTGGTACTGGGGCGAAAAAATAGAACACGCATTACTTGTCTCTTTCCTTCATATATATAACAAAAAATGGTCACCTTAGGAAACGAGTCTTGATGATGTCCTAAGTACAATATTTGATTGAACATTCACTATTTTCTCTTTTCAGAACAAACATTGCGTCCAGACTCTGGAAGGCCATGCCCAGAACATCTCTGCAGTAGCTTTCCACCCCGAGTTGCCCATCATCATGACAGGCTCGGAAGATGGTAAATAATAAAATATTAATTATTCAGACACTACTCTTCTGAAACTAGGAGTAAAATGGTTCCAAGTAATGAATGGGCATGTCTGTTTTCCAATTATCAAGACCAGGAAGAACATGTAAATATTTTGAATGAATTTAATTTGATAGATGTATTCTTAAAAATACCACTCCATTCCGTAGGTACTGTACGCATTTGGCACGCCAACACCTATCGTCTGGAAAGTACATTGAACTATGGCTTAGAGCGTGTGTGGACCATCTCCTGTCGCAAGGGCTCTAATAACGTGGCTCTTGGATACGATGAGGGATCCATCATGATCAAGGTTTGTGTTGAATTGTTCTGTTTTGTTACGTTGACATTAATTTCACCCGATATTGGCGTCTATTATAAAGAAATTGTCACCTAGTAGAAAACTACAATGGATATGTGCGTACAATACCATTCATCCATAAATCGAAATTCTCTGGGAATGTAAAGTTTCTCAAATCCCTGAGTGGTAGCATACTACATTTGTACTAGGTACTATCAGGTACGAATACTGAATTGAATTGAATTAATTACTGCATAATATGTCCTATATTCTGCGCATTACAATACTAGCTCGGTAGAGAAGAACCTGCCATGTCTATGGATATGAATGGTAAGATCATCTGGGCCAAACACGCTGAGATCCAACAGGCCAACATCAAGGCTTTGACTGACCAGGACGTGAAGGATGGGGAGAGGCTGCCCCTCGCAGTCAAAGACATGGGCTCGTGCGAAGTGTACCCTCAAACCATTTCTCATAACCCTAATGGCAGGTATGGTTGTCTTCTGATATGCATATCATCACTAAATGCACTAGATTCCAAATATCTGTTTGTCTAATAAAGAGATTGCGAAACACCCATTTTATAATTTCCACCTTCAATTCAAGAAACTACATGATAATAGATAATCTCTGGTTTTGTGAAGCTACGAAAATCAATGCCTCATTGATATAATGTCGTGTTTATTGTCGAAGCAAAGAAAATAGTCTCACAATCAATCTCTTTTCAATGCAAAACCAGATTCGTCGTTGTTTGTGGAGATGGAGAGTATATCATTTACACCGCCATGGCCCTGAGAAACAAGAGTTTTGGCTCCGCCCAAGAGTTCGTGTGGGCCTCTGATGCCTCGGTTTATTGCATTCGTGAGAGCGCTAGCGTGGTGAAAATATTCAAGAATTTCAAAGAACAGAAATCTTTCAAGCCGGACTTTGGAGCTGAAGGTAAATATTCCGAGTTAAAGTATATATATTAGTTTATAAGGAAATTGTTGTATGTTTGGAAACTCAAATTGTGAACAAAATTATCAATATCACCTCATTTTGTTTCATGCCACTGAATCCCCTTTTTTGAAATGTAAGCACACGAAAGGAATAAAAATGTTTATTTATAAGGAGATATATATGTTGTAAATTACTAAGAATTACTTCATGAAGTATTGATAAATACCTACACTAGTAAGCTTGGAATAAACTATAAATAAATATTTTTTTGCAGGTATATTTGGAGGAGCCCTGCTTGGTGTGCGATCAGTTTCTGGCCTGGCTTTCTATGACTGGGACTCAGCTGAGCTCGTCCGGAGGATTGAAATCACGCCCAAACTGGTTGGTACTCATAAATGCATCTGTGTTTTAAAGTCTCACTTTTGATCAACCTCCTAATGTTAGCTATTCGTATTTTCTATAGCATCCTAATCATGTTAAATTTATGTCAACGTTAAAAGATTCTCGGTGACCTACAACAATAGCATTTCTCTTTGATGAAATTGAAAGCTTCGGTGAAGATTTTTATGGTAAAAAAAATAATTATAACAAGGAAGTCCTCTATTGAGTCTACTGCCCTTGTCAGTATGTCCCTAAGCTGGTATTTTCAGTTTTTCATTTTATAAAAGACTGACCGATTTTTTGCGCCATAAAGATGCATGTATTCGATTCCCATTCCATGCTTTTATCGGCAATGTCCATGGATACTCTAAACAAAATCCATGCTAAGGTTCCCCAAAATAATCTTTCACTTCGCCTCTTATTCTGACAGATATACTGGAGTGAAAGCGGAGAACTCATGTGCATTGCTACTGAGGAGTCTTTCTTCATCCTCCGCTACAATCCCGACGCCGTTGAGCGAGGGAGAGAAAACCCAGAGTCGATCACTGAGGATGGAATCGAAGAAGCATTTGATGTAAGTCAACCATAAAAGGACTAAATGGAAGAACCACTTAGTAGAATTATAAGTCCTATTTGTGTAAACGATTATAAAACATGAATAACAATTCAATATATATATAAACATTATATTTATGTGTGCTAATTTATCTACCATTTATCTATATTTTATATTATCAAAAATCTTCCATGCCGAAAATTTGTCATAATACGCATTTACTTGGATTTTATAGGTTGTGGGAGAGATCGAAGAAACTGTAAAAACAGGCTGCTGGGTTGGCGACTGCTTCATCTATACCAACAGTGTCAACCGTCTCAACTACTATGTTGGCGGAGAGATCGTGACCATTGCCCATCTCGACAGAGTCATGTACTTGTTAGGATACATCCCCAAGGACAACCGCCTCTACCTCGGCGACAAAGAACTTAACATAGTTAGCTATTCTATCCTACTCTCCGTTCTCGAGTACCAGACAGCAGTCATGCGGCGAGATTTCGACACAGCCGACAAGGTCCTACCAACCATTCCACGCGAGCAACGGACCAGAGTAGCACATTTCTTAGAGAAACAAGGCTTCAAATCACAAGCTATGGCCGTCACCTGTGATCCCGAACACAAATTTGAGCTTGCTCTACAATTAGGGGACCTTACCATTGCCCATGAACTAGCGAAGGAAAGTGAGGTAGGAATATTCGCCAGTTGAAGTAATATTTTCATTCTCTGGTTATGAAGATTGTCTTCTATGGCTATGCGAAGGAGAAACGTCTTCTTTATATCCCATTGAATACTACTCCACCATGTGGTTTTACGATAATATTGATTGAAAACTTTTTATTCTGCACATACAAATGATATCAAATTGAAAAGAATCTGTCCATATACATGACGCATTTATATTAAAATTCATAATGGAAGGTGGTGGAGCCGATGATAATGGTCAATTTATCTTTTATCAGCTCCTTTTCAGTCTCACCCATTCAATTATTCAAAGTTTATCATTTCTATTTACTTGGGACTTAAAAAAAAGAAATGTTACATTACAGTCAGAACAGAAGTGGAAGCAGCTGGCGGAGCTAGCCACATCCAAGTGTGAGTTTGACTTGGCACAAGACTGCCTTCACCAAGCGCAGGACTTCGGCGGGCTTCTGCTGCTGGCCAGTTCAGCTGGCAACGCCGAGATGGTGAATAAACTTGGTCGCACAGCAGAGTCCTCTGGACAAAATAACGTTGCTTTCCTCTCCTACTTCGTTCTCGGAAAGTAAGTGAACTTCATATTCGCTCACCAGTCAGAACTACTGTTCCAAGGATTTGTTTTATTTAAGAGCATTTTGTATTGCGACCCACACAATAGTGGTAGCACCGCGAGGCAACAGCCGTATTTTAATTTAGATTTTTAGATTTGGGGAGTTTTTGTCACTATATGAAGTGCAATCATCTTCCTTCTGCGTAGTATCTACCTGTCACATTTGAATTAAACAATTTTTTAAATACCGGTAAAAGCTTTAATACTTGTTTCAATTCATACTTTCTAAGAATTAACTTGATTCAGAAAAAAAATCTTCAAAATAACAAAACGTTATGCCTATTTAATTTTTGTAATTTGCCTATTTAAACATTCAGTAACTTCCATCTATTTCAGGTTAGAAGAATGTTTAGATCTACTTATTAATACGGGCCGTCTCCCGGAGGCAGCATTCTTTGCACGTACATATCTGCCTAGCCAAGTTTCCAGGTATGTTAGTTTTGCTGGTTTAAGATAATCTACAATTGTGTAGTAGATATAGAGTGGGCACAGAGTTGTGAGTGAGATTGGTTGCTTTACGCCCTTATCAACAAATTGAAGGTTCTATCAAGGGCGGGAGGCACAGAGTTGTCATTAGTGACTCTATTCTACACCAGGTCACCTACCTGTCCAGTGCTTGTAGTGTATACCAAATAACACTACTAGAGGCACTGATATAATAGACCATATCATATGTTTTATCCAAGTTTATGTATTCTCTTATTGCCCTCAATGACAATGGTGAGTCTCCCTATGTACCTAACATTGATGACTGACTACTGCATACCGCTGGTGTAACAGGGTCGTCCAAGAGGTGAATTTATAAAGCTCTGATACTAAAGGAACTGGGTCTGGTTTTACTTAGCCATGTGGAGATTGAGATCCTGGGTTTGGTCAGTCACTACAATTGGTGCTGTGACAGATTCACTACAATTGCTTAATTTAATGTGAAAGCTAAACAAATATTTATTGGAGAAGAATAAGTTGCTACTGTTGATATTGTTGTGTATCTTTGCAGGGTTGTTCAAATGTGGAGAGGCTCCTTAGCGAAGGTGAACGAGAAAGCCTCACAATGTTTAGCCGACCCAACTGAATATGAGAATCTCTTTGTTGGACTGAAGGAATCTTTCAAAACCGAGCAATACCTTGAGGCACAAAGAAAGCAAACCTTTCCCGGTGCTGCTTACGGACATATTCCTGTGAGTTATCAACATTGTTTACTACGTTACATGTTATTATACCCTTTCTGACAATATCGGAACTGATTATCAGTTAGGTAGTAAAAGCTTCCCCTATTGAATATAATGGCATATAAATGAACAAGGTTGCCCGTGAAGAATACTTAAATGTCCTAGTGGTTCTGTTGTGTAAAAAAGGTGCCGGGCCCCTGGTACATGTGCCTCTGGGCTTAGATATAAACACCGTTTAGAGTAAAAGAATTTGTTAAATTATGAGTGGAAATAAAAACCACTCAAGCCTGCATCTTCCATTTCTTGAATTTATTGCCACATATATTTCGCCCTCATGGTAGTCTTTGTCAGGGGCGTATGTTACAAAGATCGTCTGTGTCAGTATTTATAAATAGTGAAAATTTGTAATGAAATTGCATACATTTTTGTATAATCTGTGAAATTCAAACTCATTTTATGCGTGTTGCCCATTTCATGTTAGCCCAACAACGAACGAAATCCAATAGAAGAAATGTTAGCTGCTGAGGAAAGCGGAAAATTTGTTTACGTCCCTCCCTCTGAAGCTGAGAATATGGAAGAGGAAGAGAGTGCCGCAGACGCCCCAGTAGTAACCCCTGCTGAACCTGCCGTTACGAAACCTACCCCAGAACAAAAGGTAATACCTGATGTTGTTTCTTTGCCTCAATGGTTTTAGTCGTGTTCTTTAATCATGGACGAAAACACTAGATAGCATATCGAATACATCTGTAATGGATAGCATATTGAATACAACTTCTCTAATGGCCCGGCTGTGTTTTTTATGTCTCTTTCAAATGTAACTTAAAGGATTTAACATCTCTGAAGCAGCGAAACTATATAGTGTTTTCTTCTTTACAATTTCATTCGTATCACATTTTATTCTTCGTATTATCTCTGGTATCTTTCTCCGTTCCAAGGAACACAACCAAGACATCTTCGCTAGGCGTGCTGCAGCCTAAGCACCCACCATCTTTTCTTATTTTAATAATATAGACTTTACACTTTGGATATTTCTATTCAGCCTGTGGAGGTGGAGGAAGAAGTACCTGCCACTCAACAAGAACAGTCCACACCCCTTGTTGTTGAGTCACAGAGCTCACCTGCCACTCAACAAGACCAGGCACCCCCTGTTGTTGAGTCGCAGAGCTCACCTGCCACTCAACAAGAACAGGCCACACCCCCTGTTGTTGAGTCGCAGAGCTCTCCTGAAGAATCTGAGGATGAAGTGAGTTGATTGGAGGAATGGGAAAAGCATCATTGGTTGCCCTTCTGCAGTTGTGTTCGACCTACCCCAGCTTAAGCATTCGTCAAGTGGTGGTTAACTGAAAGAGCAAGAACGGCATATATATCTGAAAGTTGCTATGACCAGTAAATTAAGGCTTATTTTTCTCAAATTCATGTTTCATGCACATGAATGTTAATATAGTTTATTTGGAAATATACAATAATCCTATCAAAATTGATGGGTTGAAAATATTTTTCCAGTAATCTGCGCAAATGTACTCTAGAAAATTGGAGGTCTCTAGGCTATGCTAAACTAAGTGCCGCTCATGTTCTTGTTCTTTTACGTCACTATTGCTTCACGCAATCTATTCAATTTTCAGGCGCTGAAAACTCGTTTTCGGTGCTACTAATATCGAAGCTTGGACATCGATAATTCTCTATCAACTAACTCCTTGTGCTATTAATTGAACAGTGTACGTACTTCTCCTGATAGCAACGTATCTATAACACAAGGCCCTAAATAGCTACTAGGCAATAACTCATAACCCCTTCATAATGACAGTTCTGTGCTTCTCCACTTCTTCTTAAAATGGTTACTCAGCGCAGGAACATATTTGTTAATCAATCGTTAATCTAGATAACCATGCAAACATGAATGTACGTACCCTGTCCAATGTTATAGAAAAGCCTTGTTATATGCATGCTTCCCTGGTCTTTCATCTTTCAAAGGTTTCGGGTGGAAATGCCAGCACTTAGTTAGAACTTGAAGTGTCGCTTCTCGCCAAACTTGTAGAAAGCCTACAGGTGTCAACATCGGCCTCGGGTTATTTTGATACATCCCTCATGAACAAGCTATGAATTTACAAATATTTTACTCATAATCAAATCTTGTACATAGTAAATTTTCACATTGACGGCTTGTCCCAATCGTGCTGCAAGTGAAAATGTGGCGACTTAAAAATGATAAAATCTTACAAATAAAATGTAATCCGACGTTTTGTAATCCTCCAGAAACCTGAGCCCGCAAAAGCCCCAGAACCTGCACCCGAAAAGAAAACTGCCGCTCAGAAAGTAGAAGACCTCGAGAAAGAGTTGGAACTTGATCTTGAGAATGTGCACATAGATGAGAATATTGATACCTCCGTAAGTTTTCAGCTTGGGAAGTTGTGTCAATTATGTCCTTTCTTTACCGAATCCAACGTTTCTTGTCTATACCACTGCACTCCGAGAATTCACGGTCTGGCCTACCCCTCCCGGTCATGAATATCCCTTTTTAGTTATCTTAGTTTCGTGAGTGCTACTAATTCAGTTGTACAAAAAATGATATCGGAAAATGTAAATCGTAATTTGTCATGACTCAATTTATATTTTGAGTTATGGCGGCATTTGAATTAAAACTAATACCCTTAGGAGTATTTCGTTCCTTCCTTTGTCGTATTTCGAATCCATCCCAACTATGGTTTGAGATGTTTTCTTTAGCTCATTATTTTGGGGTTCGGGGATTAAACGTCTGTAAAGAGCATATGACGAGTGAAAAAGAACATCTTTTCCCGATCACTTGAGCATTACACTGAATGAACTCCCCTTTTTAAGAATGAGGCATGCCCACAATTTCAGTTGTAGAAACTGTTCAGTAGTAAACGTTTACTGATGTGTGTATCAGATATGTACCGACCGTCCTACCTCCTTACTTCATGGAGGTATGAATCAGTCTTTTCATTGATGCATCATACAAACAAAAATTAAGTAAAATTCATGTTATTTTTTTCTAGGTGCTAGATGATGATATCGATGACTGGGAATAACCATGTAAGTTATCATTCCCTTTTTGCCTTATTCGGACTAACACCAGCTATTATCATTAGATGTCTGTTTAAATTCTTATTTCATGTGGTTTTCATATTTTTTGTTTTTCAAATAAGTTCATAATCTAACGTGAAAGATATTTTGTCAACTTCGGTAAGCTATAAATCTTTTTGTTTTTGCTTTTCAGATTTAGAGCCTGCGCAGTTGTTGCACATTTTGTCGTCACTTTTCACCATTCCATGTTTCTCCGCTAAGTTGGCGAGTGGCTGGCCATGCTACACCAGCAGGAATACTTCAGTCTGTTGTGTTGTGGGCAATGCACTAGTCAGCAAATCGAGGGAGCATGACATTTTAGTTGTTACTTCATCATAATCAAAGGGGTTCATATCATTTGTGACTTTAGTTAAATTAGGGAAAATTATTGATTAATTGTGTATGTATATTAAAATATTGTTTCGGTGTTGCAATAATCGAGACAATGATAAAGAAAACTTGCTTTATACAGAGAGTGAATGTAATGTATGAAACAGAGATGGATTCCTTCGCCCCATATTCATTTACAGTCCCTTCTCTTAACATTCACGACTGATGATATTGCTGCATTTCCCCCATTGTAAGGTATTTGTTACTCA
Organism: Sthenelais limicola; assembly: GCA_942159475.1. Lineage (NCBI taxonomy): Eukaryota > Metazoa > Annelida > Polychaeta > Phyllodocida > Sigalionidae > Sthenelais > Sthenelais limicola. The sequence continues at coordinate 71,038,261 of OW804097.1, read as the reverse complement.
TGGAATAAAAGGATCTAATGGTAGGATAGATTTCTGAGGTTTTTCATTCAGAAGTTGTCTGTTTGGACAGTTTTTGTCTGATTGGTTCAACTCAGTTTGTTTCCCTAGCAAAGTGTGCAGCGTGAATATTAAGGGTTGGGTCATTTACAAAAAGAATGATATTTTGATAAATGATCAAATCTATGTTCATCGAAATTCTGATATGTTAATAGCATAGCGATACTTCCCCCATTTCCCTCGCATGCAGGAGCATATAGACAAAACATCTATAGACACTTATTCAGGTTTTTAATTAATGGATTGAAAAAAATGTGGTTATGGATGAGAATGTCTTCATTCTGATATCTGTTGTTGGCTCTTATTTTGTCCTTAATTATCCCTGAGTCACATAACATGGATGCACCATATTGCTTTTGCTTTGATAATATGGTAAGACGTGAGGAACAAACGAATTGATCGTGTCACAGCATGTTTTCAAATATCACCCGAACTGTGGGTTGGATATAGTCTGCCGTGCAAGCTGCCCTAATGTTGATTGTGTATAAATAAATTTGGTACTACTTGCTCTGACAGTTGGTTACCCGTGTAATGGGTCAACCTCTACGATTTTCATTTCCCGGATAATGTACAAAGGGTTGATAATCCGGTAATAAAATATATTTATGCGACTGAAAAGATGTTATTCTTATTACATTGAAACCTATCCAAGAAAAGTGTTTACAACACCACCATAATTTACTTGCTCTTCAAGATATTACGTTTTTGAGAGGACCTTCAATTCATACGTGCAGAGGGGTATCGTAAAATGAGAAGTGTTTCACCGACACCGTGATATACTCAGATGTTAATGAGTAAATACTAATGTACTAGTTACTGTTAATGTTAAATTAAGTAAGTCCAACACCTCTTTCCTTGACTGACTGTCCGTCCACCTGGTGGTTTAACAACCGACACCGAAATTAATTCCCCTATGATAAAATATGACCCGTTTTTATACGTTCTGTTTGACCGGCACCGAAATTAATTCCCCTAATCCTATGATAAGTATTATTCTTGCAGTGAACCTAGAAGGATTACAATTGTGTAGCAAGTGAAACAAGTGCCTTTGTGTTTCTAAACTACATTCTACATTCACTCAACTCAATTTCTGATAGTGACTACATGCCATATCGAGCCCCAAAACAACTATCCATTGGTCACACCTTGTGGTTCATTCTGTACATTTCAATAGAAAAAAGTTTTGTGGCATTTTTAGCATATTAAATTTTACCGCCGAACTAAAAGAAGTAAACTTGCTACTAAATAAAATCCTGCCATCTTTATGGTTGTTCAATAAACAAACTTACACAAATGGGAATTCAATAATCAATGTGGCTAAATATAGAACTTGCAGTGACATGTAGGTAGTGCCACCTGGTGTCGAAGTTAGGAAAATGTAACGTGTTCTTCAAGGAAGATCACAGAACGAAACCTGAAGACCTTAGTATTAAATGCAGTCAGATGTGTAAAACCAGTTGTCAACTATTTGAATGGCAACAAAGGAAGTGAACCAATCAATCATCATATCACCGCATAGTTTTGTTCTTTCCTTTTATCAGGGAGACGGACTGTTCATATACCCGTTCATATATAAGAGAGTGTGTTTCAGGGTACGGTACACCCCTCCGCGCGCTTAAAATTAGAGAACACGCCAAGAATAATAGTTGTGGTGTCCTTTGGAAGTTCAAATATTCTAAATTAATTATAAGAATGGAAGCAACGATCCTATAGTGTGTAACTGTAGGATCGTTGATGGAAGTCAACTCAACTGAAAACAACTCGTTGCAATTCTATTTCAGCATTTTATTTCGCGACCCTACGCGTTTTCGCCTTTGGTTTTTGGCTTCTTCAGGGCAGGGGTCAATTTAAATTAATGTTGTATTTCCATTAATCATTGTCAGATGTATATTACCGATACACTATTTTCATTCTATAAACGTTACATAATTATTTGCGACACAACTCGTGCCTATATATGCGCTCCAGGACCTGGAGACCAGTTCAATGAATAAAGAAGGGATCACACATTTTCAACCTATATGACTTGAGAAAGATCGTGGTTAAATGAGAACAAAAAGCCAATAGAAACAAGATTATACGACTGAATGCTTATTCTGATAAGTGAGTTGTGAAAAAAACAGGTACCGTACCTGTACATGAGTCCCTTGACTTGTGTAAGTCTCTTTGATTATCTATAAAAAAAATCTATAAAAAAAAATTGCCACATTAGAGTCACTACTTCCTGGAGGCCCTGGCTGTGCGCTCATTGAGATAGGCTGAGGGACTTGATGCTAGTCTAATGAGTCCCCTTCGAAACCGAATATTCTTTTTAGAATTTGGTGACCCTCTATTTTGTTAGGGAAACAGGTAATTCAGCTATGTTTACAGAGAAGCGTAAGAGGAAAATGTGATTCATTTGCCTGAGATATTGGAAACCAGAAAATACCCTTTTCCCCCAAAGTCGACTTTTTTTCATGCATTAGTTTTTATCTATGACTGGAGCAGTGCGTAGAAATCAGGAAATCTTACACGCGTAGGTCTATATGGAGCCGTCTATAAATTACGTCACGCTGGAGGGGCCGGGGAAGGGGGGTTCACATTTTGTGACAAGGGGGGAGGTAGTCAATTCTGCTAAATTTTGCTAAAAAGAAATATAAATACTGTTATACCTCCTTGTGTTATATAAATGTATACTAGCTTACTAGATTTTACACTTATTAGCTTACACGTTACCATACCTCTATGGAGGCCCCGGGTGGAGGCCCCATGCCAACTGACCTGGTGCGGGCCTCCCATTGGTCAGCCTGCACATGCCCAATCACAAGTAGGCTAATGAACCAATGTTCATTAGCCCCCATATAAGGGGCTGTCCAGCCATTGTTCTTTTCTTTTTTGAAAATCATTTTTATTCAGGTAATGAACAGTTACATCTGTTTAAACAAAATTATTGAAGTAAGTACCCTAAGATTTTGACTAGTTGTGCTTAGGGACTGTTAATAATTAACCACCGGGGGGAGGGGGAGTGGAGAATCTGTGAAAAATTCTTGTGCAAAATTGTATGACCCTCCCCCCTTAAAGTCTTGTGCAAATTTGTTTGCCCCCCTTGATAGTTTGTGTAAAATGTCATGTCATGTCAAGTCCCCCACCCCACCCCCGCTAAAATCATTGTATAGTTCTGAGTCTGTGAAAAAAAAATACCCCCCCCCCCCCACACACACACACTTTTAGAGTGTGTAAAAAAGGTGCCGCACCCCCCTTCTGAGTCTGTGCTAAAAAAGATGCCCCCTCACAATCCCCCCCCCCCCCCTAGTGGTTAAAAATGAACAGTCCCTTAGTGGATCTTCTGTGATATTGTGATATTCTCAGGAGTCAAAAGTGCTATCTTACTGTGATCTACTCGATCCCTCCCAACTCGAGCATTCAGAAAGGTCCTTTATTACTTGATTAGCCTACTTGAAATAGGTAGACTTTTCCTCAGTTTTACCTGTAGCCTATTGTTACGTAATGCGTTAAGGGGGTGTGGCCGATGATTAGCCTACACAGGGGTAGGCCTATGAGATTATGACATGTGTAGGTGGTATCTGTAAGATAGACAAAAGGTCTCGGCGTTCGCCTTCCGCTATATGTTCCTCCGTAGGCCTACCAGAATGGCCAGCTGATCTAGTTGACCCTGACCGATCCGTGGACATGTTTTGAGCATGTTGATGGGAAAAAGCTAATGTTCGTACAAAGAAAATATTTTAATGTTCGTATTAGGTCATTGTAAATGTTTTGAGAGTAGGATAGTTAGTAAAACATGGCTTATCCCCTCCCCTAGTGCACCGCATCACATAATGCCTATATATGAGACCCCCCCCCCCCCCCCCCACACACACACCTACCACCTGACCCACACATTATTAGGCCAGAGTTTCATAATGGGTCGGGACACGCCCATGAACGGTCACACTTTTCAGGATGGCAGAGGTGACCTTCCTATAGCTAGATGGATTGAAAACTATAAACTGCATGTTTCTGTTTGATTTTATTTATTGTAGGCCTACTTTTGTAGCCTATTGTTTCGGTCTGTATAGGCTATTCATAAACGCATTGCCTACGGTACCTGAATTAGGGGGCTATCATTATTTACCTCATAGGGGGGGTATAAGAATTTTGGCTGTCAATCATACACATTTTTGTGACCCCCCCCCCCATCCAAGGGTCCCATGTTTTTGTGACCCCCCCCTATCAGAGGGTCCCATATTTTTGTGACCCCCCCCCCCCCCACCAATCACACACCCGCAGTGAATTAAAATAGTTGTGTTGTGTTTTTCTCGCATCAAGTTACCATAATTAAAAGCAATCCAGGATATTTAAAATCATTTGTAGCGCGACAATCCTCCAGATCGGGAGGTTGTGTGTTCGAACCCCACCAAAGGCTGGTCACTGCAACCCGCTCCCACCCAGAGCATAGGCGCTGTCTGTAGGCCTAATGGGAAGACTATGCCACCTGGTCAAGATTCAGTCACTCAACGACTGCAACTCTGTGAGAGCTACTACAGAATTAGGCCAGAGCCTATGGGTGATACTAGCTCTGCCGGTATCCAGGAGCCCTGGGACAGATGAAAATCAGTATAAGTCAAACTAGGTCAGTAGGAGGAGACTCTAGCCAGCCTAGCTGACTGTCTGACAGAGAGCATGGGAACTGGCCCTGTCATGTATGTCACACACCGAAAAATAGACTGCTACAGACAAGCTAGAGAGAGTAGTATAAAAACAGAAAAATAGGGTATCCCAAAAAATAAAAAGGTGATATCCAAGGGGGGGAAAAAAAAGAAAATTATTTGGAAGAGGTCAAATAAATCTCAAACTAACCTTAGTTATGTATTTCCGATTGTTCTTCACCTCGTTTCTTGCATAGGAATCCCTTGGGTCTATGCTACGCTCCGACCCTTGGGATAGCTCCCCCCTCCAACTTGGTGAAGAACGATCGGAAATACATAACTGCAGTTAGTTCTGTCTCTGTACTCATCAAGCCATCAAGGTATATCCAAGTATTGTTATCCTTTCCCATTCCAAAACAAGCTTTACTTTGGGCTGACTGCATATACCTTTATTGAAGTTTTCATTCTATAATGCCATAGCCACTCTCATTGTTATTGTTGGTATTTTGATTTCCCATGTATCAGCTAATCTGCCATGATATATGTCACAGTCTGGGCATAAAGATGACTTCATCCTCAGATTCATTAATTACAGCATTATTCTCCTCTTTAGTGACTTCATTTACTCTTTCAGCATATGTTTCAGGTTCACATGAATCTGAAACTAGGTTATTGTCTGAGTCAGAATTGTCATCACCTTCTGTAGTTTTTGTCCTACTCTCCCTAGACGCTTCACTATCTTGTTCCTCTTGTAAATCCTTACCCTTAGTATTTTGTCCCTGTCTTCTCATTTCTCTTCTCATCTTTGTTTCTTTTTTATTCGGCATGTGGCCAATTACATGGTCCTTCCTTACAAGAAAATTGTGAGCAAAAGATTTAACTTTGGCTGTCATTTCAAGTCATTCTTCTTTTTCAATGAGAACATCGCATTATATGCGCAACTAAAAACCATCAAGTCGTTGAGATTCACTATGTACACAATCAATTGTTTCAGTATATGTTGTGAACTTGTAATGGCCAGACTCAAGAGAGGGCATGGGCTGTGGTACAATGTAGACAGTTTTTAGAATGGAATTGTTTCTGTTCCCACACAAATTACATACCTCATTATTTCAGCTGACACAGTGGAACTCTTTCTACAGCTCGCCAACTTGGCAATGATTATTCATGTGCTCTTCCATTTTTTTAAAGTAATAATGCCTTGGTAGATCACCTGGTGCAGCATCTTTGAAACACTATATTGGGATCATGAACTTGACAACACATGACCATACATATGCAATGACAAAGTTGAGAAATGCTTGAGAGAAAAAGACCATTCTAGAGAAGAAGAATTGAACAAGAAAAGTATGCAGCATATTTTGAGGGCAGCTAGAGGAATCAAACGAGACACTGGCAGATGTCTTTAAGAGTGTTCAATCCACTAAAGCCTACTCATACTAAAAGTAACAGCAGGAAGGAAAATAAAAGGAAGTCAGCCAGTTGGAAAAGAAAATAAGATGAGGACAATAGTATAGAGTTACTAAACAAAAGAACTGAACCAGGGAAAGCAATAGAATGTTTTCCAAATGATTTTTCTGGCAAGTCAGCAGTCATGGTTCAACTCAATGCCCTGAATCATAATTTAGAAGGTCTCCTTTGCCCAAAGATGGACAGAAAGCATAAGGACTTTCTCTGAACAAAGACCATCTTTTGTCCTGATGTAGTTCTCAAGTTTAAAAAAATCATGGAAGACTACAAAAATCAAACTGAAAGAACCAAATGGTGCCAACACTTGACAGATCTGGATGTGTTAGCTTAGAAAGTAGTGACAGTGAAACTGGACATTTCCAGCCAGAATCTCTCCTTTGAAAGGAGAAGTGACCCAGTTCATTTGTTGAGGGAGAAGACAAGCAGGAGTCAATTTGATTTTTGTTTTGTATATTTATGTTACATGTTTTCAAAGTATATCTGGATCGGGTATAAATGTTGAAGTTTTGTTTCTAGTAGTGTTATAAAAAAAACCCAGTGGAATCAATTGCTGAATATTTAAACAAGGGCAGAATGTTGGTTACATCAAGACGCCAATTATAAAACTTCTTCCACTCGACCCGTAGGGGTATCATTATTTTTTTGCGAACTCCTTGGATTTGTGTTTTTCGCGCTGTTCTCATACCCAAGCGACTACTCACAAGCCCACCTTTCGAAATGAAAATTGGTTGTTTTATTATATCAATCAATTCCTCTATGTCTGTTCCAATCCGTCTCCAATTTTAAACAGTTTTGAGGTGTAAACTTTTTGCTGTTGAGTGCCTCGGCACCATAGAAATGATATGTGAAACACTGAATTCATAGAGGGAAAAAAATTGCGGTAGCAGAAGATATTTTGCGGAATTCTTGGTACTTTAGCCAGTAAAAGTCATTATAGATCTGCATGTTTTTTTAACCGATTCATCACTTAAGATGGTGTGAGGATTGCCTCAGTAAACATTACTAAGACACAGTATTTTTTCAACCCTGATGTTGGTGTGTTTTTGTGACCCCCCCTATCAGAGGGTGCCATGTTTTTGTGACCCCCCCCATCAGAGGGTGCCATGTTTCTGTGACCCCCCCCATAATTCTTATACCCCCCCCATGAGGTAAATAATGATAGCCCCCTTACTGGTGTTGTACCAGTCACCAGAATATCTATACTTAGGTTATACCTATAATCTTATAAATAACACCTACATTGTTTTTCCAGAGGGATCATATAATAATAATTGATCATATAATAATAATAATATAATAATTCTGCTTCACAACAAATCCAATATCAACATACCCACGTGGCCAAGATTTGGGGTCGAAGGTTAACGGAAGTGACGACACGACTGCCAGCTGAGCCATAGACTTGTAGTAGTAGTAGATTCATGCACCGCCCCAGCCACAACAAAGGAGCAAGCCTGTTCATTTTCAGCAGATTTTTAATGGATTTACGTGTCTAGACGCAAAGTTATTTTCAGGGCTAACTAAAATGTATCGCCTCAAAGGCAGAAACCTTTTGGATCGACAGGATTCGCGCGATTCCGATGGAAAAGGAGTAAGATTATCCAGTGATTCCACCCCTCCGGAGATGTCTACCCAGACGAGTACGGAGAGCGGTGATTCTGTGGATGGTTTGACCGGCTCCAAGCCTCTCAATCCCGACGACTCCCTGCGCTTCAACCCCGATGAACTCCCCGATGGATACAGCTTCAGCCCTCAAAGGATACAATCCAAAAATGGAAGCGGAGAAGAAGGTGTAGGTGAATGCCCCGTTAGGGATGCTGAGGTAAGTTTTTTTTCTAGTCTGTTTGCCTGAATGGGTAAGATTGCATGCTTGACCTAGTTGCAATCTAGGGTTGCCGTTGGAATGGAACGCTGCAGCTATTTTGAGTTGGCGTTCGTTCCTGGACCAGCGGCGCTCCGCAGGCCTGAATGAATGGGAACATCTGTTTGGTATTCATATGATACCTTTTGGATAGCATTCTCATACTCTGCATAGTATCATTTGGCTGGTCTGTGGGGGAATTTAGCAAATTTGACCTTCCATCCATGCATTTCCCCACCCTTTGGCATGTCCCTCCGTTGTATTTCTGTCTTCTCAAAGCAAGTGTAAGTGGGTTAAAGCTGTGGCAGAGCGGCGGGAAGGGCCATTATGTTACCACACACTGGGGTCCAATTCGGTCGCCAGAAAAATTCAAAATCTATGCCAAGAGCCAGACATACTTATCATGTTTGTTGCTCTGACCGGGTTTCCCTTTCTCGCTTCATGCTTGCAGCTTTAAAAGGCAAATAAGGGGATTATATGAGGGAAGCGGCTGCGCTTTGGGGGAAAGTCAGTGTATATGGTTGACTCCTGTGATGTCTTGACGGAGCACTCAAGGAATGGGTGTCATGTTTTCAATCTCTTGTCACTGTGAGCTGCAGCCATGGGTCTCATTTCTGCCTCTGTAGATATCCATCCACTCTCTCTCTCTCTGTCTTTGTCCCTGTTACACTGACAGCTCTGCTGCTGCTCCTTCATACTGATTTGGCAGCTGCACGAGGACCCTGTTGGTGTGTAAATAATAAGGATCGAATGCATGCTCATCACACCTGCTTAGAAATGCACCAGACTTGAATTGTAAAACCAAGTCTATATCATATGGTCTACGGTTGATTGACACCAGACTATTTTCAAACAAGGTTTTTACATTCAATGGCTGCTATAACTTCTTAGGACCTACATTGTCACCTGAATAAATTTATAATGAATGAATTATTTAGTAATTTACTGGCGGGGATGAATCCACTGATGGGCATGTTATGGCAGTGGGTCTTCAACTGAAGTGAACAAGTTATAATGGCTCATAGTTGATTGAAATGTTACTGTAAGTGGAAAATGAAGGGAACAAAACTAGGCCTACTCAATTTGTTCATTGCACAAATATCAATATTGGGACAAATATTTACATGTTGCCAGTAAACAATAGGCTGTCTATAATATGAAAAGTCCAAATCAATGTAATGTACATGTACGTACGACACTCACTGCATGACCGTCATTAATTCACTTCCATTTATTACCTTGTGCCTTGCAGTTGCAGGGCACGAGACCACAAGGGCACTTAAATTTAAATCAATTACCGTACATCCTATTGACTTAGTTGACCACAATATTGACTTTGCCATAGATAGGCTATTATTTTCATGTCACGTACTCTGTACTCTTTCCGTCTAGTCTCATGAAAACCATTGTAAACATGTTTTATTGCTAAGTTCAAGATTTCTATCATTTCGACCACAGTCGGTCTATGTTCTATAGATCTATTGAGTTTTTGTTCCACACAATTTTTTTAATCTATCATGGTTTTTTAATACGTTTTCATGGATTACTCGGATTGAAAATTAATGAATACAGTCTAGGCTCAGAGTCTCTCCAAAATGAGGGAAAGTCTCACGCTCCAAACAGCAAACTGCCATTAAAATCACATTATGGAAAGCCTTTAGTGACATATGCCATTCTTATCTGATCTGAGAGGCTAAACTGGGGCCATTTGTATGGTATTGCATATTATATGGGTCCACTTGCTCACTGACACTTTGTAGGCCTACTACTGGCTATGGCCTTAGATTCTACCTTTGATGAATCGGTGAATTGATAGTTCAATGATTTAATATGATTATACTTAAAGAAGAAATAATACATTGATCTATTGGTTTACCGTATTTCAGAAAGATATTATAGATTTTGTATTGTGATTTAATTTATCATTGAGACCTGTTAAATGTATAATGCGGTTGCTGTGAAAAAAATCTTAAACTAACTGTCATCATTATTTTTTTTGGAATATCAAGTGTATGGGGAGTGGATCATAAATATTTTCAATATTTTATTTTAATCTGGTAAACTAGAAATAATTTGCAAGATCCTGAAATTCATTACATTTTCTATATACGGTAATGGCGACGGTATGTTTGTTTATATTATTGATAGGGGCAGTATATATAGGAGTTGATCTATTCTGGTGACATCGCCTTTCATAATAAACATTCAGTCACACCATGCCCTTAGGATATTATCATGTTTACCAAGATAATAGGCGTACGGTTCTTCTTGATGTTTATGCTGCGGTTGATCCTTTTTGGCAGAGAATATTGTTTCCATCTATCCACGCGTTATTTCATATTTATATATAATCATACCACATACTCACAATCATCTAGTTTTCATCTCAATTACGAATGTTTCTTTTATTCATCATTAATGTGTCTGCGTTCAATTAATTTATTTTACATGTGTTTCGAATAAACCATAATGGTTAAAGATTTGATTATATTAATGTGTATTGAATAATGACCAATAAGGTAAAAACGATCCCGCACCAAGGCTCTACTTGCCCGTGATTCCACGCATCAAACGAGGTTTCCCACGGCTCGGGGAACCATGCACTCCTTGAGGCAACAGAAACAGGGAACCCGTCGAACTCAAGAGACAGAGACGGGTCCCCGGGTACAGCATGCATGTGTTACGTAACACTAGGCCTACCAAGCTGTCAGTGGTTGCATTCGGGAAACAAATGCTTGGTGGTCCAATATACAGACCTTAGTGGTTGCATTCGGGTAACATATATATATGCTTTGTGACATAGTTGCCTATATATAGAAATCGACCTCCTCCTCCTGGGGGAGGGCAGAGTGAGGGGAGATTGGTTGCTTAACACCCTTATCAACACATTTAATATGGTTATATCAAGGGGAGGAGGAGGAGGAGCGCAGGAGGAAGAAGAGGTATAGGTGTGTGTGTTTGGGGTGGGGGTAGGGGAGGGGGTGGGGTGGGGTGGGGAGTGGCAAAGAGGATGAGGACAGGAAGGTAGGAATGGGGAAATTCCTCTCTTTCTGTGACCTTCTCTCTCTCTCCCTCCCTCTCTTCCCTCTTATTTGATAAACTAATAATGATATTTTAAAATAGTATTAATTCATTGCATGGCCTACACAATGCATTAAAATGATAGCATGCTTTTGAATTTGACTGCATTGAAGTGAAGAATCAAAATATTAATAATCATGATTTAAGATTATTTGAAATCGAAATATTGAATCTAATTGAAAAATACTTTTATTTGTCAAATATTTTACATGTAAGAATATGACAAATGGATAATATAAATGATCAAGATTTAAGATAATTTTAAAATATTATTTTCGTTTCGCAAATAACTAAGCAAAAGCATATTGTACATGTAGGCCTAATCATTTTAAACCTCTTTCTGTCAGTGTTTTCGTTCTGGGCATCTATATGATATAGACCTGTGTGGGCTCAAGTGGCGAAGCCGCTTGTAGTTATATAAGTTGTGCTTGTACTGCATTTAAGACCCACATCAATTGCGGTGGTTCTTCATATAGTTTTGCAGACGCGGGGAGCTTTTCAAGAGTAGGAGTAGAACTATCTCATAATGCATTAGTTAAATTGAAATTGAAATTGGCCGACAAATTCTCAAATAGCTCCTATCCACAATAAACTCGGCAGCGTAGACCTATATAGTTATAGACTCGCAACAGTCTTAATATTCCCTTCTTGAGCCAGTATAGCCTCTAAATGCTGGTCTGCTACGTGATTGCTTGTGAAGGCTGGTTTACTGCCACGTTCATCCCCTCTAGTAATAATTCATACATAAAGCAGACTATTTCGTATGCTGGCGCTTGCTGCATGTGGCCATGTGCTGTACGTTGGGCCTTGGACCATTGTATAGTATTTTCTCCTCCACCCAGCTAGGAAATAAATAAGGCCATAATGTACTCTCTTCCTTCTTAAACTCTACCTGACCCCTCAATCTGTATTACGGCAGGCTTTGAGCGAAAATTGATTTGGCTGTAAGTCATTGATTTCCCAGTATCTATAAATTATCATAGCTGTATTTTCTCATCATATACATGTGTAGGCTAGGTCTTTCAATATTTTAAGCTGCGGCCAATATCACATCTCTTATAGTAATTTTACATGTTTATGTCTAGAGGTGTCAACGCCTCGCAACTTTACAACTTTGGTTTGTTGACAAATATTCATTGTAATTACATAGAGATGGTTCTCTTAAGTAAAATCTGTTTAATATCTTCCACAACAGTAGGCTCAGGTCATAGTTTTAGATCCTGAGAATGTATAAGTGAAATTCCGCCAAACATGAGTCAAGTCGGGGTTTGGCCGAGGCCATATCGATACCATGTTTTCTGTAACGAGGCTAATGTTAAAACATAATTAATGTATGGCTTTATATACCATTACCACTCTCTCTAATCGACCGCCCCATGCTGCTATAAAAGCTAAAAACTATTAGCAAATCAATCAATGTATAGGGAATTTCAAGCCATACATAAAAGATCTTGGGAGCTGCAGTGTCTGTACGCCTGCCAGTTTTATTTGAAGGTTTACGGTTGTCATAATAGCAGCATATTAGTAAATACTGCCTCCGGCACACACCTGCCAGTATTATGCTGGGATTTTCCCCGGGGTCTTTCCCCCCGCGCCTCCTGCCCTTTCCTTAACCCTTTGATCCGCAACATTAAGGCCAAATGTGAGAGGTGATGGTCAAGCATGCTTTCTAAGAACTAATTGCTGCTTGTAATAGAAACAGCTGCATGTACTAGGAAATGATTTAGAATTGTGTGAAAATCGCTTCTTACGGTCTTAACCTCATTTCAAGTGGTATCAACGGGGTATACGTGCATATAATTATAGCGTAAAAGCAGTTTTGAAATGAATTTCCTTGTAATATCCATGTATTAGCATGGCACGGCATTGATTAAATGATTCGCTTCAGGAGTTACATTCATAGCATTAACGTTTTCTTTGGCCCGAACTGCTTTTAGTTGTTGTGATGCGGTGCTAGATCCTCAAATATGATCTCTTTACTTCAAAGAAACGATTCAAATTACCTTTTATGTAGTAAGTGCAATTGAATCTGTTATCCTTTAACAGTCCTCGAGAACATGTTTAAACTTTAAAACTTTTAAAAATTGTTGCTGCACCCACGTTGTCACGAAGAGAGGAGATTAGCCCTCCGATTTTTGTTTATGAATACTGCACGGTATTTACACTTCGAACCCTTTTTGTTTGTAAATATTATGCATTATTTACGTGCGGAAACATGTTAAGATCATGCCTAGCTGTGGTACGTACAGGTGTGTGTGATCATTGACGTGGTGCAATAGTTGTAGTGTTGCTGCCAGACTGGGAGTGTATTGGGTGTGTACAGTGTAGCTGTTGAAGTCACAGACAAAAAAAGATAGTGCACTTCTTTCACTTATGTCTTCTTTTGTATGCCAACAAATCGTAGGCGTATCCATAAAATTATGTACTGATAGTAGTATCTACCACAATTAAATCAGACTTCACTTGATGACACGTCAGTCTAGGCCCAAAGATGCCTCAAACCGCAAAGTACAATTATTATTCCATTAGAACACCTAGTCCTAGGCGAGGACACCGAATAGCGAAGTAGGTGTTCAATCACTGACATACCTGGAATTTTGATCTAATCTAAGGGTTTGGGCCTGGACTGATATATATTCGTATCTTTTGCAACATCATCCATTTGTTCTGATTACCCATTTATGTAAGTGGAAAGACTTTTGATAAGAGGGAAACTTAAGTACAGTACTTGTTATACTATCTTGAGATATTAAAAGGTCGTTAAAGCGCCCGAATAGCGAAGTAGGCGTTCAATCACTGACATACCATTCTTATCTAATCTAAGGGTTTGGGCCTGGACTGATATATATTCGTATCTTTTGCAACATCATCCATTTGTTCTGATTACCCATTTATGTAAGTGGAAAGACTTTTAATAAGAGGGAAACTTAAGTACTTGTTATACTATCTTGAGATATTAAAAGGTCGTTAAAGCGCATGTGGATGCATACATTCACTTCCTAGACAAGTTGCATTGTTGTGTGTTCCTGGATAGCCTCCAGCAGATGAATCTGGCTGTTATACTTGCAGTAGGCCTACATATCGCACATAAACTGGCTCGTGTCACTGTCATTTCCTATCGTATCTGATTTCCCTCCAAGTCCAGCTGTTCTCCATGATAAGATTTGGAGAGCCAAGGTCTTCATTCATGCTGCTAATAAGTTGTCTACTAAGATGATTATACTTGGCTCCAAGTTTAAAGAATATATGCCTCGAAACTTGTATTCACAATGGGCGAGAAGAAGTCATTGAAAGAAGCGCTTTTTCTAGATTTAACTCTGTCATTGTGATATGAGTGACAAAGCGGTAGCAAATCTTTTTATTATTAAAATTGCTAACTATCAATTTCAATCATCAATCATCTAAGTCAAATGGCCATACCACTACTTATGGATTAACGCTTTTCTCTATCTCTCTCTCTCCCTTCTTCTCTATCTCTATTTCCTGGGTATGATCATAAACTGCCTCCCTCTCAGCTCTCCCGCCCTTGATATAACCATATTAAATGTGTTGATAAGGGCGTAAAGCAACCAATCTCACTCACTCACTCTACCTTGGCTTAATTGTGTATTACCACATTGAATTCTGTATATCTGTTCTGTCCCTGTATATGTTCAATATATTAACTCACTGATTCTATGAAATATCAAAACTGCTTTGTACAATACCCATCTGTAATTTAAAGCAAACTGGGGCAACTGCGTTGAAACCGTTATCTATGTCTCCCAAAACTGATGTCGTACACTAAACAGGCGAATATTTCATCACCCATCACTTGTATTTTGGAACCAGGTGAATCAGGCCAATGCCCTTGGCTCCAGCTCAAATGGTTTGATTAGCTTGAAGCAAAATATGAGGCCTAAACAAATATGTATACCAAAATATACAGTGCCTGATGTGTAGTATTTGTACAGAACCAGGTGGTAGATAATGGAGTTGGATAGGTTGGTCCCGCCGAAGTGGAGACACATTTGAAGCAGGTGGTTTTCACTGGGGACAAATTATGAATGTGTTATCCATAATTTGTCCCCAAAGAAAAACAACTTTACAGCGCGTTTCTTATCACATTTCCTTTGTATATTCTTTTCGTTAGAATACTACGTTATTTCTTCTGACACAAGAAATTATACATCAGTGGGAACTTTCCTTTTGAAGAAAAACAAGGTTATTTATGGAATCATAATCTTTCTTGTTTCAACCTCAGAAAAAAAGAAACTTTTAATCTGAGTGTCAACAAGTCTCGGAAATTTTAAAAATAAGACGTCATTTTTGGCACGGTCTATCATATACATGTCTACACACTTTTGTCTCTATCAATCTAGAAACCTGTTTTAGCTTCAGAGCGCGTTTTCCCTTTGCAATCTCATATCTCAGGCCAGTCACGGTAGTTATATCGAGATCCACCGACGGATTCGTTTTTACTCCGAGGGATAAGGAAGCGTGTGGATGAACCATAGAGCGTTCCTTTAATAAATTTCTACCATGGCAGATGACAAATTCATTTTGTCTTTTAATCAACCTAATGTGTTGCGTGTAGCATATGCAGCGATGGAAGGATTTGTGGGTCAGGGAGGTCACGCTACTCCATGTGATGTGATGTGCTATGTAATAAATGGGTGTTTTACCGGGGGCCAGTGCATGCTGATCTCGGGGCCAGCCGTTTCTAGGATAATATCTGAGGTGTTTTATGGATTACTTCGCGAAGGAATGGGGGAATGTGTGTGGGGGCACAGATTTGATATGGAACCACCGCATTGTCGTCAACAGACACTGAAATTGTTTCTCATGACTTGATCAGCATATGTGGTTAGTCACATTGTGTACTTCTATACATTTTACACAAGATTCCAAACATTTCCTCCCACAGATTTATACTTATATTCAGATGAAATATCAATAGATAAACATATATAATCTATGTGAAATAACAAAACAGCTCTTACCATTGGCATTGTCTGGAAAATAGCCTGACTAAAGAGCCCCCCCCCCCCCCCTTGTTTATTCTGTCAATCTCTGATATCTTGATTAATAAATAAATGAATGACAGTAATATTATAGTACAGGGGAACCTCACTATTGAGACCATCCTTGGACTAAACGATGTGTGGTCACATTAGCAAAGTGGTCACATTAGAGGGGCTAAGAGGAAAGCAATTCGGTAGGTTCCACTGTAGTGCAACTGATGTCTTCGGTCTTATCTGGACTTTTGTCTTGGCTGTGAAGATGCGCCCCTGATACCCACAGCGCTGTTCTTGTCTGGTGTGACTTCCAGCACGTTCCATCACATGCACTAATCTAATACCAGCGGCTATTGATCCTACTTCTATAACTCTGCCTGGGTTTTTTTTATTTTCATCCAAGTAAGTCTAATAATTTCGTTTATCTATTAGGTTTATCTATTTTTTTTTTAGATAGTTACCATCCTTTATAACTATTCTTTTAAATATCATCTACATTTTCATCTCATTATACCATCATTAATTAAATAGTGTAGATTTTTCGTTCTGTTTCTGTTCATAAAATGTCACTCAGTCATAAAACTGCACCCGAAATTCAATGAACTCAGGGTGTGACGGGCGATAGGGACTTACCCTAGTCACAACATCGTATTTCTTGGCACATGCCAGCAATGCTTCCTGAATAAAGAAATGTGCACAAAAAAGTTATCTTAAATTTCATGATTGGAATGCCTTCGCGGTCGTCCAATATGCTGTCCTAGAATAGCACCAACATGCAACGTCACTTTTCCAAGATTTTGAAATACCAGGAGTTTAGCATAATTTGGACTGAATACTACCGATATAATGGAGCATTCTATAGTAGTAGGCTATTGAGCATTCTAGTAACGAATGTTATAAGTAACTGTTTGCGTTAAACAACTTCAGGACTTACACTTAAATGTGTAGTTTTAAAGGAATCTCATGTCTTTTCAAGACTTTAAATGGGCTGTCCGAACAATACAATCGGTCGTTGGCCTAAAGGAAGACAAGTATAAGAAACTAGTGCTAAAGTACATCAAAGGGAAGGTCTTAACACGATCTTCCCATTGCCTGGTGCCAATTAATATTGTTGATCCCCGTAGGGTCAACAGAAACAGCCAGTGAAAGCAATATGAGAATTCCAATCATTATACCTGAAGGGATCCATTTGTGCGGAAACAAATCCTTCGCCTTTCGCTCTAGTTTTTAGCTGAAAATATTGTAAGTAACGCTGGAAGGTATTTTGTTGTGTTGTATACTGACACCAGATTCCATGACGTCGTAAAATGCACAGATTAACCCAGTGTGGATCTGAAAGGTCAAGAACTTTCAGTCGTCATATCCCAAGAATAAATACGGTAGTTAAGTAAGCAAAACATAATGACAGGTTTAAGGTCATTTAAATTCTTAAACTCTTAGTCATTAAACTACCGTAGTACACGACCTTCATTGCGTTTTCTATGAGTATCAATTGTTTTCAAGCTTCCTATTTCTATTTACGTAGCATTGCATTCGATTTACATTTTACAGTTCAATCGGTAGAGCTTTTTACGAATTGATCATCCAAATAGTTATACATGCCATATTGATTTAAACTTTAGTTTCCGGGATCGAATTTCAAGCAGTATTTGCTATCATAACAAGCATTATATCCTCTGAAATACATTTCGAGGAAAGTGTAATCCTTATGAATACTTTATCCCGTGTGTGACCTCACCCACGGTTTGGCTGATGGCCCGGTGAAGTTTATCTTCGTGTTTGTGGTATTATTTAGGTTTGTGGTCGAGGTCATAAGCCACTGCCTCAGATAAGGAACTTAGCACTTGAGGTTCAGAGTTACCCCAAATAAATTAACTCTCGGTGCCTGGACTGACCAGATTTCATTATTGAATGACTAATATTTCAGGGAAATGACAATGATATGACACTGTGAGTCTGTGTAGATAAAACCCATGCATGATGGCTTATATCAATATAATTACAGCCTGACTGAATACGCAATATAAAATCAGAGCCATACACACATTTGGATAGGGCTCTGATAAAATTAAATACCAGTCAGTGTGATTCCCGGCAAAAAAAAATCTTATTTAAAAAAATACAATTTGTGGCTGTTGGACTGTAGTAGTTATTTGTGTGGGTACAATGTAAATCTAGAATAATACATTATGCATATCATACTTATTCATGCACCTATTACATTGTGATATGGGGACTTTGTACTGCATGTTTTTCCGCTGTAGACTAGGGATTGTTGGTACATGGGTTTCTGGCATGGCTGTAGACCTCCATGCTATCAGCTTGACAAGGCTTTCAGTTTATCCAGTCCTCTTCTTCTCCAGGGGCTCACCCTTATGCCCTCATTTCTTACAGCTTGTGGGGTCCTCGTAATGTACTTAGAGCTGCACTGCCTCAACTGTAAACTTGCAAGAGTCTGTAATGTGTACAGTGTAGTATATGTAGAGTGGGTGAAACAACACCAGCTGGTCCATTATAGACACTGGGTTGATGATAGCCTATGTAATCGGAAACTCTGTCTAGGTTGATGAAGTAAAAGCGAGGCGGGAATGGATTGTTATATTTCGTCTGTTGATGAAATTCCAGTTTATTCATTCCTCCTTTTCAAGTGTGTAGTAATTATAATTGATAGGGCGTGAAATACAGACATACGCTGTGTCCTATCTACTATCTAAATACTAATGTTTGTTTGAATTGATTTTTAAAAATCTGAATGATGTAATGTTATTACACTGTGGTAAACTCAATCGAAATGAATATTCTGGGGTCAGTGGGATCTAGAAAAGAATAGTTGTCCGTCTGCATAACTATAATTCTTAATTTATTCTATAAACCAACGCAATGGTTCCAGTTCGTTACCCAGATTGACCCATTTTCTCAATAATCAAGTGGAGATAGTGTTTCCCCTGAACAACTTACTTGAATTAGACATTCCCTGGTGAAACGCAGGTCAACTATCAATATAAATCTCCTGACTCGGGGTCTACTGTCAGAATAAGTAGAGAGGGTTTAGATCCCGAGTTTGTCGGGACGGGGACATGCGTCAAAAAAGAGGCTAAAAAGGTTTAGTGTACGGGGGCAGCTGTGAGTGTTTTTCTAATAATTGTGCTGAGAGATAAAAAAAAATACCAATTTCCCATGCCGCCTAGAAACACTCGTGTCTGATGTGGCACAAGTATGTCCACCCCTTCCACATAAATAGAACTTCATAGGAGAAGAGACCGGATAGTACCCCCCCCCCCCTCTCCCCCCCCCCCCCCCCCTGTAATTTAGACCTTAGGTTTAAATTACCTCTTCTAGATTAGAATTACCCCCTTTGTTTCATTGATATGATAATCTTACACCAACAATTATTCAGCAAACTTTAATCGAACAAGATCAAACTTCGAGGACTCTAATAACCATTCACTATTTATTATATTCCCCTAGCATAGAAAAATATTGAAATATAATATAAACCTTTTTGGGGGGTTTTGATTCATCATAAAGTATCTATAAGCTGAAAAGAAAGGCGAATTCGACGTACGTATAATACGAATATGTTTGCAACCCGCTTATCGCACCTCTTAAGTGGAATGCGCACATATTATATATGCGTGATATAATAAATGCATTTACTAGTGTGCTGCGGTTAGTGGGTTAGTATTGGGGGAGTGAGCATTTCATCAGCCTCTTTGTTTAATTTCATTTTGCGTAATAACCTTAGTATTTCCTGAGCACTTTTCCTATTCACGAAGCGAGTTGGAACACCGCTCCTGTCGCGTGTGCGCTGGTGACTTCGCCAATTACTGGTTATGCATGAGTAATTGGTAGATAGCGCCCATGTAACAGGATGCTATAAAGCCTCCCTGAGTCACATTCCCATTGTCTTACCCGTATTATTCACTGCCCGGTGCTTTCCTGGCCTCATTCACCGATATCAACAGTCCTAAAGAGTTACCAGTATGTACTCCTTTTACCGCACTGATATTTATTTTTACAAAGGAATGTCTATATATATAACCCTGCTCATACACATATGTCCCATATTTATAGTTATATGGGCTTATTGCCATCCATAATACTACAGATAACTAATCTATATACTGAATTATAAACGGCATGATTTTGATAAGGCCAACAAAATAATAGGTGTGTTTCCGAATTATCTGGCTGAACACTAGGTGTGGGTTTGTATGTGTGTGTGTGTGGGGGGGGGGGGGGGGAGGGGTAACTTTTTTCCCCTTGAAGTAACCACCTTACAGGAACTGTCTTATAACAATAGTTGTTTTAAACAAGGGAAATGTGCTTTTTGACAGTACCTGGTTAGGAAAACCTTTTTTCCTGCTTTTCTTAACTTTTTTTGTAAAAAGAAAAATAAAAGAAAGAAAAAATCCCCAAACAATCAGGCATTGTCAGTAGAACAAATTCTTAGGTAGGGGAAGGTTTTCCTAGGTGTGTGTGTGGTGGTGGTGGGGGGGGGGGGTAAATCGGAAACGCCTATTTTTTTCCTAAGTCTATTAATAGTAGTACTCGATCCTGATATGTGTTTATAACACAATGGCATAAAGATAACTTTCCAACAGGTTTTATCTCCTGCACCAAATGAATTGTGATTGCTGAAAACTGTGTAATTTCACAAATTCCCATGCGCATCTACATGTTATCAGGCAATATTTTGTAATAGAGAAACATATATGTCGGAATTTAACCGCGTTGGACGTGAGTGTCTTTCTCGATTCGTACCCAATCCTTCCCCTGTCTATTATAGTTTCTGACCAGCGTCTTTTGATCATATATACGGCAGTTATAAATCATTACAGTAAAGAACGTTATAAGAACGTTATCTTGCTGCCTGTAATTGCTTTAGACCAACCTTAACTAAGTTACTCTATGCTCAATGGAAGGCGCGTGGGTAATTTGCATGTCTATGGTTTCAATCTGGTGCTATATGTTTCTGATATGTGCCACGTGAACTCCTCAGACTTTAATGTGAAGCACATTCCGAACACGTGTTTAGTGTACCCGTGGACCGTGAGAGTGTTTAGATAGGGAGGCGCAGTGTAGCTAATTACCAGTATATTCCATGAATGAGTTTCATCCCACTAGCTATGATTTCATGTAATTGATATGTTGAGGTTATGGTTGAGATTTTATTAGGGTAACTATCTGTTTATGTGGCAGGGTTAAGTATGCGTCAATTTGTCTAAATATGTTCTGAGGTTAGATAATTGCATGGGCCGCTTTGGTAAATAAATGATTCGTCTATTTAGTTTGTATACATTCGTAGATTTTAATTTTTATGAAGTATGTTCTTAATACCCGAGTAAATGTTTATCAACCTTTAATGGTTTTGATAGCATGATTTATGTACTTTTTTATTTATTGGTTCTGGCTTTATAGTGAACTTAACTTAATTGTACTTGATTTAAGGTTAATTAAGATTTTTATTTAAAAAAAAATATAAAAAAAATTCACCAAATACTTAATGCTGAATAAATTTGAAATATAGACCCAAGGAATGAGGGTTAGTAATACGATGCGACGTCCCAGCCCTCTGGAAGCTACCATGTGAATGAGAGAACTTGGACGTTCTCATACGTGGGTTACCATGACCTCACTTAAAACAAAAAAAAAGAAAAGAATAAGGGTTGGGTTTTTTTTCTTGTGAGTGTGTGTGTGTTGGGGAGGGGGGGGGGGGTCAGGGGAGGGGACAATTTTGGTTAAGAGAGTTGAGTGGTAGAAAAGGGGTAGGGAATGTGAGGATCCCGTACTGATCCCGAAGTGTTTATTTTACCTTTTGCTCTATTGAGGTCTCTTGGGGTAAAGTATTCCATTACACCCACAAAACTACTCCCAATCTTTGATTCAATTAATCTGTAGATTTGAAAGGTTTTGTTTGAGCTCCCAGTTTCGTAGCTTCTACATTATGTCTTGCCGTTTCAAAATAGTTTTACACAAGTTTACCTTCACATACTATAATATACAGGAGAATTCAAACATCTACGTGCCAAGGTTTCAATGGGGGCCATCGTACTTTTCAATTGATTAGAATCCCGATTTTGGATCAGTCTGAATTAGCAAGCTAGCCTCTGATTTTAAGCTGGATTACATCTCAGCAGGAACCATAGATGTTGTTAACACTCTTTGCAAGGGCCAAATACACCAGATACTCATTTGATTATGTTTACAGCACACTTTCCCTGGGACTATTACAGGACTAACACGTTATCAAATATCAAATGTTTGGAATTTAGTGCTCATGAAAGCTAAACTATTGATTGTTCATGGAAACTTAAACTGTTGATATCTGAACAGTTGCTTCGCAGGACCATTCCAGAGCAAGATGCAGAGTGGATGGATACCTTTTATATGAAGCAAGGGAAATAGGATTTTATTGCGAAATCAGTCACCAGAATGTCTTGATTTCACTGTTGGAATCGTGTGTTCCGCTGATGTAAACGTGTACTTGTAACCTTAGAAGTAATATAAATTATTATATTACTCCAAGTTGTAACTAACAATGTGATTCATGAAGTGCTAGGAATGTTTATCTAAACAAAGTCAGAGTTGTGGTATCTAATCGACCATAGGACCAACGCTCATAAGTTACCAACAAGTAATCGATCTCATTTCAAGCTTCGAATGCAAAGAACACGCATATAAAGTAAAACTAGTAGACGATACTAATGTATGAATTGGAATTTCTCGAGGATATGTGAGAGGAGAGTAAACCCATTCTATTATATGACTGCCTTGGGGATGTTTGAATAAATTGCATATCAAGGATATGGAAGTTTTTAAAACACTATTTTGCTTGCAGCTCCTACGAATATTTAAAATATAATGCGTTAACATGCACACAAAAGAATGTTTTCATCTGAATCGCCATACGTATTAGTTTAGTCTAAATCCTCACCTATTCAGGAGCCCATTGTAAATGTCACATGTGTACTCTTCTAAGTGTGTCCTGACGAAAAGAACTCAGTTGTCTGAATCTACTTTACAGATAAGAGATACATGTCAATAATGGCATCACCTATGAGCTTGCCTTGTATGTTGGGGAACGCATCCCCTTTCAGCCTGTCTCGGAATAGCAGAAGCTTTACTGGATTTACTCACAATGTAGCATGGAGTAAGAGGGACCAGAAACTCCTTGAAAACCTTCAGAAATGTCGCGAAAAGCTTATTGCTCGCCAGAACGATGTTAACCGCGATAAGGAAAAGACAACTATATATAAATTACCCAATGTTTTAGGTAGGACGAGAAAATATTCTGTTAAAACAGAAGCTTGCGAGGGAAAAGATTTCAGTTATTGTCCACAGTTCACAGTTTCCACAGCTTCTCAGGAAAAGCAAGTAAGAACCAAGGAAAAAAATGCGAGGAAAAAGAAAAAACCAGTAAAATTACCCCCAGCCGAGAAGCCACAGACGTTCCATGGTTCTTCTGATGCTTTTATGAAGACCATCAACGCTTGTGTGGTAGATCAGTCCTGTGGAAGAGACGAAGCCTATTCCGAGGATGAAGATGGCGACCCTATGGTTAAACTAATATCACGGGCCGTGACTCTACATCAGATACCTGAGGCAAAAAAAATACCCAAGCCTTGTTCTTCTAGCCCTCCTGACCCTCGTAGCCCAGAACTCTCTTTACCCACACCTGTAAATATCTTCATACCCACGGCTGGAGGTCTCATGGAAAATGGATCCGTTTCTGGATACTCTACCTATCCACATTCTCATAGATCTGAAGAGGTCGAAGTTGAAATCATCGAGCCTGTGAAGAAGCCCAAGAAAAAAATTGTTACGGTTTCAGCGAGTATCACTGATGTTAGTCCTTCAGTGTCAAGCACAGCTCATGTTCTTTTAACCAAGAGAATTTCGAAAAAGAACTACGAATTTCCTTCCATGGCTGATTATCTGGTCTCTAATGGTCCCAGAAATTCTTGGAACCATTCCATGAAATCAAGCAACATTTCGCTCCCAAATGTATCCACCGAGTGTCGACATAACCCTTCCAAATTTGAAAATAGCTTGAACTTAACGGGAAAAGGAAAACAATCGAAGGCTATAGAACAGTATGTACAGAGGGACCCAAGGGAAAATTACATTGGTTCAACCAACAACCAAGCTCCTGGCAGTCTTAGTTTTCCCCTAAGACCTGCCAGAGAGAGGCATTGTGTCCACACATCTGATGGTGTTTTTATGCTGAATATTCTCAAGTCGGGTATTTCTATGTTAGACACTGATTCTTCCGACGTTATTAACTGTGAAGCTCCAATGGGATTCAGAACCAAGTTTAGACAGGGTAATATGCAAGGTAACAACTGGGTTTAAAGTAAGGGGCGTTCATATCAATACATGAAGTAGAATGCCACTCCTTTTACCTATTATCTTCTTTTAATAGGTAGCTGAATGTTTTATACGTTGCCAAGTCATCCCATTTTGTCTTTCTTCCAATTAACACGAGCCTGAAAATCTAATATTTTTTAATACACCATCCTAGCATAGTGAAATCAAACGTGTGCACGATATATACCTGTACAGAATTTGTATTTATTTTAAGATTAGGTATGAGTAGATGTTGATGGGTTTTACTGTTTCGCTTGATAATAAATGTCTAGTTTTTCAAATAATTTGTTCTTTTGTTTTCCTTCCCACCACGCTTCTTTTATTACATAGTAAATCATCACTTCATAGATGCAGCTGTCTGGACGTCTGGAGAGGTATAATGTCAGCCGGAATACCCATTTGTTATTGGCTGCTTTCATTTGACCACCATCTTTGCCTTTGGTGGACAACCTGCTGACGCAAAATCGTGACTGGAATCAATATTATGTATTTATCTCAGACTGTATGCTTCCACTATTTCAGACCATTCGTATATCTTACAAATACAATAGTATCTAAACTAGGGATATAATTTCGAACAATTCCATATAGTTTATTCATCTCTTGATCAAAACCTATATTATCAAATGGGTGGAAATATTTCAGCTAGGGGTAGCAAAATATGCAATGCAGCACCAGAGATGCACACTTGCAAATAGAAATATATATTCCTCCATACATTATCTTGATAACAGCTCTCTTTCTCTACTCTGCCATGGCAATCTATATGCAGATCATTCTTTTTGGCCGTTATAAACAAGTCCTTACGAGAATGGGCTGCTGGCTGGGGAGCAGTCCCTTTATATGGTTCAAACCGCCGTGGAGAAATAATCAGGAATTACACTGAGAATGTATATGGCAAGTCCTGATTGGGATAAAACCTTTGCTTATGGGAATAGTACGAGAGGGGGAGGGGGTATGGTTTATGTATGGGGGAGGGGGTGGGAGTTTCAATCAATAAACACTGTCTAATGAAAGTCCCTGCTCTTTGATGTGATTTGCCACTTAATATAAGAACATGCGGATCAGTTTGTGCCGAGTTCTTAAAAAAACCTTCTGCCTTTCTTTTTGCTCTAAGTTATGATCTAATATATTGATGCTGCCATTAAGGCGGTATAAGCAATTTCCTTACTCATTAGCGTTCTTGCTGCTGTGTCCCAAGAAGAAAATGCCTTCTCTGATTTATAGGCACACCGAACGTACATTATTCATTCTAGAGCTCTACTTATATTTTGAGACAAATACCTCTTTCTGAAGCATGTTTTTTTGATTGAACAGGAAAAGGGCCTCTGTATAAGTATTACTGTCGGAAGTATTAATTAGCTAATCATATATATTTGGTGGAGTTGTACTTACCGCTGAAATGCCAACTATTTATCTTCAACGTATTCTCTACTTTATGGTTAGCAGCCAAGCATGATAATAGGGCAGCAGATATTTTTTTTTTAAAGTCATAACAGTGCAATATTTGAACCAGCTATTCCCACATGTATAAATCCCATAGAAATTTTTTAATCAGTTCAAAGGTGTGTATCCTCCAATGATTAAGCAGAATTACGATTTAATACCTCAACTCAAAGCCCAGTTATAATAAAATATTATGAGTACACATCCAAAGGAAAAACATGTCTATATTTTAGTCTTTAATGACTGACAATCCGGATTTTTTCCAGACGCATCTTACATGTGGTGTGTGTGGTTTGTGTATGAGTGATCGGGTGCCTTTGTTTGCATTTATTGTATTCCTATTTATAGGAGGACTGTCTTAGTAATGAGGGGCTCCCAGTGTGACCTAGATGTGTGTGTCCAGAGTATTAAGTGCGTGTGGATCCCGCGGGTCACATTTCCAGCATATTTACTGGTATAGCAACTAGTATGTTACCTAAAATATAGGAGCCATTCACTCTGTGTCACCATGTCTGTTCTCACATATGGGCACTTATCATTCCATCCGAATACCCCTCTCTACTCTGAGATTCGTTCCTCTCCCCCAGTTTCTCTACGTTTTCCACCCTCAGTACAGTTTGATGGTACTATTCAACTGTTTGGGAAAGGGTCCGGGATTTAAAAAATCTAATACGTTCATATGGTGAATACTGTGTATGACAGGTGTATGACGATGGACCTGAATTTCGGTTTTAAATGTAAGTACAAATCGATGTATTCATTATTCATATAATTATATTCATTAGCGAGAATAATATATATATATCACCACAACAGTTTGGGTTCACCTATTCCTGAAGGGCTTTTTAGCAGTGCGCCAACGAGAATGCCGAATCGTGGGAAGGACCGTGTACGATCTCCTCCTGTCTTGGATCCCAGCTGGCCCTGAAATCCAGGACTGTCTCTGTACGTAGAATGACGTGGCAGAAATTGGCCATCAGCCATACAAATCCTGCTGTGCCATTAATAGTCCCTGCGAAGTTCTCACTTACCTTCAAGTTCAGGCTATAAACAATTCATTCCCCGTCGGACGATTTTGCTAGTTCCATTTGTAATAAAAATGTGTTCATAATGAGAAAAGGAATGTTATGATCTGTTCCTCAAATACCATATGCATTCCTGTGCATCCTTTAAAGATCCTGGAAAATTGTGCACATTGGGAAGGGTTCAAATATCAAGTGGGGCTCATTGGAGAGGGTTGAAGTATCAAGTACAAACAATGAATAATTTGTAAGCTTTGATAATAAATTGTAAAGTTTTTAAAAAATATTTGAGTATTGCATACATTTCGAAGGAGAGATAGAACGAAAAGCAAATACTACTCATACAGAATTGCTGTGTTTAAGCAATTAATTACAGACCCCATGAATGTGATCCAAATAATTTCTTTTTGATTAATTAGGAGATGGGAGTATAAGAGTATGGGAATATGGGGAAGTGGGAATATTGGTTGTACATACTGAATGATACATCCTCAACACATTCCGAGATGCTGGAGTAGTCGTTTGATTACATATGATAACTAATTAAGTTATTCTCTATTTAGTCGTTATGACAAGCCGAATGTCGCATTTTACAGGGTCCCCAGCTTTTAAAATGTATCCGTTAACTATTTCAAATGGCTTTGGAATACAGAATTCCAATACAGCCGAAATCCTTTAAAAAATGAACGGGTCACGCTGGAAGGAGGGAAATTATCATGTTTTCACCGGCAAACTGAAGTCAATGGAGAGTATTAAAATGTAAAAAAAAGTCTTAAGTGACTTTATGCGAGGCAACAGCTGAACTGCTGTTCTTAAGTGAAGGCAAGAGCCATCCAAGACTACTCCCGAGCGTCTAACTCTTCAGTTTAATGGTCTTTACGACTTGGGGTGGGTAAGAGGGACGTTGAATGACCTCCCAATGCTTTAATGAATGGTCATCAGGTCCACTGATGCCAGCAATTTGCCATCGTGTTCCCCAATCGAGGGGAGACAGTCGATCGATCAAACTCTCAACAGGACTCTCAATTAGACAGGGTTTTGGAGGTAGTTGCCATGGGAACAAATCATGTAAGTCCGTGTTTACTTTCCCATGGCCAAGAATTCATTATAACCCCCCCATAACCTTAAAAGTATACATCAGTGACCGATCTAATTTACTACAAAATAATTAAGTTGAATATCATTTATCTGAGAGTGGAAAAATATGCACCATTAAATAGCTCTCTATTTTCTGTAACGGTTTTAAAATATCGGCTTCTTATCTATAGTTTCACATTAAATAATTGATGAGTACTTTAGACGATGCCTCGTTTATCTATATCTAAGAAAACTTATTGTATCCTTTAGTATAGTTACCGACCTTTCTGGTTTGTAGCCATTCCCTTCCGCCCAAATAGTATCCATAAATTATTCCTTTTTTTTTTTTTTACCTTTTTTTCGGTTGAGAAATACGTGTGTGAATATGGGATGGAATTCCTTGCTACTCAGGGTTTCTTCAGTGTTGACATTTCAGCACGGCTGAGAAAAGTGTAAACTACTTAATGTTCTTGCTGAATAGAAATCTTTAAATACAAAAATACCATCATAGGCTGATTACTAAATAACGACATTTCAATCAATCATTGGTTTCTTGGAATACACCCGAAGTTTGTCGCATGTATATATAGCATTTTCTTCAAACTGATATAGGTGCTCACCTCATTTACAGCACTGAAAATGGAAGTCCTCAAGTGTTTGTTCCTTGAGGTCGGGTACTTGAGTGTTAAACGTAGATTGGGAAGACGACTGGTGCCCTGTCATGAGCGAGGTGACATTGGGGTTTCGTGACCTCATATGCGGTACATGAGGAAAAGCAAATGCCTTTTCCTCCTGGTTTATGAAGTGCTTGAACTCATATTTGTGTTTGAATTCTGAATCTCTCTCTCTCTGTCAGTGTCTGTGTGTGTTTGTCCCCCCCCCCCCCCTCTCTCTCTCTCTCTCTCTCTCAGTTTTTTTAGACCAAGCGAGGCTATTTCTGTTTCTATTTCATTTTAGCATCGGGTGGATGATCATAACTAATGAAGGTTAACAGAAATGTGTTTCCTTGCCAAATGGAACTCAACCTTGTGGTTCAAATAATATAGGTCCTACTGCTTTTTAATTTCGCTCTAAAAGACTGAGAACCTAGGAAGGCATACACACCGATGGGTATCCGTCTACTCTACCTGCCAAGTCATTCCAATCACATCCTAAGCAGCTCACTATGCGTCGCTTCCCACTAGTTGCCAATGATATTGAGAGTTACTTTGATTTATTGAGTGGAATTTTACAGGTTTCTGCTTTAGACTATTGATTGTGTCTCAACTATATGTCTGTGGTATTGCTAGCAGGGAGATGTAAAGAGAACTAGGACTCAATGGTAGGATTATTCCCTCCCTGATAAAGTCCCGCTTTTCTCCCAGCAGAAAGTCATTTAAATTTCCCTCTTGTAAAGGTTATTTTCTTTTAACTTCTACTGCTTCAAAGTTTGCTGTAGATGGTTTTCCTTCTCGCGAATCCACAATTAGATTTGCGATCACATAATTATACAGTTTAGAAATAAACAAAATATTCTGGAAACGCCTACTTTTATGTATCTACAGAATAACCTATGTGCTATTTCTATGTGCGTATAATCAAAAGCTTACATGCATACATATAGAAAACATAGATAAAGATACTGTTAACTGCAAACAGTTATTTTTTAAGCAATGCATTGTTCAGTGTTAGGTGTGAAAATGTATCTCTGTGGGATATCTAGACCAGTAGGTTGTTTAAATAAGCCTGATCCAGAGCCTCCCACACTCTGTCCTCAGCTCTTCTGACCTATAATATAGTTTACATCTGACAGTTTTGTTTATGTTTATTTTGCAGGTAAGTGTTGGTTATAGACTCACCTGAGACCGTCAGATACCGTTTCTACCCATGGCCAAGTCCAAGGTTTGTATGTAGTCGTCTATGGAAGAGATGGGTGAGTCAGAGATTCCCCACTGAAAGCCATTATTGAGTGTTCTTCGCTTGTGAATAACCACTGCAAAGAATAACCACTTCACAAAAAAATAATTGAGAATAAAGATCAATAAATATCGTTGATTCATTACTTTTATGTTGTACTTTAGTGACCATGTTGAATTGATCTATGTGAAACAGTAAACATTTTAACGTGTCGTTTCCTAAGTAGCGATAGAATGCTCAATCAAGATGGGTATTGATCATTTGATGATGTGGCCCTGGTTTCCAATCGGATACTGTTTCACACCTTTCTCAATAACTGTAACGCTTTCCTTATGCTAGACAACCTACTGGTAGAAATACTCATATATATGATTAGGGTTCCCCTTGAATATTTTACTTTAGGTCTGAACAAAATAATCAAAGGTACTTTATGATTATGATAATTATACTCCTACGTTATCAGGAAAATAAGGAAATGCATTACATTCCGACAAGAATGTCAAATAAAAGATTTAAAATTCATTTTGAGGCCTAGATCCTTCATCCTGACGCAAACGTGTCTCCACTTTTGTAAACAGTGTTTGTTTCACTGTCTAACTTGC
The DNA here is from genome assembly GCA_942159475.1 of Sthenelais limicola. Taxonomy (NCBI): domain Eukaryota; kingdom Metazoa; phylum Annelida; class Polychaeta; order Phyllodocida; family Sigalionidae; genus Sthenelais; species Sthenelais limicola. The sequence continues at coordinate 71,007,757 of OW804097.1, read as the reverse complement.
AATCACGTTCCTGGATACGAGGTATTCCTCCCCATTACGGCTTTAATTCGTGTTTTATTGACCCATTTTCATTTCCCACCGGGCCGCTTTTCTACAATTCCTCTGCTTCGTGCAGAAATTGATGTGATATCTCAGTTAGACCTTCATTAGGACGGGACAATCAGGGTCCTTGGCTTGCAGAGATATCTTTTGTTTTTAAAAATAGAATAGAACACAAACAAGTATTTTGCATATTTTACGGTAGTCATGGTTTGATACTCTTGAATCTTTCAGGCATTTTGGTGTAAAATAGTTCTATCACATCTTCACTTGTTTTATGCATTGCTGTCTTCGTTATCACCATTCATTGAAATGGTTTATGAATATTGTTTTACTAGGAAAGCAGTGTTATTTCAGAGAGATGGTTGTATAAATTCATGTTATGTGTTTCCCAACAGATCTGCTACAATTATTGGACAATGATCTTTCTTTCTTTAATTCGTGGGGAGTTTGATTTCCTTTTTGCTGAAAAATGAAAATTTTACTTGAATGTTTTTCCAGCTTCAAATTTATGTGTACTAGCTGATATACGCCTCGACAACATTAATTCCCCAGATATTGTTGACGACAATATTGCACTTTTTTTAACGAATAGAGCAACAAGCTAAGAACTTCCAAAATATACCAGTACAATAGAAATCCATAAAGAAGTAAGTATGCCAGCCCTCTTAACCAGAAGACTGGGTCATACCCTAGAATTAGCATTTAGAAGAACCCTTGAAGATGATAACCTTGACAATAGGAAAATTGTCTTAAGAGGGTTAAGCAATGGGAAAAAACTCAAAGTCCCGCAACCCCATAACGAAAGCTTCAAGAGGTCGTATATTTTCCAGCTATCAAATCTCTGGAATGACCTACCTACTAAACATAGAAATATAAAAACTAGAGAGGATTTTAGAAAATTTCTCAGAACTACCTACCCCCAGGAATATGACCCATACTTGAAAACTGACGATAACGAAACAGTTAAACCAGCCAAAGTCATTGTGACAAAAGTTTCTGGGAAAACTGAGGTCGAAATGTGATTACATATTGTCAAAATAAAAACAAAAATAAAGTTTTATGTAAACTGAAACTGTAAACCGCAAAAGGTCATGATAACTGATTAATTCAGGAAATGCATATGTGCAGATGAACAAGCTGTGATACTGAGAGTTTTCTGGAACCCGACCTCGCTGTCTTGAATCATTGTTAATAAAACTAATGTTGTAGAGAGCATAATTACACGAGTAATAATTAAATTCATAAAATGTCTATGTCTATAAAAAATAGAGGTAACTGAAAATTTCTGTCCTTAAACGGATACTTAAATTGATGTTACAAAAATGGGGAAAGGGGGATGAATATAGGATTGTAAGACCTATGATATTATGGCCGATTTAACGGTAAATGTAGGGACGGGAATGGGATCATGTATTATTGTTATTTGATGTAAACCCTAGACCTAAGGACACATCGGGTTAACTCCCACTTTTAATGTTTAATGTTTATTACTTTATTTCACCACCGTCCAGTATAGGCGGAAGGACTAATCATTACAATTAATTGATTGGAATGACCAGTGTAGGTTCATTCTTTCTTTTATAACCACGAATTGTATTAGCATACCTATCCTGACAGTACAGACAGTATAGGTCTTCAAGGAAGTCTGTGAAATGTTTTTCACTATTCATAAAATTGTAAAGGAAATGTTTTTCACTTTTTTCACTTTTATAAAATTGTATGGAAGACAAACTCATTAATCACTATTCTCTAAGAATGCATTTATAAAGATCATAAATGACTGGAGTCTTACCCATCACCACTCTATATAGGACAATTTAATACTCAGACTCTAAATTCCATTTATCTAATCAATACTATTGTATGTTATTGTATAACATTACCTTATTGTTCAATGTATTTAACCTAATTTCAATTTGTTTAAGGGTACCCTGGAAGATCTATTCTTAGAGGGGTCTCGCCCGATTATGTATACGATTGATTGTGTCATAATAAAAGTTGATGATAATAATAATGTATGCATATATATGCTACAGGTACACTTTACGTACAAGGGCAAAACGGTATTAAACGTTAGGGATTGCCTGATATCCTTTGCCAAGTATATTCTGCTGAGAGATCAGAGCCACATCAGACATCCATTCCAACCTTTCCGAACTTAGCAGATGATGACAAAGGTCAGGTATGATCCTCTTTAAGTGATCCAGCAGCATGAATAATTTATAAAAATCTATTTCCCTGGAAAGAAAAAAATCGGTATAGATCATTCTTGTACATGCTCATATGAGATATGGCGTATTCCTAATTATTTATGATAAAGTAGGAAGTTCTGGTGTGGTCAAACCTTGCTCAGACTTCCCTTTCATACAACTTTATCATCTGCCCTTTCGAAGCCGAAATGTAAACAGATTGTTTTCACTCAGAAAGTCCATGTTTATGAGCATTTCTGCCATCAGGGCGAGTTCTTTGATTGTTTACATTTTTAAGTTGTCACCTTTATGTACCTGGGTAGCTTAATGGCTCCGGGCTCGCACATAACCAGGAAGCTCGAAAATGCACCCACAACGAAGTGGAAATTGGCGTGAATTTCACCCATTCATTCCCCAGTCTGCCATTTTGTTTCATGTCCTTCCGATTTTCTAAAGTTTAGCTGACTATTTGCCCAAGGGCCCTTGCCGAAAACAAAGAAGTACTACATTGTGGCGATATATCTTCTCATGTATAGATCGCGAGTTATTCAGCTAAAATTGAACGATTCGTGATATTTTAACAAGAAATGTCTAGTATGGATTAATTCTAATGCTAATCAACATTTTGTTCTCAATCGGCGTTAGACAAGTTCTATAAAAATGACTTGGTGTATTAAGTTGATGAAAGGGAGCATAAAAGTGACAAAAACCATCTCTCGGGAACAATATCCCTCTTCGACTTTACTTCACCGGTGTTATTGCTCTTGCCATGCAAGGTGATCGTTCGGGTACATTGTGTGCATTAACTAATCAAGTATAGCCTGCTCTAGCTACAACGGATATCTTTCTAAAGTTCACAGACCAATTACTCTATTAATTGGCATATTGTACAGTTCTGCTCCATGTAATTACGTAGTAGTACATGCAGCAAACTAGCAAATGGGAAAGTAGAAGCGGGTGGAATTGTGACATATAGAGCTTTTCTGGTGGTTTAAATTACTTTGTATTGTGTAAATTAATGAAATGATTTATTCATAAATATATCAGAACACTCGATAATATCACTGCAACACTGCGACAAGCTGTTGTCTAAATTTTACTGTATTTACAATTGATGTGAATACAATTTTTAAAAAAACAAACAACCCCACACCATCCACGTACCCACTTTACTTTTATGGGCGATTTCATATACTCAATTAATCACTGTATTGACAGGATTCTTCCCACTAATTGTATGATAATTAAACGAGGTTTTCACCTTGCTAGTTTCGGTATATACCACTGTGATCTAAATCCCAGTTGGTCTTTCACCAGGAAGCGGACATCTAGGATGCCACTAAAATATCGATAATTAAAGTTGGGTTTATTGTTCTTCGGACATGTTTACTGACATGCGAGATGTTTGTTCTTCTACTTTTGTCATGGTGGATATCTTGCTTGTGGTGTTTTTTAGATTGGCAGTTGATGAGAGTCAGTGGGGAATAGCCATTTGATTGACCGTATTACATCCAGTGTTTTTACCGTCGTATGTTGCATTTGTTCGTTTTATGTCTGTTGGTTGCTCATTCATATATTTTGTTTTAAGTCATGAATACAAGAGGAAAGAGGGAAGGGACGCACTGAGCATGAGTACATGCATAAAGGAATCCCAAGTAACTCAGATTTTATTAGAGTTAACCTAATAATTATTCACCGTAGGGCCAAACTTCAGTCGGACGCGGGAGGTAAAACTGGTGCTAAAATATGCAGGATAGACACAGTGTTGTACATTGGGTACCCTTTGGTTTAGTTACGACCTGTTATCTTTCTAATTATATTCCAAAGGGCATTGGGGGATCAGTCCCGTCGGTAGGGTTATAGGGAAAATTTAAATATTGTCTAGATTCATTACATTATTTATTTATTTTTATTCTATTGAACTTCTCTTTACAATGGCATGGTGGATTCTGATTCAAAAATTCCTGAGCCCATCATCAAAAATCGATGGAGAGTGTATAATTGTAAAATGCAAAACAAATACTGATGTGAAACGGTTAAGTTTTAATTGAAAAGTGATTCCCAACCTGTTAATCAGGTAGACGCGAATTCCTGAAACACGATACATCATCATGTTGGTTTTCTATCGTCTCTCACGAACACTGCACCACCAAGTGTTGCCTTTGTTATCTACCCAAGAGTTTCCACTCTATGTGAATCGTCTCACTTATTACACCTAATTATTTGTCTCAATATGTCCGTAGGCCCCAAAAAATATCCAATAACTGTGGCAATTTTATTTAAATTGTCTTCAGGATGATATAGAACCATTACCCCTAAACAAACCCCAACTATTTTTTTTATCAATAATCTTAATAGTGAAGTGTGAGATCTGTCGTGATGAAAGGATAAAATACTCGTTAAAACCCATGATCGTGGACATCATATATATATTCATCTCCTGAGTTTTTTCTGTGCACTACTCATAGTGGTACTACCTTGTGGGGTACATCGGAATTAGACTGGTGCTGTGGAAGTGTAGTAGATGAAAACATGGCGTGAGGGAGCCACCTATATCACTTCATTGTCAGTATCTGCATACAACTAAGCTTTCAACAAGGTTGCCTATTCTTTAAGTGAAAATGAGACATCTGAGATGGACTACGATTTTGTGAAACATTTTTTAGGAGATGATCACTTGCATTTAATGTTTTCTGAGTAGGTGGTGCATTAATGTGTTGCCCTTAAACTGTAGTATCTCAAAAGATAAATTAGAGATGCGTTGCTTTCCGGGGTTCGTACAGAGCATTTGGAAGGATATTCTAGGAAATGAAGACAGACAAATATACCTCCCTCTCGAAGATAATAGTTAAAATAGGGGATAATTAGTAATTTTGTAGAGATGAACAAAAATTGTCACCATAACTCGAATGCTTATTTCCTGTTATTATCGTACCTCACGGAAAATTGGAAACCCTAATTAGTTATCCTATTAATTAGTCTACCCTAGAATGCCTGTGTACCGGTACTTTATGCATTAAAGGATGTTTTTCAATTGTCTCACTTGGTATAATTTAAAACCAAACTCAAGTTGGTTCTCTATCATCTCAATGTGACATACATAAACTACTATATAAACTACTATATCAAGCTCACACGGGGAGACCTGGAAGACCTGCGAATTTTCGCAGAAGATTTTTGTAGAAAGGAAATTATATTTCACTTTATCCCCTTTTCCTGAATTGTATGTAATAAGGAAATAAAATTGATACCTACATTCAATATCCTATCTGACTATATGTATGAAGTTTGTTTCATGGGTGTTGAGTCAGGATTTCATTGATCCAATAGGTGTGTCCTACTCATATATTTTAAAATCTTATTTTAACATAGTAATAGCTTTGGCTACTAGCAGTAGGTTAGAAGCACTCTTTAGGCCAAACAGGAAACCGCACCAGAAACACTACACTACATGGTTGTTTTGCATCACTCTCACAGCTGTCCTTAACTTTCCCCTTCTTCCCAAGCATAGATCCTCACGTGATGAAACAATGTTGACATGGGAGTAAACGCTTTGCAAAGTTAGCTTCTTTGTTTATACTTATTTTCAGTATCACTGAAGCGAAATATTTACTATCTGTACAATTCGGACTCAATGTATTCGGTTCAACAGTACTTGTTTTTCATACAACTATTTATATATCTATTGAAAGGGGACACCGAAATCGCTAAATATTCCCATTTATTGTTGCACTAGGCAGGGAGAATTGACAAAATAGTTGCTTCTTTTATCCAGGCGACTTATTTTCTATAGTTCAACATAGGATAAAAATTCTATTGTGTTAGACAAGTGTCCTCAAACATGGCTAATCTGATATAAGCAAAGAATTGGTGTAGCCTACTCTTGCAAATTTGAAAGAAAAATGAAACTAAGGTACCTGGCAATATTTCAGTAATTTTATTGTGTTACGCCCAAAGGATCTTTCTTTAATTTGAACAACTTCTTTTTATCGGTCAGGTGAGTTGGCTTTGCAGGGTAGTACCATTCATATCACTATCATTCAAAGTTACCGGTATGCATTATATTGACTGGGGAGTTGTGCCTGTCTTTTAAAACTTCAAATTAAAAACAGTGAAAAAGTGTATACCATTTATATTATATGTGTTGGAGTGTTAATGGTATAGACTTAGCCCTTGTTCAAACGGGGGCATCTCCTTTCATTCCGACCTTAGACTTAGTCTTTTCTGCCTCTCAATGATAAGAAAAGTCAACTGATGACTCTGCTTGATAAAACCGGAAGCGCCAACTTCGCCTGCGTCCAAACCGCGTGGCAGACCCTCAATATTGTGACGTCATGCTGTCAAGATAACTATGTTTTGGACGTCGATGGTTCTGGTTGATGTGACAGCGATGTTTTCCGGCTTAAAAGGGGGTTTCTTTTGAAGCTCAAACTTTACATCTGTTGCGATAACAGCTTTGTGCGCTTCACATATCCCTTGAATATAAATTTATCTCAGGATTAAACGCATCGGCTGTTAACAAATGAGTGTTAAAAATGTATCATCAAAACCCTCTTTGGGTTGATAGGTCCAATTCATTCCAGCCAATTATGAAGTGGGACTTTTTCCCCAAATCATTTGGGCAATTCCAACAATTGCAAAACCAATTACCGTAATGAATATTTCCTTATTAGCTGAAATAGATTTTCTCTGATCATATCTCTAGATTCATTGCAGTGACAGACATTCACTCATTTGAGCATTTCAGGACGAAAGTGGGAAAGACAAGAAATTCCTATTTAATGGAACATAGATAACACAAGGTCCAGCCCTGTTATTATCGGTCAGAATTTAATAATCTCAGATTAAGCTAGGCCAGGATAGCAACCTCAGTAGGTCTCCTCTCTGTGGAGGAGAACCACTCATTATCTCGACCCTGAATCTACAGGGAAGGATCACTGACAAGATCCAATTTATAGGGTTGATCCTTGCCTATCTTTGAATGAACTCTGTGTCCCCCTCTTAAATATCAGTTCCATCCTATATATCTACCCTCACCTGCTTGATCCAAGTTGCTGATAAATCTATTTTCCTACCCTCGAGGTTAGACGCTTGGATCCATAAGTTAACACTGATTCCAAATCATGATAAAATGAATGCAATTACTCGTACCTCGTAACATTCAATTGGTTGATGATGTCTGACCAGGGACCGACCTCACAGTCATAGGAATTACTCTGAATCTTGAGGATCGACCCGGATCGACGCATATTGTATCTATTATCATTAACCTTTTTCTAGTTACATATCTGACCTAGCTGTACGCGGGCCTGTACGTACGGGGTAAATAGGGTATTTCTCTTCCATTTGATTATAAATCGCCTGTTCACTTATGAACTGCAAAAGGATAGCTAAGGATTCATCGTGGCATTTCTCGGGATATCAGTCTGAGATCTCGTGAACTCTCGTGCGGGTCATGTGTGCTCGAGACGGTAATGCTATTTGACTCGCTCAATTCTGACTCTTCCTAGAATGCAAATCTTCCCGTCATCCCTTGGTAAACGTCCATGGCAACAGAATCAATACAAGTGATGTGCCGTAGCAACCCCATCAAGGGAAGTGGGTCATGGTCCATAGTGTCCCTGGGTCAGAGGACCTATTTCCCAAATTGGTATTGAAGATTGTCCAAAGCCACGATAATCTGCATTCTCTGCTCGTTCTTGCATTGCTCGGAGGCCACTTTCACACCGAATACAAAGATAATCTTATCCGACTGACCCTTGTCCATCAAATATGATGGAGGCGTTCTAAAAATTCACTTCTTCTGTGCATGTGCAACTGCAAAAACTCGGATGATGTCATACATGTCAGACTTCTAATCCATGCGATTTCCTATTAGGGGGAGAAATTGCTTGTAGCACATGACCATGTTTATCAGAAATGACTATAGAGAATAGGGGGATTCTAGATCGACAATGGAATTTCAGGTAGGGATTTAAAAAAAAATATAGGTGTTATGCACATGCTTCAAGGGCGTAGCCTACATGTATAAACGGACGCCATGTTAGAATACATGAATAGGGGATTTGCATGTGCCACTGCGTATGTCTGTTACAGTGCTTCCTGGGATGGTTTCTGATGAAATCCGACCTACAAGTATTTGGCAACAATTTTATCGAAACTTTTATGAACGTTGTCACGAATATCTTAGCTTTATAAACGATGTATGAAAACTAAATGCATGATGGGAAAGATGGAGGCTTGTGCTATGAAAACATGTATAGCACATGGATATTGACATTTAATAGAGCACTGATAAATATTCCATGCTGAACATGGCATGTTTTTCTATAGATTTTATACAGCACCATTAGTCCCATAGTTCCATGCGAATCAATATTCAAAATGGTGGCTATGCAATTCCCCTATTGATAAAAAAAACATGACCCTTTTTCACCACTAGAATTCTATCGAATGACTGATCCTGGGAGAATAAAGGGGAAACGCCTCCTGGGTCCAATAGGTATGCTTGGTATCCACGAGTGGATGTTTATTAGCAGCTTAGTACACCTGGTGGTGGCTTGGGTTGTCAGATTCCACCCAGGAAGAAGCCCTAGGAGTTATAGGGTTGACGTTTGGAAAAGTAAGACAGACAGGTCATCAATCGGCCATGTTTTATTCATGTCTTTTCATAGGCTTCTTCCCCACGAGCATGTGCGGAAAGATAATAAATGGTACACGGAGAAGAGTATTGAAATATTGGAAAAGCATTAATGAGGGCGTGACCTCTAGGTTTAACCTTCTAATGAATTTCTATAAATGAACATTCGGTCACCTTAGACTTAGTATTGAACAATAACCCAGTTAGTAGTGAAAACCCCTCTAGCTCATTTATTTGAAATGAATATGATATGTCATATGAGATTGTTTCTCACCAAGGGAATAGAAAGTTAAACAATCACGTTCATCATCATTCATGTATTATCAATTAACGTTTATTCCCAACTTTCCTCTCCACCTTCTCAGTACATTTACATGCAGAACAGTCCCCTATCTCATAACGTGGTGCAGAGCTAATACAAGAGAAGCCCTATACATCTACCGTGTAAGATGCAATCACAGGTTAACAGAGATCGCCTCGAGTACCCAAATCACACATGGCAAGACACAAGTTATAGAAATCAGTGTCAATCATTTAGTAGCCTTTCCCATGAGAATAGGCACTGATGAGTCGGCTGAGAATGCCTTTCCAATTACCACATCAAAGCGTGCGAGACATTTGATACAAAATACCCGGATTTGGAACCTATTCGGATAGGCTAAATTGGACAGTGATAGATGATTGTCTATGTATGATGGATGATTGTGTGGAGGACCATGGGTATGGGGACCTGGATGGCTGGTCAAAGGCTGGACCCTTCTGCGCCATTGGTTTCCACCTTTCCGGGTCCTGTCATTCAGTTTTTGCGAGAGTCCGCCCTGAAATTGGATAACCATCAATTCTAAGTCTACCTCGATTATGATTGTCATGAGTAAATTTAGTTCGCTGATTCGTGAAACTCCGAACATAGTTTAGTAATGACTGTTCGAAAATGACAATAGTTTTATATCTGGATCCAATTAGAATTGATACAACTTGCCTTTTCATTTTAAAATGACTATGCATAATTCCAATTCAATAATGAAATGGATTCTTTATATATTAATCAATCAATTAAAAACGGCCATGAATGGGATGAAAAGCAGGTCTATCTTTACCTGATCTCTCTAAACAATGGGGACCATTGGCAAGTGTCACTTTTATATAAATCCTGGAGAGAAAAAATAATGAAAAGACATAATCCTCGCCGACCTTTCCATCCTCTACGTATTTCAGTGCAGGGCTTAAAGGTAAAGATCGCCAGTACTTGTTGATGAGTTTACCTGGACTTTATCTGTTGTGATACAATCAGAAAGGAATGCCCACGAGTGGGCCGATAGTCACTCAATAGTCATTACCCAGCCATTGACACATACCAAGCCACCCCTGCTGACCTCTCCACCACCTCCTCTAACTGCATACCTCGCCCAAATGTGCATTTCACCCCTTTCAGCCTACCTGCGCTCCAACACGCCCCTCATTTATTGCAGGCAAATTCGTCGGTAATCTTGTTTTACTGTGGCAGATGGTATGAAAAGAGTCAAAGACTGAAATCACAAAGGTTCTATACCTGATCTTGCAAAGAAAAGATTATTTTGAGATAATTAGTGTATTTAATACACATAGGATCCATTTTTAAACTATTGATTTTAATTTTCATTGCATCGGATCGTATAGTTTGTTCCATACTTCGTCTGTGTTCTTGATTATGCAGTAATACTTCTCTTAGGAAATCCCCCTAATTCAATAGTGTAATTATGTAAATTTATTGTATTCAGAACGGAAGCAGGTCCGATGTGGAAAAAGCTATTAACTTAAAGAAATGCATCAGTCGACAATCGCTGCTCATATCAAAATTGGATAAGCATATATTACGTCATATTCTGAGATGCTGAGTCAGTCTTTTCTCTGATGAGGTCTTAAATCTTTTTTGAAAAAGTGAGGAGAATGATTTCTATGAATTGAAATAACATTGTTGATCTTAGAAATCAATTTGCCCTGGCCATTTCTCATTCGATAAGACTGGTTAAAAGATCCCTTGGCTTCCCAGCTAATAACTAATTACTTTTTGCCCTCTTGAACGTAATTGCGGAACTCCCCATCAGGGCTTTCTCTGTGTGATAAACAATGCTTGACTAATGGACAGGATTTATGTATTGGGTAAAGAACGTTAGGATTTTCTTATAAGTTAGAGAAATTCTCTAGCATGGCGCCGACTGAATGGAAAAGTGTGAGATAGGTAGTTTGCACCTACTTCACCCGACTAGACCTAATTTATATTTATGTAATTATAATAGCCATGCCTATTATTTGATTCTTTGAACCCAAGGCGGGGAAATTGGGAATGGCATTTCATATCCCCACTGCAAATGGCTTGTGAGAAAGTTGATATTTCAATGTAGAGAGAATGGAACCAGTTACTAGTACCGCGTCCCATTCTCTATTTGTTATATGCCATTGGCAAAGAAAACTATTGGAATTTAAAAAATGACACTTTATTTTTATTTCTGAATCGCTATAAAGTATCTAAACGTTAAGAGAAAACCAAATTCAATTTTTTTCATCTTACACGTATGATAAAAAATATTCTAGATTGCACCGTCTCAATTGGAATGGATACATTATGACGAGCATGCTACAAATTCATGCAACACATTCTTAATGCCAGAAAATCAACCGCAAAACATTATAGTTTAGAGAAATCGTGTAGATCAACTGTCCCTAACTGCATAGTATATGATGAAGCGAGTAAAGTGATTTCTCAGCTAAATCCTTATATAACAGTGACTGAGGGGATGAACGAGGACTCGGGGTGCTGAATTTCAATGTTCACTTCAGCTATGTTTTCCCAAATGAATTATCCTAGGTCCTATTAGTGCTCTCCCTATCACTTCACCCGAGAGATACTAGTTTGTGTATACCACTTGAAATGCGGGGCCAGTAATGCCCGAGGTATCACGTTTTACATGATGTTGTATTACTTACTTTCCGAGTAGATAACCTCTACCGGTTCTCGTTCAGAAATGCCTAAGTTTGCTGCACCATACAGGTTGTGTCCCGCCATGTATTTAACTTTAAGTAACGGCGGCCTAATTGTGATGATTAACATAATTGGAAAATACATATATATCGATATTTTATATATTCATAAATCGTTAGGCAGCAATATCGCGACGAACGCAAATACCCTCAGAATTGTATTGATGAACCATTTCACAAAGTCAACCCAGTATGTTAGTAAGGATATATACGGTATTTTAATAATGTTGTGAATAAAAATTATCACAAAAAAATCCACTCTGTCCAAACAGGTAGCAAGGTACTTCTATTCTTCTGTATGGCAAAATAGATTTTGCCGTACATTTTGAAACCCTCTATCCAGTAAATGGCTTCGAAATAAAATGAAATAAAATTTGAAAAAAAACCATTGCATTTTAAAATTTCATTCATTAAAACCTATTGGGTTTAAATGAAAATAACCTCACCATATTGTCTGTGACTCCCTTGTGAGATATTCGCACTAATTGAAGATTCTTGTCCCCGCAAATCAATGTGCCATTCATGAGGTTGGGTTATTTGTGAAGCGAAAATAGCTGCACACCAATGGGAACTAATTCTCGGTACTGATCATTATAATGGATTAGGACAAAAGACTGTAATGATTTCTTACTCGAATTCAAAGGAGGCGAATGTCTGCTGCATGGATCTATGCTACCACTTCTGATACCACTTTCTGCCGCTCGAAATTAAGTTCCTTAGACATGGAAATCTTTGGATCTCTATGATTTGTCTGGATCTAAGACCACAATTCTTGGTTTAATTATTCTCTTCTCTTCCTCCCCTGATTACCTACTCCCCCTGAATATATCCCCTAATCCTCATTTCCCCATCGTTATTTCCTACACACACACACACATATATATATATACCCCACTTTTAATGGGATTAGAATCTTACATTGTCATAGCCGTTTGATAATGATCAATTAGAATTATCATTTCATATATAGTTATTGTTGCGGATATGATGGTCTTTTTTCACACACTCCTCTCTCTGGTTCCACTCCCGACTATCTGTATATACTTCCATATTTGTACTTGATATCCGTGATGAATTTTGTAAGCTGTTTGTTTTTGCGCTTGCTCCGTTAGTTATCGAATGGGTCGTCTTTGACTATAGCCATGCTGGGGATGTCATACTGGAGTCATTGTCCATTATGCATGCCCTGAGGACTACATGTAGGTGAAGACGACGGGGTTCAACCCTGACGTGATCTTCGGGTGGCTTCTTGGAAGGTCAAGGTCTTTGAGAGTCATGCTTTTGATGGTTCAATTCTTGTAATTGACGGTGAATGCCATTCCCTATTACATCTCCGAATCGCAAAAATCCATATTTAGTACTTGCAGCACTGGGGTTACTTGAAGATGGCATTATTATGCTTCATATTCAAAACAAACTGACAAAGCCGGCATTGTTACTCCTGTATATATATTGTATTGTATTGTAAGGTACGGTATAGGTCCAGGAGAGAATGAACACCTCCCTAGTTGTATCCCTCTGTATTGTCAGCATTCTTGTGAAATAACGTCAATCAATCAATCCGTTAATATCGGTACGAAGGAATCAATTAAAATACGATACCACATTTATTTTACAGAAAGTTTAGAGTGTCTTCCCTATTTCTTTTGCATGTGTACAGCATACTTAGAGGTCAGTCGAGCCCCCCCCCCCCCCTCCCCAACAAAATAAAATAGGTGTGTTTCCGATTTACCCCTCCCTCTACCTAGAAAAACCTTCCCCTACCTAAAAATTTCTTACCATACCTGATTTTCTTTTTTTACCATATCTTACTTTATTTGGATTTTTTGACAAAAAAAACTTATAAAAGCAGGAAAACAGGTTTTCCTGATCCGGAACTGTCAAAGAGCACACCTCCCATGTTTAAAACAACTATTGTTATGAAATAAGACTTTTTTTCCAGTTCCTGGGAGGTGGTTTCCTAAAAAAAAAATCTATTATGGGCCCGATTGCCTGTTTTATTTGAATGGTTTTATCCATCACCCAGAAATAAATTTCCCTGGTTAAAAGGCGGAGAATGCGTGTATGGGAACTGCAATATTAAGGATATTATATCTTGCTCAAGTTCCATACCTGTAACATAGGTTAAACTCCTCTATTTTATGAGCCATGAACCGACTTTCCTTTGAATCATTCTTCATGAACTTTTTATGTGCGCATTGATTGGTATCATTCCGGTGGATGAGAACTTTAGACGATCAACTATCATCACAGGTGGACACATTTAGTCGGTAATTCAATATTCGTTGCTAGATTGGTGCTATAAATAGGTGTTGAAATGTACCCTCTTACGGTATAGGAACAATGGTTCTGATTATTGATCACTTGTTGTTGGAGGTGCATTGGTAATGAGCATCGCCCAATCCAATGAGCTCTATGTGCATATGACATGTTGGCAGAGCTATACATATAATGATGTATAGCTCTAATGTTACATTGTAATAGTAGCCGTAGGACTTGGATCATCACATACATTTGATTTGTGTCTGTTTAATAATTTTAGAATATTTTATCTATGGTTAACAACAGATTGATAAATTATTAATGGTGATCACAACAATGAATAGATTAATAATGCTTAACCCTGTATGATTAAGGGGAACGGTCAGACAGAAAGAGAAGGAGAGAAAGAGAAAGAGCCAGCTATACACAGCACTAACTAGATGCAGCTTGAAGTGTGAGTGAGGAAATTACCAACGATTGCTGGGAACCTGGATAGATCTAATTACTGGCCATAGCTCAGGGCAATATCTTGTAGAGGTTTTGTGTTGGAAATTAAATCAATTTCTTTCTATGTCGCTTGTAATTTCCCTACCATGCTATGTTCACATATCCATGCAATCTGTTAAACTATATTTGACGCAATATTTTGCCCGTAGTCTTATCTACATCGACTTTTTATTAGACGTTTTGCTAAGTGGATATAATTAAAGAACCCATATATTTGACATTCATAGAACATTACATGGTTTTGAAGATTGATATATAATACTCTCTTCTTTATCTATATATCCTAAAAATGGATGTACTGTGGGGTGCAATATTTACTAACAGCGGTCACTGCTTAACTGTGTGCCAACTATTTCTTGCTAATATTAGAAATGAAAACCTAGAAATCGTACCTGAATCAGGACTGCATTCGCTGGCGTAGAGATAAGAGGTTAAAATTTCACTGAGGGGAATCGCAACAAAGGCTTCGCAACTTGGGAAATTGGTCATATTATCAGGCACACAACTCCTTTCCCCGGAGATGGTAGGACAAAGCATTATTTTAATCTCGACGGAACATTAACTTTCTTGACAGACTATCCCTGTATCAGCACAATAGTTAAGTACCGTATCTTTAGCTAGACCTGAATTGTACAGCAGTACATACTGGTAACATATTATGTGCACTATACTATTAAATACTCATTTGAATGGAATACAATGTGACACTTATTATAGAAACTATTAATATAATGACGATATAATTATAGTAGACACCCAGGCCCCTAGTTATTAATACCATTTTAAAGAAGGGTTTCCCACTCGGCCATTATCTGTAAGTATCGAAATAATGTATACGGTCTACCATAAACTACTGCCTAGAGCGATGTTTACTGTCAGAGGCATCATTGTTTGTTATAAGATTAACATCCTATGTGCAGACCCTGCAATGAGTTAAGACACAGGGCAGGGAAAGTGATATAAGTATCCATTTGTATACCACGAATCCCATTCAAAATATCAAAATTCTAACAAAAAAACCACAACAGAATCTCTGATCTTCATTTTCAAAACCTCATGGGGAAAATCTAAGACATTGGATCCTGCTAGTTATGTATGCATTTGACGCATTGACCAGCGAAAAATTAATTCAATTCGTAGAGAAATGATTAGATCATGTCCCTAAAGCTTTTTGTCAATTACTGTTTATACCAAACACGTTGTATATAATATGCCACTCGCCTGTGTACAAACCCACCGCAAATGCTTGCTCTGGTATCTGGTATAATGACCCTTTATGTTTGCACACCTGGACGCTGTAAGATGGGGCACCCCTAGTTTCGGTAGGCTTAACGGGTCAGGTGAGAAGGTGCATGGGGTACATTATGTGCCCTTCATTAACCTTTACATGGGTTCCTTGGGGCGCAAACATGACACCTACCACGCTACATTGAAGCTTGGCTTCGGAATCAGTAAACAAGTCGTCATCTTTTGCAGAGTTGTATATTACACTCTGTCTTTTGTAATAAAGCTTTTTTAAAATTATAATGTCACTCTTTTTCCTCCAACTACCTTATGGATTTACTTACTCCTAGAAGGAAAAACACAGCATGTCTGCCGCCGCAACTCATGAACTGACAATAATATATGCCGCTGAAAGAAACCCACTGAGATGGAAACGTGTCATCGATTTTTTCCTCAAATTCTTGGATGTCACTGTTACACATAATAGTTTGCCTGTATCAATGCGTTATCCCAGTATTTTAACAGCACTGACTATAGCACTACTGGCCGTCCTTATGAATACAGAAAGGATGCCCTGTGTGAAAAAATACACTGATGTAGAAATTGACAAGTATCTCATTAGTGCCTGATAAATATTTCAGCTCACTTTATCATCATTGTGTGAAATCATTGGCGCCCAAATAAATCGCTGTTAATTTTACAGGATTTTACAAATCTGACCCCGGTCTACGGTCCACGGTAAGCCCCTCTATTGGTCCAGTGAACCACTAAAGACACGATAGAAAGCACATTTGTATGCCTTGCCCCTGGGCTCTCTGTTGGATTTCTTTTGTCGGACAAAGATTAATATGTTCAGAATCTTAACATAGACTTGTTCGGTCCACCGAGGAGTTGCTACCTGAACAAAAATATCAAATTTTAACTAAGTTAATCATCTAAGTCAATGATCTCTGATGGGGCGATAGTTGCATTTCCCTCGAGGAGCAGTCTTCGAACGGTCTCTTGGCATGAAACCTTCAGCTACTCCGAATTGAGATACCAACTGTTTTCAGTACAAGGCCATGAGTCCCTTTTGTATTGTTATGCCATGATATTATTTATGTGTAAATCGCTGTCAAAGTGTAATCCTTTCCTTCCTTTTCGAGACATCAAAAAGAATTATGTCTTTGTGGAAGAACCTTTCTCAATCTTCAACCTTGGTTTGTATACAACCAAAAGTTTGCCTGGAGCTCTGTGCAAGATTCTCTCGAGTCACTGATGAGGTGATGATGTCACCCACCAGAGACCCACCTGGTGGCTGATGCCCAGGTGAAAACCAGGGAAGTCATAGGTTAGATACTATAGACGCGTGGGAAGGGGAGGGGGCTGGTGGGTGGGCGGGGGTCGGGGGGGGGGGGGGTCGCTGAAGACACCGTCCTGCTGAAATTCCCCTTTACCGATGATGGTCCCGTTCATTGCCCATTCTTGTCTTGACCTCCAAACGGACAACTTTTGGTTGTGATTACGCTGTCTCGGTTTCTGGCTCTGGCGAAGGATATCAATTTGTGAACCAGTATTGTACCAAATGGTTGGATTAATATGCAGTCGTATCGCATCTTAATACATTAGCAATTTGTTTGTGTACATTGCCTGAAGGTTGATTAACTTACAATTTCTGATTTTGGACACCAAGGATATTTATAGAGCGTGCTTAGGTCATTAGGAGTTTAAACCAACACATATATATATACAAGTTGGATGGTACTTAAGAGTGGTCAGTATTACGAGGATTTGATTATCTAAAGGTATTCCTGTGTGATCCTGTGGTCAATGGATTATGTTAGCTGTATAATGGTACTAGGATTGTGAAAAATACGCTAGTGCTAGTTAATAACACCTAGTAAATAATTAGAAAGGTCAAGAGAGGTCCTACTTTTGGTCAAAGTCAGGTTCTCATCTTTCAGCTTCCGAGAATTTCAAATTAATCTGTTCAATTTTTGTGAAAACGTAGCTGACTCAGATCTCTCGAAATATAATATTGCACCCGTTGCGTATAATAAGGTGAAAATGCTTCTGAGATCCATTAGATCTATATATAACATTAATGAGAGCCAGTATACCTGCAGTCCAAAACAATACAATTAATCTTTAGTAAGTGTGACATATCATCTGGGAAATTACCTGAAAGAAAGGAAAGAAATTCCATGCCAGTGTCAGCAAAAATCATGACTCTCTCCAAAATAATTTCAGGAAATGCCACAGCTGTCGGTATCATATCAATCTTTCTCCTTTGCTGCTTGGTATTTCACACACCAGCAGTCCTACCAGCTCAGGCTTTGATAATGGTGCGTGTACAGATCTATGATCTGGCATTGTTTAGAACCTGGAACATTTTAGCCGCACCTATGCCTGGTGTTGATATTATGCTTGAAGTTTGGTATAGATCATGCCAAGATTGTTACTATATTGTTGCTGACAGTTCGTATCCTTGCGAAAACATTGCATGACTGGCATATGTTGCCCTAGCTCGAGGAGTCTGATGTAAGATTGGTCGATTATATAATAATACTACTGTAAATAAGTAGAGAAACCGACAATAACATCAACTATTATTATTATAAAATAAGTAATAACTTTCTTATTTAAGATATACATGTACGTCTCCAGATATCATCAGTATTATCTTATATGGTGATAATTATTATACTATGGAATCTCTAGTCAACTTAATTCTCAAGGTGAGTGGGAATATCGCTGTATATCGTTAAGCCCGGTAGGTTGGTTGTGGGATTAACTTAATTCTCAGCTGCCACATTCCTCCCCTTTCCTATCATACACGAATTAATGGTTGACCACTAAAGCAATATGGATCTCTCCGACTGAAAGCTCTGGTCAGCTGAGAGAAGGCGAAGAAATCCTTTCTTCGGTGTCCTGGCGATTGTCACACATTAATCCCGACCATTTAACGGTAGCCTCAGACCCATTAAATACCACACGCAGCTAATGTGTCTCATCCATCTAATGCTCACACCACAATCAGAAATGGACTTCTTGAGTGACACTCATTGTAGTAGAGCAGCAATTCTCTTGATTGCCCAGTACATCTTTCCACATGCCCTATTGCAGCCAGTGAAGGATTTTATTTATAGTAACTCGCAAAATGCGCAGTAAGAGACACTTGAAAGGATAGCGAAGGGGGAATGCATTATTTAATATAAGAATTAAAAATGAGCAAGGATTGATTAAAGAGATAAACCACTGTTATACGCACTGCTGCAGGCGGGAGTTAAAGGAACTAATGCATGAAAAATAAGGATTGACAGTAATTTTTTCAAACTTTGTCTTGAGAAAGTACATGGTTGGAGGATAACAAAAAGCAAAAAAGAATGGATCTCAGCATATATTTTTTTCTTTCTAGAGACCAGCAAAGTTCAGTATTGAAGTATGTGGGAAAAATGGATATTTTCTCAGTTTTTCCAAGATTTCAGACAGACAAATAACATTTTTCAATTGAAATGTCTTCTAAACATAACCACTATAGATGTTTACCCTCATGTATGAAAGAACAGGGTATCAACATATTTTGAAATATATTATTTAGCATTGAAAATCTTCAATATTCCTGTTTTTAACTCACCGGGATGCAGATTCAGTTGAATAACTTTTTTAAAAGGTCGGTGACCCCCATTTTTTATTGCTTGAAAGGGTAAAGCAATATGTTAGCTATGTTTATAGAGATTTTTAGGAGAAAGTTATTTTCAATTTTTTTTTATACTGAAAAAACGAAAAAATTGTCCTTTTCTCATAGACTTCTATAGTGAACAACCATAAATTTTGAGGCTCCCTAAAATGAAAACTAACCCGGTGACATATTGTTTTTATTGGCTTTTTGAATTCACATAACCTTGTTCTTTCACGAGGCAAAGTTTAAACAAAATGTTATTTTCAGTTTTTTTCCCAGTTCAACTGTGGTTTATCTCTTTAATAAATACGTTACTTTTAGTTATTATTGCTAGTGTATAAAAAACGAAGAACCTGATGACCTGGGAATCAGTTTAGACCGCCTAATCTGATATGGCAATCCGTCTTTCATTCCAGTAATGTAGCTTAGTGTCATAATTATAATTATATAAAAGAGACCGGCTCCCTTTTACTCTGAGGTTTTCAGAAAATTATCCCCTTTGAAAACATAATTTGCACCTCTCCCTTCTTCGGCTGTTCCACTAATTGGATCATTATACTAGATGTGACAACTTCCTCCGTCATGTATTTCCCCTGAAAGTTTCTAACTGGTATTGACTAGTGTTTCTACTGAAAACTCTGCCTCAGGTTGAAAGATGTTCTGGAAAATCATCTTTACACTGTTGTGTATGCCACCAAATGCATACACAGACCAAAAGCTTAACGAAATTGACATTGTCTCTGTCTTGAACTTTTTGTTTCACCCTCGGCACCATTCGGAAACCTGAGGGTATTAGTCAACTACTTGCGACAGCAGTCATGTCAAAATAACAGCTGCTCAAGTCCAAGTAGCCTGAGGCACCCACGTACAGATTTGAGATAAACACATATTTGTCTGAAAAATGAACAGGAATTGTCTGAATGCGCTTTGTAAATGACCCAGACCAAGTGTCGTGTAATGTCTATTCTTAACACCCCGGGGCTGTTTTTCGCTCGTGGGCCAGTCCTAGCTTCCTAAGTTATGCAGGGATTTTAATTAGGAAAGGGGAGCAAAAAATCCCTTCAGTGTTTTAGAACGTTTCTTGGAATGTCATTTGAGCTCAAAATAGTGAATCTTTTCTTCGTCACCTATTATTGGTTGCCATCAACTAGATGTTTTAAGAACGGCTTAAATTATTTTAATGTTATTTTGCCAGTTTGGGCGGATGATTAATACTAAGCAAAAATAGGTGTTCGTGTACTTTATTTTCTTTGTAAATACTTTCATTTTGTCCAATTTCATCTTAACAGGAAGACTTGCGTTTAACACTACTCAGGCTAATTTGCTTACCTTATTGTCTGCAAGTCATCACTAGACCCCATGCAGCTTTTGAACATTATCCTATTGACTCGTGGAAACGCAAGATATAATGCCAGTAGTGAGAATCAGACTATAAGCCCAGGTATATCTTATAATCCAAATTCCTATTGCTAAGGTTTTCACTGGAACACTTCTAGTCGACTGCAGATATACCTATACATGAGGCATAACTCATAAGAGGGCCTTCAAAGATTCTAAGGAGGAGTGGATAGTGTAAATTATACAGTTTCTAGAAAGGAGCCGAATTCTGGATTGAATTATCTTGCCACACCATACACACTTGGACCATATTTGCATTACGGATACTTTATATGTAGATGTTTGGATACTGCTAGTTTCTTCAAAATGAGAGTCTGGAGTGCAAGCATGTGCGAAATACTGCGGACACAGGTAAGATTAATATCTGTTATCTATGGCTGTCGGCCTGATAGAACAAACTATAAGTGTATTACAATCGCTAAACTTGATTTCAGGGTATTCATCCTGTGAAAAATGTCAAGGCCCATATATCACTAAATTATTTTACATAATCTTGTTTTTCGTCTTGGTTTCGCCATGTTTTCCATATATTCTACAGTGTTGTGTATCCTCTTTGTCTGCAGGATTTTTCTGTGACGTACCACATAATGGTCCCCATACTATAATCATAGAGGTTTCTTACAGTGGACTATTATTTCCCCGGTGAACTGATCATATATCTTGTCAATTGAATATCACCACATAAGGGAGCATTGCCTTATATTTTAATGGGCTCCACTGGCTCGCATTGACGTTGTCGTGCAAATGATTTTTCAATGGTTATTTACATAGTAAATAGTCTTTTAAAGCTGCATTTTCAGCTATTAAGACAAATTCAACCTTACCAGATTTACTCATATTATGACTTATAGGACTATATTTATCAATATTCATTTCTTGTTACATGTTAATACACACATTTGAAGTTGAATCGGCCGAGAGAAAACTGAGCCCGTGAAAGATAATAAGGGATGTTTTCGCAGGGAAGGATTTGGGTGGGTCCTCCAAACTCAAATGAGGACGTTCCTTCACGGTCAAATGCTTTTTAGATGGGTTGGAAAAGAATGGAACACAGAATAGAAAATGTTCAGTTCTTGACCGACGTTTAGCTGAGTGCAGCTTTAATCGAGTCCCAATGACCACAAGCAACGTTTACCTTGTTAAACATGTGCTCATGAGGCAGCGAGTGGTTCCAAAACGAGCGCCACTGGGAGTCGATGTATTACCTGGACCGGACAGCACAAATCACCTGTTGGGCAAATCCGTATGAAACCAGGATTTGTGTTTGCGTTTGAACGCCAGGTAGCCATGGTTTGCCACATATCGATGGAACGCGACATCCTGAATTCATGGTAGGTATTTCGGGCCCAATTTAATGAGTACAGTCAAACAACGATTGTGGACAAAGGTGGTAGGAACATGCACAGCCTGGACGTATCCCCCATGGCTTCATCATGATCATTGCTGAAAATAGATAATATTGGAGCTGAGCTGCGGTCATTGAACCTGGTGGCGGCTATGTGATTTATTCAGTCAAGTGGGAACTTCTGGATGCCACCTTCACTCACAGTCAACAAGATCGGAGTTTTTACACAAATTGGTCCCCTGCCCTGCATGCTTCGTCTCTGATCGTCATCCCCTTCCTGCTGATGTTGATATGATGAACCTGCTTCACTTCGTTCCACCTTGCTATACAGAACTAAAGATGGAGATCTAATGATCTAACCAGACGACAAGATAATAATTAAGATACTTTGCACAGCTGTGAACGCTACTGACGTACATGTATATACAATTTGATTGCCACAAGGTCCTTATTTTTTCAGTTGCCATGGTAACTTGACAAACGAACATAATTTCTCAGAACTGACTGTTGTGCCAAACTGTTACCCACATTGTAAGCTCTGATAGTATGCATACATTTACAGAACTCCCATATGTACAAAAAATAAAATGATATCAGGGTTCAATTGGAGGGATATCTGGAAACATAATGATAATGGGGCAGGGCCTAACTTAGCGACTCGGGCTATAGTATTCGCCATCGTCTCTCTCATGGACGTTTACCTGAGTCTGGTCAGCTATATATAGGCGTTAAAATAGTTACCCAGAGTATTCACCGTCCTCCCAAAGCAGGGCGAGATTCTACTCATCTAGGAATGACTAAGGAAACGCAAGGAGTAAAGCTCTGTGTTGGAGGATGGTATTAATCCGCATGAAATTAATTTAATTCAATGTTTAAATCCTAATATTAAAAGGGAGTCGTTAAGAATGGGCATTATTATATGCATCCTTACTGATATTTGTGTGGATGAATGTAAATCTAACTTGTCGGTATAACTTATATCGTGGTAGTGAATACCCCACTTAAGATTCTTGGAAAACTGAGGATGCAATTTGATCGAATGTTTTATGTTTTTGTTTTCCATCATATACACTGCGATTGGGCTGAGACCACATTGATGATATTGAAGATTTTACCAGATTTCATTTCTGGGACTTCAAAATAAAAATGGCCGCATGATATATATCGGCGATGCCTTCATCATGATAATTATATATTTCGTTGTATGTGGTCCGACTTGAATACTTCACTGGGCCTTTTAACTGTATCCCTAGCAGATGCCTCAGAGCCTTGGCTTTCATCCACCCCTTTAACAGAATGATATTACTTTGAGCGTCACAAGATGGGATACCAAAATACAATCACAGAAATTGATTTCTGGTTGCTGTGGAAAATGCCTGTGGCTCCCTTGTTAGCAAGGGAATGGGCCTGGTGGTTTTGATTGAGGGGACTCAGTTGGTTCCCACCCCTTTATTCCCTCTGCAAATGGACAGCAATTGTTGGCGGGCAAAACCAGCAGCAGACCGCGTCTGGGTATTCCTTTTTGTAAGAAGCCATTCGATTGGTTCTTTCGGGCGTTTGATTTATGTTCGGCGCTTACCCATTGGACCGGAAAGGACTCGGTGATTGACTCGAGGAGAGGGCGTTCTAGTCATGACGTCATGTAAGGTTCTCATTGGTCCCTTATGGTCCAAGCGCTCCCAAGAATCTGAAAGGAACATCATAGGAGCTGTAAAGGTAAATGGATTAAGTGAAAGCTTGAGGGCAAGGGCAGAATTCTCGTTATTGGTCCATATAGATCAAGATAAAATGCGGAGAAATCCACGCGAACGATAATATTCACGTTCGCTGGTGCTATATTTTTATTGATCTAATAGCATTGATAACACATTTTAGAGCAAGTATATAATGTTCTCAGAAGCTAATAGATTACTTGTTTGTGTGAGCGGTTTTTTTTGCTGTGAGCTATGGTCAGTTCTGAGCATTCTATACCTAGTTGGTACTTTCTTCACATTCTATTTCCTCTGATTTTGTTGAGACACCTGCTAAAATACTTCCAACTGTTATGTTATATATGACACATGTGTTGTAATAATGATATACCATGTAACATTCATATGCCGTGGGTTTTGATAATTGCATATATATAAATGACTGGCTATTGATTGTAATAAATAGTTGTTTGTGCTAAATAATATAATTCACATTTTCCATACTATATAAGATACAAACCGAGGCGATCCACTGTCCAAGACTTTCTTTCTGCAGACAGCGGGTATGGCACACTAAGGCCGCCTTTGATTGTTGTGGTGACAGAGTGACAGCATCATTCCATCAGATTGGTCATCTTTGAACCGGTTGTGACCTTCACCTTTTGGATCATTGCCAAAGAGTGTCAAGGTCAGAGGTCAGGTCCGTGTTTAAATAGCCGGATCGAGATTGTCCCTTGTGACTTGTGACCAAAGAGCTCCCCTTGCTCTTTTACGAAATGGTTTTCGACGGTGTTTATATGGGTATTTTTATTTCTCATGCCTTGTGTGGAAGTTAATGAAAGAGTCCAGTTAAAGAAGGTCTATAGACGACTCAGGCACGGAAACCAATTTGTATTAAGCTCTGATGATAATGTATTTTATTGTCTTCCCAAAACATCATTAAAACCGTTTAGCCCAACATGTTTGAGCCGATATTATTTAGAAATCATAAAGGGCAGTAGGAATAATCATGATAATCATTCAAGAAAGTAACAATCCTTTATTCCTTTATTCCATGATTCGGCCGTGAGCGGACAGTATAATCGATATAGGCCTACTTGCCGCTCACAAGGTGTACAATATAAACTCGCTGTATTTTACAGTGACGTCACAACCGTTCAAGACTATCGGTGAGTTGTGCGGACAACACAGTTTGATGAAATAAATGTGAATAAAGTTGTAATAACACAAGAATCATGGAATAAAAGCAAGAATAGCACAGTATCGCGTATTTGGGGGCCTATATTCTCCTCTTATGGCCGAAAAACTACTCGGCCTACGGCCTCGTAGTTTTCGGCCATACTCGGAGAATATAGCCCCCTCATACGCGATACTATGCTGTTCTGGCTATAATATCTATCAAATGCAACCTACTGAAACGCTCATAGTCGTTCTTAGTCTGACAATATCCTATTGTTTAAGCAGTCATACAAAATTATCGCATTGGCAAGGATCTATTTAATGCAGATATCTACTGCACCTGTCGTATTGTTTGTTTGTTAAATTATATCGAGTCATTATAAAAATGGGTAGACAGTATAGACAGTAACGTTAATAGTATTACAGCTTTTCGTATGTAGCCTTCTAATATTCGCAGTTCTTGTCCTCTAGGCTACTCTGACTCCCACTAAAGGGGCACAATACAGCTAATAGCTATCTCTGCCTACAAATCAACTGCTGACTTAAGTCCTTTCTTTCTTGGACACCGAAAAGCCATGTCCAGCCCCTTTGTTGAGTGCATCAACTGCGAGCCCTTTTCTGTTTCACTCAAAGCTTTGAGTATCAACAAAGGCATGGTCAGTCCTGTAAGGTGTTACTAAAGGTATTTCTTATTTGCTCTACACTCTGCAATATGAAAATCGGGGGGGGGGGGGGGGAGGGGGTCTGACCACGTCACGGCCCATCCTCTTAATTGCCTCCCCCCCCCCCCTCCCCATGCATCCCGCACCGAAATAAAGCCCTGCCATGTTGACCAGATTCCCTGATTCACTTACTCATCTCGTTTTAGTTTGCATTGCTGTTTTCCAGGTCCTGCAATATGGATCTAGGTTTATCTCCATAGTATCTGTGAAATAATTACTTTGTGAACTTATTCGATCGTTTCTAAATAGGCCTAGTTTTGAAAATCAATTTCGCGGATTCGTACAATTTTTCTTGTATTGCTGCTGACTGATCTCGGCAGTGTGGCTGTTTATAATTGCCTTAAGATCAATGCAGTAGGAGTAGCCTAAATTTGAATAAAATCAACTAATTAAACTGATATTCCTTTCTGAAATTGAAGAAAGACGCTCCAGCTGTTTCATTTTGAAAACCACTGAAGCCCCTTTCCGTCCTCATCTAAATTCACCTCTTCACTCTCTCCCGCCTGCTGTCCCCTTCACTCGGTTTGTGTCTCCCACAACACAAATGGGAGAAATTCAATTTGCATCGATAATAATTGGGAGTGCTTTTTATCACGAACTAGATTACATTGCCCCCCCGTTAAGGGTCACCCCCAAGCTTTGTTCTACAGGCGTCCGTTGGGGCTCTCGCCAGCTCACCCTATTAGAATACATGGACTCTCGGGGGAAGAGAACTAAAAACCTTTATAAATAATAAAGATGGAACAGCAGCCAGCCTCGCTCAGCCTATGCATATCAGGTGGAAAGAGAAGACCTGTTGTCCGTCGCTGACAAAGCTAGTTGTGACAGCACGTGATCATATGTCTCCAAAACGAGGCTCTCAAAGGAAGTTGCTCGTAGACCCCGTGACAAGTGCATGATGGGAAATGAAATGTAGGTCATGACCAATGGAATAGTGTTTAGAAGGTTAGTGAGGAAAGGATAATTGAATAAATACCCAGGACTACCAGAATCAAATTGTATTCGGGCCGACTTCTCTAGGGCAGATTATCACTAATAGGCCTACTATTTCGCGTAGCTAGTTTCTCAAAGGATAACGGCAGTTGATGTTACTGCTCGAATATCATTCGAGCGATGTTACAAGTGTTTAGCCTATTCTATGTAACTTTGTTTTGCTAAAAGAATTAGGGACGGGGAGAGCGACTACGGACTCTTCATGAGAAATACCAATTTTTGCATTTATTTGAAAGCAGACTGCAATTGCCCATGGTCAGATCTCCGACTCCCACCCCCACACTCTTGGTATAGTCAACGAGAGTAAATTCAAGAGAGTTAGAAGTATGCCCGATGCTATACCCGAGCTTGTTTGACCCTGCTGTGAAACACAGTAAGGAGTCTGGGGGAGAAAATCGGGGAAAGGACCATAAAAGGCCATAAAATTTCATAAAACCCACATGTTCTGGCAACTTTCAACTCATTAAATTATAGGCCTACAGAGAAATGGAAATATCATTATATTTAACATTGTTCCGATCTGATTTGAAGAATTACCATGAGACCTTTGGATGGGGAAATCAGTAGGCTACACATTGATATGTTTTTTATGCTTCAAATCAAATCGGAAGATATGATCAAATGGAAAAGACTGACTGAAAATTAGTCAACAAATGAATTACTTCATGATACTTGCTCATTATTTTTTTTTTACAAATGAGATGTACAGGTCTCGAGCTATAGATGTTCTGAACCTGACTGTCAAGTTATAAATCAGATTTATGCAATATTTAAACAATAGTGTAAGAAACTGCACTAGCACCTCCAAAACGGAAAATGAGAGGGAAGACTTAAGGCCCTTTAAGAACTTACAAACAACCTCGGATGAAAGGGATGACCGCCTGGGCCATCAGATTCAAGATAAGATGGGGAAATTTGTTACATCTTTCTGCCGACTCATGAGTTCAAACTCTCTTGAATTTACTCTCGTTGGTATAGTGGACTTGGTGTCACTTCGGATAAATACCGTAGGTAATAGTAAGCTAGTTATTAACTGTATGATAAATTAGCACTGATATAAGTATTTTGATATCTAAGTTGACTAAACGATATAGACCCCTCGCTCCTTACGCGGTCCTTACGCTCCTCAGATGTTTTTATTACCTCTACTCCGACTCCAGCGTCAGACATAGGCCTAGCCTATATATTACACAACGTCTTGGAGCTCCAGTCACTTATGATCGATTTCCTTATTAGATAGAGAGTCAGATAGAGTAGAAATAGAAGAGCGTAATCACTGTTATTACTTTTATCCAACAATTTTTAATCAAGGCTGGAACAACAATCTATTTTATATAAATCTATTTTTTTAAAGTACCAGTATGTCTAGGTATCAAGGACTGAAGGCCATTATATTTAGAGAAAGGATAAGCCTCGAGAAAGTATTCCTACCTTCAACATGATAATAACATCGTTGGGCCTTTATCATAGCTATTTAATTAATAATAACGTTAATTAGATTGATTAATTATTAATCAATCTAATTAACGTTATTGATAATCTAAGGGTTTACCGACTCTTCATTTATTTATGGTGGTTGCACCTATATATACAATGTACGGTATGTCCCGGTTCTTAATTTTCTTTCACTTTTTTAACCCTTCCTTTTCTGCCCCTCATTATCATAATTCTCATGAATAAGAATGTCCATTTTCAAAATACTTTAATTTTTATCTCACGCGACCCGCCACTCTGTATTTCCTGACACTGTATTCTATGACGCCAATATTTGCATATATACATGCGGTAATTTATTAAATTCAAAATTAAAGCTTGTTACCATTGATACAATGTCATTGCCTAACAATTTGCCATTAGGCCAAGTGAGACGGAGGGCAATTTACCTTAAATTATAAATGCCCTTATCGGTAATTGATTAACGGTGTGGGACTGGTAAAAAGGCTCCGGTTCAATGCAATAGCTACATTATTTCCAATGAATAATACCATACTTTAAGAGTTATGAGAATTTTTCTCTCTACCCATTTCATTAGACTATCAAGAATCGCGTGTTTGTTATGTGGGGGCGGATCTGAAAATAAAAACAATTTCGAATTAATGGCGTAATTGAAGCTCTGAACAAATATGGTACTGTAGAAAATCAACTAGTTCTATTAATTATCGATAAATTAGCTTATAAATATATAATGCAGTGTTGAAGATAAATGTTGCAAAAAAGAAATAGGGTTATTGATAATCCAAGGATTGGGTTTCATTGCATAATATTAGCAATTTATTCTGCCAGTTTTTAATGATGTGTATATAGAGCTGACTTTAACTTGCATAAAGTGTTAAATCAGTTTGCCTCATAGGGTAAAGGAAAAAGGGGTGGGAAAGTAGTCAAAGAATACAATGCATAATATATGATGGATAGTTATATGTCGCTTAGGGATGGATGGAAAAAAATGTAAAACGTAGTGCAATGGAAGACCCTTTTAAAGTAGGGCAGAGACTGGGTGTCATTAGATGACATTGTTACCAGCGGACCCCCAATAGCCCACAGTCACGACTTCTAAAAGATGTCCTTGCTTCAAAGGTCTCCTAGGTCTTGAGGCTATAAAAAGTGCGGCTAGACATGCCAATATTCCCTAATGATATTCAACTAGCTATGCCCATCTACGACTGAAAAAAATGTCAAAAGATGCAGCGAATAAAACGTTTCAATTAACCTAGTTGAAACATTTCATTTCCGAATGTATGCAAATATATAATGAATAAATACGATGCGGAATTCCTGCGACATGGTGCTGATGTTTTCCCTGTGAATAAAAGGTTGTGACGTCATTAGAGGGAGCTGTCAAAGAAAGTCAATTATTTTGCCCTCTAGTAGTTGAGACCAGAGTTGAGTCGGGTGGAATGAGAAAGGTGTTGGAACTCTTTGACATAGGCACATCAATGTCTAGTGCACCAAGATCACATTTCTCCCCAAGCTCTCCTTTATCTCTTTCTGCATTGTACTTCAGTACGCAGAATGTCGTATATGGTACAACAAGCCTCTAATTTCTAATGATGTGTCACTTGACTACAGTGAGCTAGCTAATACCTGGAGAAAAGGTTAATCAGCCGAGCCTATAGATAGTAGTTTAAATCTCCCGCTAGTCGGGTTTCATAGTGTCTGCACGAATGTGAAATATGTGAAATTTATATTTCACAGTCGAAGTGACATCCTCAAGAATCCTAATTTGTGTGCGTCGTGTCCCCTCCGATAATCAGGAATCTAGTAGATTCTCTTAATTATAGAGAACCCGACACTCTCTGCACAGTCTGATAAATCTTTGGATGACAAGTTGAAATGATTTCTTTGCGAAATGCACTTGAACGGTGTTAGAGCACGTTAAAGATGTTTGACGTTATTTGAGGTCTATTTCGTCCAATGACTGACCCTATTATACATTTTATATAATAGTTGTATATATATGTGGTTTCAGAAGAGGTCGAGAGATATCGAGCTTTCCTTGTACATATATGAACGCACATCTCTTGGTGCTATTGTTCTTTTGTAATGGCTCTCCTGGGGTCTACAATTATTGACCTGTATGCATTGGCACTGGGGTCTTCCAGATGCATTTCTGCTATTGACAGAACACTGTGGTCATTTGATATCAACACCAACACATCCATATAGGCACAATCCAGCACAATGCCTTCGCCCCCTTGACTCCTCTGAAAGTGTGCTCTTCGCTTTACTGTTCAGACTCAGGCAGGCATATTCTTAGTTTCTGCTAATGAATGTACTGTGCCTATCGTACCTATCACGAACACACTGAACCTCAATTCTTAATTGTTTAGTTAAAATACAGTCATGGTATATTCGTGTAATGGTCAAGTTACTGAGATTGTTCATAACTTGCTAATAATTAGCCAGAATTTAAAAAAAAAATCGCCAAAATATGCCAAAATCGATGAGAAATTACTTGGTATATTTAGCTTCCCATCGTGAGTGTTGGACGCCTGGCATCTGGACCATATTGAGGTTGACCATTGTATCCCTTGATAACCCTATCATAAAATCTATAAAAAATGAAGTACGATGTCCCTTATATTTTGCCATAATATCGCCTCTTGAAAATATTGAAATACAAATTGGGGAACCGTTAGGCATTCATACTTATTCACTCTCGTGTTTTAATGCACCGGTCTGCCTCTGCAAAAAATAATTCCACTTGTAAAATAGATGGGTTTATTTGTTTTGCACTGTCCTATATTGTATTCCCCTAGGCAATCCAAGCTATTGATAGTTCAAGAGCCATGGACCTTCCATTGATCGATGAAGGTATTCTACGAAGCAGCTATGGTATATTTTCTGTGGTTCTTGCCGCTGCGATTCTCCTTTTAGGTTTCTTGTATAATAAAAGAATATATCTTCTTTTATGGGAGGTACAGTGTCGATAGTTGAGACAAATCACGAAGAATAACTAGATCTTCGTCACACCTAAACAACCCCAGTCTAAGACATCATTCGTTTTTTTATCCTTATTATCTGGTAAAGTTATAACCGTTTTCAAAAGAATATTTGTCAATCGTGATATTCATCTTTTAATCTATGTGATTTAGTACCGTATACGCCAAGATGGCAGGAATATGAATAAAGGCTTGAAAAAAAGACATCATTCATTGCGTCACCTTTCCGATGACCTATCTGTTCTTATACACAATCGGACCCTTGTTGAATAAACAATCCTACAACCCCACCCGCCCCTGTCCTTATTCTGTTTGGGGTTAAAATCCACATCCTGAGATTTTTTTTAAAAAATACATTCAATGCTATTTCAACTCAGGCGCTTTTACAGTTCATGCCCTCGTCTCCCATTCCATCGTCCCTTAATTAGGCTCTCATGCCTTATGTCTTTTATCTGTGGCTCTCTGTAAATCTCATTGCCATACTCTAAGAATAGAATTTTGACTATTTTTCTCTTAGCTATATTGAAGCAGGGTTCTCATTCCACCTTCCCTTAGGCTCTTATTCGCATGGCTTTATTATCTGTGACTCTCTGTAAATCTCATTACTGTATTGTACGGGTAACATTTTGACTATTCTCCTCTGAACTATATTGACGCACAGAGCTATATACCTCCCTGATTTCAATCGCTTTGAAACACGTTGCACGTTAATAGATTACTCATTAATCGATTAAATAGTGATGGGTTAATTGCAAGAACTGGATTAGCCAGTATCAGCAGCCCCAACCGCCCCTTCACTACTTGTCTTGCTTTCAGCCCCTCTGAGAATCTCTCTCTATCCACATTGCTTTTATTCCATCTCGCCACTCCGCAAAACTCCACCACACCACCCAACTACTACTCCAATAGGCGTCACCATGGTGAAGTGGAGGGATGGGAGGAGGAGGAGTTGTATTAGTGGGAGGAGGTACATCGTATAGGAATGATCCACAGGACACGTGTGGATGTGTTGAGAAGTAGCGGTTGCTCCAGCCGCTGAGGGAAAACACTGGAGGACTCACTCTTCCACCACCCAGTCACTGGAAGAAGTGATGGTGGAAGAGGTGGAGCTATGATGATGGAGCTGCGAATACTCAGTACTTGTGGGCCGAAGAGAAGTTAGGTTACGAGCCTTTATATCCAGGCTCTGCTGCTTGGATATCACTTCTACCACCACTGGATTGGGACGTATGTGTACCAGCAGAATGTGCAGGGAATTCCACCCATATCAATAGGCAATATTAACTCCAACAACTGGAACAAAAGGCTCTAGAATTGTTCTGTCCTATACCGCCTTCTTTGTTCACTGGAGAGTTCCTTTGCCATGCCCCTGGAGAGGTATCATATCATTACACTGGCATGTACGTATGGAAAACATCTGACAGGGAAAGTTAGTACCAAAGAGTTTCGGATTATATGGATTTAACTTAACGTAAATATATTCTCCTGTAACTATCGGTTTGTATCATTATTTTCATGTTGCCTTATCGCCAGTCACTCAGCCACTCATATTTCATACATGCATTGGATTGCCCCGTGCGAATCTTCACAACTGGGCCAAGGTTGTGTTATGACCAAAACAAATCGAGCAGTCAGTGATTCCCAGTATTGATTTTTTTCTTTATAAACATAGAAAGCTTCTACTCTTCGTCTCGACTTAACTCCGGCGATTTGTTTGACCGCCATGTGCCAGGCTCATGTATTAACATAGGAACAATAACAAAGGGTACATGGCCAACATTATGCTATGGCGCATGGGTTGAGTCACTCTAGTGGTAGTTGAGAGTCATTATTGAGTCCTGACTCGCTAATGTAAATTGTGCATTCATAACGTTCTGGTACGAGTGTGTGTGTTTTGTCCAACTGAGTAGTTGTTATGCTTTTGGCTCGATGGTCTCTCACCGTTGTAATGAATGATTCATTGATTGTATGCTCATAACAGGCATTCAAAATGCTCCTGGTCTGATGGCTTGGTGTCACAGCTGCTAGCCTTGGATAATTGCTTGTGGGGTATCTCGAATCAAATAGTATCAGCATCATTTACTCGTCTAAAGTTTTCATACAAAATATAGGAACCTTAATTTATCAGCGTCATTTACTCGTCTAAGGTTCTCATACAAAGTATAGGAACCTTAATTTAACGCAGAACTTCAATAGTTATCTCCCCAGTTGTCCTAAGGTAGTAGCCCAGCAGGTATTGTTGTAAAGTTATGTGCTGCATATGGGAATATCAATTCGTATGTAACAATGCAAAGAAATATAAACAAAATTGTATGGGAAGAAGTAATTTCTGTGCTTCGCCGCCAAACTAAGTAATTAGTTAAATAGTTTTCTCCCCAGTTGCAAGGCATGTTCTATTCACTATGATTACTTTTACAATGTTGATAATTCAAGCTTTTCTGCGGCTACAAAAGTAGCATGCCCATTCTTCCAATGAAAGGAAGAAGTAGGGCAAGCAGAACCGGAGAAGCTTAGAATAAGCAATTTTCTGAGTAGGAGACAAGGATCCTTTTTTTTTATGAAAGTGCACATATCAAGAGTCATGAAAAATCACAATTGAAGTGTCCTAAATTGCAGCCAAATAGCGGACATTTACCTTGATGTACTGGCGCTGGTATTTGTTATGAAAGCAAGCATATAAACTCCCTGATATAAAACCTATTATCTGGGGGTAAGATATAGGCAAACAGTCGGTGGTTTGTAGTATATCAGGGCGACTCGGAGTGGCTCAGGCGATGTCAATAAGGTATTGACATGCCTGGGTACATGCAATCTACTCCCAGCTTGTGTTGAGAGGAGGTGGAAGCCATTCACCGAGTCAGGCCAGAAGCCAAGTCTATTGAGGCAAACCATGACTATCTCTGAGCAAGGATTTACTGTCTGATCCTTCTACTGACTTTGGAGACGAGTAATTTTTACAGCATTCCGCTTTATACAGGATTTGGGCATATCTTCTGGGGTTTATATCTCCCCATATACAATGAAATACAATCTCGTGAATTCTCTGTATTTTTGCCCAAAGGGAATGTGTGGGTCGTTTGCCAGCTGATTTCTCCGGCCAATGGGTTGTTTTGTCTTGATTCCAATATTGGAAGATGGTCAGAAAGAAGCATCATTGTTTGGCAAAGCTCTTCCTAAAAAGGTATTTCGAGTTCCTTTCAATTAAACAGGAAGTCCCTCGATCGGTGCGTGAGGAGCCATTTCCGATTGTTTGGGATGACGTCAAAAGTGCAGTTCTATGTATAGAACATGTTCTGAATTATAATGCGGAGTTGGAAGGAAATATCCTGTCAATGTATACTAATGTCACACCTGTGAAATCTGATTTAGAGAAAACACTTTTCTTTGGAATGGGAGCCAACTGATGTCATTTTATAAGCTACTTTGTCACAAATTTATTATTATATAGATGTCCGGGTGACGTATTAATACATTTTGAATTCCGACAAGAAACATGGTCCAAATATATTTTAATTATTTTGTTTTGACGAAGTTGAGCCGAGGCAAGCATTTCTAGAAAAAGGACCGCTCGAAATATTGCATTTGATATGTCAAAGTGAAACCAATACAATGGTTCAGTGGTAAGATTGGTGCAAGATTTGATGCAGGGAACCGTGGCTGTATCAACTTACAGCTTTGCTTCTTAAGTTCTAGATCTAAACTAAACCAAATATGACATGACTCCTGAGGTCAAAATGCCTTCAATGCCCGCCCTCAAATATATGAATCCCAGGCTTAGTTTGAGATCATCGATAGTTGGCGAGGTTATCATGAGTTAACCTGGGAAGTGCCATTGCCTATCGGTTCTTGACCTCCAGACCAACAGGGTGTCTACCACAAACTGAGGTGGGCAAGACTTGCTGATATATATTCTTGGATCGGTTGGTACCCTACACATGCCAACAATAACAGTGGAAACACTCATCTTCCCATAGCCCAAGTAATTGATGCTGATAGCTATACAGAGAGCAAATGGTGCTGAAAATATAATTATTTCCATTCCATATTACCAAATTTTTTGTGATCTAGTGACCTCCAAAGTACAACCTATAGTTTACGTTGGTCTATGAATTCAAAGGCAATTTTCGTGCTACAAATTTAAGCATATATACCCTAATGAGTTTCACTTTGGGGCAGCGGTTAAGCTAATTCTGCAGTCAACAGAGCCAAGCATTCAAAGAACCCAATGGCTTTGTCAAAAAAGGGCTACTGCTCACAAGCCCAACCGTCCCCTGTGCAAAAAGTTCCACACTATGTTTGGTTCATGCTGGTATTAATTAAAATATAATTATCTCCTAAACGAATACTCTATATAACTAACATTGCACTTGAACATCTTAGCAGAAGTACGGCTCTAATATTTGATTAATTTTTTCAGTCCAGGTGTGTACCTGTGTCCCCCATCCCCTCCACCCCCCCCCCCCCAAACCTTGGCTTACCATACTCTTAAAGAAGGGATCCAGCTTATTTACATTACATGATTCGAAACAATACCTGTTGAGATGTAGCAGCGTTTAGTTAGTTGGGTAATCAATAGCCTGATTAATACACTAGGTGTATCACCCCTTTATTCAAGGATGCAAGACGAGTAGGCGTTGATGGGGTCGTCCCCATCCTCTTTTCTCCGACAAATTGGTTATTGATTCAATAGAACTCGCGTGCTCGTATTAAGTCCTTAGTCAATCTAGGGGTGAGTGGAAGGGTATTCATAATAAGAATTATTTCGGGGATTTATGCTTGGTTTTTCTTGACCATTGAAGTGTACCGCCTCTGAAGGAAGGTGATATTATAGAAATGCGAAATAATAGCTGTTTGTGTGCAGATTAGTTTTTGAAAGGGGGTTCTACCCTGATTCTACCCTGAAACGTCATACTTCTATTACAAGTGACAAGACTCTTCCTACAAGTTGTAGGGAAGTTCGGATTTGCCAATATATTTAAACTATGGGCCACATGTCTAACCGTCATTTGTCGCGCTTGTCTGGATTACTTAGAAGAATCGTTAGTCCTAGCGTCACATCTCAGTTCTGGCTTAATCTCTTTCCACACAGATAAACGTATTTATTTTAAAGGTCCTTCAATCTTGATGATATTAGGAATAACTGAATCTTTAGAATGGGTGTAAGATGTTTATAATATATATTTAGAAAGTTTGATCATCATGCTTTGCTTTGCGCTAATTACCCGTGTTTTTCACCACACCATGGCGCTATTATATCATCCATGCCTGTATATCATCACGACCACCTGATACAACGATTTGCCTTGGGGAATTTTCACTAGGGGATCGTGTAATTATTTCCACCCGGAATATGATAGAAATCAAGTCTTCTATCTGAATTATAGTTGTGAATATCCACAAACACAATTCGGATATTCAGATTTCTGATATTCACAATTCGGGAATATATATACCAACGGCTTCTCATAAAATATATACAATATACGAAGTACACATTATGAGCTTTTACGCCTGGTCCCTATGTGGGTTCTTCCCATGTGCGGAATTCACCTGATATGGATACAAGGCGTATGCTGTTAATGCATAATTCATTTACCCTCACCTGTGTGTTGTATTCTAAATGGATATGACAGCAATATCCAGTATCCTAGAAGTACCGTATCACTGAAAGAGCATGCAATATGAGTGAGAACGTGAGCATTTTAAAGCTACGGCAAATAGCAGTAAAACACATATATCACATATATTGCTGATATACAAGTAAATGTTTTCTGTTCTAGTAGGCCATAAAATGCACAATCCAGTTCCCGGGCAGCCAGATATGATGACTTTGTGCTCTACATATGACCACATCAGTTTTTATTCATCGTTTCAAGACATGGGCCCACAGAATATTGGACGTATTACATTATCTTTTTAATTTACACATTTCTCCTTTGAAGTTGATCTATGGGGACGTAATTGGTGATAATGAAATTTGAAGAAAAAAATATAACTCTCATCCATTATTGAATTCTCTGAAGAGCACCCTATACTTTTCGATATTCTCCATCTTATTCAGTCTGAAAGGCATATAGCATTGCGACAGAATAAAGAATAATAGCACATCCCACTTGGCCTCAACCGTCACTGGGCACACTCTATGCGATGGCAGGGCGATTGAGGCAGCAGGCGACGGTGCGATATCAAATTACTTGATAGGATGGGAGTTGTAGTCAAGAGTATAGATTGGATGAAGCAGTGGCTTGGTTTCTGTCAGCAGGGAACTTGGGCGAGGTTAGGTCTGCTAATGATTTTTATGTACAAGATAAATCTCTTGGGTTAGTCCGTTTAAAAGAAAGGAGTGCCTCGAATGGGTTATGTTGAGGTCCTTGTGGAAATGATCCATCGGATCTGTTCTTGCATCAATGCATGGGAAAATCGCAATTGGCGTTAGTATCTATGCTCTGTTGTTTGTATCAGGAATGACAACTTATATGATGACCATTGCGATCAGTGGGAAGAAAAGGAAATATCTAGTATAGATATGTACGTTTTATTGTCCCATGTATGGTCACGGTTTACGAGTGAGTCTTCGTACAATTTTCATTCATCCCCATTCAGTGATTCAAAAATATTTCGGAAGACACATTTTCCCACTACATAGATCCACTATCTGATGAAGTCAATTCATGACAATAATGAATCTCATCTCAAACCGATAAATGTGTGCTTCTTTCTTATACTTCCTCATCCTTCTGGATTCATGGAAAATGTGAGTTTTATTGATGAAATGATCTGCAGCTGTTGTTCTCTCACCCTCCTCGTGCCCCTTGGGACAGGAACACGAGAGCTTGTTAAGTGAGATGGCCCACTCATTAGAAAGGCTGACCCCATGCTCCCCGTCCTTTAATTCACTTATTCTTACTTGTCAGAATCAATTCTTCCAATAAGCTTTAAATGTAATATGAGTAAATTTGGCCGAGGAACTGCCGATCGGTTACAGTTGTGTGCAACACAAAGCATTCGAAATCTTAAATTTATTCATTTATCTGGATTTAATTGTTGGGTTCGTAAAACACTTGCAGGTTGAGACTATGTGTTTATCATGTTGATTTCCGATGCTTCCCCTTTATGCTTTACATTGTTTTGTATATTCGTTAAGAAGTGTTTTTGACGCTCTCTTTTTCGGGAAATCTACCCGTAGATTGAATCATTCATGTTTGGCTCAAAGGAAAACAACTTGAAATATTACTTGAAATATTATGACTATTCGTTTTGGCACTTTGGAGAATTGGCACACGCGCACGATGGTGACAAAGTTTCTCACTTTGCATTTGTTGTCTGAACTTGACAAGAAATAATATTGAATGAAACACGGTCTTTAAAAATTGGTGGAAGTGTCGAAACATTCTGATGAAATTGAAAGAACTCAGATCCTTTGAAATCAGTCGCCCTTCACCCTGCCTTTCTCTAACATTGCAATTTCTTTCCTATTTTCTGAAAACGGGTAGTCATTAATTATCAGCAATCTTCATTAAAGGCATTCTCTTCTAGGTCTAGCAGAATTAGATTGATGGTGGTGAACCTAGATGTGCCCTTTGTTATAAGTTCCCTTTATAATGCAAAGTTAGTAGTGAACGGCTCTATTTGCTCTCCTAATATGCAGGATCCCTTTCTAATTTCCTGAATTTAATGTACATATTACCCAGGCTAGAAGCCATAGGTGCCATTTTGCTTGGCAATATAACTTCTCTTGGATTACAGGTAGAAATTACTCTCCCCTAGGTTCCTGTAGAATGTCAAACAAATGGAGCTTGTGTTAATTCACTAACGTCATCAGATTCTGGAAAAACTAGCTTTTAATTGGAATTTGTGGACGGGCAAATTTAGTATATATCACATTCAGGCGTCTGACCTATAAATTGCTTACTTTTTGAACGCAGGCTTTAGATAAATGGAAGTACCACTATATAACGATTGATTTAGTTAGAGTCATTAGGTTTCTATACATGTTATCATTTAGCTTCACAGAGGTCGAATAAACTATTATCTTACGTTGTGTGCAGTATCTGTTCTTGGTGGTTTTCTGTCCGCCCTCCCAATGTATGCTCCTCGCATTTTATTCCTCCAGAATTTTTTCGCTTAATTCTGGGGAGAAAATGCTAAAAACATCCAGACAGATCTGTGTGTGGGCAATCCTGTCCGTCCCTAACCCCATTTTACAATCTCTGTTTTCTCTCCCGTGCCCTTTTTATTTTCCTTCTGCCAACGTATGCATTTAAATTTTATTTGAAAATTTTCTTTACCAAGTTCGACTCTCAATAGCACCGTCTCGTCCTGACATACAGATTTCTGTTGTAGATTCAGGATCTTCGTATGGATGATTACAATCTTAAATATCTTCTCGCCAACTTAACTGTTTTTTCTAATGATCGTTTGACATAATGTCATTAGTTGAGAATTGCCTACAGGTTCTAGGTGGTTTCTTTCCCTAAAAAATACACTTGGTTGGCATCAGGGTTGTCATTGATCATGCCTTGTGGCTGATAGGTTTATTTTTAAAAGATCATGAAGATCAGTCGTTGTTTTCGTAAGTAATCCAAGTTTGAGGGCTACCTCTACTTTCTCTTCCCACATTGTTTTTATCCACTTCTCAAGGTTTGGGTGTGGTCCCTTGAAACGGATGAACCTTTCCCAATTTATAAACAACTCAGTCACTTCTGTCTCTCTTACGATACCTATACGATTGCTAGCACTTGAAATGTTATCCATTTGACTTTGTATTGTTTAATGGGTGGAGGTGGGGGTGGGGGTATATACTTTCATATAGTTATAATATATTTTGTCCTTATGGTTAAGTAACATATATTTATTTCTCAGTCTGGAACCAATAACTCGTTTGGGAATTTTCGCTGATAGTAACAATAAATTCCCAATCCATGACAAATATATGAATTCATGTATTTCTACATTGTATATTCTAGAAGTATGTAATATGTGTTCAGACACGGAAACGAGGTATTAAGTTGAACAGCACGAACAAACGATTCTAAACAATCATAAATGTTCCTGACTGGTTGTTGCAAGATCTAACATCCACACCAAGTATGTATACATGTATGTAATACCAATATCTATTTATATACCGTACCTCAACTGACCTACCGATGGATCATTTGTTGGGCTAGGGTTAACCACATGAACTCTACATAGAAAGTGGCGGTGGTGTAAAAATAGTGATGAATTGTGATACATGAAGATATTACCAGGAAAGTGCAGGAAGGGTGTAGGGAGGCCCAAAGTCTAAAAGCATTGCACTATCATTTCACTGCCTCTGAAGGCAGCTCTTAGCTTCTGGTAGATGCCATAGATCATACATCCAGGCAGTAATCCCGATAAAGCTACTAATATTAGCCGAAATATTTATCCCCTGTGTGGCAATAAACCCCGGGTTAACGCTATAATTCCACCACTACATAACACCGGGGTTTCCTGACCCCAGTGAGGCTACTCTGCAGTTACTTTCATCGTTGAAACATTCGAATGACATGCATGATATGAAAACACAAAAATATGGTATGTCTAATCTTCTAGAACTATTTTTTCTAAATGGCCCTAACGAGCCTATTTTAGGAGTTTTGATTATTGGAAATATTGATAAAGTCCTTTTTAAAACTGATGTTTCCCTCTACGTACTTCTATATAGGGCCGACTGTATGCATTTCAAGTTATTTTAAATGTTGGTATAATTGATTTATCAACTATCTGATAGTCAGCTTGACCCTCGCGTTTTAAATGGCGTCCTGTTGACAAGTCATGGTGGGAAAGCGATTTGTAAGTAACAAGTTATCTCGCCCCGTGTCAAAGCGCAAATACTTGGTTTATTTGTTGAGGGCGTCGCGTGGTGCATGTACATGTACAGGCTACGCTAGTATATATGCATCCTAAAGCTTTCTTGCCTGACCTTTGACGGAGAGAGAAAAGAACATCCATTTGAAGTGTGTTAAACACCCATCTTTCATATGTCTTGCATATGTTTCTTATTCCTCTATGATGAAAGAATGGGGGGTGGGGGGGTGGGGGCTTGAGTTCCTTGCATTGCTCTCTCATGACTACCGTATACAATATGATGGTTCATGTTCAGTGACTACAATCAGGCTGAAGTTTTTTTATCATACTATTTGGATATTAGCATTTTTTGTCTAGATTCAGTCTGGAAAGATTGATCATTCCATGTCCATATGTCAGGGTTACTCTAGGATTTTGTTCATAATAATGAGAGTCCATCACAAACAAGACATTTTTTATTCTTGTGTGAAAAACCTCTACATTTAGACGTTTATATATCCAGTTCCTTTCTAATTGAAATATATAATATTTTCAGTATATTTTTAATGCGAGACTCTAACCTAAGGAAAGTTAAACTCAGAATTCCTTAGAGGATTTGTAGGCGTGGGAATGGTTGCTGACTTCTCCAAGTCCCATGCAGGACGATGCCTATCTAGCTGCTACTTCTGAGTAGTGGTTCCCTATGTCTCAAACTTCATGGGTGTACTCAGCTTTCCTGCTCAGCATGATCTTATCTACATGATAGAGGTATGTCAGACATGTCGTTGCACCAGATAAAAACAGACCGAGCATATTCGTTGGGTCGCCACCACAGGTATTAGAAGCTGGTGAAGTTCTCTATGTAGTAAAGCGAGAGGGATAAACCATTTAATGCATGTACTATTTGAAATTCTTCTTGTTCCCTGCTTAAATGTACAGTAGCCTGAAATGCAATAACAAAAATAAAGTTCAGGGGTGGTGGGCATGCACACACGCAATAGCCTTCACTCGACATTGAAGTTATTTATAAATTATCTTTTGTTGTTCATTTCTATCTACGAGGACGATCCAAATTCAGTTGGGTGAGAAAGAATACACTTTATTCATTTATTTTGACCTCAAATCGGGAAATAATCAATTCGGGACAACCAATTGTGTTCATTTTTCTCTATTATGGGTGCATCTTCATAATATTATAGAGATCACGGGCAATAATGGCATGTGCCAAGTCATACTTGGACATGCTACAGGACATGATAAAACATGTTAGTGGCGAGGTATCTCAGTGGTGGGTCACCTATCAAATACTCATTTACTGGGTTCCTATGGTAGCTGTGATCATCATCAGGCCTCAGGGTGTTTTAACAAAGCTCTCTCATTCTGTCAAAAGCATTTTGTACTTGGCCCAGAAGTAGCCATTTTCATTTTTTCCCTCTGTGTCACTTGGACTACCTCTCACGTTGGTAAGTGTAATGAATCACAAGTCTCTTTCAATATGTTGCGCAGAATCACCAACAAGCTGCATGATGATACTCTTAGTGATAATACATTATGTGTCCTTTGTGTTCTTAACAGTATCGATCCAAGAAATGAATTTCACAAATTAATTCCAAAATATTTCATATGAAATTTTGCTTGGTAAAAGATGATTGTAGACGAGACTGAATTTCAAATTATAAGATTTTACATAAAAGGAACTGATTTGAAAAGGCTCTTGAAGCAGCTTTTACATGTCGGAACCTTCATCTCCCTTCTGAATTCATACTCAGATTCGCTTCCATCATTCTGAATATTCTGGCTATCATTAGAGACCAGCAGCAATAGAAAGCGAAATTAATTGGAAACCTGCTTCAGGCATTTACACCTTTGGCCTCTGACATTTGGCCAGACTATTCAACTGTTAATGTCACATATAGCTGTATTTATACCATGTGTTCATCCCCATGTTATATATGTATGTAGATATATCTAAAATGTCTCAGACTGGGGTAGTATAACGTCATGCATATCCTGGGTGTGTTTACCATTCAAATGAATGTGTTGATATGTAAAAGATAAAACATTCCTCAAGATTATTAAAGTTCACCTAGCAACCTTTATAAGGGTTTGTATGGGCTATATGGTTTTAACGATATGAAAGCGAGATTGTGACCGAAGTGTTACATATAAATAACCATTTCCTAATCTTCCTTAGCATATTATATGAAACCCTGGCAATAACTTAGATTTTGAATTTCCTAAATTAATATTAATAAAAGTCGCTTTTTGTATGGAAATTTCTAGTGAATCTTGTGTCATCATATCCTCACGTGGGCGTTCATAGAATCCTTAGAGTCAGTGAATGCCTTAGTAAGTAGGGAAAGTATATTTAGGTTTCTTCTCATACAAGCTTTTCTTTAAAGACTTACCCTGCGATATTTGTAACACTATGAATTGCTTCAAGACAGCACAGTACATCTAGATAGCCAGCTAGCATCCATTGTGGTGGTGAAAGGCAGCAATGCCATCTTTGATAATCAAGGCGACACGGAACAGAAACTATGTATAAACAACCTTTCCTCAGATGCTCCCAGGCACTAAGCTTTGTTTACTCAATGCTTCACAATACTCTCAGCTCCAGATCCAAGGTTGCTTGAGATCAAAAGCTGAAGAGTTTATTAGTCTGCCTGAGTGAGTCAGTTCGGTTAAACTAGGCCAGACGTAGCTACTCGTTACCTAACAATTTGATGAACATTAATAAGGCAAAAACTTGTCTTGGGGTCATTTTATTACATCTCCGTTGGTCAATATAAGCAAAGCGTTCAGAGTGAAGTCACTCTATGTTCGTTGATGAACGTTAGAGTCGCTTTCAGAACTATTTTCTCTATGTGAT
The DNA here is from genome assembly GCA_942159475.1 of Sthenelais limicola. Classification (NCBI taxonomy): domain Eukaryota; kingdom Metazoa; phylum Annelida; class Polychaeta; order Phyllodocida; family Sigalionidae; genus Sthenelais; species Sthenelais limicola. The sequence goes on along the minus strand of OW804097.1, from coordinate 70,963,765 downwards.
TAAATACCAGACACCACTACATTTTACCAATCGACAGATGGACGTATATCTCCATTGTTATATTCCTTCCCAAGGCAATATTAGTCATTGTACACTCGTTCTTTTCTTGCATAGCAATTATACGTTTTATGCTCTTACCAGGAATGACGGGTGTTGACCTTATTTTAATATACATACAGATGAACTAGTTTTGGTGTACAGGAAAAATCCAAATATCAGCAACGTATTACCGGTCAGATCAATTAAGGTATGCTGTGCTCACACACACGCGAAAATGTCTTTTAATAAATCATTATTTTGAGTACAAACCCATATTCAACATTCCTTCAAAGACAATGAATTAAAACCGGTTGCTAAGGCAGTACTTACATTTGATAAATTTCTCGGTACCTACTGCATGAAATAGCGCTGGTTTACAAGCTGATTGCTCCAGTTTATTTATCTTGTTAGACACTCATAACTTATTTGATTCCATATTCATATCCCCGCTTGTATTTATTCCTCTCCTTTGACATTCACTTACAATGAATGACAACGTCCTGTTACTTTGTCTATCAACCCCAGTGTTTTACAGTTAGGCACCAATTGAGCAGCAATTAAGTAACCCGAACCTGAGTCAAATTAATTATTAATTAACCCGTCTATATTCCAATTGTGTCAGACCTCTTTCGTTACGTAATACATGTATTGTTCACCTGTTTCCATCAGTATACCACATATCAATAATAACATGACCTACATAATATGACCGTATTATACATGTCTCTATTCGGAACCAACGCAAGAATCATCTATTGAAATCATTTCAGCCTTATTGTAGTGCATGGACCTCACACCTTTAACTCATTTCCGACCGAAAATTCGGTCAATAGAAACCATTATGGATTGACCTTTTGGCTAGGTGGCATCAAAAGGTTAGGTAGTTGATTAAATCGCATACGACTCCCGATTATTAATCTCTGGCGATTCTACGCTTGTGCTTTTTTGAGATCTTAAATCTTATATACTTTAGATTGAAAACTTCGACTTCGGTCTAACAAATTAATCTTTTTAGAGAGCGTCGTCCCTGTCAACAATGTTACTTATTCATTCGATAGTTCAGTGCATGGAAGAATATTATGCGATGATTTTATTTCGATGAACGTTGCTAAGCCGACATAGTTCATACAAGTTCATGCATGGTTTTAGAAAGACCATATCTTATATATATATGCATTATGCGCTGACCCATTTTTATACAAAACTATCATAGAATATTCATATATCAGACATACAGCACTCATCTCGTGTATGTATAAATCTATATCAGTTCCATAAACATTCTTTGCCGAAATGATATTACTGTCAGGTCGAGTCGGGCATAATGTAGCTCAGACTCGATCTGAAATTGGCTCAACGTGTTACATTTTGCGACCCACGTATACGCCAATTGTTCGCTATTGTTTGTATAATTACAGCTTAAAACAACGATCCAATCTTCGCGTTATTTGCGAGGGGTACACTAATCTACACTTCCCAATAGATGAAGACTCAATAAATTACTTCGTACCCCAATGAGGATTGCATGCATGTATTCATACGAACAATACCCTTTTTCAAAACGCACTGGCGCATTCACATATCCCCACAAGTTATTACTGCTTATGAATTAGATGGTAATACTCCTCTGCCGCCTTTTGTATGTATTTACCACCTTCTATATGCATAAGATTTTAATTAATGTGTGGTGTGATTTCAATACATCTTCCCATCCCATACAAATCAGCTCCATATAGATCAAATGGGTTGCCAATGAGGAAAGTCTGAAAGGCACTTTTGCTTTCTCTTATATCCCGTGGGTGGTCATAAAAACCTATTGCTATACTGGACTTTTTATCTCTCACGAAGAGCTATAAAGTGTGTGATATTGCATATTTATAGGTTCTTTCGTGGTGAGCCAACCACCTTCGATTTTCACCCACATTTTACACTCTTTATAGACATGTATATGATATTGAAAAATCTTCCAACTCCCATGACTTTAGATGGGCGAAACATTTGTTTACCAGTGTGTTTTGTATAATCATTTATTGGTCTTCAACACATCGAAGATTAGGCTGTGCTGTATGTAGGCAGTGCGTTGAGTGGCTGGCTTTAATAAGTTGATTTCCCAATGACACTTTGTTACATTAGTCTTGTCCTATTGTCACCTTTCTAGCGACCCTTCCTACCTGGTGCCTATGGATTATGTTAACCGACCGCACAGCCGACGGATTATAAAGCTATTAAAGGTCGTGATTGGACTGCGACATCTGCTATGGCCATCCTTTAAAGGAATTACGAATTTCTGAATTCTGGGTTCTTCTGAAGGCAGCATTAATCTTTTGTCATGGAAACCGATGGTGCTAATACCAATACATCCCACCCTACATGGTATGCACGGATGAGTGGATTGTGGAATACAATGACGGCTGGATTACGTATGCATTCGTCAGGAGGGGGTGGAGGAGGTGTTGGTGGAGGGAGTAATACAACGGGTAGGTCGTCCCATGGAAAGTCAACGTCCACCTCGGGCAGATCTAAGTCTCAGAGATCGCCTGTCAGTGTCAGTCAATCCCACCAAAGGGACCCGTGTGGTATTGTGTCTCAGGAACAAGCGCCCTATGACCACCATGATCTTCAAGCCGATAGTTGGGGCGCGGCATGTCAGACTGACCTCCTCGCTAGTTGTGCCCTGGATTATAATACCGATACTTTACAAACTACCTGGATAAATCCCCTGGAGAGTTTGGTCGTTGCCAAGGTGAGCATGGCGATTGTAATCTATGTCTATGTTCAAACTTGACTCCACTCCTTTTTTGAAATATGGAATGATTCTTACCACATGTCAGAATAATATGCAATTTACTACAACTAAATTTAACCGAAATAAGTGTTGGGCGTGTCTCTGAACAGCACTACCTTGTGCGGCGTTGTATAGGGAGAACCTGTGAGTAGTATAATAATCTGAAATGGTTCCTTGACGCAGGCTCCGGCTGTTCAAAACTAACAGGCGATGAAATTGTGCTTTTATTACTAACAATATTGTGGTATTGATCATTGACATTAATTATGGGTTATTACAAATACACCTGCTTCATTTCTTCTATCAATTACAAGCATATTAATGGTTACATTAAACATGTATAGAATTATTAGCCGATATGTAAACGAAGAGGTGGTCCTTCTTTGTTGTCTCCTTGGTATCATTATCATTTCATGCTTCTTGGCATTAACACGGGAGGCGACGGTTAATCAGAAAAATTGCTACTGGCTTGATATGCAGATAAACATCGCCCTGGATTTCTGCCGTTGGCAGAATGTTTCCGGTAAATCAGTTCTTGCATGCTGGAACCCATTTCAAAGGTCTATATTTAGCCTAAATGTGGGGTATTTGATTTACTTGTCTCAAAGAGGGCTATCATTTTCTACCATGTCTGATATCTATGGAGGGTTTTTTTTGTTTTTTTTATTTGGGGGTCGGGGGTGGTGGTGGTGCGGGGTTGGGGTCTCTACAATACATTATTGCCATGGACTGGATGGACGGATTATTTCACGATTTGTATTCATATGGTGAAACTTAAACATAGTGCTGGGAATGATAACAGATGGAAGTTGTTCAAGTCTTCGTTTGTATCCTATGGTTCGTGGGATACATAACGATTACCCTGTGATTCAATCTGCAGTCTTTCTAATTCATTAAGATAAAGGCAATTTATGATGAAATGAAATTAATGATTAAGGTATTTTATATCCGGATTAAAACTATTCACACGCTTTTAAGGACATTACTTAACTATTCTTTTCAATCCATTACAAATCCATTATTTACTATTTTCCCATTAAATTTCTAACTTATCACACTAAGACACCAATGAAATCGTATAGGTATAGTTATAAGTTCCCCAAGAAGACAAAATAGACCCTGTATATATGACATAAGGGCCATTGAGGGAGGTGTCATAATATCCACTTGTCAATTGCAAATTCTCCAGTACATTCCCCTTCAGTCCCGGGGCTGCAATGGACCCGATGCATCAATTGATCTGAAACACTTCTCATCCAATCACCATTTACAACGAGGGAAGATCATTATTATATGCCATAGGTGCTCATGCCGAAACGGTACATCTCTCATGTTCATCGCCTGACGCTTGTCCATTACATGTGTTCATTTCATGAATAATGAAGTATCCTTGTATAAAAGAAGGCCAATGAGAGCAATGTTTTACCGGGAAGGACTCTTCTAATTGGGATGCCCCCCATAATCACTCCCAAAACTTGTTTTAAAGGATCTTCGTTACCTATTTTCTACTATCCACGCTGTCCTATTATTACCAAGTCTGGCAACGGTTATTTCTGTTCTGGACATTCTGGACGTCACCAGAGCCGTTGTAATAAAATATGAGAGCATCATAGGTATGTCGAAAAAAAGACTTGGTGAACCATTTTCCGGAATACACACATATAATTGGATGGATAACAATGAAACGACCAACTTTAGAAAGGATGTTAGCAAGATTGATTGAAGAATTAGAGATCATTTGGGAAACTCTTCAGAGGCATTTAGTTTTCCATTTTATTTAAGTTTTGATGTCTAAAAGCACTTGCATGTGGCAATATTGTTCTAAAAATGAAATGAGACCATCAGGCACACAAATACTGATGTGAACATTAATGTTTTGTATGAACAAGAAATTATTTATTTTCCCATGGAACTAGAGTACCGGTAAATCCTGTGATTAATTTCGTCTGATCACTGAGGAATGTGCGGAGTTAATTGAAGAATTAAGAGATAATTCTGAGTCCCTAGATTCAATTAGATCTAGCTATTCCCATTTTTATCATGTGAACCCTTTACTAAGACTTCTATTAACCTTAATATTTTCCCGTTTCCCTTTTATTCAATGTGAGCAATTCTATGGAACAGAACACAAGTTGTTGGTCTTGTATAGTCGTTATTTATCCTATACGAAGCACCCTCCTATATGGAATCCCTAATAAAAAAAGACAAACAAAACCCCCAATGCTCTTATTTCATCTGATAGCAAGACGAAATGTTTGTATTCTGCATCTTGACAGACTCGAGCGTCCGGGTCCGTGAGATGTTGGAGTCAGATGGCTGGTTATTTGTAAAACTACCCTGTCTCCCACACCCTACTGAATTCCCCATCTCTCTATTTCACAACATGGTGCTTCATCATATACAACCCAAATGAAAATAAATACAAATCAAAGTATGTCTTTTCGAAAAAAGTACATTTTGCACCCATACATCAACGTCAACACGTGATTCAACACAACAGGCCCCACATGCTCGTTGATATTGTCATGTTTTCTCAGGGTCAAACCCCAGTCTCTAGACATGTGAGTATTCATTCCATAGCCCTGTTGAAGTGAACAAAAATATGTTTATTTGCAGGTTCGAGGGTGTTATTTTGAGTTAGTATTGTTTGCTCACATGTTTGCAGAAGGAACAACCCATATCTATATGATCTTTTCCCTTCTACTCGAATCGGCACCGCCCTATATTCATATTATTCTTCCCAGTCTACATGTATTAGTATGAACTTTACACATATATATATAAATATATACCCTGAAGTTGGTGCATTTAATCAGTGTATCTATTCTGCAGGTATGTAAAAGCGACAGGGTACAATTAAGTGTCTAGATTGAAACAGCTTGTATGTTCTCATATCATAATGACATTGTTTTTATAGCGGTCCTGCTACATAATTCAGTGAGACGCTCTTCATGAGCAGACACTATAGGGTCGCTACTCGTGAACTCTTTAGTGATGAGTCAGCACCGAAATATTTATTTCTCTCACCACATAGATTGAGAGGATTCATCCAACTTTATTTTCTAGCATTGGCCGAGAGGGAATACCGGCTAGTTTCTGTTTAGATATTACAGGTTTAAGCCATAACCACTTGAAACCATAAGCTTTGAATTAACAACAATTTACAAATCATAATATGATTTGTAAATTGTTGTTAATTCAAAGCTTATGGTTATATATATTCCCATGGCTACATTTAGTTAATAGTTCCACACTTGGCGGGATGCCATATCATTGCCAAGAGGTAATGATATCCACCAAAATGCCATTCATACTGTATATAGATTGTACATGTGTATCTATATGTTATCATCTATGCATTTCTTTGCCTTGTAATATTCTATTACACGAATCGGAGAACAATTTAGGTTTGTTAACATTTTTTTTACCTAAGACTAGTTCACCTTACGGTTGTCTTCCCCTAGTATACCGTGTGTATGTGTAGGGCGGGGGAGCAGGTAAAACTGCAGTCGCACCCGGGTTCGAACTCACACTCCATATGCCACTCATGCCAGAGAGCCGACCCCGTGCTTTGGACGTTTCGGCCACCCCACATCCCTGATTACCTGATAGAAAATGCTTTTCTTTAGTTAATTAGTTTTATTCATCCCTTGGCATATGTTGTAGATTCATTCTACAGACCTCTATATGCCCGTGTATAGGCCGCAGAACTGACACAATTAACCTTAACACAAGTCCGGCCACATAGGCTGTCAGAGACATCAGGCATGCTACTTTCAAGAAGGTCTATGAATGCATGCATTACTAAGCGGAACGTGTGCCCGAATTAACCTTGGCATAACCTTAGAGTAAAAGAGGAATAAAACAAGCAGCCTGTGGCCCTATTTATGTATATCCAGGGTTTTCACTGGTCTCCAGCAACGAGGCTGTATTGCCATCTATTGTCCCAGCATTAAGTCGAAGTGTTCTTTGAAGGATTATATATGTTGGTCGCTTGCTAAAATGGCTAAATTGGCGTAATTTTCTCCTGGTTTACGGGAATAACCCCTGTTATGTGGCCTGACCTTCTCTGGTCACCAAATTCTTTGGTTTGGGATATATACAATACATCGGATTTCTTCTATTGCGCTTTTGGCCCACGTACCCCACCTTTGTTTCTCTCCTGCCAGCCATGAGGAATCCCTCCCCCGCCTCTCTCTCTCCCTCTCTCTCTCTCTCCTATAAGATGAGGGTGTCTCTCTCCACAGTGAGAATACTTGCCTTTGATGACCCGGCATGGAGGGATCCAGAAACAATTGTGTAGTTAGGGACGTAGCTAAAGGAGAGCAGCACGGGACGCCTAGACTATGGCGCTAATGACCAGCCCAGTTGTCATATCAATGGACTATCGCTCGACAGCAAAATCAATGCCCCTTTTCCACACATATATTATAGATACTAGGACCTGGGAGAAAATAACTATAATTATCATAGATATGGGAGACTATCTCAGTGTCTCATCTCCAGGTGCTCTACCCCCCCCCCCCTCCTCTCTTTCTCTCTCCCTATCTATCTGTCCGCCGATACGTCGTCTGTATATCTTACAAAGGTACATTTTAGGCCACTATGGAGTTGTCTATATTGTTCATTTAATTCAGTTCAGCAGTCTCTCAATGTCTCTTTATTTAGAAAGCGCATAATAAACTAGGCGACCAGTTAAACAGTACTAGAAAGATCATAATACTTTCCAATACATCCAATTGCAGATACCGTCCAATTTGGTTTTTTATACCTTCACCCCCCATTTTCTTAGTAGTAATTAGGCCTAAGTGTTTTTTGAAGGACTAGATGTAGTCGCTTCGTAAAATGGTTAATTTTGGCGTTATTTTCTTCTGGTTGGTGAATAATATTCATGGGGCAGAACCCCAATTTTCTTTGCTGAACCTTGCATTTTGGGTCATACAATGCTTTTTGATTGATTCTAGATCTCCATAATATTTTTCCAACAATTAATTTTATATCAAACAGAAGATTGCCTGAATAAAAAAAACTGTCAATATATGGACAGTTTACTTGCTGTACAATTAGCTTGAATGCATAACGTTATAGCATTTACTTAAACAAATCGTGTCCTGCAAACCCGACCTCCCCTTGGCTAAAGGTAGGCAAAGGGTGGTACAACTAATTTTTTATCTTATAAATTGGGTGAAGGCACGTCCCTACATGGTTTAATTGTTTGGATTCATATAGATATCGAAGTGATGCCCCAAGCCTCTATCTCTGATTGAATCTCATGGCCATGGATTGGCTGATTATGCTGGTATAGATCCCAATGTTCTCCTGCTCTAGCTGGGGGATCAGATTCATTGATCGCAGTAGCATTGACATGGGACCATGATGTGAAAGGTGGTCATAGGGAGTGTCAGAGTGAGTTTGTTATTTAAGCTGTTTAGGAAAGCCTTGATGGATTAAATCAGGATTCTCACACGTCAATGAGAGATTTGCATGATCCATCATGTGATGAGGGAGTCTCAATTCACCCGTTCCCTTCCAGTTTTCCATTGTCACGTGTTGTGCAGTTTCACAACTCTTTCCGCCACTTCGCCTTTATGTTAAAGCACTGGTTTACTGCCTCAGCATGCTATACTGCTACCCATACACTGTGTTATCAACAATTAATGCAGTATTAAGACAAGTTCGGTTCCTCTTTTGACAAAACTGATTACACATTCTAGTTACTTGATGTATACACGTATGGAAGGTCCTGCAGAGCACGCACATTTAAGCTTACCTTTTAGTGAGATTTAGTATACTTATATCGGTAGTAGCTCATTATAAATCTTCATTTATTGAGCTTAATTACTAATTTAATACACATCAGACTGTTTGATGAAGGACGGTGTGCTACAGATCAGTTATTGTAGCTTTCTACCATTTCAGTGGCATCGTGCTCTCAATATTTTAATACCCAAGTAAAGAATCAGAAATCCGACGGTTTTAACTCTGAAGTCTCCCTGTATTAATTCGTACGATTTTTATTTCGCTCAAAACCTTTCCACTGCAATTGTCGCCTTATCCTTAAGACGCTGCGATTCAAAACGTTAGATACTCCGTAAGAAGTCATTCACAGATTGTAATTTTGCCAATAAATGGCCGTTTGTGTCCTCAAAATAAGAAGCTTTACCTGATTATTAGTGATCATCCTTATTAAATGAGATTCCGATTGTTAACTAGGATCGTGAAGTGATAAGGCGTGTTATAAACGAATTGTTAAAATCCGCATATCTTCCGATAGTAACAGGCCCACAGGGAGATTCATTCTTTGTTTTCCAACGATGAAGACTGCATCTTTCTACTGAGAGCGAGATTTAAATACAAAAAAATAATTCTTGGTTGATATCTGGGCGTGGGAGATGAATATGAAGTCAAAGTTCTGGGCAGAACCTTTAGCTTAGTAAGTAAGCATTTAGCAAACCGGCTAAATTATACGTGTAATACTCATTTTGTGTTTTGTGGTAAATCCACCATTCTGTGCCGAGCTATAAGCAGTTTGCATTTGTCACTCTGGGAGCATCTTTGTGTTAGGCATGGGAACCACGATTTGTAATGAGGCCCTTGCATGCAGGAACATATACCTGATGGAAAATTAGGAGACATTCAATGAAAGATAATATGCTTCCATTTCTATTGCTAATTATATATAGTTTTCCTTATACGAGACAAATGGACCTTATTTACACTGATAAAACGGCAAATATATCAAATATCTGTACACGTACGTATACAAATTAAATTGTCCTATTGGGCCACCAGTTGAGTCCCAATAGTGATTTAACTTCCGGCATCGGGGGCACTACTTTTTGTCAGCAGTTTTCAATTGCTAATACTCTACATATGACCAAATTCACCAAATAAATTATATTCTGCCCACGACACTTAAAACCTAATTTTTTTAAATGGTTTTCTTTACAAAAAAGTTAATAAACGCAGGAAAACAAGTCTTCCTAACCAGAAAACACTTGAAATGTACAATTCTTATGTGTAAAACAACTACATTATGAAATGTTCCATAAAGATGGTTCCCTTAAAAGAACTACCAACGCTTTACCTAGTTTTCAGCTAGATCGGAAACACACCTATTTTCGATGTGCTAGCAATTGGAAACTGCTGACAAAAAGTAGTACCCCCGACACAGGAACGAAAATCCCTTTCACAGGGATGGCCTGTATGGTTCGAAGTTTAAGGATATCAAAGACAAAGTTTAGAAAGACTGGGAACATGTGACTGAATAAAGCTTTACCAAATCGCGATAGTTGTCTGTTATATGTTTTTATATATATATAAATACATAATATATAACTTCGCCTCAAGATGAAGTCTAAGTTAGCCCAAATAGGGTATACAACATGATCCGATTTGGGAAATCCTGAAAAGACAGTGTAGAAGACATCCAACACAGATTACTCTGTCTGGTTGCTTCCCTCAGACCTCTTCACAAAATATGCAAATCTAATTTTCAAGCGTCTCACACGTCTGGAATAAGATTCTCCAATCTGAAGCAGTTCCTAACCTCCCCTGAGGGAGAGTACTACTTCCGTTTCCAGCATGGGCCCTGACCCTATTGACTCCACTCGCGAACTCGAGACTTCCCACGGATTACTGTTCTGTAAGGCGAAAGTCTTAACAGTCCTATATTTTTCCTCATTTAGTCTGTTTCAATAATCGTTTCTAGGAGAATATTTAAGACATGGGCCCTGTATTAATTCTCCGTCTGTACGTTTACTGAGGGGATGGACAAAATGCTATTAGTATTCAACGCATTCAGTACACTCCTCCCAGGGTTCTAACCTGCATTGAAACGAGCTGTTTGTACCGCCGATGGAAACAGGACAACTCATTATGGCTATACTTGTGGGGCACCTTTGGACGTTACCACCACAATGGGCAAACTTAAATGACCTCCAAATGAGCAGTTCATAGTGGCTAAAGCTAGCGTGCCGCTGCTAAGGAGAGGGTAGGGATGTTAACGTACCAAGACATGATGTTTCCTCATGATCATCGATTAGTTGAACCTGTGCATACTGCTTTGGTGATCTGATGGTTTGGCCTTCGGAAGGAGACAATCTCCTGGTCAAAGTTGCAGTGGGGACATGGCGTGCGGAGTTAGAGGATGTTATATGAATTTAGGGAGCGTGTATGGCTAGTCTTCAAGAGAATTTGCACTACGTCACTATCCCACTCATACGTGTTGTACTATCCACTCACGTGTACTGTTCCATACCACTCGGCTGTCTCCCCATCAATATGGCTTAACATGTTATTTGAAATTGGAAGTTTATTTTGTCGAATTCGAGTACTGGACTATGTAAGTAGTTATTGTGTGTGAATTCAGGATTTGAGTGCCATTGTGAATGATTAGGTGCAAAATCTCAGAAGTAAGAAGTTATAAATGGTATCTTTAATGAATAGTTCTTTTCATTATTGAACAACATATTCAAGATCTACTGCCATTGTTAAACACTTAGATGTATGTGTTTTACATGTTCATTGTATTTGTATCTTTCAGGTGAGTTCATAAGTGTGAGCTGTTGTAAGGTTGGGAATATTGTCATACAAGTCGGTAAGTCAATGATAGGCGCTGCTGATCCTGGTTACGATTCCATCCACGGATAATATATTGGCTGATTATTGTGCAACACTGTGAAGTGACTCTAATAACTAAACTATTATTAAGAATATTTTAGAAACACAAATCGTCTCCCAATAAACCCGAAACAAATCTAGGGACAGTATGAGTATTATAACTTCCTTCGGACACTTTAGATATATATAATGAAGTATTTTTTTCATGTTATTTGATAAAACATCGCTTTTAACCAGTAACATTATACAGATATATACCGAAGCATCCATGCGAATATTCACCATCTGGGATTCCACTTTGGCAATGAATAATCATCCCAGGCCAAAATGTGGCCTAATTGTAACCCATAATACTCCACCTTCTGCAAGTCCATCATTCGTGGTTGCTATGGTTACTTTTGATCAGAGCCTTACTTCCGGCTTGTTGCGCATGGGCATTGGAGTATGAAATGTACAACCTGATAGTAATGGCTGATGTCGGCTGAAGCTAATTAGCTTGGGAGGCTAAAAACAATAGCACTTACCATAAAAACATTGGAATATCAATTATGACATATACACAGGTTTCCCCTCTAATATTCCCTGACACGACCGCTATATCGACTAGCACTTGAGACGATATGGTTTCCCCGTGGTAAAATCTGCAACTTTTTCCACTTTGGAAAGAGGAAATTACTTATACCTAGATAATGATCCGACAAGCTAGGAACACTAGCTATTCCCAGCTTAGATGTCATGTGCTATTTAAAGGTATTGGCTTTGATATGTTCTATATCGTATTAGCTTTTCAGCAAGCAAAGCATGCCTTGAACAGCCAAGACTCCATTATGTATTACTCCACTTTATACTGCTAGGACGCGCGACCATTCATCCAGTTGCAATGTCCCAATCCTATATACTACTTTCGGTCACTGCGCTTGCAATGCACTCCATGAACAATCGTAATTATACGTCTGAATTATCCCTTGGGAATTTTAACATACAATTGGTGGCATGGCTCTATTGATAGTGTTAGAAGGTATTCATATGTCTTATCAGCAAGTATACCTATTTGCCCATACTTTGCATTATCAATCTAACATTCAACGGCGTTGGACTAGATTTTAACGGTCTTATTTAGTGTTCTTGTATAGCCATTGGTATCAATGTGTCTTTTTGCCTTGTATTCAAATGTATCAGTTATTCTTTCTGTTGTCAAGGTTGTATTAGCGCCATATCCTTCCTACGTAACAGTATGGACGTAATGTGTCACTTGGTATAGCACAATTTTTAAAAAATCGTGGACGATCTGAAAATTCCCCCTTGAAACCTAGTTTTCGTTACCATTTAACCTGCTTTATCTGAGAATTAGCATTTTATGCTCCTGTATGGAAGAGATATTAGTATGTCACTTGCAGATTCCAGTGGCCATTACCTTGATGTATGAAGATCTTTGTGACGATGGTTACTGTATGTGGAATAATTATTGGGGGCTTCATGAATTATTCATGAGTTCTTGCCCTGACAATAGATATAATTCTGTCATGCTACGCAGAGCATGAAAAGAGAATTATGAATTCCTGCACCATTTGGCATCAAGTGTGTTCAGCTAGTTTATGATTGGCATAGTCTTACCATGACCTATAAGGTCAATTTGCCATCCTTCTTCCCCTTCCGTAGTTTATCAATCGCATCGAAATCCATTTCCCCTCTACATTTCGATCATATTGAATGAATTATGTTTCTCGTTAAACATGACGATTCTGGATCCCATCTCTTCATACGTGATCGAATATATAGTATAGGAATACATTTTAGGCCCAATATAGGAATACAATTTAGGCCAGCGAGACTATTCAAATTCCCCACTGTATCATTCATAGGTTGATTTTGCTTTGTGCATGAGTTCATGTCACTCGGAATATTTTAAGATGCATATGTTGTACAGTTACTCTAATACAAAGATATATGGCTTCCTAATTCTACCTACAATCTGAGCACGTTTTCCACTCAAGGAGTGGATAGGTACGAAGCACAACCAGGTTTCTAATTCGTATTCCTCCCCATATGGCGAAAGAGGCATGTATAGCCATTGGTCCTCAGATTCCAGTGGGAATAGAGCTGGTTAAATCATACAGTACGTCTAGAATACATATGACCATTACAACCCGTGCAAGCGAGCAGTTTTGATGGTGAATCTCCGACGAGGTACTTCGATGACACTCCTATTTCATTAGGGGGAAAATGGGACACAGTGGAACAAATGAAATCATCTTTTCTACCGAATGACCTCATTAACCTTTACCTTGACCCTGACAAATAAGGTCTCTACCCGGGGATTTCATCTCCCTCGAGCACTCGCAATCATATTCTCGGTTTAATTTCGACCGCATTTGTCATAATACTCCTGATTGTGTGTAGGAAAAGATAAAACTACAATAATGTTGAGCCGCTTTGAACGGTTTCAACTCGCTTTTTGCCGCGCATTTATTTATCCCAGGAGTATGTGAAGACGCTGATGCGGATATATACTGGATTGATGTCTATCAAGCTCCTTTCATTAATCAAATGTAAAGAAATTCTCCTCTGACCGTGATTAGGAAGTATATGTCGTGCGGCGAGTGCTCGTGCAACTCTAATCCTATCAGTTGGTATGCCTGCTTGTGTTAGTTCAATCCCTTATTGTCAGTGAAGCTTGCTTTCATCCCTTCCTCTAGTCTGATATGTTAGCTGTTTCTCTCCTCCCCCTGCCACAATCTGTTCCACTCGCCATGGCAAGCTTACACGGTATGAAACGATGCCTTCCCTATGTAATGCTGAAACCGCAGAGGCATATTTCCCTTTCTTTGAATAGTATTTTCCACTTTATTGATCCAAGATATAGTTTCTGACGACGGTATAGTTTAACTGATTGCGTTCCTTATTTACTAGTAGATCTACTAGAATTGTATTTATTTTATAACACACATCGTTTAGATTATTTCTTTACGCTGCGTATATATATGGATTGAAGAATCAGAATATACTATGTCTGTTTTCTCGAACCATATTCATTGTCACAAGTTGAAATATGCAATTGGATCTTGCGCAGTTTCCTGACTTCCATTCACCTGCATGTGATCTAAGTGATATAGAGTATCCCTCCCTAATTAGTTGGAATATAAACTGTGGTTGTGTAATTATGCTATGGCTTTTAAGGCCATGTGATATTCCCATCGTGAAATGGTTGGCGTGACGTCGGAGCACCTTCCCGTTGTCAAATTTAATGACGATTTAGTGCAAAGTTGTATGGTACTTTCTTTAACACTATCGCCGTTTTGTCCATATAAAACTAATCACGTGTTTCAAGCATGCACGCTGATTGGCGATCGGTATCATAATGATGGGCAAATTGAGTCACTTCCTGAGTTATAGCCAGGCCGTTTTTGTAGAAAAAATATCTGGCGCCGTTTGGTCCCTTTACACCCCAATCGTGTATTCAGGGAACAATATAGGCCCTATCACCAGCCTTATGGCATCATTCATCATCATCTTCACATCAAATGTTCATTAAAAACATTAATATGGTTTCATAGAATGGAACGTCGTTGATGGTTCACGTCAGCCTTGTCAGGCCACACTTATTGTAAAGTGCAACTAATGGACCTTTGTCATTGCAATGCGTGTCTCACCCGCGTCGTTTCCTATTCTTCACACTACCTCTGTCTTAAGTCTCGCAATTTTCCTCTCATTTTCCGAGGATAATTCACGTTATGAAATAAAACACCATAACAATTACAGAACTGCAATCAACAAACAGGCAATTGAAAAATAGTGCTTCACTTATTTCTTAATATTTGGGCAGATATTTCTATCGCATAAGAGCTCCGTATTTTACTGAGTAGAGAAGACCCATGCAGACTGCCGTTCTCTGCTCTTTCGTAGAATTTAGAAACGACCAGTGCAGAGCCAGGTGGAATAAACCTTGCCCCCGATCTGAATGCTGGGATGAAGAAAGCATACAATACGTTAATTTTCTCTAAGCGATATTTACATTCGGACCTTTTATCTCCGGAGGCCTAATGTATAAATCGTGCCTCTGACTTTTCACGCTTAGTTACTCTCCTTCTCCTAAATACACATCAAATGAGCATTCCAGTGTACCGTTTCCATGATTGCCAATGAATAATTCAGCCGGTGTGGTATGAACCGGCACAACCTATGGGATATTCCCTAAATGTATTTATCATCCCCTGATGCAGCCTCCATTGATATTGTGCGTTAGATGGGACTGCAGGATCCAGCGGATATGGCAACTGCATTTAAGCAGGGAAACAGAGGAGAAATGAGATGAAACGAAATGATCCATTTGCTACGGGTAACTTATTGTGGCTGAGTTGTTAGCTTGTTAACTGCTTCCAGGCCTTGTGATATGGGAGCTTAGCGGAAAGTATGGTTCTCTTGTTTAGCTAGCGTTCGGTAGATATGATAAATATTCCAGTCCACACTTAATCGTTGTCAGACATTTGTCCGTTTCCCTTTAGATTTAGACATTTTTTATTCGGGAAAAGCATTATTCCATGGATGCTATTTTCAGTCGACCGTACGTACACAGTACATGGTCGTACAATTCTTTTATCATACATTTAATCATCTAAGTTTCGTTAATTATAGAAATGGCAATGAATTAGGTATGAGGCGTAGATATAGATTCATAAAATCCCAATTTAATGTATTAAAGCTAGTTTCCAGATGTTTTCCATAGTTCTATAGGTCTACTTTTTGAATATTTAATTTAATCAATTATCGATTCATTCTAGTTTTTATTCATAGGCCTACTTTAATAAGAAATTAATAAATAATGCTTTTGTTGCCCATTATTTTCTTTATAATATTGTCTAAAAGATTATCTATTTCATAATAGCTATATCATTAGGAGTATTTGGTCTGTTCCCTTGAGTTAAGTCTGTCACTCCCCTGGTGTAAAGAGTGTGGACAGATAGAGCAGCATTCATTGATTACTTCAACACTGCATTAGCCAGGTTGACGATCTCCCGAGGTTACCCTTGGCATTCTTTATTTGGCAGCACATTTTATCGCCCGTGCTGAATCCCTATTCTATTACTTTCCTATAGAGCTGGGGTCAAACAATCGCTTTCCATTCCGTCTGTCTGCGTCTTGTCATATGTCTCACTTCCTGATTGGTCCTACCCATTGTTGGGCATGTGTCACGCTTTCTGACTGGCTCGTCGGTTTGCCCCGCCATTTCTGATTGGTCGAACAGTATCTAATATCAGCAGAAAGCATTCAGCGTTTCCTTTGGGATAGAAACCCCTCCTACCAATCAGAATAAACGATAAACCTTGAGCCCTTTGATTGTCTCCGCTGACTAGCATATACCTCCGAGCTTTAATCTCGGAGAAGAAGATTTATATGCTACCCATTCACTTGGGCATTTGTGCTCATAGAACTCGTTGTTTTTAAAACCACCCAATTGAATGAAATAAAAGAATAACTTCTGTCGGCATTGTCCTCCCATATATTCGTGATCTGAATTCTACCATGCAGCTCTGGTTGTTTTTAGTAAGCTCATATGCGCTCACTTGCCTGTCCTTAAATCCATCAAGTTTACCGTCCAATTTACATTTCGTACTTTAATATCAGTCCACTGTCCAGTGCGGGGGACATATTCGTATTGAGGGTAACTGTTTACAATGTATACAGTAGTTTATACCATACATACCCAGTTCATTCTATGCCAATTAGGCATTACATATATATAGATTATATATAAATATATTTGTCTCGTTATATCTGGATAATTTACTTCCAATCTTTATAACAAATTATCATTTTAATCATCAAGACGAGATTTGCCATGAGCCTTGGTAATCAGCAGAAGTGCACCTTTCTTTTTTTGCCCCGTGCCACAGGGTAATGAGAAGCAATCCCATGGAAAAAAGTTATACGAGTCTTCATTCGAACATTAATATATCTGAATCGCGAACTGAAGGTTCCTCCCGTCCTTCTTTATGGACTTTGTATAAGCAAATAACGAGACACCGACCTGATATATCGACCAACAAGCTTGGCCATTTATGGATTATATACGAATATTCAAGGTTTATTTACTTTCTTAAGGCATTCTATGGAAAAACATTACCACCCTGGTATTCAATATAGCATTTAATAGCCCATCAACATGAACAGAAATAACGTTTTTAGAACAGGTGGTCCTAATTGAAAGTTGCACTGTTTCTCCGAATTCCTCTTCTACATTTTTGCTGCCTATCTATGCGTCATAAATCACCCCCTCCCCCGGCTGCTCCCGGTGTCGGTTGGCTAATGAACCACAATACATCTTGATTATCTCCATTCTTGTGCCAAGGCGAGTGAGTTTGTGTACCCTGGGTTGCGGTAATTAACTGTAGAATGGTTAGCTTTCACCCCAACCCTATCATTCAGCATAATGGATTGCTTGTTCGAGTACCACTTTCGGATTAATAGAAAGAGCATGAATAAAGCATAGTGCTATTCATGTTGGCTATATTGATCAGTATTCATCACAGCCGATTCTATTCCAGTGTAAGGTGTCAGCTTTTTTAGTATAAATTATTTCGTTAAGTCATAAATTAGTATTGAATAAAGGGCCTAAGGTATGTTTATGTCATCTGCCCTCGGTGTTGCATTTGCAACATTATTGGAGCTATGTCATTCTGGGCCATTTTTAGAACATACCTTTTATTTCCCTTTTATGCCAAAGCACATCATCATATTATTGCTTGGCCGTGGTACACCTTTCTCTTATATCATCAAGAACCTATGACACCATGTACTTCTTACCCAAATCTATCCTAGCATACACCGAAATGATGGGGAAGGCCAGATCTGACCCGAATCCCCACCATTCTCTGCGTCATTGAGACCCAGCGATCGATTTCCACTTGCCCTCTCATATAAGATTCTACTTGTCAGATCGGTGTCGTGATTCCATCATTTATGCCAATCGATATCCAACTCTTGTACTTGCTCTACTGCTCCTTCCAGGGTTTCTCTCTGAAACAGAACTCTCTGGTGCTCACTATGAAGTTTATTCCTTGCTTTCCTAAGGATCTTACCCTTCCTCTCACTTGATACTTCAGGTGTCTTTCCATTGTTTCAATACTGTAGGCAGGAGCTGGAGTGTACATAATACACATTTTTCTGTATATATCAAAATCTATATTTCAATGAGGCATCCATTGTTTCTTGTTGGTGAATGTCCTTCCAAATGTTCCTTGTCTATAGCTGCTGGATATTGCTTAAGGTTAAAGGAAAACTACATAAAACTGATTGATTGATTAGAATATTTTATTCTAAAACTGTCAAGCTAGATCAACACAATGTGAAATGGTGTAATAAACGTCTGCTTAAGCAGTTCTTCCCATTGCACTGATATTCAATCATATATTATATGAATAGAAATAGGTTTCTCATATCATATCCATGCATTGTATTATCTGTCTTAATAATAATTATCAGAAATGGCTTATAGTATTATATCTCATTCCTATATCAAACTTTGTGTAAAATGCTTAGACTGCAATATCCGGCCTGGAAGGATCTGTATATTTCTGGCTATCAATGGATACTCTAGATTCTGGATAGATGTCTTTTTATAAGTAAGTTGCCCTCAGCCTCTAGTACTCCCACGTTTATATACTTTCATATTAAAACCGGGCCATTTTCATGGTACACAGCTAATATAGTATACACACCATTCTCCACACCCATTGCGTCGCTATAGCTGGTCTCCTGTAATTGCTTGTGAGAATCTGTGTCGCGAAAATCTCCGATTTATCACTGATAAAATCTGTTCCGAGGGAGTATAAAATCACTCGCTCTGCCGACTGAGCGGGTGTTGCAAATTTCTCCTCTCATTCAGATGAAGGCAAGGCAGCATTTTCTAAATTTACGACGATTTCTTGGCTGGAGCGGAATAATTGCATCTAAAAGCATGCCCAATCTTAGCCTACATCGCTTCAATCTGGCCTTTCGAATCCATTGGTCTCCTCATGGCTAAGAGTTTAATTTCATTTGCATGCATTAGAGGATTTTTTACATCGGATCCCAGAGTTGATTAAATAAAGGATTTAGCAAGTTACTCGAAGCGTAAACACGACAGGAAAATGAAGTGTATGGCATTACTACAAGTTTTTCACCTCCCCACACGACATTATGTGTTATAGATTAACAGAAAGGAATAGATGTTTTATCAAGGACACTTCGCCTTAAACGAATCCAATTAATTTAAATTTGTGGGTGAAAGTCGCGGAAAAGGCCTCCCTTCTAACTCCGCTTCTCGACTGCCAATTAAGATAACAGGGTGAAAATCTTGAGCGCTCTTTTGAAAGCATGACTCTTTTTTTATCTTTCATCTTGCTTGGAATAAACTTTTGCCTGGTGTACGCCGGCAAGGATATATTCTAAACTGACTTTAGGCAGTTCAGAGGGGGTTCCCCTTGACGAATTCCACCCTATCCGTGTACCATGTTACTGATGTCAGAAGAAACATCGTGGCTATGACCCATAGCAGATGCTGACTGACGAGTGCTGTGTTGGACATACAACTGTCCATCACATGTTTACATCCCGTCAATCACTTCTCCTTGGTACACATAAAAATGCACGAAGTTGGTCTTCGCCATTTGGCTAATTGTTACCTATTAGGTATTTCAGTTATCTCATTCTCCGGAGTTCTTACGTGGATTCCAATGTCGGCGTCATCAAATTAAACTTTAGTACTAATTGAATCCATATTAGCACAGAATATTTCATATTAATTAATTGATGTAGTGCTCATATTCGAATGTTTTGTTTCTATGCATGTATTTGTTCGAACCCCTGCAAAAGTCTCCTTGGGCACTGTGTTTAATAGAACGAAATTTAGATATCGTTAATGACAATGATGGCAATAAATATTAACTCAGAGGCATTCATTTTTCAAGTATTTCTCATTGGGATTGGGGCTTACGCTAATATAGACCCAGGAAATGGAGAATTGAAAGCTATCAGCTTTAACCACATGCTTTTACAAAATTATGCTCCTGGGGACCATAAATTGTTCCAATTTCAATTATGTAAGAGGTTTTTAAGGCTTTGTGCAGAATATTTAATCAGGTCTCTTGACAAAGTTTCATCGATCAGAAAAAGGACGTACGCAAGCTTTAATTTTCGTTTTTGATTCTATTCATTTTTGTCAGTTGTTTCTTCATCGACATTCAATAAAAGCTACTGACGTCATCATTGAAATAGGTTAATTAGTGAATGTTAGATTCTGCCTTTCTTGTTATATTATTTGAGAAATACTTCTGACTTCATTTAGAAGCAAGGCCTTGCTTTAGTAGGCCTAGATTCCCTCTTTTTCCACTGCTGCCTAAGTAGTAAGCTTTTCATTCTGTGCGTATCTTACAATTCCCCTTTTACTTCTTTCGTACCCTAGAATAAATAACCTCTTATTGTGGAATGACCGATACTGCCAACCTTGAAAGACGTGGCTGTGTAGTGACTTGGCCTTCTAGGAATTAGGCTCCATCAAGCTATTCTCATGTGTACAATAGGAACGCTCCCCAATGCATTCAGTTACTTCTCCTGGGTCGATGACGGCCGCCTTGGCCACAGCCCGGAGTATTTTTTCCTTATCTCGATACCTCATTTATCAAATATGATAGCTTTTAGGCAGGTTCCACATTAGATAGTCTGTGACCCGTTCATGTTCGTTTCCCCTTAACTATGACATGCTACTCCGCGGTGGCCAATTGTTTCTTAGTTGGCGGGGGCTTGTTAATTTCCTCTCAGTACATGACTCAACATGTATCATGCCATAATCTTGTCAGATATCATTGTCAGTATGTGAGCCCAAGCATTTGCATCAGAGTAATGGTTGGGTAATGGGACCATTCGCTATGAACAGTACAACGACTGACAGTCATCCTGACTTGTCATCAGGGGCTTTCCAGCCTTTTGCGACCATGCATTGGTTCTACCAAACATGTTCCTAGGTTGTAATGTTTACCTAACATTAAAATGCTGATGCATGATAACAAGCTCTTGACGTATACATGTACTATAATATAGGTTTATTGTTTTGTGTATCTAAATACAAATGTTGAGAGCATTGCCTTCCTTCTAAGTAAATTTGGCTCCATCATGTCTTCAATTGATTGTTCTAACTTCATCGTACATTGGACATGCTTGTTTATAATCTCGACTGTCGTTTTACAGAAGATTTGCTTTATAAAAATATAAAAAATGTTAAAACAAAAAAACTACATAACACTGGATTGTTTCTATGACGTGAGTTACTGGTTTAAAATAGTTTCCGCCCGCGAGGTGTTGGATTAAAGTATTACTATTAAGGTATCCAATGGCGTGAGTTCAACGCCCTTGAAGCAACTTCCTTTTAAAAAGCCGAAGTTACAATAATGAGTAAGCTTTTTCACATACCGGTACATAAATAATCGATTTTCTATCTCTATTTCCTCCAACATAATATATCTACTAGTCATACCTCTCTAACCCAACGTTCAGGGATTGGCACGCGTCCGCATTATCCATCAGGCTCAAGTGCATAAGTTTTGTCGCTTGAAATGGGTTCAATGGTCTAGCTACAGGGGACCACTTCTGTACCTCCATACTGTATAAACACGCCCTTTTCCTATGTAAACGTCATATAGCTTCCACAGAAGAGCCCTGATCGGCGGGGGCAGCTGTTGCCTCCAAACTAACCTTTCAGGGTTGTTAGTGTATTCCCGAATCAAATAAATGAAAATAATGTATGGGATAAAGGCATCGGTTTCGTGCCTGGACAATGTCAAAGGGTCGGCATCACAAAGTATTTTCCAGTTAGTTCAGGCATTAACTGTAACACACTATTATAATTTATTACACCCCTGTGGTGTTGCTTCCTATACCTTCAGCATTGTATGTCACACTTGGTCAAAGTGGTGCATAACATGTGAGTTATGTCACCCTGGGGACATACAACAAGTAGATCCGCCCAAAACGTAAATTACTTCTTTTATTTTTAATTATTTATATTTTTTATTTATTAATGGGGTGTAATAAATATGGAACAAAGCTCGGGTGAAGTCTGTACACTTGTTAGTGACCTCGGGAGCACAGAAGATCTCGGGCTAACGCCCTCTAACTTCCCGCGCTCCCTCGGTCAATAACAAGTGTACAGACTTCCCCCTTGCTAGGTTCCATCTATGTATGTGTTCTGGACCGCATGTTATATTATCTTAACCTTATGAACATGTATGTATACAGTATATATATACATGTATATATAATGCATATCTTATATGAGCCGTCGTTTTCTTGAACCTAATATACATATATGCTAAAAAAAATAATGTTTAATTTATGCCATTCCGTAAAAATATGCAATGATTATGTGTACTTATTTAAGAGTTTCCGTAACGTGGTAAAGTTTATCTTAAAAGTATTCATTGAACTTTTAAACTCACTTTTTTATGTGAATTTCTAAAGCTCTTCCCTTTCCAATGATATATGTTTCCTTATCTTTGTAGTATATAGGATCCTTCTCTGTGGTAGGAGAAGATCAGAATTCACGTGCCGAATATGTACGCAATCAACTAGCTGAAATGAGGGTGAGTATTTTTTGTTATCATAATATCCAATATCCTGCCTACCCATTGGACAACTATTTGAATTTCCGCTTTCGATATAGATCTTTATCCTGAGGGTAGTGCGTATGGTACTTTTTTAAATTATTATTTTACCGGGAATGAAAAGATCAGATAGAGGGTTGGCCTTTGTCAGCCTTTTCACGGGATTAGGACTATTTAGCTCTGTTTTACACCTCGTATCCTGGTTCCATATTACAATTTCATGGGTTAGCTTAGATTGTGTTTCGCTAGAGTTTGGATGGAATGAGATAAACTGGCGTGGTGGAAAATAGGAGGAAGTGGTAAAAGAAACATTGGTGTTACCATTAGTGTTTTAGTGAACGGTTTACATTATTTACAAGTTCCATTTACATCTCAATTGTCCAAAGCTACTGTTGTATAATTTATAGCCAAACACTTGATTTGCCGTCGAAAAAGGTTTCCAATAACGTTTTGTCTCTCCTACCTATATATCCAAGCAAAGTCTTGGATCACTGCATGAAATTGCACAAGAAGCGTGGTATATTGCGATTTACGTCTTTCAATAACGGTTACTCCTATGATTTAAATCATTAAATCTTCGGGATATTTTACGCTCATACAAAAACATTTTTTCATTCATCTGGTCTCTCCCGATGATTGGAAATGCAGAAGCAATAACTTCTATGAGTATTGCTATCATCCCAATCAAAGAAGCAAATTATAAGTCAGAGTATACAACTCTGCGCGGTGCTTATAGATGAAACTATAAAAACGTCCATCCATTTCGCCGCTACCGACCATACTCAGCTCTTATAGGGAAAGTCAACACCAACCAGACCAACGATATAAGCTATCACAAGGCACTTAAGCCGCTTACTGGACAGGTCTGGCATTATAGACTGTACACCCTGTACCACTCATTGCATTGTGGTTTAAACGCCAAAACTCTATTAACAACTATTATTATGCTTAGATACCAAGGGAAATTATGAAGAGGGGTCGTTTTCATTGTCTAAATGAAAGGTACATGTTTCTAAACATTTCCATATTGCACCAAGCCCTGATAACTACTATAGATTCATCTCACAGTACTTGATAATGTTTTAATCGATTTAATCGCGTGTGATCGGGATGGCCATATGCCATGAGTCTATTGATACTCCATATAATTCGCAATTATCATTAGTTATGTTTGATTAGCACATGGTTTGCAGACATTTTATCCTGTCAAACGTTTTAAAAGACTATACGTGGAGGAATTGCCTTAGGTATAAAGAAACAGAAAACATAATTATTAAAAACATCTTCTCCCTCAATGCCATTCGAATTCGCCAAATATTGTTCATCGCTCTACCTTAGGCAAAGAGAGTAATACTTTAGAGCTAGCCCGTCTAGCTGTATATTTACTTGTACAAAGTTCCAGGCCTTTGTATATATCGTATGTAATTGAATAAGCACACAGCCGATAATGTCCACGCTGGGTATATGGAATGAGAATACTCTACCTGTATATTATATACACTTAATTGGAAACATAATGATACCAGCGCAGGTAGAGCGGGTGGGGAGCCTACGGTTTTAAAGCGTGGCGTATGGCTTGACCTCCTTCCCTTGTCGGTACATTATTTTAACACCTGCCCCTTGTATTAAATAGGCGGGTGTATTGATGAGAGTAGCTCGATCTACCCTAATAATGAACACTCTGCACTCTCATACTCTAATGCATTTGATGGATGGGGCCATCAATATCTTCAAACTGAAAGGTTCTAGAGAGTGGGGGTACATACCAACTAGGTGCCTCGTATCTTTTATGCGATATCTTTGTAAATACAATGCAAAAGACATTGCGTGTGATAAATTTAGATTGGTGAAATGTACGAGAATGTGCATTCCTAAATTACTATTTGTAACACATTGGTTTGATGAAAACACTATCCGAGGTTTTATTATGTATAATTTTTAAAAAAAAGTATTAATGCATAATTCAGAGTGGAATCAAGCTTAGTACACGTAACGTTAGAAGACTTTTCTTGCTGACTATATAAAGCCACATGGTGATAGGATATGATCTGATCATCCCTGTGTTAGTAAAAATGTTGTTAACTTCAATTTCATCCCTCCCCAGCGCACGTTGGTCACTCATTTATTTGATGGCATCAATTTGATATAGGGAACAGGGGTTATTGACCGGGTATTTTAGCGGCGTTACCATGGGAACCATGCAAATGTCTACTTGATAGCGTAATTGTCATGCCTACACTATTGACCTGTGCCTGTATGGCTAACTCCTTTCAACACCGCTAGAGGGAAAACGTTTGATCCACCGAGGAACCAATCATCAAACAGATTAAGAGATCATGTGATATGTTTTAGGCCAATGGGACAGTCCGTTATGAAAATCGCTTGCCATCGCCTTCTGGCTAATCTTTGCAGGCCCCATCGATTCTACATGAAATTCTTAATGGGCACCAGGTATTCTGCATGGGGGCTATTTTTAGCGAATGGTATATGTCACGTAAAAGGATGAACCTCTAATGATATACCTATAGCAAGTACTCCATTGTTTTATATAGCTAAGGATTTCTACACTGTGAGATGCTATCTTTAATTTATATTAACGACCAAGTCGAGCTAAAGGAAAGGTGAAAACGATTCCAAATCAAAGTATGTTTTTATTATTGATGAAGAAAATGTACCACTTCTTGTATGAAAACATATCCTTGATCATGCGATCTGATCTTTGAGAAGCTTTATGGGGGAAGACTTAACCTCCACCCATTGTTTTCTAATAATCTTATACCCGGTTACCCAAAAATCTCCGTTACTGATTATTGATATGAAAGGATTCGTGTCTCGTGAACAAGTGAGTTCAGTTTCTGAGGATACATATTAAATATGTTTTTTATTGGAAAGCCCACATGTATATCTCTGAGGCAGTTTATAATATCTATATAGACTTACGTATATTTTTTCCTATTTCAGGGTCAAACCCGGACGAAACCTGTATTACTAATTATTTCATTATCTGGTATCAAAGTCTGCAGCAGTAATGGTGAGGTAAGGACAGCATATTCCTACTACTATGTATTTCATATTAAACTAGATTTGCTCGCCTAATGCATGTATACACAGTTATTTTATTTCAAGCCAATGGTCAGGTGGCTTTATTCGCAAATATATATCTATAAACGTTGTGGTTAAATAACTGAGTGAGTGAGTGAGTGAGTAAGTAAGTAAGTAAGTAAGTAAGTAAGTAAGTAAGTTTCCTTACTAGAGTTTAGTTCCAACGACTTCCAAAATAGATTTCACGACGATTAATCTGGAGAGAGACTGTAGAATTTAGTGAAACTGTCATGTGTTCAAAAGCACTTCTGTCATATTGTTTCATGTGTCTATCCTAAAGTGGGAAAGTTGATTTTACGAGATTATAGAAATTGACCCCAGTATGATATATTTCGTCATGTGAAGAGGTAAAATCGTGCCAATAATGATTTTCCATCGCCGTTGGCGTGTGGTAGAATGTCAGCCAGCCAGCCCGAGGAGATTTAAATCACGGCGCTAAAATCTTGGCCTGTTAGAAAATCGCCCCGCACCAATGTACTTCAACATTTTCAGGATTTATTGTTTGGAAAGGCCAGGGAGAGTTCAGTCCTTATAGTTTCTCTATTAGAGGGGAGTCAATGTGTTGGATTTGTCACTCGTTTCTGTTTGTTTTCGATTCTCTTAAAATTGCAATAAAAGGTGTATAGGCCTATGGATGATTATTTGTTTAATGAATCCCGCCCCTTCCACCTTTGTATATCTCGCCCATTAGCTTTCTATATTTGGATAAAGATATATGACATAATATTAAATATATCTGACACACTCAATACTTGCTAGAAAGCCTTTTGATAGCAATATTCGGAAGATTTTCAATAATAGATGCAAGCCTCCTCCTATCTAGTCTATCCATGCATGATGAGCTTTTCTATCCCTAGCACTGCTAACACTCAATCACTAGAGAAGCATTGTTCTACTGCATTAGCTCCTCTTCAAGCACTTAGTAGGATATAAGTTTCTACAGTATTTAATCGATATCAAAAATGATATAAAAACCTCTACCTCCCGTCTAGTAATCTTCTCTCCACTCGTGTCTAACACCCTCGACGGCTTACTGCCCTTGGGATTTAAAAATGGTGTAAAGCATGGTAGAACCAGCCCTAATGGCTTTTATCTCCTGTAGATGGCATTGGTGACGAAGGGTGATAATGAAATGAGGTTGGGGATAAGAGGAAATTCGTTAATATTAGATGAATAACGTCGTCTTTATTACTCTCACACTATCGGGATCAACGCGAGGGCTTTCTCTGCGTTGACACCCGTAATCATTCAATTAGTGTTCTGATATATTGTATGTAATAAAGAACATGTTTTCTTGATGGGATTTCTTTATGCGGTTTGTTTGGTCTGATGTGTTGTAATGTCTTAGAGGGTAATACTGGGTCTTTGCATTTGTTTTTACCGAGACCGACTTATGAAACAGGGCCCATAGCTCCTGGATAAGACGTCATTATATTGTTCTACATGGGTCGCGATTAATATCCGCCGGTAAGAGGTGGCAAAGACATAATCATAATTGAAATGCTTGTGTATATTACATAATAGTCACACTTAACTATCTCTACTGTTGTGAGGTATGCAGATAGACACTCGATAAAGTGACAAACAATAATGTCGCAAAAACTGCCCGGGTGTACGCTGATAAATCTTGCCAATAAATCCATTTGGATTATCAACGAGACAAAGAAAATTCTGATGTGTCTGGAGGCACTGGATTAATGCTATAATCAGCTTCGATCCCGTACAAAGAGATTAGACCCAACACAATCAGTCCTCGTCAACTCTCTGATTATATCTCTTGCGTCTCCGTATCCGCCGTTTTTGATCCTGTAAATAACTTGAATATGATGAACGGACTTTTTTCCCCATTATACTTTGAATCATAGGTCATGCTTCTCGCAATGATTTAGAGAAATGCACTTAGAGATGTATCTAAATAACACCTCGACCAGTGCTGTTGGCATGAATTGCTGTTTTGAAATTATTGCTCTACATTTAAAATAACCAAAACGTTTGATTCATTATTCGGGCATTGTTTACAATTCTGGTGCGGTTTCACGCGCCACGCCTTTACATAGCACCTTTGCAAGCAAGGAACACAGACTGAATGAATCCCAGTGTTTAAAACGGTAGAATGCTAATTCAATTTTCTGTTAATGTTGCCATGGGAGCCAGCCAGGCACGAGCTCTTAAAGCAGAGACCAGACATTAGTAAAATTGTATAATGCTAGTTGGCAGCACAGGCGGCGTTTTTCCCTCCGGCTCTCCGATAGTAGCATTGTCGAAGAATATTCCAACACGTTATAAACACGGGCCTCAAATTTCCACTGATGACGGCAGTAAATATTATGAAAGCTCGAGAACAGATATTATGTTTCTGTGAAGGATGTTCCCTATTCTAGTTTGTTTCACAATCACTTTCACTCCAAAATTAAATATATTAAACGTGTAGTATTACGATCGAGTATACTGGAATTGTCCTACTGTTGGAAATGTGTTTCCTGACACTGTTTGAATGGGGCTCTTGTATGAACTATTTTAAATTTCCAACGGGCGTTCCCCAACATGCATTTTAACTATTTTTGTCAAAATAATAATTACTTTTTAATGGAAATCATCAAACCAAACAACAACCATTTTGTGTTCCTCTTTTCAACAGCGAAAAGTGCTAAAGGATACCTTTGGGCAAAAAGTAATTCCAAAATAAGTGTATAGAAAGCCCACGTCAGTGTAAAATAACATCTATACCGCCACATATTGGTCCTGTCACTGCCCATCAACAATTTTTGTCGCATTCCAATATAATACGAGTTGATATATAAAGGCATTTGTTATTTTCCCCCAGACTTTCATATATATATACACGAGACGGTTAATAAAAACGTAGAGGATTGAAACAGACAGGCACTCAAACCTAATACATTTGGTTGCTTGAATGGAATGCTTTGCTGCGACTTCAGGGCTTCGGGGTCGTGGACTTGTTTTGTCGCCGGAATGAGGCGGAAAAACAGATGGGGAATAGGTTCATCGGGGCATATGCGCACTCTTTAGTCATCTGCACACTCAGGCCCTTGCTACACCTCATTGCCTCATACATATGTTCTTTAGTGATGTACTCTTTTAAAAGTCATGCATGTTATCAAAACTAGTATACACTCTGGTATTATTCTTTCAATTAGTTGTTCGAAGGTTTATAGGGGTGTTTCTCCATGTCATCGTTGTCAAGGTATTGGCGCAAATTTAGGTATAAATCTCGGTTACACTCAAAGGTCGTGTGCATCGGTCGGCCACAGGTATATATATAATGCTTGTAGGCGGGTCTCTGAATAGTGGAAACCCGTAAAATTGATATAAAAAGTGGTGGACGTGGCCAGCTAAAAACTTTGAGATATTAGCCTTTCCTCGAGGGGTATTTCGTCTGGCAGAGTGCACATTTAAAATGCAGATCATTTTTACTTTTGATGAAGGCCTCTTTCTGTATTTGATAAAATGAATACATAATGCAATTAAGTTGAAAATGTTTTATGGCTTCAAATTCTCCCAGACCATGCGAAAGATTATAGTAGAAAATGCCCCATAAATTAGTTACGAAACCCTCTCTGTCCCGAATAAAAGTTGAAATACTAAGTACAGGGTGCATTTCACCTCACTGCACGAATCTGATGTCAGTCATGACGTATTGTTGAACACGGAACAAGCCCCGGTTTTTCTAACTTCATTGTGGGTGGTTTCTAGACATTAGAATGTTGTTGTCAGATTTTAACGACATTGGTTGGTATTTTTACCAAAGGATTCTCGATCTCGACCAAATACCACTGGAATTCTACCAAAGAATTAATGTTTTGCACTCGTGTCAAACATATCAGTCTTGTGTCTGATACGCTCGAATCGGTAAAAGGTTATCCCCACTGAGGGAATGATATTTTTGTCAAGCAATTGAACAAGCAGCAAGTTCCCAGAGTAGGTCTATGTACAAGTATTTAAGTAGTATTTTACTTGTTCGTTGTCTAATTCAATTGATGTTGTTCAATATATTTACAGAGTGTATATATGGCACATGCGCTCAAAAGGATATCATACGCCACCTGTGATCCAGATAATAGGCAATTTTCTTTCTTGGCCCGTGAACCTAAAGGTCACACCAGCATCCAGTATTGTCACGCCTTTGTCACATCCACTCCTGAACAGGTCAGGGAATGTTTTCATTTTGTTTGCACAAAGTATAAATATTGTTCTAATTTGAAATTTTTGAAAGGAATATACTTAGGATTATGTTACTTCTTGTACTGTCGATTACTCAGATAGAACATGCATGTTTAGTTCGTAATGTCTGGAATGACTGAGATTAAAATATATAATAATGCATTTGTGTCCGTTTTAGGCCGAGGAGTTAAATAATATAGTTGGTAACGCCTTTAAGATGGCCTACGCCTACCAAAGACAATCTGAGCAGCAACAACAACCAACATTTCATGAACTCATAGAACAACAACTCGAAGAGCAAAGAAATAAGATGGAACAGCTGCAAGAAGAGAAGCAGAAGGAATTACAAGAAAAGCTCAAACTCATTTCTACCGCTACAATCAGTGACAGAGTGAAGGAGAGGAAAGAAAGGAGAAAGGAGGAACTAGAACAGTTGGAGAGAGAAAGAGCCGAGGCTTTACTACAAGGAAGAGATAGGACTAAATGGGTATGTTTATTTTTGTTTAGCCGGGTTCACATTGTCAGTTTTTTATTATTCTTGTTCAATTTTTTTTAAAAAAAAGGAGATGCAAATGCTAGATAGAGCTACGCATTGTACCAAAAACCAAATTGTACGAAATCTGGTGTCTGATAAGCATAAAACAGATTTATTAAATTTAAATCTTTATTAAATTTAAATTGGAAGTTTCTTTTCGAAAAAATCAACTCTGTAACTGCTTTTAAGAAATCACGATGGACTCATCTCTTTCAATGCTTTACTAATTATTCATCGGATCTCTAACTTTATGTGTGGTTGTATTGGTTTTCGTTTCGTTTCATGGTGTTACAAAGTTTCAGAATCATCCTTCATCCTTGGTGGCTCGATATACTGATACCCATAAATGCAATATTCTTCTCATTGCACATAACAGTCATTTATGTAGCCCTGTTGCGCATAACATTAATTCATGTACAATTTCCTTATCACTGCTATAGGCAAAACAAGTGGCGGGGAAAAGCAAACACAAGACTCCCTTCTCGGAAGAGCTACAGCGACACTCGATGTATGCCGGTTCCACTCCCAATAAACAGAATGGAAGCCTGCGTTCATCTCCGGCCAGTGTTTCCATGAGTGCGCTCAGAGAGGCTTTCGAGGCGAGCGATCATCGTAGTCATGGTTCACCTGTCATGGCCATGAAAGAAACCATAGATTCTCATTTTAACGGTTCACTTAACAAATCTAATTTTGTGAATGACTCGGTGGATGGGGAGACTTATCTTTATCCTGTAGTCAGTGATGAACCACACCCAGCCGATGATGACTTTAATGAGGTGAGTTAATTTATTTTTTTAATGAAATGTGCATGCTTACATTTATGACTTAAAGTTATATCAGTGTATTCAGATAACGCGTTATCTAATCGATACAATTGCGTGTGTTTCTCATGCGATAGCATGATACTGGCAGTATATGCATACTTGTTGGTGTCTGGCTTTAATCTTGCCGTATTACCGAATTTCTCTTCTTGGTATTTCATGATGTCAGCTTTGTGTGTGTGGATGGATATGGAGCCCCAAGTTATGCACCGTCGCTCCAGATTTCCTTCTGTGTATTGTAAATGTTTGTGATTATGTCAGCTCTATTTCTAAAACCTACACTCCTACTTCTTGTTGATGTATCAACCCTCTACGTGACTTTCCTTACTGAATTGATCGAAGTCAATGCATTTGCGACAACAAATATTTACAGTAGTTTGCTTGTCACAAAAATTCATGTGATTAAAAAATTAATAAGCTTTCTAGATTATATGTGTGAAAAATAAATAGGAAAGGCTTCGTTAATGCAGTCATCGCATACATATGAAGGATGTCTATTAAGAGCATGGATTCTACTCACCATATTCCATCACTTGACTAAAACGACATTTAGTCGGCTAATCCAATTTGAGACTGGTACTGGTAATTGTGTCAGTCCTGGTAATTGGCACCAATTAAAACTGAGCTGTAATTGGTTTTAACTGTTGGAGTAACATACCATGCATCCCTTACAGGCCATTAAATGCTCTGGTTGGTATCTAGTCGAATGTTCAATGGATTTGTGCATTGGAATTTTCTAGTCCAGCCGCGTCCAAAATACGGTATGTTTACAACATTTAAGATCTAATGACAAATACAAAACTGTTCGATCGTACACTCAGATCGTTGGCATATATGGGAGAAACCGAATTTCTATTATATATTATAATTGTTTATGTACTATTTCAAAGGCAGTTCTCAGCAACAGGTATAGAGGGGGTGACTGCATGTTCTCAGGCACACCACTCTTTCACTCTGACAGACGAATGCGACCATACATTCTCCCAGACACAACACTGGCACTGCCACCTGCAACACATTACACACGTTACCCTTTCAATATAGCAAGGTTAGGACTACAAATCGGAAACACAAGTCGTGTCAACCTCAAATATATATCAATGCCAAATTGCTGACATGTTCTGAAAAGCCAGGAGCATAACTTTACTACACTACATGGATATTCGTATACAAAGCTTCAACTCATGAGCAATGACTTTCTATATTCATCTTGTGGACCGGACTTCATCTTATTCAAACTGATGCATTGCAGTATCGATCAGAGGATTTGATAAAAGGGAAACTTGACAATAAGTCTAGATATCTAGCGTTTTTAGTATATATGTGTGTTGCGGTGAGAAATGCCCGATCACTAATCAATTCCCATTGATAAATCATATATGAATTCATTCATTGTAAGGTATTTCGGAGTCTGAAAGGTCCTTGCCTACCAATACCACCTGTGCGGATTTAATAACTGGTCATATTTTCTAATATCACCAAGAGCCTATATTCATAATACCTGCCTACATGATGGAGCCTCTGTGGTCGGTAAAAAGACATGTTTCTCAACGGCCATGCAAAGAAGGAGTACACAATAGGATTATATTTCCTGGAAATCGCCACGTCAGTATTTCATCGTTGACACTTGTTCGTGATAGCAAACAATTATATTTTAATAAGATAATGAAAACATTTGCTTAGTTAGCTACAATGAACGGAGGCATTAGACAAACATATGATGATGTCTTTTACATTTAATTGTATCAACTAAACTAGAATACTGTTTTATTTCAAAGGAACATTGATTATACAAATATTGTGACAGACACCATGTAAGGGTTTTTAGATAGAACATCGTGTAATACTAATATGTCAGGAATAAACAGTAACAACATAGATATCTTGTGTATCGAAATTCCACAGCGCAACAGTAGCCATACACCTGTTGGATTACGTTTATCCTTATCCGTTAATCCAACCCAACAAGTAGAGATTATCTTGGGCATATCCTTAGGGAGATCTACCAAATCACCAGCGCTGGGGAGGTGCCTAGACAGACGATTAGATGAATTGCAGTTAGATTATGTGTTACTTCCTAATTCAATTAATATTTTCATGTCATTACAATTGTTATTGATACATTCAATTGAAAGGGTCGTCAAAATATTGATAGAAATTCAGTGCTACGCTGGTTAAAGTAACCTATACCTTTGCCCATGCTATCGCCTGTATTACATTACATTACAATACTCATTCCAAAGTTACACCCAATGTCTTCTCGTCTCTGTTCTATCAGAGACCAGAAAGTGACTACAAACAAGATCCTGCCCAGACGCATATTTTAGCGATCACTGGTGGGTTGTATCTTACCAGCGAACATAATCCCTAAGGGTGTATTCATAGTAGCAATGACAGTCATTATTCTATTGAAGTGAGTGGGATAAATATTCACGAGGAGGAGTCCTGGGTATATTGGTGCACTTATGTAGGATTTTCGGAGGAGGCTATAGTGTCGTTCTGGACTTTTACTTTCCGTATTCAGAGAAATACTAAGCCGGGATGAGAGTATGGGTTCCACACAGATTGGCTATTTATACATAACGTATACTATAAATGTCTTCATAAACTGTTGGAAATATTGCCTTTGTCTTGATTGTACAGAAATATGCTTTTAGTCATACTTTGGCCTCCCTGTAGTACTCATGTGATTGTCTATTATCCCGGTCTATTTGTTGCAGATGCTTGTCTATGGATTTAAAAAGGTCCTGCCTAAGAAACTGTCACATTAAACTTGTTTTTCGTACTTATCCACGGGCTCCTGTCCACAACCACCTATCTACATGCTACCTACTTACTCACCCCCATGTTTATACACAACATACACAGATTTTTTTATTATTATTTATTTGAGGCCTATATAATATTTAAACATTTCACATGAAAAGACGCACTGTCCACCATGGACATATCGTATATAGATTATATAATATAAATAATAGTATCACCTGAGTACTCTTTATCAGTGACTAAATAATTCCATTTATTGCCTTCTCATTTCACTCTACCACATATTCTTCTAGAAAATATCCAGCCAGCTGCTCATCACGCTCCCACGACTATTGTCTGTAGTTCACTCGTCCATCTGTCTGCGTCCCAATTGTTTGTTTCACTTCCCCTAAAGAGGTTAGTAGATACATCCTTTGCAATATAATAACGTACCTTTTCACCTTCTCCTATTTCAGACCACCCAACAAAATAGCAACATGATTAACCGTCCACTCCCCACCCTTCCCCACAGTGAAGAAAAGAAACAAAGGAAAGCGTCCAAAAGTAAAAAGTCATCGGAATCCTCATCCTCATCTTCCTCATCAAGAAGATCTTTCATATCTAACTCCAAGTCCGACGATTCCCCAGGTGGCGCAGGCTCTCCAGTAGAACTCGGCAATGGTCAATACCACCTGTCTACACTACGTCCCCCTAGTGTTCAATACCAGAACGAGAACTTACATCAGAACCCATTAGATGTCGCTGGTGTGTACGCCGGTCCTCTCACACCCAAGAAGTAAGTGATGATCTTCCTTTTCCTTAGATGGCGGCTTTAAAGCATCTCAACCGCCAGACTGTGAAAATCGGGTGCTAAAAAGTGTCTTATACTTGGAAATGATCTATGAGGATTATCGCGATTCTCTTCCTTCCTTGCTCATGGTCAATTTAGATCTCGATCCCGGACGCCACGTACTAGTCACTAACGTGGACTATTTGTATTCAGCTTGCGCCTGCCTATACAATGGTAACCAGGAACCGAACTGGTCTTGGAGTAAACGAAGCCTCTCTATCAAATTAATCTCAATGTCTGGATGGGGTTTTATTAGAGCTTTAATTAATCTTTGTTTTAGAGTTAGAGTGCGGGGATGGTTTCATGTTCTGGGACAAGTGTGCCGGATAATGAAGTGGATCAATATAATTTGGATGAAGTGATGTGCAAAGATTTATGCTCCACTGGAGTTCCCGTAAATTGTGTTCCTGGATGACTAAAGACCTTCCAGTATATACCATCCTTGATATGTCTGAAAAATTATACTGTACAGTTAGTACAGATTTCTCCATTTTAATTTGATTTAAGAATTCTAAAGTTTCTATTATGATATTTGCTCAGGATAACTAAAGTTGGGTGAAAAATAATCTGACGTCCCTTTTAATATATACCAACGAGCATAGAGTGAATTCTATGCTCGTTGCTCTTAGTAATGGTCAACCGAACATGGGCAAATAAAACAAATCAATATGGTTTAAACCTTTTAATTTGAAATTTCACATAAAGAATACCACAGGAAATAAATCAATAGATCACAAATACCAAGGGTATTGTAGCTATGGACAGAATTCCTCATTCCGTTATGGATTGCTGATAGGGGTCTTTTACATTCCCCTTCCCCCCATGGTCGCATAAAAATGCTCCTTTTATTTCATCCTACTTCTGATGAATGGAGGAAGTGAGTAATAAAGAAACATAAATGTAGCTCAAACATAAATCAATTGATATAGTGACATAAGAACTAGTTCTTCCTCCCAGACAATAGTGTAAAAACAGCCCGAGGTAGGTGTATCCACCGTAGCTAGGGGGAAGCAGAAGAAATCCGTATCTATATCTTGGAAAGAAGAGGGAAAAGCTTACTCTGCTAAGGGAGATTAATGACGAACGGGGAATAGATTTTATGTGAGCATGGAGCGTTAAGTGGGAGGAGTGGCGACCGTTTAGATATTTGTCTCCTTACATCTCCGGCATAAAGGAAGGGGGGACCAGCGGTAAATCAATATTTCTACCATCAACTTATCATAAGAATCCCGATGTTGGATATTCCTCTCCTTTCATGGCCTTCTTTGAAAGGGTCCTATCCCGAACACTTCTCTGGATAAAAGGGTTAGACCGAGGTCGCATATATATATTTCAAAACCATCGCCTCCATCGCATTTCCCAACTGTTGTGCTTAGCAATTGAAAGCTTCTTTCCCGTGATAAGCTTCTGGTGCACAAAAGGCCTTCAGCCACTTTTTCTATGGAATTACGTGTATGTAAATCAAGGGAATTCTTACCTTAACGTTATTGTGTGCATGAATGGGACCCTTGCGAAGTGGTAAATGATGTACTATCATCTGATTTATACCCTCCATACATTGGTTAGCAAGAGACATATTCCTTTGTATTGTCAAACTGATCCGAAGACGAATTGTATCTCAAGGTAGAAACGCTATTATCCATGTCATAATAGCGCCATTTCTCTTCTCCAATATTCATAATCTTGAACGGTATTATTTCATTAGAAACGAGCCTAACGGTGTTTGAAGCATTATTGGTCGTCGCAATGGTCCGCCTTCTACTAAGCACCGACTAGGTGCTTTGGCACAATGCATTTATGGTATATTCTCCCACCGTACAGACAGAACTTCTTAGATGCATTAACAGCCAGACAGACGTTTTATGATATATATTGTATGGATTGCAATACTAATGAGTATATACATTGCAATATGCAAAGAGATGACTCTTTGATATTCGTTGTCTTTGACTGGTAGTTGTAGACCTTGTTCTAATACCCGTGGGGGGAATTCATTTCTTAAAAGAATCATAGCATGCAGAGCAACACTGATATTGACCTCTATTTCTGTTTTGCCTTTCAAGAAGTCTGGCATTATAACACATCTAAGCTCCCCCACTTGAGACATCTCGCCGTATAGATTTTTTCTTTCTTGGTAAATACACCGTTCCAATCACCCAACTGTCAGGAACACATAGCACTCCCTGTGGGACAGCCTGACACGTTTCCTTGAGTGAACTCTCCACGTCCTATTGAAGCAAAATGTTTTCCCTTAAATTCCCTGGGGAGGTAATAAATGGAATTCGAGGTTGACACAATCATAGTGACCAATTTATCTGAGGCGATATAATGCCCCTCCTGGGTTGCTGCTACCCACGGTGCTATCTACATCAGTCCTCCAGGATCCTATCTCAGTGCTTGGTGCTTGTTGATCATCTATATGCTGGCTATTCCTGTCTCCAAGCGGTATACACTGATTGATCAAATATGGCATGACCTCTAATGCTGGATATAGAATCAGGCAAACGAAACTTAAAAAATAGTAACCCCCGTAAAGAATATATGGGTCAGATTTTCAGAAAATGTACAATTGGCCTTCACCAATTCTCTGAAATAACCCAAATTTAAGACAAAAATCAGGTTCAAATTACAGTTCAACATTATCTAACAGATTGATTGAATCAAGGCAATACTAAATATGCTCACATATACCTAGTGTTAACGATTTTTCGGTCTTATTTAGCAGAATTTACTAAATGCGTTGATCTTGCAATTGTACATTTTCTGAAAATCTGACCCATATATGCATGGCTATCATGGGCAGAAAAGTTAGTTTGGTCAATTCATTGTTCGGAGATTTTTTCTGTATCTCAGACGTACTAACTGGTTCTGATCGCTTTAGTCCGTGTTCATCATTTTCACAGAGACATTTCATTTGTCTCAGTGTTGAATGACACACTAGTTTTGACTGACAATAATTGTGTAGAATTTCGCTACATATACTCCAGTGGCATGTGCTACATTTCATAACCCTGCCAGTGCGAAATAATCCCATCTAGAGTTATGTTATTACATTCAAAACTTGAGATCATTTTTCATGTTATATTTGGCCTTAAGATGGTAACTGGGTGGTTCCAACATTAGAGCGTGGGGCAGAGATGGTGAGATGTGTTCTCAGCTGGGAACTCTGCAGTGCTTATAATTCACTGCAAGAAACAGGGTTCCATCCCCGCGTGAATTGAGACTGAATACAAACTAGGTTTCATTTATCACCAGTGCCAATCGCCGGACTTCCTTAACAGGCTTTCTCATACAGATATGCAACAATACGTTTCTGAGAAACATTTCTAAAGCATTGCCATCGGCAAACAATATATGATGCATAAATGTTCCTTGAATATGACTGGCGGCCTCCTAGTCTGTGTTTGGTAAACAACATGAACGGTTAGGCATGCATGTGGCTACAATAGATTCCTCTTGCCGCATAGGGACCCCTTATCTTTCGGTGAATTCGCTAAACGCTTATTTACTTATAAGTCTTTATGTGTATTGCCAAAGGCGAAGAAAACAACTCCCCTTGGAAATAAAAAATATGCCCTTTCCTAAGACATAGTTCACCAGCAAAATCCCTCTTGCGAAATGTATGCATTTGTATTAGAATGGAGTAGATGAGGATATTACTTAGGTTCAAGCAGGACACGGAGAATAGCCTGGTCCTTTTATAGCTAATATGTTGTAAGGAGGTTATGATTTATTAGATATGCCCTGTATATGTACGAGCGGCGTATAGGTTTTATAGTGCTAAGTGGGGGAGTGGGGACCATGATGTGAATATTGCCCCTCTTTACTCTCAACGTTCCTTCCTCCTTTCCTAGGGTTTGTGCACCGTTCGGAATTAGCAGGAAAGCGTGGGGGACAGAGGTTGATAGTCCTAATAAAGTGCACCATTCACTCTTTCCCTACCTATTTTCTCCCAACAAAGGTCAATCATATAATTCAAAGGATGTCTTTTACTTACAAGGCACAACAAATGCCGGCCAAGTGTGTATAATATCCATCATGACCCAGCCTCATGTCTGTATCCCAAAGGTCTTAACCCTGTTGCCTACATTCATCGCAATTGATCGTATCAATCATTTTTAACAATAATTAGTTTCAAGCGATTAGTAAATAGTAAAAACAAATACATTCAAAATACAAAATATAAAAGGCCAGGGAACTGCGTGGGACTGAATAGAATGACTACATCCTTCTCTAGTTTTATTATACCATGTCTCTTCATGAATTATTGATGAGCCATAAGGGTATGGTAGGATATCAGATGATATCTCAGCTTTGTCCGAGATAGTATGGGGTAGTGGAAAGATAAGGCAAAATGAAAAACGTCCTGGCATTTCAGACGTGGAATTACCCACAGGATTCATTCATCGATCAAACATATTTTCCAGTGCTGTGTTTGTCCACGACTTGTGTATTACATTATGGTTTAAACAACAAATATCCATAGACTAGATAGTGGACTTTCTGGGGAGAATTCGTGAATTTAACATCTAATAAATCCATGTACGTTAACATAACAAAATTTCTTCCTGTCACCATGTGACACACCATGATTCGAAATTTAGTCTACGGTTCCAAAGCTCGCAAAAATGTTATCCCTAACCTAGGGGGTTCATCGTCTTCTCGATCCGTTTCCCCTTGTTTTTGTTTTCAGCAGGAAGTCGATTCTCCTAATGGAACTTTGATAATTATGTATGAAGGATGTCTTTTTCCCCTATTAACTTTTAAAGCTGCCTTCGGTATACTGTCTTTGCAGAATTGTAATTATGTGTGTTTACCTTTTTCCTCTATGAAAAAGAAAGATGGAAGTGGTTGAGAGATGATGCTGTGAATACAGTAACGAATAATAAATTATCAAAACTACTTGCTTTTTGAGCCGGTCTGTCCCTTTACATTACGATATGTATGGTTCTTACGATTATGTTGCTGTGCTTTCTACATATATAAGGTAGCTGTCTTCGTTTTCTTTCTTCCTGCTGAAATTGATCACCTACAACTTGTGCGGTATGTAATTGTAGTGGTTTCCTATCTTGTAATGAATCCGCTTCATGTAATGAATAGAAACTACTCCTGTGTATACATTACAGCAACACAGCTCCTGGGGATAATATAACCAGCATAGTATAACAAACTACCGTTACTCGAGGTCTTGAAAAACGGGCATGTATACCCATCATTTGGAGGTGCACCTCGCCTCTTGAAAGTTCTAGAAAAAGGACTATATCAACCCCTGTGATTAGTTGAACTTTTAATCAGCCAAGTTATTTAACCAGGTTTAATGTAAGTGCCTCTCGCTTTTCTAACTGTGTTATTTAGGGGATGGGAAGTTGCTCACATTGCTTAAAGCAATTGGGTTTTCCGGGAAAAACGCTCTTAAAATCAGGACCAAACACAATTTGCCTCCCTACCGTGTCTCAGTACATCCTCTCTGATTGGCTCCCGCAGTAAACACGTGACCCTAGACATAGGTCAAGGCCCCTAGCGATGCTTCCTGTACTGCTTTCCCCAACTGTATTCCAGTTCATATGTGCCTTCCGAGCCTTCCCCTCTTCCTATCAGTTTTTCATGGCAAGAATTTATTCAACATATTAATGGTAAGAGTTAATGGTTTTCACCAAATTATATATATATGTTTTCGGAATCGCCTAAGTGGAATGAGAAATAAACCCATCCCATTGGGCATGTGCTTCATATGAGGCACCACTATTTAATGTATTTACTCTTTCGTTATTTCTTGTCAAGAAAAAGGTTTAACGGGGGTGAAATACTCTGGGTTGAAACAAATAGCTTGATGGCAAATGGTTCATCAGGGACATGGCACTCTATTGATTACCATGTCACTCCACATGGCCCATATTGACAGCTCAGTATCAATGCAAGTTCAGTATCAGAGCTGTAGAATAACAAGCCTCGTCAGAAAGGCTCCCGTCTAAATGACTTAGCGATAATATATCGATTTCCCCTTCACAAGCTGATGACAAATAAATCTCACCTTCAGCGCGAGGTCGTGTCTTGAGCGAGATGTTATGGGCGCCATGGCTGTTTCTTGGGCGAAATACTGTTAGTGAAAGAAAAAGGTTATTTTCCCAAGGAATTACCCAGGACTCGAAAGTGTGGGCGGAAGCTATGTTTCATTGAAGAGCATAGCGCTGGAAATACTCCTCTATTACAACATCTCAAATATTTCCTTCTTCACTGTATCTTGATTTACAGTACCAATCTAATGTGTTAGCCCTTGAATCAGTTGCCAATGTTGCAATGTACCTGGTGTGTATGTGCTTGTTGATTAATCGCGATTGGAGGGTAATGGAATTTTAAGGCATAAAGTTAAAGAAATCACTACAGCTTGTATGTTGATACCCATTGCCTGCCAAGCGCACATCTGTGTGCCCCTTCAACCAGTAGAGCTTTTGATGACCTATTGCTTCTTTCTGTCTTTTGATCTAAACGAATTGATGGAGCCCGTGTTTTACGTTCTATATATCTGGCCATCCGTCAATCACTCGATTAACTCCTGTCAGTTTGTCACATATCCTCCCACTATCAGTGGAACCTCCCTATATCAATAATCCTCTTCTTTCGTTTCATAGCACGAGCGGTCATTTATCCTTCTCCATCACCGTTACCCTAGAAATTCCTTTTTTTGCCAGAAATATCCAGGAAATAGCGGACGGTTGATTCCGGCTTCCTCATTGTAGTTTATTGTTAAAGTGCTAGATGAAATTTATAGGGTGGCTATAGTCCAGAATAAAACAAGGGTTTGTGTGGGTTATGGGCATTAGAACTGATTGAAAACTATTAGAGGGGGCAGGCGAATCATTGAATTGGGTTTTAATGATTGTGAGGATTCAAACAATCCAACCATTTTCTATTCGATGGTATATTCCTTTGCGAATTAATCTTTTCGGTCATCGTTTATCTTGCAATTTTGATTTAACAATTATCAATTTAGAATTTTGTTATAGTTGTTATTTCTATATCATTTAGAAGATACGCTTGGTTTGGATGCGCATTGATTACTGTATAACTGTTTGTATAACTCGATCTATAGATTTTATTAACGGATATTCTAGACTTGAACACATTCCTCTATAGCATAACAGATAGTTTAGGTTTAGAAAATATTTCCATCATCCTTTTAATATGAAAAACTTTCTAAGGCCACATTGCCATTTACATCAAGTTGATGAATTGCTCTAATGCGTGCCTAGCTCTGACTATTAGCTTCCTCTTGTAGCTAGGAAAGCGTCTCAAATATCAAGTATTCAGTGTAGTTGTAGGAGTCCTTAAATGTGCTGTTACGAGAAAGCTCTGATTCTAATGAATGGAACTTCTCTCGAAATGGTATTAGGATTTCCCTTGTGTCCTCTTTTAAGTGTCGGATGTATTAATTTTCCAAATGAAGGAGTTCGGGCAGATAAACATGACTTTTTATATAGCATAGAATGGCGCTTCTTCACGAGTGAGTTTTTCGTCCACCTAGATCTGTATTTCATTATTTCTCGCGTATTTGCACGAACATAAAAGCATCCTTGTCATACAGGTTACTTACCTATATAGTATATTTATCGTAACAATTCGGCTGAGGATATCAATAAAACACATTCATTATAAGATGCGTGCGATGCAGTATTCTTATTCATTACTTCCCCATCTGCTTGGTGGGGATAAGACGAGGCAGTGATTGTTGGTGACTCTATTCTGCTCATTCGTTATTCATACCGTACACTTTTTTATGTCCCCTCTTCTGATGATCTAAAGACAGGGTCGTCGCCAGGGAATTCTGATTTATGATCATGAAGGACGAACGAAGAAACCGCCATAGACATAGATTCATATCTTGAAAACTATAAGTCATATATATATATATTCCCAACGTGTAATTTTTCAAACCAGCTTTGCTGAGCTTGTGTCAGTGTACGCATTTTCTATGGCAATCAGTGAATGGTAAAATTCAGAAATAATTCAGGTATTTCATTCTGTATATATATACAGCCTGGGAAGAGCAGCAATGCGTTGAGAGGCTAAACCCATTTTCTCGCAAATTATTGTAAATGTCAAATGAGAAATAAAAATCCTTATATATTTATTTCATCCTCAATTCAGCATAGGCGATGGGATTTCTTTGCCTTCTCATATTTCGTATTTCGGAGATTATGATCGACTTTGACATTCTTTATCGTTGGCAACGTGCTTTTATTGGCTTGTCAATGAAAGGTTATGCCTCCCTATCCTGGGATATTGCTCTCCGTAGATTAATGGACCTCAATAATGTGGAGGCTTTCTACTATCTGTAATTATATATGAAGGAATCATTAAATATAACAAATATATAATATTATTCACGGTAAGTGTTAGTCTTCCACGCGATATCTATATTCCGGAGATGTTAGAAGTTAGACAGATTCTGCAGCCGTATCACTTGCTTTTAACACCCCATCAAAATCAAATCCTTCTTATGTTATGGGGAATTCTCTTTACTACCTACTTTTCTGTTATTATTTGTTTCTTCTTGAATAAAGTAATATTGTTTCTCATTGTTTCTATGGGTGTATTTTAAGCATAATGATGTTGAATTGCGATATTTATTTCAAAAGTAGAAATGAGGCCAGCCATGGGCGTTTGGAATTGGCAATTACGTGACAAAATGGAAATGCTTTTATATTTTTGTTCTACACAATCTGCAGTTAGACGATGCATGTTACCTCCGGCCAATTCAAGCCTTAAAAACTTAGATTAAACTTTCCACGTGCGGCGATAAAGCTAAGCAACCATCTACGAAATACGTTTCGCAAGCTTTAATCCTCGTATTAAACGTGTCGTTATCTTTCCACCGCTGCGACTAATTTATATTTTTTAACCTTTGTCTTGAAATCGTTTCAGTGGTCACCAGACCGCTTTATTTCCATGGTCCATGTAGAAGCATGATTATATAATTACATTAGTTTCTATTATAAATTTAAACGCACTTGAATAAAACTATACTCTTGAATGTGACATTTAACTTTAATTATTTAGCGTGCTAAGCTATTTAATAGTATTATATTCGAGTACATAGGGCAATGAACTCAATTATTAAAAGAGGATGGGGCCCAATTTAGCAAAATGTTTTTTATGTTAAGGGAAGTATTATTAATTAAGATTGGAGAACTGCTTCTTGGTAATGTTTCTTTCGATTATAATTAATTTCTACTCCTATTTCGTTTTTGCTGCAGAGGAAC
This sequence comes from Sthenelais limicola, assembly GCA_942159475.1. Classification (NCBI taxonomy): domain Eukaryota; kingdom Metazoa; phylum Annelida; class Polychaeta; order Phyllodocida; family Sigalionidae; genus Sthenelais; species Sthenelais limicola. The sequence goes on along the minus strand of OW804097.1, from coordinate 70,919,188 downwards.
GCAGTCAATGAGAGGGTCTCTCAAATTAATTTAAGCCAAGTCTTGTGTTCTCCATTTTACTGGGACGAGAGGGATTTTTCCTTCCTGAATTTTAATAAAGAACTAATTTTATGTGCTTTTAGGAGTTCTGCAACTGCAAATGTTTTACAGTTTCTTGACTAAAGCTAGCTTCTCCGGTATTGGGTTATAGTCTTTTAAATGTAGAATTCACCAATAATCGTCGTCATGGGCAACCTATGATAACATTTCTTTGTCTGCTATGCGTATGTCTTCTGTTACCACAGCAACAACAGTCGGATACAATGGATGTTTTTTTTTAAAGTAATGTTTGTATCCATCAAAATATTCAGTGCTCTAGAATCCCATATTATTAAATGATAAGTCTTTGCATTCAGAGTCAATGAAAGTAGCAGCTGAGGATACTGAGTGAGAAATCCCTCGAACGAATGGGTTAAACACACGAAATCCTTTAGGATATGAAGGTGATATTACTTTGATCCTAAGTTGTAACTGATTATTGGGTCTGAGATCAAAAAAGATCCTCCTCTTTTGACTCCAATCATCTAGGAGTAATTCGCTGGAATCCTTGGCCAACAGCTCCATTCCGCTCCAGTCAGTTTTATGTCTTTATTTCCTGGCCTTTCCATTTACGTCCGTTGGTGAACATCATGTATACGTGTCATTATCTTTGTGTTAATACCATTCCAGTCCTTCTGTCTTGGTATAGGTACTCGTGTACGTGTATCAGTGTGTATTGCGGTTGGTCTAAGGCCACATCTACAGCTAGAATCATATTCATGGATGTAAACGCCTATTATCTACGATGTTATTATAAGACAAAACACTGAGAGAATTAATAACATTTTTTTAAGTTATTACAACAGTTAAGGAATGTAGATTCTAATGGCAGCGGAATACGAAACCCTTTCTGTGTACATTTAGAAACACTAGAAGTACATCCATGCTGCCTTTTGGAATGAATGCGAAGGCAATGTGTTTACACATCAGGCATCTTCCCATTTCTATAGGTTATTTTAGAATTCTAGCCGACTGCTCCATTTCGAACGTTACATTTGCCACATCCGTCTGCCCAGCCCTGTCTTGCACATAGCGTTTGTGCTCTTCTATGGGCCTCTTCTTTCTATCCAATTGTAACCATTACTGCTCCAACATTGCTGATCTATGATAGCAATTTCCTGTCTACGATGGAGGTCGTATTTTGCCATATAGACAAGCTAGCTCATCCCCGTTACTATATGCTGCGCATTATCTATGCATGCTATATCGGCGGCCACCCCAATTCCGCTTGCACAACAATGCCTTGACCTGTGTTGTATATTTATAATAAACCTTGCATAAGGTAGTGTGATTGCACAATGCCCCGGGTTTTTCATTTCAACTTGAACCTTAGTTAGCAATTGTACATGTAATATATCAATACTCGTTTGCAAGGCTTTCTCTATGTAACAACATTCGACTGTAATCTCTTGGGCGCTTTATGGTTTGTTAAGAAGAGTTATATGGTGATGTGTGTGGTATTATTCACTGTTTTGGAGCAGAGGTTCTGGCACAGCGACAGTGGCTTTCGCTGGCAGGAAGGGAGGGGAGATGCGGAGCTGGGACCCGCTGCAAACTATAATACAAGGAGCTTCGAACAAATAGGGATCCATGAGAGGGCCAAACAACCCGCTATACTCAGGGTATTTGTCCATGAGCTGCTCAACAAACTGGCCCGCTTTTTGTTAGGCTATGTCCTCCTGCTCGTACCAGGAGGCAGATACATGATGAGTATTGACCTCCACCAGGCTTTAAGGATCGGTCATCCAATGTGATGCTATTGGTCAGGTATTAGTGGGGGTCTCGCTATGGAGGACCCCATTCCTCATCATGCATTCTCTGTTTAACATGAGGTCTCCATAGACATAGTGCACACTCAGAGATGATTATGAGTAAATATTTGCTGCTTGGTATTATATTTTGGCCATGATCATATTTTCATGTTGGGGCATGGCCATTCTTTTTATCCCAGGGTTTTCAGGGGAGATCCCATTGGGGTTTCACATAGTATTTAGGGAATATTCATATGGCTTAATCACTCGCAAATATGTATGATTGTTAAGATTGTCTTTACATGTCTGAGAGTACTGCAACTTTATAACTGGAATGTATTTAGAGGAATTCTAGGACAATTTAATCATCAAGCCACAGCTATGTTGAAATAGCCCTTGCCTTCATAATATAAGTTATGGGCACTGTGTACGTATGAATTTTACTTTACACTACCCTTCAAGCCATGTTGTCATGCTTGCGGGAATATATTGCCTTTTCCGTTCAGATATTATTCTTGAAATACATCATTTTATTTCCCCATTGATTTAGGCCAGATAATGAGTTCAAGATTGCTACTAGCACAAATAGGGTGCTTTAATTTATTTTTTCATGATTGCTTCATTAGCCCCGCCTTGACTTCAATTAAAGGACCGTGTTCTGAATCGATAGGTACACAGACATAACAGAGATGAAGAGGCACAGAGGAGTTGAAAAGGTCTTTGTGCGTCCTTGAAGAACGGTGCTCGTGATAGTTATTTTAAGAATGTGAAGAACAAAGGAATGACAAAAGAAATTTGTCTCACCTTTATAAGATGTTTTTGAAAACCAATCAGGCGGGACATGCTGCAAAGCGCTAGTATTTACTATTTAATTCCAAATTTTGTATAACGAAAACTTCTCTTATACTTGTTGGAATGTGTTGAGGACTACTAATATTGTTCGCGGAGTAAATAGTACTAGAGCAATTTAAGAAATAGCACCCCCTAGGAAGCGCAGCCAATATTGAAAAGTCAAACGAGATTGTAACACCAGATAAGGGCAATGGTTCCTGTCTAGAAGTATTGATCTCCTAAAAGGGTTGCCTATAAAAAAGGCACATGCATTTAGAGGCGCAAGCAATGTGAGTCACTGGAATGAAGTGTTTGGATCAATTTTGGCCAAGGTGCTAGAGAGACTTTTGGGAAGTACGCCACCGATCACAAATGGAGATATTGAACCGATAACCGGCACCGTTTAAAATACCAATGCTCAGTCGGAGCACTCTCCCCTTGGAGCGAATTGCCTTCTGTGGATTTTAAACTTTAAATAATGTAGGTGTTTTCCCTATATTCAGGATGAGGGGCCACTTGAAGGAGTGAAAATTAACACATTAAACGAGACCCTATATACATTTATATGAATTTTATCGTAGGTATAGGATACGATATTGACTAGATGTAGTAAGGGTATACTGCATACAAAGAGTTTTTCTGTACACACTAAAAACAAACCAAACCCCCAAATATTTGCGACATGCATGTCAAGATCCAATTTTGGTCGAAATCTGACCATGTATACTCTACAGACAGTGATGGTGTCCTTGTTGAGCGGTTGGCTTTTTAAGTGAATCTGATGCATATTTTAGGCAAAACACTATCTTTCTTAATTGCCAGTATTCCCTATCCATTTCTCATGTGCTAGTAAATTTATACCCAGTAAACAGACCGCTAAACGCCCACTAGTAATATACGTTACATGCACCTATCGTCACCACCCTGGCTTCAGGTGTGGACATGCGCTTTGATGACATACCACCAACACCTGAGCACTTCCTTTGCATCGATTTCTTTCTCCATGCATTTTTCCCAAACGTTAGATCTATTTTTGTAGATTCACATTTTACTGGTTATTTATTCGACTGTACGCTCTGAGATTGCGTGGTGTGGTAGTGATGAGCCAAAACACCTGACCCGGCTTGAAAGTCAGAATCGGATTTCTCGCTAGTCTACCAGACTACTTTTAATTGGCAGGCAGATATATTTGATGGCCACTTACTGAACAAAAAATAGTTTAAAAATATTGTTCCAATATGTGATGCACTGTTTATGGCAAGATGTAATGCGAAGTCAGTGGAATCAACGAAAAATGCGTGGATTATATTCGTGATTTTAGGGGTTAATCGGAAAAGAAAGCTTTCCCATGAATAAAAAGGTGGTACAGTTATATGTATACCTCTCGTCATACCGTTATAATCAATGTTTTACACCTTCAAAGTGCAAATAATATTACAAACACATGTTCCCACCGAATGTCTTAAGCGCCCAATGTGACTTATGTGTTGGTTAAGTAGTCTCGATTGCTTGCAGATCTTAAATCAGTGAAAAGTTCAACATTAAAGTTATCGCCTTCTTGTATCTCTTGACTGCCATTGTCACTTTCCCTGGCCTTGTCTACCCTTTCCTTCCACCCTAGTGTTTTCTCGTTATGAATGCATTCATTTGTGTACATTCCTATTTCCTCTTCACACTAAAAGGTTTGTTATAGAATCTCCAGCCCCACTCATGTTGCCAGGCCTTATCATATGCACACCTTCTCGGATCGTATTAGTTTATCTCATCCCTCTAGTAACGAAAATAAATATCAGTCAGAAGCTTATATATTTATTCGAGCTTGTGATTTTCACAACCTGATATGACTGGCAGATACTTCAACACTAGTTGCGATATAAATATTAGTAGAAAGAGAAGATAAGATGGGGAAACTATGCCCCCGTCCTTTACCTCTCGAGGAGCGGAGCTTGAGTGAATTTTCTTTGTTGGGGTGTCGGGAGTAGGTTAGCTCTTCTGGCTGGCTGAACCTAGGTGCTCTTCCCCCATTTCTCTCTCTCTTCTCCCCCCCCCCCCCCTTAAGCTCCACATGTGTACTGTTGTTGTTTGGGATACACCTGCGCACATTCGTAAATCGAGCTTATCCCCTGATGAATGTTGTTTAAATAAGCACTAGATATTTTTTGCAGGCAGTTTATCTGTTTTGGCGTTGGCGAAGGACAAATGACATTATATGTAGGAGCATGTGATGTCGTATAAAAACATAAAGATTATGATATCATCCTATTTACGATTGCCAAAACTGCGTCGTTCCCATCCGCTCCCCCTAAAAAATCGAAATAGCTCCAATCAGTGATGATGCCAAGGAAATGTGATTTAGCATAGTTATCTAAATCGGAAATATTGAGGTAGAACTCACTTGATGAGTGTCTGCGCAAGGCGCAACCATTACATCTATAGGCTATAAGCTCGATCCATTAAAATGATGTGTGTATCACTTGTTACTGGTAGGCAAATTCTCCCCTGGCGTCTGTTATGTCTAGAACTAGGAGAGTCCATAAAAATATTTCCTCGAAGTACCACCAATTTTTTTTGCCTCTGACTTGGCATGATCTAAGTCTTGCTACCCGGATACATAGTCATTAGAATGTGTCCCGTCTTATTGTGTGAATAGCTCAGTTAAGTGCATCTAAAATACCAATACTTCTCATATCCGTTACCGTTCTGGTTTCTCTCTGTCCTTCATATAAACTCACTTCCACAAAGAAGATAAAAGCATATAGATATGTACCCATGATTTGAAATAGATCAATAAACGTTTTTCAGTACAATTCAATATGCTTTCATTAAAATCAGGTACACCCTTTATTGTCAATAGATTTTTTTGGCGGGAGGCTATGAATTGCTATTGATGTTTAGTTATAAAGGTAACGCTTGTATGCAAGAGGCAGGATACAGTGTCAGATTCAATCCTTTGATTCAATCCTGAAAAATGCATTTTAATGCACAATTTTGAAAAACTTAGTTTTGAATATCATTCATAGAATGTCCTAGTATTATAGAAATTGATATGCTTATGTATCAAGAAAAAACAAAAATGCCAAATCAATTTGATTTTTTACACATAAGAAAAAATTGGCTCATAGATTGTCTGTATGCGTATTTCAAAACATTTTAGATAATAGTTGTCACCAGGTTACTTAATTCACATATACCTGTGATACTCAACAATGCAGATTTGTTCGATGCATAGCCCCAGGTTGCGTTACCTGTGAATATTTATTAATATAATACTCCACTGCTAATCGAACACTACCAGTGGTGAGGTTACCACAGCTTGAGTGAGTGAGAGAGAGAGAAACCGTCCCGAGCAGGAGGGAGAGAGAGAGAGAGAGAGAGATGGGCCCCCACATATACCATCTTCCTTGATTCTGGCATTAGCTGCTAGAAGATAGAGAGGAGAGGGAGCCATGGGGAAGACAGGAGATATAACCCCTCCGTATCGGCTTAACAATTATCCTTGCCATAGCAACCATTATAGTTACCATGGAAACAAAACAACCACAACATCATCAACAGGCACGGGCCTGTTGTCTTGGATACGTTTAAAGTTGTTGGGTTTACCCTATCAGAACCCGAAGCAAGTGAAAAGGCACGGTGGCTACAGGTAGGATACTTCTGGCTATATATTTGATATCTGTTTGGGAATAACTCTCATTGATTTACCAATTAGAATCAATGTTTAGTTAGGATTCGGTTCATCAGTGGGAAAATGGTAATATAACATATATAGGAATGGCATATAATGTTCGACTGCCCTTGATTGTCTGTTGATTTAAGTTGGTTTTAAGTTCGAATGTTTGACACATTTAAACAACATATCATCTATGACGACCTAGTTAACATACTTTCCATTTGCCAACCTCTCCCCAGTGATATTCATTAAATTACCTATGCTGGATTCCAATTTTAATGATCATCCGATAGTTACAAATTTACATACTTGCATGCATATTTGCATACTGCATTAATTCCTTTGTGTCTTCTCCGATTCCGAAAAAGGTAGTTTAATCCATCGATTTTCCCAAATCCAAATGGTCAAAATTACGTTTTGGGTATTCTTTTTGTATCGACTCAAAACAACGGGTATTTGTCAATCAGGTTAATTCGCTAGTAAGTCCTTTACTTTGATGCAATAATTACTATTTATACCGGGCAAAACATATCCAGATCAATTCTCCAGCTTCATGGATATCAATATAGTGTAAAAACTACTATAATTATTCTCTATACCAAGCGTCCAATGTATATTTTGCCTGTATATCAGATATACTTGATCCTTGGTGGTCAATGGCCATTTATCTTCACCTATGTATATCCCTAGGCTCCATGCTGAGCCTGCTTTGATATGTTAACAGATATGTTGTAGCAGGTTTGTTTTAGTCTGATGGTACCATATGGTATAAATGAGGATCCATCAGATTTTAAAATATAGGACACCGTTGTCTGTGGTATTTACATATTATCATTTTGATGGATGTGCCTATTATATGGTTTATTGCATTTCATAGCTGCAGTCTGAAAAAAAATCAATATTTTCAATCATTTCACTTCTGTATAGACCTGGTTTCCATCATGGCAGTATGAAGTTATTGAACCGGTTAGTGATAGATGGTTCTTGACTGAAGTTGAAAACATTCAATCATAATGTTACCAAAGTAAATAGATAGAGAATGGGGGCTTTACAATGGTGTCAGTGGTGCATCTTTATGTACGTGTCCTTTTAACTTTTGTTTATATCCAGTCCAACATTAGGAGTTCTGGCGACAGGTTGGCTTGGCTATGATTTTTGCGTTGTATACTGAGAATAATCTGCCCCTATCTCATCATAAAATACAATACAAGCTGCTGTTTTAAATTTCTTTTTTTTAACTGGTCAGGTCATTGAAGTCTCTGCAGTGATGATGTCACGTTGAATCACTCTCTATAAAATATAATAAAGCCATTTTTCTCTATAAATCTGTATGAATATATTATGTATACTCGATGATCAACTGGCCATTGTGTCATGCAGGTTATTCAGTGGCATATATAATATATTCGTCTACATTCCATGACGTATAATTGCACCTGATGACGAACTTTGGAGGACAATGAAGTTTTTGCTTCATGAATGATTTTACGGTATTTCCTTAAAGGACGTTAAGGTGCAATACGGTGGTTTGCCGGATAAAGCATGTTTACTTTAGGACGTTTACCATTGTAAAAAATGTACAGGACCAATTACTTCCAGCAACTTACCTCTCTTTCTCACATGGATGGATCCAGGACACGTTCAGCTATTCAGATGTGTTCTCTATTTGATTTTTTTCTCTTTCAAAATAAATCTTTGCGCGGAATAAATGCTTTCAGATAAAACTTAGGACAATCGGTGATACGCGTATTCGATTTAATGTCTCAGAATGTTGGTTTTACCACTGTGACGAAACAGACTTTCTTTTCATTGAGATTCAGCACGAACAAGAAATAGCGTGTTTCAATCTATTTTCTGGTTATATGCATTTCACATTGACATTTGGATTGCCCATGAAGGAAATGTACTAGAACGAATATCAGCATGCGGAAGTAAGGTTTTGTTTAAACCCTCGGGATAAACGTGGAAAAACATGTTTGGTTGCAGTTCCAGTATCATGAATATTTCATCGTTAAAGAAGGAACCAATAGGCGTCTCTTCTAATACTTCTCTTAGAATCTTAGATACCGGTGCGATTGATATGTGGTGGAAAATTTACACCGTCAAAATCGATACAGGCGGAGTGAAGGAAAGAGCAAACGGAGGGGGCCTTTGACCTATCGATTCTTTCACACTTCGCCTGTTACGACACCCACTCTCAAATGTCTTAGATTTGGACCATCAAATCTAGAAACTCTGTCGAATTGAGACCTAACGTCCTTAGAACTTGCACTTTAGATATATTGCAGCCTTAAGTTAGCTTTAGGTTTACCTTACCCTTCGATCTTTACATGGATTGTTATGTGGGAAACTTTCACAGAAATCGCGTACATTATGATTATATATAGTGTTACTAGTTCGGGTATCCTCCACTTTATTTATTTACAGAACTATAAAGCTCTACCCCTGATAGTTCATTGATGTGCTTTTAAAGGAGATATTTTATAATTTGCCTGTTTAGCTGAATTATACTTACGATTGCCGCTGCAAAAAATATAGGCCTATACATATTTGAGAGAGAATAGTCCTACTGAATATATGGTGTTGGATGCATGGGTGTTTGTCACAGGAAAGTTCTTCTGTGCATGGGTCCGTAATCCTAACACTAAAGTGTCTGATTGATTGCGAGTAATTAGTTTTAAAATGGAATCTTTTCTTCTCCTTCCGTTTTCACATCATCTCCAGGTTGTAGATAAATGTTGTTGAAGCCTTCATCAGGCTGCAAAATAATTAATTATAGGTTTTACATCTCTGCAAATGTGACACGGCACCTTCATGTGGTTTGCCATGGGCAAAACATGACCAAGGATTGCAATTTAATCTTTTCCTTAATTTCAAATTTAATTACGTGCTAATATCAGTAGTTAAGGAAGGGGCGAACGTCTGGGTACCTGCGATGTAGGTGTTGTTAAATAGGTCAGTGACCTGATGAGGTCACTGACGTCACTAATTGGTGACCTTAACCTTACCCTTATGAGGTCAGGACACCCCCTTATAAGGTCAACCTTGTTTATAGTATTATATAGGTCAACCTTGTTTATATTGTTATATATATATATATATATATATAGCCCAGGGTTGTTTATATTGATAGACAGGTAGCTTAGTGCATATTATTAACCCTAGGATATGGGTCACCATAGTGAGGGTATAGACCCTTGTTTATAGTATTATATAGGACAACCTTGTTTATATTGTTATATATATATATATATAGCCCAGGGATGTTTATATTGATAGACAGGTGGCTTAGTGCATATTATTAACCCTAGGATATGGGTTACCGTAGTGAGGGTATAGACCCAAGGTTATGTATGTAAAACCCTTTATCTTAGAAGACAAGTTCAGACTTGTCATACCCTTGAGATAATTATTGGTATAGACACTGTAACCCTAGGGGTGAGATATGGGTCACCATAGTGAGGGTATAGACCCGAGGTTATGTATGTAAAACCCTTTATGTTAGAAGACAAGTTCAGACTTGTTATCCTGAACACAACACCACATTCGTATACTACACTTTGAGTGTATGGGAACCCTGGCTTATAGGTCACATTGGTATACTGCTTATGACCGCGCGCGCTAAGGATAAACATACACCCTCCCTTTATACTCCCACCCCTTAACACATAGTATATAATGCTGTTCACTTCGACGTTTGATATGTCACAAAGGAAAACACGTGCGTCTGAACCTAATAAGGAAACCCCACCAACCACAAAGAAACAAACAACGCATGGATTTACGAAGTTGAAAATATATATTTGGAATCGCTGTGCGGCATTATAACAGTAAGTTTACCAATCACAGTAACTTATTCACAAACTGTATTTATCACAAGTGGTAATTAATGCCGCCTATAGGTGAAATTAGTTTAATACTGGTATGTACTGATGTAGTACACATACCTTACACCATTTATCATATTAGTGTAATACAATCACGTACACAAGCTATAGATGTAAAATTGCAAAATTAAAACATGTACATCACATATATCCACCTGAGTTATAATAAAATGCTGCATCGAACACTGGTTTACATGACACAATAAAATTTGGAGTAGAATTGATGAGTTATAATAAAATGTTGCATCGAACACTGGTTTACATGGCACAATACAATTTGGAGTAGAATTGGGTTTATTATTATAAAAATAATTAACACCCCTTTAACTAAAAGAAGATGTTGAACACATGCTTTGGAATACTTTAAATTTTTTATAATGCTAAATTTTGGGGTTTAAACTTCCTCCAAAATTAAATACAAAATTACATCACACATATCCACCTGAGTTATAATAAAATGCTGCATGGAACACTGGTTTACACGACACAGTCCATATCACGTTTGGTTATAATAAAAGTACAAAATGCTGCATTTAAGCACCAAAACACAACCAACAAACTTTTACCCGTTAAAACATTATCGTAATAACAAGCACCAAAACGTTTATAATACGCATCCAATATGTTTATATTTTAACACAAAAACACACACCTTTAATCACAAAAAAACAGATTAAAGTTACGTTATGCAAATCTATGCCACCCATTAAAAACCCATTATAAAAAATGACACATTTTGTGCGAATCACCAAAATGTGTAAAATACAAACCAAAACGGTACACCTTTAACAACCAAAACATGCACCCAACAACCCAAAATTTAGACTTTTATAATTTGGAATTGAATATGTAATCCTGCTGAAAAAACATTATCGTAATAGCAAGCACCAAAACGTTCATAATACGCATCCAATATGTTTATATTTTAACACAAAAACACACACCTTTAATCACAAAAAACAGATTAAAGTTACGTTATGCAAATCTATGCCACCCATTAAAAACCCATTATAAAAAATCACACATTTTGTGCGAATCACCAAAATGTGTAAAATACAAACCAAAACGGTACACCTTTAACAACCAAAACATGCACCCAACAACCCAAAATTTAGACTTTTATAATTTGGAATTGAATATGTAATCCTGCTGAATCTATTGTAGCACCAAAATGTGTAAAATACAAACCAAAACGATACACCTTTAACAACCAAAACATGCCCCCAGCAACCCAAAATTTAGACTTTTATAATTTGGAATCGAATATGTAATCCTGCTGAATCTATTGTAGCGATGGTGAAATGTGGTGTAATGTGGATATGACGGCGAAATCTGAAAAATATAAACAAGTCAATCTATTTATTTATTTATATTTTAGGTCATGAATACGAATGAAGAAAAGAAGAAAAGCATCTGCCGGAGTTGTGCGCAATATTTTGATTCGAGGGAAGCTGTTCAAACCCACCAGAAATCATGTGAAAAGTACTTAGCTAATAAAACCTGCAAATACTGTAAAGCTGTCTATACAAGACCTAATAATTTGCGAAATCATGAGAGCAAGTGCACAAATTTAATTTGTCCCCACTGTAAAGAAAAATTTGATACAAAAGATATGCGCGACAACCATATCCAATCATGTTTACTTAACAAAAAGAACACCGGACACAAACAAGATCATAATCGGTCTGATTTGCCGCTAGTAAATGAATCATCTGCTGGCGCACAGGCTGCCTCCAACTTATCTGAAAATACTAAAAAGCGCACACAATCCCCTAATCCACTCAGTTGTCACGATTGTGATCAACAATTCTATAGCTGGAATGCGTTATATTTTCACAGGCGAGAAAACCACTCGACCTTAGGTGTTGGAGGGAATAATGAAACACTCCACCAGAGACCATTTCCCCCTGAATCGGCTCCTTGGATGGGTGAGGATGGCAATATTGCTCACCCTGAGCTAATGCGAGTTTATGAAGAAAATATGCGTCTTATTCTTGGGGGTCATATTCCAGGGAGGGTTAGAGGTGTATATAACTTTCCTTTAAATGATATCAACGACTCAGATCAAATAGGCTCGTTTTTAACAGAAGTTTATGAGCAGGAAAACAACATGTTTCGATTTAATGCATCCCTGGGGTTTATACTCAGACATAGAGAAACACAGGAGTTGCGCTACTTTACCCCATTTTTGAACAACACAGTGTATGATTTTCCACAAACTCTGTCAAACTCAAACAATCTTATGAAAATAGTCGCCGACCTTAATTCAAAGGACTACTATACGCAAGCTAAAATGCAAAGGCCGAACACAAAGTGGGAAGTTGTATATATTTCAAATATCAGCTTTTTTGTGTACAGATCTAACTTTTTGATAGGATCACCAAGAGAAATTGTGTTTCCTGCACACCTTTACAACAAATCTTCATTGCGTTTGCTGCACAAAAACTCCAACCATAAGTTATATGCAGATAATTTGTGCATATTTCGCTGTTTGGCTTCACATAAGTCAAATCACAGTGACAATATAAGCAAACGGACAGTACATAATTTATATAACACGTTTAATGAATTTAACAACAACACACTTCCAGAAAACCCTTATGAATTTGAAGGTGTGACGCTAGATCAAATTCCGATGTTTCAGGAGTGTTTTGACATAGGTGTTTATGTACTTTCCCTACAGGAGGACGATTCCTGTTTTACATTACACAAACCCATTGAAGAACACGAATCCTATATGCATGTTAACCTGTATAAAACCCATTTTAGTATTATTACAAATATTGAGGCGTTTGCAAGCAAATTTTCATGCTTTTTGTGCCAAAAAACGTTTACGCGAAGGGATAAAATGAATGTACACACCGCTAAATGTTATAATAAAACAAAACTCGTTTTTCCAGGTGATGTATATTCACCACCATTAAACATATTTCAGGAGTTGGAAGATGCTGGAGTGCATGTTCCAGAAAGATTGCGCACATTCGAATCATTTGCAGTTTATGATTTTGAAGCAATTTTGCAAAATATTGAAAACTCCAATGCAGACACTGCAAACCTTAATTGGAAAAGCGAACATATGCCTATTTCTGTCAGCATTTGTTCTAATGTGGATGGGTATGAAGAACCTAAATGTTTTGTTAATGAAAACGGAGATCAACTTTTGGCTGGTATGGTCTCATACCTTTCAGAACTTTCCAGTAGATCATATGACATAGCTCGAGAGAAGTGGAAGGATTCTTTTGCATTACTTGAGACGAAAATACACGCTATTAATGAGATTATTGCTCACGACGCCGACATTGCGAATGAGCAAGTTGATAAAAATAGAAAAACTCACGAAGAAAAAATGCTTAAGTACTTATCAACCCTCAACTCAAAATTTGATATGTACTGTTCGCGTCTACCCGTATTGGGGTTTAACTCTTCAAGATACGATCTAAATTTGGTGAAGAAACACTTGCTTACTAAGCTTGGCTTATGCCAAAATTCTCGGAAAAAAAGAAAGAACGATTCTAGAACAGTGCAGACGAGAAAACGTTTGAAACGAAACGATGAACAATGCGAATTTTTATATGAAGTTTCAGAAGATAAAGATTGTTTGAGTGAAGACGAATTAGACCACAGCGAAAATGAAGAGTTTTGTGAAGAAGATGAAGTAAACAATGGGACATGACGACCCTTTTGATTCATTGAACAAGGAACACACGTCTCACTCTTCATATGTTATTAAAAAAGGAAATTCATACACTAGCATTTGTACAAAACAGTTTAGATTTTTGGATCTTATGAATTTCCTTGCTCCATGCACGTCCTACTCTAACTTTCTAAAAGGGTATGGGATACAGGAGGAAAAAGGTTACTTTCCGTACGAGTATTTAGACTCAGCGCATAAACTAAATGATGAACAACTTCCTTCATACAATTCTTTCTATTCCTCCTTAAAGAAAGTAAATGTGTTAAATGAAGAGTATGAACAGTGGGAGAAGACAGGGAAAAAGTCACAAAAACCCCAAACAGGTGAACAAAAATATTTTGGTTTGATAAATTTGTGGGAGGAAAAAGGAATGAAATCCCTTCGCGACTACTTAGCTCATTATAATAATTTGGATGTGGGACCTTTTGTTCAGGGGGTGAAAAAACTTCAATCTTTCTATTTTGAAAAGGATATTGACGTATTTAAAACTGCTATTAGCGTACCCGGAATAGCTAGACAGCTTATGTTTTCAGCGTCTACAAAAGAGAATATTTTCTTTGCAAACTTTCCTTATAAAGATGCTGATTTATACCACTCCATCAGCAAAAACATTGTTGGAGGCCCCTCGATAGTATTTTGCCGTCACCACAAAAAAGATCACACTTTCATCAGAGGAAATAAAGAGAAAGTGTGTAAATCGATAGAGGGGGTTGATGCAAATTCATTATACTTATACGCTCTTGCAGAAGACTTGCCCTGTTTTAACTACATTAGACGAGAAAAAACAAACAATTTTTACCCATCCCCAAACTGGAAAAACTTGAGCATGTATTACTGGTTGGAGTGGACAGCTTTTACTTCAAAATGCGACATCCTGCACAAGTTGAACAGAGGACGAGAGGTTTTTGTAGGGCCATACAAATTGGACGGTTTCGATCCAAAATCAAGAACTGCATTCGAAGTAAGGAATTTATTTCACTTTAGTCGACAAAATATATATTAGCGTAAATATACTACTACTACTCTTATCAAATTATGTTACTGCACACACCCACTCACACTATCTCATTTTGACATATTCTACCCATTGTTCTTTTGCAGTTTCATGGTTGCTGGTGGCATTACCACTCCACTTGCATGCCTCCAACATCTGACCCTGCTCTACTAAAGCGGCAAAAAGACACTAAGGAGAAAGAACAATTTATTCGCTCTCTTGGATTGAATTATGAATGCATATACGAGTGTGAGTTTAACTTGCTTTGCAAAACAAACGACGAGCTTATGTCGTTTATTGATAAGTCACAACCCAAATTCTACCGAGAGAACAAAAGCAGTGTGACTCAAGAACAAATATTATCTGCAGTATCTGCAGGAAATCTATATGGAATTTTAGAGGTGGACATTAAAGTACCAACAACATGGTCTAAGGACCATCATAAAAACTCAAGTCCATACGAATACTTCTCCGAATTTTCACCAATTTTCTGCACAACAGATGTACCGTTTTCTTGTATAGGAAAACACATGCAGCGCTATGTTTTTTCATCTAACATTTCAAACCAACAACCTGAAACAAGACGACTTCTGGTTGGAGGGATGGAAGCTACAGAAATATTTTTATCTTCAGATCTTTTGAAATGGTATTTAAACCACGGACTTGTTGTTACAGACGTACATCAAGTCGTAGAGTTTACACCTCGAAAATGTTTTAAATCGTTTAAGGATGAAGTGTGCAAAGCTAGAAGACAAGGTGATTTAAACCCAGATTCGTCTGTTCTTGCAGACACGTCCAAACTTATTGGTAACAGCGGTTTTGGATCGCTAATTATGGATCGTTCTAAGCATGAAAACGTAGTATATGCAGCTGATGAATACACAGCTCGATTCCACGTCAACAACCCCCAGTTCAAATCACTTGATGAGATAACACCACACTCATTTGAAATTCATATGGCCAAAAAACGAATCAAACTCGACCTGCCTATCCACTTAGCCTTTTGCCTACTACAAACAGCCAAGCTGAGAATGCTATCCTTCTACTATGATTTCCTTGTACCTTTTGTTGATAAATCAGATTATGAACTCTGTCAGATGGATACAGACAGTATTTATGTAGCGCTATCAAAGAACAGTCTTGAAGAGTGTGTAAAAGAAGACATGAAAGAACAGTATAATAATAGAGTGTATAACAGCTGTCAGCAGGAATATGCTTCTGACGAGAATACATGGTTTCCCAGAAAATGCTGTGAAACTGATTCTAACTTCGATAAAAGGACGGTAGGGTTATTTAAAAAGGAAGCAAGCGGGAATGAAATGATATCTTTATGTTCAAAGTCATATTTTCTTGCAGGGGAAGAGGGGAACAAGATGAGCGCCAAAGGTGTTAATAAGGCGAGAGTTAACGATCCTTTCACATTGTTCCTGTCAACACTTGAAACACAAAAAAGCAACTCAGTTGTGAATAAAGGGTTTAGACATCGTTTAAACACTGTGTGTACATACGAGCAGAAAAAGGTTGGGTTTACTTATTTCTATTGTAAGAGAGAGGTGATGGAAGACGGAGTGAACACCCAACCTTTAAAATTAGTCTTATGTCCATACTCTCGAAACATATTTATCACACCTGGTCAGGACTGCAGTCTTCTGTTAAATGACAGGAGTGACTTACAAATGCACGGGCTCACATTTACTTCAATTGAACATTTATTTCAGTATGAAAAGGCTGTATTCCACAACAAAAGCAAAATCCAATACCACCTTTCAAATTCGATGGTGAGTAACTACTCCCTCGACAAAAAAGTAGATATTTGTGATATTTCTTTTGATTGGGTGCAAAAGCGCAATTCTGTAATGAAATCAATTCTTATGTTGAAATGTAACACATACAAAACACGATTCCGCTCCATTGCATTATCGCTACAGGATAAAAAAATTATTGTAAGCGGTGTCAATCATAATAGATACTGGACTTGTGGAATGAACTACCGCATAGCAAGAGCTGTGGATGAAAAGTATCACCCTGGAATGAATATGCTAGGGCTGCTTTGGAGGGAAGTGTTAGCAGAATTTATTTAGGTTTAATAAAAATGAGACATCGTTGATATTATGCATATGTTGAATAGACGAATGTAAAATAAAACGTATATGAACAACTTTTTTCTTATTCTGTGTCATTTCCACATACGAAGTTGGAGGGGAAGCAAGCTTTTAGTACAAAATGGAAATTGACATGCCTCCCAGGTTCATCTGCCCAACAAGCATTGCTTTAGTAGGGGTGTCTGGTTCGGGTAAGACTACGCTAGTCTTTGAGATTTTGGATAATATGGATAAGTTATTATCTGAAAAAACAGAGAAAGTGATGTATTGTTATGGTGCATGGCAGAAAAAGTTTGAAGAGAGGGAGGGGGGAATCATATCTTTTCATGAAGGTCTACCAACAGAAGAGACTGTGCGCGACTTTTCATCCAAGGAATATCACACACTTGTTGTGATTGATGATTTAATGTCAGAGTTGGTTAAGGATGAAGAAGCAGAAAAATTGTTTACAAGGACGTCTCACCACTATAATGTTACAGTCATATACATGTTACAAAACGTGTTTGAACAAGGAAAGAAATCTCGCTCCATAAGCTTAAACACCCACTATTTTATACTGACTAAAAACACAAGAGACGTTAACCAAATAGCAACACTAGCGCGCCAAACAGGTCTAGGGAAAAGAATGATTGAGGCCTACAAAGACGCCGTCCTTTCTCGCAATTATGGTTATCTTTTATTAGACGTCTCCCCTCACCACAAGATAACATCACCAGACACAAGTTTGAAAACAAACATATTTGGAGATGAGACCGTGGTGTACGTGCCGCTTCGAAACACTTGAATGAAGGAGGTCTGGCTATTAATCCGCACTGACTGCTAGTGTCATACTCAACTATGGAAGGTGTGTGTGTGTGGTCAACGTGTGCAGTCGACCGATTCAAAACATACTTTATCTTCATAAATACCGTTTCACACCATCACTACTCATTTACAAGTGAGATGTCGGCTAGTACACAACTATGTCTTCTCATTTAAAAGCGGAAAAACACTTTATCCACCTATTGTTAGAATCTCCCAGTCGACTTCAAGCAAAAGCTTTGCTATTTACTGCTACTCCAGCACAGGTTCGAGTGTTGTGTGAAATAGGGTTGAACATTAAACATATGACACCTCCTCCCAACTCTCAGACAAAGCTAAAAAGACATCAAGGATTGTTGGAAAAACTATCGAAGCAACGCCAGTGTAAGAAGAAGCAGTTGTGCCTTATTCAAAATAACTATTCTCCGCTCCTTTCGATATTAAGGATTTTCAAGGAAGAGATACAGAAAAAATTATGAAGTCAACTCGTAAAATGATATTAATCCCTATCGTAAAATACACCGAGCTTTTGGAAAAGTGCAAGAACATAGACAAAATCAAACAAAGCGAAAATCAATCCGACGTTGGAAAAAGAGAAGGTTCGGTCGATTCAAATGAAAAAGCAGAGTCTGCTAATACAAAACCAACGTCTCAAACTGAATCAAAGTTTATAGCTCCTCCACCAGGAAAGTCAGACAATAACCCAATTTCAATCACTTCCCCTGCTGGAGAGGAAGAAAAAAAAGACCAAAAACAAAACACGCCGTTCATCTACACACCTCAAAAGAGCAGGAGGGTAACATCGCGTCGCAAGCCTTTACCTAAAATTAAAAAACAACAACCAACAATTAAAAAGAAACGGATTGTGAAAAACGAAGTTGAAAACTCTTGGAAGACGTTACGCTAATGCAATAATGACTAAACATAATGCTACACCAAAATCAAAAGAAAAAAAGAAAAAAAATGTCAAAAGTGAGCAGAAATCATCTATTTCCTCATCAATAGCTCCTGAAAAAGCTGAACACTTGCATCAAATCTTTTACACAGGACCATCACAAGCGTTTTTAGGGAGTGTTAATGATGTGTATAAGGAAACAAATCGCAATAACCCAAATTTAAACATCTCCAAAAAAGAAATAAAAAAATGGCTCCTCACCCAAGACGCTTACACTTTATTTTCACCTAGAATATTAAATTTTGATAGGCCTCGCGTTGTCGTGTCTGAAAAGAATTACCAATATGATGGGGACTGCATCAATCTATCGTTTTACAGCAATAGTAACGACAAATATTCGTTCATTCTTCTCCTCACTGATGTGTTTACCCATTTCATATGGACAAGACCTTTGCGCGCTGTGACAGGGGTTGAAACGTCTGAAGCTTTGAAATCCATATTTAAGATACAATCGCCGAAGGTATTTCGCACAGATAAAGGGACTGAGTTTATCAACTCTAATTCAAAAGCGATTTATTCATTATTTAAAGTCCATCATTTTTCATCCAATAATGATAAAAAAGCAAACTATGCCGAAAGAGCTATAAAGACAATACGAATGCGCTTACAGAGATACATGAAATTTAAAAACACATTTAGATGGATTGATATATTAGACGAAGTGACATTGTCTGTAAACACGAGTGTGAACAGATCTATTGGAATGACTCCGACAGAAGCGCTTTCCGCTGACAGAGCACTTCTTTGGAAGAGACAGTACTTGGAAAATGAAAGACCGTACCTTTGGTCAAAGTCGGTCTATAAGTATGATGTGAATGATAAGGTGCGACTTAGCTACAACCGCTCAGCCTTTCACAGATCATACGATGAAAACTACACTCGACAGCTGTATATAATTACAGATAGGCAAGTGTATCAACACACCCCTGTCTACTCCATTAAAAACTGGGCCAATGAACCGGTGGAAGGAGTCTTTTATGAGGAGGAATTGCAGCTTGTTATTGTTGATGAGAATACGGAATATGAAATAGAAAAAGTCGTTGCTCGTAGGGTGAATGAAGATGGGGAGAGAGAGGTAAAAGTGAAATGGGTTGGGTGGCCTGATAAATTTTGTTCATGGCTGCTAGCCAGCGAGGTAAGGGATTTAAGACCTGATGGGGTTGCAGAAGAAGATGGGGGAGGGGAGCATGATGTTCAGCAGAGGAGGGGAGGAAGGCGAGGGAGAGCGAGGGGGAGGGGGGTTAGAGGGCGTAGAGGGAGGCGAGGGCAGCAAAACGGAGATAATGAAAATAGGGAAGGAGGAGTTGGGGGGCAGAGAGAGGTGGGGAGGGGGGTTGGAGAACGTAGGCGAAGACAAGCACGCGAAAATATTCAAGAAGAAGACGTGCGAGGCGAAAGGAGAATATTGCCTAGAAGAGCTGTTCGAGATAGAGTTGAAAGAGAACGTGGGAATAATGATGGAAGGCGACGTAGGGGAAGAAGAGCAGCGTAGGGTGGGAAAGTGTATTTATACAAACTCACAACTTTAATCGTCGCACTTGGAAGTAGTCAAACAGGCGGTAATCATGTACATTTTTGCTTGCTCAACAGACAACGCAGACGCATACCCATCAAACTGTGCATTGGACTTTACATTCTCATTAGAAAAGTCGATACTGCTTAGCGGTGCATGGGAATGTTGTCTAATCGATTTTACTATTATAGATAAACAGGGGTATATATCGGTGTTGAACGAAAAACAGAACAGAGAAGTCGAAGTTGTGAGTAGGGAAGTAGAAAAAGCGCTCGAGCTGACAGATGATATAGGGCAATACAGCGAAACTGAAAAACTATTAAAGCGCTTAGTTGAATTGAAGGAAGAAGAAACAAAACCTTATACCATAAATCAAAAAATAAAGAACAGAAAATTGATTAAGAAAGTGGGGATGGAAGTGCATTGCAGCATTGTAAGACCTAGCTATGTGCATGGTGTGTACGCTCCTATTATTGCCATGTTTGACACTCTGCCTGTCAAATCTCACCCGACCCCGCTGTACTTTGCAATAGGTCAATCAGTCATACAGACGATACGCATGAGTATAAAAGTCACTGAATCGTTTAAACATGTGTTATTATCTTCTGGTAAGGCTTGCTGTACACTACACATCCGCGCAAAAAGCTAAACTTGAAAAAACGAGCATGTCTCTCCTCCCATACACTCCTTCAACTGAAAAGTGGACAAGTCATTATAACAATCTTCTCAAGAAAAAATTCAACCCCAAAGGTGGGGTATACATGCTTAAGACTTCATCCGGGAAGGAAGAAAAGCAAACAGGCGGGTCTAAGGGGATGGTAAGCGAGACTGAGCAAACAATAAAGCAGGCGAAAGTAATGGCGAAAGAGCAGCAGAGGGAAGAAGAGGGGGTAAAATCTCTTGATAAAATCATCCACCCCGTCAGCATTTCGAACTCAAGTTCAAAAACTATAAATTTCGTTAAATCTCTTAAAAGGAATCACTCTGCTTCCGCAACTGCAAAGAAGAGGACGTCTGCAAATAAGAAGTCGAGTAAAAAGTAATCATTATGGAGTATATGCGAGAAAATTTTGCTGAGGCTCATGGGGAAGAGTTGAATATATTCTCTCCAGTGAATGCAGATGCTGCTGTTCGGGGAAGGGAGATGCGCAGTTATCGCCCAGTCAGCACGATTACTCAAGGTTCTCCAATTCAGTTTTATCTAAGCGGACATTCGGGAGATTACATTTCTTTAAAGAACAGTCTGCTTTATGTAAAAGTATGCATAGAAAACGTTGAGACCGGACTGAAAATTGGGGCGGAGGACACAAAAGTCGCGCTTGCAAACAACGCTTTGGGCACTATGTTTAGACAGGTAGAGGTTTTGCTGAACGACACCCCAGTAGGATCGGGTGTAGGCGTAAACTTTGCTTACAAATCGTATGCAGACGTTCTTTTGACATCGACTTCTGACGAAAGGGCTACATCGTTGTATACACAAGGGTATTGGATAGATAGTGGTACAATAGATTCATTCGATAGTTCAGGAGAGGGAGCTAACAACGGGTTCAAAAAAAGGTTTCTCTTCACAAAGGCTGGAAAGAATGTAGAGTTTGAGGGTCCTTTAAGAATGGGTGTCCTTAACATGTCCAAACCTTTGATTAACGGAGTTTCTGTCAAAATTGTTTTACATCAAGCGTCAGACGAATTTAGGCTGTGCAGTGGCGATTCAACCAAAAAATACAGACTTGCTATAAAAGACGCGGTTTTTAAAGCGTGTCACATTAAAATAAACCCAAGCATAATGCTTGCTCACAACGAGGTGTTGAAAGATCATCCGGCCATCTACTCATTCCCTAAAGAAGAAGTGAGAAGCTATGTTATATCAAAGGGCGTGAGAGAGTGGAGCGTAAACAACATATTAATGGATACTGTTCCGGATTCAGTTTGTGTTTTCTTTGTTGATTCTGATCGCTCCAGCGGAGATTTTTCCAAATCTCCGTACAAACTTTCTCACTTCCACATTGGAGAACTTGGGTTTTTTGTGGATGGACAAAGTCTTCCTGGAGAGTCCATTAAATGTGACTTTTCAGAAGGAAACTACATGCAAGCATACAACTCGATGAAAAGGGTGGACGGATCAGACTCAGTATTTTGCAGCTATGATGCGTTTAAAGACAACAACGTATTTTTCAACTTTAACATTTCAATGTCACACTGTTCAGAAGAGGGTATTGTGCCTCTCATTAGAAAGGGTCAAACTCGTTTAGCCGCCACATTCAATAAAGAATTGCCTAATGCTGTCACAGCATTTGTTTACTGTAAATCTCAAGGAATGGTTGAGGTTGACATGGTCAGAAATGTTAAGGCTATGTAATTATGTCAACAAAAAAAAAATGTATTACAAGCGTTGTTATTTTATGTCTGTCAATTAAAGAAATAAAAAAATATAACTCATAAATAAAACATTATGTTGTTTGTACATACACTTTAAAGATGACATGTTCCCAGAGTTTCGACGACCGTCTCCATCGTCTCTGTGTGCTCGGCAGACGTTGAGTCTTTCACCTTTCCGCCGCTTCGGTGCAACCTGCTCCCGCACGAATCGGAATAAACCGCACTTCTGAAGCTTTCCTCCGCTGTTTCGTGTACCTTCCTCTAAAATAATTATAAGAAAAAAAAATTAAAAAAAAAAAACCAACTCGGCTATAACAATTTAACATGTTGAAAAGGAAATGTGCATTATGTTTTGAAATAATTAAGAAAGTATTCTGCTAAAATATTCGCTAAATTCGCCTGACTTTAGTCAGCGGTTGTATATTATCTAACCGTGTTTCCTCTCCTCTGTCTTCTATGGCGTTCGCGCCGCGCCATCTCCCGCCGCACCAAAAACCTTCTTGCGCACCATGCTCCGGTGCATGCGCCGCCCACCGACAAAACGCCAAATGCGGCGATCAGCCCTGCGATTAGTTTTGGTTGAACGCCTGGAGTTGATGGTAAAGGCATCGTAGACGGATCTGCTGACGGTTGGACAGGAGAAGGCTGGATTGGAGAAGAGTGTGGGATGGGGGAGGCTGTTGGAGGCGGAGAAGAAGAAGAAGATGAGTCTGGGATGGGCGAGGTTGTAGAAAGGGGAGAGGTCGTCGGGAGAGGTGAAGAGGTGTCTGGGAGGCGTGTAGAGGAAACTTCGTCTGTAATGAGAGTTATAATCATGATTTCAAAATAAGTGATTTAATAACAATGATTTAAATTATTATTTGTTTTACAAATTTTAGCATTTGTTGCGTTAATAGACGTAATTTGTAAACAAATAAATGGTAACACACGCTATGCAATAAAATAAGTGATTTAGGGTGGATGATTGCCTTATGTCGTTAAGTTGAGGGACAAAAATGACAAATATTGATGGGTCATGAAGCGTTTGTGTATCATTTTAGCATCGGCGCGATTGACAGACTTAATTTTTAAACAAATGAATGGTGGCACATGACATGATTTTAAATTATTATCTGCTTCATTGATAGGCGTGGAATGCAAACAAATGAATGAAAACACATGTTATAATTTCATTGTTTACCATCATCGTCGTCTTCATCAGCAGGGTTTCTGGGAGGGGGTTGAGGGACGTGTTTTACGGGTGGAAGGAAGGGTTTGTCGTGGCGAAATGACAGCTTCGGGGTTGTCGGTCGAGGTGGTGGGCATTGGCTTTTCAACTGGAATCTTGTCCACTCGGGGATGGTGGAACAGTCGAATGGTAGAAGGGTGTTTACTATTTCTGCAGACTTCAAGTTGAAAAAGGAGGAAAAAAAAACCGGGTCGTACACCGAGATGTACACCCTTTCGAGCCGTATGTGGTGTACGGCGCTCTTGGCGATCGATACCGATCGAGGATACCCTCCTGCAAAGCATTTGATCGAGTTTGCAGTGCAGGAGCATGTATCCTCGATCGGTCCACAATCATATTCGGCGGTGACATAACTTGTCACCGCCAAAAGAAGCAAAGATACTGATACGTGCATCCTCCCACCTTGCGATCGAGCCGGCCGGTGATTGCACGCGGGATGGTCTGTGTTTACATGTGTGTGTGTGTGAATAGCCGCCGCGTAAAATATTAAATATGTCCTAATAAAGCGATTTCAACATTATATTATGACTGCATCTAAATGTAAAATCATGGGAATGCATATTCTGTTGGTTGGAAGGAGGGGGCATGCGCGCTATTTAAAGCTGGAAGTGTGTGCTTGCATTTTGGAATGATACACCCCCAGCGGGCGTAGCGCCGTCTACACTCGCTGGGAGTGTCTGTAAAGGGTATCCGTTTCGCGCTCATGCATTTCTGGATGCTGTACTGACGCGCTTTTCTGTACTTGTGCGTGTGCATCAAACACAACAAAAAAAAATAAATAAACATTCTTATTGCAATTTGATTCAAAATAATTTAACTTAAAGGGTCAGTAAACGGGTTCATAGTCACTTTTAGGACAACAAACTTCATGCCGCCGTAAATACAACATCCAAGTATCAATTTTTTTACCTCCATTTATGTCTAACTTATAGTCACTTACAGGCCCAAATTGACAAAGCTTACTTGAAAAGGTCTGTTTAGCACAAGAGGGCACTGAGAGTGCTGTGTGACGTCATAGAGGCGCGCCAGAAATGTACATAATATCCCTACCTTCCCCCCCAATCTCCCAGCAATTGAAACAGTTGTTCAATACAGGTATTTCAAGACATCTGTATTGAGAGGTCAATAATTGGGTTTATTCCTCCCCTTTAACCAAGGGACACAAAAGGTGGTGAGAGAAAATGTGATGTGTTTCAGGGAAATGAGTCACAAGTCACAAAACTGTAATCCATGTACAAGAACCCTTATTTGGAATGTTTTCATTTTGGTGTTCTTTGAGCTGCTAGTAGCATAAATATACATGTACCAAATTTCAAGATGGTGTATTACTAAAATGCATGCATTTCTAAGGTCATCCTATATAGTACATTTAGCTACTTTACTAATAATTCTCTACTCAAACATATTCTAAACCTGTTTTCCAAAAATGAAGATATCAAATTTAAAATAAAATAGTACTTAATAAAATAAAGAATAATACTTAAATAAATATGCCCTACTGTTAACTATCATTGGAATCGGCTTGATGTCATCTTCTCAAATATGGTCATTATCTCACCTGTGATTTGTGACTCATTTCCCTGAAGCACATCACAAATGTGTGGGAAATAGCATTGCATCATTTCACTCTGACCTTGTGAGGAACAATCAATGGGTAATACAGAGTGTTTGTTTTGGTCTGGTAATACTTCTTCTGCCCAGCCCACCCTCCTTCTTTCTAGCAGCAATTATAAGAGTTGTTTGTTATGTTCATTGCATGTACATTTCAAGATTGGTGCACCTTTATGACGTAGGCAAACAGTGGTGCCTTGAATGGAGTGTTAAACTGTGGAACTACCTTTTCACTCGATTAAATGGGTAAAACTCACTAAATAATAACTTGAATTAAGTAAAACTGGGGTGGTTACATTTCAATAATAGCAAGGAAATGGATTTGCTCATAATATTTGGGGGTTTACTGACACTTTAAAGGAAAATGTGTTCAAAGTGCTTAGTATAGGTTCCCTAGGTCGATATGCATTTGCTGCAAGCGTTATCCGGTTATGTAATGGAAGCGATGCAGTAACACTTGGGCCCGTAGGACGACTGCGTGATCAAACCTTTATTCATACGCAACCACTTGTTGAGTTAAGTCGATATAATCCTAACATTGCAGACATATCTTTATTTGAGTCTACTTATCTGCTCATATTGACCCACCGTGTAAAATGAAATAATGGGAGGAGGGATTACAGTGCATGCTGTAAAGGGTTAGAAAACGATTAAAGTGCATATGTCCGTCTGCTCATATTGGGCCGTCGTGTGAGATGGAATAATGGGAGGGGGATTGTAGTGCATAAATAATGGGAGGGAAGGTCACAGTGCATGCTGAAGAGGGTTAGAGAACGATTAAAAATCTGATAAAATAATTCCGCCTGCTCACACCGACATTATTTAAACCCTTGCTACTCCCAACACAGATTCACTTATATTGGAGCTTTTGCGACACAACATAGACATAGACTGCAAAATGGATTCGAAACTAAGGTGAGTGACTGTTTAGGGAAAGGGTTGAGTTTACCATTAAGCTAATTTATTCCTTTTAAACTCGGTTTATAATTTTAAAATTACCCCACCCCACCCCTTTATTTTTCAGCTTAATCACCTCCAACTTCCAAAAGGAGATTGAAAAATACGTCGAACAGCGTATAAGGGAAAGCACGCTTCCCCTTAAGAAAAGGAGGAGGGTGGACCCTGCGTCCTCCCCACCCCCTGCAGAGGAAGCATGTACTCTACCCGGTGGTAGGATATCTCCTGTATGCATATCGTCGGATGAGGCCGCATCCCCAACTTGTGTTTCACCAGGCAAAAACAGAATAGTCGATACAAGTAACAGCAATTCTGAAGAAGCTGATTCCAAACCATCAACCTCTGCTACAACCCCGTCTCCTCTTATGGGCGAAGAGACGTATGCGGAACTTTGCACCGTAACGCTGGACGATCTTATTGAAGAGATCGACTTAATCAACAAGTAAGCACGATTACTTTTTACATCAGGGGGTTCGTTCTAGGATAGTTTTTAATATAAATAGTCAGTCTTAAACTGCGTATGTTCATTAGTGTGGAGTTTTTTTTTTGCTAAATAGGGGGGGGAGATGTGTGTAAACACTCGTTTGTGCAAATGTGGTGTGAACATGTTGTTTATTATTGTTTTTATAGGGAGGGCATGAACGATTTAGACTATTTGAACGATAGTCAAAAAGGAGGTGAATATTCTTTATTTCTATTTGTTATCTGCTATCAAATTCATATGTTGATGATTGTGATGCGTGTATGTTTGTACATGATACATTCGCACCCAGTTTTATAGACGTGTTTCACACAATCATTTCAGCTGCAGAGCACGATTGGTTGGCGGATTTAATTGGGGCAGATTGAAGAATTGGTGATGCGCAATACATGTCTGGAAAATAGCGTTAAATCCGTTCATTAAGATAATAAATGAAAAAAACTAGTAAGTTGTGATGCGTTGTTTCTTTTATTCACGAGCAAAACGATCAATTGTTTATAGGCGAATAATTTGTGTCATACATATATCGATTCTATCCTTTAATTTGCAATACAGTGTAAACCAGAATCTCCTTTGCTTCTGCACATGTAATTGTGTGGTGTTAACCGATCTATACATTAGACATTTGAATTTGCGCGCGTGTTTATACACTATTCCAAACAACAAGGTAACAGCGATTAAAACCAGCTGTTTATTCTTACACATTAAAACGTTTACAACTTTAAAAATATTCTTTAAATAATCCATTAGTATGTCTGATGGTGTGTTGACGTCGAAAGCGTGCGTTCTTTTTAGTGATGGTTGTGTTACGACTTTTGCGCGAGCAACAGTTTGAAAAGCAAAGTAATAATAAACAAGTCTTTACAAATCGCATTCCTAACAAGTAATGACCAATAATTTAATAGCGAGCGTTTTATATGGGCGGGGTGCAAAATTGAGTCTATCGACTGGTGGAAAGCAACAAAACTAATGAGATGGTTTTTTCATTTTTTTTTTATTTTTTTTTTTCTTGCAATAATAAAGCAGTTACAATGCACATAAAGCATATCCAATATTTAATGCATGCAATAACCAAAATTATATAAATGCAGCTGTTGCAGCAAAGGTGTTACATTCCCTGCATGATTCTCCATCATCACATTTGCACAGTTTTTCATTCATGATGGATGGATGCATAGCTTTCAGATATGTTATCGCTTCTTTAAAACTACTCCATTCATGAACCTTTAAAAAAACTCCTCTTTTAGAAGGGCAAATTTTGTGTGCGTCGGGGGAAAACCATTCCCTCACATCCACTCCATAAAACTTTCTTGATACGGAAACTACCAGACCGCCTCCAATGTGGTGGCGAAACTGTTCCGGAGACGTAGGAGCCTGCTGTAACCATGAATCTATCAAGTCGATAAGTTCAATTAATCCGTGTAATCGCCCATACGTCAAAACAACTCCTTTTGTCGTTCTCACTAAGTCGTGCGGTTCGCAAGGGGATTGCTCCCACTTTCTAAGCGAGAAGCGCCTTTCACCACGCCATTCCCCGTGTTCAAAAAATAGATTTTCAGCTATTTTAACAGGGGATTGATACTCCTGGTATTCTTCATCTTCTCCAACCTGTCCAGTCGACGGTGATGAAGGAGGGTTAGTATACTGACTCCCACCATCTTCCCTAAACTTTGATGGGGAGTAGCAGGCGTTGATGAACTGAATTTCTTCGTCTTCCAGGCGCTTGAAATGGTCTAGCACAGAACGGGTGTTAGAAAAACTTTTAAGACCAAGAAGTTCAGAAGGGCGAGCGTTTGGAGAATTAGCTCGCTTATAGAATCTGGTAGGAGAAGGAAGATTGCGTCCAAGAAGAGTTGGGGATGGGGGTACTGCTGCAGAAAAAGTTGAAGGTGTAGGATTCATCATTGAAACCGTTGGGGTGGGTCTTGGTTTTTTTGAGCTAGTGGTGCTTTTCCCGCTTGTCGATGCATTTAACTCTGGAGTTTTAGGACGTTTAAACGCCACTTTTTCCCCAGTTGGCGAATCTGCATTTGAAGACTTTATGGAAAGATCCAAAGGTTCGTCTTTCTGCAATATATAAAAGCATAAAATAGTAAATGTTAGCAAAGAAAAAAGCAAGAGGCAGTTTGCGCTTCCACTCTAGAGGAAGGCGTTATAAATGCACATTGTGTGACCATAGAGCTGCCCCGGGACTCGAACCCGGGACCCCCATCGGACGTGACGAAACAGAAGCCAACCAACATTACCACTGGACTACGCCTACTGCTGAAAGAGCAACCCAGGATTAACCTTAATATGTAAGAGAGTGGCCTATTTAACCCTTGACATCTACACACGTGACTGGCAACGGTGCAGAAGTAGGGCGCACAGGGCATGAATGTTTCTTTCGATATAAGGGGTGTGAGGTCTATATGTCGTGTCATAGTAAGAATCTGCAGGGTATAATTAGTGTCAGCAAATAATTTCTAATTCTGTCGTAAACTATGCAACCCGCTCTAGAAGAATGCTTTATAATGTGTATGGTGTGGTTATAGAGACAGTGCGCGATTTGGGTGCTGTAAAGGAGCTGCGTGTCCAAAAGACCAGCGTCTCTATCCGCTCGGTTGCGGCGGCTGCATATTAAGGTTAATGTTTGCTCGCTTAATATGTACACAAGTGGTGTGCGACTGCTGGAGAAGCGAGCAAGGGTTAACCTTAGTGTACAGACAAGGGGTGTATTCACCCCTTTATTATTAATAAACAGGTAAACGCATCCCTTGTCTAATGAAACAAATGTATTTTCCTCAAAGATCAAAAATCAAAAGTAGTCGCCGTGCTCATTCTAATGAAGAGCGTCATAAATGTACATGAGTGAAGCCGTAGTCACGCCGGTCAGTGTTTCGAACCTGCCACGGCCGTGAAATACATGAAGCAAGTTAAGGAGCGTCAGCGCTTCTACGCTCTTGACCACAGCAACTACTGTAGACGGGAGGCTGGATTAGGCTTAATGAGTGGTAAAGCGACCTATTTACCCATCGACATCTACATCACGTGACCAGGGTCGAGTGACCTAGATGTCATGGCCAAGTAACCTAATTACCCCTCGGTAACTAGTCACGTGATCACAGTGGATGTATAGATGCGCAACGTATCTACACATTCCTTCATTAAACAGGTAAAATGCGACATTTCACCTGTTTAACAAACGCATTTCCCTCAAACATAATATCCCAAATAATTTGTAATCAAGTTGTAAAAATCAAAAGTGGTGGGAGGGCTGTTCGAGTTAGATACCTATCTATGGACCTAGTGGAAGGACGCTCGCCGCAGGCAGGATTCGAACCGTCAACTGATGAGACTGCAGCAGTTGGCACTTCAGAACCAGCGATTCGTAGGGGAAAGCATGCTAAGTCCCAGCGAGTCTAACCGTTCGGCCACACACACCACGACAATTAGAGCGACCATTTAGCTTAATAATCAAACAAGTGACCTATTTAACCCTTGACATGAGCACACGTGACCACCATCGTAGCAGGAGTGGGACGCGCGTTAGCATTGGGTATAGTAATAGTGTGTGTGTACCCACCTTGTGGTTAGTGTTTGAGATGGGCGGCAGAGCAGACACATACAAATCCTTCTTTCTCTTTCTGGATAAAGGTGCAGAGTCGCCAGAGTTAAAGAATTCGCTCCTTAACCGCGAAAATGGGTGTTGAGAAGTTGATGCGCTGTCATCGTCAGTCTTAGTTGCGTTGTCGGCTGCATCCTGCAATAACAATATGCATATAATTTAAACAATGATTAAAAGAGCGAACAAGCGATATGTGTTTCAGACATAATTTTAAGTAAAATGATGAAATTAATTTCATTCATGTGCATAATGCAATAACAGCAAATTACATTCATCACCTTTTTTGCCTTCTTCATCCTAATTTCTGCCAGTGTAAAAGGATCCACAGAGTCATCCTTGCAAAGGGACGCTTGTGGTACGGGAAGCGTATCCTTTTTCATCATGCTTAATTGCTCGCCCTGTAATAAAGTAATGGAATAGCGATAATGACTAAAATATTTTCCATTCCATTAATGCAGCAAAACATAAATGTAGATGATTTAAAATTTTTAATAATAATAATAATATGTAACTCACCATTGGTGCATCCTCACGCGTGTCGATTACAAGACTATCTGCTGCAGGTGATTTCACCACCAAATCTTTTGAGTTTAAAGTATCCATTTTCTCAAAAGTAGTTGTATGATTTGTTGCGGGGGTAGCAGATCTAGTGTTGTACTTCTTAGTAGATTTGGATGCGTCCATGTCTCAATGAGGTTTAAAGGCGGTGATGTTGCGATGTGTGCTATGTGAATGTAATTTCCAACTTGAGTCCAGCTATTCTGTCAGACCTGCGTTTTATACCCTTTCATACCCATTACAAGTCCCCCCCACCCTCTCTTACTCCCACCTCCCAGACTGCATGCGCACTCCCTCCCACCCACTCCCAAACAATAAGTGTTGTTATGATGAACTTAAACCCAAACACAACCCATATTCTATCTATTAATACCCACCTAGCTATACCCCATACTTAACACTGCTTGCTCTAAAAACAGCTATCAGTCTCATCAACCCCTATTAAACATTCATGGTCGGGTTTAGAGGTGGGTTTGGGACTTGAGCAGCATAATGTGCAGCGTTGATTTATTTTATGAAGTCGGTTTAAAAAAGGCAAAATGTGAGAAAATACTGTGGATTTCTCATCTTCTGATTCTGATTCACATTCAGTTTCACCAATGTGTTTTTGCCAATAGTGCTGGTGTGTTTCTACTATAGTATTCAACTCGCGATGTTTTAAAATAAGATCGCTAATTAAATCGATAACGTTGGTTGAATTGAGTTTAGAGCAAGCAAGTTCACATTTTGGGGAGTGTTTAATGTGCTCTATGGTGGGGTTGTCTCCTTCATTCCAAGAATGAAGTATTATTCCGCAGTGGTAACACTGAACAGAATCACGCCCGCCAAGATAAAAAAAACCAGCAACAGCTAAATCATCACAATTTATAAAAGATGTTTTCCACGAGGTGAAAGTGTTCAGTCTGGTATATAATTTGGAATAAACTGTAAATTTGGGGTTTGGCATAATATTGCTAGCCATTATAGTGTATTTAGTTGTTTAAGACTCTGTTTTGTTGTTCTAAAAGAAACGATATATGGTATAATTGTTTGAATGAAAAATATTTCCCTTCTAAGTTTCTCCAATGAATTATTATGTTCCTCCTTATGCTCATCCGATAATGGGTAGTCTGGCTTTCCTTTAGCTAAACTGGTGGTGTATTGTCCAAGTTGGAATAATTCATTTCAGCAAAAGCACACAATTACAACCATCAACAAGCATGTGTGTTAGTCGGGTTAAGTCGAGTGTAGATGGGGTGATTGACACGGCTACATATATATACACACTCCACATCTAAAAATAGACTGCATTAGTCATTTATCGTCAATAACCCGATTCGTTCTGTTGTCCCCCCTTGTGTTCTCACCCTCCTAAGATGAATGGTTTTACATACATAACCTTGGGTCTACAGCCATACTATGGTGACCCATATCTCTCCCCTAGACTCACAGTGTCTACTCAAAGTGTGGTCATGTGTAGTATACGAATGTGGTGTTATGTTCAGGATAACAAGTCTGAACTTGTCTTCTAAGATAAAGGGTTTTACATACATAACCTCGGGTCTATACCCTCACTATGGTGACCCATATCTCACCCCTAGGGTTACAGTGTCTATACCAATAATTATCTCAAGGGTATGACAAGTCTGAACTTGTCTTCTAAGATAAAGGGTTTTACATACATAACCTTGGGTCTATACCCTCACTACGGTAACCCATATCCTAGGGTTAATAATATGCACTAAGCCACCTGTCTATCAATATAAACAACCCTGGGGTATATATATATATAACAATATAAACAAGGTTGTCCTATATAATACTATAAACAAGGGTCTATACCCTCACTATGGTGACCCATAAGTATCACCCCCACTAGGGTTAATAATATGCACTAAGCCACCTGTCTTTCAATATAAACAACCCTGGGCTATATATATATATATATATATAACAATATAAACAAGGTTGACCTATATAATACTATAAACAAGGTTGACCTTATAAGGGGGTGTCCTGACCTCATAAGGGTAAGGTTAAGGTCACCAATTAGTGACGTCAGTGACCTCATCAGGTCACTGACCTATTTAACAACACCTACATCGCAGGTACCCAGACGTTCGCCCCTTCCTTAACTACTAATATCTGTTTTCGACTATCCTCTTCTACTCCATGTTCACTGGTGTTTTTACCTATCTTCTTTTGCGGGAAAATAAATTAATCGTCGTCGGCCCTTTCCTGAAAATACACCTGAGGATAATGTTTATTATCCGTACACGTATACAATTCATCGATGGCAATGTTGAGCTGACAATCTAAGGAGAGAGACAGTATACAGGTGCTTAAGAGCACAATATCTAAGTAACTATAAATCTACCTATTTGTAGCTGGCTTATTCATCCACTGTTATCTCCATCGTGATTTGAACGGTGATGGATCGGGCGGTCTAATAGAAAAAGGACCATTTTAAATGCACATAACTGATATCATCGGCGTGTGAGATTACAATCAGCATGGCGACCACCACTTAGAGTGGTCTGCATGTATTTCCCGTCCTGCTTTCCCCCAAATCATTTATTATATTCCATTATACCGGTATAAGCTTAAAAACACATAATATCACTTACCTGAGACTCATTAAAAAATATGTAATTAATGCGATGTTATATAGTGGTCGAACTATTTAGTGTTTCGTTGTCTATTGTTCGTATTGAACGTCTAATTTGGAGAAATTAGCACTTCCTTTGTTTAAAAAACATTTTGGTGTTTAGAAGAAATTCTTGCGCAAATTACAAACAAAATGATATTTTCAATCGTGAATTCATGTACTAGAATCAATGAGACTAGTGTTCCTCTTGTCTTGATAAAGTATGGAGACTTTATTAGTCTGGAGTCTGGGATGATTAAAGATGGGCGTTATAAATAGTTCTAAAATATGCCGGTCTATATGTGTGCACCAAACATCACTCTATACAGGAAAGGAAATCATCCTAGTGGCCTCAAGGGTTGAATGAATGAAAACTATTCCCAATGAACTGAAGCTGAACCGCCATGTTGCTACCGATTGAAATAGTTGTTCAACAGCTTTCTAACAGGGTATCAAAAGCATGAAGATAATGAGATCTATCATCATGGTTACTGTTACACGGAACCTACTGTAACGGTAATATTCACTGAATTTTTAAATTAAATGGAAATGTATAGAAGTGAACCTTGGGGTTTAATGGCAGGAAAGGCAATCGAGTACACCATTTTGTCACACATGAATCGAAATCCATTGTAAGGGCCATGCCGTTTTGGACTCCACAATGCCGTTCAGAATGTATCCTTTCCTAATCCTACCCTCGGCTCCAAATTGATTTGACCTTTTTTCCACTCCACTCTCTATCTTGATATTATTCGGATTAAATTTTTAAATCTACTTTCTCCTTTGGGTCGTCAGTGAGTTATTGGAGCAATTTGCATGAGAATAGTAGCCATCTGAGGAGGCTAGGATCCGTAAGCCTATGATCGATTTGAATTAGATTGAACTAGGGTATTTCTGAAAGGTTCTGTAGCCCTTCGTTCTAACGTTTTCGATCGAGAACTTGATCCATCATCATTTAATAGAGGAATTTGCTTTCAGAATTCATTTTCGTACATCAATCTTGAAAGACAGTTAGGAAAATATAGGAAACCATGATCCAAATATTTCCCCATTGGCTTGAAATTAAAAATCTTTAACAACTATAATTTTCCTATTCAAAAATAGGATTATCTCTTTGCTACTCATGAGGTCATGAGGTTTCATGAATAGTTATCACTCGGGATTGGAAGAAATCTCGCACCGGGGTTACATGTTCCCTTTTGAATAGTCACATTCAGGTAGGAAGGAAATTGAAAGACTTGTCCGCAGGATGAACAAGAACTAAGGACTCCCCCTGTAGACCTGGTTCCTGAAGAGTCGAGATGAATAGACAACAGGGAAGGACCCCAAGGGTAGTGTAGTCCTCCTAG
The DNA here is from genome assembly GCA_942159475.1 of Sthenelais limicola. Classification (NCBI taxonomy): domain Eukaryota; kingdom Metazoa; phylum Annelida; class Polychaeta; order Phyllodocida; family Sigalionidae; genus Sthenelais; species Sthenelais limicola. The sequence continues at coordinate 70,884,119 of OW804097.1, read as the reverse complement.
ATTACTAACCGCTCCCCCCCCCCCTATTCCCAGCAGTCATTCGGTCATCCTTCTTGACCTTGGCCCATGAAGCCCTCAACTTCCTGTTGTGTTCGTCATTTCCGGGCTGAACTACTCGGAGGGAACAAAAAAGGGAGAGGTACTTGTTGGGAGATATTGCCACTCTGGTGTGGTCCCTGGATGGGGTTCTCTTGAGTCATCGCTTTGTCTCTGTACTACTCAAAATGGCGACTGGTAGTGAGTTTGCCAGGCTCATGAAGCATGTCTTCTGTAACCATGTTTCCTCTCCATATTATAGTGATGTTCCCCTGCGGATCTCCGCCGTTTCAATTATTAGGCAGATTTTCTGACATAAAGATTGGGATAATGCGAGAGTATTGACATTATAGTGATTGTCCTCAATACTAATCAAGGAGCCTGGGGAAATTAGTTCTTAGCCGTGTGATTGCGTTTTCAATGAGGACAATCATTTTGCTTTATCTGTTCATATCGCATGATGACATTTAGTATCTTCATGTTTCCTAAATTCATCTGTTCAACTTTAGGTGTTCCAGTTGGGCATGTTCATTTGAGATTGCTAATCAATAAAAAACGATCGATGCCAATCTGATAACGGAAAAAACACCCAATGGATTGAACCCCCTGACATTCTACGCCATTCAAAGGGAGCTGACGCAATTTGCTTCTGTTTTGGCAATCCGATAGGCGATGTTTTCACGAGACTGTTTTTCCTTCCCAATATTCTAATGAATAAACAAGATTGTATGAGTCAGTGCGTGCTGATTGCGCAATTGAATATTCTCCTCTTTACTTTATTTAGAGAAGAATTTTACGACAAAAATTAAAAACCTCGAAATTTACATTGTAAGATTGTAGTTATAATTATCCATCAACATGAGTTAAAATACTTTAATTTACCCACGACCAGAGCATGTTGTGGCATATTTTCAATATCATATTGTTCATGCTGAGATTGCTTTAAAACGATCAGCTCATCTTCCAACCCCCACTTGCTCGCAAAAATAACTGAGGTATGATATATCAAAGGTGTTTTGAAAGGTGTTAGCGGGCCGTTCCCAGAGGGGATAGAGTAGCTCTGTTGTCATGGAAACAGAAGAAGTTATTCATTATACTGTTGGTCCCTAACTGTGCCCATCTCGTCATCTGAAACTGCGTATCCACTGAGCCGATCATCTCGACGGGTGGCAGTCGGAGGAGAGTCAGGCCAGTGGTCACACATGGAGGATTAAGGCGGCCGACTGATGGGCGACAGCGGAGTGCTTCCCCCATCAAGGTGGATACATCCATTTAAACAAGACGACAGAAACCGCCTTAGTGGATGCCAGACTTTAGTAGAGCCAGCAGCATAGACCGCTGCGCCATCCCGGCCCCCGTCCCCGCCCCACCGGTTTATTACAAGAAAATGTATGTTTGCCTTTTATTTAGAGCTAGTTCGTTAGCATTGCATCTATACTAACTGTTTAAATTGTTAGTTCAATATCGATATTCAATATTGGAAAAATCTTGTTCTATTTTCTCTATAATCGGTCTCGTTTTACTACCATTTTGAGAAGTCAACCTGATGATCAGCTAGGCCTGTAGTATTTCACCAGTGATCTCTTAAAGACATTCCCTATGGTTTACGTACATCTACTCCGTCGCCTAAATTTAGGAATTTCATGTCCAGACTCAATGTCAAGTTCTGATTGAAGACAGTGCTATTTTAACTTATATTGCAGCAACGTAGCAATCTAAGTAAGGTTGCAAACAATATACGAAGGTGGAGTTAGAGAAATTGAAGCCGAAACCCTGCCTTAATTCGTACTCGGGGTTTCAACATCTGGGATTGCTGATAGTCGGGTCATTTTTTTTCATTGATTATATCACTTCCCTAGTTGCCAATAGTCAAATGTGTTCTCTTGTACGTTCGTGAATATTATTTCAGTAAAATTGTTTTTCACTTTTTGACCAATTAGCCATCTTCTAAATTCATAGCTATTCATGTTTCCCCCTTAGTGACTCTTCCTTCATAATTTTGTAATATCTGGTACAAGTTGTGTTTGGCTCGTTCAGTTCTGGACCGTTCCTTTTCAGTTTAATTTACATCGCCCACCTTCCCACCTACACTAATCAATCTTTCAGTGGAGAAACAATTAGCTTCGCATTTCAACTCCCACCCTCCACTCCTCCGATAAATATTGCACGATACATACAAGCTCTGTGTCCAACCTATGCAACCTTGCCATAAATCATTGTTGGATCAGGTTGTGAAGCACTCAGCGTCTACCTTATACTAACCACCACTGTAACAGAAGCCACAACCCTTTATATAAACGCTTCCATCTCAAGCCACTGTCACTTATGTATTGGCAAATCCTTGTAAGTAAAACAGGGTCTGGAAGAACTGATGCAATTACGTAGGAGTTTTCTTGCAGGATGATTATTTTCTTGGAGGTCATAGCCCATCCTCTTGCCTCTACACGTACCAATCACACATCTTGTCCCTTGTTCCTATATACCCCTGGCCTATGGCCTCATTACCCGACTATAGGGAGGGCCATTGAGAAGAAACTCTACATTATTTCTTTTGCAAGTGTTAACAGCTTTTTAAATAATTCAATTTTGTGCATGGGAGAGCTCCAATTTTCCCCTTGAGTACTTCTGAAATTAAGTTTCAATACCTGTCAGCTTTTACCATAGTTTACGTTATTCACCATCTGCTTGTTTTAAGCTAAGTTTGAAGGTATCCACGGTAAAATCAAAGAAAAGGCGCATGCATCAAACAGAAGGATAAGAAAGAGGGCTTGCAGGCTTTTTGTAGATGATTGAAGCCTACAATTGCTGATAAACACAATTACAGTCTCACATCTTATATCTATTTGCATTTGTGTTGCAAGCGATAGATGAGATCGTACCATTGAATGTCGCATGTTTTTCATAAACAGTGTGGTGTTCGACTTACTCACTTGCCTTTCTCCTCCCCATCATTCTTTATTCCCTTCTCCTTTATCCTTCAGTTTGACAACCAATGTCACCCTATTCCTTCCTTCCCACTTTGGCCTCAAACACCTGCTTGCCATACCATATCCCTTGCTTCCCTTTGACAGTTTTTTGTTGGGAGAATATAGATCTTACTGGAGTATATAAATGTTAGAGTGGTCCGTCTCTACCCTCGTTATTCTTTAGCTTCAGATCTGACATCATGTCTATATGGCTGTTGTTTCTGTGGGAACCTTTTTCTGTCTCTCACTATATTATAGGCACTTGCACTTGCCCGGAGAATCGCTGAGGACGGGACGATTATGTCATGGGTCAGATTCTAGCTGGGACGCCATGGGATGTTTCCTTCTTCACACTAACCCTAAAAAATATCTATCGTGAGAAACTTGCGAACATGATATTGGGATGGTGGGCGTGACTTTATTCGACATCCCAATATATCAAGTTTACCATATATTAAGAGACCAAGCGATTTACACCTTTTCCATATATTGTATAAGCTAATCCGAACGTTGTTTCTGAACTTTGCATTATATATAAAATACCGGTACAATTAAGTAACCAAATTATTGTATATCATAGAGAAGTTCCAAGGGTCTAAAACTCTGTCCAATAAGTAGCTGACACGGGCTAAACGGGCTTCTTTAAGAAGAGGGAAAAATGATTATTAAGAGTATACACTTCTGCGTTGTTCTTACCTATAGATAAGAACAGATTAGGTTGTGCCGCTGCCTACAGAACTCAAATAGGGAGTACTCGTATATTGCTGTTGTAAATGAATATTTAAGAGAATTAAAGTAGATTCGGAGAACAAAGAACTGTTAAGTGATAATTGTACACAGAACTACTTCCTAAACAACGTTCGAGATAGACGCTAACAATTTTACCAGATTATTTAAACGTAACCTAATTTAAACTACACATACTTTGACTGACATATAAAGCCTTTCAGAATTGATAAATTTAATGCTCTTGAGAGTGGATGATCTATGTTTGCCTTTGCTGTCATTCGTACTAGAATTCATTAAAAGTTACCCCTGAGTACTATAAGTACAAATACAAATAAAATTTGCTCGAGTCATGGAAAGTTACATGCAACTATTTGCATATCCTCCAATATTCGGTCTTGTTATTTGATGGGCATATTGTCAGGGGCTCACAACAACTGGCTGCGGTGAGACTACGTTTTGGCACTATGTCAAATCACTGACGCAGTAAATAGACTGTTCCTGTCACCTGATGGTAAAAAACAAACAAGAAGCGATAGATGGATTGCCTAGAACCTAATCTGTTTATTCTTTTCGAAACAAACAGAACCATGCAAGAGTTAATAACAATATGCTATACTTTGTTCATGAGCAATATGTATTTGAAAACGACAAACTATTCTGAAGTTTACAGCCAAGAGTACGAATCTTGTCTGCTGTGATAATGCTTTTGATAATGCTTTCAGATGAGGAATTGACAGATCTATATGATACACTCTCAAAAATTACATTAACGGGTCACATGTGTTTCCGAATGATATATTGTCATTATATTTGATATCAGATTCCTAATATTAATTATCACTGAAGCTTCACCTCCGTTTACTTCCCATCTGAGACGCTTTTCCAGAAAAGTAGTTCGACAATTCTAGTAGTAAACTAATGCATTGTATCAAATACCAGCTTGAATCTAGTTAATATTAATGGTCGATTCTATCAGTTTGTCCCTCTGTGCGCCACGCTGAAAACAAAGGTGAACAACGAGTAATCTCGCGGATGGTTCATAGTTTCCTAATGTACGGTTTAGCAATAATAGTAATTCCATTGTCCATTGACTCTTCGATGGGAGCAAAGGAGCCTCGCTCCCTCTATGCAGCTACCACATATCATATTTATTTGAAATATCATGCCACTAACTAAAGCAGCCCAGCTCAATATGGTGCCAAGCTTATTAATCTAGAAATTCTGACGTAAATGTCAGACCCATTAGTGGCGCTCTGTTCTTTTTGTGCCCAGATTTAGTCCCGAATGTAGTTAACTATTGTGGATACCAAGTCAAAGCTAAAGAACGCAGCGTCGCTCAAGAGTGGCTGGTGGCCTTTTCCTCTTGAATGACCCATCTTTTGACAGAAAGGTTCGGTGCTGCGGAAATGTCTCTGTGTACCGCGTTAGATATTCAGAAGCGTGTTTTCCTAATACCTTATAGTTTTATTATGCAAATTAAGAATTATCTGCATGGTTACCTTTTATTTCCATTTCTTTTCACCTCAATTAATGTAAGAGATTCAAGCGTGACGATTGACAATGACACTTAATAATGTTCCCGGTCGTCTTTTTCTGTGATCGTCTACTATTGCGACCTGACTGCAATAAAATTGCCCCCGTGCGAATGTGGATTGTGCGACGCTCCTGTGAATTTTGAAGTTGAATGAGCAAGAACCAGGATTAACCTGTTATACTTTGTTCTCATTCGTATTATAAACTTGACTGTATGCAAGAAATTCCAGCAAACCTCAGACTCTGCAATTGTGATGAACAGAATTGCAGCTGTTTCCGATTGTCTTTGTCTGCAATCGTCGACAATTATATAGTATAGTACTTCCACTATTAACACTGCAATAAGATTGCTCCCACGCGGTTGTTGATTGTGCGACACTCGAGTTGTGTATTTAGAAATTGAATGAAGCGATGTATACATTGGACATCTCAGCGATACAGCTTGTTTCAAAACTGTATACGTAGTGTTGTGAGTTGAACAATATTTATTTGTGTACACTATCATCTAAGCACCAGCGTATTGCGCATGTATTATGCGTCGAGATTAAAAAGGCCTCTTTCCTCAATTTTCAGTGGCCGAGGAACCGCGCGAATGTGTTGCTCTGGCCAAGGGGCCACGGTTGCTAAGAAAAACCGCTATCTTTAATGGAAACGATGCCCATAAAAGTATACCAGTGTCCACATATTCGGAATACAAAAGCACTCTAGCGCTATTGCTGTTCCCCTCCTTATATTCCCTCTCATGGAATCCCTGTATACACAAGAATTAAAAATAGAATTACGCCAACCCCTGTCATTAAATGTCTTAATAGCCTTATCAAGAGTGCATTTAATTTTATTATAAAAAATGTTTAAACATCATCACTATCTTCTGTTCTTTTATGTCATGTCAGTCCATAGATCTAGGAGGCTATTCCCTGATAATATCGAGAGTCACGATGTCCATGAAATATCTGTTCTTTGAGACAGTCCCACTATATGAAAGTACCAGCTGTACACTAGGCAAGAAAAATGACTCCGGCATAGGACTTGATTCCCTTTTAACACAGCCATAGGTTTGTCTGGTCTTGAGAGAGCTGATCAAGATGCAAGAATTATGGGCTTTTATGTTATTACAGAGACGTGATGTGTATTCCCAAGCTGTTCCATTTCTTGTCCGTTTCAGTTTCCTACATTCAGTGCAGCTCATCCTAAAGTGGTGGAAAAGATGGTATTTTTTTCTCTTAATATTCTTTAACGAAAACAGGGATATTGGGTCACCATGTCACGATGATTCAAACTACATGAGTTCGATTCTTTTTTAATGATCGACGAATATTTGACCGTTAGATAGACGACAGGCTTATACATGGTTTTAGATTTTAGACTTGAGATGTTTGAAATTAAGATGGTCAAATTCACTGTGTTCACTCTTTGCGAGTCCAGTCATTCTGCTTTTAGTCACAAGGCTTTTACAGAAACAAGTATTTTGAAGCATTATTGGCAGTCAAACTGCCTCCCTGGGGAAATCATCGTGGTCTTACTCTATGGAGACCACAGATTGTCTTCTCTGTTAATGAATGTGCAGGCAGGAACAATGTGCCAAGCGTCATTGTTTAACACACTAATGTTCTCACGTTTACAGCACCCATGTTGGCCCTTAATTCAGACTTGCCCTTGAGATAACAAACCAGGCTATGATATGTATACCCAACAAGAGGAGGGCGCAGGGGGAGTGTATTCTGTTGTTATCTCATGAAAGATGGAGAACCAAGAGCCAGGGCCGTATTCCTAGACTTTAGATGTATATCAAATCATACGGTCGCTGGAAAGGACTGGGCTAGGTTCGAGATATGCGGTCTGTAGTGGCATCGCAGTCACAGTGGAAATCAGTGCTATTCTCTCGCTCCGACATCAAGTATATTTTCTTCCTGAGTGCTCTAGGAAGTAAGCGAAAGTTCTAGGAAGTCTGACACTGTATCCAAACAGTTTATTTCCGTGATACTGGCAATAAATAGAGGAATTGTCACAATAGGTATCTAGAATTGTTGATCATGGATCAGAGGGCATATATATGAAAAACTGATAGCGTAGATTGTTTTGCCCCAGTTTTCCGTATTTGATCAAGTGTTTGGAACAGTGGCACTTCAAGGGACGGGGAAATTATTGCATTGTCTCCACCACCCCATAGAATACTTGCTCTTGTTTGTTTTATCTTCTATCCGCTCCATCTATTTTACCGTCCGTCTACTTGTTAATCGTCTTTTTATTTCCAAGTTCCCGCCATTAAGGAACCGATGCATATCCGAATTGAGATGCTAGGAATGTCTTGACAATCATTCAGCATTTGCGGGCTCTTTCCAGCCAAATAAATACAGGGGTGCACATTATGATAAATGTATGCTCATCTTAATCTACCTTATATCTTAGAGAGGAGATAGTGACAGATAAAAATAATTTTAATCTATTGGGATTAGCACCATGAACAGTGCCCTAAATATATTAATTTGGCTGGGGATGGTCACTAAAAAGCATAATATTATTTTCAATTAATGTGATATAACAATAATAATAAGAACTAATAATAATATAATATAATTTTCAACATAATAACACATATTTGACACGTGTGACAAGACACAGCAAGAGGGCTTGTTTGGCCTAGATAGAGTGAGTGAATGGTGCGAAAGCCAGCTGTGTCTATGGCGCCTTATAATGGTTGGTATTTGTAGAGAGAACGTCGCCCTGGAGGCCCATACCACACACAAGCGTCTCTAGGTGTGGTCACCTTCTCCAGGCGCTCTGGAGTATTGCCATGGATACATATATACACAGTCAGAAATAGTCTCCCAGACTTTAGATGACGGCAGATTAGCACCAAGGGAGGCGTTGATGGTATCGTTGGAATGGGTTATTACCAGAATACATTATACTTATATATCCCACATAGGAATATCTAATGTGTAATTTCCACCTGACTTTCTTGTGGTAATACTCAGATTTCACATACAGTACCTTCGATGCTTGTAAACGTATACATTGTATCTAAAACAGGTAGAAATGTTTGATATAAAAATAAAATATTAAGAATAATATTATCTAGACATATCAAACCTTTAAAATATAAAATCCAACAATGGTAAAACGGGTTATAATTTGTTATTTCCATGGTGGTCATTTTATATCAATTTTTTAAATCTTCCTGCAGCGCGTATATAATATTTTGGATGCATGGTAGTTTATATTGCCTAAACAAATTTACCCATAGATAAAAAGGGGTTCAGACATCTACCAGTATAGAACAATGCAATGGTTCAGTCTTTACATCTGAAGAAACGAGCTGAGTGTGCTTCAATAAAGATTTTGGAATAAGGAAATAAAGGAAATCAGGGTAGACAAGCACTGATATTTTTGTTCTATGGACCTAAACTTAGTTTGCTATGATTTGTGGTCACGGGGGAGGGGGCACCGAGAGGAGTCGGTGTTCTAGTGACCTTTACATTGGTTGGGAGGTGAGGATGCGTGATTTTTCTCAGCAGTAGCTTTATTCCTTACACATGTTAGAAATTCCATGCATGGAAAGAGAAGGTGCCTTGATGACAGACTTCCCAGACAAATTTCTTTAAGACGAAGTGACTTGGTTATTAGGCGATATATAGTATCACTAACAATAATTGATACCTAGGCTCTTAGGACTTAACTTGGAAGCGATGGAATACTGCTTTCAACCATGACTAATCCAGCTATTGATTTGTTTGGAAAAAGTATTTGGAGCCAGTGACTGCGCATACGTTCACCCATGTAAGACCACCGATACAGCTATACCAAGCTGCTCTTAAATATTGGCCAAGTAGCCATACCAAGGTCAGCCATAGATTCATCGGTTGTGGCAGACATATATAAATAAACTCCCGCTGGTGTTTGTAATGCCTATGCTATTCACCAGGTGGCCCTAGGACGGTATCTGGGCAAATTATAAACTTGTTATGTTTGTCAGGAACACAATTTATTCAAGGCTGCAGAGGTTTTACGTTCAATACTCTCTTAAACGTACTTGACCCGTTACCAGAATTCGGATATATATGGCATATGTGAATAAGGCTCTAATGTAGGTAACATTTATATTACTCGAATAGGGCTGAATTATTTACTAATTCGATTTGTTTACCTAGACTAGTTTCTGTTGGTATAGTTCTAAACTTGAAACAATGCCATTACAAAAGGAAACTTTTACAATACAGTCCTAATTTTATATAATCCCTGTTAGAAAATGGTTGAAGTCAGTTTTAATCATCAAAATCCTGATATCATTATGTGGATGTAATTATGATAGTCCTTTAACTGGCCTTTCAAGTGTTGAATATGTGATTGAATGACTTGATGGATAGATAGATGGATAAATATATATGCCCGGTCCTATTTCAAACTTAGAATTTTTATATTCAAGAGATAAATATTGAAAAAGAATCGTTTTGGTCTCGCTCCACATATGCCCTTCCTAAGTACAAGATGTCAGAATCCTCTTTATACCTGACAATGTTGGTAAGCAATCCAGAGTAAATATACCGAAATAAGAATTATAGTAAAGGGACACTTTAATGCTTCGATTATTCGTTTGTGTTTCTCTCTCATCGCATTTCCAACGCTCTTCCAAACTTCCAACGCTCTTCCAAACTTATTATGTTTCCCTCATCATTTTCTCGGTGCTCCTCTCCCATCTCCTCACAGAACTATATAAGCCCGAATTCCATCCGTTATACAGGCGGTATGCTATAAATACAATGCCTGTATATATGTGATGGTGCCTCCTATATCCCATATTACAACTATTTATCGTGAACACCCAGCCATTCGCTTCATCTCCATTTATATCAAATTTTATAGCCAACGCCTCACAATTGAGCGCTTCGGCCTTTGAAGTGAAGGGCTCGGATGAAATGATACTCCACATGGATTTGGCGTCTCAGAAGCGATATTGCAAGATCAGTCAAAGCTTCCACACAGATGGTTCGAACTCTGTAGGACAGGCAAATAGGCAATGACCAGTTGATCCATCGACAAAAAATGATCCACGCCCATCGGACCTGGAACTAAGGAATGTCGTTCCATTCATGGTGAACCATCAGCCAATGGATTGGATCGTTTTCCTTCCCAGACTTACATTTGCTTAACAGGATTCCATGTTTCGCTATATAATGTTATAGAGTGCAATATTCCAGAGGAAGAGTGCATTAAGGATTTCTATAAATCAGACAACTCAAACAAAATAGGTTAATTTCGTTTTTATTTTCGGCATTAATTTCACATCCATTAGTCCAAAATAATACCATAGTGGCACGTATTATTTTGTCAGATACATAATGTATATTTATAAAGCCTCTTGTCTCCACGAATGCCCCATTGTTATATATCGCGTCAAATCGCTCAGTTTTATATTACCTGCCGGAGGGAATTATTTGCTGCTCTCCTGACATATATTCTAAGGAAGAGATTCTTCGCGACAAAGAAACTGAAAGCAAATATGTTCTATGTCTAGGATATATTGTCTCTTCACACGGATCATAACATGTTCTCTTAGCTGTTGCACTCACCCCTCTCGAGGTCTATTCTGGATAGAATTACCTAGCCGTTCTACGTTTGACAAACTATTTGTTTAGTCTGTTTTAGATGCTTCTATATAATTCTTGATTGGTTTATTATGATCTCTGCATGAATGTCTGAGATTTTCATCTCTTCTGTCTTGGGGACTTTAATAATCATATCTACGCTTTGTATTTTGAATGTATACTATATGTAAAATCTCCTTATAATGCTCGAGTTTGTAGTTACCCTACTTCCCTGATCCATTATTAATGCATCCATCTGGCACTAGGGGAAGCCTCGTGCTAAACTAAGTGGGCAAATACAATATTGACCAGACTAATGCAATTAACATAGGTTTGGGACTCGTACATAACATCTTGCGCGTGCACACACTCTCACAACCATTGTTTGGGAAATCGTTTGTTCAAATATCGTGCGTTATACCCACAACACTATGCAAACACATCACTGTAGGACCTGGATTACACCGATTCTAAATTGACAGCGAACTTTCAAGTCCATTATGCATGTTATATATTGAATGCATCTATTTTATTTTATTTTCAATTTAGACTGCAACTGCGAAGCAGCTTATCTATATCAGATTAAAGCCTTCATTTAAATTCATACCAGACTGTTGGTTAGATAATTGTCATTAATCGGTAATGATAGCTTATTTATGAGAACGCTCTTGCTTTCCTGGTTTAACGCTCAATTTGATTTTAATTATATAGGATTCTAGACTATACCAACGCGAGTGATTACAGTAATTACCTATATTAGTCCACCTTGACGTTATACGTTATAATAGATTGTCAGCGGAAGGCCTATTATCAGGCAAATGTATATTATTTTGGAGAGTGGGAAACGTTGAAATACTTTCCCCCACCTCTCCAAAATAGATGGGCTATTTCTACATTTTGTTACATAAAAGCTCACATAGCTTGGTAAACATAGGTTTGAGTGGCAGAGTGATTGGGTTCAAAGTAGTTTTACCGAACGTAAAAGTTCCAAGAATAATTTCCATTTTTTAAATATATTTTTATTGCACCCCTCATACAGCTAGTGCCTATAATAAAGACATAACCATACCTGTCGAATCGAATGCATGGCAAGATGCATACATTTACAAAGTCATGTATAATACCAGTACCCTGCCCAAGAAACTGTTTATGATACTTGTCAGTGTGCGTATCTCTATAGATATATAGTCCTGTAGATGTATAGTCCTGTTTAGTTTAAACGCTTTTACTTATAATTTAGCAATGACATTATAGCCATGCATGTATAATTCGCAGTAATGTTAGAAGAGGGAATCTTGTCCAGCTGATTGATCCACTCCAGGGATTTAACACCCTGCTTTGATTGATAACGCCGAAAGAGCGTTTCATTGTTGATAAATGGGAGCTGCCTGTTTTGCTAATAGTCTTATTATGCAGCAGATTCCTGCACGGAATATTCAACAACCGCGAGGTCCCATTTTCTAACTTTTTATCAGATTGGTGTAATCCTGTCCTAGGCACTTTCTCATATAACAATTATGTCTAGATGTGATATTATTTGCGATTGCATGGCCAAAAAGCCAACCTGCAAGCATAGTTCGTTATTAACGTTGACACCTCCCCCTTCAATTTCCATTAAATGATAAACAGTTATTGTTGCATCAGTTCACATCCGAATCGCTCCTTATCTGAATTTGTCACTTTTGTAACTATTTAGATAAGTATTATATATCAGTCTTCTCTCTCTCTCTTTTTTTTTACAATTGACTGGTATTAATCTTCATTTACACACATAAAATACAATAGTAATTCCTCATGTTTTACTGTGTGAATAGAATATTATTAAACATTTTGAGCATTTACTTCTTTGAAGAGTTGGTTTTGAACACTAGTGCTGCATTTAATCTGGCATTATCTCTAATCAAAATATGTGAGCGTGCCGTGGCATGCCTCAATATTTGAGCAACTTATATAACGCTGGAATATGATTGATAATTTGGTCATAGTCGGCGTCTATCAGGTCTATGTTGTAGACCACCTGCCACGGACAGATCAATCCCAAATTCCATCATTATCTGGAATTTGAATCTAGTCATTTCCATATTAATTGCGACGGTAGATTTGATGTAAGTGATGGTTTGATTAAGAGTCATTTCAAAATGATTAAGCCTGGGGACTCCGGCCCAAACCGATCTCTTTTCAAGCTCCTGGCTATGGTTTGAGACTCTAGCCGTCGGTCTGAACAGCAAAATTCCTTTAAGGCGTAATATATTCTAGCTTTGGCGACACGTATATTGAGTAAGAATTTCTTTATTTTATTTCTTGAAACCATTATGTACATGGCCAGGTGCCCTTTCACATATAAAATTGTGTTTCTAGTAGAGTCAGAAATATGTTTGATACAAGAAAAAATATCGCTATTTTATTGAAGGTCTGACACATTGATCTTATACATTATGCGTTTCATTGATTTTTATAAAAGTATTGTTACTATCGATGTTTTTATTCTTTCCATTGAAGGTGGCACAGAAGATAGACCTACATAGATCTTTAAAGTATGTCACGTACAAGATGTATTTAGATGAGTGTAGAAAGCCTTCCTCTATAGAGTTCGAGATCAGGTTTTACAGTAAAGTTAACAAATCTCTGCACACATGTTATCCCCCTATTGTAATGCTCTCCGCGCCTCACAGTGGCCAGCCCACTGCTTTCTTATTTCGATTCTAGAGTCTGTACAAACTATGGTGATCCTTCCTCTATTGATCGATGAACGCCAAACATTGGCATGGGATAGAAGAAAGCAATGTTGTTTCCCCATTTAGATATTCCCAGGCTCGATATGCTTAGTGCTGAACCACTTTGATTTAAAGGCAAGCTTCTCGTACAAACTCTGTATTCGATGTCAGTTCCATGCATGGTCTCTCCCAAAAATACAATATGCTTCGCCCAAAAGTGGTCAACCATTTCTAATGTTCTGGAGATGATAAATAATTATGCCTTTCCTCTATCAATTATGGGAAATCAAATAGAGGGGAGACCTGCATTATATGTTCAGACAAGGTTAATGACAGCCAGGGATCAAGTGGGTTTGAATATAGCACGAAGAAGGGCAACAGCCATCGACATCTTTGGATCTTTATGCATAGACTTTTTGGTCTCTGTAACTGGAGGAAGTAGGTTGCTTTCGTGAACTGCCGTAGACAATTGATGTTTTTACTGAATCACTGCGAGCTATTAATTCCTTTGGGATGTGTACGCAATACCGTAGGCAATATCATTCTCTTCGTATTTTATAGTGACATAGATTCACTAAGATGTTCACAACTGCCTTCAATATCCTTTTGTCTTCGTTCTTCTGTTTTTCGCCCGATAAAAATACGTTCCATGTGTTATACAGGAAGACGTGAACTCTTCTCTTTACTAATTAGGCTTTTTTATTGTGTGAGAAAAATCATACTTACGTTCGAGTACATTTCCTCTCTGTTGGCCTTTAATTTATGTATGCTCTCTCTTTCTGTTTAGTTATATTTTTGTCTTTCTGTTTAGTTATATTTTTGTCATCAACTTATCTCGGACTTGTTTCCACCCTTCCCTCTCCAAATCGCCCATGGCTCTTTTCAGCGTGGTTATGAAAAATGACCATTTTTGTCACTGTGTATCATTCCGGAGGCACCTGTCACTAAAAACTGGGCAATTCGACTTTTTTGGTTGCGAATTCCTACCCAATCACCATGAAACCCCAGAGACAAAATATTCATTTCGCCCAATAGGAGCTTTATCCCGAGGAGCGGAAACACATTTCTACTGGTCCGAGAGGTCCCTTTATCAGTATAGAAAAATTGTCTTCCAGTACGTAGCATATTCATAAAAGCAAGAATAAATTCTCTGGTTCATCCATTATAGCGAGCACTTTTGGGGCAGTTGTTTTCCCTTTGATATGATCATTCAATACGTATACATTCGATGTTGTATGTGTACACAATGATGCATGCTTCATAATGATTTGATTCTTAGGCAGTCGTGATTTGTTCGTGAAAACTCAGATTACATCCGCGAATAAATTATAGAGAAAGGTTCGTCCCCAGATGCGCGATGGTTTGAAAATGAAACTTCTATGGGATTATTCACAAAACCTTTACTTAAATACGGAATCCAATTAGTTCATTGTGGGAAGTACATTAATATTAACAAATGAATAATATATAGGGTTTTGTCGAGTAATTATCTTGACGGCGCAAAGGAAAATATTTGGTTCATTGGAACGTTCGGTGACATATAGTTGTGTATAGGTCTTCTTAATTCAGATTTGGACCTGCTCTACAGAATCTCTTGACTTGGCGGTCTGTACTAGACATTGACATTGAAGATGTAAAGACGGGCAAATATTGATTATTGTATTACCCTGGAGAAATAAGCGAAGAAAACGAGAGAGAAAGTGGCAACTAGAATAGCAATAGGTCAAGTATGAATATATGCTTCTTGGGTACACATTCCAGCTTTTGACCCTTTAGGCATTTGCTGTGCATTCAGGGGTTTTGTTGCACCGTCCAGCCAAGAAAATGGAAAGTGAATAGCCAACATAATCCTACACTCCGAGCGGTACTTTTTGTTTCAAAATTATGCTGTACACATTAATGTATTGGTAGTTGATATCAAATCAATGCATGGCATGGACCATCTATACCAAACTACCTGTTCTGAGATTTGATATGCCTATTTAGATATAGCCTACGATGCACGGCAACGCATACGGTATACCAGATATATTTTATGCCGTTCCCTTATTTTTAACTAGAGGTAGGTCAGGCTCGAAGAGAAGATAACAGTATGTTATAATCTACACATACGGGCCACTGGCCTCTCAACCCCGCCCCACATTTCACCCCGCATATTAGGGCTGGTCGCTGTCAAGAAGTTGGTTTTAAATGGATTTACTTTAAAATTGTTTTAAATGAATTTACTTCGAAATAAACCATTTTGTTGCTGGAAGACCTCAACGCAATGTGGGTGGGCCCCTCCCGATGGAGTAATGTGAGGTGGCTGGGTTTCTCTGGAGGTTCTCGTGTGGGAGTAGGATCGTGAGAATGGGAATAATTGCTGTGGGAATTTTATGGCAGTTGTATATCGCTGGAAGAACTCTAGAGCCCAATTCGTTTACACCTTATGGTTCGGAGTATTGTACGTAATCTTGCATTTTTCATTCAGGTTATTAAAATAGGCTAATCCCCCCCCCCCAACCCCCACCCCACCCCACCCCACACACACACTGAATCTTTTCAGCCCGTGTATCTTTCCTCCATTTATTGGTTTTCCCTCCGACTTATCTTTGCTCATGTCGAAAAATATTTTCAAGTACCTTCAGGTAAGGGGAAAATAATGTAAAGAGATGAGAATTGATATGCTTTGTGGGGAAGGTCACTAACGCCGAGTAATATCCTCCTGGAATATTCCAGTAAAATGATCCGCCTTGATCCCATCTTGCCTGGAATCATGACATCGGTCACTCGCGAGTACCCCGCATTTGTAGTGGACCGATTTCCGAATGCTACCGACGGCCCCATTCAGACTGCCTTGGCCGTCTCCTTTTAGCTCTCCTGAAGGCACCAGTTCCGCCCCCTAGCCCCTCGTACAAGAACCAAACCTGCCTCCTCTCAGCCTGTTCTCTCCCGCCTCTCCTCTCGTGCTCACTCACATACTACCACCCCTGGCAAAATGACATGCTTGGCGGACGATACACATGTGCTATCATGTCAGTGGTGTAAAGCACAAGCTCTGCCTGGATTAGATCACTTGGTGACAGACAGACAATGGAGATGAGCTTCAGCTCGCCTGAATCGGTGTCTCTTGCGTTCCCTTAGCAACCACTGCCTTCATTGCTTGCTGCAATCATCTGTGTTCAATTGCTATGGCAACCATATCAGCCGGAACCCAGAATTGAAGTCCTGTCGACCGAGAATCAAACAGAGAGTAGAGAAGTGAGTGTGAACGAGGGAGAGCGAGAGAGAGGGAGGGAGAAGGAGTCTTTAGAGGTGGAGAAAATATGGAGAGTAAATCAACATTATAGAAGCTGGCGGGGCGATGGAAGACGATTTCCCTGATTTCAGACTGACTTGATGATAGTCCGCAGGTGGTTGTTGAAAGGAATGCTCGCTGCTAGCCTTTCACTCTGCTTCGGCAATACCTTTAATAAGGCAAGGAATAATATGGGTCGTCTGCCAGACACCTTTGCCCTGGACATCGGATACCAATATTTTGGATGTGACTTCTGATCTGTGAGAACTGTTGGTAGAACTGATTCATTCACTGAACATGTTCAAACCCCCGCCTTATTTCTAAGTTAGGAGTAGGGTCTTGGTTCACTTTGACCAAAACCACGATATGTGTGTCCTTTGCCTGCTCGAATATCAAGCATAGTTCATCAAAACTTCACCGTCGGATACACTCACTAAAGGACATAAAACTTTTCTCCTTGGATGGTACAAAATAAGTGTATGGATTTGGCTTCACCAGGAGTGATATGCTTTTGGCTTTGGTGTCTTGGTGGCCGAGCATAATATTGATTATCCACAGAAAGCCATAAGAAGGCTTGAGTGGACAAGTTGGGGATGGGAAGAGACTGGTAGTAGTATAGAAGCGGCGGTATCGTGGCCTTCAGTTGTCTCTGGACCGTCTCTATCATATTGATCAGCTCTCTTGCATTACACACTATTACACGCCAGCGCAGAGATATACATAAATGGAAATCAATATCTGTGAATAATCCTATTAACTTCTATTTCTTTTCCTCTGGCTCCAATAGCCCATATGGGACACAGGAATTGTGTCCACACTCACATACTCAATCGATCGGAGCTTGGATAATATTAGTTCCTGGGTATATATTCCTATAACTGGTCCCGTACGCTTTTGGGTGCGATCACTCCAACCGTTCGTTGACAAGCCCCTTGATAGTTTTCACTCTTTCATACAAAATACATTAGCCTGTAAGTGTATTCAAGGGAGAATATACTTGTAGTAATGACGAGCCAGGGAAACATATCCCTTTTTCACACTGGGCTATTATTGTAGAAGTATGCGCGCTGAAGAAATGAGGAGATAACTTGAGACTTTCGTGTATAGACTTTTTTCACCGTTCCCTCCTGCGGGGTTTACTTGTAAAGGAGGGACTGTGTTACTGCCTTCAGCAGTGAACCTGACCATATATCACATGACAGAGATTATTCTAAGCGGGCCCAGACTTTTGCACCTGATTTAACTTAACTCTATTGCCGCGGAATCCTGTGCTACTTGACAAAGTGAATCTTCTTCTTTTTAAGTTCAGCACAGATATAGAGCTATAGAGAAGATCACCAGAACACTGAAACCGAGAGTGATTGCCTCTCATAACCCTTGGAATGTCAAATCGAAATTGGCTTTCATTTGGATAAGAATTGAAGCGGAAAATAAAAATGTGTTTTTGCGCGAAAAGGGACAGACGACATTTGGTGAATGGTTATTAAGGGACAGACATCTGCTTGTGTACGATGGAGTTTAGGTTGTGAACTCAAGCACAAATGCTTCAACAGTAAACACGTCGAGCCATACACCACGCAACAAAAACCTCAAAGAAGTTAATAACCAACCAAGTCAAATAAGTATGTCTAGAATTGTGGAATGGTTTCTGGACTGAAAAATTGCCATAATTTGACAGGTTAAAGCTGAGCATTGATGAAGTATGGGAAAGACAGCAGGCGGATGTTTTCCTTTGATAGTCATGGATTAGGTAGTTGCGATGCTGTAATATTGGAGGTGTTCATTTCAACGTTAATCCCCCAATCCCTGCAAGGTTGACAAATGGGTCTTTATAATCCCAGTGAAACGAAGGAGATTTAAAGGATTAAAATACTTGCTTCCATCCACAGGCGTTCCCTAAAGGGGAGGCACTTATTGTCCTACATTGCTGGAATATTTACCACATTATGTGCTCCCTTTAGATTCTTCTGGTGTGACTAACTATTTCAGGGGATGGAATTAACGTGATTCCAACAACTACTACATGTGTAAGAAAGCAATATTCCATTCACAACCAAACCGGAATTAGAACAGGAAGGAGTTCAACAAATGAGGTACTGGCAGAGGTACTGGTAGAGGCATGAGAAATATCCTTGAGGAATGTGTGTTCTTATGTGATTGTTGTGGGTTTTACTCCGGTGTCGGTGGCTCAAGCAATCATTATTGTCATACCAGGAGGCAATTTGAATGAAGACAACAAGGTCCTGTAGTCTACCACCCGTCACTTCCCCTCTTAAAGGAAACGTTATTGGCAACTCTTAATCATATTAATCACGAGTAATTGGATCATACTTCCATATATTATAAGGGTCTGGTGGAACTTTCCTCCTAGCACAATTAAAATTAACAAGCCATGGCATTGCCGGACGAGTTCTTGGTATATAATATGCAAAAAAACCGCCTTGTCTTGGATGCTGGCAATAAAAAATCACTGTAATAAAAAGAATATGTAATAACAGAGCATGCATCATTTAGTTCACAAGCCTTGAATTGATTTTTATGCCAACAGCAACCATGTTTCATAAAAAAGACAATATTGTCAATATTAACAAGCGAACAACCATCTATGATAATGATGACTTTGATATTCGCAATAATGACACGCGAGTTCAGCTTGATTCTCAGGAAAATCCCCTGTGGAATATCGGTTCAGGAAATTTCACTCGGGATACATGGACAACACCCAATACCAAATCCAGGGTAAGTCCAAGTAGCTGGACTTACACCCCGATCAGACCAAAATGTGGGAATTATGGATATAGGAATAGTGAATCGTTTGATAATGGTAATAATGAGTCCAGTTATCTTGAGTACACTGGGGGTGATCTGATGCTTCCAAGTCATAAGAAGCATGGAACGCATAAAGTTGGACCATGTCAGGTTCCTTTGTTAGGAAAAACAACGACCAAATCTAAATCAAATAACGACACAAAATGTGCCCTTAATGTCGCAGACTATTACATAAAAGCTGATGGTCACCCAGAGCGGACAGAAAGATCCCCTTCCGCATCGTCCGGTTCCTCTAAAAAAGTTGGACTTGGAAGTGGAGGGGGATTCTGGGATAGCATGGGTGAATGTTGTGTAAAGAGGAAAGATCCGCCAGAAAAACACCAACAAAAAGCTTGGAAAACGAGCCCTTGGAAACAAGATGGATACGTAGACATGCAACAGAAAAGGGGATCCAGATTGTCAACTTCCCCATGTCAAAGCAGAAACCATTCTCTCCGTAGTCACAGGTAACAAAGAACTCCATTTTTTTAAAAACTCTGTACCATGTTGGTCTGGAGTCTGTTGGTGGAATTAGGAATGTCCTTTTTGTAGCCTAGAATAAGCTGATGGGAACCCATTACCTATGGTACCGGTCTAGAATGCAAATGGATACTGGACAGGGAGGTGGTGTGTGATATAGCACACTTGCCACCCCATCCCAGCAGAATCAGATAAGTTGTTACAGTATTTTATGCCCCTTACTTTACTAGCTAATTGTATTGTGTGCCAAAGCAGCATACATACGCTGCCTGGTGAATAGTTCTCTCTTTAGTTTCTCTGCTTCATTTATTCCCTCCGGCGAATGGTCGCAAGTAGGAACCAGTTCAATTTCCCAGCAGACATGGCGCCTTATTTAGTTGTCATAAGACCATATACGTCATATTACCGTTGAGTGTCATCATATGATGCCGTGACGTCACAGGGATAGGTGTCTTTGAAATGAACTTGCCGTAGGAACATCTCAGCAGGCTGGGTGTGTAATTGATGTATGTGAATGTAGGTTATGTAAAGAATACACTTTGATTTTCTTCTCTGTAGAAGAGCCTTGGGCATTTCGTCCAAGTCTGTCTAAAATTGTATGTTAACCTTCAGGGAGTATACCCAGTATGCACCCGCACTGTATCGATTTAGATCCTGGAGCGTGAAATCACAAGGGATGCCGTGTCATAAGCTTGGGATTTAAAGATATATATTTTTTACTTAGGATCTGGGATTAGTTTTTCATTTTCTATTCAAGTTGCCTGTCTCTACCCTCAAGAGATGATGCAAAGCACCAATGCTCAGTGGTTGTGTTGATAAAAGAAAATTAAATACTCGATGGCCTTCTTCAAAAGATTCCTTGCTCCTTCCTTTCAACAACAGATAATAGTAACACATTATTGGAATTTCATTCCCACGAGTATATCATAGGCAGCATATTTAAAATTATGTTCAGGGGTTTGGGTATCATTACCCCTGTTGAAGTCTTCCCTTCCCTGTACTGTGGAATGCTGCATTTCATTTCCCTCACAGGGGTACATGTAGAACCAATCCATGACACATGTAACCAAGCCATATGGCACCGAACAAACGGTAAATTTATGGGAGCTACACTACTAAAACCGTGCAATGGAATAATTATAGGGAGCTGTGGTTTACTGGCTATGATAAATTATGGTGTAACATAACTCTAATTGGCTAATCGTACCCAGACAAAAGAATTTGATGGTTATGTGCTTTATTGTATGTGGGATATCGTACTGTGTTTAAAATTGCAGGGTGCGCGTAGTAAACATTTGATATGAGCTTCTATCTGAGTTCACCTTTCATTATAATTTTACCATCATATTTTTAACATGCGATATTATTGATTGCGTATTTTCAAAGTCACAAAACGTGGGTTCAAGTTGGTGGAAGTATGTTCTATGAAAAAGTAATGAACTGAACAACCCCAGAAAATTTACAGTCGCTTTCTCATCGCTTGGACTGTGGCTTCCCCGTTAAGAATTATGCCCTTTGCCCTAGCTTCTGAAGTTATTTTCATTTCTTCTCCTGTCCTGGCGAGTTCAACTATCTACTTTTCTCTAAAGACTGCCCAAATGCCCTCCCTTAACTGACCTGTTATTCTTCCCATTTGAAGTATAAATTTAGGAAAGACAGGTTTGTAGACTTGGAAAGCGATCAGCGAAGTCACACAGAGGGAATTGAAGTGAGTAACGATGAAAGACAATGTGTAGGTCCAGGTTCATTGGAACTGTCACTTTCGGTTTGTGTTTCGGAAGAATTCCTTCTTGTGGAATGCCACCGTCATAACCAACTGATTGCTCGATACCCTCACCCTCTTTGGAGAACGAAATCTATTACCATGCACATTCTCGACTCATTGGTTCCCCTTAATTAAAACTGTCAAAGATAAATAATTATGTTTTGGCATAACAGGAGGCTGCTGCTCTTCTTATACATGAGTGGCCATTATTGTCTTGACGAATGGACATCTTTGTTGCGCTATTTAGTTTCTATATACATTTTTTCTATTTGAAGATTTAAGTGAATACTCCTTAGATAATTGTAATAACGTCAATTAAGTCATGATTATCACCATATATGACGATTTGGGTGATAAAAAACTCAAGAGCTTATTCTCCCAACGGCCCATGAGAATCAACGTAGGAGTCTGGCATATTCTATGCAGCTATTTTTTTCCCTTACTTCCCTTCTAAATGTCACTTGATATCTTCCTTTCTCACTTCATAATATTGTTAACAATATACATGTAGACGTTTTTGTGGTCCAGGACTCCATGAACAGGCCTGTCTTGGTGAAAGAACAGCGTCTGTGTTTATTTAAAGGGCCTCTCTCTGGACATTATGTCCGGGCCGACAGACTTACTGCCTGTGACCAAACATAGCCACCACAACAGCTTCCTCGAAAAGCCTATGGACTGTGAGAACATTGCTGGTTGGTGTTTGGTAGGGGCTGTCGATATGCTTACAAGTTAAAGTTTTGATTAATGATATATATATATATAAATAGTTTGTTCATATATTATATTACATTTAATTTCATTCAATTTTAATCGCAATCCCATGCAGTATTGTCTTCCTTCCCCCATGCGACAATGGGATATATTTGCACATCATGGATATACCCAACTGTTAACACAACTACAAAATATATACCTATTTAAAGACGTCCTTAATATTATATCAGATTCTATGTCAGATATATATCAGATATCAGATACCATGTGACTCAAGTTTGATTCCCTTTTAAAGAATTAAAGTATTTCATTCCACATTTATTGAATGCATTAGCAGTATGCGTCTATCTCTTTCAGCTCTTGTGTTTATCTGCAATTTCACTTATATCAAATTAAAATGTTATCAGTATGTTTTCAAATTTTCTCAGGAGTAATTGTAATTAGAATAACGGGTGCAAGAATTCCCCAAATTTGGATTAAAGCATGGAATTGCCTGAAATATAATTATATAGTTATATTTTTATTATTATAAATTACCTAGATTAGAGAACTATTGAGTATTGTATGGACTATCACATGAGAATATAATTTTATACACATTCCTTTGTCAAAATTGTTTGCATCCTATATGTCCGGGGAGTTGGCGATATTTCACCGAAGCAAGTGTTACTATGGCAAAAGAGGCCAAGCAACATTACCTCGGGGTGAGTCTATCTCTAAATCCAATCAGGACACCGAACCCTATGAAAAATGTCACGCTTTAATACCAATTTGAACAATTCATGTACATGTTTGCACTAATCTACCTGACTATTGAAGATTTCCTGAGATAAGAACAGAATCTCTCTGCAAAGAAAGAGCCATTCATAAATCAGTTGGCTCGTGTGTCTGTATTATGTTCCAGCCAAAGGTTTTATCCATTGCAAAATACATTTCCCCAACAAACGTCTACATAACATTCATATTTTGCCTTTCTGTTCCTTCAGAAGTTTCATCTTACGTATTAATCATTGGGCAATCTTTTGAGTTACGGGAATAGAGATTTTGCCATGTCAAGGCCATTTCTATTTTATTTAACAATTCACTCTCATTGGCATTGGCCGAAGTGTATATGCACCGTGTAATCAATGTTCACGTTAGTCTGGAATTGTTTTGAAATGTATCCCTCGAGCTCAAGAATGTACTGGGAACCGATTTTCTGTAAATGTATTGTAAATGTACTGTTTAGTTTTAATGAATAGCGCACATTATATATATATAGGCCTAGTCTCATTGTCTTCCTTTCTATTTTCCTTAAGGGTCTTCCCATATTATACTTTAGTTCTAAAACACGAAGTGGGTCATTTATTAGGAGAGTGTCCTCTTAGTTGTGCCGTTCCCAAACATCTCATACCTACCTTATCCATTCTTCAAATATTTGCGAAACAAAACATGCCACTTTATATCTTAGAGTAAAAGGGACAGAGGGGAGTCAGAGGGAGATGAAAGGTTCCATCATCTCCGCCGCCCAGCAGGGTGATTAGCTGTTATCTGGTCATTAGCAGTGGAGTGCCCCTCACCATTTTAAATGACTTAATTGCAATTTTAAAAAATCATTTTAAACTTTTGAGTTTTGGTTACCTGTATCAGAATTATTTCCATACAACATCAAGTAGGTACTAAAGAGCAGAAAAAATGTCCTTCCCCAGTTCAAATACATGCAGTACAAGTGGAGATATCAAGTACCAACTACACAAAATTCATCATTTTTACCTGCATTTTTTCCACATGCGACATTGTGCGACACCTTAACCACATATACCACAGGAAAGCTACATTTCTCAAGAATCACATACTCAAATCCCAATAATTAGGACGGATTAGGAAATATAAAAATCTTGAAAAGAAAAAGTTCTTTCAAATGAGTGTTCCAAAGAAATTTAACTATAACTTGATTTGTAAGTATAGTAGAGAGATAAATCAAATACCAAAATCATGCTTGCAATATGGGGAATATAATTCTGGAAGAGTGCAATGTGTATGAATGATAGTTTGTATTAATCATGTACCAATAATTAATATCCAGCAATTAGGTCATGAGGTTCTGGAGAGGGGTGGGCATCGGCGGTGGCATCGGCGGTGACCATCATGGTGCACAAAGCCCTCCTGCACCACAGGTGTTCTGGCTCATCTTTGGGCCAGGACTCAGCAGGGAGTAAGCCATAAAATTCCGAGAACTTAATCTGTTTCTTTTAATCTAAGTTTATATATACGAACAAGGAGATGCAGCAGGCATCCCACCGCACACAGTGTGAATTTCCCATGCCAATCTATACGGCTGTTGACATCTGTTTCTCGGACATAGGGTGATGATGGAAAAAGAAGTCGGTTGAAGAAATGAGGATAAAATAGTCATGCACGGTACGCAGTCAGAAAGCGATATAATACATTTATTCAAGTCAATTGCATTCCAGAATTTTCCCCCACGTTCTCTCATGCCCTCTCGCCCCCCTCCCTTTGTTCTGCACCGTATTATGGTTACTGACATGCATGTGTCTCTGTTTGTATTTTTCCCGGCCTTATATTGCCACCCCAGAGCTGAAGGAGTCCTGTATTCAAGTACATTCTGAGAATCTGGATTTATTTCAGAAAATCCTCTACCAAATTTAGACGAGAGAAACCAAGACGGAAGTATCCGCGTCCATTTGCTCCCATTCTAAATTTGGATTGTAAACTTGCATTGTTCCTTGCATGCCGTATTGGGGACTATAAAACAGACCCATGCAGTAGTTTACATTTTGATATTTAATAAATCATCAAAGCAAATTTAGATCCAATATGAGGGTCTGTCGGATTTATGAAATTCAGTTAATACCGCTACGACCTGGATATTCTGATGTGACATATGTTGCAGCACAGAACTGTGGCTCGGTTCCTCTTAGATTACACCTATTAACCGTTTTTCTCTGGACAGATGATGGTCTTGTAGAGCCGGTTCCTTACAATATTCTATAATAATTTTCGCTTGAGAAATGTCCTCTTGAAGTAGATAACGCTGCATGTAGTTGTAAAGGAACGGACGTGAAGTCACCGTCTGCAGCCGGAAGGAAGATTCCACTGAAATCGTATAAAAAGTGATCATCGATGTGATTCCTATCAGCTCCCGAGGCTGCTCGTGCTGATATGGGAGATGGTTGACATAGGTCTGGTCTTAGAGTAAAAGGGACAGAGGGGAGTCAGAGGGAGATGAAAGGTTCCATCATCTCCGCCGCCCAGCAGGGTGATTAGCTGTTATCTGGTCATTAGCAGTGGAGTGCCCCTCACCATTTTAAATGACTTAATTGCAATTTTAAAAAATCATTTTAAACTTTTGAGTTTTGGTTACCTGTATCAGAATTATTTCCATACAACATCAAGTAGGTACTAAAGAGCAGAAAAAATGTCCTTCCCCAGTTCAAATACATGCAGTACAAGTGGAGATATCAAGTACCAACTACACAAAATTCATCATTTTTACCTGCATTTTTTCCACATGCGACATTGTGCGACACCTTAACCACATATACCACAGGAAAGCTACATTTCTCAAGAATCACATACTCAAATCCCAATAATTAGGACGGATTAGGAAATATAAAAATCTTGAAAAGAAAAAGTTCTTTCAAATGAGTGTTCCAAAGAAATTTAACTATAACTTGATTTGTAAGTATAGTAGAGAGATAAATCAAATACCAAAATCATGCTTGCAATATGGGGAATATAATTCTGGAAGAGTGCAATGTGTATGAATGATAGTTTGTATTAATCATGTACCAATAATTAATATCCAGCAATTAGGTCATGAGGTTCTGGAGAGGGGTGGGCATCGGCGGTGGCATCGGCGGTGACCATCATGGTGCACAAAGCCCTCCTGCACCACAGGTGTTCTGGCTCATCTTTGGGCCAGGACTCAGCAGGGAGTAAGCCATAAAATTCCGAGAACTTAATCTGTTTCTTTTAATCTAAGGTCTGGTCCAGTAAATCTATAGTTTATTCAGAATTATATGCGTCATTACATTTTTCCGAAATAATTTGAATATTTTTTTGAATGTCTGGAAAGAGAATTTAGTTGTAAACGGCAGGTTTCTGGACAATCTGGAATTCATAAAAATTCCGATTGTCAAGAACACACAATTAATTAAGAGGATTTTGCTTCTTGACAATCTGAATCTTAACGGGTGGCCGAGCGGTCAAATATAATGGGTAGGTTGTGGATTCGATCCCTGATGGGGCTGCAATTTCCGTATCCTCCGTATGTGATGGTGTGACCGGTTGATTAATATGGTTATGGATGATAATTCCGGATGAAAAATAGAAAGAGCCAATGCCTGGCAGGAACAATCTGGAGAGTCTAGAATGAACAATGTATACCATATAGAAGGATTTCCCAATAGTTAGGTCTCGGTCATCTGTTAGGAATATCTAAAATAGAAGCTCTGTAGATGGGATTGACTAACCACAGGGCGTGATTTTCTGAGCACAGGCAATAACACATGATTGGCTGATAAGGACAATAACAATCGGCACAGTTATTGATATTGGCAATATACTCGGGTTATTTTGGCTGATATCAGCATGGGACTCCACTGCATACCCCTACGGCCAATGTCTGATATCTGAAGCAGTAAGCCCCTGTCCTAGTAGAATGGATGAAACACAATTTCTAGCTATATGACAGCTAGCTTAATTTGAAAAGGGACTCTATACATCTGGGACATTTTAAAAAATCACAAATGTCTGGTCTCCCGACTTGAGGAAAATTATTCTAAAGGAAAAATAAAATTTACTTTTATCACTAACACATATTTATTTGTGGAAGCTAATGAAATATGTTTGTTTATAGATTCAAAATAATTCTATGCCATCCTCCTTCTGATCAGTATAGGTAGTGTATGCAAAGATAAGAAATGACCAATTTAATGTACGCTGAGATGTTCAAACATCAATTCTCCCTATGCAAATATAGAATATTTTCTTTTTCAAGAGGAGACAGCGGCACATTGGGCCACCATACATATTCATCTTAAATCCACAAAGGGAAAATAAAACGAAATTGATAAGAGCATCAACTTGCAAATACATTCAAAAACCAATAAGCCTCACAATTCTGTACGGAATATATACCTGTCTATTTGGTTATCTTTTCAAAACATGTACAACAATCTGGGGAAAGTGTGCATTATATTCTCTGCCATGCCTGTTTTCCGCACTATATTGACATAGAATCTAGACAGCGTTTACTATTCGCACGCTCTTTGCCTCCCCTCCTATACTTTGTCCTATTGTAATTTTATTCTGTATAAAAAAATCATTCATTTTCTTTCTAAATAAACCAAAGTGAACAAATTACTCCAAGACTGCGCCCATTAAACGTTTGCGTGACACTTTATTTCAGCTCTGGGTCTCTTCCATATTCGGATACGGTGGCCGAGGTTTGGGATAAAACCTCCCTGGGTGTAATTTTTACAAGATAAATGTTCATGGGAACGCTTTTGAAAAGAAGCTGGTGTGTTCGTTTTGTCTCATCCCTTAGCCATGGAGGTGCCTTGTGGGATCATCTATATCAATTGACAATCCATTTATGTCTAGGTTTTCCTCAGCTGAGCTTGTCCCTGAAAGCATTAAGGCATTTTTTCATGGTTGTGCATGCGTTCTGTATGTCATTCCTCCTAATCCTGTGGATTAATAAAAACATAGAATTCATTTTTTATTCCTGGACCTCTTGTTCTTGACACACATACAAATCTATGGGAATGTATCTGCATAATACATGATTTTAATTGGGCTTTATGGACAGAATACATTTTAATTAAAGCCCTGGGCTGTAAAGAACTAATACACGACAAGGCCCTTAGCTAACACACAAAAGTGTCCCATGCCTCGTGTATTATGGGAAGAAGAATGATTAAATTTTCATGTCTGGGCGTGTTAGTTCATACAAGAGATGAAATCTAAAAATGCCTTCCTTCAGCTCCTCTGCTATTTGCTGTGAATATTTGATATGTATAACCTCTCTAGTGTCGGTGTTCACCCCTCCACCATAACGCCCCCACCTAACCCTGAAGCAACTCTTGGTACCAGCTTATTTAGTGAGTAACCTTCACACACGGTGTCGACACTTATCACTGAACAGAAATGAACCACTTCATTGTCCATGTACATAGAAGTTCTACTGGAATATCATGGAATTGTTTAAGAGAATAACAATACTATCCAGTCTAGGTCCAAACCCTTAGATCAGAAATGAATGGCATGTCAGTGATTAGACGCCTACTTCGCTAATCGGTTTCCTGGCCTAGAACTCGGCGGTCTAATGGGAATATAATGACGGTTTTGCGGTCTTAATGGAATTATAATGGTACTTTGCGGTTTGAGGCGAGAGGCTTCCCCTCCGTTTGAAGGGA
The DNA here is from genome assembly GCA_942159475.1 of Sthenelais limicola. Classification (NCBI taxonomy): domain Eukaryota; kingdom Metazoa; phylum Annelida; class Polychaeta; order Phyllodocida; family Sigalionidae; genus Sthenelais; species Sthenelais limicola. Next base: position 70,855,090 of record OW804097.1, on the reverse strand, counting down.
CTCTCTCAACTTTGGGCCTTCAAAATATAATCACACTATGTTGGTGACTAAATAGAAATAGGACTAGTAGTACAGTGGGTTTTTGTCATTTCCGTGTCTTTTATACTTTTTTTATTCGTTCACTCTTACTCCAAGAATGAATCTGCATATCAAAAGATTATCGATCAACGTGTATTCGTTGCGATCACTTTATCTGTGTAATCTGATAAGGATGTTCTCTCCCTGGAAAACAATAACTATATGGGCGCTGCAGACCGTCTTGCCCCATTCAATATACCTTGCCAGACAAAGGACCTTCCCCACCACGTTCCATCTTCACAGCGTCTTCTCTTCGCAGAAAGAATGAAAAGATGAATAGATATCAATATATTCATACCTACATTGTGCTCATCATATTAGTGCGTGGGAAGGTGCTGGACGACAAGTCGCCCCTGGCGATAAATTGTGTCGGTGCGCAATATGAGAACCTGATTTCATTGTCTCATATTTAGGAGACAAAAAGAGACAGAGGCCGATCCTGCCCTGCCACGGATTCCTGTCCCGATATATTAGTTAGCTACTAATATTTAGCTTTGCAACATTTTCTTTTTTCTTTGCGGAAGTCGGCATTTGCCCCACCCACACAAGAGGTGGTATTTAGCTTCATCGAATGTAGTGGGGCTGTATTAGTGTCATACATACATTTTATTTATATGAGTCTGATTGGGTACTAATTAGAGAATGGTGAAACTTTACTTCGCCAAACAGGAATTTGAGTCCACTCGCGTAGTGAAGGCTGTCAGTAATTATATGATATACCTCTTAATACATGCAGTAATCTATTAGTATATATCATTGTTTATATATAATTATGCTTAACTGCATGTGTGATCTCAAAATGATATATGTGCTTAATAAATATGAAAAATCTTTGCTGGATTAGGAAGGGGATACGTACGGGACTTACAATCGACTGGAGGAGAAGTCTTTGTAAACTAGTGGGTGGTCGATATTTTAGAGAGTTCCTCTAAGAGAAGGCTAATCCCTACATATATGAAGCATTGCTTTAAGCTGCTGTCAAATTGGGGAATTACCGAACTAAATCCTTTTTCTCACATTTACTTTTCTTCGTAAGACCTTGTGAGAAAGCGGTTGTTATGGGGAGTATCTTCACATTGTGTGTTATATCATAGGGAACCAAGTCACGTGTATCTTAATCTTTTCTCGAAGGAATTTCTGAGCAGTAGATAATGTCCTCGAATGAATATCATATTTGCCGGACAGTATCTCACCATTTCCCATATGAGACCTTTTCTAGCTAACATATTCTTGTATAATATAGAGCTAATTATGTTCGTGCGTTATCTTTACTTTTATATCAACGCAAATTTATGATATTTAAAAAATATGTTTATTGGCCGTTGACACAATTTTAATGGGATACAAAAGAAAACCATAGTCGACAAAGGTGATTGTTTTCGTGCGTTGCCATGGGAAATCTGAAGACAAATTAGATAGGTTAACATACACTATAGATTCTTATCTTTCCAGTTGATACAATTAATACACAGATACTTGATAGCTTTTATGCTCGAAAATAATCAATATCACCCAATCAACGGATGATATTGATATCAATTTTCCTTAGCTATTTAATATGAATTCAAACTAAGTATATATCAAACGTCTACAGTCTAAAATAATCAAATACCTATCCTTTATTCACCACATGTCCTGCAGCGCGTATCAAGGACTTTTTATATTAGTTTTACTATTCACATTTGCCTAGAAACGCAGGCGAGTACATCACCTGCAGCTATATACTCTAGGCAAACCAAAATGACGCCTAATACACAAAACTGCACCGCCCTTCCACAACACCCCTTCAATGTGCACACCTCGGAGTTGACTTGAGGGATACTTGTAGTTACCGCCCACTCAGGTACTCCTATGCGATAAATAAAGCTGGTGTATATTCTTCCAACTCCCTCTTACATTTCCACTTTAAATAAGCCATTGAAGTTGGCAGCTACCCGACCATTCTGAGGCGACTTTTAGTTGTTTTCCCTCTCGTTTCTTCTGGACTATCCTTGGCCATCTGTATGCGAACAATGAAAAGACCCGTGGACATTCGAATCGACGGCTTATGATTTATTGAAGAATATGGGTGTACTGTGTGTGTACTGAATGTGAATGCACTCAGGTAATTAAAGCACTGGGATGTATATCGATATGTCACCGAATTCTACCGTTGTGTAATTTATAGTTTGCGATCTTTTGAATTGATGTATATACGATATGCTTATCATGCTTTCTAGACAACGGGGTCATAATATTATAAGTCATTTCCACAAAGCTAGATTATGTCATACCATAGTATACGATGTGGTATGTGATACAAGGATATATTTCTTCCCGATGGCTGGTCAGGTATCTAACTAAACTCTTAAATTTTGATTGCCTCACAGTATGTAAACTACACTAGACGGGAATTGTGCTTGTTTTTTTATCCGGAATAAAGCTTGTGGAAGAAGTGGAGGTCTCAGTTGGTGAAAGTTGTATCTGGTAATTATATGTTACGGTTACTGACCAGTCAAAGCGCGTGGGTGGGATTAGAAGAAAAACTGTCCCAGCAGGATTCAGTAAGCCTTGCAATAAGCTGGGATGGAATAGACGTGTCTAAAATTAACCCCTTCCGTCTTTTTGCCTTCTTTCCTTCTTAACTCTGGTCTTTGATGATGAAATACACTCCCTATAGCGCTTAGACGTGTGATCTTTACTATAACTTAATCTAATCTCCCATTGGCGTACTACTTCTAAGATACGTTTCGTGCTGCGAAATAATTTCTACTCGCATATGGCCGATATATAAATTAACATTAGATGTTAGTATATGTAAGCTTGCATTGTGAAGAGCCGGTTAATATCACACTGAAATATAAATTATAATGTACGACTGTTCTGTATTACTACTGGCCAATAATGATACTACTTGATCATATAATCTATCTCAATATTGTTATTATTTCCATTATCTTACACAATTCTGGAGGGTACATTACTGAGTCTTTCAAGATTCGAAAGTGATCACAAAGACCACTCAAATCCCATGTCCCATGTCAATTACCGAATTAGTAATTGATTTTAAGGTCTTAAGAATGTTGGAACTTCGTTGGCTCAGAATTGTTAACGACGTCGTGTTGTTTTCTCTCTGTGTCGTCCCTAATAGGTGGACCAACTTATCCAATTCAACATTCTCCCGAGACTGCCTAGTGTCCAATTGTCAAGTGAAATATCGTTGCAATTCTGGCAAAGTGATCAATAAATCACTGCCTTGCTTCCATCACTAGGCGGGGAAAATGACTACCTGAAAATAGATTATTTATTTTGGATTTGTCATTAATATTGACACCATTCCAGTTAAAAGACACACACCAGCATGTGTTGGCTCTTTTTGCTATAAACACTGAGGTTATCACCTGTAATGAAGATTGATAATGCAATATTTGGAATATTTTCTGCTGCGTTACAGCCGTTACAATCTGACAGGACTCCTTCATATTCTTAGATATCCTTTTTATAGATGAAAGAGGAATATGTGGAGACAGAAGAGCTCTGTAGCAAGTAGAACTAGGCGTCGTCTGAGGGTTGAGTGACAAAGAAAGTGGTCGGTGCTTTGAATAATAGGTCTGTGATATTTGAGGCTTCCATTGTTAGGCTAGGTGGTCGAGATGTTTTTGTGGAGCATAAGATTTACAATTTGTTGCCACACAACCTCCCTATCGTCGGGAGCCAACGCACGTTGGCTTAATTGACATTCGAGCTCTGGGACAGAAAATAAAAGAATCGATTCTTTGTGATGAACTTGTCTGCATTTTTAACTTCGTTGTATGTAGCTGAACGATCTTACATTTGGTATGTATGTAAAAATATGTTTTACGTATAGGAGGAATACTACAAGTTTGAGTTTCCTTACTTTCATTAGCAATTCCTTAAATATAAAATGCATATTTTACTCATGTGAGAGGGATCAGAGACATATATAACGTTTAGGCCTACAAATAAAAATACAAACATTCTGAAGAATAGAATATAAGTAAAAGTTCTGTCAGATCAATAACCTTTAGAAAATGTCCTATTCGTGACAACCCAAGGGATGTATTTATATTGTTGGTGATCCAACAGTCAATTATGGGCGCCATATACTCCCCACTATTAATACATCTGACTGAATTAAAGACTGATGGGAACGATGTCCGGATAGGTTCCCAAGATACTCATCAACAAGACTGTTTCACAGGCGCAGAGAATGTTGTAATCTGACAAGTTGGAGCATATTCAGTATTGTGTCTGGATCACGCCCTGGATCACGCCTGATGGAGGGCTCAAAGAATATTAAAAGAATTAACTGACTGGAAACCGTGTCGGAGGTTGCATCAAGGAGCTATGTCCTTGCCCTAGACTATCCAGTACAAAAACACCTATTTATCACAGATTATGTCACGCAGAATACAGCCTTGACAAAGCCGCCCCACGTGTACATCGCTAACTAATCTGTGAGCTAATGATTACCTTCGGACATCAAAAGCTCCCAAAATAGTTCCTATGATCCTTTCTTTCTTAGCTTTTCTTTCGTACATACCATCCAATCAAATGATTGGCACGCGGTAGAGAAAGAGGCTGCTGTGACTGTTGCTTATTTGAAGGTGACTGACAGTTCTTTTCATGTCCTTTGACTAGTGGTATGTTCACTAGCTACATTTGCCTCTAGTTCTAAGAAGTGTCGCCCTTTTAAAGCAGCCAAACAATATTTAAGTTTTCTATGTACCTCTTACTATACCTTCAGGGCACCTATTCTGAGTCCATTCCATCCTAAACTGATTGCCTTATTGACGCCATTTGTCGGTCTCATCCAAGAGATCACTAGCCATCACTAATGTCGTTTGGTGTTATAATGACGTCACAACGAGTGATGAGATGGTCTCGTGGTTCCCAGGGTCGTACTGAAGCCGGGTACTGAAGTTAAATTGTTCTTCTTGGGGTCACACATAAATGTGTCTCTGCCCAACACTCCACTAGGTGGCCTGTACAATAGCGTTGGACACCTACGTTAACATATAACTATAAGTACACTTATCTAAAATAGCGTGACATTCCTCTGGCTTTGTGACCCAGGGCCAATCAGAACGGCTTTTACATACGTATTACTCACGGGGGCTTCCCCGTAGGCCTGTGTTTGGGGGCGGTGACAAATGGTATACGGACACCTCCCCTGCAAGACGTGGGACATGTTTAGTAGGCTGGCTTGTGGACCACCAACCTCACCTTCCTATATCAACTGAAGAAAGTATACACAAATCAAAACAAAGAGAACAGTGGAAGGCCATGTGCTTGCTCTAATATGGATTACCACGAAGCAAGCGGACATTAAATATAGTTGGTGACAAGGAAACCTTTAGATATATTTCCATCAGTAGCTGCATCTGTCCTTATTTGCGTCTTTCGGGAAAGATTGCCTCAGGACAAGGCTACACGCGTTAAGTTGGATCACGGTTTCATTTGTTCGTTTCAAATCTATAAGGTGACTTAGGATTACTATATACCACGTTCTCAGCGTGGTGCATTTATGTTCAACTAAAGAGTCCTTCCCAGGAAATTAAGAAACATGAAGTGGGAAAGGAACCAATTTTACGACACATTTTCCTTTTTTAACGGGTAAGGCATCTTTAATAAAGGCTATACAGATTACGGATAATCTGTATGACGAACACTACGAATATTATATTTTTTCAAATATGGTGTTATCATTTATTTATTATGAATATTATATTTTCAGCGTGCTATACATTACCATAGTTTCTATTTCAATCTATATATCCAAAAACGGTTCATGATACTGCATATATCAACCACAGAGGAAAGGCTTTATTATAAGCTTACTTTCAAAACTTCAAGAACCAAGACCTGCCATTTCCTATATTTATTATTTTTAATGACACTGTTTTCAGTATTTTATGAAAGATTTCTCTCTCACGGGATCCCCCAGGGTCCAATATCATATTTCCTTAAAAACAAGAGCTCTAATTTTTCGGCGTCTTCTGTACTTCCAGGTATGATTCATTACGAAAGATCGACCCGAGTGGGCACATGGAGGATGAGGAGCAACTAAAACAACACACATGGTATCAAGCTGGTATACCGCGGTAAGTAATTAATTGCATTTCTTACTTTTCTTTGTGTATAATTTATTTTGCTCCAATGTCGCTGTTCATGGATGAAGTTTAAAATTAATAGAATAATATTTGAGATCTCGTTCGGCCTGTCTGGCTAAAATGTGTTCAGCATCAACCTTGCAGCCCTTCCTTCCATACCTGGAACAGTAGCGATTGATACTATGTCTAGCTAAAGTTTAGGCCTATGACAAAACCATGTTTGAATTTATGCTAGATGTTACCTTTTCTTTAGCAGTAAGGCTCGTCGATCAGAGCATAGTTATTATAGATTAATTATTATTTAAAGATAAAGTCATTTCTAGTGATATGATTGATACAGCATAATCATATTTACACCTACCTAGCTATTTTCCAATCAGCCATATCTGTAGTTTGGTTCGGTCCTTCTTTTCTTCATAGGGTTTTCCGTGTGTAATTCAATTCCTTTTACATCGACGTAGTTATCATGCAGGAATTACAGCATCTCTGATTGCCATCATTCATTAAAACTAAAGAGACCTGACACTAATAATAGTTGATCTCATCATTACTTACTTCTGTGTGAAGACCCCCCCCCCCCCACCCCCGACACACACACCTGCCCCCCATCCCCAATACTAAGCGGTCAGGTAGGAGTAGTCCTATTGAATATTTATGTTCACCCCAAGTATGGATCCAATTCAGAATTTTCCAGGGTAGCCTATCACCTTGGGGTTATTGCGTCCTCACTCGCAGGGGGTAATAACCGTTTGTCTCGGAGTTTGAATACATACGTACATAGATGGTGTGGTATTGATTAGATTGCACAATGGTCGTATAGGCGATAGAGTGTTATTTGTGTAGGCAATGAGTATAGCATGGAGGTAACTAGAGTGCAGTCTGGTCCCCTTATCGCATACACAGTCTCATAATATACAAAGTAATACAAAAAGAAAATGCAATATTTATAAGCATCCAATTTGATGAGTGCATAAAATGTTCTTCTACACACATATATCGCTAGGGCTCCAGCGGAAGCACATTTATATTGATATTGGAACTCATGATCTTGGAATTTATCTGCCATCGATTTTTATTAACACCAACATGTATACTGTCACATGCATTTTGAATTTCATCTTTTACTTTAAATTAATCACATCACCCTTTTCCCTTTCCGATTTTGGCGACGCTCTTTCACAAATATTTTGTAGATTTCTGTACAAACTCATATCTTTACACTACCGACGCGTTTTCAAATTCAAAGCTTTTGATTGACATAGCCACCCCGAATCCTGATGCGAATTCTGAACCGATGTCTCTATACTACGTAGCATCTCTAACGTCCGTTTTCCCATCCCCATGCATATTATATTTGTTATATATGCATACTGCATCCCAATCCCAGCGTTGATCTTTCCATTCATTCCACATGCCTCCGATGCTCAAGTTATATATCCCCAACTACCTCCCTTTCATACAGTTGTATACTCATACCCTGGCGTTTACATATTGGCCAATGTCAGAGTCTCTTTCGGGGCCAGGTGCACTTTTTTCTATGGAACTTTTCAGGACCTACCCTGGATAGTTTTCTTTGTGATTTTTGTGCCACTGTTTGAGCCACGAACATGATGCACAAAGCTTGACATCGGTCACGGTGATGGGAAGCAGATCGAGTGTCGAGAGTATTTGATAAAACATGAGCACATGCATGGACGCTAAACCTGAAATATAAGTTTGAATTATGTCCCCGTGGTGGTGAACAACTGTAACTTGTAACAGGAGAAGTGTATCAAATGGCGTATATGGGTTGATTCTATTTTAAATATATGTAAATGAGCTGTATTGTATAACTTTGTATCGCATAACTCAATGAATTACCACGGCCATAGAGTAAATAGGGCAACATTTTAAGGGAGATTTCATAATTCTTAATTACCCGTTTTAAAGATGAGTTTAGTTTCCTAGCTGGTGGAAAATGAGCCCGAGCGTGTAGCATTCTCTACATACCAAACTATGTTTTCAAATGTCATTCCAAATTTGTGGGGAAAGCAAAACACTATTATATCCCAAGAGGGAAAGAGAAGTCTTACCAATGATTTACCTGATGATTTACCTGACCACATTTGTATTAGCCTCTTACATTCCCCTTACGTTGTATTTGTTTATTTACTTACGGTAAGGTGCTTTATGGATAAGAAGTATTCAATACATTGCACCCTGCTGTATCTTATTCTAAAATAAGAATCACATCAAGTGCAATTTGAAGGTTAGGAATTAAAAGAGATTCTAATCCTTTCCTACGTGACTGGGCACGCACCAGAACGTGTCATCTCATTCAAATTTATATTTCATTTCGTCAGTAACATCATCTCAGCATAGATCTACTTTTGATACGCAGTACTTGGTTTGAAATTATCTCCTTTACAATTCATTATATTCCCCACTGAATCTTTTCTTCAGCTATCTTTTAGGATGCTAAGATGATGCAGATTATGTTCAATTTTACCTGAGTATAATAAAAGAAAGACTATACATGTGACCATGTGAGGGAATCCCCCGTTTTAGTTATGTAAATACTGGCTAATGGTTAAGACCAGTTATTCAAACTTCTCCATATCACAAATTTGTTTTCCCCATCAACGACCCATTCTTAAGCCTCGAAGCCTCATAAGTAGCTGGCTTCAAGTTTCTGAAATATTTTCTGACGCCTGACCATGTAGACACGACGCGGCTTATAGTCAATATTGACATTTTTTCTGTTGTCTGAAAGAATGTCTAGAACATCTTAAATCCGCAAGTACACCCCCACCCCCACCCCTCATATTAACCCGAACCTGAGTTGAAGTCCGGAAGAGCGTTTTGGGAGATGAATTCGTCTTGACGTCCTCCCATCTCTATTAAGGCAAGATATGATTGGAATACGCTCGATATACATATTTTTTATGTAAACGTGATAGTGTGTGTTTTTCCAATACGTTATGCATAATCATGGACTGTTATAGTTCATGCTTAGATTAACATGAAACTCTTTTACTCTAAGGTTCATGCGAATGAAATTGATGTATAAATGCGTGTTCTCGTTCCACTTGTGAATCATATATATTCATCGATCAGATCTAATTATATTTTATTTGTGTTTTTATTCTGTCGGATTCGCCAGTATAGATTTTGTATGAAATCGTGTATTTGTTAATGCACCCCCTCTAGTCATATAGTATAGATAAAACCTGTAGACGTTCAGTACAAACCCAGCACTAGTATTCAAGCCAACGTTTTCTTTCAAATAGACACTATTGTTAGCAATTAGTAAGGTCCTTCAGTCTCGACACCCCCACCGCCCCGACTCCCCCTCTTTTAATTTCTTCATCTCCTCTCTGCACTCATCATAAAGGTGCTTTCGACCTTTAGAAAAGGGTAAATATGTACTGAGTCATTCATAAGGACGCGCGAGCCGGATTCAAACAACCCCTGAGTACTTAGTCACGAATATGGAGACATTTAAGTTTTGTGGATTACCTTGTACTCAGAGTTGGTATTGTTGTTAAACATGACATTCGGTGCACATGTCAGACGTTTGCCGTTAACAGACGTGATGTACGTGGGAAAGATCAATAAAGGAATTCACAAGGGTGATATAAAGTTGCATTTATGCTTGGTGTGCTCATCGGGGATTGAGATCGAGAGAAACCGAATGAGTGGTCTCATTTGTTGTTAGTAGTATTACTTTTCTGTATTTCTTTATCTATTTGTGTATTTAGTTCGAAACAAAATACTCATTGGAGACTATAAGAGGGCCGTGGGGTGTAATATTGGTTTAAACCCTCCGAGACAGGATTATAAAAACACTATAATTGTATGAATTTAGTTACCTCCCAGATTGAAAGAATGTGCTACTTACATACGCAACTTGCATAATATATGTCATTGAGCTGGCGTATTAGTTTTAATCATAACAATTTAAATAGCTTTTGATATTGTAAAAGAATATCTCGTGCTTTGGCACCCCAGCAGCGTTGCTGATGTAACGCCCCTCTCGACATTCCTTATTATTTTGTTGTTTCTAAACCACAACGGCCGAAAGTTACTATTTTAATCTTTTTGTATACCCGATTTATGGGATTAAAAGTTTTACATTATTTATGTGTACAAGCCTTAGCAACGGTATAGGTAATTATCTTGAGCCTGTGTAAACTTTGGAAATCCTGTGGTTAGGTTGGTATGTCAGGAATCGTTGGCTTACTCTTCCATGCAACTCGTCGGGTGCCTCTTGTTGTGTGGTCATTCTGTAGAGGGACCTTAGATTAAAAGAAACAGATTAAGTTCTCGGAATTTTATGGCTTACTCCCTGCTGAGTCCTGGCCCAAAGATGAGCCAGAACACCTGTGGTGCAGGAGGGCTTTGTGCACCATGATGGTCACCGCCGATGCCACCGCCGATGCCCACCCCTCTCCAGAACCTCATGACCTAATTGCTGGATATTAATTATTGGTACATGATTAATACAAACTATCATTCATACACATTGCACTCTTCCAGAATTATATTCCCCATATTGCAAGCATGATTTTGGTATTTGATTTATCTCTCTACTATACTTACAAATCAAGTTATAGTTAAATTTCTTTGGAACACTCATTTGAAAGAACTTTTTCTTTTCAAGATTTTTATATTTCCTAATCCGTCCTAATTATTGGGATTTGAGTATGTGATTCTTGAGAAATGTAGCTTTCCTGTGGTATATGTGGTTAAGGTGTCGCACAATGTCGCATGTGGAAAAAATGCAGGTAAAAATGATGAATTTTGTGTAGTTGGTACTTGATATCTCCACTTGTACTGCATGTATTTGAACTGGGGAAGGACATTTTTTCTGCTCTTTAGTACCTACTTGATGTTGTATGGAAATAATTCTGATACAGGTAACCAAAACTCAAAAGTTTAAAATGATTTTTTAAAATTGCAATTAAGTCATTTAAAATGGTGAGGGGCACTCCACTGCTAATGACCAGATAACAGCTAATCACCCTGCTGGGCGGCGGAGATGATGGAACCTTTCATCTCCCTCTGACTCCCCTCTGTCCCTTTTACTCTAAGGAGGGACGAAGCTTTCACTACTTTACACTATCCAGATCGTGGGTAAATTGGTCTAAGAATGTCGAGAGGGGCAAATAATAACTGGTGCTCGGCGACTAAGTTGTTTTGACAGTCTCAATCATAGTGTAAGACCAAGCAAGTGGAATGCCAAGGCCTCATAATAATTCTATCATTTTGTCCTTTTGATGTGTCTATTCTGAGAGCAACCCGCAGTACAAAACAGTTTAATTCGTTCTCCGTTTTTTCTTGAAGTAGGCCTATATTGAATAATCAAACAAATATGCATGTAGAATTAACACCTATACCGCTTGATTCCCAAAGAGGAAATTGGTAGGGAACGAAATTGTACTTAAAATGTGTTAGATTACTGGCATTTGTCGATCTCTTTATCTTTGAGACCAACTTATGTTACATGCCGTAATTAATCAGTACCTCACGTATGCCTGACTCTTCCACAACCCCACTTGCTTGAAATCGTCCTGAAAATCATGATTACGAAAACCATTTGAAATGCGAATGTTAAACCAGCTAGCCATGTGATCTGTTTTTATCATCACAAAATATCCATCATTCTGTGAAGCTACTGTGGATAACTATATAAAGTATATGCTATATGCTCGAAAAGTCAGAGAAGGTCCATGGAGGGGTCAATTTCCCCACAGAAACATCTTCCTCTGGTCTGTATTTACGTTGAAATCAACCATGAGCCCCAGAAGTGAGGCTTCGCTGACCACACACCAACTTACCCCCTTCCTAACTCAGATTGGATGGAGGGCAGCGAAAGCTAGTACCCATACACCCTGGTATTCCATTCAGAAATCGTTAATGGAATGTTTAGTATGCACGGAATGTAACCACATCAAAGCTGGGATGGCTATAAAGAGTTTTTAGTGCGCTATTATGCTACCGGAGGACAACACAGAGGTTGCCTGCCCCTGTATGGCTACTAATATTCAGACCCGAGACTATCGATTGCCCTCCTCCTACCTCCCCATGATCAGCCTATGATACGTGCCAAGAGTATGGTTGCAATTACCATTATTGTGCTAATGAGGCAATGCAGTAATTGCGACTCAATGATCTTTGGTATTCACAAGTTCTAATTGTAATCAACACAGCGGAGAAAAGCATTGGTTTATTGTAATATTTCGGTTGAGCAAATTATAATTCAAGTCGCCATCTTCGGGTTTTTTTTCATTTTATTTTTTTTGTTATTTTCATTATTGCAATATTCTTCGTAAATGAATGCTTTAAATACAATCTCCGCCGGATTAACAATTACTATAGTCACTATTTCAAGTTGATTTTCTCTACTTTATTTTAATTCTTCCGTTCCTTCTTTTTGATCATATCTTTACCATTGGTGTAAATCTTACTGATATTTCTTTTCAAAAGAAGCCTCTGTTAATTAAATGATAGATTTTAACACTGAGATGCTCATATCGGAGCTATAACACATGCGTGAATGATAAAAACATCCATTAAAAAGGATCTTCAATAACTTTTTTCGGTTTTATTTTTACAGCCATTTAACCATATATCTCTTTTATATATTTCAGGGAGATCGCACTAGAGATCTTGCTGCAGCAGGAGATAGGATCTTTTATTGTGAGAGACTCAACCACTCACCCAGGATGCTACGCTCTATCTGTCAAAGTTCCCAAGTTCGAAAACCCGGCCGGTATATCACACTATCTGATACACCGAACATCTAGTGGAGGGGTTAAATTAAAGGTAAATGCTACCATTTGAATGCTTTTACTTCCTTGAATCAGAATACGGGGCAGAACACTTTAAATGCACCTACATGTGTGCAATTATCAATTATTTACGCTCGCTTTCAACATCACCAATGCCGATCAAAGAACAATGTGGCAGTCGTTTGTCTGCCTCAGAGCGTTTAATCTTCTTAAATACAGTTTAAGAGGGCATTAAAGAAGTCACTTTTAAAATGAACTCGCCAAATTTCTTGATCACAAGGCAACCGTAGCTTCATTAAATGGGATGGAAATGAGATTTAAAATGGAAATCGGTATCTGGTTATTGTCATTCACCGGTGCTGGCTGTGAGACGTATCAACGCCAGAGCAATTTTTCCCAAGCAATTCCGCTTACAAATGTTTTTATTTTCTTCTCATTGCAGGGTCTGGACAAGGAATGGCCAAACCTAATGGCATTAGTTATCCACCACACAGTTATGCCAGAGATGCTGGCATGTACGCTCAGATTACCACGTAACTCCAATAATCCTGCATTTAACGAGATCGAGAGAGATGAGAAGGAGGAAGACGAAGACTATCAGAAACTTTCTGACTTTTCCACAATGATGGCAGAGTTGAAAAAAGTATAGTGGATTCCCTTTAAGTCAAATATAAACCAGGATTGAATTATGTATTATAATGTTCACAGTGGCAATGATGCGAAAATATTAATGGGCATCATCGGAACCTGTAGAGAACTACTAGGATATATATCTAGGATATTTAACGATGATTCACTTCAATGGTAATCAGCGCCGAGAGGAGGAGGAGAGTATTGCAACTTTTGTATCAAGTGGTGCTGAATTCATGGAAGCAACTCTCAAGAATGGACATGCAAAAGACTATGTGTTGTTGTTGCTCCAATTCTTCACGATTGTGTCCATCGCATTACATAGGATAGATGCTGGATACCATTATCGGATTCAAGGAAGATACGTCATTCACACAACTAGACAATATCATAAAGAAGACAATCATAGGACCGAATGTTACTAGATTTAAATCTCGAACTTGTTGTTTTACCCTGATCGGAAATGACTATGCAGGAAACGGAAGAAAACGACCCTGACAAGCGTGTTCATGTCCCAAAGAAGCTAAATATTGATATTTGGTTGATTTACCTTAATTTCCGGTATTTCTATTCACATATTTGGAGTTATTTTACCTGTTTATCAGGAAGAAGTCATCTGCCCAAATGTATACCAGCGATAGATCGGTTGAATTGCAGAAAAGAAGTCGCAGGTATTCAATGGGGATGTGGCTATTCTGTTGGTGGTATTCCGTGTTTATAACTTATTATTTACTTTAGCCGGATTATTACACTTAAATTGAGTTAGGATAAAGTTGTCAAACTGAAAATAACAATTTTGTTTAACTGTGTTTGTATTCCTTTTTCATAAACTCGCTTTGTTATTCTACCAATTTCTTATCTTCAAAAATAATTCAGAGACATGTGTTCTTAAAAATTGGTTCTTTTAGAATAATACATTTTATTGGTGCGTCTCATGAAAACTACACATTTTACTAAGTTTCTCTGGGAAAACGCTTTTGCTGCTTTTAGGGACAGGTTGTATCAAGTCGTTATAACGAGACATTCTGGTATATAGCATAGTATGTATATTATAACTGAAGAAAAGGTGATATTTTGTGATACGATGAATGCAATTTATGTCTAAAGAGCTTATTTTACTGTCTTTATTGTAGTCACGATATCATATTTTAAACGCATTATGAGTTTATTTAGACATTGGTTCAATATTATCACGTGTTTGCTACCGTGCAATCGTAATCCAGCATTTTAGGAGAATCGTCGGTACTTAATACAAATGATTGGTTAGGGTCGGCATGTGAAAAGAAATATTTCTTTGTGTCCTTTTTTCAGTTGATAGGAAATTGGAAGCTTTTATTTCATGCTTTTTTATGACGAATGCACCGCGATGATAATGTATTATGTGTAAAACATAACCCAACTTTTCAAGCTAGAGAGATGACATGGATTGTTAGAGCTCCAGCTGAGCAATAAATTCGTGTTAGGCTCCTCATTAATTCTTAAAGAAATAGTGTACATCGCATGTATACTTAGTAATGGATGCTTTTGCATCATGTTTTGTCATCTGTGTCGCACTAGGTCTAAATTAAAGCAATGTCTCAGCATATTAATTTTCGTTAAATAAGCCCCGTGAAAATATCATGCTTGCATGGGTGTTTAAAAAAGAAAAATTCCAGAGAAAGCTAATTGATAGTGTATGAAAAGAGTTACATGGTACAACATGACTATTACAGTCCACTTGTGAAAATATTCCGGGTTGGTTAATTTAGCGGATTGCTATACTATGAAACAATAATTTCTTACACGTGTATAGGGTCAGAAAATGCCCTTCGGATAATTTCTCATGACAGTACTGAGTATTTCGTCCAACAATTTAAACTACCTAGAACATTTTACTTTTATCCCAATTTGAAAATACTGTTTGTAAGAATAGCAAACACATATTCAAATCCATAATATTTTGTACAGGTGCATTTTCGAAGATGTTGAATTACAACTCTCTTTACTAGTCTTTACATATTTGGGTACTATTCCAGATATTAACTTCAAATGCATTACACGTTTACTAACACTCAATATATCCGATTGATTTGTAGACAAATCAAATGCGGAGCTCTGAACCATAGGGACAATTATGAAGGTACTTGTCTCTACTGTATTGTACATACAAAACCAGCAAAAACATGCTAAAGGTTTAAAATGACAGCGCCGACTGTAAGATGTTCATGCTGCATTGTCATGAACATCTGAAAATATGTTATATATTGGAATAGCAATATTCATTGATACCTTTACTCCCCTCCTTAGTAATGAGACGGGAGTTCTGGATAATATCCATTGTGTATGTAGTTACTACCTGTCCAAGTTTGTTAAACACTGTCAAGATTTCGAAGAAAATACTGTATGGAATGCAATAATAAAGAAAATAAAAATATATCTTGCTGACCTTGTGTTACGTGTCTAATGCGTGTATGCATACCCCCATTTAAAAAACAAATTCCATCTTCGCTTATTCTTCGACCGGAATGTTTTGTAGATACGAGTTGCAAGAAACATTTCACTCACAATGGATAGAGAAAAAAGGTGTCATGTCGCGCAGTCGGCTCATCTTATTTATAGGCATTCTCGGGCTCATCTTACATACACAATTCTCTATTGAGATATGCGGTTGTGAAAGATTTTCTGTTTAATATTTTGCTCAGGTTATTTCGATGCAAGATCAATTTTCTCATCCATGCCTGAATGTTGGCTCGCCCCAATTAAAGACATTTTATTGTTTGAACAATGGATATTTTATTTTCCATATTACAGTTCAAGCAGAAGAGACATTATGTATTACAGGTACCTTTTAAACACGGAAGCATGGGTAAAAGGCATATTATAAACATGAAGAAGGCTGTGTATATGAAAAGATAAAACTTTGTCGTGACGGATGACCAGGAATAGTTAAATACTTACTACATGGTACCATCGTATCTGAGAATGCCAAAATATTCGTCCCCTGACTTGTCGGGCATGGGAAGACCGAGGCCAGCAAAGCAGCCTAGAGATATAGCATTTTCCCAGTTTGAAAACAATGTCAAAATAATGAAAACTAATTATTACCATTCTCCAAAATTGACTATTCTATGAGAATCAATCAGTTATGACCGCCCAATTATTCTGCCAATGGTTGATATTCAGCTGTTCATATCCCAGCTCCACCACCTATTAAGATCGTTGATTTACTGTTTCTCACGCGTCAGTTGATCGATCCCAGGAACAGTGTCGCCATCTTTCTTTGTTTAAAGTCAAAATGCTTGCTGGCCCACGATGGTCACCGTCAGGCAATTGAGATACTCCCAAATAATGATCGATGGCGATGGCATCTGGTTTGTATGACTGGGATACAAAGTCTCTGCACCAGGTGAATTTTCAATCTAAATTGCCTCGAGTTTTTTTTCTCATATTGTTCTTGATATATTGACGTTGATGATGGAAAATCACCCAAGCGACAGAGCACACCCACAAGTTAACTGATAAGGCGATATAATCCTTATCTTGCCTTAAATCAAGAAAGAGGATTCTGGCATCTTTTCACCAGACCAACGAGATTATATTAACAATATAATCTCGTTGACCAGACGCAATGTACTTCCATAACACCTTACCTCTATAAGAGAATGAAGTCAAAGCAGGTCTGGGGAATTAAGATTTATTATAAATATAATAAATGTTTTATTTTATATAAAATGTAGAATGTAAAAGAGATGGGTAGGAGTAAAATTGTAGATTTTATAAGAAATTGAGTAATAAAATTGTGATTTTGATTATGAAAAGGAGTAATTATGAAAATGGAATTGATATAATGGATTAGTATATTGAAAAGGTTTGTGGGTGGGTGGGAATTTGAGTAGTGTGGAGGTGTAGAAGGTCGAAGCAGAAGTGACTGCTAGGAGTGTTTGAAAGTGAGGGATCAGGTATGTGTGTGCGTGAATGTGTAGTGAGTGGTGGGCGAGGTGGGTGAGTGGGTGAGTGCAATGATGCGTATAATTGTTTTGTTTGTGAGAGGGGAGAGGCGGTGAAATGCGAGCGCATTGCGTCTACACACAATGCTATACACATTGAATTTCCATTGATTTTGTAATTATATCTTTTACCACAGCCTTTGCAATCGTGAGGAAGATATCACCCATTGAATTGTATGGATCGTTATTTGTCCCGTATAAACAATAAATACGAACGATAAAAATCATTTATCTCGTCATTTCAAGATGGTTGTTAGGATACCGAGTGGTGGGTCGATGACCGGCCAAGATCTGTCCATGAACTTACTATTAATTTCTGTTCTTAAGTATACTTCCGATGGATACATCGCGTGTGGAAGCCTGACAAGTATACTAACCACTTACCACAAAACTGGCTCTTCTGAAATAGTAATGTTTTGTGAACACATCCTCTGAAGATAGGCATGCTATATTGGTCACGAAGGAATTTTTAAATTTGCCCCTTTAATGTCTTTTACGCACTCCTTTAATTATTTAGCGGGGAAAATTGGCGATCGATGGTCATATCCTATCGGAAAGAGCAACGCATGCTATCAGCCGGATCTGTAAAAAATATAAAACCATCTACATAAGTTTGCAGCTTGTCGCTTGATTTTGAAATAATGGATGCTTATGGCTTCAGTCTATCAGACCATGATAAGAACATTCTACATGTGTTCACGATTACGCTATGATTATCCCCCAAACTTAAATGATGAAGCTCTCTTCAACAATCGCATTCGCATTTAAGGATTTTTCTTTCTTTCGGAAAGTTCACTTACTCTTACTTTGAACGCAGAACCAAGAATGTGGTAATCGATATTTTGATAGCAACCATCATCTCGTATTTTGGGATAAAGTGTAGGACACAATTGATTAATATTACAGATAGATCTGTTTTCACTTAAAAACTTTCTACTTTTTACTGAAACTTCTCATCACGAGAAATAACTATCGAGGGGCGATAACTGAACCATGACTTTTTGTATAAAAACTATTATATCATCAGGTAATCAAGATAGGAATAGCGCAATTACCGAAATTACTATACAAAATGATCTCTCAAATTATAGACATCCAATCAGTTAGATTGCGATATAAATAAATAGGCTACACAATATAATACCTCAGAATTAATTGGATATACGGTATAGTAGGGCCTACACATTCTTGGTCACGTAATGATGGACCGGTTATCTGTAATAATAAATGATCAATTAAGCGAGCTTTATTATTACCTTCAGCTTAAGGAAATAGAGTGTGCTACGGCAAACCATTAATTCTAACACATAAATTGCTCCATGAGTGGAACCACCAATCGTTATTACATGAACAATCTCTTCATTGATCATGCGATTGTGAAAAACTGCCTTCCAGCTTCTGAGCGTCGGAAAAAAGAATCCTATAATCCAGAAAGCCTCTCAGGCAGATGGGGATTTACGGTATTGATGCAGATAAGCATCATATACTCGGCAGACAGTGGCTCGTTCAATTCACCAAAAGCGGATTCTGAGAAGGAAGATGACAGGCAACGCATCATAAGCAGAAGGGAAGCAGGATACTTCAGCATTCCAAGTGTTTATAACGGTAAGTACTTTGTTGATACCAATCACGTATTCAATATTGGAATTTGTATTGTAGAACATTAAATTGTTTGAAGATCTATGTTGATTTCAATGTACATGTATTATTTGTATTGAAATTCCTTCGGAGCATACCATATGTATTGATTCCACCATCTACTCCTTTCACATTCGACTTCCTCATTTTATTTGATTTCTTTTACATATTTTTCTATCGCGAGTTTTGTGTAGTCGAATTTTCCAATCAAATCATAACCTTAAATATCGGCATACTCTATGGTACAGGCGTCTCAAGAGTTTAATGTTAATTGAATAATGAACGCTGTTAACACAGCTTTGCCCGCCCCTTTCAACACTGGTAAATCGCCGTATGACCATTTGGATGATATACCATGAATTTTATTTATTTTATTTGTTTTGAAGATTTTATTTATACTTGGTTTACCGACTCCCCTTTCGGGGTTAGTTCTGTCGGGCCAAGATAGCAAGTAGAAGTAATACAATAATTTTCCTTTGTGCGTCGTATAGACATAAATATACATGTGTCTGTAGATGCTGATTAATATATTCACTTCTTTTATACTCGTCAAACCTTTGATGGAATCATGCAGTTACTAATGACAAGTTGTGATCCTAACAGTGCGAGGATGAATTTGCAATTGTTTAAAATACACAAACTAAGCTTCAGTGCAGTTGTCCTCATGCAAGATTGTAGGTTGATTATATATCAATTAGTTCTAATTTTATTCATTTCCACTCATACTTCAAACTAAATGATATTCCAAGATCGAACTGATATTGTTCCACATTGAATGTTTACCTTATTGAGACCTTCGACAAAAATAGTCGATATCATTTTCAGTGGAGTCGATGAATTCCCTTTATTTCTTCATTAACATTCTTCATTAACAAACTAATCAGTAACCAGGGGGAGACCACCATCAAGGTGTCCTGGGGTAGTTATGCCAATAATCCTCAATTACATTTATATATTGTGTTAATGTACTCCATCCTGAATAAACATTGATTTTTAAAAAAAGAATTCCGAGATGCAATTCTCATTACGTTACGTTTCAACAGTATCTCAATTCGGGGGATTTTATATAAAAGGGAAATAGAATTGTATTTGTCTTAAACAGAGGAAGAGTGAGAAGAGAAGTGTGAATCGACATAATTTCTGCCACACGCGACAATGCATGGTGCATATAATATTTCTTATCATATATTTGCTCCCAACCGCACAATCCCCAGATTGACATCAAAGGGACGCCTGAACAAGCCAATGTTACCTGCTAGAAAAATAGGTCCTATATTGTGTGGTTTCGAGATGATCGATTTTTCCCCCCTGTTTTACATTTTTTAGTGACATGGACTGGAACGGTGACGGAAAGAATGGATCCTATGGGGACCAGTCAAAGTCCCCAACCAATAACGAAGATAATGAATTGCTTTTCTTAACATCGCGATCCCTCAAGAAACCACGGAGAGCACCAAGAAATTTAAAACGAAATCTCCAACACGGTGAACGCGGAGCACTGAAGCCGCCAACTCCTGACCAAGACAGGTTTCAAGAAATAAATATACAGTCCCAGGTGAGTGAATGGGATAACTTATCAGATTTGATTTCAGACAGTTTGAGGCTGTTTTTCTGTGAGAGAATGGTAATAATTTCTTTGAAAATGGAAAGAATTCGACATGTAATTGCCTTGTATTCCAGAATTTTATGAAGAATATCAGAGATCAACATTCATTCGTTGGGGAAAATCGCTTTAGAGGGGATACAAATGATCCAATCCCATCATTAAAAAATGAAAATGTCACCAGATATGGCAAATTAGAAAATACAAGTCAAGGGAGCGGGGCGGGAGAGACGAAAATGGAGAAACAGCAGAATAGACCCGAGCAAAATGCAGATTCGCCAGAAAATAATGTGGGGCTCGAACCAGCGACTGTACTTCCTGAAAATGAACGCAGGCATAACAATCGAGACTCTTTTGAACATAAAGATGAGTTGACAAGAAGGATTTTATCCCAATCTGAAAGAGAACGACTAGAATCAGGTCAAAAGATGGTTAGACGCCCGAAATCTCGAGGGCAAGAAGAGCAAATACCAAAATTTAGAGATCAGAGTGTCTCTGTGAATCTAGATGATCTAAGCCCACTTTCCTTTCTGAAAGAAAGCCAGGTCCACAGAGCTAATGGCAAAAGAGATGCAAACACTAAGGATCTACCAGATGGACACCATAGTGACTACCAAGATGAGGTTGACCAAGCGACATTTTCTAACAACGATTTGAGTACATCTAGACATTTCTCAAGCAAATTATCACATGACGTTAGTCTTCCCAGTTTAGAAGAATCGATCTATTCAACAAATGTCCAAAAGTATCCGAGAGCGTCTGTAGACACAACTGAGAGTCATGAAACGGTTAGAAAGAGTAAGGTAGGCCTAGAGGTAAGGAGCTTTTCTTGTTACGAATAAACATGCAGAGGTAGAGGGGAGAAGAAAGTAAGGTAAATGACGTCCACTGAACCTCAATACATTACCTTTCGTAAAATGTGTTGTTTTTTTAAAGTTTGGGTTGATGCTATTTGAACACAGGTTTGAATTAACTTTGTCTGAGTAAGTGGTTGGTAAGGGGATATTATAATTAGCCTATATATCGTCGGTATGTATTTTAGAATATCAAAACATGGCTTTTACTTGTATACATTCATTGGGAATCGAACATGATAACTGATATAGCTTTTCCTATTATTTCTTAATAATTCGGTAAAAGAAATGATCACTCAAGTCATCATCTTCGGTTTTTTTAATTTTCTTTTCTTTTTGGTCGGGCTACTTCAGGGATAGTAAATAGATTTTTTAAATAATTATTATATGATATTTTATGTCAGTAGAATCTAGGATCTCAGATCTTCAACAATACTCAGCATGTATTAAAAGGACGAGCTATCCGTAACATCTGAATACGGATTTATCACCTTTATTATAGATTAGGCCTAACATATATCACAAAAGGTATTGAACGAAAGAGATAATGGGAAATATCAGAAAGCCATGGGGTCTGTGTATGATTGTATGTTGGGGTGATATAGCACTGTGTATTATATCTTCATGAATAATTAACCCTGGCGATAATGGCATCAAGATTGGGGGAGATTGCACGGACTAGTCTACATGAAAGGCATATTGCAGATTCATATTGTTTTCCATATCAACATCAAACACTTGGTTCGCATGCATGATTAAATCGAATTGAAAGATTAAAATGTTTGGACTTATAGTAACCTATGACATTCACTACCCGAAAGTTTTCTCCGAAATACAACTCGCATAATTCACAGCGAATCAATATTCAAGGTGACGTACATGCAAGCGCCCTACTGATGGACAATAATAATCGGTTTTACCGTCACGAAAAGATCAAATCTCCCTGGAAGGTTCTCCTGTGTTAACTTCAGATCGATTAAGGAACTTCCCCTGACAGTATTATAGTTCTGGCACCTCGTCTACAAGACATGGCTCATCCTGAGTGCCATGTATTTATGGCACTGTTGCATGCTTAGAATTACTAACTGACCTGTAGGTTTTTCTAAATCCCTTTCATTGGATGGTAACCATGAGAGGCCAGTAATTATAGCAACGGGTGGGTGGTAGAAGGCTATCATTAGTATACAGGTGGTAGAGTAGTAGAAGGCTATTGACTGCATGTAATATCCCTAATACGAAGGGGTTAATTGTCATACAAATTGGCCAGGATGAGCCAAGAAGACGGATGGGCATCCTGTATATAGTTAATGAAGCAGGGACTTATAAGGGGAGGCTAGGGGAGGGGGGGGGGTCTATACTAAGTTATAGCGAGACAGAAATACAGAAGTAGGAAACCATGGGTAAAAAAGAGGGAGTTGCAAAAATCAGTTTATACAGCTGAAATCATTAAAATATTATCCTTCCATTCCTTTCATGTGAATATACTAAATACATTTCTTTCTAAAAACCACAATTAAATACTCTGCACCATGCTTATAGAAACTTACACCAATGGGATCAAGAAAAGGCACCTCGTACATCCAAGTAGAAGTTCCCAAAAATGGAAACAAAGAGCGTGTAAAGAAAGGAAAACTTGTTACTTTCTACAAGAATGGAGACGCCATTTTCAAGGTAGATAGAAAAATCATCAAGTTTTTTTTCTCGAAGTATTTATTACATACGTTCCAATGTTTGTAATGAATTATGTTCAACTATTTCGTAAGGGTTTTGTAACAGATTGACTAATTTGCTAATACGTACGTTATTTCACCATAGGGATACCGGACAGTGGTGGCCGGGTATTATTTTAAGTCTTTTGAGACCTTGCTCAACTGGCTGAATGAGAAAGTGCCTCTGAAGTCAGGCCCAGTTCAACATGTCCTTGTGCTCCCGTCTGGAATCCCCGTGAGTATTTAAATGCGATGACATTCTATATGGAAAATGAAGAAAGTGTCATCCAGTTGGGACATTCGTTGAGAACTGGTTATTATTTAGACCTAATGACTATAGCATTGGATTTCGCCATCACACAATTATGCTGTACTATATATCAATAGGCAATAATAGATATTGTGAATAGATTTTCTCAGCATGTGTCCCGTACGTTAGAACTATCAACATATACTAGCGCTTCTAGTCCTATTGGCGAACACATTAATAAACACAATAACAAGAGAAAGGCAGATGGGCAGTTCGGGGCAAAGACCCCAGGGGGGTTTATTCATCCAAACAAACATTGATTTTTTATCAATCCAATGCAAGACAAATTCAGTTTGTCAATGTCAAATGTCAAATGTTAATGTCCATGAGAAAAATTTTTTCTTCCGGAGGCACTGGTTGACCGTTGGCGACTGACCAGTAATTCAGACGCCCCATTACGTCACACGCCCGAACGTTGCAATGACGTCAGGCACTCACAGTCTCCATGGTCTCGGTCGCGTAGATATATCCACCGACTCTCACTGCGGAGGTCGCTTGCACATATACTAGCGCTTCTAGTCCTATTGGCGAACACATTAATAAACACAATAACAAGAGAAAGGCAGATGGGCAGTTCGGGGCAAAGACCCCAGGGGGGTTTATTCATCCAACCCGCCAAGAACAGTCACATCAGCCCGGCACACCTCTTGTCCTGCACAAGTTTATGAGTCAGTGTCGGTTGCAGGTATTCCTCTACACAAGCCGACCTCCATAAACCACGACCTTTAATTTCTGATAATGAGAACCCTTGTTGGGCCATGAAGGTCGCCCCACCCCTACGAAGGGAGTGGGACGCGTAATTCCCTCTAATCCCAGCCCTGTCTAGCAGAGCTGAGAAGCACTTAGAGAATTGAGAGTAAGAGAAATTTTTCACATCCTTTGAAGAGATTAGCTGAGTATCGAGGGCAGCAGGCCAACGATCAAACAGCTTCCTGACATGGTACACAGGGCAGATCTCCTTGTCTGGAAGGTAGGACACAGGTAAGTATTCAGGTTTAGCCGAAGTTGTTGTTGTTTTAGAAGAACGAACACACACCAACATTCCCCAACTGAAGAATTTTACATCACCCCTGGCAAGGGTGTGAGGGGAAGAAACTACGTGGGATACTCTTAAGAGTGACCTAAACATTAAAATAGCCGCCACAAAGGTGAGTCTCTCTATATCTTGGGACAGGTGCACGATCCTGGCTATAGATCTTAGATGATGAGGGAGCAGAGGGGATTTTTGCGACCTCTGCGCCCCAACCACACGCTGCATCCCGGCGAAGGTAGCCTTGAGACGGGGGTGAGAGAGTCTCACTGGCTCCAGGCCTTCGACTATATGGTAGAATATCACCGCTTGGTAGTAGGCTTGAATTGAAGAGGGCTTCATGAATGAAGACAAGAAAGACATATAACATACGGCCTGCTCCGGGCCACACGGCAGAGGGGGGAGATCGTACTGACGACAGAACTTCATATAACAATCCCACTGACGCGATCTGAGCTTCTTAGTCAAATCTGACACTGATTCCTGCCTATAGCGACGAGCCTTGGCCGACAGTCGAAGGAGGCCTATAAGATAAAATTTTCACAAGCTCATTCCTGCAACACAGACCAGAATTATATATAGTAGATGCAGCAGCAGGCCAAGATGATTTATAGCCCAAGCGAGACAATGTGTCTGCCACCAGATTGCACTTCGTATTAATATATCTGGGGAGAAATGTTATGTTAAACTTCATTGAAAGCCAAAATAATTGGCGTATCCAGATCATACATGTCTCGTTAACACTCGCTCCGTTGCTTAACATGTAGTACACCTGCATGTTATCAGTAAAGATCAACACTGCTGAGTCCCTCATGCTCAGGGCCCAGCGATTCATGGCTGCTACGACAGCCCACAGCTCCAATACATTTATGTTTGAGCGGTCGTGTGGGGGGATTTCAGGGGGTGGCTGTACATGGCCGCACTCAGAGTCAAATTGGAAAGGGTCCTGGCCTTCCCAGGCACCAATAATCCAGTCCGCTCCAAAGTAGGAACCAAAGCCCTTTTGCGAGGCGTCGGTTACCAGATGGACTGGGTTGCTTTCTGACACTATGAGGGAGCGCCCGTTGAAACATTTACAGAACTCCAACCACCAGCTCAGATCCTCTTGCATACCAGCGGAGATAGGTAAGAATTTTGCTGACTTCATCACCATTACCTTGTACATGGCGTAACACCTTCTGGAGAAAATCCTGCCGCCCTTGACCACATGTGCGCAGTGAGATAGATACCCATTTAGCTTCTCCAGCTGCTTTTTAGTAATGGATTTCGCTCCCACAAACTTCTTGAGCAGGCTTATGAGCTTCCTCAGCTTGTCCGCAGGAAGCCTCAGCTCCATCTTAATGGAGTCTACACTAATGCCAAGGTAAATAGTGGTCGTTGAAGGGGGGGATATCTTCTTCCAAGAGACGTGGAATCCCAAGAATCTTAGCAGACGCACCACAGTCAATTGGGCATCCAGGGCCTCCTGCACAGTACCACATACACATATAAAGTCATCCAAATAATGGACTATCTTGAGATTAAAAATCGTAGCAAGCACAGTAGAGATAAACGACGATACTCTGTCAAAATAATATGGGCCTAAGGTTAAGCCAAAACACAGGCGATTATCCATAAAGTACGTCGTTTTCCCATCCAAATCCCACCTGAAGCCTAAGTACTTCCTATGGTCCTGGCGTATAGGGACTGCCCTATAGGCACTCTTTATGTCGATGACAGTCATCACGGCCCCTGGGTACACTAGCCGTGACACCTCATCCAGGCCCCTGTACGAGAAACTATGAACAAGGGTGGAGCAGTGGTTATTAATGGAATCACTCACAGGTCTTGAACAGTCCGTAATTACCCTAATCCCACCTTGGGATTTAGGGACTGCTCCCAGTGCATGGACACAGTGGGGCTTGTCATGGGAGACTGACACCATGCCCTCCTCTAACTCTGCTTTAATCTGGCCCGACAGCAGGGCGTGTGTATCCTTATTCAAAGCAGAGGCATAATTAGTACATTCATACGGCGAGATCTCTTCATCCACAATGGGGAACCCGTCCGTGACACCTTGTAGCACATCCACAAATTCCTTGAGATGAGGCCACTGCTCATTGTATATGTAATAACCAAAACGGCAGGGATACAGTTGGACGGGGGACTCGCCTATAAGGTGGCGACAAGCACACGCCCCCCTCTCGCAACTCATGTAAACATTAACGTCCGCTCCCAGCGGGGAGGTGGGCAGAGCCCTAACAACAGCCGAATCGTGGCTAACAGGGGGATTTGGAGCTTGAAATTCTCTCCTAAACACAGTTTCACACAGCTCTTCTATGTCACTAAACATAAAGTCCTGTAGAAGAGGGCAGGACGGAGGGGATATCGATGAAACATTTGCAAAGCCCGGGTCCGTGGGTGAAACGGAAGCGTCGCCATTTTGAAGAAAAGGTAAAAGTTCACTTCCTGAGACGGCATCAGTGCTTGTAGTAACCAAGGGCACCGATGCAATGACCAAATTGCTGCATAAACTCTCAACACCAGAAGTATCCCCTCCAACCACATCCTATTTGCTGTTACTAGATGTCGACTTGCAATCTTTTGCCGGGTGCCCGGACTTATCACAGCTGGAGCAGCGATGTGCGAAGACACACGACTTGGAGTGACAGCCCGAGTCCCCATTGTAACGAAAGCAGTAGCCTTTCTGTTTACGTGCAGCTGGTGTACGGGGCAGGCCACTTGCCCTTTTTGATGTGTCGTAACAGAAGAAGGTTAGACGATCCTCCTCATCAGCCCTGGCAAAGGCTTTTGGGCCC
Source organism: Sthenelais limicola (assembly GCA_942159475.1). Lineage (NCBI taxonomy): Eukaryota > Metazoa > Annelida > Polychaeta > Phyllodocida > Sigalionidae > Sthenelais > Sthenelais limicola. The sequence continues at coordinate 70,827,568 of OW804097.1, read as the reverse complement.
TTCTTGTTGGCCCTGCTTCGGACCGACCGGTCGTAGTCTAAGAATGCTCGATCTACGTACGACCCTGTCGCCGCCTTGGTTGCCAAGATCCTGCCGTGCTTGACGATGCCCGACACAGGGATGCCATCGTCAAGGAATTGCTCTATCGTTTTAAAGGTAACAAGCATTAATTTTTCAAAGGTGTCCACCTTACCCTCGTCTAGATGCTTGTCTTGAGCAAAAGGTTTCTTGCTCTTTCGCTTCTTCTCCTTTTTGCGTCTCTTTGATGCTTCCGCATCGGACGAATCAGTGTCAGACGAGCTGCTGGTGCTATCAGACGAGCTGTCACTCGATGAAGTAGCCCTAACCTTGCTTTTCTTTGATTTTATCACTAGGCCCGACAACTGTGTGACCATAGCCTCCATCGACTCCAATCTGTCAGATGTGGACGGGCGAGTTTCTTCAGGAACTTCAAAACAAGGCGTCCTCTTAGCTGTCGAGGCCCCCGGCCTTTGGATGGAGCCGCTCGCCATCGATGCGCCGAAAGAATGGTCAAACTCTCTAACCAGATCGTCGTCCAGTTCCAGCCTCCTACACTTCTTTCCTGTAGGCTTAGCGTGCCTCTCGCCACAGGTGTGGCACAGGTTAAACTTTCCCTTAGGCATCTTGGAAGAATTTCGACAGGCTCAAGGTAATAAAAAATTTTTCTTCCGGAGGCACTGGTTGACCGTTGGCGACTGACCAGTAATTCAGACGCCCCATTACGTCACACGCCCGAACGTTGCAATGACGTCAGGCACTCACAGTCTCCATGGTCTCGGTCGCGTAGATATATCCACCGACTCTCACTGCGGAGGTCGCTTGCACAAATTAAAAGATGGGAATTTCATATAGTTATAACTATATGAAATTCCCATCTTTTAATTTGTAGGGTGGATCGTGGGTGGCTGGTGGACCCTGGGGAATTGATGGGCTGGGGTGGGGGGGTGGGAGGTATGTTTGGACTGCCGTTTTCTTTGAGGGGGCGTGGTGGGTGGGGGTTGGGTGTGGGGTAGGGGGTAGGAGGTATGGTTTTATTGCTTATAGATGATTTTATTGTTGCTTTTATTGCTGAAGTGACATCACTTTTCATCAAATTTTTCATCATAATATATTCCATATCATGGCATCAAGAGTATTTCCCTTATTCTTCGTTGAATATTCCAGTAGATACTTCCTTTCTTCCCTCCATTCTCATCTCCTCTAGAATAATAAAAGTTTGACAATGTTAAGTAAAGATATATGTATTGAATTTACCAATATATGAAGAAAAGTCATATGTGATGTGTTACGGAGAAATGAGTCACAAGTTGCAAAATAAAACTTTGTTCAATGTGTCTGATTCATACAATCTCTGTGTTGGAATCTTCTCATTTCCTTTTATACTTGATGCATCTAAGTTTTCTGTGACACATGACAAATGTGATATAATAGGTAGACAGAGCAATTAACATTATATGAATCCCTACCAATAGTTCCCGCCACAACCATGCAAGACTCCTTTGTTTCGGGAAAGTACAGGAATTGGCAAGTAATGGTAGAGCCTACACAACCGTCTATAGGGCCGACGAGAGGCGGCGGCCAGTATGGGCTTATATAAACCTTAGAGTAATATCTTAATTAGAGTAATATCAGGGAGAGGGGTGCCACTGCCCATTTCCAACCGATTTAATTACAATTTTAAAAAGTCATTTTAAAGTTTTGAGTTTTTGATACCAATATCAGGATTATTTCAATACGATATCAAGTGCTTAGTTAAGAGCAGAAAAAAGAAAGAGTCCATCCGGGTATTTTCCCATATATGGAAGCAAACCCACGGGTAGGCCCCACATAAGTAATTAACAAAGACAAAAGAAACCCCGGCGGGAAACAGCTGAGGGAAGCCAGGCCTCCAGGAAACGGTTACAGACTGAAACAACAATCTGCCCAGTCCCCTGTCTGTACCCTAACGTATGGAAACGGATTAACTGAAACCCACACTCTTACAAATAAATCTTTACTTAGAAAATGATTGAAACCCTTATAAACCATTACAAAGGAACCCAAACGTTTATAATATTGAGTGGAATATAAACCTTATTTTGACCTATGGCAATAATATATGCAGCAGTCAATAACTCAGAGCTTCAGAGTGATATCAGGTCCAGTGGTAATAATAATCAAACTCACACAATAGATTCCAGTCCTTGAAGAGTCAAACCCAATGCCTGGCTAGCAAGGGTTTGTCCAGAGAGATTGTCGTATAGTCTGGCAGGTATATGTGGCAGCCCTGACGTGTTCCTGGTTAATGAATGGAATGAATCCCTCTCTGATCCTAATTTACATGGGTTTTTATATGCCACACTTGGATACTAATCTCCCTGGTTCCCTGCTAAATAAAAGGAAAATTATTGATTACATTGTATCTGATATTTTAAAAAGTATACCAAGATATATGCATGATGGTTATCTTTAATTCTAACATTATCGTATCTATGTCACTGGTGCTATTTAGAGAGCTAAGTGAGAGACTGGACATCACCATGATATAACCAATGTTTACTGTTGAATATCGATATAGAGAGTTATAAATATAGAGAAATGAACATGAGCTAACATGAGGCAACTTACTGTAGCAGCCGATTTGTTCTTCCCTACTTGACAGTTGAAGACTAACTAGGGAAGAGCAGGGGCTCAGTGACTGAGAGCCAGTGGTTTAATCCCCACCCTTTCCTCCCTGCCCCACCCAAACGCCCACCCACCCACCCCCACCATCCAACGGTGGTTTGCCATGTGCTAAAGGGTGGCGGGCCACCTTAGGCAAACCACTGGTGGGATGCCATGTGCTATAGAGTGCGAGCCACCTTAGGCAAACCGATGGGTGGTTTCTAGCAGGTGGTTCTATAGGTGGACCATAGGTGGTAAGCCTATGCCGAAGTGCCGAAGACTTGCCACCCCTTTTCAGGGGGTGGCAAGAAGGTGGCTACTTGCTAGGGTATGGTAGGACCGGTCTATATAAGTAGTATAGAGAAAGTCGGATGAAAAACGGGTATCTAGAGCACTTACTTGTTCAAAAGAATGTTCATAGAGGGCATGGCGGTGGGAATGAAGTGGTACCAAGAGAATAGTAGGCCTCGGGGGAAAGACGGCGGGTGAAAAAACGGTGAAACGAACCTTTAAAACATCAATTAAGTTCTAAAAAAATTAACATACTACAAAGAACATGCTTAACTTAAACATTACAAAACTGTTGATTATTATGACCTGGAGCGACTCAGCTCGTACTACAAGTCGCCGCATATAAGACAAAAGTATTCTATAGATACGTATACATGTATTCCTATTTAAAGGATTTTATTCAGCTCATACACACTATTCTCAGTTAATGCGTGTACGCATACCATTGCTAATTAAAGGTGACGACGCTGGATGAGTTTGTAGGAGGGGGAAAATATGTAGTGTCCACCAATGCACGATTGCAGAGAGCCAATTACGGAGAAGGGAAGACCTGGGTGATCGGCCAGCATTCGGGAAGTAAAGTTGGACGGTCAGAAAAGGTCTATACTTTCAAGCTTGTTACACATGTAACGATGCATTTACGCCTTTCCGAAAGAACTAATAACATTACAATAAACATAATTTGAAATTATAAGGGACATTGTTTTTCCCACAATTGTAGAAACGCGAACTTCCTTTTATGGTGATACGTAATTCTAGGTCCTGCATGACCTAATATGTAGCTGTTAAACTTTAACGATGGTTTCTATCATATCGATTTCATCAGGATCTCCAGAATTACACGTTCCACTCAAGACTTGGAGGAGTTCCGAAGAGAGCCCAAAAGCCACGGATACTAAATGTCATGAGCACTATGTCACATGTCCCGAGTATGCAGTCGTTTGTAAATTCTTGATATTTAACTTTTTTCAGAGATGAAATGAAAATTTCCCATGCATTTGTATCACATTACATGTATGGGGGTGGGTGGGGGTGGGGGAGCTGAACCCTCGTCTGTTACCTCTCTAAACAGTATGGGTGCTTGTATAGGACATGCTATGTGTTCATGCAGTACTGAATAAATATATCATTTGATGCATTTTAAACAATTACTATTTCAATTATAATCATTTCACCTCCAGTAAAAATGTACCTGAATGAAAGAACGCAGCTTCGCTATGAAGAATTTCTGAGAGACATCGAGGGTGCCGGTCTACAACTTGACAATCCTCCTCTGGAGGCTTTATATACAGCCAGTCCTAGACATAGAAAGGTATATATATATAATGCTTTTCTGGAACGTTTCTGAAGTACAAGATGAACTTCCATTAATATATAGAATGCCCAACAACACTTACCGATGTTGAGAATCAAAGGTAAATCCAAACTAGCTTTTGACAGAAAACACACATTTGGCACACAAAAACACCCAATTATTGCTAATGAATATTTTTTCTTCCAGGTGAATGGGTTTTCTCATTTAAAAAGGGACTTAAAGGAGGTGAATGATTTCATCGCATGTGGAGAAAATGAATACCCAGTTGATCTCATTGTCCCAACAACACCAATACAAACCTATGATCATCCTGCTACTCAAGGATCACATGCCAGCTGTAAGTATTAGGAAATAGTTCATCAATGATAAATTGTAACATCAAGGTACACCAATATCATTCTCTTATCCTTGAGCAGTTTTAATTGTAGACTGATCTTTCTTTCTCTATTCAGGCTCGAGTGTTTATGAGGATGGAAGTCCAGCCCCGATTGGTAGCCCAATGATATCACACCTGGAAGGACAGCACCATCCAAATAGTAATATTTTAATCCACACACATCTTCCATGAGTTTTGATATTATATCATTTAGATTGATTTACTATTATCAATTTAGTATCATGACTAATTCTCTTTACTGACAGATGCTAATAAGGCATGCATGGGTTTTCATTTTGACACTTAAAACTACAGTTTTTAAGTGTTTCCTTAAATTTATATTACTATATTAATTCTCGAAAAAGCTTGTTTTTGAGACTGGGTTGTGATAATGTCTATCCCCAAGTTTGGAAAATAACAGGAAGTGTCAACAAGCATGGAAGCAACTCTGAAAACAGTCACAAGTCAGAGGAAACTGCTGAGGGACAGCTTCAATCACCTTCAGGATCCATACCTTATTCACCTTGCGAATCAAAATCAGAATCACAAATAACAAACAGAAAGTACCAAGATATAGAGAAGAGGGGCAGTTCTGAATGGGGAGATCAAGGGAACAAAGCAGCAGAATCAGTGGTGGTCAATATTAATGGGGAACCAAAAGGTAATTTTATTTTCATTCTTAGAATTGACTCTTCTAACTCTGAACATTCTTTGAATAAATCTAAAATACCCAGCTTATTTTCATAGTTTCTCCATCAGCACAATTATAATGAATTGAATGCCTGAAACATTGGTATATACAAGACTGAGCCAATGTGTGACATCCAGTTGGCTGCAAAGTTCCATTTTTGTACTAAATATTGAGGGATGTTATCTTCAGGGAATCATCTTGGATAAATACTAAAACCCTTTCAGAATTCCTTATTCCTCGATTCGCTGAAGTACGCCCTGAATCAAGGCTCCCTGACAAGGACCTACAACTCGAGTGGGCGTATCCTTTTTTAGCTAGGAATACTATTTCAACTTCGACTTTGGAAGATAATGATATATCTTAATATATATGAGTTTTATTGACCTATATGTTTTGAACAAATGTGATCATTATTATGGTTGGCTTAATGCTAGGTAAATAAAAAATGTTCTTGACATTTTTTTTATGAAATACTTGCAAGCCTTAACAAAGCTAGCTATGGATACAGAGGTTGGGATACATTGAATAATTTACTCGTCCTCGAAGATGGATCGCTTGTTTACTTCACTGGAGCCATCGTTGTGATATTGGATAGAACAAGACAAATGCAGAAGCATTATATGGAACACTCAGAGGATATTACCTGGTGAGAATGGTGATTAGATATGATAATTATAAATAATGTATCTCCTTGATATCCAATTATAAATTATAAGATCATTTGGCCAAAGAAAGCGGTCTTATAGTTCTTTTGTCAGGTGTTTAATAATGGACATTTCAAAATTAATATGCTCTGACAAAAAATAGTCATTATTTGCGCTGAATGCAATAATCAATGAGTCTTTAGTATGAGCCAATGATAATGCAAACGCGTGGTTCAATATTGCAGACCAATATTTTATTTTTTTAAACGATTTTATCAGACAAAGTTTCACATGAATTGTGATAGGCTTCATTTCACCAATATGTTACCTTATAGTCACCTTATCAAAACCTTCTTGGTCTTTAAGCATGTCTATGCATCCAATTAGCAAGAACATAATTGCTACTGGCCAGCTGGCTGGTGTGGATGAGAAAGGAGCTGCACACATTAGAGTATGGGACGTAGCGACCGAACATCTGAAAACATTGGTTATTGTTGGGGAAGGATTAGTTGAAGCAAGTGTTTGTGCCTTGGATTTTACATTCAATGTAAGTCTACATTTCAATATATGTGTGGAGGAAAATGCCTAACGCCTTTAAAATGAAAATCTGATTCTACAAGCAACACTAGGTCCCGACTTTCCATCATGCTCAATGATACTTAACATCATGCTCAATGATAGTCAAATGATAAAGTTTCCGACTGCTGTCCTACAACTATATCGTAATTGTTATTAGATTATAAACGATATACGTTTAAGTATATATAAAATTATATATGAGTGTCATAATATATATATATACTAGGTTGCGGAAGGAAGATAATATTATACAAGATGAAACTTCGAATTGTTGAACCATTATCGGTAGCGTTATTAATGATTTGATGACCCTATAGGAGAATATTGACGATGGTGAGCTACTGATGGCTATTGATGAGAGTGAAATACACACAGTCTTCATATGGAAATGGAAGCTTAATCAACTCATTGGAAAAACAAGTGTATGTAAGACATACGTGTATATAAAATTGTGTGACTTTCTGTACTTCCCCCTCTACCAGATATTGCTTATGAATGCTAGTTGACTTGTTACAGAATACAAGAAACAATGTTGTATGGGGAAGATTCCATCCTTCAGATCCAACAACGCTTGTAACGTGTGGTGGAAAGCATCTATATGTATGGAAAGTCATGCATCGAAATGATAGCTGCAAAATTTTAAGGGACATCAAAAGTGGTGTTGTGTCGGTAATGATATTTAGCTACTCGGGGAATTTCGGTGTACTTGGATATAATACAATATGTGGTTTTTAGACAAAACATAGAACACTCAATAACGTCGTATCTCATTTTATTATGGCGAGTGAAGTTTCGTGGGCATTGCAATTGAATTGAATTGAATTGAACAATCTTTTATTAGTCGAAAGCTACATAATTATAGATGACAGAAAAGGTCGACAGACTTCGGGGGGGGGGGGGGCAATTATATAATTCAAGAATTAACACCAATAGTAAATATATTCGTTATAGTTGTTATATAAACATATCGGGAGGTCAAATGTTTGAATGTTCTCATGTTATTTCCAATCTACGTAAAATTGCAGGCGCAGACACCACACTTCGTAACTTCGCTGGTATTCACAACAGGTGGTGACATAATCTCTGGAGATTCCGCTGGCCGTTTAACTGTGTGGAGGAGAAAGGACTCAAATAGTCCTTATGCGATTGATGGCAACATCCCTGAAATCTTCAGGCAGGGTCATAAAGTGAGGAAAGAAATACATATTCATTCTCTATCCATAATTATTTTTTATGCAATATGGTTTTGTTTTTCGTTTTTCAAAAATTCAGATGTTGATGTGATCCAGTAAGCAAGCTTCTTTTCTGATTCATATAACTTCCACAGAATACTTCTTTTACTAATTGTTATTGCATAAGTGCAATGTCTCCTTTCAGCATAGCATATTTGCTCTTTACATAAAAAGTGATGGCACAATCTTATCTGCTGCTGATAAGTGTGTCAGAGCCTGGCAAGATTATCATTTGGAAAAGGAAATTAATGTGAGTCCAAATAAATAAATGCATGTGAGTTTAAATTCTATCTAATTCCCCTTGTACCGATGAAATAGGCGTACTTAAGAGGAACTTTTCCCCGCATGAAAATTGTTCTAAGATCCTGGAGTGGAAGAAAAATGATAGAAATAGAATTGAGAAATAGAATTTCCTCCAGGTGTTGCAGTTTTCATGGACCACTTAATTACTCCTCCGGGTGACCTCTATATATATCTGACTTGGTTCTTTTTCTTTTCCAGCTAGACACATTGGCGGGTTCAATTCGTACCCTGGTTCCTGATTCTATTAGTGGTCTTGATGGTATGATGTACCTGGGAACTTCCAGCAATGAAATATTAGAGGGAACTTTTAACACAATGTTTGATGTTATTGTAAAGGTATTATTAGAGTTCCTTATTACCAAGCATTTAAAACTTGAATCCGCCGGAGAAAGGTTCCTGACACCGAATATAAAATTAATGTCCCTCGATAATCTCTTTGGTTTGGCTTTTAGAATTGTCTGGCATTGGAAAGAGAATTAAGTAATCAGAACGATTGTACAAAAGGTTTTAGCAATGAACTCATGATATAATGTAATGAAAATTGTATTATCAAATATTACTTAAAATATAGAGCATTGTGGTAGCGTAGAATAATGTATATATCTTTTTGTTGCATGTGGATTTTCGTGAACATGAAACGTACCATAATCTGTATGGAATTTGTCTCTCGAAATAAAATATGTTTAAAAAAAAAATGATGACAGTTTATCTTTGCCAAAGATCCAAGGAAGAGAAAGTTTTGATTCGAAATGAGAGACATGCCAAGCTAATTTTGAGTATTCCTGGCCTACGTAACACGGATAACAGTCCTGAAAATATAATATTGTTTATTGTAATTAATAGTTATTGGAATCTTTTCAGGGACACTTTGACGAATTATGGGGTCTAAGCCCTGTATTGGCAGAACCAGCATTTATCACTGCAGGTTATGACTGCTCCGTTATCAAATGGGATGCAGATGTACACAAACTTGAATGGTTCAAACGTTTAGAAGTGCGCGTACACATTAACCTCCTATTTCAATTATATTTTACATTCAATTAATAGAGCATATAGTGAGTGTATTTCCTTCGTAACCATAGATACATAATATCCCTATATCATGTAATAATACTTTCTAATCAATTGAAGAACAATATTGTGCTTACAGAAACCCTGTTCTTCTGTACATGTTGATAATCGGAAGCGGAATATCGCAGTTGGTTCCACAGAAGGATGTCTTACTATCCTATGTATAGACACAGGAAATCATATCAACTCTATCCAGGTGGCAAAGGAGTCGATTGATGCCATTGCCTTCAGTCCAGGTACGAACTTGCATAAATACAGTTTTGAAAGTAAACAAATATATATTACTGTCAATTCTATGCTTCAAATACGCGTCACAAATATATCGATGGTCCATAATTATAATTACTACAGATTGTTCCTATTTGGCATTGGGCTGCCAGGATTCCCATATTTACTTGTACAGGATCAAAGAAGACGGGACGATATTTGAAAAGCATGGGATCCTCACGGTGAGATATACCTTGTTTTGAAATCTTGATTTATGACCTCTGGGAAATGTGTGTCCATTTTACTTAGTTTCTAAATATAATTATGGTAAATATGTCACATCTATTGTTGTTACCAGTGCTATACATCTATATTTCAGAGAGAGGACTCTTCGCCAGTATGCCAAATTGATTGGTCCGAAAACTCGCTTTTTCTTCGTTCAGTTTCGGGGACGAATCTTTGTCTGTGTAAGTTTAGAAAAGTCTGTACCACAGTAAGTAATATATACCGGGCCAGGCCAATCTCTATGGGAGCGGAAATTTGAGGTGCTTGATGTATGAAAATCCCATCTTGGGAATCATTCTGTCTACCTAGTAACTTAATGTGAATGTTTTTCTCAATGATTAACCTGCTTTAAATAAGATAGCGTTCATTTGTAATGTTTACCGATCATATAAATACTCTGTAGGCATACGCTACAGCAGTGTTATGTCGACGCCGGCCTTCTTTTCGGACGGTAACAGACCGAATTGGTGATAGAAAATAGAGACTGCTGATAGAAAATGCAGTGTGTGCCCCAGAAATAGCTCCATCAATTCACCTGCAATTTTCCCTTTGTGTTGTTAGTCAATGAACCAGTCAACACAAATATTGACTGAGTTATAATGCTATGCATAACTATTACACGAAATAAAAGGGTCTGCTCCGGAGCTACGGGAAGTAAATCAAAATGTTATGGTGGACGTCGAGTGGGCTACACGTACAGCTACCATGGGCTACCTTGTTAGTGGTAGGTATTTGTGATTTTGTCATTCTATATCTTTTCTCTGGATGTATTTGTTCATTTATAATTTGATTATATACATTGTTAATTGTTGTGGCACTTTTTTCGGGAACAATCAACGTTATAGAATAACGTGGCATTGGAAATAAGAGTATAATTAAGCAAATCTTAATATTTCTGTTTCGTTTTAAAGGTTTTATTTACCATAACCTGCCATCGGGGCTTTTACACTTTTAAGGCATTTTTCTGTTGTCTCCCTCTGTATATTTTTTGTTTTCATAATTTTCACCATTCATAAACACTTGCTTAAGGCACAAAGAGGTAATTTACATTCATACCTTAAGCTCTGGATTTGACATTTTCAACAAAATATTAATATTTTAATCAAACGGAACGTATACTGTATGCCATATTGAAAACAATGTCTGATAATCGCTATTCACATCGTGCACATCCTGAAAAATATTAATATGGCATAATCATGAAATCTATATAAATGATTTAATTAAACGCCACCCAGGAGCATGGACAGCTCCAGTGGGAACACATTATGGGATACAGTGCATGGACGCATGTACCGACAAGGATCTTCTAATTGTCGGAGATGACCAAGGCTTTTTATCAGTCTACCAATACCCTTGTATCACAGAAAAGGTAAGGGGACTACAGTGTCTACAATTCACTTAATATTATGTTGTGAAGATGTGAAGATGTGAAGTTGAGAGGCAGTCGGGAGAAGGGTGGCGATGAAAATTAGGCCAAAGCTAATTGTGAATTTAACCATTTTGTATTTAATTTATTGCATAGGCTAAATTATCAGAAATCATGAAAAGACGTTCACTCATGAATTGTAATGTAATATATATATTATATTAATAATATATATATTATAATATATATATAATATTATATTATCAACACTTTTTTATTACCTTTGCTTGAAAAGGGGTTATTTTAAAAGATAAACCGAGACAACAGCTGTCACGATTATTTAAGGTTATGTGTGAAACATGGCGAATGAATTAGTAATGGACGCTTCTATGAACTTTTTAATGTAAAAAGATCTTGACCACATGAGGGAGGTCCAATTATTTAAATTAATATATGGGATGAGAAATAACATAGATATGGTGCAAACAAATGTAGGGCTTATTCAACACGGGTTAGTGATGAAATTTTATTTCAACTACTAAAACCAATAATAAATAGAAATATCTGTAGCCCACACTATAGAGGTGCCAAATTATGGAACAAACGCCCCACTAGCACAAGAAATATTGACTCACACAAAGCGTTTAATATGCACCTTAAACGAGATTACATAAACTTGTTCGAATTAGATCCCTTATGACATCTGTTATACTGCATATATATATAATAGTGTCTCATGGTATAGCATTAATTATGAAAGTTATACGACACATGAACAATATATTCGCGTTATGTGGATATGCGTATCTTCTATATTGATTGACCAGAAGTGTAACCCTATTAAATATTGATAAAGCCTGAATAAAGGAATTTCAAACAAACATAACATATTTCAGGCTCAAGCTCGTTTTCATCGATCCCACTCTGGAAGTGTTACCAGCGTGCGTTTCTTGAATGGATATAGCAGATTGGTTTCCATTGGCGGGATAGAGGGAGCGATTTATCAATGGAAAGTCGTTGATGCTGAGGATACCGAAGATGATCGTATTAAACGATCGCTTGCCAAATACCATGCCGATTAGTATAGTGATAAATAGTATGCACAATCATATATTCGAAAGTGTAAAAGATTTGCTGAAGTGGTTTATTAGACAATTGCCTCGCCATTACAATCACTAGTGAAAGAGCATATCATTATGGCAATTGGTAAGATCTAGGCAATCATGTGCATTGTATTTGCTCCCAGATATTGATACGGACTTGAAATCACTGGTATAATTAATCTCATTCAAATTAGTGCGGTAATTATAATTAACAAAGGCACTGGTTATATTTGTCAAAGTTAATTTTTCACTCATGGTTTGTTTAATTGGACTCGTGTCTGTATATGAATAAATAGTTTATCATTTCCTCATTTTTAGCAAATAAGGAGGAAAGTTTCAAAAGCTGGAATTATGCCACCTAGCTTTCAATCTTATATATATTACGTATTGTTTCTGTTATTGTATGTAGAAGATAATTCTATATGAATTGTGTCCATATCATTTCCGTTTATTATAGCTACCAAGATGTAAGAATTTGGGTATCCTTCCTTAGTTCCATGAGAACGATAAACTAAAGATAAAATAATTCATGATTTAATGCAAACCATGTACCCATCATCCTTTTTTTCGATTTAATGGCAACATATATTTCATATGACAGTTTTATGGAATAGTATTTTGATGTCGTATGTATCACTGGGAAACTTCTTCTGCACCAAACTGCTGACTACGAATTCCAAGAGAATTTGGAAATCAAGCACCGTCCATCTGATTACTCTGATATGGTCATAACTTTATCACAACGCTCTTAGTCCCAATAAATGTATCAATGATACAATCCAACGGATAGTATAGAAAAACACATGCATTTAGGATTACAAAATAAGTGATTGTAAACTTTTTAACAGATATTAACCAGTCACGATCAATCAGCTGAATGAGGTGCCATGGAGGAAATGATCGAATTAAAAGGTAAGACATACCAGGCATCACCAGACAGGCAAAACATAGAGTGTACGCCGAATCACATTCAGTGGTAAATACTGGTCGCTTAAATATAAACACGATTGCCAATGTCAACACTGCAATAACGCAACTAACCGATAAAATGCAGAGGCATATCGATAGAAAAGTCATCAATATAAAATAAGTGGTGTAAGTTGCCTCGATAATGGTTTCATCTTGTTTGAACACTTGTGAACAAATATAATATACATGATCTAATAGCAAGCTTACAGCACTGATACGGAGTAAATGAATTCCTTTAACGTTCCTCCTTGATATCCACGTTGAACCAAGCAACAGGCGAAGAACGCTTCTAGGAATAATTGTCAGCCATAGTAAAAGAGTGACACATAGAAAGTTGCTTTCAGGGGTGTGTCGCTGGTCCTGTAAGTCAGCTGCATCGGGTTGTTGATCTTGCGTAACCACCGTGCATGCCTCTGATGCTGGGATCTCCCCTCCCTCCGCTGACTCCAGTGCGGCGATCTTTCAGTAATCAAAGGCGAAACGTTTAGAAAATATATTTCACCCAGGAAAGTCTATTAATTTAGAGTTTATAGGGAGGAGTACGAGTCCATTCACTCGATATGTTATATTATAACATTGAGTGAAGACAATACCACGTCACGTATTGTACGTACTGTACTGGTAAATAGACCGACCTTATTTTAATCTATCTAATTCACTCAATAGTTTGTGTATTCTATACACGCGAAAATCCAATTTAAAATCTAAAATTAATGCATATGGTCGATTCTAATGAACTGTCCGCTTTGGGTGTTCGAAGCTATAACTCGATTAATATAATAGGTATAGGCATGCAACTAATGTCAACGAATCCGCCTCGTCAAGACATTCGACATATGTATATAATATTCAAGTGCACATAACGTTTGACTAGGTCAAGTAGGTGATACCACATTTAAACATCGCGATATTTTAAAAAGAACTCATGATAAGCATAGCAAACAGAACGCAAGTGGTGTATTGGATCCATGTCCTTGCATTAGCACATCCTGGGTCATCATAAATACCTCCACGACCACGAACGTGTGTGCTATACCGGTATATTAATCAAAGAGTTTGCACGAGGTGTGTTAACTTAGGTTAGAACACGCATCAAATAGGTTAAACCAGAGTCATTTGGTTGTATAGTCCTGGTTAAACTTACCCCTTCAGAGATCCGCATTTCCTTTGGTTATAGCGACTCCTTGGATGAATCAAAATTCTTATTGCAACGGTAGCTCCAAAAAACGACAGGGTATAGTTGGCATAATGTAGGCTATGCGTACATCACTCCCCACTTATGAGTAAGTATAAGTCAGTTTCATGTATAACGAACATTTTATAATATGTGAAGTAGCAGAGACCAATGTTAATCAAGAAGTTCAGTTCTCTTCTGACAGTTTGTCCTCGCAATCGTTCCCTGACCCCGTAAGTTATTGGAGCAAGAGCTTCCCCAATGTTCGCCTTTTAAATTTATAGCGGGTCTCCACTCTGTGGCACATGCGACCCCAGCGAATCATTACTATCATTAGTCCATGAGCCTGGACCCTCGCTCCACTACATAAGGCCGTAGTGTGGGACTGTACTACTTTGTTTCGACTCTGTAGGACCAAAAGTCAATGCTAACTCTACGGAATTTCGGTTTTTGTAGAGTCTATGCGATGCGATCATGGGTAATTCAGGCCTTGGGACCTATTTAGTAGAAGCTTATAAATGCGCTTTATACGGGGATTTATATTCAGACCAATATTAAAAGGGGTCTCCAAATATATTGTACCATAACACTATACAGATTAAATTATCTAATTATCTAACAAATTATCAAATATTCTGAAATTGCAGTCCTGTTGTTCCTATATATATGGATGTCCAAATACCGGCACATACCGTAATTGACTATCAAGAAATGTTTCAAGAACTACAAGACAGCACAAAACAAACTTTTCTTAATAAATAGAGGAGATACATGGAGGTCTTATTAGTCATACATCGATGAGGCGTCGATGGAGGATGATATCTATCATCACATGGCACCCACGAGGAGACCGCAAGCCTGAAGCCAAACAAGTCAGCAGTGTAGTCAACATATAGATGTGATGTGTTACAGGGAATGAGTCACACGTTTAAAACAGAGTTTTCTCCTAATGACAACAACTGCTAAAATAAAGCAAGATACCGAAATATTGTGTTTGTGGTATTTTTTCCATCGGCTATTCTGTTGCAAAAAAAATGGATTTTGAGATATCATATTTGAAAAGATGAGATCAAGCGGATTCCAATGATAGTAAATATTAAGGGTAAGTAGTATTTCTATATTTTTATGCTTGGTAGTTTTATTTGAAAAAGTTTGTAATATTTCTTGGTGGGCAATTACCAGTAAAATAACTAAATATACCCCATAGGGTGACCTTTGAAACGCAAGAATATATTTAAAACACTGTCCTGAGATTTGGTACATGGATTTATACAACGAGTGAATTAACCCCTTTGAAAAATTTCAATTCTGCGACATGTGACTCATTTTCCTGTAACACATAATTATGACGCGATTGCTCTGGAGGCTTTGTTAGTCCACATGCACTCAACTACATGAATGCTGCTATGGTTATTGAGATGCAGTTAGTCAGAGTCGTGTGTGTTCATATTAGACAGCAATGTATTTACGGGTGTGTATGACGTCTAGAGCAGGTAGAACAACGCTTGATCATCAGACCAAAAGGTAGGTAGCTTACCCCAAGTTCTAGTAGATCGAATCAAGCTAGCATGACTCCGATTTAGCAAGATTTTATTTCAGCCATCTTAGCGCGTCCATATTGAGCATCATGGCCGCGATCAGACTGGTAGTAAACACTGCCTGGTAACCAGGCAACCACCGCCACAGGACGTCATAGATTATTTATACAAGCTTTGATATTGGTGAAAGCGTTTTTGATTTTTCGATAAAAATGTTGCCAAATGTTCGTATGTCAGATTTCAGCAGAATCCATGCACCATGCACTGTAACAGACGTCACATGCAAATCCCCTATTGTAAATTTGTAAGAAATTAACCCAAGCCTGGCAAGGAAGAACTTTTTAAAGAATTGCCCATTTTCGAATTTCACTAAGCAGAATAAAATTACCCGAAGAGAATTTTCTGAAAACTAACCAAATATTAAATGTCAGAAAATGACCCAAGGAAGAACCAACTATTAGACAAATAACAGAGGGTTTTTCTAATTAAAACTGCTAAAATAAAAGCAGTAATCCGAAATATTGTGGTTGGTGGTATTTTTTCCACCAGCTATTCTGTAATCTTACAGGAACATTATTAAACATGGTGAAACATATATGGGCAATTTTTGTTCTAAAACACTTACTTTGCATCCTAAATATTAATTCACTCATGCAGTTAAAAATGGCATACGAGAAAGAAGGACGCATTTTGTTTTTTTCTTGTCTTTATTCCTTTCCCCTTCCCTCACCAACAACCAGAGAGATCAAGTGCCGTGAAAGCTTCAACACAAGAAATATCTCCGCTTTTTTCACATAAACATTCAAAAACTAGGGCCATAACAAAATAGCGTATTTGTCTAAGTCACTTCGGGACAACAGATTGAAAGCATGACACCAATGATGGGACAGTAAGCAGAGGAAGATAGAACATTTTTTCTTCAGTTAACCTCCCCAGGAACATCAATATTCAAGGGTCTATTTCACAATAAATGATCTGAGAAAGTCAACCGGGCGTTAAATAAATATTGATTTATATTCTATTACACTAGAACCCAGCTTTTTCTGATAGAATAAAAAAAAATATGTAGCATTAACTACATAAGATTTTCACTCACCCACGAGTTTACATCGAACCATATCCTTTGAACTGATTGTCTTAGGCAGTGGAATAGTTCCCATGTTTAAATTAAAACACTAGAGGGGGTAATGGCTGGGACCAGTTCCATTATCTGTCACCGGGTATTGTGGACAGCCGCAAGAGATCATAATACTGAGATCTGCCTTTTAAACTTGCTAGTGAAGTCTACCTTCTGCTAAAACCTATCACATTTATACCTCTTTCGGACAGTTGCACTGTACTTGCAAAGGGCAGTGACACTGAGATCTTGATGGTCTTTTCCATCCTTCGCCATCGACTAGCTATGAATAAAGTTCAATAAGTTAAATACATTAACTACGATCATGTACCGGTATTAACATTAACTGCAACAGGCAGGGTGGTGAATAATTATCCTAGTGGCGGCTGGACAAACCTCTGGGTGACAAAACATGGATCTGACTAACAAGTGTTCAAATTGTGGCGTATTACTTCAGAAGGCATAATATCACAATAGTGGTGTGAAATATAATATCTAGGTATAGCAATAGAAAACCATTTTTAGCAACCAAAATAAGTAGTCTCTAAGTGCTTTCAAGAAAAGCATGTCCATAATATAACTTAGTTGCAAGTCATTCACCCTAAAACTATGTTCCACGACGAATATGAAAAACAAATACGTCTTAAATGGATACACCAATGAATAAAATGTAAAGCAAAAAGGGAGGAAAATAAAGCCCGTTTTTTAAATTCAGTTTTAGTTTTATATAATTTTTTTTTTTTAACTTTTGTGACCATAGATTAAAAAAAAATCATCACCCAAGCATCAAATATAGATTTATTTTCATCACTTCACTTCGAGTTAAGACTTTAGGGGAGCCAAACAGGACACATCACACGAGATGCGTTTTCACAGATATTGGTACAAGCAATCAGGATTCATCATAATATTATAATATAGTAATTAAATAAGACGATTCATTTATACTACATTCATTATTTTGTGTCCCATCTGTTCCGAATTATGAAGAAAACCCAATAATTATAGATGCCACAAAAGTGGTTTTTTAAATAATTTTTCCCCTTCAAATTCCCAGCACCATACGTTGGTTGTGGTGAGTCCTGTGTCAGATTTGAAACAGTTCTGAATATTGAACGGTAATTCAATAAAGCACCATTGTGAGTACAGACAGCAAGTTCCAGCCCATAGCACTGGCACCAATAAATTACATTGTGAACTGATTTGAATGGATATACCTAGTGTTTTCTGATAAGACAATATCCCGCATTATTATTTTTTGAACATAATTTAATTTCCGTTCTATTCTTGGAGGACATAATGGACAAAGGAATTTATCAATCTGTACTCATAGTATGCGCATTTAGAGCAGTAACTGGCGAGAACTGTTGCCACACCGAGACAGCTGTAGCGGGGGGATTAAACGCCGGCAGTGGAGTCTTTATTGAGGTGTTGAAGGGAGAAGAAAACTCCAGCGAGGAGGGCTACACCCAGCAGATCGCCAAGGGCAGTGAGGAATGGGATTGAGTAGTTGTCTGGATCGTGGCCCCGGCGCCACAACAGATGAACGAGCCAGTCGGCAAGGTAGAGTAGCAAAACAACCTGCAAAACACCAAAACAGTATTTTATATACATTTTTAAATTGATAATTACACAATGATTTCAACATCACAAGGACATATTTATAACTTGGAATAAAGTCCCCTACAATAGTGAACTTTGCAGTGAAATTGAAATCACGTATGAATTGAATGTATTCGGTGCTATGCCGTGTGATGAAAGCGTTCGCAAATCTGTATCTAAAGACCTACCTGAACTATTGCAGCTAAAATGTAGAGGACGGCAAAAGGAGCAGAAATAGGTCCGGGAGGAGCAGAGTTGGGTTGCAGGTAGTGGACAGCAAACATAAACATGAGATGACCGGGAAACACAAGAAGCATCAGCACGCGGGCGGTGCGGGCTCTCACATCTGGAAAACAAAACATTCTTTTATTCTGGGTCTTCTTACAGGGTGACTAAATGTAGTCTGTTATTGGCTCCGCTATTTTAGTAGTTCCCTATGGCCTAGTTGGTTAGGTTCTCAGCAGGTGCTGCGCCTGATGTGGGAGACATTGGGGATCGCATCCCGGCCCCAGTTGAGTTTTCAAAAGTCACGTTTGGCCAATATTCTATTTTTATTCTATAAAGTGTAATGTGCTGTATAGGACGACCAATGGTGATGTGCGAATATAGAATAAATGCAGTTGATAGTGGCTTTTTTTTAACATATTATATTACATGAACATAGGTTCACACATGTGTTTGGATGGAATGACATGTGTTTCCATGAGAATTAATCATAGGATCAGAGAAGAGGTGATAAAAGAGACATGATATCAAGACTTTTCGAAAAAGGTAAATAATAATCGATTTCACACGTATATTAGGACTCACTAGATGCAATATGATAATCACTGGCTTACCTTTTCCAAAAAATGTTTTAAGGGGATTTGGACAAAGTCGACTGGCTAACTGAGGGAGGGTGCCAAGAGAGCTGGAGCAGTGGAGGGCAGTGGAGAGACGACTGGCTTGCACAGCGACGAGATTACCGCCAACCCCTGTAAAAAGAAATAGTAAATATTTGGAGTTGGAGAAAGGCTACAATAATTAAGATGAACCTTATATCAAATTAAGATAAATACATAAATGGGAACATCTTCTTAGAAAGGCGTTTGTGAAGAATGTGAACGGATGTGGTCTACATAAAGATATTAGGAAATTTTAAATTTCGCAGTAGGATGGAAACTACATTGGTTAATCATACAAATTCTCATTGTTCTGTTCTGGTTATAGATATAACAAGACAACGTACTACTGCCAATTGCTACAGTATCTTTCGATACTAGGAGGCTACCCCAGCTGATTAGCGTAACTGTTAATTTACTTTCTGCTTTCATTATTTAGTATAGAGTTCATTCCGTGTAATTCAGTTTTTTATTGATTAATTAGTTGAACAGTTGATTGCATAGTTGAAACAGTCGTAAAGTCGAGATAGCCCATCGTAAAGTTGCGATAGCCCACCGTAAAGCCGCGATAGCCCACCGTAAAGTCGCGATAGCCCACCGTAAAGTCGAGATAGTTGGAGAAAAAAGTCGAGCCGGAGGGGTGGTCTAAGGGTGCACCAGCCATGTATACATGCAGACCTGTGCAAAAATGCAGGTCCCCCTCTCCAGGGTTACTCTCCCCCTAGCTCATAAGTATTTAAGATCAGGCCTCTTTCAGTTCCAAACTTGTTAACCTCATTTAAACCTAAATACCACCTGTGCTCCTACCTCTATCCCATCAATACCCTACAATATGAAAGTATAAGAAGTATGTAACATTTACAGCTAGACTGTAAACTAAATCACAAAACTAAATCACTTTGCTCATCTCATCTCACTAACCCTCATTGCCATGAATATGACTCCACATGGATGTTGTCATGGCAACCATCACTCACTTCCAAACCTGGCCTCCTCCACTCTGGGCCACAATCAGCAGGAGGCATTTCACAGTGAACCTACCTGAAACCTCGTAGTACAGCGAAGAATTTCAAGAG
Organism: Sthenelais limicola; assembly: GCA_942159475.1. Taxonomy (NCBI): domain Eukaryota; kingdom Metazoa; phylum Annelida; class Polychaeta; order Phyllodocida; family Sigalionidae; genus Sthenelais; species Sthenelais limicola. The sequence continues at coordinate 70,807,081 of OW804097.1, read as the reverse complement.
TAGGTCTCCTGCATAAGCAGAAACCCTACTACGAGTCTATGTAAGGCAGTGTGAAAGTATATTCAATGCCACATTTTAACAAAAATCAGAGTACCATATAATCTCTGGATTTACCTGTATTTCTATTTGTACTTGTATTTAACCCTGATCTATTCGTAATCTTGCAAACATGTTGGAGTAATTATCCTTCTCTAAATGTTTAAAGGTACCCAGTCACCTACCTAAAACCTCGCAGTACAGCGAAAAATCCAAGAATAAGTCTCCTGTACAAACAGAGACCCCCCTACGAGTCTATGTAAGGCACTATGAAAGTATATTCAATGCCATATTTTAACAATAATATATTGTCATAGTTATAGGATCCTTCTGATATATATATCTTACACTTTATAATTCATATTTTATATCTTATATTTTATATTTTGTATTTTATCTTTCTTCTCATTCATTTCTTTCGGTCCAGTCCAGGTCGAATATATTCAAAATCAAGGGTAACTGTCGGTAGAAATGGAATGCCTCTTTCATATAGACATGTAGACCCGTTTGTCTCCTTCCTTCCTAATGTAATATCGAGCCATTGACAAATAAAAGATTTTCTTATCTTATCTTATCTTATGTTACACTTCAGTTACATAACTTATCTGATGATCTCCTCAGATATTTCCTCTCACTCGCCTAGTAGGAATGCCTAGTAGCCAACCCCCTGCCTAGTAGCCAACCCCCTGTCAATCACAGCCAACAGGACAGCCAACAGGCTTCACTCACTCAGTCTGTATACCTCCCTCCCTGTCACTCACAGCACTCACTCAGTCTGTATACCTCCCTCCCTGTCACTCACAGCAAACAGGCCAAGCTAATACACTCCTCCACTTAACAGCACCAGCCCACACAGTCAAAACAAACCCATGTGGCCACTGTTAAGCCACCCCTCCAATTTAGACTGCCCCAGGGGTGTGACAAAGTCTTAAGTAGAGTAGAGTATAGTATACCTTTCCTATAGTGATACTAAAAGGAGGCTGCGCCCATTCAATCGAAATACAACTTAAAACAAAAAAACACTCAGAGGCTAGCCTCCTAATTATACAGATGATATCATGCCATGTCTTGTTTTTAGATACCCTTATGTAGTTTTTAATGACATGACTGATTTCTGATATGAGAATAATGTGTCAAATTTGCATACATACATATAATATGTATATCGATAAAAGAAGAATATCGTTGTGATTTATATATTCTATCACGATGTATGGTTATGCAAAGCTGGTGAGTTTGATTGAAAATATACAGTGGTTTGTGTAATGTTTAACTTTGTGGAGCCTAAACATATTAAAAAATATGTAAATACATTATACTGACTTGACATTTTGTCGATTGCAGTACATAAATAACAGCACCATGGGGCACTGTGGCAACGCATGAAAACAATTAAGTAATCGCTATGCAGTGATTGCAATACATGCTGCGCATGCTTCTCATTGACTTTTAACCGTTTCTTCAGCAGTCTTCCTCTTGCCAGGTTTTGGGGCTTAGACTGTACCTGGTGTTGTTCAAGAGGTGCCCCAGCAGAGCTGATCAGGCTCCACTTAGCAACTGCAGGTTTCTAGGGGCAGCGCCATATGTGGACCCCCTTCCACCTACAGTAAAGGCCATTCCAGATGTTATCCAAGGCAATGCCATTCCTTCGAAGTTGTGGTATAGGCTGTAAGCACTTTGGTGTGTGTCCGGGGTTGTCTCCTATTCTGTCTCACATCCGTTTCTGGACTGCATTCCACAACTTAACCTCCTGTGCAGCCCCATGGGTGTTCCGGACCGTGTTGCATACTTTGATGAAAATGTAAATGAATGGCTAATAAAAATATTTAAAATTTAACTACTCACCGTTCATAACAGGTTGGAAGGCAGCCATGCCTACAAAGTTTCCCACAGCGTGGTCAAGAATCAATCCGCCGAGGCTAAAAAATAAGAAATAAAGCAGGCCTTTAGATCATCTTCAAAATAATAAATATCTACAATAGAGGAGGAGGCCTATTAAATTTATATCTAAATCCTAACTATGTAAACTGGCCGCCACAGGCTAAAGATACGTGAATAGTAGGTTGTAGGGAAAATGTGTTGGAACTTTTACTGCTATTTATGTCACTGTCCTGTCAAACTTTTGCCCTGTGAGTTGCGTGTTGCGATCGATCATGACAAAATGCAGCTGTTTTACTCATAAATAACACCCCAATAGTCCCTTTGGAACAAACAAGATTTTTGTCATTTGATTATTTTTCCACAGCCCTAATTATATTGTTATTACTACATATTCGGAATACAAGAGGAACAAATAAGTATATACAACTTCTAGTTCTATGCGTGAATTTGATTTTCCCGGGGAAATACTTTTGTAACCACCAATCTGCCATCTATGGAACAGAGATACAAAACAGCTGCATGTATACGTGGATCATTGCAAGGACCGACCGGCGGAGCGAAAGGTTGACAGGGCATTACCATAATATAGTATTAGAATTTCACTGCTTTAAACTGGGTGTTAAAGCAACCTACTCTGCACGTATCTTTAGCCTGTGGTGGCCAGTTTAGTACATTGAGAATGAAGAGTGTTACCTGCTGATGGTCATGGCACCGATGATAGGGACCCAGCCTGTGTACAGAACACCATGCGTGTAAGAGTTGCGGTGGGCCACCACCCACCAGAGTGGTGTTAGGCACATTACAGCAACCAGCAGGACAGGCGACAGCCACAAGATCCCAGCTCCTGAAATTAAATAGTTGTTATTTTAGCTAAATTAACTAAAGAACAGGCCATGTGCTGATGTAGCGACTACATTCAATCATTAAACACCTAGGATGCCATGTCTCAACATGTGGCCTTTCACTCTATTTTAGGAGAAAAAACTGGCCAGTACTATAATATTAAGTGTCAAAAGTACAGATTTCAAAAGAAGTGTCTGCAGTCATTTCATGCAATTATGGCAAGATATTAGGAATATAATAAAAATCCACACAAAACTAAACATACTAATAACGAAAAAAGGGGAAGTCCTGGATTAGTATTAACAATGACATCCCAGATTCTGAAAAACCAGCAGTAATTTCGCTAGAAATAGCCTCACAGGGCACACTACTGATCGGGCAAGGTGACGAATCACAGGGACATCTCAACACTTGTTAGAGAACTCACCTGCTGCTTTGTGGAGACCCAGGGCAATGCCAGCCAGGAGAGACAGACAAGTCAGATCACCGAGACTGGCCGCTATTGGTGTTGCAACGTTATCAGGATTGATCCGGCATCTACGGGAAGCTAGCACAACTCCAACCATCACCAGGCCTAAAAGAACAGTTCGTTAATGAGAACAAGAGGAAGGACACTTTCAAAGGCCGAGTAGAAAGAAGTTAGTTTAAAAAAAAAAAAATAAAAAAAATAGAAAGAAGTTAGTGTAACCATATTAGTGACGAGTATATTTCGAGTTGGATGAACGATATGGTGAAAGCATAGGTGAATTACCATAACAAATTTTAAAGTATTGGAATTTTAAAAATATAAGAATTAAGTGAGCGATGTTATGCATATATGGACTTTCTTTAGCTTAGGAGAGGCTAGGGCCCTGTAAAAACAATTGGAACAACGAGGAAATGTCCTGCGGTAACACTAAATGAATGATTAGTACAAATGAGAGCTTACTGAGTATGAGACTGGCAAGGGCTGCAGTTGTGACACTGCTTGCGACTAACATGAAGGCGGTGTTAACATCAAAATGTCGCCGCGGGATCCAACTCAGGCACATGGCAAACAAGGAAGCAAGGAAGCCCACGATGTTAGCTTGGGCCTGTAAAACAAATAAGTCCGAAACAATACAAAGCTGATCTTCTCCGTCTAAATCCTTTTGACCAAATCCATTCCATAACAAAATGTAAGTTGAAACATTTTAATAATACAAATGTCACTCGTCCTCATGAAGGATCCAGATTCTATGTTTGAAATTTGATGTGTACAATGGAAAGCATACATACCTGCGTCAGTGCCAGGTTACCTATGATCATTTTAAACTGTTCTCTAGGGGAATCCATGTGTCCGAGATTAGCCTGCAAGATAACCATATTAGATAAATATGATGTGGTAAGATACTTATTAACATGATGTTGCATGTCAGATGAGGGTGAATTTAGCGAGTACAGGGTAATTTTTCACCGTGCAGGTAACTTACCTGAGTGGCGAGGCGGGAGGCAAGAGTCATCTCCAAGTTTCCTTTGAGACCAAGCAGCGCTGGGACCAGAATGAAAAGTTCTGATGTCGTAACGAACACTTCCCAGTGCTGTGTCAAATTAGAAGAAATAATTAAGAAAAGAAAAAAAGAGTGAGGGGGTTAGGTTTTACACAATTAAGAAAATTCAGTTATCTTGTCCTCCATAAATGCTTAAAATCAGTAAAATAGTCCTACATGTTCTTTTCTATGAAAAGTAGATGGAAAAATAGGGAACAGTTCTCACCTGCACTATGCCTAAAACAACGCCTGCGCCAACCATACCAAACCCAGCCACAACAAAAGGGAAGAAAACTTGCACAGCAATCCGCCATGATGGTTCATCATCTCCCGGCTTTCTCACCATTGTCTCCATACTGAATACAGAGAAACTTCAGGGTAAAATGTCTTCCTAGACTGGAATATTTGACTGATCAATAAGACTTAAATATTCTCGAAAAAAGACATTATGCTTGTTGGAGCAGTGAATCATAATTCTTCAATCTACAGTACGTGCGGCTTATGCTATGCAACCTATTATAACTTAAGGGTAATGTGTCCTCCCCGGGTTCAACTGGACCTGGGGGAATTTATTGCCTTTGTGATGAATATAAAAAAGAATGGATCTTGCCGTACCTGATGACAACACTTTCGGCCTCTGACTCGGCGCCCAAGTCTGCTGCGGCAGCAGCGTCGAAGGGCTGAGCAGAGGCACCGCTGGTAAAGACTGGGTTGAACTTGGAGACTTCAGTGAATTCAGTGACATCCATTTCATCAACCTCCTCTTCGATGGTTCCCATACTGATACTGCCGGTGTCACTGACAACTGCATAAAAACAGGGAGATATTTTATATGTAATAAGACTAGAATAATTCATACACTGCATGAATACTCCGTGTACCATGGTAAAATCAGATCCACATCATAGCAAACCGTACAGAAATAAGGAGGAAGGCGACTACAATTTTACTTATACTAGATGCTGATGTCAGTTAAGGCAGCTTATTTTATGTATTTAAAAAATCAGGCTTAAGAGTCAGGGTAAGCTTTTCTCAAACAAGCTGCGAGTATCATGTTCCAGGATTTCAGGTTTCTTAGGATTCTGACAAACTGCTAAGCGAAAGAAGATTTTCAATTCAAATATTGAAATATAAATTTCCAAGTACAATATACATTGTTTTGTGCATGACCATGGTGAGTTTGAGTCACAACATCCAAGTGTCAGAATATATACATTTACCATTTGATAATCTAAAATTCAGAAAAAGACAACAAAATATAGGCAATTTTCTATCGAGAATAATCCCTTTCCCTTCCTTCCCCTAGAATGATCTACACAGTTTACATTCAAGCGCAGGTTCATATACACTTGTAAACTTTCCCCCAGCGTCTAACTTCAAAGCGCGAATTATTGAGACGTTTGCTCTTTATAATTCGTGTGATAGGATAATTATATGTGGAAAAAAAATAGCACACGAATAATGAGTCATGAAACACCCATACATATATATGCAGTCCTAAGAAACAATATTCATTAACGAATTGCAGTTATTTTATCATTAATTATCAGCAGTGAACACCTGGAAATGATTAATACCAACTATAAACTAACATCAAAACATGACAGGTAACTTTAAGGTAGCATTGGGTAACTTTACATTAGAATAAATTTAGCTCCGCTAGGCCGCCCAGTGGAGATGAGAACCTGCCGTAAAAATAACATATAAAGGTTAGATCCCGAAAGGATCTTTTTTAAAACTCTAGAATATCTACGCCTCCAGAGGTTTTTATATTTTGTCAAAATGAAGCGTTGTAACTTTACGGGAGGGTTTCCTTCTTTCTCTGTCCCCTTCTTCTCTTTTCTTTATTAATAATACTTATCAGTATAGTAGGTAGACGTGGCAGTATTCACCTTAACCTGTACTAAATTTTTTTCTCCCCAAATGAATAAAATCATTAAGGTGAAAAGGGTTTACCACTAATACTTATCAGTATGTTGAGGATTTTACATAATATTTGTTTCCCTTTCTTACTTCATTTTCTTCATTTATTTACTTTCATTTCGTCTTACACAACTCACTAGTAGAGGACATGAGTCTTAATACGTACCCAGCTTGTCGTTGATCTCACATTCCATGACCATTTTGTTGTGTGTCGGACCAGTTGTCTTGTATCTCCGTCGTGTTCAAGTTTGCTGTCCAGGAGGTGCTGGGGAGACCGTGAACCATTCACGGGTAGATGTGTGTGCCGTGTGTTCCTGCCTTGTCTAGCCTGCAATCAAATGTGATATGAGTAAGAGTGGACCCACGAATGTGCTGATCGACAAAATGATCCAATTACTAAGGAAATTATGTTATATATTAGGAATTAACATCTAATCTAAAGTGGAACCACAATGACATAGGTTCAGAACCTGAGGAACAAACTATATGCTCTGGATTGTCAATGATTTAATTTCCTGACTATCTTTAACTGCTATTTGAGCACTCTACTAAGTCATCGATATCGTTTAACTGGATGACATATAAAAAAGGATTTAGAGATATCCTTTCTTGGTATTTAGTCATGTCAGAGTTATTTGATTTTAAATATCTATTTATTGAAACCCCACCCAACCGCCCTCTACCAACTGCATGAACATAAACCCACGCATTTTCTGGGTTTTTAAATTTCTTTTAAAAATATACAGAATGGATCGGGATAATTAACAACACTAATGTCACAGGTCCAAATTAAGATGTCGATTTCATTGACCTTATTTTGTCTATATACTTTTCACAGATTGAACGCATGTATTCATCATCACTTTTTACCTAGACAGAGCGTAAAGTCAACGTTAGGATCAAACAAAGCAGAACATCTGTTCACATGGAGAGAACATGAGGCAGGCTGTATCAGGGCATCAGGACTGTGGTACGGCCATGTCTATTTCTATTCGATGCAATGTACACAACATCGACGACGTATGAGTGGGATAAATTTGGTGCAGGAACTAACATACCTACACACATTGGGCCAGAATCTATAGACAAATATAGATATTTTCAACGTTTCAGCTGTGACTTATTCAAAACTGTCAAATTTGCAGATATTTGTAACTGCTGTGAGTCTAGGCTCATGGCCTGAATTCGAAGAGGTTCATTGGAGTTCTATTTTGGCCGATTCAATTCAAAATATATTTAATTCTGTTTCAGATGCAATCGCACGGGAAAAAGATACTTGTTGACCGAGCCTATCTTGGGGAAATAAAGCCCAATGATTTGCACCATATTTTTTAATATCAGGGTGACCTTAAACTTGTCTCTTTCGGAGACATCTTCGCTAGCCGCGACTTACGTAGATACACGTAAATACATTGGCACGACCAAGGCAAGAGTGTGTGTATTCACGTACATTTCAGAGAATAGCCTACAACTGGTACATTCGAACTGTAGCAATAAATAACTTGTGTAAACGGGGCAGACAAAACTAGGAACGGTAAGCTACAAAACGTATCCAGTGTTCCAAGTGTCATTTAATAACTTACATTGTTTTCTGGAAGATTTAAATAATGCAAAATAGACCTGGAATAGCAAGAAGTAATTTGTCTCCCAGTCCGAATTATACTGATACCCACGGACATAGCAAGCCGGGGTTTACTATAACCACATAATTAGCCTCGTAATAATTTATGAAGGGAATATCAGTAATATTCGTCTCATAAAAGCAAATCGAATTAAAATGAAGAATAATGACTTCTTTTTTTCATAGATCGACTGCTGCGTCACATTATAGCAGTCATTGGGTGATAGAATTCGTGAGACTTCATACTGTCTACCTAAACAAAAAATATTGAGCGAAATTTCGTGGGGTGTGGTTTTGACCGATGTTTTAATTCCTACCGTTAATACCTGAGAAAGAAAAAAGAACATGAGAAAGGAAAGGATGGTCAGATCGTGATCCAACTTAGGCTGTATGTCGTTAACAAAAAGGCTTCAAAATTTGCGATCATCCGATGAACAGAATCTGCGTGTATGTACGTTTGCCTAGTGGGATATCCCATAGCAGATTTTAAAACAAAAGTTCCTTCGTAAATAACAATATATATATACGGGTAATTTACCTGCATCCAAAGGGCCAATCACCAAGGATAGCCATCCAAGTCTGACTAGGGTAGCCAACGCACTAGGAATTTCCGTCAGGGAGTTCATTCACGTTTGATTTGTAGAGAGGAAAAGCCCCAAGGGAGCGACTCTAAATGAAAGCTGTTGATACCTGATAGAAGAAACAAGCTGCACTGAATAAGCCTGGAAAACAAGAAGAAAAAAAAACATTATAAGACAAAAATTTGGTACTGGAAATAGACATTATGTATTAAATCGGGCGCGGGGAGTGAAGCATGACACTGTTGGCGCGCTGAAAGATGACTAAGATGGGGAAATCACTCAGAATTGGGTAGGGTCCTCACGCTCAGCAACTTAGTTTGACTACCCGTGCACATCAGGTATATTATCCAATTTTAACCGCTTTTAAATGATATAGCCTTCTCGACATTGATGCCAGACGTTGTCATTGGTGGTCCTAGCATCGGCAGCTGCAGACCATCTCCTCATACGTTATGAACGGGTAAAAATGTCCACCTTTCTACCTGTCCACTCTCTCCTCAAATACATATATGGAATATGTATACATCCTACTGTTGTGGCGTCCACAACCTTCAGAGTTTCCTTCGGTTCATATATTCCAGCCAGAGGTGTAGTGCTGATGAACAAGGTGTGCAGAAGGGTGGGTCAATAAGTGGCTGCGTGCTGGCGACTTTTAGCGCCAAAAATAAACATCACGCACATTACATACCCTCACATAGAAATACCCAAAGATGTATAATGACCAATTGTGCTGAGCATTCCTAGAGAGAAATCTTGGCAGAAGACCCATTATACGAAAACATAAAAAAAACATAAATTTGGAATACCAAGCGCGCTTAGGTCCATAACTTTTCTTATATAAATTATAGTATAAATCAATATCTCAAAGGCTAGCATATTAAGTATAAAACAATGATAACAGTGTTTATATCATTTTGTGCTTTGTATGCCTACCAAATGAAAGCTAATAGTGAGAACAGATGTGCGAAAGGTATATCTTATTGTCATCTATAATGAACATTCGCAGAAAAAAAGCATTAATCATCACCCTACATATATACGCCAGTTAGAAATGAAGAAAAACCTTCTCGTTTCCAATAGTTAATATACGTGTATTCTTTATACTATCAATATCATCAATTCTAAAATGGTTGCCTTAATCTATACATACAACAGAGGGCAGGGGGTTAAGTGATAATGAGCGAATTCCAGCGTCTAATACACATCTTGAGCGACAGCCTGAGAAGCCAGAAACACTTGCTTTATTTTAAATACAATTGGCATTACTTAGAGAAATGCAAGACCTTGTTTAACATCTCATACGAAGGCCAGGAAGAGAGAGAAAAGACTTCCAAAATGGGGGTAGAATTCTGATAGTAACGCCCATTGATGTTTCGGCTAAGCTCACTGATTTACCCCCTGAACTCCATAACAAAGGCAAGAGAACACATGGTAAAGAAAGCCTGCGGTTAACCACTTCCGTTGGTTCACCTTTTCTGGTGACTTGCGTGGAGGAATTTGCCCGCCAGTATGTAAACTATGCAGAAAATACGACTCAGGTTTATTATATGAAAGTAGTATGTCAAGGCAATGTCTGGGAACATTTTTCCCCGTCTGGATCGCCACAGAAACATGCAGAAAGTGTGGGAACATTCATTGGCCAAAGAAATAGCCTGCAAGTGTAGCTGACCTCGCCCACTCTACTGGGACCGAGCGGATACTCTTGCCTACCAAAGAATGAACTATGAAGGACATTCGGATGTACAAGCTAGTTTCATTTTTGAATGGGCCAAAAAAAAACCACAAAGACTATCGTGTTAATTTTGTTGTGACATTTGAAATGTTTATGTTTCAAGAGGTGAAGGAGGAGGATAAAAAGTGTCCCAATAGACATCCGATCTTAGATTGAATGAAAGGTTTAGAATTTTGAGTGATGAAATAACAAAAACTTTATTATGATACTCAGAAATAGCGATAGTTATACACGTAGTATCGATGCAAAAATGAACAAAGAACGCACTTCACGACTTGTATATATTTAACGAGTAAGGTGAATGTAAAATCAAAGGTTACAAGTTTTACTGGAAAATCTATATCAAAGTCCACGCAATAGTTGCGATTACGTATGTACACAAGATTACGATATCAGAAAAAAAGTTTGAGTACATTTGATAATACGATTTGTTAATTGTATGCTTTACTAAGATTAGATATTTGACATCATAGCCGATAATGAATAATGTAAAAAGGATTGTCTGAAGTTGATTCGGCCCAAGGCACTGTGAAAAAATAAAGAGAATAGATTATTCTAATTCAGGTTTTTCGGCTGCAAGTAGGGCCCCGTGCCAGACTACACATAGTATGTTTGTATTGCAACAGAATTCCATATATGATGCAAACACTGTATGTACGTCAGCCAAATACCTAGGGATACTTAAAAAAAGCGACAAATATCATTTATCATGTTCATCACTATATCGAGGACAATCTGGTATTACAAACGAAAAAAGTCAGTCAAGTGCAAAAAGAAAGTGAAGAATTGTTATACCTAATTGTGCTTACCCCATAAATTTAATTTCTTTACCCCTTTTTAGGTTATTTGAATTAAAATGCATTTAATTTAGCTTTGGAATTTCCAGAAGCGTTTTTTTGCTATGTGTACCGTATATTTAGAGGTAAACGAACTATGGAGTATGCAATACTTTCTCGTATGGGGTTTAAGCACCTGTTCAAGTCACCTGTTCAAAGGCTACATCCTTCCGTGATAAGAGGCTACTAGCGGGAAATAGAGCAGCTACCCCTTATAATGAACAGGGTTAAAGTACATCCGCATATTCCGGCCCACGAGGAACCAGGGTCTGAACCCCCTTTTACCCCCCCCCCCCCCCCAACGCCTTACTTATACGATAATCGAACCTGTACATTAATACATGAGCGCACCCACTAACCCACGGGGCGAGAGCATGTCCCCTAAGTGGGGCTTCGCAGACTTTGCCAAGGACACAAGGACATTTTTTATTTAAAGTTTCTACCCAGTAAGATTCATGTTTTACCCAATTGCGAAATGCTCTTAATGCTGATCATATTAAAGTGAATTAATGTTAACTCTCCAATGGCAATTGAGATAAATTAATAGCATGATTGACTATTATTTGAAATTAAATAACCTTACTGTAATAAAAAGGAAGGTTTTTTTTCATTTAGGCATATAGATTTGGTATATATTCCCTATAACAGAAAGGGTAAAAATTGTCAGTACAATGACATTTTCCATCGATTTTCCCCCAACCAACTTGGATCTAATCCAAGTAAATGACAAACCAATACATAGTAAAAACAAATGACTACAAACATCAACAGGAAAGTGACAACAAAAACAATAATCGGGCGGTCTGACAGGAATGTTATGATTTCCATTCAATTACTCCTTCCGACGAGGAAACTTTCCCTGGGAAATCCATATGATCATCCAGAGAACCTGTTTCTTAAATGATGATTTAAAAAACATAAATTGCACATCGTATGGCGAGTAGCGAAACGATAGTGTTTTATAGATCTATACCACTCAAATGACACTAGGTCAATTCCTAGGTTGGAGCGCTTTAGGTTTAAGAATTAAACTAGAATTTGGACTTGGTCCTCCTCATTTTTGGTCCTCAGAAATTTGTTTCACGAATCCCTCACCCCCACCCTTACTATCGATATCTAATGATAATCCCACTCACCTTCGCCTTTATGTAGCGTACTGACTCCGAAGTGGATGTATAGAGTGAACCTCAGGGAAATAGTATGTGTTCTGTGGATCACGTTTGCTCGCTTTCTGAACGGTTTAGGCAAGGCCTTGCGCAATCCCACCCACATGCTCCCTCACAATATCATCAATGGCACAGCGAGAGCCAATGAATGGTCGCACACCAGTCACATGGAGCACTGGCCACGCCCGGTGTGTAAGGAGGAACAGGCTGAGACCAGTTATAAAAAGAAAGACAAACTGCTCTGGCGTGGACTGGTTATTTCTTGCATTATTAAATCATTATGAAATAGTCTAAAATGTTATCAACAAATGGTCATAACATGAAATATAAATAATGGTATGCTAAGCAAGGCTCAATGTGAATGTGCTTGACACATCCGTACTATCCCTCATTATAAGAGCTAAAGAGACTGTCGCTGCATTTTCTGTCATTTCAAGGCATTGTTCCATCTTATATTCTGGTCAGGTGATTTCTCGTCTCACACCTAGACCTTACCTATCACCAACCACTGACCGTATCGTTCACATTTCTTTTGACGAGAATCAGTCGGGGTCTGTAATACGCTTGCCAATTGCAACCATTTCCCACCACCCTCCCCTGGAGACAATGGGGGGATGTCCAAGAAAACATGCCACCACCCAGGCGGGGATTTCCCTTCAAAGTATTAAGTTGGCGATTTACAAAAAATCTTACCCTGAGGGGTCGAGGATTTCATCATCTTTTACCATAATGCCCAGGACATCCGCTAGCCGAACCATCAACCCTATGCCTTGCTACTGTGTACGCATAAATAGTCACTTGAATGGGTTGTATGTACAGCTAGGACATCCGCATGTCCCCCAGAGTCTCCCGGGGGTAGGGGTTGCAATTGACTAAGTGCGTATAGAAACCAAATGCAATTGTATCATGTGATGGCCTTGATAGTAACACAAATACAATTTTAAAAAATGTTATCAAGGTACAAACCAATTCATTGTAACTAATCTTTCAGGATGATTGAAAGAGCTCGGCCTAAGAACAGGATAGAGCAAACTGTACTGACATTAAACGGATAAAGGCCGGAAGGGAATTGTCATCATTATCGTGAAGGCTTTGTTCATATCCTGCCATTTTTTTTCAGACAGATTTGAGCGAGAAGCGAACTTCAAGCACCTGAGGATGACATGGCAGATAGTGAGTAAACAAGGCATCACATCCTGCTTTCAGAAACATCCACCTTTCTTCTGTAAGTCTTTCGGCACGAAATCAGATTTTGTTTGACAGCATCCCCGGGACAGCATCATAATTGAATTTTCCTGAAGAAGAGTTACTTTAGACGACACGCATTAGGAAGGAATGAAGGCTTTGGCGTTTTCAAGTCCAAAATCTAAGAGTTCTTGGACGCTGGCCATCTGTATCATAACCAGTCCGCAGAGGGGCAAGAAAAAACCCAACACCGAATAAGTGCAAGTCTGGCAAAGGCACGTGGTTCCAAGACGTAACCATGACAACCATGATCAACACATTGATTGTTAGCAATGTTAGATAAGTCAGAACCATCGATATTGCTGGAGATTCCGCCTAGTAGAAATAGCGGATGTCGGTGTATGCAACATTGGGCACCCTGGGTAATATTGGTAAATATTCGTTATTTATAAATACACAGGAGCACAATCTAGATACCCGAAACTGTACAGGGCATATCAGATACTAGATAGCAACGAGAATATACTCACAATTCTCGTTGTAGATAGTAAGGAACCAACTAGTATAAGTTTTAAGTAATAAAGAGGAACAAACCAAAACCGAGGTGCGTAGAATGAAAGGACAGGAAGTGGGATCATTAAAGTAAAATACAAAGTCAGCTATAATTAAACGCTATTTGCATTCATTTATGCCAACGTATCCTCAGCCGACATAAATTTACTAACACGTTGATGAAGATAAAAACGTGACCGGAATAACGCTGTTCCTCAACCATAAATTTACAAGGCAATAATGGTTTCAGAAGAAACAAGCATTTACGTCAGTCGAGACTAACTCAGCATTTTATGGACTATAGTCTAAAGCAAACGTTCGGGTCAGACACACTCGTCTCTAACTTTTTACTTGAATCATAATGACCTTTTCATACAACCCTCTCAGGTAAAATAAAATCATTAAACAAATAGCCCCTTAACCTGGACAGATGAAAACTTTATTGACCAAATCAAATTGCACTGATTCAGAGAGAAACAAAAAGAAAAATGTAGGGCATATCTAATTTATTTAATATAGTCCTACGAACTGTGTGTACAAGTCATACTAGCATGTGGCACTAAACTCTAAAGGCTAGAATTAAGATAAATGTAAATATGTGAAATACACACTATATCTAGACGTCAAACACCTTCTCACCACACATTTTAAAGCGAAACTTCAAACTATGCAATACGAAACGAAATTCATTCCACGCGTCTACTTTCCCCAAAGGTTGGCACTATAATAGAATACAATGATGATGAGAGGGTTTTTCCCTAGGAGGCCACATTATTTCCTTCCTATACCAACTACGACTTGGTTAATCGTGTGCATCCTGCTACCTAGCTTTCTAACGTGTCTACTACCCGGAAACATCCCCCATATCACTCACATAATTATTATTACTAGTCATATTATTGCTTTATCTTATCAGGTTTAATTTCCTGGGCAATCCTTCCCTAACAATGTACTTATGATTGTTTATCTATCGGTACTCACCGTTATGGAGATAACACGTCCACATATTCTACCATTTCTAGGATCAGATAATCTCGTGTACTGATAAAGCAGCAGAGACTTGGGGTGTGGTAAAGAGAAAGTATTGACTGGCCAGTAATATAAGATGGTCGGGGAGCTGACTATGGATTGGCTAATAACACTCGACAGTAAATCTTGGATTGATACCAAATCCTGTCCTCGTATCGAACACTCATCCTAAAATAAGGTTAGATAAGGTTCTAGGACGATTACAGTTAAGCACAGGAACATCAGAGCGAAAGAGTTGGCGAGAAAAAAGCGAAAATCACTAGGCAGTAGACTAGTGATATTAATCTCTCCCCGGAAAAAACACCAATGCATGCATTAGCTATAAATTACCTAGTTTGTCTGTAAAATTGCCTATTGTGTAGAGCTCATTCATACTATGTTTCATATATGTTTCAGTAAGTTGAAGCCCTTCCGTTAAATTATACTTTATAGCGATAATAAATGGTCAAAGGTGGCGAGAGATAGGTTACCACCTTGGAAAAAGGCATTATATATCGAAAACACCAACAGGAAGCCAAATATGTACGTCATCTATAAAAATGATAGTATGGTAGGTAACAGAGTAGTTAAACAACCAGCATTTGGATTTCGAGATTAAGTAATAAGGCATGGAAATGCACATTCAAATTAAATTCCTGTCTGCCATAGGTTTTAATTTGCCGACCAATTGGCAATCATGCATTAACGTGTACAGTAGCCCGCTTAGCTGGCCTTGATTCCTCGACCCCCCCCCCCCCCACCCCCCTCCCCCGGATACATTGTCTACATGTATACCACTATTACCAGCGTATCACTATACCAAAATGGAATACACGTGAGCTAGGTGATAGACATAATTATACGCGAATAATCCTGAACTCGTTATTAAACAAATGTATTTAAGTGCGCAGGGGGACAGCTAGCCTTCTTATCTGGCCTTGATACCTCAATCTCTGCCTCTGGATGCAAGGGGACGGATAAGTCTGCAAATTTAGCTTGTCAATGTTATAGATTAGAATTAAAGATAAAAGTGGTTCGCATGGAAAAAATAACCATTCATTCCCAGCCAAAACAAATGCCAAAATGTATGTTATTTTGGTATAGTGCGACAGCTATTGAAGGCAATTCCAAATAGGGGATTCACGTAACTGGGATGATGATTAAAATTATCTAGGCAACCACATTCTTAACAAAGTGTAACAACCCCCCCCCCCCCCCCCACACACACACACACTCTATCTCTATCTCTACCCTTTCTTGATAATTTCACCTCCTATATCCTATGCTTTGTCCGTTTCAGAATGATTTTTGTGTTTTCCTGTTTCTCCCTTCTGTGCTTTTGTCCCCCCCCCCCCCTGCTTACCCCCTGCCCCCCTTATGTACAAGAATACACCCTATATTGACGGGGTGTAATCTATTGAATGGTAGATTTGTATCTAGAAAACTTTAAATATATAATCCGTCAAGAAGACGATTAATTAACTCTGTGATTGTACATACATATGATGCAACATGCACGAATGTCACTTTAATGATTGACAACGATTCACCCATCTCATCTCGACACATGAAATGATACACAATAGTCGGGAACTCCTTACATCACATTATTTCGTAAAACATCTCATTTCATACTCCATCCTTTTCTCATTTTTTCGTTTCTTTAAATGTTCTGTTAAATATTAGACAAAAACGGCTTACAACAAGTCATTTATGTATTATAATGGCACGAGGTTTATATAAAACCTAAAGATTGTACTTATGGATTATTGATTTTGTATATACACTGCATCCCTCGAAATGCTGAAATATAATCAGGGTGCTAAAGAACATCACCTCTGAGGTGAGTGCATCAAAACTGTAATACAAAGCCTGAATAAAATTTCTGCTCTGTTGGAGTGTTGCTGGCGCGAGCAGGGGCGGGGGGGGGGGGGGGGGGGGGGGGGTGGGGAGAGCTGGTATAAACCTCTCTGAATCTATTTCATGATTTATCTCACAGGAAAATAACAGTGAACCAATTCGTTGGCAATTTTACTTTCAGGTTATTTCTGGAAGATTTCTGGAAGATAACGTTAATATTAATAAGTGTTAAACTTTACTAAAAGTAAAAGGAAACCTGTCCCGATTATTTTGTGTTGGTTCGTTTAAGCCTCTATTGTATGAATTGCAAGGGATCAAATACTGCGTTGTCTGATTCCAGTGTAAGTGTTGTTGATGCTGAGGGGGAGTGAGTGGGTGAGTGACTCTGACAGTACGGTAGATCACGTTTCATTCTCATTGTCATTGACATGATTACAGATTAGGCAGGTCTACCACACAAATAGCGCAATGACACGCTAAAAATAACGGGTAAATGAATCATGTTATAATAATTAACGTAAAAGAAATAAAGAACAAAATAGCTGGGTAGAGGGGAAAGGAAATATTCATAGCAAAATAAATACAGTTAAAGTCGTGGTTTTCGCAACTTGCGCACATCACCACGATGAGTGACGATGGCATGATGATACATTGATAGCTCGCGTGGTACTGAATCATGTCTTTGCTTGTTATGCAAGGGACCGCGACGTTTTGAGGTGTTTTCCGTCTCTACTAATATTTCCATTTTATAATAGGAATGAACTGTTAACTCACCGGAATGGACCGCCAAAAGGCACTTTATCCAAAACTAGTGTTGGGAAGGAAGCTGAGATTCTCTGAGCACCATCAATAATGCGACTTTCATTCTTCTTGACAAGATGTCCTCCTCCGTCTCTTTGCCTAAAAGCTGCCACCGATGGTTCCTGTTATATCGGGGCAGTTACGGCCTTAATTTAAGGATTCAGCCCTACAATGCTGCTAGCCTTCGTGCAAGAACCAACTGCCATGCCAGTTGGTCCAAAGAGAGCCAAAAGTACACGAATTTTAGCGAAAATTGTCGAAACAAACTCCATTCGTTCTTCACTGAACGCGGCAGAACCGGAAGGGTCCTTCTTCCACATCCGGAGCTCCGGGATCGGAGACGGTGCGTTCGAGCACTGAACACTGAGCACTTGTGAGGGGTGTGTTCGTAACACATAGAAATGGTGGGGCTATCTAATTTCTCTTGTCGCTACCAAAAAACGGCAATTGTCGTTTGTCCCTAAGGAAATTCTTCTGTCGTTTGTCGCTATATTTTCATAAAACAGCCGAATTTTTGTCGTTAAGGACTATTAAGGTCTTTGTCGATTTGTCAGGCTAAGAAAGTATCTTTGTCATTTGTCACTAGTTGCCTTTGAAATTTGTCGATCTAAGAAAGGGCTGTGTCGATTTGTCGAATTAACCCCTCAAGAGCCCTGTTTATGGCAGGATAATTATAAATCATGCGGTGATTTCTCTCTGATGTCGATGTTTGGAAGAGGGAATCCCACTAGTCCCTGTTAATCAGTTCACATCGCAGCTCGCCTGCCTCGACCGACCGGCGAAATGGCACTGCATAACATGCATGCACTGCATAACCAAAGCAAGAACATTCGCCATCACTCCTTCGGAGATGCCAAATGTACTATACAACTTCCTCCATGATCGGTAAACCCCCTCTATTTCTCATTGTCCAACACCCAAAAGTTACATGAGTGCCTAAGTTAGAGCCTTAGGGAGAGATTGGACCAAGATTTTTTAGCTCTTACTGGTATAATTACTGCATAACAGACCTCTCGCGTTGACGCCTCTAGGTCTCTATAGATCGGTGTTCCGATGCCATTGCTCCATGCTCGGCGTGTCACGTGACAGCTGAGAGAATGGTTTCTCACCCTCCCATGAGGTAGCGCCACCGTATGATGTGTAAAACAGCGCCGGGTCGGCGATTGTTTTTCACGTTGACTTAACATTAAAATTAAACGATTTTGGAGGAGGGTGGGCGGGACAGTAAGGAGAATGGTGGGCGGGATGGTGGGCAATGTCTGCCTACAAAAACAAAAACGTAAATAGCCCAAGACTTCCCCTCAAACTCTGACGATAGGCCTCTGGTGCCATCACACTCTCTGGACGAACGGCAACACTTCCGCTTTTCGCAGGAAAAGAGGCAAAAATGACTCCTATAGACCACAAAAACCGTTGCAACCCCCATAATCGTTTTTCGCTTAGCGTCTACTGACTCCTCTACTGACTCCTATACTTATTGGCTTGTTCTCCTTATTTTTCCCGGTGACAAACATTTTCAGTTATTGAAATCGTCGTAGATACCATTTCTGTACACTTCAGTTTACTGCAATTTTGTAATCTGTTCTCAACACTTACACAGTCTGTAATAATCCATTGGGTGTTTTAAGATAGGCATTCAATCGGCGCCATCGTTCACGGCATGTTCGACGCATTTTAGTTCCGAAACAAGCCGCTCCGGCGCTACCGTCGGCAACACTTCCGTAGTTGCATCAACTGACACCAGGGGCGCTGTTCACTGACTGAGTGAACAGCGCCTAGGCCGGGGTAGGGTCGGGGGAGGGCGGCTGGGTGGAGCGTAGTTCATCGGCAACTGTTTTTCTTTCCTAACGCAACCATAGCCAACCATACAAATCTATCTCGCAGCGGTTATATATCTGGATCCAATTTTGTGGTGGTGGTGGTGGTGAGTGTGTGTGTGTGTGTGGGGGGGGGGGGGGAGTTCCCCCTGTCTTAGATTTAATCCTCTCCTCTCCAAGCCAGGCCATAATAGCCCATATCAAGTAGGCGGCGTTTAATGAGACTTAATGGACCAAAGCATCTGCCCCCCCCCCCCCCACCTTTCATCTTCCCCCTTCCCTATAAAGGAAAGGAGCGCCAAACTATAGGGAGAAAGGAGGCATAATGTGGTTGTATAAATCAGTAACAGTAAAAATATATATATTGTACCAGAGCTTTTAGGTACAAATAAAAAATATTGAATAGCCAGTAATATATATATAGCTCTGATTGTGCCAAAATACTGAACAACCTGGGGTGGACAAAAGAATCCCACCACAGAAAAAACGAAGAAATACCAGAGACGTTCCACATTTAGAATCCCTTGGAGGTAGTAAACACATACAGCAACACAGAACCGTCTACAGCAAGTAAATTATACCATTTAATTTTAATCAAGAATGTTTTAAACGCGTTAAAAAAAACTGTGTTACAGTTTTGAAATGCTGTCCCGTATAATAATAATAATACCAACAATGCTCAAGTTAAATCATTTGTACCCGTCTCAAGTTTAAATGAAATTATGTCATATTAACTCTCTCGTTTAAGGGAACCTTTCCATTGGTCCGTTTGGTAGCGCGTTTTTTCCCCAACACATACATTGTCAAGAGTTGTTTCCATTGGTCCAGTTCGCGGGTGTGTTAACGTTCTGCCCCACCCGCACGCCACATCAATGGAGAGGTTCCCTGGGTAGATTAAATTCCCCGATTGAGTTAATACGGTGGCAAAAAAGATTCAACAAATGACAGCAGAACCTGGTAACGGCTGTCATAAATTATCGTAATGAAAAGATGCAAGACTTGATCTGGGTCATCAAATTTATTATCTTTTGATTATTCCATCATATTAACACCACCTGGTGGCACCATTATTTTATTCAATTGTTTTTGTTCTCGGTCACAAATCAGAGAATCACCAGAGAAACCGAAACTTATATACACAAGTTACAGCAAAAATCCCCATGAAGTACAATATGTACCGGTATGTATTTATTCATTTGATGAGACACAAAAAAACATCTAAGTCGAGAATCATTTTAATATGACTTTGAGTTTCATTTGTCACATTATACTATATATTGTATTCTGTTCCTCAAAGCATCGATGTTTTACAATGTAATAAAATTGATATATTTATGAATAACCAGGCAAATGCTAGATTCTGATATTTAAAAAAATTAGCCACTCAAACATGGAGACATGGAAATGCTTTGGTGTCCAGAGCAACGTTGAGCATTGGTAACTCGGCAACCAGGATAATCAGAGAAGTTACTGGAATGTAAATCGTGCCGGTAATATTCAAATCCGAGCCCCAAGCATAGAACAAGTACGGTACACGACAGGGCCCTCGCCTAAATTGTTATCACTCGCCATGATTTCACCACGATTTCTTAGAAACCTTGTCAAGATTCGTCATGGAGGGGTGGGAGAAGAAAACGATTCTAACTTTCGTGTTGCCATACCTGTAATTATCCTACTTGGTATTTATTATGAATTAACAAATATAATTTGTCTGTAAAATCATTGTACATTCACATCTTTACCTAAGCAAATACCATTTGATCATAAAAATTAGATTGTCCATAATACTTCTATCAATTAATATCAACACATCGCTATTAAACTGTGTTTCATCATTAAGCAGACGTCAGAGCCTTGTCCATATCTCGACCAACCATGGTAGATGTTATTGGGTGCATTTCAACCTTCTTGACTTGGTACATGTCGACTGCCTTCTTCTGCGCTTTATCCCATTGGAAAAGATCTCTGAAATATACAAGGAACAGAACATGGATAAAGGGAATGTACTAAAATAGACTTTCAAATACGTTAGTACAGGTGAAGTATGAGAAGAGGCAAGGTGAAAGGGATCATGGGATGTCTATAGAAGGAAGTGAATGTAATTTCTCAAGAATTTGATGATGTTAAGGATACAATCTAAGAAAAATAAAGAAACCTGCCAGAAATATATCGGTAATTCAAGGTAGGTTACCCATAAGACGGACACGTTCGCAGTTATATAATCGCAATAACAATGAACCGAATCATTGACTTCAATGCCTTTTTTAATTAATTAATTAATCTTTATTTAATCGATGATGGACGAACAAGTAATACCAACATCTACAAAGTGGATATCATCAATATCTCCAGAAACAGATAACCATATTTGCAGGATACAGGGTATGGTGTTTGCTAAAAGAACATTGCTAACTATTTACCTGAACAAAGGACGAGTAAATTTCATACGTCCCTGCTCAGTGGCCATGCCGAGAGCAGAGTCAATGACGGAGTCAATACGTGCCCGCACACACAGCCGTAACCAACGGAAGCGGATCTCAGAGTTTTTAACAGTGCTCAGGTTGTACAGTTGATCCAACTTAGCAATCTTCTCTGGGGAAAGTGGTTCCTGAAAAAAGTAGGGTATACATTTATAAGAGAAAGTGCGAAATAGCTGAAACAGCATGACTGGGTATTTGCAATTACAAGAAAGCTTTGTACCATGGGTCTGTGTTATAATCCGACAAACTTATCATGTTTAACCTCTCTCCTAAGGGATACCAATATTACAATGAGTGAACGGTCTGAGGGATGTGACTGCAATTAGCTTAATAGCCCACTAGCGCGGACGCCATTTTGCATAAGGGATCATGGGATCTATCAACACGTTAGGTAATTAGTGTAACTGTAACCTTAAATGTGCGCTTATTATCATTACCCATGTGCGCTTATTATCATTACCCATTATGTCCTTAAATCCTCGGTTAGAATGTATGCTCATGAGATGTTAAATGTTTAAAAGGTTAAATATCCATTTGTGTCATAATCTCATAATTTACCTATATATCTTTTGTTATGTATTTCTTGGTTCTCATGAGAAAACAAAATTGCAGTAGCTCGTCATGCATGATTTGGCAGACTGTACTCAAACAATCCTATATTTAAAAAAAAAATCCGTTCATGCGCTCTTTGAAATGCAAGTTGGCTAATAGACAATTCCCGGTAGTGGCAATAGTGGAGAACAAAAATAATAATAATTCCCGATTCTGCACAAAAACCTCAGTCCTCACCTCTTCGAGGAGTTGCGACAAGAATTCCCTGACTTGTGAGGAAGACATTGATTTGATATCATCAGCGCTAAACTGGTCAAGCTCCGTGTTGTTTGAGGTCCATCGCTTTGCAAGATCCACACAAGCATCGGCCATGCTAGTATCGAATCTACAAGAAAAGGTATACCAGAACTAAATATGTATAGGAGTTTTTACCGAGGTGGAGCAGACCGTTTTGAAGGTATAACCATTTTTCAAAAATATTTTCATCGCATGAAAATATTCACCCTTCCAAATGGATAATTGAAAAGAGAGCCACGATTTGCCTAAAGGCAAAGAATGCAACACTTCCATTCTAACCTATCAGACAATATGATATGATGACGGAGAATAGACTTCCTAGAAGTATTCTAAATGATGAATGATGAAAACTCACGTGGGTTTGACTGGAGGCATTCCAGGCTTATGAAACCAGGTTTCCCAATCAACCGAATCAAGGACGTCTTTCTATAAAGACAAAATAAATAATGCGTCAATAACCATAACCAGTTTTTATTTAAGTTATAGAACATAAAAGTGTGTTATGCTGAGTATTAAAGAAATAAACATTACTTCTGATGTCACTCTAACTGCTCTTCCTTCTCTTATATAAGTACTAACCTTTTCTTTGAAGAATTCGTACAGGAATTTTTTCCAGTCGTGTGTAGTGATAGACTGGTACTTGAATTTGTCGATGTAAGCCTTCAGGAAAGGTTCAAAAACATCTGAAATTGAACCGAGAAAAGAATGACAGAAAACACATGATTATTCAATATATCTAATTATTCATTTATGCCAGTATAATACAGACCACACTTGTTTGTTTGTAAGATATTTAAAATACTCTCAATGATTCAGATTATACAAGGGGATACACCTTCATATAGGGGGTTTTTCACGCCTACTTGATTATGTTGCAATCAATATTATTAGGCATACAATGCTCTCTTATTCCGGCGATGACATAGTATACCCCCATCTCCGGATTCTTAAGTTATGAATCATTAATCACATACATGTACTAATAATTACATAGGAAGCCTCAACACAGGTAAATGTGGGATTATAAATGCCAAAAGATACTAACCTGGGCCTCCCAGCAGCTGTTCAAGGTAAAACAGTAAACTCGACCCTTTTTCATAAGGCACGGCAGAGAAAGCGTCATCAGGATCAACACCATCAACACAGGGTACAAGATGTGTGTACGCATGGTCAGCACCAAGAACATCATTGACCTGAAGGTGGAAAAGGGAGGGAACCATACTGTATAAAATCATGTAACCACTTCATTATAGACGATAATTTATATTTGTGTATATATATGAATAAGAAATTTAAGTGTTAAAAATAAACCGACCATGAAGTTAAAGTAGTGTTATTATTCTGGTTAAATGAGTTATCGTTATTAGTAATAAATATATTTTTATTGTAATTGTGTCAAAAATAAACCGACCATGAAGTTACTGTTATTATTATTATTCTAGTTAAATGAGGGTTATTAGTAATGAATATATTTTGTTTATTATTATAACCATCGCTATAAACAATATCTCCAGCAACATGTCAATGATTACAGGAAAAGATTTGTCTCTGGAAGTCAAACTCACAGGCATGTGTAGCAGGTCTGTCAGAAGCATATTGTGGGAGAAAAGAGACCAACTAAAAGGACAGGTGAGCGGGAGTTTAAGTATCGATTAAGAGATTAAATTCCTTGACGTTTAGGTTATTGCATGTGCACCCTGTTTCTAAGTTGGTTGGATCGTTAGGTAGGCACTTTGAAGAACGCCAAGGTCAAGACAAAGTACGAAGCAAATAGGAGGCCTAAATGAACCTACTGTAGAATGCAGTATTCGCCAGCCCTCGCCAATGAGAAAATGCCTCACATTCTCTCCTCCTCGAAGTCGGGACACTATCTTCCTCTCAACAAATCTAGTATGCCCTTCATTTAACCTGCAAACACACACGCACGCATGTATTTGCATAATGTGATTAATTAGCGTTTAACAGCGGGTTACACAGGCAGCAGGGCACAGGTGGTCATCCTCCCTGGTAATAGCCTCCTCCTCGCCCCATGGCTTAGTACTGAGGCTAACATTTTCAGGGCAACTAACTCAGGCTTACACATTAAGCTTTTTAAAAGCTGGATTCTAATTTAAAACTAGGAGGTATATTAGCATAGCACTGTCGAAGATAACTACTGACTATCCTGACTTTCCCCCTATAACGAAAATCCTAAGAATCAAGGAGAAAATAGATAACTGGGAAGGACATAACAGATTGAGGATGGCCGGAAAGGAAGCTCTTAGCTTAAAACATACATTGCCGTCCTTGAAAACTCTAAACACAACTGTATATGACTGTTCGTAGGAACGATGTATATGTATGGATGTGTGGATGTATATATTTGGCTGAATGCAAGTCACGTGTATAATGAGTATTCTTATACAACTTACAGTATAGCTGAGATCCTTCCATCCGCCAATAGCGGAGAAATGTCTGGCCTTCTCCCCCTTCATCCTCCCAGCAATCTTCCTTTCAACAAATACTGTGTGTCCCTCATTTAACCTGCAAATACCAATAATAAATTCCACCATCTCTTCCTAGATATGTACTCTTAACTAA
Source organism: Sthenelais limicola (assembly GCA_942159475.1). NCBI lineage: Eukaryota > Metazoa > Annelida > Polychaeta > Phyllodocida > Sigalionidae > Sthenelais > Sthenelais limicola. Next base: position 70,781,822 of record OW804097.1, on the reverse strand, counting down.
GTGAACATTTTGTATCTAAATTTGGGCCATGCAACATCATTGACTAGCCTGCCATCTTATTTATAAAATTATCAGATATTTTGCATCTAAATATTGACAACCTACATAACTGCCCGATTTAACGACACCTATTATATGGATTTATTTCAAGCCATCTCAGCTATATCGTTAAGTTCAATGAGAAGTTGCCCTGAAATGTTACACCACTCCCCTGGTCTCATGAAATAAAATAAACTCAATAAAATAAACTTTAGAATATTTACCTGATATATTAACCATTAGCTATAGACATATTGATATATCAGACCAACTTTGAAGGCGATTAGGTTATCTTTCTCTGTCCTAAGTCTTTTGATTTGCAATTGATAAACATATTATATACATACGACCCACAGCTGTATGTTACATACAACTGGGTCTCATCACTAGAATTTCAATCTTGGGTAACGAATGAAAAAATAGTTGTTTACCAGAAGTGTTCATGTCCGGCATTAGTGACAAGGTTACCTGTCCAGCTATGGGCTATCTCATGGGCAACAACATCGGCAAGCGAACGGTCACCAGCCTAGAAAGAGAAAAACAATATATAATCAATCCAAGCGATACATCAGGCAAATGTTTAGATGCCTGAAAAATAGAATGATATTTACCTATACATTCCTGATAACTTTCGTTGCATTAAACACGAGGCTAATTATTAACAAATATTTAATTCATGATTTGGGTAAAAATCCAGCGATGGATACATCAGATATAAAAGGCGATTGTTGAATAACTTAAAATAAGTTAGTGTAAAATGTCTTTGTAGATAATAAATATTGACATAGTTTGTTGTAAGGTGGAATGTTAATTGGGGATGGAGGGTGGGGAATTTTCAAGTCCGAAGTGGCTGACAGTAGCTAGGGGTCAAAGTCACAAGAACTGCACCGTGAGTAGGTATTAAGTCTATAATCCACCAGGTGGCCTCTGTTAACGTCCAGGAATTCTACAGGGTATCCTCCTTTATAAAAACGAATCAAAAGAATCCTGCTACAACTTGTAGCATGCTTGTAGTACAAGCAAATTTAGTTAGAATCATAGACGTTTAATGGTAGAGTTCTATAACAGAAGTGCGGTTTAAACATCTCTATACTATGGCAATGAACAAATCAATACTCACCAATAATGTGGGAGTAACAAAGGTCAGACACGGGTTCTCCATGCCGCCGTATGGGAAGCTAGGAGGGAGCACAAGGAGGTCGTACACACCCCAAACGTAGGGCCCTAAGAGAGCTTCAGCTGTTTTGAGAAACTCCTCAGTCTGCAATTAAATAAGTAAGTAGATGAGTGAGTAAGCAAATAGGTGCAGAATGGAATAAAACATAAAAGAAGTTGAATAAGGAAACGAGATTGGATATCGACTGGAGACCAAATGCTACCTCTGAAATGGTTTAGCCATTATCAGGGCCTGCTATTATTAAATCCATCAAATCGACCAATTTTTAACAAGTTAATATCAGAGACCCTATCATTATAGGGTCTGTTAATATCAATAGAGTGTGTTCCATCACCACTTACTTCGGCGAACTCATAAGCTGCATCCTCCACCATTTCTTTCTCAGACCATACTTTAGATCGAGGGCCAATATCTCTGTTTCAGATATAAGATATATTAGAGCCCAATGCATAATTTATAGTATTCAAGGGTAATTAAGAAATTGGCAGGTGGAAAGAGAAGAATATATGATCGGAGAGGCGGTATATACAAATCCACTTCCACAATGCTCACCTGCTTTCCAGAGCACCCACAACTATGGCGATAAGGTAGCTAGGGATGGGAACCTTTTGCTCTAATGTGGTTAAACTTTTACTGGAGTCCTCAGAACATGGTTCCACACCAGATCGCACAGCGCTCATCAAAACCGTCAGCTCAGATGGCGCAGTGATCTGATAAACGAACATAACATTAGAATAAACAGGAAGGTAGTAAGGTCTAGCACATATTTATCGTGCTCAGGGAGCAGCCACTGTTCGATCAGTGAGCAGAATGTATTAGAAAACTTCAGTCAAGGTAAAATAACAAGGCAGCATAACATTGGTTTTTATACTAACATGCCTGTGAAGGGTCTACCGACCCTATTCGGGTCGACCATATCAGCTGCCGTCATATCATTCTATCACTCTATCAGTTTAGTATATCATCACTCTATCAGTTTAGTAAAAAGAACAAATATCTAGTGCAGCCATATATGTCCATGGTGCATGATGCATGTTTAATCATCCCCAGGAGTATTCAGATACTTTCAGTCTTCAAGACCTTTAAAAATTCCAAATTATTTTCAGTACAAAATATGAGTATTCATGAGAGATGGAGAGATTTATATTAGTACATGTATAAAAAAGTTTGTCAAAAATAAAGTTTGTCCCCCCAAAAAAAGTTGGTCGTAAAAAAAAATGTTAGTTGAAAAAAAGTGAGAAGGGGGAAGGGGAGAAGAGAGCATGAGGCGGAAAGAGGAGTAGGCGGAAGGATGAAGAAGGTAGTCGTAAAAAAAGTTGGTCTAAAAAAAAGTTGGTCGTAAAAGTCAGTCATACATATAAAAAAAGTCTGTTGTAAAAACAAAAAAGTAGTAAGCTAGGCTAGGCTAAATAGTTTGTAACTTCTTTCTTTTAAAATTTAGAATGTTTTTTTTTTCTTAAATTTACTTTTATTCAATTAACCTTTTTGAAATAACTTTATTCAATTAGCCTGCCCTCTTGGCACATTTAGTTGGCAGCTGTCATGCATGATAAGTTGTTAAGTCTGCAACCTAATACCTCACACAACAGGGGGCAAATTCCAGACCACCAAAACCTGGTTGACCTGTTTTTTTTTGTCAATATTGCCATGTGCAAAGTCACATCGTCCAGGCCCCCCCCCCCCCCCCTCTCTCTCTCTGTATGATGTCAGAATTTGGGATGCCCATTCCAATCATGACAACCATAAATGACATTCAAGCGTGTCTCCCCTCATAAAAAGAGAATATTTAAATCGACATATCAAGTTGAGGAATTCATACCTTGGCTGAATAGCTTGCTTTAACTGCTGGGGTGTCTTGGCATGGCACCATGCTTCGAGCATGAATAGCCTGGAAAATATATTTTTTTCTTTGATTAAGAACATCTTTGGTATTGGAAATAGAAGAGACTATTAATATGCATACAAACTAGTACAAATTGACCTAAGTATACAAAATTAAAGTAAATATATGTACATGGACGTTTTAAACTTGGTCTGCTACATAAGACAGCTGGCTGTTTATACAAGGGCAATGCAACAACTAGTATCCACTCATTTAGTACCTGGCACTGGGAAAAGAGGTAAGGATGCTGCTTGCCCGCCGTCTGGGCAGGTTCAAGCCACTGGAGAGCACTTGCATCATTGGAAGTTCCATAGTGTATGGTGATGCTAGTCCTGCAACATAGATATGTAATTGACTAGCCAATGACATCCAGTCTAGCAATGAGTTTAGGGGGAGATGTATGGGGATATCGCCAGGTCATTAAAATAAATGAATTGGAGGATTCAATTCCTTATTATCAACAGCTATGAGTTCGAGCAAGAGCTAATCAAACTTGACATACTATATTAGGTAGACGAGGCATAAGGCACCTAACCTGTACGACCGTTGAATATCATATGTAATTATATAAATAGCATGTTAATACATCATCTAGGGATTTAAATTTTGAAATCAAACTTGACATACTTATTCTGACGGAACGACTTCACCACTTTCCCCCTTGAAAGCTACTATGCAAAAATCAAACTTGACATACTGTTTAAAGTCACCAGGATGTATCTTCAAATTTACCAAAGAGAGGCCATGCTTCTGATTTTAATATGGTAAGAGATACTATACCGCCAAAATAAGTAATGTTCAACATTTCCCTGAACAAGATGGGAAAAAAATATCATACAACAGCAGTAAACATAAAATCTACTCACTGTAGTGCATCTGTTTGTGGAAGACTGACCTCCAATGGACGACCAAAGGCAGCAACCGGTCCCACATCCCCCAGCTTATAACTCACTTCATTGCCATCAGTGCCACAGACTTTGCTGATTGTCAATCCTTTCGTATCTAGAACCTGTACAGGTATATAACCCATCTTTGTAGTTAGCAAACGAGGTGGTAAAGGCCATTATTTCTAAGTAACTAACAGGTCAAGACTGGCAGTCCAAAGAGCAAATTGGCAACTGCTATACCGTACGTCTAATCAGTTGACCGTTATAAATTGTGTATTGATACAATGGACGCACATCATGTAATGATGACAGATCAATTCAAAGTAATTTCTTAATTCGATTAAATCGTGAATTGTGGTCCATCATGAATCCATTAGGGCCTGATCGACTTAAAAAATGAGTGTAATTATCAGTGAGATTCAGTGACATATTTCTCACTGTTAGACGCAATGATTTGCTCTCATTGTTAGACGCTCAATGTTGTCGATATAATTCTTTCCCTACTCTATTTGTTTAGCAAACGCATTTATTCACCATACTATAGGGCCTTGTAAGGGGTAGCATGAAACATGAGTTAGTGTAGATGACGTCCAATCATGAATACAGACAAAGGTATTATTATATAGTGAGTTTAATATACATCCCGGATACACGATTAATTTTGTTCAAAACGTCGTCTCCAATGTGTTGATAGTAATCAGTGTGGGAATTAAGGTGTAGGCCTAATAATTGTAGCTGGCCTCAAGTCTAGTTGGTCCCAGAAATGCATATAAAAAGTATAGCCATTAACAATATAATTACCGTAGAGAGGATTGACAATCAATATCAACATATAAATACTGGCAGAGATCCCTGCAGCATGATACTGGTAAATCAAACCAGTGACATTGCACTTGCACTAGGAGAGATACACATGTAGTATTGTCATAATCAGGCACTTCGAGTGTTATGAGATGAGGCACAGATAAAATTGATAATCAGAAGACAGTAAGTACACCCTCCGATAAAGGGAAAAGCAAAAAGAGAGATAGTTTCAAAAAGTTAATTGATATCATCAACGGGAGGCAATATACGGTACTGTAGAATTAAAAAAGAAAGTAGTAACAGAAGTCATTTATGGGATAATTAAACTGGGCATGCCATACGTCAAGAAGTGGAACACTGTGATGAAATAGTGCTATGCCTATGGCAAGCACAATAGCTCCAATGTTCAGTTTATCAACCTTTACAAGGTCCTAGTGATAAAGTCGATAGAGAACACATAATAAGCCACTGTCCAATGTTCTGGACTTAGGCTGGTCTTATCTCTTGTCTTCCCTCCAACTGCAGGACTCATGTCTGGGCAAGTTATTCAATGAGCGTGACTAAACTTAAAGTCAAATACTGATATTTTGAAAGAAACCTTTTTGACTTGAGAGTCTTATTAGGCAACGAATGAACAATTTCGTAAGGATTTCGGGATTTGGGGCGAGGTAGGGGAGAGGGAGATGTAATACATACAACACATAGCCTCAATGTATCCGTCCATTTGCCCCCAGAGCATGGGGAATAACACCTCATAGGTTGCCGTGTAATACTGAGCCTGAGGGCATATATATAGGTTTTATAGGAGAGTTGGTGAAAAAAAATATTAAAGAATCACAATAATATTTATGAACAGAAACTCTAATAATATATAGACATTTGGGACCAAAGATAATCAGTAAAAAAAATTAACAATCCCCACCAATACGAATTCAACACTAAGTCTTACAAACGGGGGAAGGCGGCGGGGCGCTATTTACAACAAATTCCCGAGGCCCTTGGATCCAGGCCAGTCGCTTTAACCAGTTCAGTTGTATGAAACTGAAACTTGAAAGGGCTAAACCTGGCTAGCAGCCTATTAAAAGCTATTTGACTCAAATACAATTTTAAAACATGAAACATACCACCAACTTTGCGTCAGACTTCTTCTTCTCGATGTCAAATCGCGCTTGACCACATAGAGTGTGGCTTTTGAAGTTGACATCAAGCTCAATGTGAATATGTTTTACTTGGGCCTCCTCGGGCCGGGAGAACGATGCGCTTGCCATGCTGTCTGCCTTGGAAGTGATTCAGTAATCACCGAAAGTAGGGCTGCAACTTCAGCACCTGTTCTGACTTCTCTCTATTTCAACGCATACTCTAAGGTTACGGTATAACATGCTCTGAGCGTCTTGAATATATGTTTAAATATCGAAGAAAAATGCAATTTTGTAATTATAATATTTTCATGGGAAAAGAACTCATAATTTGATTAGTTACCTTTCCCGCTCCAGACCTCAGTTCCCGGTTTTAGATTTCTATCTCTGATGTAAACTTGTGTGGGAGCGCTTCCTGTCGGCTAGCCAAAGTAGGAAGTTTTGTGATTTTCATTACTGTTACATATTTTACAAGTCAATTTTACCTGTCTAAATATTCCTTTTAAGAAGATTGCATGTATGGGGAATTTCTTGTTAGTGAGAGGTTGTCAATTAGGTTAATATGTTCGTAAAAATAGACAAAATGAAAGACTTGGGCGATAATACCAGACGTTTATCCCAATATGTATGTCAAGTTGCTCGTCATTTTTGTTTGATGTAACTTGTAAGGTGGTTACACTGGTTTCAATCAATCTACGTCATGATTCCATGTACATTTTGTGGAGGTTCAATACACATTTGAAGTGTTATCTTGCAACTCTTCAGGTCATTCATCTAATCTCATCTGTCTACAGGCCGGAAGCGATTTATCTTGTCAGTGTCAACAAAACTTTATTTAAAACTAAAAAGTAAAACTAAAAGGCTAAAAAGCTTACAATTTAAGTCTTTGACGTATTGACAATACTATAGTATAGGTGCTAGGCTCAGCGGCTATATCGGATAATATGCATATTCATATAATATAATAAATAAATCAAATACCAGTACCTATACGGCTATAGTACCTTAGTCCAGATTTCCCCTCGTTTTAAATTATATGAATGTATGCCATAAGGGGTCATTCAAAAATTATGTAACGCTTTTTTTGACCAAAATTGACCCCCACCCCCCCCTCCGTAACGCTGCATAACACTTCATCATACACCCCCTTGGTGTTACATAACACTAGATTGACCCCCCCCCCCCCCCCTTCCCATGGCAATTGAAAATCCCAGTCAGATAAATGTTTCTGCATCACTTTAATGAATTTATACTTATGAAATAAATGGTAATATGGTTTTATTGGAACCTGATAAAAGTTATGACTAGATATCACACTCTATTTTGTCATGGTTGGGATGAATGTCTGATCTGCCAGTTTAAACAACAGTGGTGAAACTCTTGATGATAAACTTGAGCAGAAGAATTTTGCTCATGCTGGGCAAGTTTTAGCAGACATATGGTCAGGAACAGTGATTGATGGGCATCCAACAATAGCGGAGTATATTGAACCAGAAGAACATGTTCCTGAAATTATCAAAAGGAGTCAGCTCTGGTATGATCAGCATGTCAATCCTTGATATGATCAATATGATCAATACTTCTTACAGATCGTAAAAATGCTCTGACAGGGGCTGTTGTAGTCAGCCAAGAAGTTCTTACTTTTCCCTGATCAGGAACAGATTCATACCACCTCCTCTTCCCCTTGCACAGACAAAAGATGGCCTTTGTTGCTCTTTAGAGGATCCACATGCAACCTTTCCATCTCTTTTTGTCAACCTGGCTCTTGACAAAAATGTTCTCCCTGCATGTTCTCTGAAAAGTTTTCCCAAAGGGCTACCGTATGATTATGCCTGCCCTAAGCTTCAAAACATATGCAAAATGCAAAATGTTGTACTTCCAAGTCAGCATCAACGATTGTGCCAACTAAATGTGTTCATTCTCAACGTTTAGCTGCGAAAAGGCAGAGGGAGTTGATGTGTGTGTTGCAATACATGGAAACCAAAGTATTCAAATTGCATGATCAAGAGGACATAGACATGGATGGACTTGAGGTCCCCAAAGACATGGTGGTTAAAGGCGGTATGCCTATCCTACCAGTAGGAGCCAGGCATTCAGTTTGGTGTGAAGACAGCGAAAAGTAAAAGTATTCTGTTCGTGTAAAGGGCCTAGACTTTAAACCAAGATTCATGATTTGTTGTATAGTACCTCTGTTCAAATCCGTTATCTAGTAAGTTATTTGACTTTATTTGAGTATGTTATAAAAGTTAAGAGTGAATAGTGAAGAACAGATATGAGTTAAGAGTGAAGAACATTACGCTATAAAATACTGATGTGTACTTGTATATGAATACTGATTTTCCAACTGAGTATCATTTTTGCTATCTAGTCTAATTTGTATTCTTAGTCTTATTTGTGCTATGCTCTTGGATACTAGTATGATAGATACGGTGCTCGATACATTCTGAGATACTCATTTTTTTGTCGCAGAGCTGACTGTCACTGTTCATGTTGGCATTTTCAGATGTACTAAACATGTTACATTTCAATCAACTGGTTTGATATAAATCTATTCAATTTTAGTATAATTAGATCTCTTAAATCAGTGTGCAAAGGGTCAAATATTCTTTATATCAGTTCTACGAGTAAAAAATAGTTACATAGATCATTTTGTTATGTAACACTTTGGATAATACCCCCCCACCCCCCTATAACACCCTGTAACACAGGGGCTGACCCCCACCCACCCCCTCTGGTGTTACGTAATTTTTGAATGACCCCTAATACCGGTAACATGTGTAATACAAACTTCTCAGAAATTATCCGTTCACAAGTTCATGATATCATTGATATTATCAGGGAGGTATGTGTTAGGCCCAGAAGCAACTGGCCTACCTGCTGTGCTTCTGGGCTTACTGGCACGTATACTGTAAGTGATAATATTCCACCATTTAAACTAACATTTACTACACTATTTTTTCACACTATTCTTGTGTGAATTTCAAATTTCAGATTCAAATTTAGAATACAAATTTCTCTTTGATAAAGCTTTCAAAGGTAAAAGAGATAAGATGACTGGACGGTGGAGTCATGTACAGAAAGTCCTCGAGAGGACTGGACCCTTTGTACAACCTGGATTTGAACCTGCCCCCGAGGTATATTTAAATCTATATCTACCGTGCGGTATCAAGTATTTATTGAATTCTGATGTTATTAAAACAATTATCATATTATAAACACTTATTTCAGGATGCATGGTATTATAGGATTTTAAGATCATTGAACAATATTTTTCGACATGTTGAGTACTTAATATCAACTACTCCTCTATAATTACTTTTTCATGTCGTTTTTCTTAGATTTTGGAATTCCTTCGGGATACATGTAAGATCCTTGTTATCGGAGCAGGTGGCCTTGGATGTGAACTGCTCAAGGACCTGGTATGGTATATTTATGTTTCTTATGGTGTGTAGATTTCGAGATCAGAGCCAACGGTACAACTCTGGATATTTTAGCTTGACTGAATTATGTGATGACATCATGCCAGGCTTCATCCATGAAAAATAATTATGTTATTATGAATGGTTACAGATCAGTTTGTAGTTGTTCCCCGGTCATGCTCCAAACTTTTATTCCATATGAAATTTGGTTTGAACTTAGTTTTGAATCTGTGACGATTAATATTTTTCTACTTACTTTACAGGCTTTGATGGGCTTCAAAAACATAGATGTCATCGACATGGATACCATTGACTTGTCTAATTTAAATAGACAATTCCTGTTCAGGTATGTCTAATTGCATTAGATCTGGAACATCCTAACACTCTTTAAGTTTATGTATACTAGCTGCAATTTGTCATCTAACAATTTGCCTCCGGTTAGTACCATTGAATCTTCTTTCAATGCACAGAAAATCCGACATTGGGAAACCAAAAGCCACCGTTGCAGCTGAATTCATCAACAAGAGAGTTGCTGGTTGTAATGTTACACCGTATCCTTTCTGCAGTTAAAGATGTTTAATATTAATTGGTGTCAATCAGGTCTTCTATATTGATGATTACAGAATATTTCATTAAAGCAGACATTCTCATTAAAAAAGTTTGTTATCTTCTATTTTATTTCTCAAACCAAAGTGACTATCCTTGACATTACAATAGACATTGCGCTAAGATCCAAGATTATGATACAGACTTTTACAGACGTAAGTACAGCATCCTCAGTTTTAGCACATATATTTGGTAGAAATACATTGGTACAGAAACCGTTTAGTGTGTTCATTTTGTATGATGATAATCTATTGATGGTGAAAATGCTGCCAAAGAACAGATTTTTACGGTTTTGATTTGCATTTTCAAATTTTCGTCTAGATTACTTATGCCACTGCAGATGGTTCGTCGCTTTCAAAGCAGAATACTGATTGGAATTAACGTATAACTATTGTCTGAACTGCCACTTTTTCAGAATTCCACATCGTTGTCTGTGGTTTGGATTCAGTGGTCGCTAGGAGGTGGATCAACGGTTTATTGGTGTGTATATTAGTTATCAGTTATTTCCGTGTTTCATAGTCGGACTAAGACTTGGGTTCCACTACAATCATCTTTAAACAGAAACCATGCAAACGGTCATCACCAAATAACCTAAGGGGCTTTTCTTTTATGAAGCTATATTCTACGGTAGAAATTTTACAATTTAAAATAGAAAATAAATCTGCAGAGCAAATATCGCATTTTATAAGTGTTGATATTCACCATTTGTGTTGTCTATATGACAGGTGGGTATGTTGGAATACGAAGAAGACGGCAGTGTAGACCAGAGCTCAATCATACCAATTGTTGACGGCGGCACCGAGGGATTCAAAGGCAACGCTCGTATTGTATTGCCAGGAATGACCGCCTGCATTGAATGTACCCTTGATCTATACCCACCTCAGGTCAGGGTTATTTGATTTTATATAGCTCTTTAGTACTTGGACCTATCATTCTAGATTTGGCTGTCAATACTAAAACACTATTTGTCCATTTTGATGCTTAAAGTATTGTGCCCCACTACCACGCTATCGGATGTATCATGTCGAAAAATCTCCATCACCAGCTTCATCCCATGCAGTTATAAATATTGGGTATCCACTGGTACCCCACATTGATATAAGAAACACACGCTATTCGTGAAACTCTTTAAATTTAATTGGAACAAAGCCTTGTGTTGCTTTACATCATGTATTTTGTTTTAACTTTAATATATATTGCTTTATAGGTTAACTTTCCCATGTGTACAATTGCCCACACACCTAGACTACCGGAACATTGTATTGAATACGTGAAGGTCTTACTTTGGCCCCAGGAGAAACCTTTCGGTGGTAAGCCTATGCCTAGAAGCTCTATAAACTAAGTCTACCAATTCCATTTTAAATTGAAAATATTGGTGTTTATATTTTAAATATGCAAAAGATATCGAGTCTGCCTTGTCAAGGAAGATATTTCTATTTGTTTTTAGAGGGCGTTGCTATTGACGGAGACGATCCTCAACATATAAAATGGATCCTAGACAAAGCTACTGATAGGTCTAATGAATACAATATACAAGGAGTTACATACAGACTGACCCAAGGTAAGAGAGTATACTTTAATACTAAATACTGATACACTAAAATATGCGATATATATATATACAAACCTGTGATCATCACGTAAACATTCACTGGGGTCCGAATTTCTTGGTAACCATGAAAAACATCAACACCTTCTAATATAACCCGGGATAAATCAAATTAAATAAGCATGATGTGATCCGTTTACTTGTGTAGGGGTTGTAAAAAGAATTATCCCCGCTGTCGCCTCAACCAATGCTGTGATCGCTGCTGCATGTGCCACTGAAGTCTTCAAAATAGCCTCAAGGTCAGTGGATCAGTATCTTGCCATCTTAATTACTGCCTAATTTTTATTGACGAATCTTTCTTCATTAATCTCTTTATTTACCAAAATATGGCCATTCATAGTTTTTTAAAAATAAGTAATGTAGCACCCAAGGCTTTCTATCAATATTGTTATGGTCGTAACCTTGAGGGATATGCCTAATCATTGTTTCTGAATATTTACACTATTTCTATTCATGGTTATCTAGTTGCTGTCAAACCCTCAACAATTATGTTAACTTTAATGATACGGAATCAATCTACACCTATACGTTCGAGGCTGAAAAGAAGGTTAGAAATTAACTTATGATTATAGATAACAAGTTTATTTATATTTGGGAAACCACCAAAATGGATTTGCAACCCCTAATCTTTGAGCATTATAGATGTGTTACCTTCACTTGTGATTCGCATCTCTTCTACTTTGTTAATATGTGTGCGCCATGTAATATTTTCGTGCATAATTGCCATTTCCAGGACGACTGTGTTGTCTGTAGTCAGAAACCACAATTACTGACGTTCTCTGAAGATGATAAACTTCAACAGGTTCTTGATTATCTAAAGGAAAACCCATCGTAGTAAGTGACCTATATACACACTCCAGATATAATCATATATATTCGCTTTTAATAATGAAGAATTATCTGAAAGGATTTTGCGTTTACACATTCATGTATATCACCGCTGTATAAAAGAAACTACAAGAAAGCAATGTGCATCGTAGAGCCTTTGTGTGAGGAGCGCTATAGACCTGTTGTACATTCGGGCGAATCCCCGCTCCTATGACGTCATTGTGCGGCGCCATTGTCACTTACCAAAGCTGCTCTACAAATAAATTGATTCATTCATTGATGTTTAATCATGAAGAACCCAGTCTTTGTCTTTTCTACTTTGTATATACAAATGTCTAAACCTACTTTCCAAACCTTGTGATTCGTTTGCCTGCTCACCATACCAAATAGTAACCATGTATTTGAGTGTCTTTCTAAAACTGGACCTTTTTTCTATTGCAGTCAACTAAAGTCCCCTGGGCTCGTCACTAACATAAACGGTAAAAATAAGACCCTTTATATGTCTACTGTCAAGTCAATAGAGGAAGCTACGAAACCAAATCTCAAGAAAACTCTCACAGGTAAACAGTTTCAGGAGATATTTTCGTTGACCAACACTTACTAGGAGTTCCATACTCCTTTTTAATGTTGAAGCATTTGTAAAAAAATTCCCACATAAATTTATGAAGAATTCTTCCACGGTGTTCATATTAATAGATTTAATTTTGTTGCGATATTTACTTATTATGTTGGCCCGAATATGTTAATGGATGAGATTAATGAGTTATCAATGTGTGCCGGGGGTGGGGCTGGGGGATCCGAATTCTTACACAATTTCGATTTCATTTTCCAAACCAATGCTTCCTTGCCTATCATGTCTATGGACTATTTCAGGGTAAGATTGGTTATTGTTGAAGTACAATTGTCAGGAAAAGATTTATTATTATTATTATTACTCTCGAGGCGGGGTGTTTTAAAATGTCAAGTTTAAAATGTCAGTTAAAATAATCCTGCTGAGAGGTTTAGCTCTCACTCTGGCTGAGGACAAGGAGCATTTTGGCTGTCCACGCACATGGCAGTGTTGTTGTTGACATTGGTGTGTGAAATGTATTGGTGGACCAGTAGTACAAGCTGTCCACATGGCAAGGTTTTTAATGAAATATGTTTACATTGCTGTGTCAGTGTGGAGACCTGAGGTATAGGAGAGAACTGCGTGTGACCAGTTCTAATAATATACTGGACTTGCTGCACTTATATGGATATAATTGCCACTTTACTTGATTACAATTCCCTGTAAGACACAATTGGGTGTGATGTAATAACTGGCTTGTTAAGAGCAGTTAACCATGTTGTTACATTGAGTCTCAAAATGATAGCCTTGCTCAACAAATTATGTGTAAATACTTATTCTATACAATTGAACTCAGTGTAAGTGTGTGTCTGTGTCAGTGTCAGATCAAGGTCAGGTTTGGTCATGTCTGGGTGTGGGTGTATGGATGTGAAGGTACTGTTTAGCACACTTTGAGTTTTAATAGGACTTATTCCATTCCAGGTACAACTTGTTTATAACTAAAGTCATTTTCATTAAGACCAAGTTTCACATTATCAAATAATTATAATAAAAATCTACCACACTACAAATGCCCTACAACAATCAGAAATGTCTTATAGTATAACATTGCTACGGACTACATACTTCAACTTGTTCTTTTACAGAGCTAGGCATAGTTGACGGACAGGAACTCAACGTTGCAGACCCAACAACTCCCAAAACACTGCGCTTTAGAATACAACTTGCTAAAAATATGGACTAGAATTAAGAGTCGATGAAGTATTTAATTTATTTACATAACACCTTTTTAAGATCATGTTACCACAAAGGTCAAGATATTGTGAGATTAACTTGCTTTTTTGTATATAAACAGCAAAAACGTAATTTGTGTGCTTTCGTACATTTGGATATACTCATGGATAGAATTTCGTTATTTGGGTTTCCTTACCTAGGTTTTGAAATGAGTGAATCTTTGATCGATGTTTATTTTTCTTCGATAATTCCTGAACTTGCGAGTTGCAAAATATGTTGTCACATGTTGCACTTGTAGAATGAAAAAGGGAAATTATAATATAAAAATGGATTATGAGGAAATAAATATCAAGGGTAGGGGTTGGGAAGAAAATTCTGTCATGAGATTTTTTTATAGACATCTAAACCACACCTTTTAAATCTTCAAATAAAAACTTGATAAAATTATATTTTTCTTGTGCTTGTGTGTTACAATGTATTATTTTATATATGTATCTCTTCACACATTCAACTGCTACTATGATTAAAGTACGGTAATAGTGTGCAAATTTAACACCTGGGGCATTTATGACAAGACTTTGGCCTGCCATGCTAAGATGGAAGCTTTCGGTGTGGCTTCCTATACAACAAAAACAGACATGGCAAACTCAGCTTAGATAATTATCTCGTTATACTTACAACCAGAAAGACAGATCTGATCAAACTGAGAGAAGGAGGAGCTTGGTGGTTGGGCTTGTGAGGGGCAGAAGGAGCTGATGTTCTACTAGCTGCAGATGTTCTAATCTAGTAAACTTGTAGCAGATGCAGATGTTGTAATGTAGTGTGCTCATTTACTGTGACACATCAGTATAGTAGATCTAAAGAAGGCGGAGATCTAAGGAGATCATCAGATAAGTTATGTACTGAACACCAGTGAATGGTGAGGTCCTCTGAAAGATGTTCACTCTACACATTTTGTAATTTCTGCTTATGTAGTGGGAAAGTGATAAATACTAGATGTATCCAATTACTGTGGATACTGTTATGTTGTATATGTATGTTATCCACATTTTATCTATAATTTTGGTTATTTGAAAGGATTTGTGGTGGAGAATTTTCAAGTTACTCTGTGTACATTATTCTGTGTCCTGCCCTTCTTTTGTGTCCTGCCTCTGTGCTGATAACATCTGGCCACCTGCTGTTCCCATCATTTCGCCCCACCTCACACTTAGGCCAAAATACTATTTGCTTCATGAATATCTTTTGGAAAAGTAACAGATGAATGTATAACATGAAATTTACCATGAGAAACAGCCAATTACACATGACCACTTTGAATTGGGATACCGGGCATTTCATCTTTTACCCTACAATGCTACAACTTGTATATTGGACAAATTGATGGTATAAATGGATCTTTTGTCAATTGTAAGATGTTCAATTTTAGATTAAAAGGTTCAATAGTCAAGCTATAGTAAATTAAAACTAGAGCTATAGCCGCCATACCCAACCAATATCGATAAAATATGGTATGTAACTGTTTTATGTTTTGTCAACCCTCTACATTAGCCTTATAATCCTGGGGAAGTAGAAGCTTTGAACCATATACCCACATAACTCCCACCATGAAAAGATATTTATGAGGCTTCTTTAAAGCTTTAAATTCCACAAAATAAAACGCCATGCTAGTTGATTATGTGCATTGGACCACAAAGCAAATGTTATTATCTTAGCGGGATGAACGCCAAATTGAAACTCTAGGTGGCGTGATAATCAAAGCCTATCTTGTCACGAACTGCCATATAGGATTCAAAATTTTTTGTTCCAAAATATCAATAGACTTTATGTAACTGGACGGACGGCATCCAATCGCCTATGTGTACATAGCGTAGCTTGAACATTGAACATTTCGAATGATGCCCGATAAATTGAGTTTCTCGCTATATACTTACACATGGCGAGGGGATATGTGTTTTCTGATGTATATTCCCCGTAAAACTACGCTAGTATCACTCTCTATTGATATCAATGATAGTACTCTACAACTTGGACGGAAGGAATTGTTTCATAAGGCCATATTTAAAAAAACGAACAAAAAATGTGGTTACCGAATTCCATACCGTTTCTAGGGGGCTCACAAACATTGCCAAATAACTACCTATCAACACTCTACCGCTACCTGTGCAGTTGGTCAGGCTCAGCAGAGCATGACCAACGCTTGTCAACAGAACAGTCAACAGCTTTGTGCGGGAGGGGGGGGGGAAAGCTAGACAGTCCAATAGACTATAGAGAGAGGTTAACTATTTCTCACAAGCAACTAATTTATCACAGTAAAACGTAGATTCTGGGGCGATTTACTTCTGGACTAGGCGACCCAAACAGGCCCCTGGGCCGGAGGACCAACACATGACAACAAAAGACGGGTCACCCTACATACCGCCTAGTGCTCCACTGGAAAAGAATGAGATTCAACTAACTAGGAAATTCCTCCTGTGGACCTCCCACATTACTTTGTGCAGGCATTCACAACAACCTAAAGAAGCTTTGAGTTTACAGGGATTATCATGTAAATTGTCTGCAAACATCTGTACAATGATCATGTTATTATTTGGTTATTATGTTATCAGCCTCACTCTACACAGAACCCACTTTCCAATGAATCAAGCTTTGACAGTGCAGAGCTGTGACGTTCTCATGGCTCTGCACACCATTCTTCCACTATTTGACCAGTCTGATATCTTTCATGACTCTGCAAGCTAACACTGCAAGCTAACTCTGCAAGCTAACTTATACCTCACATTAGCAATAGTTCCTGGTATTCCCGCTAGGAGTCACATCGCACAAATGTTTATATTAGGAATTCTGAGAAGCAGGAAACTTTTAAAGTCTGTAACTTCACTAATTTTTGGAGTATCAACGAGATTCTTTCACTTTTATAACGCTCATTTCCCCTCCTGTACATCCCTGTCAATATCTTTCACTTTTATAACGCTCATTTCCCCTCCTGTACATCCCTGTCATCTGTCATTTTTTTTTTTTTTAAATTTGATATTTATTTTTTGTACATGTGATGTGTCACAGGAAAATGAGTCACTCCCAAGTTTGCTTCAGGAGCCTGGGTGCCATTAACCTACAGGGAAGTTGTGATCTTCCTCAAACGTCTGGTGCGCTCCATTGGCCTTAACCCTGACGATGCCGGCCTTCATTCTCTGCGTCACAGAGGTACCATGCACCTTCATGCTTTGGGTGTGCCATTATCTGACATTAAGTGTATTGGTGATTGGAAGTCACACGCTGTCTTCCTTTACTTAGCTACCCCTGACAAACGCAAGCTTGAGATTGAGCGTTTTGTCACCAATGAGCTCAACGCTACTGTTCGTGTTTTGGGAAAATGACTGGACATCAATTGAATTATTACACTGACTTGATGCTTCTGCTTTATTTGACATTTCTGGTTGGCGGTCTTCATGGCAGCCGACTATCATGCCACTATGTTGTTTGTGTTCTTTTTCCCACGCATTTATTTGATAATATATATTACTTGATATATGTTTATATAAATTACCAGGGAAGGGTTGCTGGCGCTCCCCTCGGTTTGTTTCACTAACTAACCCCTCTCTCATGTGATGGTGGTCGCTTCACTTCACCACCTCACGGGTCACGCATTGGTTTTTGTTGGTCCCAACCGGGAAAAAACAACTTTTTTTAAACTAAAGGGTGGTCTTCATGGCAGCCAGCTATCATGCCACTCCGTTGTTTGTATTCTGTTTCCCACACATTTATGGTGAGGGGTGGGGGCGGGGTGGGGGGCTGGAATGGGACAGATTAACCACAGCTATATAAACAATGACAGCCTAGGAAGCAAGTTAGAACAGACATCTCACTGGTGCCGTACGCTTTTCTAGACAAAACGAGTGTAGGTTGCAAAGCCAGACACTACATGTAAATTATAAGTTTGGAATAAGGTGTTGACTCTAGCTATAATTTGTTATATACCAGTATCACACCGTATGGTAATGGGTTAGTGATAATGATGTTTTAATACAAAAGAAAAGGAATCACTGATTATCGTGAGCCGAAGCACATGAAATTATCACATATATTGTATGCACGGTCAGCAAATTCCCAAGAAATGCCAAAATATTTGCGTTGGCTTGGATGAATGGCAACAGACCTGTACGCAGCCTTCAAATCGACGGAAGACATATAACAATACCTATTCATACCTCTCACAATATCGTCAATTTTGGCATATTGGAAACGAGAAAAAACAGTACTGGTATATTTGTTAACAGATAGGTTCAGAGGCCGTTTACAATCCGTGATCATACGAATGTCACCATCTTTCTTAATAATAACACCGATAGAATGAAGACAAGTAGGCGTACCATACACACAAGACATTTTCCCCGTAGTTAATTCAGATAACAGCTGTTTCTCTAACTTGAACATGGTAGACAACGGGAAGTAACATGATGCGTAGTTCTGACGATGGTATGGGACGATGTTAGCTCCAGGATCCACAAGCTTGAACCCATTAACGACACCGTCTAATATGTAGTGACAGTCCGTATCAACATAGTCAGTTGAGCACAAGGCATGGGCCCAAGCGGCCGGTCGAAATTGCCGCATCACGCCTGCAAGAAGTCCCCAATCTTTAATTGAACAGGCTGTTTGTATCAAAGTAGACAAGTCCTTGGTATCTATCACATCACTATCAGTCAATACCTGAGGGAGTTGGATATCTTGGCCAAAACCGTCAGTCAACAACTCAGAGATCGGAAAACTTGTTGTTTGGTCGCCATCTTGTCATGAGGGACTTCCGCCGGAAGCCGTAGATGGGTTCTTCGAAGATGTCGTGCGAGATTGCTCCCAATCTGTTTGCACCTTGCATGTTTTTGCTTTGTGGGCTCCTCCACATAAACCACAAACACCATGACTGTAGTAACAATTAGTGCAAACATCGTCGTTATTCCATTTCCAGCAATTTCCGTGTGGCCATTTACCGAAGTCGTACATAGGCCCACGTTCCTCTACCAACTTCCGGTTTGTAGTACCACGAGAACCACCGAAAGAACTTGAATTACGGGAAAACTTATCTTTCCTCGCCAGAATCTCTCTGACAGCCGTGGTATTGTCAGCAGATAAGAACATAGACTCGGATAATCCGTCAACACCGGTCCAGTTCAACGATTTACCTTGGAGAACTCTAGTAGTGGTCGACCTCTCGTAGGCGACAAGAGCCTCGTCAACAAAGGCATTACGATGGGCCTTATAGGCGATAAACTGGAGGTGATTCAAGTATCCTTTTATACTAACAGGTGGCATGTTAGGAGTTTCAATCAAGGCATTTAGCACACACAATCCCCCGTACATCAAGTCCCTATATGACATAGATTCATATGAAGATACATGGTCGAGGTAGCTCTCAGGACGGTACTTACTCACGTCAGGAAAGGCCGGGGGAGCGAGCGCACCTTGGCCGCCCGTATTGCGATCTGGATTCGGACGAAGGTTGCCCGGACGAGTGTCCATCGTCAGCTTCGCTAAAGCTTCCTCTGCTTCAGCGATCTTGTCTTGCAAGGAGTCACGAGCCATTTTCTTCTTCTCAGCTACAGTAATGGCTTTTTCAACCAAGGCCAAGTAGTCCTCGGTATCTGGGGCCGGCATCTTCTTGGAATCCATTTCCAAAATGGCTGCGATCTTATCAGGATCCATAGTGGACGACTGTTTACTTGCCAACCTTTGTTGCTTATTCCACTTGATCCAGCAGCTAGGACGTTTATGATATCCGCTGCAGAAGGTACAGTTGATCAGCTGAGACATATATCTATATTATTTCTGTGGATTTTTATGATAGTCTCAGGGCTGGGACGAGAAAAAATCAAACGTCCGTCCACATCTGACACCGAACAAACAATGGCTGTACACACACAAGGCGGGAGTCACCCCTAGCAACCTGTAATGTCCATACATTTGAGATCGCGCACTTTCATACGAATAGTCAACATGAGCTGCATGATGCAGAAAACGAAATAAAACACTTCCGGTAACGTCAGCCATAGTGTCGAACTTGTTGATCGATTTGAAGGCTTAAATGCGGATAAAATAACAAGAACGAAGACTTACTGGAATGTCACATTGGCGACGAGGGTAGAGAAGGAACTCTAGTACTGCCAGAAGGTGAAGAAAAGAGAAATTTTCGGGGAAAAACGGGAGAGTGGACGTGAGAAATAGGCTGACTGAAACCTTGGAAAGCACGTGGTAGGTGCAAGCTGGACTCAACGCACATGTTTATGGTGTGAACCTATGCCTATGTGGATCTCCTAGTAACTTTTCCTGACTGCCTGAGATCTCCATTAAGAGTCAAATTGTTGTTTGATTTTGATGAACCTTTGTGACTGGTGATTGCCAAAGCCAGAAGTACTTGAGTAAGGTAAATTTAAACCAAGTTTGTTGTCAGTGAGTCAGTGTCAATAACATTTGCAATGATGGCTGAAGCCCTCCCAACTCGTGCTATGCAAGCATTCAACGTCACAGGTGACGCCTCCACTGTCTCTATTAGATGGACAGCTTATTTAGAAGAGTTCAACGCTTATGCTGATGCCAAGGGGTTGGTTGTAGAGGGACCCAACGCTGATGCCAACAAAGCCAGAAGGAGAGCACTGCTTCTATATACAGCTGGAGCCGATGTACGAGAGATTTTCAGAGGTCTACCAGACACAGGTAATGCTGGTGCTTGGAAGGAATGTGTAGACGCCTTAAACAAGAACTTTGTAAGACCGACTAATAAAACCTACCAGAGACACTTGTTTAGAAAGACTGTACAGAGCGAAAATGAAACTGTTTCACAATATGTTACACGTTTAAGGAAAGCCACTGTTGGCTGTGATTTTGGTAATGAAATTAACGAGCAAATATGTGACCAAGTGGTCCAATGTTGTAGGTCCGAAGAGCTAAAGAAGAAACTACTAGAAAAGGGTGCGGATCTTACTCTAAATTCATGTTTAGAAATATCCGCTACTTTTGAGGCAATCCAGACCCAAGCAGAGGTTATGTCTGGGAAAGGCATAAAATCGGGTGCTGTCAATAAGGTTTATGCCAAGAAGAAACCATATAAACCTAAAAATACTGGTATATCTAAGTGTTGGGATTGCGGATATGTAGGCCACAGAGCCAAAGATGAGTGTTGTCCCGCCATAGGAAGACAATGTAATAACTGCAAACAAAAGGGCCATTTTAAGAGTTGTTGTAAAGAAGGTAAGAAAGAAAAATATAAGAATGGCAAAGGTAAGGTCAGAAATGTTGAAGAAGACCAGGATGATGGTTATGCTTTCCATGTAAACTCTGTAAGAGGTTCTGATTTTGATACTATTCCTGTGAATGTTGGTGGTGTTGATATGAGTTTTCTTATAGACTCGGGCGCGGACAACAATATTGTAAACGAACAAGTATGGAAGGAGGCAAAATCTAAAGGTATCAGGTGTGTATCCTCCAAGGATGACCGAAAGCTATATCCATATACATGTAAGGATCCCCTAACGGTTCTTGGTAGTTTCAAAGCAGAGACTAAGGTAGGAGGTAGAGCCCTAGAGGCTGAATTCATTGTTATCAGAGAGGCCGGTATGGCGCTCCTGAGTAAGAAAACTTCTGAGGCACTGGGTCTTTTGAAGATTGGTATTGATGTAAATGCTGTAACTCAACGAAATGAATCCTTCGAGATTCTGAGAAGCCAGGTCTTGTTAGACAACAAAGATGTTATGCAAGGTATTGGGAAAATGAAAGGGATCAAGATAAGTTTTAAGGTAGATCCCAAGGTAAAGCCGGTGGCACAGCCCTTGCGTAGGACCCCATTTGGTCTAAGAAAGAAGGTTGAAGATAAATGCCAGAGTCTAATAGATCAAGACATTATAGAAACAGTAGAAGAACCATCAGAATGGGTTAGCCCAGTCGTTGTAGTCCCAAAGAAAGATAACGATGTCCGTATTTGTGTAGACATGAGAAGGGTGAATGAAGCAATTGTACGGGAAAGACAACCTATTCCCACAGTAGATGAGGCCCTTCTAGAGATGAGTCAGAGTAGAGTATTCTCCAAAATTGACTTAAAGTGGGGGTATCACCAAATTGAGTTAGATGTAGAAGCAAGAAAGTTGACAACCTTTGTTACCCATGTTGGTATGTTCCGATACAAAAGACTACCTTTTGGTATTAATGCAGCTAGCGAGATTTATCAAAGGATAATCCGCAATGTCCTCCAGGGTATCCCAGGTGTAATCAACATTTCAGACGATGTTGCTATACATACTCCAGACGTAGAAGCACACAAGAAGACACTAGACCTAATTTTTGACAGACTGAGGGCTTACGGACTGACTGCCAATCCTGACAAAACAGAACTTTTTGTAACCGAAATGACATTTATGGGACACAGACTATCTGACAAGGGTATGAAGCCAACTGACGAGAAAGTTAAGGCAGTGAGAGAGGCTAGATTCCCTGAGAACCCGTCTGAAGTTAGAAGTTTCCTTGGTCTTGTTAACTATTGCGGCAGGTATATTCCCGACTTAGCGACGGTTACTGAACCCCTTAGACGACTGACAAAGAAGGACGAGCCATTTGTGTTTGGTCCAGAACAAATTAGGTCCTTCCAGAAAATCCAGGATCTGTTATCTAATTCAGAGATGCTGGGGTATTACGACCCTGAAGCAAAGACCCAGGTAATTGCTGACGCCGGTCCAGTAGGACTTGGTGCAGTGTTGGTACAGATCCAAGACGGTGAAGCCCGAATCATTCGGTATGCTGCAAGGAGCCTTAGTGATACTGAGCGTAGATACTCACAGACAGAAAAAGAAGCCTTAGCGCTTGTATGGGCGTGTGAGACATTCCACCCCTATGTTTATGGACTCGAGTTTGAACTTATCACAGACCATAAACCCCTAGAAGTAATATATTCATCAAGATCGAAACCTTGTGCCCGCATTGAGCGATGGGTTTTGCGCATGCAGGCATACAAGTTTAAAGTAGTCCACATTGCGGGAAAGAATAATATTGCAGACCCACTATCTCGACTGATTAGAAAGGACCCCTCCCCAACCAGAGATGAGGTAGATATGGGCAGAGAGACTGAGCTTTATGTGAGGTTTGTGGCAATTCATGCCACACCCCAAGCAGTGACAACTAGTGAAGTTGAAAGGGAATCTGCTGAAGATACAGAGCTATTGGGTGTGAGAGAATGTTTGAATTCAGGCAAGTGGGAGCAATGCTCCAACAAAACCTTTATAGTTGTCAGTGGAGAACTCTGTGAAATAGGACAGTTGCTCCTTCGAGGTACGAGGATTGTGATTCCTAGAAAGCTACGTCCAAAGGTTTTAGCCCTAGCACATGAGGGACATTTAGGTATAGTGGGGACAAAACAAAATTTGAGAACCAAAGTATGGTGGCCAGGCATGGAGCGTGATGCAGAGAAATATTGTAAATGTTGCCATGGATGCCAGATCACTGGCCAGCCAAACCAGCCAGAGCCTGTGAGGTCAACGTTGCTGCCCACACGGCCCTGGAACGACCTTGCTATGGACTTTCTTGGTCCCTCCCATCAGGGGAATCCCTTCTTGTAGTAATTGACTACTATAGCAGGTTTTACGAGTGTGAGATCATGAGATCTACCACCACTGACAAAACAATAGACGTGTTAGACAGAATTTTTGCCAGGCATGGCTTGCCTGAGAGTATTTCATCCGACAACGGTCCTCAGTTCATATCTGAAGAGATGGCTTGTTACATGAAGCTAAAGGGCATTAGACATCATAGAGTCACGCCCAGGTGGCCTCAGGCCAACGGCGAGGTAGAGAGACAGAACAGGTCGTTAGAGAAAAGGATGAGAATAGCCCATGAGAGTGGAAAGGACTGGAAAAAGGAGATAGTTGCCTACATGGCGGCCTACCGTGCCATTCCACACACAGTGACAGGCAGAAGCCCAGCTGAACTATTGTTCGGGAGGAAAATAAGAACTAAATTGCCTGAACTTATACCTGAAGTAGCTGATCAAGAGCTAAGGGATAGGGACGCTGAGAAAAAGGGCTTATCAAAGTTATATGCAGACAGAGACAGACATATGACTGATATCAATCCAGGGGATACAGTATTATTAAAACGGGAACAAACATCTCACAAGCTACAAACTCCCTTCCACCCAGACCCAGTTGAAATAGTAGCAAAATCAGGTTCTAAGGTAACTGTGCAGGGAAAGGATGGGGCTCAATATGACAGAAACACTTCTGCAGTAAAGCCATTCATCCCACAGCCTGATATACCAGTAGATCCCGGGGAAGTAGAGGTGCAAAAAGATCAAGCTCTGGAAAATACCAGTGGGTTGTCCCGACCTCAAAGGTCAAGGACCATGCCAAAAAAGTTCAATGATTATGTTTTATCAAAGTAACACAGATTGAAGAAAAAGTCAAAAGACTGGAGTGTTTCAAATATATTCTAAGTCAATGTATAGGTATACTAACCAACTCAACTTATAATGGTGCTGATTGTAGTGCTAATGTCAGAATAACTCAGCTAACAAATAAATGTAACATCATATACTAGTTGCTGAACTTATTGTAATATCTGGTGTCAATCAAGTTTGATTTTGAAAAAAAAAAGTGATGTAATGTCCATACATTTGAGATCGCGCACTTTCATACGAATAGTCAACATGAGCTGCATGACGCAGAAAACGAAATAAAACACTTCCGGTAACGTCAGCCATAGTGTCGAACTTGTTGATCGATTTGAAGGCTTAAATGCGGATAAAATAACAAGAACGAAGACTTACTGGAATGTCACACAACCCAGGAACTAGCTGTCCGCAGTAAATTCAATGGTGGCCCGGGTAGGTGACCAATTATACCTATATTTATATTAACATAAATATACACCATCTGTCAATGAGAGAATTCTTAGAAGCTGAAAGAAAAAATATTTTAAATCTTCTCGCAATGACATAGATTTTAAAACACTAATAAAGGGTTTCTTGGGGTAAAGACATTTTTTTTGTTTACCAATTTCCCGTGTTCGACTACCTAGGGAATTATTTCACCTAATACTTGACTGACTCGCCAGGTGGTGGTACTGTTGCAGAGGCTGTCCAGCATTGGTTGTGCTAAATAAAATACCTACACATCGCTGGTTACAAGGATGTGAGAATAAGACACCAGGTGGCGCCTCCGTCCCGTGGACGGTGATCGACACTACATAATGACACTTGCTTCAATTATATAGCTCTTACGGCGGGGTTGCTATACATACACAGATATTATTATTATTTTAACAGATCAATTTGTTCATCAAGATCTGCCTTTAGTCGCTTCCATAATACCTTTTCCTCCTTGCTAACCGTTTTAAAACGCTGAGAATATATGCCTATACACAATTAAAGGCTTTGGTCTGTAATATTAACCAATTGATGATTTTCATATTTAAATTCTCTACCGGGACACCAAAAATAATATCAACTGGGTCTACCAATATAGTATTTGACTTCATATGAAAAATCTTTTCACTTCTGAAATTAATGTTCAGGTACCCGTTTTCATATATCCACCTTAGGAGAAAACTCCACATACTTTTAGTATTTTTACAATCAACAAGAAAATGCAGTAAATCGTCGCTTTTGGTACAATAGTCACATTTGATAGTTTGATAGTTGATATCTTTTTCCTTCAAATACTTATTACAAGGTATACATAGTTCTGTGTAATATCTTGTATTGCATTACCTGTAGCCTTGTTTCTGTAGTAACTTTGTAAGGAAGGCTAAAATACATTTTCCAATCGATTTTCTCAAATTGGTCATCATTTACTTTAAGAATATCTTGCCACTTGTCGAACTTCTCCCTGGTGACTTTCTTATTTGTAATTAAGCTTTGATAAATATCTTTTGCCGAGCAGTCTATAAGATTGACACATTTCTCTCCAATCTATGGAGTGCTTTCCTATTGTACATCCACTCTTCTTTAATATATTTAACCATTTCTTTGGGATCACAATAGCAATCTCTTGCCTGTGGTAGTAAGAGGGTCTAAAATGATAAGCTAGACCTATATCTCTATACGTCATAACATTACCATTCTCGTATAATATGAGATGCGCTCTATCAAAATGAGTCCCATGTCGGCAAAATCGATTTTGGAGTTAGCTATTGGATGGGTAAGCAGCAGGAAAGAGCTTTCCAATGATGTATATATGTAATTTTAGGCCTATTAGGTATAATTCTATGGTTGCGGTGAGTATTTAAGGGACGCGGTTACTGGAGGAGCCGGAAACTGAGATACAGCCTGTCAAAGTTCGGCGAGTGACCTTCGGCGCGCCATCCTTGGTTACGGGCATTTGTTATCAAGCGATTTCTATGAAATTTGGGACACACTTTACTAAGTGCCATAGCCATAACATATACCAAATTCAGTTCATTTACTTAGTAACTTATTATTTTATCGCGCGATGAAAATTGGGTGAAATTTGGGCAAAATACATTTCTAGGAGACTTTTGTGGGATTTATGTTGGACGCGTCGTCATGCAAAATGACCAGTTCATATGATTGGATTTTTCTCAGATTTGGGGCAGGTATTATAGACTAGTAGGGCCACAATATATAAAAAAATCAGTGCATTTCATTTAATATTTTTTATTTTATTACCCTGTTAACACGAGTATAATAATATTGTACAAAATTCGGTGCAGTGCTTGCAATATATACATGATAACACACCTATTCATTCTAACAAAACAAAATGTACAACAGTATTCACCAGTAATAAAATCAGTAATAAAATCAGTAATAAAATCAATAAAATAGCAGTCAGCCCCTACCCCTACCCCTACCCCTACCCCTCCCCCTCCCTTAACCCCTCCCTGGCGGGCGTTGCTCAACATTTCCCCTCCCTCTCCCCCTACCTCTCTTTGCTGGAGGAGGTGCAACCTCCCCATCCGAAGAAGATTCTGAAGATTCCCTTACCCTGCCCCTTCCCCTTACTGTTCCTCTACCCCTACCCCTACCCCTACCCCTAGCTTGACGTTCCTCTTGAGGTTCCTCCTCCTCCTCCTCCTCAGAAGATTCATCACCACCTAATTCTAATGATTCGTCAGAAGAAGATTCCCTGTCCCTTCCCCTTCCCCTTCCTCTACCCTTCCCTCTTCCTCTAGCCCTTCCACTTCCCCTCCCTCTACCTCTTACTGGGGCGACTGCAGGAGCCTGTACAATGTAGCCATCCGCCCCCCCCCCCCCCCCCCCCCCCCCCCCCCCCCCTCCCTGGCCCTTCTTCAGGTACAGTTGGTTTGAGGCACATAATGTCTTTGGTTTCTTCGGTACAAAAATCACGCCTACATTATGCTCTTAGGTTTTAGTTTGGGTCTGTTGTTAGTGGTTTCTTCAGTCAGTCTCTTACGCTTTTCCCTTGCGATATCTACTTCACTCATGGCCTTGGCGGCAAACTCCCGTTGACACGGGTAGAAGCCGGCTTGACACTGTGCTAATGTTATGATATTTTGCTATTTCTTATTCCCTTCCAATATGGCGGAATCAACTTCCGGTTTTACTGAATCGGGCTTTCGTGTTTTGAATACTAGCTTCTCACCACTTTAATTACGAAGCGGTTTTGCTAGAAAGTCATTGAACTTCTTCTTATACTTGGTTGACACTAACACCTTACTAGAAAGAAACGGGTACCATCTCAGTCCTTAGGTTGCAGTCGGTCCAGTTTCTCCAAGCGGTGTGCGATGGTTGGCGGTTAGGAAGCAGCGGGGCTGCCATCTAACCTATACGGGGACGAAACTGGGTCAGCACTCTGTCTATATAATGTCTAGCCTTGGACCAATTGATTGTTCTTTACACCCTAAAGTTGAGAATTATCATATATTTGCTATAATTCACTTTACCGAGGCTTGAGCTATTGTTCATTGGTATCACTGTTGGTCTTCGAAGTATTTAGGTACCTCTTATTTGACTAGGCCTGGCTTCCTCCAGGCGCCATCCGGTGTAACTGAAAGACAGATGCACCCGTATGCACTACCATAAACACTTCTTTTCTATGTACTGGGGGTGTGTGTGGTGTTGCGGCCGGTTCGTGGCGGGTGTGGCCCCTCTTCTTTCTTCCTTCTTCCCATATTTACCTTGAAATTTAGTACATACATTGATAAATAACATTATTATTTTCATTTTCTTTACTCCCGTACGCACTGAGAAACATTAGACACGAGATGGCGCACCACACAATACTTTGCAATGGCAG
Source organism: Sthenelais limicola (assembly GCA_942159475.1). NCBI lineage: Eukaryota > Metazoa > Annelida > Polychaeta > Phyllodocida > Sigalionidae > Sthenelais > Sthenelais limicola. Next base: position 70,753,403 of record OW804097.1, on the reverse strand, counting down.
ACTTTAGTGAGTAGTTAGCCACATTACCACCAGCAGGTGCCTATGTGTGGCACCGACCCTAGAAGCCTCAGAGGTCGGCAGGGTTTATGCACATATGGGTGAAATCGCCAGAAAATGTACAATTCTCCTTCACCAATCTTCTGAAATAACACACATTTCAGACGAAAATAAAGTTCAATATACAGATCAACCTAACCAGACAGATTGCTAGAATCAATGCAATTCCAAATATACTCGGATTTACCTAGTATTGACCAAAGTGCAGCCTAATTTAGCAGAATTTACTAAAAGTATACAGCTGCCAATCGTACATTTTCTGAAAATCTGACTCCTATACATGCTTATGTTAAATAGTTATGATTTACTTTACCATATCAATGACGAATAATTAATGCCCTGCTTTATTTTGTAGTTGAGTGTGTCTGACATATGTTGGCAAATTTGAGGAGTACTTTATTATAGTTTATACAGTTTTTCAATACTTTATAAGCCCCTATAGCACGGTATAACCAACGAGTTTATAGGTGTTAATATAGTCTCGTTGGTATAACATACAGGTCTTTTGGGCCCCGGCTCCGTATTACTAAACTTTTAGGACCGATATTTAAGATAGGATTGTGTAGGATCGTCCTACCTAGACCAGGGGTGTTGTACTAAAGGTAGGATCCTATGATTTATTGTAGGATCCGCCCTAAATCCTAGGACTGCTATAGAGGTGTCCTACCAGCTGTAGGACGGAATCCTAAACACCGCCAAAATACTGTCTTGCTGCCATGCTTGCAACGCTTAATTGTGAGAAGAAACCACTGTCCCTGAAACTGTTCTTGCCGATCAATTTTTAAAAAGTGGTGCATTTATATGGTCGATTCCAGAAATTTTAGTGCGATTTTGATGTTTTTCACGTTTGGTCTTATTAACTTACACATGGTATGTATGGATTCATTGGAACATGCCTAATAATACTAGATACAGCTTTATTTTTTTAACAGTGTTTCATATCATTCATTGACTATTTTCTTTACCATTCCATACGAATACACACAAAAGTGAGAAAAAATAAAATAACAAATTACTTTTGCATGGGCTTTGATATTCAGGAGCACAATCGGTAATCCCATTTATATGTATCTTCATTGTACTTGACTACTTGTCAAATGATTTGAGTGAACCCATAGATGACCGATTTTCACGAATGGTAGTAATAAGTTTTTGTCATTTTCCTGACTGTAGGGTATGTTTGATACAGTAAAACGTCACCATACGTCACGCATCACCATACGTCACGCTCAGCTCTTAAGGTACTTAAAGAGGTAATGGCAGGTCCAAATGGGTACATTTTAAACGTATTAATTGATAGTCTATATATAATAACTCATATCATATTTCATACCTTCTAATCTATAGGAATAACAAGAGGAAATAATATCTATTCATTAAAGTGTCAAACATTGAGAAAATTTGAAATTAAAATACGCAAGAGTTTAGGATCATTTTACATTATATATGTTAACCACAACATATCAAATTTCTATCAAAATCTGAATAAATAGGTCTGTTTTTGAGGGTAAAAAAAGAAAATTATTAAAATGAACCTACAATATGGATGAAATGCTACTTTAAAGATTTTAATATTGAGCGTGATGTACGATGATGGCAATGTATGGCTGGATAGAGGAGGAAAACTTTGCCAGGCCACTGAATGCTAATTATTGGATATTAAGCTGCCGAATTTAGTAGAATTACAGCTAGATATTATGGGTGTATGTACAAGAAAAATCAGCAACATACAATCAATTCTATTTTTGACGTTTTTTTCAGCTGCATTTCGTGAAAATTACTACTTTTCATGAAAATCGGTCAGATACAGAATGTAATGCGGTATCCTGGCCCCAATCTCTCAACTTGGAAGAAATATATGTTCCCATAGTTATTACAAATTAATATTTCTTCAACAAGAACTTAATATTGGGTCTTTGTATAATTATATGAGTCAGATCTTCTGAAAATATACAATAGTCAGATCTACACATTTACTAAATTCTGCTAAATGAGGGTGAAAAATTGCCAATACTAGGTATATCCAAGTATATTTGATATCGCCTTGATTCAAACTATCTGTTTGATCATGTTGAACTGAATTTTGAACCTCACTTTTGTCTTAAATTTGGATCATTTGAGAGGATTGATGAAGGCGAATTGTACATTTTCTGGCGATTTCACCCATATATGAGGGATCTTTCATTTGTTTTTTCATTGTTTTGCATTGGAACTATCAAAGTTTTGCCTCAATTTTTTTTTATGAGGTGGGGTCTAGGGGGGGGGGACGTGCCCCCCAGGCCCCCCTAGATCCGCCCCTGGCCCACTGTCTCAAGGACTCCACGCGGTGCCGGTTCCTTATCTGTGTGGGGTGGTGTTGGGTATCAAGGGGTGGGTGGGGGTACATGTGGTTTTGTGTTATAGGTGGCAGACCTCCCTCTGAGGGGAGGGCGGAGGGGAATGAATTGCAAGGAGACAAAGTTGTTTGGGTTTATTGGTGTGTCCTAAATTCGACAAGATTCCTTTTTTAAAAAGATTCTTTCCTCCAACTCCCATAGCTATCTAGGCTTCTTCAAAATTATTTAATGATTCTTGCTTAAGATTAATTTACAATTGATATAGAGCTAAGATATTTCAACCAGTCTCGTTGGGTATTTCTAGTATCTGTAATATCTGATTAGACTTTTCAGACCTTTCGAACAATAATTGTGAATATTTGATATGTCAGACAAGGCACTTTTATACATTTTGTCTAATGACATGTTCATTTCTAAATTAGATTCTTAATAACAATGCTTTGGATATGAGAATTTTGTGTGCTTCATTTAACATAATGTTTAATGCATATCAAATATCAAGTTGATGATATTCGAAATATTTTTAAGTTAGGGATGAATAAAACGTGTAGCATGATCGCTTACATTTCAACCATTACTGGCTCATTAATGATTCTAGTTCTAAGATATTGATATGTTCCATTGTTTCAGTGGAATGCAGTCAATTGAACACAGTTACCCAATTGTATTATAATGTTATTCATGACTTCTCAACCATTCGTCACACCAATTTGTTTTTTTTCTAACATTTTGTTAATGTTTAATACATAAACGTTAACATGGAGTATTGTGGAAATGACTTACACATTTATCGTCAGGGTCTAAAATGGACTAAGATCTCCTTATCGCAAATATTTACTCATCCCATGTGTATAAAACAGCCATGTTTGTACATTGTATATATATACACACATGTGTTTTACGTGTATGTAATGTATGTATACCGGTACATGTATGTATGTATGTAATATATATATATATACATACATGTGTATGTATATACTATACACACATGAACATGCATATACTAAATTATAATACATGTATCTATAATGCATACCATGTGATGTTTTACATGTATACATGTATGTAAACATGAATGTATACATACATGCATGTATCGTTTGTATACATATATACATGTAGGTGTATATATGTATCTATACATGTATATAATATGTGTGCACATGCATTGTATATACTTACATGTATATATGAACATGCATACATAATTACATGTATGAACATGCATACATACTTAAATCTATGAACATGCATACATACATAATTATATGAACATTTTGTCTATAGAAGTATAAAAGGATTGGCGGGTAATACAAAGTCACCCTCTATGTCCCCCCCAAACAAAACTCTATGCCCCCCCCCCCCCCCCTTCCAAAAAAGAAAAGAAAAGTTTGCACTACCCCCCAACCCAACCCAATATTTTATGTGTTCCCATGCCTGACAGAGTGACCTCACTACTCTGTGCTTATCTGTGTGCAGACTGAATGTGACAAATGACAAGGACCACCTGTTAGTCATCAAATCTGGGTAAACTTGGCTGGACCTTATAGTAAAAGGAAGTTCTATGTTTTCTAAGGCTGCTCATACTTATATGGGCACTCATACAATGTCAATGGTTATAGAGTAAGTGAGTGAATCTGTGATGGTTGCTTAATGCTTCGAAGACATCAATGGTTATGGATTAAATAAAAAAACATTGATATGATGTATTAATTATTCATGGCAAACATTAAGTTAAAACTATTAGTTCTGAGTGGGAGGGAGCGGAGGACGTGGGAGATGTGATAGTGGAGGAGGGAGAGGTGGTGGAAGAAGGGGGGACAGGAGGGAGAGGTGGAGGAACAGGAGGGGGAGGTGGTGGAGGGGGAGGTGGGAGAAGTGGTGCACTCTTAGTCTAAACCCTCATATCAGATAATAATGGTATGTCAGCCTACTTCACTAATCGGTTTTCTGGCCTAGGACTCAGTTTTAATGGAAATATAACAATATTTTGTGGTCCTAATGGAATTATAATGGCACTGGTGTTGGAGGTGGTGGTGGAAGAGGGGGAGGTGGTGGAGGAGGAGAAGGAGGGATAGGTGGTGGGAGAGGTAGTGGTCGTGGGGGAGAAGGGGGGGGGGAGGTGGTGGAAGAGGAGCAGGTGGTGGAAGAGGAGGGAAAGAGGAGGAGGCAGAGGTGGTTGTGGAGGAGGAGGAGGAGGCAGAGGTGGTTGTGGAGGAGGAGGAGGCAGAGGTGGTTGTGGAGGAGGAGGCAGAGGTGGTTGTGGAGGAGGAGGAGGAGGAGGAGGGAGAGGCGGTGATGGAGGAGGCATGGGCCACTTGGAAACTGGATACATAACTCAGATTAAAACGATAAGCATGCAATTCCTATTCAATTCCTCCATCCCTTCTCCTATTTTTTTCACTCCCACCTTTATAATTCTCCTCCCCACTCTACCACTGGCTGGGGTAGGTAACATCACTTGAGATCTAACTGATGCCCAACTCTTCGCAGGGGGACAGGGGAAGGAGGATGGGGAGGGGGTATGGGAGAGGCAAAAGAGGAATGAGGGAAAAGCACATAATAACAGGATGTGATACCCTACTCTTCAGAGGGGGACAGGGGCAGGAGGATGGAGAGGGGGTAAGGGAGAGATAAAAGGGGGAGAGAAAACACACTAAAATGATGTGATACCCTACTCTTCTTCTCCTCCAGCACCTTTCCCTCCTCCTCCCCCTGAAGCACCACTCCCTCAGTAGTAGTTTATCACAGTTCAATGATTCTAAGTTAGGATAGGTCGGGTATCCATAGTTTTCTATAAACCACTACTTCCCTCCTCCTCCTGCACCTCCTTTTCTAGCACCTCCTGCAGCACTTCTCCCTCCTTCTCCAGGACATTCTCTCCCTCCTCCTCCTCCTCCTCCTCCTCCACCTTCTCCAGCACCTACTCCACCTCCTCCAGCACCTCCTTCTCCAGCACCTCCCCCTCCTTCTCCTGCACCTCCTCCTCCTTCCCAGCACCTCCTCCTCCTTCTCCTCCTCCTTCTCCTCCACCACCTCCCCCTCCTCCACCATCACCTCCCCCTCCACCACCACCACCTCTAACACCAGTGCCATTATAATTCCATTAAGACAAGAGCTTTTATCTCGTTTTCGTCCAAAGAAAGGGTGATTTTTCATAATTTGTGATTGAAATTACTTGATCTTCATTCATTGAGGGGTAATTTGAAGGCGGGTAAATTTCTGTATGGGCGAATGAAACGTATTGCAGCATCAAAATTTTCTATGTCAATAAACACGTTTAAAAAAGAAATCTGATCAGAAGAATGAAATCAGTTTCACACACTGGTTGGGGTGAGGTTGCCCCCCCCCCCCCCCCCCCCAGTACATGTAGCCACTGATATATACATGGCAATGGCAATATCCACTCCTGAGTACTCAGTGGCCTTCCCGGGTGACAGACACAGCACCACACTGACCCTAACCTTGTCTTCTCTGCTCCTGTGATATCTGATATATGTTCAATGAGGACGGTGAAGTGACAGCTCAGTTCATCAATTTTACATCGACCTAGTAGAGGGAGTTAAGTTGCAGTTTTTTTTCAGGAAGAGCAAACATATGTGCCAGGGTTGATGAACTTTGAAAACTATTGTTTTAGGATCATTTCCATTGCAACTAAACAGCTTTTTTTAATTGAAACATTATTCATTACCCTAGAAGTTTTTATTTAGTACATTAAAGTAAACAGTTAACAATTTATTTGGTGAATAGTTATTTGGAATAACATATAAATGCAAATAACCTTTATTCAGAGTTTATTCAGACTCAATGTAAAAATATTTTGTGTTCAACATATCAGAATTCGTTTATATTTTTGCCCATAATGTCATACAATTCTATTCTGTTTAAATGTTACCTCTGTCTATTTCTATATAATTTAATAAATCCTCCTAAAAGTATGATCACACATAGTTCTACCCCTTTCCGAAGATATTTGCTGAATAAAAAATGTGTACATGTATATAAAACTTTTGAAAATAAGACATGACAAATCACATTGGCATTGATCATATGATGGGGGGGGGGACAACCCCCCCCCCAGCCCATATTATGGTGGTGGGGGGGGGGAGGTAACATTTTACAGATACTCAAATGGTCAATTCTCATGAAAAGTGCAACTTCTACTCACTCGACTGGGCCATGTGCTGTAACCTTGCTTCATTTAAGAAATATCATTGAAATTTAATATTATGATTCATAGTTCATCATGTCCATTTGATATAAGTTTTGACTTGTTGACTCTCCATTTATTTTTAGTTAATACTTTTTCTCTATCCACCGCCCCTCTCACTCCTTACCCCCTCCTCCCTTGCACTCTCCTCCCTCACACCTTGACCTCCAGTATGTGGAATGGGTGATGAACAGAAGCACATGGGGCACTTAGTACCATATTGGGGCAGTCCCTTCAGTTTAAGATGTAAATGATGACATATTCCATTTCATAACTAATCATGGATTATAAGTTATAAGAACTACCACAGTGGCCCGTTCATAAGGCCGGGCTTTCAATTCTTCCAAGGTCCCTTTTGGCCTTGCTTGTAATTCTCGTTACCCCAGTTAGGCCAATTTGAGCATCACGCCACCTAGTGTTTCAAATATGACGTCATCCAGCGGAGAAAATAACATCCGCTCTCTGCCCCAGTGTACATAATCGACCTAGACTTTATGTTTATCTAGTTGTTTTTAAATTTTTAAACAAGCTTTATTCATTAAGTTTCTCACAAGGAAGGATCAGATCTCTCATTCTGGTTGTATGTAAAACCAGATGATTACCTTATTTTATCTTTTCTGACCCTGAAAACTTTGCTATGTCTGTTGTTGTTGTTGTTTGTTAGCATAGAGTTCAGCGGCACCGGAAGTTTCCGCCTTAGCGCAGCAAGCCTCAGGCTTGTCATATATACACATGGTGTTCATTTCGCACACCATACGGCCTATCAAGGGTACCGAGAATTGAGATAGGCTCCTATTTGAGATAGGATTGTATTATTTTCGTGATGCATGCATTTAGTTTCAAGAGTACTAGAGAGTAAACTATATATATATGGTCAATTCTCACGAAATGGGGGCAGTCAGCGTTTTTTAACTCCAAGGTTCACTGAGCTTATATTTTATTTTTTTTGTTTATTTTTCATTCCCATCATTTAGATCCCACTTCAAGCTTTCGGGCCATATATGATTAATGTGAAAATATGCAATTTAAACATAAAATGACAAAATATAGGTAAAAATAGGCATTTTTTAAAACCCGAAATAAATAAAATGTGAACGTAGGCACTCAAAATGATGAATTTATGTCAGAACTTCTACTTCATAAAAGGAATCCAACCATGTACAAAGCGTTTTTAGTTAAAATGTGGCAAAAATATAGGAAATCTTTTTTTAATTGCCATTTTCTGCCTTTAAAAAATGGCTAAAATCTCAGGGTGCCTACGTCGGGACAATAAAGTGTCAACGTAGGCACTCATATAATTATTCTGTTACTATTCATCTTTTAAGTTCCTTGTACCTATTGAGCAATGTGTAATCAGTTAGGTCCAGACACCCACATTCCTCGATTCCACATCCAATGATAAGCTTAACCGCAAGGCTAAGACTAAGGCTAAAGTGTTAATGACTCCCTGAGACTTAGGTGACCAAAACTGCCTTCTGAACCTGACTGTAATGATAATGACTTCAAATTCTGAGCATATGAACAATATACGTGGAAAATATTTGACCAAATGGCCAGAAAAACTTACCCTGATGTAGGCACCCCCTGACGTAGGCACCCACCTTTATGTAGGCCCACGACGGCAGCAAGTAGCCTCTATATATTTTATTTAGTCCTGATAAGATACATATGATTCTCAGTATTATCACTTCAAGGTGTATAGACAAATACCTGAATGTTTTCCAGCCGTTTTTGTGAATGATTGAGGTAGGTGCCTACATCGGGGATGGGGTGCCTACGTCGGGGTGGGGTGCCTACAAGATTTTTTTCAAACCTCTACACTTTACAGATCCTCTCAAAACTCATCCAATATATCATCCAATATGTGGGGAAGGGGTTAATGGTAAAGGCAAGTTCTTATTGGGCATTTATTCCTCATAGTGTTAGTTGATAAATCAATACTCAATAATATTGACTCAATAACAATTAAGCACAAACCATGTGCCATACCCATCGTAAATTAAATTAATATTTCAAAGGGAAATTAACTTCTTCGACTTTAATTGTTAATTAGACAGACCTGGCTAATAAACCAGACAGAACAGGCTAATATTTGAGACCCCCCTCCCCCCCCCCCCCCCCCGCTTATATTTGAGAGAGGCTTTTAGTGTTTTAATGGGTCCCAAATACCCGGCCTGTATTCTATTCAAAAGACTACAGCTGTTGTTTTTATTTGGTGATGAAAGTTTAATGATGATTTACTGGCTCGACTGGGCGGGGTGTGTGAGTATATATATATATGTGGCTGGGGGGGGGGGGGGCGATGGGAAGAGTTCAGGGGGGGATGTTGACATGGGCCATATGGAAACTGAAGTCACTTACTCAGGTTATGACCGACCTCTTATCACATCCATATAAATCCTCCCACCCCTTCCCGTCCTATGTTCTGGGTTGAATTCCCTCCTTTGATAATTAATATAATATAGTCATTTCGAAATCAGTAATATATATTTCCGGTTGGTGTCATATTGATACATAAGAAGGATGTGCTCGAAACATGAATAGATAGGTTTTAATTATAATAATCACATCATTATAGAACATCAATTACGCAAGTAAAACATAATCAATGACAATGAAATTAGAATAATAAGATTCTCAGGAAACTTACTTATTATTACTTAATTATTATTACTATAGTTTAGCATTAAGATCAGAAACCGGGACAGGGGAAGGAGGGGGTTGCAGGAGAAGACAGACATATAACTTTGTATTGGTCCTGGGCCCCTCAATTCCTCACCTCCTCCTACGTACCCCACCTCCTTCTCCAGCACCTCCTACCCCACCTCCTCCTCCAGCACCTCCTACCCCATCTCCTCCTCCAGCACCTCCTACCCCACCTCCTCCTCCAGCACCTCCTACCCCACCTCCTCTACCTCCTCCACCACCTCCTCCAGTACCTCCTCCACCACCTCCTCCAGCAGTTCCTACCCCACCTCCTGCTACCCCACCTCCTCCTCCAGCACCTCCTACCCCACCTCCTCTACCTCCTTCTCCAACACCTCTCCCTCCTCCTCCTTCTTCAGGACATTCTCTCCCTCCTCCTCCTCCAACACCTCTCCTCCACCTCCTTCTCCAGCCTCCTCCTCCTTCTCCAACACCTTCTCCTCCTCCAGCACCTCTCCCTCCTCCACGGCCTCCTTTTCGAGCACCTCCTCCTACCCCATGTCACAATGAATGTAGGTGACTATTCTTTGAGACGGCCTCCGCGCTTCAGTCACATGATGCAGATAGCAACGACGGCCGCCATCTTACTTTGGTGACGCCAAGCAACTAGCAACGCATACTGCCTGTGTCTATCAATCGCAACGGACTGAGACAGAGACGCGCGAGACGCGCACACAGAGATGATATTCAATGATAATTTCCTTCATATTTTATATATTCAGAAAACTTTTACTGCTCTCTTAGGGGATCGCTGTCAAAATTAGCAACTGAGTCACTATGTCCAAAAGCCTCTATGTCCCAAACTGTCCAAAATATAAATGCTGTTTTCACACCTTCGCCTGCCGCCTCCCGACAATGGGTGGGCCTAGTTAGTGCTAGTCTAACTCTAGTATGGTGACGGCCGTACTAGAGTCATATCTCATTTGAATATCTAGCAATATTAATGCGTATTATTAGGCTATAGGTTAATAGTTGATGAAATACAAGGAGTTTGATCGGTGTCAAAAACACTTTGAATCTAAGAGTAGGCTATATGGCAGTGTTCCCGAAAAGTGTTGATATACGCCGGCCATATTGGCCGGCGTAACCCAGCTACACGCCGGCCATTTGTCATATACACAGGCCATTTTTTAACATTTACAAACTAGCATGATTATAGGACATTGAAACCCCACATAATTTACTGAGCTAAATGGTGGCGGAATTGGAATTTCTGTACTTCTATCTCTGTCAATAGATAGTTACCATCATCCATGAATGACAATTACCATGCAGTTTATGAACATGAGGTTAGAGGACAACATTATTTTACTGTATATCAATCCATTAGGCGAGGGGTCTTAATATTATCATGTGTATAATTCGGCCCTATATGCAAATTTACTTTAAAGATATTTGAGCCCCCTGCTCAAATATCATTAAACTTAATTTGCATATTGCAACTTGGTTCGTCGGTAACACAACCTGCTTTGCAGGTACACTCAGAGCCAATAATCACTAATTTCTGCCGATATCTTGATCCAGCTGCAGTGTCCAGGTCTTCTTGAGACATTTTCATTGACATGGGTAGACATGAGACATTTTCTTTCTTCAAAAGTCAGCATTGACTCTAAACACAAGCAAGAACACTTCCTAAAAATAAATTTTAGTCAGTCGAACCTGCCTCTACTCAATGATCATGGGTAGAGTTAGGCGGCAGTGCAGTTAACGCTGCGTGGAAAGGGTGCTTTCTAAGTATAACATGTGAAATACATGTTCCAGTTAGTATTCTTACTTCCTATTACATTCTTGGTACTTTTTCAATACATTTACCGACTCTAAGAGCTTAGATGCAGGTTTGTTATTATGGTGTGATCGTCACCATACTAGAGTTAGACTAGCACTAACTATAAAATCTGTGCGTTGACACAGTGCATAACAAGCCTAGCAACACCTTTGTATTCACCCACGTGGGAGTCACTACTGTCACGACCGCAGCGCCACCTGCAAAGTACCCGGATTCCCGTCTCAAAGAATAGGTCAGTGTAGGGGAGTCTACCCCATGTCACAATGACTGTAGGTGACTATAGGTCAGTGTAGGGGAGTATACCCCATGTCACAATGACAGTAGATGACCATAGGTCAGTGTAGGGGAGTATACCCCATGTCACAATGACTATAAGGGACTACAGGTCAGTGTAGGGGAGCCTACCCCATGTCACAATGACTATAAGGGACTACAGGTCAGTGTAGGGGAGTCTACCTGATGTTACAATGACTGTATGTATGTATGTATATTGTTTATTTCCAGTTCAATTACAGTTATATCAATATAGTCAATACAATATCTGGAAATGGGTACCACATTCTATGCTAATCATAGCTCTACCAGGAGGTCCCTTTTACACCTAATTACATTATTATATACATTTCAGTTATTCTATCTGGTAGATTCGTTAGTTATTACATGTTACAGCTTGGTGTGCAGACTGTTTGCTTGTTAGGGAGACCATTTGCATTCTTACGAACACTCCTGGTGTCCCTCCCATACAAACATTGCGTCAATGGGTGGCATGGTGTGATTTGCATTCTGACGAACACTGGTCGCATCAGCCTTTAATGTTGATCAGTTTTGTCAACTTAGTCTCTTATTGACTATCATGTTTGAGAGTTGGCTGACGGCCGAGTGATTTGCCCTTTGCATTCTGACGAACACTCCTGGCATCAGTTGGTCGTCTGTCATTACATGAGCTGAGTCGATGGCATTCTGACGAACACATGGTCGAGTCAGCTCATGTCCGTTCGTTGGTACTGGTGTGGTAGAGAGATAGAGCATTCGGGGGGCATTGTTTTGGTCTATGAGTTTTAGGGTGAGGGTTTCTTGACTTCGTCCCACTGTGGTTGGCCCTGGTGCCACTTGTTTTAGTTTTTAATTTTGGTTTTGGGCGCAGTTTTGGTTTGCCTGGCCTGGGGAGTAAGAATAGAATTCTTCATCCAGGTAGGATTTGAAATCGCTAATTGTTAGGGAGGTTTTTCTCCCTTTTGGGGGTAGCTTATTGTATAGGTAAGGTGCCTGTATATAGTATGATTTCTTTATCCTCTCAGTTTTTGTCATGCGGACTTTCAAAAGTTTGCTACTTGTCAGATTTCTTAGGTTTAATTTCCTATTATCTGTAAAGTTCTCGTCACAGCTCATCGAGAAAGCAACCTGGAGTAGGTGTGCTTCCCTTCTTTCATTTAAGAATGGGATTTTGTTTGTGATATGGAGTTCTTTTACACTCTCAGTTTTCTTTAGGTTATTGGCTATTCTGATAAATGAATTTTGAATAGTTTGAAGTTTCTCCAGGTGCTTTCCTTGTGCTGGCAAGTAGAAAATATCGCAAAAGTTGATTACCGGTCTCACCATGGTGGTGTAGACCAACATTGTGTTTACCAGCGTTAGCGATTTTCTTATCTTTGAAGTGGCTTTGAGTCGTTTTGTTATTTGGTCTATCTTCGCTTGAACATGTGCATTGAATGTGAGTGCTTGATAGGTCAGTGTAGGGGAGTCTACCTCATTTCACAATGACTGTACATGACTACAGGTCAGTGTAGGGGAGTCTACCCCATGTCACAATGACTATAACGGACTACAGGTCAGTGTAGGGGAGTCTACCCCATGTCACAATGATGGTAGATGACCATAGGTCAGTGTAGGGGAGTCTACCCCATGTCACAATGACTGTAGGTGACTACAGGTCAGTGTAGGGGAGTCTACCCCATGTCACAATGACTGTAGGTGACTACAGGTCAGTGTAGGGGAGTCTACTCCATGTCACAATGACTATAAGGGACTACAGGTCAGTGTAGGGGAGTCTACCCCATGTCACAATGACTATAAGGGACTACAGGTCAGTGTAGGGGAGTCTACCCATGTCACAATGTCTGTAAGTGACTATAGGTCAGTGTAGGGGAGTCTACCTCATGTCACAATGACTGTAGGTGACCATAGGTCAGTGTAGGGGAGTCTACCTCATGTCACAATGACTGTAGGTGACCATAGGTCAGTGTAGCTCATGTCACAATGACTGTAGGTGACTATAGGTCAGTGTAGGGGAGTCTACCCAATGTCACAATGACAGTAGATGACCATAGGTCAGTGTAGGGGAGTCTACCCCATGTCACAATGACTATAAGGGACTACAGGTCAGTGTAGGGGAGTCTACCCTATGTCACAATGACTATAAGGGACTACAGGTCAGTGTAGGGGAGTCTACCCATATCACAATGTCTGTAGGTGACTATAGGTCAGTGTAGGGGAGTCTACCTCATGTCACAATGACTGTAGGTGACTATAGGTCAGTGTAGGGGAGTCTACCCCATGTCACAATGACTAAAGGTCAGTGTAGGAGAGCCTACCTCATAGCTAGTCCTTCACAACGCTTTTCCCGCGCCTTCCTATGGACGAAATAAAGTTCCTGGGACAGAGGCTCAGGGGCGAGCAGATTTTTCTGCGGGCGAGTGAAAGTTACCAAGTCACTATAGTTCCCCGGGCGAGTAGAAAAAAGTCCAATGTGACGTTGCCCATTCGGCAACCAGCTTCACACACTTCTACACAAGAGCATAAACATTTATAGGCCTATCTCGATCTCATCTTTTCAAATAAAATTATGTTTATATCTCAAAATCCATTTTTTGTGACTCATTTACCTAATTACCTGAAACCCATCACATTTGAGGACATTTTACCGAATCGATCTACAGAATAAGCCAGTTCTAAGTTTAGTCATATGGAACATCAGATATGCCTTTCATCAAGCCTTAAATCAAGGTCGATTTTAGGTTTGAAATAATATTATTTCCCTGCTACAAATCCTGCTTCCTTTGGCCAAAATTGACAAGATTGTTATTACACAGCCAGAGGTCACAACAGAATGCATTTATTTCACCACACACTCAAATTATGTTAAATAACGGCCATTTTGAGGAATAAAATTTTCATTATAAGTACATTAACTCATTATTTCTTAGCTCGATTTGCTCAGTTCGTATTTCCAAAACATGGTTGGAAAACATAGATGGAACTTAGACGCCTCCCCCCCCCCCCCCCCCATACACACGATATGCATAGTCATGTTTAGCAAGATTCCTTGAAATCATAAAAAGGGGTCTTTTTTAGCATCAAATTTTCCGCGTTTTGCCACAAAAAGGGGTGGTAAAATGCCTTGAAAATTCGCGGAAAGGGGGTACTTTTTAAAGGCTGGAACAGAAGTGGTTACACTTTACCCCTGAGTGTGTGTGTGTGACGGGGGGGGGGGCGGGTGTCTACCCTGTAATAAACGATTGAGACATGTGTTTATATCATATGGTAAGCTATTATGTAAACTGTTATAGGCCTAATACAATATAGACTCTCAGTCCCTACATTTAATAAATGGGGGCTTTTAATTATCTTAATCCATTGAGCTCTGTTGTTCTTATCCTTTTTTTTTCTGCGATCTGTTTTTCTGAGGGAGGGGCTCGGCCGAAGGCTCTTGTATGCTTCAACTCACACTTCAACTGTAGAACGTTTAGGCTTTATGGTAGTGACATCTAGTGAGTTTTTTTCCGAATAAGTGCTATGGGTTGTTGAGGGGACATCTGGTGGATAATATTCGAACTAACAATTTATGGTTACAACGAGCAGGCGCCCAACCCGGGACCCGACGATGGAACAACAGAGAAGAAATGAGCTAATTAAGACTTGATTGAGCATATTTAAGTAGGATATAAGTGGATAAATATTGGGGGAAAATGAATGTTTGTGATGTGGTGTCCAAAAATATAATCTAACAGTAGGTGTAAAGGCTACCGGTACTAAAGTAAAGTAATGCCTACGGGTGAGTAGGCCTACAGCTTTAGAAGTTTAGTACTGGAGTACCTATGCCATGGTGAGTAGCAATGACAGTCTATTGAAAAAATAACGTAATTAAATAATAATATTGAAGTTATTTAGTTCGTGAGAGTCAGTTATATGTATTTAAGAAGAAGATAGACCATATTAGAAGTATTGAAAATGTATATAATTGCGTGTGTAGTGTATGGCGGTCCATACGGGGGAGTACGGGTGCATCTGTCTTTCAGTGCCACCCGCGCCATCTTCCTTTCGCACGAGGGGTGGTCGAGGGTCACTGATTTATCCTTTTAAGAATAGTCCTACAGTAATAATGATTTCCTGAGAGATTGTTCCTGTTTTGTCCTCGTACAAGGATATCCAGGCGATTTTGTGTCAATTTGTTAGAGTTGATAGATTTCCGGTTCCTGTTTGAGAAAGTTGAGAGAGCTCTGGCTCATTTCTTTTTTCAGGATATAGGAGGCATTACGCATTGATGAGCTATCAAAAAGTGACAAAAAATAGTTAAGACATCAGTGATACTAAAACACAAGTCAGATCGGACTATTTTCACAGAAGTGAGAAGAATATAGCATCGCTAGAAGTGACTCAGTAGGTCGGCGGGAGCAAATTCGTTTTGCCCGCCATTACTCAGTGAATGAACAGAACCTTAAGTGCAGGACCAGATCACAAGGACTATAACAGTTATTCCAGAACACTATCCTGGTGGATTTGTCCATGAAAGGTCAGTTGAAGCTGTGAAAAGTGACTTTAAGGATGATCGCGGGTATTTCCCAAAGTAAATAGATCAGCCTGATTTTTTCACAGTTTGTACTCCAAATCATGCTGATTTCAAATATAATTTTTTTAAGGGGGGTTCCCAAATTAGATTTTTTGCTATTTCCGTTTGAAAATAAAAAGTTATTTAATTAATTTAACATGGCCGTCTATGGAGAAAAGAGTGTTTTTGAAACGTTTCATCCATTTTAAACCATAAATTGTAAATACAGTTGGCTGATTCTTTAGTATATTATAGTTTAAGGAATATATTTTCTGAAAATAACAAGAAAATTGGTGGTTCCCAGATTACTTTAGGAGCTGCAGGCCCCCGAACTTGACATATCAGTAGAATAGCTTAGAATCTCACTGTAAACAAGGTGGCTTACGGTGTCGTAAAAGAATAACAAACAAGAAAAAAACCATATACTAATCTGTTCAATCTTCAGAAGTGTTTCTTTTTAATAACTGAACATCACTAACCTAAGAAATGATAAAAAAATAAATAAATATGAACATGGTCAATGTCGTAAAATCTCCGCCGTTTTTGGTAACTGAGAAATACCCGCGATCATCCTTAAAAAGATAAGGCTCTCAGTTTTACAGAAGTAACCCAGATAATTGTGAGACAACCACGCCGGTAGTAAATTCTCCCAACCAGCAAGCTAGAATAACAAGGAGTTTTTACCAGCACAGTGGTGCCATCTGGTGGATATATTTCTCATCTCTTATAAACAGGCCCCTTTGGTTTCTTTCCTCCCCCACTATGGGTGAGGACGGAGTTCAAGGCCTCAGGGCACTGGTTGAATTAATGTGGAATCAGCAGATGGAATATTACCAAAGGCAACCGAAAAACTTTCAAACCCTACTTCAATTGCTTGAAAAGCATGAAAATATTGAGATGGACGAGTCTGATGAGAGTACCAACAAAGTCGCCATGTTGAAGGATGAGGAGTCCAATCTCATGGTACTGTAAGAAAAGTCTGGCATAGTCCTTGAGAAGAGTGAATACCTGGAACAGCTGAAGCTAGCAGAACAAAAGAATCCCATTGAGAAAGAATACAAGAAATCCTTCTCCTGGCAGTTGGCAGGAAACAGACTGCAAGACAACTGGAACACTAAAGTCTCAAACATTATTGAAAAGCTCTTGACTTTCCCCGACATAAAAATAAGGACATATTACAGAGTAAAAGGACGATTGTTGTTGGATCCAGGTTAGGCTGGCCAACATAAATAAGGCAGCATGTCTCAGAAGATTGGAATAGCCACCACACTATGTTTATTGATTAAATACATTAAATTATATGCTCAAAATGATGGATTTTATGCTTATATAATAGAACATTCATGATGTAATATTACAGATTAATTAATCATGTGACCTTCGTGTAAAAAAATTATTTGCAAAAACAAAGAAAATTAAAAGCATTCAAAAAGTGGAATGTTTTTCAAAATGTGAAATGTTCTGGAGGAGACTGGTCGGAGACATTAATGATATTATAGAGATGTTAAAGGGGAAAAAAAGAAGAGGCAAAGCTATGGAGACGCCTAGTGGAAGATATTGTTGAAAACATCGAATTCTTTTTTAAAAAAATGATTCATATTTGTCTTTTATACCTTGATATAACATGTTTTTAGAAATGTATATGCCCAGATAGCAGGTGTCAGTAATAAAGTCTGTTGTAAAAAAAAAAAAAAATTTGTTAGAGTTGCTTCGAGCTTCTCAGTTCGTCGAGGGTGAGCGACAAATGGGTATATAGCCCCCAATCATTCAACAATCTGTAAACGTCAGTCACAAGCACCTCATTTTATCACAGGAAAAAACATATTATGGGCGGTTTGATACTTCTGGATCGGCCATTTCCGCCATAGCCTCATGCATATGTGTTTCCACAATGGCTTCGGCCAAGTAGGGTAAAGACAATGGGACTGTTTACAAAGCATGCATGTGTTACATAATACAGCTAACCAAGCTCAGAGATCAATGAGATTCGTCGCTTCCAATCAAACCAGTCCTCAGTGGTTGCATTTATTTATTTTAAAATGATCTTAAATCTTCTTTTTTAAGTTCACCACTTGTTCATTTTGCAAGTGGCATTTTTTAAATAATTGAGATATCAACCATTCCATTTTTGCCAGATATCCTATTCTATCTCCTCCCTCTTTCCCTCTCCACTTCCCCTCTTCCTCTTCCATCCCTCTCCGTCTGTATCCTTCTCTTGCTTTCTCTCTCTCCTCTCTTTCCTTTCTTATTTGCTAATTTTAATGATGTTTTAAAATAATCTTAGATCCTCATTTTCTTTTCAAATAGATTTCAACTGTTTTTTAGCAAGTCTGGCATCTCTTAAATAATGGAGATATTGTTCCATTTTTTTCTGGATACACCAATCTTGCTGTGCCATATAAATATTTATTACATACGTGTGCAATTTCACGGGTGCTATTCGGAGGTGCTATTTGAAATGTCAAATAGCACATGTGTGCTATTTGAGCGGATCATTAACACATGACCAATATGACGCAATTTCATTGGTTTGCTGACGTTGCACACTTGGTGACGTTGCGCTCTGCTGTGTAGCACTGCCTTGCACGTTTCGAAAGTTTTCAAGCTAAGTTCTGATAATTTGGCAAGAAATACAGCAATAATAAGGTATGGTAAATATAACAAATAAATCGATAAATAGGTACCGTATGTAATAAATATCTAATAGCCCTCTGTTCGATGTCAAATCGATCTTGACGTCGGGTCAAATCACACTCCATCCCCTTCGGGGTTTTGTGCGATTTGACCCTCCGTCTCGATCGATTTGACATCTCCATCGGCTATTAGATATATGAATCTTTGCTTTTCTGAATGTGGGCTCAAGTGCCGAAGGCGCTTGTAACCGCAGAAAAAGAGAAGCTCTGTGGTGACGTTGTAGTAACCGTGGTTAACACGAGAGGGCAGTAGGGTGGGTAGTAGGATAGGACATGTTTCTTTTACTGAGGCATGCGCTAAGGGAAGGGGAGGGGCTAGAGGGAGGGAAAGTTATCATAGGATAAAGGGTCCACCAATACGGATACCCGACACTCACCCCCCCGGGGTATATATACGGGGAATACTGGGATATACGTAAGAATACATACATAGAAGGGGAGAGACTTGGGACACTCATATAGACTGGGATATAGAGAGATATGCAGTAGATACCAAGACGTACTAGACGCACTATGTGCGCTAGAACCAATATATTATACCACCCTGATCTCGGATTGTCATGCAGTAACAACCGTAAGAATACAGGGAAGGAGTCTCATAAGATCTCATATGATTCAATGTCTACACTAACATCAACCTAGCATCTATGTACAGGATAAGATACAATACACAAGTAGTGGCGTACTAAAACTCATCGTGTTGTGTTGTTCATACCGGAAACCTACAGCTACTATATATCACCATGACTCTCTATTCAATATCGCCTATCGTCTCCTACAATATAACGTTCTATATTAAACATCATGAGAGGCAATACCCCGAAGTCCGAGTATATTCGAACGCATATGAACACTAGCTAGATATATTCACCCTGGCCCGATGCACCGCCCAATAGCATAAAGATCCGAAGCTACGCGCGCAACACTGGTTGGAGAACCACGGGATTGGAGATTGTGTGCAGAGGGGGGGGTGAGTATTTGGATAAATGTCGAAACAGGGGTCATCAGTGGCGGACTTGGTGAAGGAAATACAGGAGAACAATGCTCGAATTACACAAAGTGCAAAGAACTTTGCTGAAACAACAGAACGAATCGGCAAAGTGGAGAGGGAGAAGGTGTCCATAATCAAAGATGGAATAAAAAATCTTGCTAAATTAATGGAGAAGAGATTGGCAAGAATGAAGGCGTCCGCAAGACCTAGTGTGGGGGTTCATGTGAATAGGGAGGTAAAGACAGAAAGAGAGAGTACAGAAGATTCATCTCCGGACTCTTCTGTCCAGGGACCACCGAGTTACGCTAACTTGAGCGCGGAGAGTACAGCAGTGGGAGGTGCTAGGCCCAAGAGAAACAATCCATTCGCAGCAGATTTTTGTGATGACCCTAGTGTGCCATTAATACCTGAAGTAACGTGGGACGCTGGTAAGCCGCCATATTACACAGAGCCATTAGTGCCACTCCCTTATAATCCAGACTTTGACTACTTAAGCCCGCAAGGGGCCAAAGAGGAGCTGCTCAGGCAAAGCGTGGATATTGTCAGCAAAGAGTTGCAGAGAACTCAAGCCGCTCTTAAGGCAGCGGAGGAAGATACCCTGAGGACAGTCCAGGATATGAGAAATGATTGGGAACGAACGAATGAAAAAATGTTAAAAGATGCCGAAGATAGGCACGAAGCTAGGATAAACGTACTAAAACTAGCATGGGAGGAGGGCGCGCGACGAAGGGTGAAAACTGCAGAAGACGGAAATAGGGATATAATTGTAACGCTGCAGAATGACTGGAAAAATGCACAACAGAAAATGGAAAAAACAGAACAACAGAGAAACGAATATATGACGAATGAAAAAGAAAACCATAACAAGGAGTTGGAGGAGCTGAAAAGGGAGCTGGAGGAGGAAAGACGGGCCAGAGCTAGAGCCAATAGGAAGGAAGAAAGCGATCGGGAGGAGTGGGAGAGGGCAGAAATAGCAAGACATGAAATGGAGGAGGTGAGAGAGGCCAGAAATAGAGAGTGGTGTGAGGAAATGGAAAAGGAAAACCAAATAAGGGAAGCAAGGGCAAACTGGCTAGCAGAAGAGATGGATAAGCTGAAAATAGAACATGAAAAGGAGAGTGCCCTATTTAGAGATGCGTCTGTGCGTTACAAACAGGACAGGAAAAACCTTACAGACATGGTCAGAAATCTCACGAACGCTGGAGGGGTAGAGCAGCCTAAAAATAGCGTACTGCGGACACCCCAGAGAGCAAACCAGCAAGCAACGAAAATAGGTGTTAGTAGCACAATTTGCTCAGAAGATTCCGGGGATATAACCGAGATGTATAGGCTACCTAACGTGCTCCCAGCGTTTACCCCTGCACAAACAGGAAGATGGTCAGATAAGTCTAACGAAGGGGGAGGGGCAGCAATGAGACACTTCATTAGGGGGCCTGAAAATTTTCGGCATTCAACGGCAACCAGAAATGTGTCTGAATTCCTGACAGAGTATGAGGACTATGCAAGTGCCTTGGGCATACCTGAGATGTACTGGCTGCAGGGGCTGGGTGGTAGATTGGAGGGATCAGCTAAAGCATATTACCAACAAGTCGCATCAGTTGCAGCCAGAAAACGGGGTACACTGTCGTACTCAGATATCAAAAGTAAATTCTTGACCAAGTTTCAGGAAATGCCGTATAGTGAGGTGAAGGATGACTATTCCCGGCGACGACAGGAGACAGGTGAGAGTGTGGAGACATATGCAGACGCCATGCTGGTATTGCTGGCAAGGACATCACTGCACGAGGATGAGAAACTGAAGGCTTTTATAGCAGGTTTAATGGATGGATTAGCAGAGAGAGTCCTGACAGAGGCTCCTCGCACTTGTGAAGAGGCTAGAAGAGCGGCCAGAAAACATGAGTTGTCGGACGAGCAAAATGAAAAAGCACTGAGACTTCACCTAGTGGGATCTACTCAATCAATGATAGCTTCTCTGGCAATGAAGGGTTATGACGTTACTCCCAGTGATGTCAGATCACACCCCGGTCCTGCTAGAAGCCTACCAGTAGAGGAGAAAGGAGAATGGACTCCTAGAAGAGGTGAGGAAGAGAGACGCCAGGAAAGAGAATGGACTCCTAGAAGAGGTGAGGGAGAGAGACGCCAGGAGAGAGATAAGAATAAGAGATTAAGCATTCAGTCACCAAAAACAACTGGGGTGGTGAAAAACGGAGTGTATCGGCAGAATTTTCAGTAGATACGCCGGTTGGAATGTTGCCAGCCATACCGGCAGAAAGGGAGGATCAATCTGAGGAAGATGGAGAGGATAAAAGCGGAAGTTCAGTTTCAATAGATGACAGTGACATAAGTATGAGTCAAGAGAAAGGAACTCAGGAGGTGCAGGAGATGGCCTTTCGAGAAAAGGAGGTGAAAAAAGCAATGAGAAAGAGGTGGAACCAGAAGAGGAGAAGATGGAAATTACAGGAGAAGAAAAAAGAGCAGCGTAAAAATGATAGAGCGGTGCAGGAATTGAAACTTCAGAAGAAAAAGGACAATGGGTTGATGTCCTTAAGTAAACATAAAGAGGTGACACAAAACAGTATAATTAATAGTGAGGAGGACGATGATCGTTCCTCACGCCTGGTGTTACAGGACAGTGACGCGGGGAAAGTGACAGTCCAACTGGAAAACTGCAGAACAATTTGCACAGTTGGCTCAGCAAAAATTAGCTGCCTGGTGGACACGGGAGCTAGTATCAGTTGTATTTCGACTGATACGTTAAACCAAGTAGTGCAGGAAAAAGGGGCGCTGCTCCGCCGTGTACAGACATATCTGGTTATTTACACAGCCGATGGGGGGCGCCACAAGTCGAATGAAAGGGTGTTGTTGTCTATTAACATTGGAAAAGTTCGCACTAACGCATGGTTTTATGTTGTGAAGGGTTTATCCCTTCAGTGTATCATAGGAGTCGATTTCTTGAAAGCAAGAAAGGCCAAGATTGACTTCCAAATCCAAGACCCTGACCATTACACCGTTAGAATAACTAAGCCTAAATTAATACCTCCGAAATCAGAATTTACTTGCATGGCAGTGGTTTCGGCGCATCAAAATTTAAATCATGCAGTAGGAGTAGTTGACAATTTGAAAAGATGTGTGCAGGTCCCATTTGCGGTCAAGAGAGCCCTCGTGAGGCCACAGCGGGGGGGAAACAATATACCGGTTACCGTATTTAACGCTGCTAACACGCCAATAAAATTGGGAAAGGGTTCGGTTTTGGCAGCATTTTCAGTGGTCAATGAAGATGACTATGTAAAAGCTGGGGTTCCCGGTCAGTCTGAGCGACCGATCGAGGAGGTAGGTAGCACAAAATGCAGTGAGACTAGGGTTGATTACACCCTAGGTGAGAATCTGACGGCGGAGCAGAAACTAAGTATGGCGAGTTTGCTACAGCGTTACCGCGCGGTCTTCGCCACAAAAGATTCGCCGATATCGACAACTGACATTTTTGCACATAAAATAGAGTTGAAAGAAGATTACGTGGCCCCTATTCGAAGTCCATACCGTACAAACCCTCATATGACAAGGGTACTGGAAACAATGCTGGAAGAGCAGATGCGTTTGGGCATTATTGAACGAACGAATGGCGAGTCTGAATTTGCTGCGCCATGCTTTCTAGTGGAGAAAGGGAAAGCAGCTGCAAGACAGGACAAAAAATATAGAATTGTCATAGATTACAGAAAAATTAATAAATGTATAAAGAACGAATGTAGGGTCTTCCCTTCAGCAGACGAGACGTTGGAAAACGTCGGGGGACTGGGGGGAAGATTTTTCTCAAAATTGGATTGCCATTCAGGATTTTTTCAAGTGCCTCTCAGGCCAGAAGACAAGCCCAAAACTAGTTTTGTCACACCCAGGGGGGTGTTCCAGTACAAGGTCATGCCTATGGGGCTCAAAACTTCGCCAAAAGCGTTTCATTCGGTGATTGAGAACGTTTTAAAATATGTGCCAAATGCACTGCCCTACATGGATGATGTAATTATAGCATCACAAACATGGGAGGAGCATCTGCAGCACGTGGAAGAGGTATTGCAAGCATTCCAAATGGCGAAGCTTAACCCATTGGGGACGGGAGGCTGCCTGGAGGCAGCCTTTTCAATTGGCCTGGAGGACGGGAGGCTGCCTGCAGGCAGCCTGCAATAAGTGGCCTGGAGGACGGGAGGCTGCCTGCAGGCAGCCATTTTTCATATAAATTGGAGGGGGCATAACTTAATAAAAAATCAATGGATTTTGATGAAATTTAAAATATATGTATACAAACACACTAGAAATATTTTCATAGGTATGTTGTCATGGAGACAATAATGATGACGTCATAACTAACATACGTAAATGCTGGAAAGTGAATTTGCAGCAAGGTTGCCACCATATTGCACCCAATTAAGACCCATTATTTTAATTATTGAAGACCAAATTCTAGAAATTATGAAAAAATATGATCAATAACTGTTTACACCTATTAAACAATGGACATATGACACATATTATTTGAAGAAAATATTCTTAAAGTGTTTTTATACCCTAAACCTGATGTTAAACACCCGTCCTGAAGCCCAAAAAGGGGGAAAAGGGCCCCCGTCAGCCAGGCAAATTATCTGTAAACTGCCCCCGTCCTCAATGGGTTAAGTTCAGGGCGGAGAAATGTGCGTTTGGGTATGAAATAATGCAATTTCTAGGGTTTGTAGTAACGAAAGATGGGTTGCAGCCGGACCCAGAGAAGGTTCGTATAATTCGTTCATATCCAATACCAAAAACTGTCAGGGAAATGAGGGCCTTTAACGGTCTGGCAAATTACTATAGGACATTCATTCCAGGGTTTGCAGATAAAATGGTCCCCTTGTACCAGCTGACGAAGAAGCTTGGTAGAAGAGAGCGTTTTCAGTGGAATACAGAGGCAGATAGAGCGTTTAAGGCAGTAAAGCGGTCAATGTGCGAAGATGTCGTTCTAAGATACCCTGATTATTCTAAAGGGTTCACTATCTGGTGTGATGCTTCTCGAATTGGGATTGGCATCGTGTTGACACAGCTCCATGATAATTGCTTCCATAGGCCGGTTGCGTTTGCAGGAAGAAGCCTGTCTTCCGCTGAACAAAATTTCTCGGCGACAGAAAAAGAATTGGTGGCGGTCCGGTATGGCTTGGAAAAGTTTAAGCATTACGTTCTGGGCAGTCACTTTGAGGTATACACTGATCATGCGGCATTATTAGCCTTAAACGCTAAACAGGATCTTACAGGAAGAATGGCTCGTTGGATCGACTGGTTCAGTAATTTTGATTTCACCTTGCGGCACATCAAAGGAAAATGCAACATCACAGCCGATATTTTATCAAGAATGCCATATTTTGGGGATGGCATTACAGCAAAAGAAGAGCAGGGACCGCAGCAGAGGCAGGTAAGATTCAAGGCGGTGAATCACATCCGATTCTTTGATAAGGAGGAGGTACTAGAAGCATCGCCCATCAGAAAGTATAGGAGACCGTCAATCTTAAAAAATGGACGTCTCAGAAATAAGAGGCGAGATGAGAAGGATGACACGCCAATTATCCAGGTAAGTGCACCAGAACCAGAGCAAGACACAGCACCTATCAAGGATGATAGTAGGGACTTCCCAAGAGTCGATGGCACAGTGGTGACACGCCTGGGCACGCCAGGGGAGCAAATAATGATGGTTACTAGAAAAAACCCGCGTGTAACGGAAAGGATGGCGCTATATATCGAGGAAAGAGACAAGGCAAGGAAATTAGGGGAGGAAGACTCAGAAGAGGGGGATAGTCAGTCTGATACTGGCAACCATGACACACCAGCACGAGAGGAGGAGACAGAGCCTGAGGAAGAGACACCAGAGGGGACAGACCTAATCCACAGAGGAGTGTCAAGACGGAGGAAGACTTTGGGAGTCCCGTCATTGGTTGGTAAGTATCAAAGAGAGAAAAGACGAAAGGGAGTAAGGGCTAGAGAGGTGCAAATCACCGATACGGCGTTCTATGAAAGGCTCATCACTGAGTATGGGACTTTAGGTACGAGAGAGGTGTTCGAGAAGGAGCAAATAACTGACGAGTTTTGCAGCGATATGACAAATTACATTGAGAGGGAAAAGCTCCCGAAGGATAACACGAGAGCAAGGGGAGTTTTGCTGCAACACGACTGTTTCTTGCTATCAGGCGGCATCCTGTACAGGGTACCACCAAGGACGAGAAAGGCACAGATAGAAGAGAGAGCGCAATTAGTGGTCCCACAATCTATGGTGGAAAAATTATTGAATCAAATACATGACGTCGGTTTGGGCGCACATATGGGTATA
Source organism: Sthenelais limicola (assembly GCA_942159475.1). Lineage (NCBI taxonomy): Eukaryota > Metazoa > Annelida > Polychaeta > Phyllodocida > Sigalionidae > Sthenelais > Sthenelais limicola. Next base: position 70,727,462 of record OW804097.1, on the reverse strand, counting down.
AAAAAAATGCTTAGCATTGCTTCACCGCGGTACTACTGGCCATCAATGGCTAGAGACATAGGTGAGTATATTGGGTCTTGTCAGAAATGTCTGGAGGTGAAACCAAATCCTAATCCTATCAAGGTACCTATGACCGTTAAGGAGCTGTCACAGGTACCATGGGACGCTATCGAGATTGATACCATAGGTCCACTGCCTGAATCGAGCAGAGGCTATAAATATGTGCACACGGTCTGTGATGTAGCCACAAGGTTCTGTGTAGCTTGGCCAACAAAAGACATAAAATCTGAAACCTTAATACCTGAATTCTTTGAGCACGTAGTGTCTGTCTTGGGCGTGCCATGCACTCTTTTCAGCGATAACGGTTCTTCATTTACTAGCAAATTGTTCAGAAATTTCTGCACAGTAATGGGGATTAGGCAGGTCCTGGGATCTAGCTACTATCCTCAGAGTCAGGGTCAAATCGAGAGATTTAATCGTAGCCTGAAGACGGCCCTGAGAGCATACGTAAATAAAGATCAGAAAAATTGGTGTCAATTTGTGGCCCCGATTGTATTTGCGATGAATGCGTCGGATTCAAGCGCGACAAACTACCCAGCTTACCTGCTAATGTATGGAAGATTCCCACGACTTCCTCACGAAAATGTTTTAAAGGAATACGAGGGAGAAATGAGGCCCCTTCTGGAGCAGCTAGGCAAGATCGTCGAAAAACAAGAGATCTATGGGGACCTAGCTCGGGAAGCATTACTGACGTCACAGGCGAAAATGAAGGAATATTATGATAGGCAGGCGAATGCACACAGGTTGAGGTCAGGATCGTTGGTATATATGAAGGTGAATCGCCTACTACAACCTGGAACTGCATATAAGTTGCAGAAGAATTTCTGTGGCCCCTTTGTCATCTGTGCAAGACCCACAGGGTGCACAGCCAAACTAAGGAGGATGGATACTGGAGCAACACTGCCTAAACCAGTGCATGTATCTCATTTGAAACCGGTCAGTGTATCCAAAACCAGTCACTTTATGGAAAGACTGCTCTCACCAGATTTACTACCTTTGCACGAGTATGAAGAGAAGGGCCCGCTGGATGAGAAGGGATGGCAGGACATTGCCTGCACAGAAGAAATAGGCTGCAATTGGCCTGAAGAGGAGGGAGAGAAGGATAAGAATGAGATAGAGGATACACAGTAGATTCTCCAGATCCTGTAGAACGTTAATAGAATAGATGGAATAAGTGTAGTACGTAGTACCTTGGCAAGGGCGCATTAACAATATATAACAGGCATGGGAGCTCGTGCAGACGCGGTGTTTACATTCTCGAACAGCTGTGGTGGTTATAGGGTTGTAACCACGAAGCGAGAGCTGCAAGCCAGCAACAGTGGTTTTATGTGAAAGTAATACGGGGAAGTGAATGGGAGTGAGCCGCGCCTGGTGTGAGGAGTTATCTCAGCAAAATGGGGTTTAATCACGAGTGAATAAAAAGGGAGGTTGGGTTGGAATTGAGGGTAGAAAAAGAAAGACACAAAAAAACAAAAAAAAAAACAAACTAAACAGCTCCTGTGCGGGTTCAGATGGAAGGAGGGAGAGAATCTAATGCCGTGACTACAGTCTGGCATGGGAGAATACCCTAGTATATGCCATAATAATTTCCTAAAGAATTAATATTATATAAAGGTCTAGGAAAGCTTTGCTTATCCGAGAAAAAGGGTAAGCAAAGTTAATTGTCACTAACAGTTCTCATTGGGTAAATAAAGGACTTATACAATGGATAGTAAGTGGGGAAGGGAGATGCGGGTGAAATAAGGTAGAATAAAGTCGCTTGTCGACTAACTATGGGTGACATTCTTGTGACAACAATGCTCGGCTAATATGAGAAGCCCCAGGCGTAGCAGATACGTAAAACAGGAGAAATGATGTATCACGAAGTTGAAAGGGTATGGCCAGAATACGCATAAGGCATGGTGAGTAAGATATGAGAGACAAATGGTAACAGCAAAGTAAGCTGCTCCAATAAGTCAAGCTTGGAGATGACTTATGGGATAGTGCCAGAGTGTCAGCTGCCCCGGAAGAAGGTAGGGGTTGAGCAATTAAAAATAAGATGGGAAATAAGGGCTGCCCAGTGGCACTAAAGTGGAGAGGAAGGAGCGCTCATCGCCGTTGATGTCGAAAGATGAATAAGTTGCCTGGTGCAGCATTAGGGGTACAGGATATGTACGACATAGAACGTCTGATTATAAGATTGATAAGAATATTTACCATACATCCAGCTCACAGGTACGGAGGATGTCCCGAGAAAAGGTTGACAAACGAGTGGTACCTGTGGCACATGTATGCTGATCTGAGATTGCCAGACAACGAGGTGAAAAGCATCACAGATGTGTTCCCATTGGCAAGGACAAAATACCAGCAGCATAAATATATTGCCCACGTATTAATACGTCGGGTAATATGCAATATTTTATCGTTAGAAGCAGAGCAGAAACGATTGGCATACGAACAATGTGATAGAGCGGTTCTTTATCAATATATAAGTGGTCTAACCTTCATCCCAGCAGATAAAATTAACGCAGTTTTCACGGAAGAGGTGGACCTGCTAAACATTAAGGAGCTGTGTCCAAGCGCATGGGCGAAAGTCAAGGTAAGTGTATTCACTTATAGGCAGTGAGAAGGTATTTTTAAAGTGGGTGGGGACACAGTATACAGTTTTATAGGCCTGTGAGCATTGAATACTGACTATCGAGGAGAATGTGTAGACCTATAACCAGGGGAGAGAAGGCAGAGGTAATACAGGTGATTCGATTGGCTCGTCTGTATATGCAGAAACCACACCTGAGATTCAGAGGGGCTAACGCTAGGAGGCGAATTGAAATGGAAACACATTTAAAAAATATCTGGTGGGGAGCCTCTCGTTTCTTGATTAGAGAAATGCCAGATAGGAGGGAGAGAATAGCCGTCAATCACATGAGCTGGGAGGATCGATCACGAAAGCAGCAGTATATATACCTGTCGATGCTAAAGAGTTATTTCGTCGGGACGATGTTAAAAATAGAATCTTGCAACTACCCAAGAGATATTATAATTAAGTTGTTGGCATGTAACACTGGGATGACAGTTAGTGACTTGGAAAAACTGGCGTGTGAACGATGGAGCTGGATTGAGAAAACATTGGAAGAATGGATTCCGGTGTCTGAGGGTAGGTAATATATCTGACTCGACCATGTTATGTATAACTAGAGATACGGGGTCTTTGAGATGTTACAGTGAGCAGTTATTTCCAGTGGAGCAGTTTCTAAGACAAGGACAGGTTTATAAGCAGGGAAAAATAAATCAGAATGAAATAAAAAGGTATATAAGGCGACTTACCAGTGCGAGGTGTGGGGAAGGTTGGTTGTGGTGCAGAAGCGGAGGGAGTGCAAGGAGGGGTAGGGAGAAAGAGAGTAGGATATGAGTGTTTCTTGAGTATAATAATATATGATGAATAATATGGGTTATTATAAAAGAATAAGAAAAACTAAAAACAAACTACGTAACTACTATAACTAAAATCGACTGGGATATACTAAAAATGTGCTACTCGTTGGCCCAGCGGCGGTATGCCCTGAAAACAAGGGCACACGCCCGCCCATAAAACCACCGAGCGGCCTTCAAAGACAGGCCATAGACGAGGAGCCGAGCTAAATCGCTCAGGCTCCAAACATCCCTGGTTTCGACAATGACAATGTCATTGTCGATAGCCAGGTAAAGTTCTCGGCCTGCCATGGTTTCCGATAGGTTTGAAGATCGGGAAAATATATATAGGAGATAGGAAGCTGGTGTAGGGGGTCGGCGGAGATTGGGTGCTGCTGCGAAAAGTAAAGCTGGAAATGATGTCTACAGGCTGCCAAATGGGGAATTTGCCTAATCAAAGAAACCACTCTGATATCATTGTAGGGAAACGCCAATTGGCTAAAAAGATTTGATTGACGTAATAAATGAACAAAGGGGAGGCACCGGGGATCGAGTCATGATCGGGTCATAAGATCATGACACCATGACACTCATAGAGATAAGGAGCGAGGGAATAATGAGAGAATTTTTTTTTTAGAATCCATGAATTGAAAACCATATAATTGAATGAAGATTAGAGCGGTGTATAGTTGATGAGTCACTGATAAGACAAAAGCAGATTGGGTGTGAAAGTCAACGAAAAGCAGAAAGTTTCAATCACTAGGTGACAGGTGGGCATAAAAAAAACGCTGAGAAACGCTGGTCGTAATAAGTTTTACAGATATGGATTTCGTGGGAACGTGTGGGTTCGTTAGGACGAGGTAGTATGTTGTTCGTCGGCTGATTCGAGAATCCGATGTTTACATAAAATAACGTGTTGATAGAAATTGGGGAAACAAAGATGACTATAGTTAGGACAGAGTAAACTGAGTCTCGAAATATTCAGGTAGGGGTTCATGGTATTGTCTAGATTCTTTTTCGGTATAGGAGAATAGCAGGGGTGGTCCAGGGGTAGATTAGTATAAAAATAACATGAAGTAAGCATACCAGCGTCTCCGGGGAAACACAAAGCCATATAAGACAGGCAGGTGAGGTGACTATGGCAACGCAGGAAATAGACTGATCTATATAGATGAAGGGAGCACGGGGCGGCAGCGACCTAGTAGGCTAGGTTATACTGATGCATAATTTTAATGACAATAGCAATATGAGGGAAATAATCCACCTAGACCCTGGGCATAGAATAGACAGATGAGATTATCAGGAGAGGAAGGGCGCTGCCGGATGACAAGCCATTTCTGAAGCTTTGCTCGGCTTTGCAATTTGGAGACAATGTTGGAGCATAGTAAAATAAATATCAAGAACGCGTCGATTTTGTGTATTAAAGTGTATTCGTTTTGGCTTTTGGCTCCCTGGATTAGATATCCTAGGCAGTTGCCTAATTATCGATTGGAAGTAGAATGGTACTTGCTATCTTTATACGAAAAATGTGATAAACTCCTACGGTCCCTGAAAGTTAGGCCAGGAAAATGGTACTCTACCAGGCGTTTGCGGGTAATGAGTGATAAAGACAGAATGAGTGCGATCTTGCATCAGGTCTATAGGATTTTGGATGTACTATTGGAATTATACTCAACGGACTATTTAAGAAAGCGCTGTTGCCAGAGAAAAAATCACAAGGAGGCGGACACCAAGCGGTTCATGGCATTGTCAGGTTTATCTAAAACGAAAGTGCAGGAATTGCTTCAAGGGGCGGTCAACGTAAGGTCACCAATCGAATGGATTAATGGAGATTGGTTGCTGCATGCGGTGGGTCAAGTTTTCTTTCTCTGTCTGTAGTAACAATCTTGGGGAAGGAGAAAGTTGATACATTTGAATCAGATAGGGAGAGGGGTGACGTCACGGGCTAGCCGGCAAATATGGAAGTGACATATATCATTTTGTAATTCGAGGATTCGGTTTGAATGGATGGAATGCAGAATGATTGTTCTTGTAATCGTTTAATGAAAGGAGACGCCTAATGATGATTGAGCGAGACAACGTGTGATACAACGGGGCGTTATCTTATATGGTCGTGTAAAGGTGACATGTTGTGATGAATTTGACTCGTGAAGATAACGTTCTGGAAAGCATACATTTCAGATAGAATTAATGAAGGTATGGTTTTCTGTTAAAACACGCCGTTGTGGTCGTTTTCGGGTGTATCAGGGAAATCACTTCTTGGGAGGCCCTCGGGCTACAAACTATGAGTAAGATATAATAATAAGTGTATGTCATATATAATTGTCGTTGCAAGAATGGTTGTTTCAGAATAGAAATAAATAAATCATTTTAAGGTGTGGAGCGCAATGATTTTATGTTATGAAGGGAGTGAGGGTGAAGGTTACTGCAACTGGTCTTTATCTTGAAGACAAAATATATGGGCTATTATTTGGTAATTCGGTGAGTGTCTACAAGGAACTCACTGGGGATTGATAGCCTGGGATTTGGGGGTATGTGTGACTAGATGTTGTGTGAGCTTGGGACGATTGGTATCTGTTGATGGTATATAGAGCTTGTGGGATACGAATTTTTGTATACCCAATGAGAAAACAATAATCTCTCCTCAAAATATGATGGGAGTGGGCTTGTGGGGTGATGACACTCGGCGCGTGTGTATTACTGTAAGATGTTTATGTCATATTTTGTGGCTTGAAAATGAGTGATGGAACATACGCAAAACTGAAAGTATCGTGTCTGGCGGGGCGGGCGGTACAACATAGGTCGCGTGCGCAGGAAGTGGGGTCTGGAAGAGTATCAACTCAAAACATTAATTATGAGTGGGAGTCAGGGGTGGTAAATATGGGTAATAAAGCTTGGCAGAGGAAGTTGGAAGGTAATAAAGGATAATGGGAAGAAGAAAATAACAAAAACACGCGGATCTTGAAGGGGGTCAGAAGTTTAGGGTCTGAAGTTTAGGGTCTGGAGTTTAGTGTTTGGAGTTTAGTGTCTGCACTGGTGTCCTAATGTGGCGGTAGTCCTCAACTTTGAATACAATGGAGCTGGAACAGAGACAAATGTGTCGTTTGGAAAAAGCTAGATTGGGTGCAGACGAGCTGAAGATCTTGAAAAATCAGAAGAGAAACTTGGGGATATTGCTGGTCAGGGCCACTAGGTATTTTCTTGTGAACCCTGTGAACAGAGGTGGATCCGCACGTATTTCCACTAGAGAGCGATTGGAAAGGGATACGTATATATATATTCTGAAGGAACGTTGCAGAATCTATGTTGAAAGCAGGGGTTTTCGGGCAATCGAACGGCTCACGACACGGGGCGGAAGAATGAGAAGTGTCTTCGAAGCCCAGAAAGCAGTAACTGTGTCCGATAAATTAATACATTTGACAAAGGCGGTGGGCGAAATGTTGCTCAACATCCTGGACGTCTATTGTGCTGAGGAATTCAGATTAGAATGTATAGAAGATAAACGACAACACAGATTGATTCCCTATCTGCAGAAGCGCACAGGCCTGGCGAAAAGACTTATAGTCGCTAACTTGGAATCAGATATTGACTTTGCGAACCTGGATGACGTATTACCAGAAGAGTATTTGCCAGACATAATGACAAGAAAGGTGAGTTATATGGGGTCTCACAAATTAGTGGAAGAAGGGGGCATCCCCGTGTAAGCATATACTGTCTATATTTGTCGTGGTCGATTGGTAAAACATCACCAGTTGCTAGGGAGTGGGAAAAAACAAGACTAGAATGGGTAGGTGAAGATGGACCTAGGGTATATAAAGCATGCCGGTGGAGGGGGGGGGGACCAGGGATATATAGTATTGTCACAGGAGATAGACCTGGTATAGTAGGGTTTGCATCACTGTAGTGAAAAATGGATACAAGAAGGGGGAGTGAGATGATTAATGCGGAAATTATTAGGAGGACAGATAAGGCTGCCAGAATGGCAGCCATCTTGAATCAACAGGTCAGGGCCAATTGGTTAATGCTCGAAATCTTGAAATTCTTCATGTTGTCTCCATATCAGCGATATCCGGAGTTTGAGCCCATTAGAAGGCTGCAAAAGGAGACGCATATCGTTCGCTTGAGAAAAGCGGCATTTGATTTTTTAAGAGGCCTACGTTATGAGCCTATTCGGTCCTTGACGATTGATATCTCGCAGAGACATACTCTCACGCCATTAAGGAGGCTACAGGATACGGTATGCATTATCTCGGATTTAACATATGAAATTTTAAACATGTTTCGTCCAAGGGTGAGGGGGATATTCCCTGAAAATATGGAGCAAGCGGTAAAATTCCTGGACAAGCTAACAGAAATGTCTGAGGCAACTATAAGACATCACCTGTCTTTACCGGTGGATGTATATCAAATCGAGCAAAGATTGCCTCTGTCATGGATGCCAGTGGGCTTGAAGGTGAGTTTTGGGCAGTTGAACCCATAGGTACACAATACATATCTGAAATATGCAAGGTTATGTTATGAGGGTGTATATTAAGGCTTTATGATACGTTTGGGGCTCTGTTGGACCCATGGTGACAAGGTATACATGTAAGAATTATGGAGGTATAAGATGCCTACGTGCAACTCATTGGGGTGTCGGGGTTGTGTGGAGAAGCAGGTTTAAAATTCATGTAAGTAAATTGAAGCGAATTGGAGGCGCATTTAGTCTTTTGGTCGAGTATAATGTACTGTGCTGGATTAAGGTTGGAGTGAATGGAGCCAGTAACCTAAATGGTGAGATTATTGGTATATTTTGATGGGGGCTGGGACGTCTGAGAAGTGGAGCTTGGGAGGCAAGACAGTTAAAATTAGACACAGCAATTGGGCTCAAGCAGTCGAAACCCATAAGTAGCTTGCAAGCGGTTGGGGGGGGGTTGTTCTATAAATTGCAAGACAGGCCTCATACACGATTTAAGTGGCTAGGTGTCATTATGCAGTATTTCATCTAGCAGAGGAAGGTCATGAGCTGGGACACCCGTACCCTAACTTAATATGGGGATGTGTCGTATGCTTGAGAGGGAGGGGGGAAGGAGCAAGCCCAATAGGTCTTGGACTGGTCTGGTCTCAGATATAAGCTCAGCACAGCCAGAGGGGGAGCATCACTTGACTTTTGTACAGGGATCGGGAACGAACTTGCATATAGAAAGAACGGGGACTAGTATCTTACTACAGGACTAGGATCGCAAGATGTTCGGACTCATAATAGGGTGAGTTTACTAGAACTATATCACTTTTACATAGGCCAGTAAAAGGCTGGTGTGGATTTCTCAGCATTAAGCCGTTTTTCATTTTTGGCTAACTTCTTGTTTTTAGGATCATGATGTGCATGCCATATAGTTGCATGGCTACAACGGTTCTAAGGCACAACTATGGAGTGGTATTCGCTGACCGTGGTACATTGATAACAGGGGTGGAAACTATAAGTTTAGGCTTCCGTTCTGAGCTGAATATTAGACCCCCACAGCCGATCCAGATAGTTAAGGGAGATTGGCCAAAAGGTTATGAAATGGTGGGGGAGTCTTTAGACAAGTATATCAGGGAGCTACATTCGAGGGCCGCAAGGGAGTATGAGCGTGCAAATCACTTGAGAAATATTTTGCAGCGCCCTAAACGATTAAAAAGAAATTATCTGGCCCCGTTTGGGAAAATTGTGGCTGGAATTCTCGATCTATCAACTAACTCTGATTTAAGAAACGTAGAAAGACACATTATTCATAGGCTTGCACCAGGGATAATAAGAAACCCACACCTGAGGGATGAGGCTCTCATGAAGTTAGTGGCCAATTCTAATATCATATTTAGGTTCCTAAGATCGCATGTAAACGAATCAATAAGCGCCATGGATGAATTAGAAGATAAATGGCTACGCTTTGCGAATAAGACGGCTCAATTATCGGACATAATGCACGAGGAAGTAGACTCACAGGGGAAAATCCAACAGCAGCTACAAGGCTCCATTTTGGAATGCCTGGCGATAAGAAATTACATTGAAGATATAACGATAGTGGGTGATGTCTTAGAAACATTGAGAGAGGGAAAAATACATGAATCACTTGCCAAGGTATTTATGGAAAGTCAGTGGGAAGAGAGAGTGAGACAGGTATTAGGAGATAACAGCACTTTGAACATTTTGGGGGATTATATCGACTGGAATACTAACGTTGGGGTACAGATAGGGCCCAATAACACGATCAACATACTGGTACCAATTTCCCTAGCAAACGATTCGGAGCCCCTTCAGTTGTATGAAATGGAGGTGTTTGATACGCCATTGCATGTGCACAAGGAATCTCAGGATGGATGCACACGATTGAGATCGGCCACACAACGCATGTTGGCCCAACGCGGCTCAGGGGAATTAATGGAGGTAGACGCCATTGAATTAATGCAATGTACTAAAAAAGGGAGCTATATATGTCCATTCACCTTCATAGATAATTCAGGAATGGGTGAGGACTGCATGATCGCTTTATTTAATGACCATAGTGCCAATGTTCTTAGGTATTGCATGTTTGACATGTACTTGAAGAAAAGGGCGCCAGACATTGTTAAAAACGTGGAGGGGTCAACGTACTTGCTTATAAATAAGGGACCCAAGGGGTTACTGACATGCAAAAATAGTACAAGGCAGGTCAGTATCGTGGGGATCACTGTGTTCGAGGTGTCCTGCGGATGCACCCTGCAGATTGACCACCATAGATTGGCACCAAAGGAGCTGACGTGTAGAGAATTAAGCGGGGTAGAGGTTTCCGTGGCGCATGGGTTTAATTTGGCGTTTGCAAAAAGTTTTGGTATACCGGTGGGAAACTTTTCGGGAGAAAGCCTCACTAATTTCTTAGTACATTTAAATTTACCAACAGGTAAGGAACTAGGGAAAATGCTAACAGCAATGTCCCCCCAGCAGTTTGCAAAAGGAATGGAGGTAAATAAGGTTGCGAGAGAAATTAAGAATAACATGGAGCAAGGTGAAGCATGGCAATATAAGGCATGGCGAGATCTAACAGATCTAACTGTAACGCCGCAGGTACCACTGGTATTCTGGCTAATAGAAATGATACATGTATTAATAACCATTTATCTTTGCTATAGAATTTTCAGAATGCTCGCGATCATTGGATCGTTAAAAGGGGCGTTGGCAGGGAAGATCGGCTCAACCCTGGAACTATTTCCAGAGGATAGTTGGGGCAAGATCGATTGGGGAACACAAGGCCCCGCCCTGAACTCAGATTCACTTGAAGCAGGCAAGTCTGGGGAATGGCCATCATATGGTACGATGCTGGCAGGACTAGTAGTAGTATACGTGTTGGGACAACTAATACGATGGATCTGTAATGGGTGTGGATGTAGAAAAGCTCGAGGCCATAACACGGCAGGACACACAATACTTAGCCTCCGTGTACAGGAGGGAGAGAAGCGGTATGCTCTTTTCCTGTGTAAATTGGTATATCCAGTGGAGGTACTCAGATCGGCCACGCCACCTGTCGTCACGGGAATGGTAGCAAAACAGGTTTGCTGCTCGTTCAGGACAGTTGTTCGACTTAGGTGGCTTGGGGGCCTAGAGGTAGAAAATGCTGGTTCAGCAGAAACGGTCGAGTTGCCAGAAGAAATAGTATTCTGGTCACTAAGACCTGCAGAAAAGATCGAGCTTCTTAACTCCACTTCCAACAGCCGACTCCTGGTAGCCACTAATCTCCATGGAAATGAAGCAGCTGTTGGTTCAAAACTATAAAAACGTAAGTAGGTAGGGTGTTGCGCATGCGAGGGGACCTGCAAACTTCTCCAAGTTGGTATCATACAGATTTTCTTTAATTAAGACAGAAAATACTATAACTATTGGTGGAATATTGAATAATGCATGGCTGCCATAGGCAGAACAAAGGCCCCTCTAGGGACTAATGAAAAGTAATAATAATGCATGTAAATATAACATAAAAACCACAAATTAATGGTTGTAACCTCCCCTGATCTTTACCATATGTATGACTGAAGGAGAGTGAATGAAGCATTACTTAATGGGATAATCAGTGTTGGTAATATAAATCTGTGTATGACCTGTATAAGGATATATACGGTGTCTAAATCCTCCCATTTATGACTCATTACAGGAGGAGAACGACCAAGGCCCGTTGGACCACATGGCCGGTAACACTCCAAGCGTGAGTCGGTAAAAAGACATTTTGCATTAACCTTCAAGCAAGCAGACACCACGTGACGATACCCGGACGAAAAAGAAATGCCATGTTGTCCGTTCGCCCCCACGTGGGCTCTCTCCATCCGGCAAACGGGGCGGTCCGTTTGGATAAAAAGAACTTTCCTTGTGCTTAGTAATGATTCCACAACGCGTTTGGCGCACACACCCGGCTTAACAGACCACGCGCCACTACTTCACCTTGCCTGACGCTACAACCTAGTTTACATATACTACTACGCTCATCCCAACGTGGCGGAACTTTCACCTAATTTATTGATACTTAGAATACATGATAGGATACTCATTAAAAAGTTAGCTAATATATACTCATTATACTCATCATAGTTAGCCAATTGATATCACTTCGTGCTATATATATTTGTGTGATCAGGATTATCATTGTTGCTATATTATTGTCTCTTTGATTTGCTTGTTATGTTTCTTCTTGTACTATCTTACATTTGGATTTTATTTACGGTTTGAGCGAGCAACTATGCAAATGTTTGCAGCATAAAGCTGGTTCCTTATTTTTAACACAATTTGTCCCCAACGTTTCTCCCTATCCTATATATAGACATATAGATAATACCCAGGTATCCAGCCCTACCCGGCCCCCTTTCCAGACACATTCGAATTGGTTGAGTTGTAATCTTAATTAATTGAGTTTTCTCGCCCACTGCAGGTATCCTTGTGGCAGGGCCCATAGATTGTTCATGTGATCTGAATAAGGCTGCATAGGGCCACCTGTCAGTTCCGGCCGAAGGTGCTAATGTATATACCTCATGCATGGCTATTCATGCTGGGTTGTTTTCCTTTCATTATGGGGGGGGGGGAGGGAGGGGGTAGTACATGCTTCACCATTGCGGTGGCAAGTCACAATATTCAGGAGGAGGCTGATGTGTTCTAACACGTCCATGAATGCTGGTGTTATTTGTTAATCTTTGCTAATCACATACAGTCATGGTATATATACTCAGGTGGAGAGTGTCAGGTGTATATTCAAGAAAATTCAGTGTTGTAAAAGTATATGTATATAGAGTATAGAGACACGTATATATCTGCCCAAAACGACTAGTCTTTTGCCGTAGGTCTTTAATCTTACGAGACGTGCGGGCTCACCTTAGGATGAAGTCTGCCATCTAGCCGGGATGCGGCTCATCATGTAATCACGCATTCTATCTTCCAGCACTGTTGTTTGTCTGACGGCCCTCATGACGCTCAGACACATTCCTGCATTCGGTCTGATAAAATCATATTGCCACATTGGAATCGGCATTATTTTTGTGCCAAACCTTGGGGAGGGAATATGGGGTAAAGAGATAAAATGCCTAATATATGGGACTTCCCCCCTTCTATTAGTATATTGAATATAGAGTCCAATGTAGAGTGAATGCTGGTGCCATCTATCCCTTTTCCTACTCTAAAGGCCGGAATGGGCTTCGTCAATGTCACAAGAAGTTTCTCGTAAAGCTTTGATTGTTTTTGAGTGCAGCACAATCACCTTCAAGTGTTTGGCTCGGATCACAGGGGTGGTTCTGATGGGTCCACGAAGGATCTCTTTACACAATCAATAAATGATAAATTACTTCAAAATAATTAATCTAATTCTCCTCCCATCTGGGACAGTGTTTCTCCCATTTAACTGGAACACCCCCGTTGTTCCCCCCACATCCTGCATGGTTAGGTGTTTTGCTATGTGCGTTGGTTAACGCGGTTGAATTCGCCATTCGGGAACACACAAAAGAAGAGTAAAAATAAAAATATAGTCTCTGCAAGGTTCCAAATTTCCTGTCCTGACTTACATCTTATATTACTATTGCTTATGGCTTTTTGGTACAAAATACGCCCAATTTAACCCATACCCCATAGTTACCCCTATATAATTACCAAGTTTGTGCGTTCAGATTTGTACACGAGCGCGTAGGCGATTTTATTGTTAAGATGACGGGAAAAATGTACTACAAGAGGCAGGAGAATGTATTGTATTTATGAGCTACCATGAATATTGGATTTTGCGTGCGCGTAAGCGATTCTAATTGTTAAGGGAGGAAGATGTGTACCTCCTAGAATTGTTATGTGTATTCATGGCTATATTTATCGAGTGTCGGGACGAAAATTTTTTTTTAGGGGGATTTTTCTTGCTTATCGAGTAAAAGGGTAGTGTAGTAACCGTGGTTAACACGAGAGGGCAGTAGGGTGGGTAGTAGGATAGGACATGTTTCTTTTACTGAGGCATGCGCTAAGGGAAGGGGAGGGGCTAGAGGGAGGGAAAGGTATCATAGGATAAAGGGTCCACCAATACGGATACCCGACACTCACCCCCCCGGGGTATATATACGGGGAATACTGGGATATACGTAAGAATACATACATAGAAGGGGAGAGACTTGGGACACTCATATAGACTGGGATATAGAGAGATATGCAGTAGATACCAAGACGTACTAGACGCACTATGTGCGCTAGAACCAATATATTATACCACCCTGATCTCGGATTGTCATGCAGTAACAACCGTAAGAATACAGGGAAGGAGTCTCATAAGATCTCATATGATTCAATGTCTACACTAACATCAACCTAGCATCTATGTACAGGATAAGATACAATACACAAGTAGTGGCGTACTAAAACTCATCGTGTTGTGTTGTTCATACCGGAAACCTACAGCTACTATATATCACCATGACTCTCTATTCAATATCGCCTATCGTCTCCTACAATATAACGTTCTATATTAAACATCATGAGAGGCAATACCCCGAAGTCCGAGTATATTCGAACGCATATGAACACTAGCTAGATATATTCACCCTGGCCCGATGCACCGCCCAATAGCATAAAGATCCGAAGCTACGCGCGCAACAACGTCATCGATTTTGCTGCTGGTTTGTATAAACTACCACAAGGAATACCGAATATAGCAATGCAAGAGGTAGTCAGAAAAAGAAATAATTAATACCTCTGGTTTCATTTTTATGCAATATGTCGTTTTATAGAAATAAATGATAAATCCGTGTACGGTACAATATTAACTGCGAGCCTACATAATACAAACCCGGTGGACACCGGGGAGAGCGAGAGAGAGATGCAAGATGTCCTCGTGTAGAGAATTTGAATTGTGCTTGTTGAAAGATTCTCGAGTTTGATATAATTCTCAATACTTCGTGTCAGTATAGCGCTTCTAGGGTCAGTGACTTAAAATATCCCCTGACTTCTGTAAATGTTCTAATATCACAGTAGATATAAGTTGGACTTCCCCGGCACCCCGCTCTCTCTGCCGGACATCGTTGGGGCTTCGGTCTTCGTTGTTTCATAGCTTTTCATCTCTTCGGTACTTACCGCGGGAACTTAATTAGTGTCTTAAGTTACGTTTAAACAAAAAAAGAAAGTAAATGTAGTTTGTATTTATCATTAGTGCATAATCGTAATGTGGTATGTTCTTTATTTAAACAGAATAATCATGAGTAAATTGGACAAGACCCAGAGTCCAGTTGTGGAGCGGACTCTCGTCAAACGACACTCAACGCGTAATACTAAAAAGACACTGGCTTGGGGAACCATAAATTTCATCCTGGCTTTAGCGATCTATATCGATATGTAAGTACTGTATACCAGGGAGGTATATTAGTTCTTACCATAAACTCTTAGCTGAGCATTGACCTTTTGATCTTTTCCTCTAGACTTGACTA
This sequence comes from Sthenelais limicola, assembly GCA_942159475.1. Taxonomy (NCBI): domain Eukaryota; kingdom Metazoa; phylum Annelida; class Polychaeta; order Phyllodocida; family Sigalionidae; genus Sthenelais; species Sthenelais limicola. The sequence goes on along the minus strand of OW804097.1, from coordinate 70,712,093 downwards.
GGTATCAGCCGGACTTCTCCCTGACTTAACCCGAGCGGGAGTAGCTGGGAGTGCGAGGCGATTACATAGGGAAAGTTCCTGTCAGCCGTAGTTGACTATTATTGAAGTATTGAAAAAGCAGGAATCCTGCGTTGTCAATAGCAGAACTATACATTAAATTGTATATAATAGCTCTGACAATAGTCACAATAAACTAAAGTAAAAAGTTTTAAATACCGTACTCTTTAATTTGATAAACTTCACTAAAGCAAAGGTCATCTAATTAATAAATCATAGTCTATCTCACAGTTTGTGTGATCATGATAATAATCACAAATGCATATTGAAGGTTATAAACATTCTCCATGTAGTAACATCATCATCGTTAAACATGATAACAGTCACATAAAGAGGCAAGCCTAGAGTCAGACGATGACGTAATGCATTATGGCTAGTCAGACATAGGTCACCACACATACCTGTGAGTGTGTAAGCCTCGTTTGTAGACACGGTCAGGGGTCCACTGTCACGTGACCACATCGAACCCCTGCAAGTCTACATCTTCCATGTATCTCTTGTGGGCCAATATCCCACGTAAAAATATAGTATTGATTAATTCAGCAAGTTCCTGTATACTAGCTGAGTAGTAGCTCTACCACGATTCCTATATTCAGAGACACTCATGAATATCAATAGACGGAAAGATATGTTGTTGTATACTATAAGCTCGTCAATACAAGCCAATGAATGTAGATGATAAATTATAATAGATTTTGAGTTTTAACTTTTAAAAAAACCAGTTTTATTGGCATTAATACGTGATACGTTTCATTTGCCAAAATAATTCCAATTTTTCAATCCTCCTTTTTCAGAACATACGGGAATCTCACGAGCATCATTGTCCTTCTTGCTCACCCTTTGTTTTGGTACGCAGGTAGGATCTCTGATACTTTTCTATTCAGTTTTCCAATAGCACATGACCCTAGGACATATAATATATAGACATTGATTGTCTTGTTATTTTGAAGTTGACATCGAGTCAGTTGCCTTTTGGCAACCAAGGTCTTCCATTCACGCCCTTGACTTACACCAGGGCCATTATACTATATAGTATTAATGGCTCTGCTTACACTAAATTCCAAAATATATACACTCCAGTACTTTAGTTTTGAAGGTTCATGCGCTTACAAAATTATCCGTTTGTGACCCTTTTTTTGCTAAATGAAAACATTGAAATGGTCCGTTAAATATGAGCTACTTACTATGAGCATAAAATGTTTGATGTATATTTTCAGAATGTGGTCTCGCTGGAATTTTCCTCCTAAATGGAATCATCGATGTATTGCATTACCTTGGTAGTACTCTTTCAGCATCGCCTGTAGAATTGACTCCACGGCAGAAACGCTTGCTTGGAGTGAAAGATTCAGGTGGGTTCTAGAAAGGTTTTGTATCTTAGTGAGGCGGAACCGCATGTGAACAATCTGTATTCAAATGTTTAGATATTAGTCTAAGTGAATAACATAATTGTGTTGGCCTCTATTTTCTCCTCTTCATGTCACAGGGAGAAGTTTAGAATGTTCCTGTTTTGACAGCACCATAGCAACTGTTTCCCAAATGTATATGTATTTTTCAATTGAAAAACAGTTTTTTGTGGCCATAAAACCATCCCACCACAACCAATTTCAAAATTGAAACATGCCTGCACACTAAACTGGTTGTTTTCATCTTCCCACAGAATCAGGCTTTCGCCTTGCGCGGCATAAACCTTCAAATTGTAGTAATGGGAATACGAACAAGCTAGTTCTTTCACCTAGTGCATTCCCTAGCCACCAGGGTTTGGCTTCGTCCTCTACCCCGTTCACTTCCCCACTTCTCCAACCTGATGGCAGTGGTGGCCGACGGTATACACCGCCCTCGAGGACCCCATCCCCGCCCCACTTCACCTCCTTCAGTCCTGCCAACAGCTCCGGATCTGGGGGAAGCTACCTCCACAATTCTTCCAGTTTTCTCAACTGCTCCCTCAATACATCTTCATTTGCCAGAGTAAGTCCCCCAGTAGCATCTTTCAGGTGTCGTTAATTGCCATTCGGTAGTTCATGCAAGTAATGTGTAAAATATTTAAAGTGGCAAAGATGACACGGAATGGAAATTGAATGCACTGTTTTTAACTAGCATGTATGTAACACGTGTTCCCTTATAAATACTTTTTACGTACTATTATGCTTTCATGCTCTACATCGTTCTTCCAAATCATTTAATTGTTTTAAAGTGTGGAAGACCTATGTAGACGCATAGAAGATCTATGTAGACGCATGTTTATTTAGATAGTTGGACCACCTTATTGTACGAACATCAGCAATAAAAAATTCTTGAATTGAATTGAAAGTAATAATAAGAACAGAATAGAATAGTTATGATATGTATGGAATATCTCCGAGGTAGGGGTGCTAGTGATAGTGTAAAATTGACAAGCCCAAATTGTCTAATTTTGAGTTAAAGTTGTCTCATTCAGCCAGACATTCGTCGCGCCATTTATAAAAGGATAAAAGTAGTTGTGACAGTAATATGCGTCCTGTCGCGTGTCTCCTTACATCAGCTGCGAGGAAACCACCCTCCAGGTGATATGGTTGGGGTGCCGTTTATTAAACTTCGTGTGTAATTATATTGAGTTGAAAGCAAACAACTTCCTGAATAAAGATCAGGAGTTTTTGTTTAAAATCGGTTAAATAGTCTAAAGTAAGACTTGTTTTTTCAGTCAGGAACAGCTAGTCCCCTGACACCTGCCTCCAATCAGTCACCATTGTTCAGGGACAGTTTTCACGAGACAAGTGGAGGCCTCAGGAACAGACTTAACAACTTATCTCGATCTTCTCCACGTAAGTTGTTATCATCGTTTTGTTCCGTCATGATTGTAGAATACTATTAGTGGGAAATCAATGATAATTTATTTTTAATGCTTCCAGTGTAACTAGTGTTATTAATTGGTAATTTGGTTGTAGTTGCTGCCGACGATTGCCTCACCAATGTCCGTGCCTTCGATCAGTTCATTCATGACCAAAACCAGAAAGCATACAGAACGCAATTAGGTAATTTTGTGTGTCTTTTTTTCACCAGTAATCCACCTACTTATAAATTTGCAAATAAGTGATGCATAGTTACCGGTATTTTTAAAACAATTTGTCGAAACTAATTTAGTGATTTTATGTATTATGTTTATGAAATTGACATGGGTTTTACCAATACCTATTAGTTGAATTAAAATTATTTATTTCATTCGTTGGTAGGTAGTCCTGAGAGTTCACCTAGTACTGCGCCATCATTCTGGAACTACAACAGATCTGTTATCGATTATGCACCCGTCCTACGCAAGTACACGTACCAGATTGCGTGCAGGGATCCTCAAGCCACAAAATCAAGGGACAACGACCCTGATGATCCCGCAACTTATAGGGGAGAGGAAGTTTGGGGGAAGCTTGATGTGCACAGGGATGAGCTGGACCACTGGATGGAAAACATGAGGAAGGTGTGCATTCAATAGTTTTTAAGTTTTATTTTTATGCGGACTAAATTATTAGTATAAGATTTGTTCGCTATTACATATGTATTTGCAAAAGTCTTGAAATTTACTTGTGAATCGTTTATTGGATTCATGAAATGATTATGGTATGTAACTAAGGCGACGTGTGCGAACATCCATGGTGGACCACTTTTTTCTCTATCTGGAATCATTGATTCATTGTTTGTTAAATGTATTGGCCTTTTAAATGTAATAAAAAAACAAAAACTAAACACTTCATTGTGCTATCTCTTGCTTTGCAGTGGTTAAGTCAAACAATCTTTGTGCGGGTCTCAAAGGAAATAAAGAATATTAACAAGGCGCTCACTCGCATCGGGTCTGAAGACATGAAAATAGGAGGTAAGGGATTTTGATGGTAGCCATTTGGAATCCATATTCCATCTCGCATGACGATTGCCCCTCAAATTTTGTTGCAATCATCGACATTGTCACAAATCCGTTTTATCCTTTTTCAGAAGTGAGCATCTCTACACTGAAACAGTTAGCGGTCACTAAAGCAGTTCATGTTCCAACACTCAATGCGATTCTGCCATTCCTTGAAGTGTCAGCAAACCAAGAGTATCTTGTCAAGAGAATTCATGGTAAGGAATTCTGACCCTGTGTAATAGATAAAGTATAACGCAGTACAGCTCTTTGCTAATTTTACGTGTTGTTAATTGACAAAAATAATGCCATAGATAAGATATGAAATATACTGTCAATTAATGCTAGATGTCATTCTTGCTGTGTATGTATAATGGAAGTATTCTAAGGACACCTCCACCAGATAAAAATAGATTGCTGTAGCAAATATTTATTATGTGCAATCTGTTATTTGACTTTTTAACTCCAGAGCTTGCTCAGGGTGGCTGCATTCATGAATTTAAGTGGAACGGCGGCAGTGATTTTAAAGGCAAAGCTTGGCAAGAGAGTCAACCCACTGATTGTGAGGTAAGATTTGTAGATATGCTATAAGATACCATTTGACCCTTTAGTTAGCTTAGTCTTCTAGTCCTGGAAATGATGAACACATGAACGGATAGGTGAGAGGGTTGAGCTAGCCTCCTAGTTGCATCTAGTTGATGGCTGTTCCTCCACTGAACACAACCTCCATTCCTGATCCACGTCCTTTTTTTTATTATTTAATTATGAAATCTTGATCTTTAAAGTCTTTGGGGAAATGATGAACATATGAACGGATAGGTGAGAGGGTTGAGCTAGCCTCCTAGTTATATCTGGTTGATGGCTGTTCCTCCACTGAACACAACCTCCATTCCTGATCCACGTCCTTTTTTTATTATTCAATTCTGAAATCTTGATATTTATAGTCTTAGGGAGAAAAAAACATTTTCTTTAAGTTAGTGCAAGTCTGAAGGCAACTGTTGGTGTTCCCCGCAGTTTAACTGCCTTTGGACTTGTGTCTCATAACCTCTCCGTGTTGGCTATAATAACTCTTTCGAAATGCTCTTGCATTTGGCTCGCTTGTTCAAATGTCCCAATAAAAATCGTCCCAACGTCTTTCAGATTGTTATGCACCTGCTCTGCTCATATATGGACAGTCGCTTGCCTCCTCATCCCAAATATCCTGACGGCAAAACATTTACGAGCCAGGTGTTCATCAAAACGCCAGACAAACCAGGTGAGCAGAGGTGTAGATGATACTGTCTTGGTTTTTCCATAGTTTTTTCATCATATTCACTTTTGGATTTTTTTTGTTGGAGGATGTGATAAACTGCTGAGTAATTTCTTCGACGCAAGTTCTGGGTTGTTCCTTTCTAATGAGTACAATCTATTAAACTGTTTTATTATCTACAATAGCATTTATAATTTGGAATACAAATTGACGCTTTTTACCGTGTTTGATTTGTGTTGCTTTCAGACTTCACTAAGAAGGACCAGGCAGTGATATATCAAGCGAAGATAAACCCTCCTCACTACAAGGTTATTTTAGGAGAGGACACTTGGGACGTACCTCGTGGCAGGACTAACTTATTCCAAGCTATCCTCCTATTCTTACATCACATACAGACTAAAGAACATGGAATGTTGGGTCGGGTGAATCTAGGGTTATCGGGAATAAATATTCTTTGGGTATTGGAAAGATGAAGCAGATTGATGAGTATATATCCGTGTGTGTTGAATGGTGTCAGTGGTTAAATATGAGATGAGAGCTTGCTCGGGAGAAAAATAGAGAATTGTGACAGTACGATAAATGGCATAGCCAAGTGTTACGTGCTGAGAAAGTGTATGAAAACGTGAATGGAAAAATACTTGAATGTGTGATTACTGAATAAAAGTTTGAAAGACATATCAAGGTGTTCACATTCACCAGTGTGAATGAAATTTGATGCATATGTTTACTTAGGAAATAGTGTGCTAATCACACTTATGGATCTTAAGAACAATCTAATTAGAAACTCAAACATGAGATCATTTTAAATGAATGTTTGGAAAATACTTAGATCTAAGTGAATTGAATAATGTGTGTTGGTTATAATAAGTTGCGACCATCGATTTGAAGATTTCGGTGTAATATGTATACGGTGCAATAAGTTCAGTGAAGTGACGAGAAACGTGCATCCAAGGAGATAGATGCTATGAATGTTTGATAAACAAAGAATTGCATTTATATTAAGATAAAATCTTGAAAACTAACGTACATTGTTCATTTGTTTTTCTTTAATGAGACACCCCCTTCACTTTTGTTGTCGAAAGTATAATTTTAGTCACAATCCTAAATAAATTATCCTTATCCAAACGAAACCCCTTTCTTCCACCTAACTATTGACATTGTCCTCAAGTAATTAGGCCCAGTGATTACTGAAATACCAATATACGGTTAATATATTCGACCAGGTTAAGTTGCCATTTTAGGGAACTAAAATATGAAAAACATGGATAATTTTACAGTATATTAATGAAAGTTTTCTAGTGGAAGCACATGTAAAAAAACCATTTCAATGGGTGAATACAGACACCACTATAATTAAACCTGTTTTACCAAATAATGGTTTTGATTTAATCCATTAAATAAAAACCTAAATGATTCTAGAATTTCGAGGTTGGGAAATACTTCAGCGTTCCTCGTCGGGCGTCTATTTATAGCGCTATATTATCTTTCTACCCACCAGGGGGCTTCATGTGTAAGCATTTCCGTCCACCATTTTGCACCAAGGTAAACAATCACTGTGCAACAGGCCAACCTTTTCGTCTCGTTCATTTATTTCGGTAAGAAACAATTATTTGTCAAAAACAGTTAGATGTCCGTCTTAGTCAGAATCAGGTTAATTTAGACATAATTTATACGTATTTCCGCGGCCCGGAATGAATCCCACCCACTACCCTGGCCCGTGATATAACGACCGAGTGGATAAGGCGTGACGGGACATGTTGGGGGACAGGCCGTACGGATGTTGCTTCACGACCCGGTCGCTGTGGGTCCGGGGAGAAGGGTTCTATTCTTACTGTCTTCGTAGTCTTACGCAACTATATCCATATCATTTTATTTCAAGCAAGAAATTTTAAGCAAAGCTATTTTGCTTGGCATGCATGCATATACATGTATGTATGGTAACCCGTTTGGGGTATAGTCCGTCTTTCCCTCCCCTTAAAGGGACTAAGGAATCACGTGTCAACTACTTTTTAGACAGACTATAACAACTAAAATAATATCTCCCCAAATCAATCCTGCATGATACCAAAGTTTAACACGCACATAGAACTACTGCTGCACATTTTTTGTTTTTAAAAAAACCTTGAACTTGAAGTCCCTATACAGCGGCCATGTATAAAAACAACATTTAAATAATATTACTAGAGCTACCGTATGTGATATTCTTATTGAGGTACCATTACAATAAAAAGAGTTTGTAGTGATTCCAACGCTTCGGATATAGGCCTATGGTTATCTACCCTCCATCAGGAGTATTTACGTTAATTAAATTCTATGTAACTTTTGATTACCTGTAAGTACTGTTAGTAGCATCAACCGCGGTGGGTTGTGCCAAACGTTTATGATAAAATCACGTTTTTTTCTAATTGTTCATTTATAACTAAAAAATATAAGAACTTATCGTCTGTATACTTAGTTCGCTCGTGAATATGTTGCTGATCATTTGTAGTTTCTAGAAGGTGAATACCACATTTTAAACAAAAATGTGGATGTACTTCTGGGCTCACGCGGTCTACCATATCACCCGTTGGTTTCCGAGGAATAACAGGACGAAAATGTGCGTAAAATCATTTAGTTGAACAATCTGAATAAAATTATAACGTTCCAATGTACTTGACATATATGATGCTGTATCCTAAGAAACCGATTTTCGATGGATTGTTGTTCTAAATAATTTCAGATGTAGGCCCATTGCTTTTATCTCAAATTGTAAAGTACCATTCCCCAGCAGAATCAATATAATTTTGACGAGACCTTTGAATTATTACCATGATTTTTGTGGCGGTGCACACAAGCTGTATTTAGGTTAGATTCAACATCGTCTGTTCTATTGTTTTCAGCCGAGTGGTGACGTTATTATTTACATTTGCGCTTCTGATACCCCAAATCATAGTGCTTGCAAGTCCTCATTCAACACGATTCTGTGGCCAAAGTCTCTTCGAGTTTCTCATCATCTCAATTGTTTTCACGTTCTGCATGATTGGTAATTATACGTAATCGAGTTAATATTATCATGCTGTTTTGGCAAATTAATTTTATTCTAATAAATACGAAAATCTATTCGTTATAGATCTTGCTCTTGATTAAATCTTATCATACTTTTCCCTTCCTTCCAATGCTGTCAACAAAGGTTTCGCCTTCCTCTTCTCTGTGATGGAACCAGTGCCTTGGGAAGTGAAATTAGCATTCCACATTTTTGGAGGAGTATCTTTCATATTCGGGATAATTCTTACAGCTTTTACATCCCAGGCACAAGATTGCGTGAGTATATTTGTCAAACTCCTTTTAGAGAAGATTGCTAAATAAGTTTTTTTACATCACTCCTACGTGCATCCCGATATTTTGCATAAATTAAAACCAATGTCATAAGTAAATATATTCTTCCCTCTTAATACTAGAACATTTTGAAAAACAGAAGTCAAATTGAACCAAATTATTTGATCAATACCGTGTTCAGCTTGTTCTACAAAAAAAAGCAGAATTCTGTAAACAATGTCTTTCCCATTTGGCATATTATTGTAGTTCTAATTGGGCCTCCAAACATTCTGTATTTCCAGCAAGTGTCTACATTGGAACTCTATTGGTTTTCTGTGTCAGCAACCGTTCTTGGCATGCTTACAACAGGTGGGATATATGACTATTATCACAATGCTTTTCTTCATAAAGGAGTACCGCACCAACCCCTATTCACTTTTCTGATGCATAGAATATGAGTTTCCATAAATTTATTTCAAATTTTCCAGCATTTTTCGCAGTGATGCTTCCATTCTGGATCGTTAATAAGGCATGGCCCCGCTCAGTTCTGGATGTACGCTCCCGCACTGGAGTATGCTATGAACCAGTGGCTTGTTGTTCGTGTGTCTGGCATATCTAGGGAGTGGTGCGATATGAGAACTGCCAGCCAGAAGCAGGTATTCTATTGGCAGTGGATCATAGGACATCACATGTTCAACTTTAATTCAAAGTATCTGCGGGAGGACGAGTGGCAAACATGTGCTGCGAGGAATGTTGTTCATGGCACGCCAAGTCACAAGATATTAAAACTGGAAATAGACCCGTAGTTTTCCTATAAAAGTCTATTTTGTATAGAGATTGTATTTTGTTACCATACGAAATACCCAAATTCAGAAGATTTAAAAAAATATATTAATCGTGATCCTGACTTCAGTAAAGTTATGGGGAATCGTTAAAATGGCTAAGGATGTTTTGAAGGAAATAAATCATATCTGCCCGGTGCAGATAAAATATCTGATGATGTTTCATTGGTGTGATTCTGAAAATGTACTAACTGTATCAACATTAACCGCAGGAATTGCATTGCATATCCTGTTTAACGGGTTAACTACCATGAAAATTGAGAATAATTACCAATAACGGGAAGCCATCCACAGGACCAGGGCGGCACATTAACAAGTGGAATCTACATAACATCATTACATGCACAACACGTAGAGATCCCACTTCAAGGTGGTAATTCGTAGGATATTATGATAGGGGTTACCCTGTGTTATAGGATTCTACATTATTTCAGTCCTGTTGGCATAGGCAAGTATGGTGCGACGAAACCATGTACGGTAACTGAACTCCCTTTGAAGTTTTATGTTAACAGGACTCAAACAGAGGTATGGGCTCTGGGCTAAGCAAAGATTATAGATACTCGTAGTATATGCGTAAATTTAGAGATGTCCAGCTTGGTTAGTGTATCTGGAGGTGTCATTTCTAAGTAACCAGATCTGGGAATGCAAGGAAAACTAAGCTGTATTTTGCAATCAGCACTGGAAATATTGAACAAGAAACCATTGTACCATGCGGCTTAAATATCCTGGATTAAAAAATCCGATAGAACGAACTCAACATTTACACGTTTACAATTGAATAAGATAACTTTATTTTCTACAAGAACACATCTGTATAATACGTCACAATTAGCATATCGAAATTTTATTAGTCGGAGTAATTTTCTAAAAATGCTATTCCCCAAGACGATAATGGTGCGGCGATGGAATGGAGATGGGGAATTGATACTTATTCTACCGACTTTTAACCTCCTGAATTTCTTGTTCAAGTTCGACGCATGCTCTTTCTATTTCGTAGTTTTTACTGACCAAGCCGACCCACCTGAAATAGGACAAGAAAATAGGGTAGACATAGGTTTAAATGCAGGCTTACTAGAAAAAAGCACGTCAATGTTTAAAGGACGACATTTGATTGACAAATTAGGGGAGCTAGCATTGAGATTCCCGATTCAGTACAATCTATGACCAAACTTTCTTTGGCCCATTTTTGCTATTCATTTCAAATGTAAAAGTCAACTTACTTTTCCTCAAGTGCCTTGAGTTTTCCTCCGGAGGCTGTCTGTTCATTTTTCCTTTGCCAATTGATTTCTTGAATAAGTTTTCTGCATAATGAAACAATTCAGAATATGTCATAGTTGAACGGCAGACAATTATCAGGGTCTATTACGGTACGTTGGAAAAACCCACTGATTATTCGATTACTTGTGTTACCTATAAAGTAAGTACGTCATGTAAGTGGGTGAGTGTATTTTACCTTAATTGGGCTAACTGTTTTTGGGCGTGATCAACCATTTGGAGCAATGTGTTGTTGTATACTTTCCATGCGTTACTACCATGTTCAGCCATCAGATCAAGATTGGAAATTCTGCAAAATAACCCAGACATCGATATAAAATATTTTAAGATCAGTAACCCTTCTTTGTTAAATATTGATATTTGCCTATAATGAAATAAAAACTCCACTCACATATTCAGAGACGTTTATGTTTTAGAAGGTATTAGTAACATTACTTTACATAGTAACGTTTGATTAAGAATTACATGTATTCTTAGCATGAGACGTCGGTTGGAGTAATAAGAATTATGAAGTTAAAAATGATACGGAACCATAAATCAAATAGGAAAACAACCCACCGAAGGGCCTGATGTTCCAATTGTGCCTGAGAATTCTCAACACATTCTGTCCATGCTGAAATATCTGTGGTTTTACCGGGAGGTGGTTGAGGCAACTCGTAACGCTTCATACTCATCATTTCCATTGGTAGACGAAGCTGCAGTCGTTCAAACTCTGTCTTCATTATTTCAGTCTAGGAATAAAAAAGAATATCGCATTGTACACCGAAAAGAATTATGTTAATACAGGAAACCGCACAATACACATGTATAAAAACTATAATAGTAAGACTATCATTTACAATGTTATCTACTTGAGCCCCTGCCCAACTTCAAGGCAACGAGATAAAACTAAAAGCTTTGTTGAGTGACTTTCAACACTGAGCATTCAAATTAAAACTGTCAATACCTACCTCAAACTGTGAATAATCTGCGGCAGGTAAATGATCAAGATAATTTTTCGTGGGCCGGTAACGGCGGGTCTCTTCTTCCACCAGGGCTAATGCCTAAATGAAGTGGCAAGCAAAAAGTAAATTATCACTCCCAAATCACGTGTTTTAACCGACAAGAATAGTAGAAGGGAAATTTCGTGAGATATAGCAGAGCCATATATTATAAATGTACTATGGTATACCAGGTAGCTATATATACACTACTTGAGCCGTAGCAAGTCAAGACCAAGTTAGGCATATGAAAATGAACTTAATTTAATTTCACAATTTCAATTAAAAAACATAAATCAGGGCATACAAAAATATAAGGACTTTACTGTAACCGAAGTAATGTAAGTTCGGTAAAACTAAAAAGCTTCAGCGTAGGCCTACGGTAAACTATCACGCCACCGCACCGGGTGGGCGATAACAGAGGTCCATCAACTTGTTTATAAATAAGAGGAAATGACGATGTCATAGAGTTTAGAAAGCATCACAGTCACATTCTTGATAACACTATATATTAAATTAGATAGATCCTTACCGCTTCTCTAACACCAGGTTCATCATATCCTTGATCAAAATACGGGAGAGCATCAACAACTACTTCCCCCGCCATCTTTGTTTGTAGCTAGTGTCGCCACCTGCGGGGTAAACTGGAAAACAATCACGTGACTGACTGTGACTATTGGTCAATATGACAGACGAAACCACCACACCAAAGGCTGTGCAACTGTCCGGTGTTAATACTGTCCCGAAAGACAACAAGATGGAATCACAATTGGGCGATGAAAAGAACGGAATGCCTTCCTCATTTGTTGGAGCTACCTTAGAAATTGGTGCTGGTGAAACTGAGGTGCCAGAAGTGCGGTTTGCTGACACGGGCTTAGCAAGATCGGATTCCGTGCCTAATGACTCGTCTGGATCTGAGTTCAATCGTAATCGACCTGGGAGTACGATTGGAAGAAAAAGCGCTATGAGCACGGGAAGTAGAACTTCAGTTAGCCGTGCAGTTGTTGTTAATGACAAGTCAAAGGATTTGTTCTTCAGCAAGAAGGTATGCCAATCAAAATTGTATTATATTTATAACAAAAGTTGAAGTCGACTTCGATCCTAATCATATTCATGAATATATATATATATATCTATAAAAACGTCACGACGTAAAAAGTAAAACTCGAAGATCAAGAGACAAGACAGCGATAATTTGGATAAGGCTCAAGTTTATCATTATTTTTATTAATGTGTAATGTTGAATCACATGACATGCTGAGTGTCAGCTGCATAAACACAGTGGCCTTTTGTGTGGATACGCTTGGTTTCATGAATTCACGTTGCAGCCCCTCCAAAGTGTGCCACAAAACAAATCGATACCATCTGCAATCTTCACACCGATTATTTCAATATTAATCAGTGTGCCATTAAACAAGACTTCGTTGATAAATGTCTCTCTTTAGTGTACAAAACAAAATATATTTCGTAGTTGTGTCATTTTAAAATCTTTAGCCAGAATTAAGGTATGCCACATTATTCATTAACAGTACTCAGTCAGTAGGCCTATAACATGCACTCATAGGCATACAGCAATCCTCAACAGGAGGAAGTTAATAATACCCATTACTCATTTAGTGTAGGCCTACTCAGAGCCTGCTCAGAAATGATAACCATTTATTTTAGGCTTCATGATACTCAGACCCACATGATACTCTGTCTCAGACCCACATGATATCGATGTATCTGATTCACCCTATGATAAAAGGCCATATGATATCACTGACCAATTACCACTTTTTTTATATGAATTAACGTTAGCCTATATTTTTAAGGTTTCTTTCACTCTTTGTATGTTTCCTATGAAAAAATTTCTATTTTTTTAAAAAAAAAGGTGATTCTATGTTTATATGTTTTATCTTTTTTTTTTATCTTTTCGAAAAATACACATTTGCTGACCATTCTTCTTTCGTCGATTATTTTCAATCCAACAAAATGCCTAATTATTTACATAAGTGGATATTAAAAGAATCTAGTATACTCTGTTGTATATTTGAAAATATGATGGTGTTATTTTCCGTCGTAACAATCTCAGGGTGACCTAGTTACCTACATAATACACAGCACACCTTGAATACTTGATGGACGTATGTTAGCCTTATGTCTCTTGGTCGTATCAATTAGGACATAGTATTATGGATGTCATTTTGTCTTTTGATTGGCATCATTCCAGCTCCTACAGATCTATAGGTTGAAAGCAGGGAATGTCATGAGAAATAACAAAAGTCCTAGATGCTTCTCGAAATTATGGTCCGAAATTACATCGTAATGAGTTGATACAACCATGTTTTATGAGGTTATTTTTACTTGCAGCCTGGTACATTTGAGAAGGCCGTTGAGTGGTGCCAGGGTAATGTACTCAAGAGTGACCTGGATGGTCAGCTGAGGGGGGCGTGGCTCCTTGGAGAGTAAGTAGCTGTTTTTGTCATACCAAATTTTTATCACGGGCTCACAAGTTCTTTAACACCTGAGATGTGTTTTCAATATAAAGCCTACGAGTATATTTATTACAGTAATCTTAAAGGAAATGGAATGTTATGAAATAATAGTAAAGTCTATCATAGCGAAATAGACAAATTGGGACGTATTATTATGCTGTGTATTATAGTAATAGACATTTAGGTTAACCGTTTTGCTGACACACTTACTATACAAGTAGTGACTATTCCCCTATGATTATCAAAGTGGAGAACACAAATATTACCCGTTGGGTAAGGTTTGAAACAAAATAGAGTATGCTATATATTTTCTCTACATTATTATCACAATGTTTTGTTTACTTTTCGGGCATCCTGGAAATTATGTAGTTTTACAGAAGGATTGTTCCCAGTTTCAGTCAATTGTTTATATGGAAATAAAAGTTTCTACTACTATTATAGCCTAAGTCGCTAAGTTAGGCCTATAAACATGATAATTATAAATGTACACACTGTCACATGTACTTCAAGTATTTTGGGACTGAACTCCCCCCCCCCCCCCTCCACCCCCACCCCCATGGCGACAAAATTGTGGGACTAATATTTATCACAATTGACAATACAAGTTTATGGCAGCTTCTCATAGTTGTCTGTATTTTGTAGACATGGGTTAAAATATTAATAATGACCATCAATACGTTTATTACAGAGTTGACCATTGGGATCACGAACGAGAGAAGATAGTTCTCATCAGCGATACATGCATCATTATCGTCCACTATGACTTCATCACCTCGAAACTGAAGTCATTCAAGCGTGTAGCCCTGCGGCTGTTTCACACACTACAAGTCGGAGACTTTGTTTACCCTGAGAAATCTGTTATGGGGTAAGTGTGCTCCATGGAAAGTTCTCAGGAGTATATTTATCTTCACATTGTATATATTTTAGTCACACTTTAATAACTAGCACTAGAATTCTAGTCTGAAATACTTTTTTTTACAAGACAGTAAATTGAAAATAACACAGGAAGAAGTACTTGCAAAATGCAAGGAAGTTTTGTTTTAAAAATATATAAAATAGATAAAACGTTGTGTATTGCAAACTATTTGTTATTAGTTTATTTAACCAGGAAATACACGTGAGTTATTCCGGGTCCATTGTTGATGTATCGGGGTTTAGATACAGTAATACAGTACTAATATTATATGATTCATTTATCTAATACTTAACTAGCAATATAATGGTTGACGCTAACTGTGTTCACCACATGATTTAACCTTTTTCGTCCTGTCGAGCTAGGATGACATTTTGTCAGTGTATTATACCAGAGCTATTTATGTATAGCTTTGGCGAATACAAATAATCATACTCCTATCACTGTACCATATTTTTATTTCATAGCAAATTCAAAGTTCGTGATCACGGTGGGGTACGACTGACGTGGGGCGATGTCAGCAATCTGAGCTTCGGTCAGAAGTGGAACCCGTACGCCTCAGACATCCCGCAGATGACCTTCATCCACCACCCGCTCATCTACAACCCCCAGGAGAACGAGACGGTCACCTACAACGTGGATGACTTCTGCGACTCGGTGGAGCAGGCCATCAGGCGGTCGTTGAAACAAATGGCTCCAGAGCAGGAACTCAAAGTGCTGAAGGAGCCCATCATGGTAGAATCCTACGCCAGCATCTCAAGCCTTATATTTAACCAGAGCCGCCTGGGATTCAACAGAGACAGGAATGGCTTGAGCTTCTAAATGTACCTGTCACTGTAAGCACATGTAACCACAAAATAGTACATGACATACATGTTGTTATTTAGAAATTCCTTCAATAGTCCCCGAGCCAGGCGAGTGTCCTTATTGCCCCCAATTAATGGGAGTGTTTTGCTTTTGTTTCTAAGATCAGAGATATTCCCTCTGCCTGAAATTGAATGATGCAACAGTGTCTTTAGTATGGCCCGAAGAGTGTATCACTGTATGCTACTAATGTATGTTGCAATTCGAGGTCCCTTTCTGTATTCCCCGAGTAATGAGTGTGTTTGATTTTGTTTTCGAAATAAAAAATTGCTGACATTGAGTAATATCGTAGTGGAATTAAACGTTACGGCAGGAAATTTTCCATGGTGTATACAGTCAGAGCTATAGCTCTGAAACGGTTTAACGACTAACTACTTGGGAATTGGTGGAACGGAATGAGTTCCTGATGCTGCCTTGGTCTGCTCAAGTTAATAAATAAATGTTATTATTATTTCAGGCAAAAATTTATTGACCGATATTCAGTGTATTTACCTTAGAATTTCTAAATGTCTACTAGTTATTTATGACCGATCTTGATGTTACCAAGTCCAGCGAATATACTGGCCTTCTCTCCAGTCCCGAATAGAGTTACTGCCTTTAAATCAATCTCGATTTTATATATTCTCGGTCCTATCTATGGACTTACTAGAATCGAAGTATTAGTGTAAATTTTGATGTGCCCATTTGACACAAAGATGCATATATATTTCCTACATTATGATCTAGCTTCGTAATCAGAGCCTTTCTGCCAAGACTGTATTTTGAGGATGTACAAACATACGTCGCTGGAGCTATATTGTCCATTCGTAGCTTAATACATGTGTGCATATATATATGATTTACAGGAAATGCTGAAAGATATAGCTTGTCGAAATAATACTTTATTTAATGTTGAACAATTATTACGGATACATGTACACACGGTAGTGGAATTTATTAAGGAGTATATTCGTAGAATGTTTCTTTTGGTAGTCCTGATTTAATGCTTTTTTTAATCACTATTTTTTACGTTCATACTCATCGATTCATTTGTATTTTTACTTAAATGATTTGTTCAGCTTTAGGTGCTTTGGAACTTATTTTAGTCCCTCAATAATATCACCACTATCTACGTTCTCATTACTGTAGATTTTACATATTTGTTATATGAAGGGGTTCTTGTCATGGGTTACTACTGTGATGTGTTATTGCTTAGTTGTTTTTTTAGGAGTGTGGGGCGGGGGGGGGGGGGGCGGTGGGTTTAGATGCCACTTGCCTCGATTCCAATTCTGGGCTGTAACATAACTATTTTTATGTGCAGACAAATTTCATGTTCTTTATCCGATGGGACAAGAAGTTCTAGGATCGAAACCACCTGACACCTGTCCTGTTAAACCTTTAACTGCCTTTATATAATAATTGATATAATTGAGAGTAAGTAGAGCTGGTACCACTCGCGATAGGCATTTAGATCCTTCTCGCCTAATTTCTCGGGTGCAGGGACTCGGAACTATATAGAAGTGTGTCTTGTCTTAAATAATTTCACGTAATTCCTTTGTAACAAATTATGTCCTTGGTTTCGGGACCAGAGCCATCACTTGATTTTGATGTGATCAGTGACTGATATTTGAAGAGTTGAACCCTGCTCAAGCAGATGTATAAATTTGTTGTTGGATTCTTTTGCTATTGTCATACATAAATATGCTTGCAGCCTCTAAAATTCTTTGAGTATATTTCAATGTCTGATCTGTGAGTGAACAGGTATTTACGGTGGTGGTATCACCCCAAAGGGCGAGGCCACCAAAGCAACTACAAATGTAAGCATTACACGTCATTATTCTTAGTTGTAAATTCTGGATTTGCATTAAAACGGGAATATTTTAGCATATCTGGTTATTACATTTAAGTTGGGAAAATGTTGCAATATAGTTTGAGGTAAATTAATTCTAAACCCAGTTGTCTTTTTCATTGGCAATTATTTGGGTTTCGAACCACCTGTTGTACAACCTCGTCCTGACCACAGAGCTAGGTATCGTGGTAAGTGAGAAAATGAACAATGCACCCTGGCAGCTGTACAGACTCATTTCCTAGGGATTGATTTGGCTTTTTCACATCGCAGATTATAGCTTCTGCTAGTAGCTTCAATGTGTATACTGCCTATGTGTTAGTGATATACTTCTTTGCCCGTAGAATATTTACTTATGCCATTGTTTTGTGTGCAATTACTCAATGCTACACCTTCGACCTGTGATTTAATGGGGCATGATCTACTTCAAAGTCATCTTGTAATGTCATTATGTGATGAGAATACTTGATCAATGGAGAAAAAATGGATCGAATCTCTCTTATTATTTATTCAATTGTCATTCAGAATCTAGAAATTAGACCTCGCCAACACAAGTGTTGCTCGTGGATTATTATAGCTAAATTGTATATCATTCGCACCCTGAACACTAAAGGATTGCCTCGAATTTATATACAGGGATGAACGTGGCGCACCAGTAAAAATTGGAAATGTCAACGTGGCTTGTCTATATATGCTATATTCAAAGTACCATCGTCGGAATATTTCACCATTTATTACACCATCCTATATCGATAGTTATAATGGTTTAATCACCGCAGAAGAGGCTGAATTCAGGCCCCCGGTCATAAATATGAAACATCTGTTATTTTAGATACATTCTGTAAAATATTATAGATGCTATTTGGACATTACTTGGAATCATAAAATACGTCGAAAATAAAAGATGACTAAAAAGGAAATGCAGGATTGAAAGGTGATTTGATGGTGTTCAAATTTGAATCAAGTAATTCAATTTCTCTAGTTAGTGGAAAGCATACTCTGCTGTAAAATGAAGACTTCATCCCTGTATATCAGCTTTACATATATCCAGTCCTTTGATGTAATTCACGTAAAAGGAAACAAAAACGATGTGATATTCTTCAATGAAATAAAATAGAAATTCTCCTTGCCTTGTATCCTCTCCTTTTCTGAAACAATAAACTAGAAGTTAAAGCGTCTATCAACCTTGTCTTTTTTTTCTTTTTGATAACGGCACAGTGATCTTATAAAACTACTAGCAAAGTACCCGTCCTCCGGACGGTCACTCTCTCTCCCCACACTTCCCCCTCTCCCTCTTTTCCTTCCCCCTCGTCTTTCATACCTGTTTTTCCCTCCCAACCCCATCTCCGATTTTCCCCTGCCCTTCTGCCTCCCCCATCTCCCTCCCCTCTTCCTAGTTATTATCATAATTGAACTTTTATTTCTCATTAAGCATACAGTTACATAAAGGAGAAAAAGGGGATAGCATATATGATCTGTCAGCAGTACTCTGAAGTGTGTTGATCTTCCCAGATTTCCTGATATACTTTGGATTACATTTTGTTTTAGTTTCTATGATGAAGTTGCTGTTACATAATGTTTTCCATATTTTACATTTGTTTTACATTTGTTAGAGTGGTAGAAACCTTTTTAATTATATATTCAAGTTTGATTAGAAAATAATGCTCCCCCTCCCCTCTCCGATCCACCCCCCCACACTCTCCCTCCCCTCTTCCTCATGCTCCCCCTAGGTCCCCCTGGACGTAGGTTGTGGGAAATAACGTAGTATCTCACAGGGGCTTTCCCAGGCTATAAATAGAGTGTGGTTATCCCAATTTAAAAAAGGCTTCAAAATCACATTTCCACCCCAAATACCTTCACAAACCACATACGACGACATCCAGAGATGGAGGAGAGACCTCTAAAGATGAGTAAAGTGGTTTGTAAAACAACAAATTCCGAGAACATTCTGGACAAAGAAAACCTTCTTTCTACCATTTCTTTTCTACCTCCTTTCCTAGAAATCGCTCTAGCCGTATATTATATGGATATTGGGTGTGTGCATCAGGAGGCATGTCTTTAGGTAGCTGCATTACTACAAAAAAATACCAAGTAATATGCATGTGAAGCGGAACCAATAGGGAAGATTTGGAATAGAATTTATGACTGGGAAACTGAGGTCAAGATTTGGAATAGAATTTATGACTGGGAAACTAAGGTCAGAGTAGAGGGTCATGGGTAATTTTGACCGGAAGAAATGCCTGGGCCACCTGTGTTTACATTATATGGCTACTGGTTCCAATGGACACAGAGAGGGCCCTCCATTAAAATTCAAGACCGAAAAACATCTAATATCGTCACCAAACTTGAGGATGCCTAATCTGCATCCTACTTTATTTTGACTGGCATAAATTATGTGGATCAAAAGAGAAGGATACAAAGTGGGCTGAATATGCCAAGCACCTACTGGGTGACGATATACAGGACTGCTTCGAGACCAGAAAATCAAATAGAGGGGAGAGAAAGAAATCGTCCTTTTATAATGAACTATTTCAGTTGTGGTGCTTATATTTTGTAGGACAAGTATTATGTGAGAAAATATGGGATAACGAGATATATAAACCTCGAGAATAACGACATGAAGATGTGGTCAAGGAGGGCAAAATCCTTATAACGAAAGTATTCCGGGAAGAGTATATATATATGAATATCGTGGAGAGAATGCACATCATGTTAGGGTCACTTTCCCCTCGACTGTGGAACATCAAAGAAACAAGGAATGGGTTTAAATGTTTAAATAGTATTTATCAGCAATTTATTGATCAAATTGATTGAAGCGCATCAAGTTACCTCTTATCTAAACTTCGATCACGCTGGATTAAAATGTGCGGTACATATCACAGATGAATACATAATAATGAAATATATTAAACCAGATTACATAAAACATTCGAACTGAAATTCGAACGGCTAAGATCAAATAACATTGATAAATCCATGTAATAATAAAGAGGTACATTTTAAAAACCACTAAGAAATGGAATTTCCATTACTAAAAATGTTATTCTAATGATTTATTCAAGACGTTTCAAGTAGAATCCTAGATCAGAAGGCAGTGGAGTGGAGAGGATGAAGACTGCGGTCCATTGCGTAATACTGGACGTCGGCACGGAGAGAGCGAGAGGTTTCCAACACAGGATCTGCGCGAGGCAACACTCTGTATGCTGATGTCATGTTTTCTATATCCTGAACAGTCTGAAACAGTCAAGTAGGATTTTAAGCCATGGAAAAATATATTCTATAATTTGTAGCCCCAGATTTCGTGTAGAAATCTATTCGTTCCCTATAGGTGTGTAGACAGAAAATACTGGAAAAAAATATAAAAAGAAAACCCTTCAGAAATACAAAGTATCCAAGCGAAATTCCATTTAATTGTAACCTAAAGGCCTAATAATGTTTATCTATAGGCAAAAAGCCAAAAAAAAAACATGTCCCCTTATTGCAATTGTTATATCTATGAAATGATTACTTCGATGTATCGGTTATATCTTAAATTTTGTGTGTGTCTCCTGAATAAAGATCCGATGTTGGACAAAAACACCCAAAAACAGTCAAGTAAGGCCATCAAGAAATCGTGTCTTTTATGACGCACTATTGTGAGGCTTAACATAGTAATCTTCCGTTCCGACGAAGAACGAAATTAGAAAGAAAGTGCATGTGTATTGTAAACTAAAAAATGACTGTCGCTTTGCGGTGCTTCCACTGGTCTGAAATAACGCTCAGGATCAACCTGAAAGTATTGTAAACTGTACATGTTCAAAAAAGATTGCACAACCTCTTTCGCATAAACACATTGCGGGAAACTTGTGCAGGAGGGAATGTAAACTTACTGTAGCAAGGCGTGTTTTCAGACCATCCGCATACTGCTTTAGATCAACGGTTGAAGCGGTAGGTAACATAGAGGGCTGAGAACATTCCCATCCAGCCAGGCAGTGCTAAAAAAGATTAAAGGACTGAATGTCAATGACCATTATTCCAAAGGTTTATTTTCAGGAATTTCCAAAAACTAATATGAAATAGTTGTTAATTTTCAATTATGATAGCATCTGCTGAAATCATGGTAGTCATTCTTATTGTGAAGCGATATAAATTTCCTAAGACAAAGGAAACCCCGAAAATCAAAGAATTTTAGGACTCGTAGAAAGATTCGACTAGGTATTTCCGAAATCCTCTGCTGGTAGATCTACATACAACTTTGGGAGTATATTTTTGTAAGGTTGGTAATGAGATCTGAAAAGTTGAGATAAACCAGTAAAGTACATACCTTTGAAAGTGCGACGTTATCTGTATCATCAAAGCTTCGTCTTCTGTGAGGTTTGATTCTATAAGGAGCATGCAGACTTGAGCGAGGAATGCTGACCCTGAAAAAAGCAAATCAGCTGACAAATTGACTTGCTATTGGAGACGTGTTTTGTACGTCGAAGCATTATCACAACTGAGGTTTTGCCTTAGAATCGAACAGAACACTCGAAGAACAGAACACTTGTTGCTAAGTATCAATACAAATTAACATACGGACTACAGACTTAAAAATGTAAGGCTCACAACAGTCAAGTATAAATCCAGTTCATGGGATATTCATGCAGAAAGTATTCGAAACAGAGTTTACGATTTTAGCACCTGACAAATGCTGGCTCCTCCTGGGTGGGTTCTGTCCTTGTGCTAAGACACACTGGGCACACGCTCTGTCCATCCGCATTTTCATTTAATGGCTCAGGATACAGGCGATCGTTGATATTGTAACCATGAATACCTGAAAGTAATACACAGATGAGTTTAATTCTAACGATGACCAATAGTATTTGTAGTTCAGTTTTCAGGTTGAAGTGAAATCGTCAGAAGTTTTGGATATTAGAAGCATACTCACATGTATGACCTGGGTCTTTAATTTCTGGTGAAATTGGTCGCGTCAGATCAATAATATCCCTAGAAATGAAAGAGCATAAATCAATATTTTTGAGTCATATGATTCAAAGGAATTGGTTTGAGTGCGTATTAATGTATAATACAGGAACTATTCATGAATAAGAATATATTACCATTTTAAGGATAATTAACCTGTGCTACCGCCTAGCGGCGGTGACGCACAATAATTAACTTGATTAAGAAAGGAAATATTACAAAAGGACATGAGATTATAGAGTTGTATCAGGCATGCTAACGGTATGGCTTGTCTTCCTGAGCACTCTTCTTTATTCACTCTTCTAAATTCACTGAGGTCATCAAAGAAGGCGTCCGATCGATCAACCAGTTTTGACTCATTATCCAGGAGACCGGCGATGAAATCGTAACCAAGCAACGGTCCGTGTGGATCGCGAGTTGATGTTAGGCCTGTCTGCGTCGTTGATCTTAATGACTGGTTCATAGAAACCGAGTTACTAAGGCCTGAACCGAACTGAGAGAAAAGAACAACTATAATTTTAATTACGCGCGGCATATTGCAAAAAGTTAGCCCAAACAACGAAAAGAATATAAATAATGGATGAAAACAGTACTGGAACTCGGAATGAATATAGGAGATTTCAAAAGTACTAATGAACAAACATCATGAGACAGGATGATAAGTATAATTTCCAGTGCTATACTTAATAGTTTTAATAGCCAAAGAACTCACGTCTTCTCTTCCCTGAGGAGCATGCTCATCAAATACAATTGACTTTGGCCTTTTGCTGAGCTCTCTTATGATGGCTAAGTGTTGTCTATCATTACCAGAGTCAGTCAGCAACCTCCGATCCACCATGCTGTCTATACTAGTCTCCGTCTGAGAATCTTGAAGTGCATCTAAACTTCGCTGTAAGGACTCCAGACTCATATCAGCGTCCGGTTCAACACGTTTCAGTTTCTGAGAATCGTCAAGAGCCATGTCAATTTCCAACTGATTGCGGATAACTTTCTTCAACATATCAATATCGTCCATTTCATTGTAGGAAAAGTTCAGATTCCGACGACTAGATTTAGATTTGCTTGTGGGAGTATGTTCAAATTTGGAATCGACGCGGACGTTGTCTTCAATGATCTGTCTGCCCTTCAGTATAGATTTAGGCGTGTTTCTTATATCCTTGATAGGAGTACTTGCAGCAGTCAGATCTGAAACTATTGTCAAGTCAGATTCATTATCTATTGATTGAGTACTTTTTGGTGCTGTGTCAATTTTGTGGTACAGGTGGATCTTCGAAGAAGCATTCTGTCTAGAGTTTATAGTGTCAGTTGTTCCACGACTCCTTAACAAATCGTTCGGCCGTCCATATTGAATAGACTGACTGCTGCGAAAAGAGTTCATCAAGAGTTGAACAGAATTTTGATTACTACGTAATCTATCGAATAAATCGAGGTTCTGTTCTCTGAGACTTTGTAGAGCTTGTGCAGTTTCTATATCCATGGTTTCAGAGCCTTTGATTCCTGGAATTCATAAAAGAAATTACATATATGGTAAACTGAAATGGTAATGAAAAATACTGAAATGAAAAAGCTTAAATTAATAAAATACTTAATAGTCTTAATATTCAAGGCCTCTGCTACCTGTACATACATGTATATGGGTGACAGCTTCTGGGATGTCCAGTCTCACGGCCCTGTGACCGAAGACTGCAAATCCCAGAGACTGTCTCATGTTAAACTGATTTATCATTTAATTAAAAGTATTTTGATGATTAAATAATATTCCCGAATAAGCACAAAGAGTGGAATGAGGTTGCGGCAAATAGCCGGCGACTTTTGACGGACGCCTTTATTAACAATAGAAAAAAAAAAAAAAAAAAAAAAAAAAATATCTGCTCAGTTCAGTCTAGCGAGACCACCTTCAAGTTCGCTGGCTGAACGACGACTGACCCTCGTCGGCAAGTGGTGCCTGGGAATAAGGTAGCGGTGGCGCCATCTCGTGTATTAGTGGTGCATCGTCCCATTTTTTTTTTTAAACATTTTTATTAGGCAGATATCCACAATGTGGTAGGTCTAATCTCCTATGAAAAAATATACATTTTACAATTACATTACAAAAGTTTACATATATAGTCTTATCTTAGTCTATAGTCCCATATATACCTATATAGCGATATAGACAACGTATACAGCCAATCGTATTTGAAAATTTTAATTTGTCAAAATTGGACGAAATTTGGCTGGCCACATTATGAAGGGCTTAGGGAGGGGGGAGGGGGGGGGGGGCGGGATACACATTTTTGCCAAATTTGGTTAAATAAATTGGGTGGAATTTGGGTGAAGTTTTCAAATACCTGATTTCATTTTCAGTACAAATGCTGAAACAAAGACTTGCATCCAGGGAGGAAATACTGTCGGTGTGTGTGTGTGTGTGGGGGGGGGGGGGGGGGGGGGGGGGTCCAAGATTGCCCCGATGGCGATGCGAATGGAAATATTACATTTGCAAATTTGAGTCCTTGAATTGATTTGAGTCTTGATGACGTGTACATACTGTTAATCAACTAAGTCTAAGACAACTTAATTATTAACAAAATGTCAAAATTCAATAGGCCTATGTCTATGATCTATAAATTAAATATAATTGACAATTGTTAAATGTATCACTTCTTCAGACTCAGTGGCACAGAGCTAAGTTTCGCAAAAAGAAATCATGGGGAACGCATTGTGTTACTTCCTAGTGACTTTCATTAAGATAGCTGGTGCCAGTGGTGGTCCAGCGAGATCCCCCATCGCAGCCTCGCAAGCAAACTTCAACGATCGACAGGCCCAGACTCGAACGGAGTCGAGTGAAGAACGTAGCTATTATCGCTCGCCACAAGAATCGAAACGGTTATAACTTATGACGGGCAAAACAGGAGCTATACCTTTAGGTACATTAAACTATAATAATGCTATACATAGAAGGGGTGACTTACATCAAATAGGTAAATACCCTCAATTTGTTATTCGCCTTAAACTTCAACTGGTAAAGCTGCTAGAAGTTTTGTGTTCTGTGTTGTGCTAAGACAGTCGATGCTGATTGGTTGAGCTAACCGGGTCACGATATTGGATGCTGATTGGTGGAGACAGCCCAAACACTTCCCACAAGTCTTCATTCGAGGATGTATGGCGGATACGCCAGCATGGCACTTGGAATTTGCAGACGATACAAGCTCTTTTTCGTAGTTTTCATTGTGATTAGTACTCTAGTAGTGTGTATAAAGACACAAACAGTGTCAGGGTTGTTTAAAGATAATCAAGATAACTTCTGCGACAATGAAGATTGTTCTGAAGGATCTAAAACTGTAGATGTCGCGGGACAAGAAAACACTGACCCCGCTGCAGGTGGGCTGGGTAGTCAGCCACTGGGGAAGATTCATGAATCTACGATTGAAGCTGGAAAAGAGCATGATGAATCCAAAGAAAACAGTCCCATTAATTTGCTGATTACTTTCACAAACGCAGCAGGAAATGGTCGCCTGCAGCAGAAGTTTACATTGACTGTTTCTTCATTATTAGCCCATGCGTCTGTGCCCATCGCCATCCATGTTATTGGAGATGGAAAGAGTCAAGAAATAGCAGCTGATATTTTGAAAAAAGCATCGGTCAACGCAAAAAGTACTTACACGGTGAGGTTGCTTCTGTTGACGTTTACTTACCTTTTGTTTCTCGCGCCACAGTGGGTTCATCTGTCTCATTGATTGAAAGTCAAACTTTAGTAATTATTGAATGATTACAATCATTCAAAAATTCCTATATAGTTTGACAATTACTAATAGGCCTATATAAATTGAAGGTTTCAATGTATATCGATTATATATATAGCATAAAGATTCACAGGATCCGAAATTAATTAATGATGGATGTAATGTAGCCTGGGTTTCCAAGCAAGGTAATTAAGTAATGAAAAGCAGAGCTCTGCTAAGTTATAGCTCTGCTATTACTTAGCTATTCATAATATAAATAAAATTAAATTTAACAAAAATACGTTGAATACCTATCCTAGTAATACAACTTTACAAGCAAAGGGGTATTGACTACTATTTTAGGCTTTGCTCATTTGATTCTAGTCTCAGCAAGTCACGACACAAGAGAGGTCGAATGTGAATGTTAAATTGTGAATGTTTAATCTCCCTAGTAGTAATATTTTAAATAGACTTCGTTTAGCTAGGATGGTGTCACAAGTGAGCTCCATCTCTAGTACTGGATCTGGAAGGAAGAGCTGCCATATAACCAAGCTAAAAATATTAATTTTATAGTCTTATTTTAAAGTTTGGGTCGGGACCTCTCTTGTCAGTTAAATGTATACAGACATAGAATAAATGCATTTTGAAGAAGTAGTAAACCTGTTAAATAACGAATCACATCTTGTGGCGGCTATTTCATAAGGGGTACAGTACATAGTTTTTGTGATACGCATATTGTTATCAATAAACTCCTGGGTCATGAACTTCGGTGTTTAAATTCTTCAGACTATACTTCAATTTGAAGTACCTAAATTGAGACACATGACATCTCATTAAGTATCCTACTCTATGCTTCAGATGTATTGAATTGGTCGATTCGTTATGACAGCTTGAACAGTTATACAAGGTCCTCATGGCTTTCCCGATGGCTTTTGTGTTGATTTAGAAATCAAACCCCAATCAATTATCAGGTGGTTGTTATTCACTGAACCAGAACTATGCAGAATATAGCTCTGACTCAACGATCGGTTAAAACATCTGTCACTATGGGTTCAAAATAGGCCTGCTTTTCTATTGACTTTCACCTGTTAATCATAATGTCAAGTGGTAATGGAGCGACAAGAGCTATATACTCTAAGGTAAATCGAGCCTGTGGGGACCCGGGCAACTGGACTAAATTCTAAAGAAGACAGGAGGCAGAGCACAAAAATGCTAGTTATTCATCAAACAATTTGTTCACCATTTTGAACATCTATTATTTTTTCTAGATATATAACTCGTGCGCTATTTTGCCAAAACCCCGAACATGGCAAAAAGCCAATTAGAAAAGCACATTTGATTCATAAATTTATGAAATCATTCTCAACTTATTTGAGTATACTACACTGGCATTGCTTTAGAACGTAACCAAATGAAAGATAATAATAACAATATCTTCTTATGCGAAAGGAAAGTTTCCTTGTATTTATGTGTTCGGGTCATCTCCTAATCGCCTCCTAATCTTATGTATGAACGTATTTTTACGACATAAACTGGAATAATAGGGTTATTTACATTATTCGAATAAAAACTATTTCTATTCAAGCTCGTGCAACTAGATGTTGATCACCTGGCGATGAATTTGGATGAAATAGTTCGACCCATGCAAGATCATTTCAGTTATAAACCTGGAGCATATTACAACCATGCGCTCTTCTTTCTATCCATTGGGATCCACATGGTTATGCCAGAAAATATGACAAAGGTATGTACATGATTATCCTTGTCTTCTATATCCATAGTTGCATCCATATCACGTGGATAAGGAAATCGATAATTCGTGATGCCATTGGAAGAAATATCTTGAAGATTTTGGATGGATAATCGTTTCACTTCTTTATTCTTTAATCATTTGAATCTACCAAAAGTTTGGGTCACTTATGTCGGAAAAGTTGTCTGAAAAGCTAGTTTTTCTTGTAGATTTAACAGAAAGTAATGCGTATAGTAGATAGGGAACTCTGGGCACTAACTTCTAATCCTTCTTTATTGTGACCAGGTTGTCATGATTGACTGCGACCTGAAGTTTAAAGCCGACATTAAGGAGTTATACGACAGGTTTGAACTATTCACCAAGTCAAACATTCTTGCCATCGGACGCGATATGCAACCAGTCTACCGCCACACATTTTGGTCGTACAGAAGAAAGCACCCAGGCACTCGAGTTGGTGAACCACCTCCGAACGGCCTGACAGGATTCAACAGTGGGGTTCTACTCCTTGATCTCACCAAGATGAGAAATTCTGAACTGTATAATTCCCTTCTCAACCGAGAAGCCTTAGAGAAGTTAGCTGGAGAGTTTGAGTTCAAGGGTCATTTAGGAGACCAAGATTTCTTTTCTTTGTTGAGTATGAAATATGAAAAACTTTTCCATGTATTACCCTGTAATTGGAATAGACAGCTTTGTATTTGGTGGAAGGATAAGGGCTACCAGGATGTGTTCGATCTGTATTTCAGATGCGACGGCCCAGTAAAGATTTATCATGGTAATTGTGGGACCCCCATTCCAGATGATTAATAGTTGCACTTGAACTTCCGTCTCCTCATAAATGACATTTTATACTCCACTCAGTAAAGTTTGTTTTCCATGACATGGTTCCCGCGGTCAGTAATTTCGATATTGGGTTCTAAGGACCCCCCCCCCCCCCCCCCAATATTGTTGCTAGGACAAAATTCTAAATTATACCAGCTTTTCTCATTCTGTTGTATAACCAGCGACATACATCGCATTCAGGCAACTAAAATCTTTAATTTTAACAAGCAATATGTTGCAAGAATTATTCCTTTACAATTTAGAGCTCTTGTGTATTCTAATAATCTTTTTTGGCCTGCTAACGACTTTATTATGTCAGTGAAAAGTCAGTAAAAATTGAGCTAATTAGTCAGTAAAGGTCAGTAATTACGATGTTGGCTTGGCCGCGGGAACCATGCATGAATCCGAAAAAACAAAATCCATTGCCGGAATTGACGTTTAGGAGACATCTGGTTTGATGTGGAACCAGATGAAATAATATTTGTTCATGTTGTACTAGGAATTTCATTGTTCAATCATCTAATCATCTACTGGAGCATATATTAACAATACTATGAATATCTCAATATGATTTCTCGTACACGTTCTCTCATTACCAGACATTCCCATTTAGGTGAAGCGACAAAGCTTCATTAGATTTCATATCTACTGTATTATTTGGGAGTAGTTGCTCATGAATTTGTCAGATTTTCTTTTCTTTGTGATGCATTACCCCAACGATTTTATATCTAATTCCTTTGTACCATAACATACAAAAAGTATGTATGTACGAGCCCTCTCGCATCTATTCACTCCCGTTTTAGGGAGTGATCGTTACGTCAGATTTTACTTCCACGCGCATGCATTTGATATACATTATGAGTCGAGTTATCAGACCCTTTCCTATTTTGATATGTATGTATGTGGAAATATCGGAAGGGTCTGAAGAAACATAATGTATTCTTCAATGTGTTTAACCATTCCTAAGCTTCTTGTATTGTTCATACCACACATACCAACATTTTACCCTTCTCCCCGTTTTCTTCTGCATACGGGTGGATATTATTTGTAGTCCCATTGATGAACAACATCCGCAGTGTCTTTTGACCAGTATGGGTCTTGTTAAGTATCTCCTGCTAGTCATATCACAATCAGTATGTCTTTATCTCTTATAATCTGAATCTCTAAGCGCAATTATGAATAACAAAATACGAATAGACATTCCGCGGTAGCGAAATCTGATGCGAATCATAGGTTTTCTTGTTTATATAAGATTATATTCATTTTCGCCATCACATGGTTCAATTCCTGCTTTTATTTACTCTTGACGCACTTTACATTATTTCAGCACACTAAAACACCTCACCTCTTTACTCAACCACTATGTCATGACTAGGTATTTCACTCTTTTGCCTCCATTTTCCCCGAGATGAAGTTGGAACAATTACATTACTAAGCACAATTAAGAGAACTACTTCCTACTATGATAGCGATGACGGGATGTTACTCTGTAGGTACTTTTTAAAAATTATTCATTAGAGGCCAATAGAATAATTTAAATTGGTTACATGAAAAAAATAGCGTATAGGCGTATACCTAAATTTATTTCAATATCAGACTCAGCGCATAAACCCATACTGGTGGATATATACGAAAATATTGTGTATAACCAATATGAACATCCTCTCATTCTGTTCTCATTCAGAATATTTGACCAAATATTTCCTGTATAATCTATTCTAAATTAGTCTACATTGCTCTTCATAAGATGAACGATTTAGAGTTACGTTACCTCATTTGCTACATAACAAATTTTATAGCATACATTTGCCCACCAATTGTTTGATACCGCTTCAGAATGCCAAAAAGAGTAGTTTTTTTTATTACATTACTATATCGCAAAATTAACTACCAAATGGAATTGGGTGCATTATGTAAACAGTAAATCTATTACGCATGCTATATAAATTTTAAGTATTTAATATAGTTTTCCTAATTTGCTTGAATAGACTACAAGGTTGTTTTTTTTAAAAAAAAATGGAGCCAAGGCGGTTTATAATTGGGTATGTACACCCCATTGTCATTGTCAGTTGGATCGCATTGGAAAACATGCGAAATGTTAAAAAAAATGTAAAGTAATTTGTTTTGGCGTTTATGTTGAACCAAGACGCAAGTGCAAATGTATTTTTGTCATGTACTATCTGCTCATTATTAAGAAATCGAATTAATGTGCCTTCCTCAGTGTCGAAAAAACTTTAGAATGCAAGTCTCTTCTTCCATGCAAATCCTTCATAGGCTTGTTTCATACTTTGATTTGTAAGCTTGAGTCTCATAAACTATTAAATGGACTTATTACATTCATGACATCTATTAAGATATTTATAAGTTTAATCGTGCTTTCTTGCCAATATATCTAATACCGTATTAAAGACGTAAACCATTGCTTCAGCGGCTGTTACATTCCCTAAGGAGATGATGGACATGTATCCAATTCAGACATATCAAATGTGTTGTTTTCAACAGCAAGGGTATTTTCCCTAATTTAACCTTTATCTTGGGAGTTATTATATGATTTTGTATTGATTAAATATTAAGGGAAACGCGCTCATGTCCTCAAACACCAAATAAAATTGTCTTAAGAACTTGATATTTTCTCGTGTTCCTAACTACATGTATACCACCAAAATAGTGGTTTAACTATATGAGGAAGTATACGATATACAGTGGAACCTCCCTAAAGTCTAATGCGACTACCCTTGGAACTGAACGATTTGTGGTCTTATTAGAGGGGCTAATCTAATAAGAGGAAAGCAATTCTGGGCTGAGAAAAACTGGTCTTAAATTAATAGAGGGGTGGTCTGTATGCGAGGTTCACTCTTACGGGCATCCGAGAGGACAGGATAAGTAAGTCTACCGTAGATGAAGAAATTATAAAGTTTGCTTGCCAGTTCTGAAATTCTTGAGTTTGTCAATGGTATCATTTTGGGCTTGCTACAACAATGAGTCAACAACTAATAGCATTTCCTATACAAACTGTCGAACATTTATTTATTTTAGTACAGATGTTGCCCAGTATTAAAGGTGAGGTCAACTTTGCTTCATACAATCCGATAGGTAACCAGGCAATTTACAGGAATGTCTGTACTTTGTCTTTGAAATTATGCCAGCAATGCGATCTTTGATGCTGGTTATATCATAAATAATGTGAATTATTCGATAAGCACTTATTTTTTCCTATTTCTGACCGTATCTACGATCACATATATAGACAAAGATATCTGTGAGCCAATTATAAATTTATCCTTCGAAGAACTTAGGTAATTCATCATGTAATACAACATGGCGTTCTACTCCGTCCTTTGTGATGACAGCAAGACGAGCGATACCTCCACTAGACCCATCACGAGACATAGCAAGGGCCAGGGCTGAAAGAATTATAACAAAATTTTAGGCATTCGGGTGTCTGCAAAAGCACTTACGAGACTTTGATTGAAGGATCGAGTTGAAATTCTACCAACTGCATTTGGTCATCGCTTTTGACTTTATTCAATTGAAGATTCAATGATTATTCATGAAAATATGTTTAATTGAAGATTCTATAAATGATTCATGAAAAGATGATAAATCATATTCAAGTAATATATACTGCACTTACTGTTCTTGCAGAAAGCTAAGCAGTCCTTCTTGGACATTCCTTCTTTGAAGGTAGCATCAACGTAACCATAGACATATGTACTACCAGATCCTCCAATAGAGAAAGGTTGACGTACACACATACCACCAAGAGGAACCGAATAGACCTGTACAAATATAGAGGAACAAATATTTAGCGACAAGGCGTGGAGAAAATAGTTCATTCTTTGCTATTTGGACTAAGGGCAGCGTAGGGGGAGCACTGTAAATGTTATGACAAACACATCAACATCCCGTCAGGATATGGATTGTCCACGTTCAGAGCAATACAGCAGAAACTATTTCTAGGCGAAGGCAAATACTTCTTGCAAGATTGAAAGAGGTGATTCATGACCACAATAGGAATAGGTAAATACATGTGATTTTTTTTAGTTCAACTGCTAATAGATCATTTTCTAAAGATCAGATTTACCTGTCCGCCTTTCTTTCTATCCCAGCCAGCACAGATGATACCGGCAGAAAGCTGGTCCCTGTAGCTATAACACAGATCTTGGAAAACGGAAGCAGCTGTCTTCACAAGTGGCTCCTCTCCCATTTCCATTCTGTAATAAAAGCAGAGAAGTACATGACAAAATATCCAATAGGAATACACGTTTGGTTTGTGGTTATTTTACGCCCTCGGTCCGCTCAAGGGCGGGGAAGCGAGGTGATGTATAAATTTAGAAGCCCGCTTATGGGATTCGAACACAGCACTCCTTCAAGCCTCTGGTTTTAATACGTCATCCAGACTAAGATACAAGAAATAATGGGAGAGCTTGCAAATAAAATAGCAAAAGAATGAAGATAATGCGATAGTTCTAGGCTTTCAATCAAAAGTGACTTAATGAGTGTGTGAATGATGGTTGCGACGACATCCAAGTGGAGTCATATTCACGGCAATGGATACTGTATATATGTAATTGTTGAAAAATTGTTACATTTACCACCTACGATATTGGACAGATTCTGACTAGAATTGCGAGCACAAGCAAATAAAAAATAGACATGCTTCCAGCAAGGGTAATTACAACTGTAAAACAAAGGTCCAAGTGGCAACCTGTTCATACTTACTTGTGGAAGTTGAGATGATAATTGACAATGTCAGCAATAGCTTGAGTATCTGCAGCAGATCCTGATCGGCAACAGTAGATCAAGTCTGTAACTTTAGTCAGCTTGTCTGTCACACGATTAGCTATGTACGCTCTGTGTGAAAAGAAAAAATGGATAGTAGTATAGAAATAATAAAATCACCAAAATTTAAATTTGGAAAAAAAAATCTACATGTATATTTAGTAGTTTTGTTTCAAGAAACATTCAATACAATAAATGCATACCAAGCAGATTGGTAATTTAATAAGTGAGAAACAGAAGCCTTTGACGACAAAATGTATTACATCTAAATAAGGCGGTCAAAATGTTAAACAGAAAACTAAAGTAAAGTAAAAGACCACTTACCCTGTCGTGGTACGAGAATCGGCTCCGATTACTACACCATCCGCAAACTCAACAGCCATGATGGTGGTCTATAATAGAGGAAGTCGTAGAAGATATAATGCTAGGCATAAACATAGGAAGTATATCATCTTTTCATTCCTTAGTTATTCTCTCATTCAGTGGACATGCCCGGGGAAATTAAACTGTCTGTGACCGTGTCCTTTTCCTAAAATAAAAGGACACGCGACCGAGGCTATCTCCTTTATCAAAAGTTCAAGGGATGGACTAGATACTATTCCACGTAGAGATACCCAACCTGGATATAGTCTACTAAACTAAACGAAGTGAATCAATGTTACGACTATATTCTATAACTTCGGAATAAATAGATCTATTCTGAATTTCTGTCTAATTTTGAATTTTTGTCACATGAAAACCAGCCCAACAGAAGCCAAGGCCTGGCGTCAACAAGTCAAGGCCTGGCGTCAACTTGAAATAAAAATGGGTACCGCGATATAACAAAAATAATGCGAAATGTGAAAAATAAACTAATATTCAATGTGAATTGACAGGAATCTTCTTGCCTCGCTTTAGTACTTTAGGGCCTAGTTTTGGCAAATCATGGCAAATAGGAGCACGGGATTCGGGTTTTGACGCCCAAGATCCCCTCTTAACGTCGTGGTATAATAAGAGACTACTTTTATCGGGCTAGATAAAATACAAATCATGAAAAAGCTGGGCATAGAATGGCATTATTCAACCAGTTGGCCAACAAAAGTGAAAACACTTCTGTCATGACCCGACTCCTGAGGCTGAGCGATAATACAGAACCCGGCTCAAGCTAAAGAACCACAGGCTAAATGGGCATGAAAGTTAACTTTTGCGACAGAAAGAAGGATGAAAGTGTGAACAGTGGATTTAAAACTTACACCAGTCCTGTGTTCAGCCGACATCCAGTCTGGGATCATGTTGGCGGCTGAATTTTCAGCCGTAGCTCTTTGCTGCATCATGCAAGTGGCCATTTTGAAGATTCTGTAGTGTTTACGATATGTGTAGAGAGGTGGCGCTACGAGCTCTGTCGATGGTCGCGCCACCTCTTGATTTTTCAAGGCGAAAATCACTCTACGATCCACTTCCAAAGTTTTGTTTTTATGGATATAAAAAGTGCTAGGTTGTTGTTTTTTTCTGGAGGAGGCGGGGTTCACCGTTGTCATAATTTTGTTTTATACAAAACGCTGTCGATCAGCATACCATCGTTCCCTTCAAATCATTTATTTTATTGGCAGGGAGGTAAATTAGGCATCAATATCGAGTGGCAGATATTGTAGTAACCGTGGTTAACACGAGAGGGCAGTAGGGTGGGTAGTAGGATAGGACATGTTTCTTTTACTGAGGCATGCGCTAAGGGAAGGGGAGGGGCTAGAGGGAGGGAAAGGTATCATAGGATAAAGGGTCCACCAATACGGATACCCGACACTCACCCCCCCCGGGGTATATATACGGGGAATACTGGGATATATACATACATAGAAGGGGAGAGACTTGGGACATTCATATAGACTGGGATATAGAGAGATATGCAGTAGATACCACGACGTACTAGACGCACTATGTGCGCTAGAACCAATATATTATACCACACTGATCTCGGATTGTCATGCAGTAACAACCGTAAGAATACAGGGAAGGAGTCTCATAAGATCTCATATGATTCAATGTCTATACTAACAATCAACCTAGCATCTATGTACAGGATAAGATACAATACACAAGTAGTGGCGTACTAAAACTCATCGTGTTGTGTTGTTCATACCGGAAACCTACAGCTACTATATATCACCATGACTCTCTATTCAATATCGCCTATCGTCTCCTACAATATAACGTTCTATATTAAACATCATGAGAGGCAATACCCCGAAGTCCGAGTATATTCGAACGCATATGAACACTAGCTAGATATATTCACCCTGGCCCGATGCACCGCCCAATAGCATAAAGATCCGAAGCTACGCGCGCAACACTGGTTGGAGAACCACGGGATTGGAGATTGTGTGCAGAGGGGAGGGTGAGTATTTGGATAAATGTCGAAACAGGGGTCATCAGTGGCGGACTTGGTGAAGGAAATACAGGAGAACAATGCTCGAATTACACAAAGTGCAAAGAACTTTGCTGAAACAACAGAACGAATCGGCAAAGTGGAGAGGGAGAAGGTGTCCATAATCAAAGATGGAATAAAAAATCTTGCTAAATTAATGGAGAAGAGATTGGCAAGAATGAAGGCGTCCGCAAGACCTAGTGTGGGGGTTCATGTGAATAGGGAGGTAAAGACGGAAAGAGAGAGTACAGAAGATTCATCTCCGGACTCTTCTGTCCAGGGACCACCGAGTTACGCTAACTTGAGCGCGGAGAGTACAGCAGTGGGAGGTGCTAGGCCCAAGAGAAACAATCCATTCGCAGCAGATTTTTGTGATGACCCTAGTGTGCCATTAATACCTGAAGTAACGTGGGACGCTGGTAAGCCGCCATATTACACAGAGCCATTAGTGCCACTCCCTTATAATCCAGACTTTGACTACTTAAGCCCGCAAGGGGCCAAAGAGGAGCTGCTCAGGCAAAGCGTGGATATTGTCAGCAAAGAGTTGCAGAGAACTCAAGCCGCTCTTAAGGCAGCGGAGGAAGATACCCTGAGGACAGTCCAGGATATGAGAAATGATTGGGAACGAACGAATGAAAAAATGTTAAAAGATGCCGAAGATAGGCACGAAGCTAGGATAAACGTACTAAAACTAGCATGGGAGGAGGGCGCGCGACGAAGGGTGAAAACTGCAGAAGACGGAAATAGGGATATAATTATAACGCTGCAGAATGACTGGAAAAATGCACAACAGAAAATGGAAAAAACAGAACAACAGAGAAACGAATATATGACGAATGAAAAAGAAAACCATAACAAGGAGTTGGAGGAGCTGAAAAGGGAGCTGGAGGAGGAAAGACGGGCCAGAGCTAGAGCCAATAGGAAGGAAGAAAGCGATCGGGAGGAGTGGGAGAGGGCAGAAATAGCAAGACACGAAATGGAGGAGGTGAGAGAGGCCAGAAATAGAGAGTGGTGTGAGGAAATGGAAAAGGAAAACCAAATAAGGGAAGCAAGGGCAAACTGGCTAGCAGAAGAGATGGATAAGCTGAAAATAGAACATGAAAAGGAGAGTGCCCTATTTAGAGATGCGTCTGTGCGTTACAAACAGGACAGGAAAAACCTTACAGACATGGTCAGAAATCTCACGAACGCTGGAGGGGTAGAGCAGCCTAAAAATAGCGTACTGCGGACACCCCAGAGAGCAAACCAGCAAGCAACGAAAATAGGTGTTAGTAGCACAATTTGCTCAGAAGATTCCGGGGATATAACCGAGATGTATAGGCTACCTAATGTGCTCCCAGCGTTTACCCCTGCACAAACAGGAAGATGGTCAGATAAGTCTAACGAAGGGGGAGGGGCGGCAATGAGACACTTCATTAGGGGGCCTGAAAATTTTCGACATTCAACGGCGACCAGAAATGTGTCTGAATTCCTGACAGAGTATGAGGACTATGCAAGTGCCTTGGGCATACCTGAGATGTACTGGCTGCAGGGGCTGGGTGGTAGATTGGAGGGATCAGCTAAAGCATATTACCAACAAGTCGCATCAGTTGCAGCCAGAAAACGGGGTACACTGTCGTACTCAGATATCAAAAGTAAATTCTTGACCAAGTTTCAGGAAATGCCGTATAGTGAGGTGAAGGATGACTATTCCCGGCGACGACAGGAGACAGGTGAGAGTGTGGAGACATATGCAGACGCCATGCTGGTATTGCTGGCAAGGACATCACTGCACGAGGATGAGAAACTGAAGGCTTTTATAGCAGGTTTAAAGGATGGATTAGCAGAGAGAGTCCTGACAGAGGCTCCTCGCACTTGTGAAGAGGCTAGAAGAGCGGCCAGAAAACATGAGTTGTCGGACGAGCAAAATGAAAAAGCACTGAGACTTCACCTAGTGGGTTCTACTCAATCAATGATAGCTTCTCTGGCAATGAAGGGTTATGACGTTACTCCCAGTGATGTCAGATCACACCCCGGTCCTGCTAGAAGCCTACCAGTAGAGGAGAAAGGAGAATGGACTCCTAGAAGAGGTAAGGAAGAGAGACGCCAGGAAAGAGAATGGACTCCTAGAAGAGGTGAGGGAGAGAGACGCCAGGAGAGAGATAAGAATAAGAGATTAAGCGTTCAGTCACCAAAAACAACTGGGGTGGTGAAAAACGGAGTGTATCGGCAGAATTTTCAGTAGA
Source organism: Sthenelais limicola (assembly GCA_942159475.1). Taxonomy (NCBI): domain Eukaryota; kingdom Metazoa; phylum Annelida; class Polychaeta; order Phyllodocida; family Sigalionidae; genus Sthenelais; species Sthenelais limicola. Next base: position 70,673,836 of record OW804097.1, on the reverse strand, counting down.
TAAGCCGGTTGGAATGTTGCCAGCCATACCGGCAGAAAGGGAGGATCAATCTGAGGAAGATGGAGAGGATGAAAGCGGAAGTTCAGTTTCAATAGATGATAGTGACATAAGTATGAGTCAAGAGAAAGGAACTCAGGAGGTGCAGGAGATGGCCTTTCGAGAAAAGGAGGTGAAAAAAGCAATGAGAAAGAGGTGGAACCAGAAGAGGAGAAGATGGAAATTACAGGAGAAGAAAAAAGAACAGCGTGAAAATAATAGAGCGGTGCAGGAATTGAAACTTCAGAAGAAAAAGGACAATGGATTGATGTCCTTAAGTAAACATAAAGAGGTGACACAAAACAGTATAATTAATAGTAAGGAGGGCGATGATCGTTCCTCACGCCTGGTGTTACAGGACAGTGACGCGGGGAAAGTGACAGTCCAACTGGAAAACTGCAGAACAATTTGCACAGTTGGCTCAGCAAAAATTAGCTGCCTGGTGGACACGGGAGCTAGTATCAGTTGTATTTCGACGGATACGTTAAACCAAGTAGTGCAGGAAAAAGGGGCGCTGCTCCGCCGTGTACAGACATATTTGGTTATTTACACAGCCGATGGGGGGCGCCACAAGTCGAATGAAAGGGTGTTGTTGTCTATTAACATTGGAAAAGTTCGCACTAACGCATGGTTTTATGTTGTGAAGGGTTTATCCCTTCAGTGTATCATAGGAGTCGATTTCTTGAAAGCAAGAAAGGCCAAGATTGACTTCCAAATCCAAGACCCTGACCATTACACCGTTAGAATAACTAAGCCTAAATTAATACCTCCGAAATCAGAATTTACTTGCATGGCAGTGGTTTCGGCGCATCAAAATTTAAATCATGCAGTAGGAGTAGTTGACAATTTGAAAAGATGTGTGCAGGTCCCATTTGCGGTCAAGAGAGCCCTCGTGAGGCCACAGCGGGGGGGAAACAATATACCGGTTACCGTATTTAACGCTGCTAACACGCCAATAAAATTGGGAAAGGGTTCGGTTTTGGCAGCATTTTCAGTGGTCAATGAAGATGATTATGTAAAAGCTGGGGTTCCCGGTCAGTCTGAGCGACCGATCGAGGAGGTAGGTAGCACAAAATGCAGTGAGACTAGGGTTGATTACACCCTAGGCGAGAATCTGTCGGCGGAGCAGAAACTAAGTATGGCAAGTTTGCTACAGCGTTACCGCGCGGTCTTCGCCACAAAAGATTCGCCGATATCGACAACTGACATTTTTGCACATAAAATAGAGTTGAAAGAAGATTACGTGGCCCCTATTCGAAGTCCATACCGTACAAACCCTCATATGACAAGGGTACTGGAAACAATGCTGGAAGAGCAGATGCGTTTGGGCATTATTGAACGAACGAATGGCGAGTCTGAATTTGCTGCGCCATGCTTTCTAGTGGAGAAGGGGAAAGCAGCTGCAAGACAGGACAAAAAATATAGAATTGTCATAGATTACAGAAAAATTAATAAATGTATAAAGAACGAATGTAGGGTCTTCCCTTCAGCAGACGAGACGTTGGAAAACGTCGGGGGACTGGGGGGAAGATTTTTCTCAAAATTGGATTGCCATTCAGGATTTTTTCAAGTGCCTCTAAGGCCAGAAGACAAGCCCAAAACTAGTTTTGTCACACCCAGAGGGGTGTTCCAGTACAAGGTCATGCCTATGGGGCTCAAAACTTCGCCAAAAGCGTTTCATTCGGTGATTGAGAGCGTTTTAAAATATGTGCCAAATGCACTGCCCTACATGGATGATGTAATTATAGCATCACAAACATGGGAGGAGCATCTGCAGCACGTGGAAGAGGTATTGCAAGCATTCCAAGTGGCGAAGCTTAAGTTCAGGGCGGAGAAATGTGCGTTTGGGTATGAAATAATGCAATTTCTAGGGTTTGTAGTAACGAAAGATGGGTTGCAGCCGGACCCAGAGAAGGTTCGTATAATTCGTTCATATCCAATACCAAAAACTGTCAGGGAAATGAGGGCCTTTAACGGTCTGGCAAATTACTATAGGACATTCATTCCAGGGTTTGCAGATAAAATGGTCCCCTTGTACCAGCTGACGAAGAAGCTTGGTAGAAGAGAGCGTTTTCAGTGGAATACAGAGGCAGATAGAGCGTTTAAGGCAGTAAAGCGGTCAATGTGCGAAGATGTCGTTCTAAGATACCCTGATTATTCTAAAGGGTTCACTATCTGGTGTGATGCTTCTCGAATTGGGATTGGCATCGTGTTGACACAGCTCCATGATAATTGCTTCCATAGGCCGGTTGCGTTTGCAGGAAGAAGCCTGTCTTCCGCTGAACAAAATTTCTCGGCGACAGAAAAAGAATTGGTGGCGGTCCGGTATGGCTTGGAAAAGTTTAAGCATTACGTTCTGGGCAGTCACTTTGAGGTATACACTGATCATGCGGCATTATTAGCCTTAAACGCTAAACAGGATCTTACAGGAAGAATGGCTCGTTGGATCGACTGGTTCAGTAATTTTGATTTCACCTTGCGGCACATCAAAGGAAAATGCAACATCACAGCCGATATTTTATCAAGAATGCCATATTTTGGGGATGGCATTACAGCAAAAGAAGAGCAGGGACCGCAGCAGAGGCAGGTAAGATTCAAGGCGGTGAATCACATCCGATTCTTTGATAAGGAGGAGGTACTAGAAGCATCGCCCATCAGAAAGTATAGGAGACCGTCAATCTTAAAAAATGGGCGTCTCAGAAATAAGAGGCGAGATGAGAAGGATGACACGCCAATTATCCAGGTAAGTGCACCAGAACCAGAGCAAGACACAGCACCTATCGAGGATGATAGTAGGGACTTCACAAAAGTCGATGGCACGGTGGTGACACGCCTGGGCACGCCAGGGGAGCAAATAATGATGGTTACTAGAAAAAACCCGCGTGTAACGGAAAGGATGGCGCTATATATCGAGGAAAGAGACAAGGCAAGGAAATTAGGGGAGGAAGACTCAGAAGAGGGGGATAGTCAGTCTGATACTGGCAACCATGACACACCAGCACGAGAGAAGGAGACAGAGGCTGAGGAAGAGACACCAGAGGGGACAGACCTAATCCACAGAGGAGTGTCAAGACGGAGGAAGGCTTTGGGAGTCCCGTCATTGGTTGGTAAGTATCAAAGAGAGAAAAGACGAAAGGGAGTAAGGGCTAGAGAAGTGCAAATCACAGATACGGCGTTCTATGAAAGGCTCATCACTGAGTATGGGACTTTAGGTACGAGAGAGGTGTTCGAGAAGGAGCAAATAACTGACGAGTTTTGCAGCGATATGACAAATTACATTGAGAGGGAAAAGCTCCCGAAGGATAACACGAGAGCAAGGGGAGTTTTGCTGCAACACGACTGTTTCTTGCTATCAGGCGGCATCCTGTACAGGGTACCACCAAGGACGAGAAAGGCACAGATAGAAGAGAGAGCGCAATTAGTGGTCCCACAATCTATGGTGGAAAAATTATTGAATCAAATACATGACGTCGGTTTGGGCGCACATATGGGTATAAAAAAAATGCTTAGCATTGCTTCACCGCGGTACTACTGGCCATCAATGGCTAGAGACATAGGTGAGTATATTGGGTCTTGTCAGAAATGTCTGGAGGTGAAACCAAATCCTAATCCTATCAAGGTACCTATGACCGTTAAGGAGCTGTCACAGGTACCATGGGACGCTATCGAGATTGATACCATAGGTCCACTGCCTGAATCGAGCAGAGGCTATAAATATGTGCACACGGTCTGTGATGTAGCCACAAGGTTCTGTGTAGCTTGGCCAACAAAAGACATAAAATCTGAAACCTTAATACCTGAATTCTTTGAGCACGTAGTGTCTGTCTTGGGAGTGCCATGCACTCTTTTCAGCGATAACGGTTCTTCATTTACTAGCAAATTGTTCAGAAATTTCTGCACAGTAATGGGGATTAGGCAGGTCCTGGGATCTAGCTACTATCCTCAGAGTCAGGGTCAAATCGAGAGATTTAATCGTAGCCTGAAGACGGCCCTGAGAGCATACGTAAATAAAGATCAGAAAAATTGGTGTCAATTTGTGGCCCCGATTGTATTTGCGATGAATGCGTCGGATTCAAGCGCGACAAACTACCCAGCATATCTGCTAATGTATGGAAGATTCCCACGACTTCCTCACGAAAATGTTTTAAAGGAATACGAGGGAGAAATGAGGCCCCTTCTGGAGCAGCTAGGCAAGATCGTCGAAAAACAAGAGATCTATGGGGACCTAGCTCGGGAAGCATTACTGACGTCACAGGCGAAAATGAAGGAATATTATGATAGGCAGGCGAATGCACACAGGTTGAGGTCAGGATCGTTGGTATATATGAAGGTGAATCGCCTTCTACAACCTGGAACTGCATATAAGTTGCAGAAGAATTTCTGTGGCCCCTTTGTCATCTGTGCAAGACCCACAGGGTGCACAGCCAAACTAAGGAGGATGGATACTGGAGCAACACTGCCTAAACCAGTGCATGTATCTCATTTGAAACCGGTCAGTGTATCCAAAACCAGTCACTTTATGGAAAGACTGCTCTCACCAGATTTACTACCTTTACACGAGTATGAAGAGAAGGGCCCGCTGGATGAGAAGGGATGGCAGGACATAGCCTGCACAGAAGAAATAGGCTGCAATTGGCCTGAAGAGGAGGGAGAGAAGGATAAGAATGAGATAGAGGATACACAGTAGATTCTCCAGATCCTGTAGAACGTTAATAGAATAGATGGAATAAGTGTAGTACGTAGTACCTTGGCAAGGGCGCATTAACAATATATATATAGGCATGGGAGCTTGAGCGAGACGCGGTGTTTACATTCTCGAACAGCTGTGGTGGTTATAGGGTTGTAACCACGAAGCGAGAGCTGCAAGCCAGCAACAGTGGTTTTATGTGAAAGTAATACGAGGAAGTGAATGGGAGTGAGCCGCGCCTGGTGTGAGGAGTTATCCCAGCGAAATGGGGTTTAATCACGAGTGAATAAAAAGGGAGGTTGGGTTGGAATTGAGGGTAGAAAAAGAAAGACACAAAAAAGAAAACAAAAAACAAACTAAACAGCTCCTGTGCGGGTTCAGATGGAAGGAGGGAGAGAATCTAATGCCGTGACTACAGTCTGGCATGGGAGAATACCCTAGTATATGCCATAATAATTTCCTAAGTGAGTTAATATTATATAAAGGTCTAGGAAAGCTTTGCTTATCCGAGAAAAAGGGTAAGCAAAGTTAATTGTCACTGACAGTTCTCATTGGGTAAATAAAGGACTTATACAATGGATAGTAAGTGGGGAAGGGAGATGCGGGTGAAATAAGGTAGAATAAAGTCGCTTGTCGACTAACTATGGGTGACATTCTTGTGACAACAATGCTCGGCTAATATGACAAGCCCCAGGCGTAGCAGATACGTAAAACAGGAGAAATAATGTATCACGAAGTTGAAAGGGTATGGCCAGAATACGCATAAGGCAGGGTGAGTAAGATATGAGAGACAAATGGTAACAGCAAGGTAAGCTGCTCCAATAAGTCAAGCTTGGAGATGACTTATGGGATAGTGCCAGAGTGTCAGCTGCCCCGGAAGAAGGTAGGGGTTGGGCAATTAAAAATAAGATGGGAGATAAGGGCTGCCCAGTGGCACTAAAGTGGAGAGGAAGGAGCGCTCATCGCCGTTGATGTCGAAAGATGAACAAGTTGCCTGGTACAGCATTAGGGGTACAGGATATGTACGACATAGAACGTCTGATTATAAGATTGATAAGAATATTTACCATACATCCAGCTCACAGGTACGGAGGATGTCCCGAGAAAAGGTTGACAAACGAGTGGTACCTGTGGCATATGTATGCTGATCTGAGATTGCCAGACAACGAGGTGAAAAGCATCACAGATGTGTTCCCATTGGCAAGGACAAAATACCAGCAGCATAAATATATTGCCCACGTATTAATACGTCGGGTAATATGCAATATTTTATCGCTAGAAGCAGAGCAGAAACGATTGGCATACGAACAATGTGATAGAGTGGTTCTTTATCAATATATAAGTGGTCTAACCTTCATCCCAGCAGATAAAATTAACGCAGTTTTCACGGAAGAGGTGGACCTGCTAAACATTAAGGAGCTGTGTCCAAGCGCATGGGCGAAAGTCAAGGTACGTGTATTCACTTATAGGCAGTGAGAAGGTATTTTTAAAGTGGGTGGGGACACAGTATACAGTTTTATAGGCCTGTGAGCATTGAATACTGACTATCGAGGAGAATGTGTAGACCTATAACCAGGGGAGAGAAGGCAGAGGTAATACAGGTGATTCGATTGGCTCGTCTGTATATGCAGAAACCACACCTGAGATTCAGAGGGGCTAACGCTAGGAGGCGAATTGAAATGGAAACACATTTAAAAAATATCTGGTGGGGAGCCTCTCGTTTCTTGATTAGAGAAATGCCAGATAGGAGGGAGAGAATAGCCGTCAATCACATGAGCTGGGAGGATCGATCACGAAAGCAGCAGTATATATACCTGTCGATGTTAAAAAGTTATTTCGTCGGGACGATGTTAAAAATAGAATCTTGCAACTACCCAAGAGATATTATAATTAAGTTGTTGGCACGTAACACTGGGATGACAGTTAGTGACTTGGAAAAACTGGCGTGTGAACGATGGAGCTGGATTGAGAAAACATTGGAAAAATGGATTCCGGTGTCTGACGGTAGGTAATATATCTGACTCGATCATGTTATGTATAACTAGAGATACGGGGTCTTTGAGATGTTACAGTGAGCAGTTATTTCCAGTGGAGCAGTTTCTAAGACAAGGACAGGTTTATAAGCAGGGAAAAATAAATCAGAATGAAATAAAAAGGTATATAAGGCGACTTACCAGTGCGAGGTGTGGGGAAGGTTGGTTGTGGTGCAGAAGCGGAAGGAGTGCAAGGAGGGGTAGGGAGAAAGAGAGTAGGATATGAGTGTTTCTTGAGTATGATAATATATGATGAATAATATGGGTTATTATAAAAGAATAAGAAAAACTAAAAACAAACTACGTAACTACTATAACTAAAATCTACTGGGATATACAAAAAATGTGCTACTCGTTGGCCCAGCGGCGGTATGCCCTGAAAACAAGGGCACACGCCCGCCCATAAAACCACCGAGCGGCCTTCAAAGACAGGCCATAGACGAGGAGCCGAGCTAAATCGCTCAGGCTCCATACGTCCCTGGTTTCGACAATGACAATGTCATTGTCGATAGCCAGGTAAAGTTCTCGGCCTGCCATGGTTTCCAATAGGTTTGAAGATCGGGAAAATATATATAGGAGATAGGAAGCTGGTGTAGGGGGTCGGCGGAGATTGGGTGCTGCTGCGAGAAGTTAAGCTGGAAATGATGTCTACAGGATGCCAAATGGGGAATTTGCCTAATCAAAGAAACCACTCTGATATCATTGTAGGGACACGCCAATTGGCTAAAAAGATTTGATTGACGTAATAAATGAACAAAGGGGAGGCACCGGGGATCGAGTCATGATCGGGTCATAAGATCATGACACCATGACACTCATAGAGATAAGGAGCGAGGGAATAATGAGAGAATTTTTTTTTTAGAATCCATGAATTGAAAACCATATAATTGAATGAAGATTAGAGCGGTGTATAGTTGATGAGTCACTGATAAGACAAAAGCAGATTGGGTGTGAAAGTCAACGAAAAGCAGAAAGTTTCAATCACTGGGTGACAGGTGGGCATAAAAAACGCTGAGAAACGCTGGTCGTAATAAGTTTTACAGATATGGATTTCGTGGGAACGTGGGGGTTCGTTAGGACGAGGTAGTATGTTGTTCGTCGGCTGATTCGAGGATCCGATGTTTACATAAAATAACGTGTTGATAGAAATTGGGGAAACAAAGATGACTACAGTTAGGACAGAGTAAACTGAGTCTCAAAATATTCAGGTAAGGGTTCATGGTATTGTCTAGATTCCTTTTCGGTATATGAGAATAGCAGGAGTGGTCCAGGGGTGGATTAGTATAAAAATAACATGAAGTAAGCATACCAGCGTCTCCGGGGAAACACTATGCCATATAAGACAGGCAGGTGAGGTGACTATGGCAACGCAGGAAATAGACTGATCTATACAGATGAAGGGAGCACGGGCCGGCAGCGACCTAGTAGGCTAGGTTATACTGATGCATAATTTTAATGACAATAATAATATGAGGGAAATAATCCACCTAGACCCTGGGCATGGAATAGACAGATGAGATTATCAGGAGAGGAAGGGCGCTGCCGGATGACAAGCCATTTCTGAAGCTTTGCTCGGCTTTGCAATTTGGAGACAATGTTGGAGCATAGTAAAATAAATATCAAGAACGCGTCGATTTTGTGTATTAAAGTGTATTCGTTTTGGCTTTTAGCTCCCTGGATTAGATATCCTAGGCAGTTGCCTAATTATCGATTGGAAGTAGAATGGTACTTGCTATCTTTATACGAAAAATGTGATAAACTCCTACGGTCCCTGAAAGTTAGGCCAGGAAAATGGTACTCTACCAAGCGTTTGCGGGTAATGAGTGATAAAGACAGAATGAGTGCGATCTTGCATCAGGTCTATAGGATTTTGGATGTACTATTGGAATTATACTCAACGGATTATTTAAGAAAGCGCTGTTGCCAGAGAAAAAATCACAAGGAGGCGGACACCAAGCGGTTCATGGCATTGTCAGGTTTATCTAAAACAAAAGTGCAGGAATTGCTTCAAGGGACGGTCAACGTAAGATCACCAATCGAATGGATTAATGGAGATTGGTTGCTGCATGCGGTGGGTCAAGTTTTCTTTCTCTGTCTGTAGTGACAATCTTGGGGAAGGAGAAAGTTGATACATTTGAATCAGATAGGGAGAGGGGTGACGTCACGGGCTAGCCGGCAAATATGGAAGTGACATATATCATTTTGTAATTCGAGGATTCGGTTTGAATGGATGGAATGCAGAATGATTGTTCTTGAAATCGTTTAATGAAAGGAGACGCCTAATGATGATTGAGCGAGACGACGTGTGATACAACGAGGCGTTATCTTATATGGTCGTGTAAAGGTGACATGTTGTGATGAATTTGACTCGTGAAGATAACGTTCTGGAAAGCATACATTTCAGATAGAATTAATGAAGGTATGGTTTTCTGTTAAAACACGCCGTGGTGGTCGTTTTCGGGTGTATCAGGAAAATCACTTCTTGGGAGGCCCTCGGGCTACAAACTATGAGTAAGACATAATAATAAGTGTATGTCATATATAATAGTCGTTGCAAGAATGGTTGTTTCAGAATAGAAATAAAAAAATCATTTTAAGGTGTGGAGCGCAATGATTTTATGTTATGAAGGGAGTGAGGGTGAAGGTTACTACAACTGGTCTTTATCTTGAAGACAAAATATATGGGCTATTATTTGGTAATTCGGTGAGTGTCTACAAGGAACTCACTGGGGATTGATAGCCTGGGATTTGGGGGTATGTGTGACTAGATGTTGTGTGAGCTTGGGACGTTTGGATTGGTATCTGTTGATGGTATATAGAGCTTGTGGGATACGAATTTTTGTATACCCAATGAGAAAACAATAATCTCTCCTCAAAATATGATGGGAGTGGGCTTGTGGGGTGATGACACTCGGCGCGTGTGTATTACTGTAAGATGTTTATGTCATATTTTGTGGCTTGAGAATGAGTGATGGAACATACGCAAAACTGAAAGTATCGTGTCTGGCGGGGCGGGTGGTACAACATAGGTCGCGTGCGCAGGAAGTGGGGTCTGGAAGAGTATCAACTCAAAACATTAATTATGAGTGGGAGTCAGGGGTGGTAAATATGGGTAATAAAGCTTGGCAGAGGAAGTTGGAAGGTAATAAAGGATAATGGGAAGAAGAAAATAACAAATACACGCGGATCTTGAGGGGGGGTCTGAAGTTTAGGGTCTGGAGTTTAGTGTTTGGAGTTTAGTGTCTGCACTGGTGTCCTAATGTGGCGGTAGTCCTCAACTTTGAATACAATGGAGCTGGAACAGAGACAAATGTGTCGTTTGGAAAAAGCTAGATTGGGTGCAGACGAGCTGAAGATCTTGAAAAATCAGAAGGGAAACCTGGGGATATTGCTGGTCAGGGCCACTAGGTATTTTCTTGTGAACCCTGTGAACAGAGGTGGATCCGCACGTATTTCCACGAGAGAGCGATTGGAAAGGGATACGTATATATATATTCTGAAGGAACGTTGCAGAATCTATGTTGAAAGCAGGGGTTTTCGGGCAATAGAACGGCTCACGACACGGGGCGGAAGAATGAGAAGTGTCTTCGAAGCCCAGGAGGCAGTAACTGTGTCCGATAAATTAATACATTTGACAAAGGCGGTGGGCGAAATGTTGCTAAACATCTTGGACGTCTATTGTGCTGAGGAATTCAGATTAGAGTGTATAGAAGATAAACGACAACACAGATTGATTCCCTATCTGCAGAAGCGCACAGGCCTGGCGAAAAGACTTATAGTCGCTAACTTGGAATCGGATATTGACTTTGCGAACCTGGGTGACGTATTGCCAGAAGAGTATTTGCCAGACATAATGACAAGAAAGGTGAGTTATATGGAGTCTCACAAATTAGTGGAAGAAGGGGGCATCCCCGTGTAAGCATATACTGTCTATATTTGTCGTGGTCGATTGGTAAAACATCACCAGTTGCTAGGGAGTGGGAAAAAACAAGACTATAATGGGTAGGTGAAGATGGACCTAGGGTATATAAAGCATGCCGGTGGAGGGGGGGGGGGACCAGGGATATATAGTATTGTCACAGGAGATAGACCTGGTATAGTAGGGTTTGCATCACTGTAGTGAAAGATGGATACAAGAAGGGGGAGTGAGATGATTAATGCGGAAATTATTAGGAGGACAGATAAGGCTGCCAGAATGGCAGCCATCTTGAATCAACAGGTCAGGGCCAATTGGTTAATGCTCGAAATCTTGAAATTCTTCATGTTGTCTCCATTTCAGCGATATCCGGAGTTTGAGCCCATTAGAAGGCTGCAAAAGGAGACGCATATCGTTCGCTTGAGAAAAGCGGCATTTGATTTTTTAAGAGGCCTACGTTATGAGCCTATTCGGTCCTTGACGATTGATATCTCGCAGAGACATACTCTCACGCCATTAAGGAGGCTACAGGATACGGTATGCATTATCTCGGATTTAACATATGAAATTTTAAACATGTTTCGTCCAAGGGTGAGGGGGATATTCCCTGAAAATATGGAGCAAGCGGTAAAATTCCTGGACAAGCTAACAGAAATGTCTGAGGCAACTATAAGACATCACCTGTCGTTACCGGTGGATGTATATCAAATCGAGCTAAGATTGCCTCTGTCATGGATGCCCGTGGGCTTGAAGGTGAGTTTTGGACAGTTGAACCCATAGGTACACAATACATATCTGAAATGTGCAGGGTTATGTTATGAGGGTGTATATTAGGCTTTATGATACGTTTGGGGCTCTGTTGGATACAGGGTGACAAGGTATACATGTAAGAATTATGGAGGTATAAGATGCCTACGTGCAACTCACTGGGGTGTCGGGGTTGTGTGGAGGAGCAGGTTTAAAAATTCATGTAAGGAAATTGAAGCGAATTGGAGGCGCATTTACTCTTTTGGTCGAGTATGATGTACTGTGCTGGATTGGAGTGTATGGAGCCAGTAACCTAAATGGTGAGATTATTGGTATATTTTGATGGGGGCTGGAACGTATGAAAAGTGGAGCTTGGGAGGCAAGACAGTTAAAATTAGACACAGCAATTGGGCTCAAGCAGTCGAAACCCATAAGTAGCTTGCAAGCGGTTGGGGGGGGGTTGTTCTATAAATTGCAAGACAGGCCTCATACACGATAAGTGGCTAGGTGTCATTATGCAGTATTTCATCTAGCAGAGGAAGGTCATGAGCTGGGACACCCGTACCCTAACTTAATATGGGGATGTGTCGTATGCTTGAGAGGGAGGGGGGAAGGAGCAAGCCCAATAGGTCTTGGACTGGTCTGGTCTCAGATATAAGCTCAGCACAGCCAGAGGGGGAGCATCACTTGACTTTTGTACAGGGATCAGGAACGAACTTGCATATAGAAAGAACGGGGACTAGTATCTTACTACAGGACTAGGATCGCAAGATGTTCGGACTCATAATAGGGTGAGTTTACTAGAACTATATCACTTTTACATAGGCCAGTAAAGGCTAGTGTGGATTTCTCAGCATTAAGCCGTTTTTCATTTTTGGCTAACTTCTTGTTTTTAGGATCATGATGTGCATGCCATATAGTTGCATGGCTACAACGGTTCTAAGGCACAACTATGGAGTGGTATTCGCTGACCGTGGTACATTGATAACAGGGGTGGAAACTATGAGTTTAGGCTTCCGTTCTGAGCTGAATATTAGACCTCCACAGCCGATCCAGATAGTTAAGGGAGATTGGCCAAAAGGTTATGAAATGGTGGGGGAGTCTTTAGACGAGTATATCAGGGAGCTACATTCGAGGGCCGCAAGGGAGTATGAGCGTGCAAATCACTTGAGAAATATTTTGCAGCGCCCTAAACGATTAAAAAGAAATTATCTGGCCCCGTTTGGAAAAATTGTGGCTGGGATTCTCGATCTATCAACTAACTCTGATTTAAGAAACGTAGAAAGACACATTATTCATAGGCTTGCACCAGGGATAATAAGAAACCCACACCTGAGGGATGAGGCTCTCATGAAGTTAGTAGCCAATTCCAATATCATATTTAGGTTCCTAAGATCGCATGTAAACGAATCAATAAGCGCCATGGATGAATTAGAAGATAAATGGCTACGCTTTGCGAATAAGACGGCTCAATTATCGGACATAATGCACGAGGAAGTGGACTCACAGGGGAAAATCCAACAGCAGCTCCAAGGCTCCATTTTGGAATGCCTGGCGATAAGAAATTACATTGAAGATATAACGATAGTGGGTGATGTCTTGGAAACATTAAGAGAGGGAAAAATACATGAGTCACTTGCCAAGGTATTTATGGAAAGTCAGTGGGAAGAGAGAGTGAGACAGGTATTAGGAGATAACAGCACTTTGAACATTTTGGGGGATTATATCGACTGGAATACTAACGTTGGGGTACAGATAGGGCCCAACAACACGATCAACATACTGGTACCAATTTCCCTAGCAAACGATTCGGAGCCCCTTCAGTTGTATGAAATGGAGGTGTTTGATACGCCATTGCATGTGCACAAGGAATCTCAGGATGGATGCACACGATTGAGATCGGCCACACAACGCATGTTGGCCCAACGCGGCTCAGGGGAATTAATGGAGGTAGACGCCATTGAATTAATGCAATGTACTAAAAAAGGGAGCTATATATGTCCATTCACCTTCATAGATAATTCAGGAAAGGGTGAGGACTGCATGATCGCTTTATTTAATGACCATAGTGCCAACGTTCTTAGGTATTGCATGTTTGACATGTACTTGAAGAAAAGGGCACCAGACATTGTTAAAAACGTGGAGGGGTCAACGTACTTGCTTATAAATAAGGGACCCAAGGGGTTACTGACATGCAAAAATAGTACAAGGCAGGTCAATATCGTGGGGATCACTGTGTTCGAGGTGTCCTGCGGATGCACCCTGCAGATTGACCACCATAGATTGGCACCAAAGGAGCTGACGTGTAGAGAATTAAGCGGGGTAGAGGTTTCTGTGGCGCATGGGTTTAATTTGGCGTTTGCAAAAAGTTTTGGTATACCGGTGGGAAACTTTTCGGGAGAAAGCCTCACTAATTTCTTAGTACATTTAAATTTGCCAACAGGTAAGGAACTAGGGAAAATGCTAACAGCAATGTCCCCCCAGCAGTTTGCAAAAGGAATGGAGGTAAATAAGGTTGCGAGAGAAATTAAGAATAACATGGAGCAAGGTGAAGCATGGCAATATAAGGCATGGCGAGATCTAACAGATCTAACTGTAACGCCGCAGGTACCACTGGTATTCTGGCTAATAGAAATGATACATGTATTAATAACCATTTATCTTTGCTATAGAATTTTCAGAATGCTCGCGATCATTGGATCGTTAAAAGGGGCGTTGGCAGGGAAGATCGGCTCAACCCTGGAACTATTTCCAGAGGATAGTTGGGGCAAGATTGATTGGGGAACACAAGGCCCCGCCCTGAACTCAGATTCACTTGAAGCAGGCGAGTCTGGGGAATGGCCATCATATGGTACGATGCTGGCAGGACTAGTAGTAGTATACGTGTTGGGACAACTAATACGATGGATCTGTAATGGGTGTGGATGTAGAAAAGCTCGAGGCCATAACACGGCAGGACACACAATACTTAGCCTCCGTGTACAGGAGGGAGAGAAGCGGTATGCTCTTTTCCTGTGTAAATTGGTATATCCAGTGGAGGTACTCAGATCGGCCACGCCACCTGTCGTCACGGGAATGGTAGCAAAACAGGTTTGCTGCTCGTTCAGGACAGTTGTTCGACTTAGGTGGCTTGGGGGCCTAGAGGTAGAAAATGCTGGTTCAGCAGAAACGGTCGAGTTGCCAGAAGAAATAGTATTCTGGTCACTAAGACCTGCAGAAAAGATCGAGCTTCTTAACTCCACTTCCAACAGCCGACTCCTGGTAGCCACTAATCTCCATGGAAATGAAGCAGCTGTTGGTTCAAAACTATAAAAACGTAAGTAGGTAGGGTGTTGCGCATGCGAGGGGACCTGCAAAACTTCTTCAAGTTGGTATCATACAGATTTTCTTTAATTAAGACAGAAAATACTATAACTATTGGTGGAATATTGAATAATGCATGGCTGCCATAGGCAGAACAAAAGGCCCCTCTAGGGACTAATGAAAAGTAATAATAATGCATGTAAATATAACATAAAAACCACAAATTAATGGTTGTAACCTCCCCTGATCTTTACCATATGTATGACTGAAGGAGAGTGAATGAAGCATTACTTAATGGGATAATCAGTGTTGGTAATATAAATCTGTGTATGACCTGTATAGGGATATATACGGTGTCTAAATCCTCCCATTTATGACTCATTACAGGAGGAGAACGACCAAGGCCCGTTGGACCACATGGCCGGTAACACTCCAAGCGTGAGTCGGTAAAAAGACATTTTGCATTAACCTTCAAGCAAGCAGACACCACGTGACGATACCCGGACGAAAAAGAAATGCCATGTTGTCCGTTCGCCCCCACGTGGGCTCTCTCCATCCGGCAAACGGGGCGGTCCGTTTGGATAAAAAGAACTTTCCTTGTGCTTAGTAATGATTCCACAACGCGTTTGGCGCACACACCCGGCTTAACAGACCACGCGCCACTACTTCACCTTGCCTGACGCTACAACCTAGTTTACATATACTACTACGCTCATCCCAACGTGGCGGAACTTTAACCTAATTTATTGATACTTAGTATACATGATGGGATACTCATTAAAAAGTTAGCTAATATGTACTCAATATACTCATTATAGTTAGCCAATTGATATCACTTCGTGCTATATATATTTGTGTGATCAGGATTATCATTGTTGCTATATTATTGTCTCTTTAATTTGCTTGTTATGTTTCTTCTTGTACTATCTTATATTTGGATTTTATTTACTGTTTGAGCGAGCAACTATGCAAATATTTGCAGCATGAAGCTGGTTCCTCATTTTGTAACACCATTTATCCCCAACGTTTCTCCCTATCCTATATATAGACATATAGATAATACCCAGGTATCCAGCCCTACCCGGTCCCCTTTCCAGACACATTCGAATTGGTTGAGTTGTAGTCTTAATTAATTGAGTTTTCTCGCCCACTGCAGGTATCCTTGTGGCAGGGCCCATAGATTGTTCATGTGATCTGAATAAGGCTGCATAGGGCCACCTGTCAGTTCCAGCCGGGGGTGCTAATATATATACCTCATGCATGGCTATTCATGCTGGGTTGTTTTCCTTTCATTATGGGGGGGGGGGGGGAGGGAGGGGGTAGTACATGCTTCACCATTGCGGTGGCAAGTCACAATATTCAAGAAAATTCAGTGTTGGTGGTGATTCGGGTATAGGAAGATATCAATAGCTAGATGTTATATTAGCATTGTAGATTGAAGCCAAGCAGTCAGCAATATAGTAGCCATACAGTGTTGTAGAAGTAGCTATATAGAATGAGGTCAACACAAAGAACTTAGTGGTATTCCCAGTACTTGTATTATGCTCCATGGCTGGGTGTGCAGGCCCGGAGGCCGCACACCCCGCCACACTCTGTACATCTAGTATACAATCATGGTATATATGCTCAGGTGGGGAGTGTCAGGTGTATATTCAAGAAAATTCAGTGTCGTAAAAGTATATGTATATAGAGTATAGAGACACGTATATATCTGCCCAAAACGACTAGTCTTTTGCCGTAGGTCTTTAATCTTACGAGATGTGCGGGCTCACCTTAGGATGAAGTCTGCCATCTAGCCGGGATGCGGCTCATCATGTAATCACGCATTCTATCTTCCAGCACTGTTGTTTGTCTGACGGCCCTCATGACGCTCAGACACATTCCTGCATTCGGTCTGATAAAATCATATTGCCACATTGGAATCGGCATTATTTTTGTGCCAAACCTTGGGGAGGGAATATGGGGTAAAGAGATGAAATGCCTAATATATGGGACTTCCCCCTTCTATTAGTATATCGAATATAGAGTCCAATGTAGAGTGAACGCTGGTGCCATCTATCCCTTTTTCTATTCTAAAGGCCGGAATGGGCTTCGTCAATGTCACAAGAAGTTTCTTGTAAAAGCTTTGATTGTTTTTGAGTGCAGCACAATCACCTTCAAGTGTTTGGCTCGGATCACAGGGGTGGTTCTGATGGGTCCACGTAGGATCTCTTTACACAATCAATAAATGATAAATTACTTCAAAATAATTAATCTAATTCTCCTCCCATCTGGGACAGTGTTTCTCCCATTTAACTGGAACACCCCCGTTGCTCCCCCCACATCCTGCATAATTAGGTGTTTTGCTATGTGCGTTGGTTAACGCGGTTGAATTCGCCATTCGGGAACACACAAAAGAAGAGTAAAAATAAAAAATATAGTCTCTGCAGGGTCCCAAATTTCCTGTCCTGACTTACATCTTATATTACTATTGCTTATGGCTTGTTGGTACAAAATACGCCCAATTTAACCCATACCCCATAGTTACCCCTATATAATTACCAAGTTTGTGCGTTCAGATTTGTACACGAGCGCGTAGGCGATTTTATTGTTAAGATGACGGGAAAAATGTACTACAAGAGGCAAGAGAATGTATTGTATTTATGAGCTACCATGAATCTTGGATTTTGCGTGCGCGTAAGCGATTCTAATTGTTAAGGGAGGAAGATGTGTACCTCCTAGAATTATTATGTGTATTCATGGCTGTATTTATCGAGTGTCGGGACGAAAATTTTTTAGGGGGATTTTTCTTGCTTATCGAGTAAAAGGGTAGTGTAGTAACCGTGGTTAACACGAGAGGGCAGTAGGGTGGGTAGTAGGATAGGACATGTTTCTTTTACTGAGGCATGCGCTAAGGGAAGGGGAGGGGCTAGAGGGAGGGAAAGGTATCATAGGATAAAGGGTCCACCAATACGGATACCCGACACTCACCCCCCCCGGGGTATATATACGGGGAATACTGGGATATATACATACATAGAAGGGGAGAGACTTGGGACATTCATATAGACTGGGATATAGAGAGATATGCAGTAGATACCACGACGTACTAGACGCACTATGTGCGCTAGAACCAATATATTATACCACACTGATCTCGGATTGTCATGCAGTAACAACCGTAAGAATACAGGGAAGGAGTCTCATAAGATCTCATATGATTCAATGTCTATACTAACAATCAACCTAGCATCTATGTACAGGATAAGATACAATACACAAGTAGTGGCGTACTAAAACTCATCGTGTTGTGTTGTTCATACCGGAAACCTACAGCTACTATATATCACCATGACTCTCTATTCAATATCGCCTATCGTCTCCTACAATATAACGTTCTATATTAAACATCATGAGAGGCAATACCCCGAAGTCCGAGTATATTCGAACGCATATGAACACTAGCTAGATATATTCACCCTGGCCCGATGCACCGCCCAATAGCATAAAGATCCGAAGCTACGCGCGCAACAATATAAACAAAATTACATGGATGTTTAATTACGGTATTTGTTTATTAATGCATCTAATATCTTGGGTTCAATTATAAAAAGATACGAGGTTAGCGGCTACAATTTATACAGGCAACACAAACCATGAAGGGATAAGCCGAGATTATCTTCAGGAAATTGGATTAAATTCATATATATATATATAGGATTTTTATTCTGAATTAACAGACAAACATTACAATCAGAAAAGAATATATGCTAGTCAAATGACAAGCAGGTCTTCCAGGCAAATCTAATCAATATAATCAGAGCTATAAATTACGTCACGCTGGAGGGGGGGGGGGGGGCATTTTGTGACTGACAGGGTCGGGGGGGGGCGGGTGATCGTGACGTCACAAAACGTTAGATTAGATGAGAACCAAATACGAATTAAAAGAGAATGTATGGATGTATGCATTATCAGGACTGTAGTGACGGGTCGGGTCATAATCAGAAATTCAGAATATGTAGGCCTACGTTTATAATTAATGGACATGGTCACTGCACATTTAGAAATTCTGCCTGTTTGTATTTAGCTGAGGAATTCATCCCTACAAAAAATGATTCCAACCCAGCTAACAATTTTCCGTTGTATTCACGTTGTGGCGACGTTATTTTCTATTTTTTGGTTGGTTGTAATTACGTAAATCTGTATGGAAGAAATAACGTGAATATAACGTAGAAATTGTTTTTTAAAAAAATTATTATTCTTTAATTTAAATTTTCTTTTGTTTAAAAAATTGAAAAAAATGTTTACGTTGCATTCACGTTATTTCTTCCATACAGATTTACGTTGCTACAACGTAAACAATCACAACGTAGAAATTACGTAGTGTGTTAGCTGGGAACGTCTTTGATATGGTACCGTAAACTACTGTTGGTAAAGCAATTGGAAGTGGCCTACCATTTAAGTTAAACTATTTTAAGGAGCCTGGGAAGATGATTTCTCTCGATTTTGTAATTATGAATTGAAGATTTGTTAACCAAGAATGTTTATGGTGAGTTGGTAAAACAAGCTAACCCGGATTATGAAAAGCTTGATAGCTGGGAAAATCTTCTTGTAGAGGATAAATTTGTCAGTTCTGAAAAAACTTGGAAAGAGAAATTTGTTATACCAAACAAGAGCTATGATGTACCAAAATGGCAGTCGTTACAATACAGGATCCTACATAAAACGGTGGGGTGTAATGTGTATTTGACTCAAATTAACTTTAAGAACAAAATATCATGTGATTTATGTCAAGAAGAAGATACTATTTGCCATTTCTTTGTTAATTGTAACAACCAGAGTTTACTGTGGAAGATCAAGATCTTGGCTGCAGAGAAGTGTCTTGATTAGAGGTTTTAGACCGAGTGAGTTGAATTTAACCAACATTCTTCTTGGATATAGTGGTAAAGTCCTCAAAGAGATTTTATTAATTGGTTGTTTACCGCACTAAAGTGGTATATTTACAGACAGAGAATATTCCATGAAAATATAATGGTATTTAAAGCCTTTGTCAACGAAGCTAAAATGCATCTTAGGATTCTTGAGTATAACAATGTTGCACAAGGTAAAGGGAAGAAGAACACAAATCTCTGGAACCAACTCATATGTGAACTGGAGGAATAACAGGTGTAAAATCGCAGAGACAGAAGGTATATGGTATAACACTTGATGAATTATGATTGTGAGTTAATATCTTCATAATAATTGTAAGCTTCGTATGAAACCTGTTTGTTCAGGAGGGATGAGATGAAAGAGAAAAACTGAAAATACAAAAAAAAATATAAAATAAAGAGGGACACAATAATTGAACGTTGATTAGAATTGTATGAGCCTAGTCGGCAGGATATGTTGAATAAAACCTTTTAAAAACAAAAAAAAATTATGAATCTATGATTAGTTGAGATATTTACTCACCTATCGAGGACTAATCACCTTCTACCCATCTACTCTGCCCTCTATAGGAGAGGCAGACGAACTACAGTTTCTGAGAAATTAACGCTAACCACTATCACTAACCTACTTTTGAACATTTTAAGGACCGGGACCACATTCTCTCAGATGGAATGTAAGCTTGGAAAAGTTTTGGTCTATTTGTGCTCAATTGATCTTGCAAAAGGCCTATAAGAAATAAATGTTTCGAAAATATTCATTGTTGTGATTGTGTTCGTAGACTATTGAATATTTCAAACTTATTAATCATTTGGAGAGATGTGTTCCAATAGGTTTCTTTGAGTTTCATTAAGTCACACCTAATTACACTGCGGGGCGTGGGGAGGGGGTGCTAAAGGGGATCACGTGTATGGTACCGTACACGTGATCCGTACATGGGATCACTGTCCAACTCGCCCGGCATTTGGGCAGAGCGATTCAGCTTTTTTTCTTTTACCAATTAAAGCGTCATGTCTAAATCGACGTGACGCCATCCGTGGCACATCGAACATGATGCATTACTTATAAAATAATAATGGCTCAGATGTAGCGGGGCCAATCCAACCTTAATTTTTCAGTGAAAAATAGATTTATTTTAAAGAAATGTTACCATACAGTTAGTATCGATGGGGTCAATATATTAAATGTGTCCTAGTTACCATTAGCAAATTAAAAAAAATGAAATGATAAGTTAAAGTTAAAACGGCATGGATACAATCGATGTAAATTTATTTCCATCAAGGAAAATTAAATCGTGAAAATACAGGATTCCTCATATCATGTAGATTACCGTACATAAAGTATCATCATACATATTTATTTAATCATTCAGTAACATGAAATGCATTTTACAAATGAAACCACAGTCGCATCATATGTATATATTGTGAGATTGTGCGAACATATCCGCCTTCTTCTGAACATCATCAGATCCCGTTGAGTCCACCTGGAATGAGAATGGCAGTCAATTAATAACAATACACTAGATTGGCCTGAAAATGAAATAATAATAAAAAAAAAAGATTCGTTAAATGTTGACTTAATGGCAATTCGACGTATTTTGTACATCAATGACCGGGAAACAACCTAATGTTACTTTTATTTCCATGTGGCAAACATTTTTTTTTTTTGGGGGGGGGGGGGGGGGGGGGGGGGGAGCCGACGTAGCCGACGTTTAAGGACACTTATATTACCAAAGCATCGGGCCTTTAAACCTCTTCCATCTTCCCGCTTCCCTATAAAGGAAAGGAGCCCTAAATTATAGAAAAGAACATTACACGTGATTCCACTCACCAGACTCAAATGTGAAAAGGGTGGAGATGTCAAGCACTGTTTGAACATGTTGACGTATCCGCTGTCGAAGTAGATGTTCTCCATGTAAAGCACAAATAGAATGGCAGGCCTTTGTTCAATCTGGCAGTGTGTCATCACTGAAAGTAGAATCAAGAGTTCAATGCATTTCCTCATTGATGAAGCCTTATCAGCTGTTCTACAACGACTCAATATACATTCTAGGTGTGCGTATCGGTACAGCTACGATCTGGAATTAATTGCGATGATGTAGGAAATTTTACACAACTCCAATATTTTAAGGTTTATAGTGTATACACATTTTGGGCACAATTTAGTAACAAGTGCTAACCTTGAGCAGAAAGTCCAGATAAAATATTGGGGGTTTCAATGAATGGACAAGGTACTGTGGAGGAATATTTCGACGTCACAAGAGCTCGAAGTACGGGGCTTGAAGTATCACCCCTATACTCGACAGCAGGTTGCGATGTAAGAACCATGCAAACTGCAGATTTGGGGATATACGCTAATATCTGAAAAAATATAAGGTCCACTTGAGTAAGCACATGGAATAGCTTAAAGACAAATGAAAATAATGTGAAATGTTTTTCTTTTTTTGTAGAAATACAAAACCTAGGATAAATGTGGGGATAATTACTTACTTGCGTTATTATACCATGTGCTTGTTCGGGAAGCACGTCTTTCTGAGTTCTACAAGCTAAGACTTTCGGGTCTCTATTCAGCTTGTGAATTGTAGCTATATGATTTCTATGATTTCCCTTCAAATCAACCTCTTTTTCGGTTGAAATAACAGCCAGACATTCAGCATCCTCCTCAACCAGGTATGATTCTGCAAAAGCTGAAAATACGACAAAAGATTTTAATACAATTATCAAAGGTGAATACAAAATATAAAAGAAGATGCACTTATAATATAGGTTCAAAATTTCATTTAAAGACAAATTAATGCGGATTCAAAACCTTTTGGAATTATTAATTTTGTAAAAGATGTCGAACAAGAGAACAAAAGCAACCATTTCAAGTGGGAGTGAAATGCATACCTGTAGCTGTAGGACTGGTGGCAACTATTAATGTACTGCAATCTAACGTTTTGGTTGGTGAGCTTAGGACGTCTGTCATTGTTTTTTCGGTCCAATGTACAATGCATTCACTGAAAAAGATGTAAAGAGAAGTAAATTAATTAAGCCCTTTTAATCATAAAGCAATTCACTTAGGCCAAGTTAGGGTTATCAGGAAGACCTGCTCAGCAGATGATAAAAAACTTTTCTGATGTCCATTACCATATGTATGATTTTGTATCAGAACGAAAATCTTATACATATATATATGATATAGTAAATCGGTGTAAACAAAGCAATGTCATGCAATGACTTAAGTTAGGGTGGTATACATTATAAGGAACCTATAAGGCATATGAAATACAACCCAGCCTTATATATAGTTAACATTTGTGTGCCATTACAAGATATTACAAATTAGCCTCTGTCAGGCTCTGATAGACTAGCCCTCGTCCCTAAGACTGGTATTGTTTGTAGGGCCCTATACTGCAGGTCTGGGACTCCCCTAGTTTGGACGCCCAACACCTGTACATAACCTAGGCCTACGCCTGTCGCAGACAGGCCTATATTTCGTATAGGTGTTGTATGCTAAGACTAGGACTCCCCATTCATGGACTGTCTTAGAATTCCTCAGTCAAGGGGGGAGTGACCAAAACATGGTAGTGACCATAACATGATAGTTTTCGTTTTTTAAACAAAGAAAATTCTAAGACTTGTGCAAGTCTAAGGCTCTGACTGTGAACAACACTGGGAGTTAGTATAAAAGTCAAACCTGCATTATCAGCTATTACTAAAAAGATCTTAACAAATTTACTCATAATATTAATAATTCAGGATTTATTTCTAAAATAAACCACGACAAGAATAAAAATAGTGCGGGGGGAAAACACATTAATGATTAAAATTTATCAAATAATCAAGATTCAAATACATGCATGCCTGGCCCTGGCCTAGGCCTAGGTAGAAACTATCACTCAGACATGTAGGTACCCCATACCCTGTAGGTACCCCATAACCTACATGACGATAGCCACAGTGTAGGCACTGATAGACTGGTACAACTTCATGCAGAAATTTAATTTACCGTCATCTGGGCCATTCAGCATGACATGCAATTGTTTTGACCCTACGAAACCTAAGTCTAAGACACCCCTATTATCGCTCACCACAGATAAATTGGAGGAGTTAATGTGGTGAATTGAAGGTGATGTTGTATTAACACATATAGGATAGGTTACCTGTGACTAAGACAGTCCTCATCTTCTTCAAAATCTTCAACCGCTCGAGAAGAGAGAGGTAAAACCTCACCAAAAAATGAAGCCATTTCCAAGCCCGGCACGATCTACCACACCGTTGCAACGTTTCAGCTAAAGACTATTTCTACTTTTAAATAAGGGCTCAAAATGATATATACTTAGTGTGAAAATTTGAATCCCTCTTTATTTCAATCAGGGATTGCTGTTTCTCTTTATGATTAGAAAACACATCTTTACTATATATCTTTATATCACATATTGCCATTTATTTCAGTGAAAAGCTTTGTTCTTTGCACATTGCAAATCTGAATATATATGTCGTGTTGGCACCTGAAATAAACATCCACAATAATAGAAGACGTCACAAGTGAAGGATCGAAGACGAACTACGCAACAAAGGCTATTAGTTGTGTCAAAGATTCCTGACAGTATGCTTAGTTCAGTGACAAGTTGGTGGTCTAAACCCGCCGAAGAAGTAAATGAAGAGACTAATGAGAAACCGAGTGTCCAGCTGAATCAAGCGCCCGATAGCGGAATTGCAGAAACTGGGAATGGTGGCGAAACTCCAACCCCTGCCACTGGCTCTGAATTTACAGAAGCCAATGGCGAGAATTCGGATTCGGATGGTAAACAAACAGTGGAGTCACCCTCAGCTGAGTCTGATTTAGAGGAAGTGTCTATGAAAGCAGTGAACGCGGCCAAAGATTGGGGAAGTAAGTATCACTATTATTTATAAATATAGTTCTTCTCATACATAGTCTCATAGACATAGTCGGAAATTTGTAATTTGATAAATGCATGACCTTAAATGTTATGCATGAAATACAATCATGGTGACATGGCCAGGTCATGAGTATGAGGTGTGTATTTTAGGTGTGTAATTTAGTATTGATATAAATAGTATTCCAAGGAGTTATCAAGCAATACTGATCGTCATGATTGAGTTATTGGAAGGCTTATTTCCATGCATTACCATTGACATTGTATGTTTACAGACCTCCTCTATGACTATCATAAATTAATTATACTATATATAGACTCAACAAATTAAATGTAATTAAGAAATTGCGTTTATTTTTCTACTTGGAGTTTCTGTCTAGTTTCATAGCATAAACAAGTTTTCTGATTTGGCAGCAATCTTCCATGGTGCTGGGCTGGATTCATATGGATATTTATTTCTTTTCAGATTACTTTTATTCATTTGGGAAAAAAGCGACGGAATCTGCTATGAAAACTGCCATCCACTTAAAAGATACCGTCGAAGAAAAGGTGAGGTTTAGATGTGTCTACCTTTGGACTTAAATAAACTTTCCAAAGATTCTAGTATCGAAATCTGGACTTATGAGGCTTCTTTACACCTGGGTGTGTTTGTTTTTATTTAGACCGATGTGTTTGGTCAGAGCTATACATAGGTATGTTAAAGCTCTGGTTTGGTTTGCGGGCGAGGTACCCCGCCAGTAATGTGCTTGACCTTATTAATTACATTCTGGATCCTTGCACCCAGCTGATGTATAATTGACTACGCATTACTTCATGGAGTAAATGCAAATTAAATGCAGCGTTAATTGCTTCAATATGCGTATTGTTTCATCAGACTGACAAGTATTTCAGATGAAATGTTGATGTAACTTACTATAGAGACATTGTTAAATAGCGCCAATTTTTAATAACGAAATTGCTTTATCGTATTATGCTAACGTTATTGGCTGCCGTGAATATATGACTCCATTGGATGTTGTCATGGCATTAAGCAACCATCACTCACTAACTTTATTGGTCATACTAGTTAGGTGTCATAGCAAGCCTTTTTGTTGAATATCGAATTTCACATATAGTAGTGTTACTATCCAAGGTCCAGATCTTAATGGTACAGACGAAAATATATGTATATGCACATCAACAATAGTACATCGATCCAATCGGATGGACTGGATGTGTTATGTACTACATCTCATTATGTATTTCTGTCCCGCTGTTGAGTGACCTCTCGGTTAATAGTATACTTCAGTCTTGTATTGTTATTGTGTCCTCACTTGATCGAATTGATATTGTGTTGATATGATATTTCAGGGCTATATTCCATGTACAAGTCTGGTACACCTTGGCTTACTTATACATCCAGTTTTCCCACGATGACTGTGTATTATGCTCTGTGATTAGTGACTTATAGTGGATATGGGATCGTTTCATAACTAGTAACGATTGGTAGCGACCCGTAACGATTAGCGATATATCGCTACTAGTTATGAAACGACCCCATGGTTAAGAAATCCAATGTTCAACACAAAGGACTTACTGTTGTACAGTGGTTATTTTATTTACATACATCTACTTGGCACAAATCCAAGGCGCGTATAAAAGTACTGTATTGTTATGAATGATGAAGGCTATGTGCGTCCCAGATGCTTTGACATGAATAAGAAAGTAATACTTTTGGGAGAGTGCTAATAAAGTACTGACCTGATAGAAATCTGAAGGAAGAATTAGGAATTTAATTATTGTTTTGTGATCCTGGGTGAGACCAAGAACTCACCCATCCCATGTCACCTGTCACTGCCCTTGACCTAAAATGGTTGCCACGGGAATGGTGGCTCACCCACATTTACGCTTTCAGAAGTAAGTAAAGTTAAATCACGTTCTGCAATGCTCTCCATCCGATACTATCTTACCGTTACCCTCCTTATGATTCGACTACGAAGGTTTGTCCCTATATTTCTTACGGAGATATATGGGAGGACAGTCCAACGCTTGTAATATTTCGACGAGATATGATTATATGTGGAAATTATAGACCATCTACCCTCTTCCCTGCTATCAACTTCCTGGAACGAAGGGTGTATATTTGTTTATGCCTCCTTGCTTGAGCTTAGGTCCATTTTTCTCGAGAAAGTAATCTTGACGTTGTACCTGTTACAACACCGCCAGTAAATATTTATATCATTTCTTTTTCAGACAATTATAGGGCAATTCAACAAAGAGCAAGATAAATTTGTAACTGAAAACATTGCGAGAAAAAAGGCCGAGGAAGCAGCTGTAGCCCCTTGGGTTGGCTACAATGAAGAGGATTCAATGCAAAAACAAATCCTTGCTTTGTCTTCGGTAAGGAGAAAGTAAACATAATAATTATCTAGAAATTATCACAAAATTCACATATTACTCATATTCTCATATCACTCTGTTCACAAAAATGCCACCTAAATCGAATTTAGGCAATATTCTTTTTCCATAATGTTTGAATGATACCTGCTTAATTGGTTTGATAATCTTTCTATTTTTTTCACCGTGGTTGCCTGTCATGGTTAGTGATTTATGCTTAATTTTTGTAATATATACTGCCAATACTGACTCATCTTTTCCTTGCAGGACAAAAGGAATTTCCTTCGCAATCCACCATCGGGTGTGCAGTATGCATTTGATTTCAACGTGTCTTCCCCAGTTGCCATGGTAATGCTGCAAGAGGATCCTAAACTCACTGAGATGAGATTTGAGCTTGTCCCTAAGCAGTAAGTAACAATTGCATCAAAATGCACACCTCTATGGCGGTTGTTTTGCTTCCTAGAGAAGTCGGACCACTCTGATGTCTGACCGGGCGGGTTAGTGGAGTCGGACCACTGGGTTGGTGGACTCTGACCAAACCATACCATACAAAAACTAACCCTAAACCTAACCCTAAAATTGGTTGTCCTAAGTCAGTCAAGGTTGTAGTGGAGTGTCCATAGTAAAACTGACCAATAAAAGAATTACTTTGACTATACCTATTGTAATAATGTTCCGCCTAAAGCTATGCCTGGTCCGAGTCCACTAACCCCCTGGTCCAAGTCCACTAACCCCCTGGTCCAAGCATACCATGGTCCGAGTATAACAAAGGTCTGAGCCCAGTGCGGTCCGAGTTCTCCAGACCCCGTTGTTTTCATATCTGAGGAGGTTGAAGATTAATGAAATGGTAAACGACAACAATGTCAAAATATCTTTAAATGGATATATAGCAAATAATTAAACATAGAGGCTTCACAACTGCCTCTGTAGTATATGTACTGGCCTCCCGAGCTGTGTGTGTGGTTGTGAATAAAGGATGATTTTAAAAAAACACCATAGAGAAATAAATAATACCTGAGTATAACATAACCTGATTCATATTATACGAGTCCACTTGGATGTCGTCATGGCATTAAGCAACCATAACTCACTCACTCATATAATACTAACTTCTTTTGTAGGATTGGCGAGGAAGCTTTCTGGAGGAATTACTTCTACCGAGTCTCCTTGATCAAGCAGTCAGCTCAACTTAATACATTAGCTCAGCAAACAGGTATATAACAACAAGTGTGGAATAAATAATATAACCCATGTGTTACAATGTCCCTTATTTCAAGACGTTATATTAAGACGGTTAATTGTTAATTTCATTGTATTCTATCCTTACACTTTCAGGGGAAACACTCTCGAACAAGTCCTCCAGTCATTCTTCAATGGAGAGCCTCAATAAAGGTAATTTTGAATTGCTCTTTGGCCAACTTGTGAGCTACAATAAATGGAAATTTCAAAATGATCATCCTTAGAATATGGGTATATATCGGTATTGTTGATAAATGGAAATATGGTCTATTGTATGCTTGTTTTTTTTTAATGTTTTACTCTTGCGTTGTTTTCAGCATCATTTTGTTATCTTTACGGCGGTAACTATCTGATTAATATATTACTTACGCATTATCATTTTACTGGTTATATCTTACCGTTTAGTTAGTTTTGTTCCAACAGTTGATTTCTTATGATTGATTCTTCATTCTCAGTTCAATTTATTTTTGTTACGGAGGGATGTAATGGGTCTCCTCTCATTTCAATTCATGGGGAATAAGGCTGTCGACTCACGTCGCTGCCACTATTGCGATACGTAAAACATGACGCAACATGAACACTGACCAGTGGAAATTTTAGTTGGTGGTTGCCATTTGGTTTGTGTGAAGTTGCCCTTACCTGGGTAACATTGCTAAGGGACGTTTCTGTTTATTTTTAATTACTGTGGAGGGTTTTGGTCTCACAGAATCTGCTGTTTTACTTATTTTCCTCTATCTCGTAAGTGTTAATTTGGTAAGTTGTTGCAGAAAGTATGAACTGTAGTTCGTATGTATTATAGGTACCATTAGTTACGATTGTGCGTACATGAATTGGGACTGATACAAATATGCGGCAAAATATGGCTCCAAGCAATCAAGAACAAATCCGAGTGATCTAGTTAATTTAATTGGCCAATATATCAGACAATCTATTCTTTTACTTAGATAAAACTACGGAGGCATCTGGAAGGCATGAAGAACCTGAAGAATTGCCCACTGCCAGCCCTCCTGACCATGAGTTCGCTAGTGATGCATTCCAAGAAAGCCATTTCAATGAGGAGGATTTAAAGAAGGAGATGGAGATGTTAGGCATGACGGACGAGGAGAAGAAGGAGGCAGAGAAGGCTGAAGGTTGGTTTCTGGTTATTTTCTGTTGAGGAACTACATGTAGCTTAGATTTGCTCATATTGTGTTGTTGCAAGTGTGAGTGTTTTGTGAAGATTTATAACAATGCGGCGGCAGCCGTCGCAAGACAATGCGTTGCGTCAATGCGCGGCCGTTGAAATGCGTCATTATAATGGCAGCATTCATTATAGCTTCATCTTCCCCTTCGCCATCTTGCTTAGGACTGGATTTATTATCGCCCACCACCCAGGAGGGACACGGGAGGACCCAGCGCTCCTCAGAGTTCTGTCGCCACTAGACTAAAAGGATTGTGAACTTGTAAAAATAGAACAGTGGACATTAATTAGTAGCAGTGTGAATGTACATTTCTCTAGCAAGTTTCTGGACAGTGTGCTTGCTGTATTATCACCCACAGGAGGAGAAAAGTGGGCTTGTGGTCAGTTTAAGTTTGGCGCGAAGGGATAGCGTCCTGACCTCATTCCGTGGACAGGATAGATTATACTATAGGTGAGGAGGATATAGACTCTAGACTCTTTATAGTTTCTCACACATAATCTCACGATGTCTCATAACAAAGTGGACCCGAACAAACACTCGTCTAAAAAGACTAAATCAGAAGGTGTAGACATGGAAGTTGACAGTGATGAAAAAAATGTGAGTACAGACCCATTCGACCGTATGTGCATTAAACTGGCTGCCATGGAGGCCAGGCTAAACCTTAAGATTGACGGGGTGGCGGAGGTCACTTGTATGTGGATGATTTTGTCATCTGCTACAAGGGCACCCACATGCGAACAATTGAACGCATACTACAGCAGACTCTGACAAGACTAGCTGAGTGGAGCACCAACAATGGCTTCAAATTCTCAGCAGAGAAAACTTGTGTTGTGCATTTCTGCCGAAGGCGAGGGTGCAAAGAGGAGCCAACACTATATCTCCAAGGAAAAAATCTGGTAGTCCAGGAGGAGGTAAAATTCCTTGGCGTGGTATTTGACAGGATTCTTTCCTTCAAACCACACATTGAATACCTCCGGAGGAAATGCCAGAAGGCAATGAACCTGCTGAAGGTCCTCAGTCACCCCAACTGGGGTTGTAACAAAGAGACCTTGCTGACATTGTACAAAATGTATATCCAATCAAGGTTAGACTATGGATCTATGGTGTATGCCTCTGCTCCAAGGTCTTACCTGGACAGACTTAAGCCCATTCAGAACCAGGGACTGAGACTTTGTCTTGGAGCCTTACGTACAACTCCTTCACCAAGCCTTCATATTGAAGCTGGTATACCACCTCTGGAGTTTCGCCGGGAAAAGCTCACACTGCAATACACTATACGTGTCAGAGCTAACCCCAAAAATCCAGCCCACAAACTCATATTTGACAACAAGAACACTGTGTATCGGGAGAAGCCAAATGCCATCAAGCCAATGGCAGTGACAGCAAGGTCTTTATTCCGAGAAGCTGGTGTACCAATGAAAAGAGTAATGACTGAAAAACCACCAGAGACTCCACCATGGGAACAAAAATTACCCCTGGTTATCCTGGACCTTGACACAAACAAGAAAACTGAGACTCCTGTGCATGTATTTGAAAAACAATACAGTGAAATCAGGACACAGTTTGAAAGCCATACAGCCATTTTCACCGATGGTTCCAAAGATGGTAGTCGTGTTGGATTTGCCGTGCATACACCATTTGGGAACTTGAAGAAGGCTCTCCACAAGGAAAGCAGCATCTACACTGCTGAAGGAAAAGCACTGCTTAAGGCACTTGAATGGGTACAGGTCTCACGGATGAAGAAATTCATCATATTCTCAGACTCGCACCCATGTCTAGAAGCTGTGACCAACCTTTATCCTAAGAACCCAATCATACAAGCAATTCAAGAGACATACACTGAAAACAAAAGACTGGACAAAGAAGTGGTGTTGTGCTGGGTGCCAAGCCACATTGGAATAGAAGGAAATGAGGCAGCAGACATTGCAGCCAAAAATGCATTGATAAACCAATGAATAGAGTTAGCTGGGCTCTTTCTGAGAAATATTCAATCAATAACATTTAAACCGTTTGGGATCATTGAGTTGAGTCTGGTTATCCATCTCTTTTCCTCCCTGTCTCGTGCTACTTTGCCCGCCCACGACCTAGGTCGACCTAGGTCGCATTGAGGCGCCCTGTTGGGGCTGACCAAATGCCATACACAGACATTGTACCTGTGGCGCAGGCACATGTCAAACGTAGCTGGCAGCGCACATGGAATGGTGTTAACAGTAACAAGTTGCGAGCAATCACACCAAAATTCAAAGATGATAACCTGACAAGACCCGAACAGGTGATACTGACCTGTCTTCGTACCGGTCACACCAAACTGACTCACAGGCACCTTCTCAAAGGTGAAGTGGCTCCTGTATGTCAGACATGCAACACTCAACTGAATGTAGAGCATCTCTTAATACATTGTCAGGCAACCAAGAGAAACAGAATAAAATTCCTGCAAAATCGCAGGACACTGCAGAGTATTTTCCGGGAATCTGGGAACAAAAATATTCTTGATTTCCTATGGGAAACCAAATTGTACGACAAAATTTAGGTAACCTAAATGAAGCCTGACTTCGTCAGGCCAAACCCTGTTTCATGAAATAGGGAATTTCACAGAATAAAATAATAAAACCACAGTATATCTGCTAACTTTTAATTACTATTAGCGGAGGTGAAACTAACCAAACCAAACCAAACCAAACCACCGCAACGGTGGAAGAGCAGGGCAAGGAGATAGTTAGGGTTGCTGAGGTAGCTGATTCCCATGAAACCCGCATCCTAAAACTGGAGGCTAGGCTCAAGAAACAGGAGCAAGAGCTTATTGTTCTTCGACAAGTGTGTGTAAAGAGAAATGATGAGACATTCATTCAGATGGCGGAAGAGACTGAAAAAACCGCCCAGGACCGTCTTGAAGAAGAGGCTAGAAGGTTGGAAAATAACTTGATCATTGAAGGCATCGATAGGCAAGAAGCTGGCGATGACAAACTGCTTATCAGGAGAGTAGCCTTAGAGGTCATTACTGAAGGCCTGGGGATTCAAATTGACTGTGATTTTAAAATTGTGCGTGCAGGTCCCCATATCAAGCTGATTTTTGAGAATTCCAACGTACCAGCGGAGTGTCTAGCTAAGAAGAGGTTTCTCAAAAACTATTAAGTTTTCAGGCACAGGGCACAGAGTATATTTGAAGAGAGATTTGCCCAAAGTGCTCAGGGAAAGAGTCTCTAGAGCAGAGTATCTCGTCAGAAAGGCTAGAAGATCGGGCCTTTACCAGGATGTCAAGCAATTTGGAGGCAACTTGTTTATAGACAGCTCCATTATCCCTTATAACCAAATGCATCTGCTTCCCACAGAGCTTAATCCTATTTCTCTGGCTAAAGCAGAGAGTGATGAGGCCTTCGTCTTTCATGGCAAAGATTCTCCGTTATCCAACCACCATAAAGTAGAGTTTTTCTCCGGGGGTTACTTGTTCACTAGCATGGAGCAATATTTGGCCCATTCTTGCTTGAAAGCCACAGCCGATGCGGCGAGGGCGCAGTCGATTCTCGATGCACATAGTGTGATGGTGTGCAAGGATGTACTGGATAAAGCCAAAAAGGAGGACTCCCAGGACTATCGCAATTGGTTCGCTAATATAGAGGAGTTAGTGTGTATAGGGCTTAGAGCCAAAGCAGCCCAGAACCAATATGTTGCGGAATATCTGGAGGCAACAGGCAACAAAAAGCTAGGAGAAGCCTCGCCTCATGATGAGAGGTGGGGAATAGGTCTTGGCTTGAGATGTGAAGATGCTGTTAAGCCTGACCAATGGCCTGCCCAGGGAAACATTATGGGTACTTGTTGGGAAAGAATCAGGCTCCAAAGGAGGAAGAGAGAGGAAGCGAGGGCTCCATGAGCGGAGCCGGTAGGGGCAATCGGTCCTAATCACTCATTATGGCCGACTCCGTGGAGGGCTCAAGCCAGTGTCTTCCTTCATCACCCCAGTATGCGGACTTTAACCTAGATCCTGAAGAAGAGTACTGTAAGCTGTCGTTCTTCTCTTTTAACTGTAATGGAATATCAGGACTTAAGAAGAGGAAAGCAATATTTAATATACTCAGCGAAAAAGAAAAAACTTTCTTCGCGCTTCAAGAGACTCACTCTAAATTATCTGAAGAAGCAGTGTGGCGTCGCCAGTGGGGTGGTAAAATGGTTTTTAGCCACGGAAGATCTAATGCTAACGGGGTGGCTTTGTTATGTTCCCGTGATATTGATTATAAAATTGTTGCTAGAGGTAGAGATGTACATGGTAGGATAGTGTATATGTTGATCGAAATAGAAAACGAAGTGTGGTGTATAATGTCTGTGTATTTACCCACATCAACGTTTAAGGCGCAGCAAGCAGAAGTGATTACTGAAATTGATAATATGTTGTGTAGCATGGAGTATCAGAAGCTAATAATTTTGGGTGACTTTAACATCGACATAATGAACAAACCCTCAGCGAAAATGTCAATATCCCTTGCGTCATTAGTTGCAAGGTTTGAGTTGTGCGACTCATTTAGTCAGAGTGGTGTAAACGAGCACACATGGTCAAGAAACTGTCAGAGACAGAGATCTAGAATTGATTACATTTTTGTGAGCGGTGATATTCAAAGTAGAGTTGTTAAAGCTGCATGTCAGTACACTGCCCTATCTGATCATAAACAGTTATGTCTTGATATTAAGACGGACCAGGTTAAAAGAGGTAAGTCAGCCTGGAAGTTGAATAACAAGCTTCTTGAAAATGACTAGGTTGTTGAGGATATAAGATTGACTATTAAAAACATTGAATCTGAATCTGAAGGTGTATGTCCTATCCTCACATGGGAGGTTCTAAAAGACAAATGTAAGAAGGTATTCTGTAAGAAAGGGGCAGACATGGCGAAGCGTAGAAGGGTTAAGAAAGGCCATATGCTCAAGAGGCTGGAGGAACTAGACGCTCAACCGGAAGTTTCTCAGGAAGAGGCAGTAGAGATAAACATGATTAAGCACGAAATGATTCAGATTGATTTGAGGGCCAAGTGGATAAGGGAGGGGGAGAAGCCCTCCAAATACTTTTTGGGTTTGGAAAAACACAATGCAGATCAGAAAACCATATTTACTCTTATTACTGAAGAGGGCATAGTATCAGACCCAGAAGATATCCTCAGGGAGGGTAGTAACTTTTATTCTGAGTTATATAAGAAAAGGGACACATGTGAAGACGATGTAGATTTCTTTTTGAATTCTCAAGTTAGGGGTATACCAGAAAACGAAAAAGCAAGGCTGGCCAGGCCAATAGAGGCTCCTGAATTGTATATCACCCTTAAGCAAATGTCTAATGGTAAGGCCCCTGGTTCAGACGGTTTCTCTGTAGAATTCTATAAAACCTTCTCAAACCCTGTTTGTAAGGATGGTGTCAACCGTCCAGAATGAGGGAATGATGGCTAGGGAGCAGAGAAGAGGTATCATTTCAGTTATCCCGAAAAAAAATGCTGATCTTAGATACATTCAAAATTGGAGGCCGATCACGCTTCTTAATGTGGACTATAAGATCATAGCCAAAACACTAGCGGAAAGAATTAATATAGTCCTACCGTTGATTATTGATGAGGATCAGTATGGGTTTGTTAGGGGAAGGTATATTGGAGAAGCAGTTAGAAGGATCCAGGATACCGTTAATTTTGTTAAAAAAAGAAGAGGTAAAGGTTTGGTCGTTGCGGTGGACTTCCAAAAAGCTTACAACTCCGTAAGCTGGGAGTTCATTGATAAAGCACTTAAAAAGTTCGATTTCCCACCTTTCATTTGCACCTGGATTGGAACCCTTCTTAAAAATTCATCTTCAGCTTTCACTAATAATGGTAAAAGATCAGAATTCTTTGATGTATGTAGAGGCGTAAAGCAGGGGGACCCTGTTTCACCTGCCGTTTTCACAGTGGTAGCGGAGTTGATGGCGAGTAAGATAAGACAAACGCAAGAAATCGAAGGTATAGACCTGGCTGGTTTTAAAAATTGCATCGTACAATATGCCGACGATACCACTTTCCTCCTCCAAAACGAGAAATCGTTAGATACGGTAATGGGTATACTAGATAGGTTTGGCAGAGCCTCAGGTCTAAAACTCCATGCAAAGAAGACATGTGGAATCAATGTGAGTAATATGAGTTTCATAGGCCCGAAAGCCAAAAACATTGCATGGGATAATGTAATAGAAATCCTGGGAGTGAAGATTGTAAATCCTAAATGTAACATTGACGTAAACAAGGTGAATCTTGAAGTGTTAATTAAGAAAATGAATGGTATGGTAGGGTCGTGGACCAATAGACATCTTTCCATAAAAGGTAAGGTGATTGTTAATAATTCCTTAGTCCTCCCTAAAGTTCAGTATATCTTAGGATGTATAAAGCTAGATGTCCATATGGAAAAAGAGATTGAAAAAGTCACCAAAAAAATTATTTGGGGCTCGAGAAAGGTTAAGATAGGCATGAAATTCCTCAAACAAGATATCCCGGACGGAGGTCTCAACTTGAGATGTATTAAGGAAATCATTTTGTCAAATAGGATAATGTGGATTAAGAGAGCCTTGAATAGACCAAATTCTAAATGGGTTAAAATCTTGGAGGCTTTCCATGATACAGACATAACAAGATTGTTCTTGGGATGGGATAGACCAAGAAATCACTTGGACGAGTTCTATAAAGATAAGTTCGACATTTGGTCAAAACTGTATTATAAGAAGACCCCAACCACGGGAGAAGATGTGCTCAACGAACTTCTTAATGATAACAACTTAATCAAAATTGGGAAAAGAAGGTTGAATCAGATAGCATGGGAAAATGCGGGGATTGTCCGCATCAGAGATATTCTCAGTCCAAATAGTGAGGTCATGTCATGCCACGAAATTAGTAGATCCTACAATGTGCCGTGTACTTTTCTTGATGTTATTCATATGTGCGATGCCATTCCAAGGGATTGGCTGGTGTGGGTAAGGGGAATGGCGCCTCAAGATCAAACTTTGAAGTTTAAAGCCTTTTGGATAGACAATAAGGAGTTCAACATCTACAATTGTTCAAGTAAAGAAATTGTCCGAGAGTTGGTCAAAAGAGACCCCCCAGACTATGACAAGCTGAGGGCGTGGGATCCGGTCCTTGATGAAAGATATGTAGATCCTGAAAAGGATATTCTGGTGTCCATCTTTAAGATTCCTTTCATTGCAAGTACTGAACCGAGGCTACAATCCTTGCAGTACCGAGTCATTCACAGGACTATATGCTGTAATCGTTACTTGAAAAACATTTCTATAAAAAATGAACCTGTTTGTAATTATTGTATTGAGGAGGATGATTTGCGCCATTATTTCATTTACTGTCCAGCGGTAAAGGTCTTTTGGGATTACTTAGCTGATCTTTTTAGACAGAGCCATGTCCTTAGAGATGTCTTTTACTTCGGTGTAAACGATTGCAGTATTCTGCTAGGGTACTTGGGCAAAAGCCGATATAATTTGTTCTTAAACTGGTTCCTGTTAATGGCCAAAAACTACATCAATCGGCAGAGGTTATTTTATAATAACTCTTTATGTGTTAAAGCCTTCTTAAGCGAGGTCAGAGTCAGGTATAGAGCTATAAGCTACAATGCAGCTTTTACCATTTCTAGTCGTAGATGGGTCGACAGGTATATGAAGGCCGTTTATGCCATCCTGGAAAATATGTAAACGATAGAAAGCAGGTTGGACCATCTTAGTCTTGTATCCTTGTAAATTTAGGTAGTCTTCAGTTGTCGAAAGTTAAGTTTTATTGCCAATCTTCCAGTTAAAAGTGGAAAGTAGTTCTTCAAAATTGGTTAGGCGTACGCGAGAGCGATAGTTTTGTATGAGCCTCGAGGGCAGGTACCTTGAATAAAAGTTATTTTTACACAAAAAAAAAACAAAAAAAAAACTAAAGCTTGAGCTACCCTACCTGACTGTTATCGGTAGATGATATAGTACATGACTATATATGTTAGCTTTATTAGGAGGCTAGCCTCTAAGTGATTATTTGTTTTAAGTTGTATTTCGATTGAATGGGCGCAGCCTCCTTTTAGTATCACTATAGGAAAGGTATACTAGTCTACTTATACTCAAGAGTTTGTCACACCCCTGGGGCAGTCTAAAATGGAGGGGTGGCTTAACAGTGGCCACATGGGTTTGTTTTGATTGTGTGGGCTGGTGCTATTAAGTGGAGGAGTGTATTGGCTTGGCCTGTTTGCTGTGAGTGACAGGGAGGGAGGTATACAGACTGAGTGAGTGAAGCCTGTTGGCTGTGATTGACAGGGGGTTGACTACTAGGCATTCCTACTAGGCAAGGCCTATTATGTGTACCTATTATGCTTTAGGGAGAATAACCCATATGGGTCAGATTTTCAGCAAATGTACAATTGGCAGCTGTACACATTGAGTAAATTCTGTTAAATTAGGCTGCAATTTGGTCAATACTTAGTAAATTCGAGTATATTTGGCATTGCATTGAGTTTAGCAATCTGTTTGGTTGTGTTGAACTGTATTTTGAACTTTATTTTCGTCTGAAATTTGGGTTATTTGAGAAGATTGGTGAAGTTAAATTGTACATTTTCTGGAAATATGACCCATATACAAGAAGAAAAGGATGTAACAAGTGTGATCTGACAAGCTACATCCTGTAAGATCTTTATCTTTGGATCTGTAGACTGTCATCTGTACATCTGTGTAAACTGATTTCAGTGAGAGGAAATATCTGAGGAGATCATCAGATAAGTTATGTAACTGAAGTGTAACATCACTGTGAAATGCCTCCTGCTGATTGTGGCCCAGAGTGGAGGAGGCCAGGTTTGGAAGTGAGTGATGGTTGCCATGACAACATCCATGTGGAGTCATATTCATGGCAATGAGGGTTAGTGAGATGAGATGAGCAAAGTGATTTAGTTTTGTGATTTAGTTTACAGTCTAGCTGTAAATGTTACATACTTCTTATACTTTCATATTGTAGGGTGGGATGGGATAGAGGTAGGAGCACAGGTGGTATTTAGGTTTAAATGAGGTTAACAAGTTTGGAACTGAAAGAGGCCTGATCTTAAATACTGTTATGGTTTTCCTTTTCTGTATATTGTTCTTGCTCTAATAATCGGTGGGCCTGGTCTTCCAGAGCCTGGTCCCATAGATGGTCGAGAGAAGTTGTTGAGTACGCCATAATAAAGTTGCTGGATCAAGTCAATCTCGTCTCTAAGTTACTTATTAATCTCAGAAAGAAGTGATAGTCAAGTGATATTTCAGCGCCGATTCGCGTTCACGAGGAATGGAGTCAAAGAGGTCTTTACAGCTCGGGTCTCAGGTTTATTATGTGTATTCGTCATCAACAAGGGTTTATATAGTACAACAATCGTCAATCGTTAATCGTTTTTCACCTTTCGCCATAGTTACATTATACAAGAGTAGACGATTCGTCAAAGACTGGAGCGAATCGCCAGGCGATTTACCTTTACTGAGGAAAAAGAGAGGTTACAACGTAGATAAACATACCCCTATGTTCTAAACTACAACAATACTTATGAGCTAGGGGGAGAGTAACCCTGGAGAGGGGGACCTATGGCCTGCATGTTTGCACAGGTCTGCATGTATACATGGCTGGTGCACCCTTAGACCACCCCTCCCGCTCTACTTTTTTCTCCAACTGGGCTATCTCGACTTTACGATGGGCTATCTCGGCTTGCTTTACGATGGGCTATCTCGGCTTGCTTTACGATGGGCTATCTCGGCTTGCTTTACGATGGGCTATCTCGGCTTGCTTTACGATGGGCTATCTCGGCTTGCTTTGCTGAATTACACGGAATGAACTCTATACTAAATAATGAAAGCAGAAAGTAAATAACAGTTACGCTAATCAGCTGGGCTAGCCTCCTAGTATCGAAAAGATACTGTAGCAATTGGCAGTAGTATGTTGTCTTGTTTGTATTTGTCTTTGTATTTCATTTCAAATATTAATGTTATCCTTGTTTGTATTTTCTTCACAGATGACATTCCAGAATGGGAAAAGGAGCTTCAAGCTGAACTTCAAGATTTTGAAGTCGTTGACGACGGGACCAATTTAGATGACGCCGACCTTGAACAAGAAATATTGCAACAGATAGAAGCTGAGGCACATCAACAGAAAACTTAATGCTTTATATTAGAATTTTACTCATGTTTACACTTGTATGTACAAAACTTTGTTGGTTAAAGGGTCATTAACTGTTAATTCCTTCTGGTGTATATCTACCCTGTATGGGCTGGAGAATAAAATGAGATATGTGATACATAAAAGTAACTTAGTTCTATTATATATATGTAATAATATATACACGGTCCTATGAACTGTAATGAAACAAATATGATATCACTCAAGGAGAATAGTTTTGCCAAGATTTCGCGGTCTGTGGAGTTGTTCATTATTAACGCTTAAGATGCCCAATTCGATTCCTGTCTTAAATCTAGAAGATCTACTATTATCGTGGGGCATTGGAATAGAAAGCGCTTTCAAATTCATGAAAATAGTCCCGTTCTCCACTCGTTTAAAAACTATGAATGCTTTTATAAAAAGCTAAATGTGTTACATTTCAACATTGAAGAGATTGATGAGATAATATGCTTCCCATTACTCATTGACTGGTTAGTAACGACCGTGATATCAATAGCTTTATTTTAGATTTTTGAATTAGAAGTGTGTCGGATTTTCTGTAATTTGGTTTAAATAACAAGGACTTAAAATATTTTTAAACTGAAATGACCGTCTTCGATATGTAATTGTAACTGTAACTTAACACAGCGCGTCCTGCTGTGCATATTATATGAAATTATATCAGTAACAAGTTATCATTGAGTTCAAAACTTGTTATACTTCTCATTGAGGATGTTTGGTTCTGATGCTGTATGACTACGTATTTTGTAAAGCTTTAAATTTGTGTTCTGTTTTTGAATGAATTATCCTACTTACTAGTCTCAAAATATTGAACCCATTTTGCTGTTTACTAACAATAATCATATCGATGTCTTGTCTTGACTGTAAATTTGATTCCTAGAACTTCTAAACATCGATTTACTTTTATTACTTGTCATTTTTTGTGTTAATATTTTAGACTCCTTTTTGGGGGTGGGTGATGAGAATACGATATATATATATGATGGCACAGTGTGGTCAGTCTTGATGGGCATATTTAAATTCAAACTGCTTTTGGTATCTCTTATGCAGATAATGTATTTGAATCAAGTCTATGTCGGTTTGCCACCCTCAATCGAATATATCCTACCTACTTGCACACAGAAGAATATGTCTATCTCATTATAAACTCATTATAGAGCTGCTAATGGAACACGTTTATAATGGAGTTTAACCACAAATATCAAAATTATAATATGGGAATAGTGGCTGATTGGATAATAATCTCAGTCTGGAGCCGAAACCAATGGGTTGTGATTGTCGGCGAGGGTCATCAATACCTGGTGTATTGATCGATGCTATGATATCTTGCAAATCTCAGTGGTGAGGGTTTACCCTTTATCTTAGCTTGTAACTGCAAGTGACACGCGAATTGATATGTTTATGCTTAACTAAAGGGATTCAATATGTACATGTTAACGAGTTTAGAGGGTGGTGCAGAGTCTAATTCAAGCAGGAATTCAGGAAGTAGTCTACTTGAAAATAAAAGTTATACATCTCCAACTGTAGGGGATCCACAATTTGCTGAGTTGCAGTATTTATTATATATTTTATTATTAAAGGCAATCTGTTTTTGTGTTATGATGAAGAGATTGCCGCTACAAGGAAGGATTGACTTGTAACTACTTCAGCCAGCAAAAATAAGATAAGAGAATAATACGCCGCTATGCAACGAGAGATATCCCGTTAATATCTAGCTCTGTCAATATGAAGGGAAAAAAGATAACTTTATTTACAAATGACGTAAAATGAAAACGCATTCCGACATTCTAATGGTCAAATATGGACTCCTGGTTTCCCGTCCCTATTTTAAATATGAGGGCATAAAAACGCAGAGGGACGGCTCTCCACAGTTCCCGTGTTGACGACCCGCGGTGGTCTGTAGAGAGCTGCCACCTATTGTTTCTCCTTTGAACTACACTGCCGAAGTGGTACCCAGCGAGTAATGTGCTCCGGCCAGAACCCGCAAAATATCGACGAGTGTTAGAAAACTATGCGTATAATACTAGTAACCTTATAACTATGTTAATTGGATATGTGTTTCATGCAGGGTAAGGCTCAGGCATATGGTTGCTGAAATGAACGTGAATCAACGCGGAGAATAGCGTGTACACAAGCCAAACATTACAGTTGCAAAGTATACGGAGGGAAACCCTCTCGCCTCAAACCTCGAAGTGCTATTATAGGCCTAATTCCATTAAGACCACAAAATGTCATTATATTCCCATTAAAACGCCGAGTCCTAGGCCAGGAAACTGATTTGCGAAGTAGACGTCTAATCACTGACATACCATTCTTATCTGATCTGAGGATTTGGACCTAGACTATTTG
This sequence comes from Sthenelais limicola, assembly GCA_942159475.1. Classification (NCBI taxonomy): domain Eukaryota; kingdom Metazoa; phylum Annelida; class Polychaeta; order Phyllodocida; family Sigalionidae; genus Sthenelais; species Sthenelais limicola. The sequence goes on along the minus strand of OW804097.1, from coordinate 70,632,019 downwards.
TTCCTTAATAATCTTCCTCCCCGACTAGGAATTCCTAGAGTAGACCGATTGATACGGTATATATAGGCTACTGGATTTGTTCACTGTTCTTGAAAAATGTAAATACACCAGAGAACATGGTGACCTCCCTTAGTCGGAGAACCGTCCTCTGTCAGCGAGAAAAATTCGAAAATAAAAGTTTCTAATCTAATCTAATCTAATCTACTCGTTCAACTGATTTAAGCAGATGTGTTAAAATGGTTTGTTAAATTGGAGTGGCTGAAGCTAAATCAACTAATATGAACCGATTTGAGACATTTTAAAAAAAAGATTGGACACTCCTCCTATTAATGACTTCTTCTCAGTTTTTACCAGGCCGATACCAACTTTAGCTAAATCAATCAATCAATCAATCAATGGATAGATTTGAGACTTGCAGGCAGCACAAGGCCTACCTATAAATGTCCAGGCGAACTAAATGAGTTAATTTTAGTTACTTCGGAAAACAATGAGAATTTTTCAAAAGAAAGACGTCGGGTAGATTAATGAATTTTTAGCGACTCTTAAACATATATGGCATGTTTCTCGGAAAGGATCGGATGGTTTTAAAACATAGAAGGATATTAAGCGATGCTCTTTAATTTGATACGTCACAAACTATCACTTTTTATTTGACGTGTCCAATTGTGATTAAGTATGGACCTCCAATAGCGTGACTCTCACCTGCGCGTTCTTTAATTTATATTTTAGAAACTTTATCCTGCCAGATCATTCCCCTTCAATTAACTTCAATTTGGATAGGGCGTAGCACAAATAACAATGCTGATGTCCTAGAGATCCCCTGCTTTATACATACCAAGACATGCACATACATAGGGACTGTGTGTAGACCCTATATACCACCTTGGTTTGGTCGTATTTGCAAGGAACTGTATAGAATAAATGAGGGATTTTTTAAAATAACAGTGAAATGTTTGTGGGGAACTCCTTCCCACTATGTCACCCTTTATCCATAATAAAGCTAGCTCAAGAGAGAATCCAACATTTAAGAGGGCTTGAAATAATGGATAAGCGCAATTTTATCTAGCAGGTCATCCACATGAATGCATGCATGCATGTTGTTCACGTGGGCACCACAACCGGCGTCGGCCGGCTCTATTGGGAGGGGACCGGTGTGCAGGGATCCACGAGGTATTTAAAGAGACCCATCTCTGAAACATGAATGAAGGTCTGCTTTACGAGCAACCGACTACAATGAAAATGACATTCGTACATTTTTATGGGGCAATACGGGATACTACATGGTTTGTATTCTATTGATATGGCACATTATATAAATAAATATTGTTCATAAAGATATTTTCGGCGGTCCAGCCGAGTAGAGATTTGACCCACTGACATCGTGACCCAGTGCCCCCTACACAACTTGTTTGTGTCGCTGAGCTGCCAGATGTACACCCCCCTCCATACGTTCTCCCCGTGCCCCCTCCCAACTCTCGCCTTCCCCTTCCCCTTCCCATGCCCTATACCCTCCCTCACGCCTTCACCCTCACTGGAAAAACAAGTGTGGCCTTGGTGGCATGTTATTCAGCACGAATACAGAGCCTGTTATGTTACTCGCTGAATGATTGCATTGATGAATGGTTTGTCATTCATCCAATCACGACTCCATGGCTCTTTAATTTACCCTGGACCCCGAAGAATGATAATAGATGCATGTCATACCTTGTGAATATATATGCTAAAGATATTTGGGCTGGGATTATTTTGACAGGAGCTGGCCCAATCCCAGGTACCAAGAGAGAATTACACTGGCAATTCATGTCCTGTATGTCAATGGACAACTTAATCAATTGCACGCCCTATCTTATGAGAACTTATGAGTTACGATCAGGGTTGCACTTCTATTAATATTTAATGTTCATCCATTCATTGAAAAAATATTGAAAATTGGTAGAACATCGATCATTCTGCGTTTTAAGCCTTGCGCAGGAGAAAAGCCTTCTTGTCAACCTTAAACACATTTAATCAATAGCTACGCTGCCCAGTTGCCTACGTGCAGACGTGCCCGTTTTAACACAGCAAAGCTGATACCAAAGCATGTATATAGAAAGGATCTGAAACTAGTTGACGAAATGTCTTTTTTAATGGGTGATGTTGTCTCTCCGTAATTCTGCATAAGTTATTAAGACGGATCGATTGTGAATGAATCAATAAGCCAGCTCGAGGGTCGAGGACCTTTTTTCTAGGCACGCCTCTTTTTTGTGTGCATTCAAGGCCTTGGAATGGGGAACTCGATCGGTTGTCAAGTAAGGTGCACCTTACCTCTATATTTACATGCCCTTCCTTATCGGAGATCAAGGCCCGGCCTACTTCTCGTTGACCCTTCTATTCTGCAAGCCAAAGCAACCACAGGAGTAGAACAAGTGTACCGCTATTGCGGCTTTTGATATATTGTAATTTGGTCGAGCGTGCTGACATGATAGTGTTGGTGCTTTCCCAAGCCCTGGTTCCTTATTAAAAGGTAACAGAATTTCCTGGCTACATATGTGGTTCTGAGCCGTGAGTAGTGTTTTTTAAAAAAAATCCAATCCCAATAATATTTCCAGGAATAACGAAATAACATTTTTTTTTCAAAACCCTGTTTATTCGACATTTGACAGGATGTGATACTTTTCATTCATATGTGGTATGTGTTTAGGTATTCGGACTTAAAGCGAATGGCATTTAATTTCCCCACTGTTGAACTACGGGCTATTTTGGCAATTCCCTTAATTCCATGAAAAAGCTTTCCCATAGTGAGATTGGTTTCTAAAAGTGGCTGACTTCTAAGAGGAAAAGATGCCGGTGTATAAATACAGACGGGGTTACATCCGGGAGCAACATGTAGAACATGAAATGAGGCATCTCGGTACATCTTAATGCATGGTGGGTCGTAGGGGAGGAGAGGTAGGGGAGGTAGGGGGTGCGGGTGGGGGTGAACATCGAACACCTTCCACCATTCCTCCTAACCCTACCTGCATGGGAATTCAAACCCAACATGAAATGAATTTTACATTTCTGGTTTTGATTTCATATTGTACCAACCCCGAGGTGTCGCATATAGATTTTCAGCATTCAGTATGTTAAGTCCATCAAACAGCATATTAACTTGGTTCCATCATCAGCACATTCCGTAATTCCAATACCTTCCAAATAATATTTAGTATTAACTCTATCAGGGAATATTTCTCATTTAGCAGCTTATATTTCTATTATTTTACCTATTATGTATCACAGAGCCCTACTTCTAGTTAGTTATCCCTATCATAGGCACGTCTCCGTCCTTGAAAAAAGTGTATAACAAAAGTTACGTAACTGCCTCTGGGCCTATTCATCACAGTGCATTATTCATGATCAAGCCCAGCTTTGCACAATAATAACCAGCGACTTCAACATGTGTGGCTACAAATAAAAACTCATGTGAGAATAATATCCACGATAAAGGCCAACGTGGAACGTCCCTCCTTTTCCTACTTTCTAGTATACCTATGAAAGGCCGAGAAGAAAATAAATAAGGACATATTATTTTAATGTGATTAGTCTGCAGGGAATTTGACCCTGGGCTTTAAAAACCGTCAAAAAGTTTTCAGGGATAAGATAAATTACAATACAAGATATCACGCATAGCCTATCACATATCCAGGCATCGCGCAATGATCGAGTAAGTGAACTTGATAATACTCAAGGCTCATTCTTGTTTCACCATCCTAAGTCCCAAGAGCAACATTAATTAACAATGCATTTTGAAGTTGTTTTCTTTAAAATTGACACGCTTAAATTACATCATAATTGCAAATTAATTTTTGAACCTATGGCGAGTGCCAATCGATCATTTACATAATTCGTTTTTTCCCTCTCGGAGAGCCCGCGATTCTTAATAATGAAAGGACGTCGATAAGCCTCAGAGGAAAAGGACGATTTCACATAGGCCCTCCATAGGATATGATGAGGAACAATTATCAAAGGCAAGAGACATCAATCTCTCCTGGATTCAAACAGCTGTCACAAATTTTATTAGAATTGATCCCCAATATGAAACAGCACCTGTAATAAATAACGGTCGGTCGAAGATGTGGGAATGGACACTATTTTATATACGGTAATTAATATTTTGTGAGGTATAATTCCTCCTGTGTTGAATATTTCAAGTCAAGACTACAGAGCAGATAGATAATAATTTGTCTCCGACGAGAGTGAAAAAAATCCACTGTATTGTTGTTTTCTCGGGGGGTTATTAACACCAACACAATTAAGGGACAGATGCGCCATGATCAACACAATCATTGTCTTCGCAACCCATATTTTAATAATAGATCATGCAGATGGAACAATTCCGGGTTAAACACTGGCTTTGTCCGTGTATGCTTAGATAGTTGTCATATAATTTATTCAATCATGGGTTTGGCTGGTGTGTCCAAATTCCTTTGTTCCAAGTTTAAACATGTTGCAGGACTACTTACTAATTAATATTGGTAAATTTTATTGGTTTCACTGATTGATAGGCGTTATATCAGGCCTATGCCTGATATAACGAAGAACCATCCACATATATAGGCTATTGTTGACAAACATGTTTTGTTCAATATCGCAGCACATGTGCCAACCCAAATATTGAACGATAATGATGCATTAAGTAATAAACGCGGGACCAGGTGTATGTACACAAATGCAGCCAATATATTAAAGATCCAGTCACCGCCAGAACGTGCTGTAGCCTATGGATATAGAGGGTAGGCCTACATTTACAGTATAGATTACAGGCGTGGCAACCCAGTTTCTTCTCACCCTAAACACTGTGACCACACTGAATGTCCGTGCCGCGCTGCGCGTACATCAAATAACGGCCAATGCTATGTTCTATTGATACTCCTTTTCATTTGTTTCTCGGAATTTTGAACATAACAATCTTTCTAAGTTCAAGGTCATGTATTGAATGACTTAGATAAAGACTTGGTAAAAAATATAGACTGCCAATCTAAGTAATTTCGTCACTATACCTGTCTAAAGAAAAGTCACTGATGTCCGTGCTGCATTTGAATACAACTTGTGTAGATGTACGTGCAGCTTTTGGCCGATGTACGTGCAGCATGCTGCTTTTCAAACAGGTTTGGAAAGATAACACACTCAGTGGGGGTAGCAGGGGTACTGCCCCACCCACTAGACCCCCTTAGGGCCCTAAAATGGCCCCTGTTACCTCCGATCATTCTCAACATGTTGACAATATTTGCAGGGATCGCCAATTTGCCGTTTTGGTAGCCCAGGACAACCAAAATGTCAGTCTGGGCAAGTAAAACAAAACATGAGACATGCAGGTTTTGTTTTGTTTTTAGTTTATGAAATCGTATGCAAGTTAGGACTATATCTGTGCGTGCAATGTCTGCCGACCACCAGGCCTTCTTTTATGTAATATACATAAATGGTAGTATTCCCTGCAACTCCTCGAGTTGCCTCGAAAAAAAAGCCTAATTCTAATTCAATTTACTACCTAACGGGTAAATCTCTCAAAATTCTAAAGTCGATTTTTCAATGCTAACCTAGGTGATAATCCAGGATTTTGTCATATGGGGGCCCTTAAAGCATATCATTAAACGTGAAATTAGACGATATTTACTAACATTGGATATAAAATAAGTATGGATCGTGGAATGATTTAAAAATAACATTTTGTCTAATATTTCTTTTCCAAATGGCCTATAAGGCTGTCTAATTTAGTCTAATTCAGCAGAATTTACTAAATGTGTAGATCTGCCGATTTTACATTTTCTGAAGATCTGACCCATATAGGCTTCTTCATCAGGAAAATTGAGTGGTTTCTTGCTCGAAATAAACCTCAAAGGCCAAAAGGGTTATATTAAACTAATGTTGACTGTTGCATGAATATGAAACATGCTAATTGATTCTGGTTGATATTTTAAAAAATAAGGGGATATTTCGATGTGTTTTTCCCCACAAAATTAGGACAGATCTAGCAGCCATTTTGAACTATATGACTGACAGCTACTGTCAAGATATAAACCATTAATTAATTCCGGTGATGATTCTCATGATCATCATTGATAAAGTGTTTCTTAGGGTAATAATATATTATGTATTTTAAGCTTAGTCTGTAGGCTTATCGATTGGGTCTAATATGAGGAAATTAATTCAGAATTTATGAATATTTTTTTTTTTTTTTTGTCTAGACAAGTTAATCTTGGGGGATGTGAGGGATATGGGATGGAGACCTGGGGAGACGACTTAGCCACGTAAAAAATGTTTATCCCCAACGTCGTCGACCTCAGATCATCCATCTCCCCTACCCACACATCCCCGACGCCAGTCGTCCCTGGACATCCTGACTGAACCTAGTCCAGTCACAGCATCCAGCCCCCACCTGGGGCCAAATGCAACCTTTTAACATTTTTTGGAAGTAACCCCTTCCTATTTTTGGGGGTTTTATTTCAAAATCTGTGACTTGATTGAGTCAGTATCACTTCTGATACAAAGTGCCACCTGTATCAACCTTTGTTGTTACTTGAGGACTGCCTGATGAGCTCCCCCAGGAGTGAAACCATGTAATGCCAACAAGCCCCGCCCCCAAAGGGGAAGGGCCCCCCCTGCCCACTAGTGGATTATGGGAATTTTTACAATAAATTCCTTATTATAATAATATTAACACGGCAGAAGGGTTATTATTTATTAAAACCATCATTTGTTATGGAAAAAACAATAAATAATAATAACAGTTGAAACATCACAACTGTTACATGGCATCGCCTATGACGTAATAGGCGGATCGTGATGTAATAACATCGCTATGGAGACGTTCTAGTCTTCATTGCATGGTAGCAGTTTGGCTGGGCCAGGTGAACGTATTCGCTTCGTTCAATAGAATTTATGAATATTGAGAAAGTAAACTATGCTATTCAATTGTATATGTAATTCTGAACATAAATCATTAGTTATATTCCAATTGAATGCTTAGTTTCTAATAGATAAAGGGGTAGATGTGTTCGAGGATGGGGCCTTTAAACAGCATTGAACAAATCAGGAATTAAAGGAAAAATACGCATAATAGAATCAGAATTAAGCAGAAATAATCTCTGTGGATACCAAATGAATACAGACGTAGACATGGGCAATAAATAGGTATAAATCACTTTAGCAATGTTTTTGTCTGAGGTGTGTACGAGGACAAGTGTACATGTCTTAACTTTAACAACATAATATATCATGATAGACACTCTCAACTACAAAAAAAGCAAGCCAATAATTATTCGTCATTGATGGTAAAGTCAATCACCACTATGATATATATACTCAAAATAGAATGATTTCCACAAAGAAACACCCTGATTTCGAATCAATAATTACTATCTAAATATTGATATAGATAGAAAAGTTGGCAGTAGCACGGACATCTTTTTTTTCAGAGAGGATTGTAGCACGGACACCCTCTAAAACCTGCACGGACATCCCACTACAAATTTATTTAGGAGTTTTCTCTAAATTGATACAGAACTACGACTATATTATACAGTACTTAAGACCATATATATGGTTACTAAAGTTGTATGGGATCGTGGACTTTAATAGGTGTTGTAGACACGGAGATATCTTAGGAAATGTTTCGGCAGCATTGATTGGCCTATTTGTTTTGATGTACGCGCAGCGCGGCACGGACATTCAGTGTGGTCACAGTGCTAAAGCGAATAATGTAATAGGCTTCGTGCTTCGACCAATTCCGCTCCATTTATAACCTGTTTCACTGATGATTGTGAGAAGACATAGTTTTGCCCTAATGCGCGTGGCATCAGCTGATCGGATCAATAACATCTCGTGCTGAGAAGAGAAGAGAGATGAAGAGAGAGGGAGATGCTGCGTACCAACTCATCCAGGCTCCATATTGCAAAGGCATTTCTAATTACATACGGCGATATTTGTTTTCTCTTCCATTTTTATCAAGATGAGATTTTCATAATTTATTCCCGATTGACAATAGTGGGTTTTGTATAGGGTCTACTTATCATAGCTGGGCCCTTTCTATGGTTATAGGTAGGCCTACCGTATACATACATTAATTAGGGGAGAAAGGCAACATGTCCTGGGAGCAATTCGTTATTTCTATATGGGCAGCATAAATGGAAATGGAGTACACGATTATAATAACAGGGCTATTATCATGAAACATTCACAGCCATAATCACATCACAAAAGGTAGATGAATGGCACATGCCATATCAAGACAAATAAGAAGAACTTCAGAATACACTGGCAAACAGAACAGAAATAAGGCATATGGTTGCCATGATTTTTCTTTCCCTCTTAGGGCCGGCCTATCTCAGTCTTCGTCGCTATGGCATCTGCATGCATCCTTAGCGTTGCCCAGTGTTCAACATCTATAGCCCCCAGGTCTGAGATTGTCAGCTCAAAACGAATCTGGTATAGCTTCTCCCATGTAGAGCACATGGTAGGCCTGTATAAACTACCAGTGACTCCAAAATATATGGAGAGAGAGAGAGCTGCAAAGCATGTGGATGGGTGCCTATGAAGTGAGCATAGAGATGGAGGCTCCCACTTTACACTGCAGCTTGTGTCTGCAAATATTAACCGACTTTCAGCCCAATCAGTACTAAACATAAATCTGACTTGCAGATGCGTGTTGACAGGGCCTGGGACCAATGGCCTCACAGAGAGACCACGTGGCCTGGTCTTGTTTACTCCCCGGACCAATGGGGAGCGAGGAAAGCGATGATTTCATCCTCTACCTCAAGTCCCGCCCCTCGTCCGCCATCGACCAAAACAAGAACCTCCATGTTGTACTTTTCCAACCCAGAACCAATACCGACATTGTACGAGGAAAGATGTGTGCTTAGAACAGCTTGTCAGCGATAAATACCAGTGACAGTTCATTCCTAGTGGACTTAACTTGTGGATAGTAACAGTCATGCCGTACCATAATCGTGCACAGCGAGCAAATGCGGTTGCATTTGAGGTTGGGGTGTTGGGAGGATTGAGAGAGCCGGCCGACATGCCTTTCCAAGAAGTCGCACACCATGCACTCCCATACCACCACCATGACCAAGTGGCCGACCGCGAAAACCGGGACCCCAACATGGTCCAGTGTTGTAACCCACACGGTTGCGAGGTATTCAGCTCGGATGTCATCAATATTGAGGATCCTTCGGATGCAGTGAAGGTAATTTGCAACAATGACAACTGCACGATGGGGCGGTGGATGCATAATTCTTGCTTTCAAAGCTGGGAACAACATGTTTTGGCCTACTTGCGCTCCTGTGGGCGGGCACGTTCCTGGTCGGAGAAGCAGCGGCTCCAGAACTTGTGGACGAAGAAGGGCTACGATTTAGCCTACAAGGCTTGCGATTGCAAATGTGGAAGAGGGCATTTGAGGAAAGACCTTGATTACCTGCCCAAGGTCGCACATGAAGAGAAGAGGGGAAAGAAAGGCAAGAAAAAGAACGCAGAGAAGAATTTACCAGTTCTCCAGAAGTGCAGTACTGGCAACCTATCTGGAGCTTCAGTGAGTTCCCATGCCCAAAATGCAGGTAGACCACAAGCTCTACGGGTCAGAACCTCCAGCCTCTCTAGCACTGGGTCTAGTCCCCCTAGCTCTGTGGAGACACCCCCACTAACACCTGGAGGTGTCACCAAAAAATCGCCCTTTGAATTCTTCGCAGATGCAGAGCAAGCAGCTGCTGGGAATATATTCCGGCGAAGGCCAGATTTCTCTGCCTTTTCTATCCTACCAAGACATCAGCAGAACCCCTACCACATTAAAATGGAAGATGAAGGGCCCTATGGCAACGATGAGACAAGATGTTTTGTCCTGTCCAACTTGAGCACCAGGCAGGTTACATTGGTCAAGTGCGTCGTGTGTGATTGCAGAATGCCAGTGTTCGATCGTTATCCTCTCATCGATGGCACTTTCTTCCTGTCCCCCCAGAGATACAACACCGATCTTCAGGTCCTCTCTGACCACCGGCTCGTCTACATGAATGCCATATGCATGTCATGCCTGGAAGGGGCCAGAGAGCTCAGGTGTTACGGATGTCGCCGCCGATGGAATGGCTCAACCCTGGTTATTGGCACAATGTATTCCTATGATATCTTCGCTGCACAGCCCTGTTGTGCCCTTCGTATGTCATGCAAAAACTGTTGCAGAACAATCCTGGACCCCTCTTGTCCACTGCAGTTCTTCAGCGAATACTCACACGCTATCGTGTGTCCCTTCTGCAAGAAAGAAGAGCACCACTTCGTTAAACGCCTGGATCAGTGCTATTCAGTAACCGATGTCCGGCGATCTATATGCAAGTAGGCATTTAGGATGAACGTCTTAAATAATTGCTGTAAAACAGTGTTTAACGTATCTTGATTATACATTTAAGAAAACCAAATTAACTGTGTGGACATGTGTAATGTGTAGTGTGCAAATTTCTCATTACATGTCACAATCAAAACCACTTTCAAAATGTATGTCAAAAACATAAAAAAAAAAAGGACAGCAGCAGGAGTTCTGCAGTGAGTGAAGGGTTTTTAGGTGTCGTTGTTTGATTCCCCGATTTGAACTGCCTACACACTACTAATATATTCTCCTCCCCCAAAAGCAACCTGACAAACGAGAACTATACTTGAAAGCAGTATAACGAAGTCAAAGATAAGTATGTGTGCACACAAACTATTATGGAAAAAAGGGTTGTATACTAGTACTTCTACTAACTTGAAAGCGTCAAGAGAAACCTTGATTTTGCACAGATTTCCCTGGCTAGCAAAAGGTAAACAGCACATCTTCATTGTTGCATGTGCTTACTATGATGATTACGTAATACAACTTGTGTATTCCTGGGCAAAAGGACCACGTGCTTCCAGCGATGTGCGCGTGGCAGCATTCTGAACTTAAAAGACTATAACCATTAAAGACTGGCAGCTGAAAAAAGAGGTTTGTTCCATAAGAGATGACTTCGACGGTGGACGTTCATCCTTTGTATAAACATCCTTGTACTATTAAGTGCCGTTTTGTGACAGTTAGGTTTCATGATTATATTTTATTATTTTGGTGAGTGATGACCACAATTTATATGTATCTATGTGTAATGAGAAATACAAGAAGTGTTGATAAGTCGATTCCCTCTCGGAGATTTACAAATATACATGTGAGAAGGAACTAAGTGGGAAGCTGCACTGTTCTATCATTAACTGACAACACGGTTATGAAGGAGATGGACTGGATTTGTTTCCCGCTTGATCGTTCACCTCTGCAGTATGTATGCAAACATGTACATGATATATAAGAATGAATGTGTCCCTGAGAAAATAATTTTCTCAGTCTCTTGATGTGTACGAACCTTCGACACCACCGTCACAAGCATGAGCAACACGAGAGAGAAAGTTAGAAAGAGTCAGGGGGAATGAATGGATAATGTAGAATAACATTATGATAACACCAGTATAGAATAGGAAGCAATGGGCATTATATTGGTATTAACTGTACTCTCTACAACTCCACACACAGAGTACATGATAATCAGGTTAGATTAGCTAAGAAAGGATTATATGAATCCATAGTAAGTCCTTGTACAGCTTTGATTGTGTACCACTCAAACCAATTATTTACTATTTGTACTGCCAGGTGAACTTTGTGGTGCAAGACCGGTGAAAAACGGAGAGGAAAATCTGGCTGCCAGATCTTTTTGCTTGAATCCGAACCCTTAGGAAAATTATGTATATTTTTATTGTTCTTTGTATCTGCTACTGATGTCAATCATGCTTGCTATGTAATCTTCCATAGATGTCCTATACATACTTGGGAGTCACTAAAATAGTATTGCATTTATCTGATCGAGGCAGTCATGTATTTAATATTGAAGTTAGGTCGTTCGCTCAAAGTAAGTTTAAAAAAATGTTCAGAAATATGAAATGAAGGTGGCTTAGATGGCCAAACTTGCTTGATCGCACCATATGTGCTTAAAGGTTGATTACGAAAAGAACATGAAAAAACATGGACACTCTTTCATGTATTGTGATTCTAGACGTAATTTGTAAGTGATGTGATATACCTATTCTTGGTGACTATGTCAATAATCTCAATTAAATAAACCATTTGATTACACTTAAAACTGTTAATATCAACTTCTATCGAGTCATCCTTTCGAGTAGTTAGAACTCTTCTCTGTCTTCTAAACTCTGTCTTCTTCCTAGTTTAGCGAGGAAGCTTATACTACATGCCAGTCATTATTTTACTGGGTTATTGCGGCAAAGTCATGATTGACACGTGGATTTAGCACAGCCTTCCCTACGAGAACGGACCAGTGGTTCCCCATAAATACTTATGCATTACTTATGCATAAGTATTTGATCAATCATCCCATTACCCGGTTGGTCAATGAATATCGAATGAAATTTATTCTGTTATAAAAGTTTTAAAAGTGTACTTCTACTAAAACAGATATTACCCATGTTGTTTATAATTTGGGATTGAAATAGCTTGACGTCTTTTAAAATAGAATTTTAATTTGCATGGTTGCCACTGAGAATAACTTCCTATGAGCCAATATTCACTTAGATCATCAAAAGGCTTCGCAGTCCAAGCACCGAATCATGATTACCTCAACCTAAACCGTTCTATATTTAGACAATTAGATTATTTCTGCTATAGTAAAATGATGTGATCAATGTGGCGCCACTGTCAATTTGACTCCACTTTACTTTAATACGTCATCTTGCCGACACATAGATCATATATTTCAGATTGTACCACTTTCCAAATTCCTTTCCAAGTCTTTTGATTGCCTTGATATCTACTCTACAGAAATTGTCTCATTATTATTACACGAGATTGGTAATTTAACTAAATATCCGAAGTAAGTTATACTACGAAAAGAAACACCTAATCAAATATCTGAAGTAAGTATATAACAAAAGAAAACATCCAAATGCAGCAAGGCTCTTTTTATTTCTCTAAATATAGAAAGAAGTATTACAGCCGGTGAGTTCATTATATTGGATCCCAACTGTACACCAGGAACAGCACCTTAATGGCAATCGGTCTTGGATTAGTGGTAGAGCGATTGCAACCCCTTCATGCCTCTACACCTAAAAAATACCATGACTGGTACAAACATGTTTGCAAACTGAAATCATGCAGATCTAATACAAGTATAGCGCATTGAGTAATAAAATATGGTGATCCCGGACCATATACACTAGTCCCATATGTATGGCACATTTCAATACACAAACAAGAGACTGCATGCACACGGCCACGGTCTACATTTACCAGGAAATCGATGGTCTATTTACAGATATCTTGGCACATCGCCAGCAAATATTAGCATAGTTCAACAATCGTCGGTACTACCTCCAATGATGCACGATGGAAAGCCTGTAATTTTCTATGTTAGTGTGTAAATTCTTTTGTTGATCGAAAGGACCACATCGAGCCAGGTCCGACAACTATCCATATGTATGAGGTCTTGCTTATGCTCCAAGGTTTAAAGTTTAATCTTTCCTGCCTTGCTTCATACGAATTTGAGGCACTAAGTTTTCCTGTGTTAGCAGTGATTAAAGTCGAAGTATTTGCGAACCTTGAATAAACATTACAAACTACAGGAGATTCTTAATTAACCCTTAGTTACTTTTTGGTGAATCACCTTATACTCCTCAACAAAATTACTGAGATTGGGGTGACCTGGAAGTGTAAATGATCAGATAACTTGTATACGCGAGTGATGAGTAACGTGACGTGGTGAAGATATCTTATACGTAAGTCTTGCCGGCCCTGACTCAACGTTACTTAATGATGTCCAGTGAATGAGATTTTAACGACCAAAGTACTTAGCTGGCCTGGAATTTATTAGCATTCTCGGAAATGTGTGTTTGGGATTAGAGATAGAACAGGATACTTGACCAAGAAAAACACGTTCCACGACCATGACAAATATCATCGTCTATCGGTAGAGATGTGTTGATTATTTTAGCCAGAAGGTCAAATCAGATAGTTCGTGTAAAGAAATAATTACCGGTCACACATTGACAAGGTGCTTGATACCCTCGCAATCTATATCCACCTCAGCATGTCATTTTCTTGAGAATAAGAAAAGATAAGATAAGAAAATCTTTTATTTGTCTAGGGAATCGAGTAATATATAAGAGAAAAGACAATTAGGTCTACATGTCTATATATATGAAACGAATTTGTTCCATTTCTACCGACAGTTACCTTTAATTTGGAGGGATTTAATACTATATCAAACTGAGGCTTATATTTAATAATAGGAACTATATGACGCGACAATGAGAGAATGGAAGTGGTGTAACATTCATTAGAAAACAACCTACATTCATTAGAAAACCTACAGAACAGAATAATGAATCAAACCTATTGTCCCTTTGCGAAATTATATGCTCGACTCTACTGAATTGTTTTAGATTTTTTTGATAGAATATTTCTTTTGGTCTGGTTGTTGAGCTCGTGGAAAGTTATACAAACCACAGCTAAACGTTTCCATGTGGCGAATCTAACCATTTTGGAATTCAAGGGGCCGGACAGGTAGACTCTCTAGGACCTTAGGACCCATTGCTCTCTCCACTTCCCGCTTCTAGTATCAAGATAAATAATACCTCTCCATGCTAACGCACGACTGCTGGGAATTCTGAAACACTGGCATAATTACTCGACCTTTATGTTTCGGATAAAAACTATTCCAGTCCACCAGCTGAGAATCGGGGCCTTTGGCTAAATATAAAAGACTTATCAAAATGCATCTGGCGTGCATGTTTACGAGCCAAGCTCCCCCGGCTCTCCCATGAGGCGTTCATAGGACGTTGACCTGGGAAGACCCATCACTTGTTTTGCCAAAATCCTAGAGGATCGGATCGGTGGAGTTGTTTTTCTCCCCAACCCAATATCATCATGTATATTGTGGGTTCATGACAGGACGCCGCAAAGTAGGGTTGTGAGGGCCAGCGTTTGGTATGGGATTGGATCCTAGATCCGATCCCATGGAGCAGGGTTTCCGGCCAGAGATACACATACATGTACACCGGTATAAATATGTGTTGGTGCACTGTTTATTCTGTCTCAAAGGGGTCTGTGTGTACACAGATCAACGTATACTTATAAGGGCTCTTGTTGGCACACACACTCAAATGCAAACGTGGGCCCATATACCCCACGTGTTCTTGTCAACACTCGGCTGACCACAACAAGTGAGGCAGCGAATTTCAGCCAGCAAGGCTCACTTGTGGTCTAACCACTATGCATCCCTCCGAACTTCCGCCCATGAAGGTCAAGGCCGAAGTTGTTTGTGTGGATTTCGGCATGACCTCGTTTTCTGAACTCGCAAGAGACAACCATCTGGATGAGTTGAAGGCTTGTGTAATAGACTTGTCCCAAGTCTCAGTCCCCACAATCACGAAACTTGTCATTTTTAACTGAGTCATAAATCCTTTTTTTTAGATTTAGATTTAGAAAATATTTTATTCAGGTCTACGAACATTTCCATACATGTAGCATGAATATTTTCAGGACAGCCAAGTGACATTAGCATAGTCGTTTATTAAAACACAATACCGAAACCTCTTTTTTGTCAAAATGCAGATATCATATGTCTGATTTGTAATTATCGCTGCAAAGGCGACTGTTATCGCGACCCTGAAGTCCGGATGTTTGCTCTTGGGTGTTGTGATATGGACCATGTATACAATAATACTTGGAGCACAGTAATATTATTACTAGCTATTACTCTGAGAAGTAAGCTAGGAACTTATTTCCTAGCATGCTTATTCAAGTTTTCCCCATTGGCACATGCACCACATTAAGTTTATCCATTAACAGGCTATTTCATTTTTACCCAGCAAAGTGCCACATTCAAAAGTGAGAGCATTGGGCAGTCATTGGAAAATGTGCTTGCTTTTCCGCTCATGTAAGCCCTAATATGAAAGTCTAACAAGTGGGAAAAGTACATCTTATCTGTCAAAAACTTAAAGATATAAAATAGATTCGTTTGAAATGAATCGATCCTTACTCCTCTGACTCACTATCTAATCGCCGCTAGATTCCTTTTTTATTTTTCCTCGTCATCCCTGCAATGTTCCATCGGCCAACGTCTATGGTTTTTAGCTTTGGGCACCCCCATTGTAAATGATAGTAAAATTGCAATTCCCAGAGATTCTAAGAGTTGGAAGGATCGGATCATAAATATTTATCATGAATCCCCGTCTTCAGTTAGACGTTTACATGAGTCTAGCCGTTGACATAAATGATCCATCAAAGATCCTTTGCACGCACCATTTCAGTGTGAGCGATTTTTATGAGTGTGATAAAATCTGAGATAAAATGGGTTTTGTGTGTGACGGCCTATGGTCCACAGCAAGTCTATTCTATTCCCTCTTTTCCCGCGCTTGTCATCCAGAGTGGGCGCCATGATGGAGCACGTGGTCTGACAGACGCGCAAACCGCGTGGCATTCTCTATTCTAGGGGATTCGTCACCCTCTTCGCCCTCCCCTCACCCCCACGCCGCACAAAGCAATGGGACATTCACCCCTCCCCCACGAGCCCCAGACAATAAAGCAACTCCCTAGCAAAGCAGGGGGAAATGTCGTGAAAAATCTAGGTTGGCATTGCCCATTTAGCTCTTGTCGTTTGCACGTCCAAACGTGCCGTTCCATTGTGCATTTTTTTCTCTTAATCTATAACGCTTGACAACTATCTTTTGTTTTGGGGGCGCGTTCCGCCTTTATATAAATATGACTTAAAGGTCAGAACTGTCAAGATCTTTTGATGACCTTTTGTAATTGAGGAATATATTCGCTGAATTTATGTCATTATTTCTTTGTGTAGGGCCTGAAGGTGTAATGTATAAAACCACCAAATAACATATATAAGAACAATCACCCCCCAACTAGCTAGATGAAGTCGTTCTTGGATCACTTCAATGCAAGGTATTCGAATAGTTTTATAAGAAACCAATCTGAAATAAACTGCCAAAAGGGCCAAACGCTAATGTACACACTTTGAATAATAGTGCCATGGACAGTGTTTGCATTTATAACTAATTCGAGTGGCAAAGTAATTTGGAGTTAGTATACCTACGCATTCTGTTAACAGTTTGAAATATAGCATGTACCTTAATAGTAAGAGTATAAGCATGTGCATTTCATGTTTTTATTGCTCCTATAATTTACTCTGAGCCCATTTCAATCGACAATATGGATAGCAAGTCTAATTCTCTCGTTGAATTCTTCATTTTGTGGAGTCAGCACTCCAACCCACACCTATATTACCCAACGATATGTAATAAGGTAAAGTAAATAAGAGCACGTACACTACTCCAGAAGATTGTATAATGCACCATAATCAGATGTTTTCATGTGATATGGAACATAGTTATACCTTAGAGGTTATCTGTCAGGAGGTTAGAGACCCATGGACACGTATAGCAAAGGAGATTTAATTAATTATATTATAATTACCTGAATGATAATCGACCTATATAACCTTTATTAGTACCCTGCATCATTCCGAGTGTGTATACTAATGCTTAACCATTTAAAATCGAGACCCCATGGTGGAAGCAAAATTGAATTATTTACGCTTACCTTTTCGTCCCAAAGTACATTGGTCACATTTGGTGATTTGAGAGCTCTTTTACTCTAAATTGGCATAGTGGCGTGACCTTCGACCTCATTCTGATTCGGAGAATATTAAAGCATTCGTTAGAATTATATAATTACAAACAAGGACTTAGATTTTTTACCCCTTGCGTCACTTTACTTTGTATATATTTCCGCTATGGAACATACATGCTAAACGACTTGGTACTGCTATTTGGGGAAATATTTTCTGCTGCTAGAGGATTCGGCGCAGGCATTCATTGGCAACTTGCCAACCACGTGGTCGTCCTCCCTTGTGTACACGTTCATAGTGTTCTTGTGCGCATTCCCTACTTGGCACATTCAGATAGGGCCCATCCATGTACCCCATTACTTCACCCCTATATACCTGTTTTCCGTGTCAATTCATTGGAAAATAACCCCCGTATTTCAACACTAAGCCCACGCTTATGGCAAACATAACTCCATGGAATAGCTTCTATGTTTTGAAATTACCGCTTTATCATAACCATAGAGAAAATGAGATATGAGCCATGCATGCAAGCTCATGCACCCAGAGCCATGATACTTAATGATTTGATCTCCACAGATCCACTTTGCTCTCCCACTTGTAGCTCTGACTCACATCTATAGGTTTACGAAGGAAAATATTGGTGTCAGAACTCATCTTTCCCTTGGGTACCTATAACATCATTTGGGTCTATGTGGAAAATGTACTCCTAGAATAACACATAGGGCCTGGTCTAATTAGTCCACGTTCGAGCCAGCTGTGACATCACATAATTGATACCAGCGAGAAAACTATACACATTCTCCACTTGCACAATACTTATTTATTAGGCAATCTACCTGAGACAGTGAGAGCGACGCCCTCGTTGCTCTTATAAAGTCTTCTGAAAAGTCGTGAAGGAAAGGTGTTGCATGGTCTCAAAACAACTCTTAAATTTCCATATGGAAATTTATTCTTTAGAATATGGAGAATGTGACTTATTCTAGTGATTGCGAAATTTTGACATCCTTCCTGTTCTCGGAATCTATATGTATGAATACCACAGGGTTGTTTTATACGAGAATTTATTATATATTATAAATATAGGTAATGCCTGTGACTATTAAGGAAACTTGTAGTGTAGAAAACATCGAAAAATAACAGATTATTTGGCTGATTCGTGTATTATACCTGCGAAATTGACATGCCTCAACGACGATTGGGCCGTATTCCGGGCTATAAAGTTATATAAAAGTCTAAAAATTGAGTAAAATAAAGTTATATAAAAGTCTAAAAATTGAGTATCAAATACTAGTGTTGGGCTTCCAATTGCTCATGATCTATCTCCTTAATGTAAATATAATGTAGAGTATGGTCTCTGATGTATGACAATACCAATGAACTCGTTTTTCTCATTACCTACGACCTTGAACTCTTTTCATACACCTGAAATTCATTATGCCCTAAAGCTCAACCCAAGCATGAAAGCTAAAAAGAAACATTATCCATCAGTTATTACGAATCTTATACCCCATTTCTACACGTGCTAGCCACGGAAAAAACCCTAATGGAAAATACATGCAGTCATGACCAGGATCGCCTGAAACGCAAGATAGAAATTTAATCATGCAGACAGGTAAACTGTCAGCAATGGCAGCAATATATAGGTAAAGGTGAACGAAGCATTTTTAAACCAGTATCACCTGGGACGCATATCTGGGGAATGTATATACATGGCCACGGTCATTCATTTAATCGCTGTATAAAAGGCATGAGGGAGAGTTGTTCTCTTTATTTTTATCTGGCGCAGCGACCTCTGAAGTATTGGCCGTTGTTGCAGATAGATATCGAGATTGTGAGGCGTGATGCTGCCAACTGGCACCGGTGAGATAATCAAGCCTTTGCACGGGCGCATGATCCTCCTAAATCATAAACACCACAAGGACCAGAGAGTCTACATCGGAGACCCTAGCCGCCTGCCACGATCTTCTAGCTCCCCTCCTTGCCAGGATCAAAATAAGATGCCTCAGGAGATCTAGCAGTCAACCAACCTACAACCTCTGCCATCATTGTGCCCTTATCACTTGCCATGGGCCTGGGTTCCATGTAGGTTTGAGCTTCTAAGGTTTGAGGGTGTTTCACATAGAACGCGGTCGACACGCCCACGTTTAAAGGGGTGTTACGCAAATAAAGTGTGTGCGGGTTAAGAGAGGTACTGTACAGAACATGGGTGGCAGCGGCATGCAGAAATGGGGTTGATGCCGAAAACCCGAGATGGAATAAAAACACCGTGCGTGACTAGCTTGCCGGATAGTATGTACCACATTAGGCAAATCATATGTTTGCACGCCTTGATAACGTGTGGTTGCCATGCAATGTGACGAGGGTACCGTTTAAGTAACACACTAATTGCCGGTTGTCAAGTTAGAAATTATAAAATATACTGTGGATTCTTTAAACAGTGGATGTGGGGAAAATTTGGTGGTAACCATATCGATGGTGGTTATAACTTATATATAGACTTCTATCCAGGAAGAAAGCCTTCTATTCTGGAAAAGGCATGAGTGATGCTTGCCAGCTTGAACAAAAGGTCTTTGGTGAAGGGGGCAATACGCTGGATTCAGCACTACCGATCCTACACACTGCTCTGAGGGTCAATGACCGACTCGTGGGTTTCTCTGCTACAATCTGCTCAAAGCGCAGTGAGCCGCTCTGCTGGAATCAGTCACATGGTCCCACACTCACATACACACACCTCATTTATAGTAGCAGTCCTCCTCCTCCTACCCCCCCCCCCCCCCCCCTCATCACCATTGCTTTGCTCTGGCGGTCCACCGTTACGTGCCAGGGAAATCGATAACTACCCACCCAAAGGCAATGTGCCTCCGGAAAGACACACCAACACACACGTACGTTCATAAACAGAGGCCGTTATGTATATATTGCGTGGACACTTTCATATCTCTCTCTCCCTCTCCCCTCTCCGCTCTTCTCTCTCTAGGCATATTATGCTCTCATGCATGCAACAGATGAAAAGGAGAGGAGGGTTCCTCTAGTACTACTACCCTGCTTTTGTTACCATGGAGGCGAAAATCAGTTTTTACACACAGCGTTACAACAAGTCTCAGTGTCGTGAGACAGTTCTGAACATGATACGCAATGAGAAATCCATCCCCGAAAAAAACTGTAATAATAAGCCATACTTATAAAAACCTACGCGCTTTGGTCATGATATAATTATTGTATTATATCACTATTTCCCCACCTTGACACTTACTCCATGACCGTCATTAATGTTACTCTGACCCATTTATTACAAGGTCATCTTGTTTGCTTATGAATCAAATTCTCATAATTACTAAGTTAATGTCATTAAAAACATGCTCCACCACGTTGGCCTTTATTTTCAGGCGGCCTTTTTCAATTATGCATATTCTAATTACTTTGAAGTGATTCGGTAACATGCGGTTGATCATTGCGTGATCGATATAAGTATTTTGGAGGTGGGTGGTAGGAGAGGCAGGAGGTTGTGATGCTGTGAGGATTGGGGGAAGGCCAATAGCAGCTGGCATTGAAAAAGCTCATTTCCCGGACGGTGGTATAATTCGTTCCCTAAGCGGTCCACCAACACCTGTCTCCTGTTTATAATTGTACACAAAACTCTGCCGTAACAAATGACCTGGTGCTGCAATGAAAATAGCCAAATCTCGTGTCCTCTA
Source organism: Sthenelais limicola (assembly GCA_942159475.1). NCBI lineage: Eukaryota > Metazoa > Annelida > Polychaeta > Phyllodocida > Sigalionidae > Sthenelais > Sthenelais limicola. Next base: position 70,610,679 of record OW804097.1, on the reverse strand, counting down.
CTGATAGATTTTATCGTACTTTTTAATCTTCGCTCCGTCCTATGTTACTCATTAAATTTCATTATTATTCTTTTTCCTTGATGATGTAGTCATGCCACCAAACCTACTCACGCTCTCTTGCGTAATGAAGAGAAGATATAGTGTTTTTACACTGTTTTATTATCCCTTGGGGGAACAATTTCTACATGGCAGAATGCAAAATAATTGCAACGCGTAATTTGGATTGTTATTCAGCTACATGAACAGGAATGATAATTGATAACATAATTCGATGTTTGTTTTGACAAGGTGTATTGTTCAGCACGTGCCCAAACATAGAGACATTAGATGTAATGATATAATAAACGTCTATGATTGTCACATATGTTATTATTAAAATTGAAAAAAAAGCTATTGCAACTACCAGGAACGGCCCACATGAATTGTACATTAATATCGGTGCCTAATATACCCCTACTGTATTAGAAGTCATGTCTTTATTCCACCCATATATATTGGAATTGATAGCTCCTCTCTATTAAACATACTTTTTGCTTGATACCAGGGCCCGGGTGAGGGTGGGGTGGAACGTTAGGAAGGCAGGCGAGATAAATAAAGGCCATTGTGTCCCAACATTTCTAGTCATACATATATATGAAGGCAATAATGGCGTTTCATTACTATATAATGCAAGATTGCAATCTTCCTAAAACACTGTGTTACAAAAAGAAGATTTAGTCTTTGTTTTACCAAACTCATGACCAGCCTTGCATGATACCGATATTCCCATCTGACATTAAATTGCACAATGTTTTAATAACTCCTAAACTCATGAAATTTGAACGAAAATTTATTAAAATAAAAAAGAAATATGGCTATGCACCTGCATGCAGTTGGTCTCTTTCGATATCTGCCCAAGCTGGATTGGGTTTTTTTTCTGGACGAATATCAATATCACGCATGGAGACTCAAGGTGAAATATTTTCTCAATGGGAAAATCACCTTCATATCGGATTGCGTACACAAAATCAATAAACCCCATTCATCACATCTGCAATTCCAGTTCAGCTGAGGAGCCCAGCACCAGAGAATCCCCTGTATTTGAATAAGAAAAAAATACTTTTTATTTCCTACGACAATGGTATTTCAATCGAATTTCATGTCTCTATGAACGTCAAATGCATGCCCGCATGTGGAGGTGAGAGGAAGTGCAACAGGAACACAAGAGTGCTCTGTTTATGCCAAAGACTGGAGACCCTGGTAAAAATCTATTTTGGGACCAGGATGATTGGGTCAAGGCCCCTGCAAGTCCCGGGACGCACATGGGATGATCCCCGTCCATATAACACCCCGCAGAGTTCCAAACCCCAAAAGGGTATCCATGTGCTATATGGTCTACATCTGGCAGAGATGGATGTGTTCGCACTGGATTTGCTATTTGCACAAAGAAGGGTACTGGCCTCTGCCGAGATTTATCATTCGCTTGAAACATACGTCCCTGATAAGGAGACAATTTCAAGTAATTTGATGAGGGTGGTCTATTATCATGTAATTGCACCATGTAACCAAACAGTATCGTTTTTATCATATTAAAGTTTCTCTTTTTATCTAATGGGAAAAGGAGTGCATGTAATCAGTTACATCCGAAGAAAAGATAGCAAGTCGAGGAGCAAGGGGTTACAATTTCTCGGGAGGATTTTTCGGAGATAGAAACTATATCGCCCTTCAAAGCTCGAATTTCTTTTGGTCCTAAAGCCTGTTTCTTATCAAGTTTTCCTGCGGTTTTCCCATGAATCCTTTCCGGTACAGCAATATTTTATAAACCCCATTTTTCACATCAATGCCCCAAGCCAAACTGCATGTGAGTTTAGCGATGTGTCGTTACATCGCAATCTATCATCGTCGCGGGAAGGGAAGTTATGCAGAACAGAGTGGCTGTATGATCGGGTTATTTATGTCCTCCAAGGAAAAAATATTCTATCAGTAACACGGTCAGGTAGCATATGAAATAAATTTGAAACCTTGAAAACCAATGGGATATTTTAAGGCTTTGATTTATTCGGATATTAGTGCAAAATAAATAAATTACTCTTGATGTGAATACGAAATCATGCCAGTAAAGAATTGCAAAATGTTATCGACTGCATCTCATGTGCGTACAGGGAATGTCTATTTTAATTACATCATTTTACACTCCATTAATACAAAGAAGGAGATACAAGATGAAGTAACAATGCCAAAAACAACATGTCAGCTCACATATGAAGCCCCTGCCAACTCTGGTACAAATAGTTGATCCCCCATCTTGCCATATGGACACATTTGCTCTGGCCTTGGAAATCCTTATCTTCTTCTGACGAAGATCAACATCTAAAAGGAGGGACAAGTTTGCATTATTGATGAGGATATTGCATGATCTTTACTCAATGGGGATATCTCCACGCACATGGAAATTATATAGATCGAAATATTGAAGGCATTAATATGCACGATGATTCGCCGAGCACCCAAGGCCAAGTAACCAGGCCAACATGTTTTCAAAAGGACCCGATTCAAGTGTTGTTGTGAAAGAAATAGGTCTACACCAGGGCTCGCGCAGCACACCTATGTGTATTTCCATTCCAAGTAGATCCTAGACATTAACATCCCGACAGGAGAGGAATGCAAGAAGAGATGTCTCTCGTCATCACCCAGGTTCACTGCAATAAATCTCGGGCAACAAAGCTAGGGCCAAACATGGGCTTATCAAAACAGTGGGATTCTAATGTTAACGTGGAAATAAATTCGCGATGCATCCTCCAGGCTGGCCCATGGTCTGAAGTGTGACAGCATTCCACGAGATGAGAAACTATTTTTTACCCAAACAGCAAATTTCCCTGGCACTGAAAGAGCATTAAACCCTCCGAGTCTCGAGTTATCAGCGTGATTAAGGAATCGCTCGGATACTTGAGGCATGGTCCGATCATATGTACACAAACACATTAGAATAGGACCAAGGTTCTCATCCTTGGATCATGACCATGGGCAGTTACGATCGATCTATGAGTGTGATATAATTGTCCTTGCAGTGGCTGTCACTAACTGCGTAGAAACAGGCAAAGGAACCTTCTCGCCGTATTATCTGATCGGTTTCGGTCACGGATAGCGAAAAACCCGTAAAATTCTGATTCACAATTACAGGATTTAGAAGCAAGGGTCAGAAGAAAACCGTATTATGGCAATATACGTGTGCATTATATTTTTTTGAGGGAATTGAGAGAAATCAAATTAAACTATACTTGAGTGAATTAAATATCCTAAATTTATGGTCAATGTTCATTTAATGAAGTATACATGTAGTCGACCCAGTTTGAGTTACTGCTTTAAAATCCCTTTTTTAAATTAGCTCTCAGCAAGTGTCTGCAGCCATTATTTGGCGATAGTTACGCCATATACACATGAATATTTAGGTTATGATATTACCTTACCGATTGAGATTTACCGGCCTATTATGCAAACAATAACGCCGTCTTGTTTTCATTACACGTCTGTGGTTACGCCAGACCACAAATTACATTCCATGGTCTATACACGTTGTCTGCATAATTCCCTTATCTACTGCCAGATAACATTGTATTGTTTACCTTCCGAATATGAAAAGAAAAAAACTACAAAGCAATGCTAGACAATTTCAGAACTTTTCAAGCTACATACACATACCACAATAGTGATTTTTTATGACTAAATCCATTCGATGGTTCTCAACCATAAGCTATGCATGGCATGCATAATATAAAAAAATCTATAATATTTCTTGCACTAAAACTAATGGTAACCCATTTAAATTATTCTAGATGTTTGTGTGACGGAACTTCATAATTTGCCATCGGACTATAAATAGTCCCGAAAATGGGCAAAGCGGTGCCAAATGTCGACATACAACTTGTCCATTGAGGATGCAGGCACTCATTGTCCATGCTTCGAATGATCAATCACCTTTTCATGTAGGCCTATGTCTTTCTTGCTCCTTTGTCGTAGAATACACCTCCTCGTCAAATGTAAGCCAGCACGTGTCTGACAAACTGAAAGACCAATGAACTTTTTCAATGTATTACCCACCCACCTGAGATCACTATAATGCTACCCGGTGGATCGATTAGTTGCTGAATTGAATCTGCTGAATGGCGATGCTTGAATATCTTGCCCAGTGTTTGAATTAGTTTTCGGGGGCTCGGGGGGGGGGGGGGACTGTCGGGTCAAATTTTAAATAATTAATGATTGATGACACTCAAGTTATTGTTTATCTTCCGTGTTTGATTCCCATACATTGCTGCACCGATCAAAGCTTATCTCACCGATTTCTCAGAATTTACGAGGTACTTTCTACAAACACGACATACACAGTATATGTAGTATATTATGAGTAGACAGATGACAATGATGGATCTTGTGAGTAAACCATTGCTCGACGATTTCAGACCTTGGCATCTATTTTATTATATTTCTATATTATATATACCTGTACACGCATACGTTATGATGGTGTATGACACACAGGGATATTAGACGCGAACTCAAGATAATATGGCGAATTATTATTTATTTACTATCCGTATTAAAAAAAACAGTTTTTACTAGTATTCTCTTATTAGAATTCAATCCTTATCTCGTGCCAACTCAACATACCGATTACCACACCGAGAGAGGCTCTGGCACTACGATCGCTGAGCTGAAAATGATAAGACAGAAATACTACCTTTTTGATATGAGGTAAAAGTTATGATTATCTCTAGTATATATTGTATAACGAGTGGTGATAAACTATTCTTTTTGCTAGGATGTCTTCGTTTCTTCTGGCCTGATGTATATGTACACTTCACGTATACTTTCATGTCCATCGGTCTATAGGAAAGATTAGGTGGTGGTGTATTGCGTCGTAGTTCTGCACACATGATGTATTGGTTGTCACGAACGGGCGCCCACCTGTGGGTAATGGGGCATGTCAGGTGACCAACTTTTACACAATTTCATTTTTTTTACTGTGGTCTCTAAACTGTGGTGGAACAAAGCACCACCACCACCGCCACCACCACCACTACAAGGAATTCAGGATCCAAAAAGAAACCCCGTGTGTTACCACCATGGAAGTGTGTCATTGAAGTGAATGGAATAGGAGGGGGTAACATTGCGACAAGGTATCATCACTGCTTACTAGCTGGAACTAGTATTACGGGTTTATTGATTTTAGACTGCTATTTATAACTAAGACACAAGCACATGTGATGGAATATTAATCCCTTTTATCAATATTGTTCACAAGGCTGACCGATTAATGTACACACTTCAATTCATCATGGATATACCAGCTATGAATATGATATTGTATTTGGAACTGGCATATCCATATCATTTAATATAATTATCATTTGATTACTGCAATATGGTATGGCCGTTTTATTTCATATATGATACATGTATCTGATGAAAATGTCCGTCTTCTCGCTTTGTGCTATTTTAGATGCGCTCGTTGGTTCTATTTCACAGAGATAAATTGGACGTCTAGCGAGAAATAAACTGCAACATGGAAAGAAATTTTCCAAGACTTTTTGCAAGAGTTGTGATGGATGCCTCCAACCTGACCTTCCTTAGTCGTTGGCAAAGTCTTTTCCTTTGACCTTAAAGTGGTACGATTTCTCTGATTAATTACAAACTCCCAAGTCCGTATTCCCTCCCTTCCGCTTTTATAGCTATAGCTTTTTGATTACTGTAAACATATTGGACAACAGACTAAGCATTCAACATAAAAATGATAACCTAGTTATTTTTTTCTGGCTCTGTATCGCCGCTCCTAAGACCTAGTTCCTCTATATCTAGACCCTCGCCTATAGTCATAAAATATATTGGGTCAGAGAGGCAAATGTTTCTTCCTAGGGCATGGCTCCGAGCCAAATCTGAATTGTACACATTGGCGCAGAGAAGAATGCCCCTTTTCTTTCACGACGACTATCATTGACGTGAGCCAAGTATGGTATGTGAACTAATGATCGAGTATAATTCTGAAGAGACTTTTCATTAGAAATGTATTATATGTGAACAATAAGAGCACAGCATTTTATTAAATCATTATGGGCGACATGGTTCATGTATATATTAAACTCTGAAGGAAATAAATGATAAACTGTTCCACTCTCCAAGCGAAATATTCAAGGATGTATATAATCATGATAGATGATTGAAATTGTTTTGCTGGCTATATTTGATTGTTGAATCAGATTGTAATGTAAGTAGTTGGTCCTTATATACTAGTACATGTATCCCAATATTTCTCTTCGGTTTTCTAAATATAGATATTTCAGCTCACGCCTAACAGGAAAGGGCCCCATGTGACAGTATAGCCTATAGGGGATTATTTATGATTAAACCAACATAAATGCACGGAATAGGCTCTCGTGGGATGGATGGAAGGACGTGTTTTTTTTGCCTGACGAAAGCCATGTTGCCTCTCTGGCAGAGAGGCTCGTAACACTATTGCCAGTCAGGCCCTACCTCCACTCCCACTGTGTAGCCCAGATCCTTTGCACCGAATGAACCCGTGGGAGAAGCGGGCTCTGGAGGTGATGGGTCAAGGCCATAAATTAGATGTAGGTGTAGCACCATCTATTGACTGTGGGTTGGGAAGAGGAGGACGACGAGGGGCAGGAGGAGGTGGATAGGGCTGACGATCGGTTGTACTTGAGTGAGGAGACCAAGCAACTCCTCTGAGTGCCTCGTTTGTTGGTTAACTGTGGTTGTTTCCAGCCCTCAGATCCCAACTTTACACATGAAGGTTACAGAGCATACGTATACTTTAGTAACAGAAGTGTATTGCTTACAAGTATGCTTTCCCGCACCGCTGGCTTCAGCAATAAATTCTTATTCTCTGCATAACATTCCCGATGGGCATTTATTATAGGAGAAGAAGAAGAAGAAGAAGAAGAAGATGAAGGAGAAGAAGGAGGAGGTGACCTTTGTTGTATAATACTTAAGAGTACCCCCAGAGTCTATCTTGCTCTGATAAATGATACCCTTTACCAAAGCACTTCCTCCCGGGATTATGTGGGAGAATTTTAGATGTACCTCAGCGTGAAAGCAATATCTTATAGTCGGAACAATGAGCATGAAATTCCAGAGTCCAATTTCTTACATTATTTCAAAAGGGCTCATTTATATTATGGTAATTTGTTTGATTCCGAGAACAGCAAGTGCTTCTCATGTGAATCTCATTTACAGAACAAGACGTTCCGTGTTTCTGGCGAAGCCGAAAAGTAAAAAAAAACGGGGTTAAATGCATTACTAGAAATATCAGGGTAATAGAATGTGAGACGAAGGCTTTCGTAGAACTGCACGTGGATAACTGGAAAGGATGGTATAAATGCATGGGTTCTACAGGTTTATGAACGTATGTTGGTTTATTGGCAGAGAAACTGGGTACATAACGAGTTGGGAGAAGAGAGGGGAGTGGGGCTGTGGGTGTGCAACATGCATATATCACATTAATGTTATTGTACGCAGGGACCGCGAACATTCATCCGCTGTATACCGGTAGGCTTTGGATATTGTATCTCCCCTACACAAATGATCTACTTCATATTGGATGCGGGATACAACGCTCAGAAGGACCTTGTCTTTAGTAAACAAACGTGAGAGGACGAATAAAGAGTTAATAACAATCTAATTGTGCCTCGAGTGTCCCCTCTGACCTTTTGCGGTTTGTGGTCGAAACCCACAAGGACCATATGGGCACAGGCCATACTGTCGGTAGCTCATTTCGTTGGATATAATTGTATGTAAGTATAATGGAAATCAAGGTTTTCTTTGTGATGGCACGGGAGGAGGCCAATCAATTAACCTCTGAGAGAGTGGCCAGGCTAATTTCACGCTCAGGAGGTTTTTACAGGGCGCCGCTACGTTATCTCAGAGTAAGGGGTTTGCCTCTGGCGAGTATTCTAAAATTACATTCACGGCATAAAAAGTGCACTAGTAGCAGTAGGTATTATGGGCATGGCCATGTGGCCCGCTCTGAAAATTATTCGCATCCATATGCAATATACTATCTTTGATATAGTACAATGGGACGTGGAGATGAAAACAGAAGTTACAAGTGTGTGACTGGTAACTATATCTTCGTGGAGAACAGCAGTTTTAATAAAAGAGCAAGGCGGTAACTCTATGTCCTTGGTCACATTGATTTGTAGCTTGCTCAAATGCAATGTTGCCATTGAATTCTTCATTAATCACCAAACCCAAGAGCATCTTTCGGTTTGTTGTATCAACTTATGTCATGTAAAACCCCTTTCATGTTAATTAAAGTGAAGCCCCGGACATCGCGGCTGATTTATATTTCTAAGTATTCCAATGATTAAATTCAAACTCTTAGGCAGATTTCACCCTAATTGGAAAACGAATCAGGGCATGGGATGGTAATTAGGTGCTTTGTTTCCGAAAAGGAAATTGGAAAGCGCATGTTTCTCACATGGCTTCACTCTATGGATGGAACAGTGCCAGTGCGAGTCAATGTCAGTAAATGGATTAAAATAATGAAAGTTGGCTGGTAATAGCATTCAATCAAGGAGCTTTGGAGAAAACACCTTTGTAAACCTGCACTTATCGACTTTGAAGATTATGCCCGCCTTTCCGAGAAAGATATTCCCGAACTTTATGGACAAAATAAAAATAAGCTGATAGATTGATGGGCACATTTCGAGGAGGTGCGGTCATGAAATTGGTATAATGGACTGGGATGACATTTCTCTTCACATTATGGGGCAAGCTTGCATTGCATTTCATCTTATGCACCTGTGACTATAATATATATATATATACTATGCCCTCCTCGCAGGTTCATTTCTAGTTGCCTGTCTAACTGAGTATTTATGTAGGAGATACACCCATAAATCCTAGCTGTAACGGAGTCATAGGGTTCAGGGGTAGGAAATATGGGTTAGTAGGGGCAAACCCCGGTGGTAATCAAGTCTAAAGGCCTAGAATCCCTGGCTGGAATTGATCCCAAGAGTGCTTCCGGACTGGTACCGTCTCCAAATAAGATGCCTGACACACGCACATGGTCACTTGTGATGTATCTCTATGCAATAGACCCCAAAGTGAACATGCATACAAATATCAATCATTATCAAGATGTATGGACGTAGGAGAAGAGTGCCCGAGCCCGTAGAGAACAGATTGGGTCAAGTTTAAGGGTTGCAAACCCAAGACGTACGACCATTCATTGACCATATGTTAATGTCGGGTATCATGGTTACCGGTTCAAAATCTAATAATCTTAGAAGCTTATCCCGTGAAAGCTCGTGAAATATTGGGGAGGACATGTCAAAGGTCTCCCACACACATTTGCTATAATCTCTGAAGGAGCAATGAACTTAGGCTCATTTCTATCCATATGCATGCAATAAAATCGGATAAGTTTTTCCTGAATCCAATCATACAATATATGGTTGGATGAGTCGGATTTTCGTAGGTGAAAGCCTTTTTCTCTTTTATCGATTTGTTGCGTTGATCAGCACCATTGATTCAAGGAAATCGAGATAGAATCGCCGTGTTTTTTTCAGTAAATCAGTTCTGTACACGAACGCTGCCAATGTATGTTGGCTGGTCACGATGAAATAATATCACAAATAGGCACTCCAATGAATTACATCAGAACAGGAATGGGGAAAAACATGAGTTCTACATCTCAGTATGCCTCACATATACTTTTATATGTTTTACAATTACACGTAAGACGATTTTTCATGCTGTTAGCGAAAACCATTTGGATATTCTTCCTACGTAAACTTGCACTACTTTCAAAGGGTTTCCAATAAATATAACTGCATCGTGGGGATCCATTATCGCCCAGTAGAAAAGTGTCCCAAAATGGCATTGCCACATGGTCTATTAGGACAGGCTTAACAGGGGGCAGGTCTAGGGGGGCACACTTGAGGTCAAAATATTCTGAATTTGCCTATTTGGAATGTCATTGCAATGCATAACAGTTAATTTGCTTAATGACAATGAAATAAAGCCCCCACAACTCTAATTTGTCTAACAAAAATGACAACCCAATTTTCTTGCAGCACAAAAAACTTTTTGAGAAAATAAAATTAACAAAATTTTTGAGAAAATAAAATTAACAAAATTAATTGTCTCTATTGAGACCCTCTTGAGTCCTCACATTAGAGCATATATAGGTTTATTTTGTCAAGAATTTAGATTTTACTGGACCCTGTCATGTTTCCTTTGGGAAAAGGAAATAACTGAAAACCCCAAATTGTCCAAATGATGAACAAATCATAAATGTAAACTGTTCACCCTCACTGATTCTTGTTTGAATACCAATTTTGAGACCGTCTGAAATTTAAAACCCTGTTGAGACATTCTGGGTCTAAAAATGCTTTTTGAATAGAGGCCCTAAAACTGTATTATAGAAATATAGTTTAATGTTAAAAAAATTATTAAGCTAAAATAAAATATGGGGTTATTGGGAGTGTTGTACGGTACATGTAGAGTCACTGGTTTGAAGAAAAGTGCAAATTCTGGCAGTGCTTTAGAAGCCATTTAGCGGCCCTCTGCCCCTCTGAGTTAGGGGGGGCACATGGACCATTTTAGGGAGACTAGGGGGGGGGCGGTGCCCCCCAGGCCCCCCCCCCCCCCCTGGTACCGCCACTGACTTAATGTTTCAGTGGTGAGCAACGAACCGATGAAGTCCGTGAGTTCTTCAGATCACCCTTAATCACGGAAAGCGCCCGAGTGTATTGGAGGGACGTCCCTGCTGATTCAAGGCTGAAGGGATGTTACTTCGGACAGGTGTTGAGTGTGAGGTATGGTCAAACTGACCACATGACCCTCTCCACGCCCCATCTTCGCATGTGACTTTGGTTCATGGTTTCATAAAGGTTTCAGCTGATTAAACCTTGCACACCTAATCATATTTCCAGCATATATTGTTATTAAAGGAACCACGGCTGTACGGATTTAATGATAGGGTCGGTTATATCTCTTTTACCAATGAGAATAAAATCATTGATACTCGTTGTTTAACCAAAATTTATATTTACATTAAGTTTTAAACTGAAACTCTTCCGTAGAATACAGCGAGTGGCACACTTCACAACATATGAACGACTCAGGCTCGGTGGGAATTCACGGTTGGCCTATCCAACGAGACTAGTCTCGTTGGCCTATCTCAGCTGGGATAGCAGAGCAAAGGAGCTATTTTGGTCCCTTGGCAGTCACGCATCATTGGCGATTCCAGAAGAGTGCTTCCAAGAGTGTGGATGATGGTATCAGGGGCAGCGGAGGGGGCTGGGCCGACCAAAGCACCAATACAAGCATTAAAAAGGTAATGTATGAGTAAAGGCGTTGTCATCAGGCACCTCTAATGTCACCTGTCCTAAGGCCACAACTATTGATCCCCTCTTAAAATCTTTTTATAGTCAATAGGGGTGAAATTGGGTCAGGCTTTATCGTAGAGGTTATCTATCGATTATTCAAATGTTTTCCTGGAGTGATTATGACGAGGAAAATGGGGTTGATGGAGATGGGTCCAAGCCATAAGATTAATATGGGGGCATTTAGTACACCGTGTGGAGTGTATGATTGGTTTTATGACCTTGTAGGAGATCTTGATGTGCATGAAGCATAGATCTTTATTATAGAAAACTGGAATGTGTTGAAAGGGTCAGGCTATATCGATGGAGAAGGGGAGATATGCCATATCCATATCTCACCTTTCGGCCCCGGAGGAGATAAGCCATGGTGGGGACACTTTATAACCATCTTGGTATCCATTAACCCGATTCACTAACTGTTGATGGTCGGATGGAGGAAGGAAGGTCGACAATGAAGGCAGGCGATGGGAAGGCGCTGGAGCAGAAGGAAGAGTTACGCTGGAGAGTCAGGTTGGTTTCTATCTACATGGGTTCATCTCGAGAAAATGCTCTTTTGCAAAGCCACTGTGCTGATTTAGCACGAAGATGCACTGGATAACCCTGTATTTTCACATCCTAAGCCCGTTCCAAGCATAAAGGGTTCCCATCTGCCTAAGACCCAGGCCTGAAGGCTCGTTAAGCAAGACATTGATCTGCATTTCCATGCGCTTTTCTGATGACACTGACCAGGCCATTTGTCATGCTTGATGGCTAGGAAGTGGCATGTTTTTGCTGGTGGCCAATGTGAAGCACGTGTAACCTATTGCCCTCCAGCCACCGAGGGGAGTCCGGAATGCACCGAGTAACCCCGCCAACCCGGATGCTTCCCGGCGTAGCGACCATTCCTGGATGGGACTAGGGCGTTGATATGGGTGCCATAGACTTCGGTGCGATATGGGTTATGGCCATGGCAAGGGCAGGGGGGATGGATGAGGGTACGTTACTGCTTATAGATAGTTGGTATAGGAGGAGCAGGAGGTGGGGTGGATGGAAGGAAGGCTTGTACTTGCAAGAAGATGCTGGGGGAAGGACAACCCGCCTGGAAAAAGACACATCAAGTGCATGGCAGAGGTGAGCTTGCAACCCTAAGGTCAAACAAGTGATGAAGTGTAAAACGATATTCCAAGCGCGCATGAATCAAATGCCTCATGTATGTCTAATTCTGATCGTTTCTATGATGTATATGGCGCCCAGCAGTAGCCACGCCAACATGTAGCGCCTGAACTTGCACTCAGTGACCTTGACAGAAATGTACATCCATTGTCCTGAAGCATTTTTGAGAGCACTTTTTATTTCTTCGCGCACAGCGCAGGTGCGAGTGCGTAGGGAAAAAAGAAGCAACCCACTTTTTCTTTTTTGTTCGTTTTTTTACTACTTCCCTTTTATCATGGCCAACGACATATATGTGCGCATACAGAGAGAGGCCTCAGGGTATGTTTTCCTAGTAAGAGCGGTTCTTTAGCCTTCTATTTTTTAAAAGAATAAAGATGTTTATTAAAATACGAGAGTGCAGCTGGGTTTTTTTATGAAAAAAAAAGTGTTCGTGTAGATTTCTTAGGGAAGGATTATAACTTTTTATTCAACCCTAGAATAACCTCAAGTCACTGCCTTATACCTCAGAGTAGAACTTACTATGACTTCCATTGGGAACCTAGCAGATATAAAGACCGTTTTCTTGAGATTAACACGAAAAATTCACGTGAAACTTGAAGTCTGACTTTCCGTGTAACAATAATCGTACCAAATGTCTTGGGCAATATTGGAACCTATTATGAGGGTTTGTTATTATGATTGATGAGTCCCTGGATCTTCAAATGTTCTCTTTCTTGCCTGTCATTCTATAACCTTCAGATTCCTTCGCATCTGTTGATGAGGATTTTCTAGGGAGCGAAATGAATAATAATAGAGCAACTGGAAACATTTGAGATCTAATTCATTATCTTCCTAGTGGCAAGACAAGGCGGGCGATGCAAAAGGAATGTAATTTCCCAGTGGCGAGTAGATGCAATCTCCAGTGCTTGGTTCTGAAATTATAGGCATGATTGAGATTCATGTGTCGAAAATAGTCCCAGCGCAGATAAATAGATAACATAAGGCCCATAGAAAATGATCTGTAGAAAACATCGATTTTCAATCAGAATCAAAACCTCCTGGCTCAATCTCTGTCACGCTTGAATGAGCTTCCATCTTCGATTGGTTTTCGGCGACTGACATTGCCCCTCCTATTTAGTGACCTTGGCTATTGGCCTCTCCCTACAAACACCATTCACTGATTTATGTCGCTTCTTTTTCAATTTCATATTCAGCGCTTTTCATATCACAAAGTGGTCTGTGATTTAGTGGCGTACCCCGCGGGGCAGAACTAGCCTAACTTTACCCTCCACAGGGACCGATGGCATCGGCCTTTACGAGGGGAATACATTGATATTATCAATTTGGCCACACATTCATATCTCCACGCAATCATGATCAGTGATTAGACCTAGAAGGCGGGCAGCTTAACAGAGGCAGAAGCCCCGAAGCCAGCCTGATCATCGACCGCTGTCAATTGTAACGATTTTATGTGTATAGAGTCATTAACTTACTGATCTACGACTCTTTGTTTCTCATTGATTCAATCAGACCCGGAATCAAGGCGATGCACTTCCCCCAAACGCTTTATGTTCATTTAGCCTGATCAAGCGCAACCGACCAGTGTAATCCTTTAACTGTTTATGGATATTCATATAATGTTCATCTGCCGTTCCAATGAGTTCCTTCGCTCGGGAAAACAAGCATGTGTTTCCCCATGCCACTTGCCCAACGACCTTCCAGGGGTTATTGAGTGCATTTCTAGGAAGATATGGCCGGCCTACAGTATAGGGATGGTCCACTTGGAAAACAGGTTTCCCGGACAACACACCCCAACAAGCCTGGTCGTGTGGGGTGGAGGAAAAACATGCGAAACAACTATTTACCTTCATTTATACCAGAGATTCAGGGCAAAACTAATGGAGGAAGACATGGAACTCGCACTAATAGGGCTAATTATGCGATTGTTTCAGTTAAGCTATACATACGCCCACGTAGGATTTATTTCCCCCCTGCGTATGGGAAATATCTTTTAATGGCCTCTACAGAATTTATGACACATATAGTACATGGCCACTAGGGGGTGGGCCGCCTTGAGGTCAGAATACAACAATGTAACCCATATTGTATGATAGAAACCCATATAAGAATGTGCATGTGTGGCATGGGATTAATGGCTTGCCATAATTATTGATGCATAAATCATGGCAAAGGAATCATGAATGGGATATATAGGAAACGTCCCCAGGCTGTTACTGATTCCTGAGCCTTAGCCTAGAGTATTAGAAGTTGTAGTATGAGGCTGTCCTCCGGGTTCATCCAGTGCAGTCTCGGGCCTCTTGCGAGTGCCCTGGATGTCTAGATACGGGACCATCAGTCAGTCTGTAACACCCGAGCCTATAAAGGGAGCAACAAAATGAAAAATATATGCTCTATAAATGTGTCACAACAAAACATCTTTTATTACACAAATGGGATGCCTTCTACTCTCTTTATATCATTTTTGTAGCTTTCGAAGGGCTTTTTTAGTCCGCCTTGTTAGGACCGATCCTGATGGGTGATATTTAAAACACTACACTTCTGATCGCGCTGAACTATTTGCTAACCAAGATAAGCCCTACTCACACTTAAAATTGTTGTTCGGAGTTTTGGATTGGATTATGGGCATATGTTTCTTGAAAAATAAAAGATAAATAGGAATTTAAATAGTTTGCTATATGACTCATGGCATCGGGTATAAACACATGTCACGAGTCAGAGAGTTCAATAGACATTGTCCCGGTTGCATAACAATCTGCTAGTAGCTATTTCAGTACTATTGCGCTCGCAGATTGTTATGCAACGGGGGCAAGGTGTGCTATTAGGTAAAATAAAGCTAAGTGAAAAAAATACCAAGATACATTTCTTCATTATGGTCGTAAAGAACTATACCCATAGAACTAGGCTGTTCGGTGAAGGTAAAACTTGCATCATTGAAACTCTGAGAGAGATCAGAAAGTACCTACAAGACAAAAATACCCGGGTTGATTATTAAAACATAAAAACATCGACATAATGTAAAAAGCAAGATACCATTGTACCAGTATTCCCTGTTTACCATCGTTGTTCATAAAAAAAATGTGCAAAAAAAAGAAAAAAGAATTTAAATAGGTGTAACCAGAGAACAAAAACATCTACCGTTGTTCTGAGCTCATCTCTCCGAATGCTACGCTAACTACATTAATTAATGACATGGTTCATGTGTCTCAAAGGATTACTATAACACATTCCCAAATCTGCCAACGTCACATAAAATAAAACTTACCTGGCAAGGATCGAGAACGTTCAGAATTATCTCACAGTTCCATTCAATGGAGGAATAAAATCCCCCGCCATCCCCAAGACTATAAGCATTTAATTACACAACGATAGTTAAGAAGTACATGCATATGGTTTCCCGCATTGGCTCGATCGTTTCATCCCTTTGAGTTAAGCCCCCCCCCCCCCCCCCCCACCCCTTTCATCCTATTGGCACAGTATCACATACTGACATAGGCACTATAAGATATGTGATTAATATGTCATCTTTTTTTATTGCATTTAAAGTGAGTGTGGTGATTAATGATTATCAGTAGTTAGGCCTATTAAACAGCGTGGTTTGACCAATTAATTTGCCAAAAGTAAAACTCATTAGTTCATAAAATATATAATGAAGTATCTATGTAAGTCCACCAGAAAGGACCCTCATCCCCCAGGACTATTGTATCCTGGACCGGTAAATACTGTTGGGACCGTCTGACTTCATCGTATCGTCTTCCTTCAACCAACTTTTTTGCTTTGGAAAAACAACAAACGCGTACATAATGATATAGAAAACCATTATTTTGTTTTCAAAGAAATTATATTGAGTCCAATTTCGGGTCCTCTAAATCATTATTTGGGGAGATAACGAGATTTTACACCATGAAGAACAGCTCCAAATCCTTCAATACTCTATCTGAGATCTGAGTGGCCTTTGGATGGGTCTGGAAAGAATAGACAATTTCACTTTTTGACGCAAATTAGCTGAGAATGCAGCTTTAACTCAGGGCAAAGTTGTGATTTAACGCACAGATACAATTGCACCCAATACACAGTGCTGGTGAATGGCAAGAACAGTATTTCTAATATTTCTGGCGTCCACAAATAGTTTGGCCTTATGTCACCCGACTGGGACTGATTGCTATAGTATATGGACTCTCTGCGGAGCGAGGGTCCAGGCTCATGGACTACTTCCCACGCAGGTACATCTCCTTATGACGATTAATATAACTACCACCTTATTGTACGATCTAATCAGGGCGCCGTTCTGTAGATTCCCTGTTACCATATATATCACGAAGCTGGACATAAGCAGATAGTCATCAGGGACAGCTGAATATTCAGGTATGGTTACCTACCACCATTACGCCAATGAGCTAAGCTTATTATGTTAGACCTCTCACCTTGATCAGATCTTACATCATTCGCATAGAATGTGTCTTGAGTACTATCTTAGGTGCGCCTCCACTTACACGTCGGTCGGTACCACGCGGTCACCGTCGAACGGTGCCATGGCACATTTTGACCGACGTGTAAGTGGATACCAAGGCGACCGTCGACGGTCGCATGGGACCGTTTGACCGTCCATGGCTCCCGTTTGACCGTCCATGCTCCGGTCAAAGATGTCAGGGGGTACTTCTTTGACCGGAGCATGGACCGTCAAGCGACGGTCAAAAGTGGCCAAGGCACATTTTTAAAATTTTTTTTAGGTATTTGTGGTCATACCGAAGTTTGTAATTATCTCTGATACCTCTGGTTGACACATGTGAATATTTTGCAGTACATTTGTACCTTTATCTTAAGTTTATTTTAATAATTTCACTTGATTTTTATTAATTTAGGGCCATTTTGGGCACATTTTACTGCCTATTTCGATATGTGTGTGTTTTCCTGGTGACGAATATGCTTATGACCATTTTGGTGAATAGTTTGGAGTTCAGCTGTACATTTATTTCATCATTTCTATTGATTTATGATTATTTATTGGTGTTTTTAGTGCTTATTTCGACTTCAAAAGTGGAAATATGTATGAATATTTGTTAGTATTAAGTAATATTTCTACTCTGAGCATTGTATTATTGTCACCTGTGGCAACGAAGTGATAATGTCTAAAAATTGTCTATATTAAATAAGTTTCCAACATGGAAACCATATCAGGGGCCCTAGGCTATGGAATGGTCTACCAGGGCAGCGTTGCTCTGTTTCTCGTTAACCAATCTGACCTTAACAATCGCAATATTTGGTTTTAAAGTATTGCTCCATTGAAATAGCAATCTGTATGGGCCAAATTTTTAGCTCAGGAGGCAAATTGTACTAATCTTCCAGAAGTCCCTCTCTGTCTTATATTGTAGAACACCGGGGCAACAATTGTAAAACAGCCCTTGATTTAGATGATTAATACATTACAGCGGTGGATCCAGGTGTTGCAAAAGTAGGCTTTTTTAAACACGCGGGTGGAAAAGGACAGAGGAGGAAGGGACAGGGTAGACTGGGAGATGTCAGAGGGAGAGAGGGTGGAAAGGGCAGAGGGAGAGGGGGAAGTGGTAGTGAGAGTTGAGTCTGGAAAGGGAGAAGGGTGAGGATGACGGCAGAGGGGAGGGGCAAATAAAGGAGAGTAGGAGAAAGGGGATGGATCTGGGCAATTGTCTGAGGAGGATAGAGGGGAGAGGGAGAAAGGGAGAGGGAGATGGGAGTGGGGGTAAAGGGTTAAAATACTGGTGCAACACTTGTAGAATAGCCCTTGGGACGGAAGGGAGAGAGGGAAAATGGGAAGGGAGAGGGAAGCAAACCCCTCTTTTCTACCTCTTTTTGTAGAAATCGCTCTTCCCATATATTATATAACAACTCTGAATTTTTCCTAAACTTTTACTGCATATGTTAGACACTCTCAACTACAAAAAAAATAGGCCAATAATTATTTGTCGTTGATATTATGGATGATTTAAACTATAAAAATAAATGTACAAATATACTCTAAACTTCACGGAAGAGAACAGGAATGAAGAGGAGGCCGATCAAGATTATAAACACAAAAAAAAACAGAAAAAAAACAGAAAAAAACAATTAATTTAGAATTCGAATTAATTATTGATTTAAATAATAATCATAGCGAAGGTACACAACTTTGGTAGAGTCTGGAGATCGATGCTTTGCTAATATATATGCAGAAATATGACCAGAAATGTCCATACAGTAATAAATAAAAAGTCTGGTGGTCCCTGGGGGACCGTCCGACGGTGACCATTCTGGCACTTTTTGACCTGTAAGTGAGTACCGAGGACGGTCAAGAGCGACGGTCAAAAATGGCCATGGGTGGTCACCGTTCGACCGTCGCCACTGGCCACTCTTGACGGTGGTCACGTTTGACGTGTAAGTGGAAGCCCCATTTTAGCTATATATCCTTACGGGTATAGTTACATACTCTCCATATCGGGTTTTAAATGACTGCACACTCCCAACAGCCTCATTGCTCCCACTAACATATTAACGCGTGGCAAAAGTGTTTGCTTTGGAAACCTTTGGCTATTTAATTGTTAGCAGCGAACTACCATGATCATGGTTCGTGCCGGATAAACATTTGATCAGTGTCAACGGAACCAAATAAAATTCTAAAAACCTGATTAGTATAATTGATTTAAACAGATGTCTGGTTTATAGACGTACTTTTCATACTGGAAGACCTGGAATGCCTCCTTTTTGTACAATGGATTTAGGTACAAATAAATAATATTTTGAATTGAATTGAATTTCCATGCATGTAACGATACCGAGAACCATATTTTTATTTGCACCGGGCTTTTTCTGGTACGAATGCGGCGAAACTCGCATACATATTTGTCAAAATATGGTTTTAAACAATGCTTACTGGCTTTTAATTTGTCTTAGGGCTTTTCTATAGACGTATCATATAAACGGGTAATAAATCCCTAGAAATGAAACCCATGATTGCATCGATGGTTGCTTTTGTTTGATCTTGATAGTTAACGTCTTTTCTTTGCTATTTTCATTTTCTAAGCCTCCTTCCTTGAACATTCTCTCCGAATGGAACTGACAGGCTGGTTTGCCCGACCATATATTTCCAGTATACAAAGTAGAAAAAGAAATCAATACAAGGTTTGCTCTTCTCCCTTGCCCGAGGCTTAGTGTTTCCTTATTCAGGGATGTCCTTTAACCAGGGTTTCCAATCTGCAATTTGTTTGCAATTACTGCACATACCAATTCTTTGGGCCTTGCGGTTATGCTTGTAGGAAATCAAACTCAAATCGTATTACTTCGTACCCGGGGGTAATTTGTGCGTATCATTTTCAAGACCAATACATATGCATACACATGCATGGACACCCAAATCACATTTAAATTCAATTATTTATTTCTTCATCAGAAAATCTCTTATCTATTGTTTCATGTATTGCCACATATATAACATCATTTGCAAAGGTAATTCATGGATCGATAATATTATTGCAGTTCTGGTTTGTTGCCGGGTTCGTTCCTCATGTGATACGGCAGCACTGCTCACACTAATGACTCTTTTATCTCTCTCATATTTTGTTTTGGTAAAACAAAGCGAGGGCCTTTCTTTCTCATTTCACAGAAATGAAGTCAAGCATTGGTCGATTAATGGTTCTTGGAATCCATCCACGAGATAGTCACAGATCAGGAGCTCTGATCATTAATGGGCCACCAAGACCAAAGAGATCAATTTGTGAAAACTCAGCAAATTATTCTGATAGGAAACAATAGATGTAAACAAGTGGAAGCCCCATATTAGTGCAGCGCCGCAGCCCCCAGGTTTGGCCCTCACATCCGGGTATTACGGGCTTCTGTGATGGCTTTCTTGTCATGTGGAAAGCATCAGAGAAAGGAGATTGAGCGGGGAATTCCCCTTCGTTCTGATTGACTGGGGAGGCGAAACCGGTCTGATACCCTTACCTCCCTCTTCAGCTGTTCCCAGGGAAGTCTGTCAGCTCGGCCTCCATTAATCTGAAGAGGGGTTTCCAGGAAACCAATTGCCCTTCCAAGATTTGGAACGCAATGCCCCCCGTCTACGGTGGGGAAATAACAAAGGACATGTGGCCCGCCCAAAAATGAATACGTAAGCAATATAAATCATACATAATGCAGGATATAGCATGCACACTGTTTCACTTTCCGACAATGTGTGACACTTGTGCTTTTTAGAAAAATGAAATATATCCTTTTATTGTGTATTGATTGAACGTTTTTTTTAAATTATGTAATAAGGACATGTACCAACACTGCACATAAAATCGCCTTTTCATAATTGAACTTGGTGGGCGTCTCATTGAGGTTTATACTCTATTCTACCTAATTCTGTATGAATTAAAGTATCTATGCAGTAAGGAATTGGCATTGCATTGGCTATACATACCGTAGGAAAATAATGGTAATTTGAATATGAATCCTTGCAGTCTATGAGATATACACTACAAAATATTATATATTTTGCACAATTTTAAAGGAAAGCCCGTCCGATAATCCTCACACAAACGAGGGGCGGGGAGTGGGATACCTGCTAGCTGCCAATAATGTTCCAAGAAGAGCTTTTTGTATTCACTCGATAAGATAATATCCCATGACACAGCATCGCATAGATGAGTATATGGGTGAACATCCACTGTGCAGCATACCAAATAAGAGATTCATTTATAAAAGCCCTGTGGCGAGCACTGCAAATGGATTCTGACATACTGATGCTATGCAGTGGTGTACCGGTATATGTATCACCTCATGTGGATGCAGCTATCTATATTAGAGGACTGACAAGGCCCATATCGACCCTGGGTGCTTTGCCGAGAATTCCCACAGCACTCAACACCCATTGCACGTCCTGGTTTACAAAGACAAGACAGGGACATTCGGGTCTTGTATATTTTGGCGTATAATTTATATATGTAAGGACATACGGGATCCATTTCCTTTAATATATAAAGGAACATATGCGGATGTTCCTGAAGCTGCGCTATAATTAAACTAAAAATAGTTTATACCGAGGCCTCAGACAAAATGCTATTCATGGTTCCAAACATAGACTGGTGCTACCCACTTCAAATGAAATTAGTTATTACATATATAATTATTTTTGGAAGCATCGAACAATGATACCCATACCAAGGTATACTTAATTTGCTACTGGCAAATAACCAAATTACAATCCACAACAATTGGATCTACCCAGTAAATCAAGCTCAACTATATATATACATGACGTCAACATATATTATCTAGACTAGTTTCCACAGCGGACAGTGAACCGCCCTAAAACATACAAACAGGGCTCGAGTTTTAATAATCAATGTGTATCTACTGCAAATGTCGATCCTTATCCACAATGTTAATCTTTTCCATGGTTAAAGGCTTGCAGGCAATCTCCATTAGTGAATGGTAAATGGCCCACAGATTATTAACCTAGACTTGCGGATAATATCATCCCGGAAATTCGATTATACCTCTACCATTACGTCCTGAATGGATGATTGTGATTTAGATTATCTTGGCAGTTTTGAAAAATACCATTCAACTAAATAACCTTGCTTCCAATTCGAGTGGTCCTGTCCGCTGTTCAAATACTTCCATCGATTGACAGCATGAAGGAGAGTTGAGGTGAATCCAGTCTTACTCTGGTGTTGAAATAGTGTGAAATTAGTTGATTCTTTAAGAATGAAAAAATAATATGTTTTGCTGTATACAAACGTATATTATATATAATATGATATTATTTCAGATTGAAAGCAATCGCAAATCAATTTATGGAGACCATCCTCTATTTTAGAGGGCAATTGAGTATAGGTGTTTCTATTACTCTGAGGTAGAAATGACTAGATCTCTCTATCCCATCACAGCAGAAGGATACTAATAGAGACGTTGACAAGCTATATACAAGAGGACGTTAGTGGTTTGGTGGCCAGATATGCCCTCGGGGACCCATCAGACACCAAACCGTCAGCGGTGTTCATTTATTTCTGTCAAACCTTGTTAATGGTCATCCCTTCGGTTTGACCTCGATAATTTAAAAACAAAAACAATACAAAACAAATCAAAATAAGAAAATTTTAATATGGCTGGAGAAATTATACACGCCGGTATATATATTGTACATGCTAAAGTAAACAAAACAAAATTACAAATTTAATATGGAAGTGAGTCATATGGTCGTGAGGGCTGTTCTAATTATAGAGTATGACCTGCATCGAATTAGTGTTGTTCTGGTGGGAAACTGAATACAACGTGAAAGGAATCAGCTCGATTACCATTTATCATTTTATTTTAACAGTTTCTTGCAGCTTCTAAATTTGGATGACGCACACACCCCTTTGTGGTATTTCGGGTAATTGTATAAATAAAACAATGTGTCACCTAAACAGAACTTGAAGAACGATATTGGATGAAATTCGTCTGTGTTTCATAGGAAGGGAAAATTAAGGTATGTATACATAGAATAATGTCCATTTCCAATGAAGTCCTCCAAATATCCAATTGAAAAATAGAAATTACCTATGCACCTACTGCCTATACACAACGAGATTATATTAACACGTGTTAATATAATCTCGTTGCTATACATAAACAAATCTTGAATTCGAAATGTGTAAACAGTGTACTCTTTCATGACTTCGAGTGCTATAGTTTACATGGAATTTGGAAGTTAATTTCAACTGGAATAAACACCAACTGGTTAATGCGAGATCGCCTCATTTAGTTAATGACTCATCATGCATGACTTGTTTGTCTGGAGCCATACTTAATCTGTTACATGTAATGACATCATGCAAAGATAGACCTGTCTCTTTGACAAGTTTATGTGTAACCGTTTGGCTCCAGGGTCCGGCGCCATCCTTTACTCTTGGTCAAAACACGCCTGTGTCACACTCCAAACTGTGCCTCAAGCATCCACGCCAGTCCAAGGCAACGTCTAACAAAACACCTCCTATTCCCATGTACAGAGGTATGAATAGTTTCTCATCCCCTCTCAGCCCGTGGAAAAAATTTAGTTCTATGGGACTCCTCTCTTTTCTTTCCACCCACTTTTCCTCTTCCTCTTTCTCCCACACTTTGACACTGTGAAACATATTAGAAAATTAGAGGGAGACATATTAGAAAAGATATATTATCGACCAAGACTTAGAAATTGGAAAGACTCTCATGTTCCAAATCCCGAGAAACATATATGAAAATGAGTATCAATAGAACATAGCATCGGTCGTTGTTTTAAATGTCCCAACAGTGTTGCATTATCTCTCTTTAGCTCCTCCTGGTCGAAATCCAGGAGAATATCGCCTCGTTTGTCTGTAATTTTGCAGTTAGTGTAGTCTCTTCCCAAAATCTTATCCAGACTATTTTTTGTGTTTTTTTTTGTTTGTTCAAGACCATTTTGTCCATATCTTACTTTGCCTACAAATGTTATCATCCATACTTTGATTTGATTTGATTTGAAAGGCTTTTATTTATCGACGAGGATACACGTGAAAAATACGACAAATGGGTTGACAAACCTCTCCATGTATTCCGGCTGTTACCGTAATAAAACATTTAGAGTTAACTACAGGAGGTGTGGCATTAAGTATACAGGGTACAATATTTAAGTTTAAAATTAAGTTTAAGTTTAACCCACCCTCTACATTGATATTGAGTGATGGAGGTGCCGTACACAGGACGGTAAAGTTCTAACCTTACTAGCAACCGTACAGTACAGTGCAGTTTTACAGAAGGTTAGTTGTAATATAAACAGGTTATATATAGTGTATAGATAAAGAGGAGTAACCATACAATACAGTATAATTTTACAATAAAGAGGAGATATAATAATTAATTAATTAATGGGAGAGAGCACAATCAGAGCTTGATCTATGCAGAGTGAAATAAATCATTCTAGGTATTTATAAGACAAGTCCATATAGTGTGGGAGCATTCTCTAATTTTTGTTGAGATATATTTTTTCTATTTCTTTTCTGAAGCGTATTTTCGATTCATATTTTTTATTTTTTTGTAGACAGAGAATTCCAGGCGCCTGGTATGAGAAGCTCTTTTGAAAAAAGAATGATTTAGGGAGGTTAATTTTGAGATTTTTCCTATTTGCTGAATGGCTTCTCGTGGGTAATTTTCTATTATCTAGGTTTGTTGTTGACTGAGCGAGATATTGTTATACCTTATGGTTACATAAGGATACCTACCTAAAAGTATGCCCCTTCTAGTACATGTACAGGGACCTGCCTCATGGACTCCTGGATTTGGAATTATATTCAATTGTGTCAACTCATCTTCAACATTTGTTCGTTTACTCAGATTAAAGGTTGCTCTTACTGCTGCATTCAGTAGGGATTTCAATCTGTTTAATAAACTTGTCACCTATTTCTTTCTTCCTTAGAACATTCTAGCAAACACCTTCCAATATCTCCTCTTTGGCCGAACAGTATTTTGTGTACCCTTCCTCCTCAACTTCAAATATATATAAGAGGCCTTCTCTTTGTAACTTCCAGTTCCATTGCCCTACCGCTCCTTGCCTTAACAAACTCTCATTCATTACCCTCTCTATCTCTTGCAAGGCCAACAAAACGCCACCTCTTCCAAACCTTCAGTCCGTAACCACGACAAACCCTTCATCCAATACCAGTCTCCCTGCTTTCCTTTCCCTCCCGTTACTAACATCTCTAGGTCGTTTAGATAATCGGGTATTATGTCATCTCTATACATTATGTATACATCATATATGGAAGCAGTAAACGTTCACTTTAGCAAGCGCAATGTGATGAGCGATGGTTTCACATCAAGGAGCACCTCTCGGGAATTGTTATTGTACCCCAATTTTTAGCACTACTCGCGCCGTCCCCCACCCTCTCCGCGTGGCTGCATGGCGCGATGGGTTGTTTACATCACTATAGTTGGAAATTGACATTTGGGCGAGCGAGATCGAAAGCTTACGCGCTCTTTCTCACGATGGCCTCCTCTGATTACCTCGCTTAGAGAACGTTTTTGCTCTTGGTCATATCATTAAATCTTCAACTAGGTGGTTAAAAGTGGGAAATCTGTAATTGGAAAAGGCCGAAATTGGTTAAGTTTTAGCGATCGATGGTGGCCATGTTTTGAGATCAGATTTAGCTCTAAATATACAGCTGGAACAAAACACTCTGGATGCAAACTTTGAAACGATGATTCAATTCTTTGGAAAACACTGTGATTCTCACGCGCAGTGCCAAAACGAGCGCCAACCCAATACGTCTGACGATTACCTCGATCTCCCTAACTTTTCGCTGCAAATCTGGACAGTATCAGAGGACTCATCCTGTTCGATTTGTTTTGATATCTAGGACCCCTGGAAACGGTGGAGGTGTCCATAAAAAGGCCCTTCGTGTCTATCCCATCTCCTTAGGCAAGCGATCCACGCGTGCCAGCTATCTGTATGAATGGGACAGGAGGATCCCACGTGGTGCTGGTCTGAGGGTTACTAGGGCCATAAAACCTTCAACCGTGGAGTGACTCACTATAGTCAGACACCAGCCATCGGTCCTTTTCGTGGAAACATGCCTAGAACAGGCATGCATGGGAACGGTGGTGGGGGTCTTGAAGTCTGTACCAAAAGATATAAAATATTACCGGGGAGGAAAAGTAGGAAGAGCTAGGGAAGATGCATGGGGAAAGACAGGGGAGGGGGATGTGTCTGCACGAGGGTCAAGGGGTTGTTTTGCAGTTAGGCCTAAGGGGGAGGGCTGGTTGAGATTAGTTTTATGAGCGTCGAGGGATAATGAGGAAGCAGGAATGTGATGAGTTTTTTATAACTCAAAACATGCAGCCGCAAGTTGAAAATCATGTGGTCAGTACCCAGACATGGACGGGGCTGACCAGACATAATTTACATTGGGGGAGAATGTATCCCGACAAGTGTCATGCACTGGGTTGAATATCAGAACAGATCCTTCCTTTGTCTACTGAATACATACACACAATTAATCTTCCAGCCTCCAACTTCGATCTCTTTTGTAGACCACTAGAAAGATACTTGTCTGGTCAGCGAAGTACATCTCCGCATAAATCTGTTTTAAAATCATTGCAAATATAATACAATACACCTGGGAATACACTGACTTGAGCTCAACACTTCTGGGCACAGACCAATGGGTATTTAGAATGAATTGCCGTCTCATTGATTGCAGGCCAAATGGTAATCTCAGCAACTTGAACTACCGCCCGCATTAGTGTCCCTTCGATGGATTTGATGATTTCTTTCTGTAATCCCAAAGGCTCCTTTGCATGGGATCTAATTCTGACATTATTGGATAGCCCCTCTGTCTGGCTCATCATCAATACCCGCGGTCCGTAGGTCAAATAGATAGCCGACACCTCTCGTTATCCATCTTTCAAGATCAGTTGCGCCCCTGTCATAGGCCAGAACCCTGCCTTGAGCCTGGACCTGATAAGCAGATTTATCTTCGTGTATCAACTAACCACTTGTGGTTGAAAATCGTACGCATGTAACCAGTTCTGGGAACGTTTATCTAAATTATGGTGGCTTTATGTTGAGGATTAACTGTGTTGATCAGCACCTGTGCTTCATGAATAACCCTCCAGACAGATTTGTCCGATAACAACTTACACATCTACCTTCATTTTTAAAACCCACCTCATTATCAACACGAAGCTTACCTATTATGTCATATCTCATAGATAATGAGAATGTTGGGTATCTTGGGCTTGCGATTTCTAAACAACTTTCACTAATTCTATGCTCACGGATCTACTTATGACATAAAAATAACTTTTTTTACGAGCAACGAGCAGCGAGTATATTTATAAGAAGTACGTGTAAATTATTCTGGGTTATACGTAATACCACACACATTCCAATGCTTGTATTTCTGTATTTCAATGCAGATACACTTGCCATGTGGGCATTCTATATAACCGGTCACTACCAAGGTATGTCGCCGTAAATGTGAGAAAACATAAAAACATGGTCTCTTGATCTCAGTTATTTATCCCTATTTGTTGTGTATGTTGTTACCAGCGTATAGTTGCGAATGTTGAGTTGTTCACATACGAATAGATATAATCATCTGGTACATAGACAAAACGCCTATAAACTACACCACTGAATAAATACTTGGGTCGACCTGGTCTCTTGCCAAAAGTCCAAGTGTGGTGGTGTACTTTGGATCACCTGTGATGAGAGAAAAAAAACAAGTATGGCCAAAATATGTTCAGGTCTCTCTGTGGGAAAGGTGCACTTGTTCTTGTTATTATTTTGTATCAGATGCTGCCAGCGCCGATCCACCCACGCGGTGGAATTGTTTTATATAATTATGCACTGATTTAAGCAATTTGTTTTAAAGGTTCTGCCAAAGTCTTGATTTTGTGAGGTGGCACTTAATTGTTCAGCAAGCATTTTTTCGTCTCTCATTAAACCCCTAAATTAGTCTGCTTTCCCTCAAGGAAAATTCCAATCATTCACAGCAAAGTTTCTCTCCAACAAATCATGTTATAAGAAGTGTTCCAGATTCGTCAAGTTGTTTATTTCAGTTACCATTCGTAATTGATTGGCGATGTTCACTAAGTTAACGCAGAAACTCAGATGCAATTTTCCAGGTCAGAAATCAATGGCTTGCCTGGTATAAAAATTGACTTGACAATGGCTGTAAAATCAATTTGAAATTAAATGTGCCATGTTCTGTGTGGTCCCTTTAACGCAATCTTAATAACAAGCCACGATACTTTCATCTTTGAACCAGCCTGCTTTTATTGATTTTAAAATTCTTCCCAAACTTTGTAGCCATGTCGATAGCCTGGAGGTAATAAAACAGTTCTGATGAAAAAAGTAAGTTTTTATTTGCTCCTGACACAAACATATGTTCATGCCACACAAGTTGTGCATGCTTTTTTTGTATTTTCAAAATAGAAAATGTAAAGAAACTGAATAACAGGGGAACCTGCCTTTGCTCATGGTCCATGCTACATATGCAAGCTATAAAAAAAACAATGTGAGAAAACACTACCAAGGAACGTGGAAGTTTGTTCTTATCAGGCAATGCTATTTTTAAATGCGGATACTATATTCTAGCTCCCCTGCCCATGGACATATGTAAAGGTTATTGGCCTGGATAAAAATGGGAACCGATCACACTTTTGACTTGTAGGTCGATGCCTATTCACAGGCATAATACACACACAGGCACCGACGGGGCTGTCCGATTGGTTGACCATCACATAAGCTGACGTTGGTCTCCATCACAGCGCCATTACAATACACTCAATGCTAACATCGGGTCTTGGAGAATCGGGGATTTCGGGTGGAGATTGCTGGATAGCAAACACCAGGTGGCGACTGAACATGCAGGGCTTTGGCGTAAACAACATTGACCCAGTTTGCTGACCCAAGTGCTGCTCCGTGCTGCTGTACTCTTGCCTCTGGTGAGGAGAGAGAGAGGGGAAGCATCGGCCATTATGCAATTCCTTGGGCGAGAAAAGCAGGGCGCGTGCGCAACCAAGTGTTGTGAATTAGCGCGCCAAACTGGAATGATGGGAAGGAGGGAGGGCAGCATGCTACAACCCACCTATATAACAGTCCCCCAATCATGCTATATATATCTATTCACTTTTGCATGATGTTTTATACGTAGAACAAAAGTAACCTGTTTACGTATTCCCACCCTTGCCTCCAGAATAGTGTGCCACACGAAGGAAGCACACATGCTTGCACCTTTTTTTCTACCTGAACGAGTTGGCTGACTGAAGAGGCCTAGTTACTATAACCAACCCCTAAACTCACGAACAAAAAGGCACAATAAAAAGTTCTTGTCATGAATAACAAGAGTTAGTCGACAGAAGTGGCGCACCATGAAGCAGCGGCAGCTCAGTATTTCCTCTCTGGAATTTCTTACTTCTTTATCTCTCAAACTCAAAGGCAGGCGAATTCCCCAAATACATCACACATCGTACTATACCGGACATTATTATGTCATGCCCTACACCTCTAATGTGTATTGATCGTATGATTGGGAAATGAATGGAGGTTTCCAGGACTATGAAGTGTTCTGCAACTTAAAACCAATTCCCCCATAAACAGCACAGAAATGAGTAACACAATTTTTGTTTGAGTTTCTTTTGCCCCACTGGCATGCTTATGCAAGAAGGTTTATTATTTTTCTAGGGGAAAAAATTATACAAACTCGCAGTTAAGCCTCATGTTTGGGGAAAACACCAATCCCTCCCAGTCCACTGGCAAAAACAATCTCTCCAACAATAGTGCTCCCAGAAAATGCGGTCAAGAGACAGGGCTTCCTTGATGGGGAATCTTCTTTGGGACTTGCCATTTCCATCCATAGAATTCCACGTGGTCGCCTATTCATAAGGAAATCGCTGTAAGGAGGAAGCTAATTTTCCACCCACCTGCTGCTACACCGGCCCTTCATGAAACTTAAGTTTGACATAGATTGACATTGGTCCCTTTAATTTGTGTCACCATGTCTAAACAATGTTTCATTGCAAGATAAGTCTATATATCTACTTGGCGGATAATGACATTCCTTTTGCTACTGTGAAGGCAGTTGCTTTTTGTCCATGTCTCGGTAAGTATAAATAAAGGAATAATGGGCGTTTTTGTAGGGATACAATAAAGAAAATAAACGAAGAAATTAGCTGCTTTACTAGATATGCAGATTTGGACATGAAGTGGTTTGAATTTCACAATATCTTATCGCAGAATACGGTCGTTGAATTGATCTCGCTTCAAGGTCTTCCACCTTAATTGGCCTCTATACATGATAATGAATTCTAAAGCGAAGGTAATAAATAGTTCCCTTTATTTATAACACAGTAAGTGGTGCTTCCCCAATAAAGTGTGCTATTTGTGACTTGCACGGAAGTTAACGTATGTTTAAATAAATAGAAATAGATAGGTATTAAAACTCTAGCCATCTCGCCCCCAGGCAAGAGGAGACGGCGACGAGAGATCCGATTTCGATCGCCAAGAGTTATGATATTATATGAGATTCATTCCGTAGTTAGCTCACACGCCAGTCTGCTGTCAAACATTCTACCAGCTATTTAAATTAGATGTTTCTAAATAGGATCTGTTTCCTTTCCACCACCTGTCAATGTCACAGTCCACCGAGTAATACGTACAATTAGGCCTAACATTCATATTATAAACAGAGTGTAGCTTCTCGCTTGTTCATCGTCATCCCTGATTAGGATGGGCAAAGGTGTTTATATACCAATTTGAGGAGCAGGGCTGCATTTGCCTAAATTCTAGCTGTCGGCGTTCTTTGACTAATGTAGAGCTTAAGACACGACGCATACTTAATTCATTGACCTATACCTCGGGGCTGGACATTTTAAAATGCCTTGACGATAAATTATTTATATCCGTCGGGGAGATTCCTTTATATCCCAGAATTCTCGCTCTGAAGTTGTTTCAATTCACACAAACCTTGGCATAATTCCCGGGGATCATTAGACATGTTAAACCAGTGCCTATTATGCAGGCCTTTGAAGATTCCTTACAACCAGCACGAAGTGAGATGCTTTATATAGATCGGAATTTAAGACAGTGATGTATTGCTCATCGGCTCGAGTTGGGCTTTAGTCTGTTAAATTGAACCATGTCCTTTAATTTCTGCGGAACATTTAGATACTCTTCACCATACATTTTTCCAGTTGTCTGCATATATTGATAGTCCTTAACGACAGAAATTCGGCCGTTTTACGAAAATATAGCGACAAAGGACAAAAGAATTTTCTTAGTGACAAATAACAATTGCTGTTTTTTTTAGCGACAAGAACAATTAGATACTCCCTCAGAAGCAAGGCGATAATTGCAATGACACATGTATTAAACTTGGCATGTATCGAGTGACCACGCCGATCTGGTTTCATAAGCATGTTACTTAACTGGGTAGGCTTAATGACAAATTTAAAGCGAAGGTTTCGCACATGTGAATTATTTCGTAATTTTTTAAAAATTGTTTCTACTGAATCCCGCTCTTGATAGCACCTTTAGTGTGTTGATAAGGGCGTAAAACCCCTAACTCACTCACTCTACTGAAGATATATAATATAATTATATGGTCGAACCATAATATTCATACTAACCCAATTTTCCTTTATTGGTCGGTTTGAAACTTATCAATGCGGCACATAGCAGTAAGCATATGTTTTTCTGCACGTGTGCCTTGTCAAAACATGAAAAATAGTAATAGTAGAGCACATGTATATTGTGATCATGACGCTTGAATGTGAAAAGATTTGAAACCCTATAGTCAATAAAGCTTCATAATGAGTAATTGCAAGAATATATGGCAAAAAAAGAGAATAGAATTATGGCAATCTTTTACAGTTCAGAAGGATTAGTGCCATCAATGGATTAATAGTCTTTAGACCAAGTTTGGTCAGATTCTGGGGTGTATTTTTTCACAACAGACCACGGCAATCACTTCCGGCAACTTCCGGTAAGGAATGGGGGTTATAGATGTCAAAATAACTGATAAATAAAAGTCAGTAAGTGGTAAATAACAGTTGAATCTGACCAAGCCGGGTCTAAAAGCACTAATACCCTCGGTTTTGGATGGTCTGGGTGGTCTATTGCCTGGTGGAAATTCTCGGGGCTAACGCCCCTCGAATTATCCACCAGGCTATAGACCACCCAGACCATCCAACACCTCGGGTATTAATGCTATAACAGTGTGCGTCAACCTTGAAAGTAACATCATCAAGGACAGTGCAATAAGATGCTTCCAAACTGGGAATCCAATGCCAGTTCTTTTTCATCCGGCGGATCAATGTGAATTTAGGAGATGATGCATAATGTATGAAAGATTCCTTCTCATATTTAAAGCAAGCAATAAACTTGATCGATAGTGCTTAATGAATAATTCTCTTTGACATTACCGCGGTTTAGAATTAACTACCGTCAGTGTAGTAACATAGTAAGCTAGTACGGAGTGTAAAAGGTTAACCAGCTCGTTGATGGATCATAAACCAGGCCGCAGACCCTTACTATGACCAGAACTAACGATCCTCTTCATATGCGTGAAGCTATCTAGGATCGTTGCCAGAACCCTTATCTTTTTTCATGCGGGTTGGCGGGAAGGAGGTGAATCGTTGAAATACTATCAAGCCTAGCATGTCAGCGCCCCATATATCAACTGCTACCATGGCAACGCGACCGATCCACTACTGCTGACATCTGGTGGAACCAATATAATCCACACAGAGATGCCATATATAGTGCCTGCATGCCTACCCTAAGCAATCTCGGCAAAATACCGGCAGGTTCTAAACCATGCAGATATGTTGACTTAGATGCTGGGCTACTGACAAAACTCCATTAACTGCGTCCCCATATAATTGGCCAACAAGCGCGAAACCGGGAAAACATGGAAATAAATCAGTTATGCACTTGTCAATTGCAACCCCCACCCCCCCACCCCCGGGTACGTAGGGGAATGGTAGGGGAATGTCTGAGAAAACATTCCCCCACCCAGGCGGGGGATTTCCCTTAGTTTACAGCAATATCAGCTGGAGGGGTGGGGGAATGTCCGCCAGTGCCCACTCTGTACCTTGGTTCCCAAGAGAGGAATAGCATTGCATAAAATGTATCACAAGGGGGGGTTAGTGGGGGAGGGCTAGTGGAGGGGTTATGGGGGAGATGTGGCTGCCCTGGGTAGTCATTTCTGACAGCATATACAGCTATAGAACAGATGGTAAGATACACTGGCTACCAGTTCAGTCGTCCTCCAACTGGCTTCACCCTAGCCCATACAGTATTTTGGACAGCAGCTACAGAGGCATACTGTATACATGCAGACTGTAACCACTATCTATACAGTGTTTGGACAGCAACCATCCCCTTTACAGTCTTTCAATAATGTGAGGATGGGTGGGGGAATGTCTGCCAGTGCCCACCCTATACCTTGGTTCCCAAGAGAGTTTTGCTGGTTTTCAGTGGGCATGGGCTTGGCTGGGCTAAGATCTAAAGTTAAAAACCTCCCCCAATACATATACACAAATAGTGTCACCTTTGAACCTGACAGGGATTTAGCAGCCCCTATATAGTGTTTCAACAGTGTCAAGTCTGAATGTGAGATGCTGAACATGATGGGGGACTCTTCACTATACTAGAAATGTCAAGATCCTTTAGCTGTTGGGGTTAAGGTAGGGGTTAAGGTATGGGTTTGTTTGGGGGGGGGGGGGCGGGAAGGGCTCATGGGAGGGGGTTGTTGAGGAGGTCAGGGATGGGGGCAATGTGTGTGTGTGTGTGTGGGGGGGTAATTGTCACAAGTCTCCTGTAGATATAGGCATACCCCCTGCCCTAAAAAGAATTTTCCAGATATTGTTTTCATCAATGTAGTCTATCTAGGCTCCCTTTTGATGATAATAACCCTACTGCCCCCCACTCCCTCTGCCCTGCTCCCCCCACCAAAAAATAAACCAAAAAATACTGATTTTTAGCAATTTTGGGGTGTAGTAGTATATGAAAATGTAATTAATGTGGCCGCAGATAGTCTAATTTTGGCAAGGTTGCCAAAGTGTTTTGATGGATTACAGGGGTCCATAAGTGTCAGAATCAAGGGGATGTACCCCCTCCCAAACCAGGGGAGATCCCCCCTAAAACCTTATCTATTGTCTTAGGTCTCTCCCCCGCCCCCCCCCCCTCCCCACTATACACACACACTATGTCATTTCTCTCTCCTTTTCTCTTTTACATGATACATATGTGATCCATTTCAGGAAAATGAGTCATAAGTCGCAAAATATGTACCAAGATACTCTTGTAAACTTGAAAAATCATGACAAAAATGATCATAACATTGGGTGCTGAATTGTGATGTCGCACAGGAATTTTTTTGCAATAATAGTTTATGTCTAAATAAAATTTCCTCCAAAAAATGTGCCCCAGGGGGTCGGGGATTTACAGGAATTTCTTGCCCAGGGGGGTCGGGGATTTCATCAAATTTCCCAAAAGGCCAAGGACATTCCCCTACCTACCCGGGGGTGGGGGGGTGGGGGTTGCAATTGACAAGTGCATTAGCAACTCGTCTAAGTGAATACAAGCGTGTCAGATGCAATTACTAGGCCACGTCTCTTTCATGATTAAGATTAGGGTTATGGTGCAATAAAACACCCTTATTGTACCTTGTCTGAATCCATTATAGGAACCCTTCTTCATGGCTCCTCAAAAACGGACCCGAATACACCTTTACCTCTTACGGGAGTAATTGACACTCTATCTGGTGGGAGGAGGCGGCGCCCGTACCAAAGCACTTGTGTCGTATACTACTCACACCACTTGACGGGTTAGATGTATCCATTTCATGCTTCCTTAGAAGCGCGACATGATACCCACCCACTCTTGAAATGACTGAATACACGTGCTCTCAGGGTTTGGCCCTATTGTATCAATGTCATATGAGATGAAGATGGAATTGCAATGTAATGGTAAAAAGCAAGAAGTTAGGGTTGCTTGGGACATGAATCCACATCGATATTCTGACTTGTATAGTTTTAATCGTGCAGTTACTCTGTTTTTAATGTTTATATTGCATTCCAAATGCAATTTCATGAGTGCAATTGATGGTCAGAAGGCAAGGTTGTATTTGGGAAAGGAATGTTTCAAGGAAAAACAATGTGAGTGTCTATGCAATTATAGGTACCGTAGGGAAAGTCACGAGAGCGAAAATACACCAGCGATGAAAACAAACGATTGGCCGGCCACAAAAAGAAACAATTTGTAAACTAACTTTGGTCATTGAATTATCAAACTGGGAACTTAAGTCTGAAACTGAATCTTACTTTGATTTAACTTGGAATAAAACCTGACTGCTTTGGAAACTTACTTGCTCGCTTCTACTCTTTCTTACCGCGCTCCAACTCCTACAGGGGGACGACTAAGCTTTTCTCTAAGTAAATCGCCACACTACCACGTTCTAGATCTACATAGGAATGGCCCATGAGTCTACTCTCTCTCAGGAATATTTGCGGGACGAGTCTAATACCGGTAGTTTAAGTTCCAATAGCTCTAATAGTAATCAATCTAATTCTTTAATTAATCAACACCCAAAGGAGGACGAGCTAAACCGCAACATTGGTGGCAGCGGTGGGGATCTACCTGAAAGAAGGAAATCTTCAGATACAGATAGTAACCCCCTGGCTCTATCATCCTCCCTGGAAATTACAGTTAATCCAAGATTAAGGGAAGAGTGGGAAATGGCTCGATCAAACGAAGCAGCCAGGATTAATGTAATGGGAAGTGCATCGGATGCAGAACCTGGACCTTTTGATAGAGATAGGGTAGCCAGGCCTGAAAGAAATCATGGGTTAAACATGGATGACAACGAGGTGGAGAGACGTCCCAGCATGGATAGGGGACGAGGGAGAGCTGACATGCATGGATACCAATGGGGGCAGCGACAAGGTCGCAAGGTCAAAACTGCACCAAGATCCTACGATGGTTCAACATCACTCAATGATTTCTTAAATCACTTTAGGGTGGTAGCCGACCTTAATGGATGGTCGAACAGAGAGTGCGCCTTATATTTGGGGGCCAGTTTAGATGGATCCGCCCTCGCCATACTAGATAAGGTTGACCTTGACGACAGAGATAGCTTTCTACAACTTGTACAGGAGTTAGAAAAGCGCTATCAGCCTGCAGATCAATTAGCCTTGTACAGGACTCAACTGAGATTGAAGAAGCAAGGGAAAGATGAAGCTGTTAATGACTTAGCTGATGAGCTAGAGAGGATGGTATGCCTGGCATATCCACAAGTCGATAGAGAAGTGAGGGATGATCTCAGTAGAGATGCTCTAATTGCTGCACTCAAAGATGAGAAACTCAGACAGTGGACAGTGCAGGCCCGCCCCCGATCATTTGCTGAAGCTAGGGCTGCTGCTTTGCATGGTGAAGCTTTTCACCATGCTGAACGAGACAGACCATCGCAACCCAAGGCCCAAGGTCATCTCAGGCTGACCACTGCCGACGACAAACCACCACAAGTAGCATCTCAGTTCGAACAGATATTGGGAAAAATATTAGATCGACTGAGTAAGATGGAAAGTGGACCCCATCAGTCAGCACCACCTCGTAACATGTATCATTCTAGACCTAGGGTGTGCTATCAGTGTGGAGATCCAGGACACTTCCGGAGGGAATGCCCAAATAGACCAGAAGAGGATGGCTCTAGAGGTCAGGGAAACGACAGAGGACAGTAAGCCACCGGGATACTGTCCAGCAAGTCACCGGTAATGAAGCATGGATAGCAGTTGAAGGCCGTTGGGATCCGTCTACAGTAGGAATTGTGGTGGAAGGGAGATGTAAGGGTGTGGACATTCAGTGGCTAGTTGATACAGGTGCCTGCACGACCATAATCAGTAAATGGACGTGGGAAAGAATGAATGAACCAGCCCCATTGAGACATTCCAAGATAAGAATCACATGGGCTGGAGGATCACCGGTAGATGTGCTAGGCGAAGCAGAGATAGGGGTGGATTTTGGATCACTATTTTTAGAGATGAAAGTCATTGTGGCCAAACTGGATGAAGGCGGGATATTGGGCATGGATGTTATCAGAGCAAGACGGGGACTTGTAGATACAGACACCGGGACTATTTTTCTAAATTCCCAAAAGGTGTTACAACCCCAGAAAGCACATGGATTTGCATATGCGGCCCAGGAAACAACCATAACGGCTGGAAGTCGAGTAAGAATGAATATTACTTGGGATGTAATGGAGCATCGTGGAAATGCTGGAGATCGAGAGCCTCTTGGAGAGGTGGGCGATCAGATTCTTATTATGGAGGATGATGACCTTATCCAGGATGTTAGGATAGCAAGGACTGTTCATTTCCCTCAGGGGACGGAAGGTGTAGCAGAAGTACTGAATAGAGGGCTACAGGATATAAGTATCCCCAAAGGTAGTAAAGTAGCTGTGTGGGCTGAGGGAGAGGATACAATGCTTCCCCCCCCCACCTGATGATGACCCAAGTGGAGGAGACATTACTCGGAATACATTGGATGATTTGTGGGCTCAAACATATCTACAGGTGATAGAAGGGTGCGAGGAACAGATACAAGGATTGTATGAGAAATTCCAGGGGCTATTTCTCCGGAAAGGAGAAACACTGGGAAGGACTGGCCTCACCAAGCATCACATAGATACTGGAGATCACCCCCCGATTAAACAAAGACCCCGACGTGTCCCCATCCACAGGAAACACATCGTTGATGAGGAGCTACAGAAAATGGAAGAGGGAGGAATTATTGAACCATGTAAAGGCCCCTGGGCTAGCCCCATAGTGCTTGTTAAAAAGAAAGACGGTGGCTGGCGTTTTTGCATCGATTACAGAAATGTCAACAAGATCACAAAGAAGGATGCCTATCCCCTACCACGTATGGACGATACGTTAGACATGCTGAGTGGAGCGAACGTATTTTGCACGCTTGACCTTGCTAGCGGCTACTGGCAAGTTGAAATGGATGCGAGTAGTATAGAGAAAACGGCCTGTTGCACACATCGCGGTCTGTACCAGTTCAATGTAATGCCGTTTGGGCTGGTAAATGCTCCATCCACATTTGAAAGACTAATGGATACGGTATTAGCTGGTCTTGTGGGAGAAGAATGCCTTGTGTACCTCGATGACATAATAATTTATGGTCGGACAGTGCAGGAATGTGCAGACAGGCTGGATCGTGTGCTGGAGCGGATCAGGCTGGCTGGCCTAACAATAAAACCATCAAAGTTAATCAAAGATAATTGTGTTGACAATCGGAGAGTAAAGACGTGCCCGTGCTCGCTCTGACCACTGGTCAGTTTGGATACCATCTATGTGGTTTTCACCCTTTCATCTACTATCATGTCTATCATCTAACTGTTGGTCTGTTACCAGAGGACTATCTTGGATCATAATTCGGCGAATTTGATACTTATGAGGGTTTATTCTTGGGTCACCGTGCGTACACTGAAGTGACCTATGCCTTGACCACCACCATACCGGTAAGATACACTGAATATCGCCCACGTATGACTGTGCTAATTGACTCGGCGCCCTATTGTCTCTACCGCTTATACTGCACTACGGCCGGCCAATGCCACCCCATTGTTGACACACACTCGAATGAAACTCACTTACTCTCTAGGCCTGTATGTTTATTGACCTATCTTGTTTTATGGTACATGTTTTGATCTTCAAATTAAAATGGCTAGCGTAGATGAACGCCTCTCCACACTTGAGGAGAGTTGGAGAAACCGGCTTATACCCTCTACCCATAAAATCGATCGAGTCCAGGCATATGCCAATAGATTAAACACTAGAGTGAAGCAACTCGAACTTGAACTTTCCCAATTATCCCTAGTGTCTAATAATCTTGAAGATTACTGCCTAGAATTAGACAGAGGTCAGCGTAAAAAACATATCATTCTCTCAGGATTCAATGAATCAGGCGACGAAGCGAGAAACCGCACCGTCACTTGGACCAAAATGGTTGCCCTCTGCCGCGCAATTGATATGACATTTGTTGCAGATGATTTGGAATTTGCCGCCCGTATTGGCATCAAACCCAGACGCAAGAATACATCAAGAAATGTTATACTTAAATTTCGAGATGAAGAAACGCGCAATCGAG
Organism: Sthenelais limicola; assembly: GCA_942159475.1. Lineage (NCBI taxonomy): Eukaryota > Metazoa > Annelida > Polychaeta > Phyllodocida > Sigalionidae > Sthenelais > Sthenelais limicola. The sequence goes on along the minus strand of OW804097.1, from coordinate 70,571,499 downwards.
TTTTTCGCAGCAAGGCTAGGATGAATGGTCATCAGATTTACAATAGATGTTACTTCAACCCCGATTTGCCCGAGAAGTTGGCTAGGAGACACGCAGACATGAGGCAGGTTCTGGCTCATGCCAAATCAACCAAATCACAACACGATGTGGCATTGGCCAGGGGGAAACTGAAGGTGGATAATGTTGAATTTTCGCACAAGAATATGAATGAACTCCCCGAAGGTCTAAAAATATCTGAGTTAAAAACCAAAGCGATAGTAGGAGGCCTAGGTTACCAGGGGGAGCACTCTTTGCTCTCCAATTTCAGTGCTACCCCTTTTTGGTTCAATGGTAAAGGGTTTGGTACAGCTGAAAAAGCTTATCAATACACTAAAGCATCGCAAACCAATAACCCCCTAATTGCATCGATCATCGCTGATACCACCTGCCCCCGTCTGGCAAAAAAATGGGGGGATAAGTGCCAACATGAAGATTGGGACAGAATAAAAAATAGGGTTATGAAAGACATATTATTTGCTAAATTCAAACAGCACCGCGAAGCCAAGGCCGAATTATTGGAGACAGGTATGATCGTTCTCGCCGAATGCACATACGACAGGTGGTGGGGGACAGGGATCCCCCTCCATAGTGACTCCCTTCAAAACAATGCCACACAATGGACTGGCAAAAATCATCATGGTGTACTGCTAGGGGAAGTAAGAGAGGAAATCCACAGAGATGGCTACTTGAGAGACGCACTACCCCCCCCCTGATATGGACGACGATGACCAACAGGCCACCCCCGTCCTTGATTACATGGATCTAGCACAAGATATGCCAGAACTGGAAGATGCACAGGGCGCAGAGGAATCTGACCACTCAGAAAGGCAGTCGGAGGTTGGGTCAGAGTCTGACGCTGACCCGGAAAATAGACGGGAAGAACAAGAGGGCAGAGGCCGTCCTGAGCAGGCTGAGGCTTTAGAAATTACAACTGACCAAACTGACCAGGCTCAAGTGCAAACCCATGAGGGAGAGATCGAAGCCCAACAAAACCCAGCCACCCCCCTCAGACTTAATGATGACCAAACACACGTCAAAACAATCTCACCTAGGCCCGCTCCAATAGCCCTAACTGACCTACTCATCTCACAGATGGCCACTGCCCAATCACAGCCACACCCACAATTACAACCCACCGCTTCAGTGCCCACTGATGTCAACATAAGATTGTCCAGGCAATCAAAAAACCCGTCAACAGTGATTACTTCAGGACGTCCCACTAGAGACAAGGCTAGAAATTTACGCAATGCCAGTCCAGCGGCTACCACCACCTCAGTTGCTGCCAAACCATTACAGAGATAGGTCACGTATTCACTATATTGTCCAGTATGGCACATTTTCCTGCTGCAAACGCCGTCAAAACGCTTGTACTGACTGACTCAAGAGGTGCCAGCCTGTTCTTATACCTCCAACATGACGAGATTCGCATTCGTGTCTTACCAGGTAAGGGAATTAGGTCCCTATTTGAACTTAGTAGGAATACAATTTCCCACTTCAGACCTGAAATAGTCATTATCTGCGGTGGCATATGTGACATAACTACAAAAAGCGCTGTAACTAAGAAGGTTAGTCTCAGATGGTCAAATCGTCAGGCCATTGAAAACCACGTGGCTGACCAAATGTATTGGGTCACTAACCAGATGGAAGAGGAATTCCCGGACATATGTCCTATTTATGCTGGCATCTGTGGAATGTCAATCCACACCTACAACAGAGAGTTTTTCACGCATCCCCACCAAACGATCCTAAATAACGCTGTCTCAGACATCAACTTTCTCATAAAAGCACATAATATGGAGAGGGGAATCATCCACCCAACCATGACGAGTAAAGTTCATCGTTGCACGAAGGGGTTCACCATGAACAACTATGGTACACTGACGGACGGCCTCCACCCTAAACCACACGTGGTAGTGGACTGGGCTAAAAACCTAGAGAAGTGCCATAATTACAACACATCTATTTAACTTTGTTCTATTAGTCATGTTGACCTATGAATTTGGCACCCACCCAGGATATAGACTTGTATTCCCTTGTGTTATAGTTATACCACACCTGTATCCAGGAAGGGTTGGCTCATGCCAACCGTTAGCCATTAGCACTCAGTTACTCAATTATCAGTCATTAGATACCAATCACTAATTAACTGTTATCATGTGTTACCTCGAAATGCAACTTGTCACCCACTAGTGGACTGGCATAAGCCACCTATCTATTCTGTACTTGCTCTGATTACTGTTCTCCTCTTCTTATTTCTATTGAATTACTGTATTGACCCCAGTGCGTGGCCCCCACCAATACCCGCTAAACATATGTGTATAATAAAATCGATGTACACCTGCCGCGCTATTGTATGCCCGCTAAGAACAGGTCACCACCCCATACGACCACACCTCATTTATACTAGAACGAGGTCAATTGGTCCCTGCTCTCTCGCGGCCGGCATCAGTCATATTGGGGCTATACATACAATAGGCAATACGAGCATACCTTGCGGATCTGACCTCGAGGAGAAGACATGTTGTTTGTTTGTCTGTTTGATTTTGTTTATTTGATTATGAACCCTATAGGTTCACCTCTCAGGTACGGACCTAATGTATTGAGAATAGACTGCTACATTGTATATCTTTCGTTATGTTTATACACACATATAGCACTCGATATCCCCGACTTATGTAGTCTCAGCCGTGCTGATTGCGTGGTAAAAAGATATGTTCGACTCTATTCTTGTTTTTGTTTCTCTCACCCCTATGAAGGGACCGTAGTATTGAAACTCCACTTCTATATATTGTATATTATGTTCTACCATGTCTATATACCTACATATATGCTGAAATTAGCTCTGCTAAATCGCATACTAAAGTACTGTTGTGTTCATATACCTATTGATGCATGCTCGCGGGTACATCATTTTATATTTCTCTATAATAGATTACCCATACACGAGCACATATTCAGGTATTTAGTGTTAAGGGTTAGAGGAATGCATATGCATCCTAATGATTGACAACACACCTAAATGTGTGCTGAAAAATAATATAACAGACCTTCAAAACCTTAAGGGGAAACTCTATCTCCACTTAAATGTTAGATCAATCAATAATAAATGGCACATGCTAAGAAACGACTTAACTGATATCGACTTTGATGTTTTCACAATTAGTGAAACCTGGTTAAATACTAACATCTCAGATCTAAATTTCCAATTACCCGGGTACAACTTGGAACGTCTTGACCGATCTCATAAAACAGGGGGAGGTAAAAAGTACACTTGAATACCAATACCTAGATACTCTTTCTAAACAGGACGAGAACATAGAGGTACAAGTACTCAAAATAATTTACCCCCACTCTAGGAACTTAATACTCTTCAACATCTATCGCCCCCCTGCTGGACATGTACCTACGTTCTGTGAATCAGTCGGAGACCTTATTGATGGCACTAGAGACACCTATGCAGGTTACGATACCATACTGCTCGGTGATATTAATATAGATCTAACCCCCAGCCCGGTAACCACCACACATAAAGAAGACATTCTGAGATTAATTAACAATAAATTTCTTAAATCATATATCTCCCTCCCAACTAGGCTAGGCCTCAATGGACAATCATCGTCCATCGATCATATTATTTCGGATATTAAGCATGTCAAAGAAACGGGAGTCGTCAACTACAACATAAGTGACCATAATCTAGTCTACTTGTTGAATAAAAAGATAAGAGAAAAATATTCAACATGCAACTTTACGGCTAGAACCTATGGTAAACTAAATCAACAAAACGTTAATACCGAAATGGAAAAATTTCCAAACAGGTTTGATGTACTAACCCACAACAACCCAGAAAAGGCTTGGAACTCACTCTACAACATATATCTTAAGGTAGCTAATCAAGTATGCCCAAAAAAAAAATACAAGTCAAAGAAAGTCAAACCGCCCTGGTACAGTAATGAACTTCTAAATCTAGCATTTAACAGAGACTTCCACTTTAGAAAATACAGACAATCAAAAAATGAATATCATAAGAGAATGGGAGTACATTACAGGAACTTAGCTAACAGTGAGACTAGAAGGGCCCGAAGCAATTACTTCCAAGAACAATTGACCATCCATAAACACGACTATAAAAAATTCTGGAAAATCCTCAATAATTATTTACCTAATAAAGATAAATCTAAAACCCTACATAGAATTATTAATCCAGAAAATAATAGTATGGCCTATGCCAAGGACATCCCTGACATAATAAACAAGTTCTTCGCTAATGTTGGTGCTAACAGGCGGCTCTTCTTCCAGCTAGTACTAAACATTTTGGACTTGGCCCGGAAGCACTAAATGCCTTAGATAGGGAAAATACCGAATATGTCCCCCTCGATATTGACTCTCTTACTAAAATTCTAGATTCCCTACCTATACATAAATCATCCGGATGTGACGAGATACCTACACAGATCTATAAATTTCTTTTCAATGCAAGTAAACAGCAACTTGTTCATATCTTAAACTCCTCAGTGTCACAGGGCAGTATACCCCTCCGCTGGAAGAGGGCCACCGTTATTCCCATTCCTAAGAAAGGTAATGCCACGCTGGTTACTAATTTAAGACCCATATCTCTTACCCATATCATGGGTAAAGTATTAGAGAGACATATTAACAGTCAAATACAAGACATCACTGATAGATACAACTTAATCTCCCCGCTACAGGGAGGATTTCGCAAAAATGCCTCTACAACAGAAACCACCTACCTGTTACTTCATAAACTGGCAAATGCTAAAAATTCGAAATATTTTAGTAGCCTGGTCTTTTTCGATTATCAAAAGGCCTTTGACACAATAGATCACGACCTACTACTAGCAAAAATTACCCACCATAAATTACCTCTCTGGTTTAGAACATGGGTCAGAAATTACTTATCCGATAGACAACAGAAGGTTAAAGTTAATAATTATTGCTCTAAGTATCTGCCAGTTAGGTGCGGTGTCCCGCAGGGATCCATACTAGGACCGCTCCTGTTCAACTTGTTTATCAATGACATCTGTCATCTGGAACTCAAAGGTAATATTCTATTATTTGCTGACGATATTGTATTAATTAACAGTAATATTTCATTCAACGATACCCTGGCCCACTGCCAACATGATGCAACGCTAATTGCAGATTGGAGCTTAGCAAATAAGCTATCAATCAGCCTACCAAAAACAAAAGCAATGTTCATGTATAGCTCTAATTATAATACTCATATTTATCCCCCACTAAAACTGACAATCAACAACACAGATATTGATTGGGTCAATACCTTCACATACCTAGGGCTAAAGATCGATTCCAAATTGAAATTTGACGAAATGAGTAAACATACCATTAATAAGGCAAATGCCAGGTTATATAACATCTATATCAACCGCCACGCATTAGACTGTAAAACCAGGCTTATGCTTATCAAATCAATGGTTCTCACATACCTTGACTACTGTAATGTTTGTTATTTAAATTGTAACAAATCTACTATAACCCAACTTCAAGTATTGCAGAACAAGGCCTTACGATTTGCTATGAAAAAACCTAGAAGATTTAATACTGACCAACTGCACTCTGAGACCAAAACCATGTCCGTCCTACAGAGAATGTTCTTTAATAATTGTAAATTTTTTCACAAGCAATTACACTCCTGCCGATTAGATTGGATATCAAGACGAGAACAACCGGGAGCTTATGACCTGCGGGGCAACAGGAATCTCAGCTTTGACGTTACGAGACCAACATGCGCTGTATATCAAAAGTCGATAGCCTTCACTGGCGCCCTCTGGTGGAACGGCCTAAGAGATGACACCAAGGAGATTCCTGACTCTACGCACTTCAAATACCGTTTAAAAAATGATATCTTGGCCAATGCCATACAGATACCCGAGATTTAAAAACCTAAATTTCAAACAGTTGCTTAACTATCAATATACTTCGCCTATTATCACTATTATTATCAAACACCTCTAGACAACCAACCTTCATTATCACCTCATCTCATCTCATACCCCTCCATTATTATCCAAATCTATCCATAAAAGTTTGTATACAAATGAACTGATTCAACACCTTTAATCTTAAAGTAGAAATGTAGCCTCGATAATTCAGGGTTGGGCGGAATACCGGGCCCTAGTCCCGAGCCCCTCAAAAAATAGTTTGGCTCATGCCACTATTACATACATCCTGAATAAAGATATGTTCAAAAAAAAAAAAAAAAAAAGTGTCAGCTATTTCAAGCCTCTGTGGCCTTCTTGGGACATGTTGTCTCAAAGGAGGGCATGGCCACAGACCCGGATAAGATCGCAGCTGTGAAAAGCTGGCCCTACCCTACAAATAAGGAACAGCTCAGGAGTTTCCTTGGATTTTGCTCGTATTATAGATCATTCGTAAAGGACTTTTCAATTATTGCTGCACCTATGTTTCAACTCACAAAGAAAGATGTCCCCTATGTATGGACCCCTGAGTGTACTGAATCAATGGATAAAATACGGGAGAGTTTGTGTGATGCTCCAGTGCTTGCATTTCCTGACCCCAAAGCAATGATGATTCTCGATTCAGATGCCTGTCAGTTTGGAATTGGCTGTGTGTTGTCTCAGGTTATAGATGGGAAAGAACGAGTGTTAGGATATGCTAGCCGCACCTTGGATAAAGCCCAGAGGAATTATTGTGTCACACGTCAAGAGCTACTCGCTGTGATTTTTGGTGTAAGGAAGTACCGCTCTTATCTCATTGGAGGCGATTTCCTCGTCAGAACGGATCACAGTGCTCTGAGATGGTTACTTGACATGAAAGAGCCTGAAGGACAGATGGCTAGATGGACTGAGGAATTATCTACATATACCTTTAAAGTGGAACACCGTGCAGGCCGAAAACACCTGAATGCCGACGGGCTATCAAGAATCCCATGTAGCCAGTGTCATAGGATAGACACAAATGAGGAAATGGGCGATGGAATAGCAGTAATCAGGAGTATTACATGGGATGAAGGGCGCATCTCGGTACGAGAGAAGCAGGAAGCGGAGCCTATGTGTGTCCTCTTCAAACAGGCAGTGACAGATGGCCAGGTACCCAATGATGAACAGAGACTACCTGGAAGTGACTGGCTCTGGCTTAAGCATAATTACCAAGCATTGGCCATCCAGAATGACATACTCGGTAGCTACAGGTGGACTGGAGCTGGGGGCAGAGAATGGCGAGCATACGTTCCTCCGTTGGCAAGGAGAGAGTTTATGGAAATGACACATGGTGGACCACTTGGTGCTCATTTGGGTCGAGACAAGACTCTCAGCAAATTGAGGCGCTCATGCTACTGGCCTACAATGTCCAGAGATGTGGCTACATTTGTCTCTGCTTGTGTTTTATGCCAACAACGAAAACCCCCACCCAGGAAGAAGAGAACGGCCTTGGGAGAGAGACCATTGAAGGGAGCCTGGGAGGAAATTGCCATCGACATTACTGGACCATTCCCACGGTCACAAGCTGGCAATAAGTATGTCTTAGTTGTGTCAGATCTGTTCTCCAAATGGACAGAGGCCTTCCCAATAAGTGATTTCACTGCAAAGACTGTAGCTGACATACTAGTGACAGAGGTCGTGTGCAGGTATGGCACACCATTAGTGTGGCACTCTGACCAGGGGAGAAATTTCGAATCCAATTTATTTAAAGAGGTGGCACGACTCCTAGGCATTGATAAATCACGAACATGCAGCTTTCACCCGATCGCAAATGGCCAGGTGGAGAGATATAACTGTACGATGGGCACTGAACATGAAGACGACACCGACTCTCTGAACATAATTCTGAACATTACACAGAACCTACTAGTCCTACCCACCATCAAGGTAAAAAAAGCATATAGGGTCAACACCTTTAGAGACGCACCGTTGAAAGTTGAATTCTACCAGACAAAAGACGCTGTTGAAGTATACGAAGCAAGGCTAAAACTGAAACAACATGAGCCTGAAAAGGGGAAAATCTTCATCAAAAAAGACGTCCCGTATTTCATGAGGCAAAGGTCTGCGAGGGCAAAAGTCATCATGGAAGCAGCCCTGAAAATTGGTTACACCAAAGCCAAAGTAAGTAGAGGCAGCGTGTATGTAGACCGCTGGTATAGGCACAATGAACTTGCAGCAGTCCCATCTCCTGTACGTTTGTCACAACTCACAAAGAGGGAAAACGATGAGGTGGTTGCCTTCTTCACGGAAAACAACCCCCTCTCAAATCACTACTACGCCCCCTTCAGATGCGAAGGGTACGAGTTTGATAATATTGAACAGTTCTTATACTACAAAAGAGCCCAAACAGGTAAAGATGCAGACAAGACCAAGATGGCCCTAAACACCCACAACCCCAAAGATGCCAAGGCGTTTATGGGAGCTGTCACAGAATACAAAGAAGAATGGGTGCAGAACAGAAAAGAATTTCTCATGTCTGCACTAAGAGCAAAAGTACGAGACAACCTCGAAGTTAGAGACTACCTCATCTATACCGGTTCCAAAGAGATCGCCGAAGCCTCTCCCAAGGACAAAGTATGGGGTGTAGGGATCCCCCTCGATGACCCTGAGATCTACAATATTGCAGCCTGGCCTCCAAATGGTAATCTCCTTGGCAAGTCGTGGATGGAAGTAAGAGAGGAGTTGCTAAAAAACGAAACCTCGCAAGAAGAATCCAGCGAAGAAGAGGACATGGAAGATGAGGAACTGTCTGAAGTCGACGGTTAAAGAATTGACTAATAGATATTTTATATAATGTAAGGTAAACAGAATAAGTCATGGAGCAAATCTCTGATGATAAAAAAGAAATTCTAAATTACATATCCCTTAACACAAGCGGCCTTAATGGCGATGTTAGAAGAAAAGCTATTTTTGATTTATTTAAAAAAGAAGAAAATGCCATAATAGCGTTACAAGAAACGCATTCATGTGTAGAGTCCGAAAAATTCTGGCCAATGCAATGGCATGGCTCAATGTATATGTCTCATGGCACCTCTGCAGCCAGAGGGGTGATGATATTGGTTTCTAATAAGATCAAGAATTATGTAACTGCGAACAAAGAAGATGTAAATGGTAGATGGCAATATATTGTGCTTAATGTAGATGGTAAAACAACCACTGTTTTCAATATGTATGCCCCTACTGCTGATAAAGTAAAAAGCCAAGAGATTCTTTTGAAAGAGATTGTTGGTATTGTCAACGATCTAATCACCGACGAACTGGTTATAATGGGTGACCTTAACGCTGATATTACATACAAACCTCACCTGAAGTCTAGTGTTCAACTCCAAGATTTTATAGGTGATCTCGATTTATGTGATGCGATTTATGCAAAAAATGGTGGTAATCCACCAAAAACATGGAGTAGAAACTTAATTGTATCTAGACTCGACTACATATTCCTATCGAACAACATGATGAATTATGTTGTAGAATGTACATCAGAATCTTTCTCTTTATCAGATCATAAAATAATCAAGATATCTACAGCCTTCTCGGCTGAACAGAGAGGTAAAGGTTTCTGGAAGCTTAACGCTAGATTACTGGAAGACGAAAATTTTATAGCAAGTGTTGAATCGTTAGCTTTTCAAAAAGTCGACGAAGATATTTCACCTATCATTAGATGGGAACTTTTTAAGATGAAAGTAAGACAAGCTGCTATTAAAAGGAGTAAAGATAAAGCATATGCTAGAAAGAACATGAATAGTGAACATCAGCAAATAATTAACGCCTTAGACAAAAAAAATAACCTATCAGAGAGCGATCTAGAAAACAGAAAAAAATCACTGAAAATACTAGAAAAAATGGAATTAGACAAGGCTCAGGGCGCTCTGGTCAGATCCAGGGCGAAATGGGCCATTGAAGGCGAGAAACCTTCAAAATTTTTCTGCTCACTAGAAAAGTACAACGCTGAAAAAAAGGTCATCAATCAACTGCATGTAGACAATGAATTGATAAGAGGTTCCAAAAAAATATTACAAGAAGGTGAAAAATTCTATAAGAATTTGTACGACAAAGTGGAGATAGACCAAGAGTGTCAAGCTGAGTTTTTGAGTAAAAACAATGCTTTTAAATTGGACGAAATAGATAATGATATTATATCTCGCCCAGTTGAATATGAGGAAGTCACTAAAATTGTAAAAGATCACTTAAAAAATAACAAATCTCCTGGATGTGACGGTTTTACCGCCGAATTTTACAAGTTTTTCTGGTATGCCATCCACGATATCTTCATGGCCATGTTCAAGTATTGCCTTGAAACAGGAAAGATGTGTGATAGTCAAAGTAGAGGTCTAATATGTGTCATTCCAAAAAAAGACTCTGATATTACATATCTGAGCAACTGGAGACCTATAACCTTATTGAATATCGATTATAAAATTATATCAAAAGTCATATCTAGAAGACTGGAACTATACATGCATGACATGATAGGAGAAGACCAGTTTGGGTTTATTAAGAATAGAAATATCGGAATAGCCGTCAGAAAAATAGATGATACGATTTCCTTTTTAGAAAAAAATCAACTTCAAGGTTTAGTTGTATCTTTCGACTTCACTAAAGCCTATGACTCTGTGAGTTGGGAGTTTTTAGATGGAGCGTTAAAATCTTATAACATTGAAGAAAAATTTAGAAATTGGATCAAAATGTTGTTACATAATTCCAAAGCCACTTTCTGTAATAATGGTCATATCTCCAAATGGTTCAATATCAACCGTGGCGTAAAACAAGGGGACCCCATCTCCTCGATTTTGTTTACCATAGCTGTGGAAATGTTAGCCATAAGCCTGAGAGAAAATAAAGAAATCGAAGGTATTTTCTTCGGGGATTATGAATCCAAAATTACCCAATTCGCCGACGATTTAACAATTTCTGTGAAAAATGAATTATCCTTAGTTAAAACTGTTAGAGTAATAAATGATTTCTATCTTGCATCAGGTTTAAAACTTAATCCCAAGAAGACTAAGGGCTTCAATGTAGGAAACATTACTCTCACTAACAAAGAAGTGTTAAACTTCTCCTGGGAGAAACAGATAAAAATACTAGGTGTCACCCTCACCTCTCCAAGAGATGAGAAACAAATTGTAAAGGAGAACACCTCCCACCTTATGTATAAGATGAAGAATGTTTTAAGATTATGGTCTAAAAGGTCTTTAACGATGAAAGGGAGAATATTGGTTGTAAACGTATTCGTACTCCCACTCTTTCAATACACTCTCGCCTGTGTTCCCATCCCATGTAAAACCCAAAAAGAAATTGAAAAAATCATCTCAAACTTCATTTGGAAGGGACCCTCGAATAAAATAAGTACCGATTTTTTGGTACAGAAGGTTGAAAATGGCGGCCTTGGCCTGAGATGTATTAAAGAAATCGTCGAAACAAATAGACTAAAATGGGTACAACTGCTTCTAGAGTATAAAAATTCCAATAATTTCAGAGCAGTAGAAACTGACGCTGGAAGAAACATTGAAAGCATCATTTTATCTAGGTATAAGCCAATATCCACATTGAACCATTTTTACAAAGATGTATACGAAGTTTGGAACAGGTATTACTACAATATCAAACCAAACAATATTAACGATGTTCTGAAAGAGAGAATATGGTTCAATCGTCATGTTAAGTTCAAAGGCAAAATGTTCATTTATGAGACATGGGAAAAAAATGGCATTTCTGTGTTTGGCGATGTCCTAAATGAAAAAAAACAATTTATGTCGATATCAGAACTTAAAAAACACTTCAATATTGAATCTTCTTATGAAGGAAGAAAGGATCTAATATCCTCCATACCTGTCGAGTGGTGGAATATGGTTAGAAACGAGTATGAATCTCCCAGTGATGATTCGATTAACATTAAAATCAGTAATACAATTGTGAATATAAGATCTGCAAGTGCAAAAATGATATACAATGCTCTGGTAACGAAAAGGAAACCTAAAGTAGAAAAGTTGAATGGTTGGAAAGACATTTTGAGTTTTAATGACGAAGAAATGAATAGCCTTAACTGGAAAAAGATATTTGTTCATCCATATAAGTGTACAACCGAGACAAGACTACAAAATTTCCAATACAGGGTGCTACATAGAACAATCACATGTAACGAGTTCTTGAAAAACAAAAGGATTATCGACGAAAATACATGTTCTTTTTGCAATAAGAGAGATGACATTCGCCACTTTTTAGTAGATTGTCCCAAAACTAAAAGGCTATGGGAAAACATAATCCAATGTATATGCTCAATGTCTCATCTTAACTCTGTAAGAAACGACAAGCCAATGTTCCAAACATTGAATAACAAAGTAATCATAAAACCAGAGGATATCCTCTTCGGTATGAGCTCTAACAATATTAGAGAAAAAATAGTCAACTGGATCATATTGCAAGTAAAATCTTTTATTCACAGGCAGAAACTGTTTTACAAAGGTGACCTTGTGTTTAATCACCTTATTGCTGATCTAGATAGCAGGTGTAGAAGTGTGTTATATCAAAATAAAATAGCAAATACTTCGAATGAGTGGAAAAAGGCCTGGAGAAAGGTCCATGCTGATATAAGTAGTTTAATAGAACAAAACAGTTAATGTCCTTCCACCATTACCTATGAAAATATTGTATTAACAAACTCCCCATCAAAAAACCTAATATGTATATAGGTTCACTCTTATCGTATAGAATATGGTTTACCTACGGAGTGGAAAAGGGTTCGATGTATATCTCATGTGTTATCGACCCAGAGAATCAGGATTTGTTGACATATTGAATAAAGCTGTTTAAAAAAAAACAAAAAAAACTGTACGATGGGAACCATGCTGGCCGCTCTTGTTAATTCCGAACAGGATAATTGGGACTCCTTTCTTCCCTTCATCACATCCTCCTACAGCGCCTCTGTTCATCCCACCACCAAATTCACACCCAATTACCTGGCAATGGGTAGAGAGATGAATATGCCATGGGATATAGCCTATCCATCTCATGGGGAAAACTTGACAGACTCCAAGGAGGAGTACATAATACAACTTCTGGAAAGGATTGAGGTAGCACACAGAGTTGCGTTTGAAAACATCAAAGTGACAAGAAAGAAAGAAAAGTGCTATTATGATCGGAATGTGAAAGCAACTAGATACCAGGAGGGTCAAATGGTGTGGGTCTTTCAACCTTTCAGAAAGGTTGGGAAGTCACCCAAGTTACAGAGGTTCTGGACTGGGCCCTGGGAGGTTACAGAGGTGCTGAGTGCTATGGTGTACAGAGTAAAAAAGGGCAGAACCCAAAAAGTCATCCATGGGGATATCATGAAGGCCGCCGACATGGGAGAACGGGTGCTATACCGATTGCGCCATTACAAGCCTGTGATGGGTGACGGGTGCCAACAGCAGGGTGATAAAACAGGTGTCAACTATCCGTCCCCCTGTTGTACTGATGTCACCAGGCCTTTGCTCGGCAGCAACCACCGTGGAGGAGGGGTGACGAGGGCAAAGGCCAAAGGAGAACAATCTGGTCTGGCTGTCCTGATGCTGAAGGAGTACAGCTTTTGGGGACGATGGGATCAATTTCCATGGGCCCGAGCCAGGGTGGTGGAGGTGAATTCCCCAGCCCAGGAGCCCTCAGGGTGGGAGGGAGGAGGCCTCACACTTATAAAAAGCCACCCAGAGGGAGTCAGGTCAGTCTCTGACACAATGTCACACTACCATCAGTGCCCCTACTGCTCCTGGGTCTCCAGAGACAGGCGAGATTGGAGAAGACATAAGGAAACACATGAGGATTTAATCTACGGGCTGGCTTGTCCCCACTGCCCTCAGGTGAAAAGAAGTGGCCGAGCCACTGAGATGGTGCATCATCGAGCAAATCTCCATGGTGACCCGAAGGATGTATCACTAGGATCGAGTGGTGTTTATGTGGTAACCAGTACCAACCCCCTGAAGGGCAGACCAGCCACCCTTTATGAGACAGCAATGTTTGACCGGGGACATCGCCGAGTGTGTGACTTCCCTCTGGAGGAATATGACTCCAAGAGGCCGGAGAGTAGCCCTCACCACAAGAGGCCTCTCTCACCTGCTCCCAGGGTGGGAAAGGAAAATAAGAGGAGGAGGGTGGAACAAACGGGGGAGAGAGATGCTCCTGAGAAGGATACTAAGCGCAAGAGCAAGAGCAAGAAGGAAGATCGAGATAAGGGAAGCAGTAGGTCGTTGCTGGGGGCATTAGACAATGCTCGCCCAGAGAGAGCCCCTCGGAGCAGCTCTGCAGCAACCTACGTGCCCAGCATGGAGGTGGTCTCTCCCTCCCATGATGACTTGGGTCCCCCTCCCCCTTATGAGTTGGATGGAGACGTGATTGTCAGGGACTTGACCAAACATGCTCTACCTATGAGGATACCAGAAAAGGTTATGAGAGATCTAGTGGTCAAGGATGTGGATGTGGAGTGTGGGGCCAGGGATGGTGTCAGAGACAGTCTATGAAGAGGCCAAGGTCACCAGCAGCGACTCGACCTCCATGGCTGCGGCTGTGGAGGCGATATTACTATTGGCCAACGACCAATCTGACGTCGCCCCGGTGGAATGCACCAACCGGATAACGACACCATCAGTGCATTCTTCTCATCGTCCCCTCCCAGTCATCTCCATCTCAACCTCGGAGGAAGGAGGCTGGGATTTGAACAGTAGTACCAAACGCACCCTAGCCTCGCTGCTCCCCGAACCAGAGGCTGAGCCAACCCCTGCCTTCGCCGCCATGCCCCCTCTACCCCCTAGACAGACGCAGGTCACCAGCGGTGACACCTTCAACCCTTTGGATCCACATCCTAGGTTGGCCGCCATGATAATCCCCCAAGGTATTGCTCATGAACTCCATCAGGAGACCTGGGAAGCCAAGAAAAAGGGCAAGACTAGGGCGTTGAGTTTCCGCCGTGTGTTTACGTGGAGAACAACCGATGACCGGCCCCTGTACAACCGGAGGGACCCCCGTCCCTACCTGCCTGGCCAGGATTTCCAGATCAGGAAGAAAATTAACACCAAAACCCCTGCAGGAAATGACGGGATGACATTCACCCAGGAGGTCATTGCCACCTATGAGCGGGTGGTGGAGGAAATTCCCCCGGAACAGAGGGATCTATAGAGTATTTGTGAGAAGTCAGACCAATTGCTATACGACAGCATGGGAAGTGAAGTACTATTAACCAGTGAATTGAAATTGTGTTTCCCTACTTCCCCTCCTTAGGGAGAAGATAGGCCTCTTCTAAGTTTTGTGTATGTGCCAGCCAAGTGATGCTAGGAACATTTTGCTCCATGCCTGGAGTCAAGGACAGTAATCCGAGATTTTCTTCACCTTATTATAAACATTGACTTTTCCTACACACAGAGTGTAGTTGCTGAAATCAAGAACACTTCTTATTTTTAAATTGACTCTTAATGCTCCGTGTCACATAGTAGCGATCACTGGATGGTGATATACTTGTCTTAAGCACGTGTGGAGTGGTTCGTCCCACAAGAATGTTGATTGCTGAAATATGATACCGGGTGTCTGCTACTGCTTGTCATGATGTGAGAGGCACGCGTGGGTGTTATCGCTGGCCAACTGACCACAGCCGTCGCCCGTATGGTCACTTGTGCGTTGACAGATAAAGTCTAGATGACTTGTTTTATAGACTATTTACACTATATGCTTGTATGCCTGATTTTTATGTTGTATACACCCACCTTTAGTCGATATTTACTGTATAACGATGAAGTTGTTTTGGTTCACGTTTAAAGAACACGGGTAGAGCTTTTATAATCTTTTACTATGTTTCTTTTATTATGTTTACCATTTATGTGCACCCTATGAGTTCTCGAGGACGAGAACAACCTCAGAAGGGGGCTCTGTTATAGGATAGCTTATTTGATTGGTATAGGGGTGACAATCGTCACCCAGGTATGTTAGTTATGTGTTCTGGGGTTCATTGAGTCTGCTCCTAAATGTGTCAACACCCCATTACTTTAGGTATGGGGACGAGGGGACGAGCCGTCACCCAGGACGAGCCGTCACCCATGTTAAACCGTCCCCCTTCTTTTATGGTTATTTTATGAGTATTTTATGTGTTCTTCTTGAGTATATAAGGCTCACTGTGAGTCGTGTAGTTTTGTCATTTACCATCTTGACCCTTCCCTGGATACTTGTACTGGATTTAACTTGGAATAAAACCTGACTGCTTTGGAAACTTACTTGCTCGCTTCTACTCTTTCTTAGCGCGCTCCAACTCGCCGACCAAGGTCACTAAGACCCCATCTACCTCCTACAGGGGGACGACTAAGCTTTTCTCTAAGTAAATCGCCACGCTACCACGTTCTAGATCTACATAGGAATGGCCCATGAGTCTACTCTCTCTCAGGAATATTTGCTGGACGAGTCTAATACCGGTAGTTTAAGTTCCAATAGCTCTAATAGTAATCAACCTAATTCTTTAATTAATCAACACCCAAAGGAGGACGAGCTAAACCGCAACAATATATATATATATATATGTTCCCAAAGGATGAAGTAGGCTAAAGAACGAAAATCTGCTCATAGATCTAGGCCTATAAATAAAAATAACAAACAAAGTTTAGAACACCAGTAACCCGTCTTGCCTATTATTTATATTTTGCTCAAACCCTTAAAAGCATGAGCACATCATGCATGTGCAACTGCGGCATGAAACAAAGTCCCTGTCACCAAATAGAACTTCAAAATAAATACATGTAACGGCAATCAACAAATAAAAAGAATATGTCACTTACGCATGAGGTCTAGTGGATATAATACTTTTCAGATGATAATTACAGGTACCGGGTACATAGGCTACATATACAACTTGGATATTGTGGTCTATCCTTTTTTATTTATCGAAAATTATTTGTTTAAAAAGATTCATCGGATTTTTTTTGTATGGCACGGCTCGCCCGATAGAGATCCGCTTCCTTCACAGTATTTTCTTTCTAGTATTTTCCTTTATATCGAAAGAGCATTTGATTAGCAAGTGCATTTTCTTTATGTCAGAACCATTTCCCTTCAACGAGAGTTCCCCGAATGAAGGCAAAGGGGCCTTTTGACCTATACTTGCTACATAGCAGCGCGCCTGCTCTGAAGGTAGATCCAGTTACTCGCTTCAGACCAGTCCATTAAGAATGCCCTCAGAGAAGCTCTTATACTGCCTGCCTTAACTTCCTGGTGCAAGAGCAACTGAGTTTCGACCTCGACCCATTTTATTCTCCAGGCTCTGAAATAAGATGTAACAATGGCCGCCGAAGCTATTAAGCCCACACTTTGTGTTATCCACCACTCCGAAGTCGCCTATCAGTCTCCACTTCTGAAAACCGCTGGCATAAAAAGTCGATAAATGGGCAATAAATGTTATTTATGTGATCCAATCAAATTAAGGAATGGGCCACCCGCTCCGCCTCATTTGTCCGAGAAGAGATAGGACCGTGTGTTTACATTAGCAGCACCCCGTCTGACCACTGAGGTGGTACCTATGTCCCATGCATGACCGACCATCTTGCCTTGCTTCATTGGTCAACGTCACCGCCTAACGTCACCGCCTAATGTCACGTCACCAAAGTCACACTTACACAGGCAGGACGTCAGGTGTCATCTAAATGCCCGATTTGGCGTCACTGACCCGCTCTAGCCTTCGGTTGGTAGAAATGAATTCGGCATCAACGAATTGGCATTAAAGCTGCATTCCCTAGTAATAATATTGAATGGTTCTGTTGAAATTACATTCAAATTAGTTCCCAAACTCACTATTATCGATCTGTTACTTATTGAAAAGTTCAATAAATGTCTGTATTCCATGATTTTACAATCACAGACATACAAGAATAAGTGCGGCCGAGTGCGGCCATAGTAGTGTAGATGCGTTCAGTAGACACCAGGGGTAGACACTATCTTGAGATGAGCCCAGTCTGTCAGCCTGTAATACACTAAGTGCGCCTGCGCGAGCTGACTTGCCCATGCGCTAAACGCTTAGACTGCCATCTACACAGGTCTCTTTGGAATCATTCAGTGACATGGGTGTATACCCGTGTCCACCAGTGCATTTATTTGATTATTTAGACTCAAATATTGATCTTCAACATTAAGACAGAGACCCAACTCTTGGGGAAATGTGGAATAGGATATGTCTGCTCTAAATAAGTGAAATTTGAGATTTGTATAGAAATTAGCTGGGAATGTAGCTTTAATTGGAAGAATTAGCATGTTGTTTGTTGATTCACTTTGTGTGATTTGACCCCCCCCCCCCCCCCCCCCATCCTCAGTTTTAGCCTAATATCAATTTTATTTTCGTTGCTAATATGAGCCCAAGCAACTTTTTGTTTTTTGTTTTACTTCACTTTAAACTCCTGAAAGAAAGTCCTGAGAAATGAAGACCTTCGATTTCTGGTCCACAGTGTAGCATTTTATTTCATTTTGGTTCACTGTAATATTAATAACAGTAATCGAAATAGATGTAAGCTGATTAACGCTTCCTACAAACACTGCCTACTCCCACGAGTGTTCCTCAGTAAATAATGACGCCTAATGTTAATTCATACAACAAATGCAATGTGGTTACCTTAGCCCCGTGAAATGATGGGACAGCTTGCTGATGCTGCTGGAATCTGCAGGGGTCATCCAGAACTCTGCAGCAAGAGGACGACATGCACTGGATGACCTCAGATGGACGGACGAGGCACGCGCACCCATACCCATATCCAGGGATTAGGTACAGCCACAGATCCAAGTGCTTTTGACGAGACCAATAATGTAAGCAATTGTTCCAAATGGAAGGGCCGCACTATCGGGCGGTCAATTCCCATGGGAGGTCAGTGGATAACACATTACTATGTTTGTGACTCTGGTAAGAATGAAATGAAATGGTTTTGAAACCTTTTTTGTTTCCCCCCTTTACATTGTCCAGGAGGGTTGGGGAGGGTGGAGGAAATGACAGGACACTGCTGTGCTGTCTGGAGTGAACCTGTTTTCTTTTTTTTAAACTCATGTATAGAATAACATAATAAAATGGTTTGAGTAAATCAGAGTTCACATTATTTACAACCCAAGGAGAATACATCCTATTAATCAAAGTATTCGTTTAATCTGTCAAAGTAATATTAGATATTTTCCGATATGTTCTGCTGTCATAAAAAGTCAATAGTTGGAAGGTTCAATGTCAAGTACCTAGTTCGAGAAGAATGGCGAACAGATGGTGAACTCACTGGTAAATTGAGAACAGTCAGGTTCAGAAGGCAGTTTTGACTCCCTGAGTTTCAGGGAGTCATTAACACTTTAGCCTTAGTCTTAGCCTTGCGGTTAAGCTTATCGCTGGATGTGGTATCGAGGAATGTGGGTGTCTGGATAGGACTGAGAATAGATTGGTTTCAGACTGACTTGAAGCTTTTGAATCAACTGCACAGCTTAGAGGCACCTTGGCAGGGGATGATAGATAAACAGGCCTTGTCTGTGATAGGATAGCATTTGCATTTTGAGTGCCCAAGTGCGATATGGGAGGTCATTCAATGGTATAGGATGGAGAACGAGGGTTTGAACTGGAAATAAACTGTTCCCAGGTCACGAAGAGGACGTTATATACATACCCTCAATCAGCAGAGTGCCAGACAAGGGCGGAAGCATTGGGGACTGACCAGACCCAAGCTGAGAATGGAACTCTCACCTTCTCGAGTTAACGAGGTGTAATGATGTTTTATCCCTCCCCTGACCTTCATGTACTCAACGCCCCCTATCCGTAAAATCAGATCCTTAGTAAGGAATGTAGAACACTGTCAGATCGAGTCTTTCTCAGCAGCTTTCACATACGCAAGGTGCAAGGTTAATCGAAAATGAATAGATTATTCGGCGTCAAATTCACACTTCATCATTGGCAACCGTATGCTGTCCTAAAGCTTATCTTTCAGTCTATTATACATCTGCAGAGTTTCTTCTACTGTGAGACTGAGGTGCTTCGTGCATTCACAAAAAATGTGTATTAATTGTGGGTATTGTTAACTGAATCTACTGCGGCGTATCTCAAACTAATAGGGCAAATTGATGTTTCAAAAAGATGATTTTAGGATCGGCTTCAAATTGCTTGTCGACTAATACTTCATGAATACATCATACTATTTTCTTCAAGCATAATGGATCAAGACTTCAGAAAACAAAACGTATGTTTCAATGTCAACCCGTACAATCATGATGACCCTGACTGGGGAAAATCAGATTTAGCGTCTTCGTGAGAGTACACTGTACTGTACTGTAATTAATGCACCAAATGAAGATGTAATCCTGCATGCACTTAGTGCTTGTAACCCATTTCCTATTGTTTCCCATAAACTGGCACTCGGGTTCCCCTGGGAAAATGTATCTGTGTTCCAAACCTTTCCTTTTAGATTTAATTGTATCTAATGGAATCTTAAGAAGAAAGCAAAATCAGCGGACAATGAGACATTCGCCTTGAATGTATTAGGTTAATGAACTTCAATCCTAAATAATGGGTCATAAATTGAAAAAAGTGGCTCGCTCAGCATCCTTAGGCACCAATCATGCGGCAGCACAATCCTTTCACATAATCACACACTGTGACCACACTGAATGTCCGTGCCGCGCTGCACGTACATCAAATAACGGCCAATGCTATGTTCTATTGATACTCGTTTTCATTTGTTTCTCGGAATTTTGAACATAACAATCTTTCTAAGTTCGAGGACATGTATTGAATGACTTAGATAAAGCCTTAGTAAAAAATATAGGCTGCAAATCTAAGTAATTTCGTCACTATACCTGTCTAAAGAAAAGTCACAGATGTCCGTGCTGCATTTGAATGCAACTTGTGTAGATGTACGTGCAGGTTTTGGCCGATGTACGTGCAGCATACTGCTTTTCAAACAGGGTTGGAAAGATACACACTGAGCGGGGGTACCAGGGGGTACTGCCCCACCTCCTAGACCCCCTAAATTTGGCCCCTTTTGTTTTGTTTTGAGTTTATGAAATCGTATGCAAGTTATGTCTGTGCCTGTCAATGTCTGCCGACCACCAGTCCTTCTTGGCCTAAATGGTAGGCCTATAATCATGTTCGATTTTCAACGCTGTTGAATGATGTTGTTGAATGATTTAGAAACATTAGTATTGCTATTAACAGGCAGGCTTGAAAGACTATAACTTCACTATTTTTTGGAGTATCAAAAAGATCTTTTTCACTTTTACAACTACTTCTCCTGCTGCACAGGCCGACATCTTTTTTTAAATATTTCTGTTCCGAATGTGATGTGTCACACGAAGATGAGTCACAATCGCAAAAAGATGGATTTGGAGATACCATCTCAAACTATTACTCCTTGTGGCAAAGCTGCTTCTGAACTTCTTGATTAAGGATTTTATAATTCATGTACATAGTAAAGAAAAGCACAACTGCTTTTCTTGATTTTACTACCGGTTAATTTTTATCTCTTTCAAACTGCTTTGCTATGTCTTATCCGTAAAAGATAGTAAAATGATAACAGAATCACAAAACTCCACCACAAAGTCACGCAGGGTTCTCACCAGAAATATTTGACAGTGTAGTGGGAGGCACACACCACCTAGGGGGCATGCACCCCCAGGAAAATTTTGAGGAAAATGAAGCTGTTTTAATGCTTTCTTTTGATTTTAAGGGCTATCAGGGCAATCCCTTAAACATTAAAAGTTGAAACTCATAGCGTACATCAAACTTTATTTTCCTAGTCACCCTAACAATATTTTAGAGATATCATTTTTCTAATAGGTAGAATAGTGTCATTACACAATTAAATAATTTGAAATAGAAGAAAAAAATAGCATATGCTTATTACCATCTCATGTCGAATGCATTAAAATCTTAAGAGATATTGGCCTTACTACTTTACAGTAAGTAAAGTAAGTACACATGTGCATCAATCATATTAACAGCCACTGTTATATATATCAGATTCATATCTGTCCTCTGTATCATCAGAATCGTCACTGTTAGGGCTAGCTATGCGGGCAGTGATGAGCGATTTCAGAGTGAACAATTATTCAAAAAATTAACCCTAACAAATATCAATCTCAGAGACCGACACAAATTCTCTGGAGACTTGGGCTTCGGACTCTGTGTTATGTTGCACACTAAATTACTTTTAAGGGTTCTCTCACGATTGATTTGGTAGGGGGAAGTATACACCCAAATGTATATCTGAATAGCTTGAATATCGGTATTTGATATGCAATTTAAATGCCAAGATGAGACGGTAGGTTATTTCCCTAGATAGGGTTAGTATTTTTTAATCAAATTACGGCTGCTACGCTGTCTCAGAGACAGCGTAGCGGCGACGGGAGACAGCGTAGCGGGCCGCTACGCTCAGAAAGGCTGGCGAGAACCTTGAAGTGTCTTGAGTGGCAAGTGAAATCTGCTGTTTACACATCACATCTGTTTTATCCATTTTATTATTCGACTATCAAATATAAACAAACAAATATCACTAGCACTCCACAAAAGTCTGAGTGGCACAGTGGATATTGTAACCTAAAAATCACCAATGTAAATCTAATTTAAATAGCATTTACTTTATCCTTAAATCTTCTTCTAAAACTTCTGTATATATATATATATATCTATACGATACACAAAGGAAAATTATTGTATTATATCTACACATTATCGTGGCCCATTTCTTCAAATATTTTCCATATATATTGTTCATATGTTCAGAATTTGAAGTCGTTAATAGTACATATTGGCATCAGCACGGACATCTCTTTTTTCAGAGAGAATTGTAGCACGGACACCCTCTAAAACCTGCACGGACATCCCACCACAAATTTATTTAGGAGTTCTCTCTAAATTGCCACAGAACTATGACTATATAATACTGTACTCAAGACCATATATAGGGTTACTAAAGGTTTATGGGATCGTGGACTGTAAGAGGTTGTGTAGAAACAGAGATATCTTAGGAAATGTTTCGGCAGCATTGATTGGCCTATTTGTTTTGATGTACGTGCAGCGCGGCACGGGCATTCAGTGTGGTCACAGTGATAATAGCTCCTTTTAAGAGGCAATCAGGCAAAGCATGTTAATGCTTCTTGTTTAGATACAAGTATCGAACAGCATGTGGATCGTGAATAGGCTCGACAATACACACATATCGTTAACACTTAATCAGCAGATCCTTGACAATTGTTGGCTGTTCTCCCATTATGGATTTTCGACTCAATTCAATTGAGGGTTTATCGCCCTCGTTTATACGCTACATTGTAATGCTTTGCATTAACAGGTATTGTCACGTGTGAAATTGAACAGGCGCTATCATGGGTTGATCTTATCACTAATGCATGAAATTTTTACAACTTTAATTAACATGTTACCTTGGGGAGTGGTTTATCTCACACAGGATTTGATACTGGCATATATACTATGAACTTTAATTAGTTTCAGGCAGTGTGCTCAGAAATCAAATTAAACTAAGGTTTGTCAGCATGTTTCTAAACAAAAGGGAAATGCTGACGCAGCATGCGTGACATAATGATTTGGTATATTATAATTATATACAAGTATTGTTAAAAAAAATAACCGAGATAACATTACCTCTGACGTCATGCCGTTATTCTCCCTTACACGTGCAGGAGTCGAATAATAGTAACCCTGTGAATGTCTTTTTCAGAATAAATTCTCTGGGCCACCTGCCACTGGTAGCACGTGCAAATAGTATATCTCCCACTAAACATGAATTAAGATAATTATAAATGATAATTAACCTGGTAAATCAAAAACAGCCCATCGAAGAACAACTTGTCCAATGCTTTTGTCATATGTAAATATACGGTTAATCGCAATTAAGCAGTATTGAGTTTTTATCGCTGAAATAATTTTATGCAACGTGGTCATGCAATGCTTATCAGGCTATTTAAATGAAGTGACAATGAGAAAGAGAATGATAAACCATATCCTATGCATGCATATTCAAAGATAACCATTTCCTTTTCAAAATAGAAATTTCAATCTGCAAACAAGATGAAGCGGTGTTATTTGTGCGACAACTATCGCGATGATAATTAAACAAGAATTGCACACAGGGGAAATTCCACGACCCCACAAAAATAATCTATGGACAAATAATTGAGACACGCGAAAACAATTGTGTAAATATGATTAATCCCATAATCTGGACCGGAGTGGGCGTGGTCGGATGGAGTGACCCTAAAGTCACATGGTCGGATGTTGTGACCACTGGGTACCATAACATTGACCAGCAGCAGGTCCGGTTATCCTGAGGGGGTCACTGCCAACGCACTGAGTGACCCCATGCCTGTCTTAATTAACTTCTGGTGTGAAGTATCTCTTACCATGTCAGTATACACATACACTTATTTATATCTACCTGGGTCGCTCACCATAGGTCACATGCTGGCCCGGTGACATAAGTACAAACCCATATTTCACACAGCCTGTGACAGGACGATGTGAGGGGGTCGGTGTTGGCTACATTGGCTGTACATGATCACAAGCCCTTGCTGCAGAATACCTACAACCCACCGTCAGTTGTAGATGTCTACGTGGCGCTATGGTAAACAGCATGGCAGACCCTTTGTACTGGAGAAACATACGAGGTGAATGGGGACCCATTCGTAATCAAGTATGTGGGTAATTCCCAGTGCATGACTTTTACGAGCTATGTGACCCCCAGCAAGCCCATGAAATGTATAGTTCTATCCTATTTTTCTGGATTGATTACATCTCACTGTACCCCACACTAGAGAAGTTAGGAATGCAGGTGGAAGAGAAAAGCTCTTCAGTTTTCTTTGTGTAGAAATCAGATTATGTGTTGCACTCATCTGCACTCTGATATGACTGCAGGCCTGCATTGTAGGCCGTCCCTGAGCCATTATCAGTAAATTTGCAGAATTATCTTATAAAGTAAATACTGATCAGGTAGCCGTGTGCATGACTACAATTAGGAGCATTTAATGCATATTCATGTAATTTTCTAATTATGTATTGTCTATCCTATTCCGTATGAAACTTTTAATTTCCTTTTCTAATTGGAATACATACTTTTCTTTTAAAATAAAAATAATCTAGCTGGTTCGAGGTAAGTACAGTGGAAATTATTACTGCCTGAAACGGTAGACACCAAAGTTATAAAGACATTAGCCTAAACATAAGTAATTACTGGGGGTGGATAGCTCCTACCAAGATAATAATTACTTTCCCCTATACAAAGAGCAAATGGATTCAAATGCACATTCATTAGGAATAAATCTATCCATAGTACCCTGTCTTTTTTTCTAGCGTGGGAGTACGGACTTTCTCTTCAAGGACGCAGACGCGAAAGTAATGGCCGCATATATCTTCTTTACTCCGGAGGTTTTAGGCATTGGATTTTGGCAAAAGTGGAAAATTGCTCCAATAGTTTCCTCCTTGTTGCTGAGGGTCACTTTGTTCTAATGGGAGGGTGCGTACAGCATGCGGGTTTGGAATTGTCATAGTTAGGGGTGGGAACCCTCCAACAACCAGATGATGACTTGCCCTTTGTGAAAGGGTATTGTCACCCGATATATTTTAAGTAATGGACACCTTATGATAACAACACTTCCAGGCTCGAAAGCTATCACAAATGGTATAATCAGACCAAGTCGACTTCGTGAAATAAATCATTGGCAATCGACCTGTTTACCCTCTGTAACAGATCTATTGCCTGCATTTCCCACTTTATGTCCTCAGATGTGGTTGTCATATTGATGAATTATGGTAATAAAAACAACCATTTACTTATAATGATGATCACCAATACTATAACGCGAATAGAGTGTGGCAGAGAAATTGGCGCAGATGCGTTTGGCAAATGTAATGGACTGGTTACAGATTTAAGAATGAACTACTTCTAAATATTATGGTGTATTGTTGCTGACCCATTTATTTTTTCTTCTACCGTTGAACAATTGCAATTGAGTACGATGTAGTGCTCGCTTTAAGTATAACTACATCCCAGATGCGCGTTTTCACTCCATGCTTGTCTGCCTAGAACATTTTTGGAGAGATGGAGGTGAACGCACCGAATGACCCGCCTCATTCACATTTCAATATCCATAAAGTTCCCATAGCAAGAAGAAAAAAGGGAACTTATAATCAAATGACTCAATAACGGTGGTCTAAATTCCTTAATAAATATAAATCAAAACGCCGATAAAAGTTTCCGCCGCTGAAGGGCGAACGGGTACAAAGAATATGGGCAGTGCTCAACCCAGAACCGGGGCGAGCGCTAATCCAAAAGTTACCCTGAGACAATTAATCATGATTTTTTTCTTTTTTTAGCTGGAGCAAACAAAACGTTGGGAGGCTGCTGATGCTGCTGAAGCTGTGTGGCTTCTTTGCGTGGGGAATGCACTCAATGACCGCGAGTGTTCGCACCAAAAACAGGTCCATAAATCTGTCACATGACGCGTGTTTATGCGGAGGGCCGCGTCCCATCCCGACACCAAACGACATTTAGCCTATCGGCGCGCAAATTGACACCCGCTGTATTTCCTTTTATTCTCTCCATGAAATCAATGAAATGGTAACCAGGAACAGGGCCGGAGTCCTACTTCATTTCATTGTTTAACTAATGAACATTTGTTGTATATTAATAGTGTGAACGCCCGGTGAACGCCGGGTTCCATACCAATGAGGGTTGCGAGTTTTAGTCCGGAGACGAGGGCGCGAAGGCTGGCGTAAACATGCGGACAGGTTGTAGTTTGAAGTAACTACTTTCTTTCTGCTTGACGCTCTTAATTAAAGGCCTTTTAAGGAGGTCCAAGCAATTTACACTTAGAATAATGACAATGGAACATCATTTGATGCCTTTTCAGTGTTATGAACAATCCAGGAACTAAAACGACAACCACATGTTTCTAAACCGATTTACAAAATAAGTCATGAATTTCGGGTAAAACATAATAAAAAACAATTTATTGAACAAACGTGCTCAAGGTAGGTAGTTATATGTCAGAAACCATGCCCATAATTCCACGATAAAGCTTAGTTTGTGTATATTTATACTGAACTCATATATTCGACCTCCTACAGACTCCAACCGCCATGAAATATATCTAGGTTGATTTATTCGATGCGCCTATAATTTATTCTAGGCCAATGGTTACGCAGTGCAGGGTTTATGGATTTCATGATAAACCTGTTGGTTTGTGATGGACTGCTAAGAGTGAACGTTTGATGGAACCATACATAAGATTTTATAACTCGGTGTCGGTGGAAGAACATAACAAAGCATTCCACATGGCGGGCCCTTGTAGTTTTACTTCAATCTTGTATATACCATATAGCAATAAAATAATGAATAAAACTATACATGCCTCTTTTTATTGCGCTGAATGTACTGAACATAGGAACTTCCATCCATGGCGATATATATATATGAGGAATCTCGTGTGAGCCTGTATAAATGACATTCCATGGATGCCCGCATAAATTCAGTCGTCATTATATGTGATGAGATTTGTTATTTCACCGGATGTCCACCAATGATCACACCCATAAAGTGATCCGGGTATAGGGCTATCAACATTCTTAGCCCTCAATAAAAAAAGACTTCTCACCCAAGTCCTTGCGACGGTCCGTTCTTGAGTATCGCACATAAAACCTAGAGCGCCGCACATAAACTATGCGGACCATGCTGGGTGAAAGGGTGAAAAAAAACCTTCCCCTGGTCTCTGACAAACATGTATCATAAATTTGCACTGGGAGGCCCACTAAGAGAGTTTTTTAAAAATGGGTTCCCTATCTCAAAAACAAATTTCGTTATTCGCACGCCGATTCAACGTACAATAGGCGGATGGGGATCGAACTTGGAGCTAGGAGAGGGGTAGGGTCGACCACAGAGAATTTAGTTTTCCATTTTCCATTGAAGAGAAAGAATGAATAAGAAAATGTGAAAAAAAACGGTCTTAATTAAATTTCTACCTTTTGGGCATGTTAGATAATCAAGCACAAGGGAGTATTCTATTAAGATATGTACATCACCAAGTACAACCGTTCATGCACAGGGTCCTGATAACACGGCTTAATTTATTCACCGGGACTGGTGAATGGCTTTCATGAGATAATGAGCTTGATTTGGAGGTCAACGACCCCTTTAGGTGATTAAACCAAGCGTGATCAAAAGCCATTTGGCACTTTTAATGCAACCTGTTCAAAGATAAATACGCGTACCTGGAAAGCTTCGAGGAAGCCATACACAAAGCAGAAACATTTCAGGAGAACGCAATTATGTTTTAAAAAAATCAGAACCATGCATTCCTAGGTTTTATTGCCATGCACTCGAATTAGGTCGGCCAGGGAAAGGGTAAAATCAGACAAAACAGATATCAGGAGAAAGAACATTGATATTATTTGCATTCAGATAAAAACACTTTTTAAGAACAATTTCCATCTAAAATATGAATCAAAGTTCTATGAGAGTAAACTCTCGTTGGTAGATCTAAGGGCAGGTTAAAAGCGATTCTTATCAAGCCCATGGGGATTTCGCTGGAAGAAGTGTCCTTTGTAAATGATCTGTCTGGAGATTACTAACGTTGAGCTCAGAGTAACAGAACCTTTTACGTGCGATAGGGGAACACTATTAAATAAGAGTTATTTCATAGGACTTCAATTCAACATTGAGAGATGGGGAGAGATCGAAAAGTAAGGGGAAAAATCAGGGGTCTTAGAATTATTTTATCCTCTGGATGGAGGAGCATTTATTGTATTAAAAGATGAATGAAACATATTGTGCTCTATTACACTAGAATTATAATGTTGAGCGCATAATCACATGATTCTGAAAATTTCATATATAATTTATATATTAGTCTCTATGTTGAAGGTTGCTAAATTCTAAATAAGTCTCCCTGACCGATCCACTCCCCCGGGACCAGTATTGAACAACGATGGATTTTTGTCATGATAATATAGCATAACAAGAACTGGGCTAGAACATGGGTAGTGCCCATTATGAGCTTAAGTGAACCTCGTGAAAAAGTTATAACCCCGAAAACATCCGTTAGGTTTCTGATCTGTATCAGGTGCATTAAAGGGTCATCCCCCCCCCCCCCCCCCCCCCAACACACACAGGCCATATTCTACGCAATATGAGGTATATATATATATAATGACTGCGTTTACATTTTGTACTTATGGTACGTCACCATCCAATGATGATTTTCTTCATTTCACTACGTCCCACGATCTAAACTGTTCATATTTTAGAAAGAGAGACTTGTAGTGTTAGAGCACTGTATCAAACCTGTACCCGTTTTCCAGGCATACATAAGCAGTTTCCCGCAGAAAAAATCTTGTGAATGGGATAGTGCGTAGTAGTGTGTGGGTGGAGTGGGAGGAGGGTTGACCCGCTTAGATAGGGCGGGTCATTCGCATAGCTCCGCCCATCCCCCTTACCAACACCCAAGGGCGCACGTTATGGCCCTTACGTGCGTTATTTATTTCGCGGAAAAGCCCTCTCGGCACAGGGACATAAACCCACTTACCATAATTATTTCTCGCCAGCCCTACTTGTCCTAATTACACCGAGTCTATCAGCGATAAATGAGCAAAGGGTGTTTTTTAGGTACAATGAGGGAACAACACATAATTTCCCAGCGGGTCATTGAGTGCAAACTGACCTTACTAAGAACATGTCAATAGAAAGAAAAACATGACTGTAATCATTGAAAGGATTTCCTCCCAATGGCGAAATAAAATTGCTTAAAAGGCAACGAATCCATGTTGAATTTAAGATAATTGATAAGCAACCCGAACGATTGATCTATAAAATAATAAGAACAAAATAGGCCATTAATCGATATTTCATTTGACGTTAAATATCTCTAAGAGAACCCAATCAAGGAAAAATGGTCCAACACAGATGTTAATAATTTAAGTATTTTTTATTCTGCATTATAGCGTCTTGTTCATCTTGATCCGAGAGTACAATAGAACCTCTTTGTTAAGAGTGTCCTGTACTCAAATATTTCTTTTGTCAATAAATTGGAGGCTGCACATTTCTCAACATTACAAACGCTCACTTTGTTTGAGTCACGTCAAAGAGTAATGTGAATTGTTCAACTGGTTCATTTCAATATCAGTTTTCATTCAAGTAGCTTTGTTCCTGTTTACAGATTAGAATTTGTGAATATACATAACAAGACCATATGTAGTTTTTCAAACCTCAACATCTTTCTTTTAAGAGACATCAGTTCAATTTTCTTCACTAAGCCTAAGATAGTCCTGATACAATTCGTGATTGGATATTTACTTAATAGTGTTTTACACGAAGCAATAATTTGAGTATCATTTTCAATCATTAAAAATACTCGGTTATAAAAGCACCAATACTGGTATATGGAGGCAAAAGTTGGGGAAAGATGCATTAAAAGCACTAACGTAGAACTTGTTTCAAAGATACAAAGCGTACGATAAATGAAACTGACGCATAAACTACGAGAAACCTAGCCACATGCACATTCGATGCAGTCCTCACACGAACTCTGTTGATACCACAAAAAAGAGAAGGTGGTCCCATTTTAATGTTAATTAAGAGAACGCAAGACTCAGTACCCAAACAAGAGTTCAAACAACTCTTCCTTCCTTTCCACATCGACTATAATCTCGAACATTTCTGAGGGGGAAAAAGTCGTGGAATGGCACGTGAGGTCCATGGTTTGATTTTCGGTGTGGTCGGGCACGGTAGTTCTAAGTAATTGCCCTTCGAAATATCCCGAGTCCTTCTGCTGCAACACATAACAATTATGGCACAGAAACGCATCCCTACTCGAACTTGCAATTCCTCAAAACTTAGCTATACACAAGTCATTGACCTCGTTAAAACATACATTGATTTTCCTAGAAACATGCATTTAAAGCTGAACACAACGAATAGTTCATTTTCAGTCCCGTTTAAACTATTTCAAAGAGCATATAAATCGTTTCCATCTAACTTAGCACATGGAACACTTCCCTGGCAACATTTTTATTAGTAAAGAGGAAATGCAACACTAGAAAAATAGAAGAACTTCATAATAAAAATCAGATGCAGCATTCTATGTTTTCCGTATGCATTCTGGTGGGAACAGATATGCTCCAGGTTCGACTAGCATTATTTTATGAGCGCTTCTGCCGCATCTATGTGCTAGGTCTGTTTTTCAGAACAGAGACACTTTCGAATTTCTATTAGATAAGAGATGGATTGCGTACAAAATAGCACACTTTTCAGTGAGTGCTGATACATTGAAGGCAATTGAGAATCTGTTTTGATATTTAGGAATGAGAAGAAAAGAATCGGAAATTAGGCTTGATATCTAAGAACAGTAAGAAAATCAGAACCCTATGGGTCTAGTAGCAAATGCTTCACCAGGCACTATGAAACAGTTTGAAAAGAACTACATAATAACAATGAGACAACTTTGAATTATTATGTTCACTATTTCTCTCCACCCTTCTCTCCTCCCTCTGTGTCAGGGTCACCAGAGTGGTTCTGCTCCTCCTCGTTGGTGGCGCCAGGTGACGATGAACTGTTTTCCTCTTTCGGGTCTAAACCGTCACTAGGTGTCTCCACCGGCGATTTACCATCACAGGTTTGTGCTACCCCCTCGTGAGAAGAATTTGCAGCTTCTGCACCAGCAGCAGGTTCTGTGGAGTCTGGTTGGGATTCTGGTGAACCGGCGGGACTACCATCCGTGGGCTCTGGTCCAGCTCCAGCTTCCGCTAAAACATTAGAAGTAGAGGTAAAGAGATAGCAAGTTTTTGAAGAATCGGTAAAGAGAAAGTTACCTTTCTTCCTAAATAAGTCATTAAACAAAAGAGCACCTACACCAGGGGACACTCACTGCTTACGTTAATCAAGTTTTGTACCAATTGTGTAAGTTATTATTATTACTATTTAAAAAAAACGGTTTTATTCAAGGTAAACATGATGTACAGTAGAATAGCAGAATGACATCTACATTGTTACCTGGAATATCTTGAATATTGTTGCTCTTTAAACTACTTCAGTCATAGAATGTGTAACTTATTAACAGTGACTGTACATTATCGACATATAGATTTTAGGAATAATATCTGAATAAAAATTTAAGCAAATAACATGTTGATGAATATGGATACTGACCGGCTTCAGCTGTTCTGTCTGGCGTGGACTTGTTCCTCTCCTGTTGCAAAGCTCTACATAAGCTTTCCAACTTTTTAACTTTACTAGTGAGAGTTGTCATCGCTTTATCCGTTGTTGTTTTCTGATAATCGGTAGATAAACATACACATATTTGGATATTACCTTTTTGTAGCATACATTATTAGATCACAGATATCTCATACAAATGTTAAGTCTATTGTGTGTATAAATAGAGGATGTCTATATCCATCTTTACATAGGTAACTCTCCGACTACGGTGAGATGAATTGACATATGATTAATAGCAAAACAAAGTGGAAAGGCAGAAATAAATAGGACATCATGACTTGGTATCTATGAAGTGTCTCTTACCTCATCTGCCATTTGCGCTAAGGCCCTATTACTGTTCTCCCATCTTTGTTTCCACATGAGAGTCTCTTTTTCCAACTTCTTTATTTTTTTTGTCATCTAGAAAATAACAAATATTATTTTCCATAAATACCACAATGTAGTTTTATTCAAAGACAAAACACAACTAAATAAACAAACTTAAATTTATAAACAGGGAAACAAACTGAGAGTAACAATTACCTTGTCCATTTCGACTTTGAAAGAACCGAACACTTCGTTACTCTTGGACAGGGTCTGTTGGAACTCCTCGTATTTCTCTGTGTAAAGACCGACCTGCAAAAATAACAGAATATTAAACCTATGCGATTTAACTAGAATTTCATAAATAGAATGACACAATGGGCCAGATAAATATCATAAGATATATCATCAAACTAGCGGCACTTTCGATTATTTATTGATCTAGACACAGCTCTTGACTTAGTAGATGTGGAACTTGTGTTCCAAAATGTAATTTATAATATAGGTATAATTTATAGATACCAGTATAAACAGTGATATACCAATGGGTAGACGGAAAGATAAATTTACTTATTAATGGGAAAGTGTTTAGACAAGTAATCGAAAATTGGAAACCACTTAATTCTGGGTATGTTCGTAAAAGACCCTCACCTGGGCCCTTAAAGCCTTCTCTTGTTCTTCTAACAACAGCACCTTCTTATTAGCCTCTGCTGCCTCCGTCAACAACTGGAAAAAGCAACATATTCAATTGAAGCTCTAATATTGAAGAGAACACCCTTTTTTTAAATAAAAAGTTTAAGCTGTTGTTTTAAAACATATCTTATTCAGGTAATGGGTGAAATCGCGAGAAAATGTACAATTCGCCTTCACCAATCCTCTCAAATAACCCAAATTTAAGACAAAAATCAGGTTCACGATTCAGTTCAACATAACCTAGCAGATAGTTTGAATCAAGGTAATACTAAATATACTCAGATATAGGTAGTATTGACCATTTTTCGGTCGAATTTAGCAGAATTTCCTAAATGTGTTGATCTGCCAAT
This sequence comes from Sthenelais limicola, assembly GCA_942159475.1. Classification (NCBI taxonomy): domain Eukaryota; kingdom Metazoa; phylum Annelida; class Polychaeta; order Phyllodocida; family Sigalionidae; genus Sthenelais; species Sthenelais limicola. Next base: position 70,537,908 of record OW804097.1, on the reverse strand, counting down.
TGTGCATTTTCTGGAAATCTGACCCTAATACAAAAACAGTCACGCTCTCACTTAAAACGTGTTTTTCGACGTGTCCTGCTGTCAATCTATGTAATTATCATGTAAGACTTAGTCTAGAAACTAGCCGCAGATATCTAGTTTTGACAGACCATGTCGTTTTAGGTGTACAACAGAATGATGTGACTTTACTTACAATTTGCTTTTCCTGGGACGACCTCTCCTTCTCCTCAGACAATTTGAGGTTAGCTTGCTGCAAGCGAGCGTCGACTAGCTGCTGTTCCAACTCCTTGTGCTTTAACACTTTTTCTAGATGCTGAAAAAAAATTAATCAAATTAAATAAAATAATTTTATCTAAAAGAAAATAGGACTCATGATAGGCTATTTTAGATTAAATATCTCACAAAAAGAGGGCCGAAACAAATTGATTGAGCAGGCTGGCATATGTTCATGTAAAAGACACGTATACACGTTGGAAACACTGCTGTCGGACCGAACAGAAAACACTTCAAGTTGGGACATTGTCATAGAAAAACGAAGACAGTACATACTTGTTCCCTTTGTTCGTATTGGTCTATTAAGGTTTTTAATTTATTGGCCAGGTCGACGTTCTCTTCCCTCAGTTTGGTGTTCTTCGTGTAGTGGTCATTCATCTGAGTCTGAATTTCGTTGATGGTGGCCTGATAAAAAATGAAGGGTGGGGGATTCTAATATATATTTACAACTCAACTCAGCAACGATCAAATGCAATGATACCCTTTTTTGGAACTAGAAATCTATGCTTAAGCATAATCAGTATGGTCATAAGGAATCAAATCAAATATATTTTTCTTTTCATTTGAGGGCAAGTGTGTTTTTCAGTTTCCAATATTAATTTTGTTTATTTATAACACATGGGCCATCGAAGTGGGAATCAGATACATTGCCAAAGACACTGGATCTTTAGAACGTAGGTATTGCCTTCTCGTTCACATCAAAGACCGTTCTTGTTATACGTATCAATACCTGAAATTTATTCGTAACTTCCTTCCTCTTTTCTTCCTCTTCCCTCGCACGAGCCAAACTCTCATCCTACGGAGACACAGTACAATTGCAATTAGATACCGATATTAAAATAGTATGGATTTATATATAGTTGATTACGTATTACCTTCATATAAATGGCTTTATCTGTTATTTTATAGCAATACAAATTATCATACTGTTGTCTGTCCTGTCCTTAGACATAGAAATTATTAAGATTCGATCAATCAATGGATGTGGGAAAAGTTAAGAAACATATCATGGATAAAACACAGAATACCATTTATGGCCCATAGATCTATCGCATGAACATATTATATGACTATGTGTATTTGGGAAAGCTTCCTTACTTTGATGAGTTTGTTGTGCCTCTGAAGTTCACGACAAAGACTTTCCAATTTACTTTTGGCTAGAACCGCCTTGCTGTGTTCCGTTTGCAGTTGGTCCTTTTCGCGCAAAACCTACAGAAAAAAGAAAGATATTTGTAATCGCTTTTTGTTCTTTTTCCCAAAATAGAAGATTTTTAAAGTTTATCGTTTTACTTTAACGAGATCAAACATAGCTATATAGGTTTTTATGAATTACAAATTAGCTTCACCAAGATTCAAACAGGGTTTGCTTGGAATGCATATACTGCACGTTTTCCCGTTTCAGACACAACAGCACTTATTATTTCCCGCATACCACTCAATTGAATACGCATAGGACGTAACCCACTTTACAATATGTTGCGTATATAATAAAGGAATGGAAAAAAGCTACTAAAGGTTTGGCAAAAGGCAACGATGCTTTTAAATGTAGATAAACTACGTTGGGGACAATGATCACAATCGTATTAGTTTTAGCAACGAGTATAGAATGAAATAGAGACCATGGTAATATTTTCACTTCAAAGTAGATAACTATTGAGAATAAAAGCCGGCCTAATCAGCTAGCCAGCAAGATGCTAGACATAGTCTCGGGGATAAAGACGCGTCTATCAATCAATAAATGGATAAATCACATCATTTAGTATTCTATATAGTCATTAATCAAAACATCCCTTTATTCGTTTCTTTCAGGTTAATAAGAAAAGAACTGACATAGGACAAAAAGTAGGGTAATATGAAATGGAGAAGAGAGTGGAGGTAGTGAGGAGGTGGGAACGGGGGATTGAGACAAAAGGGGAGAGATGGGTGACAGAGAAGTTAGTTAATGCTACCTAGTAGGAAAGGGAGAGGAAGGGAAATAGGTAAGTAGAGAGCCGAGGAAGACAAGGGAGAGTAGGGGAGGATAGAGGGAAGGGAGGTAGAGAGCAGAGAGCGAGGGAGGGAGGTTAAATAGTGTGAGCCGGGATTCCGAGAGGGTAGGGGGTAAACAGCAGGGACAACAGTTTGTTCACTTACTCCAGTAAGTTTGTGCTGGCTCTGTTTGAACTTTGTCTTCAGAACGCGGTGCTCCTCGTGCAGATCGGCATACTTCTTACACAGCGCAGCCAACTTCTCTTCAGGTGACTTCAGTGAGTTTAATGCCTTCAGGATATGCTCTGAAATGATAAGCCGCATCGATAAGAAACCAGCTCTGGATTATTGATCCTTCCTGGGATCAGATCATTAACATTCCATAGCACTATTTAATACACAACCTGAAAAATTACGCTGAACTGAACTAATTTCAAAGATTTTATTGCAGTAGTTTGTGTGTGGGTACTTCTAGCTTTTATAAAATCCCTCGCCCTTGCCTCCAGTCACATGTATGTCCATAATAGAGGTTCTACTGTATGATGACTGCTCGAGTTTCAGCGATGAACGCAAGTAACAATTTAAAGTTAAACATCATCGAGACACAAACATGCCCTTAATTCTCCAGTGATCCATTAGGTGCAAAAAGACTTTGAGTCAAGTACAGAATGGTACTAGGTCATATGGTAATAAGGAAAAGACACTTGTTTATGGAATATTGATGAAGAAGAAACCTTTTAGACAAGTTCTACGAACCGATCCTCAGAACCGAGACAATATTACACGTAGAAAGAATGATTAGCTTCCTAGCCAAGACGGAGCAAATACAACATGCCAAGAACTTTACCTTAATCTTAACAGGGTCAGGGCGCAAATATATTATGATTCATGATGCGGCTGGCTGCTAGTCGCCCCCCCCCCCCCCCCCCCCCGCCACACACACACACAACCAAAATGACAAACCACATACCTACGGGTATTTCCGAACATAGTAGATCGATGCCTTACCATGCGCCCATCCTAAATACAGATTATGTCAACCCTTAATCGAAGCCAGATTAACTATTTCACCCATTGATTAGGAGGCGGACTTCGTTTGAAATATTGAACTCTTTCTGATCATTTCTTCATTTGGGAGAGTTTAATTTCAAGATCAAGAGTAATCTAAGGCGATGATCCAGATTATTTTCTGGACCAGATGAGACTAACCTAGTGGATTTCTTTTGTTCTAGAAGAATAGTAGCCTGCGGTCACAATATTAAAAGCCTCAAACCGCAAGATGTCATTATAATCCCATTAAAACGCCCGAGTTCTAGGCTAGGAAACCGATTGGCGAAGTAGGCGTCTAATCATTGACATCCCATTCTTATTTAATCTGAGGGTTTGGACCTAGACTGTTTCAAGGGAATGCCTTCTCATGGGCCATGGGAAAAACCTCAACCGAGGACCAATTAAAACCAGTTATTAAAAATCCCCGTCTCCTATTTCCTCAACAAATGTTATTTAGCATTCATGAACAACATCAAAATAGTGTAGATGACAGACGAAGTATTAATGCAAATTAAGCCTCACAAAGGAGGCAACTACAATGGATCGGGTAGACTTGCCATTTTCTACCGACTCAAGCAGGAATCCTAATAACACCTTGTATTTCTTTTTTTGCTGCTTCTGTCGATACACTTTTTTTTATTTAAATATTCGAGAAAAAAGCGTGTGGAGCTGTTCCATTGGCCGTTTTGAATGGCAGCTGGTACAACGCATGGCACCAGCATACCATGGTGACTCATCAAAGAGTCTTGCATATCACAATCAACTTGGTTATATATCTACTTGTTTTATTTGTTTTCCCCCTTTTATTACCAGTATGGCGAATAGAATATTTTAGAAATAGGTCTAACAAAGTTCATAGCCTCTCTAAGAGTCAGGACGGCCATGGCGAGCAACTCCAGTCTGGTGTGAAATTATTAGGGTTTGGGAAATAATTAGGTCATAGAAATGGCCGAGGGATGCATAGTAATGACCGACTGACTGAAGCTCTTGTGAAACTTTTAAAACCAGGTAATAAGTACTTTCTGTGTGAAGCTACCAGTGTGAAGACAACATATTCGAAACAAAAGGTCATCTGAAAGGGAAGGAGCTGAGATTAGGGGGAAGAAGTGGGTTTTAATGCCCGAATTCCCAGTAATTACTACTAAGCGAAGAGTAATTTAGGCCAGGCTAGGCTTATGCCCACAATGGCTTACTCTTGGCCATGTAATTACAACTTGGTCTAACATCAGCGTCTCGAGACGCTCCCTCAAATTAATGACAATGCCTCGCATGAATGTATCCTAAACATCCACCCATAACGCAATCCATACCCTTTCTTTTAAACCATAAAATGCACCAACAATTGTCAGTAAATTAACTTGATAGGTCCCGACGTTCAAGGTTCAGTACATTCACATAATGATTTCCATCTGACAAAAACTGCACCAATACATGTGCGACTCGCCGGGAAGGTTACATGTTTGATTTCATGTTACAGTTTCAACTCTCTTCAAGCCAGACGGGTTATTGTACTCTCCTCGCAGACGAGGCGGAGCCTGCACCCGCTCGCAATATTGCATTTTACTAGCGGGCAGCCATAATGGCCGATTCAGACCCATGTCAGCTAAATAGAATGGTCACAGGGGAGGGAGTGAGTGAGTGAGAGGAGCGCCGGGTAAAATAGCATGTTTATATTGCTCATGTATTTTACATTATCAACAACCGTCGCTGGTACACGATAGCTTAGCTCCATATGTTTACCATCGATGATTAATAATCAAATATCGGTACAGTAAATATATAATCAAAGCCATTAATTAAATCAGAATGGATCCGGGAAAATGTAACGTGGTAAGTTACTATGAAGTGCCATGTATTGTTTCCCATTTGGCTAGGAAAGTTTCCCTGGACATTTGGGGATATACCTTTGTTATCCAAATAAGGTAAAACAATTTAACATATACATACACCAAATTATTGAATTAAGTGTGTTTAATTAAAAAAGGGGACTTAATTAGAAGTTGTCACAGTTAACAAAATCAATATATTTCAGTTATAATACTTAGAACACTGATCCTCTCTCAATATAAATTTCTCGTATCGGTTATTACGTAGTGAACACTAACCTGGGTCCTCGTGAATATTTTTCTCTGATTTCTCACACGAGAACTCAATTTCCTTGCCTTTCTTCTGTGGCATTTTTAAGCCTTCAAGTTTCCTTCATAAAACGTATTAAATATGTACAGGCCAGGCAGTGTAACCCCAGTAGTATTAGAAGTCCGATTTAGGATCAAAGGCAGAATATCTAGTCCTAGTAGTACAATGAATTCGGGGAAGGTGTATTGTTTTTTTTTATCCAACCGTGAATACTCCTGTTGTCTGTATGTTGATGATATGAAAGCCGAGCTCCCTGAACATGGAATGTATACCCCGAGAGCAAATGGTTATAACCAATAGTTCAGTCAGACCGTGCAGGCAGAAGCTTATTGGCAATGCAGATATAAACGTCCGTAGCGTGTTCAATGTATATAAGTTGTTATTAGGGGCTGTGAATACTGGTACATGTACACGTGTAGGCCGGCCCACAGACCTGTGTTCTGACTTGCTCCACGCCTAAGAGCGGGTTCTCGGGCCGGCGCCTAGCCTCTCCTCATGACCGGCTTGGCCAAGGGTTAGTCCCGGGAGGCAGGTCCAGGCATGCCGGTCTGACCAGCCGCCGATCAGCGGCGGCTGACCACACCTGTTGGCTAATAGCGCACTTTCATGGGACGTGACATTATTTTTCCAGATTGGAGGGAAATGAGGACTGTGTCTTGACATCAATATATAAACCATTTATAACCTTAGACAAACAAACCTTATACTAAACGATTTCTCATACAGTAGGTCAAACAGATAAGTGTTTTATCCATATCTATTATCTCCAGGATACCAGTTACAGTAATAACTCGGGGACTATACAGTGGATGCGACTGGCTTCAAGTGTCTAATAAACCTGAGTTGTCCGGTTTGATAAGAAATGTACATTAAAGGGACTGGCCCAAACTGTCCATAATAACAACATGTCCGGATTAAAGTGATGTCGAGCTGTAGAGGTTTTACTGTATTTGTATTATATCTTTCACCATGACAAGAATGCGGAATATTACACGATTAAAGACTGGATTGAATCTGATTGAGGCAGCATCCCCAGAAAGAAATTGATCGCCCGAAACGTTTCACTGCAGCCAGCCATACACAGCGGCTAATGCAAACGCCCTATAGATACACTTGTAATACACACATGCATACGGCGGCGCCCTGATTCACTCGTAGCATGTTAGATATTATTACAGCCAGTATCAGAAGGCTTTATGAACTTAAATTGTATTTGTACAGCGCGATAACTTGTAGCCTACGTTTGAGTGATCACAGGTGTATGAGTATAAAATAAAAATACACATTTAAATGATAAATAGGCATGAAGGATTATAGTCAATGTTATTAATTGATGTATAGTTCAGTAGTTCCATTGACGATTACTGAAATCTATCAATCCCTGAATTAACATAGACATTTATATTTAAATGAATCAATTGCCGATGACTATTGCTGGGGGTTTAACCACGACTATTTAAAGACACAATGTCAATGAAATCAGCAACGGTCGTGGCAATGAATCATGCACACACATGAAAAAGCCATAATTAATGTGAAATTAATTACAACCCGGAGATGATCTTTTTTTTAAAGTTCAAACAATAGAAGGTGTCAGAAGGCGACAAGAGAAATATCATGATTTATCTTTTAACTTCGACCAGATTTTCCATTCCTCATTATAAGTAATTGCACTGAATAGGGCCCATGGCATGGATACTTATAAAACCTATACCACTCAATCCCGACATGGATTTAATTTGCTTTCACGTCTTCCTACCTAGGGCTAGATATTCGATAATTCAACATTTACAATACATCACATCATCAATGAAATTTGGATATTATTATTATGTTGACGATAACTATGATCTTGCTCCTGCTGATGGATATTATTATTATTTAAAAGAAAGAAGATTTTATTTCAACTGGGATTTACACTTCCCGAAGGAGCGGGATTTTCTAGTGCCCCCAGCAGGTGTTTAGGTCATAGAAAGTTATTTACCTTATCTAATAATCTGGATGGTCCATCATTCTGATTTTAGACAAGGTATTTCCTCAGCCCCAATGACTTCCAAAACCCTGCCGAAATTGGTAATACGATCTCATATAACATTGTTTTAGCTCAAGTATTTCTTTTCTTTCCATGAATAGGCAATACAAAATTGTAATAAATCCCTCCGGAATTTCCACCTAGGCCCAAGTTCATGCAGTCGTCGGCACCCTAAGTAAATGATTGGTACGATAAAAATATATAAAGCTTCGATATTTAAGGTCATTGAATATGTAGCAAAATTGCATGCTTCAGGGCACTATGAATTACAATTAATGCATTTCTTTTTACTGAAATCATATACTGAGTTAATAGAGATAGAAGAGACAGAGTTTGGTTGAATCAGCAACCACAGAGACGGGGAAATCAAGGAAAGAACCATCCGCATTTTATACAGACCGGGGTAATTGGAGAAGAAATCATTAAGAACAAAACACGGGGAAAACCAACGAAAAGTGAAACATCAAACTCGAGTGGAAATAGGATATTTCATAATACAAATTGATTTTCAAAAAAAAAATCAAAAAATCAAAAAAAAAATCTCACCTATACTTTTATCTTCCTTCTTCTTGGTTTTCTTGGCTCCGACAGGAGAGCCAGGGTCGGCGTTGATCACTGCAGAGGCCACGGCAGCTGCTGCCCCCTCCTGGTCACCTCCGACATCGCCCTCCAGGCTGCCCTCAGATATGGCTGGGCTGGCCTCCCTCACCTCCTGTCCTTCCTCCAGGTGTCCATGCCTCGTTGCCTCCACCTCCAGGTCCGCCTTGCTGAGTACCTCTGAGACGAGGTCGGCCACAGCGCTCAGGTCGTTGTTGTTCTTGACGTTGTTGTTGCTACCACCAACGTTACCAGCCGAGAGCTCAGCTGAGGAAGCTGCTCCTACTGCTTCTGTGCTGGCCTGTTGCTCTGCCATCATCTGAGCTTTCGTGCTTTGGACAAGGGGAATCTGGCAAATACAAAAGGAAAGTGGGATCTTAAGTTACTGGTCTGAAGCTGCTTGCCTTACCACTTGGTGGATGATTCTGCCATCCCTTCTTGGTGCTCATTTTCCAGTGCAAGTGATCAAAATAAGGCCTCAGTAATGGGAGATGAGAAATGAGACTGTCCTAGCGGTGGTGAGACCCACTCATTAGTAGCCCCACTCCGTCATGACGGTGATGAAGTTGGAAGATCAAATATCATGTATCAAATGGAATGATACCACGATCCCCGACATGCTGAAGTGTGGTCTGTCCTCCACGAAGAGAGTATCCAGACTATGAACCAAAATTTGAATGTCAGGATTGATCGGGGGGGGGGGGGGGGCGCTTTTTCAGCGACACTCCCCCCTCTCAAGCAGCATTTCCCTGATGCGCAACACTCCTGAATCATTTAGAATGCCTCCAACAAATCATTTTACAACTCGCCTCCATTTTTCCCAGGCCCATCCACATGGAAGAGCCAGAGCGAGCTGATACAACACTAAAGTTGATGGTAAAATACTGAATGGGGGAGAAAAACTTGGCAAAAGTGGCGAACACTAGCTATAATCTAACTTCACGAAATGATAATCAATAAACGATCGATATTTTCTGGGATTGAGTGCTTTCGTAACCAGCCAATACCAGTCTATAATAAACGTGGTAATAAGGATAACAATATTCAAAGGGTGCGAGACACGTCATAGGCGCGTATCGTTTTGGTGAAAATCCAACGAAATAAAAGCTTTCCCTTCACGGAGAATTGGATGTTTTGTTTTGTCTTTTTACAAATTAAAATAATGATATTTTAGTAGATCTCTAGTTGACCACTATTACCAATTCAATACTTTGGACAAATGCGATTCCATTAATAGTATACGTACCAACTAAATGAAATGTCATTAAAAATACGTCAACCGAGAGTTCTGAATGGATTAACTTTTGTCATCAATAAATATTTTACTCAAGATATCAAAAGGTAAAATGTATCTTTCACTGACGCCAATGCTTAGAGGCGAGGTGAGCCGACCAGTGGGAGTCTATGAAGCATTCGAAAATAAGACCTGGTGAGAGGAAAATTCAATTCCAAGGAGCCAAGGGACTTGCTCAAAGTTATTTTTCGGGTCAAGCGATTTTCAATCTTTGAACGATACACCACAACTTACCATACCGTATGAGATATTTGATTAATATAAGGTTTTTGTACTCTAGGGTAAAGTAGGGTGGAGCACATATGAGGTACATGTATTTAGAAATTTAATTTCAACGCCAACTAGCCAAAATGTCAAGGTTGGCGAGATTCGTTACTCTATATGAAGTGCCACTAGTGAGCTATGCCAGGATACCGTGTATTTTAATGCCACTTCCGATAAAATATTATCAATCCCGATCTATAACCGATAGAATTGATTATAATCAAAAAAACATGAGTGAACGTAAGTCCCCCTCAAGCCTTGCAATTTGGTATTTTTGTCGTTAGCTTTCACTGTGACTAAATTATCCCCGATAATCATATCCCATTTTGAAAATAAAACAACACTACATCAAATCATGTGCCAGTTGGATGAATTCAAAATACATTGGACTGCTTCTCAAAATCAGAACTACGCACTAAATTTAAATGTTCCTGTAATGTATACATGCATCTATGAGACAGGTAGAGATTCCCATCATCGAAAAGTGGGTGTAGAGGGGTTAGGAAAACCATTTGTATTGATCAATCAATCATGGGAGAGTAAAAAACCGTAACATCAAACTTCTTTCAAACGAGGTAATGTTATGAGTGGCGGCCGGGTATTCGGTGCTCGAAAGCTTTTTTTTAAGTTTTTCCTTGCTCCTAACAGAGGCAGGGATGAAACCATAGTTATTTCCCAACTACGCTCTTTAAAAGGTGTATCTAGGAACTTATTCTCTATTTCTTGTGTTCTAGGACATTAAATGGAGGCTGGGAGCATTTCATCCTTAACCTGTCCTAATTAGATTTGTGAATTTGAATCATGTGTATGAAAATTGTCATTAAAATAGCATTTATGTTAAACTCTCGTAAAAGCGATCTTCATGCGGTATAGCCGAGGATGGAAACATCTTGGGGTACCGGTATATATGACAGTTCTTTGTGAAATCTCCCAATGTCAGAAATTCCATGATACCGGTAACATACATGAACGCAACTTAAGGTCTCAATCAATGGTGGTTCTGCCGCTGACCCAGTGTTTAGGTCTATAGATATGAACTAGGAATCCCCGTCTTAACTGTTTCAGACGGTAGATAGAACCGGGGAGGTTGGTAGAAATCACGGTGAGTTCTGGGCAAATTAGTGCAACCATAAAGCCAAGGTTTTAGTAGAAAATCGACTGGTTTATACATAGTGGCCATTTCCCTAAAATCGAAATATATACCTTTGCCATAGCAAGGGCAAATGAAAGAATTCCACTTGTCGATGAGATCTCAAGTAGGAAATCTACCTAGAAAACATGGGTACTACAATATGCGCTAAAATCGATTGAAAACATATTAATGAGGAGGCTATCTTAGTGCTGAAGTGCGATCCTACAGCCGAAATTGATCCCATTTTTTGAAGAATAGTTTCCATTCCTTGCATGTGTGTATTCTAAGGATCTGGCACACAAAGCCATGTCTTATCAGCAGGTAGTTATCTCCACGGTGTTACCACAAAGGGCAACTCTAATTAACATCTTTCTCATAATTAATGTACCGGTAATTCACTTGCACTGTTTCATACTGGAACATAGAAATAAAGTAAATATTTCAGTATATCATGATTATAACTGAACTCTACAGGGAATCTGTATAAAAGGGAAGTACACTGTTGATCTTACGGGTAATGTGGATTTTTAATCTTATACATTAGGTTTCCTACATACGGTACGTACTATTTACACGTTTCTCATAGAAAATGCTTTTTAATCACCTAAACATTGTAATACCGAGAAAAAATCTTACACAGAAAATGAGAAAATTTAGCAGCACATCAGCAGGACAGGTCAATGTATTTGTATTAAATTGTATGAATAGTGAGGCAGCAATTTTGACGAGTGGTGGATGGACAGGGGAGGGGCTTGTCGACACTAAACTTGATGAACCGTTTTAAATTACATGTAATTACATTACAAACAGGGAAGTGTAAACCCGGTTGGTGGTTGATTTGCTTGGTTCCAGTGAAGAAGACTTTTAGGTAGGGTTTGGGGGTTTTATTTCGACTTGATGCTGATTACTGAACGTTTAGGGTCACTTTGACCCTTCTTCAGGCAGGGGGTTCGGACCGGTAAGATTAAGGTTTTACAAATTATAACTCACTACAAACATACTGGTTCTAATGAGAATTGTGTAGAATTATTGGCAATAGTACTTATATATATACTTTTAGTTTTACAGTACCGTACTTCATTGTCTTACTCTTAGGTTAGAGAAAGGTCTTTAAGGATAGGACATATTAATCTAAGCTTTAGTAAGGCTGAGTCTTAGCTTCAAGCTTGTCTTCATAAATGTACCAGTGCGGTACGATACTATTACTATTCGTTAAAATGGGTCGAATGACTTCTTAGCCTTTGTTATAATTTAGCTAAAGGAGATAATTTCATAAATGCCGATTGTCTGATGCTGTCGGGCAATGAAATTCAGATTTTAGTACCGGCAAACTGAAAGACGATCATCATCATGACAGGTAGACCTGGGACAGGTCCTGCGTCAGGGCACTCAGTGAAAACTCAAAATGCTAGGACTCGGTCTCAGTAGTAGGAGTAGGCCTAGGACCTTCATCGAAGTCTACGACAACGTCAACGGTGTTGGCTGTTGGCAGTGTTGCTAAAACTTCAAGTGCCAGTGAACCGGAAGGAAAATTTAAGTCAAAATATCGGTTTTAAACAGGATGGCTAATACAAATAAGAGACAAGTCAAAGGGGTCATAAATTGCTTCATAACATTATTTGCATCATGCTTCAGAAGGGAAAGCATTGCTTCTATTTACCAGATAGTGTCGGCAGATAGTTGGAGAGTCCATGCTTCCATCAATGGATGCAATCTCAAAACCTACGAGTATCATGATTAGATAGCGGGTATCTGAATATTTGGAATGCTCCTGGAGAAATTGGGCCGAGAATATCAAGGTATGATATTGGATTGGCATTTCTGGGGGTAAAGGAGAACAAAATCAAATTGAAATTCACTAAAACTTTTTAAATGAACTCACGTTCGATTCAGTCAGGTTCACGCTTGCATCGGGCGCAGCCATGTTGTGACGTCACAGCGACTTTCAATAAATACCACTAGGTGGCAGCGTGTTTCAAGATTTGCCATATTTGTACATGAAAAGCTACCCGGTATGTGGAGTGAGCGAGAGGACTGGATAGGATTTCAGGATCGGATTCCTGCCAGCGAGTTCCTCAAGTAGAATAGTTGTAGTTTTAAGGCTATGTCATTAGAATATAAAAACATCATTGGAAAAGTCAAAAAGTGCGTAGGGACCTATATCTAGGCCTACAGGCTATTGTAGGCCTGCATGTCCACACGTTTAATTTACAGATGCCTATATTAGGCTGTAGGCTAGCTAGGCCTAATGAATGAGGGAAGGTAGGCTAGGTAGGCCTATAAATTGACCTTTTCAATAATTATTGTTATTTCATAAACGATTTGTAGGCCTACTAAAACAGTCATGGTATTTAAAAACTGATACCAGTTTGCTATAGGATATTCTAGGGTGTTTTTTTCCCGAATGATGTGCAAACAAAATGATTGTTTAAAAAATAACATCATAGCCTAAACACGAATAAAGAGCATTGTAGACTATTCTAGATGTATATTAATCGCTCAAAAGGAGAGTAATTTGGTTGACCATGAGTGATTTAGAATGAATAAACATTCGTGGGTGTGCACCCCTTAAAATTGACGCAGGATGCAGGGTTTTTTTTATACTGGACGCAGATGCAGGCTGGTAAAAAAAAAAACTATTTCCAGGTTAGGAAAACCTGTTTTCCTGATTTTATTTTATTTTACTATTTATTTTTTGTAAAAAGCTGGACGCAGGACTCATCCCCTCAGTTAAACTGGACAGGGGGATGGGGGATGGGTGGGGGTGGGTGCACACCCACATATGAATTCAATGTTGGAAAAAAACCCACAAAACAAACCACGAATAATGTTGAATAGGCCTAGGCCTAGGCCTATAAGCCTATGCAAAATGTAGGCCTACAGTGTATAGGCACATATATTAAGGTTATATTTTACATTCAAGGGTCGTGCTCCAGTAATAGGCCTAAAACCATTTTAGGACTACTATCCGTATTAATACGGTAAGCCCTATACATGTAACCGCGTGACTCATTTGTGGAGACTTTGTCTTTGAAACTTCATTGTGCTTGCAGACGAGTAGGCCTACACAATTATTTTTTTGTTTTTGAAAAATCTTTTATTTCCAACACATGACATCTTCTAAGACGTTAGGAGGCACTTTTCATCCAAATGGTGGACTGCATTGTCAGTGTGTGCGTTATGTAAATTCGCGCAGCAAGGTAGTCTCATGTATTGTTTATGCAATAATTATATACTTTTCACGCAGGATTTATTTTCGCGCACAAAGGTGGGTGCGCGAAAATAGCGAAAATAAATACTGCGCGAACATTAATACGTTTACAGTATACAAGGGACACGACTCAATTGTCATTAGAACTGTAACAGTAAGAACCCACCATGGCCGGTTAAATGATTTTAAAAAAAAAACCCCAAAAAAACAACTTTTCCATTCTAATATTATAGCGCTCAGTTGTTGTAGAAATGAAGAAGTGCTTATAGAAAACTATTATACCGGTAATAAAAAGTCTAGCTGGTATATCATACGGGAGCCCAGAATGTTCAATTAAATAAGAAAAAAAAATGAAAAAATAAATATGGATAAAGAAAAATAAATCGGGGAAATTGAAAAAAAAAAAATCTTAAAAACGAGACGAGAAAAAAAGAGAGTATTTTCTCAGTCTTTCCATTGTGCAATTTAACCCCATAAAGTTATATCAGACTCCTATGCAAACGGTCTCGGATAAAATAAGATTTTATTTATTTGTGTTATGCTTATCTTATTATCATACAGGATTGATATTTTTGAAAGTGGTTTATCCACAAGATCTCTTTATTGTGTTATACATGTTCCATGACACAAGCCCCCATCTTTCCAATCATGCGTTTGGTTTTCATAGATCATTTACATGGGCTCTGATAATTATTAGTTAAAACATTCTTGCAATTTTCGATAAAAATGTTGCCAAATATTTGTATGTCAGAATTGAACTGAATCCATCCCTGCATGAGCTGTAACAGAGACAGTCCAATACGTATTGGACTGTCTCTGGCTGTAATAGACATGCGCAGTGGCACATGCAAATCCCCTATCAAGTACAGCAACATAAACACCTGTCAACCTCATTGATTTAACAACTAGCCCCACCCAATATAATATATATACAATATATATAGCAATCACTCCCCCTTGACCAACATAACATCAAGTCAATTACATTGGGCATTTACTGTAGACTTATACTCGAACAAATGTAATTACCCATTATCATAAAACATCAGGCAATACAACTATTTGATTTGATTTGAACTGAATAATTATTACAATTGATTATAACTATAATTATAATTAATTTTGTTCATGTATTGACTTCCTGAAAAACAGCAAAATTGTCTGACATGGCAATTACCTGCAACTGAATTGGTTAATAAATTACATCCTAAGGCCCTGGTTCACATGTGATAATATTGTTCATATATTGACTCAATGAGAGCAAAAATTCGACCAATTCCACGCAGCTTATTTCACACCCCTAGGTTACGAATCCAGCATGTAACTACTTTTTCTCATAATTTGCTGTTCCTCA
Source organism: Sthenelais limicola (assembly GCA_942159475.1). Classification (NCBI taxonomy): domain Eukaryota; kingdom Metazoa; phylum Annelida; class Polychaeta; order Phyllodocida; family Sigalionidae; genus Sthenelais; species Sthenelais limicola. Next base: position 70,522,597 of record OW804097.1, on the reverse strand, counting down.
ATCGGGCTAGTCACACATAGAGCAAGTAGGTGCTTATGTTTTACCCAATATTTTCATGTTTTCAAGTTTTTTCATTCATTACAATATTAATATGTCTGTTTGCCATTATGATGATTGAAATAGAGATCTCACAAAATCTCATGAGATCATTTAAAGGCAAACGCTACTATTTACTGCCACGCCCCCCTTTTCCGTATACCAAATCTACGGGCATTTTACGCACTATTCCTTTAGCATTGCAGTCTATGAGGAAATGGCCCATTTTTTTCACATTTTATAGAATAAAACAAACAATTAATGGCTACTCCTACTGTCCCACAATTTTCTACACATACACTTCAGGTTATATACTACCGATACAAAGGGAAAAAAATACATGTCATCGCATTCAATTTTTTTTTATAGCTGTCTGAAATAGACATGTTTGGGAAACAGAGCTAGCTTTGGGTATTCTCAGTTGTACCCACTTAGCATGCATGTCCATTGGGAAATGCTGCATTTTCCTTTCACAGTTTTGGGAATATAACAAAAATGGATACTCCAAATGTCCCAAAATTTTCTACACATATAGTGCAGGTAAAATTCTACACATATATAAGGAAAAAATTTATGTCATCGCATTAAAAAAATAATTGTAGCTGTCTGAAATAGACATATTTAGGAAACATAGAACACTTTGAAAGCAGCAGATTTTTGGGTTGTCAGCCATGTTTCAAAGCTCCATAATTCAGAAACTAGCACGGTGACCCATTAATTTTTTTTCAGTTTTAAGAACACACATACTTCAAAAATCATATACTAAAGAATCAGAAAAATGACATTTATTTTCACTGGGGAGGAAAAAAAATTGTTTTTATAAAAATGGTGAAAAATAGTGAGTTTTTTCGAGTTTTTAATTTAAAGTTCACATTATGTATTTGTTGTCTTCAAAATAAAAATAACAGTGCACCCTATAGAAAAGAGGCATAGAATTATTGCCCAAATAATACTCTCTCTAAAACTGTTAATTTTACTTAAATTGAGTGAATATAAATAACAAATATGAACTATGAAGTCGAGGTACTGCAAAATGGGCCCCCCTTTTGGTCCTCATTGGTTCTTTTGAGATACCAATTTTGAAGCACTGTAATTCAAAAATGAGCACGGCGACCCAATGATTTTTTTCCATTCTTATGACCAGAAACACTTCAAGAATCAAATACCAAAGTTTCAGAAAAACGACATTTATTTTCATTTTCCACTAGATAGTAGCGTTTGCCTTTAAAAGACCAAAAATCGAAAATATGTGTAAAATATGTACCATAAGTGTATGCACTTTGACGTCTTGCCATGAATTGAATTCTTTTTTAAATGGTCTGAAAAAGAAAGAAAGGTGCAATACGCAATGCACTAAAGAGGTCTATCAAGTTCTAGATCAATTGCTGTAGGATCTCCTGAGATAATTCAAGTAGAAAATCGCAACACGAATTATCTGGGAACATTCGATAGCAATTGGTCTGCAACTTATAGTAAACCTCTTTTTTATGCACTGTTTGGTATATGTTCATTCATTTTCAGACCTTTCATAAAAGCATTCAGTACATGACAGAATGTCAAAGTTGTATCTTGTGAGTTCCCGTGGGATCGTTTTAAGATTATCTCCCCTAATCGCACGCGGACCTCCGGGCACGATCTATGTTCATACCGGGGCCATTTTAAGGGACCTCCTGGTAGAGCTATGATTAGCATAGAATGTGGTACCCATTTCCAGATATTGTATTGACTATATTGATGTAACTGTAATTGAACTGGAAATAAACAATATACATATGTAGTGACCCAAGGGTTCGTTTAGTAGAGGAGAAATAAGAACAGGACAATCGTCAACTATTAATATTCTATTTTAATATGAGCTGGAAGCTCTAACCAGTTGAAACTGGGACATCACGTCCGGAGGTGTTTTACACACAGTTGTATCAGTAACAGATAAAGGAAACGTACAAAGTAAAGGGAAAAGGAGGCACTTGGAAATTGCTCCCACCTAGTGGACCAAGGCGACAATCCTGCCTATACCTTAACATAGAAGAACTTTGTGAGTAGCATAGAAAGTGGGCTTGTCGCCGGGCACTACATCACCCCCCACGTTTTTTAGAGATAATTCATATGATTATCGACATAGTTCTCTATAAATGTTCCTACGTTACAAACAACTTGATACACATCAAAGTAAAACATATGGATAAGAAGTAACATTATATTAAAAAGAAGACGAAACTCTGTTCGTATCAACATTATAAGAATATAAGAACGAAATACCTATAGTATCGTAGATAAACATAAAAAGGCAGTCTCGTAAAGACTCAACACAAGAATACAACAATATCTATATGGTAAATTCAGCCGTTCTGTTTCTTTCTCAAATAAAACAATATAATATTATAATCCAATCTCCTCCTATATACAGCATCGTCTCGTCACATCAACCGTGGCCTGGTAAAAGGTCCCTCGTTTCCTCAAAACAGTCAGACTTCCACGAAAAGGCCCACAGCTCCTCCATTACTACAGCTTTTCAATATAGTATAGACAAATAATAATATAGCAAGATCTGTTCAACAGACATATACAAACAATAATATAAGCAATAAATGATTATAGAAGGTTTTCACTTTAAAAAGTGATATAGCATATCGACTCAATCAAACAGACGATTCATGTTGTGAGCTGAAATCCATATCATCAAATTTCGAAATATTCACTGGAATTATTTTTTTCCTTGAATCTCTTAGTTTGGGAGTGTTCAATAAAGATTCAGGTGTGAGCATTACCCCTCCACCAGCAGATGGCGATAAAGGCAAGTTCGAAGACATATCATCAAAAGTGACACCACTGGACACATATTCATTCATCCCATCCATAGACATAGGAATAGGAGAAGCTAACAGTTCTTTTTCAGATTTCTGAGTCCCAAAAATGTTCGAAGCTAAATTCGATGCTGAAGGTGAGGCTAAAAGGCTATTCTCCTTTTCAATCTCTGCTCTTGTATAGGTTGAAACAGGACCTTTTTTTGGAGGAACAGGATCTTTCTTGGGAGAAACAGTACCTGAGGGAGACTCTGTAGTTGTCTTAGAGATCCCATACGTCGGCCTGTTTAAACACTGACGTGCCTGGAGATTTTTCGCTCTTATTAGTTATAATGTAGTGCTTGACTTAGCCTTGCTAGGGCTAGCCTTCACAGAAGAGCAAGAAGACAACTTGGACAAATCACTTTTAACTTGAACCATCTCCTCAGCAATTTGACGATTTTTATTCTCCAAATCCAAGACCCTCATTTGGAGTTGGTCATTGAGGTTAGTCGTTTCCTCCAACGTCTCCACCAAAGAGTCTCTTTCATCTTGCATGTCAAGCAACTTTTGCACATTATCCAAAGGATCTATGATAGTTTTAAACTTCGCAATAAACTCCAGATGAATCTTATCCAAAGCAGCCTCATGCCTCTCTTTTTCTTTATCAACTGCCTCAGCATAGGCATATACAGCATCGTTGTAAATATCTTTTACATCTGTCAGTCTGACTTCAGAGATTTTATCTTTGATATTATCGTTGAACAGTACAGGGCCTGATATATCGATTGCTGAACCATCCCTACTCGATGTACCAGCAGAAGGTTTGCCCCAGGCATTTGTCACTGGTGGTGGAGCATCCACGTATTTAGGTTTCTTGCTCACAGGAGCAGATACAGGATTCACTTGGCTAGTATAACCCTCATCCTCAGCAGCATCCATCATACACTTCCAAACTAACCTGGAGACCAGAAGAGTCTGGTGGAAGTAAGGATTCGGCTGAATATGACAATCTTTTTCTGTGATATTCTCCATGGTAGTCTCCATTTCCTTCGTTGTAAGCCCATGTCTACCAGCTGGATCTCGTAAATGGACACCATATCTGATCTTCTATCCAATACCTTGTTACAAAGTCTCATGGGACACTTCCAGCCGACAGTTAAGGGAGTATGCTCCTCAACCAAATGTCGGATGAATGATAACTTTGTCCGGAAAACCTTAAGTCCAGAAGTATTGAGGGTCGTGCTTCGACAGCAGTTAAAAGGACAACGCATCCCTACAGAAAAGATACTAATTGCCATCTTCAGTTTGATGTCCTGAGCTGGGAATATGGAAATGCCAGACTCAGGTAACGTCTCCTCCGGCTTACACAGTTTCTCAAAGAGAGATTCGTACATCCCAATTTGATCATCATCGGATGTTTCAAACAAATTGGTGTATTGATCTGACTCACTACACAAAATAGGAGCTAAATTCGTATCTTCTCGTTGAGACCAATGCTTCAAACCATTAGTTCTGGTTCGGAAACGTCTCTTTTCTTCAATTTTCTTTGTATCATCTTTCTTCTTATATTGTTTAGGGATGGCCCCACGTTCTGCACTACCTGAAGCTTGACTTCTATCCTTCAAGCTACTGAAACTCGAATTTCGTTGGTTATTGTTCCCTCTCGGGATATAAGAAGCACCTTTCGGTGGTTTATTGCTGTCATTTGACTTATTGCTGGCAGAGCTAGGCTCCGTCTCCATTTTACTGGAGCTCATCTAAGCTGTTTATACTGGATCTCCTATAATAAAAATAAGAAAAGAAATTATCATAACCAGCATAAACTCTGAGTAAATCACCAAAACGCCATAAAAATAGGCTTATTCCTTAGCAAAATACCCAATACAGCACATGTTGTCGCAGTTCCCATTGACTTCTATGCTGTACGAGTCGTACTATCTCTCTCCGACGTCCGCGCTGCCAAATATACCCAAATCAGTACTAGTTGTCAGTTGTCCCATAGACTCCCATACTGTTTGAGTCGTACCCTGCTCCCTCCGACGTCCGCGCTTTTGGCTTATATTGGAGCGCCGGTAGCGTGGTCTAGGGAGCCCGCAAGGTCCCGTGGCGCAACGCCAAAACACATATACCCACAAAGCACCTTTCTTATGTCTATCGCTTAGCGAACTATAGCATATAAATACAGTTTTGCAGTAGTTTTTCATACCGCTATTGGATTTGCTGCAGTGAATGCAACTATTGAGTAAATATCACATACAAGTATGTGTATTTTATGGTATTTTGAAACAATTATTTCATGTTTCATATCAGACACATCAAATACAACATTAAATCAATGTAACAGAACAAATCTGAATATAACCATCAGGGTTTAAACGAACAAAAACCCCTTATCACTTACCATACTTATAGCGTCTGAATAGTAAACAATAAGCAGCCATTAAAATTCTCTGAAGAGACCCGTATCACCGTACGATGACTCAACATAATGACAGATAATTATCACATAAACCCAGACATAAATATATAATAATATCGACACATGGATTCCTTCCCAGGATATAATCCCACATGTTTCTATTGAATATATAGTACTTACAGAATTCCAGTTTAATATGGTTTCTCTCACAGGAATGGAAGAACTAATCGACTGTCTCGTTCCAAGTTTGGGTCACCTCTGAGGGTTCGAGCGAGCCTCAAACCCAAGATCCCAGACCAACACGGCAGACAATCAAATATGGTAATTATTCAGGGCATAGCATGATGTCAACAGTGAAAACAATTTAAGCTATTACAGAAAAAGTGTCACTCATGACTATCCAATTGTTTTACCCGGCCTTACTTATGAAATTAACACGCAATTATTACCGAATCAATAAGGCTCAATCCTCCCCGATCTAGGAAGGTATGCTTTCAAAGCAATGCCTAATAAGGCAATTCTCGTGTATAATAATATGTGAATGAATTCCAATCGTATAGGGTATGCACGATAGACCAATACGCTACATCAGGTCCACCAGCATAATAGACTTCTCGTTGTGTTTTTACCTATCCTTCACAAATAATAAATTAATATTATTGCGATCCCACTATATATATTTCCCCATGGGAGCTCGATTACTACCAGACCAACACTAAAATTACAATAATTTCAAGGAAGGCATGGAGAATAGCGGTCAGGGATTTTGATCTTTCTTTTTCCTATTGCACGTACCCGAGATGGCACTATTGAATTGTCATGATTTTCATCAATCTTATAAATATTATTATTATTATTGCTATCAGAGATTTTTGGTGGTGATATTTCTTCCTCTCCTGAAGTAGAATTATCTGGACCTTTCATAGAAGGTGGTTTCTTAGGAGGTCTACCTTTTTTAATTCCTCTATCGACTTTAAGCCCGGACAAATATTCCTTTATTTCTTGTCCAGCCGACACTTTTCCTCCCGTTGTTCTGACCACGTCTCTACCTGACAGACGAAGATTTTCAACCTCAGGAGCGTTCCCTAAATTTGTCGTTAAAATTAATCCATCCTCACTGGTAGGATCTATAGCGGTTTTAAGAAAATCGCCATTCCATCTCACCTCTCCCCTACTTGTACTGAGGAGATATGTATGATAATTGATCTTTTTAATTATTTTGAAGGGCCCATCCCATTTGGCTCCATATTTGTTACTAGCTATAGGAGGATAATACCTATATACCCATTCACCTTCAGAGAAATTTCTCAATCTAGTTCGTCGATCATGAGTTTTTTTCTGAGCAACCGAAGTCACTTGTAATCTCTCTCTAGCGAATTTGTGTGCTTCCCTTATTTGTTTTTTTAATTGTTCCAGAAAGACACTTCTCATAGATATATCTAGGCCTCCTCTAGGCACGCCAAATATTAAATCAGCAGGTGTATAAGCCTCTTCACCGAACAATAGTGAGTATGGAGAACAACCAGTACTAGCATGTATACTGGTATTATATGCGCTTGCTATGCAAGGTATAAGTGTATCCCATATTTCCGAACCATAATCAATATAGCAAGATAACTGATTAACAAGTACACGGTTAAATCTCTCCGCCTGTCCATTGCACTTGGGTCTATAGGGAAGAGTTTTCTGCTTCTTAATATCATATAGTTTACATAATTCTTTCATAACCCCACCCTCAAATTCTGGGGCTCCATCACTATGTATAGCATTAGGTGCGCCGAAACGTAATATCCATTCTTTGAATATTGTCCAAGCCACTGTTTCTGCCTTATGATCCTTCAAACAATAAGCTTCTGACCATTTAGAAAACATATCAGTCACAACTAAAATGCAAATATTTCCTGCTGTACTGCGTTTAAAACCAGATAATACATCTATAGCAATACGAGAAAATCTCTCACCTGTCAGATCCTTCGTTAGAGAAGAAACGTTAGTTCCTTGCCTAGTTTTCCTTGTTAGGCAGATTTCACATTGTCGAATCCAACGTGTAATATCCGCTCTTAGACCTGGCCAGTAATATCTTTGCTTCATAGCCGAATGACATTTTAGATTACCAAAATGTCCCACACAAGCAGGACCATGATGGCGATCGAATAATTGCTTTCGTATTCCAAATGGTACAACTATTCTGCTGAAAAGTTTTCCTGATGAGGGTTGTCTCCATCGAACACATAATAAATCATTATGCAATATTAATTCATCTTTCTTAGCCAAAATGCAGCAAAAATCATTGCTTTCTGCTCCAGCCTTTTCTGGCCAAGGAATTTTGTTTTCAACATATAATCTTATACGCTTAATATCAGAATCCAAAGATTGTTCAGAAACAAAATTGAGATTTTTAACAGGCGTTTCTTCCACAACTTTAGAACTAGCTATTATAGCATTATGGGCACCACAATCAGTGCAATCTTCCCTTTTACATCTGCTATATGGTAGACGAGAAAGAGAATCTGCATTTATGTGTTTCTTCCCAGGCCTGTGACAAATCACCCCTGGCTTCGTGATATTGTATAATTGGAGGGTCATCAACCATCTAGCCAACATATGTTGAGGCTCTTTAAAACCTATCAGCCAAGTCAGGGAAGCATGATTTGTTCGTACAATAAATTCACCACCTAAGATATAATGTTTGAACTTCGCAGAATAGATCACAACAGCCAGTAATTCCCTATACGTAGTACAGTAATTCCTCTGAGATTTAGAGAAAGAATTGCTGGCATATGCAATAACTTTTTCCTGACCTTCTTGTTCCTGTGAAAGAACAGCTGCCATGCTTTTTCCACTCGCATCAGTATCGAGAATATATAATCCGTCTGCTTGTGGATAAGCAAGCACTGGAGCAGTTGTTAATGCCTTTTTCGTCTGGGCAAACGATATTTCACATTCTGGTGACCAGACAAATTTATATTTTGCGACTTTTCCCGAATCTCTTACAATTTCCTGTATAGGATATACCATCTCAGCAAAATCCTTAATAAATTGTCGGTAATAAGAGGCAAATCCAATAAATGATCTTACTTCTTTCACATTTTTAGGCTGAGGCCAATCGATGACCACTTTAACTTTCTCTGGATCTACACGAATTCCTTCACTGGATACCACTCTGCCCAAATATTCAACTTGTCTCTGGAACATTTTACATTTCTTAGGCTTGAGTTTTAACCCATATTCACGTAGCCTTTGAAAGACTTTTTCCAAATCAATCATGGTTTCTTCGAGCGTTTTCCCGAATAAAATCACATCGTCCAGATAAACCAGACATATATTGTTCACTAATCCACGCAGCATTTTATTCATCATTTTCTGGAATGTAGCAGGAGCATTACAAAGACCAAATGCCATTACTTTGAATTGATATAACCCAGAGGAAGTTATAAAGGCAGTTTTACTCTTGCTTTGCTCATCCATGGCTACTTGCCAATAGCCACTTTCCAGGTCTAACGTACAAAACCAACCATTGCCTCCCAGAGCTTCTAGGCAATCGTCTATACGTGGTAGTGGATATGAATCTTTCTCAGTGACACTATTTAGGCGACGATAGTCGACACAAAAACGAATAGAACCGTCTTTCTTGTTGACCATCACTATAGGAGATGACCAAGGGCTATCACTTTCTTCTATTACACCAGCATCTAACAGTTTTTGTACCTGTTCCTCAGCAGTTTGCTTCTTTTTCGGAATCTGCCGTCTATATGCTTGCTTTATAGGCCTAGCATCCCCAGTATTTATTACATGGGTTGTACGAGAGGTATAGCCTAATGTCTCACCAGGTAAACGAAAAACATCCTTATTCCTTAGAATCATTTCTCCCAATATTTTCTTTTCGTGTTCACTTTTAACATGTACATCTTGAATTAATTTTTCAAGACCTATAGTATTATTAGGTAATTCCTCTACACTACTGGCTGAACAGAAACAGTCAGTAATATGCGCAGGGGACACCTCCACTAGGCTATTTTCGTCTGCTTCATACACATACCCCACAGGTGTATATTTCCTCAGACGTATCGGTAAGGCGGTTGGATTACAGATAGGGATCTTCGTTCTCTTAGTTTTAAATAAATATATATTTAATCCTCCAAAGATTTCCCCATCTTTTCCTTCAACTTCTGGTTCTACCAGATATGGCCTGTCGGTGGGTAGATCTCCTAAATGCACCTCTACAACCTTTACAGCAAATGCACTTATTTGGACATCTTCTTTCACAGTAACTGTCCCCAACGAACCTTTCTTAAGACAATTTATTTTATATTTACCATCTTCAAGAGTCAGTCGACCAGGCCAAGAGATACCACATTTGTATCTCCAGGTAAAATCCATACCTAGAATAGCTTGGTCGCCATCTAAGTGTGATACCACCAGGCAAGCATTTCTATACACAATGCCGCCAATATTGAGATTTAATATTATATAACCCAGTGTATCGATGGGTCCACTTGCAATCGGTTTTACCTTCAATCGTGAAGCGAACAATTGAGGCTTGCAGGCAAGTGAATCATAAAATTCTTTAGAAACCAAGCTGGTTTGAGCCCCAGTATCATAAAGAAATTCTCCACACTTTTCCCCTATCATTACAGGTACATACCATCTCATTTTTACCAATAAAGGAGTTATATGTATCATGGTTTCAGATTCATCCTCTGGATTCGACAAATATGACACCTTTACTTCCCCATCGTCGCTTCTTACAGCACCTATGAGAGCAAGGTCATCATTATCCAAGTTATTCCTACAAATGCTATCCCGATCTAGGCTAGCCTGTGGAGGTTTCCAGGAATTTTTCAATGTCGACTGAGAATTTATAATAATATTATCAGGTGTAAAAGGCTGTTCTACCGGTTTTAATACCTCCTGACATATTCCCTTCTCATTTCCATCTGAATCACCACCTTGAGGATGGCACATATTATCTGGGTATATCGTTGTACTATTTGTACCATTATTGTTAGGAATCAGGGTCTCAAGAATGCTTCCTACTGAGACCCCTTCTCGTTTCCCTGACTCCTCTTCTCTTTTTCCTCTCTATCCTTCTGTAAACATTTCTCCAGAGCTAGAATTTCTGGACATTTCCATTTAGGATGTTCTGTCGATTTACAGAAACGACAATCGTATTGTTGACGATTCTTAAATCCCCCAGAAGGATTCAAATTGCTACCTTTTTTAGCATAAGATTTTTCTTCTTTCGATTCCTTTCCTTGCTGGGCAGTTTGAGAGGGTTTAGTAACAAAATATCTAGGATTTTTATAATTTTGATACCCTTTCTGCTGCATTCTAAAAGAGGTAAATGCAGCTATCTCAGCTTCAAGTTCTGGATCTTCAATTTCAGAACTGGTATTGGTCGATTCTGTGGCGAATGCAGCCAGACTAACTGGTTTTGCTTCCTTAGTTTGGAACGAAACAAAATTAGCGGGTGAATGATCCAGCAAGGAGGTTCTCATTTCTGAACACCCTCCAGCACGTTTCAATTTCACAGCTATATCCACTGCCATCTGTAAAGTATTGGGCTTAGCATACTTCACCCAGAAAGAAGTGAATTTATCTCTCATTCCATCAGCAAAAAGCATTATAGTTTTCTTTTTCAGATTGTCTGGATATTCGTGATAGGCTTTCCTACACAAATCGACCAAAGATTCAGCAAAATGCTGATATGTTTCATCCAATTGTTGGACTCTAGTCTCGTATTCTTTTATACGATCTTCAGGCGTTCTTTCATCCAATTGCACTGAAAGTCTATTTAATACATTGGACAAAGTTAATAAGGACAATTCTCCCCACGTTGTTTGTCCAACATGATCAGATGTGGCGATTATTAACTCTCTGATCATTGTATCATCGTCCCAGCCATATAGATTCATTCGAATCAAGGCTCCTGCAATATACTCTCCCCAATCAGTGCCCTTGTACTTATCCAATGGTTTGGCCTTTGGAGCCTCACGAGGACGAGCACGAATGGGCTTTGGTACAGACATTGGGGTCCCTATATCCTCATATAATACCTCTACGTCCATTTCAGGCATCGTAGATTTCCTTCTCAAACCGTCAATAGGTGTTGAAACAATGTTTGCCCCTATATGATCAGGTATATTAACTGATTTGGCTGTTCGAACAAGTGGTTTCTGAGAAATAACAGGAGGAAGTATATATGATACTTTCGACTCAGGAATTGGCTGTTTAGGCCTATTTATTTGGATTTTATTAGATCTACCAACGTTACCAGCTGGTGTCTCCCATGGCAGACTAATATCGTCTGGTTTCAATGAAAATTGATCTATGTTTGGGGCTCCCTCTGAAGCAGGCCTTGTATATGTATCTACCAATTTTTGAATAGATTTTCGCCTGTTATTTTGCAGATCTGGCTGGGATCCCCAGTATTTATATTCAAATACATTAGGAGCTATTGGGTCGATTTTTTCTTTTGTATAATCGATTGGTGAAAGGACTCTATCTCCCCCAATACATTTAGGCTGAAGTCCCAATCTTCCACACTGGATCATGAGATAATCAACGCTATCTGTTGGTAATTGGTAAGTATTGCTCAAAACAGATTCAGCAAGGATTTTAATATATCGCTTGTCTGCTTCTGTATAAGTTTCAATACCAGAGCCTTTCTCTAGCCCAATTCGTATGATTGTTTCCAAAGAAAGCATATCAGAAACAGCAGGATTATTGTCCTGTAGTCGTTCACTGAATACAGATCCCGCTATGGAGGTATTGTCATGACCAATCCTTTCCCTATGTCTATCGTTAGCCAGAAACGATTCGCCCAAGGAAGAAGCTGGTCTATTTCGATCGCCAGGCCTATATACCTTTCTGGTCATTTTGATATTGGCTGTTTGCCTTGGAGGCTCTTCTGAATAGCTTATAGAGCTTATAGAGGACACATCATGTCCGTATTGCCTATGGCTGGCAGGTGTGGGGGTTGGTGGCCCATTCATAGTGGCCAGCGAGTCACCCACACTTCGAAATTGTATAGAAGGCTGAGAGAAATCAGAATATTGACCATCGTGGATGATTAAATTTTCTGCATTCAACTCAGCATATAATTGTCCATTTATAGACATATAAGGTATGTAATTCTTGTATAAACAAGATATAGATTTCCTAAATTAGAAATTATTACTCCACAAAAGGTCACGGCACCAAAATGTAGTGACCCAAGGGTTCGTTTAGTAGAGGAGAAATAAGAACAGGACAATCGTCAACTATTAATATTCTATTTTAATATGAGCTGGAAGCTCTAACCAGTTGAAACTGGGACATCACGTCCGGAGGTGTTTTACACACAGTTGTATCAGTAACAGATAAAGGAAACGTACAAAGTAAAGGGAAAAGGAGGCACTTGGAAATTGCTCCCACCTAGTGGACCAAGGCGACAATCCTGCCTATACCTTAACATAGAAGAACTTTGTGAGTAGCATAGAAAGTGGGCTTGTCGCCGGGCACTACACGTATACATACATTTTGGATAATGGGTTATGGGATGAGCTGAGGTGAAAAAGCCTCGTATTTACGTGGCTGTTTCCTCAAATAATCCCATAATCTGAAGAAGCAGGCGAAATGCGTGAGTATCGCTAAAACTCTAATAATCATCTTAACAAAAGTTGACAACAAGGTTTATTTCCAGTTTTCAGTTGCCTCCACCTTACTTGTTAAACCCATAATTTTCTAAATCTCATCATGCGCTCTCTGAAATGAAAGTCGATAGAGTAAACGCATATACATGAACTAAATGGCATTTTCCCTGCTACTCTTTCACCTTTCTTTTTTAAAATTAATTATAATATATTACTTATGAAAGTTATGATGGATAGTCCGTCAATGAATTAACTTATCAATTGACGGACCATGAATGTGCAATTTGTTCGCTCACCAACATCTCAAGGGGTGGGGAGGAGAGTGCGCGAGCGCGCTGTAGTCTCACACTGGTAGGAGAGGAGCCAGAGGAGAGGTAAGGACGCTCGTGGTCACATACACACACGAGACAACTCACTTGTAGCACACATGGTAGAGCAGGCACACAGGAGGGCACTACAAACACATTATCATGTCCTTAGCAAGCAAGGCTGCAGGTAGGCTTTAAAGCATTCTACAATACTGTAACCGTTTAGGTACTAATAATTATACACATCCATTTGGCTCATCGGTATACGAACTCGGTGCATATTGTGATGCTATATATTTATATGTTTTTGGTCTGTGTTGGGATAACCTAATCCAATCCCATAAATATAAGTGAATGGACCCTGAAGTATTTTGACAGAAGATGCTGAAGCTTATTATATATATTTTGTGCGATAGCTGTGGCAAACCTACCTGTTAATATGATATTTATTTGGTAATAATCAAGGGTTAGAAGACAGTTTTTGAAGGCCAGTGTGCATTGTTTATTTTCTGCGACCATGCAAGGGCAAAGGACATTAGCAATTACCCAGGCAATTGAACATATGGGTAATTAGCAATCAATTGACTTTCTGATTGGTTGATATTTATTACGATTGGTCAATATATACATACTTTTCCTTGAATGCGAACAATTGCTTCACGTGTAAACAAACAATTGATCATAGCTCTGCTTTATTCAAAAGTGAAATGTGATTTTGAGTAGGTTTTATATTGACCGTGAATGTCTTGGGTTGGAATGAATAACATATTTGAGATTAATTTGTATGATATATTGCATAACATAATTTAGAGCATGACAGCGCATAAAACAACTGAAATTGCAATTACGTGTCTTTTCTAATTTATATACATTTACTGGGTTTAACTCAAATAAAAACAGTCATTTATATTTTCTTATCAAGAGTTCAAACCAAACAAGGTTGTTATCGTTGACAGTTTACTAATTAGACTCGAATTTATTATTAAGGTATTTGAATACGTGCGTTAGATTGTTGTATGTGCTGAAATTGTTTTATTTTCAAATGTCCCTTCCAATATAAATTTATATTTTAACTCACTCCCTTGTTTACTTCTATTTTCAGTATCAGGAGTATGGGGTCAGCGTCGTGAAACACTCTCAGACAACTACATGCCGAGTGGGTTACTCTTAGTAGTTGTCCTTACTGGAATCATCGCATTGGTGGCTCTTCTCTGTCTCATTCTCACATGGGTTGAGAAATGTGAAACACAACACGGGTGCTACCCCAATGAAAGACCATCACTGAGGTCAGGGAGTCAACGTTTAATATCTCTCTTCAAGGCAGTCGCCAGCGTTTTGCCCTTTCGCCGAAATTCCCATTGGCCCTCCTCTTCCGTCCATGATCCCGAAAAATACTCCTACAGAGCTGGATCTCCGAATTCTGAGTGTATGTGTGGCAAAAAACAAGAAAACATTCCAAAGAACTTAATCACTTTAGAAGGAGCCCAGCAGGTCTTAGATCACAATGAAAGCAGATGTGGCTCGGTTGATATTGAAATATATAATATACAAAGAGGTAAAGTCTATTAAAAGAGAATAAAGAGTTCCTTAATCATACTGTTGAACATTTTATGCTTTAGTAATGCATGTTCAACTATATGTCCGTGGAATAAAAGCTATTGATATGATTTTGATTACATTTATGTAGGCCAACTAAAAGCGGCGCATCTATGTGAATCGTATTTTGTAAAACCAAAAAAAAAATACAATGACTACGTGACTATATGCTCCTGGTTAACTTTCTTCTATTGTCACGTGATCTCGCTAATCGATGTATGGACAAAGGAAAGTCCTCAGTTTCTCAGGGGTATTAATGATATAAGGATACTTATAGCGATCAAATATTATATAATAACGAATATAAAACATAATGTGTAAATATATTATACTATAACGATACAAAATCATAATTATTATAATTATTCTACTTTGCTAAATTTTAAAAGTTTCTATTTGCCTGAAGAACGTAAATGAATGGAATCATTTTTAACATTGATGATGTTTTAAGTACAATGTCATGTTGTAACCTTTGATTTCCGATTACATGTTGCTAGCTATCCTTATATTGTCCGGCTCGATTCGAGAACAATTAATTTATAATAGTTATTACGAATAAAATAAGTCAACTGGCGCCCGTCAGTCCAACATCAAGAAGGAAGTATTTTATTAAATTCATTATTCCATTCACATACACGATATAACGTGGTATGGTTGATTATAAGCTGACACAAATACTAATTCATTTTTAAAGTCTTCTACATTAGGAAAGCCAGAGTCCCGCATGCTGACCCAGTGATGTCACTGATAAGGTGGCTAACTCTAAACTATAGATGCAACAAGAGGCAGGAATGTCCCTTAAATCAACATATCCCTGCATGAACTCAAAATAGTGTATAGCTAATAGAATTTTAACTAAACATAGTCAGACAATTATGAAATAATATGTTATCTAAAATTCTTCCGGGCTTACAAATGTAATCTTGGAGTGCGTGTCGCCTTACCAATTTCAGGCTATAAGCCAATTCATGAATTTATAATTATTAGATTTAACATATATGGTAATATATCACAATCTAACATTGTTCACACATAATGTATGAACATATACTTAAAAAACACCAGTCGTCAATGTTAAAAATGATTCCAGAATACTATTATTTTAGATTTTCATTTATATCTGCCATGTCTCTTCGTGTCGACTACTTTACTGGATTCTTTTGAATTCAAACCTCTGCATCAAATACAGTAGGCCTATCCATGTACCACAACCGTGGATGACAAGCATGTTGGGATCCCTGCAGTTGCTGGGAAGACATCCCATCACTCAAGAGATGCGGCTGGTAGTAATTATCGCGGTACAATGAACATTGGTCAAGCACATCACCGGAGAGTGTTATCTGTGACACTCACGTTTATTTAAGGTGGCACAGTGTCGACGTATCTGATGAGAAGCCGATAAGAAGTGACTGTCGCCTTGTCCTCAGCGATCGTAACTATGTGGACATGCGATTAGAAATTTGCGAAGGTATTCTTGATAATAATGATAATAATGAAAATGATAAACCATTCATTTGTACTTTGTTTACAAAAAAGACATGTCCATATGGAAATTACCCCAGATCTAGGACAGACCTATGCATTCTCATAATTCGCGGAATAAATTACATGATTTGAATTTCTGATGCATTTATATCTTTGAAAGTATTATAGATTGTATACCATACAACTCTAAACATGAAATGAGTACCGTAATATGCTATGCATAACGCATATTGCGTATTCAATCAAATTTTGGGTGGGCATGTGGGTCCTAAACGTCTAAAATGTACCAAATGGTCTAATTGTGGCAGTGGTATAAAGAAAAATGGCCCAATTGTTGCAGTAATATATAAAAGTGGCCCTATTGTGGTAGAAGTATTTAAAAATGACCCTATTGTGATAGTAGTATATAAAAATGGCCCAATTATGGTAGTAGTATATAAAAATGGCCCTACTGTCGTAGAAGTATATAAAAATGGCCCTATTGTGATAGTATATAGAAATGGCCCAATTATGGTAGTAGTATATTAAAATGGCTCTATTGGGGTAGTAGTATACAAAAATGGCTCTATTTTGATAGTAGTATATAAAAATGGCCCAATTGCTCAATTGTGGTAGTAGTATATAAAAGTGGCCCAATTATGGTAGTAGTATATTAAAATGGCCCTAAAGAATGGCTCTATTGGGGTAGTAGTAGTACACAAAAATGGCTCTATTTTGATAGTAGTATATAAAAATGGTCCAATTGCTCAATTGTGGTAGTAGTATATAAAATTGGCCAATTATGGTAGTAGTATATTAAAATGGCTCTATTGGGGTAGTAGTACACAAAAATGGCTCTATTTTAATAGTATATAAAAATTGCTCAATTGTGGTAGTAGTATATAAACATGGCCCAATTATGGTAGTAGTATATAAAAATGGCCCTATTGTGATGGTAGTATACAAAAATGGCTCTGGCAAATTATGGAAGTAGTATATAAAAATGGCTCTATTCGGGCAGTAGTATACAAAAATGGCTCTATTTTGATAGTATATAAAAATGGCCCAATTGTTCAATTGTGGTAGTAGTATATAAAAATTGCCCGAGTGTCGTTGTCCTAAATGTGGTAATAGTATATTATTAAAATGTCTTAATATATAAAAATGTCCTAATAGTAGTATATAAAAGTGGTCTAAGTCTGGTAGTAGTAAATAACAATGTCCTAAATGTGCTAGTAGTATATGAAATGTCCTAATGTGCTAGTAGTATATGAAAATTCCTTAAGTGTAGTGGTAGTAGTATTTAACAGAAGAAATTTGTCACTGGGTAGTAATAGAGCACATACGTTGATTCAAATTCTCTTAATTACCAATTTTCTTTCATTGACGGATCCAATCGGAAAAAAAGAAACTGGAAAACACAGACAGTAACATGCTTACAGCTGTATGACAAGGGGATTTGTCGAAGAGCATATTGTTGAATCTCAGCATGTATGAAATTTTAAAAATGTTTTAGGCTTAAAAGAGAAACGGAAATATATGAAAAAATGAATACAAAAATGTATATAGACATTCGTACGGCGTGCAATTACAAGTAAATATTATTCCTACTATATAGTAAATATTGAAAACTGAAAAGTGCTAAAAGGAATATTAGTCTGGTATGCCCAAATATATCTTTGTGTGATCTCTATATAATCAGAAGAACACATTTCGCTTACTAATACTAAGCGACAATAAAATAATGAAATGTATTAAATATGAATTTGTTTTGTAGAGGGAAAGAACATTTAAGCGCAACATAAAACATAGTCGAAAGTAGCATATAAATGGGGAATCCAATAAACCGAATCCTTGTTAACCTACCACAGTATCAAATGATTGACAATTAGTAGATAAAAAGGATGCATCTCACGGTAAATCCATTCACCACATGTCCATTGATAGAAGGAATTTCCCAAGCAGCAAATGGGGTTAGTGGTTATTGCAGGTACATTTCTCACATCTGTGAGAAAAAGGAGTAATCAAGGCAACTCCAATCATAGGGTTCATTCATGCAGGTCAAGTTCTTTGTAGCAACGCGATTTTTTGACACTGAAAACAACCGCATATCGTAATCATTATATTAAACACCTTTAAAGTATAATGCATTCATTTTTGATACTCCAACATCAGGTTAATTATCATTTTCAAAATCAAGAGGTGATTATGAGCTAAAGATCTGATGACAAGTATGGGGAAAAGGGTTAAAGAACCATTTTGATCCAATTTGACGGTGTCTCGACCGGGGTGATGGGGTCTGGGGGGAACATAGTATCCCTATCGGATAACCATCAGACCAGATGAAAGGTACACTTATTGGATTAATCACTCCGTGTGTCTGTGACGTTCGGTGACGCAGCTCGTGACGTCACTAGATATGTGTCGCTGAAAAGGTAAGAAGTTCTTCTCGTGTGTGGCGCGGGAAAAACACTTGACGGTATAAAACTGGGAAAAGGAGGATTAGCAGCATCAGTCTGAGAAGAGAACAACTACTGGCAACAGAGACTGGCGAGCCTTTGCATTGCCAGGGTGCAAACAGACATTTCGGAGCTCACATTATTTGGGAGAAGATCATCAGGGAAATACAGACAGTAAGTATTTTTCACGAATAATTCCAGTGAGAAATATGTAGTGTTGTCATGTATTATTTCTGACTAATCCCTTTGACATAATTATCGTCTGTATATGAATATACCCCAAAATTGCGACTTCAATGTACCATTATTATTGATATCATTATCACCACAACTATTAAAACAGGGAAGCCTTCATCGACTGATTGTATGCCATACCAATGTTTTCTAAACTAAAGGTTTTTATGACGTCATAGTTATCCAACAACAATTCTTGAAATTTTAATTTTAAAATAATATTATTTTATTGCTTACCTACGTGGAAGAAAAAAGCTACAGAATCATATATGGGAATAAGATAATCGCCTATATACGTCACTGAATGTGTAAGTTGCAATGCATCAAGGGGTACATCCCTGTGTGATGGGAAGAATGACCGGTGGTATCATGTAGGTACACACATGTCCATTCATGCAAATACAGATTGAGTACATTCACTGCTTTTCTTACAGCGCCTCTGCTTTTGCTTTGTTCTGTCACACACAACTCATGTGATTCCTTATCAGTTAGAACACAATTAATGACCCCAGTATAACCACGTTGTGCGTAGCTCATAAAATCATTTGAAACCAGCAGAAGGGAACATTCGCTGCGTAATGTGCACAATAGTACCTATATTCTAAATTCTTGCAAAACAATTTTTCTGGCTGAAATGAATGGGGCATATATGGAGTCTAAATACCAAGCGATACGGATACAGTTGCATTATTTTTTTTATATTAATTAATTAATATTTTAATTCTCAAGGAATAGATATATGTATTGGGGGTGGGTACGCCGAGACTATTACACAGTATTATAGGGCCTGACCAGATTTTGATTCTGCTTGAATTCGCTCAGAATATCCCTCGAGTCATCTAAATAAGATTGTTGAGCAGTCCCCAATCGTGGAGACACTTCATTGTATCATGACTGGGGAAAAACTTTTCTTTTCTTTTGCATATGCGCATTCTGACTCAAATTTACTCAATTAGCAAATTTTATGTGTATACAAATTCTTGATCATGGAATAGTCACATTTTTCTAACATCCCAGCATGGCGGCATTATAAAACATGGGAATCTAGAAATCTAGATGGTGTTATACATCATATTACGTAATAATGACGTAACAGCTAGTGTGTAACCACTTTAGACCAGTAATTATCATTAATTATTATTATTATATTTAGTATTCTAAATTAGTAACATGTTCATATGTCATAAGGTAACATCAACCAGGAATTTATTGCGGTAATTACAGTTCAGGTAGCACCCCCACCTACTTTAGTATTCCTCAATAGCCACATGGACCAAACACTTATTCTACAATAAACATTTATTCTAGATCTTAGGATCACAGCCTTTAGACTTCTTCTTTATATTTCTTATTCATACTTCCCATAATTATTCGATTAGCGATAATTGTGTCTGCTAATTTTAGATGCTCTTTAAGAGTGAAGAAGCGAATGTATCGACCTATGTTTAAATTCCATTATCGTCAAATACACAGGCCTCAATGTGGAAACTGATGCTCATCATACATGTTTTTTATTTTTTATTTTCCATAAACATGCCATTTTGCAATGATATTCTCAGCTTAAGTAGAAGAAAATACTGATGCCGTCATATTTATTTATATATTGTACATTATACTCAATTACTCAGTATTTCATACTGACCATCTGCACAACAGAACATTAACATATTTTGGGGATTTCTGTCATATGAGTTAAACACTCCATGATAATTTAGTGAAAATAATAAGTGAAGGATGAATGTAACACCGTGCGCACATTCCATAGCTCTCTAAGGATTCGTAAATAATCAGACAAATTCCATATTCCAAAAAGGGTTAACATTCGTCATATCACATTGAGTTTGCAATAGCTGGGGAGAAGTCATTTATGTGACCCTCCGTAACAAAACATCCCAATATCTTCTTTTCAAAGCTATTATAAATATTTTAAAGCCAACTATATATCCAGTCCTTGTCCGATAGATATGTTCTCTCAAACCAACTGATCATTGAATTCCAAATGTTGCATGCACTGGGAGACCAGATAGATAATGTCAAAAGTTGAAAAGATCGTACAATTAAGAGTTCTGTAATGATAGATAAAAAGACTCTCGACATAAATCCAATGCAAGGCCAAATTGACACCAACACTGTGGCAACATTAATCAAGGATACCCCTTTACCTCATCACATATGCATGGCCAACGTAATTAAAGGGGGACATCGTTTGCATTATATGTGTTTCGGTATTTATATACCTCTGACATGTATGAAACAAATCCTCAGAGATCATAATCAATACTAGATCATAAGTATTTCATTATCATTGTCATCATGACAGTCGTTTTTGGATAAAACAAAATCTGATAGTGATGAGGTAAAGCCAAGGTGAGGATGATTGTAAAGCGACTGAATGATTTCTGTACCACACAAACACGTTACTGGTATCTTCCCTAAAATAATAAAAGCATTTCCACACTCTTAATTTTCACACAGCCTGAAGTTAAAGTTATTAGAGTATTCCTTGGTGTTGTATGCCTCCACAAACACATAAATAAGCAACCCATATGAATGGAAAAAGTTAAACCTAGAAAACGTTTATGAACTGAAACCCACTTTACCTCATAATAAATTATATAAGTAGGTGACCAATGACCAAGTCCACAGTGAACAAGTCCCCCAGCCTACCTCAACGGGCACACCAGGCTGGAATCTGTTTAGGACGAGGTTCTCCTCCAGCTGGGTCAATATAGTGGCTTTAATATGATAACTTTTAAGATTTTCTTTTTTAAGATGTAGGGAAGTCTACTTAGGGAGACGCTAGCAGTTTTTTGTTTTTAATCCCCTAAAGTAAAATTTTCTTTTTCAAACAATACAAAGAAGACTAGTGTTATATGAAGATTTGTCTATCTTGGATATGGAATAGTTGTAGAATTATTGTAGGAAAATAAGAAGAATAAAGAAGTCTAAAGGCTGTGATCCTAAGATCTAGAATGGATGTTTATTATAATCTAAGCATACAGGTGGGTGTTTGGTCTAGTGCAAGTCTACGTCAGTATTGGCACACCAGGATTTTTCAAACGTTTTGTATCTGACAACGATGCAGATTCAGTATAATGTTAACAGGGGCCAAGATGATTCTTGATAGGCCGAGTCTCTTCCACTGATATAATTAAATAAAATCTGATGGACTTGTGTTTATTTGAGAATTTTGTCACTTACTCACCAACCTATAATTAAAAGTAGTTTTGTAAAAGTTTAATGACACAGGGAACACAAAAGTCACGCTCCACATAGCTTATTGTTAATATTTCTTCTTACTCCTATGTAAGACCACAAATATAATTCAATTCTCCAAACGCCATGAATTGCATCCTGCCCTTCCTAAGTAGAACGATTGGGAAGATTTCTATGGGAAAATCATGGAATAAATAACAGTATCGGGAATGGTCTCTACATTTAGGGCCTATAGATTGCCTGGAGGTCAGAGTGAGTTGATTGTATGCACGAGAAGGACCCATCGCACCCATCTTCCCACTCGCATCATGAGGTGTTTTCTTTTTTTAAATAAGTTATTCATATATTATTCTCTCTCTTTCTTCTCTCTCTGATCTCCAGGTCTTCTTCTTTCTATCCTCACCCCGGATCCTCACGTTCCTTGTTTTCCTCCTCGTGTCTGTTCGAAGTTTTTCTATTCTTTTCACACTATGTAACTCTCAATCTTCTTTATCTTGTCTTGTATCTGCTCATATCTCCCTCTATCTTCTCATTATCATGCGGTGTTAACATCGAGCAATATCTATGCATAATTAGCATATACTAATCCAGTGGAACCTCTCTAATGCGACCACCCATGGGTGGGTCTCTTTAGGGGGCTAATCTAATGAGCGGAAAAGAATTCGGGACTGAGAGAAACTGGTTTTAATAGAGGTTTTGTCTCTATAAAGATGTGGTCTTTATGCGAGGTTCCACTGTATATACGAGCCGGCTGCATTTAAAAGAGCTATCAAGAGGCGCATCTTTCAAATGGATGAAAATAAAATATTGTAGAATAATATATAGACCGGTATCACATATATGCTTAAGAGAGATCGATTTTTAAAGAAATATATTAAAGCTTAGATGCGTAGAACAGGTTAAAGTTAGACAATTACGACAAGTCAAGAAAAGGACAAACGTTGCAGAATTGTGTGCAGCCATGGCCAGGTCGAATCTGGTATGAATCTTTATGCAAAAGCATGCCCGCAAGAATTTGTCATACTCAGAATAAAAGAAGAACTACAACTTAATGGGCACAACTACCATCCTTTTCTAATCTATCATTTAAAAAGTCCATATTAAATCGCAAACATGTAAACTTGTGTGAGATAGATATGAAATGTTACGAATGACTGTGTCCCAAGCAACATTTGTAGTCGTGACATTATGTATTCTACTTAGAAGTTTTAAGACCATTTTAATTGAAAAATTATCCTGACTACAATAGGATTACTTTCAATCATGCAAATCATTTACTAACGCTTGGCTCCTTAACCCGATGTCCCCGAAGGTTCATGGAGGGCCGAATTGTACCAACTGGTTCTAATTTGTGCAACGTTCCAATATGTTCACAAATTTGTGAAATATATTCATCAATCGACAAAGCATGGTACATGTTAAAGAAAAAGGTTTGGTTGTACTGGAAGCGCAAGAGGATACATATTGTGCTGAGCGTCACTCATGGGGGAAAACACAAGATGGCGAACACACACGTTCACTGTTATAACACCATCGATACTGTGGAGTATTAAGTTATTATAACTGTTATTGGTAACTGTCGGAAGAAATGGTACCCTCGCTGTACCATATGGACATGTCGACCTTTTTGTCAATCACTTATACTCGCTCATTTGTACTCTTCTGTACTCTATGAAAGTGGCAAATAAACAACAACTTATCTTATCTTATCTTAAGAGTTTTGGCCACCTCTTGACTTACAAACGTAGCTCTTTGCCTTCTTTAGAATCAATTTCTCTCATGATAATTTCTGTTTGTAGATATTTGATGCAAATCGTATTTTTCTGTAGTAGGAATTATCTTATATTCGCGTGTTAGAGTGTAAAGTTGTGTTTTTCTTTCAGGTGAGAAAACGCCCACAGCAAAATGGTCGGCTCTATTGCCGTCACCCTTCCCCTTCTCTGTCTTCCAATCCTGTTTCTGTTTGTTGAAACACACAGACACAGCACTACTCACGACACAAGGTTTGATGACAAGTCCCTGCACTCCTCTAGTGAATTTGATCAGAGCTTCAGACTTAAAGCAACATCAGTTATCAACAGAGAACTGAATAGGCAAAGCAATCTAAAAAATGCAAGAGCCAGAGATGACACTATAATTGATGTCGGACAGATGGCTAGAAAAGATACAAGGAGAGATGTCCGGAGAGAAGCAAGAGATGATACGAGAAGGGATGTCAGACAACTAGCTAGAGATGACACAAGGAGAGATGTCAGGAAAGAAGCAAGAGATGATACCAGAAGGGATGTCAGACAGTTGGCCCGAGATGATACCAGAAGGGATGTCAGACAGTTGGCCCGAGATGATACCAGAAGGGATGTCAGACAGTTGGCCCGAGATGATATCAGAAGGGATGTCAGACAGTTGGCCCGAGATGATACCAGGAGAGATACCAGGAGAGAAGCTAGAGATGATACAAGGAGAGATGTCAGACAATTGGCTAGAGATGATACCAGGAGAGATGTCAGACAGATGGCTAGAGATGATACAAGCAGAGATGTTAGACAACTGGCTAGAGATGATACAAGGAGAGATGTCAGACAATTGGCCAGAGATGATACCAGGAGAGATGTCAGGCAATTGGCCAGAGATGATACCAGGAGAGATACCAGACAGTTGGCTAGAGATGATACCAGTAGAGATGTCAGACAACTGGCTAGAGATGATACACAGAGAGATGTTAGAAGGGAAACAAGGGAAGACACAAGAAGGGATGTCAGACAACTGGCTAGAGCTGATACAAGGAGAGATGTCAGACAACTAGCAAGAGATGATTCAAGGAGAGAAGTCAGACAACTGGCTAGAGATGATACAAGGAGAGATGTCAGACAACTGGCTAGAGATGATACAAGGAGAGATGTCAGACAGATGGCTAAAGATGATACAAGGAGAGATGTCAGACAACTGGCTAGAGCTGATACAAGGAGAGATGTCAGACAACTAGCAAGAGATGATTCAAGGAGAGAAGTCAGACAACTGGCTAGAGATGATACCAGGAGAGATGTCAGACAACTGGCTAGAGATGATACAAGGAGAGATGTCAGACAGTTGGCCAGAGATGATACAAGGAGAGATACCAGGATAGAAGCTAGAGATGATACCAGAAGAAATGTCAGACAACTGGCTAGAGATGATACAAGGAGAGATGTCAGACAATTGGCTAGAGATGATACAAGAAAAGATGTTAGACAACTGGCTAGAGATGATACAAGGAGAGATGTCAGACAATTGGCCAGAGATGATACCAGGAGAGATGTTAGAAGGGAAACAAGGGAAGACACAAGAAGGGATGTCAGACAACTGACTAGAGATGATACAAGGAGAGATGCCAGACAATTGGCTAGAGATGATACAAGGAAAGATGTCAGACAATTGGCTAGAGATGATACAAGGAGAAATGCCAGACAGATGGCTAGAGATGATACAAGGAGAAATGCCAGACAGATGGCTAGAGATGATACCAGGAGAGATGTCAGACAATTGGCTAGAGATGATACAAGGAGAGATACCAGGATAGAAGCTAGAGATGATACAAGGAGAGATGCCAGACAACTGGCCAGAGATGATACAAGGCAAGATGTCAGGCAACTGGCAAGAGATGATACAAGAAGAGATGTTAGAAGGGAAACAAGGGAAGACACAAGAAGGGATGTCAGACAACTGGCTAGAGATGATACAAGGAGAGATACCAGGATAGAAGCTAGAGATGACACCAGAAGAAATTTCAGACAGATGGCCAGAGATGATACCAGGAGAGATGTCAGACAATTGGCTAGAGATGACACAAGGAGAGATGTCAGACAATTGGCTAGAGATGATACAAGGAGAGATGTTAGACAACTGGCTAGAGATGATACCAGAAGAAATGCCAGACAGATGGCTAGAGATGATACCAGGAGAGATGTCAGACAAGTGGCAAGAGATGACACAAGGAGAGATGTCAGACAACTGGCTAAAGATGATACAAGGAGAGATGTCAGACAACTGGCTAGAGATGATACAAGGAGAGATGTCAGACAATTGGCCAGAGATGATACCGGGAGAGATGTCAGACAACTGGCCAGAGATGATACAAGAGGGGATGTCAGACAACTGGCTAGAGCTGATACAAGGAGAGATGTCAGACAATTGGCTAGAGATGATACAAGGAGAGATGTCAGACAATTGGCCAGAGATGATACCAGGAGAGATGTCAGACAGTTGGCTAGAGATGACACAAGGAGAAATGTCAGGCAGCTGGCTAGAGATGATACAAGGAGAGATGTCAGACAACTGGCTAGAGATGATACCAGGAGAGATGTCAGACAACTGGCCAGAGATGATACAAGGAGAGATGTTAGAAGGGAAACAAGGGAAGACACAAGAAGGGATGTCAGACAACTGACTAGAGATGATACAAGGAGAGATGCCAGACAATTGGCCAGAGATGATACCAGGAGAGATGTCAGACAGTTGGCTAGAGATGATACAAGGAGAGATGTCAGACAATTGGCCAGAGATGATACCAGGAGAGATGTCAGGCAGCTGGCTAGAGATGATACCAGGAGAGATGTCAGGCAGCTGGCTAGAGATGATACAAGGAGAGATGTCAGACAACTGGCTAGAGATGACACAAGGAGAGATGTCAGACAACTGGCTAGAGATGATACAAGGAGAGATGTCAGACAACTGGCTAGAGATGATACAAGGAGAGATGTCAGACAACTGGCTAGAGATGATACAAGGAGAGATGCCAGACAACTGGGTAGAGATGATACAAGGAGAGATGTTAGACAACTGGCTAGAGATGATACAAGGAGAGATGTCAGACAACTGGCTAGAGATGATACAAGGAGAGATGTCAGACAATTGGCTAGAGATGATACAAGGAGAGATGCCAGACAATTGGCCAGAGATGATACAAGGCGAGATGTCAGACAACTGGCTAGAGATGATACAAGGAGAGATGTCAGACAACTGGCTAGAGATGATACCAGGAGAGATGTCAGACAACTGGCCAGAGATGATACAAGGAGAGATGTTAGGAGAGAGGTTAGAGATGATACTAGGAGCCATGTTACAAGAGAAGTTAGGAATGTACGGACAGAAACGAGAAGGGCAGTAATGAATATGGATTCAAAAAGGGACTCAGCATCTTCATTTAGAAGGCAAGTGCGGATTGATGTAAGACATGAAACCAGAAGGGATTTGAGACGTGGTACCAGGGCGACTAGGGCTTATGCCACACAACGGTTCACAAGGAAGGCATCTAACCAACAAAGTAATGGCGATATGGTTCAAAATATTTGGACAGAATCTCAATCCAAATCATTGGCAGCTACAGACACCATTCACAATAATCACATAGTGAAACTGACATCCATATTGAAGTGCCCAGCAAGTGACGGATTGGATGTTGTATACAGACAGTACAGTGGGCAATGTTCCATATTTGAATATACACATAATACTGGCGACCATGTAAATGTCGAGGATGATCTTCATCTATCTCCACTTATGACCAGCGTTAGCCATGCGTCTACAGAAGGAGATATGTTGAGTAATAGACAGCCGCACACATCAGATCATGAAAACTCTGATGATAATATGAAATATCTCCTTCACAATGGAGACTTTGGGACTAAGCCTTCACTTTCATCCTATCTGGAAGAAGGTTCTGAATCCGAAATTCTGTCTAACAGTGAATATGATGGAAAATGGGTCAGTGTACACCTCGGAAAAACCTACCTACAGAATATACAACACTTCTTGGTTCAATTGGTAAGAACGTGATCTGTTGATACAAGCAATATTATTGTAAACCTCACCAGTGTCAATTCTCTATCGTAAGGCCATATTGGCTCATATTGAAATTGACAGATGTTATTGATTCCTTATTTAATGTGTTTTCAATTTAAAAAGAAATCTGTTTGTTCATATCTAATTAACCACTAATTCCTTTGCTTATAGCTCCAGACCCCAGAAGCAAATTTTGGCCGCTACAGGAAATCTGATGACCAAAGGTATGTGTATCAGGCGTGTATAAGAAGATATTTTGTTGACCTTGATTGCTTCATCTCTGAACTTGTTATTACAATACCACATATATGACAAAGAAATATGTTCATAGCATAAAAACGTGTTAGATTTTTTTCAAGAACTTTAGTGAAAACATAACCATGAAAATAAGTGAAAGGTTATCCCGTGGCCTGTGGTATAGTACATCCCAATAAACACACTTTTAAGGTCATCATCCGAGTAACGAGAAGCAGCCCGAAAGCTTGTAAAATAAAACAAAAATATAAGCAGCCCTTTTATTTTAATATTACTGAAGAAAAATCTAATTTAACCCCTGCCCCACCGATACACAGCGATGTCCCCCACCTCTAAGATTTTTAAAGTGTCAGTTATCCCTAAAATATTAAAATCTAATTCTATGCAATCAATATTTTACAACGGCCCAGAAAACATCAAGCACAAGCTAATATATTAAGGGGTCTGGACATTTAGAGAGGGAAAAAATAGTGCCGAAGTTTACTCGTCATAGGTGCGAGGGAGGCGACGTCACTCATATATCTATAGGTTCGAAGTGCTCCCTTGCATAGATCAGGCTTTCTTTATAATCTTTATATCTTTTGGGCTCAGAAAACTAGAATTTGGGGGTTACATGTGTGAATACGACATGAGAGTTCAATAACACAAAGTGATATCTACTTCATAATCAATCTACTGCATGCCATGGCACGTTAACAAATTCTGCGATACATCCCCCCCACCCCCACCCCTGCCCCTAAAGAAAACAAATGTTAATCTTTTCGGTAGCAATCCAATTCAATGTCATGATATTTTCTGTCGCATAGAACCATGATATTTATCCAGAAATCCCTATTTTTTGATTATTCATTTTTCCAACAATCTAATCTTAAACTAATTAAATAAACACTAAATAAAAACTAATAAAAAACTAAATAAAAACAATGTTTTAACAACACAGGTCTACGGAAACCTCTTCCAACCCCTTAAGAATTAACACATTCATATTCGACTAGCCTGCTGAGCTGCCCGCTGTACCTCAGTCATGCAGCCAGGGGAGGAATATTTCGTCTAATGCTCGATGTATATAATATAATAAAAAATCTCATTTGCGAGGACTATACTATACAGATGTATACAGAGGTCATTAGTATATGCGCTGCTATTTCTGTTAAGCTATTTCTAAATATGCATGTTATACTATGTAATATTCCAGCATAACAGATAACTTCTCAAAGACTGTCATTCTGGGTGTGGCCAGTCTCTTCACCGTCAAGGCAATCCAAGCAGTCTGAGAAGAACAACATGCATCCGACGGTCATCGGTGACAAACAACTCTTATAAACAACAGCCCCTCTACTTCTCAGCTGCTGGGGCTGTTAACATAGAGTCGCTCATAGTGTCTCGGTGTGGTGTGGTGACGTATTTGTCCTATCATGACTAATCATTTGACTATTGTCTGATTAGTGAAACTGACTTTAGGTCGGACTAAGCCTTATGCTCTATAGAGGCGAGCTAGTTACCAGATAAACCCGTGCATGCCACCAGAGACAGAGTGCTATCATGGAAGATCAGACGGAATTGCTTCATAAAAATGTTAACAGGAATTCCGGAAAAATGTTCACGCTAATAAATTAGATTTGACATAATGTATAGACTTTTTATAGTTGCGTTCTGATATTCGGTACTGCAATAATTACCTTCATGCGTGATTATTTCCTATTGCTACTGCTCATAGTGTTATATTTGTATATAAACATAAGTAAGATGCCTATTTATCTAGAAATAGGAGTCTTTTAAAATTATTGTCTGTAATAAAATATAGATACAACCTAGAATCAACGCTCGAAGAGTTTTATTTTGAATTAATATATGCCCGCGTATCGAAAAGAGGGTGGTTGTGAAGTGTCCCGAATCCAATCTTTTATGAAAACTAATATGCAGTCGATTAAATCAAGCTGATAGCAGATGTTTCTATAACGTACCTTGTCAAGATATTTCTGGGTCCGTCTTTGGGGATCAGACAACAGATTGTATATAAGATTATGTACTACTAGTCGGGCCGCCCAACACGTAATATCAAAGTATGCAGTCAAAAATGATATATCAAACTCAACATTTGATACCACAAAACACGTGAGTACTTTATTCAACCCATTGCCGTTTAGGCACATCGGCTTCCACTCCGTAAAATATCCAACGGCTTTTGATAAGAAATGACCCTTATCATAGAATTGTTATTAACGGACACTAATTGTTTCATTGTTGGCCTTAGCAAAGACGAATATTGAAGATAAACATTTGCTTATAGTTCTCATTCGCCATAAAATATCTACCAGTTAAAAGAAGTATATCTGATGAATACAAACATCATGCACATACATTGGCAGAGGGAGGTTGTGTTGGTGTGCGGGTGTGTGCGTGGGGGTGCATGCATGGGGCGCATGTATTCCTCTCTACGTATATACAATATTAAATATACCAAGGAATCGTTGTGAACCACCCTCATCAATACGGGGAGGCAGATACAACTCTGTTTGGCGCACTCCTATCCTGTAGAGGAACAATTTAATGTTGTTTATTAAAGAATTTGTTTAAATCAATTTCATGTTGGAATCAACACAACGGTTTACAGCTGTGTAC
This sequence comes from Sthenelais limicola, assembly GCA_942159475.1. Lineage (NCBI taxonomy): Eukaryota > Metazoa > Annelida > Polychaeta > Phyllodocida > Sigalionidae > Sthenelais > Sthenelais limicola. The sequence goes on along the minus strand of OW804097.1, from coordinate 70,491,751 downwards.
ACTCTAAGAAAAAAGGGTTCTTTTGGGTTCTAGATAGAACCCCATGGTTCTACCAAGAACCCTAGGGTTCTTTGACACCTAAAAGGGTTCTTCGGGACCACCGGGGGTTCCATCTAGAACCATAGGGGTTCTTCATAGATTTCTCACCAGGTGGCAGTACCGTGGAACTTGGCTTTCACTAGGTGCCCTCACAGGTTACTACATGCTATTTACAATTTCTATTAAAACAAAAGTCTCACTAGTAATACTTATATGAGGCATTTATACCTTATAGATATTACACTTTATAAACTTGGGAATATTGAAAGCAATGAAATCAATACTTTATTTGTATAACTTATCTGCTTGATGTGGAAAAATGTTGTGAAGAAAGCACCCTTATAATTCTAATATTATTACTATGAGTACTACTGAAGTACCAAAATTGTCAAACACCAAGTTGCAATGGATACCTATGTCAGCTGTAGGAGAGGATTATATTAAGGGTAAGTTTAAGTGATGGAAATGGATGAGGAACTCTGAAAAAGTCAAGCAAAGGGACTGCATATAATATGCAGTCTCTCCTTGAATGCTCTTGGGCAAAATGCTTCTGTGGAGAAACATGCTGCCTTAGCACTGAGCACAAATCTGCTATTATAAGGACCAGTCTAGATTCAACAGGGAATAATGAATTCATTACTTTATTCAGAATTAACGTTGTAAATTACAAGCAATTTTAGGGATGCCAAATCAGGGTTCTATGTAAAACCCTACCTATTTTGGCCAGAGGGTTCTTCAAAGGGTTCTTCAAATCGAGGGTTCTATGTAGAACCCTGCCTATTCCCGAAACGGGGGTTCTACTTAGAACCCTCAAAAAAGGGTTCTAAGTAGAACCCTTAGGGGTTCTGCCATGTCGACAAGCTGAAGAACCCTTAAGGGTTCTTGTTAGAACCCTTTCTTCTTAGAGTGTACATGTATGTATACTTTCATTGTACATGACGCGAATTCATCTTTTGCATTCGAATGGCTCCAATCTATTACAGAGATCCCCTGTCTTTAGGCGAATTTAAAAGAAAGTTAAAGAATAACCTGAGAACTGACAGAGAGAACTAACAACATGTATCTATAATTTGACCACTCATCATGAAAGCATGAAGTAACTGAGTGATATTCTAAAATCCTATCCAATAACCTTGTTATTCATCATTCTCCTTCCTCAATCATATATACGGTACCTAATTTACTAGACATCATTGAGTGTAGCCTACATTTCTTTTACAGCTATTAGACGTAAAATAGGAGAAATCCTAGTGTCAGCAGAAATATATTGACTAAATAATTAAAACAAATCCGAAACGTCATTTTCTGCTGTATCTATACTACTATATAGTTAGGGCAAGTATTTGGGGCAATTGTGTTTAAAACATACCAAGAACAACAATTTTAAAGATCCTGGATGCCTACTTTTAAATCTTTGTTCCCCAAATTAAAACAGTGGTCGATCCTGTATAGATCATTATTCAGGAGAAAGTTATAGGTAGCTGGACCGCGCTATTTAGCAGATACCCATAATTATAAGCGAACGCGGCGTGACGGCTGCTTGGTGCGTGACAGTTTACGAACGCACCGCTTGGCTCACCTGGGCATGCACAGGTGAGCACACCTTTGTTATGTTACCTGCCACCATGTGATTGGCAAAGGAACCAACAAATCCGCATTTCTCGGACTTTATTCAATCATTTTTTTTATCTTTATGCGCTATTCGCTTAGTCACTTGTGACTAGTCGATTGCGTTCAAAATTGTAATATTTAGTCAGGTAGTTGAGGAAAAAACTAAATAAGTCCCTTCTAGGAGTCATCGCTTAATAATCCCATTCTTCGATGGAAACACCATGATAAGCTTATTTTGAAAAATGTTAGTTTCCTCGCTCCACCATTTTCAGGTATCGCTTCTCGGCCTTTTGGCTAAGATCAAAGTGTAGTATCTGTTCTTATCAGCTTAATATCTGATATGCGGTGCATGCACCGCTTCGATATTAAACTGATTTTTGGAACTGGGTGGTAGCTCAGGGGTTTACTCCTCTACCACCACGGGTTGGCCCGGTATTGCAGTACCTCCGGGATCGGCCCACTCCCTCCGGGGAAATAAATAAATCAAAAGTCATAGCAACAGCTGTTTTTCATATAGGAGGAAGACACCGAAAGTCTGAAACCACTATTTCCCTCAATTTACTTATTTGATTCCGTTAATAAAATGTAATTATTGTCCATGTTCAGGCTCATGTTTTTTTCGATATACAATTTCCCACTTCACGCATGACGCCATTGAGGGAAAAAGTATAATTTACGTTATCCCGAAGAAAATATAGCGAGGCAATGACAATGCAAGGACTCGCTTACATAACTACAGCTAGGGGACGTCATCATGGTTGCACTTCTCATGAGGGTCTAAAGGCCTATATCCTATACGCACTGGAACTTTCACCAGACGCAGAAAAATGGGACTTTCCGATTACTATGTCAATAAACCCGACACAAAACCACTAAAATATGGTCTTATCTCATTATAATAACAATGTTCGTATTCGAATCTCGTATTCGGGGCACTACTGGTAAAGTATGTACACAGGAACCTGCATTATTCAGGTTGGAAGGCAAGAGTGGTGTGTTGGGGGGGGGGGGGGGGGGGGGGGGGCTGCTGGTATTTACATTTGTTCGTTATGTACTGGAACAAATCTTTCAGGAACGTTTTTTATTCTTTCTTTGATTGTCATTTTGATAATTTTCATTCGCAGTAAATACCTATCTAGAGATAGATGTTGTAAATTAAAATGATTTGTCGCGTATAAAGGAGTATACCCTCGACGCCTCCCCTCGGGTCTTATGATCAAAATAAAACTACATATATGACACGGCCCACATTCTTAGAGGTCACCGTCGCCAGCTATAGTCGGGATATACCTCATGGTGTAGTGTCCCGTGTAGTGTATAGACTAATCTATATGCCTGGTTTATTTACATGTATATTCTTCGGGTTTCGAGAACGAACAGGGTTGAAATTGGGGGAGCCCAAATACCTTAACCTTTAGACCCACTTGGCGGTCCCTTTGTGGAAATAATGATAACGTTCTCAGAGAGCAACGGGACATATGTAACAGTTAAAAGGAGTCTCTAAAATGGACGTGGACATTTAGAATACACATATTCAGCACACATGACAGAAGTGGATTGAATGCGTCTTCTTCGCACAACACAAATATTTCTAATATAGCCTCGCCACGCTTTGGATATTAAGGTTGTAGGAAGAGGACCAGCAAAATGGAGTACATACACAAACCCAAATATATTGTCGCCATAGCTTCAACATGCACAGTATTCACAATTGCGATGGTTTTCAACGGATTGGCTGGATCTGGCGCGGCAGGAGGTATTGTGTAATTTTCATACATTGTAATTAAATTTATGTCACGCATGTGGGACGTAAGGAAAGGTATAAGTATAATGCTTTGTAGTGGTGTCACAACTGTTGTGATGGCATACAGGGCCTCTATTCATTGCCATCCTTGCCATATTAAAATCCACACGCCTATAGCCCTATATTTATCGTTTGTCTCTTAATATAATGGACACATTTACAAGGCATTTTAATATGATTAAATGGTCGCGGTCACTTTTCATTTCAAACTGCACATCTATGAATAAAGTATTCTTTATTCCAACGTATACAGTCAAACCCGATGGATGTAGGCATTCTCTGAAAGACCTATAGATATAACTTATAAGATAATAAGTCGGAATGTGTATTACCCGTTTATTTATTGTTCGTCTTAGTTGCAATAAAGAATCTATCTATCTATATGAAAAATAAGTTTGAGATGTTCTTCTAAAAAGTACTGCCAATTAAATGGAATAGATCATGAATAGTTCCCCATGTTGAATTAATTCTCTGATGTCAGATCATTTGAAATTGACAGGTGATGAATCATTATCTCTTGCCCAAAACAAATTAACGATCTATTCATTTACCTTTAAATATAGTACGCCCTGTTATATTGACTGGGACTGTAAAACTTATTATAAGGCAACAATATTATCAATCTCGTGTCGATAAATCTATTTTCGACGTATAACCACACTACAATCACATTTTTATGTTAATGTGTAGGGAGATAACATGCATGCATATTACAGTTTAGTTCATTAAAGGCGGCCAGTGAATCTTTCGTTTGGTTTGTTTACATCGATCTGATAATTATTTGAATGTCTCTTCCAGGGTTATTCATCAATTCAACTGGCGATATTTCCAAAGAATTCTATACGTCTATAACTCCAGCAGGATGGGCATTTTCAATCTGGGGAATAATCTATGCCTGGCAAGTTGCATGGCTCATCTATGGAATTAGCACCATCTTCAGGAAAACTTCATACGGCTACCTCTACATTGCCCCTGGACACATGCACCCCAGCATCTACCTATTCTTCACTTTCAACCTCCTCACCAACATCGCCTGGCTCCTGTTATGGGATCGCCAGTATACCGTACCTGCATTCATCATGTTGATGCTGACCATGTTGAGCTTGTATGTTTGCCTTGGAATTTCTTTCGTCAGATTATACGCGAGAGGTGGTGTTCTAGAGAGGGAAGGATGCCGTAGGGAGATCTGGCTGGTGAGAATCTTAGTTCAGAATGGTCTTGGAATATACGCAGCTTGGGTGACCATTGCAACTTTGATAAATTTCGATGTGGTCCTTATTTACAACGCAGGCGTTGCTGAGAACATTTCAAGCACGGTGGCCCTTAGTTTCCTATTATTTGCGGTCATCTGTTGGTTCTTCATTGACAATTTCCTGCTTGAGAAGTATGCGCGCTACACTGTCACTCCCTATTTTGTGCTCATATTTGCACTTACTGGAAGTATCGTACAGAACTGGGACATACGCAGGAGCAACTCTACACTCACAGCTTTCATCTTGGCCACAAGTTGTTTAGCTGCCGTGTTAAAGCTTATATTAATGCTACGGAATCATGCGAAGAGCCCGATGTTCACTGAACGCTTCTTCCCCGCGTCAATATTCTATGGAAGCACAAGTGATGGGAAAGATAGGGTTTCGTTCACAGCTGATGCAGACTTTAACAGGGACTTTGAATAGGGTTGTTTTTCGCCTTTGATGAGGAACTGTTCAAGTTTTGATCGACCTCTTGTTTAACGAAATTTATTAAGGGAAATCTGCAACGCACTGAGATGACTGTATAGTTTAGTCAGTGAAAATGACCGAACGGGGGAAATGTTATGACATGGATGCGCCCGAAAATCTGTTTTGACTTGTTAACTTTCTTGTTTGAGTAAGATTTGTGTGATCTACCTACTTGGTCTAAGACAGTTTCATACGCACAGTATGCATTCAACATATCAGCGTGAATAAACTATTCCCTATAGAATTGCAGCGTGGGGATTACTATAATTTTTTTAATATAAATTCAGGTGGGCTTGAAAACTTTTTTGTATAAGAAGCCACCAGCACCATTTTATTAGCTTAGAAAATAACATTCTTGCAATAAAATGATATCAAAATTAAATACGAAATAAATACGTACAACAACAAATATGTATGCTGTCATATCGATTAGCTTTATTAGATATATTAAATCATTTATTTTCCTAGGTGTGAACCTTGTACATGAAGAAAATCGTTAAAGATCATTTACAAAATGGTCGTTCAAACCACCTTGCAGGCAGATATAGGATTGATATAACATACAAAATGATTATGAGGAATACCCACATACGTCTTGAGAATACATAATCACATTAAAAAACCAATACTCATGAAATAAAAGACAATGCCAACTCGACAACTTAAAAGGATGGGCCTATTTCAGGGGTACATCAGAATTTTACAATTTTTTTTACAATTGACAAATGCATCATATATCAAACTTATTGTCAAGTTAAAAAATAATGAACCACGGGGCTCTAATAAAGTAAGTACTTAAGAATTTATGGAATAAACTAAGCTAAAACCTAGAAAATATACAAATATGGCTCTTTACATCTATTGTCTGAACAGAAAGGATCGACTACCACAAGAAAGTAGTAACACAAATCTTTTCTGACAGATCAATTACATTTTGTATTCCTTAAATTGATGTTCCAATTCCGAGATTTATACAATCCTTTCTCAAAACCCTGCCATTGCGACCATTCGAAAAGAATCCTATGCAAATAGCTAAGCAAATTACTTCCCAATAAAAATATACTTCATGTAAAATATGACAGATTGGGTTAACTCTACCTAGATTATTGATAATCACAGGGCCCCTTAAGAATAAGTACTCTAGGAGTTATCTTCATATACACCTCCCAGGTATAAGTAATACAGAATGCTGATAGTATAATGTAGTTTCTCTAACTAAAGTATGTGTTTAAAAAATCACCAAGACCAAGAGCAGTACTTATAGCCTACTCCATTGTATTTGTCAGATACAACCGCCTAATATTGCACTGTGAATATAGATGCATCTCCCATAAAAAAGCTCATCATCTCCCTCTGTGTTAACTCCCGTAAGGTAGTGAAGTGGTAGACCACTACGTTTATTATAGTCTACGTTTGCTGATTATTCCATTTGCACAACCTTGCGTTTAGAGACAATATCAGTCAGAACCCGTCATCAATAATACTTAAGATTCTCATAAATATTTGTCCAAATTCCAAATATTTCAAGTATCTTGATACCATCCTACATATATATACATACAACAAGTCTTTGGTTCCCAGTTATGTTCGAGATTTAGTGGGAAGAGACTAGTTAATTCGAGGGAAATGGGTTTGACTGTAGATGCAACGTGCGCACACATTTGTTCACGAAGACCTAGGAGAAGGTCCTGCTTCATCCTCGGACAAACGATAAGTGCCATTTTAATAGAAACATCTAAAAAAAACTTCTCTTGAATGCTTGCTACAATCTGTGAATCTATGTAAAAGCATTTGATATACAGAATCTGGACAACTTTATTATAGAAATAGAACTAATCAATATTATACATTCTCAAATGCAATTACCTTCAGAAGGTCATTACTGAAAAATTACTAATAACAATGGCACTGCATTACCACAGTGGGTATCGATGAAAAATCTGTTTGGGAATTTAACAACAGGAACGGAATTATATCAACCAGTTGCTTAAGCGTACATACCGGTATATGGATGACTCACCGATCGATTTAATGAGAACTTACTTATATATTATTGTGCGAATGTTACACAGAAACTAATGGCCCATCCATTCATAAGCACATGAAACCAGGGAGTTAAGGTACACATGTCTATCTCTCCCTGATTAAACAAGCCTACACAACCACACTAGAGTTTTGGATATAAGCAATGCTGATATGTGTAGTTGCGTACGAATTATAAACTTTATATGAACACTTTAAGCTCTTGGATAAAAAAGATCTGCGGAAGGACTGCCGTTGGGGCATCATTGCTTGTGTTGCATCCTATGAAGGGACGTTTGAAGAAGGCGATGGCAATGTTATTACCTCTTGTAGAGAGAAGAGCCTTTTGTAGAAAGAAGAGTGATGGTGAAGGATCACAATGAACCGATAGCTTGATCCTCTTCTGGCGAGTAGTATCTCGTGCCATTCACCTAAATGAGCAAACAGAGTCGGTAATTATATGTTTGAGATCTACATCCAAACTCCCATGCCACTACCGGTTGATTAGATAATATAATCTATTATCATTAATAGAGGCATTTTAGACCTCGTAGAGTGCAACTGACTAATCTAACCAACGGTATTTTTATTTCTTGAAATATTACTTTTGCAGTTCCTCAAATACAAGTTTAATGGTGCATCAAGAGTAACAAACATGAACACAGCATCATTAAGTATAGCAAGAAATATTCTAGTTAAAATGGGATAAGATGTTCTAAAAATCTAAATGAATAATTGCCCATATCTATATATACAGTGAATAATTCTCCCTGAAGATTTCTTGAAATAATACATTCTAACTGTATGTTAACTTAAGGTGTTAGGAGTCCCAGTACATTTGATATATAAGCCTAGATGTGTTCATATAACCTTTACATGGCTAATATTTATCCATTCATTAAATACACAAAAGAGAATCTTGAAGTTACTCACCCTTTCGTCATAGTTCATAACGAATTCTGGAATATCGAGTTGATCTGGAGGGACTCTGCTGTAAAGGTATTCTACTCCGGGTATATTATGGACCTTTCCCTTGAGTTCACCAAACATAAAGGTGGTCATGAACCACGTATTCATCTGTATAATAAGTACAGAGTTAGTAAAGGGAAAGATCTCATGAACATGTTTTTTTAGAAAACCATATATCATGCATAGTCAAACTGATTCAGACAATCATGGCAGAAAGTAAGAAATACACACCTTGGACCAAAATGTCGGATGAAGAAAGTAAAATGCACGCAGATTGGTTTTGTATCTACAAATGAAAAACAAAAGTACCAGCATAAATCAACAAGAGAAAAGTAAAGAATCTCGAAATTTCGCATTCTTCAACGGCTGATATTCAGATAAAGAGCAGTAGGAAGAAGAAACTGACCGCTTATCGACCAAATTGTAGATCTCTTTGATATAACCAGTTTCGGGCGTGTTTTCCTTCGTGGCTTCAGTCTGGATATAAACTACGACATAGGACTGGTTGACTATTTGGTCCATGATACTAATGAAGTACATCGCCGCCTGAAAGGATATATTATTAAAGCATCATTTATAGGTTATATCATTATCATCATTTAAATTAAGATTTGATTTAAGAAGTGCTTGGGCAATGCAAAATATAGAATCAAATCAAAGGTTCTTATTGTCTAGATAGACTAGAAGGTGCTGCCACTTGTGGTGGCGAATACAACCAACCACTGGAGTATCTGAATAAAGGCAGTTGACTTAGAACTAACAAGGCGTATGGTTGTCAATTCATACTTGAGTAATACTACATGGTACCAGAAGTAAAAACGATCACACGATAGACGGAGTAAAGCCACCAGAGCAGATGTCATTCTCCACAGGGAATGTTGCGGAGAATTGGGAGATCTATAAGGAGGATGGGTTTTTTTCGGGGGGAGAAAAGACGAGGTTATTCCTTTTACCAGATTTAAAAATTAAGAGTATAATCAATGGTAGATCCCACTGTAACAGAAACACTTGCAAGGGAATTTTCCAATATAAGAGGAATTTCTAGAAAAGACATAACATTTTCTTAAACTAGTAAGTGACAAGTGGATAGGGAGAAAAAAATATGAAGTAGATCTTGGAAATACACAAGTCGTATGGGCATACATGATTTCAACCTGGAAAAACTTAGTTTTGAAGGTATTGTTATACCTTATGGTTGCATAAGGGTACATAGCTAAAATTTCATTTCTATTACATGTTACCTGCATGCTGGCTCACGCTAGAGTGATTATTAATTAACCTTGATTGGACGGCTTCACCGTCCAATCAGAGGGGACCCGTGCACCATGCACGTGCTCCCCGCGCATATAAGGGGCACTCTGTCCCCTCAGTCATGACCTTACCATCTGTACTATATGTAAGAACCATATTACCATCAAGCCAGGAATAAATCTATTTTCAATACTCTACGATATTTCTTCCTCATCCTTTGTGTTACACTACGTATAACATATTGGTGGAGAACCCAACCTGAACAGATAGTGACACATCATTGTGTCAAGCTATAGGTCTTCCATTGAGCCAGGACTGAGTAGAAATGTATACACCCCAAGTTATGCCACTTTTGATTTTTGATACTTCTCTTCTGCCGAGAAACGGTGGTAGCACGTAATGTGAATTATGAGAATTAAAGCTAAATGTCAATATGCATGAGAGTGGGGATGGGGGGGGGGGGGGGTCCCAAAATTTAGAAATAAAGGATGAAGCACAAACCTTTTCTAAACTGACGTCAAATTGGTTGAAATATTTCGCTACAAAGACGACGACAGGGCGTTGGTGTGTATCAAACCCACTCTGAAAGAAGCAACGTCGAGCTGCAATGGACCCAAGATCTTCTTGTTTGGACCTCCGTAACCAATAATCGTACCTACATCGGGTGAGGCAACGTATATCATCATGATATATAAATGAATCAATGAATGTATAGGTGAATGAATCAATCAACAGAGAAATTATATTGAAGGAAATCCTTGCAGAAAATAACTAACAATCGACAATAAAAGTAAATGGGAGAAATCATAGATAAGTTACGGGAATAGAAATATGTATCTCCGGACAATACATGGGACATAAGATGGACAAAGTTATTATAGAACTACACGAGTGGGTGGAAAGGAACAATTGCCCAAATATGCCCGGGTCTCATATCCCTCGTACTTTCTAATCTTAAGGGGGGAACAGTGGTGACTGTAAATATAACAAGAATAAGCAAGTAACCTTTTCTGTTGAGAAACAAGGCTAGGATTTCCCGTTAATGTGGTCTGCTGCAACTTCATTCGACGTTTTTTGTCAATGTCCCCTTCCATTTTAGAGAACGAGTGAGCTCCGACAGCAATCGACGTTTCAAAAACTTCGTTGATATTTACACTTTCATCTAAGTTCTCTGCAGACGGTCCTGGAAGAAAGAATTCTACAACTCAATGGAGGGAAATGTTTAAGCCAGCTAAGGCGTAGTCTACATGTTATTTGTCATCCATCAACATATCATATAGTGGCCGTTCAATCGATCGCCCTTTTTCATCCGTTCAATCGATCGCCCTTTTTCATCAATTACAAATGAAGGTTACATGGTCCATGAATTAATCCTTCACCTCTTTTAAACATCGGTTTCGCTGAAATTCTGATCTGACGTTCAGCGATTGTTGGTTCCCCATCCTCATTACCGACATCATAAGGCAGATGGTAAGCAGCAAAATCCTCCTCACTTTGTGTACGAGGGAAGTAGAGCGGCATCAAATTTAGGTAAACATCCTGCATATAGAAAACATAAATATCAATACACTTTTAAAATTTGATGAGCCCTGTGAAAAATATTCCTTATGTGAGAAAACAAATAAACAGTGATAACTCTACAAAAGACATTCGGGTTATCAATACATTACAACATTTTAAATGTGAAGAAAGAAATGATTTTAAGTTAAATTATTATCCTATTATAAAATGCAGCTATCAACATAAACATTCATGAATAAGACATATTTGAAAGGTAAAATCTATTACGGATAATTTAGTAGAAAGTTATATATTTAACTTACTTCGTCACCATTCACAACAACTAAGACGACGCGTTCGATATCGTTAGAATATTTTTCTAGAAATCGGCGGACGGCACCTTTATTGAAGAATAGAATTGATACCTAGATTAATTAAAATCCTTGTACTGTATTTAAGGCTAGATAAATGATAACCATACGAAACATAATCACGTTTCTACCTTTATGAGTATCCTTTATTTGTAAGCATTTGGTTTAATTAAACGAATGGTACCAGAAAGACACAAACTTTCCCAAATGATACAGCATTTAAATGGCTCCTCTTTAAGTGGATATAAAATAGAATGAATAAAAATAAAAGTACGTACGTATTGCAATATGAGCACCTTCGTAGTTTGGGTATCCTCTCCTCAGTGAATGAATACAAGGAATGGCAATGGAAGATATTTGACGTTCTCTGAATAATAGAAATTAATAGGGAAATATAGTTTAAACACAAATATCGCAATATATATATTGCAGGGGCGTAGGAGCCAGGGGGCAGCAGCCCCCCCCCCAATATAAATGTTGGGGGGGGGGGCAGAAGTATGTCTCTGCCCCCCCCCCCCCCCCCCCCAAAAGAAAAATTCTGCCCTCCAAAACATTCTTAGTCTGTGTATTTCAAACATGACAGATGTCCAGCGACATCACAGACTCCATGATCCGAAAACTTTGTATCATGTTTATGCTATAATAAGAGGTCTGCATAGACAATTACAAAGGAGCTTGTTGGTCATTTGTTTTGTTAGGACTCATGAAATGGTATCAAGTTATGTCTGCCGACCACCAGTCTTGTTAGGTCTCCTCCTTTTATGTAATTATACAGGGTTTGCCAATTACGTTTGCCTAGTCACAATTCTGTAAGGACTTTTGTGGGCGGGTGAAAATTTCAGATAAATGAATCTAATACAAAACATGAAGATATATTGTAAGGTGTTTATAATTATTGTTATTCCCATAGTACAAACAATAACAGGAATTGGAGAGCCCGGGGGGGTACTTGAGTTCATAGTGTATACAGGTATGTGCCACGGTAAAGGCCCCCCTTTTTCAGCCCCAGGCCCCTATTTTTTGCCTGAATCAGCTCCTGAAGGTCCCCTCTTTTCAGGCACTAGGCTCCCGAAGGTTAGCTCCTGGAGACCACATTTTTCAGGCTGTCAGCTCCCGAAGCTCAGCTTCCAAAGATGCCCCCATTAATAAGCATTCACATGCTTCTCTGACTTAATGCAGAAATCACATGTCCAACCATAGGATAAAGCAGCATCCTGTATTTTCCTTATGACTGCCATCACACGATTTACAGCAGACACACTGCTGAGAAGAGTTACGGTAATCCCCTCTGATCTGGGTAGCCCATTTGATATATAGATTTAAAACAAACATGAGAAATGCAATTAATACCAGCACAAACATGTGGAAGTCCCATAAGGGAAAATTCTGAGGTAAAAGACAGTCAACAGCTTGTCTTCTACCCTTTCCAGTGGTGGACGAATTACCAAGAAAGTAAATTTAAAAAGTAAATTCATGTTTTTTACATGACAGCTTCCTTTTCCAATTAAATAGATATTCAGTTTGCTTTCAAATAGCTGGAATATTATGTGAAAATGACCCTAGAATGCACCATTTCACTCCTATTTCTAAAAAAAAAATCCGGGGGTAGGGGGGGCATGTAATATATATATACAAATAAAATATGCTGCAATATAGTTTTCGAATTTGTTTTACTTTTCCTGACAGAGCCCAGTTATTAACTAATGAGGTTTTTTGAATAAATGAAATGACCTTCACCCAATTTCCCTGTGAGAGTGCCTTCAGATTTCTAGAAAATGATATTGAAATGTCCCCAGAAGGCACCATTTCATGGCTTTTTTTTTAAAAAATTCCCGGGGGCGCATGCCCCCGGACCCCCCTAGTCTTGTTACTCGCGCCTACGGCGCTCGTTTGCCACTCACAAACATAGGCCTACTCTATGCCCCCCCAATATTTTTTTCCTTCCTACACCCCTGTATTGATAGGGACATTTTCCTGTGTAGAGTAGTACCGTACACTGTACAATAATGGATCTAACAGGAGTCTACGCCAGTTAAACAATAGAACACAAAAGACTAGATGTTACGCCTCCTAATAAACAGAAACCGGAAGCTATCTACAATTTAGCTATGTGCCCCTCCGAACTATTTCTTTCTTTTTTGATTAGACGAAATACGAAGAAAACACTTTATTAAATTTGGGGGAGGTCAACGTAAACGTGAGATGAGTGACATGAGATTAACTCTATATGAGCCTTTTCTCTCTTCGTATTGGGAACAATGGTGACACGTTTATCGTGACGGTGTACATTAAATACATTTATACAACACTGACTTATGAGAAAATTCACAAACCTGACGTGCATGAAAACACTTCGGTAGCTGTTGAAAAGGGCGCTTTCTGCAGCTGTTTTGTACTTTATATTATACCTAGGGCCGACCGTATGGATTATATAGCGAGCAGGCAATTTGTAACCTTTGGTAATCTTGGCTTCTCCCGTTTTACAACCTACAGTAATAAAAGGTAATGTAACGCCATGTAATATCAGGAATAGCCGAAAATGAGGTGGTTATCGCGTAATGCACCCAAACATGTTCAAAACACCAAACAACACTCAGTCTCTGCCCCTTCGCCTAATCTTTACTTGATTAGATTGAAATACAGCGCTTGTGTCCTACAGACATTACCATTTGTAAGAACCGGAATAGAGAAGTAGGCCTAAGACTTATTATGTTAACTAAAATGTTCAACCCAGACAGAATCCAGACTCAAAGGAAAATATGAATGATTATCTGCTTATCGCTTGTTTCCAACACAATGTACATTACTATCATATACACACTCCTTAAAAGCATGCACAGTTTTTAACAGTGTTTTTTAAATACAAGACTACCATAATTGTTTACATACTTTTGATGTTTGATCGGATTTCGTGTTGTAATTCTGGACCAGCTTTCCTAAATATTCGCTCAGTGAGTGGCGTTTTGTCCGTCATAGCTTCATTCGTAGAATTCACTAAGGCCTCAGTGTTCAGGGACGTCAAGTCTCCGGACCTGAAACAAGTTATTATTATTATTTTTTAATATTTTATTTTCTTGAATCATAGAAAAGCAGACTGACACTTCGTTTAGAACTAAGCGGTTTTCAAGATTATCTGCTCAAATCTATATAATGTACAAAACGATATTCAAATAGGGGTTGAATAAAGAATCATATACAACAGTCATCTTTTAAGAGGTGTAGGCCTACTATTAACATGGTTTGTACAAAGAAGAAAACCAGCACAGCACACATTTCCCTAGATGCTTGATGAGAGGGTTTAGTATGAAGTAATTGAATGAGTTATATAATTTGGCACACGCCCATGTCTTTCCGGTTAGATTTGTGTTTACAAACAATAGAACTTTCTTATAGTGTTTATAATGTAAGTCGGTCAAAACAAAATTTCTCAAGGCTCTAAGCAAAGAAATGTGTCTAAAGTGGTACAATCAGTGGTAAGATGTAACATCATGTTTGTACAAAGTTGTATTTGGTTATTGACACCTTTCTGCCTTAATTCTGGTTTAAAGATAGGTATAGGTTGACTGGTGTCATGAAGATTTCTTATAAGGTATAGGACTAGGCACTAGAATAAGGATTTAATATGGTATAATCTTGAAAATATAATTTTCATGAATGAATATAAACAGAAGATAATTCATAGCTTGACTCATTATATTTGACAGTAGACCTGACAGGAATATACAAACCAGAGAATAAGTTTCTTGTTTATTTCATTTCGACAGGGAAAGGGCGACTGGCGTTTATTATTGGGGTCATCAACCATAATGTCATATTCAGGGACGTCCGTGTCGTTCCAATGGACTAGAGTTGAGGCATCCACTATAACTGATGTGGCTCCAAGAGGATCCATATTGCTCACAGGATCGTTCTTCAAAGATAAGATAAAGAGATATAGGATTATCGAGCGATTGTGATACACTTATAAATCAATAAGATTTGTTCTTCATAAAAGTTTTGTTCTCCAAACATGTTGCTCCTATACATTTCTGATGACAAAAACAAATTACTGTTACAGGCCTATGGCTATACGTAGCCTAGTAGGCCTATATGTTATAAATAATGCGGGATATCACACAATCTGCGGGTGGCAGCATGTGTGGTAGAGTATATGCCTACCTTAGGCCTTTTGTTACAGTTACACTCATTGATTGACTTCGACTAGAAGCTACTTTAATTTGTTAAGCCTTTGTAGTTTGTTTAGTAGTTGTGTTATACCTTTGGACATAGGCTAGGCCTACTATTAATTAACCCACTATCTCTAATTAAGAAACAACATATTACAAAACTAGATAAGTTTAAATCGGGGAATTCCTGAACAAAATAATTAATTAATATACCGCGGTACCGTTAGCTAGTCTTATTATTTTACTATAGTATAACTAAGACTCATGTAATAGGCCCCATATATATGCAAGTCCACTCCAACATAGGAAGAAGATTTTACTTAGCCTTTTCGATAATTACACACTATAGTATATAGGCCTTTAATTATACTTCAATTAATAATAGAAGGCAAGAAGCATAGCGATTTCAATACATTATACAATAGGGGAACACACGAATTATTGCATACCGTTTAGTTTTAGAAACCATGATTAGAAACTCTAACGTTTACATTTGATTTTGTCAATATTGACTGTTGTTAACTTTAAACTTATAACTGCTATAAGTTATAATTTGCCAATCCCAATGTCATCCACATCTCGGGAATAAATCATAATGGGTTATTGAAATGAAACAAATCAATATTTACTTCCCTATGTTGGAAACGGGAAACAGAAGACATAAGACATAAAACACAATAATCAAATGCAAAAATGTGTGTTCAACTTTCGGGGCTTGTTACGGTAAGAATTCGCTATAATAGCATATAGTATAGATTCGTGGGCTGAGAGGGCTGAGAGTATCAGTTGATCGGACGAACAATAACAAACACCCCCGACTTCAGTCTGTGGTCCATTTCTCAGATAAAAGAGCGCTACATACGTTAAACTCGGAACATATGGGTTCTATTACTAAAACCCACCTTCGTCTGTGTCAGATGTCCCAAACAATGGGAGAAAATTAAGTTTCCTCTAAGTTTGCAGCCTGGGTTAACCTCAAACAACTCATCTGTACGCCATTTTGGATATCATGTGATCCGCAGGTGCCGATGATAGTTCAAGAGTCATTTGATAGAGGGCGCATGTCGGTTGGGGGAAGAATAGATTCCCGCCACTAAACGACAACTATCGAACCATACCCCTGGTGAAACATAAACATGAACAAGAGCCTTCGGCTGAGGCCCCTCCATCAGAAAAACAGATCACACTAAAAAAAAGTATTCGGAGGCCCCTCCGTCAGAAAAACAGATCACATTTTTAAAAAAAGTATCTGAAGAACAGAGATCAATTAAAGGATTAAATTGCTTAATGACCCCAATTCATTAGGCCTACAATGTTACATGCTCCTTAGAGCTTAGTTTTAAATAATCTTATAATTAAAAGGTTTTGACCAGGAGTAGGCTACAGTGGATGCCTTGTAAAATATATATATTTAAATAACATTAGTGCCTATTTATATAGAAGGGTATATATGCTTCAATGCTGATCCCACAGAGGCGGCCTCCCCATCATCCCGCCCCCTAGCCTGAACTAAACTACCGTCAGAAGAACACATATCAAAGGGCAGTGTTTTGGGATTCAATAAAATGGTCTGATTGTGAAGATAAGTTACATATATTTTTCAAATGTAGAGACAGAAATGTGCCTCTATGTTTTGACTAGTTTATTGATCCCAGTAATTATGATATTTTCTTTTAAATTAGTACTGTAAAAACGTTAGAAATATATCTATATTATATATATGGATGTCATAAAATTAGACAAACCCAAGAGGAGATCAAACAATTCCAAATGGAATAAATGAGAAATTGCATCAATTGAAAAATGTAAAAATAACAGAAAAAAAATAAATGCTACTGTTTTGTTGAAAATATGATGGTTATTCAACGAAGGTCTGCTTGCGATTATAAAATTGGAATAAATAGATTATAACAATAGCAGTTTATGACCTTAGCTAGTATGTGATATTAGTAAATAATTAGTCCAATATGACCAGAAATGGCTATAGCGATAGATTGCGTATGGATTTTCAATTATACATAAATACATTAGGCCTACTATTTGTACTAGGTACAAATCGTTTTCACCTATCTGTAGACCCAATCGTGAACTTTTATGATAGAGGTTTACTCTTCATGACATATGGGGTAGGCCTATAGTGAAAACTTGTATCACCTCTAGTTCCCAGAATTTAACAACTTAAGAGCTAATATTTTGGGCTTTTCATCCTTCAACCATCTTCATTCAATGACAGAAAAATAATGCCAATTGGATAACATGATGAAAATTTGATGAAGGCTCCCATTTCACTGGAATCGACTATTTATTTTTCCATGACTTTCATATTCGTGGTTATGAGGCTTGCTCATGGTAGATTTAGTTATCTGCCTTAGTCTATGTGTGTGTGGCCTGTCAATCAAACCACTGTTCAGTTTCCTTAACTAAGTGCCTATTTATATAGAAGGGTATATGCTTCAATGCTGATCCCACAGAGGCGGGAAAAACTGCCTATGCAGTCACGTGATCTACAGCTATGACGTCATAGCGATAAAAAACCCCATGGTCCAGGAGAAAAACAATGGCGGAATTTGGCTGTCATATTCAAGGTAGAAACTCCGTGATTATTACATTAAGCACACAACACATGAATTTTTATTTGATGTATTTTATTGCATAAATTGGGGAAAGTTTATGGTATGTAGGGCCTAACCCAGGGGTGCTGGGAAGGCTAAGTTCTTTAGATATGATGAGGATAGTCTATAAGGTGATGTCTCTGAGTAGTGGAGAGAGAGAGCAGCAGTTGAGAGTTCACAGGGGGCGTGGCCACCATCACCCCCCACCCAGAGGGAGAGTTGTAGAAGATGTTTTAAGGGAGGTGGGTGGGTTTTAAAATTGGCGTGGACGTGTGCCCTCCTCCAGAGCTTAGTTCAAAGTGGACGATGAGCTGGAGGAGGGCTGTGATTGGAGGAGGGGACTTCCGGTCAGCGACTGGTCACTTCCTGGAGTCCGCGGTAATTCATTCCTCGCTCAATGAGAGGACATTAATATATTAAATATTAATGTCTCCCCCATTAAGCACACAACACATGAATTTTTATTTGATGTATTTTATTGCATAAATTGGGGAAAGTTTATGGTATGTAGGGCCTAACCCAGGGGTGCTGGGTAGGCTAAGTTCTTTAGATATGATGAGGAAAGTCTATAAGGTGATGTCTCTGAGTAGTGGAGAGAGAGAGCAGCAGTTGAGAGTTCACAGGGGGCATGGCCACCATCACCCCAAGCGTTAGTATCACATGGCCTTCAGGGCCTTGTGTACCGAGGTGGTGGCAGCCCTGTGGGGACGGATGTATGACCTCACGGCCTCTGATGACCACGTGCCATGAGCCATAATATCATTCAGGGACGCTCCCCCTTTATGGTATGCAAAGGAGGCCCCTCCCCTCCTCAGACTGTGCATTGAATGCACGTCTGGAGAGTAGCCAGCCCTGACCACAATAGCCGCCCACTCCCTCCTCATGTATGCTATGGTGATGGGGTTGTTGTCCTTAAATGACATGAGGGGGGCTTTGGCATGCCGCCCAGGATGGTCGATGAGCAGCTCAGCCATCGCCCGCCTAGGACAGAGGATGCTCTTTTGCTTTCTTGGCAGAAAGATCTCCACTGGGGTGCGCGAGGACTGCATGGTCTTGGTCCATTTTAACCTCAGCCTCACGCCCCCCGGCAGGAGGTCCACATCTCCCACACACATGTGCCTCGTAGGGTCGAAGGTTTTAACCGTTTGGGGAAATAAATTCGACTGGTGTAGAAATCCCATATACATTATTAGGATGGCCGCCTTCGCCATAGATGGGACCTGAGAGCCAGCCGAGGCCCTGACGCAGTCGATGAGCATCTTTTCCGTCACCAGCTGCTTAGGGGTAGGCACGTGTCTAATCGAGAGTTGTATTCCTTTTACCGCCATGTTGACATCGTATGTGTGGAGCGAGCTGTCCTTGTATCCACACATCTTAAAGAAGGTTCGGACAGATGAAAGATGGTTGATTATAGTAGCTGGGGCTAGGTTATTCATCACCAGGTACTCGAGATACCAGCACACTTGTGATGGTTGGGGCTTGCGGTATTGGATGCCCAGCGCGCTGCAGAATGCCAGGTATAGCTTGACGGCCGACGCCCTGTTAGCATTTGTGCCCGGTCTGTGAGCCTCTCTCTTCCTTTTCGCTGCCAGCCTACTTAGGGAGCGTTGTATGGGCCCTAGAAAAAGTTCGAAATGTCAAAGTGGCATCAGGGAGGTCCATGAGCCTTCCCGGGATGTGGACAAATTGTAGGGTCAGCTCTCGTTCAGCTGACACAAACCACAGGGCTCTGGCACAAGCTGCAAGTATTGGGTCCTTGGGGCGCCCCCCTTTAAAGGCCTCGACGCTCGCTTGATTGTCGCAACATACCCTGACCGTTTTCGCCCTGTCTTCAGGCCCTGTTAGGACCCAGGTTGCAGCAACGCAGTTGAGGGCCTCCAGGTGGTTTATGTGCCTCTCTGATGTTATCTTGTCGCTGAACATGTGGCCATAGTAGTATTGCCCATCTGTGGCTCCTCCCCCCGTGAGGCACGCATCGGCCCAGATCGTTTTGGCGACCACGTCCTCCGGGATAATGGACTAGCCATTATATTGCTCCACGAATTCATTAAACCACTTCAGGTCCGCCCTTATGCTGGTAGAAATCGCTATAGGGCCCCCTTTTGCGTTTCTGAGGGCGGCCAGCAGCCTCTGCATAAATAGGGTCGCTGGCTTGACGGTCTTTGCGAGATGGGCTATCTTACCGATGACGCTCTGCATTGTTCGTGTTGATATGACCCTCTTGATGGCAGTGAGGGCCCAGCAGTCTTTAATTTCTGCCATCTTTGAGGGTGGTATGGTGAGGCTATTTTCCCTGGTGTTGATGACTATTCCAAGCCATTGGACTGTCGTACTAGGTGGCTGGGTCTTTTCTGTAGCCACCTGTAAGCCCAGTCCCGCTAGGAGGTCTTTAGCGTATTGGAAACTTCGTTGCATGTCTGAGTTGTTTTTGGCGAGCAGAATAATGTCATCTAAGTACATTAGGGAGATTGTACCTTTGGAGGCTAGAGCTCTTACAATATAGGATGCCGCCATCTGCATGACAAATGACGACATCCTGGCTCCAAAGGGGAGGGCTTGGTCGACATAGATGCCCCCTTCATGCACAACAGTCATAAGGGGCCAGTCCAGGGGGCACAGGCGGAAGTGTCTGTAAGCCCTGGATAGATCCAAGACTGCCATGATCACGTCCCTTCTTCCTAAGTTGTTAATTATCTGGCTGGCCATGGAAACAGTTGGCAGGTTGTGGGCCACGGGGATGCCGTTGAAGCAATTTTTTGCCACCCATTTATTCACTCCCCCCTCCGGGAAGGACAGGTCAACTATAATCCTTCGTTTCCCGGGCTCGTTCTTTGGCCTGGTCATCATGGGGCTGCTGTGGTACCATGGGACAAAGGGGGGGAAGCTGAAAGGGCCCGCCATTGCCTTCATACTGCACTCCTTCACGAGATATGACTTGATATGGTTGGGATAGGCCACGGCCGAGGGGTGGTTTTTCCCATGGTCGCTTGATGTTATTGCCCCCCCCGTGTACTGGAGTGGGAAGCCATACCTAATTCCATTAAGTATGGCCTCGTCGTCGGGGTGGCCAGTTGAGTGCTTTACCCACTGGTCGACATTAAGTGTTGATGGAACCAGGACTTTGGCCCCTTTCCAATTCGGTAGGCCCTTTGACCGCACTGCTTCGTACATGTTGGCCATGGATGTTGGTAGGCACAGAGCAGGGTATGGCCATGATTTATAGTTGTTGAAATGTAAATTCGGCGGAGGGTTGGTTTCTGACACTAGGGGATTCACTTGTGTCAGGCTTTGTATACTGATAAGGCATCCTGGGGCTCATCAGGGAGCGAGTATTCATCATTCCCCTCACCTCCAATCGACATGCAGTTACCACTACACTCTGCAATGTCGGGATGATTTTCACAATATTTAACAAGAACACGAGCACTTCCCTCCTCGTTAAGCGAGTTACTTTCTGTTGAGGGTTTGGTTTCACTTTTCGTTGTTTCAGGTGTACTCACTAACTTTAGTTGGCTCTGATGAATGGTGTGCGAGTCCCAATTCGTTTGCTGTTTGTTTACATTCTTGCTGGTGGAAGTCACAGCAGGCCCAGGCCGAATAGCCTTCGGGGTGACTGTGGTTGTGTTCCCGCTGAGTGGTGTTCGTTTTGAGTCCGATAGCTTAGTTGCATGCGACGTATGTCGAGTCATGCTTGGTGATGTTGTGTTGTTAGCGTTGTTTTCACTCCCTGTTGTTTTGCAGGGCTTGTTAAGCAGTGTAGGCAGAGTAGGTTGCAACTTTCTGCCTGCATCACTCGGTATTTTGGCTTGGGCGGAAGTTTGTCGGCCATTTTTGTTGTTGACTTCCGGTCTGGTGAGTTCTAGGGCATGGCTTCCGGTGTCATGGCCACACGATTGAACAGATCCCTTGGGACAGATGGTATGACTGTTATTACTCGCTGATGTAGATATATATGTGCTTTTAGATGTATCAAGTTCACACTCACTGTTTTTAGCGTCCCTCTGTTCTGAGTCGGGACGACATGTTAGTTTTTTGCAGGCCTGTCAGCACCTCCACCCGCGGCCGAGTCACGCGGTTTGCTGGGTGTATTCCACTCTCACTTCTTATTGAATCCGGGCGTGCTCTGGTTGTTTCCACTAGCACTTGCCGTCGCAATAGCAGATTTGCGGTTGTTGCACCCTTTGGAGGTATGTACGTATTGTTTTTTCGTAGTTTTAAACCAGCAGAACCCACAGCAATGCACAAGGTTCACCACACCTTCCACATGCGAGTCAGTGGCCGAGCACTCCTCCCAGTTGTACATGGGGCACGGCACTGTTACAGATGTAGTTGACTCCTTTTTTCTGGTAATTCCTGATGGTTTGTGATTCCAGCTCAGCCTGGCACGTTGTTGTTGCAGGTAGTTTGAGTCTTTCCAGGTAATCGACCCTGCCACAATGTGATCTATCACGGTCTGCGACCATAGCCTGGGGCCTTGCCACTGGTGGATTGCAGCATCTTCACCCATTTCACCCAGGTGCTGCAGCATGTGGTATAGCGTTGAGCCCTGCCGAGCCCTGCAGGCACACATTATAACAAAGCCACAGAAGTACTCTGCTATAGTTAGATCCCTCCTCTTATCTTTAATTCGTGACGCCAGGTCTGGGGGGAGGTAAGTTTCAGGTGATATTTTAAGATAGTTACCTTTTGGTGTTGAACGGCCCCTATATTGTTTATCCAGAGCCTTTGTTGCTATGCGTTGGTGTGCGTAGACGCGTTTCAGATGGCTCGGTGTAGGGAGCCTGCGGCTGCGGCCGTCCTTGCCTGAGGACGAGCTGGAGGACCTGTCTCTGAATGGGTGTGCACGATGTTGGGAATATTTCTTGCTAGTCCTCTTGTGCTTGTTTTTACCCTTCCTCCTAACTCTCCTAGGTGAGGAGTCTGAGCTAGAGGCCGAGCTAGAGTCCGAAGAGCTGCTGGAGTCATCTTCCGATGAGGAGCTGGAGTAGCTTGGAGAGCGGCGAGCACGCTTGTGCTTTCTCTTGACTCCCCGAGTTCTCCTATCAGTCTTTCGGCCAGTCTTGGATTTGGAGACCTTAACGAGTGTCCGACACAGCTTGTCGACAACTGTCTGCCTTCCCTGCTTGCTGTTCTTTGGTGTTTTGGGAAGCTTCTCGGAGGTCTTGTTCTTGGGGTCTTTTTCTTCCCCTGATGTCTCGCCCTGGGTAGTTGAGCCTGACCCGAGGTCCTCCAAGAGCACCTTTTGTGTTCTCCTTGGCGTGTCGGTCGCTTTACTCTTTTTCTTAATCACTGGCGGTTTACCGTCTGCTAGAGCGTTATAGTCTAGTTTTGGTACGTCTCTGGAGGTTCGGTTTGCCATCGTGGCCATGTGTCCGATGTTCCTCTTTTAAAATTGGCGTGGACATGTGCCCTCCTCCAGAGCTTAGTTCAAAGTGGACGATGAGCTGGAGGAGGGCTGTGATTGGAGGAGGGGACTTCCGGTCAGCGACTGGTCACTTCCTGGAGTCCGCGGTAATTCATTCCTCGCTCAATGAGAGGACATTAATATATTAAATATTAATGTCTCCCCCATTAAAAATGAAATATAGATTCTTCTGCTAAAATGTTAATGTCTGAAGGTGGCTGATGGCGGAGCCATAAAGTCAACTGCAGAGCTCGGCAAAACGCCTGACAACTTGTATAGAAAGAGCCGGGCCCGGAACTGGGAAACTCCTGGCTCGTTTGCGTGGGCCGTTTTTGTGACGATCCTTTATTCTTAAATATAAAAACAATATTAGGCATTCAGATCTGGTGAAATATAACCAAATTCCTTCCCCCGAAATAAATATAGCCTACCTGACCTGCCCCTTAGAGGGCGGATTTAGACCACTTCTAAACTTCCTTATGTTGCTCAAATACCCCTGGTCTTTCTCACTTTTACAGGACTCGTACTCCTGGCCCTGTTTTCTATGTATTCCCATGTAAATGGGCACCATTTCATCGTCTGTAAGGCAAGTCATGTTCCTCCTGATACCTTTTTATGGGACGACTTATGTATAATATGGTACAGGAAAGTTGCGGTATGCTCAAACAGCAGGACTGGTATCAACCAAAGCCAGGTCTCTGGAATAAGCAAAATAAATTAATTAATACGTAAACAAATGAATTAAGGAAATGATGTATGATACACTCCTCAACATTTGGATAGTCTATTGATAATTTAAAAAGAAAATTAATAATTTCCCCTGTTGCTAACCAAATATCAGCTTAGATGTTTGTAGATATGGTTGTATTAGGCCTACGCTGGAATGCATGGATTAATTCTCTCCATAATTGAGATGCTGCTTTCATTTGCGGAAAGGGAAACACAATGATGGCAGATATTGAATAGTTTAATAGCGCTATAAACTCGTGGAATGCGACCACGCCCTCTTGCCTCTCACCTTGACCTTGGTGGTCTTCGTGGGTCTCATGACCCCCTTGTGACGTCGCACCAGCGCGAAAATTTGAATGCGAAAGTCATCCTATCTAACTATAAGTGTAGATTTAGAAAGTGACAATAGACTCTATTTTAGCATAGGCCCATGTTTTAGAGTAGGGGATCGAAAGAAATAATATTTTTAAAGAAATCGGTTGTTAGTTCTTAGGCCTATATGTGCATGGACCCTAGTAATGATATACCATAATGACAATATCTTTAATACTGTTCATAGTTCGACAAGAATGATTTAAACATACGTTTTGACTGAATGAAATACATGTAAGTTAAACATATAAATGTACATTTTATCCACTACGCAATTATCATAAAATTGAGGGGCTCGTGCAAAATGAGTAAGCAATGTATTTCCGTGATATGACGAATGGTCCTAAATAGTTCTCTTCAACGGCCGGGTGAGTCAGAAGTGTCGTGGGTCAAAAACTAGGAAACAAGCTTATCAATATCACTATGCCACTTCATGTCTGCTTTAGCTATGGCCATATTAAGCAATATTGGCTTGATCCTTCTACTATTTAGACATGGATAATTATCAGTGCGACATGTACGCGTTTCTGTGATGTTCACTGAACTATTACATAGCCACAATTCCTCAAGGCTTTTCCTCATTTCCTTGCTTTTGGATGCCCGATATATTTTTTCATAGAATTCCACTCACTATATGCAGTTCTATGAGTCTTTTTCCAAACAATCGGTTATAGAAGAAGTGAAGGGATTCATAATTGTCTGTGTCCCTTTAATCCGCGTGTTCGTGTTTATTACAACTCAAATATATTGAAAGACAGTTTTGATCTCTTTTGCTGAAGAAATGAAATTATCTTCGTATATTAGTGCCAACTTTCTTATGTTACATATATTAGCATTTAAAAGCCCCATCAGACAGTGGAGAATGATTGACTATAAGCTCTCATGAGTGTGATACTTAACCTACAAATGTTGAGGAATATCGAAATCGAATGCCTTTCAGTATCTAGAATGTGACTTCATTAGAACTCGTGAGTGCGTGTGCGGGGGACATGGGGGTGCATGGTGCTACCATTATGCGACAACTCTTATATTCATGTAATTAATTTTATGTACGGTAAGTCCTTCTTGTCAGGTTATATTAGGATCAGTGTCACTCTCCCACATGCTATAAGTAGCCCAGAATTAAATTCCAGTAAATATAGATTTTACTTCATTAGAACTCGTGCATGTGTCTTGACAGGCTATATAATTATGATCATTTTCACCCGCCCACAATCTATGAATAGCCTAGGATTATGTGAGTGGGTTAATCCCTTAATCGTTTTGTTGTCTACAGCTGCTAGCTTTTGCTATATATATAAGGCACACTATTCAACGAGTATGCCGATCTTATCATGTGATTATGTAATTTAAACATATAAATGGGAGTATGTTAGAAGCTTGTCTGGTCGACGGTGAAATGACGGACAACCAAAAAAGAGGTGTCATAAGCGTCATTCCTAAGAAGGACAACGATTTACTTCTGATTACAAATTGCCACATCTCAGAGAGAGGATCTGGGCAAACAGATTTATCAAAGAGAAAGGCCAGATGTTTTATTGGGAAGAATGGATAAATCATGGTATCACTGCAGTTGGTGATCTCTTCAATGAGAAGAGAAATTTTATGTCCTTACAAGAGATAGCAAAAAATTACCATTTTCACCCATCGTTCTATTCCAAAAAATCACTAAACAATGCCATCCCTGCTGAATAGATAAGATTGATCAAACTAAATGAACTCGTACCTGGAGACGATTCAGTAGATATAAGAATTAGTAAAACTAATGTCAATTGGACCTTTAATTTGGTTGGTTGTACTGCCAAAAGAGTCTATGACCAAATGATTAGCAATAAGAAAACGAAGGAGGACAAGCTTGATAAATGGATGAATATATTGGGTCCATCGCAAAAACAATTTGACGAGATCGATTGGAAGGTTGTCTTCAAACGCCCTTACTTGTCCTCAACAGAATCAAGGTTACACGTTTTCCAATACAAACTTTTACATGGTATTATTGCATGCAACGGTTATCTTTCTCAAATTCAGGTAAAGACAAACCCTCAATGTGCCTTCTGTCCAAACGAAGATAACATTGCTCACTTCCTTGTAGAGTGTCCCAGAACTAAATCACTTTGGTACAAAATACTAGAGTGGATTTATAATTCAGGATACTTAAATGAGTGTAAAAATGGCGACATTATGTTCCAAAAGAAAAATGGTGTAATTTATTTTAAGCCAATAGATATAATCTTTGGCATCGAGCAATCGAATGTATCATCTTAAATTGTCAATTGGATAATACTCCAAACCAAGTCTTTTATATATAGACAGAAGTTGTTCGCCAATGGTATAATTGATATAGAAAATAGAGAAACATGCCTCTTGAGTTCATGAATGTATTATTTCGAGGAAAAACAGTCTAAACTCTCGTTAATGATATCAAAATACATATTATCATCTATATCAAGTGATCAACCCTGTATGAGTTGAGGATGAGGTGTAGAGTAGTGTTATATTCCTTTAAGATTCAAATGGTTAATGATAATGAGAAAATCTTATGGAGAAGATTACAGGGAGATATTGAAGAGTTAATCGTAATACATAAAAGTTGAACAAATTTGCTGCTCTCTATCATTATAGTGATTTTTGTTTCTGGTAACCCTAATTATTCTAAATGAGATCAATACATTGTTCTTTCTTCTATTAACATGTCTTACTATTGTACGAACTGTTTTTTCTGTTTAATTCTTCTTTACATCTTACTTCGTTTAATTATGTCTTAAAATTGTAAGAGCCCTGATGGCAGGTAATTGAATAAAGTCTGTCGCAAAAACAAAAAAACCCATATAAATGGGGACGGGTCATGACGGGTTATGACGTATGCGGCTGCAATAATCATAATTGTATATAGTTATGATACCTCTTGTGAGAGTAAAGACCCAATTTAAACAAGTACGGTGACAGTCCTCCTATGAAATCAAGCATCATATTGCGTTCATTTATATCATCTGCTTTATTTTCTTTTGCCTTCCACCATTCCAAACCCAGTTTGTGACTTTTCCCAATACCTCCTGGGCCTTTGTACACTCCAAAGAAAATGACAAACCGTATTATATTCGTCACAAAAGTTACATATATAATCCTCTTTCACCCTAACTTTCTTTATGCAGTAAGGGGAACTAGAAAAAATGACTTTGGCTGATGGTAATCAGCGTTTATTTAAAAAAACGACTTGATGAATCTTTTGTTCAGTTCGGATTATTGTTTTAGGTACGGCTCCTATTACTGTAGTTTGAACACTGTTTTCGTTGCTTGGGTGAGCACCTCCCTAGAAGCACACTCTTGAGTTGACATCAAATCAGAGAGCACGTACGTGTAAGTTGAGCTGTTGGACAAGATCACAGCTAGGACAACGGAAAAAGCAGATACAAAACCTGGCATTTTGAAAATTCAGGTTCAATCATGCAATGTCGTTGGTGTCACAAATCGCCTCGTTTCACATCGCAAAGATATTCCATAGCTGAATGCAAACAGTGATCGAGCTAGACTATAGCCCGCGTCCGACTGGTGTTGTTTGTAGGGCGCTATACTACAGGTCTGGGACTCCCCATACATGGACTGTCTTAGAATTCCTCAATCAAGGGGGAATGACCATAACATGATATTTTTGTTTCTTTTTAAACAAAGAAAATTCTAAGACTTGTGCAAGTCTATGATCGAGCCTACATGGGGCTGTTTAAATTTGATGCAAATGTTCACTCAATAGTGAAATAATCACTCAATTAAAAGGCTATATGAGATTTTAGAGTTGACAATTCGGCTTTTCTGTAGCTAGGTTTGGATATTTTAAATTCATATGCCTGAAACCAAGCATCATTGTGTTATGATATGTATTTTGATATCACTAACGAGAGTTTAGACTGTTTTTCCTCGAAATAATACATTCATGAACTCAAGAGGCATGTTTCTCTATTTTCTATACTTTGAATACATACTGCATGTTTAGCATTGTAAGAACCCCGATGGCCTGCAGGTATTTTGGAAAAAAAAGGATTTTAAAAACAAAAGAAAGAAATATTATGGGTGATAGAAATCATCAGATTCATTACAAAATAGTATGTTCATAATAAATTGCAATAAATCTAGAAATAATGACTATTTCCTCCATTCACTAGCAAAAATACATTAGAACAGAAACATGGGAAGCCCTTCATTTCAGGAATGCAAAATTGATTGTCTTGGTCAGGGAGCGTTCAGAAAAAAACGATCAAATATGAATCAGAGATTACATAGAACGATTGCTAGCCTATTGTGAATGAAAGGTTAAAAACTAGGAACATAGATGTTTCATCAAACCCAGAATACATTCTTGCGCTCAAGAGGTTAATCGATATTCTCGTCTGACGTAACATGCGATATTTTCCGAGTAACGTTTTCTTTTCAAATATTATACATTCATGCAGTATTTGAAGAGATGCGTAGTTGTGCCACCTGTGAATAGTTTGTTATGAATAAGTGAACAAATATAATCACTTCAACCAAGATGTTAACCTTTGCCCCCTCATATCAAGGTCGCCCCCAACTACAGGCGATAAGCGTTCCTCCACTCTAATCTAGTTAGCTTGCACTGAACAATCAGTCCAATATCGGCTCTGAGGCAGCGCATGGAAGGACAAAATAATTTATCCTTGGCGCTAACCTGGAAGGTTTCAACGGGATATCAGCGTAGGCGCGTGGGATATTAAAGGATAACACAACCAAGTCCAATTGAAAAAGGTAAATTTGGAAAATTATCGACCCCTAGGCTATAAACACTATAATGTTGATTTATTGATGTAATCTTCACATTTTTTTAATTGGCGGGGAAATCACTCTCAGATACTCATATGCATTCACCCCTGTCTATTACGACATGGTTATCGTCGTGCCATGCATGCAGAAGGCCACCATGCAAAGTAAACGACAGAAGGTAATATCATAGATAGCACCAAGTATCCCTGCCAACTAATCAAAACTACTGAGTATATAGTTTTAATTTCCTTTTAAAGCAAGGTACAAGACAATAGTGTGAGCATCTTCTGCATGACAGTTCTTCCAGATGTGCCGTAAATAATAAGATGAAAATGTAAAACACATTAATAACATTTTCCTTGATTTCCTTTCCTATATATTTAATTGAAAATGACGTGTAAAAGAAAAATGTTACCTAAAGAAACACCCAAAACATTCAGCTATTAGTATTGTGATGAGTAGTCCTATAAATGTTTCTTCATATTTTTTTTTACTGCACTCGAGTACCCACTTGGCAATACTTTCATCGACATACTTCCATCGATACCTCTATTCTGTCCTCACCAATCATTGACACTGAAATTATAAAAACTCAAAATGGATCGATATTCCCGAGATCTAAATAGCAAATCGTTCGACGGTATGGTGTTTGTTGTTTTTGGAACTTTTTACTTGGATACCCGAATAATTTCATGTCCATATATGAAAGTGTGTTCAATAATATTTATCGAAAATTAAAGAGATCTCCAAATGTCCATGCTGCAATAGTTAATGCATTTGTGCAAGTAATTTACATATAAACATTAACTTTTTAAAAACTATTACATTAGTTTCCTTACAGTTTTGTTTGGATTCTGATCATGGCAACCTATCCCACACATCTACAGATGAGTGATAAGTGTAAATATAGAAGTGATGCACTCAGGACATATGATGTAACCGTTGATAAAGGTGTGACGAAAATGGAGACCTATGGACAGCCCACTCTAGGCCAATGTTTGCGAGCTTGCCCATTAATGATTAGAATAATGTTATGTGACAATGAAACATTTCTATTTTGGCCCAATACGTTTTACAATAAAGGAACAACGCATGACCGAATATTCTGGTGTTTTCGTGCGTTGCCAATACAAGGATATGTCCACAATTAACTGAAGAATAATAAACATTTCTTTTTCTCTGCTAATGAAACTGCATATCTGGATTACATTCAAGAATTAATCCATCAAGAAATATTCCATTATAATTCATATCAATACCTCTCGTACAATATCCCTTTCTCGTTCAAATTTTAAGTGATCACAGACAACCCTTCTCTTTTCTAATTTTAAGGGATATTTATCTGTTCACTTACAGGCAATGAAAGCTCTTAACCAGCTCGGTCCTTTAGGTTTACCCTATATTTTTACCCGGCCTAAAATATGATTTCTTTTATTTAAAAAGGTTGATTAAATCAGGAAACCAACCTCCTAACGGGAAAACCCCTGAACGGGAAACCCCTTGTAAAACACAATTATTGTTGCAAAGTAAAGTTTTCAGCTGGTCTTAGCAGGAAATACCCTTTTTCATTTTTACTTGCTTTACGATATCTATTCTTTTCTTAATCGCATACTAATATTCGCCTACGTAATTAATACAATCATGTAAAATAATAATCAATTTAATGAGTGATTCTGGAAGAGACAAATAGAGGATACAAAGCAGTCGTATTCTATGGAGGAATGAGGATATTTGATAGGCACCTAAAGTAAGAAACATTTAGAACATATATAGCAGTTGACTTCCTCCATATTTCATATTGGCTAATAACTACATTCAGTTTCAGGATCAGGATCAAGGAAATTATTCTTATAATGTGTAGAGGCACATGTGTTTAATGCCCTAACTCAGTGATAGAATATGTGGTTCCAATATACCATGATAATAATAGAATGATGTTTGAAAACAGCAGGATACTCTCTCTCTCTCTCAAAGTATAATGATTACCAGTACAGTATAGACTTGGCGTAAATGAATTGCTCAATAAGCATTTAGGTTAAAGGTTGTTCCACCAATCGGTTTTTACCTTACGCTCTAATCTTTATACCGTATATAGATATATTTGAAACAGAAATGACAGCTCACTGCGTCCATCTGTCCGATTCTTTTAATCGTTTTGTCCCATCAGCTTTTTCAAATTCCGATCCAGACATAAAGGTAAAACAGATTTGTTGGAAGTACCCCATATAAAAGGTAGAATCATGCTTGACCAATGTTACTTTATTTATAGGGAAGGATGACCAAAAGTTACAGCCTTTCGGGGCCTGACCAAAATGGTCCCAAAGGGGACAGCTTTAAGTTGAAGGAAGGGGCAGTTTATATGAATGGCGCTAATGGCAAGGTTTCTCCGGCTACGGGAGCTGAAGAGGACAAAGATAAAAAAGAGGAGGGGAAGGGAAAGGAACCAATAGCAATGGTTGGCACTTTTGAAGTGGTAAGTACACCCAACGTCCCTGATATTTAAATGGACGAATACGGCAGTTCTCTAGAATGTTACATATGGGCCGAGGCTAATAAATAGCCATTTAATGTTTGTTCTAGTCTTTCTCTTAAATTTCCACCTTTCTACTCCAACCCAAATAACTTAAAACTTCACAATAACAATCTCCACGAACAGTTTCGGTTTTCTGACGTATGGGATCGGATCTTTATCTTCTTCGGGTTCCTTGCTTCTACCGTGCATGGCGCTATCATGCCGATCATGGTTATCATATTTGGGAGCATGGCTGACACATTCGTCAACAACGCACAGTTTGACACACTCTGGAATGACTACGGCGAGGCAATTACCAATAGAACTGGCTTCACTAAATCAGATATTCTACAGGATCCCTCGAGAATGAGGTAATTTGAATGTATCTCATGACCGACCAATGCTTTTACACATTGAAACACAGTGTGATCCTACCATATGATAATGTTGATCAGATTATACACATGTGGGGCATCTGAATATTCAAGCAGGAAAAGTAATAATCAATAAAAACAATCATAATACTTGATTATTAGAGAAATAAACAAACCTCAATATTAGCATAAATACTAGTTCATAGATTTTGTTTTTATTTACTCGTCATGTATTTCCCCAATGACTAAAATAATGTATCCAATTAGGATTGTCTGCAATATAACCAACCAAACTGAAACTGGATGTAAGAGCATCACTGACTCCATCGTTGGTGATTTCAACGCTCAGTTCAACACGTACACTTTATACTACTCGAGTAAGTGCTATTTATATCGTAGTCGCAATAACCTAGCTGTTTTTATATTCGGGTAGCAACTACGGTAATAGAGAACGTTGACATAGTAGAGAATGATTCGTAAATATTTTCCCTTTTTTTTATATAAAGATAATATATTATGTATACATAATTCATATCATATATATACTATATGTAATAAAATAGTGTTCCTACTGACATTTGAAAAAGTCGTTTGTTAAGTTGAAGATCAAACTACTTACAATTTTCTTCTACAGTTATTGGTGTTGTAACCTTTGCTATAAGTTACCTTCAATTGGTTTGCTGGAATCTCTCATCCTATCGTCAATGCCAAAGGGTCCGCGTTTCCCTCTTTCGAGCAATTCTCCGACAAGAAATCGGATGGTTTGATACCAACGAAGCTGGGGAATTGAACACAAGAATGTCCGAGTGAGTATATATGGACGATCTAACATTAGCAAACCAAAGGTGCAAAGCATTGACATTCATGCACTCATGCATTCAAATTAATCAACATTATTACTCTGTTCTTAAACATCTTATCTTTGTTAGCGACGTCATGAAAATCCAGGAAGGTATCGGGGAGAAATTAGGCCTTTTCTTCCAATGGACCGCTGCTTTCTTTGCTGGTATCATTGTGGGATTTGTTCATGGCTGGAAGCTAACTCTCGTCATTCTTGCCGTCAGTCCATTGTTAGCTGCATCTTCAGCGTTCATAGCCAAGGTAATTATTTGGTCCCTTTTCTAATGGATCTACCGTTTAATTTGGGCTCCATCGCACGAATGACAGTTCTAAATTAAAAGGCCTGTCGTAAACATCCATTATAAAGTAGGCGTACTTGCTGGAAAGACTGTTTGTTTCAAGAGTAAATATACAGCTATAATGGAAATTAAAATAACTTGTATAGACTAAAGTTTATCTTTCTTGTTTAAATCTTAAAACATTGACCCAAGCAATATGGATTTTAATCATAACCTACAGTTAGGCGCTTCATTCACCGCCAAAGAACTTACAGCTTACGCAAAAGCTGGGGCAGTAGCTGAGGAGGTTCTGGGAGGTATACGTACTGTAGTTGCTTTTGGTGGCGAGGAAAGAGAATGCAAAAGGTAAGCCTGCATGTATGCCTTCTTTTGCAATTGCACGAGGTCAATACCACTTGTAAAGTTACGTTACACATTATATTCTGGTTATGCATAACTCACCAAGATACTTAACAAAATGTCCCATGCATGTATAGATACTCTAACTGAGATTTCATTTACAATTATTCTACCGATTTCAGTCATCTTTTATTTTTATTTTTGTAAACTGCATCAAAATACAGTATACTATATCTGTTTGAATATTTGCGTCTTTGCATCCGAATCATTTATGGATAACACGCTGCTCGATTAATTTCCCCTGTTTTAAATGACATTAGATTATTGTATTTTTAAGGTACAATACAAATCTATTACACGCCATGGACTTTGGAATCAGGAAAGGTATGGTCAATGGAGGTGGCATTGGCGTCGTGTTCCTGGTCATCTTCGGCACGTACGCACTTGCTTTTTGGTATGGCACAGAGCTGATACGAACCGACCCTGCTTACACGCCTGGAACACTATTAACGGTAATTTTTTTTTATTATTTTGTTGTTGTTGACATTTCTTTATTCAGGTAAGATACCTGTGGTATATACCAAGGTTCTTATATACATGACTAGGGTAACCCCTATCTTCCGCCATACCCTGAATAGAAGGTGGACTTGCGGTGTTGGTAAATAAACACGGATGTAACGTCATGTTATACAATGCAACTAGATTTGAAAACGGGAAAACGTATGAAGAGGTGAGATGAGATGTTGGTGAGATTTAAGAGAATGCATAAACAATGGTAACGATATTGATAGGAAATACCCCTTATATATACCGGGTTTTGGAATCATGTACCACCGCGACCAATGTAGTAGACGTAGGCCTATTATACCACAGCATAGACCATACACAGGGACTTATACCGAAGCTACCGTATCTAGGCCTACAACACACTGCATGAAAGTCATCACCCGCGCCCGGGGAATTGTGACGAATA
This sequence comes from Sthenelais limicola, assembly GCA_942159475.1. NCBI lineage: Eukaryota > Metazoa > Annelida > Polychaeta > Phyllodocida > Sigalionidae > Sthenelais > Sthenelais limicola. The sequence continues at coordinate 70,457,070 of OW804097.1, read as the reverse complement.
AACAATTCGATGTTGCCTTCCATTTGTCTTTGTCTAAAGCATTGTTGGTGATTATCTTTTCTTCTCGTGGAGTATATAATCTGTATATAATTCTTATACTGACACATGCTATACATTTGTCCACGCAGGTTTTCTTTGGTGTTATGATCGGCGCCTTTTCTATTGGAAACGCCACACCGAATATCCAATATTTTGCCACAGCGAAAGGTGCAGCTTATGTCATCTATCACATCATTGATGGGGTAAGGAGAATGTTTCGATTTATTCTATAGTAAATTTTGAAGGAGCTGACATATAATTCTGAGTTGGAAGACGAAAGGCCTTGATTAAAATTGACATTTAGGTTTGAAAACATACCACTTTGAGGGTAAAGTTTTTGCGGTGGAGTGTTTAAACTCAGCCGCATTCAGTGGTTTAACATGCCATGCCATGTTATTTTTGCCATGGAAAGATTGCCAGGTCTTTTCACCTATTATATTTAAACTTGTGTCGATCCCTCAGCTAGGGTATATTTAGTGAGATTATCCTTTGTGGAGAGAAAAACAAAGCAAAAATAACTGTTTTTTATTCGAAATTTTGCTACGGATCACTATAGATAAATACTTACTCTATTCAGATTTATAAATGTAGATATCTTTGCCACGCAGTTATCGTATAGTCTCAGTTCAACATAGATATGGCTGATTTCTATTTTTGTTGCGTTGCGTTTAACAATTAAATTTCGTACTTTTGTAGAGACCATCAATTGACAATGCATCGGACGAGGGGAAGAGGCCAACTCGTGTCATAGGGAATCTTGAGTTCCAGGATGTTAAATTTTCTTATCCCTCCCGTCCCGATGTTACAGTAAGTACATAAGTCATTGCATGCGTCCCCTAATTCAGTGATATACTAACTTTTTAGAAGGTAGTGAATATATCAATCACATTCCTGTGAAGATTTATTGTTTATCTATATATGGATTGAAATGAAGGATCTTTTCTCGTTTTCAATGAGTGTATTTTATTTCAAACAGATTTTAAAGGGTTTGAACCTGAAGGTAAATGTTGGGCAAACCGTCGCCCTCGTCGGATCCAGCGGCTGTGGTAAATCGACGACTGTTCAGCTGATTCAACGATTTTACGACGTAGCCGAAGGAAAGGTAAATTCTGTCTTTCTTATCGAATTGATATTGGGAGATGAGGGGAAATAATCTTCATCTGGCAAGTGGCACACTTGAGAGCAGTTCCACTCATTGCTTTCCTATTAAGTGCGGCCCACTAAAATCTACTTTCACGTGGTCATTGAGTAAAAAATGATAATATATTTTTACGTATGAGTGCTTACAATAAAAATTAAAACAAACAAGCATTTGATAGTTAGATAGGACCATAATTTAGCCCCCTGCATGCGTGGAATCAATCTGACAGTCACAGCGAGTGACAATGATATTTCTTTGGAGTTCTACAAATTAATAAACAGAGGTAAAGAGAATGCGTCCAGTATTGAATGTAATATGGATTACAAACATAGATAACAGCTAATTGTAGATTAGAAATATTGATAACAATCAATCGTTTCCTTAGAACATTGTTAACTCATGTACAGATGTATGTCAAAAGTCAAGATAACAACGGGTCTATATATGCATATACAATAGATGACATGGAAATCACCACGGGTGAACATTTAGGTATTAATAGGCGTTTAAGTTGACATGTTACATCGTACACTTGTCGCAAAGTGAAAAGATAAGTAAAATAATAATGAGAAGAAATTCATTCGATTATATAAGTGGTATATAGGCCTACTCAGGCCAACAAAATACGGACAACCAAACATAGAAACACTGATGGAGCGAATCTATAAGAGCTCTGTTGATAAGTTCATGTATAAACTAATCTACTTCTTATATTTTGAGTTTTAATTATTCGGTCAACAAGCGCCCTTTACATCCTCTCTAATAATCAAATGCACAATTATTATCATGTCAGACAGTTCGATATAATAATTATTACTTCTGATAATGCTATAAGGCCTAGTTAATCAAGATTATTGCTTTTTCTGAAAGAGAGAATTATACAGCATAATGACCCAAGGACAGATTATACGATAACTTATTTGCTTTTCAGAGAAGCAGACTCTCGTATATCCAACTTTTATAATCCAGTACAAATTTTCATATATTATTAATTTCAAGTATTAATCTCAGAAGATTGCCTTAAACATTTTCTTATTTGGATTGATCCAGGTCCTGCTAGATGGAGTAGATATCCGCGAGTTAAATGTGAACTGGCTGAGACAGAACATTGGCGTTGTGAGCCAAGAGCCTGTCTTGTTTGGTACAACCATTGGTGAAAATATCAGATATGGAAATGATGCTGTCAATCAACAGGATATCGAGATGGCTGCGAAGAAAGCAAACGCCCACGATTTCATCATGAAACTTCCCATGGTACAGTTGAAATATGGATTAAAGTAAATCTTGATCAAAATCTAAAATAAATTACATGTACTATCAAGATTTTTTCATAATCTAGAAACGTCCCTCCACATCCCTCTAGCTTTCTCCCATGGATATTACCATGTTTAAAGTGTTGTTTGAAGAATAAAATACCTCTCATTTTCTTAAAGAAATATGAAACCTTAGTGGGAGAAAGGGGAGCTCTACTTAGCGGAGGACAAAAACAGAGAATTGCTATTGCCAGAGCCCTTGTCAGCGACCCCAGGATTCTCTTATTGGACGAGGCCACGTCAGCGTTGGATACAGAAAGTGAAGCAACAGTGCAAGCTGCTTTGGATGTGGTAATGTCTATCTCTCCTTTTGTTGTCAGATATTAAAATGCATCATTGGCGAATACTCTCTTATACTTCATGTACATAGTCTATAGAGCTAATGGCTAACCGACTGAGGGCAATCTGATAAGCATTCCCTCCTATGCCATGGCATTTTTGCAATGGTAACATTAGTATTGGTTGCTTTCAAGTATTCAATCAGTATTTTCAATGTAGGGTGTAACTATTCAACTGGGATTGATTAGTAAAGGGATTTAAATTTGAATATAGTTGTATGTAATGGGATAAACAAATATAACATTGACTCAGTCACATTGCCAACCATAGACCTATAACGTCAGCCACTTAAAAACGAAATACAGAGATTACATGTGAGCTTTCTTCACCTAATTATTTCTTTGTAAACATTTCTGGCCCCTTCTACCTTACTTTGTGAAATTCAGGAGCAGTTTCATTTATGACTTAGCATTACTCTGTCACTTTCATATATCTTAATATTTATGGAAGCAGTGTGTAGGAGCAGATAGTTGTAACGCTCCCTAATAGCGCTCTTAAATGGGGCATGTTGAAGTCAAGTCCTACAAATGTATCACTATTTTAAAAAGAGATCCCTTGATCCTGAAATGATATAGAGATAGGTATACCATGTGTTTGGTTATCTTACCAGGCTCGCGAGGGAAGAACAACAATAGTTATTGCCCACAGACTGTCCACTATTCGTACTGCTGATGTCATTGCCGGATTTGATGAAGGCGTTCTTGCTGAGCAAGGAACTCACGACGAACTAATGCTAATTGAAGGCATATACTACAGCCTAGTTACAAACCAGGTGGGCAAACCAACACACGCAAATTATCTCGTCTTTGAATTTATTTTATACTAGCAAAGTACCCGTCCTCTGGACGGTCCCCCTCACTCCCCACACTTCCCCTCTCCCTCTTTTCCCTCCGCCTCTTCTCTGGCTCTCATATCTGTTTTTCTCTCCCAACCGCATCTCCGATCCCCCAACCCCGCACCCTGCTTCTCCCCTCTTCCTGATGCTCCCCTTCTTCGCTTTCTCTCCCTTCCCTCTGTCCCTTCCCCAACATCCTCTCCCTCCGCCCCCCCCCCCCCGCTCTCTTCCCACACTTCCCCCTCTCCCTCTTTTCCCTCCACCTCTTCTCTGTCTCTCATACCTGTTTTTCTCTCCCAACCCCATATCTGATAGCCCCTCTTCCTCATGCTCCCCCTCCTCGCTTTCTCTCCCTTCTCTCTGTCCCTTTCCCTACTCTTTTCCCTGCCCCTCTTCTTTCCCCCCTGCCCCTCTTCCATTTCCCCACCCTCTCCCTTTGCCTCACTCTCCCCTCCTACACCCTCTTCCTCCGCTCCCCTTCTCCAATACCCCCACCCTCTCCCACCCCTCTTCTTTACTCTCCCAAGGGCCTACGGGATTCGGGAAAGGGATTCAGAGCCAGATTGCAAATAGGAAAACGGGATTGCAAATTGAAAACCTGCGGGATTCGGGAAATGGGGCTTATAAAAAATGAGAAACGGGATTCAAAAGGGGGGTCTTCCCTTCCCTGAATGATATTAAGAGCAATACATATTGATGCAGTAGTTTGTGGCTAATGACGTAGTATCTCACAGGGGCTTTCCCAGGCTATAAATAGAGTGTGGTTATCCCGATTTAAAAAAGGCTTCAAAATCACATTTCCACCCCAAATACCTTCACAAACCACATACAACGACATCCAGAGAGGGGGGAGAGACCTCTAAAGATGAGTAAAGTGGTTTGTAAAACAACAAATTCCTAGAACATTCCGGACAAAGAAAACCTTCTTTCTACCATTTCTTTTCTACCTCCTTTCCTAGAAATCGCTCTAGCTTTATATTATATGGATACTTAATACAATACCTTATATCTTAACATTTGCTTTAAAAAGGTCTCCTCTTAAGTATGTATGCCGCTCATTGGTAGAAGATTATTACAATTTACAGACCGTTACAACAAAAGAAAACGATGAGAGCGAGAAGGGCGAACTTGAAAAGTTTGAAGAGGCGGTCATGGGTAAGAGCTTTCGGGCTGATAACTAAAATTGTAGATAGGTATTCATCAAACGGTAGTTGAAATGCATAAATTCTTTCTGAAAATACTGAGATAATTATTCTGGGCCACACCTTGTGAGGCATGTATGTGTACACAAATTGGAATATTAGTCAAATTGTGAAACCATCAATAGCAATCGCGATAAATATTGCCCATATCTATTGTTTGTCTTATTAAAGCTACGGAGAAATTCAGGCGAGCAACCAGTGTAGAAAGCAAAGAAAGAGCGAGCTTTAAACGTATGCGATCAACATCTATTGGACTCGAACGTCAAAGAACTATATCAGGAAGCAATGAAGGCGAGGTACGGTCAGAACGTATCTCATCATAACGGAATCAATTTGCAACCGGATTAGAATATCGTAACCCTAGAATATCGTAATACTATCGTAGCCCATTCAAATTATGCAAATTAATTACGTTTCTTTCATTTCTTGTTTTATGCATTAAAAACATTTGTGTAGCTCTTCAATGTAGCTCTACCATACACCACCGTGTAATCTTTATCAATTGACTTACACACATAATATATAATTATAGCATACGATATCATAATATATACTTATGTTTCATATTTGTGGTCGAAGGATGTGCCAGAGGAGAAGCTCTCTCCGCCATCAATCGGGAGAATCGCGGCGCTCAACTCTCCAGAATTACTGTACATTATTTTTGGTTGCATCGCCTCAATTGTATCTGGTGCTGTTCAACCCATCTTTGCATTTACCCTGTCTGAAATTCTTGGGGTGAGTGTCGTTGATCTATACTCGTGGTTATACATTTAGATACAGATAATCACCATCAGTATCTCATTTGTCCGAGATATATTAGATCAAAGTGAATAATGTATTCGATATTCACTAAATTGTATTCTTAAAGTCCTTGAGTAGATAGGGTTAGGCCCAAAACAAAGGGGACAGGAGATGGGGAATTATTTTTGGTTTTGCCTTTATTGGGGTCCGACGTTTCGAGCTACATTAGCCCGTCATCAGGGGTTTTATCGTGTAATCTCAGTCAATAGCATCAGAGTTGGTCGCCCTTGTATATATTTCTTTCTTTTACTACCGTGGTAGAATAGATGACCAATAAAACTTATTAGATTGATTCATTATATGGGAAGGGACTTATTGTGGTGTTTGTCATATTTCTGCAGATATTCGCAGAAACGGATCCAGTAAAACAGAAGCGAGAAACGGATGCATGTTGTATAATGTTCGCTGTCATTGGTGGTGTAGCCGGAATTGCTATGTTTCTTCAGGTAATCCATGCTGTTTTATTGTTCTGTTGAAAGGAGGATTCAGTTCTCTGGGGGATTTTAAGATAATATTCCATGAAATCTGTATTTCAATTTCAATACCAATTACAAATAAGGGAATGGAATGTCGAAACTCTTCCTAAGATAAGAAATCCATTCTTGCTGATAAGCCTATATATAATTGAGCAATTCTCACGAATTGGGCACACTTAGTGACAGCTATGATATTTTTGTTACCACTGCATATCAAATTTCTGATTCGTCCATCTTAAAGGCAAGTATTTAAAGGTTAAGTGGCAAAATTTGCTACATGATCAGATAATTCCCTGATTCAGGGTAGTAAATCAAAGTTCATGCTTGATTTTTATATGTTACCTCCGTCTGCACTGCTGTGATTCACTGTATGAGGGATTTTTATTAAATATTATTATTTTAACTATAATTTTTCCTGGTTGTTTATCAAAAAGGGACATATTTCGAAGCAAAAACAGAAAAAAAATCAAGTTTTAACTATTTTCCCCAAGAATATGGGGCCTGGAAATTTTAATTTATTTTTGTCCACCTCACTGTGGCCTCACTTGACATTCTTTCATTACTCACAGCATGAGAGGAAATGAAGATTGGTAATTCATAGCTAAAGCTAGGGCCACATCCTTCCCATTAATGTGACTTATATTCTTCTATATGCATTATTTCCTAAGATATGGAGCATTGAAGATACAGACGGAGGTAACATGTTACCTCCATCTGCTGCAGATGGAGGTAACATGTTACCTCCGTCTGCATCCTAACGTCCAATATCTCAGGAAATAATGAAGCTAGAGGAATAATATTGATATCAATGTGAAGCACATGACTCCAGCTTCATGGAAAATACATAATAGATAACTGATCTAATACATAATAGATTACTGGTCTACCTCCATCTGCAGTGCAGATGGAGGTAACATGTTACCTCCGTCTGCATGTTCAAAGTTCAATATCACATGCAATAATGAAGCTAGAGGAATAGTATTGATATCTTTGGGAAGAACATGGCCCCAGCTTCATGAAAAAATATATATAATAGATACTAATCTTTAATTCCTGTTATGCTGTGCATAATGTAGGCACAAGTGCAGGCAGCATAAGTGAGGCCAAAATCAGCAATACCCACACCACATTTAAAAATATCGTTCTACTTTGATTCTCATTAGCAATGATTAGGATTCACAATTTGGTGATCAATCCACCCTGGCTGTTTGTTTTCCATACATATATACCTGAAAATGTTGGAAATATTTTCTGCGAATTGATGGAGTCCAGAGCATTACTATGTATAATCTAGTATGGTTTTATATCCAAGATGTATGTTCAAATGTGATGTGTCACAAAAAAATGAGTACAATTTCATTGTTCACAGCATGCAAGGAAATGAAGATTGGTAATACATTATATATTTTCCATAAAGCTAGGGCCCATGTTCTTCCCATTCATGTTGATATTATTCTTCTATCTACATTATTTCCTGAGATATTGAACATTGAAAGTGCCAGACGGAGGTAACACCTTCCATTAATGCAACAATACTAGATGTTACATCCATCTGCATGGAGACAGAGATAAAATGAGAGGAAATGAAGATTGATAATTCATTATATATTTTCCATAAAGCTAGGGCCTTGCCCTTTCCACTAATGTCAATATTATTCCTCTATCTTCATTATTTCCTGAGATATTCAACATTGAAAATGCCAGACGGAGGTAACACCTTCCATTAATGCAACAATACTAGATGTTACCTCCGTCTGCATGTAGACAGAGGTAACATCAGAGGAAATAAAGATTGGTAATTTATTATATAATATATTCCATAAAGCTAGGGCCACATCCTTCCCATTAATGTGAATTATATTCTTCTATATTCATTATTTCCTAAGATATGGAGCATTGAAGATGCAGACGGAGGTAACATGTTACCTCCATCTGCTGCAGATGGAGGTAACATGTTACCTCCGTCTGCATCCTAACGTCCAATATCTCAGGAAATAATGAAGCTAGAGGAATAATATTTTGGAATGGTAATGTCTGCTATGTTTGACATTGGATAATTTTATTTTGGATTTATTCCTAGCATAATTATGGAAATAGCACAATGATTATTGTCCAGATGGAGGTAACATCCTATTTTAGCCAAATTTGAAAAAAGAATGGTTTTTCTTTCTCATGCAAGGTAATGTATTAGGTTAATAATTTTTTCTAACCTATTGGAAAAGGTATTGGTTAAACGATGTATTCAAGTTAAAATATGACAACTCTTGGTATTTTTTTTCCCCTAGTAGATCAATTGTTTGTATGCCAGACGGAGGTAACCTTTTCCAGACATACACTAAGTTAATCATCTCCCTTATTCTAAACTTGAGTGTATTATCCACATTTTGCAAAGAAATGGATCCTCATGATTCCTACCAAGATATTTAAATATAACTTTCATTTCAACTGTTTAATGTTACAATATTATAGAGCTCCAAACTGAGAAAACACCAAAGTGTGCCCATTTCGTGAGAAATGCTCAATTGCATTCGCTTTGTCTCCACTTTCAAAACTTAATTTATTTCCCTTTTAGAATTCCTTGTTGGCTCTGTCAGGCGAGAGGCTCACCATGAGACTGAGGGATAGGACGTTCAGACATTTATTAAGAACAGTAAGTGAAATATCATAATACATTTATCTAGTATAGGTATATTATTTTCCTCACACATCCGATAATACATCTAGGACAGTATCAGTCAGAAATGAAATAACCTCCTGCCTAGATCTATAAAATAATATTTGCGGTATAAATTATGTGTTAATTATATTATTATGACTGATATGACTGAATTTGTATGTAATGCTGTTCAAGGAAATAAACTACGCTTACTGTTTTTCGGGTCAGGATTCTTTAACTCTTATAACAACAAGTAGATTCTCCTGAATGATATCATTGTTGAAATCATACTCAATAGCAATAATGTCAATTCTTCATTAGGAAATTGGTTGGTTCGACGACAGCCGTCACGGTACTGGAGCTTTGACTACCAGACTTGCCACCGATGCTTCCACTGTCAAGGGCGTATGTGAATCCAATTCTAAAACCATTTAATAGCATGTCGTTGATTCATGCAGGTTATCCTATATCAGTTGTGAGACCTATGCGATGAATGAGTACAGAAAAGTTTGGCGTAACAGAGACAATTAGGGAATTGTAAGTTTTTAAAAATAAAGTCCAGTTCTTGCTATGGACAGATATAATTTGCCACAGACGTATTACAATTAACGTAATTTCTCAAAATATTTCAGGCGACTGGCTCGCAGCTGGCTGTTGTGCTACAAAGTTTTTCAAGTGTCATCATCGGAGTGTCAATTGGATTCGCTTATAGCCCAAAGCTAGCAGCTGTCATCTTAGCATTCGGACCTTTCCTCATGGCTTCTGGATTTGTCCAGATGAAGATTCTCCAGGGAAATACTGCAAAAGACAAGAAACTTTTGGAGGAAGCAGGAAAGGTTATTATCTGTCTCCAAATTACGCCATGTTTCCTCGCTAAGTTCTTGTAGGGAACATCTCACAGCTACCACATTATAATTAAGAACTATTGGCACTGGCCGAATAAAGGTTTTAATGGCATTACAATCAGTAATCATTGCCAGTTAATAAAACATTATTTTTAGACAAAGTTCATGTGTTTTCATTTTACCTGACAGGTCGCGATTGAAGGCATCGAGAACATCAGAACTGTTGCGTCACTAACAAAGGAGGTGGCTTTCCATCAGCGTTATTGTGACCTTACAGACATCCCATACCAGTAAATACCAACTTAATTTCAAATCGTATATTTCAACGATTTAAATCAAAGTATTTGCATTTCAATGAAGGATATATTGTTTCATGCCTTGCAATTTTTCTATTAGCAATTCAATAGTCATGATCATATTGTATGAGCTGATGTTATATATTTTGAATATTAAACTTTAATCGCATCTCCAGACAAAACAAAAAGAAAGTCCACATTCAGGGCATTGCATGGGGTATATCCCAGGGCATCGTCTTTTTTGCCTACGCTATTTGCTTCAAATATGGATCCTACCTGGTGCAATACGAGGGCCTGGCATTCGATTCATTATACAAGTAAGCAGGGAAACTAATACTTTGTATTAGACCAATCTAATACTACTATCAATGTATATAGGTGTAAAATTGTTTAGTATATTTGTAGAGAATATTTCGTGTAGAATATATCTCACATCAAGTTTTCTAGCATACTATGCGGTGGTTGACAAGATTATAATTCACATTGACGATGCATTAAGGAAACCGCTGCTTTGACCTTTCAGAGTCTTCATGTGCATTGTGTTCAGTGCTATGTCCGTTGGTCAGGCTTCATCTTTTGCCCCTGACTACGGCAAAGCCAAGACAGCAGCTTCTCTTATTTTCACTATCTGGGACAGGCCCTCAGAGATTGACAGTGATGACCCGTCGGGAGATGTGCCCGTAAGGCATTTTATTTTTTCACTTATTATAAGCACTGGATTTTTTCATATCCATAAACCATTCGTTCAAATTTGGGTAACGCCCATTAATTTTACAAATATTGGTATAAATTAGAAAGATAAAAGGTATGATACCTTGATGCTTATTCTTAACTAAATGGTTTTTTAAAAAATCCCCCAGAAATCTTCAATTAATAAGACCGCTTAATTAACCCCTTTGTTTCTGCTCTTCATATGCACTTTCCTCAAGAACGATATGATTTATTTGCCAATGTATTTGTGTGCAAACATTCCATATATTACAATACTTTACATTGCATAATCCAATATAAAATGAAAAGGCGAATCAACTAGCTGTTTTCTTACCCCATGGCATGAATTATTTAAAAAAAAAACCTATCACTTGTTTCCAGGCCGATTGCCAAGGTGTGGTGAGCTTCAATGAAGTTTGCTTCAGCTATCCTACACGTCCCAACGTGCAAGTACTCAAAGGACTGGGGGTATCAGTAAATCCAGGACAAACGCTAGCGCTGGTAGGGTCTAGCGGTTGTGGAAAATCAACCAGCGTCCTGCTAATGGAACGATTCTACGATCCATCCGGAGGGTCGGTGGTAAGTGTATAATAAAATGGTGAGAAATACAAGCAAGTTAATGAAAGAAATCGGGTTTAGAACATATTCAATTTGATTGATTCGTGCCGCAGGGACCAATTCCATCCTCTCAATTTTACATTTTCTTTGCTAGTATATCTGATAAATAACAATATTTCATCTTTCGCATTCACACTTTTGTACCAAATTAAAAGAAGGTGACTTGATTGACACTATTTCTCCCTTAGAACATAGACAAGAGGGATTTGAGATCAGTGCAGCTGCGTTGGTTAAGATCACAAATTGGAATAGTTTCCCAAGAACCAACTCTCTTCGACTACAGCATCAGGGAAAATATTGAGTATGGTGATAACTTCAGACAAGTGCCCATGGATGAGGTTATTGCCGCTGCTAAACAAGCGAACATTCATAATTTCATCTCTTCTCTTCCGCAGGTAAGCTTTACACAAAATCAGCTTATTCTTTGCAAAGAATACTGATACAACACATTAACATAATTGATAAGTGTCCTTATAACATACTCATGCAGACAACTTTAGGCTAGCAGCGGGGCTGACAGAAACCTGGTACCATACCTTTTGTAGCATTGAGTAAGCATTTCCTTACATTTTTTGAACTGATTAAAAACTCATCCCACACATTTCTGATTCCAAGGGATATGAAACCAAAGTAGGAGACCGTGGGGCACAGTTGAGCGGAGGACAAAAACAAAGAATTGCCATCGCACGAGCTCTGGTTCGCAATCCGAAGATCCTTCTCCTGGACGAAGCCACATCTGCCTTGGACACAGAGAGTGAAAAGGTAAGTTCCTTCTAGAAGAGGTATTTATAAAGAAATACTAGTAAGGCTTTTGCTATAAATCGATTCAAAGAGATAAACACCAAAACCGTAAGAAAGACGATGTGAAGCTTGACATTGCAACCCATCCCACATGGCTAGAATGGTAACACGATCCTCTGTATTCTCAAGGTGGTACAAGAGGCTCTTGATAGAGCTAGACAAGGGAGGACATGCATCGTCATAGCCCACAGACTATCCACCATAAGAGATGCGGACAGTATAGCGGTAATCCACAATGGCCAGGTAGCAGAAATCGGCACTCATGAGGAACTCCTATCCAGAAAAGGATTCTACTACCGGCTCAACAACGCTCAAATAAGAGAGAGTTAACAAATTTAACTACTATTTATTAATCACATGTACATGTACAGATTAATAGAAAGTTGGGATAGTACATCCCTAAATACCTTAGAGACATGTAGAGAATGGCATTCCGTAGCAAAGAGAAGCTTTATTATTCTCAGGGTTGTGATATTGATTCATCATCCACGTACAATTATGAAAACAACATACAAGATGAAGGGAGAAAAACAAGTTAAAGGGAGATACACATATCCAAAGACATTTTACAATCCACGCACACAATTTTATAAAATTATACCCAATATTCCTGTTATTCTTATTACCATTGACACAGAACTTTGTATGTTATCTTTTAGTACTTCCTTGCATCTGTTTTATAGATTGCAATAAACATTAATACATGATAAACATCTATTCTCGTTTTGTATTAATCATTGTAAATTGGAGCATCTATGTAAATCAACATAAACATAGGCCTGTATAAGTGATTCAGAGTGACATGCTGGATCGGTTTTCTGTTTTATAGAAACCATTGAGTGAAAATTAAAACTGTGTTTCCATAAAATATATTTGGTAACGAATGCGTTTAAAATGAAGTAGATATGACGTCGTTGCGATGTATGTTTGATCGAGCACCTGATTTGCTGTCGTTTTTACACACTCAGTCAGACAGCAGAATTTCATGCACCAAGGGGGCAACCTTTGGGTCCAAGTGATTGAATATTGTGTGTCCATTGTTCAATACGTGATGAGATAATTCCCTCAGGGTACTCAGGCAGCTTATGACCCTGGCAAGCTTATATCTGTCCGTTGGGTAGTTACGATCCAGCAAGAATTCTAGAGCGCCAAGAATTGGTTGCCCGTGTTCAACTATGGCAGAATTTTGGATAGGATGGTGATCTAAAAGTAAGGAAAAAAGATGAAATATACTTAGCAATTGGAAATTGTATAGGAGAACCCATTTTGAGAAGTTGATAAAGTCTATAAATATAGATAAAGGAATGTAACATTTGCACGAGAAAATACAGACATAATAATTCCTGACACAATAATCTTCCAAGGTAGATAATCCCTGGGGATAATAATAAAATCATAAAATACTGTAGTTTAATCTTTAAGATTAATCTTTGAAATTACCTGTAGGGCCAGAACGTGACAACAAGAAAAGTCACAAACTACACTCTGGCAACTGCACTGTGAATAGTCCATGTACATTGACATGTCGCGTAAAACCCTCTCTGAAAAACGCTTTTCTGTGCGTTTTTTTTAAAAAACCATAGACCTGTGCGGAATGGATCAGGTGCTAAAACTTAGCAAACAGTATTGAATGGGCGCCTCAAAATCGCCATATGTGATGAGGTAATAATAACGCATTTTACGGGGATCACCGTCCCACCCGTGCCCATGCGCGACCATGACTTCACACCTTGCCCTCACCACCAACAAGCCTCGCTCGGTCTTCATTCACTACATGGGTGACCAAGCTTTCTCCCTTAAGTTAAACCAGAATAAGTACATTGTAGTTTCATTGTTTTTGCACATAGCAATACAAACTGTGTAAATCCAATGTTCATAATATATCATTAACCCTCTTTTGCCCATGGGCTGTAGAGGGCCCTAAACAATAATTTCCAAATCGCTGCTTTGTGTATCAACTATCACGAGTAAAATAACCCATGTCAAAGTTGGAGCATGGGTGAATGATGTACAGTGGAACCTCACATAAAGCCCACGTCTCTATAGAGACCACCCCTCTATTAAGACCAGTTTCTCTCAGTCCTGAATTGCTTTCGTCTTATTAGATTAACCCTTCTAATGAGACCACCTCGCTATGAGACCACAAATCGTTCAGTCCCAAGAGTGGCCTCAATAGAGAGGTTCCACTGTATCTTGCTACACTTATATTAAACCATCTGACTGAATGGTGGTATAAAATCAATCCAATGAAATAGATCATAGTCAGTGGTGACATGGGCAAACCTAGTTGCATCTCGATCACGATCGCATATATTGCCCACTGTAATGCATAGCAGAATGTAAACAACATTTCTCGTCTAAGGGACTCAGTACAAACGTTAGGATTATAAAAGGAATATACTGTCCCTCGCAATTAAACAATTAGCCCGTGTAACAAGTTAATCTTACGATGGAAATTTGCCATACCTTTGAACAATGTTTGTACATCAGCTATTGGGATGTTTTTAAATGGTTGGAGTTCCTTCAGAAATTTAACGCTCTGTATCAAACCATCTTCCATACCACGCCAAAGATCAGCCAGCAACATCCGTTTATCGATTAGACGTTGACAAAGATTTTGTCCATCTAGGTCCTAAACAATAAAAGGATCGATATACAAAAATGTGATTGATGGTTTTATGTTAGTTTCCTAGATAGGATTTTGGTGCATATTATACTTTGGCTACGTTAAGCTGCATTCTCAGTTAACATCGACCGAAAATTAAGAATGTTCTACTTTTTGTCCCGTGTTTTTACAGCCCATTTGAAAGTCATTTAGCCAACATCGTGGAGGATATCACCCTGTTGCTAAATTGCGGCATCATACAGGTTCACATCAAGTTTTTTCTTTCGGACGAGACAACAACATCAAATTCTTGCATAGACATGTAACAGCAACAAAATAATTATTTATAACTTCAGTCATATAAGTCAAACAATGGGTAATGCACTTGTCAATTGTAACCCCACCACCACCCCCTCCTCCGGGGGTATGGGGGAATGTCCTGGGCATTTGGGGAAATATGATGAAATCACCGACCCCCCAGGGCAAGAAATGTGTGTGATTCCCTGACCCCATGCACATTTTTCACATTATTTTTGCAAATAAAAAATATATATCATTCCTATGTAGGTCTCAGTAATAATATAACACTTTAACACTGTCGAGAAACTATACTTATAGTTATACATGTTGGGTGCAAATAAAATTAAACGATGTCTGTGTACAAACCAAATGCACACAAGAGAGTCTTATTTGTAGTAAATACACACACGAAATGCACATACTCTATGCATGTATTTATTATAATAGTGTGGCTGCATGCGATTTTTCAAAGACCTGAGATAAGTCATGCTGCCTTTATGATGCAAGTCCTGTGCTCTCAGAATCCCCATAATTGTCTCCATAGCTTTTGTTTTCTTGTGTAAAAGATACGATTCCCGAAGCTTAGCGTATCTATTAGCCTGCAACATTTTAACCTCGTGTATGTCCCTAGTTCGTTTTTTACTTGTGTACCTCCCTGTTTTTATCGCTAGAAGAAAACGGTTGACAAAATCAAGAAATAAATGTGATAGTTTTAAGAGATAAACAAATCTATATAACCGTATTTGCCTTGAACCAAGATATATGTGATAACATGTATCGACCTCACCTTCCCAGCCCCCAACCCCGCACTATGTTTAATAGATAATTAGTTATAATCACCGATATTAATAACGATAGGCACTTACCTCCAACCGACATTCCCATGTCATGGCATCTTTTCAATCTACAATAAACGCACATACTTCTGGTACCCTCACCGCACTTGTCAGTTTTAGTGCATTTAGTGTATTGCTTTTTCCTCACCAGACATCGCCGGAAAAAGCCCTAAAAATTGTTGTAAACATTATATTGTATTGTATTGTATTGTATTGTATTGCTTACGCTCGCCGAAACTGCAGGACCATGCATGCAGGATCAGCAGTATATTTTCCCATGTTATGATACAACAAGCTCTTTCTACTTGAAGATATTTTACCGATTGTAATTCCTATGTAATTTCATTTAGTTGCTCATTAATTACGCATTTAACTGGAAGTTTAATGCTATGTTTAAGTATCAGATGAATTATATGTCAAAGATATCAAAGTAACTCACTTTACACGCTTCACAAGTATTGACTCCATAGTGGAAACCAGTTGCTCCTTCGCCACAGACTTTGCATGGCGGCAAACGCGGGGTGTTTTGAAGATTGTTGTTGCAACCGCTACTTGCGGAGCCGTCACCGATGCGAAGAAAATTCGTGGCTTTGTCAAGCATTTTGCTGTTTTGTAGGCTATTGTTGGTACTGGCGCTTAAAGAACTATCACTGATGCCAAGAAAGGTCATGCTACTGTCATGCGTCTTGAAGTTTTGAAGATTGTTGGGATGGGTAAATAATTGGTTATCAACAATTCCAATGGCAGCCATTCCTGTTTCAACAATGCGTTTTTCTAAAATAGCGTCATTAGGACTGAAATCTAACTGTTTTGTCATATATATTGACTGCTCCTTGTATTGAGAAGTGTTTTCTGCTCGTAAGTTTGGGATGGTTACAGGTAATTTTGCTGACGACGAGCATTTTTCCTCAATAGTCACTTTCTCATCTGGAATATAACCATCGAAAGAAAGGTAATTTCCGGATGGACAGTTGGTAAACATTCTTCTTGAAGGAATATCCTTCGGAACAACGTGATTAGGATGTTCTTGAACGTCGTATCCAGGCAGATTTGTGACGGTATTACCAGAGACTATTGTGCCAATTAGTCCCCCGTTGTGAATGGCAGAACTCTGGTGGTTGCTTGGTTCAGACGTATCCATCCACTATCTTAGCATTAATAAATGAAACGAACTAGCCATTAATAAATATTTGTGCAGATGAATTATGTGTGTTCTTAATAACTAGTGTCGGAAGGGCTTTTGGTAAAAGCGTATAATTAGTGCTAAAGCATAAAGGTGGCAAAGCGTACTGTGCCTCGTTAGCCACTTCTAGTACTGTTCTGTATACTGCAAGAGGTCTTGGAAAACCTCCCATTAGCAGGAGAATCGCCCCTTAAATCGACCTTTGAATGAAAGTATTCTAATCAAATCAAAATCAAAATGAATGTTTTAGATCTTGTGTCAATTAATGGATAATGTGAAAATGTATATATAATGCATGTCATCTTAAATGTGTCACACACTGACGACCATTCATTATAATTCTTATTATTATCGTCAAGGCCATAAGACAAATTATCCAAATTTACGTAATCGTTTAAATACAAAATATTTCATTCGTTTCCCTTTCAGCAAAAATCATTTACACATTCATGAATGGGCTTAGGGATCCGATTACATATGCCAGTGGGTGTTAACCAGGTAAGTCCTAGAGTAGTTGTAATAATACGGTTGTCCAAAAGCTAGATTCAAAACAAATACATATGCAGCATTTGAAAATAACATATTGGCCTTCACTCATGTCTGAGAGTTATGAGCCTTTTTACAAGAAGAAGATGGTACGTAACTGTAGTCAATTCATTACTCAATATCAGGAAGGTTGATGGTATAGAATAATAGGAAGTCAACTAATTGGGATAGCTTTGAAATATTCTTACATTGAGTTTTGGAAATGTGTCCCAATTTTCGAGACACATCCAATGAGAAACAGTAAAATTTAAAATGTTGCAAGCCAATAATGCACCAGATGCTGAAGTGAATCCGTCATATAAATGACTCCTTATACTTTGACCAATGTAAACAAAATACCGTAAGTGTGTAACGGATACATGCTCAACAAAAAGAATACACTGTAGAAAATGAAATGTTTTCTGGAAAGAGGGGAGGCGACGGGGAGGCGATCTCAGTCCAGGGGTCGGGGAGCTAGGGGGTTCGCTGATCTGCTACTGGAAATTCCACATATAGTGATATCCTATTTTCCACCTGACTATATACTGGTATGCAAGCATGGGGGTAGGTCTTCCTGATAGATGCTATGAATTAATGGAATCCTACCTTAGATGGTCAGGTTATCTGTAACTGCATGGTCATGAGAACTGCTCTACCCAGGCCACCAAGCACAGTGTGTCAATCTCGGGGTTACATCATGCAGTTACATCTCGGTGGAACCATCCACTAGGGGGTGCCACGTACAGGCTAGTAGCACAGTACTTTTAAGTTGTAGGCAAAACGTAACACCTTAATGAGGCCCCTATTGACCTTAATTACCCAATGAGCATTACTTAATTGGACCTAACCCTGTAAAAACGTATATTGAATGAGATTGGATCAGAACCGGCCACTGCAGGGTCTGCCTTCTCCCCCATACACAATGAACCCCCTCCCCCACTCTCTCCCGACTTTCTGACACACATATAAGAAACTTTATTTCCGAATGCACACAATAACAGTACTGCTGAAGTGAGTAAAGTTGATACATGGAGATGGGTTGCTGTTCTCTGTCAATGACAGTTCTTCCGAACCAACCTCGTACTACTTTCTATATGGTACATTTACATTGCATAGAAGTTATAGAAGTTATTGGGGGCAGGTATCCTCCGAAACGCAGGTGTCTTTCAGTTTCGTTCCTCCATCACCCGGGCTCGGGAGGCTGGGGCCAGGTAGCCTTGCAGTTTTCTTTAAATAATAATAAACGTATCAATGTTCGCGCAGTATTTATTTTAGCGCACCAACCTTTGTGCGTGGAAATGAATCCTGTGCGAAAGGCATAATCATTGCATAAAGAAGGTGTGAGGCTTCCTTGCTGCGCAAATTTAAATCCGCGTGAAATGAAGTCAATGTACAGATTTGTCCGCGCGAAAATAAATACGTTTACAGTGTTTGGTGTAGGGCTTACATGCCAATTAATGTCTGTTGGTATCTTGGTATTGCCTTTATATAGACGTTAGTAGATAGATAGATAGAGCAATCTTTTATTTATCAAAAAAGAGTTTACAGTGACAAATAGGTAATTGGCAATAGGTTGCTAATAGCCATAAAGATAATGATAATAGTAATATACACATTTCCTTACACGATCCCCTCCCTCTTACACAAACACACTCTTGACACAAGAGTGTCCGCGACTTACACACATGTATACTACCAATACACATAACCCCCTACCTCACCCTAGAGTAGCAGGATCAATATCTGGAGAGGATGGATCCTGTCAATGGGATCCTGTCCCGGGATCCTGTGATGGATAGCCCTAAACCTGTGATTCTAACACCGAATGGTATAGATGCATGATGCATGGACTCGCACATAAAAGTTCTCCTCCCCCATTCCTAAAGAGTTGGTTGTTGTAGGCCTAATTGGACTGTTGCCGATTGTATTGTATTTGGATCATTGATACTAGCAGAGGAATCAATCATATTGACTGCAATTCGATCTGTCACTTATGATTGGTCGCCGCCTCTCGCTGTACCAGTGAGCCTCCGCCCGTTAAACAAGTCGTTGATTAATGAGCATTAATTATAAACGAGACCGACCGTGACGCTATCAAGACATGCCTTTCAGTTGATTCGTGACCGAGAAGCAGCATTTAATATTATTAAAGGCACGGTTCATGGGGTGGGGGTGGGGGTGGATTTCCATGGGGGGCACCTTTTTTGTGCAGACTCTCATTCAATTCAATTCAAGGATTCTTTATTGCAAAAAGGTGTTGGTTACAATAAGGTAGACCAGCATTCTAAGTAGACAAAAGCCTAGATAGGTCTTCCGCCGGTTGCCTGAGAACTTGCTTGAACTTAAGTTTGGTTACATGTTTCTAGGTGACTAGTTCTATTTCAGGTTATATGAGTAGCATGACAATGGTTGGATGGGAGTGATGGGGTGAAAGTAATGAGTTGATGAGATGATTACATAGATTGGGTAATACAATTGACAGTGAGGTATGGTTTACCTTCGGTAACCTTTTTAAACAATATTTTATACTGAGTGTGTGTGTGTGGGGGGGGGGGGGGGGGGACATTTTGCATAAGACTTTAATGGGAGGTCATACAATTTTAGGGTAGTTTGTAGTGATAAATAATTTTTCGCAAATTCTCCAGTACCAATTTAACCCTCCCCGCCCCCACTTTGGTTAATAATGAACAGTTCCTAATATGTAAGTCGCTCGTTATTATTGTTAAATTGATTATTTATCCATGTTTGAGCCGGGGGCGGGGTTAGAGCCGGGGTCTGGCCACCACATCCTCCCAAGGTAGGCTCTGTACTCCGCAACCAATAACGTAGCGAGGATGGGCAAACACTGAATGTCCATGCCCGGGACCATGGACCCTTCCTAGCGAAACAGCTGGGACACGTGATGGAGGCGTGACCTTATGTTTAGGGGACGCACTCTCCGTAATGACGTCATTTAGTGGGAATTCCCCATATGGCAGCGTTGCAAGCGACGTTACCTGGTTTACTACAGCATCTTGATTTGTCTTTCACCTCTCAAATCACAGAAATAATCGGGACCCCATACTAGAGTTTCCACGTAGAAGGAATAAGTAGGTGTGTGTATTATATTCTTTAGATTGGTAATTCATGACACTCTTTCTGAACTTTAATAGTTATATTGATTGTACAAACCAGGAAGTAGGCCTAACTGCATGCAGTGTAAACACTAGTGCTAAATAAGTTTCTCTACAACCATGATCCGGGTTCAGCATTGTCGCCAGCCTTATAATATCTGACCCATACATTAATTAGTGCTGCGCTCTAATACCAGTGTCCAGTCTTATCGAGTTCGAGGATCATTACGGTATTTACGGGCCTAGTTAATTTATCACAAACATAATCAATACAAAATTTTCATAACCCATAGAGTTTTTTACTCAAAGCATCCCTACTACCTATATTAACGTGTATTAAGCTGTCCTGCCTCTGTTTCTGTCGGTCGGTCGGTCTATATGTCGGTCTCTCTTATTTTACTACGAAATTGAATGGTCATTAAACACAAACGTCACAATTTGTTTCAAGTAAATTTATTCAGTAGCATAGTGGGGAAATATATAAATGATGAAGATATGTATGCAGTGGATATTGACAGTCTGTGAATACCATAGAGTCCTGAGAGAGGGCTGATATTTTTGGAGGGCCTCTGCAGGGCACCGAGAGGGCACCAACACCACCCCATTGGAAATATATTGTCTTGTTACTTGTTATTATTGTTCGAGGGAGGTGGGTGGGTTTAAAAAGTGTAATACAGGTCCGTCGTAGCTGATGGACTGAGTTGAAGTGGCAGAGGCCCAGGAGGATTGGTCAGTCACTTCCGGGGAGGAGCATACTTCCGGTCACCGGGGTTGGGGTAGTCCCGCACCAACTGTTCCTGGCTCAATGAGGGGAAATTGACCCATGGCCAATTTCACCCCCATTAAACACAAACGTCACAATTTGTTTAAAGTAAATTTATTCAGTAGCATAGTGGGGAAATATATAAATGATGAAGATATGTATGCAGTGGATATTGACAGTCTGTGAATACCATAGAGTCCTGAGAGAGGGCTGATATTTTTGGAGGGCCTCTGCAGGGCACCGAGAGGGCACCAACACCACCCCAAGGCGAGAGTGACAGTGCGTGTAGCGCACGGTGCACAGATGTGTTGGTGGACTTAAGGGGCCTTCTGTATGAACGGACTGCGTCGGATGACCAGGTCCCGTGGGCCATTATGTCGGTGATGTTGGCTCCTGCGTCGTGGTATGCATAGGAGGCTCCCCCTCTCCTCAGGCTATGCATGGAGTAGGCCTACTGTGAGGCCTGGTGTCCTGTGGCCTGGACGATGCGGGCCCACAGTTTCCTCATGTATGGGATCGTGATGGGGTTGTCATCCTCGTATCTGAACAGGGGCGCAGAAGGGGGTAGGCCCTTGGAGGCCCTGAGGAGTCGAGAGAGGGCCCTGCGAGGGCAGATGGGGTCCCCGGGCTTTGCAGGAAGTTTTATCTCTACTGCCGTGCGGGAGGACTGCATCGTCTTTGACCATTTGAGACGAATTATCACTTGATCCGGTGAAAGGTCGATGTCACCCAGAGTCAGGTGGCGAGATGGGTCAAACGATTTAATGGTCGAGGGAAATAGGTTTGACTGCCTTAAGAAACCCATGTACATCACAATAATGGCGGCAGTGACGGGGCGATAGTTAGGGAATCGGTGAGCACATTCCACACACTGCCTAAGCATCTTCTGGCTTACCATGGCCTTAGGGGAGGGGACATGTCTGATGGCAAGGCGGACCCCTCTGAGAGCCATGTCGACCTGGTACTGGTGTAAGGGGGCGTGGTCGAACCCAGACATCTTGTGATCAGAGATGTTATTCGTGATGGTGGCTGGGGCCAGTTGCTGGGCTGCCAGGTACTCTATGTACCAACACACCTGCGGGGGCGTCGACATCTTGTAGTTTATGTCCAGGGCCAGGCAGAAGGAGATGTATAGCCTCCCAGCCGAGTCCCTGTTGGCGTTGGTCCCGGGTCTGTGAGCCTGACGCTGCCTGGCCTCGGCCTTCCGGTCGAGGGAGCGTTGTTTTCTGCCTAAAAGAAATCAGAGACAGTGTAAGAGTCATGTGGACATGTTACATTGGAGAGTTTGAGTTCATTGATAATTTCTGTTGCTTTTTGCTTAAATGAGTCTGATTTATCTAAGCGGGACAAGGCATCTGGGAGGTCCATCAGGCGCCCCGGGACATGGACATATTCAAGGGCAATTTGGTGGCGGGCCGAGTGGAACCAGAGGGCCCGGGCACAGGCTGCCAGGGTAGGGTCCCTGGGCCTTCCCCCCCCTGAAAGCCTCCACGGCAGCCTGATTGTCACAGCAGACACAAACAGATTTGGCACGGTCGGGCTCGCCTGTGAGGGTCCTGACAGCCGCCACACAGTTGAGAGCCTCTAGCTGGTTGATACCACGTCCTTCCACCTGGGCCGGGGTAAATACATATGAGTAATACCTGGACCCATCGGTCCCACCAGCCCCGGTCAGGCAGGCATCCACCCAGATAGTCTTTGAGATGATGTCTTGTGGAATTATGGAGACTCCATTGTAGGCAGCCATGAACTTTTCAAACCATCTGAGGTCTGCTTTGATCATTGACGAGACAAAGATAGGGCCTCCCTTTGCCTGCCTAAGAGAGTGGAGCATCCTCTGCATGAAGAGGGTGGCCGGACGCACTGCCCTGGCCAGATGGGCTATTTTACCTATAATACTCTGCATCGATTTTGTAGAGATCACCCTCCTGCTGGCAGTCGTCGCCAAGCATTCTTTTATCTCTGCCAGCTTGGTGGGTGGAATTGAGAAGGTGTTGTTTCGGGTATTGATGACGATACCCAACCATTGGACCTTGGTAGCCGGGGGCTGTGTCTTTTCGTGGGCTATTTTAAGTCCCAGGTCGGTCAAGAGGGACTTGGTGGCGATGAAGTTTTTCTCTGTGGTGGTAGAATCATGGGAAAGAACAATTATATCATCGAGGTACATGAGGGAGATGATCCCCTTCGAGGCCAGGGCTCTGACAATAAAGGAGGCGACCATCTGCATAACAAACGATGACATCCTGGCCCCAAAGGGGAGAGCACGGTCGAGATATATTTTTCCCTCATGCCGATGGTCATTAGTGGCCAGTCCATAGGGCACACTTGGAAATGGCGGTATGCCCTGGATAGATCTAATACACACATGTGAACCTCTTTCCTTCCTATGCTGTTGATAATTTGGCCTGCCATGGCCACTGTTGGAAGGTTGTGTGCTGCAGGGACACCGTTATATGTATTTTTGGCGACCCATCTGTTCACTCCCCCTTCGGGAAAAGACAAGTCGACGATGATGCGTCTTTTTCCCGGGTCTGACTTTGGGCGTGTCATCATGGGACTAGAGTGACACCATGGAACGAACGGTGGTGCAGAGAATGGGCCAGCCATTGCTGCCAGTGCACACTCAGTGTTGATGTATGATTGAATGTGTCCTGGAAATGCTACTGCTGATGGGTGGTTGTTGTTGTTTTCTGTAGTTGGTAAGGGGCCACCTGTATACTGGAGGGGAAAGCCGTAGAGGAGGCCGTCCAGTATTAGTTGATCATCAGCATGGCCTGTGGAGCAGTTTTTCCAGGCTTTAATGTTTAGGGTTGATGGTAGTGGTGCTCTTGCTCCCTTCCAGTTTGGGAGGCCCGCGGCCCTTGTTGCCTCGTATATCTCGGCCATGTCACGTGGCAGAGACAGGGCGGGGAAGGGCCAGGACTTGTATGAATCGAAGTTGACGTTAGGCGGTGGTATAGCAGGGTCTACTTGTTGGTTTACATGTTGCATTGCCTGCATGACACTGAGGGGGTCATGGGCCTCATCAGGCAGGCAGGTTGCCGTTGTGGGTAGGGTCAATTGTTTCTCAGTACTGTTGGGAGGTAACTTGTGTTTTAAGCTTTGTGCGTGCGGCGTACACCGTTCCACGGACAAGCTCGGGTTAGGTACACTACATTCACTGGAGGTATTGGGAGCCAGCGTTTGTTTACTCCCTGTACATGGTGGACTCACAATGTCTATTGCTTTTTTCGGGGCAGGGGAACGAGAGTTTTTGTTGTTACTTACAGTTTTCGTGTTAGGAATCTCCAACATTGTCGTAGGAGGTTTTGCAGCACTGTCTTTTGTTTGTACTCCAGTCTGTAATTTCATGTTAGTTGACAAGGCCGAGTTCACTACCGGAGCACGTATGTGCCTGCGATGACCGGTCTCGGGTAATGTTCTGTGTTTCACTGTGTGCTTGTGCGGCGTACACCGTTCCACGGGCATATGTTTGGTATACAAGTCATTATGTTTGATATTTGGCTCCGGTGGGGGCTGTATAGTGCTCAGATTTGATGTATTATTGAGTTTTCTTCGTGCAGAGTTGGTGTTTTGGAGCTGTGCGGAAGTAGAGCCGCCATCTTGGTTGTTTACATCCGGGGCCCGGCCATGTTGAGAGTGACTTCCGGGAACATGACTGGCGTATGGCGATGGTGAGTTTTGTTTCGGTTTGTGCACGGAATATGAGCAAGGAGGCATATTGTAGTTCGGTGGAGGTGGAGTGATGCTCCTATACAACCCACCGGAGCTATCTAGACGTTTTTTGAAGTTCTTTCAGTAGTGGAGTTGTTACTTTCACGGGGCTTTGTACTCCAGTCACGCCGGCCTCTGTTGTTGTTATTGTTAGAGCCACTGGCTTCCCTCTCCTTGTCAGTAAACCTCTTCCTGTTATTACAATTCTTTGCAGAATGGAAGTACTGCTTCTGCTTCTGGTGATAATAGCACCAAGCGCAGCAGTGAAGCAGCAAGACAGGGCCTGCACAGTGGTTCTCCGATGATACACACTCCTCAGCATTATACATTGGACATGGACACAGTATTGCAGTAGATTTCTTCTTACTAGCTATTGAGGAGGGACGGTAGTTCCAGCTGAGGCGGGCTCGCTGCTGTTGGATGAACTGAAAATCTTTCCAGCGGATGCTTTTGTCGACGACGTGGTCAACCATGGTCTGTGACCACAGTAGGGGGCCAGCCCACTGCTGGACGGCCGCATCCTCGCCCAGATCGGCCATGTGTTGGAGGAAGCAGTGGAGACGGGAGCCTCGTTCAGCCATGCCTGTGCCCATGTATGACAGACCACAAAAATATTCAGGTATGGTCAGTTTTCTTTTCTCGGCCTTTACCCTAGATGCCATGTCGGGGGGCAGGGAGGTCTCAGGTGTGAGGAAAATTTGTGATTTACCTTTAGGGTCCCCTTTGCTGCCATACTGTTTCACTATGGCCCTGGCCGCTATCTTGCGATGTTTATGGAAACATGTGAGATGCCTTGATGTAGGTAAGTCCTCTGACCCGTCGGAGTCAGATGTTGAGGATCCACCTCTGTCCCTGTAAGGGTGTCTGGTGCTCAGAGAACGTTGTATCCTCTTAGTGGCTATTTTCTTTTTCCTCCTCTTTCTCCTTCTTGTAGGTGTGGAGTCATAGCAGTTCGCTGAGGAGCTAGACGAGAGGGAGGAGAGGCTTGTAGTCGAGTCCAGTCGGCGTCTCTTGTGGCGGGAGCCGGACTGGTGACGCCGCTTGGGGCCACGGTGGGGGGAGGAGGAGGACCGACGCCTATGACGGTCAGAATCGTGGTGAGACCTGGCCTGGCTGCGAGAAACTTTGATAAGGGTATCACATAACTTATCAACAACTGTGCGTTTCTTTAGAGTCTTAGGAGTTTTAAGCGAGGGAGAGAGTGGTCATCCTCCTCGTGGTCATCGTGCTCCACGTGCACGTTCTCGGTAGTCTTTTTATCCTTCTTTTTTGGCTTTTTCTCGGGTTCTTGGTTCTGGTCTTTCATGCCTGTGAGTTGCTCTTAATCGACTCTTTGTTGGTCCCTGGTCCTTCCTCCTCCCGCCATGGGGGTAAGCTTAGAGTGTAAACTTTAAAAAGTGTAATACAGGTCCGTCGTAGCTGATGGACTGAGTTGAAGTGGCAGAGGCCCAGGAGGATTGGTCAGTCACTTCCGGGGAGGAGCATACTTCCGGTCACCGGGGTTGGGGTAGTCCCGCACCAACTGTTCCTGGCTCAATGAGGGGAAATTGACCCAGGGCCAATTTCACCCCAATTTATTCAGAATACCTTCACTGATAATGATTGATACAATTAATATATTAAAAGATATAATTTAACGTTTATATACGATATTACCCCTATTGTTCCCGGTGCTATATACAGTCTACACTTAGCTACACTTGAACAGGCAGAGTGAGATGCCGGCCGGTAGGCTATATTATATGTCCTTAATGGATATATTTATTGTAATCTAGCTTGGGAGAAATCAAGGTGGACAATATTTGACTGTAGATGTATACCTGATATAAATTTCGAGATTCTATATTTGATTTGTCTATAGATTTCTAAGCTCGTCCTAAAGATGTATATTTTAACTACTTTACTGTAAAATATAGTAGGTAGACGCGGCAGTATTCACCTAAACCTGTACGACCGTTGAATGCCTGTAGGTGGGATCTGGGCTGTATTTATATGTGTCCAGAGAATATGATGGCACCAGGTAGGCGCTGGGGGCGCAACGTGATTTTTGGGCATTTTACGTCCATAAATATGGATTCTTTTGTAAGATTATAGGCCCACCATCCCGCCCACTAAAACTATCAACACCCCACCTGCTTCCCTCCCCCCTATGGCGTCTCCCGACGCGTCCAAAATCATTTATTGTTTTAGCTTTAATCCATGTGGAGGCATCGCCGATGCCGTCCACTCCAGAGTCAAAGGCCAGTGGCGCTACCTCGTGGGAGGGTCAGAAAACATTCCCCGAGTTCTGACTTCCGGTTAGTTCACCACATTGCCACAAGGTGTAAGTGCGACCACCATAGAGACAGATCGAGCATGGAGCAATGGCAACACTGATCTATAGAGCCCTAGAGGCGTCAACGCGAGAGGTCTGTCACGCCGTAATTATACCAGTAAATCTTGGTCCAATCTCTCCCTAAGGCTCTAACTTAGGCACTCATGTAACTTTTGGGTGTTGGAATATGAGAAATAGAGGGGGTTTCCCGATCATGGAGGAAGTTGTATAGTACATTTGGCATCTCCGAAGGAGTGATGGCGAATGTTCTTGCTTTGGGTTATGTGTTACATAATTAAAATTATGCCATTTTCGCCAGCTAGTCCAGAGTATAACCGCGAGGAGATATTATGATTTGTGTAAGGTTTGCTATGGTTATTGTTAGGTTATATGAATAAAGAAAAACATTTGCCGACGCATGCCCCTCCACCCAGCCCCATCCTACATAGTGTCCCATACACACACCGCCACTGGCGTTGTGTGTATGGGATATTCATGCCTGCGTGCAGGTTCATGTAAACACGTGCAGAGGCGCTTGTGGCGGTATTGGGAGACACCATTTTCGGCGCTTGTTGATATATTTCGCGGCAATGGCCGTTGATTCGAATCTTCCCGAGGGGATCTTTCGAGCTATACCTGACCCTATCGTTGTATACATACAGTATTGATGTATCGATTCCGGCCAAAACTGCGAGGAAAACGTCTTTAGATTGTCATTATTGAAGGTACAATATGTGGGGGAGCACGATCATGTGGGCAAAGAGGGGGATAAGTATCACATCTGTATATATATGTGTGATGACCGTAATGGCGGGCGTGACGGTGTTGTGGGTAGTGATATCTGCTGATAGCAGCTTCTTTCAGAAGCGGTTGTCACGAAGAGTCCAGATTCCCGCCAAATGTTGAAATCCTTTGTCCAGTGTGGGATCCAGGTCTTGGTCACTGGGTCTATTTCCGTCTGCCCTGGGAGTGTTTGTCCCACCTCTATGGGACATAATGGGGCAGGTAGGGCTAGACTTGCATAGTTCTCATTCCTATTTTGGATGAGAATGGAGGGGTAGGGTGAGAATGGGGGGACTGGGGGGGGGGGTAAGGGGAGATATATGGGGTGTGGGGGAGGAGGAGGGGAATATAATATTTTGTATTGTGATAAAACAAGGCTTTGGAGTCTTGTTTTGGAGGAGGGGAAAATTGTTTTTTCTCTCTCTCTTGTGGAAATAGATATATTCAAACGGTTTCGGCTGTTGGGCCTCATCAGGTACTTTATTTCGGTGTTAACTCTTTTCCCTTTTTCCATCATTTAGCTGGGGATATAGGGCTGTCATAAAGATTGTTAAGTTTTTAAGTTTTTTGTTTTTATATAAGGATTTTCTTCCTGAGTCATATAAATTAATTATATACTAGGGGCATTCGAAAAAAGAGTACAGGTCTTAGTGAGAGTCAGTCCCCTTTGGTTAATTTATAGGTTTCAAATAATTTTCGCCTTAGTGGTTTTACCCATTTGGGGAGAAAATTTTTTTTGACGTGGCTTTAGTTTGAGAGGGTTGTGCTGACTCATCCGAATTCTGAATTCTGAATCCTTTACTTTCATTCCATGTGGTTGGTATGTTTGTAATCTATGTATCCAGTTGTGTTCTATTAGGGTTCTGAGTTCCTTCGCCCTTTTGCTTTCTGGATGTTTGTATATAAAATCTATTATTTGTATTTCGAAGTCTTCTAGACCTGAGTGGTCGTGTTTGTTGAAGTGCTTCGCTACCACTGATTTCAGCCTGTTGTGTTTTATATCCGCCATGTGTTCGCTCGCTCTTTTCCATAGGGTGCGTTCCGTTTGCCCTATGTATACGTCTTCGCATTTTTTGCATGAGATGCAGTATATCAGGTTTGGGCTGCCGCAATTAACGTTTGTTTTTACGTCAGTTTTTTCGTCGGTTCGCGTTTTTTATGGGGTTGCTTTTGTTTAGTTTGGGGCATACCTTGCATTTCTTATGTTCACATTTGTTTTTTGTTCCCTTCTTCTTTTCTGTGCTCTTCTCGGGATGGTAGTCCAGTTTTGCCCGGATTAGGTGTTCTCTGAGGTTTTTCGTTCTCTTGTATCCGCATACAAGTTTCTTTGTTTGTAGGCTTTGGGTTTGTTTTGATTTTCCTAATATGGGCCAGTACTTTCTGAGTATGGTCTGTGTTTTGTTGTATGTTGGTCTGAACATACTGATGTGGAAGATATTATTGTTCTCTTTCTCCTCTTTTTGTTCCTTTCCTTCTTCTCTGTCTTTCATGGCTTTGCTGAGAGCCGTTTGTATGAGGTTTTCTGGGTATCCTCTTCGTTTAAAGTGTTTCTCTTTCTCTTTGCTGTTTTGGACAAAGTCTTCTTTTCTTGTGCATATTTTGTTTATGCGTGTGAATTGACTATATGGTAGGCTCTTTTTGCACTGTGGTGGGTGGGCCGATGTATAGTGTAGGTAGTTGTTCTTGTCGGTGGGTTTGGTGTACAGTGTTGTGTACAGTTTGCCACTATGGTCTTTTCTTACAGTTGTGTCCAGGAAGTTCACTTCTTCCATGGAGTATTCTGAGGTGAATTTTATCGAATGGTGGAATTTGTTTATTTCTTCGATGAAATCTTTCAGTTTTGTTTCTCCATGGGTCCAGATGAAGAAGATATCATCCAGCTATCTTTTCCAAATGGTAGGTTTTAATGGTGCGTGTTTTAGCATATTCTCTTCTAGGTTTCTCATGAAGAGGTTTGCATATGATGGTGCTAGGCCGTTCCCATAGCTGTTCCTCCTACTTGTAGGTAGTTTTCGCCGTTGTATTGGAAGTTGTTTAGGTATAGAACTTTTTTAAGTAAGTCTCAGATTGTGGTGTGACTTGGTTTTAGGAAGGTTTTTCTCTTCTCATTTAGCATATTGTCTATTACACTGATACCTTCTTGGTTTGGTATGTTCGTGTAAAGGGCACTAACGTCTAGTGTATGTCTGTATCCTTCACATTTTGTGTTTCTTGTATTTTTGTTATAAAGTCCCCAGTGTCTTTTGATGTACGAGCTCCCGTCTTTAACCATTGGTTTAAGGAAGATGTCAACATAGTTTGATATTTTCTCCGTGGGGCCGTTGTTGGCGGACACTATAGGTCTACCCGGTGGGGGTATTTTTCCCTTGTGGATTTTTGGGAGAAAATATATTTGGGGTGTTTTGCAGGTTTTGTTTTTTAGGATGTTTGTGACGTCTTTCGTCAGTTCCCCCTCTTCTAGTTTTGCTTCTATATATTGGTTTATCTCTTGGTTGTACTGTTCCGTTGGATTGGATTCCAGTTTTTTGTAGTATTTTGGTTCAGAGAGGTCCTTTTTACATTGCTCTACATATTTGTGAGTGTCTTGTACTACTACGGCTCCCCCTTTATCTGCCTTTTGAATGTAGAGTTCTTTGTCCTTTGCCAGGTTTTTTAGCGCTTGTTTTTCGTTTAAAGTGAGATTATGTCTTTTGATGGGTTTGATTTGAGTTTTTGCGATTTCTGAGTCGCAAATTTCTATGAAGAACTCGAGGTTAGGGGGGCCCTGTGGGGCTTTTTTAGTATTTAAACCTTTAAATTTGTTTTTGAATTTTGATAGTTCTGGGACTATCTCTTTTTTCTCGTCTTGTTTTTGATCCTTGTTTTGGTCAATTTTTTCAAAGAAGCAGTAGAATCACATTTTTCTATAGAGGTCTTCAGTTTCTCTAGCTACTTGGGAGATATCGGTATTATTAGTAGTGGGGCAGAATTTGAGACCTTTTGTGAGTAGATTTGTTTCGTGTTTGTTAAGTTTTCTACTTGAGAGGTTTACTATATTGCCTTTTTGTAGGCCTTTTCGAATGGGATATATTGCCTTTTTCTAGGACTTTCGATTTGGGGGCCGGCTGTTTCTTAGGTAAGACACAAGGACAAGAGTAGTTTGTATCAATTTTATTTGTTTTCTCTACCGTTATTTCCACAGTTGACTTTGAATATTCAATTTTATTTTGTATCTGTTCTTTCGTATTTTCATTCTCATTTGACACTGATACTTTTTCTTTATTACGGGATTTGGACGGAATGTTCATTTCAAGATTTGGTGTACCCTATTTTCGATACGAAAAATAGTTTTGAAATCAAATATAAAATATATGTTCAGTAATCGCTTGTTTTCTCTTTAAGGGATAAGGGCCTGTGGTGTTACCTATGTCCAGCGGAATTCCAGAAAAGTTCACAATGGCGGCTAGATTTACTCGGCAAACAAAAATCGGCCAGATGTCTCCGAGACATATAATTGAGGTACAGAATCGGTTGTTACTCAATGAAAACTGGAGGGAAGTGGCTGGCGTCGTCACTACGGCTAGAGGGGAGCCAATGTTTAATGCAATGCAAATTATGTAAGTATTTGACCATATGGGGTTTGATCGATTTAAATAATATATATACATTAAATAAAATATTGTTTTAATGCATTCCTTCTTCCTTACTGAATGAGAAGGCGATTTTAATGCTTGGATTCTTTCTTTCTTGCAAGGAGATTTTAATGAGAACATTATAATATTTGTATCTTATAGGTTAATGCAGACCCACGGAGTCAAAGCCCCTGCAGAACTCATAAAGTCTCTCATGATATCAGGTTTCACAATTGGGATGCTGTTAAATGCTGTACTAGAATGTAAACTTTTCTTCATTGCTGATATGCTATTAGTGGAAGTTCTTGGAGGTTCGTGAAATTCATTTATTCGTTAAACTTGGTTTAACTTTGTATTCCTTGCTTTTTGAAGCGCAAATATCACTATCAAAAATTCAATTGGGCATAGGCAAGTCGAGGAAGGTCCATGGATTGTTACCACACTAATAATAAGCATTCAAACGGTGGCCAGGGAAGGGACTCTAATAGCCTGAT
Source organism: Sthenelais limicola (assembly GCA_942159475.1). Classification (NCBI taxonomy): domain Eukaryota; kingdom Metazoa; phylum Annelida; class Polychaeta; order Phyllodocida; family Sigalionidae; genus Sthenelais; species Sthenelais limicola. Next base: position 70,424,756 of record OW804097.1, on the reverse strand, counting down.
CTCAAGATATATATTATCTCTCTATAAAATATAATATATATCTATAATTATCCATAATTGTGTCTACGCTTAATATATCTAATCAAAACATACGGATACAAATGTCTCATCACACTAATATTTTAAATAGTGGTGATTTTGAATCGCGCAACTGGAGTACTTTATTCAAAACTACATCATTGCCATAATAATGACTATTTTTACTCTTCAGACATTTGTCTCCTTGCCCTATTTGGAAGTCCCACATATTTTCACAACGGTCGCTGATATAAGAACTCTTTCTTTTATATTACTCTTTTAGAAAAAGCATGGAATGACCAACCGCAATATCAAGGTAATTAGGTTTATGCGCTATTTATTTTGTATGGCGTCAGAGCAAAAATCACTGGATAAAATCCCACTGGATATATGCCAGTGCGCGCCAAACAGCTGGAAACCATGCACCCCATAATATAATATTGAGATACATAAACAAGAAGCAGTGACAGGTAACGGTTTACAGTTTAACACATCCTCCCTAGGCAGGCCCTATACACCCTATTCTCGCGCCTGTGCAGTGCGCACCAAAGGCTGCACACTCCAAGTGACGGGTCAGAAAAATCTGGATCAAATGACCGCCTATACGTTTATACCAGGACGGCAGGATATCACTACATTAAATCTTTATTTTAAAGAAGAATGCTTCCGCCAACAATGACCAAATTTATCATTCCATTTACAGCATATCAATAGTAACTAAGCACTTGAATTATCTGGAGATTCAAGTATTTCCCGTTTTAGTTTTGATGCTTTACTTTCTAGATTCATCTCACTTGTAGCCATGAATACATAGCGTGTATAGGAAGGGAGGGGGAATCCTTAAATCTACTTTACATCAAACTGAAACCCCTTGCCAAATTTTCCTTCTAACAGGAACAAAACTTTGATATGTTTTGAGTTGAACTTCTTACTGATACTCATAGCCCTTGGGCCTTGAATTTAGAAAAAGAATGTAACTATTCAATCGTAAACGGTCAGTGTGCCTCTCTATTGGAGCCTAGAGGGGATCACTAGGAGCATGTTGGCCGATGTGTACTATGGCATGGGCCGGGACAGGGTGGTCAAGGGGCAAGGGGTGCTGAGTGCGTGGCTAGGGACGGAGCGCTCTGTTGCTTTAACATAAAACTACATTATTCAAAAAAACTACAATTCAGATTTTGTTCAAATGCTGGGAATGCTTGGAAAACAATCTATACTATATTGTCTTTAAAATTGATGCTTTTAGTTCCTCATCTGTCCAACGGCAGTGCTAGTTCTCAGACTTCGGTGTATACTCCGCAACCAGTTTCTACATACTAGACCCTTCCCCAATTGGTACCAATTCGGTGGGACTAGGTCAACGTGCCCCAAATACCGCCAGTCTATCAGTGAGCTCCCCTCTTGATTTTGAGAGGGGCCTATATTTAGCTGTGGTCACTTGTCCAAGTCCTGTCAGACCCTCCTTCAATAGGGGACTTACATGTACCACTGCACACGTCTGGGAAAGATGGAGGTTTGTGCTTTGAAAACATGTAAAACCCAAGGATATTAACGTTAGAGTACCAATAAATATCCCATGATGAATTTTTTATATGGAATTTACACTGTACCATAATTCCATTTGAGTCAAGATTCAAGTAGGCGGGCATTCAACTCCCCTATCCCATGAATATGGTCGGATACACAGCAGGGGGTGATTAGTACAACCTCGCCCTGCTTTGGGTAGCTGACCAAGTGCTAACCCACTCCCACCAATAGCGGTACTACTGTGGCAGGGCCTAGTATGGAGTGACTCATTGTGGAATAGAGGGCCTGCCTAGGGAGGATGAGTTTAACATAAACAAGAATCAGTGAGAGTTAACGGTTTACAGTTATGTTTTGTTTACAGTTTGTAAAATTCATGGTTCTAAATTCTGGATAATTCAGAGAGAGCAGTTGTGATCCTTTCGTTTGGCGTTTGCTGTTATTGAGGAGGATAGGAATGAACTGATATTCTGTTGTTATGAGTTTCCCTCCTCTTTGACAGACGGAAGTAAAGGGAACTGTCCTGCCCTATGTTATGCAACCCAAATCTCAGGAGGAGCACATGGCCATTGTCTGTGTATTGAAATGTGGATGGAGATGGTGTTGAATGATTGACAGTTGGAGGATGCTGGTCATTGGTGGTCTGTTGAGGGGGGCGGGGGGTAGGGGGAAGGCGTGGGGGGGGGAGGGGGTTAGATGTAGAAAAAGGAGGTGAAGTAGGAGGGGAAGATGGTGACCAATACACCGAAGTCTGAGAACTAGCACTGCCATTGGACAGATGAGGAACTAAAAGTGACGGGTCAGAAACCCGTCACTTTGTTCCAGTGCATTGGATTAACAATGGAGAGGTTGAGTTTTCCCCCGAACATTTAAGTACATTATACAGCTGAAAAAGCATCAATTGTAAAGACAATATAGTATAGATTGTTTTCCAAGCATTCCCAGCATTTGAACAAAATCTGAATTGTAGTTTTTTTGAATAATGTAGTTTTATGTTAAAGCAACAGAGCGCTCCGTCCCTAGCCACGCACTCAGCACCCCTTGCCCCTTGACCACCCTGTCCCGGCCCCTGCCCTATAGTACACATCAGCCAACATGCTCCTAGTGATCCCCTCTAGGCTCCAATAGAGAGGCACACTGACTGTTTACGATTGAATAGTTACATTCCATGGGCGGATCCAAGGGGGGGGGGGGTCGCCGACGTCCTGATCCCCCCTAAAAATTTTCATAAGTGCCCTATTGAATAGCCCAAAGTGCCTTTTTTTACAACCCAAAGTGCCCTTTTTCTGTTGTAAGTTTAACAACCAAACAGTGTCTTTTTTACAACCAAAAGTGCCCTTTTTGAAGAGCCAAAAACCTTTTTTAAGAACCAAAGGTGCCTTTATTTCTTTTACAACTAAAAGTGTCTTGTGGTAACAGCTGTAAAAGGCCGTTAAAAGAACTTAAATGCTGTTTCCATGACTCCCTAATTTGGGTGTATGGGCCCCACACATGTTTGTTCTGACATAAGTTCCTCCTCTTATGTTTGCTTTACATTTATACATCATGTGGACAATCACTTGGGGGCAGTTGTGAGAAAATTAAAGTATGCTGCCTTACATTTGTCCTATTGTTGGCAGGCAGGCCTGCAGGAAGTACAGCCATACTCCATTGATCTGGTAACCCAATGTGACATTGGATACATGTGATTTCATCTTTTGAGGGAGATTTTGATTCAATGTCAATTAGTTAAATTTGCCTTTGAGATTACCCTCCCAATTATTTGTTTTGTATCTTTAAATACAAACAAAACTGGCTAATTATGATCAAAAAATGCTCCCAGAATACACCATTTCACTCCTCAGGTTTTACAATTTTTGGACCTTACTTCACCCTTACATCACTTGCAACAGTAGCCACAACTGATTTTTAAAGATAATTCCACATCTTACAATTTGTATACATGGTCAACTGCCATGGTGTGTGTTGTATGTTTTATGTTTCTTAGGTCCTTGCAAACTGCATCCCTAGTTTTTAAAAGTCAAAATAAATAATAGAGATAAAATGATCACTTTTCATGTGTGATTAAATACTGTATTTTGTGCTTCAAAAAGCGCCAAATGCCTCCAAATGGCACCTTAAATTTCAAAATTTCCAGGGGGAGCATGCCCCCGGACCCCCCTAGTCAGTTAGATTTTAAGAAAATGCACATTAGGCAGGTCCACAAATTTGGTAATATCTGCTAAATTAGACAAATATGAATAATTGGTATATCAAAGTAACATTTTCTGACGATCTCTTCCTTGTATGCCTTTGTGCCCCTCTGGCTCATTTTTGGGGAATGGACTGATGTGCCCTTTTTATCTTGGACCCTCCCTCATTTTAGACCCTAGATCCGCCCCTGCATTCTTTTTCTAAATTCAAGGCCCAAGGGCTATGAGTATCAGTAAGAAGTTCAACTCAAAACATATCAAAGTTTTGTTCCTGTTAGAAGGAAAATTTGGCAAGGGGTTTCAGTTTGATGTAAAGTAGATTTAAGGTTTCCCCCTCCCTTCCTATACACGCTATGTATTCATGGCTACAAGTGAGATGAATCTAGAAAGTAAAGCATCAAAACTAAAACGGGAAATACTTGAATCTCCAGATAATTCAAGTGCTTAGTTACTATTGATATGCTGTAAATGGAATGATAAATTTGGTCATTGTTGGCGGAAGCATTCTTCTTTAAAATAAAGATTTAATGTAGTGATATCCTGCCGTCCTGGTATAAAAGTATAGGCGGTCATTTGACCCAGATTTTTCTGACCCGTCACTTGGAGTGTGCAGCCTTCGGTGCGCACTGCGCAGGCGCGAGAATAGGGTGTATAACCCAGTTACTTCTATTGTTGTATGTAGGAGTTTTACATAAGTTAGCCAATAGCGATCTCCGTTTGTTCCAGGGGGTATACAGGGAAGACTGGCATGCATGCACCTGTACCATAACATTTCTCCTTTGTACATTTAGGATACACAATGCTATAGTGCTAATCTTTCAGGAATACTCTGTTTACTTGATCTGTTACTGTCTGCTAATTCTAACAATCATGACTATCTCTCCTGGTAAATCTCCTGTAGGAAGAGATATGGTTTTGCCTGTTCAAAGCAGTGAGAGGAAATAGAAACATAATAGATCTAAAGAATGAGGAGGTCACTCTTACATAACTGATGTAATAAATGCTCCTTAGATCTCCTCATTCTTTAGATCTATTCCGTTTCTATTTCCTCTCACTGCTCTGCCTTGTCTTACTGGATAGATACTTTCATTCATTCATTAAAGTTATTCTATTAAATTTATTCTAAAATTACTTATATGACTATACAGCTACAACTGCCCTACCCTCCTGATATCGGTAGATATCAGAGTACGTGACTATTTTCTGTTTGCTTGTAAATTGTTCACCTTTGGAAAACCAGCCATTTTGATAGGTTTTCCATGTGCTGATAAAACGATACTAACACTCATGTCCTTTGATTGTTCATGTCAGAGCCTGCATCTCCAGTCGACAATCAAGCAGTATCTGGCAGGCCCTTTGGACACTGTAGTCCACACAAACCAGGAGAATATATATATTTTGATCCAGGGACGACATCTCATGCTCCAAAACCTCCGCCACCCATGCCACACAGTTATTCACCGCCAATATCAAACCTTCCAGATCAAGTACACGCGCCTCAATTCCCACCAGTTGCAACGGGCCCTGTCGAAAGAAATGAAGGTGGATTTAGTCTTGACTCTTCTGTGTAGTTGTGACTGATGAAAACAATCATCACAAGTTATTAAAACTATCAATTGAAGTTATTGTTCCTGGCACAAGTCGATTTAGTAATTATTTGAAATCGGTAGAACAGCTGGTGTTACGAAACTGTTATCAGATTATACAATAAAATAATCAACTTTTGTACACATTTAAACTAATCGATATTTACAAGTAACAGTTTTACAAAGGAAGATATATTATTTTCTCCTGATTTTCAGAATCAGACTACGAGAAGATAGTGAGATGGACAAAGAACTTTCAACAACTTATTGGGGAAGGTGGCTCCAGTGTAGTGTACTATGGTAAGGTTTTTTTTAGACGTACTAGGTTATTTCCATATAATATTATTACGTATTGTGTAGCAGATAAGCAGATTGTGTGCTTTATATCTGTTCACTTTGTTAATATTACATTAGTCTTTTTTTTTATAAATATATTTATTAGCCACACATTTAACAGGATAATCAGAAAATTAGTTGCTGTGACTTTTTTAATCTGTCACTCTTGTGATAATTTACAATGACTTTGTTGCCATTGCGAAATTTCTTGGAAAGATAGCAGGCTATATTTCCGGCCGAGCCGGATTGTGGGAGAAATCCACTACACATGCATGGTTATTTAGTTAACTTTTCAATGCAGATATAAAGCCCAATATTACACATGCGTTTGATACATTATGATTGGCCGTAATACACCATCTACAGCCAGGAGTGTAGCCCTATAGCACGTTTCTAGCTTGTTGTTATCAGTGAGTTATGGCTATTGGTTCCTTGGCAATGAATTGAACCAAAAAGAGATGCAATTGTACGCGTATTATTTTTCCTATTATACAAACATACACAATTATTGATTCTTTAATTTGATATCAATATACTCAGATCTTTTCTAACATACCATATGCGAATATTATCATTAATAACACTAGGTGAGAAGGAAGGAGGAAGAAAGATTGCAGTAAAACGCTATAGATCAGGAAGGAATCAATCTGAGGAACAATTCTACAATGAATTGAAAATTCTACCGAAGTATGTTCCCATATCCTTACTTGCGACACTGGTTGTGTCAATACATTTGTTTGTGTAATAGTAAGCTTTCTATATGCCTGGGGATATGATTTCATCCGGGCATATATGTTTATATTTTTCTCGCTCCAGTTGGTATAACTGTTTGGGGTGTTTCCTCTGACATGATATCTTATCTGTATTTGAAGTATTTTTAAAAAAAAAAATGTATTTGAAGTATTAAAAATAATGAACTTCCTATCTTTTATAGACTCAATCACGACAATATTCTGCCACTACTTGCTTCAGCATCGATGGCTGAAACCCCGAAATGTTTAATATACCCTTATATGTCACATGGGTCTCTTAGAGAACGACTTTCATGCAAGGTACACCGTCTTATTTTATGCCATGACATTAAAATAGAATCCATTCGCGCCATGACATTAAAATAGAATCCATTCGCGTTATGACCATTAGTAGTACAAAACCGTTAATGGTTTTCCTGTTACTGTGTCGCTCTGTAAGAATGTAAACAATTATGGGGTATGGTAACGTTATGTAGTTACCAATTGTTAATTTTTCTTATAAAATCATATCTATAAGGTATCACTAATTGTGTTTCTCCAGAATGGATCGAGATCCCTAGATGTCCAACTGAGAATAAACATTGCTACCACAATTGCTAAAGTTTTGGTATATCTTCACGACAAAGGCATTGTTCATCGGGATGTTAAAAGGTACCAGTCCGACTCTTGAAAAAAATTCGCCACTTTTTTCAACCACTTCGTTCTGAAAATCTGTAAATTCTCATTCAAAAGAAATATTCACATTATGTGAGCGTGTAGTTCAATCGTTTTATTTTCTCTGTAGTGCCAATATATTATTGGACGCCCAAATGCATTCACACCTGGCTGATTTTGGCATAGCACGCCAGAGCATAGCTTTGGTTGACGAACAAGAAACTGATACAATGGTTGTGGTTGGGAGTCTCGGGTACATGCCACCAGAAAGTCTTGAACACCACATCAGCACTAAATTAGATGTCTTCAGTTTTGGCGTGGTGAGTAATATATATTTGTGATTTTGATTTATTCAATTAAAGCAACCAGGAAAGGTGCCTCAGGAGGTGATACTCTATATTGCTAGACTTTTTCACCTATTTCTAGTATATTATTCTCTTTAATACCGGTAAATATATCTACCATGACATTGGTCTCTCTTTATATGTAATGTGTACATCATTTTTTCTTTAGATCTTACTAGAAATCCTCACTGCAGCCAAGCCATATGACACAACAAGAGATTCTGATGACCACATGTTGGTAAGTTACTTTTCTGTGTGGATTGTCATATTTCAGTGGAATAAGGGAGCGTAATAAGCTGATCAGTGAACTGTATCTGATTGTCGATATTCCCCTACCAAATTATCGCCTGTTTGTTGTATAATTGATTCAGATAAAAATATTTCACCATTCCAGTATGATTTCGTTCCCGATAAGTGGGACGAGTTTCAAGAGGGCAATTTTCTCGATTCTACGGCTGGAAACTGGAACAAGGGCACTGCCAGTACTATATTTGTTCTGGCAAGGAAATGCCTCCTCAGGAGGAAAAATTTAAGGCCAAACATGGAACAGGTAAGAAAACGTTACATTTTGTATGCCATTCGAAATACCGGTAATTAACTCGGCGTTGTGTGAAATTCTATGTCACAACAATCCAAAATACAACAAACATTAAGTTATAGCATAAATATAAACATTCCAAACCAGATGACACAACAGAAAGTGTCAAACAAGGGGTTCAGGTAGCTTCCAGCAGTCCCCACTGCCTATGAAGCATGCTAGAAAGATTTGTTTTATGGTACTTGTATTTGAAAAAATGAAACGTCCTCATTTAACGACCTGAGGTATAAGATTCCATATAGTCCTTACCCTGCCAAATGGACTTTTTCGTATTCTTTCTTTGTTTCCAGTTTACAACTTGACCCCTAAAAGCATCCCTCATGAAGTAATTCTGGGGTCTCTTTCAGTTCCGTTATAATCATGCCAAAAGATATTTAGCCTGTGTTGTTAGCCTGTATCGTTTCAAAAGTGCTCTGCAGTCTATGATCTCTGTTTTCTTGTTCTTGTTTAATATCTGATTTTCACTTTCTTTTCCAGGTCGTTGAGCAGCTGAATGAATCTTATGTGTGAAAAATTGGCAATTGGTGGCCGAATGAAGAAAATTCTGTAAATAATTGAAATCGATCATCTTCACTATGGACTTGTATTGATGTCTCCTCATACATGATCGCGATATGATTCCACATATTTTGGTGCTTAATACATATATGATTCTCTATTGTATTATTTCGTTATATATATTATGTCGATAAGCTGAGGAATTCTAATGCATCTCTTAGGATGGTCTCAAAACTCAAAGAAATTCCCAGTATGGGTACGTAATACATGAATGACAAGCGTTAAATGTGATTATACTTTGAATCATGAAATGCGATTAGGCCACATTCTATTTTCGATTACCTGGAGACAAAAGAATTGATGCTTATTCTTGTACCTCTGAGTATTGATAATATATATTTGACTTCCATCGGTCAAGGAAATCGCTCAAAATGTTGCGCATTTACTCCACGGTGAAGTGTGTATCACACAACATTTGTATGTAGAGGCGGGTGGTACATACCATGTGGTACTATGATAGGACCGCACAAGTAGGTGGTCTGGCCGAAAGGATCACATTGACCCGAGACGTTTCTTTTCGCATGGTACACGAGCCGATAGGCGGGTGTGTTATATCGAAAAGAATCGTCGAGGGTCAATGTGATCCTTTCGGCCAGACCACCTACGAGATGCGGGAAAATGCGTTGTCAATGACTCTTACTAGCGTTACTAACATCGCGACGTTACGATGTACACTATTGCGTCGTCGCCGGCATGGCATGGTCGAAACTTCGTAAGTAAATAAAGGACTTTTGTTTTAATTTCTGATTTTATTAACACCACCGTGGAGTAAAAATAGGACCGCATCTCGTCCCGCATCTCGTCCGCATCTCGACGATTCTTTTCGATATAACACACTCGCCTATCGGCTCGTGTCCCATGCGAAAAGAAACGTCTCGGGTCAATGTGATCCTTTCGGCCAGACCACCTACTTGTGCGAACCTATCATAAGACCATTACAATTTGCTGCAACATCTAAATTGGCTTATAATCCACGTTCACTCAGGAATGAATTGTACGGTATTGAAATATTGTGTATTTAGGCTCGTACTTTAAATAGCATTTATGTGACCTCCATTGAAATTTACATTAAAGAAATAGTAATATACGTCAAGGTTTAAATAAAAAACAATCTATTAAATGTAGACATTTTAACATAATACTTCAAATTATCTTAGTATTGATCATCAATCTTGAGTATATTAAATAATTCATACCATCGATCAATCTCACACAAACAATATCTAAACAATTACAAATCTGCATTGATCATATCTGCATTTCGTTGTCAGTTTCATGCAAAGTACATATCAAAAATAACATTTAAAAAATGCAGTAATTTCCCACAGTAGTCTCAGTTAAAGGATATTTTCCTCCTATGCCAGTCCTTCAATCCCTTTAAAAAATCTCTAATATTATCACTTTTTTAAAAAAAACTTCCTTAGACATCCTCGCGCTAGCTCTAGTATATATTTTGTACATAATCCATATAAATATATTTTTTTAATTTCTCTGTTTTTCTCCATTTTAAACATGAACTTTAATAACCATATTCAATATCTTTAGATTGCAATCGACTGTCTGATGCAGTATGCATATCAACAAGTGTATTCTCTTTATGGCTACATATTTCGTGTATAATCAAAGGTCTCCCAATCAATGGCTTCGGAGGATATGAATTATTTTCATCGTTAATTGTTCATGAAAAAATGGATTGAATATTGACTAAGTGGTAATGAGAATTGCTTTTATTTCCCTTTCCGTTTATAAAGGGGCTTCACAAACCGGTAGCAGGATAAACCAAAATGTCAAACATGTAATGCATAAGGGTAAAATGCATGAATTCTATAGTTGAATCTAGATGTACTGTGATGGTTGTATTTTTTTGAATATCAAACTGTGTATTCTAAGTTTGGACAACTGTGCGTAGATTTAGAGAATTTAGGATTACAATTCCTGTTAGTGCAAATACATGGTTTAAAGATCGAGACGACGCATGAAAACTTAACAGCTCGCAACCGCTATAGCATTTGTTTTTAATTTGTAATACAAGTCAATTCATTGAAGCCTTAATGAAATATAAAAAATACTCCCGCAGGCTCTTGATTTTTTTAGCATCTTCTATATTACACTCAGTCGACGCCTTGTGTTTTACCACTACTGGGTAATATCAAGCCTCCTATCTCACATAATCTAACCTCAAATGAAAACTTGTTTTTGTGAGTATTAAATTCGGCATCGACTTGAGATAAGAGATATGTGTGCCTGGGTTTCAGCTAATATGTTTACAACGATTGTTAAAAAAAACTTGAATAGAAATTCAAGTCTTATGTAGGCCTACATGAATAAATCCTTAGGGGAAAATACATATGAATTTTTGCTCTTGTGAATTGTTTGTACGCAATGATAATTCTTCCCTTCATTTGCATGTACATTTCACATTTTATTGCTTATTTTTTATATAAATGTTAAGAGGAAAAATACTTTTTCTACTCGTTTAATCATTAATGAGTTGCTACGACCTCGTATAACAAAATACTTATGAATTCATAAATACAAATGTATATCAAAGTTTATTACTATTTAATTAGCTTAATAAGTTTAACTAGCTTTTGAGAGGATCACAAACACTAACAACTATTAAAACGTAAATTAAAGTTTTTACCTAATAATATATCTTTTATTCGTTCGAATGATCGAGAACAGACTACTGTCCTTCTGGAAATGAATCCAGGTCTGCCAGAGCATCAGGAATAATCCTAATTTCCAGATACCGGTACATGAATAATCAACATTAATCTTCATACATTACAGTTTATCAATTTATACCTAGCACCAATAATATATCTCTCGAGATTATCGGTCTAATAAAGATAAGTGACATAATTCCTCGTATAAGGATCACATTCTTGTTGAAAATTTGGAAGGCCCCCATGGGTCAACCACTGGGAGGTATCCGTACCCTCCTGCCTCTGCAACTTGTGTGTATGCCCCGCCCACTTGCATTTGGGATTTTCCAGTGACGTCATTCACTCCCAGGGAATACCCAAGATGGCGGCCTCCATGAAGCGTGTTGTCGCCTGGTTCGGAAAGTAAGTTTTGGCATTCTCCCTCTCCTGTCCATGAATTTGTGCATGGCGTTGCGCTAAATCGGTTCCTTTCATTGCGCTCAGTGTGAAAGTCAGGTTATATTCTTATCGACAGAGGCAACCACAAGCTAGGCGGCATATATAAGGCCTAGTAAAGTAAAGCCACTCATAGTCATACGTCCACACCACACGTCCACAGCCACGTGGCTCCAACGATCCTAGGATCGTTAGCTATCGTTGGCAGCTAGCGATAGCACTGTAACAGTGTACGGTATCTCCGTATCACTGCTCTTACAGTGATTACAGCCTGTGGGTCAGACTATATTATAGACTGGTCATTCATATCACCGCAGTGCGGTAATATCCGGGGGTAATATCTTAAGCTTAGACTTTAGAGTGACAGAGGACTAAGCCTAAGGACAGTGGACAGTGAGGTTCCCGGTGAGGTTCCATCACCTCTGTCGCCCAGCAGGGTCATTAGCTCTTATCTGGCCTTGACTCATGAGCAGTGGAGTGTCCCTGACCATAATAAACCAAAATAATTGCAATTTAAAAAAATCATGTTTTGCCCCGCCCCGGTTCAAATACATTTACTACAAGTAGCCTACAACTACAACAAGTGGTGATATCAAATGCATTACTTGCATTTTCCACCTTGCGACATCCTTTGTGGCTTTGTGCGACACCCTAACCACATATACCGGTACCATTGGAGATTAGGGGATTTTTTAGAAGTTAAAAGAAAACACAGGTGTGGAGTAAAGTCAAGTTTTATTTGACAACTAAGTTGCGCGCGCCATGTTGACATAGCATAATGTATACATGATATAGAAATATATGAATAATGTTGTCACAGGATCCGGAGTCACACACAGTCCATAAAGAGAATTAATTAAAGAAGGCAGATGATGTAATAAAGATGTAATGTCCGCTGCCTCTCAACCAGATACCCAATAGTCCAATGGGTGGTAGTAAGGTAGAATTAATTAAGGTTGAGGGCAGACTGCCAAATTTTCAGCCATGGCGGATATAGTCTGGCCCAATGCCTCACCTGTTGAGATGGTATAGAGCACATATGTATTGCTGGACCAGTCGCCCAGGGATCGGATCTTCCCTTCATCCATTCCCGCCTTCGACCAGAGGAAAGACGCTCCTCCCCTGCGACAGCTGTGACTGCCGAGGCCCTTGGTCTCCACACCTCCTCGCCGCAGGGCCGCCAACATGAGGGAGGAGTAGGCCTCGGGGGACAAGCCTGGGAACGCCGGCCTGTCCGGGTCTGGTGAGCCGGTCCTAGCCCAAGCATTGAACACAGCAGCTGTCGGGCAGAGAGAATGGCCTCTGATGCGAGGATAGGGGAGAATCTCTAGATCTGAACTGATCCGTCTTGGACCAACGAATCACAAGCTGAACACCTTTTGCACTAAAAGAGACGTCTCTCCTCCTCAGGTGCTTCTCTACATTAAACCCTCCTGGCGGGGGAAGCACGTTGGATTGCCTGAGGAGGCCGTAGAACAACAAAAGAGTGGCCGCCCAGACCATGGCCTCTTTAGGGTCACTGAGGCGGAGATTGGTAACCAATGTCCAGAGGTGATCAGGGGTGAGGGGCTCCTTTCTTATCACTCTATCCCCCAGGACTCTCCTGATCCCTCTCAAGGTCTGGCGGACGGTAAATAGGGTAGTACATGGGTTGGGCAACCCCCACTCCTTATGCATGAGGGCGATTATAGATAAATACTGCTTGATGGAGCTATACTTCAATTGCTTAGCTAAGTGCGCGGCATACCTGCATACCAGTGAGCCGGTAGCAGGGACTGGAGCAACTCCTAATTTGTGACAAAAGCCTAGATAACACTTCCTTTGGGTTTTGTAGGCCTTTACTGTGCTTTCTGCAAAGGCCTGTCCCTGGTAGTAGGCGACCTGCCTATCCAGGTCTGGGATATCCATGACCGCTGCAGGAGGCCTGGATAGCTTGCTGCAATTTCTCCCAACCTCCCGCTTCTCCTAGCCGAGAAGCCCGGTCAGCTAACACATTCCTAGCTCCTTGGTAATAGAGAGCTTTTAATTTGAAGTTATATTTCGCTGACAACCAGAATACGTTCCGAAGTGAGTGCATTACACTCGCCTCCCTACAGCTCGCCTTGTTTATAACTGCAGCAGCACACTGGTTGTCAGTATAACACACAACATGCTTGTTTCTCCAAGCTTCACCCCACAGCCGTGCAGCAGGCTCCAGTGCTAGCACTTCAAGATGATTAATGTGGAGGCCTGCTACGTCGGGGCAGTGGCTCCAGTTCACATGATACCACTGGTCAATGTAAAACCCACCCGCTCCGCTCCTGCAAGCGTCTATGGTGACTGGTGTGTAGTTGCGCTTTTCCAAGATGGGCACCTTACCATTGAAGGAGTGGAGAAAATCTAACCACCATGTAAAGTCAGCACGCATACCCTTTGTCACCCTGGTTTTGTGGGTTGGGTTCCTCAAAGTCCTAATTCTATCCAAGATGCGTCTAGTGAAGGTACGAGCTCCATACACCACTCTAGACGCCCAGCTCATTCTACCCGCCAGGGATTGGAGCTCTTGTTTGGAGATCGCAGTCTTCTCAGAATAGTCCTTTATTAATCCCTCCAATTCCTCGGTCTTGTCTTTGGGAAGCCTATAGACATAATTGGGGGTGTCTATTTCAATCCCTAAGAAAGTCAAACACTGTGATGGGCCTATGACCTTTGGGTAAGAGATCGCGAAGCCTAATTCTCTCAATAGGGCCATCAGGGAGTTTAACGTTTCCTTGCATTTTTCCTTTGTGGGCTCTCTTATCAAGAAGTCATCTAGGTATGACCAAACATGCTTGTTTCCCCAGCTGTGCATTATCTTGCATACCGCCTGAGACAGGGTGTTAAAGATAGACGCCGCCAGGCGACCTCCGAACATCAGGCGCTGGTCAATCATGAGTTTATTGCCCTCCCCCTTGAAATGCCAACTCAAACCCGCTAATGGGAAATCATCGGGGTGTACCCTGACACTGCGATAGGCGCTCTCCAAATCTACTTTGGCGAGCCAGTCTCCCACGCCTATCTCCTCCCCCGCTTCCTGTACTGTGCTGTATCGAAAAGGCTCATTGACAGCATAATTATTTAAGGCCTGTCCGTGCGGCCTGGACGCGTCATGTATCAGCCGCACTCCCTTACCACCACCTTTGGGAATTGCGGCCAAGCCCGACACTATCCGGGGCTGGTAATCAACTAACACATATCTTCCATTAATGAGCTCCTTCTGTATTTGATCTTCAACGAACTCTCTATGGTCGGCCTTGGTCGCTGATGGATGGTTTTTATGATATGCACCAGCCTCCTCTGTGTTCTTGTTTGTCACACGGAACCCGTCAATTACTCCAGACATGATGAAAGGTCTGGTGGGGTCATCACCCCTGAGGTGTCTGTCCCAAGCGTTGGGGTCAAGTGCACCCGGGACGCACCTAAACTTTTGTTGCTATTCGACTTTGACATGGCGAAATTTACACTCCTCGCCATAAGGGCAATGCCCTTTCAGAAACAATTTGCACTTCTCGTCTGAGGGGGCTTCCTTATCCTTGCCCGAGTATTTCTTCCCTCCAGTACCTCCAGACTTGTTTCCCCCTCCATTAACAGGGGGGAGGGCGCGTCTAATCAACAGAGTATCCTCCAGACTCCTGCAGGGTGATCCCCACCGAAACTCATATTGGGCCTGGAGTTCTCTATAGGGTACATCCAAATCCATTACACTTTGCCATTCATATAAGCTGGCAAACTCGTGCATCATAAGAGTGAAGCTTAGGTAGTCCTCTACATGTTTACGCAACAGGTCTCCGGCCTCCATTAATGCAAACATCACTCTCATGTTGGCAGCACCCCACTCTGCCTGGGAGATCAAAAGCTTGGGTGTGTCCTCGGCCTTCA
The DNA here is from genome assembly GCA_942159475.1 of Sthenelais limicola. NCBI lineage: Eukaryota > Metazoa > Annelida > Polychaeta > Phyllodocida > Sigalionidae > Sthenelais > Sthenelais limicola. The sequence goes on along the minus strand of OW804097.1, from coordinate 70,409,193 downwards.
ATATGACAGTACCCTCTCCCGAGTCGTTCCACTTCATTACGTCCCTCTTCTTCTTAGCCATTCTCTGTTAAACTGATTCAGGTAAGTATTGTTGTATATGCAATGCCTTGCGGTTGCTAGACTTCAGAGTCAGACGCAACCTGGGGTCGTAAGTCTCCAGTTGTATACCAGGCGGGGGAGGGGCGTAGCCTATGCCTCCTACACCTTTACCTCCTTTAGCACCTGATTCGTGTGTCTCAAGCCCTGAGATGTTATGGATCAATGCATCAAATTGATCACCAGCATTGAGTATCGCCTCATGCTCCAGGCGTTTTTTACGGGCCTTGTCATCTTCCACCTTCTTAGCGTCAGCTTCGTCTTTCTTTTGCTGGTTAAGTTGTTCAGCTTCACGGGCCTTTTGCTCAGCTTCAGCAGCTCGGTCTTTAGCTTCTTGTTCAGCAGTTACTTGATCAGCCTTGAAGTGATCATTGCCTAATATCACCAGTGCTACTTTCATCAAACGGGCCTGTCCTACCGATAGCGTCAGAGCGGTAGCATCTACACCTTGCATTAACTTCAACCCGTCAGCCGTCTCAAACCCAGCTTTGACCAGAACTTTAGCAGTGGTTTTGGTCAAACCAAAGGCCGCACACCAATCGCCGAGCTCGAATGGGTCAGGTATTCTAGGGTCCATGATGAGCTTCTCTGAGCGCAGCGCGTCTTACTCCCTCGAGCGCTGAGGAAGAAGTGACTCTACTTCACAGCGCATGGTGCAGCGCGAGTAGCTGCGCCTCTTTTAAACGAGGATAAGCCAGGGCTTATCCCAGCAAATAGAGCTTCCTTTTAAGTGTTCCAAATAATAGTTCTAATTGTGGTAGGGTGATGATTCAACTATCAGAATCATGCTTGCAACAACATTGGAAACTTAATTCTGGAAGGACGCACTCATCGCACTGTCAGTATTTATCGAATAATTAATCTTCAGTTCGCTAACGCCATGAGCTTCTGAGGAGGGCTGCACCTTGACGATGACTAGTTTGGAAAGTACAGTAGCACAAAGAGATACAAAACCCTCAAAAACCACAGGTGGTCCCCCTCATCTTTGGCTCAGGCATCTACATGGGTTAGCCAATATCATAAAATTTCCAGAGTTGGAAATAGTTTTATTGTGGCTACTTTACTTTACACAATTTAACAATTAGAAAATATTCTAGGGAAAATTATCAAAATCAAAATAGAATTACGCATATTGGTAAAACACCAATATTTGCATGCGTCGCCTGGTTAGTCTAGAGGTATGTGGCACCAGAGTAGGTCTATCGTCACAATTTGATAGGAATGAGGAGAAGTCTTAGGCTATTTACTTTCAAAATATAGATTGTTTTTGTACATTGACATTGCCCACCATCCTCCAACCTCCAAAATCGTTTAATTTTAGTGTTAAATCAACGTGCAAAACCATCGCCAATGTTTTGCACATCATACGGTGGCGCCACTGGTGAGAGAGTGAGAAACCATTTCTCCGAGTTTTACCTGAAGTGTCACCGAGTCATGCCGAGCGTGCGAGACAGATCGAGCATGCTGTCATGGCTTCGGAAATAGAGTCCTAGAGGCATTAGTAGGGGCTGTTATGCAGTAATAACCCAGTAAGAGCTTAAAATCTTTGGTGAAATCTCTCTTATAACTTATAATCTTGACACTGCGATAGGTGTGGAGTCTGGCCACATAGGAAATAGGGGGTTATTTGGAAATTATAGTGGGTCCTGCCCAATAGGTTTCCGGCCCAAGGGGCTGGTGTCAAATTTGCGAGCTACAGTTGTTATGCAATGCATAATATTATTATGCCACTGACGACCTCTCGTCTAGAGTCAAAGGATTATGATAACAAATGTCAAAAATGTTACTTAAACAAAAATCTCAACAATTTATAATGTCTTCCGTCCTTCAATGGCTGGATCTTACATCTTCTATAGAGATCAGCATTGGATAACCTTATTCTATTTCCTATATCTATAGACATGCATAGATATTCTTAAAGCATTATTGGGTCGGTTTTTAATCTGTTAGACAGTTACTGGATTAAACGATTATAGGGACCGAACCTTCTATTTTGAGTAAATTTCCCAGCTTCAAAGACCTGTCGCAGCGAACATAAAAAATAAGGAATTGGTTAGGCCTACGCTCCTGATTTTTTCACTGCTGGGGGGAGGAATGTTTTATCTGTGGTTTGACGAGGGGGATTTTTTGATTTTTGATACCTTTTTTGTCCAGTTTTCTGAGGAAAGATTTGCGTTTTGCGGCGAAAAAGTCTGTGAAATCGAGAAAAAGCTGTAGGGGCCTCTCGTTATCACCACAGGTTTTAACAAGTCTGGTACACTGTCTCAGCATGGTATTAAAGACTGTGGCGCAGGTTCTCCACAGGTTCTCCACAGGTTCTCCACAGGACTCAGTTTTACTGAGGTGTGAATGTTCGCACCTTTTCTGGGAATGTTTGGCCCTGCTTGGCCCTGATTGGTTAACTCTGTGACTGGGTTTTCCTGACACACTATTTTGATTGGCCTGTCCATGCCCGACATGCACGGACAGGGGCGTGGCTCCCACCCTCTACAGTTGTTTCCCTCTTCTGATTGGCCCTGGCCTGTCCATGCCTGACGAGGCACGGACGGAAGTGGTATTCCCTCCTCCCACCCTCCATGCCCGACTGCCCGACGAGGCACGGACGGAAGGGGGCATGGTATTCCCTCCTCCCACCATCTACAGTTGATACACTCTTCTGATTCGCCCACCCTCAAGGTCCTCCTAGCATTTCCCACCCCACCGTGCACGGTCAGAGGATCATTGCACGGGTAGACCCCCACCCTCAACTCAACCTGATAAGCCACCCCCACCCCACCCACCCCATCTATTATGCCCTCCTGGTCACGGCTTGGTTACTAGATGGTTCGACGCGAATGCAAATGCTTGTGTTTGTTTACCGTGACCACTGCGCGAGCTACTGTATATCTGAAAGTGTGGCCAGTGCGCGTGGTACTGTATACCTGAAAGTGTGGCTTTCAATACGGAATACCCACCCTCAGACATAAAATATTCAATACCGAATACACAATACCGAATACACAATACCGAAAACCCAAAGCTGAATATGTAATGCCTAATTGCTGAATACTGAATACCTACATCATACCTAATAGTAAATTATACCAGAACCAATTCCGAACAAACTATTATACTAGCACCAATTCTGTTGATAACATGAGGCCAAAGACAATTGTCGATAGACGCCATGTGTCAGGTTCTTTTCACCAAGGTGATGCCCGTTTTGGGGAAAATAGGGGGTAGCAGTGCGTGCCCATCTGTATGCTTTTCCTTTGTTACATCAGCCGGACAAACATTGCAGACTTTAAGCCTGAACATATTGATAAAATATTGCACGAGGGAAACAATGTATATTCGAAACTTTCGCCCACTAACAGAATACGATTACCTTAACGTTGACGATTTACCCAGACATTTCTTGTATGACGAATGGAGGTATGATGTTAAGCAAATCCTCCCATTCGGGGGATATATGAATAACACAAATGTTCTCATGGGTCAACTTGTAAGCGCTTTACAAGCTTCCCCAACCTCTGCCTTTATTTCACAAGGTCGATGCATTGCGTTGCACTTTGATACCATGAGCGGGAAATATAGCATTTTTAATTCCCATTCATGCTCCAACGCTGGAACCCCAATTTCCGATGGTGTGGCATGTCTCTCCACCCATTCTACCTTTAATGCAATGCTGAAACATCTGCAGAGTTTATTCGCATGCACTCAAAGTGCCTTTGAAATTATCCCCATGCGTGTTACATCCAAAAGGGTTAAAATAAATGTTGCATCTGCAAAGGATTCTATGGTTTTTAACATTGAATCAATTCCGTCCCAGAAGAATAAAGGAAAAGGGGATGGTTATAAGACTATTCATGAATCGAGTATGTCTGTTTACATTCCAAATGTTGTTCAGAGGTGTCAAGCGATGGGCCAAACAGATGTGGCCGTTTATATCCCAAATCGCGATGAGATGATCCCTGTCTCTCCAATTGGGGGCACAACTGAAAAACAACCGCCTGTAATTGGATCTGCAATTGAGAGTTCAAAGAAAGGGCGAAGGGTTAAGAAAGCGAGAAGCATTAGGACGAATAAGCGTCAGCCTGTAACTGTGAACAATAAAGGTGCCACGAAAAGGAAGCGCGGTGACAAAGACCAATGTCAGGTTAAAGGTACTGGAGATAACGGTGCTGATATGAACGGGCCCGATATCAGTAATGCTTCCCCACCCACTGTTAACGTCAAAAGAAGACGGCGCTGTGAGAAGAAGGCCGGGCATCGTAAAATGTTCACCTCGACAAGGGGCGATTGTGCACCTTTAAATGAGAGATCATTTACCCGGGGATTAACTCAAGACACCCGGGGATGTGAGCATATTAGCTCCACCGTTGAGGCCCTAAATGATCACTGTGAGGCCCTGAATGATCACTGTGAAATAAACCCCGCACTCCCTCATGTTGCCGCCATTCAATGTAATGAGACATATCCCGCTGAAATAACCAGTAATTCAGAACCAGATGTTCCAATAGAAATTTCGCCGATTGAATATGGTCATTTGTTTATGGGTACAAGGAATCAAATGAATGAAGGGCCCAATTATGTTTGTTGTTCCTGTTACACGATTTTGTTTAAACGTCAGGTCGTTCGAGTCACTGAAAGGACTAAACCTAGGTATTTACGATTCTTGCGTCCAGAATACCTCAATGAAACACAATTGTATTGCTGTCACATGTGCGCTGACAAAATAAGGAAAGGCGATACGCCGAAGCTTTCATACCTAAACGGAATGCGCTTTCCCAAAAAACCTAATGTTTTAGATTTAAGTTTAGACGAAGAAAAACTGATAGCACTACGAATTCCCTTCATGAATATAAAGTTGTTACCACGTGGTTGCCAGTTGCAGCTAGTGGGAAACGTTATAAATGTACCCACTGAAATTGAACCAACAATTGAACAATTGCCTAGGTGTATAAATGATGAGGGAACCGTTTCCATTCGCATAAAGCGTAAGCTTCAATATAATGGGGTATATAGATGCGTGAACATCCGTCCACATAAGGTAATGGAATGTTTAAGGTATCTCCTCAGACATAGTCCATTGTATGAAGAAAGTGGTGTTCAAATAAGGGAAGATTGGTTGGATCTTACAATTAGAGCGATAAGGGAAGATGGGTTGCACGAAGACCGTGAGGCAGATGGGAATAACCAGGAGGAAAATGATAATGATAATTTCTTAGAGGTAGGACCTAATACTGTTGATTCCCTGAATACCTTAATGGATGACCAAAACCCTTATTTGGAGGTAGCCCCTGGGGAAAATTCTCTTCCCCTGAACATTGTCTATGATACAAACTCTGAACAACTTTCGTTTCCGACTGTATACTGTGGCCTACCGATTGAAACCATATTCCCTAATGTTTCATAGAGCGGTCCAAGTGGGAATTACGCAATGTTGATAGGCGTGTGGCCAGCAATACTGAATTAATATTTTTCAAGTACAAAAGGTACCAAGTGAATTTTGTATATGACAAGGCATTGTTCGCTTTAAGGTATGTAAAAAATGGTAGACAGTACACCGCTGGTGATGTTCTCACAGATGTGAAGAGAGAAACTATTAGTGGTCTTGATAGAGGTTATTATATATTCAAGACCTTTCTTAATACCCCTCAATATCTTCGAAACAAAAAATCTGAATTACATGCTGCGATTAGGCAATTAGGTTTACCCACATTCTTTATATCCCTATCCTCTGCTGACACAAATTGGGTGGATTTGATTAAATCTTTAGGCAAAATTGTGGATGGGATCGATTATACTGATGAAGAAGCTGAATACATGCCATACATGGATAAATGTAGATTGGTGAACGCAGACCCAGTTACGTGTTGTCGGTATTTTGATAATCGGTTTCACGTTTTTCTGAAGGATGTGCTTTATTCGCCATTATGCCCAGTAAGTAGGCCGTGTCAGTAATCACTTCATGAGAATTGAGTTCCAAAAGAGAGGATCACCCCACGCACATTAATTGATATTCAATTCTGATGCCCCCCAATATACCCCTGGCGGTGATAATGCAAGAATTCCTCTTTACATTGATAGGTATGTCAGTTGTTCCCTCGACGGTCGGCACCTCCGCTTCTTCCTTGGAAGAAGTCAGAATGACTCTATTTACAATTTCGAACGGTGCACAGACTACTAGTGTCCAACGAATTTATACACTTATACCACATGGTTACTTCTCTGCCTGCATTCAATAATTTCCCCTCTGAGATTGTCTATTGACGCATGGAATACTTAGTTTAGGTCTTTGCCTACAGCCTAGCGTACTTAGATTGTAGATTCAGGTGCTCACGCTTCCACAATTGGTTTTCGTTTCAACCTCCACACTCAACCAACACAACTACATCCACGCCATTGACCATTCCGATCCCTTGTTCCATTCCGTACGAGCCGGAAGTCACTTCAACGTAATCAACGTAACCGGCAAATGGGATTCGAAATGGATAGCGGACAGCTCAAAGCAAAACGTTTGCAGACGAAAACGGCCGAAGCCTTGCCTTCAAGGCTTCGGCAAGTCTCCCGGGACGGGCACTGGTGGGGGGGGGGGGGGACGGGGGGCATATTCACGGGACGGTTGGGTGGACGGGGGTTCGTCGGCAACTGTTTTTCTTTATTTATACAAGCAATAAGCCTAAAAGTCAGACCCCCACACAACCCAATCCAGCGGTATGCTTCTGGACGTGGACGAGGAAACTCAGAAATATGTTAAATTTCAAGTCCATAAGCATTCCCACACTTGTAGGAAGGGTGGTAGGGCCGTATGCAGATTTGGTTATCCCTTACCTCCATTCCCAAACACCATCATATTAACCCCCAACCCAGACAAAACAAGCGATGACGCCCTAAATTATAATCACATCCAAGCTTATCTTAATGATCTAAAGGATGATGAAAGGGTACCATTTGATCAAATGTTGGATCTGGGTTTACAGTATGACCAATACGTTAATGCAGTTCGATCAACCTTTAAATCTGACAAAGTTTTCTTGAAAAGGGAAACATGGGAATCTAGGGTAAAATGCTTACATGAAGAACGTTTTACAAGTTTGGCAAGCGAATGTTGATTGCCAATACTGTTTGGACCCATACGCAGTAGTTGTGTATATCGTTAACTATATCAACAAGCAAAGCCGTGGTTTAAGTTTAGCCCTTCGAGAAATGGTAAAAGAATGTAATCGAAAAGGCACTGCGGTACGAGATACAATCAAAGCAATTGGAAATGTGTTTATCAAATCGACTGAAATAAGTGCTCAGGAATGCGTTTACATGCTTCTTGGGTTGGATTTGACTGAAATGAGTACCGACGTAATAACGATCAATACCTTAATCGCTAGTGAGAGAGTGAAGTTTTTTTTGTTTTTTTTTGTGAGAGAGTGAAGTTGGTAAAACCTAAAGGGCAACTTCAAGATATTAGTGAAGATGACGTTGATATATTTCTTGATGATAAATTTGATATATATGGATCACGGCCAATTGCGTTTGAACAATACTGTTTAGCAGAGTATGCCTGTAGGGTTAAAAGGGCCAAGGTTAAATCTCCACCGTCTGACCTCAGGGGGAGTGTTTTCGAGAATGGGTATCTGCACAGCTTGCGTGCAAAATTAGCGGTATTGTCATACATTTGCCCCATATTAGATCATGATCCAGAAGAGTATTACCGGATTCACTTCTTGCTATTTTTTCCATGGCGTATTGAGGAAGAACAGCTGGAGGGTTATTCCTCATTTGCTGATGCATTCACGCATTTGTCTGAAGTAGAACGTCAAACGATGAAGGATAATTTAAACATGTTTAATGATGCAAATGTTGATTTTGCTGGACTTCTAGAGTTAGCCCAAAACCCAGATCTCAACCCCCGGGATGATATAGCACCTGGTTGTGCCCAAAGGAATGAAGACAATGGGGACGTTCCCACCCAAATGCTTGATGAAGGTGATTTTTTTACACCTTCAGCAATTAGCGATTATGCCACTGAAGGTGTCACCATTGGATCTACTGGCATATCAGAAAATGTAGGGGCTTCTGTTGACTCTCTCTGGCCCAGAACCAAACTATTAGAGGAAGTTCAAGAGTTGAATGTTCGGCAAAGACAAATATTTGACCACGTAATGAAGGTCGTTTTAGCGGAAGATGATAAATTGTTCATTTTTGTAACCGGTAGTGCTGGAACGGGAAAATCCAAAGTTTTAAGGTCACTCTATATGGCTATGTGCAGAGCCTTTAACCTGAAACCAGGTGTTGATCCATCACAAAATTCAGTTCTAAAAATGGCGTACACTGGAAAGGCCTCATATTTAATACGGGGTAAAACGGTACATAGCAGCCACCACATCCAATTCGGGGGGGCGTCTCAGGGATATCAAGGCCTTTCAGCCGATACGTTAAGCACTCTGCGCCTTGAGTTTCAACCAGTGCAAGCAATATTGTTAGACGAAGTATCGCTTATTGGTAGCAAATTCTTAAGGATTATAGATTAAAGATTACAGGATCTGAAAGGGTGCAACCAACGATTTGGAGGGGTTCACCTCATCTGCTTCGGCGATTTATTTCAGTTATCACCTGTCAACGACTCATGGATTTTTAAGACTGATAATTATGGGATAACATCATTGGGGACACATCTCTGGAGGGAAAACGTTGTTATGTTTGAACTAACAGAAATAATGAGGCAGAAAGAAGATCTAAGGTTTGCCCAAATCCTAAATCGAGTAAGGGAAGGTCGTCAAACACGGCACGATATACAAGTGTTAGGGCAAAGGTCTGTCCCCACTCTAGAAGCTGCTTTAAAACGAGGAAACACAAGCTCTCTGTTTCTCTTCTGCACCAATGCTGAAGTAAACATGATGAATGATAGCTTATACCAGAAAAACCCAGGGCAAAAGTGTGTGGTTCAATGCAGAGACAAAATAATGGGTAGAAGTTCAATCCCAATGCAACAACTATTAGATGAAGCGTTTAACCACAAGTCCACTGGGGGAGGTTTGTTGAATGAATTACGTTTATGTGTGGGACTATCATACGATGTAATGATGAATATCAATGTCGATGATGGGTTAACCAATAATGGCAGCTCAGGAATATTACAGCATATACAATTCCGGGCAGAATTCCAAAAGCCAATATGCCTCTGGCTTCAATTTGATGAGGATGAAATGGGAACCGCGCAAAGGTCTAAGTATGGACAGCGTGCAGATGAAAGCGTTCAAACGGGTTGGACCCCCATCTTTCCAAACACAATGACTTTCACAGTAAGGAGAAAATCTTTGACGGTTTATCGGAAGCAATTTCCCCTTCGCCCTGCATCAGGGAAAACAGTGCATAAATCTCAGGGTACACCGTAAAATCAGTTGTGGTTAGTCTAACTGTTGATCCCTGTTGCAAATCATTGCTTAGACATTCGGCATATGTTGCCATGAGTCGTGTAACTAGCATGAAAGGGTTAACAATAGTGAATTTTCAGGCAGATCAGATTCGAGGTGACTCCAGTGTAAAGGAAGAAATGGAGAGGTTACGCAGGGACAGTCTCCTTGCCCTAATCTTTAACACTTTTTCAGATGATACCTTTGTGATTTATTATCAGAATGTTGAATACTTGGAGAGAAACCTTGAATCGCTTAAACGTGACCCACAGGCTGTTCGAACTGACATAATTCTTCTCAATGAAACTCATTTAATAGAATCCTCCGAGTTTGAATATAGGTCAGATGATTATTTGTGTTACAGAGCAGACGTTCAACGTAATGATATCGTTAATATTAAGTCAGGGCTCATGATGGTAATGAAAAATTGGATAGAGGTTGTGGGAGCCCATGTGTATGGGGAAAATGGCTGCGAGTATTCCTTAATGGAAGTAGGACTGAATCCTGAAGAACATGCTTACGTTGGGGTTTTTTATTGCCATAAGAAGGCCACTAACGAAGATCGTATTAACATGTTCAGATCTATATGATCAAATCTGGATGCAAAACCCTTATTGTTCCTGGGTGGAGATCTAAACATTAATGGTCTACAACATAGAAACGAAACGTCTCCAGTGGAAATGTATTCAACCCTTGGTTATGTCCATCTAGATACAGGCCCCACTACAGGTGGCGAACAAAGATAGACTATGCATTCTCTAGCATGCAAGGTGAAATATTGACGCATTACATCCCATGGTCTCACCATTTTGGAATTAGCTGGGAAATTTAAGTATTAAGAAGAATGAACAACAATTTTGGTATACATTATTATGCATCAAATTGATTGAGGGAGAATGGTGCGCAGGGTACCCCCCTCCCCCCCCTCCCACCCATTACATTCCAGTGGGACCGGTGTCTGAGGGTGCAGGGTGATTGCTCCCACCTGATTGGACATAGGTCATACTATCAACGCCCTCCACGGTGGAAATATGCAAATCAGTTCGACTAAAGCATTTATGAAGCCATATGATTGGACGAGAGGTGCAGGTGACCGTTGACTGACCAAAGGGTATAAAATGCCAGTTGCTTCACTGGAACGCTTACTTTTCTTTTGGACAACCACTCGGATCAACCTCTCAAGATTAACCTCTACACCTCAACCACGCCTCATCTCTAGGCAGCAAGATTAACCTAGTCATAGTCCCGCACTAAATGGACATGACGGACGCTTATATCTGAGCTCTGTACGAGGTCGGTCGTTTTGTTACCAACAAGTTTTTATAACACTTCAAAAGTAGGAAGGACCTTACCTTATGAGTTGTGAAACCCATGGGCATACATTAGGATACTTACCTGTCTCAAATGCACCCTGAGAGACATTTATTCCTGAGACGTTGAGCGATATCTGGTGCTGTGACGCTTATAACTCCCGCCATGTTGTTGTTGTTGTTGTCAGTCGACTAGTACGATGCCCAAACGTAATGCTACGGATGGTACAGGTGAATCGCCAGAGACAAAAAAAAGTATTGTTGAGGACACTTCTTGCTCTAATGAAAGAAATGATAAGCCGTTGTCTATGAACTGTGAAAAAACGTGTATTGATACAATGGAAGGTACCGAATTTATTACTGAATCCATAAATGACTTAGTAGCCGGTCACAATGATGTTGCAAGTTTAGCAGAAGACACGCAGCAATGTGTCTCTGATCTTGCTATTTCTCATAGAGAAGAAGTACAGGCAAGGATCGAGTTACAGGAAATTACTAGAACTCTGGTAAAAAAGGTCAAAACATTGGAGGCTACGGTCGACAGTTTATCACACGAACTCAGCTGTCAAAAACAGATCAATAATGAAATAGACACTAAATTACGTCAAAAAGCGGTGGTCATTAGTGGGGTGCGCGAACCACATAATGAAATGATAAACAAAACCTGTGCTGATATTGTGAAACTCATTATTCCTGGTTTCAATGAGCTGAGAATTGATGACAGCTATAGAATAAGATCGAAATCGTATGGTAAGAATAAAAGACCTGATCAAATAGTACTCACCTTCAAATACATGCATGATAGGAAGGATTTCATGGCTGGGAAGGGGAAATTGTTTGATACAAGGCAGTTCCCAGTGGATAAATTCCCTGCTCATCGCTTCTGGACAATAGAAGACGACGTCAACCCTGATGTACGGAGATCTCGCAGCCTTCTCCGCCTGATTGCCAAAAAAACATGTGAGTTGAACATTGATGCTGATGCAAAAAACAAAGGTGACAAGATTCATATCAAAGGGATATCGTACGGTATAAATGATCTAGACTGTATCCCGGAAGAGGTGCAACCAGAAACATTGAAAGTGCAGAAGGTAGGGGGGTGCTTGGCCTACCAAGGCCCCCACGCATGGCCTAGTAATTTATATCCATCTAGATTTGAAATATCAAAAGTGATTTTCACGTCTGTTGAGCAATGCTACACCTACCAAAAAGCGCTGAAAAACGGGCATTTTGCTGGATCTAGACGGGTGTTGAAGATGCGTGACCCTTTTCAGATTAAGGATCTGAATAACAAGCTTACTGTTACCAACGAGGACTGGCCCAAGAAACGTGAAAGCTACCTGAAAAGTATCATGAAAAATAAATTCGAGCAAAATGTGAGGTTGAGGGCCTTATTGATGAGTACCAAGGATATAGAACTGGTTGAAGCGACCGGTGACAGGTATTGGGGGTGTGGCACATTCCTGGGATCCGTCCACCTTGACATGAAGACGTGGGGAGGTCACAATATGCAAGGCAAGATACTCATGGCCATACGAGATGATATTCTAGACAGATACAAATCCGAAATGAATGACATTACCCTGATGTCACCACCACCTGCACCCCTTACCCCATCCAAACTCACCCCACGAAGGAAGGAAAAAGCAGCCAACCCCAGATTCTTCCACAAGTTCCCTTCTAAAGAAGAAGAAGCAGCTGGACCGATACCGAATCCGGCCTTGATGGATAACTTGCTGGATGAGGATGAATCGTCTGACAGTGATATGGACACAACACAATCGTCAACCCTATCAAATATCTCGACGGAGAGCAGACCTCCTATAACGAAGCTAAAGCCTATCGGTGTTCCAAGCTCATCTACCCCGTACACGAAGACCCGACTGCCCTTGACCAAGATAAATAGTACAGCCGCAAAAGAAGCCCTGAATAAATCTATGAACAGCTTGGGCAAACTTAAGAACAGTGCAAAGAAAAGCAAGTAATATATACACCAGCAATTACGGTAACGTAAGATGGGTGGTTCGATCAAGTACCTGGGTAGGCAAATGTCATACAAAGAAAATGTAAATAATGTCATCTGAATGATACACAAAGCTATTGTCTATATTCTTTTCCTTGTTTCTTTCTCACTGTGTAAGGATGCCTGGTATTATGAATAGTATGTACATATGTGTATATTGAATCCCAACGCGATTCATGCCATTGATATAGCTAACATGTGTATACCAAACAAACACACGTGCATTTGTTGACACAAGGTCACTGGGAATACAAAGGTCAAGGTACATACCGCAGCAAATGTCCTGCGAGAGTAAATGTTACAACGAAATCTAGTTATACTAGTTTACTATGTAATTTACTATGTATGGAAATCTTGTTTTTCATAAACCTATATCATAATCATACCGAAATAAGGATACACTTGAAAAATCAAAAAATCAAGCGAATCCAAATGAAATAATAAATTCACCCCGATTATCCAACATGGCGACCTTCAGTCACACATGCGGCAGTCGGACAAGTGGCTATATGAAAACTATAGGTATGTACTATATCACATGATTCATAACCTCTACACTTTAGAAATTATAAGAGGGATAACCTTACGTTCGTTTTTAATCTTTGTTGGGAAACAATGTGGTGTATTGCAAAACAAATATCACCCTTCTCTGGAGCGACCCGACTCGTACGGTGTACTGGTGTACATATGTATCAAACTAGGTCGAGGTTGATACCTCGCCGACTGGTACCTACCCAATGTTTGGGAATTGTGATTTTTATTCTGATTATGCCCTTCTCATCACTCTTTTATAACCGCTGTATAAAGAAGTTTATCTGCCTGATACCATGTCTAAGACACAATACTAAAGTTTGCCAAGAAATGTATCTATTCTTATGTTTACTGACACGAAATGGTGTTGGATGATATAGACTCTATATGTAAAAGTAAAGGGTTATCGATTTGTTCACTAAATGTGAGATCATTTAGAAACAAGAGTCTGGAAATTCATGATCGACTCCTGAAAGGTAGTGTAAAAATTGTAGCTATACAAGAGAGTTGGCTTGACTCAGCTGACATAGATCAAAACCTGTTACATGATGACAGATATGGAATATTTAGATTTGATAGAAATATGACGATAGATGGGAGACTGAAGAAAGGTGGTGGATTGTGTTGCCTGATTGATAACACGTTTAAGGTTGATCCCTGGATTTTCGAAGAGAGGAATATTTGTAATAATAATATAGAATTACAGGTATTAAAAATAAAACCAGGTAATCGTAAGCAGATGGTCATTTTTAACACCTACCGCCCACCATCGGGACTCAAAGAAGTATTTATTAATGAATTATATGATGCCATCCTACATGTGAAAGGTATCTCTCGAAATAGTGCACTGATATTGGTAGGGGACATCAATATAAATTTGCTTGACGTAAAGGAAGACATCCCTAAACGGTTCAGCCACATATTACAAGAACTGAACTTGAAACAGGTAATTAACACACCGACGAGATGTTATAAAAATGTCAATAATTTACTTGACGTCATAGCTACTAATCATCCCCACGTAAAGGAAAGTGGTACCGTTGAATGTAACATTTCTGATCATTATGTTGTCTTTCTAACTCTGAAAAAAACCATGTTACCCAGGTATGAGTCATATAGGTTTGCCAGGCGATACGAATCTCTTGACTGGGATGCCCTTAACGAATATATTATAACGCACTTTAATGACAACAGCCTATTCCCTGATAATGATAATTGTACGGATAGAATATGGGCTCGAATGAAAATGTTATTGTTGACCTTCCTTGATCAAAACTGCCCGAAGGTTAAAATAAAGATTATACGACGAGGGGCGATGATAGTTGATCGGATAACCCTGAATGGTATATTAGAAAGAGATAGATTATTCAAGCGGGCGCGACTAACAAACTCTGATATTGATTGGAACCTAGTAAAAAATGGCAGGAAAAATGCAGCTAGATTGGTCAGAGAAGCCAAAAAGCGGCATATTAACTCACTTTTACAGGAATGCGATAATAATAGTAAAAAATTCTGGAGACTTATCAACCGTATGACTGGTAAATCCACTTCCTCATTACCAGACAGTTTTTTACATAACGATACGAATATCACTGGAAAAGATGCAAGTGATACTCTAAATAAAATATTTAGAGATATGGGCTCAATATCGGATGCTCAAGGAGAAAACAGCTCTGTATTTTTGGAGGATGAGATTAACCCAAATGTTGTAACGCGTATATGGTCAATTCTATTTTTTTGGCGTCCATAAGGTTTTCACATAATATCTTAAAGAATATTGCCTTTAGACATGATTTGCATTGTTCATTAAGTCCGCCATTAAAAATGCTACAATCCGAACCCTACTTTTTGGTGTCTAAAATGAATATTGACAATTCCAGCTCCAAAAAACCTCCTAAAATGGGCCATTTTTACAATAAGGTACAAACAAATATCCATTTCTCATGTAAAAAGAAAATAATAAATGTAGATATGTAAATCGAATTTGTAATAATTCTGTAGTGAAAATACTTTCACTTATTATATGATGTTTTTCCAGATTCTATTTGAATGTTTTATGTATCTTTTTTAGAGATATATAATAGTCAACCCTATGTATACCGTGCGTATGCATAGACATTGCCCTCTCAATCTTATAGTTATTATAAAGGTTGTTTTGTCGAATTTGTATTTATATGATAGTAAAACTACTCTAGTTTTAAAGAAAACTAGGAAAAATTGTCAATCGACCACCATTTTCTGCTGATCAATGAAATAATAGGGAGACATATGCTATAGTCAACCTTTCTGCATACCATGCGTATGCATTATGTATATCCATATCTCACCAAATTAACATATTTAACTTTAAATATATATACATAAGTTGGACCTTTATTCAAGGTATTAAACAAGGTATCTCCCATTTATATTGCCTAAACACATTTAAAATAATCATCAATGTTATCAGAAACATGCCATGAGTATGCATATACCATGCGTATGCCATTATAAGACAATGTGGAGATATAAGACAATTGGACTTTGTAATATTCATAAAAAATAGAAATAAATGTTAAGACGTCCTAGCCGCTTTAGGTAAAGACAATCAGAACTTAAATAGTGGTCTTTTTCCCTATTTGCTGTCACCCATTTAAAAGATATACCTTAGTCTAAAAGAAATTATCATTAAGATGCCCTAGAGCAATAAAAAGGAGATTGAACAAAATCCTTTCGAATATTCTTGAGTACCAAATTACATTTTATTACATACAGGCCAGATATAATAGCAAATGTGCTGACTTGCTATTGTATGTTTAGTAGAATACATTGTATAACACCTGTATAGAGCGGCATACTCACGGCACATCCTCTTAAATGCCATAATTATTCAGAATTTATATTTATCAAAACCATTTCTAATGAAATAAGTTGATCTAAATTGTTTCTTGAAAGTGCCAAGTTCAGATATCACTCTTATAAGCTTCACATACGTTTCCAACCAAAATACCTATCCCATGCATATACATGAATATGCATGCCGTGCGTATGCCTTGGATGAAAGAGAAATTCGCATTGAAAATAAATATCTAGTGTGTGTACTTAATAGAAAATTATAGCATATAATGTTGATGCTAAAACCATTGTCCATAGAATTATATACTGTTTCCAACTGGTCACTAAACTTAAACAAATTGTAAACTACTGGTTTTCTCACTTGGTATACCATGCGTATGCCTTAGGGAAAGAGCTCATAAAGATTTGAAAAACTCTGAAAATTACTTCTCAACTTTTAGAGTACTTGGAAGACAGTCCCAAATACATAAAAATCGGCCAGTATGCTGATTCGTCATTGATATGTTAAAGTTAAACACAACTATGTAATGCATCCTCAAAATAGAATAATTTATACAAAACCCCACCCATATTCGAATCCACAATTGCTACCTAAATATAATTTAATCAAGCATCTGTTATTCCCAAACCAATAAATATATGTTTATTTACCACATTATAAAAAGAAAATCGAAATATGTAATGAAATATTTAGAAAAAAATTCAAGAATTTAAATAAATCATATGGCATACGCACGGTATATCTACTTTAGGCTTCATTTGTCCTATTTCCTATAGCTCAGTTAATACCCAGAGATAACCTTACCAATTCATGGCCAAAAATCCTTCATAACATCTAGTTTCTTGGTATAACAAACAATTCTGAATGAGACCTATTTGAAAAATGACCATTTTTCACCCCCTTGGACGCCAAAAAAATAGAATTGACCATATGTATTAATGAAGCTATGGTTCTGAAACAACTCGGATCGATTAATATCAGGAAAGGTAGTGGTTTTGATTGGGTGAATTCTGAAGTCCTAAAGTTTGTCCTTCAAAAAATTGCCAAGCATTTCACCAAACTGTTGAAATTATGTGTGAAAACGTTTACTATTCCATCTGAATGGAAAGAATACTCTGTAACACCTATCCCGAAATCTGGAAATCTGAGGCTTTTTAAAAATTTAAGACCGATTGCCCTGGTGCCTATACCATCAAAAATAATTGAACACTTTATCTGTGTGTCCTTACGACAACATATGGATTTGAACAAACTATTTTGTAAGGTACAAGGGGGTTTCAGGGAAAAACATTCAACAAATAGAACTGTTTATGAATTCTTAGAGCCTATGTTAAAAGGTATGGATGACGGGAAAGTGAGTATAGCGGCCTACTATGATGTTGCAAAGGCATTTAATTGTTTGGACCATGGTATTATGAAGAAAAAATTATTGTATTATAAGGTTAATCCTGCTATAGTCAAAATTCTTTTGAACTATTTAGCAGATAGGAAGCAACGTACTCTGTTGAATAATGTCTTATCTGATCCAGTTGCAATAAACATTGGTGTGCCGCAAGGAAGTTTGGTAGGGCCACTACTCTTCCTAATTTATGTCAACGACCTGCCAAACTGTTTTAATAATACAGATTATAACATCGAAACAAATTTTAGTATGTACGCTGACGACACTGCAGCAACAGTGACTGGCAGAAACTTAGAAGAATGTATAAGAATGGGTCAAAGGATATCCACTGCTGTCAATAATTGGATGAAGTCCAATAGACTATCAATAAATACAAGTAAATGTCAATATCAGATCATTGGCTCGAAAAGAAAACTTAAGAAAATCGATTATACTTCACTAGGAAAGATTTATATTGAAGGGAAAGAAATCGATAGAATGCCTGTTGTTAGATATTTGGGTTATATGATTGATTCTAATCTTAATCTGAATGAGCATTTCCTCAGGATGAAGAATTTAATACAAATAAAAACGAACCAGTTGTCTCGTATAAGATATTTTATTGACAGTAGAGTAACCGAAAAAATAGTCAAGTCCCACATCTTGTCACTAGCTGAATACGGACTTCCATTTTATAAGCTAGCACATAATGTAACGATAAGGAAACTACAGAGTGTGATTAATAGATGCGTAAGACTAGTCTATAGGAACGAGATGCTAACTATTACAGACTTACAGGAAAGGCTGAATATACAACCTATATATAAAAGAGGTCTAATATCATTAATGGGTCTGATGTACAACTTTAAAGATATACCAGACTATGTACAGGCCATGCCTAAACCAACCAGGTTAGCCGAAGGTGTTAACCTGGTGGTACCGCGTCCAAAAACGGAAAAACTGCGTAACAGTCCACATATGTTAGGTCCCACAATGTGGAATAAATTACCAGCTGAGTACAAAAGAAAGACATGGGCTAATCTAAACTAAACAGTGAGGAAAACTGGATGAAAGGCTGATTGTTATACTGTTATAACTTGTATATGACGAGGTTTGAGAAACTGTATATGTGTAGTTAAATGGGTGCATACTACATCTGATTCTTTTATTATGCGGTCTATGTCACATGATTCTTGTATTATTCTGTTTTTAACTGGGCAAAAAAAAAAAAAAAAAAAAAAATGTTATGTCACAAAGTGCTGTCTCACACATATAAACTGTGGTTCGACATGGCTTAAGGTGATTATGTTTCAGTTCTCTTGAAGGTATGTAATGTAGATAACTGTGTTAAAAATAATCTATGGTATCTTTAAAACTTAAAAACGTTTAATACAGTACTTGTACTATTGTATATGAATTTTTGAATAACTTTCCACTTGGCAGAATGAGAGCTATCACAAACTGTGAATGTTTTGTCAATAAAATTTATTAAAAAAAAAAAAAAACCTCTACGCCTCAATGCTCAACAGTTTTAGCAGGAACGACTAACCTCCTCACCTCATCTCTACACCTGATCATAGTGATTTTTCGATAAACATGTCTTCAGTAACACGTGGCCGTGGAAGGGGAAAGGCGTCAAAATCTACAGCTCCTAGGGCAGGAAGGGGAATTAGTCCCCTAAGCCGATCGACTAGGCAGAAGAAAGGAGAAAAAGGACTTGCAGCAGTGGCATCGGGATCAAAAGAACCTGGGCGCCCAAAAGCATCTTCCTCCCCCGCCAAAACGTCGTCCCCAGCGCCAACTCCCCCTATGGGATCTCCATTGAGATCTTTAGGAGGGATCTCAAGAGGGATCAACCAATCTCCCTCCGTTCGGGGGCTTGGGAGAGGGATGGGGAGAGGATCACCAGCATCCCCCCAAACTTCAACGGTCCGTCAGACGTTGGGATACATGGCCAATTCTACCAAGCAGAGGTCCCACCCATACAGCAGGCCACAAACGGTAAGCACCACTTTTCATCCTAATTTAGTTGTACATTGTAAGCCATTCGTTTATCCAAGCTACAACGTGTTACAATTGATGGTAATGATTATCATTAACGGTTGAACTGGCTAGGTTGATGCGGAGGTCATTCCCTTCATTTTCATGCATCCAAAATCATGGAAGTTCAAGGCTTAAATGTTAATGCTCTAAAGAAGTAATCTATTCATGAGCCCCAACGTTTTTCTGGCCATGTGGCGGAACCTAATCCAATCTGTTCAACGAAGCGAGATCATGCTTCAATTCTGATGGGATACCTGCACGTCTAATAGCTATAAGGGTGAACGTTTAACAACATTCCCTAAATTAATTTCTCTAATCTACATTCTCTTCATTTCCATACAATCGCAATACACCAGGGGTCACCCAATATGTTGAATCGTAGTGGTTGATGCAGTATTCATGAATTTGTTTAATTGATTAAACCAAAGCGCGATTTCCATCTTAAGCAACTATGATTAACATTCTTCTTTGTGTTTCCAGAATGTGGGTACCAACATGAACCCATTCGTGAAAGTTCAAGGCGTCATAGAAATGGAAGTGGCGCCCCAAGTCACGCGCCGACTTGTTTGCAAAGTCATCTGCCTCCAAGAAGAGATGGGACGCGTTGAGGAGGTGCACAGAATTAGGCGCAAAATGATATTGGCAGATGAGACTGCCACTACCTTAGCCTACGTCAAGAGATCTTCAAAGATTGCCTTCGATGTGGGTGATACCATCATCTTAGGCGGATTCAGAGTCGACAACGGAATCATCACAATTCACGACAACTCCAGAATTACAAGGTAAATGTTTAATCATAGAGGGATATAGGATCATTATTGTTGCCTAAATTATGGGGTGACAAAATTTCTACTTCATTTTATAGTATTTGATTCATCTTAAAATAGTAACAGAAAATGTAGGAGCTCTATGCTTTACATGTTGTCATGCATAACCTATTTGGTTACACTGTTTGTCTAGTCTAATCATTAAGTTATACGAATTATGTTTATTCAGGACCAATAAAATACCCTGCATTGGAATTAAATTGTTAAAACCATGCCATTGAAGAATGATCATTATGTTTCAGGAGTGCAGACATCACAATACCGCCAGAAATCAAGGAAGAGGGGGAAAGGTTGTACGTGTCACCCTTAACTCCGTTTCTCCCAGTGGTGGAGGCGCTCCACGGCAACTCGGGAGATAAAACTTCCATATCTGGACGAGTAGTCTCCGTAAGTACATTAATGCACCTATGTTACCCGCCGATAATTCTAATGCTGATTCATGATTCGATAAATTTTTAATTAAATGGCAATGGTCCAAACCAATTAAGCATAATTGCTGCTTTTCTTCCAGTAAACTTACGAAATGATTAACCGATTAACTATTATATGAATAAAGATTTGCGAATAAACGTTTATTACAGACTGACGAAGCAAGACTGGTGCCAACAGGAGGCATCTATAAATTCGTGAAGGAAGTGGTCTTAGATGATGGATCAAGAACGGCGATAGTAACCTTGTGGGACGCCGCCGCGGCGTACCTGTCTTTTGAGATCGGATCAAGGGTGGAATTCTTGGATGTGTCAATAAGCATGTCCAAAGTACATCGGGCTAATGTCATATCTGTCAACTATCCGGACCAAACTGTGGTGAGTTAACCCTAAATCCCTAAACTTTACGATTCTGGTTGGAGTGAAAATTTTGAGGATAATGCTGTGATGAAGTTAGTTAAAAGTTGACGGTTTGACGGGTACCTGAATATAGGTTTTACAAGTATTTTGTAACGCGTTATCATTAAGACAATGTGTATCCTTAGCAACAGGGAAATTGTTTCATGATTCCAGTACTTACTAATTTTCAAAACCCTTTCTGATTATAATGTTTTCAATCCTTTAAAGTAGTATGATAAATGAGGGTGGCGACCATATGTCATAGGTATAAGCTATTGATTAATGAAGTGAAACTCTAATCAAGAATTCCTAGAATGAACCTCTCACATCTCAGTATATGTCAAATGTATGTTTTAACACATTACTAATATCATGTTTACTGTTTAACCCTTTCAGTTCTTGCCGGTCGAGGAGGTGATTAACCGTGTATCGTTATAACCTGCGGTCCGCAGGTTATAACGATACACGGGGTGGAAGGTTCAGGAGACACGGTGGAACTAACCATCTCAAGAGGCACCACCATCGACAATGTGTCCTTTGGACGACAGGACTACCTTGAGGCGGTGGGGCTGCAGCTCTCGGACACTTTTACCGCAATGATAAATCAGTTGCCCCTACAGGCTGAGGCATTAATCGTGGGAACAGTGGTGAAATCACTAATGATTCTAGAGGATGATGACAAAGACGACGAAGGACGGTCTCCCCATAAGCCCGAATCTCCCGAATCTCCCCAAGCCATCAAGATGTCAAATCTATCGCTCAACAACTCTATGTCTATGGATGATATAAGCTTGGAAGGGGAAGATATATGTGATACTGATGGTAAGTACACTGTATTGGATAACGATGAGGATGACATTGATCCAAAAGACATTGATCCAAGTGTCAACAAAGAGAATGAAATGGCCTAAAATATTGACTTAATACTTATACCACTTTGATCAATTGCATTTCGTCAATTAACAAATAACGTGGCCCATTTAAACATTATTTCGTTGTAAAGTCGATATTAAGGTGGTCCTGGGTAAAAGACGTTAAACTGCCTTACGGCCATCTATCTGCCACTTTCATCCTAGGTAAGACAGAAAACTGCCTTTTGTTTTTCACAATATCTGTCACTTTCATCCTAGGTAAGACGGTAAACTGCCTTTTGTTTTTCACAATATCTGTCACTTTCATCCTAGGTAAGACGGTAAACTGCCTTTTGTTTTTCACAATATCTGCCCCTTTCATCCTGGGTAGGGTAGGACAGTAAACTGCCTTTTTTTTTTCTATGAGGTGAAGTTTCTTGTCGGGCCACACACAATGATGCCAGTTGGCATCATTGTAAGCTTGCCAAATTAGGCTGACATTTCATCATACAATGGCCATCCCATTCATTTGACGTTTGGTTAGCTTGATGATCTAGTGGCTTACCTGCCCATGAACGCAAGTTTATTCTGCCAGCTAAACAACCCCTTTTCCTTAACAGCCTCCGTAACATGACACCCCCACATTCATCCTCATGGTCAACAAATAATGTTACATGCAACCTCTCTCTCACGTAATAACAATAAGGTAGTAAATAATGTAAATTTAAAAACAAAATTGACTTGATTTATATGTATTAAGACTTAAATTTGAAATTACGTTTATGTTATGTTTTTATATACCCGTCCTAGGTAATAGACGTTAAACTGCCTTCTCTATCTTTAATCCTCGGTAAGACAGTAAACTACCTTTGTCTTTTCATCAACAGTCATGTTTCAAATAGGTAGACAGAACTTTACTAAAATTGAATAATATAATATTACTTACACCACTCACTGCATTCATTTGGAGAGCAATCTTTTGTGCACTAATTGATTTATATGTATTAAGATTTAAATGAAATAATATAATATTACTTACACCACTCACTGGGTTTGATGTTGGATACATTGGTTCTGGCCAAAGGCTGGGTTTTATTACTTACACTACCTGCTTTGCCAACGTTAGGTCTGACCTAGAGATTGATGGAGCTTTCAGTTGAAAATCTATACTTGTTTTAAGTGTGCTGCAGGTGATGATGGTGATCATGATTGTCCGTGACCATGTACTGTATGAAGGTCAATCTTTCGTTTGCTGCGCCTGTAATTCACTTTTGTTCAAACTGTCAATAATAAGTTTCATGTCAACACAAAGTCGGTGGCTATATGTACCCATCCTAGGTAATAGACGTTAAACTACCTTCTGTATCTTTAATCCTCGGTAAGACAGTAAACTACCTTTGTCTTTTCATCAACAGTCATGTTTCAAATAGGTAGACAGAACTTTACTAAAATTGAACTTTTGTTCAAACTGTCAATAATAAGTTTCATATCAACACAAAGTCGGTGGCTATATGCCCAGTACCTCCGAATATTAATTAAAAAGTTAAATTAAAATCTATTGTAACATTTCACTAACATTTCGCTTACAATTTACTTACATGATCGGTTTGTTCTTCATAAGTTCAGACAGCGGTTTCGGCCAGATACACGGCCACACTGTTGAATAAACCGTTGGACTATGTGCCATACTTGTACCTGGCAGGTCTTGCTGCTTGGAGTTGACCAGAACCCACAAAAAGCCATGTACCTGGTTCATCTTGCTTTTCATTAAATGCCCCAACAACTTGAATAAACCGTTGGACTCTGTGTCATACATGAACTGTCATAAAACTGTCACTGTCAATGTTATTATAAAGATTGAATAATATGTAACATAATATTGTACCGATTAAAAAATGTATACATGTCTTTGATTGAAGAAATAAAAAGAAGAAATGCTAAATGCTAAATATTGTTTATTGATTCATTTCTCCATCACTTATCAAACATTCGCAATGATTATGATTTAAATGCCCCCACGATGAAAACGTATTCCTCAAAGAATTTAAACGATGATCCTCTCCCCCACAATGAGAACGTATTCTTAAACGATTTTAAATGACTATTCTCTTCCCCCACGATGAGAACTTATTCTTCAATTCCTTATTTTTTATGTTCGCGGCGACAGGTCTTTGAAGGTACGAATATAGTCAAAATGGAAGGTTCGGTAATCGCCAGTCGCTTCGATTCCTTATTTTTTATGTTCGCGGCGACAGGTCTTTGAAGGTACGAATATAGTCAAAATAGAAGGTTCGGTAATCGGCAATCGCCAACCATGCACATGATATGCAGACGAGCTTAGGGAATTAGATTTGTCAATAAGCGGAAGGGTACAACTGTATAATTCATTAATCAAAGGTTAAACACGATTAAAAACCGACCCATTTTCGCCTGTCTCTCCGTCAGGAGGGAAGGTACATTAGCGATTAAACCCCTCTTGTTTGATATTTGTTGTCGTTTCTTCCTGAGCCTCTCCTTCCCGAAAAAATAAAAAACCGAACCATTCTCTATCAGGGGTGGCACAAATGTTTTCACCAGTAAAATACAGTTTTTCATTCATATATTCATTCATGTATTTTCTTTATAAAAAAAAATCTTTGTACATTTTGACTTCTTATTTTTATCATATTCTGTTGAAATGTTACACTCGTGACTGCCATCAACCGTGTGTCCCAAGTACTGACAACACCTGACCCTTTCAATCTAATAAGTATATTGCAAAATAAAGGCGTTTCCTTTAGTTTATTTGTTAAATGTTTTCCCCAAAATTATTGCATCTTCAATTGTTTTGCGTACATTCACATTTATACAAGTAATTTCTCAAAGGTGGACCATGGGTCAGAAACGTCTGGCTAGTGTAGACATCGTGTACCATAATGATTATTAGAATAGCATATAGTACTATAAGTATAACTACATATTGTCATATGATAATATATCACTCCCTTTTGTAAAAAAAACAATTTCCTTTATTGATATTTTAGAGAAGAGTGGATTCAAGTCTTTGAAGAGATCTTTTCCGGCGATATCCAAAAGCAGAAACATGCCTTAGATAGGATAGCCATATGGAAATGCCGGTAAGAATGATTTGGCTGATGTCCGAATAATATTGGTTTCTATGATCTGGAAGGTGCAATTACATACATGTATATATAGCCATACCGTACTGATGTACTAATTAGCTCGGTATGCTAGGGAGAGGAGCATGGAGGCTGTCTGTCGTCTCACCCAGTTAGTATTTATCACCTGTGACATAGCTGTTTAATTCATTTGTTCCCATAACTTTGTGTCCAGTAACTTTTAATTAACGAAAACTAGTTTATGGTGTTAATTAAACCATTATCCAAAGATGTCAACTCATAGCTTGTGTATGTGGATTATTCCTTTGGAATCTGACCGACTGTGTATTCCATTACTAAAAGATAAGTATATGCCCTTGGCATAATTTCAGGGCAAGTAAACTCTCAACTGCCATTGAGTGCACATGGGAGTTGTTGAGCGCTGAACTTCATTATCAATCAGTGAAAGAGGATGCATCAATCCTGGTACATGATAGAACTCTGCGCATTCTCTTTGGAATGGCATTGACCAGGTCAGCAGTGATATTTCTTTCCTGTATCCATCCCCCATTTCTTCATGATAATATATGTAGATAGAAATCTCTTCTTGATAATATATTAATACAGCTACTGGAAAAACATGCAACATTTTGACAAGTTTGACCTGATTCTTCTATTTCTATATTTAGGTCCTCATCATGTCAAAAGTTTTATGATCATGCTATACAAATTGTTTGGTCGACTTTTTATTTTTGAATATTCTGTCCAATATATATGTCTCTTTCCCTCAAATTCGATTATCATAAGGAATAAGGATTAGAATAGACCTCTTCAAGTCTTGCACTGTCGAATTTTGCCGATGATAAAAATATGCAATACCCCATTTCACAGATTTATAAACTTGATAACTGAAAAAGGACAGACTTCGAGATTTCCACAGCCAGTTCACGAGCTCGCCGATGACGTAAGTAAAAATGAAGCATTTCATTTGAAAACAATATGGACTCCAGAACACCCATTTTAATGGACTTATTGTAATATGTTGATATTTTAAAACGATACTGTTAAGATATTAAAGTATCAAGTCTTATTAGTTGCTCAATATTGATTGATTTGGGAGGTGTTCTAGTATGTTCTATCTTACCTGCTGAGGAGGTGAGACGAGATGAGACCAACGCTTTTTGTTACTGTGATACTGCAGTTAGTCTGGTGAGGATTGGTTCGGTATGATTATGGTGTGAAATTTCACCTACACCGTATAACAACTCCTTCTGGCTGTACACCTATACCCATCATCCCTCCCACACCACGAGTGAGAACAAGTGAAACGGGCACCAAAGACTTTGCCAAATTATGTGGAATGGACTGTTCCTACCTCCCTTCTCTGTAGCTTATGACTACATTCAATTTTACAATTTCTCATTACCAAAGCTGGGTCTTCCACAATGGATGGTATCCCTTCGCCACGACGCTGTCCACGCCTACCTACCTTCGTTAACAGTCCTCAGAAGTGGTGTTCAGGTTTCTCTCGCCTGGCTGAAGGTATCTATCGCATTCATTAGGTCCTGTTCTCCGTAAGTTGTATGTATGTCAAAACATTATATATATGTATGTGCTACGAGAAATTGTTACAAGGAAACCACTCTTTCTTTTAAACAAGTGCATAATGCTTTCAAAGCTCAACGAAAAACACCCCTCGGGGTGAGAATGTCCCATATGTCATCTGAATACCAATTTGTTTATTCAAAAAAGTTCATTATGAATCCAATGGAGCTTCCTCCGACTCCTGTCATTCCATGTTGTAATGGATTAGGTACTTACAGTTATAATTCATTGCCCTTTAAGGGCCTAGTCTACTAAGCCGATTCTCATGCTTTTTTGCGCCGCAGAGGACTCTTTTGCACTAAATTATGTGAGAATCGGCTTAGTAGACCAGGCCCTTTAGATTGCTCCTCGACTAGTGTATTTCAATTCAATTCATAGATTCTTTATTTGCGGATCTTGAGTTTACAAAGGTAATTCGATGTCTGATTATAGAAATTAATTCAGATAATCAGTTCTTCGAACGAGTGCCTGTAAGTATTTGTATTTGTTACTTGAAGGAAGTGTATTGGATAGCCCAACTGCAGGAGGAGAACCCCGATTTAGAGCATCATTTACATACTGATGAGGGCGAAATACCAGCCTCTGAAACAGTAGAACATGTTACACAGATAGTGGAAGCGTATACCACCAAGTATTTCGACGTAAGTGCCGAGTTTTTATCCATACTGACTGAATTACGGGTATGCTATTGATCGTAAAATAAAAGCACCGGATGAAGACTAGAGAATGGGATTTGTTGGCTCCTGAAGCTCTTTTCTTGGAATGGAAAGGAATAAAGTGTCTGACCTTGGAATCTAGAACACAATTTTTGAATATTCATGAGTTTCATCTATCATAATCATGTGTCCATTTGTTGTGTATTTTCTATTTTTGCTATTCGTAATATAGTTAGAGTATTATACTTGTGCTTTCTATATCTACTTTGATGTCTGGTTATGTTTCGACAGATGTATTCAAATGACCGCACATCCAACTTTGAAAAGAATGTTCGTAAGCTACACCCTATCCTGGATGACTTGGGTAAAGTTATCAATTCAAATAGGTATGTTTTAAACCTACTGACCACTCCTAGTATCACCACTTGTATCAAAATAGACATGGATGAAAGCCAGTTTGATAACCTCTTGTATGCTCTGATCTATCGTATAACAATAGACCCACGCTTCAAGATCTTGATTATTTCTATGCTGTATGAAATGCGTTAACCGCTACCTCACAAATTAATGTTATTTAATCCTGCTCTTTTTGTCTCTTCCTAGGGAAGTTGCCCTGTCGGTCTTACTTGAGGATGGTTTGATGCTCCTCACACAAGAACAACTGGAAGCTTTTCAAATAGATATCAGAGGTGAATACAAACAAGATTCACTTTTTCTGTTTTTCTTTCACCTTGATGACTTTTCTTTTACCCAAGTCGTGTATGTTAGGAACGGATAATATCTGAACAGGGTAGAGTATATGTATCTATGGATGGTTGCATTCTTGTGAACTTATCTTTCTTGTAGGTCTGGATGAGTCAAATAATCGGGGTCTTCCAGAACAACTTCTCAGTATGTGGCTACCTGTGTTACGAGTTATTCATCAGCGGAGGGCAACGCATCAGTTCCTTGCACTTTTACTTAGTCAGAAACCGGATTCCCACCCCGTGAGGTTACGACAGGCCATGGGATGGGTTTTTGAAATATTAAATGTTAAAGGTACTGACGATTATTTTAAGTATTTGCACTTTTAAACTGATGTTAAACATCATTAATACTTTAAGGGTGCAGTCATTCTCCTAATTCAGGGCTGCTAATTATATCACAAAGCAATATTTGTCACAAGAAATTCGCTATCTCTGTTTTCAATGTTCTCATTGCAGATGATGATGCCAAAATGGCCGGAATCGATCGCCGACTGTATTCTGGTTATAGGAATCCTGATATAGATATACTGAAATTCAACCGTCTCCTTAGAATCTGCCTTGAAAATCCAAATAGTCACACATGTACTATTCTCCCTTGGTAAGATTTCAGTAGTGTTTAGAGGGTGACAACGCAATTATGAATAATGGAAATCTGGATTATGGGAAATGAAATATTCGGTACTGCTGGTTTAGGACAAGCAACGAGGGTACATTAAAGAGAGTTTGAACTCATGAATCGGTATAACTTCTGTCACCTTTTCCCACCTTATCATGGCATCTGATGGGCCAACATCAAAGGGTTAATGACCCTGGCGGTGACCCTTTTATCCGAGCTTGTTTGGTTGTTCTTAAAGGGCCTTCAGTAAATACAAGTCTCCCAGCTCATTTTCCGTTTTGGAAGTGCTAGTAAAGTTTCTTTCACTATTGTTTAAATATTGCATAAATCTGATTTATAACTTGTCAATGAGGTTCAGAACATCTATAGCTTGGGACCTGTATATCTGATTTGTAAAAATAAAATAACAATGAGCAAGTATCATGAAGTAATCCATTTGTTGACTAATTTTCAATCAGTTTTTTCCATGTGATCATATCCTCCGATTTGATTTGAAGCACATAAAACATATCAATGTGTAGCCTACTGATTTCTCCATCCATAGGTCTCATGGTAACTCTTCAAATCAGATCGGACCAATGTTAAATGTGGTGATATTTCCATTTCTCTGTATAAATTAATGAGTTGAAATTTGCCAGAACGTGTGGGTTTTATGGCCTTTTATGGTCCTTTCCCCTATTTTCTCTCCCAGACCCCTTACTGTGGTTAACAGCAGGACCAAACAAGCTCGGGTATAGCATTGGATATACTTGTATCTCTCTTCAATGTACCCTCGTTGGGACAAGTAATCGTTTTCCAAGTTCAGTTGCAACACTAATATCTGGATATTGTTTTGCAGTATTATGAAGTGTGTTCAACCACCACTGTCTCTAGAAAAGGAACGACGACTTACAGCATTGGTTGAAATATATACAAGAAGCAATAAAGATGGCGGTACTACAGAGCGAAATAAAAATACCAAAATAAATCCTGAAGTACCGGTAATCTACAGCGTCGATAATCTAACCAGCTGTAAGATTTGACTTTTGCACAGGGATGCAAGTTGTCAGTCAGTTGACGGATTTCCTTTAATCTCCTCATTACCAAAATGTGTATATTAATTTCGTCAAATTACCTTGAAAAGGGTTGGTCGTCAATGGATGGACTCAATAGAATGTCCATCTACCCCAGATTAATCCATTTTAGACCCAAACATTGCATTGTAATATACGGGGGAGCTAATATACGGCGGCCTGTGTCAATCCCTGGTCAGCTAAGGGTTCCGCTAGCAACTCGGTGGAGTGATACCATCGGGAGTTAAGCGGAATTCAGTTTAGCGGAGGGGATTCCCCGTACCCCACTACCGGGAGCGGTACGGCCCGGCAGACGGTAGTGAGTCTGAGTGGCGGCAGCTGCTCAATGCCTGCCTATCAACCTGTTTAGCTAGCTCTATTAAGCTAACATTCTTTTCGAATATATGTCTATATTCATACTCCTATGTATCATATTTTCATCTCAGATATTCTCCGTCAATTTTGAATACCCCAACTTGCATCCCTGTTTGCAGCTTATCACTTTTTTACTTGTTGCTATGTTTAGAGTTGAAAGTCTTCCTGTATTTCCTCTGATATTCCATTAATTTTCTCCCTATACTTTGATGCACCTGTCATATGAGTCCGGTCCTATTTCCAACAAAAGCTAGGATTTTATTCGATAACAGAAAGATCGTTGAGTGATCACTATATTATTCACTGAGGACTTCGCTTTCGTTTTATTATTTTTGTTTTTGTTTTATTATTCATTATATTATGCCTTTTATAATCCCCCACAGCCACTAAACCCCTTGACTGGGCTACATGGCCGCTAGGGCTCTGTCCCGGCCAGCCTCTCACGTACTCCAATTTAGAATTACCGGAGCATGTCAATGATGTTGGCGGACAGGGTGTTACCAATGCCTCGACTT
This sequence comes from Sthenelais limicola, assembly GCA_942159475.1. Classification (NCBI taxonomy): domain Eukaryota; kingdom Metazoa; phylum Annelida; class Polychaeta; order Phyllodocida; family Sigalionidae; genus Sthenelais; species Sthenelais limicola. The sequence continues at coordinate 70,378,413 of OW804097.1, read as the reverse complement.
CGAGCTCCACGGGAACCGCAGTGCCAAAGGTTAAAAAGTAAGCACCTTTGTGAAGATCGAGTAAGAAAAATATCCCGTTCAACAAAGCTAATATTGTCCCCCGATGTGCCATCAAACATTATCAACCATTTTCATAATAAACTCGCTACATGTTGTTACTTTTAATCTCTTCTTACTCCCAGGTGAAATTTTGTGATCGGTCAATTGCTGAAATATAATCGTGTTGTTTTTGTTGAAGGAACAAGAATGCCCGAAGAAAACCGAGTGACTCTGAGATAGACTATGCACCTGCCCCAAATAAAATGGCTAGAACTACCGACTGGACTTCTGAAGATATTCAATATCTGAGAACCCATATAACACTGTTTTAAATCTATCACTTTTCAAAAAACACAAGTAAATAAAGCTGTACAAATAATTGTAAATTTCCGTATTTTTTATTTTGGAATCGGTAAAATATATCTGGAAGCAATGCTTATTTCCTGTGATTTTAAATCAGATGGGCCTGATTCCATTTGCATTACCAACGTTGGAATTTACATAATTCACGTAAATTTAGGAGAGTAAGAATCTAGTTCACTGACAAGTTGCTATTATTAAATAAAGAAAGATATTCCACGAAACAAATAATACCACCTTGGTGTTCACTAACTATGAAGAGATCATTTGCCTTGACAAAATTGGTATCTCATACTAATACAACGTGTGAGATATGAGTATCTAGAATTCTTTCGAATGATACAAGTATAATATGTAGGTTTTCTATCAAAAGGTAATAAACGCTACTTACAGGAGCCTAAAAAACTGGGTAAACAAGTACAAATAATGTGTCCAAGTTAAATGCAACAACTATAATCTCTATGGTGACTAGTTTTGAATAGTCCAAACCATTTTAATAGTATGGGGGATCCCAATGGGATAGTCTAGTAGTGACAGTTATCAATGATCTATCACACTCCGGTGTCCTGATGTGTAATGGCAGGCAAAGAAATGGACTTGCAGAGTTGCTTTATCTAATAGATTATACAAGTTATCGTTAAGACAGGTGACGAGCCTCCATTTCATTCGTTGTAAAGCGTCAGTAAATGCGAATTCTTTTGTACCAAACAACGATGCGTTGCATATACACTATTTCATGTGGGATAGGAACCCTGTGACTATGCTATATATGTCCGGTCTCTTCACAGCTTAACATCCTGGGGGTCTAACTTCCTTCCACCAATCATCAGGATAAAAATATTTCATTATTTCTATTTCTTCGTGCGGCGCGGGTAGCTGCAAATTGTGAAATTTGACAGATGGCAAGGGTCTTTTTATAAGTTGGGCGGGGAAATGATTGCTTTCTAAATTGGAGAAGAGTCTGCTCTCCCATCCGACACGTTCGTACCAAAGCCCATCTGAAGATGGTTCAAAGAGCACCAGATCAGCAGTTGCTTTCCCGAAGCGAACTTCATATTTTCCTTCCCGAGGACTGTAATCCAACGCAAAGTCATTCCATCGAAACATGCTTAATAAGGTTGATTGATCGATGGCTTGGATTTCTTCGCTTAAAACACAAAGATCTAAATCAGTGTCCCACTCTAGAGATCGTTGATATCGAATGGCACCCCATAACGATCCGTAACATAGGAAATATGTGATTCTCTGTTTCCTGAGCAGAGTGGTGAGTTTATTTAAGAGGATGATATAGTCTTCCCACACATCAGCTGGGTACTGACAGGGAGCGGGTTTGTAGTACCACTTGTCTTCCAATGTGGTCTTAATCCACATGTAGACGAGGAAAGTCACCAAACTCACGAATACGCCTGCCACTACCTTGGCTGATGATGTGATGCGTCCAAGGCCGACCATCTTCTTTCAGGGCGTATCACGGCATGGGACCATAAATAAGGTGCGGTTCCCCAGTTCATTATCACCTAGAAATAAGTAATAAGGGCAAGGGATTAATATTCCTCTGAGTAGCTTTAATAATGGCATGTAATATCAAAATTTACAAATACCTTTTATACATCGTAATTAAGTCTTCTAATAATAACAAAAAATAAAATTACCAAGCTCACACACACACACACTTCTAAATTTGAAAATAATATGGTGGAATCTATCAGAGCTATATATAAAATTGTATGTAGGCTAGCTCGAAACTATGCACTATTTACATTTCCAAATTCCTAGACAAGCATAAAAACCTATCTCAATCAATGATATCAAATCACAGACCTAGGAAGTGATGTAGACCCCTTCATACCATAGCCTGCTAGGGCTTTTAGACTTTAGTGTGAAAAAATAGGTCTGATTAACTGTTAACTAGAGTTACAGGTACCGTACCGGTAGGCCTACGGTACCTATTGATTGGATTTGAATTGCCTATTGATCACCTGACAGTTCAAACATGGTAAGCCATAGCCGCTATCATGATGATAGCCTGCCCTGGTAATGGAATTTTTACTCACTAGATCACTTTAGATGCAAAAGAGTTGGTCAATCTAATTGCCCTCGACCCCAGCTGATCGGATCATTCAGGGAGAATACTCTCATAACAGAATTGCTCCCACCACCAGCTGATCGGGACATTCAGGCGGATCGCTGGACTGTAGCGTCCCGGACTGTAGCGTCCCGAGATCCTAGCGCCCCGGCCTGGACAGTAAAAAATGGTACCAAAACTAACCCTAAACCTAACCTAAAGGGGGTAGTGAACTGCCCCGAGTGAAAATAGACTAACAAAAGTAAGACTAGTAAACGGTCTGGACGCTTCGATCCAAGGCCGGGGCGCTTGAGTCTGGGCGCTAGACGCTAGGCCCAGGGTCTTGGCGCTACGACCCCTGTGCTGGGGCGCTTGGGTCCCGCCTCCTTCAGGCTTCAGGGGGATTCCTACTCCCCCTACATTACCGTACATTACTAGGCCTACAAAAGAGTGGGACGGTTTGTGAGATCCCCAGATCTATCTGCGCCAAGACACAAGTAGTGTTACCCTGCGCAGCTCGGTGGCCTTGCTTATGGTAATGCTGAGAAGAGTCGAGATATTCTGGTCGAGAGGTATTCACCAGAATATCTGACAGACACAGCGTCTACACTGACACTGTCTTCACTTCAGACTTCACTTCATGTTAAGTCAGTTTTGCAAAGTTTACTACATAAATTACCACTTGAGGTTGTAAACATTGGATACTGATATTAAATTTGACTCCTCTAAAGTTGCTACAAGGTAGGTGTATTTCATTAGCAAAATTAATGCGTCCTCACATGTCATAGTCACTTACATATATCGATTAAGGGGCACGGGCACAGCACCAGGCCCGCGTTCGAAACCCAAAGCCGCCATGATGAGTACTGACCGGAAGAAACAATAAATGTCGTAAAATACTTAACGGCATTATTCGTCTAAGGAAGTAAAGTATATCTCGTTTATGGTTTTTATATTACGAAAGAAATACTAATAAACTATCAAACCGATAAGATCCTTGTTTTGTGGCGACAATTACCAAGTTTTCTTAACACCTCGAACCCAATTACGTATTAGCGCCAAACGTCGAAGTACCGACATGTCCGACATTGTGGCCTCAATTGAAAAACGAGACAGGATTTTACATTGCATCTTTGACCTGCCCTTTTAAGGTAAATAGTCTTAAACAGCTTTAGAGGAGTTCATATAGGGAAACCCATTTCTATAATTCACTCTTTTGAAACTTGTATTGGCAGGGAATTCATTTTAAACTACCTATTTCTACTTGGATCTTGACCGGCTAGCATCTCTACTATACTCTATAGTCTGACGCACGCATGGGCACCATGTTGCATTGTTTGTGTTTTCGAAATCTGGTGCGCGTGATCCAAAGTTAGTTGACCCGGAACTTATCATATATACACTTCTAAAGTAGTTATTATAAGCAGGTAATCGTCTCTGCATCCTTACGTATGCTATTCTTCGCTGATAAAAAGCGATATGTTGACAGATACTTGTGTCTTCGCCTGGCAGGCCTTGGTGTTGTTGTGGAATCTGGTGACGTTATCACAACTTCAGACACAACCTTACCATTAACTTGATTAGGATCATTGACGGCCTCAAATGTTACACTTACTTCGTTTAATTAGGTTTTAGACAAGTCATACATTAATGCTTATCTTTTCGAAATCTGGTTAGTGTGTATTCAATTTCATGATATAGATTTCATGATTGTAAGTAATAACATTAATATGTTATCAGTCCTACCCCCCCCCCCCCCCCCTCCGGTTGCACTATTACTATAAGCCGCATTTTACACAAAACCCGCATTTTACACTTTGTGTATTCTATCATGTGTGTGTGTGTGGGGGGGGGGGGGGGGGGGGGGGGGAGTAGGGCGGAGGGAATGTGTGTGTGTGTGTTGTGTATTCTATTCAGACCCCCCCCCCCCCCCCCCCCCCAAAAAAAAAAAACCTTGTGAGGCTTGTCCAGCTAGAAGAGGTAAAATAGAATAGGCTACACAACCCAAGTGTAAAATGAAAACATGATAAAAAAAATCCCCCACCCCCACAAGATAGAACACACAAAAGTGTAAAATGCGGGTTTTGTGTAAAATGCGGCTTATATTGCAACCCCTCACCTCAGCTCAGACTACACTCAGTCTACAGAGTATCAGCCCTAATCATGTCATCATAGCCTAAACATATTTAATGATATACGTATTTACGATGTTACCAAATAGGCCTACTTCACTTGGCTAGTAGTAGGCCTACCTTGCCAGTAAATATAATGGAGTTGTATAATTCTGCGCCGAGATCATAGATATACAAGTTTGTTTGTAATTGTAGAATAGTAATATTTACTATAATACTAATAGTATGTATCACCTACTTGTAGGATTCAAAACTTGACAATTTAAGCTCGTTTGTGTCTGGACATCCAAGTTACTTAGGGCCTTAGCACTCATGACATTGATGCATACATGGCTATTTGATTTCTCCCTCTATCCAAGTGCTGCTATACATATTTATTAGTATTTGCTTGAAGTTGCGTTTTGTATATAATACCCCCTGTGTTCTTTCACAATTATTCATTTACTGCTATTTATAGTGAATTCTCAACATTTTGTAAGGCGTTTAATTAGCTGGTTCTATCCGATACTAGTAACTACTGATAGCCCATGTAATCGCCTCGCTCCCTCAGATAGGAGAGGATAATCTGTCTACGTATATCCCTGATGGACTGATCTGTTCCTAATGGAGGTCTATAGATGTCTTTAGACTAAAATAAACCTCATGAATTTTTCAATTACACTTTTATTTTGATTGTGTCTTTCCAGCAAAATGAGCGACAGTGAGGAGGACGAACTTGACGAATTTGAGCGACAGCTCAAATTCGAGCAGTTAGAAAAGGAACGCCGAAGCAAATGCAGCAAAATTGAGCATGGTGCGACCCGTGTGGACCCTGATGGTACCGTGTATGAGTGGGATGCTGATAAAATGGCTTATTTCCCAAAAGTAAGTTTGAAGACTGAAGTGTACTACCTTTCTTCGCTCCCCGTCCCCCTGCACCAATTTTCTCAGAGCATAAATCTCCCTCTTCTTTTCGCATAACGAGGGTTAGTAGGTAAATGTCCTAACATATCAAATGCTGAAAAAACAGCTAGTTTTAGATTAAAGTTCTGAAATGACTAGATTTATCAGAGATTTCCCTGAATTGTACCGTTCTTGATCTACAATGTTGGATTCAGTGTGCTTTGCATAATATAGCTGTGATCGTATTTATCGTCGTGTCTCTGAAATGATACCTTTTCCCAAGCTTTGACATTGTTTCGCTATTGCACGAAACTTTCAATCTTCCAAAGCTTCATAATGATAATAGTATTAATTAAGATATCCTTGAGGGAACCATTTGTGTAAGTACGAGTAAATACAGTTCAGCAATAGTCACATGGCTTTCAACACATTTCAGATTGACGCAGAATTCATCGCGCAGTACCAACTAAATTATGGAGAACCTGCTGCAAAACCGAGTGAAACGTCCAACGAAAACGCTTCTAGCACCACTGCCACAACCACTTCCTCCGCAACATCGACTACCACAGTTAAAAAGACAACGCCCCCACTATCGATGATGACGAGTTCAGCTTCTGAGTGGACTGAATATTTCGCCTATGCCCAAAGCTACATAGCCGAACACGGTGATTATCCCCCGGGGATGACACAAGTCCATAAAAACTATTACGTATATTATTACAATTATTATTACGGAAACAAAGCTAAGCAATCAGCTGCCAACAAGAGCCAGGGTGATAAGGAACCCCCAAGTAAACCTGACGATAAGAAGCAAAGTAGTGAGCAAAAAGAGGGAGAGGCTGAGAAGGAAGAGTCTTCTGACTCTGAAAAGAAAGATGAAACTGCAGAGGAAAAGTCTTATCGAGAGTACTATGAGTATTATGGTGACTATTACAAGCAGCAACAGGAGAATGCTGGAGATGCAGAAAGTGATGAGCAGGGGGAGTTTGATCAGTGGGCGTGGTATAACTATTATTATGGAGACTCTAATCAAGGAGAAGGGGAGGAGGAAGGAAATGAACAAGATAAGAAGGATGAACAGACCACAGAAGGAGAATCCAAAGAGGCAAAAAAAACGGAAAGCCAAAGATGCCAATCCTGCAGGTTAGGAATTGACTACACTTTGTTCACTGTAATAATGATGTGTCACTTCGATTTCCAGTATTATGTTTTCAATTATCTCTAATAAAATTACCTCTACTGACATATTTATCGAACCTTTATTTAGGTTTTCTTATCCCATCGCTAATAGATTCTTGCCTTATACCCTTTAGTAACCAACACCACTTTGTCTTTTTGTCCAACAAAAACCTGACTTTTTATTGGTTTTCGTTCAGGCTGGTTTGACGTTGACGAGTCCAAAAATACCAATGTCTATGTAGCTGGTCTTCCTAATGACGTAACGGATGAGGAATATGAAGCGCTCATGACCAAATGCGGGATGGTGATGTTGGATCCACGCACCCGTCGCTTAAAACTTAAACTCTATCGTGATGCTGAGGGCAAACCCAAAGGTGATGGACTCTGTTGTTATATTAAGGTGAGTACTTGATTATTAGCAGTAGCAGCATTAGCGTACTTGTTGATGTCTTTTTTAATCAATCGGTTGATATATATTTAGGGGATTGAATGATGTATCAGAACGTCATTGTATTGGAAATTAATTTAATTTAAAAGCAAGTTCCTGTGGGCATTCAAAAGTAACTTTATTGTTAATTTTCTCAATGCTTTACCATCAACTTCGAAACTCAAATGTGTTTTTCCACATTTGTCTATAACACTTTCAAGTGTACCAGTAATGGTAATTCTCAATAGTCATTATTACGGGAATTTAGTTCGCTAGGGCATTTATGATTATATGTATTTCAACCCCGGATACTGACAACACCTTTCTGTATCAACATCAATTGCCTTTGCCTTTCTTAGTCCTAGTATTAATTAAAATATGCTACTTTAACTTAGCACATTCTCTTCCTACGTGTCGTATATACGCAGATGTACTTCTATGTCTTAAACCTCTCTCCCGTTATGGTACATGTATGTTTTATACGTGATATCACAATATCCTTGTTTCATTTCAGCCCGAATCCGTCGAGTTGGCCCTCCAAGTTCTTGACGAATATGACGTCCGCGGTTTTAAAATATCAGTTGAACGAGCCAGGTTCCAAATGAAGGGCACATTTGATCCCAAGAAGCGGAAAAAGTTGTCGAACAGAGAGAAGAAGAAAATAAGGCAACACCAAGAAAAGTAAGTTTAGAATCTTATGTTGTTGTTTTAATATTCAGATGATGGTTTGGGGGCTAACTAAGTACGTAGATGAGCGATACCTGTTTGATATGGGTATTTCGAATTATCCGCTGTGAATTACCTGTTATTTCCATCAGCATTTGACGACATTCTTTTTTCCCTGATCAATGTTATAACTTGGACTAGCTGCTCAATAGATACTAATGTACTATGTAATAGTGTCAATAATCTAGTTCACTATTGGGAAAGCTCTATACACCAGACGCTAGACTAGAGGCACACTGTATAACAATACGAGATACGGGTAATATGTTGTGATAGCGATTGGGCAATGCTATAATATTGCGGTATGTATGATAAGATAGCTTGCCATGATAAGCGGGCCAAGCCTTTGGATTTATGTAATGTAATGGTGTGTTGTATGAGGTTATGCAGTCCCTGTTTTTATATCGGTGGGCTGCCCATCCCCACATAGAATAATACAGATGAATTGTCTTAAGTGTTTCGTTCGTTAAGCGTGGTGAAGCAAACCAAATCCTTTAAAGACTACACAGTATCAATCTTTTTACCGTTATCTTTAGAAATGGGACAACAGATTTAAACAAAAACATGAGTAACACAATGCTAGCTCCAATGGAAAAGCTGTCCCAATTATAACATTGAAATGAGCAGAAATAAATACAGATGGATACAGAGAACCACGAAACCTATCAGGCAAATTCCTAAGTCTCAATATCACGTAGTATTTATAAGCATACCCTGTAACCCGCTCCCCCTTCCCTTCTTAGAGGGTAAACTGAAGCAGTGGACCTTTCCCCTTCTCCATAACCCCCCTCCCCTGCACCCAAAATGTTGTTTGAATTGATTGAGGACATCCTCATTTTTAAAAGTTAAAGAAATCTTTGATTCTGAGGTGCATTGCACTCCATGAACCAGCGAAGATAGTCTCCCTGGAATTCCAAGATTTCCATTACTTCTAAATTTGGGTAAATAGCCCTTCCCTCTTACTCCGCAGACCATTACCCTTTGTCTCTCACTGGGACCTGCTTTCCCGGATTTTACCAACCACTTCCTCCATTTTCCTTTATTGGAAAAAGTGCATGGGGGTGACAGTCTTGCTGCTTGCGCTCTGGCTTAAATAACAGTAGGCACATAGACTTAGAATATCAGATGTATTCGTTCTCTGTTTTGGGGTGGCTCAATCATTTCGATATAATGGAGTTACAAACATTTAGGCCTACATAAAGTTGTCTTATTATCATAACATCACATTTGTGTATACCTCTATGGTCTCTGATATTCGTACCGTATTTCCCCGTTTATAAGCCCGGGCTTTTATTAATTTCAAATAGTGATAGAACAGGCTTATATTCGGGACGGGCTTATATTCGGGGTAAGGATTAGTGCTTATTTTACCTTACCCCCAGGCTTATAAACGGGGAAATACGGTATTTGGTTACATGTATTAGGATATATTGCTTAAATTAACTTTGTACGCCCACTTTACCGGGCCTGCCTTCCATACTTGGCTGGCTATCCCCACTTGTCCTGGGTGAGGGGATGGTTAGTGAGGTGTCGGTTTAAATTTCTAAATTACCCTTCAAATCATCCAGATTTGGAACTTTTCCATCTCGTGGAGGCATATTATCATGCACTGTTTACTACCACTTGGAACCGACTGAATACTAGGCGCCAGGCTACGAATGGTATCACTTCTCACTTTACTGACTTAGGACCACCAAGTTAGTGTTAGGTACGGTAGTATTGATACCCATCCCTGTATTCTATTCCACCTCACAGCATGTTGAAAAGAACCAGTGTATCAATGATGTCTATATAGCTGTGTTATGGACATAATGGTGCAACTTCTGCACCAATGCGGTTTTCACCTTACGGTTGGTCTTGTGTGGCTAACGGATGATAGAAAACCAATCATTCCTTAATAGAGAACCGTATCTGCCGCTAGGACAAAAAGCTTGGTGAAGATCTAGCATTAGTAGCCTGGACCGCTTCCAGGACCGCTTGGAGTTTGTTGTCTTTACTAGACATAGGTGGCGCCACTCCTCTGACGAACATCAGTACGGAGGAATTAGTTCCAATATTCTAAACACTGTGGCGCCACCATCTAAATCATCGCCTGAGCTATACCTCTTGACCAAGAGTCGGACGCGCATAAATATCGTCTTTTTTTTCTTATCCTTCAGATTACTGGATTGGCGTCCGGACAAACCAAAAGGATATCGGGCCAAGAATGAGAAGATAATTGTCATCAAGAATGCATTTGATCCATCACAGTTCGTGGTAAGGCTTGATCTATTCTCTAACTTCGGAAAATTTTCATTCCAGCTTTGACCTTTAGTGTAGATTGACCTCTCGAGTTCATCAACCACATCTATCGTGTATATTCTTAAAAACCTTGTGTGATACAGTTCCGGGTCTCCCTCCATATATTTCCCATGTAGGCCTTTAACACAATTAATAATTGTCAATTTTCAGTTAGACGTATAGATACTATGTAATGGAACCTCTCTATTTAGACCACCCTCGGAACTGAGCGATTGGTAGTCTCATAGCGAGGTGACCTCTTTAGAGGGGCTTATCTAATAAGAGGAAAGCAATTCGGGACTGAGAGAAACTGGTCTTAATAGAGGGGTGGTCTTTATGCGAGGATCCACTGTAATTCAGAATATATATGAGTTTACTTGCCTTCCCATTTAAATTAATCTGCGTTGGTAATACATGAATCAGTACTTACTGTGTAATTTTTTAAAACTTTTTTTCCCCGTCATAACTAATCAGGGATGGCTATATCTTAAATATTTGTATGGCTTCCTTCTCCTCGGCTCCTTTCTTCTAAGCAATTAACCATCTATCAATCACTTTCATCGTGCGAGCGACTCGCTACGAATTTGACAAAACTGACCAGCTGTTCAGCTCCCAGCAGTCCCTGACCCCTGGTCACTACTTCTCTCCCTTGGTTGGACATAGCAGGCATGTGACGGCAGGGGAGAGGAAGACAAGAGTACGGGAGAGATGAGTTAGCTGAGCTGTGGAACACATTACAAACCCTAGGTTCTTGGTGCCTACTGGCGTTTGCGGTCCCGAATATGACAGGTCTTGGTGAAGTGTGAGTGAGTGAGATAGCTGGAAACCTATCTTCTTGATACGCTTATCTTTCTGGATATGTTGTAATTGATGTGTAACGGCACAAGGATCCCCAGTCCTTCTCTGTGAACTCCCAAGAGACGCGCTTGGAGATCGGACTCGAAAGTTAAGCTTCTGAGTACAAGTTGCTTTTGATGTATCGTGATATGGACAGCCAAAAACTTTATCCGAAGGAAATTGGAACCCCATTGTGTATATTCAAAATTATCCACACAGTGTTTCCTATACTTCCCTTTGGATGCGTTTTTGAGTTAACCAACGTCTGTATCCACTTTCGGGACGGCCGTCAAGGTCCTTTTAGGTTTATACAAACCTCGCTACATACACTATTCTATCGTTCAAGTTTAGTTATTACTCTAGGTAGTGAAATTATTACTCTAGATATTCACCTATTCATTTTTAAACCCTAGATTAATTTGTGTGTGTGTGTGGGGGGGGGGGGGGGAGCGTATGTCGGATACTAGCGATAGTGTATTGAGGTTAATCGTTACAAAATATTAACAGATTTCAATTGATGTAGCCTCTTATTTCTAGTGCATTGTAATTGGTTGATTTGTTGATTACAGTTTTACTTTTACTATATGTGATGGGGATATATTTTTTCAAGACAAATTTAGCAATGTAACACTTCTATGGAATATGGTGTTTTGATCCTCATTAAAGGTTCCAAGCGTCTTCCTCTTTAATACTCTTCATGTTTTAAGGATGACCGCGGGTATTTCCCAAAGTAAAGAGATCAGCCTGATTTTTTCACACTTTGTACTCCAAATCATGCTGATTTCAAATATAATTTTTTAAGGGGGGGTCCCCAGACTAGATTTTTTGCTATTTCCGTTTGAAAATAAAAAGTTATTTAATTAATTTAATATGGCCGTCTATGGAGAAAAGGGCGTTTTTGAAACGTTTTATCCATTTTTAAACCATAAATTGTAATTAGAGTTGGCTAATTTTTTAGTATATCATAGTTTAAGGGATATACTTTCTGAAAATAACAAGAAAACGGGTGGTCCCCAGATTACTTTAGGAGCTGGAGGCCCCCAAACTTGACAGTGCAGTGATTGAGAGCTGGACTAGCTTTGAATTTCATGTAAACAAGGTGGCTTACGGTGTTGTAAAACAATAACAAACAAGAAAAAAAACCATATACTAATCTGTTCAAAAGTCAGAAGTGTTTCTTTTTAATAACTGAACATCACTAACCTAAGAAATGATAAAAAAAAATAAAAAATATCAACATGGTCAATGTCGTAAAATCCCCGCCGTTTTTGGCAACTGAGAAATACCCGCGATCATCCTTAATTCGTTTTCCCGAATATGCTGAGAATAAGGATATAGGAGTGGGATGAGATAGGGGAAAAGGTATTAAGTTTGCGTGTGTGAGTGTGCTGAGATCATGTGGTTGGCAGCACTGTGAATGATGGATGGTAGGTGGACCTGGGCCTGACGCACCCATGGAAACAGGACACCGCTTGCGAGCCGTGACTGCAGGCCCTCCCCAAACAGCTTTGTCAGTCCGATAATAAGTTGAATATCACCAAGCAGTTCTCACAAGACATTCACCCCCTACGCCTTGCTCTCTTCTTCCTCCATGTCCCATCTTCCTTCTTATCCTCCTGTAACACTGCCTGTCTATCACATTCTCTGTCTCTCGTTCTCCCTCTTTCCTCTCTCTCTCTCTCTCTCTCCCCCCCCCCCCCCCCCTCTCTCTCTCTCTCTCTCTCTCTCTCTCTCTCTCTCTCTCTCTCTCTCTCTCTCTCTCTCTCTCTCTCTCTCTTACTCTTCTTCTCCCCCTGTAACACTGCCTGTCTATCTTATTCTCTGTCTGTCTGTCTCATTGTCTCTCTCTCTCTCTCTCTCTTCCTCCTCCTCCCCTCCCCTTCCCTCCCCTCCCCTCTCTAACACGTATAGGATCTTCTTATCGCACTAGATCTCTCAGATAAACTCATCCTTAACCTCATCTGCTCGTCCTCGAGTGTCTGGTTGCTGCGCGTGATAAAATTCAAGTGGTCATGCGTCATGCAAACCTTTAACTGTGAAGCCATTTTTCTCTGACGATTTTAAAATGTCTTTAGTAACTTCGGCTATTCCTTGTGCGCGGAAAAAAGTCCATTGGTCCAAGCTTAGAGCACTCTTAAGCCATTCCCTTTTTACTGATATTTTATTACAATCGCTTACATCTTTGTTTTAACATATGGGCCATTGGCATTGTTAATAAAGGGTTGGTCATGTCTTCAAATTTCTTATATCTCAATTTGGAAAACGTGTGAACAGTTAAAGTAGGAAGGTATGTTGCACTCATCTTGGCTAGCATCTCAACAATAAACTTCTTTTTTTAATGGGTGCGAATTTTTGTAATGGAATTTGTGCAAATATTTGTTACAGAATGCCCGATGTGCAGGTGATCGGTGCTTTTACAAGTTGCTAATTTAGTACCGGCATTCATTAAAAGTGATAATTTAACTTCCTTCACGGACTAACTGATTGGTCGTTTCACAGTAGTGTTGGAGGTCTTGTTAAACTGGCGACTAAGTAGCCACGAGATAAAAAGTGGGCCATCTTATGATACAAACAAGACATAAGGACCTTGTATTCGTGACTCGGAGTAATTGGAATTTTAATCTTCAGATTTGTAGAGCTTTCCACACGTCATGTATGACTATCTAGGTTGCACCCTTTACTCAACAGAAATCCTTTTTTATGGATATGTTTCATGAATCAGCAGTTTTTGTATAGCAGTTTGCAATTCATTATTACCCAGTTATAGTTTGTTAATTCTTGTGTTTAGGGGTTCGATAGCTTGTATTCTGTTTGACCTTTGGTGACTTTCTGGATTCACCTATTGACAGTACTATTGTATGTGTGTATGAGTAGATGCATGTGCAGATATAGCCATGTCTTCTTCCCTCTGGAAAAGCTGTACCAACCAATTCCATAGCCGCGAGCAAGCTCCACTGGAGAAAGACTAACAGTTTTTGTTGTTCTTTCATCCCGGTGGTCCTAGTTAAATGTCTCGATTGCTCGCCCTCCTGTCCCCGTCCGTATCTCCGCCTATTAGTGCTCGATGTTCCAGGCTCCCTGACTTGAGGTCAGGGTCAAGGGACCATAAGAGTCTAGTAGTCTCCGCTGCATATTGGTCCTGTCAGTTTCCATTTCTCTACAGGGTGTCCTTATTGTCTGCTCTTTCCTTGCAATTAAAGATACACAATCTCATATTTTGGCTGCAAGGTTTTCGATAGCATGTGCTCCCCAAATTCCATGTGTCTGGATTATTTTTGCATATTTTACATATTATTTACTTATCTTAATAAGTTTCCCGTTGAAATAATATAATTTCTGTACAGGTTTAACCGTGTCGATTTTACTTATAAATGAAAAAAATGATTTACCGTTTCTTCCTTACGACGATGATTTAAATCCTTGACTGCAAAGAGCCGTTTTCTTACTTTCTATTCCATATAGTGTATACATAGTAGGCCTACATACACCATCATTAGAAAAGTCCGGTCAGGAATGCACCTACCTTTATCTACTTGTGTTTGGAATTGGATGTATTTTTCCCCTTGTATTTATTTAGCACGTTTCTAGGTAAGGATCCGAGTCATGATGTCAAATTTCTAAATCACTTTGGCTGTGACTCCCTTAATAAATCACGCACTATCAACCTGTGGCAAACAATCAACAGCTATTCAGCCTCCGATATCGTTTGAAGGAGATGAATATACTCAATTAACTGGAAAACCGATCTCATTTTAGATCCAACGGTTTGATGGCGTCCGATGGTTGAATGAAAAAGGGGCTATCATATAGATCGAACACTTCAAACGAGAACAAAACCTGTTTCAGTCCGTTTAACCTTTGTTCTTTGCGCCGCAGAGATTAACCTCCCTTGTTGCACCATTGTATGGTGAATTGTTTCTCCAGTTTATTTCGGTCATAATTCGATGAATTTATTTTTAGACTAAAAATGAACCACCAAATTGTGTGGTTTGTTGTTGACACTTGGATCTATAGTTAGAAAGTTGGTCTCACGTTGACTGGCGATGATCACTCTGGGGGCGCAGTACCTTTCCCTCCTCCGTGCGCACGGCCCCCTCGAATGTCCGCTTCTCATTCTGAAATCATTAATCGGAGCATTTCTTTTTCCCATGTCAACCCTGCCCCCACTTGTCTGCTCACCTCCGTACAAATTGCTGGCGATGCCGGAGATAATTCAAAGCCGAGCGTCCAGGCACTGAGATAATCACCCTGTCTGCCCGTCCTCACCCACCATCAGAATCAAATAAAGTCGGCTAGCCTGAATGGGCCAAGCTGGCGAAGCGCTCTGGTAAATCATGGCAGGAGCAAGTGATGGCTGTGTGTGAATGAAATGAGGAGAGAGCGATGGGGTTTTCAGGTTCCCCTTCTCCAGTGTTGGGGGTCTCCTCTTCCTCCTCACTCATTACTTTATCTCAGGTTTGCATTTGTCATCAGAAGCTATTGGACAAATCGCCCAATCCTCTTGGAGTTTTCCTGTTTGCTAGTTTTGTTTCAAAGTCTTCCTCAACTTGCGATTGATTGGCATTGCTTGTACTAAATAGAGATAATCATAATGTACGTAGACTTACCGTGTATGGGAAGACCTCAGAGTAAAAGGCCTTTTTACTCTGACCGAGACCGAGGCCAGCTAAGCAGGGTAGATACTGTCCTGACATGGCAGATTTGCCATAGGCAGTTTTGCCATAGGTAGTCTCATCTAGCATTTATTCATAATTTACTTTTCACCTGAAAATTTGTATTCCCCTCGGAAAATGTTGAGAACTGCAAAAGTCCCGTTGACGGACCACCAACGATAAGAGCCTTGATTTCAGAACGGAACCGAGGTCGGAACGAATGCACGTGTCGGGTGGGAGAGTGGCAGGTGTGTTGAATGACCCGTGGTCATTTGGTCAGTGCCTAACTAGCCTGATTTGTACCCAGCGGTCAGCGGAGGCTGGACAGCTATGTGACAGGAGCAGTTCAGGAGGTGCTCATTAATTAGCTCCTTAATCTGGCTGTCACAAGGCTTGCTGTACATTGACTAGCACCAGCAAACTTATAAAATGTTATTAATGGGAAAAGCATGTCCATTACCGAAGTGTCACACCGCAGTGTCGTAAATGCTGAAGGCATGCTCATTTTGAAGTGTCACATAATAATAATATCGTAAATGGAAAAAACATGCCCATTGCCAAAATGTACCATTGCAGTGTCAACGCCATGCTGCGTATTAAACAAATGAAAACATTAACAAAACGTCTCGCTAGTAACTGTTGAGAAAGAAAAAACATATCAATTTCTAAAGTGACTAACTTTGTTATTAGCGGAAAGTTTCTCGCAATGTTACAAGTGGGAAAGGGTGCATAGGTCAATCGAGCGTACATTAATGTGGCATGTTGTTTTTGTTTAATTTATTTTTTAAAAAGTATCATCCTCTCCGTTTTATTGTTTGGAAACCTTGGAGATGCTCAGTGTTACCCATTTTATTTCAATCTTCCTGACCTCCCTATACCCAAGCTTAAAATGACCGCTATCAAGACAGGTACAGTGTATAGGGAAGCTTTGTATGAAAACTTTATTTGCAAGTAGTCAGTGTATGTTGATACATGTACTACGCCTAACATAAAAGGTGGGCCCAAGAACTTAGAAAGGCCCAGCATTGATTATGTCTATGAACTCCCCGACTAAATCCACTGCTTTTAATCTTTCATTTCACACGTGTTCAGGGAGGACTTATGTTGTGGAGCGTCAGGATTAGGGAGAAAATGAGAAAATTCTCAAAATTGCACATGTCAATTTTACACTGTATAACTTGTTTACCTCGACTTACTACGGTTTTGCGTGGATCTGTTTGGTCGCCGTTCTGAGAATTCGTTTCAGATTGTTGTTCTTCTGTGGTAAACCCGCTGATCCATGCTCACACATTTTTCACATATTTGTTGTTTTACTTGATTATTGCTACATACTTCAAGAAAAGTCCTCCATCCATCCCTCTCAGGATTACCTTCTTGCTTCCTTGCTGTACAAGCTCTGCCCTGAGCATTCCTTTAATTCCTCGCTGAAATCTACCTCTGGCTATTAACCAAGCCCTTCCGCTTGTAATATAGTCAATAAAAACTCGTCGTCGACTTCACAACATCCATGTAAAATACTCGGCGCAAAACCTGGGAGCGGCAGTGTTGCCTAATCGGAAAGCCTAACAGCCCCTCCCCAAAGCTGAGGAGAAGTTGTGGACTGGGGAAAAGTTATACAGAACTATGTAATTAAACAATCATTTATGCCCCTCCCAGCTGGCTCTATTTTGCCATAGTCATCACAACATGTCATGGTTTTGTCCGCTGATATACGCCTTCGATGCTCGAACCATTTCGCTGCGTCCGTCGCAATTGACAACACCTGGAATTTAGGAGGCTTATATAGGATAGGTTTGCCCAAATTGCTACCCTCGCAAAAACTCGGCACCCCATATCACTCCAACAAAACACACCTCCATCTGTGCATCTTTTTCTTGTACTTCTCATTTACTGTCTATGCTATAGTATAGAAGCATTTTCCATGTTGAAGAAACAGCTCCAAATATGGCGGACATCTGCGATTCGGATCTTGTACGCTATATATACCTGTATCGAGTCCCGTTATTTTAACGGCAAGGCCACGTTTTTAGTTTTGTTGCATTTCATTTGCTGCTGATTCAGTGCATAATCATATTGATTTAGATTGAATTCTAGACCTAATGCATAACTGCCAGCTAAACTCAAATAAAGTGTCTCCATCCTATGTTTCTTGCCTTCGAACTGACCATAAATCCGACATAAGCACTTTTAAAGAAATTGTCCCTTACCTCTTATCATCAGACAAAACAGACTGTTTGAATGTGTTTGTTGTCAGCTGTTTGGCTACCGTGACTACAGAAAACGTGGTTGATAACCAGACCCTTGACCTCAAAGATGACCTTCCTATTCCAAGATCACATGGAAGATTCTGTTTCCTTCACTGCGTTGACCATGATGCACCTGGCAGTATTCTAGGAGGTGTCTTTTGTAGGAACGTACCAGAAATGTATAAATTTATAACTTGTATCCTAACCAGATACAGATCTGTATGTGTAACCAACATATCTCACTTTGTATTCTCAGGTAATTCCCATCAGAATTCTTGGTGTAAAATGAAAAAATCTCATTATCTCCCAGATTATTCATTTCGGTGACCCGCCGAAATCCCACTTTTCTTCCATCTATCGTTTTAAATTTAGGAAATTCTCAATGGAATTTAAAATGTTAGGATAGCTCTGCGTAGATAGGCATATCAAGACACATTGCATTATTAATCCGATTTGCCTAAAATTGCCACTGTATAGCAGAAAAGAAAAATATCACTTAAGGTTCGAGGGGGAAAGCCAGGAAAATTTGAAAGAAATTCAATGAAATATGAATTTTCTTCGTCTTTATTTGAATCGTTCATCCTACAACACTCGACCATCAAAGAAAAAACGATTTGACCCTGTGTTTATACCATCCTGTGGCCGGAGGATGACGCGCTAATCTCGATCGAAGTCATCCAACTTGATGCACACTTCTTCCTGTTTTCGACAACGGAAATTTACTCCCTGTCTCGCCTCACGTTTCCACCGGAAATTATGTCGAATGTACTGTGACTTCACTTACATTTGTGAAATGTTTTCCTCGGAAATATTTATTCCTGAAGTGTAATTGAGGAAATGGCTTCTCCCCGTTGAAAACAAACTTGGTAAGATATTTCTTTCATATACGGTACATTGCTTAGTACCACTTTAGAGCCCCTTTTAATCTAAAGAACCTGACACTTCTCACTTTTCCACATGTTATTGTCAGTAAGTATTCTTCCAAATAAGTATGGCGTATTAATTTAATTGTTTAACACTACTCACTCTAGGTCCAAACCCTCAGATCAGATAAGAATGGTATGTCAGCCTGCTTCGCTAATCGGTCTCCTCCCCTAAGACTCGGCGTTTTAATGAGAATATAATGACATTTTGCGGTCTTAATGGAATTATAATGGCACTTTGCGGTTCGAGGCGAGAGGCTTTCCCTTCGTTTGAAGGGACTCTCCCATCTTTGGACCTAGACTGTACTGTAGTTCCTCAGTTTCGACCAGCTTGTTAGTAGCTTAGAGTTCTAATCTCCTGATTCAAACTACTTTTTAAATATGAATAGTTTCTCATATGTAAGGATAGATGAAACAGTTGCGAATTATCTTAGTTAAATTCACCATCATGGTGACAATAGACAGATATATATACCGCGGTATGACTAAGGCGGACAACACCTCGCCCCTCGTCATAGCCTTTTGTTTTTGCATTTTTATTCAAGAATATCCTGCCATCACCTCGCCATAGCCTTAGTGATAGGCTTGTGTTAACAGCTAAATCAAAGACATTATCAAATGTCAGATTGTGAAATAAAGAGTGGAGTATTGACTGGTTTTGTTTAGTACATTTAAATACTGAATGTGATGGTATTGTATGACTATGGTAGTTAATTATTTTGTGAGGTCTCAGCCTTTTCGTCTTTACCTAAAAAAACTTAATCAAACAATTGTTGGCATGGGGAGTAGAACATACCAACTTGTTTCTTCTCGTTTTTAACTCGTGATAAATCGTTTACCAAGGAAGAGACATCGGCTATGCAGTTTTCTAGTTTTATTTCTGAGTTAATGTATGTTAAACAATGTATCAAAACTCTACTGCTCTTTGAGGACTTCTTGGTGATATGTGTAGCTATCCATTCCTGGTATATCATATTGAACTACCCTCAGCTAATTTGTACAGCACAAGTCAATATTCCGATTCAGTTCCTTCACAAAAGACATAGATATTTAGTGAATTATTTTAAACGTGTATTTGACTGAGCTTGTTCTACCTGATATTTTCATCCAAAATTATTAAGTCCGCATGGAATAAGTGATTTAAATCTGGCTATCCATCCCCTTGCCTCCCTGTCCCTCATGTTTTTAGCCCCTTGGGAATCTGGGGTTTGATGTATGAGACTTAGAATAGAGATGGATATATTTTCCCATTTTTCTGTGACATCAGGATATTTAGAAAATGTTCGCGATCATAATATTCCTCTTAAACTACAATATTGCTTCCTGTGAGCCTTGCTAGTCTACTCTTGCTTGCCAATGCTTATCTCCTGCCTGACATCCCTACCAGTTAGACTACTGTCACTAAGAGAGTCAGTGCTGAAGAGACCACCTTAGCTTAGCACCTACCTGTATTGTGCTGTGGAAGGTGATCTGGGATGAGACAAGTCAGATCATTAACCCTTGCTAAGTGGATCATTGTGATACCTGAAAACTGTGGAGACTTCTCTCCGGGCGCGCCCGGAGGCCTGCTTGGGATGCTAGGCGTGGCTGTGGCGGGCGCCGACACGGGACCTCCAGTAATCCGACCCGCATGCTTCTCCTGGATACCTCCTGCCTCCCATTCTCCTCCAGGGGCTCGGTCGCTGATGGACTCCAGTGTTGTGGTGTCTGTGGTGGTGGTGGCGGTGATCATTGATGGTCTTTTGGGACCGTCCTCAGCTTAGTCGTGTTTAGGTTGGAGTGTCTCTTAAACGTCGGCCTTTCATCAGCCAGCATCGATATCATGGCCGGAGTTATTCTAGGGCCTCACTGGCGATATAAACATCAACTCCTCAAGGACTGTTCTCTCTGGTCAATGTTTTGTGTTGTTTTATCTTTGCCTTTCGTTGGGTGATAATTAATCCGACAATCGTTCCATAGTGATTATAACCCATATATTCGATGCCATAAACATTGAATATTTTAGGGTGAAATAATAATAATAATAATAATAAGATTCTTTTATTTCATGACTAGGTTACAGAAAAATACAGGTAGTACATGTCAGGTCTGGACCTGGTCTTCCCATGCATGCCTAGTGTTTGAAATACATGTAATACTTAAAGATACCATTCACTGCAGATAGATTTTCACATATTTTTGTCCATAGTTATTCTCCAATCTTAGTATTTGAACGTACATGTATTTGAATAATGGAATAAGTGGACAATATAGCAAGATATGAAGTATACGATGGCGACGAATATACTGTATATTTTTGCATTTATTTGAAATTAGTCACCCTTTCTTGATTTTGATCAGTTGATTTAGTTTCCTCTCTTGAGGCTCCGGAACAAAAAATACCCTTTCGCCAAACACTTTGCTGTAGTTGGTGTTGACTTCGGGGCGGCGGATTCATTAATTTCAATCATTAAACCTGAAGCTTTTACTGTTAAGATTAAATACGAATGAGATAGGTAAGTGGCTGGCGAGGAGAATGCTGATGATATTCAGGTGTTTAGTATGAGGTGGGATGATGGGGAAGCTGTGTTGGTGTCTGACGAGAGCGGGACAGGTATGCCGGGGATGTAAGTTATGTAGACCATGGAGGAGGGCCTCTCCAGATTTACCTGACGCCCTGGAGGAACGAGGAGCCACCATGTCCCGTTGTAGGCTCAAAATACCCTAGTACTATGATTATGCAACCCCATATCCCATTCTTTCTCTACGTGTTTATCATGGCCTAGAAGAATGGGGCTTTTTTTCCCCGATGAACATCTGTACTTCTGAGATCTGGAGATAAAATCGTTTACCCCTTGTCATCATTTGACTCAAGAATTTCATGATTTTGTATGATCTGGACATCCATGGCCAGCATTGTTCAAAATACCGATGGTGCTTGAATCATTTAACTTACATTTAATTCTAAGTTGGCGGAGTGATACGTCCACAACACTGTCATGTACTTAGCTCTAGTCTCATATCCGCAGCCGATTTCCAATTTACTCCTCAAGAGACAAGAACCTTCCCGCTTTAATTCTAAAAACAATAAACAGACTTCGGAGCTTGATAGAGAGCGCTTAGTGGCGCGCTTTCAACATGAAAGCTAGGAATTTGGGTTAGTTTGCTCTGTAATTCAAGTCTTGATTTAGGCAACCTTTTGATCTTTGTGGATCCATAGTCAAGGATTGGGTCCTCCCTCCCATGTCATTAAAGACGGGCGCTTGAAAACAGTTTATTTTCTATGTGTTGCGCAAACTTCTCATTGGGGCGCTCCGCACTCCCGGAAGCTTTGAACTGTAAAGGAGCTTTTTAGCTGAACAATATATCTGCAGTGAATATCTTTGTTTTAATCTGTACCAGGGAGTTAGATTTAGTTATATGCCTCCCTGGCTGTACATACTAGTTATCCCATTTAATAATTAGCTGTTTACCAGTGTTGTTATTTTGCTATGTTATCATATGTTTGGGATGTATAGCCATTAGCTTGGAACTGCTTGGTCATTAATCACTGGAAGCTATTTAATACATGTGAATGTGGCTAGTTTCTGCCAAGTTATTCACGCTTTCCTTACTGGAAAAAGGGTTTTCACATGGCGTGCATACCTGTAAGCAAACATGACTCATTTTTACTAGGAGTTACCCTGTTTAGTCTCGGTCCTACTACCCTTGATACAAAGAGCAAATCGTCGATTTATTAATTGATTGATTCTATCCTTTTAAAGAGGGAAACCCTAGACTCTAGTTAGGCTTTCTGTGAACTTGAAGTATGAACATTCCGATTTGAGACGCCGTGGAATGTCTTGTTCCCCTTGGAGAGTAAAATTCCAGAAATTTACTCTGTATATGCCTTGCACGCGTATAATAGGCATACTCATGGCACCTTCTTGTAGACATTGGGCTTCATACTATGAGACGACCTGTAGAAAATTATCTATACTCGACTGTATCATTTACCCCGAGCATTTGTGAAGTATGCTCTCCATCCCAATAGCGCTCTCTTCTTGCCGACGCCCTGCGAATATAAATCTTACGGTAATCCCCTTGCCTTGGCTCTGAGAATCATCAGTGCGATAATCTCCTAACCAACCTGCCTTAATACTTTCCCTGCCACCTACTGACCACCCATGTGAAATACTCTGTAATTTGCAGCTTATTTCTCGCTCTTTTTACACCGGGCGCAGAACGATAAAAATGCCACCAATTCCCCAAACATTCAGGCCGCTTGTAGCGGTGGTGTGTGTATCCACACCCAGCTTGTTTTTGAGCACGATTATTGGCCCAGGTACAGCATAGCTTGTATTGAGGGGCGCATTTTTGACGGACAGGGCTTTATACCTATAAGAGGGTGAGGGCGGGTCGGTGTCACAATGTTGACACAATATAGCCATACATCCTGCTCATGCATTTACCCCATAGGCTACTACTACTGTAATAATTCAGAACCAGTTCCCCTCTCCACCCTCCGCACACACCTACCTCTTTAATTCTACAACCCCCACCTCCTCCTATCCTCCCTCCTTATGTTTATCATGTTCATATGCCCTCAGGGCCGGATTGCCTGCCTTTTAAAGCTTGATGCCCTCAGAAGCGCCATCTATAGGCCGTGGCACCAGGTGCTCGCCCTCACGCGCCTTTTACAGCCCCTCTACCCCCTTTCAAACCAGGCCAACAATCTGCTTTTTGCTGTCTGTTTAATTGGTCGGAAAATGGTCACATATTGGCGCTGTGTGTTTATGTAGGGCATTAACTCGGCATCGCCTCTCTCTATTGGCTCACAATGCTCGGGCTGGGCCGGCTTTGTATTTGGTTATTAGGCTTGCTATATTGCTAATGGGTTTAGTATTTTGCTGGCGATTACCCTAGGCCAAGGACCGTCTCCTGGCCTTAGTTGATACTGCAGTGGGCAAACACAGCAAAGTGCTAAGCCTAAAGACCCCACAAACAGATCCCTATTGTGCCGTTATTAACGCCTCCAGGTAAACCTTGGAGAGGGCGCTTTAGAGGCGACAGGTGCTATATATGAAACTAGCGACACTTTCCACTCTCTATTTCTCCAGGCACTATTTTCACTTTCACACCTCTATTAAAACAAACAACACCAGACCAAATGGAAAGGCCATTGGTGAAAATAATAAGGATGTGATGCGATTTCTCACTCTCTTGTTGTATTCGTCCGGCGCTTGCCTTATTTGCGTTTAATTAGTTTATTTTGATAATGTGCCTATCACGGTTATGTGTTGTTCCTTACTTCATGAGTAATCTCTATGACACGAGGTACACTATTCCCTATTTCTTAAGAGTAATACTTTGAATTTTATATTATACCTATTTGTAAACCATCCGATAAATAAATGTGTGGGCTATCACTGTGAAGTAATACCATCATTAAATCCATTGCATGATACCTCCAAATTAATCGAAATGGCCATCGTAGACTTTCCTCAGGTGATTCACTACAACTTTTACTTATTACAAATAATAAAACATAATTTCCACCGCACACTGATCACATAAAAGCCTCGGCTTATCCTCCATATAAAAATTCCTCCAATCATTGAATCTCAGAGCTCACATGAAGCTGAACATGCTCCATATTTCTTTGTTCTGCCCCCCAATCTCCCCTGGAGCAAAGCTTATCTCAAGTTCTATCTGGTGTGGTGGAGCCTGGGATATGATAACCCTACCAGATGTGGCTCCCCTGTTTGTTTCCTTCTCGACCCGACACCGCCTGACTTTGTGTTGCCAGAGTCCAAGCCAGCACCAAGGACAATATTGTATCATGCATGTGGCCCGGGTCATAACGGTTATCCGAATCTTGGTCACTCTGTAGGCAGCATCACCGCGGGGTTTATGATACATGGATATATCACTAGTAGAGATCCAGAGGAGGTCTGGGCGAGCTGAGAGACGAGAGATGAGGTGTGGGGAGAGGACAGGGAATGCACAAGATTGGCCATGTGTTCCACCGTATAAAAGCTTATGAAGATGAGGCTTCCAGTAATGTTTAACATGGATTTTTTGCCATGAAAAAAAAATTATGAATTATGCTTGCATTACTTAATTAGAGACACAATATATTTCCCAGGTTCTTCGGAATACCCCATCCCACTTCTGAAGGGGAAAAAACCCAAACCGACCCTGTATATTGTTTCAGTGCCTGATGGCCTGTGGTTCGCTGCGTGTCTGAACAGAGCCGTTTGATTCTGTAACTAGATATTAGTATAATTCATTTCCCATTCCTTTTTATCGTCGTATTGTGTCACCTTTCACATATGCCTTGACCTTTGATGATGCACTTTTTCATTGCCTTATTCCTTTTTTGAATTCCTCTCATATTTTAAATGGAGCTCCAGTGTCATTGTAAATAAACCGCTACAACAGTGCCTTACGCATATATGTATTACTTACAGGTTTGTGTGGTTCATTAGTTACCGATTATTGGTTTGACTTTTGGTGTTTTTTCACAGGGTCTTTTGTAGAACATGGTACGCAGGCCTTATACGAAGACATCTTTCAAGGAATGTGGTAGTAGCAGAAGTCGAGACCTTAAATACTTAAGACAATAATGATGTGTAAATATTATGAGTCCAAATCTCATTGTGTTTTTCTTTTATTCTTCCAGGGTGACCCTGCCAAGATCCAACTCTTGAGGGAAGAGATTCGAGCACAGTGCTTAAACTTCGGAACGGTCAAAAAAGTGATCATTTATGATGTAAGTATTTATGGTGTGATTAAAACCAATTATCATAAAAAATACATTTATTGTTGAATGAAGAAAATGTTTGTTGAAAGGATGTATACTTGTTATCTTTTGCTTGTTTATGTGATGGTTGTAGTCCTCTCGCGGGGAAATTATCTCAGGTTTTAGCCTCAGGGGTTAATGGTCGGGGTTAACGGGGTGTGGTGAGATAGGACATGGCTGAAATATGGAATAAATCCACTCGAGAAATTACACCCCGACCACATGCCACGCTGACGAATGGAATAAAAGATCCGTTGACGGATGGATAGATAGACATATATACATATATATAATATAGATGATACCCTAATATAATACCAACAACTGGGGAAATGGCTCTCTAGGGGAAAATACACAAGAATGCACACCCATCCCCTCCTGCATGTCTGTTATTGGACGAATAAGATAATCTCAACTTATCTGGCCCAGTATGCGACATAAACCATAAATCTGGACACTTTATTCACCGCTCTGTCGGGCAAAGTTTGACAAGGGAGGCAATCTTTGTGAAGGTGTCTGTGAGCGAGCATTCGGGGATGAGGTGTGATTGACATTGGGTCCTGGAGTGACTCAAGGTGTAGGTATGAAGGGTTTTGGTGCGGAAGCCCCCCAACAGCTGCCAGATAGGTCAGCACCCATGCCTCCGTCCCCTCCCCGCAATAAATAAATAACATAAAAAGTGGGGATCACAAGCCCGAGCCCCCAAAGTCTGTTGATTCAAAGGGAATGGCTCTGATTATTTAAAGCCAAGCAGACTGATTTTTAAATGCTCTTTTAAGTTGTGATACCAGGAACGAACATTCATCGCGGAGGCTTGTCTTTTTAGGAAGATGGCCGTGGTTGGTGAATGGTTCCTCCTTCAAACAAAAATACTCCAGCTCTGAGAGGAGTAATGAATAATTTTGTTTTGAAATGAGTTAGGATGCTTGGATTGGGACCTACCGCATGCTCGGGCCCCTGTAACTGTCCCCGGGGGAGCCTTCACTTAGCATCAAAGCGAGCTTCTCCATCTACCCGCGGGTGTTTAGTGGTCCGCTGTGATATAACATGGAATCTACGACATTAACCAAGCCACCAGAGTGTGCGGAGGAGCTGCTCTGCTTGCCATGTTTCTTAGAGCCGCCAGAGATAAGCATGAACCCATATTGAGGGAGGGAGCCACTCTCTCCCCTCCCACTGTCCCAGTAGCATCTGTGAGTCGTCGGCAGGGAGGGAGGGCCCTTTGGTCCTGCTGTCCTGACCCTCGTCACATCTCAGTCAGCGTTAGATGAGAAATTTGTCAGCCCCTTCAGTGTCACATGCTCGCTGCTTATAACTGGGGGAAAGATAAGGACCGATGACAAGATCCCCCATGATCTGTACGGTAGCTTTTAGTCATCACCTCGCCTTATCTTATCTCAGCGCCTACCTAGTACCTCTCTCCCCTCCCTTCTCCCTTTTCCTCCTCTTCTTCACCTTACCTCACCTTCTGGATGATCATTTGTATCCTTCCTTCACAACTCTTGACTTTTCTCCTCATCTCTTCTTCTTCTCCTTTCCACCTCCTCTCCTCCTCCATGAGGTCACAATTGACCTTGGGGTCAGGTTCCCCGCGGGACAGACCTACCTGAGGATCGTTTGATCCTTCTGACTCCCCACTCAGTGCCGGGCAGGGGGTACATTAAACAATATCACTCAGTATCAACAAGAGATAACCAAATCAGGCCCAGGATAACCTGCTCTAATACCCCGCCCATACGGCCCGTGGGAAACTTTGATATCAATACGCCTCGCTGCTACATTTCCTCCATGGTCGACTGTTAAAGTATGGTTCAAAAACTGTGACCTCTTTCGTGTACATTTATGACCTGTAGCCTCTCTGACCAGTTAGAAGAAATGGAGAAAGTGGCGATTCAATCATTAGAC
Organism: Sthenelais limicola; assembly: GCA_942159475.1. Lineage (NCBI taxonomy): Eukaryota > Metazoa > Annelida > Polychaeta > Phyllodocida > Sigalionidae > Sthenelais > Sthenelais limicola. Next base: position 70,350,997 of record OW804097.1, on the reverse strand, counting down.
TGCTCTGGTCGCATGTATTAGAATAATTGTAATATTCATGTCATCGGGATAGCAACAGCCCACAATAATAAGTCATCCAGGGGGATGCTACCTCGGTGAATTAGCTCTGAGATGGTGCATGGTTTATTTTCCCGTTGTATATCGCTGCAACTACCGTATTTCCCAATTTAAAAGCCGGGCCCCGTTTATAACCCGAGGGGTAAACGCGTTCATATGGTAAAATAAACACTATAATCCTTACCACGAATATAAGCCTGGTCTATCACCATTTGAAATTAATATAAGCCCGGGTTTATAAACGGGGAAATACGGTAGTTACACTTGGCGATAACTGCTTATGTTAAGATATAACTTTTTTATAACTTCGCTTCTCTTACACAAGACGAATCGTTATTGTGGTCCATCTAATCATCAGGAATAATGAATCCGTCTCAAATAAGCATCTACAGGTTAATAATTGTAAAATGATAAGACCAAGTAAACCACCCTGCAAGAAAAACTGATCAATCATCAATCTAGACAACAACATGCTGGTATCGTTATAGGGATGGTATCCGCCCATCACAGACTTGGTAGATGATTGGATCATGCGACAATTCTTTGTGACTAGGCAACATATGTTAGTGCTTTTCCCTGCTTGGATTCTGCTCCATGGACTCACTCTTTAAGCATGCAATGTTTGAGTCAAGATGACAGTGCAGCCCCTGTCTTATCCGTCCTATCTGATATCTGTCCTATCTGGTCGGGAGCCCGAATGCAAACCAGAGAAACACAGCTTCAGACGCGGCTTCAATTCTTACTGTTACAGGAAGCATGCGATGCTTGTCTCCAAGCTGACATCACTTATTATGTAGAAATTGACACCTTTTCACGCCCCTCAGTTTTACTAAGTTTAGTCAAGTTCACAAGAGGTAAATCAATGTTAAAGCTTGGCAAGAGTCCTCTGCATGTTCATGAACTTCTCGATTGTGGAGCCTTTATGTGAAGGAAATCAAAGGAAAATTCTTAGTCACCGGGCAGGCAACGCCAACTTTCATAGTAATACCCCAAAATTGCCCATACATCTTAGTCAGAAAAAAATATTTCTTGATTCAGTTTGATTTACTTGATTTGATCCAGTTTCTTTTCGGTGATATTCAAGTACAACTCCCAACTATTGGAGAGAGCAACCCTCGTCTATTTGAATGTCTCCTGTGTGTCCCTGCATGTCTTACAAAATGGGTTTAAGACATTTTGATGCATTGTTAATATTATATATCATGTTACATATTGCTTATTACCTTGTGATAACACCATTGGATCTAGGCTCATGTTTTGTTTCTTGCACATTTCCAGCGTCACCAAGAAGGCGTTGTCACTGTAGGATTCGCAGAAGCGGATGAGGCTGACCAGGGCAAGGAATCGCTTCACGGACGATACTTCCAGATGCGACAGATCAATGTGGAGACCTGGGATGGCAAAACAAAGTACGAGGTGCAGGAGACTGAAGAGGAGAAACAGGCCCGACTAAAACAATGGGGACAGTTTCTGGAAACAGGAGGCGAGAAAACTGCCGCAGTGGGAAATGCTGCTGCTGTCACGGAAGGCAGCATAGGTAGCCAAACAAAAACTTTACCTTCGGGTGAACAGCAAGATTCTCGATCAGCAGACCCCCAAAACACAGAAAGCAAACTTGACGCTTCTTCATTATAAATCGATACTCGCCTTTGTACATAAGCTTTAATTAAAGCCAACACAGTTAAACAAGCACACATACACAGATTTGCAGACTTATCTCTGGATAGCGTACCTTACGTAGGATCTCTCTCTATTTTATGAGTCAGATTTTCAGAAAATGTACAATCGGCAGCTCTACAAATTTGGTAACTTCTGTTAAATTAGACAGAAAAATATAAATAATGGGTATGGGTATATCAGAGTTTCTTTGGCATTGTGTTATTTAAAATTATCTCTTATTGTGTTAAAACTGCATTTTGAACCTCATTTTTCACTTGAAGGTGAATTGTACATTTTCTGACAATCTGACCCTTATCTTCAAACGTCTTCATGGGTTTATGAAATGCAACAGATAATCTTTTGATCTTGTTGGACGATATCGTTTATATCCTTACGGGAAACAATATATCCTAGCAGAGCCTTAGTTTAGTAGTACTTCATTTCATGTTAGGTAGATATAGCAGTTCAATGTATGTTCTCTCCGATCTGAGAAGTTTAAAATTTTAATATCTGCCGAAGAGATACCTTTAAAATCTGAAGAATAAATGAATATTTGAATGTATATTTTTTATTCTAAAGAAGTATGAGTGTTCAAGAATTCCTACTTCTCTGTTTATGCCTAGTTGGAATCTGATTGTGTGGAGAAGAGAAAGTATAATACTACCCATGCGACATATCCTTATTGATATTAGCTGTAATTCTAATATTACTTACTCAAATAAACTATTAAATACATTAAAATTGACTTGTTTTACAATGCTTGTATAATTCAATATTTATAGTACTTTGTGTTTTCACTGTATTCCAAACATCTGGGTAACATTTTCCGTTTGATGAAATTCAATTGTGCTTAGTCGAATATCCATAAATTCAAACCCATTCGTTCAATGAAAACTTGCATGAAATGATTACCGAGTGGAATGCATTCTTGCAAGTTAACTTATAGGCTAAGGGAATATTTAGGCTCTAATTCTCTCCGTTCGCCACCCGTAAGTATTGACAGGCCATTATAAATTTATATGCAAAAAAAATGAGAGGTTCTTAAGGAGGGTGGTGGGCCTCGCCCAGGGCTTCCTCGTAAACACGGAGAGGCCTTTGTGTGATATGCTTTTTCTGCTTGGATCAGTTGTTGTCTCTGCCAATTGTAGCATGTTTATCCAGGAGCGGGCATGTGGCCCATATTGACGATAATGCAGAAATCATTGTCAGATCGGGCTTTTACTGGCCGTCGGCAGCTTGCTGAGAGGCGGCACCTGTGCTGCATTCTCCCTCTGTAAACAGCAGGCCTTCTTGAGTGCATTTTCAAAAGATTCACCCTGGACGAGCGACAGTTGTTATACAAAATGATAGTGGAACATAGTGGTAGACAACATCTGGGCGAAGGAACCGCAGGCAAATTGAGCCCACCTGGGAAGACAATGGCACTATGGTTGAATCCCATCTCTTATACTTGTCAGAATCTGCATGGAAAGGGTGCTGAAGATGCTGACCCAGGGGGTGTCCAAGAACAGACTTCTGCCACACACGCAACTCCCTATGAAATTGGATGTACTGTCTCTGATTTGTTTACATTAGCGCGATAAGTTTTTATGTACCCTTTTTTTCTGCCAGCCTTGGAGTGGGGATTGGCATTGCGCCAAGGGACCCGTGTGCGGCCAGGTAGGCAGCATTCCGAGAGTTCCCTGGTGGAATTCTACACCATTCTGCTGCAGACACCAACTCCACCAATGCCTTAGACTGTCTCCCTCAGTCTCTTCCTCCCTTATAGTGCTTTTTGAGTGTCCTTTCTCGGGTTTAATTCAGTTCTGTTAATTGCATCCTAATACACTGCCTATAATTATATACAGTATGGTCGAAAAACATGTTAATTAATAAGCATCTGTTACCTTGGTCGTGGCATATAGTAATTACACATTGCCCTCGTGCGTTTTGTTCAAATCTCAATGAGCAGAGCATCAATTTTAGTATAGCTACCAATAGTGATGTGATCCGAAATAATCAGTGGTATAACACAACATATCTTTACTTACCATTTATTGAGATTATTGCAACAAAATTAAAATGGTGTCCTGGTATACATGTGAACACACCCATTTGGTCCATAAAAATGTGTTCAGTCGTTTTGGTAGAGATTTAATTATTGAGTGACTGTCAACGGTTTACCTGTTTGCATTTCGCACTATATGTATCCGAATGTACGTTATATGTGTTCGTAATAAAAAGGATAACAAATGAATTGCGTACGTTATATGTGTTCGTAATAAAAAGGATAACAAATGAATTGCGTATTAGAAGTACCCCTTTTTGTCACAAGCAGGTATCTTTTCTTGGTTCTTTCGTAAATTGAAAATGCACATAGGTATTACCGTAAATGGCAGCAACAGACACATGGACCCGTCGATGTGATGTTCGTGTAAGTTACGTCTTCATTAAGACTTATAGAAACTTGCCCTCCTAATGTCGCGGTTCTCATGTTTACCTTAATTGGCTTTCAAAACAGGTAAATGAAAATGGTGTAACTATTTCACTGGCGAGCCTAGATATTATAATAGACAGTCACTGATTAATCTTGGACGCGATTTTCTCACTTGTTATTTGTTAGGAGAATATTCCATCAATCCACATATCCGGACAATGCCATTTGATCTTTTAGAAACATAAATATCGCTTCTTATGTGTTCTTACTCAGCAAAACCGATTCGAATGTGAGGGCTCGCTTTGGATTGTAAATATAAAAGAAGTTGGCTCAGGGAAAAGTGGGTGCACCTCGAGACCTCAACACCTATGTCTGGGTTTGCATGTGGACCGGTCTAAATTACACCCCGATCTAATGTAACCCCCCCCCCCCCCCCGGTAATTTAGACCATAGGTTTTACCCTTCTAGGTTAGAATTACGCCCCTTTGTTTCATTGATAATTGTACAATTCTAGAACAAACTTTAATCAAGCAAGGTCACTTCAAGGGTCTAAAAATGAAATATAGTCAATGATTATTATAGTTTAAGTACAATCTATATGCATTCAACAAAGGTTAAAATGAAAAGGTTGTTCTCAGCTAATCCTAAAAATGAATTTAACTTTTACTGATTCTACAAATTACATTCCAAAGTAATTTTCCCGATATATTATTCTTGTTGATTGTTCATTGAATGTAGTATATTCCATTATCAGGGCCCGGAGACAAAGACAAAATCAGGCTTCAAGGACAAGGACAATCTGACTTTATGTGCACACCTTTTGAGATTGTCCTTGAAGCCAGGGATTTTATTGAAGATTTTTGCCTAGACATTGTCTAATTTCTTGAAAGTTTAAAAAAACCTTTGTTCATCACTGATTACTTACTTGATTGCCCAGGTTAAATTCAAATCTATGGCAAAATTGTCTCCAAATTATAAATTTAGAGACAAAACTTCAACATTTCGAGACAAAACTGCCTGAGAATGGCTATAAGGACACATTTTTTATGAGCGCGGTTTTGTCTAGATTTGCTAAAAATTGTCTCGTTTTAATTGTCTCTTTTTTATGTGCGCGCCTGCTGAGCTGCCAAACCCTCCCGGTTCGGCGGGAGATCTCCGCTTTTTTTTGACAATTTGGCAAGTCCTCCCGTTTCAAAATCAAAATCTCCCACTTTTCCCCGAAATCACATAAATCCTCCTGGCAAACCATCAAAATCAAAATCAAAATCCCTGACCTAATGCGAAGGTAGGTGTTAAAGCTAGTGTGTTACACGTGTGACATCGCTACTACACTGGCTTATTGTATTCATAGAAACCCAAGTTTTAGTACAGGGAAGGGGTATTACAAGTCAAGTTTAGAAATATATAAAGAAATAGGTAATAAAATGTCTCTGATCAGGTTTTATGACCATATTATAATTTTTAGCCCTGTGCCAGGTCTGTTATGCAAATTAGTATAAAACCGCCTCAGCCATTTGTTCTCTTAGAATTATTTAGGCTAGACCCAAAAGCTTTTACTGCTACTTTTAAAGTAGCAGTAAAAGCTAGGATGCATCATTTGACTCATACTTTTGAAAATTTTCCCGGGGGGGGGGGCATGCCCCTGGACCCCCCTAGCAGGGCTTCGCACCTGCGGTGCTCGCATCAGTGGCTCTGCCACTGATATTTCTGATCCAAAATACACTTCAGGCTTTTTTAAAGGACCCACCTGGCATCCCGGTACTTTAGTATGTTTCTAAGAATGTTATTTCCGCCCCAAAAATATACGAATATCTCTTTTTGGAGTGCTCAAAATAACGGGTCAAGCATATCTACTACATTAATGCCCTAGGAAGCTAGAGCCCAATATGCATGGAAGTGCGGCTATAGGTACTTCCATACCACTGCAACATAACTGAAAGTATACAATTACTCAGAATACTGAATCACTCAACCAAATCACTATGTTTCTTTTAAATATTAATCACAATTTTCTGGAAATAATTATTAAATTTCATCTCTACCTCTTTCTCTCACTCTTTCTTCCTCTCTTGCTTTCTGCTTCTTTGTATCTGTCTCCCATCTGCACCATTCCCTTCTCACTTTCTGCCTTCCTCTATCTTTCACCCATCCCTACCCTCCCTTCTCTCTCTTTTTCCGTCTCTCCCCCCCCCCCCCCTCTCTCTCTCTTTTTCCGTCTCTCGCCCCCCCCCCTCTCTCTTGTTCTGCCTCTCTCTATAATCTCTCTCTCATCCCTACCCTCCCTAGGCCAAATATATCCCTGGTACCCCCAGTTTGTTGGAACTAGGCTTGATATACTGGAGGTACATAGGACCTAGGTCAAGTATACCCCCAGGGTATATAGGACCTAGGCCAAGTATACCCCCGGGGTATATTCATAGATTCCACTGACGTCACAGCCGTCGCCATTGTGGGGGCCTCGTTAGATGTCTATGTATGCTGCGTTACTTGAAAATACCGTTTTCTGGCTGTTTTAATATTTACCAGTTGTAATGTGCCTAAACAAACCCTTCTTGATAGATTTGATTATCTTCCTTTAGTGTAGTATTACACATGTATCCACCATTGTGAAGTTTATCAGCTTTGGTTTGATAACCATGCCATAGACGCAAGGAAAGCGTTGACCCCGGTAATGGCAGCTAGTAGGGTTCCCCAGCCACCCGGGTGACGTCATGTGAAATCTATGTATAGGACCTAGGTCAAATATACCTCTAGTATCCCCAGTTTGTTGGACCTAGGCTTGATATACTGGGGGTAAATTGGACCTAGGTCAAATGCATGTCGGTAGACCCAGGTACATAGAGATATGTCCAGAAAATTGACCGCACAAGGATAGGAAAGTTTAGGAGCGTTTTGCAGGGTTAGTTTAGTAAGATTTAGTTTGTTATTTCAACGGAAATCCACCTGCCCTGCCTCTCTCTTCCCTCCTACACAAAATATCCATTTGATTTTGTGTTAAATACAGTAGACCAACCACTACCGTGCTGTGTAGGTTATGCCACCTGCCCTTTAAACATATCAATACTACCGCTATCCATTTCGAATATATATCCCATTTGCCGGTTATGTTGGGCCAATCACCACTTCCAGGTACGGAACGGGTATGGAATAGGATAAGGGATTCAACAGAATGGTCACGCGATATTGCCAATAATGAATGTTTTCAAATCGGGGTTTGGCTACCATAATTTGTGATATACTTCCTCCCACTAAAAGGGCAGCTAACTAAGTCAAGTTTCCTTTAAGATGAGTTACAAGTCACAAATTACATGGGAAAACATTGAAAACAGGGCCATAAATCTGGGTCGTTCTTAGATGGGAGTGGACACAGATTGGTTGGGTGACGTAAGGAATTTCGGAGGTGGGCTTATCCACCTCTTCACAGAAGGCGGGTCTGTCACTTCTCGTCCAGAGGTATGTGGCACCAGAGTATCATCACAACTTGATGGGAACGAATGGAAGTCTTGGGCTATTTACTTTCATGAATATGGATTGATGCATTGTTTTTGTAGGTTGATATTGCCCCCCAACCCGCCAACCATCCTCTAAGCTCCAAAATCGTTGAATTTTAGTGTTAAATCCAGGTGCAAACCATCGCCGATGGTTTGCACATCATACACTCTATGGTGGTGCTGCTGGTGAGAGACTTGAGAGAGTGAGGAACCATTACCCCCGAGTACCCCAATGTGTGAGAGTGATCGAGCATGCCTGGATGGCTTCGGAACTTAAGATATATATGCCTTGGAAAGTGAGAGTATGTGCATTTAAAGTACAGTGTTATACCTTATTGTGTCATAAGTATACATAGTTGTAACAACAGTAAAGACCCCATTGACCCAGATGTTTTGGCTAGAAAACATGCTAAGGATGACAAATCTGTAGTTCTTTTCTCCCGTGGAATGTGAAAACATAGGTATCTGGGCGATCAAGACAGATTTTCTAGACTTAAAATAGCCCCCGGGTGGGCAGGGCACATCCACACGATTATGTGATATGCAGGCATATATTATATGTCACAAGCGCTGATGCGTCTAGAAAGAACGTAGTCATGTCTCGTCTAGAAGTATACCGCCAAGAAAGATTTGTTATGTACTGGGCTTTAGTCACTATAATGAGGAACGTGGACGTTCATTGCAGCTGGCTTCCCTCCACCACACCCCCCCACCCACCCTGCCCTAGCCGGTGCATGCATGACTGCATGTGCCAATGGTTGTCCTAGCTGTTGTTTTCAGGCAGACAGGAATGGCGCTTGTTTTAAACATTTGGGGACAGACCTTGATGGCTCAACATTAGTCTAACATCATTTGTGTGCATTAATGATGCATCGATTTCACACGAATTTGAGAGGAAAATGTCTTACGATGGGATTATGGTGGACTTAATTCCTGATTTCTATGTAGTAATGTTGACATCAGGGCAATAAGTAGTGATCTGTTCCTATTTGCGTTGAAACAATGTATCGGGTTTGACTTTTTGGGTGTTTCGGTATTGGCCATTGGCACGCTTCTTTCAAAGCGGTTTTGGTCATATCACATCCAGAAAGTATCCGCACAAGGTATTTATTTGTAGGAAGTAAATGGGTTATATTTCGGAATGTTAGATTGTTTTTATATTTAAATTTCCGACGAACTACCCTCCACCCACCCGTCGCGTTGTCCACCCCACGTCCCACCTGGGCCTCGGCGCTGTTTATTCAGTGAATAAACAGCGCTATCCATTTCGAATCCCATTTGCCGGTTACGTTGATTAGCGTGAACGTGACTTCCGGCTCGTACGGAACGGAACAAGGGATCGGAATGGTCAACGCGATATTGCCGATCGTGATGGCGTGGATCTAGCCGTGTTGGTTGAGTGTGGAGGTTGAAACGAAAACCGATTGTGGAAGCGTGAGTACCTGAATCAACAATCTAAGTACGCTAGGCTGTAGGCAAAGACCTAAACTAAGTATTCCATGCGTCAATAGACATTCTCAGAGGGGAAATTATTGAACGCAGGCAGAGAAGTAACCACATGGAGTAAGAGGAAATTCGTTGGACACTAGTAGTCTGTGCACCGTTCGAAATTGTAAATAGAGTCATTCTGACTTCTTCCAAGGAAGAAGCGGAGGGTGCCGACCGTCCAGTAGTGTATATATCCGCTAAAGAAATGGGGTTATGTGCTGAGCTTTACTGTGTAATGTATATGTTGATTGCCTGTGCTGGTCTCTTCCCCCTCTCCTACCTAGTGTACTGTACAAACCACCGCCACTGGTGGTGGTGTGTATGGTATGCCTGTGGGCAGCTGCATCAGTGGTGGTACATAGACCTAGTTAGGGGACGGGAATGGCGCTCGTTTTAAGCATTTGGTGCCCATCCTTATCGGCTAAACATGACTCTAATTTTGTTTGTGTCCATTAATGATGTATCGATTTCAGACGAATTTGAAAGGAAAATGTCTTACGATGGACTTAATTCCCGATTTCTATGTAGTAATGTTGACATCAGGGCAATAAGTAGTGATCTGTTCCTATTTGCGTTGAAACGATGTATCGGGTATGACGTTTTGGGTGTTTCAGTATAGGCCATTTGCGCGCTTCTTTCAAAGTGGATTAGGTCATATCACATCCAGAGTATAACCACCAGATATTAGGATTTGTAGGGTTTGCTATGGTTAATGTTAGGTTATATGAATAAAGAAAAACATTTGCCGACGCACCCCCCTCCACCCAGCCCCCCCCCCCCCCCCAACACACACACACCCTGAGCGCTGTTCCCTTCAGTTCTAAGATCGTTATAATATGCAGTGGCGCTTGCAGCGGTATTGGGAGAGACCATTTCAACGTGTGTTGATATATTTCGCAGCAATGGCTGTCGATTTGAATCTTTCCCAGGCGATATTTCGAGCTATGCCTGACCCTACCGTCATTTATATACAGTATTGATGTATCGATTCCGGCCATTATTGTGAGGAAAACGTCTTTAGATTGTCATCATTGCAGGTAAAATATGCGGAGGAGTATGATAGTGTCTGCAAAGACAGCAGTAATTCTCGTTTCACCTTCTATAAGCACCCAACCGTGATAACCGGGTCGACAGCTCTATTTTTTCGGAATTGGCCGATGGCGGCTTTTTTCAAAAGTGGTTGTCATGAAGATTCCAGATACACACAGATGCACCAAATTACACACTGGCACACTAAGATACATGCTGGTACACACAGAGGTACATCAAGGTACCTGCTGATACATTATGGCATACAAAGGTATATACATGTATTGCGAATCTATGAACATTTACAACCCATAACAGGAAAACTAAAAAAAGAGGGGGTAGTTTAAACCTAAGGCCTAAATTACCGGGGGGGGGGGGGGGGTACATTAGATCGGGGGGTAATTTAGAACTGTTACACCGGAGCCCCTGAAAAGTGGTCGAGGATTCAATTTCAAGGTGTCAAGGACCACGTACAGCCAAGTCGATTTTTCCACCGGCATATCTAGACATAAAAGTCTTTGAGAGATGACTTTGTGGTATGTTTGGCGAAGCTGATGCTATACAATACCAAAAGAAAATCATGGTGTATGTTATGCTCACATCAACCCCCAGGACCCCTACCTTTCAGCCATATACCTCCTATATCTACACACACACATGTAAGTATTAATGACCTCCATTAAGGGGCTGCTAGTGCACTGTTTGGTGTAGTTTAATCCCCCAACAATGCACCAGCAGGCCCTCAATGGAGGTTATCAATCCCTTTAGTCTTCTTAAACGTGGTTATCGATCCCGAACCGTTTAAGGCAGAGACTAGCAATAGATTGAAACGAAAGGGAGATACGCTCGGGATATCAGTCTGCTCAAGATCCACTCCTTTGCCTTCGCCATTGGTGCGTAGGCTACATGTGCGGAATGCATTTGCAGTTGGTATGGCAATTCGGAGGCAATTTCCCATCTTCCAATCGTCATTCAGTTCCTGTCCTCTAATCTGTTTGTTATTCATTATTTTTTCTCCTCGAGATCCCTTAACAATGCCAACGTTAAGTTGGATATAACAACAATGATATAATCCCATCCCATCCCGTCCCTCGCAGTATAGATGCTACCCGAACACGTAATTGACACTGACAGTTGAATCGCCGAGGAAAAAGGTTCCCATTACCACCATAGAGGCTTGGCAATGTGTGAATCACTGCATTAAAGGCGTATATTAAGTTATTTGTCATGGGAAACATGTGGATTCTGACATGCGTAGTTTCCATTAGATATATCACACTTGCGATGACAGAGAAACTCACGACGACCAAGATTGGTTCTGAATGAAAGGGATGTTTGGCCAGGGCGATTCCGAAATTCTCCCATTTGTCTTCATGATCATTATATATGGAGGTATCCCCGCCAGTGGAAATGATGATTATTTGCGATTGGGACGCGGTGGACTTGTTCCAAGGGAATGTGACATTTTTAGAATCCTGTGGTCAAATATGCATTGGACTCAAATGACGACACGGGGCTTTGCTTTTCAAAACGTTTCACATAAAAGGATGCGGTTCATTCCCAATTTTATGGACAAACGGCACATATGATATGGAATAACAAGGTTAGTTTGAAGTGGTCGAGGAATCCATGAATTATTGAATAACATATCGCAAAAAAAGATAATTTTACTTCATGAGAAATCGTGTATTATAATTTGGAAACAATATTACAATAAATCATTGCTATTCTCGATTGATCCTTTAACGTAATACATAGGCGATGATAAAGATGTCATAGAAATACCATTAAGTCCACGAATAAAATCGCAAATAGTAGGATAATCATATAGCCATAATATTATTTTATTGCCAATATGAATTAGTTTCCATGCGTATCCATTACGAAAGTCTCATCATAATATTTTACGGCACCGAGGAATTGGAATCACTTTAGTATAATTCTTTTTTTTTTACGTTTATTCTTACAAAAGTCTAAAAGAAATTAGATAACTGTGTTGACAAACAGCTGCATGGTTCATCAACAGGGAAATCCTTTAAGATTGGCTTGTTCTTAACTGAAATCGACCACTTGGACAACCATAGAGCATCCAAATACCAGTCTAATCGGTCTTATAAATAAATGGTAGGGGAGTAAACGCTGCTTCGCATGTGCCATTGCCATTATTATGTGAAGAATTGCGGTTCTATATCCCCAAGCCCGGAGACAATTTTAGGCATGTGATTTTCAGACTAGAGGTGAAGGCATCGAATGATCCAGGGTTAGTTCAGCACGTGGACCTGCTTACCACTCTCCCGGACGAGAAAAGCCTGATTTATATTGGCACTTCACTTCAAATCAGGCCTTAAGCAAAACTCTATTCTGTCATCTCCTAGATTAAAGTGGTTCTTCTCATTAGAAGCTTGGAAAAAAATGGATAATAAACGATGTAATCGTACACCAAGAGTAGCAAGACGAGTGTTACATTGCCATATCAATTAGTTGGTAGGACTTGCAGACAAGGGCAGGGGAAATATGTCTGGTTCATCAATAACAAGATATCGTAAATCGCTTACAAGGCTGCATACATGCATGACAGAGCTTCGGAGATCTATGCTCTCCATATGGACTGAGACCTTTGTTTGAGGGGGAATTTCTTATTAGAGTCATTATGGTTCTGGTTCACATCAAAAGATCGCCAAGTGGGATTTATGATTCAGTTTTGTGGAATATTTTCTCTATTAATGTCGAGGCGCACAACTTGTTACACGATTCTCGTGCCTGGAACAAGGGTATCTAAAAAGTGTGACGAAGAGAACAAGGACATCTGGATAGAGACCTCAGAGGAAAAGATAATTATAGACCTTACATGTCTTTGCCTTTCTTCATACATTTGGGGCTTTATACACTTTTTAAATGCGAGACTGTCAACAATCCACATTCAATTGAAAGTAGTTTCCTTCACCAGAACCATTTATGTATAAACCCTTTTCAGTTATAGTAGGATACAATATGCATGGAAAACTAGGTTTTTTAAATTATTTTATTTGGACTACATCTAGTGTTACACTATTCTCAAGAGTTTCGCATGAATATTCTCTTATCGATTAAATAAATCCTATTCTTCATAAATTGCTATAAACCTAATTTGATTTGGGAAGGCTTAAAAAGATGGAACAGAAACAGTAAGATATTATCTGGTATTAAGGAGAACGACTTTAATGAAGTGAACATTTTGTTGGGTTACAGTGGTAGGAGCAAGATGAAGGATATGTTTAATTGGATAATTTTAGCTGCTAAAGCCTATATTTATAGACAAAGGGTATTCCACGATAACAACATTGTCTTCAACGCGTTTGTCAATGAGTTAAAAATTAATCGTAATTTCAGGAGACGAAGGGAGGTATGGGGAGGAAAGGTTTAGGGAATGAGAAAAAAAGGATCAACCATCAGAAAAGAGTGGGCTAAGTTACAATGGGAATAAGAATGCATACATGTCGCATTAGACACCTTGTGTATCTATGGACACAATTATCATTTATAAGCATCCGATACACAGTTGTAAAGCAACCAAGTTGTTGATATTAGAAGAGATTATATAATTTCAAGGTTTGCACGTTCTACTACTTGGAAGCAAGATTACTTGTAAGTGAAATGTACGGTATTCCTTATTTGTTATCGGTTCTGCAATTTGTATTTGCTAAGAGTCCTTACCGGGACTAACAGGCGATGATAATAGGTTACCGATTTGAGAAATGAATGTATTTGTAATATGATATGAGCATGATTACGAAAAGCATAGCTATCGTATTTAAAGTTGATAAACTAGACAAGAGTGAGGAGAGCACGTAGAAGAGAGTTGAGACAACAGTCGAGTTAATTTATATTGGTATAGTTTTGTTCAGATTTATGTAATAGTCATTGATAACTGTTAATGATGTTCTTTTTTTGAAAGGCAACGCTAGAAAATATTCACAATGTGAACAAGCGTTTTTTTTAAAAATCCACCACCCCCAGACTCATTAAAATCAATGTGAATGTCTTCAAAGGAATTTATAGTGATAATGAACATGTTCCAACATTGTGAGCTGTGTATTTGCTTTGCCACAGAGGTTAGTTTATGGCATTGGCATATGCATTATGATTTCTCGAGATGGCGGAAAAGTAAATTGGTAAACCCACATCTCTATGAGATATGCCCCTGGAGGTTAGAAAGTTTGAGATTGGCTGACCCTAAGGCGGGACCACGATCAGCAGGGGGCGTGATGCTATGGGAAAGTTGTTGTCAACCGCTGGTAATTGAAGCGATTGTTGATATAGGAACCGTGGGGGATTGGTCTAATTTCATTCTACCCCAGCTGGAGAATATGGACCAGACTGCTGGTAGCTCCTCCGGGTTGTTAATTTCATTTTAACCCAATCCACTGGAACAGTGCTCCTGCCCATGGTGAACATGATGCCTGACAGGGAAACCAATGTCAATGTCCGCCACTGTGTCTGATCAACAATTGATGGACCGCAGCCTTCCCGATAATGTCTTTTACAAACATCCTATAATAGGCAGGTAGGAATTCCTCTTACACCAGGAGAATAGACAATTCTACAGGATAAAGAGGTTGAAATTACATAATGTGGGTGAGGTACTCTATTTGATATAACTTGTCGATTTGAATTAGTGTTTGAGTTTTTCATCTATAGATATAATTTGGATTTGTACGAGAGAATGATAGTAATCAATAGTGCATTCGGTATGCTGCTATGATTTTTAATATGGTTAGGTCCTGTGATGTAATGTTACATAATATTGCGCAATGTTACATAAGAGGTATGAATTAATTAACAGGGAAAAAGGCGCTTATAACATCTTGATATCTTATATAACTTGAGTATTATTGAGACTTGTATTTTCAACGATGGCAACGCATGAAAACAATCCCATTAACTGGTTATGGGTATTTTCTGATTATCCTGTTAAATGTCTGGCCAATAAAAAATATTTAAAAAAACTCAAAAAGAAAACTCATAGACAAAACATCCGAATAATTTGTGTACGCAAAAATATTAGTTTTTTTCGCCGGATAAAAGAGTAACCTGGAGGGATGCACATGAATAAATAGTAGTGCACTCATGTAAGGGAGTGGAACATAAATTGACTGTGATATCATTCATATCTCCCCATATATTTTCTACCTGACGTTTATAATCCATCTGCCTTTCTGCCCACATCCAGCGATCATTCCCATCTTTCTGCACATAAAAAGATCTCTGGTTGGGCTGCTCTTATAGACTGCTTGAGTCGGACAAGAGGCTGACAGATTCAAGTGGATGTTGTCAACCAAGAAGAGAAGTGCTGAGAGAGGTAGGCCCTCCTATCCCTCTTCGCTTATCGGCGCGATTGACTGTAGGTGCTGGTTTATCACATGCGAAATGTTTAGATGCAACCCTTGCCCAGATCCAAGTGGATAGACAACAGTCTGGAGGGGCTCAAATAATCATTTGTTCATGGTTAGAACTGTCTTGTGCTTGTTGCTCCAATATAATAGCAGTGGAACCTCAGAGTAAATTACTCTGAGGGGAGAGCTTTTCCTTCGTTTATGAAACAATAAAGGCAAAAATACACACCGAAGAATTTTTCTCCAATCTCGACCATCGTTTCTTAATAATATGTATAGAAGTGAATAGGCATGACATAATTATGTTGTAACTGATTTTGAGGAGATTTATATAGAATTGAAGATTTGTTTGACATTTCGTATATAGATTTCACGAGCATAGCCATCCTTATAATTATTAGCATTTGTCTTTTGTGTCAATGTTTCACCTATAGGCCATCTAAATATAGTTCATTTCGGTACAAAATGTGTATTGTCAACGTAACCCCATAAAGCGTCGGAAGCCACATGGAAAGCCACTTTCCTCGCAAAGCACTTCTTGAAGAAATCCCCTATAGGCATGAAATCTTCCTCGTCCATTAATCAGTTTGCATTATGAGTACGAACAATCACACAAAAACGCTTCAAGGGCCAAACTTTTGCCAAATCTACCGGCTGGTTGGACATCTGGATTACGCGATTTGTTTATTTATACCACGGAATCGCAAATATCATGACGCACAAAGCGACATGTGCGCTTCAGACGAGGAGTTTATATAACAAATAGTCCTTGTTGTTATTCGGGTATGTCGTTCCTCTACGAGCCACGCCATCTCCAAGATAAAGTAATAAAGGAGACTCACGGCAAACAGCTCCTATTTAGTTTCCCTTTGTAGTTTTTATCGATGTTCTCTGGAGATCGGGTGATATTAGCCATGCAGAAAGATATGTGCTGATATATGCACCTCAGTGTTAATATCAGGCGTTATGTTACTATAGTCAATGTACAATGTTTCCTCGGGAAACAATAGAAAATATTCTGTTCAACCTCACCATAAACTTTCAAGTATATTAAGATAACGAACGCATGCAGGCATCAGGTCCTTTTAGATCGTATGCTACGTTCTTATACAGAAGAAAATATTTTTATCATATTTGTTGTAATCGTACCTCAGTATTATTTTGATTAAAACCACAGAATTCATTAAATGGAGGGGCGGATGTTATTTCAGAAACAGCATGCAAAACCAACTCTATCTTTCTTTGCAAATTATAAGTCATATGAACGTCATAGATAACATTCTTGGGTCAAATTCCTGGCATCCCATACGGCTATTCACATTCCGTCCCAGAGAGTCTAAATCTCTATTCAAAGTCTATTCCGACTGGACATCGTGAAATCCATCGACATCGGGTCAACTCGCTATTAATCCTGACATTTTTGGCCAGTACATTGATTAACCTGTCGCACTGTTTATTTGATACAAAGAAATCTCAACTTGATGGCTACCTTTATAATAGGTCAGGAAAACAATGTCATTATATAAATCATTAGATCCCATCAGATTATTTTCACCATATTACCAATCGTTTGTTAGACATATTGGGTACTTTACTGTACAAGTACCCGAAATAGTCAGTTTTGTTTCAGTTTAACTTAGAGTTCCGACGAGGGGTTAATCAGATAGGTGAGTTAAAATATTATATTCTTTCAGGTGTAGGTATTCATGCGTATGTCTATTGCTCAAGTGCTCCGACCTGCTCGAGCTTCAGGCTAAAATGAGCAGTGACGCCCATACAGTGACATTATATTGACATGATGACCTTTGGAGTGACCCGGCCCGGGGGAAATGCCATGGAGTCTTTCCACTGGACTGGACTACCTGACATGTGAGGACTTCGCGAAGGCCTCTCTGTTGTCAATCCAAGCGCGCCAAAACATCTGTTTCGTGGGAGAAATCATTAGAAGAAATACCTGTATACTTGGCTAGGACCGACAGGTTCAGTAATTTTGCAAGTGTATTCTTTCCAAGCTGGTTTATCGAACGAAGAGGCAGGGGCCAAAATAATAACCAAAAAATGTGCATGTAAAGGTATGTCTGTTATATTTATATATTATATATAAAAAAAAAAAAAATGTCCAACCAGCACGAACACAATTTTGGTCGCTAATATTTCCGTTCAGCACTAAATCCTCATACCGTTCATCATTCGATGTCTGACTTAAATTTCAGTATACATTATCTCGCTGGAATGTACAGTTTTTATTATTACCATTTTTATTTATACAACATCATTTTATTTCCAACGTTAGACATTTGCACCGAGACATAAATATACAACGAGAAATACAGTGAAAACAATCTTAACTAAACTTAGTTGCTTTTCTTGGCATTTTTTTACCTGTTTTGTACTCTTTATTTTAATACATAAATGTCCTGGTTTTCTTTACATATATCTTCTTCTGTTTGTTCACTTCTTTCGAGACTATAATTTCATCACTCCCGACTTTTTCACATATACCATACACATGTTAAAGGATATCGTAAACTCAAATAAAAAGTAGGAACTCAAATAAACAAACTTTGTTTTCGTCGAACAACTTTTTTTGTAGATATACAACCTGGCAGGTAACAAAATATAATTGATGTAAAGGTAGGGGAATCTCCACAAATTACTGATCCAGACAGTTGTTTTGAAGCATTTGTATTTAACAAAATGACACTACGCGTTTCGACCGGTGGAGGTCTTCGTCAGTATAATTGACCTTTCTTGTATCTTCTCCCGGAATCCCCAATAATAATGTCGATTGCATTTAGATCTTCAAACATACTTCGGTCCAAATATTCATTTGTTGATGCCTAGTTCAATAACATTATGCCAAAATTGCGTTTGGTTGGGACAATCAATGAAAAAATGGAACATATTATCCATTAAAGTTTACCTCGCAGAGCTCACAATTCTCACTTTCCTTGACCCTAAGTCTATGAAAATATACATTGTTAACACTTATTCTATTATATTGCATTGTATTACTTGTAGAAATAGTTTGTTCCACACTGTTACCAACGTTCCGTTATCATTATCTGGCAGTTTAAATTTAACAGCGCAACAAATCCTTTAATTTATGGCAAGCAATACAATTTCGAGCACTCTTCCGGTGTCTGAGAAAGGCCATTTTTCAGAAGAAAGTTTCCTGGGATCAACTTAAGGTTTCATCCTCATATCATCCCTGCGCCCGGCCCACTGTCACGGGTCACTTATATCCACTGGGCTGGAGGGCATCAAAAGTCACCAACAGCCATCTTGGTTTTGGATATAAGTCAAACACCGTCTGTCATAAACAAATTACACAAATGTCATCCATGCTCAGAGGAGACAGGAAAATGAAATTGAATATAAAAGATAGTGGCTGGCTTTCAGACCTACCATGGCGTGCTATACCGAATAGCCTGTGGGTCAAAGCTATGGGGTCAACAAACTTCCTCAATCGTGGGTTGAATGAATTTCGTGTATGAATAAAACCGCTAATATTGCCTATTGTCAGTTGGTACAGTTATGAGCTAGCCTTAGTTGTTTGTCTAGCATGGTGAGAGGAAGTTCCAAGTGTAATTGGTATTTGGTTCTTCTGCCGCGCAACATATAACTATAAGAAGTTTAAATCATTGTCAATTTATATGCATGCTGAGGATACTTCACTTCATGTGCTAAGGCGACCATCTTAGTTTCAACATGATCCATACTAAAGAAAAATGCTATTGAAAACAAAATCTATTAAAAGCTACCCATGCAATTGCATAGAAATGCCTTAAATTTGATAATTGTTATCAAGAGAAAGGGATTAAATTACCGGTCGCTTTCACATCCCTGAAAATGCGCTTTCCGTTAAACTCGAGTGGCAGCACCTATGGTTTCCCACCGTCTCTAAAACAAAAATCAGGGCACGCATTAGCAAGACGGACATTATAAGAAGTTTAGGTTAAGTTGTCCTGAGTGCAACATCAATTTTTAGCGCACATGGTCTCAGATTTGTAAATAAGAGGAGCTCAAGACCATGAAGGCCCTCAGAAGGCGTAACATTAGCCCAGGACGAGTCGTGAGCCCGTCAGTAGTGATTTGGTGCCTGCCCAGGCAGTGGCTCCCTCCCCGCCTCCTCTCCTGCACATCAAAGAAGAGACCACACCTCGCAGCTGTGCTGCTAGCAGCCCTTTGAGGAGGAGCGGCCAGACATGACCAATTTCCAAACGGCGAAAAATTAGCTAAATCATTGTTTTCTCAAGCAGCCAGTATAGTAGTAGGATAAGCAGTAGATGGATAGGTGGAGGCATAGGTGGGCGTGTGAAAGGGGGAAGAAAGGGAAGAAATAAAGGGAAGAAGGAAAGACGAGGAGATAAGGACGAGGTGGGTTGTGATGAATGTGCACAATACCAGTCGATATACAGAGATGGAGTTATAGATATCCTGCATCATTGCTATAGCTCTGCGTATCCACAATTTATTAGAAAACAGATCGAAAATTTAATTAAAATGAAACAGAACTAGAAAGTTTACCTCTCTCCAGGGGAATTTAGTTCCAAGTCGATATCTTGCCAAAGACTAATCTTGTACTGGATTATCAATAGATCGCCATTATAATGATCTAAATCGACTGTTACTGCTACAGGTTAAGATGCTATATCCCATTTGTATGTATTTTATATTCTTATACCTTGTATTTTGTACCAAATACGTTGTCTTTTATATCTTATTTTATGTTACAAAACCTAGAAAAAAAAATATAAATGTTTATCGCTAATATTAAGGGAACGGCCGGAAGACCTGGGTGTAAATCCTGTTAGGTACTCAGAGGCCTGTCGACCTGTTCATCTGACTTGTTACTTATTGATGAATAAAAGATTACTCTATCTATCTATCTATCTATCTACTATTTAGGTAGCAATCTTAGGTTTTCATGATTTACATCATCTTTACTTAAAGTTTAACTGAGTTAAAGATAGTGTCACGAGCAGTATTGTTCCCGTAATTAGAACAAAGGTAATAATATTAACAATGACACAGTGGTAGAAACAACAATCCAATATACTCTATCCTTGTACTTCATTCTTCACTAATAAGTATTATTTCGGTTATGAACATAACCATTATTTTGGAGACATGTTTTAGGATCTAGAGCTATTAAACTTAAAGACTGTTTAGAAATAAGTTGTAAAAAATATTAAATATGGCTAAAATTTAAATGGACACTACACTAACCAAGAACATGAAGAGTGAGACCTTTGGATAATTCGCCTGGGAATCAACTACATATGATTGTATTAAGCCCCTCCCCGCTAGCCATGGCGTAGGCAGTCCAATTTTACTAGTGAACGTGATTAGGGCTGACATATCATGTTGAAGGGGTAGTATAAGTAGGACCTGATGTACAGATTTTTATCAAAAACTCTCACATAAATGCTGCAGGACGACAGGCCAAATGCTTTTTCATTCAACAATCATTATCTGACGACTCATATTCAGAAACAATTTACACTCAGTAACTATTCAACACCAGAAACTGCATGGTACTATTACACAATCCTCCCTAAAATATTTGACAGTGTCATGGTAATGCAAAGAGTAAATTAACCAACGTTATAAATGTATTTGACTCTTAGATTTGGTATCAGTCAAGTAAAATGATATATCATATTAAATTCAAGAATTCCGGAGAAGTCGAGAAGAGCGATTTGACAAACACCATTTTAATATTCCCCTATACTGCCAAATCTATTCCACAAGCTTAAGACACGTAGCTACTTTATTTAAGACTCCCTATGACCCATACTGTTGATAATAATTGTTCCTTTTAAAATGTATGAGTGGGATTGAATTCCCAATAACGTCAAATTATTCCACAATAAAACGCGAGGAGCCTAGTATGAAGGTTCCTCTGATGGTACCTCGGAAACAAATTTTCGCTTGGAATAAGTGGTGTATAATATTTTCCAGAATCCTCCGCGATATCCACAAATGTTGAAAGAACGACACGCTTCTCGTAATACAAGGACGTATTTTGTTGTGTTTATGGAATCAAACAAAAACAGTTTGTTGGGTAACCTAAACCTTCTAGAGTCATAGTTTATCAACAATTTCCCCCCACAAGGCCATGTGAGCTACGGCAATGTAAGCAGTAAAGTCATTACAATAAAAAATTATGTATTACATGGGTTATTTTAGCGTTGTACTTTCTTGGAGATGTTTTTATTGTTCAGACACGAATCTGTGGGCACAATGGTATGATAACTATATAAGACAATTAACCTGTACGTCGTAAGCCATCTATTATACATGTAGTCACTGTACAAGTGGTTCCATAAGTTTTTTTTTCATCTATACATGCAGCCAGTTTCTGTTATAGAGGGATTTACACTTAGTAGACTTATGAGGACTAGTCACTAGTGTTTTCCATGATCTTCCGCCAGGGGCTGTTGTTAGTGCACCGTCAATGATGAGCAGAGAACGGGGAGGTTGGTGAGTGGATGGGACTGGGGGGCATGCATGGGCGATAACTGTTAGTTGTTGGAGAGAAAAGTTGATAGGTATACGTTCTAAGGTTTGGTTTAGAAGAGGATGGACCAGATGCCTTTGTCCTTAGAGTTACTCTGAGTCGTTTGTGTCAGTGTGAGTTTTATTCGTAGGGGATGTTTCCATGGGTCAGTGGTTGTTCAGTTTTGTCCTGTGATACTCCCACCAGCACCTCCCCACGCCTGCCCCCTTGGGTTTTATGCACCCGATGGTCTAGTGTAGAGAATCTCACATCCAGATTTATTTCCAACTGTTCTGTTGGGTATCCAAAATTAAATTCCGATGTATGTGGTCGAAACATGGCGACATATATTACAAGCACACTTTATGATGTGAACATATCTTAAATCCGTTCATAGGATATTTAGTATCGAGCGATATCAACACGAGAGGACATTTTACACAGTTATCCTCCACTTGCTGTGGTGCCCCTATTGCCCAGCATTGGCTTGGGCGGACTCCCATGCTCGAAGAGTACAGTCCTGTATTCCAGGTGCATTTTTTGAGCATTCTGAGCGGACTCTTTAATGAAAGAGTCCGCTCCTAAGAGTCCTCTCAGATGCCTGGGCGGACTCTTTCATTAAAGAGTCCGCTCAGGTATCTGTTGCAAATAATTTTGAACTAGGATTGGCCTGGATTCGAACCCAGGACCTCTCACATAAGTATAGGCTAGCAAGTAGAGTTGAAGGCTCTACCCACTCGCCCACAGAGGCTCAGATACAACTTCCTGAAATAGAAAATGTGATGTGTCACAGGGAAATGAGTCAAGCGGAGTCCAATGATGGTAAACAGTGGTGAGAAGTATATCTTATATAACCAGAACTTAAGAAAAGTGTAATATAAATCAGATATATTTATTGTATTACTTTAACAACATTGCCATAACTAACAGGCCTCTAAACAGCATTGGAGACTTGGGTGTACTCGAAATAGGAGAGAGCCAGGTCCAACAATTCGTCAGAGGAGGAATTGAATGAATTATTCTTCATTCATTGTTCTCCCATGAACATGCGGTCGTTAGCAATGTATCAGTGAGTAATTGTCCAATATATTATCCATGGCCTAATCTTTACTATCATTGGCTTGATCTTTTTCGTTTCAAATATGATATCTCAAAATCGTATTTTTGCGACTTGTGACTCATTTTGCTGTAACACATCACATTGGTGAAGACCAATATGGAACAGTGTTAGGAAGTGTAAGGTGTTGCATAGAGTGAATAATTCGAGGTAATGGCAAATGTGTATTGGGGTAATCATGGTCAATAATAAACATACAATCAAAGTTGTCCAATATACAGGACCATGCATGTGTCTCCAAGCAATCCCACTCACTGATCAGACAGTCATTGTTGGGTGGTAAGGTGGTAGGGTGGTAGGGGGATTGGGTCACCTCAATAATAACTAACAACTGAAGTTTCAATAACAACAAACAATTGAAGTTGGAGGATAAGCATGCTAGAGTACTCGAAGTTGTACTCTTAGTGAATAGGAAATGTCCGCGGCCTGACGGCCTTGGACATTTCCTATTCACTAAGAGTACAACTTCTCGTCCTCTATCCTACACTAAGAACATCGGTGTATATATATATAGGTCTTCGCGTAGTTGACAGCCAACAGGTTGTTTAAGGGCAGACAATGCTAGAGGTCTTTGAACTCTCTGATCTTCCTTTGAGACAATTCGCCACACCTAAGAAAACCCAAACAGATGGTATCAAAGGATCCGGGGTTGCTTTGTATTTGCCATGTCGCCTGAGAGTCTTAATACATATAGAAACATTGCCGATTGTCAACTCACCTCGATGCCAAAGGGCTGACATTAAAATAATACTTACTATTAGCCTTTAAGAGAAGCCATGGTTTCTCCAAGTCCATACGTTCTCATGGTCAAGTTTTCCCATATAAATACTTAATAGGCACTATGTAGAAACTTCTGATTTTGTAAATATTGGATCCGTGTGTTTATCGTCAATTTAAAGACATATAGCTTTTGCAAGGTCCTATGGGTTGTATTGAATAGTTTCATGATAAATCACATACCATAGCATTCTTATATAAGAAAATACTGTTTATATAAGTGCTTCTAACGAGTTGTAATGGTGGACTTGGTTACTGTCTGGTTGCTATTTATTCACCGAGCCTGATTTAGTGTCGTTATAACAACTCATGTAACAACACATTTTAATTATAGATTCAGCTTAGTGGCACCAGTGACATTTAGCTGTGGTGTGTGGAATAATGCGTGAACTACAACGTTAACAACACCGAGGTTTGAGAAGGTGTCACCCAGTGTGTCCTTTTAGATGAGCAGCACCCCGCCGTTGGAGGGGCTCTGTGTAAATGATACAATTTGCTCCAGGGGATCTCTAAGCATTCTTGGAAAAGATCCCTTGTGGTTAGCTCATGTGGATGCATGAAATAAGGGGAATAAATTGTTCATGGGTCTAGTCTTGGCTTACATATGAACGGGCATATGAACAAAAAGGTCTTGAATTTTGGAATATAGAATACGGTACATTTTTCACCGAGGCGATCTACACACGATTTCTCATTTCGCTATGATCAGGCTGATGTAATGCACAATTATAGCTTCTACATAGCTTCAAGATTGGTCCGCAAGCAATAACATCTAAATAATTAAATATTCCCCCCCTTCTACCGCACCAAGATCGCTTCTGCGTATAGCTCTGCTCCAACTAAAATAATATGACGTTACAATGTCGCTTCTATACCGCTTCATTAGACACCGTATACCACTTTTAAATCGCTCCTTTATTGCAGACACATGTATATAGCTTTTGAATTCTATTGCTTAAGTGGACCACGAATACATGAAAACATCCTTGAACGATAGCACGTATTTCTGTAACTGTTAAACTGTCTAATATATTATTGGCCTCAAATGATTTTTTTTTTTTTAAAAAAATTGAAATAATATCAAATAAACCTTTCTTATTCTACATAATTTGTTTCCCAACATGGTAGTCCAATGAGGAATGTTTATATACTAGAAAAATAATAAATACGAGCTATAGAATAAAGCCTATAGATATATATACGTTCAGCATTTGTGTTAAATAACTTTTACTAATTCATTATATGCAACCAAACTCTTACTCAGCGGTGCATGGTCCAGAATTACATACATATTAGCTAGCTTTAATCTAATATGAGATGAGGTGTATGGCGATCACGTAATAGGACTGTATGTGAACTATGGAAGTAGTTTTGTTTGGATAGTAAACAGTGACGCTCCAGGTGATGGGTGGATCGAATATAACCTAACTGTGGTTACAAATGTTGTGATGGAATAGTAGCCATTCAGAATACACAGTAACTTAGTATGGAACCGCCTTATCTTACGTATACCCTGCAGTTAATTACGTCACCATTGATTATCTTCCTCCTTATCTCGTTGACACCTACTGCTACAACGTAGATATCGGGTTCCAAAACCCCAAATCTGAATTTCCAGTATATTGAGATTGTTTACAGTTTATTCAGATTGACAGTGATTTGGCTTCGTTCAAAAACGCTAACGAGTCTGGAAATGAGCGCACGGACACCACCGCGAGCGCAGAAAATTGCCCACACCGGGAAATTAAAACGTTCCCTTTTGGGGGCATACGTGTCAGTTTGCTAATTGAAACTGCCGCCTATTTTCTCGATGGGCCCTTCTTTCTGGTCATCACACTCACAGCAGGGAAATTAAAGCCATTCCCCTGTATTATCATCCCCTTCCTAATTCCACATGTTTTTGCCCAGATTAAACAATTTCCACCTAATTAATGGCTGTTGAGAGGATGTGATAGTCATGCCTCAGCCCAAGCAAGGAATGTGCGGGAGCTCTTCAGTAGACTTGTTAAAGTTGTTTCCCATCATGCCACAACACCTTATCTGATAACAGTAGTTAATTGGGTGAAGCAGGGAATAACAAGGCCTTGCACAATGGCACCGAACTCATGTAACATGGCTAGTCCGTACACATCACATATTTGTCTTATCTGTGTAATCAATTAAGGCTTAACCCCAGCCCATTCATTCCACCTCAGGGGATCTAAGATGTCATTCTGTGCATGAGACACCCGGTGAAAGGAGTTGAAATGGTTTGTGGCGTATCTATTCTATAGAGCTTAGGGTCGAAATGGCCATGTGGGCTGAAAGGAATCCTTATTAAAGTATGTAATTAAATTCTCAATTCAACCCAGCATAAATTAAATTGGAAATTATTATTCCAATGATGACTCGTATACGGAGTACATATTATATGGACCGAGGTAAATGGTTGAGTAATTAAGGGCGTGGAAATTTCCGCCCATCGTTTGCCTACTTTATTAGCTAATTATCAAAGGAAGTAATAACCAATATGATAGCGGTTAAAATAGCATCGAGCAAAATCGAGGCCATTGACTCTTGTTTCATAAGTTCTGGGCCGAAGAATCTAAGAAATGCCCGTGGGTGCCCAAATATATTATTGAGCCCTACCACTTGTGGCAGTTTATATCTAGCGCGTCGGCGCAAGTAATTGTATTCGCATGTTTATCTTTTAATTTGTAATTAGCAAAGGTAATCATTGAATATTGATTACCCCAGTGAATGCGCATTACATGAATTGAACGTCACAGCTGCGTCAAAGATGGTCTGAAACCGATGAAACCGGTCTTGTAAGGTTTGCATAAATCCTTTATGAGTACAGTATAAGTAATGCTTATAATGAAAACGTCGTGTGCGAATCTAATATCGTTTTTGCAAATCCTTTATTAACCCTTATCCTGTCATCTTGGCTTATACATTGCTCATATATAAAACAAGGGCAGATATGAACGTCGATGAGGAGACTTAGTAGGAAAGCTGAGCTGCTCTTTAAGAGGGTCCTTGGGAATATGATAACTTGATTGATATGAGTAGGCCTACATATATTTAGACTTCAAAGCTATTTCTTAAAGTATAATAGTATAGGGAACATTGCTTCCATACTTTAGGTTGTGCCTCAAAACGTGAGTGACAGTACATGGAAATAGGTGATCATCTCGCACACTACTACAACCTGATTCGATGTATTGGTCGCAGCACATTATAACAAAAGAACATGCATCTAAAGAATGAGACCCTCATGACAATTTAAATGGATTTAGTTTTCTAATGCATTCTAAATAAAGAGCCGTGGGGGGTAAAAGAATCATTTTAGCAGAGCTTTATAATTTCTGTCCTATATTTATATAGGCAGTAGCACGAAGACATGGAAATTATATTTACATTTGTGTTTATGGAGAGAAAAGGGATCAATTTGACGCCTTTGTTGAAAATGGCATTCAGCCCATGCAACGATTTTAGATATTATATGTATCTTTTCCAGGGCTTCAGTGATATTTATATCTAATCTAAACTTTCATATGTGTCTAGGAATTCATGTACCATTGATGGACTGACATATGAATGCAACTTGACTTATTATAAAAATAGACAAGCCTATTCTTATGTAGTTGTAACATTAAAACGTAAATGTAATAGAGGCCACCTACGGCTAAGGGTATTGCGTCAAAGTTAGGAATTGATTTTGCCCCACACATTGCAATTCTATGCTATTTTTTTTATACTGCATATGTACCTTCAATTATTTTTACGAACAATTTGATGAACAATACATTATTAATTTGTAATCTAGCAGCGAGCGGATGTCTGGCCTGTCTCCAAAAATGCCTGTCACCACCTCTCCCGCCGAGTAAAAGTGAGTGATCGACCATATAAAAAAATATCTGAGCGAATATTATCATTTGACGAAAGACCAACTGTTTAACCGTTTCTACAATTATAAGCGTTTGTTATTTGTATTTAACAACTCATTGTTTATGAAGAACGTAAGTAGTACATTGAGAGTTGAAAAACACAAAAACACAATGCATACTGCTGATCGCTATAGATATAAAAAGAAACGCCGTTGAATATAGAAGTCTTGGTTCTTTTGTTGGTTGGTAGAATTTCACGGTTTTCATATCCCCCAGTCGTCTTAATTGATGTATTTTTCTTTCGAAGTTTATTTAAAGAAAAACTGGTGGGTGTCTATATCGAGGCATTATGGACCCCAGCCGGGACCAGCGTCCAATGAGGTTTAATTTTCTTGGCTCATATATTTCATTATGACAGGTGTCCAACTGGGAGGACGATGGGGGGCCAGCCACTCTGTGTTACTAATGAGGTAAGAATTCGACCCCAAGACCATCACATCAGCATGAAAGCAACATGTTCACCTCTCATAACACATACACTCCGTGTATGTCTGCGTATAGCTGGGGTCTGTGACAATTTGTGCGAGGCGCTGTTGGTTATTTGCACGATATTCTTGTCCAGCATTGCCGCATAATTTCCACCAAGGGTGAAATACAAATACAAGCATGCAATGGATGGTACCGACAGAATCAGTCAGTATTCATGATCACCTGCATTCATTACTTCTGAGTTAACACCGACTGACCTTAGGGCTTTATTGGCTGCTGATTTAAGGCATAATAATACTAATTCATTGCCCGAAGAATGGTATCTGATCATTATGAGCGACCTAAAACATGGAATATGGGAGAGATGTCAGATGAGTCATATTTAAGGAGAGTATTCTCCTGTCAGCTATGTATTTATTAGTGCGAATAAAAACAACACAATAGGATCTTTTATCATATATTTTTAAGATGAGAAGAAATTCAAACTACCTTCAAAATGAATCTGGGGGTTATAAAACATGAGGATAGGATTATGATAATAACACAAACTGACTGGCAGGCTCGATGATCTATGTATATGGGGTGGTGTGACCATATCTTAGGCGCATCTGTTGACATCGTGTCGCCTGTCAGCACTGAACTCAATGTGGCATCAAATCACCGCCCGCGCTGTCACTCTGCATAGGCATGGTTCTGCTACCAACAGGGACACAGGGCTTTAACCAACACCCATTTAGTGCCTGTACGCACCAAGGGGTAACAGTGGGGATGGAGGCTGGGCGGATATTATTCCCTCCACACCATGTATTTGATATTAAAGTTGGAATGTGGACAGCAAGTAAAAATACAAAATATGCTAAATGATAAAAGAAAGGGTGTGGCGATGTAAATTAATCATCAAGGGTAGAATTTGAAAACAAAAGAACTTTAATGCATCTGAAAATATACCCGAACGGGAAATGTTACACATTTATTCACGTGAAATTGACATTGTCACTCGTTTGTAGTCTTGTATTGATAACATTTGTATTGTTTCCGAATCATGTTAATACTATATCATTATACTTACCCGTCATCGTGCGAAAAGGGAATGTAAATTCGCATGTGCAATGTATCTTTGAATGTTTGTATCAATATCGCATCCTCTCGTATATACGGAACTATTGTCTTTAATATAGACATACTACAATATATATATATATAATATATTCGTACAGTATATCCCTTACAAACTGAATATATTATGTTATTATGTATAATCGCAATAGAGAAAGTATCATTGTGTTACTGTAAGTTTATGATAGGAACCACACAGCAACCATATCAATACATGATATAATATATTGAGATTAGAAAGGCACTGATACAATCACATGGACCTCCTTCAATAATAAATGTTTAACCATTTTTCATCAGCGCACTTGCCCATATTTTAGACAGTCTTTCAAAGCAAGTACAGGCACAAACAGAACCATAGCTTAAAACTTAGTACCACCTTATTGCAAGGGAGGAGCTTGCCATTGACACATAACCATTTTACACCCATCGGGCACTCTCTACCGAATATATTTGTGGTATTAGTTTTGCAGAGCAGCAAATTCTGACCATCTGAACCTCAGGCCTGGTTCTCCGAGCAACTCTCCCTTTATACCATCTCCTCCTCCCAGCTTGAGCTAGCTTGGAACAGGTGGCCCTGTGCAATGCCCACCTGGCCAAGGTGTGGCTTCTCTCCGGAGGAGGTCTCCGGGGGAATATTTGTCTGGATGGACACTGGAAGGTGGATCCAGATGGTTTGTGTTCATCACACAGGAGGGCCATAGGTGATGGAGGACGCAGAGTTTAAGCCCACACCACCATCCTGGCAAATGTTTACAGCCACAGTGGTCTCAGTAGAAACTGGCTTAATTTACGTCTGACTGTCAACGCTTGAGAGAATGTATACATAATCTCTTTGTGGTTTACAATGCTCTTGAAACTCATATGATTCATATATCCTCTCTGAGGATCGTATATGTCAACATGAGATATCTAAAATAGGATGCTTCAGCAATCAACAAACTCATCAATGCTCTGCAAATATCAGAGAAAAA
Organism: Sthenelais limicola; assembly: GCA_942159475.1. Lineage (NCBI taxonomy): Eukaryota > Metazoa > Annelida > Polychaeta > Phyllodocida > Sigalionidae > Sthenelais > Sthenelais limicola. Next base: position 70,320,638 of record OW804097.1, on the reverse strand, counting down.
TAGTAGAAGAAAACGAAGAAAACGAAAAAGAAGAAAAGGAAGAAGGAAAAAAAGAGAGATCGCTTTCTACTAGGCCTAACTTTAATTGTTATTCAGTTATCCTACACGGTGACATCGAATCAATTTGCTTATTCAAGGCACCATAATTTACATTACTTACGCGAGTAAATATGGCCATCGATTCCTTGTAATTCCTCCTACAATACTTGTTGTTAGTGTTTGCCTAGGGTTACGCCTTGGGGGCACGATGTGAGCAGTCGGGCCGCGGGCAATGTGCACCTGTAGTTGGTAGGGGGTGACAAGCGAGAAATTAATTTTCTACCACTCGAACCATCCGCGCATTCAACACATGTTACGACTAGAAGAATCGCTGCATGCGAACATAGCTGGTCGGGCAGAGTTGGTACATCCATTTCTTTTAGTACTGAGTGTATTTGAAATCGTTTATTATGAAGAACCATCGAAAGTTGATAAATTAAATCTGTGAAATTTCAATTTCTTCATGAGCATGGCATGTGAATTAATGTCTGCTGATGTATACATGTAATTTGAATTTATCTTTATAAAAGTTGAAATGAACAAGGAATCAATTATCACTTATTTGAAATAATTATTGATCAGTGCATAAATTGATATTTGTTGTCAAAATCCGCTCAATACCTGTCAACATCCTGTCAATATGAGGGAATATTTTTAATGCAAACTCACTTTGTTCTAAAAAGTAGACTTGAACACTAAACTGCGACCCTAATATACCTGCCAAAACAGAGCATGAACGTTGATCCAGCATGGAAGGAGGTGTCAGAAAGAATCATAAGATTCCAGACGAAAGAATCACGGTGAAAATATTCCAGTGCGATCAAATATCGCCAGCCCGAAACAGCTGGCCTTTCTATGTTTCTCTGTCTTCATTTGACCCCAGCAAATATGCTTGCGGGTCAAGGTTCAGGGGTCAAATGAAAACGAGGGCCATCTGGAAAGAAACGGGTAAGAAGCTTCTTCCGCCTTGTTATGACGTCACATGTTACACGTTCAAAGTGTGGACAGATAGGGAAGTTCCTGTCAATGTTCCTGTTTGTGTTACAAATTGTGTGTATGCAAGGGGAGGGCCTACCTTCTACCAATTTACACATGGCTTGGGTTGAGGAACATGCTGAAGAAACCAAGTCCTTCCCCTTAAGAAAATGAGAAGTATCACTGAAATTAATGTATTATTGTTGAAACAAGAGGTTATCAAATACTGACATATTTCTCAGGGATCGACTGGGCCAAAATATGGAAACCCTATTCGGAAACGGTCGAAGATGTCAAAGTTATATGAATAATATCAATTGCTTGTCATGCGTTTCCGGATTTTCATCACAAATCGTCCAATTGTGACGTAGCGTCAAAGTTGGTCACGTGCCGTTCTCTTTGTCGCTCTGCTAGGCTCTGCTAGCACACGTGATGAGTGACTGAGCCAATGAGGGTGAGCTGAGGGTGGGCCTTGCATCTCGTGATCGTCATCTCTTCACCAACGACTCGAGCGATTGATTGCTACCATATCCTGTGGATGGCACCGTTCAGGAAGGACAGAGTATCGTTTGACGTTCGCTTCTGACCTTCGCCACTGAGATGTTGGTAAAGATTCTGGCCCATGAGAAGCTCAATTTGACAGGCCTTTGATATATGAGATACTGGTGGCGCTCCCTGCATGGCCAGGTGTTCAACACTGGCCCCGCCATGCCCATCCAGGCATAAAAACTAAACTCCCGTTTGGTAGGAGGAGTTTCCGACTTCTCGGGAGCTTCTGGCCTGCCGCCTCGGGCTCATAGATTAGCACAGTCGTCTATATTACTAAAGCCTCAAACTTTCTTTTCCATGCAATTAGAATTATCTGTATGTATTGAGAGTAATGTATCAGTACATACATCGGTTATGATCTTTAGAAAATGATAAATGATGAGTCACAGTTAGAAGAGTAAAGATATCCATTAATTGATAAAAGAATCGCTTCTGAAGCATGTGTTTCCCGGCTGTATCCTGAGATCCTAAGCATTCCAGACCCCGGAATCGCAGAGAGGTACTATGGAAAGCAGGGTTGCTGTTTGTTGCTGTGGGACGCAGGGACATAACATAGCCTAGGCTAACTGACCCCAATAGATTTCTAAGATGTAGGCCTAAATTGTGTTGCTACAGAACGCGTTCTCGTCGACTAATTGGACCAAAATATTACACATGAGATCGCAATGACTCGCGCTGTCCCTCTCTTTGTTTTATGTTTGGTTGTTATCGCCGCTTTCTATGTGTGTATAATCTAATCTACAAAGACAGTAGAAGAAAAAGAAGAAACGCACTGGCAAGGGAAGTAGGCCTACAGTAGAGGGGAGGAAGGTATGAATACTTAGCAGGAAATGGAGCAGGATATGTTCTATCCAAGCTTACTTTTTCAAAGACCCATGCAAGTGGGAGAAACTATAGGTAGGGGTCCCCTGACATTAGTCGCCGGATTTCAAGCAAAGCTTAAATTAGCATTCGGCTTCCCATATTCCCCAGCTTGGTTTAGAATAGAGCTGCTGCCTAGAGGTCGTAGAGGCATGGAGGGTGTGCTTTCATATGTCTCGCCCGCCTTCTGAAGTCTTCACGCCTGCCAAGTCAGCGACCATGTAGAAAATTGGTTTCTTTCCACCGTCTTTCATCAGCCGTGACTGTTTTCAGAGGCAGGGGCAAGGTTAGGAAAATAGGGGTAAAAAAAGTAGGCAATGGCAAGCTGATTATCCCACTGGAGCTGGGTCTGATTATTGCTTACCTGTGCTGGGATGTGAGTTCATGTCTTCTGCTAGCGGGAAATTATGATCTCAGACCAGGCTTGCGTAAAATTGGGCGGGATGCATGTCACAAAAAGAAGGACTTAGCATTAGTAGTACTGTGTTCATGGAGTCTTGGAAGAATTCTCGAGTAAATTGAATTGATTGTGTGGCCATGGAGAGGGGAGCTCGCCACACGTGGAAGGAGACACAGAAGATGTCTAATGAGGTTCTTCTTTGGCTTGGGTGTAAATAGAATTTTCATTGTTTATGGTGGAATTCTTGGCCGTGGCATTCTTGTCCATATCCCCGTGGTTGTTTTTGTATTGCGGTTGTGGAGAGTGGCCACCCGCATACATTTGTGGAATTAGATTGTGGTCTCAGTGTAAAATCATTTTGGGCAATTTTATCATTTTATGAGTTGTGGTAGCAATTTTACTTTCATCTCCAGATGCCATTTATTTGTAACACAGTGATCATGTGGCCCAAAGCTGAACATTATTTTGGTATTCAAGTAATAAGCTCCAATACATGAATTAATGTCTTTAATTACTGTTTTGTTTGGTTGTTTTTACAAAAGTTCAACCGGAACTTGTTAATTTATACTCCATGATAGAGGCTTCTCCCTGCATCTTTGTTCTGAAACCTACAAAGCTTTTTTGAGAAGTTAGTTTCCTGATAATAGTCATGATTTATTCATATAATATTATACTTAAAATGTCACACTGAGAATGGGTCACACTCACCCCATGAACAACCTGTTATTGGATTCCTAATTTCTCTGTACAACCACTTATTATACCAGTATGACTTTCAAACTGGGCTCATTTAAAAATCCCATATCAATGGGAAATGTTATCCCAGTATGAATAAAATCTTTAAAAGAAAATTTTACTTTAACTTACATTTGCTAGAAAAAAATGTTTATGATGCGTTTGATGAATAATAAAAAATCATCCCCTGTAGCAATGAATCTTAAAAAAATAATAATTCAAGTCATTGCGTCACAAATGTGTCTTATTTCCTTATTCTATTCAACATTTTCATCATGAAATGCTATACGACATATATTTCAAAAGAGTAACACAAGTGAATTCATTTTACAACATTTGGTATAGGCCTAAATTCGCTCGTTATATTAATAAGTATGAATACTGTTATTGTTCACGATTGATACAATAATACAACAATGTTATTGTCAATTTTAACAAATAATGAATTCCAACAGCCCCAGTTATATAGATATACCATTATGCATCCAGCTTACCCATCAGTAGACCGATTCCCCCGTGCGCTAGAGCCGGTCACCGCGCTGTCCCCATCCGTAAGTAGTGTAGGATGGCGGGCCGTTGTTCCTGGCAACTGCTGCGCAACGCCAGAAGCCATGTGCTGGGCAGGAATGGCTGGCATCACCTCGGCGTAACGCAGGCAAGTGTTTCAATGTGTTTGTGATTCCTAACGGTTTTGGGGGCTTTTTATCTTTAGATGCTCAATTGTAATCCACGTATCCATGTATCGATATGGCTCCAATTATTAGGGAATTCGGGGGATATGAACTATAGTTCACATATGCTTGATTATAAGCTGTAAACGTAGTATAAAACAGAAGACTGGACTCACCTGGAGACAGGTCGGGGAAGTAGGAAGCAACTCTATGGGGGAAAAAACAAAGAAAATTAAATGAGCTGAAGCTCAGCTAATTAATTTCCGTAAAAAATGAAATGTTCTATTTTGTGGTGTATTCATTCCGAACCCATTCCGAAGTCGCCAGGATAGATGTTGGCCTATTCTTCTTTGTACAACACCAACTCATCTTCCAAATTGTTCATTTCGGTGTACACGGGAATCCTACTATTTTCCATTATGTTCAATCGGGGAATCGATTAAATTGAAAATCTTAGGACAGAACTGCTTAAAGTAGGACTACTGATGTTTTACAAGAGTCTAACAAATTTAACTTGGCTTAGATTAATCATTTTTACCCCAATTTTTCACTGTTGCAAAATACAGAAATAGTGAAAATGTTGAGGAAAACCATGAATTCGCGAAAAACAAAGGAAAGGCAAACTTTTCTTCACTTTCAGTATATCTAATTTTAAATGTTCCTGAGGATTAGAAAAAGAAGAAATGACAAAAATAATGTTAGTTCTTGTTGTGGACCTATTTAGCTGAGAGTGTAGCTTCAAATGGAATAAATGAATTAAAGATCTATGATGCGTGGCATCATCGTCGGATAACTTCTAAGTATCTACGATTGATTTGTTTATCATTGTGATGTTGTGCTATGTTAATCGACGATTGCTGTAAATCAGTAAGTAGCATGTGGAGATCATTGAGAATATAGCGGTATGTGAACACATACCTACCCTTCTCCTATACCTACCCTTCTCCGGTAAGCAAAGTGGTCGAGTGTTTTGAGTATTTCCGAAGTTAAACATTTCTAGGGTACGAGAAATGTCTTCTTGGTGTTCTTACCACACGCAGTTGTAGTAGCATTTCTGGAAATGCTAGGGTTGAAGGCAGTAAATTGTGGGGCTGGTTTGGGGTTGGAGCCCATGGCAGCGCGATGAGAGAGAGAGGGAGAGAGAAAGAGAAAGAGAGAGAGAGAGAGAGAGAGAGAGGTGGGGGGGGGAGAGCGGTGGAGGTGGGGGGGGGGGCGAAAGATAAAGAAAAGTTGAGGGAGTGGGAGAGAAAGTGGGGGCGAGGGAGACAGAGAAACAGGCAGAGAAGGAGCGAGAGACACACACAGAGGGAGAGGAGGAGAGAGAGAGACACACACACACACACAGGGCGGGGGGGGGGGGGGGCGGGGCGGGGCGGTCAGGCACCCAACTTGCCAGCAGCAAGTTTTGATGAGGCCAGTTTGACGAACGCATTCCTCCCACCCGCCGCGCGTGCCGCCATGACACTGCCTCGGCCACAAAAACCCAGCTCGAGCACTCGCACTGCGCGGGCTTGTGGCAGACGACATTTCGTACCTCCACACTGACACACGCCTTACGGAAATGTGTCAGTACGACGTGTTGTGTCCAAAACTGACAGATCACACATTGTGCTCAAGAAATCATTCACACGCTGATGAGTTTCATCTGGACAGTTCCGACTAAACGGTAATGATCCCGTCTCACATGTACATAAATTTCCATGTTTTAAAATGTGCGGCATTTTTGCTTCTTTGTTCTGTCAAAGATGATATGTGTACCTTAGGTTCTGCCGAATTCAGTCTTGCTTTGTTGGTGTTCTATTGGGTCTAAGGTTTTTTTGAAGACGTTAAATGGGAGTGTTTGAAAAGGCTGAATTATATGTGCATAAGTTACATGGGAATTAGTTCAAAGCCTCATAGAAACGTGATTTAAGTTTGCCCGATGTTTATGTCGACCTGGGCACAGTTGTTAGTGAACTACGAACTTGTTAACGGGGTGCCGAAACGACCAAACACATTAACTTCAAAGACCTGACGATTATTTTCGAATGGGTACCGTCTCTAAATCAATCATATTTCTAGGAACACGCTCGATCCTAGGATCAAACAGACTAAAAAGGCTATTGTTTATAGGCAGCCTTCTTTGAAGTTTTAACTTTGAGTTGACTTCCCAATGGTACCTCTCTGTACGTGTACCAGTAGAAAGGATCTTGAGCGTATGGCATTGAGTATCTTAAAGGTCAGGCCGACAGTGTAAACATTATCGACCAGAGGAGAAGTTCAAAAGTCCTGCTTGTCGACCATGCCAGCAACAAGGAGGTTGAGAGGCCTGAAATATGGCCGCGGGTGTGTGAGGGGTACAGCGGTCGAATAGGCGGTCGCTGTTCCCCAACAAGAAACACCAGACCTTCTGGGCTGCCAAGGCCCGGAGCGGTAGTGATTCATCTTGTCAGTTTCCTCTATCTCTCGCCCGGAAGGCTTTCAGCACTGTTATGGCGGACGGGTAACGGTAATGAGTTGCCGCGCTTGCCGCTTGTCACTCCCCTGCAACTTATTACACTGGCCTTCCCCTTGCCTCTAAATATATCGACCTCTTACAGCACAGGGGCCCCTCTCCAGATAGCCCGGCCATGTCTGTTGGGGGAGCAGCTGACAACAACGACACCTGTCGCCCCCTCCTCAACACACAGCTTCCGGCCCCGCGAGACGCCGGGAGACGCCGTCGAAGGAAAGCGATAGGCTGATAATGGAATCTCATCAGTGACGACAGAACATGGCGGCGCAGTGGCAGCGACGTGTGCGCGACGTTTATGCGTCGCATATATTATACACCCCATACAGGTACAAACCCAGGGCGAAAAGCCCATCATGTCACTCAGTAGCTAGAGGGTCTTATTCCCGAGGTTTACTCCCAAACTCTCTTATCTCTCCCCCAGGATATAATTTACACCCTGCTGAACACCTCCAGCCGTATAAACATCATCGAGGTTACCTCGTACCTCGATTATTAATGTGTAACAAAAAAGTAAATGATTTTGCGATAGCACATCTGTCGAAGTTTGCTCCCTTAAAGTCACTGAGCGTTCGAGTGATTGCTTGTAGTTGAGCGAATAGATAAGATAACATCCTGTCTCCCAAGAGAAGTTGGACTCGTGAGCAGTTCTTTGCTACATGAATAGTCTTTGCGCTGACCCGTGGATTCTGTATAATTTAGATATGCATTTTGTTGTATATCAGAACCCCTCTGTGCTAATTTCACGCTAGGGCTCAAGGCCAGCATCTGCTGTCTTAGCTTAATTGCATCCTCTTATGAGGTTGATTGAAGAACGCCCTGCTTACCCAGCTGTTGGCAAGCAGCTCGGTCACTCATTAAACTTAATAGAAAATGTGGACATAGACGAGCCCGCTACTTATATATGGACCGAGGGGAATGGAATCAAAGCATTGACGATTATAGAAGTTAAAATGGCTGATGTAGAGTCTTTTTGAAACCCCGTGAGACTATTTTGGATCAATAAAGATTGGCAAAACATCGGCTTCAGCGAGGAAATGCTAAAAGTAATTATGGTATGTTTTCTTTCGTAGCATATGTGACTCTTACGTGTCCATTCTTCTCTCACTCGGGAAATATTTGTTTAGGCTAACCCTTAAGTTACCTCTCATTAAGGAAGTAATAATTAGGCACTAACTTTTGCAATTATAGGTCGCTCAGAAACTCAAGCCACCTAGGCTTAAATTGTACTCTCCGAGGGAATTGAACTTAATGAAAGCCTTCGAGCCTGAGATACCTTTCATAATGACTTCATGAGTCGAGCATCATTGGTTCACTGTGGACATTCCTGCAAATGCATGTACCTATACAGTGTGGTCTGGAGTTCTGTTGGTTTGAAGCATCATTTGGTGGGCCTGGAAGGCTCATCAAAATCTCATTAGGAGGTGAAGGGTCGGCAGGCTGATTATGATAGTGTAAACAGAATGGTCAAAATATTAGTGACATTTGATAGCAAAAACGTAACCAATACCATTTCTCTGCCTGGAACAGAAACATAAGTGCCATTCTATAATTATTATACCCTTACTAAATACTAAAATTGCCTAGCCTGTTTGAATACCTTCAGTTAAAATTTTATCTGCAGATAAAGGTAAGCGCATGGACTCTAGTATATTTGAGGTTTGGATCTCAGAGTAAGCTTGGATCAATGTGGGCTCACATATAGTTTGAAATAATAAGTAATACAACTCGCTGCATTCCCCAAGGAAATGTCAACTTTAAAACCCATTCTTATTTTTTTTGTGGGAGGGGTTATTATTATTCAACATCCTTGATAATAGTTGTGTATTAAATTTTCCTATGGAGGTCTTGTCACGAGCATGGAAGCGTTCTAACATCATTGTGGTCTTGTCTGCATGTATGGCGCCTCCGGAGACAGGAATGTCAATATTGTGCCAGTGGAGGTTCCACCTTCCTACAGTGACATAAACGAAGGCGATAGACTTTCCATCTATAGGCTAAAGTACCCCAAATATCACATCAATTTGAAATGTACTTTTGACAACCTTCAAGGCTAGGTATAAGTCTGTTTATGCAATTTTCCAACATTATACCATATTTATTTAAAATGTACTTATAATACTACCTATCATAGCATATATTAAGTAATCTGAATAACTAATTGATTTTGGCAGAGAAAATGTGATTTTATTTCTTCAATCTGTGCTTAAAACCAAAATCCTATACTCAGCCATTCTTTAGCGTGTGAAACTTTGCCAGCCACCATCTTGCCTACTGTTTTATGATCTCTGATCTTTCTCTTGTTTCCCCTGAATCGCCACATGTTTCCCACTGTTCTATATTAGTTCCAAACCCCTGCAAAGTACAAGTCTACAGCTGCCCTAAACACCCAGCCATTGGATGTTGGCCAACGCCAGCAGAGATGTTGGTTTTACTCTGCTGTGTTGTTGTATCTCGCGCCATGGAGGAAGGCCACTGGGTACTGGGGAGGGTAGCGAGATGCAGACCCGACCTATAGGTCATCACCTTACAGAGATACACTGTCTTTCTACTGTCCTATCTAACGCTGCTATCTCTATACAAATGACATCATTTCTCGCAAAACTAACACATTGACGTCTTCAAAGCGACGAACGATCATGAAGGAATGTTCTTGCGTGTGGTCATTTACCCATTCCGTTTGTCTTAACGATGGATGGGTATGAGCAAGCAATATTACCAAAGCACTGCAGTGAAACAGTTCAACTGGCATGTCCAACTTGAGAGGTTATGGATGCAGAAGTGTTTTCTCGCCGAAAGAGGCTGTATCACTTTCAACATATTGCCCCCGTTGCATAACAATCTGCGAGTACAATATTAACACTGAAAAAGCTACTCGCAGATTGTTATGCAACGGGGGCTGTTAAGTTGTTCTCAGTAGTGACCTTAACTATTGATTGACCTAGTAACAGAAATACATGTGTCATGTCAAAATAACACGTAAATAAATACACTTTCATGGTGACAATTGACCTTTCTGAACATCATTTACATTTGAATGTCAGGATTGAAATGTCAAAATTATTCAGAGCGATATCTTTTTTTTATTCATACCTGCTGCCGTTTTTAGCAATGAAACAACAAGGGGCAATTTCTCTTAATAAACATGCTTTTATTTACATTGATATCTAATCGTATGAATAACCCTGAGTTATTTTCTCATTTTACCTGTTGTGACACCCACCCTCGAATCAGTCACTGCAAGGTCTCAATCCAACCCCTCATAATATTGAATGAATGGCAAGCAGCCCAAGTACGCTCTCGCCGATTCAGAGGCTCTTGGCTATTGCCATAACTGACATTGTTCTAAACACTGAAGAGGGTTTTAGATAAGTGGGAGGTATCTCGATCATGGGAACCATGCTGCCCTCACTCACCAGGACGGCTAGCCCACCCCTTGAATGTAGGGATCATGTGAAACATATATGATATAATATATGAGGGTAAACCTGTGAAGATGTATCAAAGTTTCAAAATGTATCCACTGAAGCACTTGATAAACCCCGTGTACCCTCAATCACAGGCCATTCTTGTAGTCAAGAGACACAACGTTAGAGAGAATAAAAATGCATACCGCGGATGGATGAAGATATAAAGCAGTCATTTACATGAGCACTAAGAATTAGAAGGATTAATCACGGTAGAATGCTATCTTTTTCGAAATATCTTGCCAGCGGCTATGATGAGAGGCACTAAAAAGTATTCAGAATTTACACTTCATATCCAAATCGTAAAGAAAGTCACCCCACAATAATCTCTAGTGGACTATCTTCGCAAGAGGCTTTGTGTAAACTATACACAAGTGGGGTCATCACACGGGGTGATTACAATTATTCTCAAGGCAGTATGACATTGGCTCCAATTGTTTTCAAGGATGAGTCAAGGGAGTGCAGACTTTGGAAGATTCGCCTTCTCCACCTCATGTTTTAAGTGTTTATTTCCCTTCCTTGGTCTGCCTGCTCATCCTCAGTTTGGAACACAATGAGGCAATCATCTGATATATACAGAATCCACATGGGAACATCTCGGACCGAGCACTTCCTATTATAGAAGTCGGCAGCTGTTGTACACAACGTATTGTTTTGCCAACAAAAAGCGATCTGTTCATGTCCTAACTGTCTTTTTGTTAAAGACAAAAAGCGGATCACAGCGCAAGCGCACTGGGTCGCCAAGGTCACGGAAGGTCAACTGTAGGCTGGCGTGTGTACCGGAAGTCAAGGTAATCCAATCATAAACCCAAAACAACGTGACACAATGACAGTCACAGTCACAGACAGTGAGGTTCACCGCTCATGGTCCAAGATTATGTTATATTTCAGGCTAAGGGTTCGAATTTCTCGCTCCAGACAGTTTTTGCGCACTGGATGGCCTTGGGGATGTTCACCGTTTGAAATGTTAACCCGTCGACTATTTACACGGAAGGAAGAGTTGGAGCATGCGCTTGGATATCCTCGCGCATTTGTTGATACAATGACAACCTCAAGCTTCTGCTCGCCTTCTTTGGTCTGGTCAATGAGTTCTATTCATAGATGTGATGTGACAGTTGAAACCCTCACCAAGGAAAAACTTCCTGGTTTAAGAAAGCATTAGAAAACAGTCCTAGCGCACACATGGTCCAAATATAAAGCATTTGTCCTTGGCCATTTCAGCAAAAACCTGTTATCAGACTACAAGGGAATTAAAGTAGACCTTATGAATCTTTGATAGATAGGCCGATGAAGAATGAACTTTATGTACTGAGTGAATTATAGACCAGTACATATGCTACGGCTAAAATCGTTAATAACACAATGTGGTGGTTTGTTTTTTTACAAGAAATTTGACTTTGTTTTGCCTCTGATAATAGGAGTGAGTCTAGGAAAATTTCAATTATGCATGCATGACTGGTTACTTCCAACAGAACGACCCCATCATAAAGCATAAATTGAAAATCCAAAGCGAAAGATCTCTATTGTAGAATAAAATTGTATTGTAGAATAAAATTGGTTCTGTACGTGTCAACTTGGGTTGATTTAAATGTCTTTGTATATTACACCGCCCATATATTGCATGCCGCAACAATTACTCATTCAGACGGTTCTTATGGGACGCCCTACCAGTAAGATAAATACACACAAGACATCTTATATTTTGACAAAATAGTCTCATCCTGTGATGAATGTATCTGGGAGAGAATTGGCGATGCTTGAGGTGTAACCCACTGGGTCACCATATGTCTGGACGATCAATGCCACAACCACTAGCAACAATTGTTCTTGATAGCATCAATCATCGGAGGAATAAACTGAAGATAAGTGTCTTCCTCTCGATTCATCTTATCAAAGGCCGCGCTATTTTTCTCTACATTTCGCCCCAAACGTATCTCTGTTCCCACCAATTTTCAAACACGCCCATATAAACAGAAGTCGTGAATAGTACCACACATTATTTCGACAAGAATTGCCAAGAAGCTTTCGTGTACACAATCATGATCTGAAAAACTACTTGTTTATAATGTAAAAGTCGATGCGTCATCCCCTATCAAAGGATTTAACTTTAGCTATATCATTATCCCACAAAATGAAGGCTGTATTTGCAAACATTTGTAATGTTTCACTCATAAGAACGTCAACGTTTTCACTTTAGATAAACATGTCATCGACTTTGTGGATCCCCACATGCATCTGTTACCATGCTCCATTGTCATGAGCCGACCAAGAAATTGCTCGCACCTTTTTTCTATAATATCTCTTGGGGGAAATTGGAGTCGGAGGAAGGTAAAAGGTCATATTTCCCACGAGCGTTTCCTGCATGGCAGAAAGATCCATTTGGAAATGGTGAGGAACCAATATAACATTAGGAGCAGGAAACATTGCCTTCACAGTCTTATGAATCAGAGAACATGGCAATTGAAATCACAGCGGGAGTAAGCTATCGCAGAACGGTACGATGGCAGAGACCATGCAATCTTTATGATTGTTTCCAGAGGTACAGATATAGGAGGATCATTGGTCTTTATCTTGTGTTTTTCCATTATAATGCATTTTTTTAAAAATATTTCATATCGCTATACAGGACAAGATATGCTTGCAGATTACAAACAGCCATACGTTAATAAAAACAGATTATCTGGCGATAGGATAAAATTCCAGCTACCTGAGAACCATCATGGCAAATTAATGGTTATCGTATTCATAATATCGAGTCAAATGTTTTATTTGACAACTATGGAATCATTTTATCATGCGCACATCGGTCCATCTACATACAGTCGCTTCTAGTCTGACTGGTTCGTTCCATAGGAGAACGTGACATCCTTCTAGACGTTTTAATATAGTTTATTGGTTATATAGCATAGTTTAAAGTTTCTCTGAAAACAGTAAGAATCAACACTAAGAATTCTCCTTTCCATAATAAGTTTAAAGTTTAAAAATTTACATCTACCTATGATTTCTTTTCCTTTTGGATCCGATAGTCCGGACACATTAAAAGATCCACTAGACGTCGCAAGGCTTGCGATCGGTGGATTATCTGTTTTAATCGTAGGGTAGACTAGCCCTCGTCTCTTAGAATGTGTTATTTATAGGGCGCATGCTAATATTACAATTTGCAGTCTACTGTTACCCACTCACTGATAGTCTTGACGCCTCAGTTGAGACAGTACTGACGCTAATATGATAATTTTTTTTTAAATTTCTTCTGTTTTTTTTAAACAACAAAATAATTAAAAAACTTATGCAAGTCTACCGGTTCGGCACCCACGAGGAGTCTCGCAACTTCGCGATAGGTTTTGATCATCAAATCTTCCCATTGTGCATGTTTCAATTTCTATCGAGTTTCTGTTTTTAGGTCACTGACCAATGTCTGTACATAGTGACCACACACCTAGGAATAAGCCATGACATATTTATACATTTTATAATTCTAGACATATCAATTTGTGTCGATTTCCTTTCGCTCCGTTACGAGTGTCGGACCGGAACGACGCCCCAGGAAAGCCGGACGAAGCTACGGGCGTTGGTCACGCCCCTCCTGACAGGATTTGCACATTTCCAAATTGAAGATAATCAGAACCAAACTCTGGAAAAGTTTTTCCACAGAGGTGAGCCCCAGAAACTTTGTATCGCCCTTAGACTAGTATTCTTATACTCATCCAAGAGCATCATCATCAGCCCATATCCTACAGGATTGTTTATAATAAGAAACTACCACATAATCAGAAGAAAACAAATTGTTTCTACAGACAAAATTTGTTGAGATATCCCATTTTTTTGTCTACAGAAATTATGTACAAACCGGTCGAGCTTTTTTTCTTCATCCGTGGTGTATTATATTATTTTATAGGTCCAGGCAGGGGAGGAAACAGATGTTGCTCTGTAACCTTCTTGCAGGGGGTATAAAAGGGACGAAGCGACGGCAGTGAGTTGGTTATGGCTACCTGGGAAGGTATAGCCTCATGACACCTGGATGTTGTTATTGTATAGAAATTGGCAGCACTATCTCTGTCACATCACTCCTTACTTCCCATAACTCAAATGATGAAGACTCACTTCCTTGGTCGGGTTCCATCCACCTACACCTTGTCTCACTTAGAAATATAAATAAATACGTGTGCTCCCTAAGCTTGTCCCATTACATGATAGCATCAAGAAATAGATAATCAAAAATACAGAGCTGACATAAGTGGGGAGGTCCATAATGTATCACTTCTCCACTCAAGTCATTATTGGATAATATTACAGTATGACAGTGAGAGTTGAACGTATGGTTCAGCCTCTTGCCCCCTGCTGATATTTATACGAATAAATGACACTTTTCCTGGATCTAAACGTTTAGACCTGTTGTAAAAATTACATGTCATCAGCCATTCAAAAATATTTATGATCACACATGATATTGACGCACATCTTGAATGCATTTACAAATGTACCTGTTGGTTAGAGTAACAGTTCCAGAGATTTATTTTTCTTACTTTTTCCTATGACTGATACCACAAAGGAAATCTTAGGCCAAACAAAATATGTGTGTTTCCGATTTATCTGGCTGAAAACTAGGTAGGGGGGGTTAACACTTTTTTTTATCATTATTTTAAGGAAACCACCTTCCAGGGACTGAAAAAATGTCTATTTCATAGTGATAGTTGTTTTAAACAAGGGAAATGGACTTTTTGACTGTTCCGGGTTAGGAAAACCTGTTTTCCTGCTTTTATTAGATTTTTTTGTTAAAAATTCCAAACAAAATCAGGCATGGTCAAACACATTTTTAGGTAGGGGAAGGTTGTTCTAGGTAGGTGTGTGTGGGGGGGGGGGCGGGGGTAAATCGGAAACACACCTATTTTTTTTGGCCTTATATGCGGAACGATTGATGTCAATTCTTTTTCGTCATCCTACATTGTGACATCTATCATGTTATCTATATCTTCATGAAAAATGTCCTGGTTATTAGAGACATTAGAGCTACAAGCAGTTGCCAATCTATTTCAATTTGAATATTTGAAGGTTGATTTTCTATGTAAACGCAGGTGACAAGCAATACATATCAATGAACAAAATAAGAGTTGGGAGAACTTTCTACTCTGGCGGTCTGACCAGTCTGTCCTGGGGCCCGAATTAGGGCGATGTTGTCCAGATTTGCAGGCATTTGTCTCTGTCTGGCTGACCGACTGCTTGGGTGGGTGATCTATGTAGAGTAGACGATGGGTGTGTAGTTCTAGTGGTCACGTCCCTTTCTTGGTCGGTGCCTTTGATCGCCCGTATTTGTTAACGGACGTGCTTCTGAGACCTTAACAACCATGTCCCCCAAAGATGTTCACAATTACACGCTTTGCGAAGAGGGAATGTCACAGAAACCCCACCCCATGAGCTATCTCTGGCTGGGCGAGCTATATGGGTATTATCTGCACATTGTGCTGATACATGGCCAGCCTCGGCCAAGCTAAGGTTAAGATAGGGACAGGGTTTATATTCGGGGGTGCTGACCAGGGCACGAGGCCGAGTGGCTTAGATAAAACATGATACCCTTCTGGTCTCACTTAGACACGAGACGCAAGGCCAAGATGACCAGTGATCAAGGTGTTCCAATTCCTCTACAAATTACCAAGTCGCATGATATATGATAAATGGACATGTTTGACAAAGTGATTCCTGAGCATTAGAAACAGATTTTGAAGCTTTGGACTATTATGTGCCATACAGAATATATCATACGTCTGTTCGCGTGGCTATTAGATACTTTGGTGTGTCAGATTGGAAACAGAAGCATAGAGGAAATCCCGGTTCTGCTTTGATGTCCAATTATGCAGGTGAAGCGCAATTTGTTCAGGCAGGTTGACCCCTCAGGACTCAAACTCTTTGCTCTCCTTCCTGTAATAAAAAGCAACGCTATGTCCGAGGAGCGTTTCACTCTGGAAATGCAACCTTCAATCAATTGCAAATTTTAAATGCTGGTTTATATTTCATTTATTTATATTTTATGATCTGTATACTTGTTTGTAGACTATATCATCTCAGATTAAACGTAGAGTAAAAATCAGACAGAAATCTGATGGAACGAAAGGGACGCCACGACCATCAAACCATCATATTTCCTCGCACCACTTATTTTACCAAGGCTCCCTGCCTATAATTCCAAGATATCAATTCTGCCCGCTGAGATTCAAATGCTAACCGGGGGCCACAAAATGTCTTCAACCCAGCTGTGAGAAAGATCCATTGGAAACATTAACCTTGACAATTAGTGTCAGGTAGAGGATCGTGTCTGACCCTGTCAGATTGACCACCGGGATCCTTCCAGCTGCGCAATACTGGGTACGATATGGCAGGACTGAGCATCCACTACAAGCAGACCCTCGTGTCAAGGTGTATTGCACCCCAGTATTCCCAATACACCGTCCATGTATCCCTATCATATTCCACCACATCGATATGACACTTGACCATCATTCATAGCTCATTTTCCGTGGGAATATACTCCAATGGCTGAGAGAGGAACCCTATCGTTTCTTGTAAAATATGAGTTATACTGCTCTAATGGTTAAAACTATACGTACACGGGCTTCTTAAGTTTGCGTAAAACACGTGCAATGAGACACACCGCTTAACAGAGAAAGATCTATTTCCCTCAAGGTGACCAATGGTCAGTTAGAATATACGTATACACCTGACCCAGTACTTGACCCTTAGAATTGGAGTTTGACGACTGGCTAACAAGACCAAATGCCGCTAGGGTCCACTGTGATCGATGAGGGCAAGTACGTTCCGGTTCCGGCTATCTGAGTGGGTTCACCATTAATCCTATCTAAACTTGGAACACCTGGAGGGGGGAACAACCCCAAAAGATAGAGGCCAAATCGGTGGAAAAGGCATTTAATTAAAATCATTTTGAACATAAACACAAGAACAACATCAGTAGTGATAGAAAACGTTAAAGGCAGGGGTCTATTTACTTTGTTTGGAGATTTTAAATCATGGATGATGTAATATTTTATATGCGCGTACGTTTGTCTTCCTACTGCACGAAAGTAGGTTCTACCTGAATTGCGATTGTTTGATAGTTTGCGCTATATATGTATCATAACGAGCGTTTCGATTCCTATACAAGCTATAAACAAAGGGAGTTACTATATAAATGATTTTTCCTAGTTATGAACACTACTCACACAAAATAATAATGAAAGTCTACTGGATAATTTGCGCTATACATTCATTGCCAGAGTCTCGATTCCAATAAGCTATAAAGGTAATTACTATATATGAACGATTTTTCTAACTTATGAACACTCTCACAAAACAATAATGAAGAATAGTCTGGGACGTAGGCATCTTTAAATGTGTTGTAGCTGCATACAGCAGGGAGCTGGCTGCGAAGGTTCCAACATGTCCAGGGGATAGAGTTAATAAGCTGTATCTCTCCAATTACCCGGTTAGAGGGCGGAGGCAGGGTGGCACCACACAAGATGATGTTTGATATGGAACCACCTCCCCAGCAAGGGGCTTGCCGATAACACCAAGACATGACCAACTTAATTATGCTAGAAATATCAGATGGCAAATACTATATACACTTAGGGATCGAAGGGTGTAGACGGGGCATCACTTGTATACACTAGCTACGTATACAAAGGATCGCAGGCTTCAGAACGCCCATGCTTAGACCCTCTCAAATGTTTTAGTCTGTAGGAAATGAATCCAAGAGTACATTGCTTGCGGATTGCATGGTATATTCTTAGGATAAAAGGGAAGTCTGAGGCCTGGTGTGTATGTGGATAGTAAAACAAAACCCGGGCGACAATCTCCTGGTGGTACATGCTGAAAAATCGAGTGTCCCTGATGAAGTATTGAAGACGACGCTATACGAGTGAGCTTCAGTTGTCAAGAGCCCTATACAGATACAAGTTGCCATCCTAAATATATAGCAGCACGGACATGTGGAGGGCAAGAGTATACACTTGCCACTTGCACCTGGAGAAAGTGAGTACTTTGGAGATGTACCCCTTGCGCACCCCCTGTGCACCCCCTACGCACCCCCTGCTCCGTGAAGGGGCAATGTAGACACAGAGTAACAACAATGCCCAGTTACAGGGTGTGTCCTTCGGGTTGCAATCAATGGAAAAAATGTGTCGTTGGGAGGACAAATCCGTCACCTGCTGAGTCAATAACATTACACAATGTATTCAATCGGGGAAGTGGGCGGGCGGGGGTTTTACTCGAGCGTGTTATGACCAAAGATTACGTTGGCGGAAACAATATATCCACTGACGTCTCGATGGAAAGGAGGGTCGCAATTAAACGTCAGATTAGCTGGCAATATTGAAATGACGGTGGGAGTGTGTTTTTTTTTTCTCGCTGGAGCTGAGGAGTAGCAAGTGCGACGTCGACGCGGCAAGCAATAAATCAGCGCGACAAATCGCGCGAACAAAAGGTCGCTTGGTCTCCTTGTTCTGCGCGTATCGACGGCGCGAGGTGTTAATTCATAACGAAGGGGTGCCTGTCAGAAGTGTAATTAGCCATAATTTGATCATGGTTTTATTTGTCTGTAACTGGGAGCCTCCCGGGGATTTATTTTTGCTTCAGAACAACAAAGCTTCAGCTCCCAGGAGCTTGCCGAGAAAGTGGCCGGTGATCCACTCACCGATCCTCTGCTTCCGTGACCTGTTTCTCTATTGTACTGCAATGGCCAGTCTTGTTCGTATATTTGACAAGGACCAATGGCTTGACCACTTGGCGGAAACTGGCCAATGGCAGGCTCTGGTGGGATAAAAGAATCCTTCACCTTTGTTTCGTAACGCTTCGCCATGCATACAGGTGACGGTCATATCAATCAGAAACACATATAGTTTCCGCCGTCCTTATATAAATCAATCGATCCTTTGATTAAGGAAATATGTTGAGAATCCAATAAACAGTTAGTCAGACCGTCATTAATTAATACACAGTGGCAATAATAATTTGATAAGATTTGCCCGACCATGATTCATCTTATTTGTGTTATCGTGAAGAAGTGGATATAATGAGCATCGCAATTATTATTAGTGTAGTGATTATGAAACTGAGAACGAAAATAATCTGCTAGCAAATTGAACATACCATGTCTTGTGTAACTCTTTTTCTGATATTATATCAGCCTTGGCCGAGAAGACGGTCTGATACGTCTATAGGGATAGATACTGGCCAACATAATAATAAAAATATCTCATATGTTAAGAATAGAGGAAGTAGGTACATATGAGGTAATGCATGTAGTTTATGTACATCCATATTAAATTAGTATACATGTACTCTCGATTCTGCTCAACAAAACATCCCCGCCCCTTCCCTGTAATCCATAATTCTATGGGAAAGTTTATATTAGGAGAATTGAGCATGATTTGAAACATATATTCAGGCTTCCTGTTACTCCAAACGTTCTACATACACTGTAGTGCTCCTTTGAAAATCTATTGATGAACCTGAATGCGAAAATTGGACCCGATTTACTCGGGTATTATACCCGAGTATTAGTACTGACAATAGTAGTATCATATTTTAAAGACCGATTATGGTCCACTTCATTCTCACTGTTTAGTCTTTAATGTGCTGATGTTTCCCAGTAAGCTAAGTATAATGTATATTATACAAATCTATAACTTTCAGCTCGCTTATTTATGTAGTAAATGCAAGGATAGTTCTGGTAACATTTATATTTCCATCAAGCCATGGATTGACTTGTGTATTTATATAGTTATGTATGGTATTTTTTAAACGTGAGTGGCATGTTATTGTGTCAGACTTCACTGGATTTAATTAGTGATTGGTATAATGATGATGATTAATGATTGCTATATCAATTTAACCTGGCTATATAAGAATATTACCTTCGAGTGTTCTATTTATATATTACGTTTCAATTGAGATTTAAACATTTGCAAGTATAATTAACTATTTAACTGAAATGCACTATTTTGATTCTTATGGGAATCAATTAATTACGATGATTAATTGGGGAGGGTTTCTATATAGAAATTCCCCTCGGAAAGAAATATATGTATTCTGAGATAACTGAAGGGCTAACAAATGGCTGCAGCCAGAAATTGTGCCACATATAATATTCCACACATGCAGTTAGCGCGGTGTCAAAAAAATCAGGATATTGCCTAAAATAGGACTGCTCTCCATGTATTTAATATGCCAGCCAATATATCACGGGGCGAGTGTGAGAACTTACTTTTTTCCAACAGCACCAAATGCAAGTCATCATAGGACTTTGTGGGGTAGCACGTGACCACTGGCTTCAAATGAAAACCAAAAGCGCAATATAAGCCACGAGGCGAGCGCGAGTCATGGTCATCTATCACGGAGCAGTGAGTTGTTTTTGTAGAGCCCTTTTCTATAGAATCAAAGACAATATTGAGAGGCAGGGGTTAGGTGCCCATGTGCCCTTCTTCCCAGCCCCTACACCAGATAAATGGCAGTCATTACAAAAGCACTATGCAGTGGCCAAGGTGCGACTCGGCCGCTATAGCTAGAGCGCGCTGCTCTGTTGGTCGCCAAGCTTCATATTTGAAGGTCGCGGCGATGGAGAGCAGCCGTCAAGCTGGTGCTTTTGTCGCGTCAAGAAGTGGCTGACAGCCAACCTGACCGACTAGTTGTCAATTTCCTGTCTATGATGAGTAGGGGGGAGTTTTATTGTATGAGCTCTGTCGGTTATTAGCAGCCCTGCGGAAGTAGGGCTGTTGTTGGGTTGTTTCCGTACACACGTCTCTGCAGCGTGTTTCTCTAAAATAAGACATTATAAACTTCCTTTCCACTATTGCGAGCTATGTTATAGAAACAAAATTAAAAAAGAGACATAATCACCATAGTTTTCTTTATACGTCGACTTTTTTTTATCCATAATGTCCTTACTGAACCTGTCTTGTAAAGGGGCGCCAGCGGAAGCTACCACGCTGAGATTGTCATGGTTAAAAAGGACGCGCCAATAATATTCCGCACAATAATTCAAGATATCACGTAGGTAAAAGTGATATATGCAAACGAGACATTGTATACATGTCAGATATCCGGATACGTCCATTTGGGCTTTGCCATTTGTTATATATATATATATAGAGAGAGAGATTCAAAAATCAATTATCATTGAGTCAAATTCATCCTGTTTTGACAGTGGCTGATAAACTTTGTCAAAACATGACATCGTATTCACTGACGTCACGGCGCTAGCCGCGGCTTGCCATAATGTGGATCAACTTTAGCTGGACATGAGAGTAGACTCATGAGTGCTCCAAGCCTAAAAAATGCAGTTTTCACCTCCGAAAGTTTTAGAGAATGTTATATACAGTATGCTGATAGGTTATATGGTCATTTTTAGTGTGTCATGATGGAATAATGAGTATAATTGCCATTAACAAACATTCGAAACGGGAAATCCTGTCGATCTAGTGTCTCCCGCCATCTATGCTGCCACACATTATGGCTGCCAGTGAGCATAGCCGCTGACTGGGGTGACGTCATGTGAATACTAGGTATACCCAAACCGGAGAAATATGTACCACGAAAAAAGTGTAGATACTTGTTACATTATAATTTCATATCCTGAAGAATTATCTATTCATAAAAGTTACATCGTTAAATCATTTGAAGATAAGGCAGTGCGATACAAGGATTATTGTTTCAACACCCTTTTTAGCAAACGCCGAAGCCCTTAGAGCCCGCGTTAAACACCCAATTTTATACTACTAGCCCATAACTTGCATGTACTTCCACCCGTCCATCGCACTTGTGAGAGTAGATCTAAGCACTGTGTAAGTGACTGACCAAGCAACATCCTATTTAAAGTTATAGTATTCTTCAAAATATATTTGTATTTTCATACTACGAATATATATACATGTATGGAAATCCCGATGGCAATAAACCGAGAATAAACGGCTACAATCGCTACTTCGTGAAAGAAAGAACACCACCGCTTTGTGTGTGTTATTGAAACCCGTAAGTTAAGAGCAGCATCTGTACAGAAAGGTACGAGTTGAATGTCGTTATAATATTTCTGTGCTGAATAAAACCACATAAGAGTCATAATTTATTAATGATTTTCCCCAATCTTATTTCTGCTACCTTTTAAAACCGCTGATGTTTGATGTTAGATATACATGTACGCCCTAATTCGTAAACCAATGGACCATGGAGTGTACACATGCATACATGTACATGTATATAACTGTGGTCTGTTGTTAGTGTATCCAGATTTCTAATTGTAATAGTAAACAACATGTTTGTTGTCTAATTGAATCAGGGCGCAAGCTGATCAATCGGACCACACGCTAAGCTGGCCCGGAATGTTGGAACATAGCGAATCGCTCACCGCAGGACCAACAACGCTGATTGAAAGGTGTGAAAAGAAGCCCCACGGTTTATATTGAGCGGTGCTTTCATGTGGCCACGCGAACACTTTCACCTGTGGCTCCGACACAAAAACTAATGGCACCCGCTTGATGCTTGTCCCAAATCTCCAAGATCAATATTGATGAGTGAGCACAATACCAGTGAAGCGCCCGTGGTTTCAGCGATTGGACATCAAACGCGCTATACTTGTGCCAAGAGGGGATTCGCCCCACTCTAGGTTTTCCCTCGTGGTTTTAATTCTGCTGCAATATCCCACAATGTTTTAGCTTCGTTTGACTCGTGGTAATTAGCACCTGCCAATGATTCAATCACCTTATTTCGAAAGCTTGAAAGGGCAGCTGTAAGTTGTGCACGATGCAGTTCTACGCGACCATCAATTCCACAAAATGGCACAAATCCGTTTTGAGTGTGTATCATTACAGTTTATATATATGTTGTGGGTTTTAACAAACTAAAAGAAAATTACAGATACGTATTCATTGAACAACGCATATCTGATTAAAAACCATGATGTGAATTTAGTCCGTTATCTTACATCCTTTGACCCAACATAATAATGATAAATGTTAACATCTCCACCGCTTAAATTTTATTGAATAGTCCCATCGCACCACAAACTGTAATTTAAAAGCTGCGAAACTTATCAACGATTCTACCATAATACTATTATTTTAGGGGTATGTTCCTGTTTGCTGCCATGCTATGTCCACCTGATATGTAAACTAATTTATTTTGATAGTAAAAATGACTTGCTCCCAACACCAACAAGCTGTGGGCTCGTGCCCCGAGATTGACGTCTTTTTGTTAATGACTTCATTGTATATGCAGCTCAGATATAGTCCTTGGATTATCCCCCTAGAAGATGAGTTAATCCCTAGATCCCAGTTACAGGCCAGAGTGTAGGGTCTGGTGCTGAGGTGAGTGTAACCCGAGTATGCCTGGGTCGAACTGCTCTCATAACAGAAGCGGAGCAACACCATGGAGTAGTCTCCCACTGGACCTATAGCTGAGATGACCTCAGGGAAAACAGTGCAGGTTCCTGGTCAAGCTCTAGAGGGTCAACCAGAGGGTATAGGATTTGTGGCCAACACTCTCTTTGCTATAAGATAATATTAGATTTCGACTCGTAGATGGAACTGGGGAGTAGCATTCATAATTCACCTCGTTTGCATTCATTTGCGCTAGTCTTTCTTCTCGGCTTCTAGTTTGATCATGTTTAGTGAAAGTCCCTTATTATCAAAGCAAAAACAATGCTGTGGGGTAGACGTGTACATTTTTTACTACCATACATTACAATAGTCATACTATTCACTTAGACAAGTTAGTATTTTACCCCCTAATATTTTTAGATGGATCTTCTGGATGGGATAATAATTAAAAAGTGTCCGATTCCCTTTGATTATAATAACGAGAAAAGGGTAAAAATAGGAGTTCCTTCGCTAGCTGATGTGGCTGTGTGCAAAACGTTTGGGAGAGGTAGAATAGGGAAGCTTATATAGGAGGCCCCCAGTGGGAGTGAGCTATGTAGGATCGGGGATCTCCTTGCTAAGGCCCGTCAGCAAATAAACACATGGGTCTGCTTCAGACCAAACCCTGATCACCTTTTCGTATAGCACACACTGGAGTGAAATACATTCCCTAAGACGAGCAAAAGATACAGCCAATATACTATGCCCCACCCAGTACATAGTATAGTATAGCCAGATATCTACTAGACGATTCCTCTTCTGTAACTATCCCAATGATTGTCTTATTCCTGGGGTGTGGGTTCAATGGGTGCGTTTTGAATATAATACCATGGGTTGTTCTGCTGTGAGGATACAATCAAATTCTGTATCACGTTTTAGTTATTGTGGATCCCACAGCTTATATATTTGTAGGCAATGATATATTTCTTTACAATAACATCACGAATGAGAGCGATACTATATAATAATACAATAAATACATCTTTACTGTATTACCTGGTGTACCCATGCTTCACGGATAAAAGAAAATAATGATTAAGAGTTATCGCATTTAAAACTGGTCACCCCAAAATAAATACATAGGCGTATGGATTCGAAATGTCATGTATAATGTCAGAACATTTCAACTGATATAAAAGGATTAAAATCAACAGAGCGCCCATATCTCCCTCTATCTAATCCACCTAAAGTTGAACTCTTCCGAGGTCGTGTGGCAAGGGGACCCCTTACTGCCGTGTTGACTGCATTCTTTCCATTTTTGAAAATATTGATCTCTTAATATTAACTTCGGTTTAGCATATCGCTATAGAGGAGGTGCTCATATGGAAATTCCTTTGGGAACAATGGACGACCCCTCATTGTTTGGGACCAGTGACCTCCCATTCATCAGGGAAAGCAGCTCATTATAAATGCCCAGTAATTTGTTCTTCCATTCAGTATACGCCCCCAAATAAACTAGTTGACAATTGTCATGCATTGTATTTCATCCCGGTTGTATAAAGGTATAGTGATGCCAACCATACCTCAAATTATGTTATTGAGAATGTAGACGCTGCATGGCAAATATTTAACGACTCGTTGAGATTATTTTCACAAAATGAACCATCTATGTCGAGTCTGCCTCATGTCAAGTATACGTGTATTTACAGCAATAATAACCCATACTTATATCATATTATATGTATTACATGCTATTTGGAATACACTACACTGTACACTCTAGGTCCAAACCCTCAGAGCACATAAGAATGGTATGTCTGCCTACATCGCTTATTGCTTTTCCCTTCGTTTGAAGGGACTCTTTCAACTTTGAGCTTAGACTGTGTAGGCTAAATGGGAGCAAAATCTGCCTGTATAATGCCACCATAACATATAACTGTCTTGACGGTGGAGATCAAATTCTGCTGAAAAGGCTTCTCCTCGCATATGATGAACGCTATTCTTTTACAGTTGAAATTCACACCGCAGTGGCTTTTTGTTCTGCGTCCAGCGCGCATCATGGGGTGCAGTGTTTGTAGTCATGCTGCATGGCTCTGGCCATCTTCTTGCCGCTCATATCGCATGCCTTCCACATGCAAACACGTGCGTGCGTTTGCAAACACCCAGCTGACTGGCACTGCCAAAAACTAGCCCTGCTTGCACAATCATAACAAGTGCGAAATTCTGGGAATGTCAGACTCGGGCGACTCCCAAGCTCTCGAGGCTATGTTAGCAGTGTGTCTGAGGGACTCGATCGACGCGAAGGAATTTCGTCAGCACGCGTCGCCGATATGGAGATGAAGCGGGCGAAAGGGATATGTTTATGGATATGGCGATGTTTAGGAAAGACAAGAGGTCGTCTTCAAATATGCGTGTCGCGAGCAGGCAAATAAAGCCTTGGCGATTTGCCCCAATGGAAGATTAATCCCTCCCAAAGTTGTACACATGCGCAAGGATTAAGGAGTCTCTAGGAACTGAGGGACTGCATCACAATTTAAAGAAATATTCGAATATAATGTTTCCCATCCCATCCCATTTTCACAGGCATCCATATTTTAATATCCTAATTTTAATTGGGGGCCATAATTAGTTTATATTATAGAACAGCCAATGTGTTTGCGTCAGTATTGGGCATGTTTATGGGATTACCTGTCAAGAAAACTAACGTCCCCCCCCCCCCCCCCCAAAAAAAGGGATGCATGTTTGGACAAATCTGTCTCTAGTTAAAATGGTATACCTGCCTATCTTAGGAGATCGAATGCCGGAGACCACGGTCGACTGTCCCCTGTTAATACTGTCAACAGTCATTTGACGGTTATCTCCCTTGAAATGGATTTCAAAGTGTTCCAAAATGTTTAAGGTCATCCAAGTAAAACATAAATTAGAGGTGTGACCGTCTTGTTTCCCACTTGTCACTGTACACTAAAGGACATTAAATCACTTATATGGAAATGTTGAGATAACACGACATGAGCATGGCGTCCATAATGAAGACGAATGTTTTCAAACAATAGATACAGTTGCGTATAGCCCAATTATGTGTATCTATAAACATAATAACTGCGCCTGAATGTCTCGAGTTGCTCAATACCACTCTCCTATTCTCTTCTATTGTGAATGGTAAAAAAGAAAACGGTCCAATAGGCTACTAGTAACGAGTAAGAATTTGTGTCTCTATGAAAATGACATTTTTACACCCCTCCCTTGTTTTACATAGCTCGTCCTTGTCACCTGTGATTCACAAGTGTTAAGCTGTTTTCATTGGTTTTGTGTACATTGACCAAGCCACAATAAATCAATCTCACCCAAATACACTGCTCTAACCCTAGAGCAGCGCATATATACACTTAGGGAGCATACACCGCATATTGCAAATGGTTGAAGCTTGCTACTGATAACCTTCATTCTGGCCCATTTTCGCCCTCCACCGTGGACAAAGTCAGAGATCATTTTCAGCCATCTCGGAAACATAACTCAACTTAGGTATTTTCGCAAGAGGAAAAACATCATTCCAAACGTAGGATCAGTGACAATGAATATGTTTTCAATGTATACTATCTTGGCTGTTACTTGGGACACATAAGAATGTCTGTATTCGTGCTGGCATGCCACAGTCGAGCCCCAATCAAAACGAGAACCTAAATATGATATAGGTATACTGGGGATCTGCAGAGTCAGTGTCCCAGTGTACCTGTTTGTTATTGTGTCCCGATTGCAACGGGTCTCGACCTTTTGCCCCAAATCCATAATAGTTATGACAAAATGATATATTGCGACAATGGGCATTAAAAGTGAGTTATTTTTGTAATATGATAATATATTTGGGGAAACCCTATGTTGGTTATAAACAGTGATTGAATTGGCCACTGTTCTTTGTGTATAGCGATAGAAGCAGCAACCACGAAGATTGATGTTACCGTTTTGCCTTGATTCTTCATTGAGTTACATCCCCAACGCCAGATTACTTTTATGTATATGATTTTATTTGAAACACTTCTCCGGGCATCTTATCTATCAACCCTTCCTCAGCATAAAAAAGGGTACATACATCCTTAGAATTGGAGCAAAGTTGTCCAGTCCCTTTAATTCATCACACTGAATTTATTTATATTGCTTGGATAATGTGTAGATAGGTATCCGCCAGCGAGGCACGTGTAGGTGCCCCAAACACCTGAATATTTACCATAACTACACTTGGTCGTATCAGGCACTCACTAACTCCGGGGCTAAGTCTATTACCTTGGTTTCTGTGGCCAATACATGCGATTCAGTGAACCAAGGATGCTCTTTAGATTCAGGATTCTTGATGCCCCTCAGCATCTTTCATCACTCAGTAAAACTGCTCTTTGCCATCCGCTGCGATGCGATTGGCTCTCGCGCGCCTGTCAACGACCAATCAAGGGGCGGGGCCAACCTCCATCAACGGCGAGATGGCATGACTGCGAGCGCCCCACCTCCCCGGAAAACCATGCTTTAGAAAAGTCTTGTGTGGATAGCGAGTGAGAGCAGACGCAAGCCAAGTCTTGCTACAGTCTACATGTTAGCCGGTAGCAACATGAGTTGCGTGGATGTAATGTACCAACCGTATGCTACCTACTTCCCTTACCAACGGCCCTCGGCCGCCAGTCCCGTGGACCCTTTCAAGGTAGGTATCCTTTATCTTATAAACTCATATTTTGAGACCAGTCAGTGATATGGCCCTTGTGGTCTTATCTCTGGAGTGCCTGTTTCTTCCAGTTCTCTCACTGTGTCTAGGACTTACCGCAAGGAGGCTGTTTATATACCGAAGGACATATGTACACAACTGAACTATATGACCCGTAGGGAATGAAAGGATTCTGAGCTACAAGGGTGAGGTGGAGGAGGAGGAAGAGGTGGAGGCTGACGATGCTATACTACGATGGCAACTAGCTGCCTCTATTGAAGAAGGTGGGGGTGAAAGGAATTCCAGGTGAAAAATTGTTCAGAATTCCGAGGAATTTGCCCTGCTCAGATGGCATCCGATGTCGGAGTTCGGGGAGATGACGTATAACTGTTCTCGTCACACATGCGTTTCATAATCCTCAGATTGAAATTATAGATGAGGCGATTATCCGATTACTGGTCAGGAATGTCATTCATTTAACGATCAAGGGCATCAATGGAATGATCTTATTTTCAGTGCACATCTCCATTAGGATCCAAGAAAAAGATCTCTCGCATGGTTCGTATGATCATCATAACCCATTGCGAAGGATCGTTGAGTCTGATTATCACATTTTGATCGGCGTTTATTAAGCCCTTTTAAAGCTCAGGGAATCCCGGGGGATCGACTAATAGGCCCCATTGATTGTTATAAAAAATAACAGGCGATTTGTGGGCGAGAATTGGTCGAGCTGGCTAGATATTTAACCTGTTCTCTGACACACTTTGGTTCCAAGGCATTCCTTGGCGAGCATGCCATGAAATTCCTCCAGATTCCAGGGGAGTCCTCTGTTGTGTGGGCCCGCGTGTGATTGACATTTCTTTGTCCCTTTTCGCCTCCTCCACTAAAAAGACACCCAATCCGCAGAGAAGATTGAAATGTCAGATGCAATCTGCTAAAATAGCTCCTGGTTTGAATATATGTCTATTTAGCAGATATTCTTGTGTTTGGAATGTCTAACCTCTTAGTGTTTTCTCTTCCTTTCATGCTTCAGTTAAATAATAAATGACTAATGGTAATGCAGGCCTACTGTTGTTCATTTTCATTTATAGATTTAGACAATTGCAATGATCGATATATACCGCCCCCCCCCCCCCCAACCCTTTCGCGATGGTTTAATTGGTTTGACTTAATGGGACTGAATCATAGGACATGATCATCTTAAGAGACTATTAAAGTTTTAAGGGATTAATTCAAACTAATATGAAATGGTTAAATAGGAATGATTTTCTGGTTCGCTCTCCGAGACTTATTATAATTATAATTATAATTTGTTATTATTATCATTATCATTATCACTTACAATCTTTATATAGACTGGTGTTATGTTATGCTCGTCAGCATCTGGATGCATCCACATGATTATGTTTGCCAGCAATGATTGTATATTGTTAGCACCGGACACAATAATTATTAGGCACAGAAATTGCAGAAACAAACAACCTTCACGCGTAGTAGTGATATGGTAAATTTTAATAGTTCCATAGTGGCAAGATTGTATGTTTGGGGATGGCCGACTGCAAATGAACTCAATGTTGATAATCACGAACACGAACAGAGACATGTGCAAACTAGATGGATGGTTCCTCGAATTGTCTAGGGCCGCCATTAAAGTCAATCAATTTGAAATTCTAAAGTCGAAGATGTAACCCAATTCCGCTTCATAGATACACTCTGCACGTGGTGGAATATTAATGATATGTTTTATGAAGAAGGCCAGGAAGTTTTGACAAGGCAGATATTGGGGATGAACAGTTGTTGTTAGATGTAGGGCGAAAAACCTGGTGTGTCCCACTTCTAGTTGCCCCTTCTCCAGCGCTCTTCTACTGAGCTGTCATTGTAAGGAGACTTTTTGGAGCAGATGCTTTCATGACACAATACTGGTCCCTCCAACCAATATGGGGCGAAATATAGCGTAGTTTAACAGAATAACCTTTAAAGGTGCTCTTCAAATATGAACGCAAACTTTACAAAGTATTACTACTTTATTTTTATATAATATTCAACTTAACAAGATTGAATTTTGTTTTCATTTTGTCAAATCATAGATTTCTTCTTTAATATTCTATGGTCAAATGAGTGTGTTATACTAGGTGTAAATGACTGCTTGATTATTTTTAATGTGTCATGAGATACACTCATGGCTCCATTGTTCCTGTTTGGGGCGTTGAACTAAATTTTTAAATGTGAATGAACAAACATGTTTTATGGAGTAAATTATGATTTTCACATTTCATTTTATATTAACAAAAGGGAAAACAGGTTTTCTTTGTGTATCATTTATTCATATATATGCTATAAATAAGTATATACAATAAATCTATTCTTGTATTATTACAGAAGTATTCTTCTATGAAAACGGACCCACTGGATACGTCGGGTAGCCTGTACACCGCCGCCTCCACCATTCCCTCCATGGCAGCTGCCCTCTCCAGTAGCCAACATGCCTCCCACTCTTCCTCTTCTGCGGGCCACAGTAACCTCCATCATGCCCCATCCTCCAGTCCGGTGGCCACTGCCCCCTCGTCAGTGGTCACCAAGCTGGAGGATCCAACTTCTCCCCTCCCCCATCAGCAACATCAACAACAGGACGCCAGACACAGACACCCCGGGGGAAGCAGCTCGAGCACGACCACCTCGGCGGCAGGTGGAGGCTCCGGGTCCGGGGAGAAGAGTGGCGGGGGAGTCGAGGGCCCGTCGGGTCCGACCAACGCCCAATACCTGAGCACAAACTGCGTTCTGTTCACATACTACGCCGGCGATGTAGCGGCCAATGTGGATGAACATTTCACCAGGGCGCTCTCGCAGGGATCCAGCGCCTCTGGATCGCCTCCCTACCACGACGGTTCCAGCCCAACGCACGACGGCAAAACTTCCGCGTGGAAAGGCAAGTATTTAAGAGCATTTTCTTGCGCATAACGTGCGTGCTGTGTGTGATGTAGGCCTATAGTCTCTAACAGAGCTCAGTCATAC
The DNA here is from genome assembly GCA_942159475.1 of Sthenelais limicola. Taxonomy (NCBI): domain Eukaryota; kingdom Metazoa; phylum Annelida; class Polychaeta; order Phyllodocida; family Sigalionidae; genus Sthenelais; species Sthenelais limicola. Next base: position 70,289,417 of record OW804097.1, on the reverse strand, counting down.
ATCAACAAAATGTATCTATAGGTACATAGATAAAAAAAAAATCAGGCGCACATCCTGATCTAGCAGATATAGTATTTCCCCCGCGTCTGCATGGTATAAAACCCAGCAAGCTGAAATTTCACGAACGAACGAAATAATTCAGGTCGTTAATTTATATATGCAAATTGTCTATACCCATTACCCGTAATGAAAGATACTCGTAATGTGATATTCATTCAGAATTACTTACAGTGGTGTATACTCATGAGAAAATACCACATTCAAACTTTTACCCATATCAAATTACATTATTTTACAAAATAAACAGTATGTGAATCAGGGAGGTATATACATGCAACACATCTGTAGTAATATAAAACTGTTGTGTCGCTGAATAAGTTCCTACATAGATGGTTAAATAGCAAGGCCACAACTCGTGCGCCTGATTATACAGGGTATGCGAGTCGGGCATTTAGGAATATACAGTTGCCTCCCTATATCCCAACTTGTTTATAATATAAGCCTCGTTATAATGTGATTAACAACTGGTGATCACCGGATCTGCAACTCTGTCGCAATCGGACAAGACTAGAACACGCAAGCACACGCCGAAACCATCATGTAATCCTGTAAATTCGCCCTGTCTACTTGTCGTTCTTGCACCAGTTGCCTCTCGCAAATGCTTTCCATCTGGGTATAATGAAAAGCATGTTGTAGCGCCCCGCGGACACTTCGCGATGGGAATATTATAGATTTATATGCGCGTAGAAGCGAGAATGATGGACCAGCGTAAGACGCTGTTAGAATAGCTATCTGTATTTGAAAACCCTGGCACATCATCAAATGACGAGTTCTTCTTGGTGTTCTTGAATCTGAGCAGCGTGTTCTGTATATACGCAGGGACAATGTCGCACTTAGTATATACATGTATGAGCTTTTTTGCCCCCCCCCCTGTTCTGAGGTTTAAACGGTTAGAGATGTTACTATACTTTCTGGGTATGATATACGATCTATAAGACATTACTTACAGAGGAAACTAATAGGAAAATGAGTTATCTTATAATATTCTCCTATGATATCTGGTATCGATGACAGCAAAATGGTAATTGTATTGTTTGACCATAAGAGGGAAAATCAGTAAAATACAAGTATATTATAGGATGCAACTTTATAACTTAAGCCTGATTTTCATGTACCTTCCTATCTCACAGTATAATAAGAACAAAAGGATGCATTTCTCACCTAGCCCAACTTGACAACTCGATCTAGCCTCCTCGAAGTGAAATTTGGAGATTCAAACTCATATTCAAGTACAACGTACCATTCGCTATTTTGCGCTTTGGTATGTTACGAAGTACTGAGGGGGCATATTTCTGAACATCGCAACTTGTGGCATTAAATAAATAGCAACAAAATGGAGCTGGCCCAAATGCATACATGTATGTACTTGGAGGCGACGTATATATGCCGGAAAGAACGCGTCCCTTTCTGTTCAACAAGGCGTTATAAAGCAGACTCCTCCTTCTTCAGGAGGAGGTCTATGTGGTCTCCTCCTGTCTACCAGACCCCGTGATTCTTCACGTGGAGGAGAAGTTGTTTTATTCTCCAGTGCACATCGCTGAGCACAGCTTCACGTGCAGTGTGTGTGGTAAAATTTCCCCTGCCTCAAACCACATCCACACCTTTCCATGCGATAATTGCCAAGATTTTCACATGAAAATACTCCACATTTCATAACAATCAAATAATGAAGAATGTCTACGAAGCAATAATGATTGTATCAATAAGTCACGATGTTTAATCAGTCATTAGAAGCGGGTAAAAAAGAATAGAATGGCACGATGTGTTGGAGGTCTCTGACCACACACGTGCAGTCAGAAGGAGGTAAGAAATTGTGTTTCCTCTCATTATGTTCTTCATTCCCCTTCAATGGTCACTTAACCTCTTCGAAGTCATTTAAGTATGATTCCCCCACCAGTACAACAGGAAACTGTTTCTCTTCCTTTTCACACCTGCTTGTAGTTTACATGTATACGGGGAGTATCCAACTGGACAGAACCAGTGAATGATTTATCAGAAAACATTTAATATTCACTGACATTCTGTCCATATTGGAGACCCAATTCTATCATGATGGATGTCTCTCCTTGACGTTCACATATAGACCCGCTCTCAAAGACTTCACGCTTATTCATGATATACTGCAACGCTTTAGATAATGCTTATCAAATGAGACGTGAGCATTCATACATTAACGGAAAAAACTATACCAATGTCGGTTATCAAATATTCAAAATTGGTCTGATTTATTAGAAATATATAGGACCATATAAATGGCCTGTCAGTTTATATAGATAGCATAGTATAGACTGGGTTTTATAGGATAGTATAGACATTATATATATGTGTGTATACATGGGAATCCTCTGAAGGGTATGTAAACCTAGCAAGCTGGAGTATAAGTTTGGCTGTGTAATGAAAGCCTGGAGGCACCGGGAGAATCGAACATCTCCAGCCACACTCATTACCTCATTCTCAAACAGACAGACACCAATCACACGCCTCCAGCTGCAAGCCTGGAGAAAGATGTTAATATGTTTAACAGCTCCAGCGTTTAAACTGATATCTCCTGTAGGCAAGACTTGGAGAGCTTGTGTATAGATGTTGGCACATAAGAACGCGTGCACGCACGTCCCCCTCGCACGTGTGAGCAACAACTATACATTCATTGAGGGAGAGCTAGGTTGGAGAGATTCATTCTCAATCTATGCTTCAATTAACTTTTATCTCCAGGTTAGTGCGCGCAGAGGGAAACTAATTTCAGGCAAAGGGAAGAACTTCACTCGAAGTCCCAGTAGTAGGAAAGATCCCATGCAGATCAAGATGGGGAAGGTGATCTAAATTATTGTAATTTATTACTGGGTAATTTGGATGTGCAGGCTAGTATCAGTTGATCTATATTAATATAAACATCCAAAACACACATCACATTAACGCTACCAAATTACTGTGCATGTTTGCAACCGATACAAAAACAAACCAAGTGGCTGAATCCGTAGCAAAATAGCACAATAGAATCTAGATTTGCGATAGGGACAGGAAACCGCTGGATGGCTGAAATTCATTCATTAATTCATATGCTAACACGACGAATTTATCATACACCCTAGAGTAAAACAGATCTAACTCTTAAGAATCAACTATGCGACCGAATAATCATTCTCGAAGCGTGCATGCAATCAAGATAATTATTTAATTGATTGAATGATTTCAGTCTATAGTACCAATTGGTTTGAATCTGTATCAATTCATCCAGGCAGACCTTGTATGTATAGGTTATCTTTAAATGATGGTCTGATCTTTCACAATCCATAATAGAAGGATTTCTAAATCATGTTTATAGGAAATCCGAATACGATGAATATTGTACATGAATATATTATAGCATGAGACATATCCAACACAGAAAAAGAACTATTATGATTAGGTCTCCTAAAGCTCATAATTATATTATAAGATATTGTACAAGTACAAATGCAAACGTTGTGATAAATCTTAACCAAATTGTCCACGACATGACACACTGACAGTTATAGGTAGTGACCACATGAGTGGCTTGTGGCTTCATTTAACCCCTCTACTGCGTTTCCTGTCCCAATATTGAGGGCTTTTACCCGCAGGAGGATGTTTGGGTCAGCAAGAACAACTTACCGGTCACATTAGGCACGGAGGGGGGCTAACTGGCCGCAGGTGTTGATAGGTTTCACCAATTAGCCAGGTGTGAAAACCAATGGGAATTTTATTTCCAGAGTTCAACTTAATCCTGAAAAAGGGTATATATTATTCTAATCCGGTCAGATACACATGGACGTGTGCGATATCGCCAGCGCGAATAATAAGACGATAGAATATGATTTTTGTTGTTGTAATGGTATAGATAGCGTTAATTCCAACTTGGCAGCCTTCTATATAAGGTTGCGCTTGTTCCATTTGATATTTGTGTTATTTGTATTTTTGTTTATTTCAGCAAAGACATGTCCCCGTTTCATAACAATCTGCGAGCTCAATATTTAACACTTAAAAAGATACTCGCAGATTGTTATGATTTACATTTTTATTAGTCTAGGTTGAAGCCAGTTAAATTAATGTAACACAATAAACTAATAACAAACATTCCTCTGATATATTTTACCTTATTCAGGGTTAGGCCATTTAATTTATGAAAGAAAGGCCCTAGAACAAAGTAAAACACATCACCACTTGGCGCGCATGCGTTAATTTGTCACAACAGTCCCATACAGGTGAAATATTCCAGGTTATATACAAAATTATCATATAATCACAACATATATTCGTATTATCTGTGTTAGATTTTAGAGTTCTAAATCATTATTCATGACCCCTTATCTCCTATTGTATTTATAGTATAATGTAATCAACTGCATTAGCTCCGTAACACTCTGCCTGGCGGAATCATGAACATTATTTACATGAGGCAATTACAAGTCAATTTTCTCGCATCGGATGCGAAATAAAACAGTTGATCAGTTTACATTTATCTCGGGCTCGGGTTTCCTCGGGCTTGTTTAATGCACGTGGCTGGATTATCGGTCCCTCACCCCGGCCACTCGCCGGCCACGCGCCCGTTTGATCATTGATCCACCTGTGTGCAGTGAGGGACCACTAGTACTGCCCAGCGGTCAGTCTGTCTGTCGGTCCAGCAGAGTGGAGGCAGGCTCGCCTCCTGGCCAACCTGTGTGCGTTGGTTTAGATCCACTGACCGCACGGACAGACGCGTGCCTACCACGCTGAGCGCCCGGTGTTGGTAACAGAACCTCCGGCTGCTTCGTGTTTCCTCACCTGCCTCCTGTCTCGCACCATGCCCACTATTATAGCTAGGTTATGCTTGCTACCTGGTCGTATTGGAGTTCACCGTTCTTTCCGCTTTTTAAAACTTTGATTATGAAACGATATTGGTATTTACACATATTATTTATGGTGTCATTTAAATCGACCTAAAGCATAGATTATATCCCTGTGAACAGCGATTAAAATTAATGAATTTATAATTGACAATGACCAGCCCATGCGCCAAGAAAGATGAAAAGCTAATTTTGGCTTGACAATGAGGAGATACTTATACTAAATTTAGTGTATAGTGTGCCAAGAGATGTGCAGAAAGGTTTCAGGTAGTACATAGGTGTCACTGTTTCCTAATACCTTCAATTGCATCCGTCAAGCTGTTGTAATAGGTGACAGTTGCCTGAGTGATGGCCACTTACAAAATGGGAATGTTTCCATGGCGATAGACGATTAGCACAATCCTGTTCCTACATCATTTAACATGACCTACAAAGCTTGATCACATGTTGGGCAGCTATAGCATCGTGCTATGTAGGAAGAATAATCAGGACATCCTTTGTACTTTGATGAGGCGAAGAGGGTGGATATAATTAGAATCACGAGCTATCAAACGGATGGGTATGGTGGTCTTTCATGCATTATTCGCGCTTGGTATACACAGTGTCGCGTAAACGTATAGCAAATCTTATGATTCGTTAGTTATTAAACAGGTTTAGAATGTAATAGAGTTGTATGAACATATATGGGTTGATGGTTCTTCTTGACTCGTCGGTGTTGTTACTGTATCCATAATTTCTCCAACAATATTTAAGATCACATAGGCCACCAATTCACAGTCCCCTGCAATAACAATTGTGCAGTGCGAAAGTTTCAATTTCTGTTTAGATAGAATCGTATTAGAGAATCGCATACGGAGTATCAGGTCGGAGTATAAACACTGTAAATAAGTCTAGCAACAAAATATCAGAACAACTCAAGAAGAGTGGAGCAGTTTTCACTTTCAACACACAGTAGTGAATGTTTATGGTGTAACCCTTTCTCTCCCTCTTACCTGGTCTGTCCCTACATATGATCTACCTCCTAACTGATACCACAGTATCATGTCGCCGCACCAGGTGAATCTTATATCTGCCCCACTCCACACAGCCTGTCGGCGGCCTTATCACCTGGATGGGTGGGGTGTGAAGGAACCACATTTAACCGGCGATAGGCCGCGCGCGCCCGGTAGACAAACCGACTTCTGGCCTATCTTTGGTCTCCGACAGAAACCATCTTTCAGGTGCTGCTTATACAGATGAGGATTTATTCACATCTGAGAAGGTTATGCTGACAGAGGGGCCGGGGTTTATTTACTATAGCAAAAGGGGAGAAAGGATGACAGATTGATGGGCTTTTGTGTGATTATTATGTCATTTTTGCAACCAGCAATCCCATAACACTTGCTATTCTGCAGTTTGCCATGTATATACATCTCCACCTCTTATATTTTGTCACTAATGGAGGGACTCGCTATCTGCTATCTGTGTTGTAAAGCAATTGTTAAGTACACCCACGGTGACTTGTGTCGGCTCTAGCAATTAATGTTAATATCCCTCTCCTTCTTTCTTCCTCTACAGCCACATCACCAATGGCCCAACGGAATTTCCCAGCGTCGTTTTGGAACTCCGCCTACCAACCATCCTCCTCATCCCTGGGTCACGACCCCTTAGGATCTCTTCACACGACCCCAGGCGATGCATATATGACGTCACAGCTCCATTCAATGTCGTCACTCGGCAGCGACCCTTGGCGTTACTCTCTGTCGTCACAATCCCACAGTGTGCCCTACAGTCACAGCCACCATAATGTACATGACATGGCATATGCCGCCACAATGGCAGGGACCAGTCGGTTTCAGCCGCATTATAGTTCCCTTTTAGGGCCAGCCGGAAGGCTGAGTAGTGTATCAGGACAGTGTGACCTTGGCAAGCATGCTGTTGATGGTTGGAGTAGTAGATACCACCCAGAAACACTATCTTCTAGTTTACCAAGTCACCACGACACCACACATCACCTCCACTCAGCCATCACAGCTGGTAAGTACGTACTCTTTTTAATATATCTAGATCTGCGTGCTTGGTGAGAAGAAAAAGAGATCTACCCATCCCCTGCCGAAACTATGTAACAACTTGGAAATTGCTGTGATTTACTAACCAGGGAACTTAGTGATTGAGAAGGCAGTACTAGAAAAGCGAAACGTGATTTCTGAGGCGGGCAACCGAGGAGCATAGGCCTACTGACAGATTATTTTCTAGTGTGAAAAGGCTCAAGAGGATGTTTATGCTGCGAGCAATGCTTCACAGGTCGTAACCATGATCTTAAATTAGAACGTTGGCTTATCAATGAACTAGCTCTATTCTGGATAGATATGAATGATATGACCAAGGATTTGACATGCAGGGACAGGTTATTGTCAAAGAAACAATGCAATCTTATGCAGTGTTTTGGGAAGCCATTAAATGAGAATTCAAAACACAGAGCACTCATGAACAACCAATTAGACATCCTTTTCCTATAAATTGAAATTTAGGAATTATAGTTGAACACAGATTTTTTTGTCATATGAGTGCTACTTCTTTCTGGGTTTCTCAAAATCAACGTTAGTCAAGAGCTGTAGGTAGAATTAGTTTCGCGTGATAAGCCTATGGTTGGGGAGCTGAAGAAAGACGCAAAGTGACATAAAAGATTTAGAGATCTGCCGTAGGAAAGAAACTAATACCTTTCGTTTGAAGTGTAATTAAATCGAGACTCGTGTGTCGGATAAATGTGTGGTACCAAGATATAAATCAGACATGACAGATGGAGGCCACCTCAATGAAAATAAAACCCAAGGCGGAGAAAAATTCATTGAATATGTTATAGCCAAGGAGCGGGCGGCCCTCGGCCCCAGATTGTAATTGTTGTTATCGCCTCCCGCCGTCCCGGCTATAATGAATGCGGCCCTATGTCTGCCAGCACGGGGTTACAAGAGCAACTTGTTGTCACCGGTTGCCATGGGGACGTCGCGTCTCCATGGGAACGTTGGCGTTGGTATGAAGCTCATCTCCTGTGGATGAGAATGGTGGCCTCTTGCTCACGTCTTTCACGACCGCACCCTCTAGCTTCTGGCCGACCAATAAACCATGGCCTCAGAGAGAGAGAGAGAGAGAGAGAGAGAGAGAGAGAGACGAGTTGGAGGAGGATGTGGGTGAACGAACGACTCAGTCCTTAGGCCCCCGTCCCCGTTTTAATTCCCTGTTTCTTCCCAATCACCTTTATCACATGCACGGCCTAATTTCCACCCTCACCCTTTACGAAATGAAGCCCATTGGAAATGCCCCTGCCTTCCTACGCCAAATCCAATTCCCTGTCATCGTTTGATGTTGGAGAAGTATAATTGGGATGAATACAGGTTGAGGTTTTGTATTCATTGTGAGCCTCGTGGGAGATCGAGTATCAAACAGTGACCAAGCTTTTATTGTAAAAGCTGCATGGCGGGACACCATCACACTGGTCTCACATTCGCAACCAGGTTCTCCAGAGTTTTATTGTCATTTGTGCTATAGACTTCTAACGTTTAAATGGGAGCAAGTATGGATACATGTACTGTGATGAAAATTAATATTTTCAAATTTCACCAATAACAGTTCAGACGTAATACCAGTGTGTTTATCATCAAGCCTTCAGAAAAACCTATGCTTGATTTCAACCCGATTCTATGAAGTTTTACTATTAAGGAAACAGTTCATATTAATAGTTGAGCCAACATTCAGAACGATCTCTTCATAGATGTACCTGCAGATCGTACTTCTATAATGCAGGTTACAAACAACAGTGTAAAATATTTCTGCCCCAGGAGGTCAGGATATCAGCAGATTTCTAAAGTTGTGTGTATTAACTCTTATAGTCTGTCCTATTTTCCGCTTTGTCACGTGATCTACGACCAGCGGAACACTAGATCGGAAGGATAAATGAGGTGGCGGTTAGAAGGCGGCAGTAATAATAGTGCGGCGCACGCGCACTTAGGGCGTGGATAATTGTCGTCTGCTAGTTGGAACATTCCTCTTACCTGGAGACGCGCTCTGCTAGCAGCGCCAGCACAATAACCCCTATTGTGCGCCCGTCACCGCCTCCCGATTACTCGCCAAGAAAAATTAATAAGAACACAAAATCGATCTCTAAATAAAGTGCACAATTTATTGGCCTTGTAGGAGAGGCAAGTAGATCGTGGGGAGTATGAAGGGATGGCAAGTGGATGCTCTATCCACTTCCGGTCCTCGATCCCAGCGTTTCTTGTCCTCTCGGAGCCCAGCTTTGTTTTCTCAATTTCCTCATTGCACACATCCTTTGAAATGAATATAAAAGCGACAAGTACGCAGTGGGGGAAGAGCGACTCTCGTGATCTACGAAATTGGATTTGCCAATTGGTCAAAAAGGCTTCCGTAATGTATTCCTCAGATGATAACATCACTGACGCTCCCTATTGCAATAAGACGCGACCCGTGTCCACAGGACTCTTGCTATATAATTTCTTTATCTCGATTACCTTTCACAACCTAACTTATCGTATAATTTTTTCGCTATTCCCTTTGGCCCGTCAGGCTTTAAGTGGTTGAATCGGCATGAGAATTGGAGATGAAAGTCAAGCAACACGATAGCGAAGCCGTTATCAGTGTTAGGACGCTGTGTCTATGCCATCCATCACCATCTTCCTATACTACTCATACCCACTCCCCACCCCTGCCCATCTCACCAACAGGCCTGTACACATCAATCATCCTCGTATTTGACAGCTTTCCTCCAGGTCTTATCTCTGTAAACAGCAGCGGGGCTGATAACTTAAAACATGACAGGAATTCCTCTTATACACATACTCAGGAAGCCATAATCTTCTATAATATATTTTAGGGCCAAACTCTTATTCTCTAATGGTTGGACGAATCTAAATTGATTTAAGAGCAATTATTGTTTATGGTTTCTGAGATTATTCTCGTTATTAGCAAAAGGTTTACAATCGGCAACAAAGTATGTATACATTGATGATGGTATATACATCTGCGCACAGTTGTACCTGACGTGTATACACTGACAAACGCATTTGTCTTTGTTATCAACATGACATCTTTAGAATTACTCAGTTCAGTTAAAATGATCCAGAAAGGGTTGATCTAGAGCAGGTGTGAACCTAGGAAGGAAAGCGATGATCCTGAGCGAAGGAAGGGTAGGGTGAGAAATGAGAGATGTGTTTCTGGCTCATAGCGATAATTAACTAGTTTAGTAAACAGTGCCTGGAATTACTGGTGTTTGGCAGAGTGATGAACAGCAGGATGAATGCCAGATTGTGAATAGGCAGTCCATACACTGGGTATGTACGTACCGTATGTATAAATACAAGAGCTATAGTGATGAGATGGGGTATAAGGATCGGGGAGGGAAGGGTATATAGGCTGGTTGAAGTAGAAGAGTATAGAGTGGCAATTGCGAAGAAGAAGCCATGTCATGCGAATGGGTGACGGAGACCAACAGCTGCCATCCTAGAGAAAGCAAAGGCTCTGAGCCAGGAAGTAGATCAAAACATAGAGTCACTCAGCTAATCAGTGAGCAACACAAGCCACTCTCATCAGCTCGCAGCTCCGACTAATGCAGGCTAGACTCTAGACAGCCAACTCACATCATCCCTGGAATGTGCATGCTATAGTTTTGAGCCATGATAGGACTAGCACACACATCCATTCCTTTATTTTGAGCCCACAGCATTCACCATCTCCCAATACACATGCTCTGCGTCAAAATATAAAATAAATCCATTTCGTTCCGTCAGTTTTTTTTATGTCGCGCCGTACGTATGGCGCTGGCTTTAATGCAAATTAAATATGGCTTTTCAACATGCCTGAAATGCGCGGAATCTTGCGAGAGTATGCAAATTGCCTTCATGTAATCACAAATATTCTCTTCCGCCCTAAAAATCATGTGGATTCATCTGGAGCTAGGAATTATCTGGCATCTATGCCATAGATCCATGAAAAAGATTGGTGATTCGAACCGACTGCAGGGTACATGCACAAGTGGATATATTACATGAAATGGACTTTTAATCCGATATGTAACATAGGCTAATCAATTATCCCCCTGTCTAAACTGCACAAGCGATATCTCTACTCATACATCATACACGTTTACTCGGAGCCCCTTGCTTTCCAGCCTCCGCAATTTTATCATTGGTGTCAAGGAGATGTTTTCCTGGCATATATTTCTCAGCGGTGTATCGTCCTATGGTCTCTCCGGGGACACTTTTAAAGTGTCTCTGTTGGAGGTACCTGTCGACCAGTAGTAACTTCTACGTTTACAAGCGAGCAAATATCGTTGAATATCCGAGTGAGAAATGAACGCGGGGTCGAGACCCGAACCTTCAGGGAATGTATGGATTCTCGACATGAAGGAGGGTAGACGGGTCGGCAGGTAACGAGGTTACATCAGAGTTTTAGGCTAAGCCAGCGGTGAAATGATGGACTGTTTATCATTATTATTGCAATGGTGCAGCACATAAAGGGCAGAGACCTAAATATACGGACTAATAGAAAAATATTGGCGGAGAAATTGAGGATAATTTATGACTTTTAGGATTTGATGCAAGCAGTGATCTTGATAATTCGGTTGGGGTTTGGCACCTGTTTGGATAGGAATCACATGGATTAACACAGCACGTAGATTATAAGCACTAACCTTTTCAATGCCATACATTCAATACATTTTAGAGCGTGATAAAATTAATTATTTAAATGTCTTTTAAACTATCTTTAGCCAAGTGTAATCTCTCTGAATGAAATTAACTTGATCGAACACATGAAGTAAGATTTGTAATCGATTACTTAATAATAGGAAAGGAACATGTCAATGCATTTTATTCATATTTCCTCCTTTTCTCTATTTCCAGGTGGTATTGAGCCAGCCGTGCAAGAGCCAAGCAAGGACCTTTACTGGTTTTGATCATCCCATTCCCTGAATGTAGTGACAGACCGAACTGTTAGCCCACTTACTACAAACACAGGAGCATAGTCCGCCATCGTGGATGGTCGTACCGGTAAAGGGGTGATTTATTCGCCCCATTAAAGCAGAGGGGGACCATTTATATCGAGAGCTGAGATAAATGTAATTGGGTCTGACAAGGATGAACAGGGACTGAGAGGAATGAGAGGGAAAAAAGAAGAGTGACAAATGATTTACTGATCTTGTTCTCATCGGATGCTCACATTGAGTAATGATCTATCGGTGTGCATAGCGTTTTGCAATCTACTGACGCGCCAGGCACCGTTGCCTAACACTGGTGTTATCCATGATCTTTTTGTCTGCCTCAATATTTTAAGGCTTGCAGTTTATGACAAAAAAACAGGAAAAAATATGTAATTGGTCTCAACTTTGATACTCCAATACTTAAGGTTTATAGATACAATCCTCGGAAAAATACAATAGCCTGTCTTGTTTTTTTGTTTTTTTTATAAAACGTGAGAAGTATTCAATTTGGTTAAACATGGTTTTCAAAAGACTACCGGAATTAAATATAAACCGATGTAATAAAACAATGTATTTAAACCAGTTGGCATTTCACAATGGATTCCAAAGGACAGTATAATATATGTACTTTTTCTTATCTGAATCACTGCCATTCCAAATATTATTCTCTCTCAAGAAAGCGTGTGTGAAAGGGGGAATGGGAATCGTTGTTCTCTATTTTTGTACAGTATTTAAATCGTAGATGACCATCGCCTCCTCGACAGAGAAACTGACCAGCGTAAGGTGTATTTGCCATGGCCTTGTACAGCATAACTTAACGACTCATCCACAATCATCATTCTCATCGATCATCAACACATATCACAGTCCTTTTATTCATCCCTTCACTTCATCCCCGATTCAAATGAATCCCATTGGGAGTATGTATTTATAAGTAAAGCTATTTCTCTTGTTCATTGGTGACTTGATTATTGAACCTGCAAGACTTTCCCTTGGTGTATATTTTGGCATGTCACATTTAAAAAACGAACTTTATTCATCTTACAAATGGGAAATAAAACGGAACACAAAGACCTCAAATGTTATGTTATACAAATGTTGTTCAGCATTTTCCCTTGGAAATCGAAACCAAGCAAATTTGAATTCGCATTCAAATAGAGCTTGGCTTGGGTAAAAGCCAAAATATTATGAAAAACAAACAAGATTTTTTAATACATCCCACCTATATTTTTTGTTCACAAACTCCTTAGATGATACGAAACATTTGTAATGGTGTATTTCTCTGTTATACTGCTGAATATTTATCAGACGTTCACTCACTGGATTATCTCATATAAACCTCACAGGAAAACAGAGTGTAAAAAGATACTATATTGTTATGTATTATTTAATTTTCCTACAAAATGTTTCTTACGCGTTAAACTTTAAAATGCTGATAAACATGGACCTGTTCGAGAGGGTTATGATATGTTGTATTTTGTGTTATAATGTAATTTGAGTCTAGTCTAAAGATGGTTTGATAAAACTATGGAGGATATTCATCCACTTCAATGATATAGTGACCCCTTATGTGTAAATAATTGTATAGTGATGGTCCATTCATCGGTTGCTGTAATTAAGAAATAAATTTATTTGTAATTAAAATGATATGCATTGTGTTTTATATTCCATTGTTCCATTTTCAAGTACACGCGGTGAATATGTTTGACGAAGTAGTTTAAGTAAGCTCTCTGTATCCCTGTATAGATTACCTGTATTTCGTTTCTGCTAAAAGTTTCCATTCTGTCATAGGTTAAGATCTAACAGATTCAATTGATGAGAGCAATTGGGATAAAACATACCGACAGATGGAGGTATACAAAAAAAAGCAATTTCGACTGACGAGATAATAAACAATCACATATCTGGCGCGAACAATATGGCACAAATCTAGGCTCTTAATTTGGGGCTATATCATATAGCTGGGCGAGGAAGACGTAATGGAAGAGTCTGGGCATGGGGAATGATTGAGTTAGTTTTCTAATGCTCTCCTCTGTAGTTGCTGATATCTGAGACTGGTTACTTCAGATAGTGGAGTATCTGGTGCTACTGTGTTGATTGCTTACCCAATAGGTGGCAGACTCAGATTTGTGTCCAGACCTCATCTCTCCTGGCTTCGAGTTAAGCGAGTAAACAAACTTTGGGTGAATCCAACCAGGTCATGTTTCAGATAATCTCCCGATTCGTGTAAGATGTTTCAAGTATCGAACATCAGATTAAGACTTTATTGTCTAAAGTCCCATGACAAAATCAGTAAACAAACTCTGAGGATTCACCCCAAGCAACTCTTTCGTTGACCTCTTACCTTTGAGCAACTATAAAAGGATTCTGTCACTGGAAGAAAGATCCCACAGTAAACCCTATCCTACTAGTATCTAAGTAACATAAATAATTGTATCACCTTTTGATATAAGAAAGGCGAGTGTTCATGCTATGGAACAGCATATCGCGGAACATTCCCTGTCGTTTTTTGCAAACTGTCTGTTGGGAAACTTTCCACAATACTTTCCGAAAAATTGTTAATATCGCCAAGTTACAGATGTTTTCAAAACTCCCAGTTCTTATCAATTATTCAGTGAAGGACTGTCTTATATATGATAATAAAATAAGACTGCAGGGGGTTCCTTTGAGCTGCTCGTTATAAATCATAGGGCCTGAGTTTAACTCCTTTGTCTCTGTTTTATTGATGGGATTAGACGAAAGGTATGATAAAGAGTAGGACCACACGCAGGAGGAGGGGTCCATCCATCCTGGATCAGCACAGGTGCAAGAGCGACCAGGGATCATCTCCGGTTCATCCTCCATCATCCCTGCCAGGCTGACCAAGGCAGGGGAGCTCTCCTTATCTGTTAACTCCTGCTTCTCACCCTCTAATGCCGCCTCGTCCCTCTTCTCTCCCTCTCCTTCTTTCTCATGTTCCCCTCTTGTCCCTTATTCCCCCACCCGACCTTCTCTCTCTCTCTCTCTCTCGCTCTCTTTCTCTCTATTTCTTTCGCCTGACTTCAGGAGTACCAAACCGATTTTAGTTATTATGTCTACTGATATGTTGCTCTTTGGGCCTCTTTCTATTGAGAATATATTTCCGTTTCTTATAAAAGTGCCATTCCATCATGTCTGATGAGCTAAATTACCTGTCATGATTTGAGTTTAGTCCAAGTGTATTCTTTGTTGTGAAAGCGCGATATCCACTGTAAAATTACCTACACATAGAGTTTCAGGAGTTATTGTATACACCAATGACCTTCAATATTATCAGTATTACTCCCAACATTGGTGTCTAATCGGCAGTTATACCCTTCCCATATATATTATACACATAGCATACACACATATACTATGTGTGTACGTATGTCATTAAGGTACATGTTGAAGCATAAGTGTTAAGGTAGCATCGGCTCCTCTTTAAAAGGATTAGATTAGATTAGAGAATTCTTTACTTGTATTCCTGATGGTAAATCAACTAAAAGGTCGTAAGGATGAAGGCAGGCCATCAATCCTTATCCATCATCCATCCAACCGGTCTTATAAAAAAGGCTCCAATGGCCTTATCATTGTGATGAGACGATTCGGATGAAATATGTATGCACAATTAGGCTACCTTATGTATCTTTATGTAGATGAAAATTATAGTAAGAATAATATCCTTCCGAATACACATGCATATATATGTTCATCTCAAACATCTCGGTCGCCATCTTTTCAAGTACAGAATTATGCATACATGTAATTCCCGCTGATTTTATTTGAGCACATGCATCAGGGAGCTACATCTTCCAGGCATATTCTTTTTAGTAAATGTATATTGGAAAATTCTAATCTCTTCAAATTACCCCATGAATCAGAATGTATTAACCCACATATTTTTAACCCCTTGCTACAACCCTCCAAAAACTGATTCATGTACTTTTACAATTAATGTCTGCGAGGGTATCGGTATGCCCACCCATGTCTATAGGTTTTCATTGTTACAGAAATCTTTTCCCAACACCCCATCTTTCTGTCTTTGTCCTAGTTGTCACGCGCCCTTTTTATATAAATATGTGATTACCGCATGTATATGGTATACATTTCACCTCAGTTTGCTCCATGCACTTATTACGTAAGTAGCCTATTTAATATTATAAATATTCATACAAAGAAAATATCTCATTTCACCGAATAGACCTAGACAATAGACCTTGTATCTATGTATACTTAATCCGCCATAGAGAGTATTTTATTCCCTTCCTGTCGATGCAGCATTTATGGGGCTCAATGCTATGGGGGGAATCTATAGTAACACATTTCTTACAACCTGTCGTGTTTACCTTTGTATGTGTTGTGGCAGCGTAAACCACCCATCCCCTTCCTGTAGCGTATTCTTATCAATGACTGTCATTACTAGCATTGGTGTGTCATTCACAAATTAGCGGAATTCGCCAGGATTCCACATCTCCTCAGCCACACATACATGACGGTATTTACAAGGCTATTTAGTGGTATAGCTAGGCAGTAGGCCGATAAAGAGAGCACGGAGAGAAGGGAAGGGAGCGCCAGAAATGCTTCGCTCTATCGCCAAGGCATACCTAGGCCCTCCCATCGCCACTCACTTCAAACATTGTAGTAGGTCTTCACATACAAGGCGAAGGCAGTGAAGACACTGTAAGGAGCGACATAGGTGACTGCAAAGGAACGAGAATTTTGTTACCATTGCTAAGAATCCTTGCATAGGTACAGGTAACTAGTGTCAGGGGACCTTCTGATCCTCAGCCTGGACCTAGCGCCTTGCCGTTGGCTCCAGCTATTCCGAACCTTTCAGCAATCCTCCACAGCCTCGGTGGAGGGGCCAGCTACTAGTCAATCAAGCTCTCGACAGGTGCTGACAGGTGACACTCGGCTTTTGCGAGAGACACAACACCTGAGGAAAAAAACTCTGGACGTAGGGGGAAGGAAAAGCGAGGTCCTCCTAAAAAGCTAAACTGTCGAAACTATGTTGAAGAGTCTGCAACCACTCAAGATAACCGGAGTGTAGTTAAGAATGAGCTTTCTGGTTCATATTTGTGAATGTTTGTGCGTTTCTCTATTAGTAATGTTGTGAATACTTTCATGTTTTTCGGTGAAAGGTTTAATCAATGTCACGACTGTTGAGAGAACATCCCTGATTGCATTCTCCAGTCAGATTCTATCTTGAACAGATTGCCTCTACGTAGGCTATCTAGGTAACACCTTAGAGTATAAAATATTTTAATCTTAGGTAGTCCCAACGAGAACATGGTAGCCCTAAACCAATGACTGGTGTCTTCCTTCATTATTCCTGGGATACAATACTATACATTATCAAAACGTAAGGTATTGAGGTATATATATATATATATATATATATATATATATATATATATATATATATATATATATATATACTTAATTATTTACCTGTTATAATATGCATCATCAAAAAACTGGAAATAAAGAATATACATACATACATACAAATTCATTTCCACAACGGCATATTTCTGATATAATTCTGTTTTGTCGGCAACAGTAGGCCTACTGTATAGGTGAAGTCATATATTATAGAGCGAGTTCACTTTCTACTGTGATTTGAAGTTCCACGTTTGGTTGTTGAAGCTATAAGAAGCGCAAAATGTTCCCAGGGAGTTTAATGATCAGTGTGAGAAATGCAAAATATTCAATCGCAGAATTAATCACGCGGTAGGACAAAGAGATAGTCGACTGACACAGTGACCCCAGCGCAAAGGATAGCCATGATTAAATGTCTTGGAGAGGCCCATATATCACAACCTTATTTTCTGTTCTCACCCTCGCCTCTGTTCCCCTTGCATAGTTGAGTGCATACACCAGCCCTCCCCAGCGTTTGGCAGGTGATAATATAGAAATGCCTAGGTCAGCAATGGGTCAAACTCTTGGTAACAACTCCAGGGGATCTGGCAGCAATGCCCTCGACACAACCCCCTCAATGTTGTGTGAAAACACATGGATACAAGATTTAGCCTAATTAAATGGAGGGTCAAGATAGGCCTGTGTAGGGTTTATCGGATGGGATGGACTGGAAATATGGATATTGATAACAGCAGGATGCATATTGCGCCAGGGTTGTAACTACCTATCTAGTGTCTTGCTGGAGCAACTGGGGAATCTTTGTCCTTCCAGGAATGCCCATTCATAGTCATTGGTATGCCTTCAAGACTGACTAACCCGTCTACCGCGAGGGGGCTTCAAAGACTTACCTCGTCGGGCCACCCGGCGATAGGCAGAGTAGTTCAGCCTGGAAACACTAGGGGTCGGAAGCTGGTGATCGTCAGAAGGTCGATAAAATGGGTAAATCTCCACTTGTCATCCTCCAGGTGAAGCACTAGGGGAATTCGAGGTACAGGAGGGGTCAGGTGTGATGATAAGTTCCACTCGGACATAATTTATATCATGTATTTATGTATACATACATGTTGTGCGGTGGATGAAACGAGGGAGAGCCGGGGGGAGAGTTAGGGAGAGGAGATCATTTCTTGTGCAGAAGCTTTATTTTCTCTTCGACCTGGATGGACTCATAGCTATGTACACTGGTCTGCCCTCTTGTGGAGGGCTAGGAAAATACTCATCCTACGACAGAAAACAAGGGAAAGCGTGAAGATTTATGTAACATCGGTCTGTAATCACTCATTTACTCACTAATTGAGCGTACTGTCTTATTTTCTTTTTACCCCACAAAAGCTTCTGCTTAGTCAACAATTCAAGGTATTGTGCATAGCAGATCATCTTATTGAAAATGCATATATATATGTATACACAGGCCGTCGGGATCCAATCATATGAACTAGTTCCCGAATACCAGCAATATGTTAATTTCTTTTAAACTCAAATGAGGGACTATAGCATCTTTGATTCCTACTGCATGAAATAGCGCTGAACTGCAAGCTGATTGTTCCAGTAGGCCTATATTTAGTTTTGTGATATGATATGTAGGCTACTACTAGTAATGACCTCACATCTGTTCATATAATGGTCATCTTTATTAAATAATCTGAGGATTAAGATCATTACAGAATAATTTCCCTTTGGAAATAAGGGAATACTTGATAACAGTATATTTGCAATGTCGGTGCTATTTATAAAGATGTTTAGATATATTTGCTCTCAATTTAACATTTATGAGAAACACTACGATTGATTTGGGGAGAATATTAGTTCGGAATATTTGGTTCGACGAATGTTATAATCTTATGAGATGTAAGATTCGTAGAACCAAGATAACCTACTACATCGACCACAGAAGACATCAAGGATTCACATTGACACATCAGGGGAAATATTCAAACGCATTATGTTGAAACCAAGTATGTAACATTGTATCTTTTGTCCAGTTAAAAAATATAGTCTACATCATTGAATGCACTAAATGCAAAAAATAATATGTAGGAGAAACTCCAAATTCATTAAGGCAGAGATTACAAGGCTACCTCAATGACAATAGGAAAAACAGTTGCTGAACATGTCAATGATATAATTGTATACCATACTGTACAGGAGGATATGTTATTGTCCAACAGAACTAATATTAGATTAAGGCTCAAAAGAAAGGTACACATTGAAGGCAAATGGATACAGGAACTCAACAATGTTGAACCTAATTGAATGAATATAAAATTGAAAAAATAAATATATAAATTGGCAGGGAACTATTTCTTTGGTAACGGTATGTAATGCCCTCTCCATCAAAATCACTGAAATCATTAAAAACACATGTATACAGAAACATACAAGATTCATATCAGAAACAATTCAGAGATAGAACTAGTACCCAAATACCAACAATATGTTAGTTTGTTTTAAACTCAAATGAGGGATTATAGCATCTTTGATTCCTACTGCATGAAATAACGCTGAGCTGCAAGCTGATTGTTCCAGTATAGTTTTGTCGGGAACCCATAAGACGCTCATTGTCATGAGCAAGGTTGACCTTCGACCTAAAGACTTCTCAAATCGGATCTCCTATAAGTAAAGATGAATTATATTTCAACATCCCCCCAAAATAATGAGCTAGATCCTTTTCCCAGTATAAACCTATACTAGAAAAAACACACTAACACAATAATATATAGACTATTTCCGACCTCGTTGTTAGCAAGCATTTGAAATAAATGTATACCGCCTCTGAGAATATCATTCATATAGCAGGTTTACCAAAATATCAAGCCATGTTTCAATATTTCCTTGTACTTTGCATTCTTGACTAGTACTTTAATTTCATTATACAGGTGAATGTATACATATTCGACAGACTTTTCCACTTCATCGAGGTTTGGGTTGATCATGCCATCAACATGTGATAAGGGTCATTATCACTCACATTCAAGCATAACATCTTCAAATTTCATTATTTTCTTGCCTCTAACAAGGCAGTGAATCATGATTCGCTTAACATAATACATCGTGATCAGGGCAGCAGTGGGAAGCACAGTTGTGCTACTTCATGTTATCATGTTTTACTTTAGAATTAACGCAAGGTTGCATGGACGGGTGCGCATGAAGTGGAAATCCCAAATTATCTTATACCTAGCCAGAAGTATTCTTCGCGAACAAGATTAATTTGAGACAATAAGAGTAGAGGGTCATCTGCGACAGATGACCTGACACACAAGAGGTGGCAGGATCCCGAGCATCGCAAAAATCGGGGATCCTTTCACCCCTCGTGAGTTCGATCACCTCTCGCGGATCATTTTTGAGTTTGTATTTTGTTTGTATGTCATAACTCCCGTTATTTTAATGACATTTATCTTACAAACTGGATGCGACCCAAGTTTTGACATAGAATACCATATAATGCGTGTAATGGTGTTATATTATTATACAATTACTATTTGTACATATTCCCAATTGTACCTGACTCGTCTCTAAACAGTTAATGCCGAGAATAGCATTCCATGTCTGACTGAAAAATAAAATTGACTGAAAAATAAAATAAAAACTTGACTGAAAAATAAAAACAAATAAAACATTATAATGGGAGGACGGAATAGCAAGCATGGCAAAATCGCGCAGATTATTTGACTCATTGATTGACCTATATAGTTGTTTCCAGTATTCTAAAATTGCACTATATAATCATTAATAATGAATAATTTGTTTATGGAAATATTGTCACTCTGCTAACATAGACAATCTAAAGACAATCTCTGAAATAGGAAGTTAGAAGTATGATTGTTACCATGATTTCACGTGTTTATTGACTTAGAAATTTCGCTACTGCGATAGGTTTCATTCATCCCTGGGTCCCTGGATATAGAATGTACACCGATATGAGAATGTTATCCTGCTTTCATGAAAGATAACAGTTCGGTTCAATGGTTCTCTACCCGATACTAATTATTCAACCTACACGTTGCTAGATATTCTATCTTTCTGTTGCAAGACTTGGCGTATTTACTGATTTAAAAACCGACGTGTTGTTGGTTGGGGTTTCCAAATCGGTATGAGTTAATGTATGCAATGGTTGATATATTAGACAGATTGTGTGTGGTCTGGAGTAGGGATGGCGAGTTATGCCGAGATGTGCCTGGCTAAAAAACACTCACTGATGTATTGCATACCGTAGACAAGGGAAAAGATAGAGGAGTCGTGGTCGTGGGGGTCTGTAGTATAAGAACTTTCCCTTATAGACGCAGCCCTCAGGTAGACGACATGATCGGAGGAATCATCTTCTATTTTTTTTATATCTCTACACTATAAACCATACTTAGCCAAGGTCGAGGCATTTGGATGACAGATGATGGAGGATATTTATGTCTTTGCTCAGTGTTTTATGTCATATTCTTATCAGAGAATCGATATAGTTAAGACACCACGGGCTAGCCTATCTATGTAAGCCGAGCTCGTGGTGTGAACATCAAAATGGAGGTGTTTAGTTTATAATATTTTATCTTCTTGCCTGTCCTCCCATCTCGCCAACACTAGACATTTATCGACCTGCTAAGTGAGAAAAGGGCAAGGCAGATGTCCATTGCTTTACCTTTGAATGGAGCCCCAGATATTTTCGAGCATTGTAAATTAGCAAGTTTAAAAAACCAATTGGTATATATTAGTTGTTAATTGCATAGCAGGGGATGTGTCCAAAGTTCACACATCAACATCAACTCGTAGATCAGTTATCGTTGCATTCCATCTAAATATACAACAATAGGTAGAGGTTTTTGTTTTTTGTCCAAGAATTGCTAATAAAAGTACTCGATGAGTAAGAGCAGTTATTTCATCAGTAATTCAGTTGTTTGATATTTTAACATAAAGTTTCTAGTGAGTATAATAACTTATAACATATACATAATATTGTAATGAGAAATAAATATCCGTAGTAACTGTAATTTCTACCATAACATCTATAGACGCTTCCTAGTTTTAAAATCTAATAAAATAATCTGGATACATAATACCTATTAATAATACAATTATCTTCCCTTCATAATTGCTGACAAATGAACGCTCAATGCGGTATAAAAGTTATGTCTATATATCTCTGCATAAATAGGTGGGTCATTTTTCGATGGGGTGGGTCACTTTTCGATTGCCGAAAAGTGACCCATGGGTCGTTTTTCGACGTCGAAAATCGACCCACGGGTCACTTTTCGACGGGGTCACTTTTCGATATCACACCTGCACTCGATATTGGAATTATATGACATTGGTAGGGTTTTTTCTCATGTTTTAAAACTTTTTTTTTTTTATATTTTACGCTTCTTACCGCGTATAACCTTAAATTTATCGTTGAGATATTTTCTGACTTCCCTAAGAGATTCTATAAATTCAATTGTGGCTTTTCCTAATAATCTGACTCTGTGAATATTTTTTTTTACTGTTAAAATCATAACATTGTTTTTATTTCTCTTTCATCTCCGTGGCATGGAGGAGAAAAGAATCTGCTTTATGCTGTTCTTCTCCCTGGCACAGTGTAAGTAAAAACATGTATACAGGTTAGGTGTTTCATTCTTCGTCTACCTATTATATGTGCATATCTCCCTGAAAATCTGGCGTTGAAAGGCTCCTCTCGAAATGTGCCACTTTTAAAGTATAGCTCTCTTTGTTGCATAGCAATGCAACAATGCAACAGTTATATCAACACTTCTCAATGGGAAATAATTACTAGCAATTCCCAATGGAAAATAATTAGTGGACGATGGACCCCTGGATAAATAATGAAATGAAGAACATCGTATTTGGGAATGAGGACATTATGATTAAAAGAGCGGATCTGCCATGAGAAATAACAGAATAATGAGGCTGGACCCTTAAACAAAGAAAGGCCCCTCGAGTGCCTCTGCGTCGTCTGCATATCGACGGGTCAGCTTGATAAATATTGGTCTATGATATAGCCTATAAACAAATAATATTTCTTTTTAAAATATCAGCTAAATTCGGCGTCTACTATTTTCATTCCATATCCACATTGGTTAATACCTATCATTTTCGACCACCCACGATTTGAGTCTCCTGATGAATCTTAGGATTTCATTTCAAATCCTGGGTTATGTTTTTGAAATAACATAAACCATGGTTTAAAATGAAATCTAAAGGCCCATTCACATTAACACGACCAGCCGGCCGATCCTTGCCGGCTGTAATACTTTAACATTGTGTATTTTGCCATGCGGCAGCCGTACACCAATCGGCCGTTGTAATGTGAATGGGCCTTTAGGATTCATTGGGAGACTCAAATCGTGGGGCAATCGGGGCCAAATCGGCCATGTGTGCGTCAGGCTTAAGAGGGGGGATGTGTGTGTGTATGTCCGCAAGGTGTCGCAAATAATTAGCCCTACCGCCACAGGCTAATGATATGTACAGAGCACATGGGGATGAGCGATTATTTGTTGGATGAAGGCATTCCATTGAACGATATGGTTCATGTTCATATATTATACTGCATGCCTTTGCGTAATTCAAAATTAGCATATACTATATAGTGAGTGCCATGGTAGGACTATAGGAGCTTACTGTCGGGAAACATGGATTCGTGGATATTGGATGATTATTATATACGGGCTAAGTTTGCCATCAAGTACCATCTATTTCCTACAGATATTATCTTTAGAAATTAGAATTTAGTTTAGTAAGTTGATTATATATTGCATATACCTCAATTCTTAACGGTGGCCTATCGTTCAAAATGGGCTTGACGAGATAATTGAACCCATGCAGTACACAGTATTGTTGTTATACTTGAGCCATTACAATTGTGTTACTCATCATTGTTGCTATATACTCTGTTACAGGAGTGAGTAGGTTTGTTTGAACGAAGATATAATAGAGGTAGGTGAACTCCTGGTATGCCAGGTCACCAAGGTTAAAGAAACCTAGCATAACAAACCATAATCATGTCCATCATACGTCATGAAGACAAGGAAACCTACGTGACCAATTAGGGAACGTCTTGCTACCCTCTATATTGCCATAAGACATGCATGGAGTATGGGTAGACAAAAAGAAATCAAATGTGGAAACGATGCTAATAATCAACTGCGGTCCGTTTTGTATCTTCAACGTGAATTCCACGCTTTATTATGACCATTTGTGTCAGACACATGTGTCTGCAGAGATACATGTGAGCATATGAATATACCATGGATATGAATTATACCAGTACGATGATATAAATATATGATACACGTACATCCCTTATTGTCTTATATTCTGCCCTTTTTATTATGGAAGTTTTTATTTCAGTATCGTATTTATTAATGAGTAATTACAGGATCAAATGGAAACTAAACGGGTATGAGGACCTTATCAATATGATCGATAATTTTTTTAAAAGGATAGTATTCTTTTTTTGTTTCCTGTCGTTAGTTAATAAACTAGCTTTAATATTTCCTGAGATGGAGGGTGTAATGAGTGAACAGGGACTGAACACATGAGACTTGAGTGAGACAAGGCGCGCTGGTCGATAACCACGGCCGAGCAACCCCATGAATGAGGGAACCGTGAGAGAAGCTCGTACGTTGAATAATATCTAGTTTCCTGGCAACTGTTTGCAAACTATTGAGCGAGGATTTGTTGTCCCTTTTGTGTTTAGTTTTCCATTGAAACGGCGGCAGGCAGGCCTGTCCACACGCTCGAAATATGAATGATACGCTTTCCCCGAAGGCTGGGGGCTTTGATCGGCTGTATGGGGCGGTGCCGATAAATGCTTCCTTATGGACAATGATTCCATGGGCTTGAGCTTGGTTTATTCCTCTGGGAAGGCAATCGCTCGAGTCAGGTTGGACTCCCAAGGGGGGTCGAGGCTATGTTGTCCTGGGAGAGCAGCATGATATTGCAGGCAGCTCTCTGCTTGAGCTGCCCCAAGACAAGGCGGGAAATTGAGTCATCAGAACGAATCATTCTCTCGATTCTAGCAGACGACATTTCCGCCCGCTGCAAGAACAGCGTCTCCTTGCGGGCCAACCTTGAAATCCAGACCCCACTCACTTTGTCACGTGTCCAAGGGCCTCATATTATTTACATAATAAAGAGGCCCTCCTGCAATCCCAAGACAACGGTCAGGCCGGAAAATAATCTTTATCTCGAGTTGGGAGTTCGTTGTTCGGAAGAGACGCAGGCTTAATTCCCTCAACTGGGTTTTACCTTTCGTTCGCACTTGGATTTAATAAGGATACACTTTGGCCAGATTTATGTGGATATTATAGGCTAATATAGAGGATAGAATCATTTGTTGTATTTGATAGCCCTTGACCCCGCGGTTTTGCCGAACGCCCCGGTTTAATACTTTTTCCCCATAGAATCTATGTTGTGCTATACGCAACTTCTACGATAACCGGCGATTATTATCTTTTTTCTAAGATACGGTAGACGAATGGACGCGAATTTACTTTAAAGGCTAATTTAGCCCTATGTTGGTAACTGTAATTCAACGGATTAACGCAAAAGATTATAGCCACAATTGCAAGGTTGGGACAAACACTTAATAGGAACAATTTAGAGACAAACTACTATAAACCAACAACAGGTAAGAGACAAAGATGCAGGTGAAAAGAACAATCGCCCATCTTGGGTCATTTTTCATCTTCCTCGCCATCTTGCAGCTTTGTAACAGCTACATTGACGGGAAGAAGAAAACCGCCAAAGCTGAACAGACAGTGACAGAATCAAAGGTTCATGGACAGTCTGCCCACCTCGAACATTCAGTGCGACATCCCAATGCATTGAAAGGCTCCATTAAGAAGGCGTCTAGTGCTAAGAAGAAAACGCCCCTTGGTCACTGTAAGTCACAGAGCGGATGCGGATGCGGATGCCCAGGAATGCCCGGACCGTTAGGACCTCCAGGTCCACCTGGAGTCCAAGGAGTACAGGGCGTCCAAGGTGTCCAGGGCCTTGCAGGATCACTAGGCGTATCGGGCGTGGACGGAGATATGGGCATGAAAGGTAAGGTCATTTCTGATGTGATTGCGCGCTGTCATTACCTATAAACTCATAACAGGGTAAGAAAGAGGAAGACAATGTTTTCGACATCGATATTATTTGGTTTGATAAATTAACTGGATTGAACCCGACTGGAATGATTGCAATGGAACCAATCTGGAAATTTAAGATTAAATAAAAATGATTGGATAACATACAGATAAAAGTACCAAAGTTTAAACTTGGGAGGAAGGAGAATGGGCATTTACAAGCCACGCAAATATCCTTTAATTTTAATACCCGGTATTCATATTTATGAATACAAACCGCGTGAGACCCAAAAAGCTATACAAAATGCTATTTGTATTTAATGTCTATAGTTGTATAGTATTAAATTAAACATAGTAATAACTATATATCTTTACCATAACCTGGACATTTCACACGTGCACCCTTTCTTTCAATTTGACCTCCGATCGTATTATGAGGCACAATTCGTCCCTAAAAATAGGTTTGATTGTTTATTAGTTTGCCCTGCCATGGGCTTCTCTTAGGTCTTTCAAGGATTCTTGCCTCCAAAAAAACTTGCTTGGTTACATAGTTTATGGGAACAGCCGGTTCGTATCAGAGCATTGATGCGCTTTATGGCTGGTGATGTGTGAAGTGCATGAGAAAGAATAGATGCACACTGGTGATAATAGCCTTCCTCACAAATGCTATTTCATCACCTTAATCTCGAAAAAAAATGTTACTATAATATCGTTATTATATTAATCCTCACCACATTTGAAATTGTCCATTTCGGTAATTATTTTTTAAAAAACGATATCACTTTATTTCTTAGTTTAGACATATCATACAGTCGGTAACTATTTTTCTACTCAATTGGGTAATTTTGATGATGCCTGAATAATATGGCAATTTCCAGTTGCATACATTGAGATCCAAGGGAGATGGAACGTGATAATGCCTGGTTCAATTATATCGATTTAGATCTTGAGAAATATTAACGAGGGAAACAAACCCATTGTATTAATAATTCAACAGTGATAATAACAGGGCCGGAAAAATCTAAATTACGAAAGAAGCCTCCTGTGCTTTAAGATAATGTTGAATGTTGTGTGGGTTTGGGGTAACCACCTAATCAGTTCTCATGACCCAGCTTGTCAATGTTGTCTCAGAAGAAGACAGCCATCTGAGCGGAAATTGACTCATCCTATTGGGACTCACGTGTCTTGCTAATAACCATGCACAAGGGAAGGTTGAGACATGCGAGGCCCCCTTCATAGTTACAGTTTAGTATATATATATATATGTCCTACCGGAGTTTTCATAGGTGTCGAGAAAGCTTCCTATTTTAATGACCGATTGGGTATTTTCCACAGAATTCATGGCGCTATTGATCTTGTTGATGGATACTTTAAAAAAAAGGCTCATGCATCCGACACCGAGGTGGATATGCATGTACATGTATTCTATTCCAGTTGCGGACAATGAGACCCTTTTTAGCAGTCGAATTAAAATATGAAAAATGCTAAGGATATGTTTGTTTGTCAGTATGATCTTATTGGAAAACGCACATGCTGTTTTCACTTAATAGTAAGCATATGCATATTTTGATAATCAAATAGTTTTAATAACAAATTATTTTTCAAAATGTGTCGGTCTATAATACATTTTACAAAAAAAATATCTTTTGTAAATATATAGAAGAAGACACAACCTTACACATTATTTCAGGATATAGTGTCTCGTCCCAAAAAATGTTGACTTTGTATTCAAATTAACAAATATATCATGAAATCTATATTCTTTCAAATAGAAAAACTTCATAATTATGAAAAAAAGTCTCAATTTCTGGCCATGGATGACCCCATTTCAAACTGCCGAAGTCCTTGCCTTAGATTAGATATAAATTGCACACATTTAGTAATAAAACATAATAATGTTAAACGTTTTATGAGTTGAATCTTGATTTCATATATAATAATCAAAAGTGTTTCATCGATGCATGTTGGGTGCAATATATAAATTGATTACCTGTGTTAGCATGTGTTGACACACACACACGTACGTGGTGATTACATGGAATACTCATGTATACAAAATATTTGTGAGCTAGTGCATTCTAATATATATCACATAAATTATCATAATATTAGATTCCCTGATAAAAGTTTCTCTACGAACCGAAACGTTGGAATCAAACGTCAAACTGCTATATTGAATATATATAAACTATACTAAAACTGCTGGGTTTCTAGTGTTAGTGTATTATCAACTTGATGCGATTATTATATATTATAGCCATGCACTATAATTAGAAAACAATAACTTATACCATAATGTACCACTCGTCCAATAAAGTTATAATTAGTGGTGTAACGATCCCAGTATGATCTCCAGGGTTCTAGCTGGCCGATTGAGTGCATGAGTTGCGGTAGAAACAGGGACTCGGTTATTTTACAAACAAGCATTCATCTAAAGATTAATTTGTTTGTAATCGATGTTTGTAAATGATATCCTAGGACGTCGAGGATTCAAGGGCCCCAAGGGTGACAGGGGAACAGTAGGTCCTCCGGGTCGAGTCGCCTTGATGCCTTCCACAGAGCGACCTCGAGTTGCGTGGTCCGTGTCTATGAACGAAGACATGCCACAAACCCACCATTTCCGCGTTGTCAAGTACAATGTCGTCCTCACAAATATCGGTAGGTATTCATAATGGTATATGTCAATAGTGAGGATGCAAATGTTTACTCCGTGACACGAAAGGCATTGTTTCACGTAAAGTTTTTTTTTTCAGTTTGCACGCCTATACGTAATGTAGATTGTTTTATAATACGTTAATTATTTCCATATCATTTAATATCTTATATTGTATAAAACATTTTAAGATGAGGTTCGAATAATAACTTCAAACGCAATAACTATGACAAATAAAAATTAATTACATCTTCTTGTAAAAAAATAAACGATTCCTCTAGCTTTGATAGAGTTATAGAAGAGAACTGCAAACGTGAATAGACCTTCTAACAGATACTACGGTATAAAAGGCGGATAGTTTGTCATCCTACATAAAATCTAGACGATTAAAAAAAGAGAAAAACATTAATCTTTGGGCCGCTGATGGATTTGCATACGGATTACTTGAGGTTTGAAGTCAGGCGTTCGCTTCCCAGTGGCAGCCTGTCGACCGAAGCCCGAGCCACATTCCAATTTCTGTGAACTACTTGCCATCATGGAATTGCTTTTTGCGTGGTTCGCTGGCTGATGAAGGAGGCTCATTCGGAGGTTAACCTCAAATTGTCCTGTGGCATATGTATCCATTCGAGCAATCATAAGGTTAACTGTACATAACCAGTATAGCCACTGTTCAGTAATATAATCTATTATAACATTTGGACTTTCCAATACAGAAAACCAATTAATCATGATTACTTTTTCAGCATCTTTTCGGAAAACTTCAAATGTTCTAAATGACCTCTTTATACTCTTGATTTGGGGATCCATACAATTATCATGGCTCAAACAGAAGTATCCCGCATGCTCCCTGTATACAAAGGAATAGGGGGTCGAAAGAAACTAAGATTGCTTAGTTACCTTTCACCCTAACTCACCTCCTCACATGCTGTCTCTGTCTCATTATAGTCATCACACATATGAGATGAATGGCAATTCTGTATTGTAAACAATCGGGCCCGTGGAATTAAGGATATTTCCTTGTCTCATACAGCCATTTCTCAATAATTATTTATAGCCACTGGTGTATGAATTTTTAGGGTCGGGCTATGATCCAGAAACAGGCATATTTGTGTGTCCAATTAACGGCACGTACCTCGTTGGCTTTAGCGGAGTGAGTTATCATGGGCAGGACATTCTCCTTCACCTCATCAATAACGGCAAGCGCATTCTCTCCGCCTTCGACAATTCAGGGTATGTATTAGACGTGCAAGTCATCTGCCATCTTTCCCAGTACTAGCATGTTTCTACAATGTGAGTTCTCTCAGGTTACATGGACTTTCACGAGTATTTATCGGTCTATCTATAGGTACCTACTATAGAAGACCTGTTTTCAAGTCAGAATATTAAAGGAGTTCATTAAATTGATTTGAATGAAATTGATAGCACTACAACAAACATGTCTGGGTATTACCTTTTATCCATTTCAATCGTCGACCAACGCAGACATGGCTGCAAGCATTTTCTAAACGGAAGTCGGTTAAAGGTCTTGATTTTCTTATCTATAGCCTACCGCGGGTTACCGAAATAAAATTTTGATATGATTCAAATGAATGGCGGAACACACCCATGTATGTTTGCACTGGTTACTACAACTGATGGAATCCAAAACTATTAAAATTCACCGTTGATTGTATACTATTATTACAACCATCCCATTTATAATTATTTTAAGGCATTGTTTAATAGTTAAAAACATTTGTTAAATGTAAATAACAGTATTTAGATTCTAAAGCGATTTATCGTTCCATATAGATGCTCGTGCTGTGAAAAATCGACAGCTAAGTGTGCCGGGTCGGGATCAAATGTTGGTATCCTTGCACTAATGGAAGGCGATACATTGAATGTAGAGCTAGCAGTAGATCACGGAATACACAACGCAGCCTACCACAACTATGGTAGTTTTTATGGCTTCCTTCTTTACTATGGAAACTAAAAACTACTGAGCCAAAGCGCCACTTCACCATGACGTCCACCAGCTGGCGAGGACTCCATCTGCAGGGTGTTGGGCGAACTGAACCACATCCAACCATTTGATACCAATAAGGAAGGAGTATTGTATACTCATCGCTTCCAAGGAGAGCACTTTATTGTGATGCTAGTTCCTTGCTATGTATACATGTGAGTAATACTCATTTAAAAGGCGGTTTATTATAATCTTAATATGGTATCATTTATTTCATATATTAATATTTTTCTCGTTTGATAGCTTTTATAATGAAGTTAGGAAAGTAGAGGCTCCCTTGAACACGATTGATTTTTTTTGTATAGGTATGGAATTGCAGACTTGCGGTTCCGTTGCAGGGTTGCTTGTCAGAACTATTTTTATTTGTCCTCTCCTCAAACTTCAAAGTTCTTCTGGTGATCTAGATAAATAAATCAATAAAATGGCAAAACAATTATAGGCATAAAACAATCACGAATGCCAACCATTTTGTACTTAACCTGGCAATACTAGACGCAAGGTTAGTGGAAGATTATCCACGTGCGCATAACACAAACTCCTCTAAGTTAAGCACAATGCTCGGCGGAGATAGTTGATGTCTTATTTGTAGAATTGTCTCGAAGTAGAATTGAAATGTATGGAAAATGTTGTGTGGTGTTTCAATTACTTAATTGAATCATATTATCAAACATTTGAACGCCAGGTAGAAACATTGATTATGAAGATAGAATTTTGATTAAAAGGCCTTGAAACTGAAACTATGTGTACATATATAGGGCTTAATTAGATACATGTCTGGACGGGCGCTTGCCGTAATTTATTTGTACTCATTTGCTCCAATTCATATCTGGTGTATTCATATACAATGTATACGAATTCGTCATGCGAAGTTGATATTGTAATTGTGTTCCTCGTCAAGTCAATAATAAACTAGTATGGTTTCTATACCATGTTTTCGCGATTTACTTTCAATTTCAAGGTTACATATATTAAAGTAGGCTTACCAGTAATTGTACCAAAAATTCTTCTTTTAATGACTTAACATATCTATTTTTTAAAAGAAAATAAGTGGGGCGGGAATAATTAATATTTAGAAAATATATAACGAAATCCATTACTATAAATGTGGACCAACATACCGCATATATAAACCTGAGTATATTATCCAAACCCTACACACTAAAGGTTCATGTACATATTTCAGTTTATTTTCAAATTAACGTACAAAATACACAATTCAACGTTACATATAATAAGTAAGTCCCGTAAATACAAATTGTATTATTTAACAAGCGAACTC
The DNA here is from genome assembly GCA_942159475.1 of Sthenelais limicola. Taxonomy (NCBI): domain Eukaryota; kingdom Metazoa; phylum Annelida; class Polychaeta; order Phyllodocida; family Sigalionidae; genus Sthenelais; species Sthenelais limicola. The sequence continues at coordinate 70,257,141 of OW804097.1, read as the reverse complement.
AATTGATTCAGTCCATATACACATACATTCAGAAAGACCGTTATCATACAGAAACTTTCAGTACAAAAGCTCCCTATCACCGTCCGCATGCATTCCATACTCACCATTGCTATTCCACGTTCAACATTTGCAAACAACCCCGCCCATCCACCTATACAAGAGGTTCTACGCCGATACCGTAATTATTAAAACTTCATTCAATGATAATGTTGACAGATATTAAAGGAAAATACAATTAGTTGCAGGAGCGAACGCAGTCTTTTAAATAATGAGGCCTTTGATTACAAGCAAAATGCATAAACACAAACTGTGATAAAAGTTTACTGACACTAATTATTTTCAATTTGTAGCAAGTTCTCCAAAAGACACATAGAGGAGTGTGTTATTGGCTCTTATGACTACCCGAATTGTGCAATTACCGACACAAGTCTGTTCAACGAAGTTCAATGCTAAAAATATGATCAATAGGCAATAGTCGCTAAACAAGTATACCGTCATTGGGTTTTAACTAAAACTAAAACCCTTTTGGATTTCAAGCATTCTTCTTGATATCACAGCATGAAACGATTCATCATAGATGAAACTATTTCGGCCGAGGATATGTAACGGAATTTCATTCAGAATGTTCACTGTGAACACTGCAAAGGCTTAACACAATAATAATTGGTTGAAGATTGAACAATACTTGAGAATATTTTGTTCTTAGAGAGAAAGTACGTATGGATTCTAATGAGGAGAACCGAGTCTGAACAAATCTAAACAGAGCATACTGTACTAAAGTACCGCAAGCAACGAAAATTCAAGAAGCTTCAATTTTGGCATGAAAACGAACAATCAATTCACCCTGACTCGATAGTCTAAAATATGTCTGAAATATACTTCAAAGTGTAGAACTTTTATGGCCAAGTGAATAGGGTCAGTTGACCCTAGAATTATCACCATTACCTGACAGTTGTTCTTGTGCGTACCTCGTGTAGGCAGGCACGTGTGAACTATGCATTAAATATTTACAAACTCTTTTTTTCTTCTTTTGCCTACATAATTAACTGCCCACTTAATCTGAATGGATCTGTCGAGTTCCCTATTTACAAAGATTTAAGTGCAGCAAGTTGCCTCTCAATGTCATCGTCCGAAACACCAGCTTTGGAGGACTCTCCCAATCTCCCACCGTGTGCTGAAGGAGCATCTTTCATCTGGAAAAAGGGTATAGGAATAATAACTACGGTGTTTGAATTTAAATCGTAAAACAGTTTTAAGGTAACGGGTCCGGTTGTCATTATTTATATAATTAAATTGGCGTAGTTTCTCTAGTCACGGGGAACATATGGCCATAGGTGTTCAGAATTCGAAATAAATTCTGCTAGCTAATACACAATGATTGGGACCAATACGACTCAACGGGGAAAATAATAATATAAAATAGTTATGAATCCAATAACTTTGATATCATTTTGTGGTACTAATGAATGTTTTTATCCTATCTATCATGTAGTACAAATGAAAATGTGGGCTAACCTTTCCTGAAATCTCGATACCAATCTCATCAAGAACTTGTGATACAATTGCGTCCTCTTCCTCCTCGTCTCCGGAATCCGCAAGGATATCGTCTAATGTATCATTTACTAAGGAAAACAACACATTATTGATACAATTTAATTTAGGTCACAATGCATAGTTTTTTTTTGTATTGACACAAACAAAAACGGACATTTACATCTTGGGATGCCATAAATACATCATAAATCGGGGTAGAATTAAAACCCTAAATCAACTTACTCATTTCTTCCGTCATCTCCATTTTAGCAGATTGTTGCTCAAAATCATGCATTGTTTTAGCCGTTTTCATTGGATCCATGACTTTGTTCATGTTGCCCATTGTCTGAAAGAAATAAGGATATAATATAGGGTACAGCCACAGGAGACATTTTTACTACAAATTAACATAATTCAAGAAGGAAATTAAAAATGAAGTACCATATAGGTCTATTGAAAAAGAAATATACATATTTTCACTTACTTTCGTCGTAGTTGCCATAGCGTCTGCCATTTTCATATTTGAATGCATAACCTAGAAAAAAGGGAACAAGTATCCGACCTGTGAGTATCTAATTGAAAATACAACGGTTCTCTTCACTATGTAAAAAAAAACGGAAAAAACAATGCAATCAACATACATACATGTATACGGTACATGAATTAGGTAATACATTACATATGCATCGGCTAGAGAACATTGCTTTAAAATGGGTCAATCGAATTGATAAGTCTCCCTAACTGAACGATACCTGAGAATTTGATTTCTTGTTATACCTGTGGTAATCACAATAGATGGAATCAAAAGTTATAAAAGGAAAAGGAGTATCAAAATACAGCTATACCTTTGCTTGTGTTCCAATGCCCTGAATTGTAGAACCAAGGGCGTATGTTTTGGTCTTTTGTTTCCTTAATTGTACGAGTTGCTTTGCCAGGATGGTAATCACTTGCTTATTTCCTTGCTTTGCCGCCTGCTTAATTTCCATTTCCTTAAATTCAAGGGAACTTAAATTTATTTGTCAAATCACAAATTAACAAGGAGACTATTCTAGGAAACTTTTTACTCTTTCTCTCTCGATTCACTAGCGAATAAACTATTACTCATAACTAATGATATAAAAGAGTTATGAATCCAATAACTTTGATATAATTTTGTGGTACTAATGAATGTTTTTATCCTATCTATCATGTATTACTCATAACTCTTTTAACACCTGATGATAATAAGAAATTTGAAACGTCTGAACCTTTTATCAGGGTTCACGAAACATGGTCATCATCCATTCGCCCACAGGACTAGTAGATTAAAAAAAAACACTAGTCCTTATAGAAATTTGGTTGTCCTTACAATATCCTCGGCATTTTTCAGCATCTTTTGTTGCAAGGTAGAGGCAGGGACGGCTGACTAATGTATCAAATAACATTTAAAATACCTCATAATTGATAGAAACCAAAGAATAGAGAATCTATTTATTCATGTAAAATATTATAAACAAACATATGTTTCCTTTACCTCTTCAAAAATTGAAAGATAAGTAAAATGAATACACATGAATAATGCATGAAGATAATATTTATTTCAACTGAAATTAGATCTTTTCCCCGACGAGTACTGTGTGGGAAACTACCCATTTAATAGTCAGAGTGACTCTAAATCCATTTCATCATCAGAATCGCTGGTGTCTTGACTCACTTTGTATAGGGCCTATACTAATATAGGCTCTATCACTGGCCACGGCAAGGAATTTTCCACGCAAAAATGCATGACCAGAGCATTATTTCAAACCTTATAAATGCAAAATTTCTACTCGCCCACAGGACGAGTGGCCAGGTAGGATCTACTAGTCCTTACCAAATTCTGGTCGCCTGGGGCGAGCGGGCGACCGTGTTTCGTGAACCCTGTTTATGTAGACTAAGTAGAAACATGATTTAATAATATATTACCAGTTTCTTCTCCTGTCGTGCCAGATCATTTCGTTCTCTTTCAAGGTCTCGTTGGGTCCTTTTGATCTGACGTTCTGTCTGTCGAACTTGCTCTAAAATATGATAATTCAATATTGTGAAACGAATGAACACGCCCTGATGCATGACTGAAACCCAACAGGCAACACTTCATGATGAATGATATGTTTATATTTTAATTTAAATATGTTTTAGCTAGGTGCTTCGTTATTTCATTTAGGATTAGGCCTAGCCTTTGGATGAGTTGGTGCATGTACGTCCATGAGTCACGTCAGGGAGGTTATCAATGAAGTTGAAAGAAATGATGATACCGGTCAAGTAATAGCCTAGGCTATACTATAGTCTAGTATAGTACCAAATACCGGGTATGTCAAAGTAATGGTAGTGGTAGGCCTACTGCTGTATCATAAAATATTAGCCTTATATTATAAACTGTCATATCGGTTATTAAGTACTCTTCTGGTACTAAGAGTAAAAACTAAAACATAACTTTCAATTAGGAAAGATGGGAAGTTGATTGCCCAGACCAGAGCTATAGCCTACATACCGTACTATGTATGTTATAGCTCTGCCCAGACGAAAACACAGCTGCCGAAAAGCAAAGACAAAGTAGAAAACTTAAAGAGGAATCAAAGACAAAGTGAAAGAGACTGAGAAAGATAGTGCCAGGGCCTGGGACAGAGACAAAGCGAAATAGTCAAGGACAAATCGACAGCAATTAGAAAGACAGTGAAAGAGAGAGGGTATAGGTTGAATGGTATATAGATATTATATATATAGATAGATAAATAGAGGGAGAAACGGACAGAAAATGAGAAATGCAACGGAACGGGACAGGCAGGGAGAACGAACAGAACGAAGGGAGAGGCCACTGTTAGCGGACGACCGACAAGGAAATAAAAGTTAAGGTGTGTATTGATTAACATACCTTTAGGAGTAGTCTTTTTCCCAAATAGAGGCATCTTCAAGGTTCTGTTCAAAGAGTACGATCAGTGTCAATCGAAAATTCAGTCTTAAATGACGTGATATATCAGGGAATAAAACTCATGTGATGTGAAGAACTTGAGTCACAGGCGGAAGTTGACATACATGAATTTAGGTCAGACGGGAGTAGACTCAGAAACTGCTGAAATCATAATATCGAACTCCCTATTTTGATATAAATGAATTTCTGACTGAATACGTTTTACTTAGTTTAATAATATCAAGTTATACAATGCATTATTTTAAGCCTAAAAGCGGAGTGTCGTCGACGTCTTGCAATCATAATAAGAGAATGCATATTAGCGCCTGAATTTCTGCATGAAGTTGGTCAGTCGCAATCATGGCTGTCGTTGACGGATATACGTGACACAAACCCAGATTGGTGAAGAACACATCGCTGATTCGCCAAAATAAACTCCTCCAAGTCTACTGAATATTTTTGTCGCCATCAAAATAGTTTTGTAAGTGTATTTAAGGATAATCGTAACGTAAACCCCGCCCTTTCTCTCTGTAGTTGTGTGCTCACTTCACCCTCACTGCTCACTTCGGCTTCAGGCCACTTGCACAACAGTGCCGTGGCCGTAATCATGATATGTCAACGTGATAAGTCACTTACCGTACCTACAATGTGTAACGTGAGATCTTGTTAGTCCATTTTTTGAGGTTGAATTATTCTATAGTTTTACTAGATTTAAACAAGCCTCTGTAGGCTCTACTATACATACTATTACTAGCCATCTAGCTATCTTTACAATTATTTCTATTTTAAATTTAATTTAATTTATTTTTATTATTAAATTACAAACAATCTATCATTCTAATTTTATCTTTCTAACATTTATTTCTCCTATATATAATCACCTTATTATGCTATAATAAACAGGTATTGTATGATTATTATTTCCATCACTTTTGACAGTTTTGTATAGTAGGCCCTATAGCCTAGGCCTATAGGGGAGAGTGGGGCACCTTGAACCATCGCCATTTTATATATTAAAAAAAATAGCAACTTAAGAAATCGAATACCATAGTGATATATCTCTTTGAAGCACCAACAATAGGTGTATTTGTGTCTGCGCATGCCTGTGGGGCCCTCAAGAGACCAATTTGACCCCCCCCCCCCCTAAAGTAAAATGTTGGGGTTTTAATAAAATTCTTTTTTAGGGTGAAGTTTTATTATTATTAAAGTGTGTATATTTGGGATACAGAGTAGGCCTATATATGTATGTATGAGGGTGTTATCAAATTTACATGTTTTACTGTTTGTAGCAAATACAAATTTGAATTTAAAAAATGCTATAAACAGGTGTTGTCTGATTATTATTTTCATCATTTTTGACAGTTTTGTATTATTCGGCCCTATACTCCCCACTTTATCATTTTGAGCAGCCTGCTGATATCAGCTCTATACTACTACAGGCCTATAAAATGTTTTATATTTATAATAATTAAATTATTGATAGGTGAAAAATGTCATGATTAGCCTAAATTAGTTATTTAAGGGCATATATCTACTTTGTCTATGTCTATGATCTAGTATCATAAGTGCTGTAGGCCTACCATATATATATGTAAAGCCCTAAGGTCCTAAGGAAACAGACCAATCTCATTGTGAATGATCCCGTTTTAAAGTTAAATCTTATAATAATTATATCATATTCAGTGCTAAATGTTCACCATGGACTTTATAAATGAAGAGCTCGAAGGCGTCAAGTTAAACCACAAGAAAATCGAAGGAACTGAACTCATTTCATGCGTTCCAGCCTTGGTGCAGTTTCGAATGGCGTAAGTAAAATGCATATATTAAGATTTTTTGTCTGTCTCATCATATTTTGTACGAAGTCACGATAGAACTATTGAGAATCAAAAGTTAGTAGTAGGCTATTTGGAATTTCTGTATCAATTCTGTAATATATTGTAGCCTATTGTTGCTTTTAAAATAAACTCATACAAAATTCGTTCAATGCAAATAGATCATTATTTTCTAGTACTATTTAAACTTATTCAGGCTTCCTATTACAGAGGCTGAGTGAATATTTTAAATTATCTAATACCGGAATGTATGGGGGTTTACGTTGCTAGATCTGCTATATACATCAGTGGGGTATATAGATAGATTTTTATTTCAAAGTACATGTACATTTAAACTAGGTATACAATATCTGCAAAATGCAGGTCTTCCAATATATAGACGACCTCTTTACTTGCATGCCTTCACATAACCCGGCCATTTCATTCTTTAACAAGGAACCACCATTTTAACATGAACAAATATCTATTAATTGTGATTTCGAATTCTGAACTTACAGGAGGACTAAATATAAATCACTTGTGATCAACTTTCACTTTCCTGAGGGCTATCCCGACGAACCTATCGCCACCGAGTTGAGAAGTAAGCACTTGTCAGGGAAACTTCTGGAAGGTCTTGTGAAAGTTGCCGATGAAGAAGCAAGAAAAATATTAGGAGAAAAACAGGTATATTTGCTTTATGTTTATTGGTGAAATAAAATGAATATGAAATAACATGCCCTCCTTTGGATTGCAGACCCTATATTTTGCCATCTTTACACCACTTTTTCGAAGAAAAAACTTTTTCTGCTTATTCCTTGTAGTCGTCTGACAGTCTTGTTTATAATTTACAATTGCTTGTTGCCATGGTTCTTATAATGTTTTATCTGATCTTCAGGTCTTGCAGATGACCAAATTCCTTCGGCGATTCATAGATGATAGCCCTCTTTGTGTTTGTAGTGATGAAATATCTAGTATTAAGAAAAATATGTTGGGGCCATCCGACGAGATCAAACTAAAACAGAAAACCTCACAAGTTGTTCTCAAATTAACCGAAGGCAGCTACTTCCTAACGGCGAACCTTTTGGTCCCGGACGATTATCCACTGAAACAATTAGGGTGAGGAATAATATTAATCAAATAAAAAAAAGTAATAGTTAATCGTGAGATCATTGTAATAATCCCACCATCGTATTTAATCACTAGGCTTAGATGGTTATTTCCTCCTTTTATGTCTCCCCACACACATTAAGATTAACAATTGTTTCTATCAGAAATTATAGAGTGTAAGAAATAGGCAAGTGTTAGGCAAAAAAGAGGACAATTTCCTGAATATTCCTATGTTTTCTCGTTTCAGCTTTGAAATAGCAAGTCACAACTTTCCCGATGTCCTGCTAGTTAACATTTCGTCTCAAGCTGTCGAAATAGCCCGGCGCTCCGTACAACCACCTCTGAAGCCTAAGCCCAAGTGAGTCAGTTATTTGATTACTTCTGAAGTCTTATTTTTAGATTTAAATTGTCTTGTTAAGTTGCCTTCGATTGATTTGACACCATATAGCCATATAGCATGACTTCAGATCTTTGGTGTTAATTGTATAGATTTTATGTCCTTAGTTTATGAATGATTTAAGAGCTCGGTGGTCTTTAGATGTCCCATTTGTAAAGCACCGGAATAAAGAAGTTTGCACACGTGCAGGATGGGAACTCTTAGCAATTTGTAATATGAAAAAGTTTAAATAGATTTTGAATAATACCTTATTCCTGTATTGTGTTCCAGAGCCCCTCCGTTTGAACCATGTCCATCGTTGGCGAAGGTAGCTCGTTATCTTATGGATATTATGAGAGCATTTCCTAAACAGGTGTGTCCTATGTGCAATGAGCCTGCTTTACCAGTCGATGCCAAGGTAAATAAATAAATAGATATTGCACTTTTGGTGTTGTTGATAAATTCAAGATATGGTAGTAATATAACTTACAGGAGGGTAATGCATATACTTAATTACTATCCCAGGTTACTCTAGAGGATATTTATTGGTCATATATCTACGTACATGCTTTATAGCTTCAAACTCCGGTCAAAAGTTGTCGAAAAGTTAGATTTGTCATTATTGATACATTATAAGGTAATGCATTAACATACTATTTATTTACAAAGGAAAGTCTTGTACTTGTTTCTAGGACGTGGAACTCAATCCTAAAGGACCTAAGTATGTAGAAAGGATGTATTGTAACCATTTGTATCACCAAAGCTGTGTCGATGCGTACATGAAGACGCCTCCATTTACTGGTTAGTATTGATACTTTAATATTTATTATTATTTTTATAGTTGACCATCTATCGCTGTGTTCAACTTATATGACTGTTCTCCTACTAAGTCGACAGACTATATGTACATAATTGTGACATTGTTCCGATAATTTGGCAAGAAATACAGTTCAGTACTAATATGGTAAAATAAACAAATAAATCTACAAATCATTTATTTAAACGTAGCGACACACTTCCTATCCCCCGTAAAGAAACAAATTTAAAATCTACAAATCAGTACCGGTATGTAATAAATACCAAATGACACACTGTACAGTTTATTCGGTTTATATACGGAATCTTCTTCATGGTTGTGATGCTATGCCAATTCTTGACTGGATAATGACTCCCCTGACAGTCGGTTATTGAATACGTGTTGTCTTATTTCATACCAGGTGGCAAGAAGTGCATACAGTGTGGACAGCGACTCTTTCACGACAAGTGGAAGCTGGCACCTGAACTCCAAGAAGCGCGATGGGCTCACAAAGAGGCAAGACGAAGAGAGCTGGAGGAAGTTGTTGATTTCTTGGAATAATGCTCGAGGATACTCTTTGTACACAATCACCTTCGGTGTACTTAATGTATATTACTACTGGGTCAATTCTTCAATGATGATAGACGAACAACTATTGAATGCTCTCTGACGAAATATAGGAATCGCTACTATTTGGAAATTGTTATGGTTCACGAGATTTCTTTAAAAGGGTCCGCCAAATAAAAAATAAGGTTGTCCAGTGGGTGACCATGAGCTTTAAAGTACTATAGTTACCCACCGTACTTAGACGATTGACCACTCCACCAGTTATTGGATATGTTAGTAGTCTATAGTCTGTCCGAAAAGTAGTTGACACGTGATTCCTTAGTTCTTTTAAGAAGAGGGAAACGTAGGGGATTTTTGACTTCTATTTATGACAAGGACCTGTCAACCCTTTGCCCAGCGAGCCGCTCTTTGCAATCAACCATGGGGAAACAGGGCCAGTATAACCAACTCTTCCTTCCATCTCAAAACAGCAGTTGCTGCACATGGAACAGAGACAGCGCAATACAGTACAGCTGTATATTTGGCCATGGTCAATCGCAAACAGCGACTCAGGGGGCAAAGGTTTGAAGTCAAAAGTCCCACTTTCCTGTCTCTTAAAGGTGCTAGGGAACCACATGTCAACTACTTTTCGGATAGACTCTATATAATATTTTGATATCATGTTTTGTCCTATAATTTGATGTTAACTAAGCAAGAATTTTACTCATTGAATCTATCTATTAATGGCTTGTCAGATCTGCCCAATTTATTCCATTACTCGCCCTGGAATGTAATTCAATATCAAAGGATAGTGGGGATAGATATTTGTTTGGTTATCTCAATCTTTTAGAAATAGGCTCATTGGTATCTAATAACATATTCAATGTTTCAGTGTAAATGTGGTTCTGTGGTCCCACATGTCTTTGGTGATTTACTGTGTTAATATTTGAATATTCGTCAAAGCGATACTGCTTGGGATGCATTGTTATGTCTACATTTGTCCGATTGATGTTTTATACTTTGAATAGACATTTTCGTTGTTAAATTGCTCAAGTTATATGATCGTATAACCCACAAGAGATAGATCAGCTGTTGATTTGAGGGAACTGGATTCTCAAGATGGCTTCTATACTGTCAAAACCTTCTATTGGAAGTGGGACTGAAATTGATCAATAGTTATACATGTATGTGTCCTTTCAATGTAATAGGTTATTTATACATTTCAGTTAAGGACAAATGCTACAGATATATATAGTTACTTATACAGAGAATCTCAATTATTTTATTATTTGCCTGCTCTGAATTTTGCTTCGGTGATTGCAACACATTCAAGTAAATTAAATATTTGATGTAACCACTGGACCCAGTCAGGTCTCATTAAGAATGTCCTGTATTAATCTAGAGGGAACTAATATTCATTTAAGCAGAAGTTGGTGTTTTCTATGTAAATATGAACCGCGAGTATTTTACTTTTATCCTTTTTAGTATAAAAGGTTCGGGTGACAATCAGAATGATAGACGCCATTGAAATGTGTAGCATATGAGACTGATGCTTTCTAGTTTGTGGTGCTCTTTGTCCTAAGATCCAATGACCAGAGTGAAAGCCTCTAGACTATGCGTTGCAGCATTGTTTTAAATACTGTTAAAGTCTCAAAATAAGACTGGTATAATTTCAGCCACACCATCTGTTCCAGAAGATGCTTTTTAAATGTCTTTAGCTACTGTGAATACGCCATGCCTTAAACACGAACGTATAACCGGGTTTGTCTTCTGTGGAGATGAAATAAAAGTTATATTTTGGAAGTATGGATATCTTCCGAGTTGTAGTTTATTTCTTTTTGTGCAGTCAAGGAAATATGTACGCCGTATAACCTCTAAAATGCGTTGGGGTGAGTGGGTCTTTTAAAGCAAACGCGTACCATGAGCAGATTTTGTGTGAATAATTTGAGATTTTCATGGGGACCCCCCCCCCCCCCACACACACACACCCTCCTTTCCCCTGTTGCATACACAGTGCCCTACAAGTATGAATTTAAGAAATGTGATATGAATATTTCATGGTAAGATTGATCTGGAAACACTATTTTTGGGTTGGGTTGCTCGATTACGTAACAAACAATAGTGGTTACCATGTTCTCCAAGCAACGATCAATAGTTGCTATAGAGAGCTAACGTAGAACGTTTGAAAGAGGCTAAGCCTCAGTTGTGCGCGAAAGAGTGGCCCATGGATTTCTTTTCATTTTTATACTAAAATTCCAGAAAAATGACTTATTTCCATTTTACACTAGATACTTGTTATGTTAGGGGGTTAGTGCGTATAAATTATACCGTACACGTATATATACCTGTCTGGCGAGTCGCAGCCGAGTCATAAGTTATGATAACCTAACACGATAAGATATATTCTATACAAAGAGGACTGACTTCATTTTAATGTACATCTCTTATTTTATTATCACCACATACCTAAGCTTGTTTGTTTCACATTCCAATATAGTATTCTATAACTTACAAAGCAACGACATGAACACAATCAGATTCAGATCTCTTTACTCATAATCTCTCTGCAATGGCAATTTATAGGTCATGAGCCAGTAGCCCACAGCCATGCCATACAAGGCGAAGACCCAAACTTGGTAACTTGAGCCAAAGATAAAGAAAAAGACATTAAGGGGAGTAATAAACACAACGATTCTATCTGAAATATAAAACCTATTGGACCACAAGGTAGTAACAAATACAAAATAAAGTGGGAGCGTGATGAATATAAATATCAGCTCCACGACACCAGCGATTTTACGGATGATGAAGATGGAGTCCCCGAAGAGAGAGTTGTTGGCAAGGGACGTGTAGAAGAGGATGGCAGTGATGACATATAACATTGGGGCGCTGTTGTTGACCCTATTCAAACCTCGGAGTATGAGGCTATCGCGCTGAAGGAGTAACAGGAGCGAGGAGGCTGCGATGTACTGGAAATGAAAAAATACCTTTATACAGGTTCATCCAGTCTCAGATTGTAGTATGTTCAATTTTGTACATCATAAAACTACATGATACATATATGTTATTATTATATATTATTCTCTTTATCCTTTTTTGCGACTATATAATTGTGATGAATATAACGGAAATAAACCTGATACAATACAATACAATGTTATTGCGGTCAAGACGATAATCCTTTAAAGAATCAAATGTATGTAATTCAATATATGGTATACTTTATCATGTAAAACATGTAACACCCACCCAGGCTTCCCACGGTTCAGCTTTAGTCTGCAGGCACGTGAGAAGAAAACCTATTGTACACAGCACGTTGCCCATAAAAGCCAATCTGTACTTTTCTTTCTTGGGAGCTAGAAGGTCCAATGGCTGAAAAGGAAAAATAGACATTACAAGTAGGCACAACGTTGGATTATACCAGCGATGCAGTGCATATTATATATTGTAAAAAAGATCGGAGATAATACTGAACTGCAATACTGAGTTGAATTGACGCGTATTTCCTTATATATATATATATAAAAAATGTTCATTCAAACACATGTACTTCTTTCGTAAAAACAATATTTTGTGTATGACAAATATTGTGACCTACCTTCTCCTGCAGGGAGTGAATTTTAAATAAAAATGCCGTTAGAATAGAGGAAAGGGTAGTAGCCAGAAGACCGGGTGGTAGATCACTATCTAATCCCGCAATGAAATCTTGTACCAACAGTATCATATTGAATACAGCTGTGGCTGCAGTCCTAAGACAAATGAAGAAATGTATTTATATTGTATTAGGAAAATACTGGGAAGCTAATAATTCAGACTGTTCTAAAATACATGATTAAGTATGCACCTACCTATTTTTAGAATAAAACAATTTGGTTAAGTGGAAGTTGAATACAAAGTGTAGATACAAAAGAAAATATGTACCATATAAATTGATATACCCCACCTTTATTATACAAATTTTCAAATAAAAACGCTGATAAATCAAATCTCCTTTAGGTGGTACACTTGGCAGAAAATGGCATTTCATAATCGATGTAAAACATCAAACATCTCATGAGACGGATCCTACTTACAGACTATAGAGTTTTCCTTCAAGTCCATGCACGTTGCGCCACAACAGAACGGCTGAGCACGATAGGGTGGAAACTATCAATCCATAAAGGACAAACACTATGATGTCAAGATCTTGAGGCAGCAGCTGAATAGAGATGTCAGGGAAAGGACATTTCATTAGAGTCCCTCTAAGAATTGTAACGACATGTTCAGTTTCGATTAAACTGGGAAATACCTAATGCTAAAGACCATTTAAAAAATTGTCATTCCTTGTAGAAGCAAGGGTCTTATAAACTATAGTTTGGACAGACAAACATCAATTTCTTGCTACCAATGGGTGTCTAAAACAGAACAAGCTAGGGAGTTAATCTGGAAAATATCAATTCCTAATAATGCATCCTACATACCAAATTCTCTATGCATCTTAAATTGTTTATTAAAAATCTGCGATTTGATCATTTACCTTTATCAGTAACTACATTTCCATGAATTATATTTTAAATTCTCTCGAAGGTTTCAACTTACCCAGAAGGCAGTAGATGCACCTAGAGGCAAGCCTAGACCACCAGCTATGAGACACAATGTGAGACCTGACTTGGTACGCGCTGCCACTGGTGCCAGGAGGAATACGCCAACGAAACTACCGATGAGGACCCACTTATTTATGTCCTCCCTGGGAAGTAATAATGACACTGATTAGCAAGAGGCATCAATGATAAGCAGCTTTCATTATCTGACTGTCCACAGATTTGGAATTGTTTCACTTATGAAACATATATATTTCATATTTCTTATTAAGTCAGCCAACCCCTGAAGCCGCCTCACATTCACAGTAATATTCAATTTGGTGGATTCAGTATTTGAATTACAATAATGTATGCTTTTCTTACAATGGGCTCACTTCCAGCGATCATTTATTCTCCACTTAAATTTAGTTTGTTTTTAAAATCAACACTTTTGCTAACCCATTTTAAATTGCTTCTACTTGAGCTACATTCTAGTTGACACGAGAAATACTATCCAAGCGATTTTCTATCGCAAAATCATGCAATTTTTCAAGCAACCACATTCCTCATAGGGACATACAACGACAATGTTATAAAGTTCGCAGTTCAGTAAATCTAAACGCACCAAGTGGGGGCTGCCTCGGGTTTCAGGAAGAACAAGACAACAGCGGTGACGACAGCTGTCGGCCCGATATGTCCGATGCCCAGCCAGGTGGACGGATCATTGCCTTGGAAGCTCAGTTTTATAGATAGACATGCTGTCAGTAGTAAACCAAGTGCTGAAACACAATATTATGTCAGAATGACGTCTTTATTTCGAATTGATAGAAAATGAACTGTATTTAAGAGATCTGAAGTTTTCAAGTCATTTTATAACTAAATTTCCGTTTGCATGTACCCAGATGATTAAACACAAAACATAGTCTTTGCTATATATATGTACAAGGCAATATACGGCATATGACATTGTTAAGTACATGGTAGTGCATACAACAGGAGCATATTTTTAGAATACGTTCCATAAAACTTGAAAAGGAGCTCATAGTGGGAAGGGGATTAGCACATTTATGAAGACACTGACCCTATCTGACATCATTTCTGTGCTTGCCCCACCCCAGCCATCCCACTCACCTACTATAGTTATGCATGATTCTAGGTGTATCTACCTCCCTGATAATACATACCTGTGAGATCCGAGAATACCGGTGGGCGCCCCATAACCAGGTATATAACATTGGACAGTAATGCTGACATGGAGAATGCTACTGCTACCATTGATGCGCACATGTAAGCCGACCACTGAAAAAAAACTAAATGTATTAGACAACCATCAATTTAAATACTGTCACGGGATATGAATGTAGGCTCGCCTGTCCAATTTCCAATCTATCCGGATCTATTGTTAAGGATTGGGTTTCAGAACAGGAACAGCTATTGGATCTTGGTACAGACCGGGTGCCATGATAAAGATGTATCCACACTAATTATTTGTCGTGTACGACATTCAATGCTCCACACATAGTTCTGAGTATGGCAACCGCAATACACCTGTACAAAAATATCTGTCTTAATGAATTAATTAAGGACTAATATCACACACGATAGCAACTCATTCACCATCAAAATTTACAAAGGTTTCTCCAGCATGGAAGACTTACCTTTTTAAATGTAATACTTTGATTCTCGAATAGAAACCCCTTGACGAAGACCGTTGCAAGGAAGAATGTGCTCGTTTCCTCATATGTGACGGAGAAGATGAGATGTTCAGAGGGGGGCAGGGGCAGGATAGCCCTGAAACCTGTGCTCAGCTTGGATAGGTGTATGGCCACCGCAATCCATGACGATACCCATGATAACTTCTGTGAATGGTGTAATCTGTCAAGAATGATAGCACCGTTATAAGCTTTTTTCAAGCAAACAGGTAATAATACAAAAAGAAGTGGTTACTCCTGGGTAATAATCCTTCATTTCCGTTAAAATTGAAAAGAAGATTCTTTTCTAGGGGATTGGAACTGGGCAACATGAGTACATGTAGGATTTAAAGAGAAACTTGTTTTGTTAACTAGAGCAAATGTTTTCGCACTGAGAAATATATTTTAAAAAAACAAACAAACTGAGATATATATAATTAATCGCTAATTAAATCCTATTTTGGTTATAAATATGAAGTGCAATAAGAGTTGCCAGACATCACCTACCTCAACAATGCATAAACTGCGAATATTGATGATATAATTAGTAGCGAAGTGGAATATAGTCCGTCGTACCAAATAAATTTCTCACACGCAACAAACACTGTAATTAGAACAATTAGACAGGCTTTAACATAATAACGATTTTAAAAAACCGCAGATATATTAATGAAATTTTACCCAGTTTTTTTAAAAATCGTTCATTGGGAATCACTGGTAGCAAAGATGGATGATACCAGCATTGTTTATCTCTTCAAGCACATTCCCAGGTGGTCTAGTGGTTAGGATTCGGCGCTCTCACCGCCGCGGC